>AP024996.1:0-2710342 GCA_020887355.1 Coccomyxa sp. Obi
AAACCCTAAACCCTAAACCCTAAACCCTAAACCCTAAACCCTAAACCCTAAACCCTAAACCCTAAACCCTAAACCCTAAACCCTAAACCCTAAACCCTAAACCCTAAACCCTAAACCCTAAACCCTAAACCCTAAACCCTAAAACCTAAACCCTAAACCCTAAACCCTAAACCCTAAACCCTAAACCCTAAACCCTAAACCCTAAACCCTAAACCCTAAACGCTAAATATAGTTCTCCCGAAACACGTAGCATAACTGATTGGACATATCTATGTCTCATTAAGAACCACATACACTCATCTTGCATCACTTGAGCTTGCCACCGGAGCTAGCAAGGTGTCACTTTGGTGCTCGAGTAGCCCACACCTAGCATAAGCACAATAGCCTACACTACTCAAGGAGCTTTGTTGCACTATTGCACGGCTTCTTTTACACTTAGGCCTAATATATTGGCATAACTAAGGGTGCTTGGAGACTCTCCTCACCTCAAGGAAGCAACTCAAGGCTTTGTTCTCTTGGCTCACAGGGGAAACTCACGCAAGGCTCATCGCGCAGCGGTCCCATACTCGCCGTAGCGTTCAGATTGCAGCCTTCATATACGAGTTAGGTATTTACCTATTGGGGCCCAAGCCCCAAACACTACACCCTAAACCCTGAACCCTGAACCCTAAATATAAATATATAACCCTAAATATATAACCCTAAACCCTAAATATGCTCACTACCGTACTGAGGTGGTGACCACTGCTCCTTTGTCATGCCCAAGTCCATGCGCTTCCGACTGACAAACGCCTGGATCTTTGACTATGGCATTACAATGAAAGTTCTCTAGAGCTACTCAAGAAGTTCTCGACATAATCCATGAGCACATTACTTTTACATTGGCAAATACATTGCCCTTGGAAGTGCACAACATTTTGCTCTTTTGGTTTGTAGCATGATGTTTAGCACATCTATTCAGTCAGCTCCAGCTCTAAGCAGTACATATAATCATGGGTCATAACGTAAAACCCATTGCCGTGGAGCATGTACGAAACAAATTTTCCTAAGTCCACCTGAGGGTGCATATACAAGACCCCAAGACACTCTATGGGCATGTTGGCGAAAAGATGTCCAATTCACATTAAATGTGCCTTGTCATAAACAACAAGTTCACCTGTTCAAATGCAAACTCAAATTTCTCACTGATTTGTTCCTGTGTTGTTTGGCACATTCCAAAATTTCGCTCATGAGTTCATGATTCATTGAGATTTAGTCACAACCAGATGATGGGGACACCCCTTCAAACGAAGGTATTGTCCCTAATATGAGCATTGCCTGCACAGAGCGGCATTTTGCGGCACATGCCCGACGTCATTTTTGCTGATATGCTTCCGAAGGAAATCAAATCTCATGATGAAGCTTCCCTGCGGCGCTGGCGCCTCGGTCATTTTGTTTCCAGAGCTGCTCTTGCAGTGTCCCGATGTCTTGCTTTTTGTATGACCATAAGTGTGCCCCCTCCTTTGTCAGCTCGTAAATTTAGCTATGCTGTGCCTCATGGTACTGCAGCATGCTAGTCAAAGGCTGACACTCACCCAATCCCTAGAACTTGTCTTCAGCATAGGAAGTTGCAGTCTCACGAATGCTCTTGATCAGACCATGACATCCTGTCTTTATCACAGTGGAAATTTGCTAGAGCCGGTGGCTTTTGACACTGCAGCTGTATCAGTGCTTAGAAAACCCAAAGTAAATGGATCGCATAGCGCACATATAGACTGCCGCCGCTGCTGCTGCTGCTGCTGTTATTGCAGCAGCTGTCCGTTGAAATCAAATAGATGGCTGGATCTCTTGTGAAAATTTGCAGCGCTAACCATTGACGACAGTGGAGGCGACCTTGGCCACTGCGGCAGTGGCCGCCTGCTGGGGGTTGCGGATGAGTGGGTCAAACACTAGTGATACGCCCGAAGTTGTTGTGATGAGTGCCTCCACGTAGTTGGTCGGCTGGGTGCTCACCACCTGCACCCATCCGTGGTTCTCAAACTGTTGTTCGAATTTCAATGATACAGCATTTGCTTTGCGCTAGCACGTGGGACAAAACGCTGTGTCAAATGCATTAGAGCAGTGTATGGAGCTAAACATTACAGCATGAGCATGCCTGAAGTGTACATAACTCTGAATGACAGACCCTTTTCCATGACTGCGCCATGGAATGCCAACAGTCATGACAAATATTGCAGAAGTGAATTTGAAGAAAGTCGGCCGGTCGGAGCCTACAGCTGCAATTGCCAGCGCACCCGGATACACGGCATGGTGCAGGCCGCCAACACTTAGAGATCTTCTCATATCTCAGTGATGTGATTTTATTGATCTGAGGACTAGGCCCTAGAGTATTCACCTCACTGTGAATATATGGATGTCATGCTGGGTGCTGACTCTGACGATCAGAGTCAGACATCTGATCAGCCCTTGGTGGCTGGAATAGGTGTAATCGACTGACCTCATTGGCGCCGCTTGTTGCAGAAGGTGCGGCTGCCGGGGCGCCAGCGTACGCGGTCACTGTGGCAGCCTCGGGGGTGGTGGTGTTCATGACGGCAGCCAAACCGCCGAAAAGTCCGCCGGATGCCAGTCGGCCAAAGATGGACTGGTTGTCAGGCGTCTGAGCCGCCATGGTACCGGTGCTTGTGCCGCCGCCCGATGTGCGCGTCACTGCACCTGCGAGGCATGAACCGGAGCTCAAATAGGTCTTGAGGAGAGAGAAATCCCTTTGCAACACTTCATATGTTCTTCATCTTTTTCTTTGGAATCAGGGCTTCACATTATCTTAAAGTCTAAAGTCTAGATTAAGAAAAGGGCTGTACAGGAGGGCACTCGCCTGCGCCAAGGCCCGGGAATTGCGAGGCGCTGGAGCTGCTTCCACCGCTGGTGCTGCTGCTGGCGTCGCCTGCTGTTGCTGCTGCCACAGCCGCCGGGTTGTTGCCTGCGCCGCCAGCGTACACCTGCTGGGGGATCCCCTGCGGCACAAACAGAAATCTCAATGATCAGAATATACAAGGACTTGTTGAGGGCCGTGTGAGGCACACAGGTGTATTGACAACATAGTTTTGCAGTTGCTTGAGGCGCCAAGTTGTTGCCTGGCCCACAAGAGCACACCTCCCTTTGGGAAAGGAGCAATTCCCTCTGCAGCGGCATTGAAAATGAGGTGCGCTGCTCGAGACAGGTACACCTTCCAAGCAGACAATGCAAGCATGCAGCTGACACTTGATCATGCTAAAGTGCGATGCCCCCTTGCGGTGCTGACACTCAGGTTATTTTAATTTCTGTCTCAGGCTCATACCTTCATTTGGAACTTGAACAGGTATTGGATAGTTCTCTTGTATCCAGAGCACCCTGCCAGATCATCTTTGGGTTTCAGCAGCTAGATGAAGAGATGTGGGACTGAATGGGGCACGCACCGAGTTGACGCCCATGTCCTCTTGGTACCAGGTGTTGAGCGTGTCAAACACAAAGGCGTCCATCTTGGTACCCACATAGTAGGAGTTGCCCTCTGTTGTGCTCAACTGCACACATGCACAACACATTAAATGTTATTGCCAGCTTGTTGGGCTGCAACGCTTGAGTGGTTAATGGAACATGCAGAATAGCAAAGCACCACAAAGGAGAAGATGAAAGAGATGAAATGAGATCATGGCAAGGACACTCACATGCAATGTATCACAACAAACATTCAAGGATGAGGACCAAGTGGCCAAGAGAAAGGGAAAAAGGAAATTTGGCGAAAAGAGAAAGCACACTTTGCCGGTGAGGATGCTTCTGAGCATGTAGGTGTTGTCATACATGGGTGCACCAGACTGTCCTTCGGAGGCCACACAGGAATGTTGCAGTATGTTGCAGCACCCACATCCATCGTCCTGAAACGGCAAACAGCGAAAAAAACGAAGAATGAGAAATTCACATCAGGGCAGCAATTGAAGCAAGAAAAATTATTCTGCGAATGCGGGACGTGAAGCCGTGCCGACCGCTGTCGCATGCCACCTCGCCCACCTGCAGGTCCCCTAAGGCAGCAGAGAGAGTTGTTAGACAAAGGGGGGGGAGCGGGGGGGAGTGGGGGCCAAAAGACGTTGACCCGGGGGGTGCGATGGGCGGCACGCGCACAGCCCTCGGACACACCTTGCCGGTGAGGATAGAGTGTATCCTGTGGCTGGTGGGATCCCACATGCTGGCGCCGGACTGGCCCTCGCTTGCCACACAATTGTGCTGCAGAATGTTTGAACAGCCCTGCACACAACCGACCGCGCCGGACAGAAGACCCGCTGAGGAAACATTAAAGCTGTCTTCTCTGTCCGAGAAGCCCAAAGTTGTTGGAGCAAGATGTGCTGCTTCTGCACTCTCCTAGCTTTCAGTACTCAGCTCTGTCCAATTCATCAATGAAGCAATCCGAGCTGGTTGAATTACACCACATCCCCTTTCAGTGCTAGTGGGACTACACACAGTGCCAGCTGCCTTGATTTGTGAAGAAGTTTGCGCGCTGTTCCTGTGAAAACATGTACAACAAGAAATGCACAGTGACATATTTCTTCTGCCCCTGACATGCTGCTTGCCTCTTTAGGACGGCGCACAGAATTGTGCTTGCAACACCACTGGAACAACCTACATTTTTCTCTCCGCACAAAACAGAGTTTCATGCATGGCAAGTCCCATTGAGGCGCTGACACGGCGAACAAGGAAAGGCAATGACACTCACCTGGTTCTGGCATTGGGAGACCTCCTTGAACACACCCTGGTTCTGCCCGTACGCATACTCCACGTTTTGGCAGGTTGTCTGCCACATCGTGCCTGTGTTCAAACATCACAATAGCATCACGATCAAAGGTCTTTCAACTGTACACCAAATTTAGACGTCAGTGACAGGATATGTTCTGCAAAAAGAAGTATGAGCCGAAAGAGAACTGCATTGCAGTTTTTGAAGGTATCAAAGCAGACAACTGCTGCAAAAGTGTCCCCTAGGAACCCATACACGCCCAAAGATTGAACCCGCAACTCTACAGAAGTAAATCTCAAATGTGGGCTCCTCGGCCGGGAACCCATGCTGCCAATGTTGCAGGTGGTTACATTGGGGATCAACCCCAACCAAAATTCCTCTTGAACTCTCTCCAGTACCCTAAGAGTACCTGATCAAGAAGTGTTAAGGAGTGGAGGTGACACCTGAGGGCTTGTCGGCAGGGTAGCCCGCGCTGCCGATATTGAGGGTGGTAGTGCCGGTGCCGCGCTGGATGCCGAAAAAGCCGAGGCCCGGAGAAACATCAGCCGCTAGTGTGATCAGCGCAAAGTCCACATTGATGGCGGTCGTGCTGTATGTCCTCTGCAGCACTTGACATGCATCAGTCAATGTCTGCTGGATACTGCAGCATGTGGGGAGTGCTGAGAGTGAAGAGCCAGAACGGGTCATGGGCATGATAGCAGGTGATGCTTGATGATGATGACCATTGGCGATGTGTGTCCTGTGTGGCTCAACAAGGGGCCGGCCAAAAGGTCACCTCTAACAAAAAGTCAAGGATCAGTGGTAACATCTAAGCACCATTGCATTATGGGATCCCCGCCACGCTGTAGACATGAAACTCCACAAAACCCCAGGCTATAAATACAACATGGTCAGGACAAACCATGTGTGCTGCACACTCATGTCTCACTCAGACTGCATTAGCAGTGTACTTCATTAGCATGGCATTCCAGGAATGTACTAGACTTCCTGGGAAGTTGCACGATGGTCTCAAGTCACTGGGGTGCAACCTCTAGCTGCTTGAGCTGGCTTTGGTAATCTCAGGTGAGGACTGTCATCTGCAGAGCGACAGGGAGGCAAAGCACACCTCAGCTTGGAATTGCTGGAGGATGCGGACGTTCTGCCAGCGCGCAACGCCGTTGGGCGCGGTGCGGCCATTCATGCCGGGGCTGAAGTCCAGGGCTGACACCATTTTGCGCGTTGTATGGATGTCAAATACGCAATGCGCAGCGGTCAGCACATGCCGCGTGCCTATCAAGCTGCCAGTGCACTCCAGGGCGCTGCAGCATGAGGCATGCTCAGAAGCTCGTCAAGCGCAAAAATAATGAAAAGATCCAGAATAGGGGAAGACTGCCAAACCCCCATTCTGTCAGAACCCAAAGAACAATTTAAAAAAATAGAGCACATACCGTAGTTCACATAAAAATTTCTGTACTGATGAAATTGCAGGGATCACAGTATGGTAGATGATGTCTTGGTCTGCAGAGCTGTAGTGCCTTGCAAGCTGTACTCTGCGGGAGATGGGGTCCAGGTGACAGGAACTTTGGGACTGCAAGGGTGCATGCAAGGGACACCTGACTTTGGAGTGCAATGGTGCATTGTTCTGGCGGTCCTGCAAGCATGCTTAGATCTGCGACAGACCTGTACTGCTTGATGCTACAAACACTGCACATTGACGAGCAGGCCATGACTTGGCCGATCAAGGAGCGCCGGGGAGGGCGCACGTGTTGCTGGTGACCTGGCCCATGAGCTGCCCAATGGCCGAGTAGGGGAAGGAGGATGTGTCTGGCACAGATGTCCGAGTGTCAGGGCCACCGGCAGGGCATCCGACGCATGTGAAGTCGTTTGTGTTGACGCCCTGCAGCAGCGAGCGGCCACCAGTTGAGCTGTCGGCCACGCCATCGGCCGCCGCGCCGGCCGCTGCAGCTGCTTCGGGAATGTGCGGCTCGCCAAATTTGCCGGCATTCTTCGTGTCCAGAGACAGCCTGCATATCACAGTGCGATTTTCAATGGAAGCGAAAATCTGACATGAATTGCAGTGCAGCGATGTGTACATGAATGAGCATTGATACCGACAATAAGCACCCTAGCTTCACTGTTCTTCGATGCTGTGCTGGGCAAGGCAAAGAGAGGCAATTGCTACCTTGTAAAACGCAATGCATACCACTTTCAGATGACAAATTGCAAGAGGGCAAGCACATGGTGTTGGGCACGATCTTGGACTTCAATACTTAATGCGTGAGGTACATTGTGATATTTAGACACAAATGCGCGCACGTCTTGGAGTAGCGTCGGCCGTCGCGGGTGATGAGAACTGTGCGGTGGGTGGCGATCGCTCGGCTGGCGCCCAGCCGTGTGCTGTTGTCCAGTCGCGCACGCATCAGCGCCTGGCCCGACTGCAGCTTGTGCGTGAAGGTCACCTGCGCCAAAGGAGGCACCCTTGTCAGCAGTAACATTAAGTACCCCCTGTTTCAAGCTGCTTTCCCAAAGATCCCACTCCCAGTTGTTCATGGTGGTCAGGCCTGCATTGCCCTTACACTGTGGGCAGGCGAATGTTAAGGCGCTGCAAGCTTCTAAATCGCATTGGACTACTTTGATAGTTCTGCAAATGATCGGGTCTGCACCAAGGAGGCTCTTGCACTGGATGAAGCTCCTCTTCCATAGTAGATAACAATAAACAGGCATGGTCATGCGAGCATGAATCGCACAAGATGAAACCCGATACATGGCATAGGTGTTGTCTCTTATGCGGAGAGGATGTACCTGGCCCTCGTACTCATAGCCACCGGGGATTTCATGGTGTGCACTCTGCACTGGTATTTCATTGTCCTGGACGCCAATCAGGTGGTCCTCTGTAGCAGTACCTGTGGGAATGGAACTGAAAGGGTCAATATTTTGCAAACTAAGCCGGATACTTTACAGGAGCTCGCTTGACAAAGCAATGCGGGCACGCAAGCAGTGATAAAAATGATTGAAAATTTCATGGACATCATTGCCGCCTCGTGTTCACAAGGGCTTACTGCGCTAAATACTCAAACAACACTGGCAAAACAAAGTAATTCCGAGCAATTTATACGAGAGAAGACTACCTTGTAACCTTCGTGCCGTTGCTGGCTGCGATGTCAGAGTGAGAAGCAGGGTGGCCACCAGTGCGCAACGGAGAGAGGCTGGGAGCGTCATCATAGCCATGGTGCCCAGGTGTCGAATGAAATATGGGAGCTGGGTTACTCTTTGACGGCTTAGACGCTATGAATGACGCTTCGTCATCCGCTGTCACAAGCCTGCACAAGCGAACAATCAGGACACAGGCAGGTACGGAGTCAAACCTTCATGGTCGAAATTGGGCTTGGATTTGCACACCTACAGATTCAAAACTCAACAATTCCACATCAATTAGATCCAGCTGCAGAATATCTCATCTGAACAGATGGACCAAACTAGGGCGTCACGCACGCCGAACATATCCGGAACGTTCGCCCTTCAAAGATCTGACATACGCAGCCTTAAGCTTGGCTTGAAACACTTCATAGTCTGTTAGAGGGTTCAAAAAGCTGCATAGCTTTTCTACTTTACCAAGTTCATGAGCTCTACAACCTGACGTGCCGGTTCCCCAAGCACGCCTTCAATCGCTATCCTTAGACAGAATCATTGCGTACACCACTATCCTGCATCTTCTATACTAACACAAGATCCCGTGAAGCCTCCAAGTTAGCTCTGGATCAAATGGATTCCAGATCACCCTAGTCCCATCACTTTCGGAATCGAATCGCACGCCGGCACTGACCCGTTCTTTCCTGATCTCACTTCGGTTAGAGGGTCACGGCATTCTTAGCTGTAAGGAATTCAAATCACCCGATCTGCCATGTTTCCCTCCAGCAACACCTTGAAAGTAACATCTGCTCGGTGTCGGAACATATCGAACCTCACCTGCCTTTGCCCCAGTGTCTTCTGCACCGTCTCGTATCCGCCAAAGACTAGAGAGTATTGCTATCGACCTGACCCAGCTGGCTTTGGCTGCAGTTAGTGCAGGATTGTGATCATACGAGGAACTCAGTTGTAGGGTCGTCTCAGCGCACCTCGTACTGTTGCCTGATCAGGCACTGACGAAGGGAGTGCATTCTGACTCAGACCAATAAAAGCAAAAACAGATGCACATTTCGTGGGTGAAAGGCCTGTTTTTCTTGTATTACCGTTCCAAAATCTCGACTGATGCATGAATGTTACACGTGACTAGGGTAGAGAGAATACACCCAGATCATGCGCCCACATTCCATATCCAAGGAGGTGCTTCGAGAGGCTTGAATGCCTAAGAACATTTTGGAAAACGTTGGTCCAAAAAGCGGAAAGAAAGCCGCTGTTTTAGACGGAGGTTTTGCCACGCAACTTGAAAGGATCGGGAAAGATCTCTCGCAGGTTGCTCAAGCTGCACGCAGTTATCCTCACAATTACCGTACTGCTGTGCATTAGAGTTGTCGTATCCAATTCGGCCGTGGACTTCAACGATTCAAGCACAAGGCAACCCTTGTAGTCAAGCCCTAGCACGAGGCTGGAGAGCAGTGGTTGCCGGTGCCATTTAACGAGATGTTAACGTACACTGAGTGTTACACAGGACCACCTATGGAGCGCTCGTGTTCTAGAAGACGACCCTGCTGCTATCCAGCAGGTCCACAGCGCCTTCTTTGAGGCAGGCATGGCTCTGCATGCATTGATTTTGCAATCAATCTGTCGAGACAATCAGCTGCCATACGTGTGTGCAGCAAGTGTAGCAGCTCACGTGGTCAGCATGCTGCGTATCCATCCTGCTGTCTCGGCGTGCAGGAGCAGACATTGCTACAACAGCATCGTATCAGGCCTCCTTTGACGGTTTTGAGCGGGCCGGCTTCGGCAGGGCCGATGCAGAGGCCCTTCTGCGCCGCAGTGTGCAGCTGGCAGATGCTTCCCGGGAGGCCTTCTGGTCTGCACACCAGGCGTGGCTTGAGACTCTGTCAGGTGTGGCACTGAAATGGTTCCACTCATCTCGCCTCAATGCACTGCCATCGATGCTGTAACAGACACGGCCCCCTACATCATTGTGTTTGCCATATCTCCAAGGATCCTTTATGTTGCTCAACCCCAACTTCCACCTAGTTTTGAAGGTGTCTGCTGGGCATGCGACATACAGTAGTGCCTGGGCCAGAGGGTCAGCCATCACCTTTGCATCCCTTACAAATCCCGCTGCAACACAGCTTAATACGTGCACTGCAACGCACAGCGCAACAGGCAGGAGCAAGCTATCTGAGGTTCAGCATGAGGTTCAGCAAGGAGAAATTTTAAAAACAACCTGCAGTGCGCACGGGGGCTGCGGCCGTTGATGGAGTTTCCGGCCGTGGCGGTGCACCAAATCAACCAGTACCAAGATGGCTCTTGCGGAGTCAGAGAGCATTGCGTGGTGCTTGCAGTCTGGAACACCAGGGGGACTGACATGCAGCTTTTTGATCTGCAGGACATGACTTGGGAGCACAGCGGTGGCGCTCCCAGCGGGTGCGGCCACTGGTGGCGTTTTCGGCCGGGCCGTATGGTGCCGCATTGGCCGATGGCTCGGAGTATGACGGCAGCTATGCGGAGCGCGTCACCGAGGAGCAACTCGTGGACTTCCACCGGCAGCGCTTGCAGGTGAGCTCTCTTTTTCACACTGTGAGCCACTAAGCATGGCATGCATTCAGTTTTCAAGTGATTGGTGCAGCGCATGGGTACTCCAGGCTCTGATAGGCTGATGCTGAAGACAATCATGCAGTGGCAGTCAAAAGGCCCGTCTTGTGAGGCAGCAGATCCGGTCCAATGCTCACCTTCCTTATTGAGGCACCAACATCTGAGCTTGTCTCTGGGGACTTCTTATCACACCTTCCTGCACTAGCTAAATCAAAGGACAATCGCCGGTCACTGGCATTGCTGAAGTCATCCATGGTGCAGGCAATTGCGGGGCAACCAGGCATCGACCTGATCGCGTTCGAGACCGTGCCCTGCTTGAAGGAGCTGCGCGCCATCTCGAGACTGCTGCGCACTGAGTCTGTCGGGGTGCCGGCCTGGGTGTCCTGCAGCGCCAGATCAGGCACCGCCATCTCCCATGGGGAGGACCTCATAGGTAAGTCCTTCTGCCCTGGACTACAGACAGGGAAGTAGCAATACAGCAAGAAATTAAAGACATCCTGCTCAGATGTGTCATCGGGTACAAATAGTTGAGAGGAACGGGACTGCGTTGTAGAGATAATTCTGAGTAATTTCAGGACGCAGGACTTTTGACTGCATGCATCTGGCCATAATCATTGAATGGCCTCCAAGAGGAGCCTTTTGGACACATATCCACAGATTGATCCGCTGCGGTTTGTTCGGGCCGCAGTGGTAGTTTTTCAGCCTTGGTATGAGCCTTAATATCAGTTGTGCGCTTGTTGACGTGCAAAAATGGATCTTCTGCAGAGGAGTGTCTGCCTGTCATGTGCGAAGCGGACTCCGTGGTGGCTGTCGGAGTGAATTGCCTGCCGCCCCATCTTGTGGCTCCAATCATGAAGGTCAGCACACCTGTCACTTCACCCAATTGCACCCCAATTGCAAAGCAATGCCAGCTTCTTCAAGAATCCTCCATCCATATTAAGGGCCAAGAATTGTGACAGAGACACCATGCAGTAATTGCAAGTCACCAACATGTCAAGGTCTCAGAAATTAAGAGCAGACTTTGGGCCGTGCATACAGGGATTTGATACCGTTTTCAGCTGCTGCGCAGGGTATGGCCGAGGCCATGCAGCAGAGGGGGCTGCCCAGGAAGTTGCTGCTGGCATATCCCAACTCGGGAGAGGAGTGGGATGCAGCAGCCCGCGACTGGAAGGGCGGCTCAGGTCTGGCCTTTGATTGCACTTTCACTCTGCATTAAAGGGGTCCATGTGCAAAACTGTTGCCACAGATCCATGGATGAGGTATTGATCAGATGTGGTGGAAGTTGCCATTGATGGCTTAGATAGTCTGTGATGGCTCGCTAATATGGTTATGCATGCTGACGTCCCAGAGTGAATAGGATCTCTTGTTAGCCCTGGATGCACTTAGTGATTGCAAAAAAAACTATTTGTCCTGCAGTGCTCGAGGTGGAGAATTATGGCCGTGATGCAAGAATATGGGCTGACGCTGGTGCCACCATGATTGGCGGCTGCTGCAGAACAACACCTGAGCACATCAGGAGCATTGCAAATCATCTCGCTCTCTAATTGCCACAGTAGAAACTTCTCCTCGGGCAATCTTACTGGGTTCCTGCATCAGGAGTGTTGCAAATCATCTCGCTCTGCAATCACAGCAGAAGATAATGTTTTCTCAGGCATCCTTACTGGGTTCCTGCTTTCAAGAAGACTGCTTTGTGCTCCAGTGTTGCTTTTTTCATCAGCTTCCAAATGATGCTCGTCGTCAGGAACTTGGTGGCATGCATGTGCGGGTCCTGTTCTAGTCCTATGAAATTGATGAAAGACCGGTGCTATTCAGTAAGGCTGGGTACCCGGTCAGGTATGTTTGCACTAGTCATGCTTACTGAAGTGCGGACACAGTACTTCTCCGATTGTGTGCAGTGATGATGGTAAATGGAGTCTTACAGGGGTGTGTTTGTGTGTCTCAATACACCTGGTAAGGACCCGATTGCGCAATGCCTTCGTTCAGGCGTCAAGTCAAAACACTTGGCAAGCTGACAGCTCCACGTCAAACTCTCCTCTTTCTAGGTGACGTAAAACGATCCTCGCTCAAAATTTCCCTTTGCAAAGTGCATGCACACTAGCCGTATTGCTTCGGTATCTTCTCAACAGTGCCCCTGACACTGTCCGCAGATCAGACCTCACACTTCACTGCTCCTCCTCACATCACAAGGAAGGCACTTGCGCATGCGCAGAAGAAATAGTTCTTTCAAAGGATTGCAGGCGCGTGAGGCTCTACAGTACTCCTCTTCAGTGATCCTTAGTAACCAGCGAGGTGAGGGGTCCCCCCTGCTAGCTGAGCAGTTCCTGATTAGGCCAAGATGGCAAGTGCCTGTTCTGGCGTCTAGCTAGGCTGTCTCAAATTGGGTTGCTTCTCAAGAGCGGCTGTGCTAGCAGCTTAGAAGGCGCCCTTCTCGGCAACGAGCTCAGCAAGGTCCACCACACGCTGGCTGTAACCCCACTCGTTGTCGTACCATGCGACAACCTTCACCATGTCATCACCCTGCCACACCACACAACGCATGTCAGCGCATGCTCAAGCATGCGGTAGTGAGTTAGTTGTGAGTTAGTTGTGAGTTGGACTCTTGAGGGCAGGACCTGACAAAATAAGTTTAAAAGCAAGAGACTTTAGTCCCTCGTCTTGCCCTGTCTTGCCCAGTGCATAGCGCTTTAAAGAGCCATGTTATCCCACAGAAAGTTTGCACAGCCTTCTTGATCCTTCCAGTCTGTGAAGTCTACCACTATGACATCGGGCATTTTATTGACAGTTTACACAAGTCCCCAGATACTATGACTTGACACAAGAGGGATTGTGCACTGTTGTGCGTCCAAACTCTCGTTACAGGCATGGCAACTAAATTTTTAGCCCATCAAAACCAAAATCAAAATTTTTAAGCGGAAATGCAAGGGTTGCAGGCGCGCACCATGACCATGGTGAGGGAGGAGTCAATGGTGGTGGACACGTCAGTCATGGCAAAGTCCTTTGACACGAGAGGGATGTCTGACACGGCCAAGATGCCCTTCAGCTCGTTGGCAGCGGCGTTGCGGAAAGCCTGTCCAACACCAAAGCCCGGAAAATTAGCAAACAAGTCATCTCCAAAGAACACACAGTGAAAGATCTCCTGTAGTGGCACATGTCATGGCCACTGGCCCAGCTTCATCCCAATAAACTTTGCATCCACAGCAGCACCAAAATACATCTATCAAGCAGCCCGACAATACTTCACAGGTGCAAGATCCCTTCAGCCCAGCCTGCGGGTATCAGGATTTGGGACAATGCAGGAAGGATGAAAGGACAAGGTTTACCTCGTTGACCTCCTCAGCAAGGGTCTTCTTCTCGACCTGGATGACGAGGTCCACCACGGACACGTTAGGGGTGGGCACACGCAGTGCAATACCTGCATAAACAATGCCGCAGCAAATTCGTCAGCCGAAATGCTACACAGTTGGTACCAATGATAGATATCTCCAAAGCTTCCGGCATAGACCAATGGTCCTTACGTAAATGGATTAAACCAGATCCTGTGCCTGGTCACCATTGCAACACCGCATTATGAAGATCGTGCAGGCACACACCCCCCAGATTATTGGAAACTGCTGTAGATGTGATAAAACTGCCCTGTAGCACAAATGTCGACCTCTTCACTGTTATAAATTTCAATATCTCACCACTGCAAATCCTGAAGAAAGTGAGTAAGGGCGCACCGTTAAGCCTGCCCTTGAGCTCTGGGAGCACCAGGGCGACGGCCTTGGCGGCACCGGTGGTGGTGGGCACAATGTTGAGAGCGGCAGCGCGAGCGCGGCGCAGGTCACGGTGAGAGGCATCCAGCAGCCTCTGGTCACCGGTGTAAGAGTGGGTGGTGGTCATGGTTCCCTTCACGATGCCAAACTTTTCGTGCAGCACCTGCGCAAGAGCACCCAAACCCTGTCAGACATTTTTCTGTTAAAATAATTTCAGGCAGGCCTCTGTGTGCCGTGTGACCATATTAGGCAGTCTTTATCACAATTTTCACCCGGCAAGAGCAAAGAAACTGCATGCAGTCTGTGCGGCCCCTCAATGTAGCAAGTGCCTGGACAACAGAAGAGAACCATGCGGAGAGGGTGAATGTTCAAATGCAAGGGGCGGACCTTGGCGAAGGGGGCAAGGCAGTTGGTGGTGCAGGAGGCGTTGGAGATGATGGGGGCGGAGGGGTCAAAGGTCTCGTCGTTGACGCCCATGACGTAGGTGGGGATGTCGTTGCCCTTGGCGGGGGCAGTGATCAGCACCTGCCACAGATGACATGCAGTTAGTAATCGTGGCATGCTCCACGCAAGCTGCAGGCGGAGGGCAGCCGCGACAACAGGCAAGGGCCGTGATCAGCATCTGCAATGATTGTAGCCAGCCAGGCCGGGGCTGAGATCAACACCCGCTTACCATCTGCTGAAAGGGACACAATATATATGGGGGTCGAGGTGCAGGTGTTATATATGAGCAGATGCATGAACAAACTAAGCACCAAGCTATGGACAAAGGCTGCCCCCGAAAGTGTGCAGTGAGGTAGGAAGCTACAGGGCCTAGGTCCCGGATGAGCTCGGCTGAACAAGGCAAGAGACCATCTTATCTGCATCGACCCAGGGTGCGTATCGTTTGACCAGACTATAAAAAAGGTATTCGAGTGGTGAAAATCTGATATTTACCTTCTTGGCGCCTGCTTGCAAGTGCTTGCCAGCACCCTCGCTGCTCACAAACACTCCGGTTCCCTCAATGACCAGGTCGATGCCCTGGCGATGGACACAACACGCCTCAGCAGGCGCTCCAACAAATCTTATTTCCACTCCTCAGTCTGCAGCTCCTGTGCTCCCAGTGGACATGTATTACACATCAGCATTTCAACTGCCCAGACCTTCCTCTGACAAGGGATGGACGCACCATCTCTCCCCAGGGCAGCTCCAGGGGATTCCTGTTGCTGACAATCTTGATCTGCTTGCCGTTCACGGACACAGTGCCGTCATCAATGACCCTGCGCCACACACATCCATCTGTTAAAAGTTCTCATGCAAACGTTGAACCCCATGTCTGCTCAATTCATCGCCCTTTTCTCAGCACATGCCTTGCTTTCCGTGCAGGCTGACCTGCTACTTGAACTCGGACTCCAGATGCACAGTCATCAATTAGACATTCACTTGTAGCGTGATCTGCAATCACGGTTCTTGGTTCTCTTTCCATCACACATGGCATTCTGGGACAGGAGCGCACTTGATGTCAGCGTCAAAGGTGCCCAGGGTGGAATCGTATTTGAGCAGGTGAGATGCCTGCTTCACACCACCTGCGATCCCAGACACATGCCCTCAAGACCCACTCAGATATGAATGTGAGAAAGTGATCAAAGTGATCAATTCATGACAGTGCCTTCATATCACAAGCCATACGACTCTAGTCCCTATCAATGCATGACCGCGGCTCCTACTTAGCCATTACAGAAACAATTGACATTTGACCATGGGTGAAGACACTCAATGAAGTACAGGCATTGAGTCAGAATGTGTCTAGTGGCGCACCGGAGTCGTTGATGACGGTGATGTTAAGGTTGGAGTTGGTGCGGCCCTCCACACACCTGAGGAAGTTGCGGCCTGCAGACACACAGGTTCTCTCAGGGAAGACTGGCTTGTTGGTGTTATGCCGGTATGTGCATCAGCCTCGAGGTTTATCGCTTTGCTGTGATAAGAAAGGCATGCAGGCCCACGTGGATATAGCCCATGTTCAACATCAGAAAGTGCATCGGCTAGCTTGGCAGCAGCTCACCAATGCGACCGAATCCGTTAATGGCAACGTTGATCTGCTTTGCCTGGGTCACCTGCTTTGAGCCAGTTGTTCCCTGCAAGAAAAGACTAAATGTGTCACCTTGGTCGTTGCATGGGTTGAGACCGAAATCTCGAGAGATTCGGCAGGCCTGCCTTCAAGACAGCCGTCCGCCTATATGTGGGCACATTGTTCCTCGGCAATTTATTTTTTTTGTATCGGCTTGATGAAGCAACTGCATCACGAGGTACTGAAGCTTGGAGGCTTGAGATCGCAGTTCGAGTGTCCGGAACGCACTGTGGTGGCCTGGGCAGCGACGCGGGCTGCGAGGCTCTGGTTCTGACTCCTTCCGAGACGGAGGGCGCCCTCAGACTTGAATCCAGAGAACTCGTTCAGGGCAGCCTGCCCACACGCACATAGGCTCTTATACGCATCAATACCCCTCTTGCAAAAGATAGAACGCATGAAATGGAATAAGATTCCCAACCATGTACTTCTGAAATTCTACTGTATGACTCTATCTCAACCCAAATGGCAACATTAAGGCACAGGAAATTCCTCATTCCATAGATACTCTTAGGTGATGTATCTGGCTACTATCTTCAATGGTGCTTGGTGTTTATCACTGCTTCCCCACTGCTGCACATCGCACAACAGCTGGAAAAACTATCGCTGGCTTTATACCCAAGTTGCTGAAAATTCCTCTGTCCAACAGCCACCCTGCGAGCACCCAGTCTTCTCACCTTTGCTGCACTGCGACGAGGCGCGGAAACGCGCTCGCCAGCCACCAGGCGCGGCGATGCAGAGAAAGTCATAACCTGTGCCATGGTTGGCCAAATCTACGTTCCGATCGGTGTGTGGGGAATATGGCCAATCTCACGGACGATTGAAGTTGGCTGGGCCACAGGTTCCCAGGATAGCGCCTCACCCCATCCTGTGGCAACCTCGCCCGAGGCGTTCCCAGCCAGGCAAAGGCGTGCCTACTCTGGCTCGTTCAAAAAGTGCATGTGTGAACAACCGAGCTGCACCCAGATATTTTGGGGTTGCCAGTTTGCATGCCTGTGTTGCCTCTTCTGCTATTACTTTTGCTTCCTAAATTGGGAAATCTTGCATGCCCTCCTCTTTGATCAGCCTCATAACCCACTGGAGCTTTCAAGTTTAAAACTCTGCAGAGTTTAGCTGTACAGCTGTAGACTCTAGCTCGGAGCTCGCAAGTTGCCAGCCACCACTTGTTGCTACCAAGCTCAGTGTCAGTATTGATGGTAAGCTTATTGCTGGAATTTTGAGATTTTTGAAAAATCATTTTTCCTTACAGGATACTTCTTGGTGTGCAGTTGAAATTCGCAGCATGACTCTATGGAAAAGTATATTCTGAGAATCAAGGAGGTTGTATATTTCCCCAAAAAGTTGTACAGCAAAATCTTAGACTGCCTTCACCCGATCATGCTGCACACATGCAGAGTGGCAGCACATGGCATCATCCCCCATCGATGGCTTGTTGGGTGCCCTCCGCCTGTTTGCATGCCTCCTGAATGCCATCAGCCACCCTCCTCAGCAGAGCCCTTGCTGCTTCTGCGCTCTCCCTGCATAAGATTGCATGGTCGATTAGTCGATCATGGCTTACATCATAACCAGTTCTGCAGAGCAGATATTTCAGGTCTTTCATAAGTTGCAGCTTTTCCGGAGTCCTAGAGCAGCCTCCTGGAAGTCTTGCCCAGGATCCAAAGCAGTCAAGTCTCCAGGGCATCGAGCTGGGCTGGGCTAAGGTTGAGATGCTAATGATGCGTGGCATCTAACTTTTGTGATGAAAACATTTCAGGCGTTGAGTTATGAGACCCACCGCAGCTCCCTGATGGCCTCCTTCCGATCAGCAATCTCTACCATGAGAGTATGTTCAAGTGTTGCTCTCGCCTGCACACCACCAATCTTCCCTATTGATGCAGAACTCCTCAGTAACAAGCATGACAGCGTGATACGGCAGAACAGGCCCCAACTTTCCGGCAAAACTCCTCAGGATATTGCGATGTGTCCCTCATTGGTTCTCACAGAGCAGCATTAACTCTTGTGGCATTGCAGGACACAATTATGTTTTGCAGGGTCAGTGATACAGATTGCATTGGATTGTCCTGCATGAGGCTGGGCAGGAGGCCTGCCCCCACCTCAGCTATCTGAGAAAGATTCTCAGGCCCTCCCAAAACCAAAGCGCATGCAGCCCACTTGAAAGTAGGCATCTGCTTTGTGGCAATCATCGGTGTATGACGTTTCCAATGCATGCTACATGCATGCAAACGTTCACGCTTGCCAAAACAAGTGCAGGCAAGTCAGCATGCATGCGGCCTGATGCATGCAAAACAGGGTCAGGAGACTTGCCTGCTCTGACCGGAGCGCATTAAGCAGGTAGCTCATGTTGCGCGCAATGAGACCGACATTCTCCACCGCGCGCGCGTATGCGCTGGGCCGCTGCACCAGGCAGTCCAGCAGGTCCAGAAAGGTGAACAGCAGCTCTCTGTTCAGGCGCCGCAGCTCGGCCTTGAAGTCTGCGGCCACAGTACTCACGCTCAAATCCTGAGTGTAATCAGCTGTCCGCCCCTTTCAGAAAAGTCAGGAAGGTGAAGAGCAGCTCCCCAGTCCTCCTTGCGATCTGGGATTTTTCACACTCAAACCCCTGCTTGGACCCTGTTGAGTTGTGCGATGGTAACTAACGTCAATGTCAGTAGAAATCCCAAGAACAAGCGGCCTTCTTATTGGTGCGCACCAAGTCGGCCATGAGGGTCTACTTTGAAGAGCTGCCGCACAGATAGAGGAGGGATGCCATCTTCTGACTGCACCATGGTGTACCACTCTTATTTTGATACTGCATCATGACTCAGGACAGAAGTAGTCGCCCATACGAAGGTTCCACATATAGTTTAATTCAGACATTTAACTGTATACCTTGGCATGTCCAATATATTAAAATTAATACGTGACTTGACAATACCGTATAGAGCTCCCCAAAGAGTTGATACTCTCCCTCTACAGGCGGAGGAGGGGGTGGAGGCAATCGACTGCCATCACTGCTTTTCGTCCCATAAAGTTTGTAGAAAGGGGGCGGTGGTGGAAAGGCCTGCGCTGGCAGATCACATCAGCGGGGCCATTTTAGCCTAGCGATTTGGGAGAAATGCAACACCACTGGGAATTCACAGCAAATCACTCACCTGCTGTAGCACTGGCTGCGAGGAACCTTCATTCGGAGCATCAAGCAGCTGTACTTCGCTCATCCTCACAGGATCATCTTCAAGCGTCCTCACGGACCCATTGAGTTGCAGAGGTACACCTTGTGTGGTTTTCAAATACTTGCGTCTTCTCTTGCTGTTATGCAACTATATAAAAATCTCCTGGATCGTGGATAGAAAGTAGCACTGCCTCGCAATGGAAAAGGTACTCCTTGTTGTTCTTGCCGTCCTGACGTACAAAGTAAGTGATCACTTGCGTTCGTCCTACAGGCACCGGCCAAGTTGGACGCTTATATTGGGCGATCTTGTTCCGTGCGCAACCGAATGAGGTTTGGAACAGAACACAATGTTTCTGGCTGATCATGTGCTCGTAGGAAGTCAAAGTCACAGCATCATTGCCACGTGGATAAAGTGCATCATAGCCCTAGCAGGACAGGTCAAAGATGAAAGAGATCACTTGTATCACCATTTGAAGCGTAAGCAATAAAGCGTTCTGTGACTCTGATGTCGCGCACAATCAATAGGTTATTACTGGTCCAAAGCAACTCTCTGTAAAACGCGAAAGGTACAAGGGATCTGCAAGGAAGTCGCATGATTTGTCAAGTTCGTCTTAAGATGGCTCTTACAGCACGCATTTTACATCCTTAACGTAATTATCGCGTGTTCTGAGTGCTGAAGGTGGTTGATGAAGTGGCGAGCAGTCAAGTGAGGTCGACGCTGAGGCTTCATAGAAAAGGCTTACATTTTCATCTAGGTTAAAGGACCGATTCGGGAAAGTAGAAGTGAAAAATTGCGAACTTAATCCGGATGCGGACAGAGACATCCCAATCTATCCCTTCAGCAAAGCCCTGAAACTGCACTGCGAAGGGCAAAAGACACTGGTCCTGCAATCCGATGCTTAGGGCCTGCAGACGTTTGGTATGTGCTTCAAGATTCCCCAGATCCACGTCGTCCCACGTAACAGCAGGCATTCCAGACCTGCACACTAGGCCTGCTTCAGACCTGCTTCCATATGAGCTCCTCCGAATGCCAGCGGCATCCAGCAGCCTCATCTCACTTTCTCAGGCGAGTAACATTGCTTTCATAACACTTTCCAGCTTTGCTGGATCTCTGCGCAGTTCGTGTCATGGGACTGTGGCACGCTTCTGGCTGGCGGTGGCATCCTTTTTTCATGCAATGATGCAGAAGACATGTGCATGCAGTTCTCAGCGTCAGCGCAGCTTGTGTGCCCCTCTGGGAGTACTGCAGCGGAGCCTCTCCCCCATGCCGCTGTCTATAAAGTGGACATCATCACTGGGACTGTGAGAGGCGCTGGCACGCATGTAGGCCTCCTCAGGATCTGAAGCTGAGCCATGCCATGTATGGCAGCAATGACATGCAGCTAGAGCATGTGTCAACCGATTGTCTGACATGATCTGGACACGTCATCTCTGCACTTGCACATGTTATTTCTAGTTGACATGGAGATGGCAAACGTGAACTGCTGTTGGATTCTCTCAGCCTGACAGCTGTGGTGTTTCTGCAGGCCCCCGCTGTGGTCCAGCTGGTGGGGGCAGAGGGAGTGTCCGCTGAATATGTGCTGGGTGCGCTTTGGCCCTTATGCCTCATAGTCTGATCACAGCAGGGTGAAATACCATTGCTGGTTCTATGACCCTGTGGGGCATCCGATTTCTTCTCACTCATTCTGCATCTGTGTATAGTGCATCTGTGTACACTGCTCGTGTTGTATGAAATTTAATTTGTCGCATGCTCCATGTCAGGCAGCTGCCAAGTTTTCTTTGCACTCCCACAGGCAACGACCAAGATGAGTATGGATTTGAGCGAGGCAGCAGGAAAGTATACGAGCTAGACATAGGGACTGAGCTAGGAACTCTGCAACGCGTCAAAGTGCAGCAGGTGTGGCCGTCCCTGTGCATCACCCCTGGGTTATTCAGGAGTTCAGGAAAACTAGGTTGTCAAAATACCCTGTCAAAGGAACTCCAACATCAGTCTCCATCTCTAACTCACCCCCAAGTTGGTGCTCATTCATCCTTGTGCAGCAGACTGGTGCACAGGATGCCGTTCCACGCAATAATAGCGAAGCTGGCATTCAAGAGACCCTTGCGTACTGAAGATTCGTCGCAGATCATCATGAAGAGTGCTCTTAGATAAATGGTTCTTTTCTGGCAGGTGCCAGCCAGTGTGGCAGAGCTGGGCAGCGATTGGTACTTGGACCGAATAGAAGTGACAGGGCCGGAGGGCGTGTGCTGGCGCTTCCCCTGTGACGCCTGGTTTGGCCGTACAGAGGGCGATGACTACACAGGTGTGCGCTTGCTGGGATCATCCTACCGCTGTCAGAGCTGCTCCACAGTTCTGGCAGAGGTCTGACTGCCCCTCACAGTTGCCATCTGCTGCTGCTGGGGAAGGCATAGGTGGGTGCTGTGGAAGTCAGGGACAAGGACACTGGAGGCGTGGGTAGCATCTAGAAGGTAACCAAGGCAGTTGAGGGCCCCGGGTTTCTCACAGTGGCGAACTGAAGGTGTATCAGCCTTTCATCCCATTCGAGTATTCTTTTGGGAACTCAGTGTGCGAAATGGAGGTGTGTCAGCCTCTGTTGCTCAGTTAGGACATCATGGAGAGGACGCTTGCAATGATCGGAGTGTTATAGCACTTGCAACTCCTACATTGGCCCTGGATGGCCATCGGGTGGTTGTGCTCTGAAGCTGTACTGCTGCAGGCAGGCAGAGACTTACAGCAAGCGACGTGCGGCCGTGCAGGCGCTGGGTGTCGCTGTCGACCCTACACCACGATCAATGCCCCTTTGGTGCACTTTTTACCTGGAGGCTGAATGCCTCAAGGGAGTTTCTCGTTTGTGCAGGCGTTATGGAGCGGACGCTGACGGCGAGCGAGGTGCAGCCGGTGGCGGCACCGCGGCGGCTGGCGACGCCGCTGGCCGTCTCTGCATCGGCCGTCGCGCTGCCGCACCCGGAGAAGGTGGGCGCGGGGCACCCCAAAGCCGTCAACCGCAAAGCCGAGGGCTGGGGCGGCGAGGATGCCTACTTCTGCAGCACCGCCGAGTGAGTCACTACTGAGTCACCCTGGAATCGCCAGAACATGCGAGCCTTGTTGTGGTTTTCGTTTTATATGCGGCGATAACAACCTGTTTCGACAAGCATACCTGTCGCTGACAAGTGTCTTTTCTTCTTGCATGCTCACTCCATCTGGCTCCCTTGGTGCTGTGGGCAGTTCCACCAATTGGTCGTCCTAAGGAGCTGCTCCTTGTCAGCTATCAGTTGTGCTCAACTTGCTGTCATCTTAGGTGGAAGATAGACTTTTTTGTAATAATGGTGCGCTGATTCCAAGTAATGCAATGATGCAGGGATGGCACGTTTGCGCTGGGCGTTGCGGATGGCGTGTACATGTGGAAGCAGCAGGGCATTGATTCCGGCCTGTTCTCGCGCTCGCTCATGGCCTACGCCAGGCAGGCTGTCCTGGAGGGCGAGCGAGACCCTGTGAAGGGTGAGTTTCCCAGTGTACCTTTCTGAATTGTCTACACCTTTGATTCCATGACCAGGGTCCTGCCATTGCAGAAATTTACCAGCACAAACCATGTTCGAGAATGAAATCTTTGGGTTTGTTTCTCTCGCTCTCCTCTCGGGTTGTGTGATCATTGATGCTGTGAGATGGATCCTGAACTTCCATGCTTGGTAGTCATAACGATGTGAATCCTGGAATGCTATGTCAGAAGCATGTTTATGTGCTGGGTGCAGTGCTGAGAAAGGCAGAGGATGGCAACGAGCGCGATGGGCTCAAGGGCAGCAGCACGGCATGCGTGGTCCTCATCGACACAGCGCAGGTCAGAATGACCTGCTTGTCTATCATGTGCTACCTGAGAACACCCCTGATGGTTGCAGTCCTGACTAAAGCCTGCAGGAGCACTTCGGCTGCATCGGTAGCGTCAACACAGATGGTAAATTCAACAGTTGAAAGAGGCATTTTCCACCTAGCATCATCCACCTGGCCTGGTGTGTGCGAGTGCGCTGGGCGAAGCAAAGAATGTCAGTACACAGGATGCATCTGATAAACCGCTTGATAAAATGATGGCGGCTGTGCAGGGGCAGCTGAAGAGCGCCAATGTGGGCGACTCAGGGTTTCTGATAGTTAAACGAGGCGGCAGTGGGGAGCAGCTCAGTGTCAAGTACCACAGCCCACAACAGGAGCACAGCTTCGGCTGCCCCTACCAGCTGGGCCACTATGAGGGGGCTGACTCGCCTGAGGATGCCATGCTCATGACTGTGCCGGTGGGTCACACTGCAGCAGATTTTTAGTCCCGTGTAACAGTTGGCTCAGCGTTTGCAGTCCATGCACCTGCCCATGTTGTCGAGTCGGGAAAATCGTGTGTGAGCCGCAGAAATTGGCCCATGATGCTGCACCAAGCGAGAATGAAAGCCGTAATGCAGATTCCAATGCCATTCGGCACATGTTGGGGGTGTGACTTTTGCACTGTAGCATGTGCCCAAGCTCTGCAAAGCACTTGGATGAACTGAGAGGCAATTGTATGTAAACAAGCAAAGGGGCCGCACGTAGGCAGGAATGCTCGCAGGTGTTTGATGCTTTCCCCCTGCAGTAAAGTTGGAGAAGAGAAAGCTGTTTCTTGCTCAGGTCGACCGGCTGTCACTGGTCACGTGATGCGTGATGCCAATTTCAAAAAGTTCCTGAATAGGCGTACATGCATCACTGGTTGGAGCATGGCACTTCATTGTGCTGGGCTGTCATCTGATCACATGGTGCCGATCTGGAAGTTTCTTAGTCACAAATCTGTGCACTGCAGGTTGAGGCGGGTGATTTTGTGGTGCTGGGCTCGGACGGCCTGTGGGACAACCTCTCAGATGAGCAAATATTAGAAGAGGTGCGCGCCAGCTTGCATGCGCGAGAGGGCGCATCGGCCGCCGCGCACCGGCTCGCGGCCGCGGCGTTCCGGCACTCCCTCGACCGCCACTCCCAGACGCCCTACTCCCTCGGTGCCTCCGAGGCCTTTGACATGGTCTACTCAGGTAGGTTCCTCACTTTAACATCATTCCCTTGCCGCGTTAAAATATTCCTCTGAATTGGGGCTTTGTGGCAAGTGTACAACCGCCAGACAGCTGCAAACGCCAGAGTTGCTCTGCGCCTGTGAGGTTCCCAACTTGTTCTATTCAAGTCTATTGAGGAGTCCATTCTTTAAGGGCATAATGTTTGAAGCAAATTGTTGACACAGGATGGTGCATGGTGTCTTTGTGGCTCAGACAGCCATCACTTTTGCCACATGGGCTGATTTGCCCTGTTCTGCCACTAATTTGCATGACATGATCTGCTGGCTTTCCTTCAATGCTACGTAAGATTTCATAGGATGCTTTAGCCTGCGGCTGTCTTAAGGTGCACAACACTGGTGTCAAAGATCAGCCACCTTCACTCGCATCCAGGGAGTCACGGTACACTCTAATCGCCACTGAAGTGCTGCTGCAGGCAGGCAATGTTATATGCTTTGTGGGTGTGGTGGCAGGTGGCAAGATGGACGACATCACAGTGGTCGTAGCGCTGCTCAGATGACTACCACTTACCACCAAAAGGCTGCGCTTCCTGTCGACAGGGACATCCCTGACTCCACTCGTTGAGTTCAACATTTGGGGTTAAGACATTACGGTCTTGGTGGGGCCCCCGGGCATTGTACTTCATGTAATGTACAATTATACTGTCAAGATGTTCGATTGTGCTCTCATGCAGGCTGGCTGTCAGGTTAATTGCAGAATTATAGAATGTGAAATCCCATGCTTGAATTTGCAAACAAGCATGCATTTGTAGTCTTTATCAGTGCCACATGGCCTGGGGTTGGAAAGGGCGAATTCGAAGATTTTTTAAATTAATAAAAGAAAATTGCCCACATGTGGGTGGTTAAGAAACTTGTGAAATGGTCCAGTTGTGTTTCCAGCACTAATGAAGCGATGATGATGCTCTTGGCGGCTGCCATGGTGGTAAACCTTTTAAATTTTTGTGACTGAACATTTTAAATATTTGATCATCAATGACGGATCTATAGATTGTCCTCTGCTGTTCCGGACTCCACAATAAAACATGTACATGAAAATGCAGGCTGTTGGTCATGACCAGCTCGTGTAGATAGCGTAAACATAAAACTTGAACTTCCTTCATGTCAGCTCCAACTGAGAGTAGGGCTGCGTGTGCCCATCTCCTGGAGCATTCTGGTGCCTGGTCAAGTGATCAATCAAAACCACGCCGAAGGCATCCCCCAGAAGGTTCACCGCCGTGCGGCACCGGTCCAACAGCCAATCCAACGCCAGAATCACCGCCAAGTCAGCCGCAAATCGGTCGAGTGACACTGCCTGCACAGAGAGGCACACCAATCAGCGAAGTCCAACAAAAACGCCCGTCGCACAAATCCATCCCAGTCTTGTAGCAAATGTTCTCTTCACACTCGCGACCGCACAGCACATCTACCAATCTGTGGCTACCCACTGGTACTAAGCTTGGCCAGCATAACAGACGTACTGTCAACCATTCTGCGAGGCTATTTATGGCAAGGCCAAATTGTACACAGCGCAGGGGACTGATGTGATCAGTAGCACAAAGATCAGGAGTGGGTACAGGACACGAAGGGGCACTGCGCCGGGAAGAAGGAAGGCATGCATCTGGCGCGCACCTGCAGGACCATCAGCATGGTGACGAGGCCTGCTGAGGGGATGGCCGCTGCGCCAATGGCGGCCAGTGTCGCCGTGACAGCAACCACTATTGTTCCGCCCACTCCCAATGCCACCCCATGCGCCTGCATCAAGAGCAATGCATCTTTCTGTCCCTTCGATGTTGCAGCTACAATCACGTGATGATAGCATTTTCTAGGTGTTTGCTCAAGAGCTCTCAGCAAAACCAGAACAATATCCCCTGGACCTGACAAGATCCAAGGAGTAATGCACACCAGCATTCTCCACTTGGCTTGTTGATTGGAGAAAGATTGTGGCGCCGTACATCCTTTCAGGCAGTTGTGCTGGCTCTCTCGTGCATGTGGGGTGTGTAACCTGTCAAGGCCTTGAAGTGTTTTGAGGTGGGCCCCCACACCTGAGCAAGGAAGATCACAGTCGTTGCCTCGTAGAGCGCGGTGCCGTTCATATTGACTGTCGTGCCCAGCGGCATGACAAATCGCACGATGCTCTCCTCGCACCCCATGTCCTTTGCGCAGTCCATCGCCACCTGAACCCCGAGAAACACACCCAGCTCAATGAGTTTGTGCGCCAAACACTCCGGAGAGCTCCTTGCAGGGTGCACTAGGATGTCGCCTGCCCTAGTCGGACACAGGTAAGGAAAGAAATAGCATCACAGCAGTCAAGCAGCCAAGAGCTCTTGAGGACTGGAAAGCATGCCAGTTGCATGCAGAAAACTTGGGCAAGATTCCACTGCCTCCTCACTCTGCAAGGGACATCTGCGGTGCCAAAGCACACACATGCAGCAGGAGATCGGTGCAGAAACAGCAGGAAAGCGTACGAGGACGGCTCAAAGTCACAGGCAGATCAGCACTACAGGAGGACGTCCCGAAACCTCTGGCATCACTTCGAGTGACCCTTCTTACAGTTCATGGGTTGGAACAAACATTCATAGGGTTTCAGGGTTTTCCAGGGTTAGAATTTGGGTATAGGGTAAAAATAAACCCTCCTCACCGGAAGGGCTGCCCTGCTGGAGGACGTCCCAAAATCTTTGGCATGACATTAGTGACCCTTCTCCTGATTCAGGGGTTGGGGGAGAAAAAGCTAGGTTTATGACTTCTCACCGGGAGGGCTGCGCTGCTGGAGGACGTCCCAAACGCAAGCACGAGCGCGCGGCTGAAGCCATGGAGGACGCTCATGGGCCCTTTTCGGGTGAGCGCCCAGAAAGCGGCCGGCAGAATGAGCGCGCCGAAGATGGCCAGGCCGGCCGCGACTGTGGCCAGCCATGCGCCCAGCGCGCCCAGCGTGCCGAGCAGCGAGCATGCGCGGCAGATGGCGGCCGCTATCAGCGATGCGATGCCGAGCGGGCTCGTCCACAGCACCGCAGTCACCATGCGGCTGATCACAGCATTGAACGCCTGTGCCCGGAAATTGAGTCCCACACACTTCAGTTAGGGTTAAGGATTAGTACTGGACCTTTACAGTATATATGATAAGGAGCCTTTTCTTCCTGAATGCATTGCAGTGGATTTAGGTTTGAAACCAGAAATCCCTGGTTGGGGGTATAGAGCAAAGAATTTGAGAAATAATTCCTGCCATGCCTGTGAAGGCAAGTCCTCAGAACTTACAGATGACATTTCTACATCACACAAGTTCTTGTGGTTGTGAGAGATGTCTACGTGTTCTGATAGAGAAACCACAGCTGTGCTGAGTCACATGATGGTTGCAATGTCACAAAGAAGCAATGAAAGCTTGATGAGGTACGAAGGTGTGCCAGTCCTTGCCACATAAAAGGAAGTGTCATAAATGCCACATAAAAGGAAGTGTCATAAATACCATGAGGGTGCTGTCAGGTAACAAAAGCAGTGACGACAGAGGCCGCCATGACATATATCAGCAATATAGGAAGCGGCACGCAGCAGACCAGCAGCTGCCACAGAAGACACATGAACAAGGCCGCCAGGCAGAGCCGCACACTTTCAGCACATCTCGAGGAGCAAAACTTGCTGGGGGATGGGCGTACATTGATGAGGCTGATGAGGCCGTCAGCCTGGTCGCCCAGCTGGGAGAGGCAGAGGCCGAAGAAGAGCGAGAAGGTGATGATGCCCAGAATGTTCATGTTGACGGCCGCCGCCACCACATTGTCCGGCACCGCGCTCCGCGCCACCACTAACAGCGCCTGCAGCGGCGAGCTCTCCCGGGGCGCTACACTCTGCACCGCAGCCTGCCCACCAATACCCGTATTTTTCTATTTGTTTCTTGGTATTATTTCTATTCTGAGGGTTTAAGATAAAGGTTTAGGGTTAGGGTAGATGCTGCCATGGCCGCCTACGACGGTGATTGGTATGCACCTCCTAAACCCTACACTAAAATGTATAAAACCCTAACCCTAAATTAATCACGGAATTACTTATAGAATTTTTAGAGTTCTAAAATTTGGAATATTAACTATATTTAATTTTCAGGGTTCATATTAAGGGTTTAGGGTTAGTGTATGATTGGTGTTGCACCTCCCCTCAGCAACAAGACTGAGAGTAAAGTGCTGGATGCTAGCAAAACTCCCACAGTGATTTAGGGTTTAGGGTTTTAGGGTTGGACTGCACGATTCCCTAAACAAATGAGGCAGCATGATTGCTGCTGGATACGTCTCAACTTCACATTTTTGGTAGTGCAAGTCCAGGACAAACACCATCAGTGCACCCATCCTCAGACATTCACCTACATGCGCAGCATTGAGACGCTCTTCCTTTCCGGCTGCAAGCCGGCTAAGAGAACTTAGAAGCTGTTCGGTCCACAGACACATGTCGATGAGCAGAATGATCGCAAGGCTCAAAGCCCCCACCTTCAAGTCCGGGCCCCTGCAGGATGTGACAGCATCAGAGGACAGGGAACCGCCGCGGCCGGGATTGATGAGGTTGACCAAAATGATCCCAAGGGCGACGGCCACAGCTGTGGAGGACGCATAGTAGAGCAGCGTGTAGCGCGCCACCCTCGCCATGCTAGAGGCCGACCCCCGCAGCGCGCACACGCCTGCAATTAATGGATTTTTTTTTTGGTTCACATTTGAGGGGTGTAAAACGCACGCTGTTCACGCGTGCAGAACCTGTGTTGAAGCTGACTCCAAGCAATAGGGGTGACTCTTCTTGAAGCTCCAAAGAACATGCAGCACACCGAGGAAAGCCAGATGCAGATCCTTCCTCTAAAGCTTTTCAACCAATCCGGTCAATCCCTGCCAAACCAAGCCTGTAGTTGTCTCATGCGAAATTGTGACGGAACACACCAGCCACCATGGAGCCGGCAACCAGCGGTAGGACCAGCATTTTGAGCAGCCGCAACATGAGTTCCCCGGCAAAGCCCAGCAGGTCTATCTGCTCCTCTGTCGGCTCTGCCATCCGAAGCAGCAGGCCACCCCCTATCCCCACCACCACTCCTGCACCAGGACAGCGAAGGGGTTCATATCCTGTTGTTATGCAGTATCTGAAAGCGGCAGTCAACATGATGAATGGTCAATCGGCGCATCAGGGCGGCTCCTGGCTACTGAATGTGTCTGATGAAAGCCAGCACACTTCCTGTTAAGATCATCGCAAGCGTAGGTTTGGAGCGACAGAAAGTTTCAGGCGTACAGCTTGCCAATGAGAGGAGATGCTGAGGGAGTCATGCCAATGTACAGCATGTGCTAAGCATGCGCAGCGGCGCTTTGGGTGAGAATGTCTGCCTCCCAGCTGACATGGGTATGGATTGTTTTGGAGGTGGAGGCTTGCCTATGAGGGTGGCAGCTAGGAGTGGGTCGGCCATGCCGCAACAGCCGCGGCCGGGGTCCCCCACGTGCACCACCGTGTCATTACCCTTCGCTCCCCCTGCCCCAACGCCTCGCCCTGATGGCCCGGCCGCCGGCCCTGCTGCGCTGCTGGAATGGACAAGCTCGCCAGACTCCTGCAAACGTCAGTCCGCCTGCTCTGCTATTGTACACAAACCCAGCTTGAACTGATGGCAGCATCAATGGCACCTGCAGAGTGGGTGTTGCTGAGCAAGGACACACCTGGCTTCGCAGCAAGCCGGTCTTCTCACAGGCGTCCATGGATGATGAGCTCGCTGCTGGGTGGTCCAGGCTGCCGTGCAGCACTTCATGTGCACTGCCCCCGCTGCTGCTCCTCACATGATGCTGTGCACATAGTCACCGAGATTCACAAACCACGCACACTCATGGCAACACCAAATCCCCAAAACCTTAAAATGCCACATGCTGTTCCCTCATTGTTATCGTTGCAGCGACGAAATGCACTTAGCCACACTATGTACTGATACAGGGGCTGCTCAAGGACACAAGGAACCAATTCATCAATAACCCATGGCAGAGGACAAAGTGGCATGTGAAGCACCTGAGACATAAGAGTCGGCGGGGGTGCCTCTCTTCTTGGGCCCACTTGGAAGGTACTAATGCCATCCAATGTGGATGCATCGCCATGAATTCCGTTTTCCCCCGAGACAGACGTTTCCTGGACATTTGCCAGACAAGAGCCAAGTCTAAACGGAGGGCTGAAGTAGCACAAATACCTCTTGCTGTCAATCCAAACCCCAACGCTTGCTTCTGTATGTACTATCAGCTGCTTGCTGATGAAAAGAGGATGAGACCCTTTGAATCATTACATAATCGCCAACATTTTCCATATCGCATGAGATGTTTGAAAGGTTCTGAGGTAAACTCCTTCTTATTGTCCAATGCTTCATCATAATCAACCAGAATGAGACTGTAGCGCCAACAATAGCTCAGGCACTTCGCCCTGCTGCACAAGGATTGATCAATGGGAGGCGCGCCACCAGGGGAACTGGCGACGGCGGCGGCTTCCGCGGCCGCTGAATCGGCGGCGGCCGGCCGAGCGATGTGGATCGGCCCGGCGACGGTGCGGCCGCAGGCGTGGGAATATTGTGCGCACTGTTCCTCGAAATTGCAGTGTAAGAAACCGCCCTGCAGCGCAGTTCCTGTTCATTATCCCCTGCAAGTAGATATTCCCCCTGCTCTATTTCATATCCCTGAATGTTCGGGAACTTTGCCCTTGCTGTAACCATCCGAAATCCACAACTGTTAAAACGTGCAGCAGCCCAAGGGGATCCTGAGCATAGAGGCCCACATCTTGCCTTGGTGTGATGGTTATCCACAATAACCATCAGTGTTAGTGATACTACTGACTACCATCAGTGGCTCGCCCAGTGCTGATGTCTACTGTCTAGTATGTACTCGGAACACATCCCCACAGATGCCCTTCTTGGGTCGGGGGCAGCACCATTTCCTGCAATGCTTGGGCAAGGCACTGATCTCACCTCGGAGAGTCACTCAAAGGGACCTCTTGAAAAACACTGCGTGGCAAACTATCGCTTCCGCCTGCAGCGCTGGGCTGTGGGTCCTCCATGTGGGCTGCTGGAGTGGCCGAAGCTGAAGCTTGCGCTCTAAAAAGCGCCCTCACTGCCCCCCTTATGCTCCCAGTGCTGCCCGCTGCACCCACAAGTAATCGGTTAGGAAGCTTGCCTGAACTTCTCCCAAAAGAGGCAATGCATTGACTTAGAAGAGTGCCACGGTGCGTGAATGAAAGGAGTAAGGGAAGAGACAACCAAATGCCACCTGTACTACTAGGGAGGTTGGATGCGGGTGCCGGAAGGCTAATGAAGTTGGCGAGGCTATTGTTGGGTGTGGGTTCTAGTGGCAAGCTGCTACTCAGAGGAGCCTCGCCGCGCATTTCACCTCTGCCTGTGCCTTGCAAGTCTCACGTTGTGAGAATCACCATGGCTACCATGAATTCCTGGCTTGTTCACCCCTGCATTCCACAAAATCCGCACGGCACGTCAGAGAAGTGACAGGTCCCTGCTCCATCAATAACTGCATCAGTGCTTCTTTCGTGAAAAGAAATGCAATCTTTACATCAAATTTATCCATTCCATTCCTGCCATGTGATAACGTGCAAGTAGGTACCAACCACCGCACCTTCCCAGTCCAGACCATGTGATACTTCTTTCACGCTTCTATGAACCAAAATGTGCAACGCTGCAATGAAGATCAACAGTCTTGTTTACTCGTTCCGAGTACTGTATGATTGAAAGCAGCTTTAAAAAAATGGAGAACGTCTTGCCTTGCACACAGGACTTGGAGATTGTTCTTATGAAGCAAAATAATCAACAACAAATCAATACGGGACTTCCTTCAACGCAATTTTGGATTCAAACCCACTTTATGACGTTCGCATTTGTCGCAAAGCACGCCGGGGAGTCGTGTTCGTTGAAGGCACGGATCCGAAACCCTGGCTTGTCTGCCTAGCTAGCTATCCCTAGGGATATAGGGCAAAATTGGAGCCTGCCGTATGAGATGCCAAATGCGTTGAGCTCCATTTCAGCATGATTTCGGTCCTACAGACCTCTCTGTGCGCCCTGGAAGTTATCTGGACCGTGCTGGTGCTGCCTTTGGACACTCCTTGGGTCCTTTTGATCTTCAGGTGAGGCGTTGACCTGTTGGATGATCTGTGCAGCCTGCCCTAAAGCCCTTCAGCTGGTGAAATGTCAATGGTTATATTGAGCTTCAACCATCAGATGATGGATTTTCATTGAAATATATGCACATGGTGAACGACACATCAGGCTGACAACGGCGCTCACCAGACATACACCCCAAGCCTGACCTACCATTAAGTTCAGTGTATAAGTAGCCTCAAGGATAGAGCCGTTGAAGTCTAGTGCAGGAATCTCATACTAAAACTCGCGGCCACTAAAAAATCCAGAGTTCCCTTGCAGGCATGCGGTGCAGAAAGCAGAGGGCTGGGCTGTGAGCTGAGTGGTAAGAGATCTGTGCATTGCTTCCCACTCACTACGTCCGTTAGTTCTAACGTCGGTGATGTTGCAGTTCGTGCACTTCGTGATCTGCGTTTTCTGATACTGCTGTGCATACTAATCATTAGTTCCATAACTGCGATGATGCAGCAGGTGACAAGCTTTATCAGAGGCGAGGATGGGGCTGACAAAGCGGTGTGCAGCGCTCCTAGCGCGCACAGCACTGCAGAGGGGTTACAGCGCTGCTACAACATCTTCACGGGTTACTGGTAAGTATGGCAAGCGGAGCCAGCTGAGGCATGTTGACGCTTCCCATTTGACGGTACCTGCTAAGAATGGCCTTGATATCAGCATTGACATGTGGGCATACTGCAGGTACCAGCAGTGGGGCGGTCACAAGCAGCAGCTTTCCTCACGTATGGCACCCTAGAAATGCAGTTGTTGGGGTGCAATCCACATCCGTGCTACTCCAGAGGGCGTTTGCCTCTGGCGGGCTGCCTCCCCACACTGTGCTGGAAATGCCAGCCCTGTCCCCGACCATGTCACAGGTGTGTAGTTTCAACACTGCGCATATGACTGTCTGGCCAGCAACATAAATGCAGACACCCCATCATCATTGATGCGCCAGCCTTGCAGAAGGTTTGCTGCTGTGAGAAATGGTTCAGTGGACGCGGGTGCCTTTGTCTATTGAATGGAGCATGGAAGTAAGGTGATTAAGATAATATTCAAACTGGCGCAGGGCAACATTGCAGCGTGGAAAAAGAAGGAGGGGGAGGAATATGCTGCTGGAGATGTGCTCTGCGAAGTGGAGACAGACAAGGTGAGCCTGTGGGATTCCACATTTTTTCCAGAGCATAAGCTTCAATGTTACTGGAGGACGCTGAGAAGCAGAGCTTCAGCTGCGAAGCATGCACAACTGTTTTCTGAGGCAGACTCTTCAAGTTTCGTGGGTGCAATGGCGTTGATGAATGCATGAGGGTGTTTGAATAGGCATTGTCTCTGTTAAGACAGGCTCTTATATGTCTTGGGAAACTTATCTTGGTCGTGTTGGCTCCATGGAGGTGATTTACGCTGTCTGTTTCGAAAACACAACTCCTGTAAGTTTTGTCACTGTAATCTTGGTGTTGATGTCATGGGCGTGTTTGACAGGCCACAATGGACTGGGAGGCTCAGGACGAGGGCGTGCTGGCCAAAATTCTGGCTCCAGATGGAACAAAGGACATTGCCGTGGGCACACCTGTTGCTGTGATCGTTGATGATGCCGCTGATGTGCGCCCTTCTTCCTCAACCACGCACTTCGTCCCTTGATTATAACCAGCCCCATGCCCCCCACCTGCGTCCACAGCGCGTCCATGTGTTTCAACCCACAGTAAATGGCCCTACACTAGGAAACATCATGGACAGGTTCCGCAGAAGGGTTTTCAATGCGAGGCGATCGTCCCTTTGCATTGCAATTGCCATGCTTGCCATATTGTGGCAAGGGAATTCCCACTCAATATGGAGGTACAAGCTTGTCTGCTTCAATGTTGAGCAGGTGGGGGCATTCAAGGATTACAAGCCGGGTGCTGAGGCGTCAGCGGCACCGGCCGCGGCAGCCAAGGAGGAGCCTGAAGAGGATGAGCAGGAGGATGACTCACCCGCTGAGTCGTCAGGTGGCAGTGGTGACTACCCTCCCCACACCATCATGGGCCTGCCAGCCCTGTCCCCCACAATGTCACAAGGTAAGACTTCTAGCTCGATGTGTTGGCTGTGCAGTCTGCTAAGTATCACATGCCTTGCAGCTTGCGGGAGCTGTGTTTGTCAATCCTCCTGTGTCCACTGTCGGTCACACACAAAGGTGCCAGTCATGGTCCGCAGCAGGCATGTCTCAACTGTGGCTGGCCTGCTGATTCAGCATCATAGTGTCCACGTATGGGGTCACAACTGGCAGTTTTGTGCTGCTTTTATAGGGAACATTGCTGAATGGAAGAAAAAGGAGGGCGATGAGGTGTCGGCTGGAGACAGCATCGCTGAGGTTGAGACTGACAAGGTGCGAAAGTGATCACCTGCTAATCTCCTTCCCACCTTCAGTAACCAGGGCTCCACCGAGCTTGCATGTCTCTCCTGCAGCCGCATTGCATGTGCTTCCGGAAGCATGGGTTCCCAGCACATGCATGATTAAGGCGGGAGCTCTCTAACGTTTTCTGACTAGGCTCTATACTGGGAACCTGCACAGCAATTGTACAGATGCTCAGGTCGCAGGACCTCAGTGTATTATCCCATATGATTGAGCAAATGTGCATGATCATGTCAACAACAGGCCACGATGGACTGGGAGAGCCAGGATGACGGCTACATGGCAAAGCTGCTGGTGCCAGATGGCACGAAGGACATCCCTGTAGGCTCTCCGGTGGCTGTCTTTGTGGAAGACCAGGTGAGGCTCCAACGCTGGTGGGAGAGGCATAAGAGATGGCAAAGTCCTGCTGCTCTATAACATTGCTCTGCTGGTTGTCTGCTTTTACTGGAGGGACAGCTGTGTTTTCTCCCTTTGTTGGTTCGGCTTTATGGAGGAGCAAGTGAGCGCTAAATATGAGTGAAAATTGGAGTGGGTGCTGCTTGCCTGCTCGGTAGTGCAATTAATGATTGCTGCTCGCACTGAAACGTTTCCCAATAGGGGCAGGCATCTCCAGGAAAACTCGCAGAGCATACATTACTTTTCCCCCGTGCTTTTTGAAATTTCCCACATGCAGCTGCTTGCAGAGGAATGCCAGCTGCCTGTATTAATTTCACCAGTGACCGCCTTGTACATGCTTGCACTCGCGACTCTGCATCAAGAATGTTTCTTGGGCAAACAGGATTCGGTGTCTGCCTTCGCCAACTTCACAGCGGAGGATGCAAAGGGGGGCGGCGCGCCCAAGAAGGCGCCCAAGAAGGAAAAGCCTGCCAAGAAGGCTGAGGCGCCGGCCCCACCCACCCCAGCACCTCAGAAGGCTGCTGCACCCTCTGCCCCCAAAGCACCATCCTCTGGTGGGCACCCCCTCTGTCCTGTTCTGAAACAGTCTGGATGGAAGCTATGGGCAGACTGCCTGGTGGCAATCGGACATTAGTGCTGTCCCGCTGCTTTCGTTCGCATTCGAAATGCAGGGAACGCGAGTACCAGCGATCCACGAAGACTCGAATATGCATCGTGCATGGGATGAGGGATGCCAGAATGCCTGAATGAGTGTCCTCAGAATGCCAGAGTGCCAAAACTATTGGCAACATTTGTTCCACTGAGCCTTAGAGAACCATCAGTCATGCATGCAAGAAGACTCATAGAGCACTCCTGTTTATCTTGAAACATCATAGACAGGCGGGCCCATAAGTGCACAAGCTGCCGCGAGAGGCAGGCGTGGATATCTCGCAGGTGTCATGCAGCCGCTCCAGCATGTGAAACATTGGTTGGAACATCTCGGTAATCGATATCTAACCCAGCACGATTTTCCTGAGCAGGTGGGCGGGTTGTTGCGAGCCCATATGCGCGCAAGCTGGCGCGAGAGGCGGGCGTGGACATTGCGCAGGCAAATGGCAGCGGGCCGGGCGGCCGCATCGTGGCGGCGGATGTGCAGCAGCTCATCTCCAGCGGCGGTAGCAAGCCCGCGGCTGCTGGCGCGCCCGCTGCGCACGCCCCTCAACAGGTGCACTCCCCTCGGGAGCTCAAGCCTTGCCTTAGAGCGCTGAGTCTGCAGGACCGGATCGTAGCACTGCACTTGCAAGTTGCGCGTGGCCTGGCAAACGAGATTCCCAGGATGGCTGCCTTGGCTTTGCAGAGCAGCTGCAGTGTTGTCAGAATATGTCTGAGCCTTAGAAAAATATTCAGTTCTCTGTCCCTGCGTGTATGGTCCCACACTTAAGGCATTGCTCGGCATATAAAGTTGCTCAAGGTTGCAATCCTCAGCAGGGCACTTTCCACGTCTTTTCTAAAGACCTGGTGTATTTTCGGGCTAATTGGTGTGAAATTTGCAATTGCAGCGCTATGACTTTTTTTGCTTGCTGAGAAACCTCATTGAAGTGCTCGACGTGAGCATCGTATCGGGTTGCCGTTATGGACACAAGCGGGCACGCCTGGTTTTGCGCGCTCAACTCCCCGCCCGCATGCATGCGCAGGCCGAGGGTGATTTCACCGACATCCCAAACAGCCAGGTCAGGCGCATCACAGCGCAGCGGCTGCTGGAGTCCAAGACCACCATTCCCCACTACTACCTCACTGTCGACCTTAACGCGGACCGCCTACTGAAGTTGCGCGCACAGTTGAATGAATCCCTCGCGGCGTCCGGCCAGAAGCTGTCTGTCAACGACTTCATCATCAAGGCTTCTGCCGTGGTGCACGCCCTCTTCACCTGCTTGAAAGAGGCACATTATCCAGTCTGTGGAGCTGCTTCCTAATCGTGGGCTCTGCGCACCCTTGCTCGGGTAGTGCCAAGATTGAAAGTAGTAATCAATTAAGCAGCTTGCGCTGCAGAGATCAATGGTGACGTCCAGAGTGCTTGCTGGTGTGTTGCATTTCATTGCTGGACCCATGCACTGCATGCTGTGGAGCACCATCTCACACAAGGATCCTTTGAAGGACTTTGTGCTGGCGGTACGTGAAGGCTCGGGATGTGCATGCCATGTGCAGGCGCTGCGCAAGGTGCCCGAGGTGAATGCATCATGGTACCCGGACTTCATCCGCGTGTACGACAACATCGATGTCAGCGTGGCAGTGCAGACACCGGGCGGACTGATGGTCCCTGTTGTGCGCGATGCTGATGTCCTCGGTCTCGCAGAGATCTCAGCCACAGTCAAGGAGCTGGCTCAGAAGGTGTGCTCCTTCTTATGCAAATCTATGGCACCCTATCGGCACAGCTAGCCGGTGGTATATGTTCCCTGACAGTCGCGAGGGGCAAGGTGGGTGTTTTACTATGTTGGCACAGGAAGGGCTCATATGGCAAGAACCAAATGAAGGGAATATGTACTCAACTATTATTATATTTACATTTTAAGGACCCATGGGAGCCACCTGAGGCTCATTGGTCTTTTGGCGGCCTTTTGCTACCCAACATTATCTCATTATTTCCTCATCGTCTTGCCAGTCAGTCAGAAACTTTGCAACCCTAATAACTGTGCAACCCCTAATGCTTTCATGGTCTTGTGTGTGCAGGCCAAGGCAGGCAAGCTGAGGCCCGAGGAGTACACCGGGGGGACCTTCTCAATATCGAACCTGGGCATGTACGGCATCTCCGAGTTTGCCGCCATCATCAACCCTCCCCAGGTGCAAGCTACCTCCGCTCACCCATATGCATGAATGCTTCTTGACTTGTCTTGTTAATGTGAGGTCAGCAGAAAATCACTGCTGGCATCAGCATAATCAGAAGCATTGTGGCTGCACTCAAACCAGGGCTATCTTTCTTTTTGCCTGCCTGTATTATTTAGTCAGTGTTGAGTCCTAGCAGCTGGTGTCTCAAGGGAGTGTGTGGGCAGCTCGATCATCTAATTTTCTCTTGTTTGCACAAAACTTTTATTCCATATTTTCATATTTATTCCTTTTTCCGGGGTTCAGGGTTCATCCGTCTTGGACATCATATCTTCCTTTTCACCTCTTACACATGCACCAGTCTAACAGCGGCTTTTGAATGCGCAGGCGGCAATCCTGGCGGTGGGCACCACCCAGCAGAAGGTAGTCGCACAGCCTGGCGGCGGCTTTGCTGAGTCAGCCGTCATGGCCGTCACGATGAGCTGCGATCACCGCGTTGTCGATGGGGCCCTCGGCGCGCAGTGGCTGCAGGCCTTCCGCGGCTACATCGAAGACCCCGCCACCATGCTGCTCTAGGGGATTTGCAAGCCTTTCCCTAGCCGGTAGAATTCTCAGAGTTATCAGAAGTTAAATGCCCCGGGCCGAGGACGCAGTGGCTGCAGGCAGTTCGGCTATATCAAAGACCCCACCACCTGGGTGCTCTAGGGGAGTCGGAAACCCCTAATAGCCCTAGCACCGCTGCTGTCTCTGTGAGAAGTTTGTGGCCGACAGCGCAATGGCTGCAGGCCTTGAGGAGTGCATTGGGGATACTTTGCTACGATGCTGCTCCGGGGAAGTCAGAGACCCTTGCCCTAGCCATGCAGCAGCCACCACCCTGCTCTACAAGAGCTCAGGAATTGCATACAAGGCATAGCCATTGGCATTGCTGCTCTGGGGATTGTGGAAACACAGGAGCTGCGCACATGCTCGTAGAGGCATTCAGCGGATAGAATGAAAATATGTAGCTTCAGAGAGTTGCAGCTGTATTGGAGCCTGCCTCCATTGTACCTTCTGTGAGGGTGCACTGGCTGCAGGCATCGAGATCTGGCCACCAGTGCTGCTCTAGGAATGGATGTTGCAGCCTTGACCTTCATGCGCACATGCGTGTGGGCAACTGTTGCAGGTATGACAGGGAACAGACCCCTTGCATGTTGCACTCTGGGGTGTTAAGACCTCGTTGGCAAAACAAGGGACATTGCAGCGTACGTCTGTAGTGTGGTCCCCATTGATGATGCTCTGATGTTTGATCAGCATTGTTGGGTGGCCGGCAAAGGTGTAAACAATTTGCAGTCGCTGGCAGGCTCTGTGGCATTCCAAAGAACACCCAGCACATGGGTGCACCACGGGGCTGGGTCCCATCAAAGGCATTCTGAATGAGATTATTAACTTCCACATTGCCAATGATTGCCTCGAAGGAGAGGTGTGGCTCTGTGCATGTGGCTCCTCTGCACGAAGACTACGAGACACCACTAGCCAAGCCACTAGTATCATAATAGGATCAGCAAACTTACAAGACTCGCGTAGTCCTTTGAGGAGCGACAATAAAGATGCCTAAGCTTTCATCGGGTTGTTTGGATCACACTCTTAAGAGCTTGCCACCTTTTTGCTCGAGGACAAATGAAATAGCATGGCTTTGCAATTCTGAGCTTGAAGACCTTGACTGTACACTCTCGCCTTCAGGTCAAGCACAGCCATGGCAGTCAGTCAGGCGGTCAGTCGATTACACCTTTTCCAGCCACCAGTCATGATTCTCAAGTACGTCACGGCAACAGCTGCAACTCTTTGTCATTTGTTTTTGCCATTTCCAGCAGCCTTTAAGAAAGCCAATGCCACATTCCGTGACCTACAAGGATTTTAGGAATGAGCAGCACGGAGGGTCAGTCAAATCTGCCCTCGTGTGCTCGCCTGTCCCAAGTGGAGCAACCGCATGTGCCATTACTCAATGCTCGGCGAATATGTCCAACTGTCGACACCAACTTCCCTGCCTTGTCAGTCAGCGCCCATCAAACATATGACTAATACCATACGTGCTGGCCTTGTCCAATACAATCTAGACAGGCACCGCCTTCCGTCAGAATCTGTCCCCATGCTGGCTGCTTGGGCCATATTGATCTAAGCTAGACGTGCTGTTTGCATCAGACCTGTTTGCCTCACAGCACATTCCCATTAGTGCATACCAGTGCTGCACTGTGTGCTCCCTTGGGTACGGTCTGTCAACTCACGAGCACAATTATCGGCAGCAATGATCTGGCGTCATCTGTATATTTATAGCCCCGCGGGACACATAGCCCGTACCCGAGCTGGAGAAGAAACGCTGCTGAAAGCCGTGTGTACACTGTTACAGAAATAGCATTTTTTCCTTGCGTCCGTCAGACTGTGGCGTCTTTGTCTGTCCCAGATCTTCTCGACGAAAAAGAAAAGCGACTTTGTTGGCATGCGCTCACCATCGGCAACAGGCCCTGAAGCTTCAACAGCTTGAGTTGCCTTGATCTGTCAAGTACCTGTACCTAGGACACCTCTAGGTCCATCTCCATGGGGAAGGGCCGTCGAAAAGTCATAGCCGCACTCTCGGAAACACTGTTCCCCGCTCTGTACAACGACGCAAGGTTAGCTCGGGATGGAGGCGACGAGCCTCTTGCAACATTTATGTGTACCAGCGGCAGCTCGTTGGACTCCTTTGTGTCTGAGGTGAGCCTGCCTCCACTTTACACTGCTCTGCAGGCGACGAGACAACCACCGATCGGAGCGCGCCTCTTTGAGCATGTCCGACATTTACCACTTTCGAAAACGCAAAGCAGACATACCGGGGCCGTCTGGTTCATTCTGTTGTGCCAAATGCATCTTTTGGACCACAACTCTCACACTGAAGGTCCGAGTATGCAGGTCGATAACGGCATAACCCTCCTCACTCCCGAGTCTCAGACGGACTTAGCGCTGTAAGCTTCATTCCGCCTCTAATCCGCTTCTATGCCTACTCCAATGACTCTAAACTATGGAGATAATGGAAGCTTTCATAATCCGTTAGTTTTTTGACGCGACTTGTTTTGCTCTGTGCCTCGGGAGTCGTGTGCTCTCGGCCGTGAGTAATGTCTCGGTACTGGTTGCAGGCTCTTCGGCCTCTTGAAAACAGGTGCAGGAACTGCAGCAATAGGAGGGCCGAAGATGCTTGTGCCAAGCTGTCCCTGCCTGCAGCCCTTTGCGCGACTGCCGTTGTACCGGCGGGAAGCAATCTTGCAGTACTGGGCCACCTGTCCCATCCCCCTTCTCAAGAAGGTAGCTTTCTTAAACAATTGCCCCCAAGAGACTCACTGTCGCCGATCAAGACTAATATGTGGCATTTTTGTGCATATTTGCTCCCTGTGCTGCATGGTTAAATGTGAACAACACCTGACTCATTCCGCTCACAGGCATTTAAGGGCATCAAGAGCCTCATCGTTAGCAGCATTTTCAAAGCGACGGATGAGAAGGGGCGGAATCTGCTGTGGCCAGCCATCATGTATGCAGGTGCGCAGCACACCCGAACCATTAATCAGTCCCTGTAGCGCATGCGCACAGCATGCATCACCAAAAGTTTGCACTTCTATGCAGCGCCCACAACATGCGAGCCCAAGGAAGTGCCAGCTTCTCGGAAGAACGATCAGATAGCGGACATGTGACCAAGCTTAGCCCATAAATGAACACACGGACGCTGCACTGTCCAATGGGGATGCATGCAACCTTCTACGGCTTCATGTACTGCAGGCACAGACCCGGAACGACCTCTGACGCCGCTGCCAGAGAGGCTTTCAGCTGAAAAGATTCTGGAGGAAGCCCTCCTGGACATCCAAGGTGCTAAAGCTGAGCGCCCGGAGGATGTATGTGATCTCATCTCTGGCCATGGGCTGCAGGTGCAGATCGATCCCTTGTTTCGTTACTACACTTGCACATCTGCTATTATCTACGTTTTGTGTGCTGCCATGCAAGTTATCAAATGCGGATCCTTGCTTGCATGTGCTTACGGGTGTTTCATGGTTGTGAGAATATTGGTTTTACAGGTGGAGTGCATGGCAGATGGGACATTGGAGGTGGTGTGTGATGCAGTGGTAGTTGGCTCTGGAGCAGGAGGTGGGGTGACGGCAGCTCTTCTTGCCCAAGTCGGCGCCAAGGTAACGCACCTTGCTTTCTGTCGTGTTTGCGCATATGTACAGGGCTTTGGTTTGTGCTCCTCAAAGCTGCGAATTGCTTAGGGGAGTCCACAGTCAAATTTTGTATTTTTTTTATCCTTACCATTTGTGTGTGGGCTGAACTTAGGTACTAGGATCGCAGTGCTTAGGATCAAAACTCGAAAAAAATGGGCCTTTGAATGCCTGCAGGTGGTGGGGTTGGGGTTGGGGCTGGGACATTTCACCAGGAAGATATTCAGGCATTTTTTGTACTGTAGTAGGGTGCAATGATTAGGATCAAGAACCAAATTCTTAGCTGTTCGCCTGCATTCAGGTGGTGGTCTTGGAGAAGGGGCGCTTCACACCGGCTGCTGACCTGCCGCTGAGTGAGAGCCGCAGCTTCACACAGATGTATGAGATGGGCAGCCTCATGACAACCCAGGACGCCGGTAAATTTTCTATTCATAGAAACAGAAAAGTTACCGGCGTATTGCTTGTCCGATTTGTTTGGGGTTATTGGCTGGGGCAAGGAGACAAAATAGGCAAAGAAATTTCTATCATACCTAGTAGGTGTACACCTTGCCAGACCCTTCTTGAGACACACAGAGCTCCCACTGTACCTTCTTGTTCAATAGAAAGAAGCAGACGATGTACACTACACGGTTGACACAACGTAACACGGTTGAAGAGTGATGAACGCAAGACAACAGGACTAGTATGGCTCACAATACAGCTGCATGACGAGGATCTGGATCATATTGAGCTCCAGTCAAGAGGCTGAAATGGGGATTTCTTTCGGACAGGTATCAACATTTTGGCAGGAGCTACTCTGGGTGGAGGCACGCGGGTGAATTGGCAGGCATCATTTGGGACACCACCCCATGTGCGCGCAGAGTGGGCCACCCAGCACGGCCTGCCAGACATCGCCTTGGAGAAATTTGACCGCGCGCTGAACGCTGTGCGAACTCGCCTCGGCGTCACCATTGGTAGGTGGCCTTGGTGCTCACTACAGTGCTTCCTCTGTGCAAGGGGCTGTAACTTCAAGAAAGGGGTTGAAACTACATGGAGCCCAGAATGTTCCTTACACTCCTAATGTCCCCTGAAGATGATGTCCTCTGAGGAATGTGTGTCTGGGGATGGCAAATTTAACAAGAGCACTCGAGGCTCCCGGTCCTTCTGGGATTTCTAGGCAGAGTCGCAGGGCTATCAAGCAGGACGACACAATGGGGTAGGTTGTAGAGGCAATTTGCCAGCATGGCGTTTGCACAAGGAAAACGCCACAGTTATCTGTCCCAGGCAATATGGTAACAAAGCATGTTCGGTTGGCGCAGGCATCAAGCAGCACAGCAAGCCGAATGAGAAGCTGAAGAAGGGGCTGGAGGCTCTTGGGGTGCACTGCGGAGAGATCCCCCGCAACAGCAGCCGCGGACATGCCTGCGGCCACTGCTGCTTTGGCTGCCCCTCCGGCGATAAACAAGACGCCACCGGCACCTACCTGGCTGATGCTGCCGCTGCAGGAGCCACCATCTTCACTGGTATTCACAGAAGAGACGATTTTGTGGTGCAACTGTATGTTTTCTCGCGTTTCCCATGCACCAGCATCTGTCTCTTCTAAGCCCTTTTAGCAACCCCCGAAGAGTTAGGGTTGCAGGGTTCGGCAAATATGTTGACACGTCCATAAGACTGAAAATTATAGTCTAAATTTTTAAGGAATTTTGTCAGCCCCTCTTTCTGTCATGATATTGAGTGGATTGTCTCTGCATGCATGCATCCATCCGTTTATTTCAGCAGACTGGGAGTTATGGGAGAGCAAGAGACAGGTTCTCATGCTTGCCATGCTTGCCATGCAGGCATCTTTGCAGAGAAGGTGCTCACGGAGAACAATGAGTCTGACCCGCTGCGGCGGCTGCGCGCGACCGGCATCGCGGCGCGCATCCAGTCAGCATGTGCCGGCAGCCCGGAGCTGCGCATCATTTTCCGGGCGCGCCACGTTGTGAGCTCAGCAGGCGCGCTGCACACGCCGGCGCTGCTGCTGCGCAGCAACATTCGAGTCAACGGCAATGTCGGCAAGAATCTGCGCCTGCATCCTGCCACTGCGGTGAACGGCGTTTTCAGCAAGGTACATGGCCGGTCTTGCATCACGTGCATGGAGTCTCCTTCTTTGATTGCAAGGCAGAGGGATTTTCAGCAAGGTGCATGGCCGGTGTTGCATCATACGCATGGAGTCTCCTTCTTTTATTGCAAGGCAGAGGGATTTTCAGCAAGGTGCATGGCCGGTGTTGCATCATACGCATGGAGTCTCCTTTTATTGCAAGGCAGAGGGACCTCGCTCCATTGTGAGGTTGCAAGCGTGACTGTTTGCCCATTGGCTTTCAACGCAATTTTTCCATGTTTGTCCTTTTAGGTGCTCCAGGGTGAATTAGGAATTGTCGTGATGAGTGCCGAGGTGGCAGCATACACACTGACTCATCACAATCCTGGCCATCGTGGAAAGGGAGCAAAACAAGGGGTTTGAATGCAGGTGCAAGAGGGCGAGAGGGATCCCAGCAAGCCGCCCCGGCCGCCAGGGCACACGATTATTCCCCCGCTGCCGAGGGTCGAGAAAGCGCCGGACGGGACCCTGGACATCCCTGAGGACATCCTCCCCTGGCAGGGCTCCATCTTCAGCGTGTTCAGCAACGCCGTCGCAGACTGGACCGGCAGCGGCTACGGCGCCCTGCTCGAAACCCCATCGGTGCGCCGCCTGATTTTTCCAGTTTATATGTTGCACATGTCCACCAACCTGAATCGTGGTGAATGGCGGCTGTGGCAATGACGCCCTGCGTGCTGGGTGTCTCGCGCAAAGTGACCAAATCATCGCCAGGCTGGCAGGCTATGCTCTGCTCTGCCATGTTCCCGTGATCAAAATAATGATTATGAAGGTGATCATGACATGTTCATTTCTCCAATCACTGCCCATGTGCAGCGCATCTCAGCATCCTCTAGTGGCGTCGGTAGATGTACAGGCTCACGAGTGCATGCTGTGCACGAATGTCTATGAAGTCGGCTCCTTGAACATATTCTGTTTGACTATCACCAACTGATGTGACGTCCCTTGATATACATATGCAGGCGCACCCGGGGCTCATAGCCGGCTCGATACCATGGCTGTCGGGGGCAGACTTCAAGCGCACATGCGCGTGGATGCCGTACGTTTCGAGCGCGTTAGTGCTGACGCGCGACCGCGGCTGCGGCCGCGTCACGATCAGCCGCGACGGCCTGCCGCGCCTCCACTACTGGCCGGACGCCCATGACCGCGAATCAATGATGCGCGTGCGTCCCCACATCATCCTATCCTTCCTCTTGTGCTGCAACTGCCTATATAGTTATTTAGGATTATTGTAGGATTATGGGTTAATATAGGGTAACCCTAGACCCTCCACTACCGGCCCGACGCACATGACCGAGAATCAATGATGCGCGTGCGTCACTCCAACAGTTTGTTTTCGTACTCCTGGGTCTCAATTCTAGGGTTTATTTTGAAAATATCCTGCCGCGCCTCCGCTGCTGGCCCGACGCCCACGACCGCGAATCCATGATGCGCGTGCGTCACCCCTAAATTTCTTTAGGGTTAAGGGTTGCATTAGATGCCCAAGCCTGAATAGTTGCATTCGTTTGTCCTTTTGTGTTGCAAACTGCCACTTGTGCAATAGCTGCCGCGGGCTGCAAGTCCCAGCCACAACTGGCCGAATGTGCTTGATCGACACTTTTGCCTTGCAGTACTACACAGCCCCACAGCATGTGTTTGCTGCGCCGCACACAACAAGGGTGGAGCTGTGCCACTGGCCAAATGCACTGTGAGAAGTTGCCAGGGCCGTTTTTGCCAGTTGGGAGGGAGCACATGGGATGTAGAGTGTTGAGGGGTTGAAAAAGAGGTTCAAAGGGTTGAAGAGGTTGAAAAACGCAGGGTATGCAACTGGGTCTGCGTGCGCTGGCGGCGGCAGGCGCGCTGATGGTAGGAACTGTGCAGTGCGGCAAGCGCGAAAACACGCGGTATGAGCCGCCGCGGGACAAGTCTGGCGCCATGACCGAACCGGCCGCCTTTGATGCCTTCCTGGGCAGGGTCCGCAAGGAAGGTGAGGGGAATGCTGTACATTTTGTGTATTTGGGGTCTAGGATTTAGGGAAACAAAGGAAGAGGGAAGCTGAGTGGACAGCCAGACACTGTATGAGAGACATGGGGGCCTGCCTATCACGTGCACAGTACTGTTGCCGGGCCAATGAGTTTGCAGTGGACTTTCTATGAGCTGCAAAGCAGCACTGCCACCAAATCAACATGCTTTTTGAGATGTTGGCAGCATGATCTGGGAAAGTTCTCCAGAAAAGTTTTGAAGCTGTGGCTATTGTATCCTGTAGCATTGGCTGGAAGGCTTGTGGATGCTATTAACCAGGCAGTCGGCAAAGCCTGCGTGGTATATAGTCATACGGAGCTAGAATAATAATCTGGCAGCACTGTGAGCAGCCATCAGCAAGTTTTGCATCTTTTCTTGCAGCTGCAAGCTGTGGCGCACACGCACGCGCCCATCTTCACATGACAAATTCTTGGGAACGCAGCACACCATGCTGAGTCAATTGAGATCACTGAAAGTGCATTGGTTGAATTGCAGGCATCAGCAAGCACGGCATCACAGTTTTCTCGGCGCACCAGATGGGCACCGCGCGGATGGGCGCCTCGCCCAAGAACTCCGTCGTAGACGCGCGCGGCGAGTGCTGGCATGTGGCCGGCCTCTACATCGCCGATGCTTCCCTCTTCCCAACCAGCACTGGTGCGCTCCTCTTTTGAGTATACAGATTTTCAAGCACTGGTGCACTCCTGTTTTGAGTATATAGATTTTCAGGACTCTTTCCTGATAGAGGTGGGATGGCTTGCGCGATCTTGCTTGTAAGGCATTGTGTTTGAACTGCAATGGCTGGCAAACACTTCCTCCTCCCGAGGACTATACTTGACCCAAGGACCAGATTGATCCAAGCTGCAAGCTCATTTCAGTGCACATCCTGCTCTTGCAACAAGTGGGCCTACATGATCCGAGATTCATGCTGTCAAATAAGTGAACAAGTACGGAGCTATTTCCATGTATGCAGGCGTCAACCCAATGATCACAGTTGAGGCAATGGCCTACATGGTTGCTGAGGGGCTGGCTGAACACTTCACCAGCCTCAAGAAGCAATCGGCTCCGTTCAAACCAGAGGAATAGAAGACTTCACCGGCCTCAAAAGGGCTCAGTATCTCCAAGCAGAAACCGGCTCCCCTCAGACCAGAGGATTAAGACTTGATCAGCCTCAAAGGGCACAGTGTTTCCAAGGAGAAACCAGCTCACACAAACAAACAAGAGGAGTAGGCCCAAGGAGATACTACAGGGATTTTTACCTGCAAAGCCAAGCAGCACGTTCATTGACAGTCAGGAACACGGAGGGCACAGCACTTCCAAGGAGAAACCAGCTCCGCTCAAACCAGAGGAGTAGGCCCAAGCTGGCACTGCAGAACCAACCAGCAAATTTTATCTGCAAAACCGAGAAGCGATTTTTATTTATAATCCAGGAGCTCAGAACTTCTGTGACAGAGATTTCTGATCTGGCGATTCAGCCTCAGCCATTTTTTTGTTGCTCTTAGCGAAACACACCACTGTCAATGTCAGTGACGCAATCCAGAGCACAACATCTTTTTATTAGATCCTGACACAGCATTTTCTGCTTTGCCATGGTCAATGGTACTCAGCATCTGATATATGGTATTTTATGATTTTTGTCACACTGCAATACACTCTCAGAAGCTACAGCCTTCTTTCCCTGTTCCAGCGGAGACAACAGGAAGAAAAGGTCTCAGGCAGTATAGGACAGCGAGACCATTTCATGCACAAGCATGGGATTCTGCCAGTTGCTCTTGGCATATTTAAGAGACGTCAGCTGAAAACTTAGGGGCTTTCTCTGCACTGCTTAAGAGCAATTGACAGGATTTTCGAGAGGTGTCTATTGCAACAAGATTCTTTCTTGCACCACAATGGAACTTGTCACAACAGAAGCCTCTTGAAGATTTGTGTTCGGCTGTGAAGCAAGCTCAAAATTCATGCACTCTGAAACAGCTGCTGGAAGCACTGGCTTCTTGAGGGGTCAGGGGACGATCGCCAAGCAAGAGCATGAAGCACAAACTGTCAGGAGCATGTTTATTTTCAGTGCCTTTGCAATTGCAACTGGCACAGTCAGATTCAGGGAGTTTGGGACTCACGAGATATAGAGCCAGGAAGGTGTACCAAACATGCATGCTGCACTCTAGACGGTCTGGCATATGTGTTGCATGAACTATATAATCTATGTTGCATGAACTACCTTTGTGTTGTGGATCTGCTTGCCACGTGCACTGCGGAAGATTTCAGGTACAATAGGATTATAAATACCTAACTACCCTTGAGGGGTGCTAGGCATCCTTAGGACCTTGCCGGAGCCCCTTGCTGATTGGCCCTGCACGTGCACTGCAGAAGCTTCATCCTTGCATGCGAGAGGCAACGTAAATTTGCTCCTGTGCTGTGGAGCAATTTTACATTGCCCCTTGCACTGGAACCGAGAGACGCTACTCAGGATTGGCACAGCACTCGAGTCCTGATCATGATCCATTTTTGGTGCTTGCATTGCTTTTCCATTGCACAAGCCGTACTTACAGAGAGGTACTTGCAGTAGGATAAGCGCTAGATGCTTGAGTGGTGATCAGATAGCCATTGATGGGTAGAGCTTGAGAGTCATAGACTGGCACGTGGCAGGAGAGAAACCTAATATATGCGGGAGATTTTCTGCTATTAAGTATGATGCCTGATGACTGCAGTGGTAGCATTCTATGCGTATGGCATGCCAGTAGGGGCCAAAAAATTGATTGGCTCTTGACAGGGTCTAAAGAGGAATGCTTGGGTCTCTAGATCGTGCATTCAGCAATCCACTAGTGATGCATTGCAATGCCTGCCAATTGGGCATGCACATTTGGTGCTCAGGTACACAAGTGGGGTTCCAAAACACTCTAGAACTGAGTAGGCCTATTCAAATCGAATCAACAGTTTCATCAGCTGGAATATCCAAAATCCAATACAATTCAATGACTGGTGTCACTTCATTTCTTAACCCAGATATTGCTCTGCACAGATATTGCACAGCAGGCTCTTCGGTGGGGTTGTTGTGTTACGGTATTGTCAGGATTGCTTTCATTGCGACAGGAATGAAAGGAGGGGGGCACCTGGCTAACAAGCTGAAAAATGCCAATTGAGGTGTTCAACACTGATTGGTTCCTTGGAGTCATGCTGCTCCAGAACAAGAGCATGGCAAGATAGGCAGCCATGCTGAGTGCAATAGATAGGACAGACTGTGACAGGATGGACTGTGTCACACTTTCACTCATGCATTTGCAAGATACTCAAAGCTGTCATAGTTTGACCGGAAGCACCCATGTGGCTTGCCATCAACCTTGAACAGAGTCTTCACCACAAAAATGGAGCGGCTGCGCAGAGAAGCCAGCGCTGCCATTTTTCCATAACTCGACGAATCTGTGATGACCTGTTTTTGCATGCATGTAATCACAGTCAAATGACAATAACTTTTCCTGCTTCCTGCGCAAGTAGGAGGTTGAATATATGCAATCTAGTTCAGTAGCACCCAGCATTTTATTGTTATACATCAGGTCAGGTCAGGAGGTCAGAACCTGCAGCAATTGGCACCCTGAGATACCATGGAAGCTTCCAATCAACTTGCAAAATAGTGAGCTCAAAGAAGTAGCCATCTTGAAGGGTAGGGTGCTAGTCTTGCAGATGTCCCACCTGGAAGTCGGTCAGGGAGAACAGGTGATGCTCGGCAAAGGTTGAGCGCAGAACTAGCTCATCGTGAGTCCGGTTTGATGTGGCATGGTCAATGTGATCCACTCTTGCTGCTGGGCTGGGCAGCAGCACCTTGTCCCCAAATGCCTCTGCTGCTCTGAACGGGAGCCCTTCACAATCACTCATGACATACCTGCAGCGCATCACTGCATCTGTCTGAGTTACGTAATTGACGTGCACCTGCTGTGTTTCGGAGCCCATCGATTAAGATTGCAACCCCTGCAGCCCCTAGCTCGCAGAACCACGGACAGCACAGCGGCTGCCAGTTGCATGAGCTTCTATTGGAGATCTTCAGGGATGCTAGCTCTGTGAGTGAATGCTATATTGTGTTCAACATAACATTGGCAGAAGGGGCCGGTGAATCTGGAGAGGCAACCTCAATGGCATATGTGCCATGCTTTGGAAATATAGTTAGAGCGCAGGTTTTGACTGCTCACCAAATGACTTGCTGCTCCGGCATCCTGTACTGCTCTTCGACTTCCTTCGCACAGGCCCACCAGTCTGTCTTGTCGTTGATGTTGCCCCTGCATGACCCCTCTTTTTTCTTCTTGGGCCCATCTCGCAAGTAGTCATTGCCATACCGGATGTGCACGCCTATTTTCAGCACCCTCTTATCGCTGAGTTCCACAAGATTCTCCTTCACCAGCTCCAATGTCTGCACAGTTGGTGTAAAATCCTGTTAAAAATTGGACAAGGTCTTGTTTCCTGGAAACAATTCTGAGACCTCCCCAAAAAAATGCAAAATGCTCTGACATGCTCCCTGTGCCCTTGGTGATGAACTGAATGAAGGCAAGAACATGCAAAGAAGACACAGATGCATGCAGAGAGGCAGTATGTTGCTAGTCCCACCTCGGGCCGTGGCTTAAAAAGAGATAAGCCAGTGCACATCCAGCTGCGGTCTCTGGGCGCAAGCCCCACTCAAACAACTGCATGGAACACAATAATTGGTCAACTTTAGCCTCCAACCTGGCATGCAGGAGGAGTTTCGATACTCCTGATTTAGCATGCCAAATTTTTAAGCAGATCTGAGCTCTGCTTTGTTGTGTGTGGGAGGTTCTCTTGGGATGAAACATGGTGCTCCATCGGTCCAGATGTCTCACATTCTGCATGAGGCCATGCAATGCCCCTGTCATGGTGCATGTGGGCTGCACCGCAGACTTAGTTTCTCACAGCCGCCCAGTGAGACTTGGTGAATTTTCACCTGCTGTCTGTGGTGTGGATTGTAGAAGAGCTCATCCAGGGAACCAGTGTTGGCCTTCCACCACACTGTTCGCGACTCGTTGCCGATGGTGGCCAGATCTGCATAGCCAAACCTGCACCCCAGGCCATCTGACACACTTTGTCATCTGTTAGAAGGTCCTGGATATTGCGACAGTGCCTCCAACAAGTTCACTGCACCATCTGGTGAGCCCCATTGGAGACACCCTTTACTAACAATCATCAATAATAGCTCTTTAGCTGCTCTGGTAGTGCGCAGAACAATGCGTCTGGTAAAATTGAATGCAGCGCGCATCAATCAATGGCCAGCATTGACGAATTCCACAAAAATGCAGGGGTTTTTCATCTTGCACCCTCTCTGGGTGCGAATCTCACCCTGACACATCCAGCACTAGTCTGTCTGTGTGCAGATACAGAACAAGCATTCGTGATGTCTAACATGGTGGGCAGTGTGCTCACGGGTGATGAGCACGCGGCGACTGCGGATGGTCTTCGATATGTGTTTTGCCCAGCTCCCGATCGCTGGGCACAGATTTCCAGTCAATGTGTGGAGAGGACACGGCCACTTCAAGCTGAGGATGCAAAGACTCCTCATACTCCCACCACTGTATCCGAAACGCTCGACCTGAGAAGTACAACATGCAGATTCAGCTATGCTGCTTCTTGAGGCCATCTGACACTGTTGTGTTGAGGTAAGTACACCTGGACGTCAGCAGATGTGCCAGGGAACACCATCAAGAGCCTTGAAAGAAGGCCGAATTTGCCGCCTGCATGAAAATTCGTCGGCTGCAGCAAGTATGGTTTAATGACAAGAAGAGGAGCAGACCTGTCAGTGCGGCAAACCAAAACACTGAGACGATGGAGGCCAGACGATCGCCGAGGCCATTGTATGTCACTTGCACCACAGCCAATCTTTGTTCAGGTGATGGCCTCCGCAGCATTTCTGCATGCAAGTTAGCGTACCACAGCTGCCATCCTCTCCCACACTGAGGTGGCATCCGGCTCTGGAGTTTCTGCAGCCATGCATAGATGATTAGACCACCAGGCGCAACGGAGTTGCAAATACAGGGAAGTAACTCAATGAGGACGCTTCCGTCGCTGAAACTACGTCAGCAGTGTTTTGTATTGCAAGATGGTAAGGAAAGTGGCGGTGCATACCGAATTATGCCTCCCAGGACGTCCAACCCGAAACTTTGCGGCATGTACAGGCTGGCAGCAGACCAGGATTGCCATGATGCATTGAGCAAGAATGATAGCTTTGGACCTTGTGCCCTTCGGCATGGGTAATCAACGCTCGTGGAGGCCAAACATTTTGCAGCTGGCTAAACTATTGCTGATAAAGACCAACAAATGATCCTAATTAGTTTTCATAAACAGATCGGAGTTCCAGATGTCAAAAATGACGAGGAATGTTGATGGGCCAAAGACCCATCAACTCCACAACAGGGCATTCCAGCAAGATCAGCGCTTCCGAACGATAATTTCCCTTCTTGCACGGGGTACATACTTCGTCATGACGTTTACAGAATTGCAGACAGATCTGTCGCCTTCTGTATTTTTCCATCTCCTCAAAAGTCTCCAATTGTACTGCTGATGCAATTTGCTGACGTCATGTTTGTTCCAGCCAAGCTAGGCACGCGCTGGGGCGTCGTGCTTCTTTGGCACCTGGCCTCGGTTTATCTTGACTTGCACCTGGGCAGCAATCAACACATTTAGACTTGCTGTAATCAGGAGGTGTAGATTGCGCGCTGTCAGGTAATCTGATAGCAGGGTGCACACGCAATCAAAGAGTTTCTGAGCAACTATCTGCCGTGTGGCAAAAGTTAGCACTCGTTCAGCAAAAAGAGTAGTTTAGCAACCTCCTTATTTATCAGCAGCATTTCAAGGATGGATGACTTCACAGCTGCCAATATCGCCTTGTCTGATGAGAAGCGAGAGGAGGAGTTAGAGAAGACAAAGAAGGGCACAGTGGACTATTCAAAGCTGGAAGAGGAAGTTGCAGCAGCGAAAAAGCATGCAAAAGAGGTGTGGCAGCGGACATCGAGTCTTTGCTTTTCACCAAGATATCGAGCAAAGAATGGACTTTTTGGTCTCATCTGCTTTCGAAGGAGGCCATATTTGTTTCCTCAGAGAAGAGTTCCCTCCTTTCAACGCTCTTCAATGACCGATGTTGTACAGGAGCTTATTTGAATATGTGTCACCGTGCAGGGCGACTTGACTGCTGCGCTGGAATGCCTGCTTTCACTGGAGAAGCAGCATAGGTTGGGAGAGGACATCACAGCCACAAAATTGTGCTGCACTGCTGTCCTGGACGCACTCTTTGAGGCCAAAGAGTGGAAACTGCTCAATGAGCACATCCTGCTGTTAGCAAAGCGGCGATCCCAACTGAAGCAGGTCTGACCTCCAGGGCGCTCGGATGCTATTCCGCTGAAAATTGATTGACTGATCTGCTACACTCGGCTGGGTGGGCAATGTTATGAAAGTTCGGCCTGTTGCAGGCTGTGCAAGCCTTTGTGCGGCAAGCAATGGGCTATATCGACCAGACTCCCGACAAGGAGACCAGGATTGAGCTCATCAGAACGCTGCAGACTGTCACAGAGGGCAAGGTAAGAGTACCTTGGGTTTTAGTGTGGCATCTGGTGCCTGCCATGTGTAATGTCCGGGCGGTAGAGCATACAAATGGTTGTCCTGGCATCGCACACTTTTCGTTCTGGCGGCTTTCAGGAAATGCACCATGTTGCATTTCTCTCGGTCTTGAAGAGAGCACCATAGCATTGAGCCGGTAGTGCTGGTTGTGTCTTGCAGATCTTTGTGGAGATCGAGCGTGCGCGGCTAACCCGGCAGCTGGCCAAGTTGAAGGAGGAAGAGGGGAAGATTGACGAGGCGGCTGAGATCCTGCAGGAGGTTGCTGTGGTACGCTCTTGGCTGCGCTTTTTCCCTGTTTTCATGTCATAAAAATGTGTCACAGTTGTGTCTACGGGCTCTTTACAGTCCATCTCAGCCCTCACCCTGGCAAGGTAGTGTCTGCTTCTTTGTAGTGCTCGTCTTGTGCAGCTTTGCATGAAGAACAGCAAGCGCTGCACCGCAATGTTTAAAACAGTCTGATGAGAGTGCAGGAGACCTTTGGGGCGATGGCAAAGACGGAGAAGATCTTCTACATCCTGGAGCAAGTGCGGCTGTGCCTGGACCGAAAGGACTACATCAGGTATTTGCTGCGAGCTTCCTGCTCGAAGCTCTTCTGTCACTTTACCAAGCGTTTTCTGCATCCCAACTCCAAAAACAGTGTTCTTGAGTGTCCTGGATGCCCAGACATGAAGTACCTGGTGGCACATACCAAAGTTGCCACATATCCCTGGTGCTGAGGTGGAACTTGTCGCGGTGCAGGGCACAAATTCTGGCCAAGAAGGTCAGCCCGCGGGCCTTTGTGGACCAGTCCAATAAAAAGGGTCAGAACGCTGGGGAAGTGGGAATAGAGGGAACTACAATACAGGCAGCGGATGCGGTGAGGGTCCCTGCTCACCTGTCAAGCCGCTCTTTGATCACTCGATTGCAAAACAGCTCCTCTACACCAGCCAATGACATCTCAGCGCTGGGGGCCATGTGGATGATGGGAGAAGTCCGGCTTCTGTGACTTGTTCTTTCCGCTTGCATATTCCCCACCCGGAAAAGTATCTCAGGCAGGTTTTTGACCTGGCTTCCTGGCTTTGCTCAGGGCACACCGAGCCTGGAGGAGCTGAAGTTGATGTATTACCGGCTGCTTATCCGCTACCACGAGCACAACAACTCCTACATCGACATCTGCCGCTGCTACAGAAGCATCTATGAGGTACAGATGCAGATCATTCTTCCTGTTGAGAACCCTTCAGGAGGCAGGCATAAGCCCTGGGAGGACAGGATCATTTGAGTCCCGCGGCAGATTGACAATTACTGGGGTGCTGGCTGTGTTTGCTGTTTCCTCTTACCAAACAATGCAGGTGGTCTGGTACTCTGAGAAGTTGTCTCGGAAGAGCTCGGCCGTGGACCATGTGACGTTGGCGGCATGTCAACACAATTAGTACACGTCAGGGGTCAAGTCACAGTGAAGTATCAGCACAGACATGCGTGGTTCCTCTGGGTGTGGTTCCTCTGGGTGTCTAGGTGCCCAGCACAGCAAACACCCGGCCCCACTTGGCTTGGTGGTGAAGCTCTTGGTTGCCCATGCAACTCCGATGTGGGTAGCGCAGATTCCCTCTCAGCGGACTCTTCATCAAGAGTTATGGAAGAGTCGTGGAGGATGCAAGTTTTGTACCACGCGTGCAGGTACCCAGCATAGCGGAGGACTCAGCAAAGTGGGGCCCCGTGCTGAAGCGCATCTGCTGGTATGTCGTGCTGGCGCCGGCCTCCAGTGACCAGGTAACGCTGCTGGAGACCACGGCTGCAGACAAGAAGCTGCTGGAGCTGCCCGCCTACAAAGAGCTGCTGCAGACCTTCATCACCAAGGAGGTGCGCTCTCTGCCTGCAGTGGATTGACTCGCAGTTGGCGACAACGGCCTTGAGAGGCAGTTTGGAAGCTCGAAGAAATGTACTGTACTGCATCATCAAAGCGGAGAAGTGCTGTGGCAAAAAGGGAACCCCATGCGGGCCTTCAGGTTCTGCGTTGTGGGTTACATCAGGGAGTGTCATTTCATGTCTGGGATAGGATGTGTCTGACTGGGAATGCATGCTGTCATGCAGCACTCTGAAGCCCGCTTCAGCAGCCACATGTATCAGCGGGCCTCTGCATGTAAACCGGTTATGTGAGGTCACCTACACCTGCAAGGCCTCAAGGTGCCAATCTTGGCGCAGGTGCGCTGGTGGTCAGCGTTCGAGAAGGAGTACGCGGATGAGGTGGCCGCGGAGGAGTCGATCTTCGGGGGCGAGCCCGGCGAGAAGCGGCGCGCAGACCTGCGGCTGCGAGTCATCGAGCATAATGTGTTAGTCATCGCCAAGTACTACTCGCGCATCACCCTCACCCGCCTCGCCCAGCTGCTGGATTTGTCCCCCGCCGACGTGCGTCCCCCACCTTTCTGTTGCACCAGTCATTGAGCCCTGTTGACATGGTGAGCATGCCAAAATGGAGAGCAGCCCTGAACAGTTATTTTGCGAGTAGAGACAGGCCAGTGATTGTCAGTGCATGATGGTTCGCACACCTGTCGAGAAAATTTGTCCATGACAAGGAGCGTGTCTTACTGACATGAAAGTAGTGCCATGAGCAGCGGGTGATGCATCAAACTTCCGTTGTTCAGCAAGTGGACTTTGAGAAGGGATTTGCGCCGCTGGGGCATTGTAAAGCTGTTTGTTTACCAACACAACACTTATGGCAAGCGCTCAGGATGGAGGGCTGACAGGCATGTGTCATGTGCAGACCGAGAAGCACCTGTCGGACATGGTGGTGGCGGCAGCGCTGACGGCGCGCATCGACCGGCCGGCCGGCATCGTGCGCTTCGCAGCGCGGCAGCAACCGGCGACGCTGCTGAACGGCTGGGCGCGTAACATCGGGCGCCTGCTGGACGTCGTGGAGAAGGCGACGCAGAACATCCAGAAGGAGTCCATGGTCCACAAGGTCGCCATCGGTGCCGCCTGAGCAGCACCCTCTTGTGGGCTCCCTGGCAAGAGAAAGCCATCCATGTTTGATGCAGTGCGCAGCATCCAGCAGGAGATTGTGCGGTCCTTTGACACCTGACAGGGCTCCACAATTGCAGAAGGCTCTCTGGCTGGAAGACGAGAGACATGCAGGGGTGAGCGGTGGATGATGCATCGAGATGCATGCAGAAGGAGGCTATGGTGTATCAGGGACCATCGCAGCTGGTTGATCATTGATCCCTGCAATGCGGTTCCTCCCGAAGAAAGCGGGCCCGGGAGTACAGGCTGCGGGCAATAAGACCAGGGGTTGTGAAGTACTCTGGCGCGAAATGGCTGACAGCACCGGCAGCGAATGGAAGAACGTAGTGCAGCGCACTTTGGAGCCTTGCAGTGCAGGGAGAGGCCAAGCTGGGCTATGCTGTCTGGAAGTCCATGCCTGATGCATGCTTGCTATATGCGCAACAACATGGGTGTGCTCTGGCCTGTTGGTGTTAAGGGTGGTTAGCAGTCAGCTCTCTGGTGCTGCTGTCCATCCTGAAGCTTCCTCAGTGCCCAAGGAGGGACTTCAATGGAGTTCTCTACCCAAATTGTGGAATCATATCTGTGATGAAGAACATTGGGGGCTGACTACGACTGTGGCTGAGGGGTCAATGGCATTACAGCGCTGTGGTCGGAAAAAGTAACTTGAAATTGATTGCTCACACAAATGTCTGCGCGCTCCAAAATGTGTGCACATGGTAATATACAAGGTTCTGTCCATCAAAAATCCAGGTCATCATCCGGGTCTTCATCGGAGTCAGGATCTGTCTCAGAATCCCGCTCATAGATGATCTGTCCCAAGCCTGTTGCAGCCTCCTTCTTGAAGTCATCCTGCATGTACCAGCATGACCTTAAACCCTCTCTAAGCCAGCTGACTAACACGCTCTCCAACATGTGAAACCTTGCATGTAGATGAGCCCGCCTGAAATTTCTCAATAAATAGCCAGTGCCAAGTACTATATAAAAGAAAACTTTTGAATCTTTAGTACGCCCTGGCACACTGCCCTAGCTTCATGCAGCATGCCAATGAACTCAGCATGCCTGTCCAGCTACTGCCACATCATCCCTCGTTTCAACTCCTGAGCGGGCAAAGCGTGCCTGTGACTGCGCGCCGTTCTGGCGCTGCTCCCAGGGCAGCACAACATTCTGGCGCGCGGCCGCTTCATGCTCGGTCAGCGTCAGTCGCATCCCGCCGCCCATCTTTTCTGACAGCACTGCCAGCGCAGCAGCCTCCTTGCGAGCTTCCTCACCGCTTGCGCTCCCTGCCACAGAGGCACACCTGAGTGGATCTCAGCAAAAATTTAAGCATGTACCATATTGGCAGCAATGCTAGCATGGCGCCGTCTTAGGCACCATGGACTATAAAATCTGCAACAATCACTCCGCCAGTGCCGCATTCAGGGGGGAGCCTTGTAACGAACTCTGCACAAATTAAGCCTTGAAACTATTGGAGTGCAGAGGAGCTTCCGATACCACGGTCAAACAGCATCCGCTGCTCTGACCCTTGGCAGAACTTATGTCTTCAGATGGTGGCAAACGCTGTCAAGGATCTGTGCCACAGGTCTGACCTGGGAGGGAAGCTGCAGGAACAGTTGAGAAGGGAGCCTTTGCAGCAGCAGAGGTGGCCGCTGAGTCGGGATCAACTTCCAGAAGGGATCCGTCCACCAGCAGCTGATACCAACGCCTTACCACTTTCACCCTCCCTGTCCCCAGACAAGCTCACGCTGAGTCAGGAGAGTTGGTTTCCAGTGATACTGCACCAATTGTACCCGTGTCATGAATCGAGCACAGACAGCCAAGAAACACACCCACAGAATGCAGCTTTGAAGTTGGTCATCCATTACGCTCTGCAGGGAACGCACACATGCATTGCTGTTGTGGTCCATGAGACAGGCTGATAAAACCTGTATTGGCAATGTTGTTTTGACTACCAATCAGGTATGACTCAGTAACAATGCCATGGCTCTGGATGACACCCGCGCCATAGCAAGCCAGTGTGCCCGTACTTGCTGTTCGACTGCACACCCCTGAGGTTTTAATAATCCATGCACAATCTCATAATATTCAACCTACTGCAAGACACCTCCTATGCAGTGTCCCACAGCAGTCACAAAGCGGACCAGGAGACGCGCCTGTGTGCTGCTTCAGCCGGACTTCAAGGCAGGTGTCCGCGACATGGGTGCCACCTGGCTCGGCTGCCACAGGTATGAGCTGGGCCACACAGGCTGCTGCCCGCTCCAACGCCTGCACTGTGCGCATCTCATGCAAGTCCTGCGCAATTCTCCTCGCCTTTAGACGATGCCAGTGTAAGCTGAATGTAAATAAGCCAAGTAATGCACCCAATCTCCTGGTGCTCAGTGGTTGCTTTGTCCCTCCCATTGTGGAAGCATGGGTAGGTGCCATATGCCCTCTGACTTACACGGAACTAACTTGTGGGTCGTCAGCCTCAAGCATTGCCGTTATTAGAGTTTCTCCGGTTTGCAATTATTTCTGCATACTGCCCTGCCCTCTGTGTGCCAAATGCTGTAATGCATGCTTAAGTGCACTGCCAATCTAGTTGCGGTTGTAGATCACTTCTCCGGATATATATAAGAGTAGGACTCTACTGGGCTGCAGACTAGATTAGAGGCCCGACGGTGTGGCTGCAGACACGCTGTGTGTATGCCCTATGGCCATTTGGCTTTGGGTTTGCCGACCTGTAATAATTATAATAAGTTCACTGCCAATCCATCACCATACACAGACTTCTGATGAATGTGCGGCATTTGTTGTTCAGAGAGTATGGGTAAAGCATGCGTGACGTGAAAGAGTTGAAAGCAGCCTCCCAAGGCCCGTTCCCCCCCGGTAGTAGAGTATTCTCGTCTGTGTCCTCTTATGCAGTAAAAAGGGGGGCATGCGAGTAACGCGCACCGAGTGAAGAGTGGCGAAGATGCATGAAATTGATGGCGTGCGTTGCAATTTGTCCACGAACTCCAAAACCTGCGAGTTTCACTCCAATTACAACACTGCGTATTCTGACAATGATCAGGAGCTTCTTTGCAACAGCATGCCTGCCATGCTCAAAGCCCAGAGATGTGCCAGAAGATGGTGCCAATGGAAAGCATCATGACGAGCAGGAGCCCCTCGAGACAGAGGACTATCATCACCTGCTGCTCTGGATGCATGAAGAGCAGTGTGCTCAATGAGTCCACGATGACTGCCAGGCATGGTTGCCCAGCTGCAGCGCTGCTGACACTTGCCCTGTTGCTTGAACATACATCATCCTTGGAGATCTCTGCCGATGCCACTGCTGATGTTGAAGGTCGGCACCCAGAGACCGCCTCTGCTAGCTCCTCGAGAGTCCTGAGCAGACACTCGATCCATGAATCACCATGAGAACAGGTGCATGTAAATCCTCGCTAAATCAGAGGCACAGAAATCAAATCACGGTCTGCAAGACTTCTGGATGTTCAGGTGGTATTCACTCATGTGCTCAGTAGTCCGGCAGTCAATGCTGTGCTGCCACAAGTACTTCTGGTGCAGTGCAGGGTTCTTCAGAGGGTCCCCGTAATGTGAAGCTTCCCCACAAGTCCCGAGATGGCATGGCCTTTGCTGCACTGATTGAGATCAGTGGGCAGCCCTCAAACACCTGACCATCATTTTGAGAGCAATGGCTAATCATCAGAGGGGTGCCTTGAACGCACAATGAAGGGTGCTGAAAGAGCTGAGGGCTGCCTCAAGTTTGAGAGCAATGCCGTCATGCGCTTGGCAGAAAACGCCAGACTAGTGGTGGGCTCCCTCATCCTGCATTCATCCCTCACACTGATTCCCAATCCCTTTACTGGCCCTGAAGGGCTGTCAAACATGGTGCAGTGGCATGCCCCACCTTTCACTATCCCCTTGTAGCCGCAGGACGCTCAGTTCTGCCCCTAAGATATGTCTGCAAGCATTGGTGTGGGTGGTGCCGCTGCCTCTCAGGGAGATGTCCAGAACTTCCTTTGCTTGGGCTCGGCGCTGCTTCACAGCAGTGCAAAAATCTGCAGCGACCTGCAATCCACAAGCATTGCTGTAGGAAGAGCTTAACCCCTAGACATGCCTTATCGGTTAATCAGTGTTTGATCAACGGTTGCACTGCCATGGTGCACATCTGACGGGGTACCCCCCTTGACGGGGTGCCAATGCCCTCTCACTAAGTGCGATAGAGGTGGATGATTCTGTTGCATGTCACCTTTGACACAACATTTGGCCCACCGATGGTGGGCAGGCTGTCCTGAAGGAGCACTAGGGGAGGTGGTTTGCTGCCAATGGCACCGTCTCGCAAACATCTTAAAAGCTCGTCCATCCTGGTTCGCTGAACCCTGGGGAATCAGACTGGACCCACACCTTGCAGTACGCCACTACCTGGAAGTGAGCACTGTTGATCTAACTACGGCTACCTTCCACTGTTTGCGACGAAGCTTAAAAAATCTCATTCTACATCACAAGGTAAGATCTGCTTCATCATGAATAGATGTTTGAACAACAAGTCCAGCATCCTGGCATCAGCAGACGTCCTTCTCCGAAACACTCTCGGAATGCGCCAGCTGACGTCTACACTTATGTAACACATTACTATGAGAGGGAGTCGAAGTGTCGAGGATCTTACAGCAGACGCGGAGCATTCCAGCATGACCAAAGCAACGCAATCCAGAGTTTCCAGGTTTTCTTAAGGACGGGCTGGATCGACGTTGAATTTGTTCTGTTGGTAACGTCGACTGTGCCTGTGCCTGTCTGTCAAGGGTCACCTACCAGGCAGGATGAGCCACGAGTGCCCAGGAGACCAGTTTGAGCAGGAAGCTAATCAACCCCGACTGTGCAGCGCGGGCTGTGGGTTTTTTGCGTGAGTTGCTTTCACCATTCTGCTTCCTTGGCCGGATCCAGGCTTGTTTCACGCGCAGCACCTGTCCTGAATCTGCTCTGCTGTGCAGTCCTTTTACCTGTTGGCTGTCCATCCCTGGTGTCTGGGCCGTTAGAGGCAACCTGTCAACAGTCATTTCTGGATAAACTGATGGGTTTTGGGGGACGGTAAGTTGCCTTGTGATGGTGGGCAAAGCGGACTGAGACTACCTCACTGACTTTTCCTGCTGGGCTTCTGCCAATAGGAACCCGGCCTGCATGGATATGTGTTCCAAGTGCTACCGGGAACGCATGGCTGAGGATGAGCGAACAGCAGCAAATGGCAAGGCAGCGGCAGCGGCCTTGAACTCCTCGCGGATGGATATTGGGAAGCCAACAAGCCCGGTGCTGCCACCTCCCCGCCCAGCACCTGAGCCTGTGCCGTCCGATGAACCAAAGGCGGACGTTTCCCCTCCCATAGAGACCGTTCAGGAGGACCTTGCCGCGCCGACGACCTCTGCGCGTGCTGAGGAGACCAGCGAGGAAGAGAAGCGGCCAGCGCAGAAGAACCCCGGCCGCTGCTTCACTTGCAACAAGCGCGTGGGCCTGACGGGCTTCAAGTGCCGCTGCGACTACGTATTCTGCGCTGCTCATAGGTATGTCGAATTTTTTTGCCATACACTCAAGTGCGGCAAGGTTGCTGAGCAGATTTGGGGTTTTCCGCCACTGGGAGATTGTTCCTTGGAACCGAGAGGTTTTCATTGGCTGCCGATCCCATGTTGGTGATTGGCAGTGGAGTATCTCATGTCACGACAGGGATTACTGAAAATGTTGCAATTTACAGAACTGCAAGTGTTCAGGAGGATTCTGAGCTGGCCACACTTCCTTGATGTCCAGGTATGCAGAGGCACACGATTGCAAGTTCGACTACAAGTCAGCAGGGAGGCAGCAGCTGGCCAAGAATAATCCCTTGGTGCAGGCTGCCAAGATCGACAAGTTGTGAGGGAAGCAAAGTGGTTCACCTGGGGCTGGCGCGTTTGCAGTGTTTGCCTGTGTGCGCCTGGCTTTGTGGGACTGATATCTTACAATAGCATTGCAAATCAATGGGATGCGATAGATTGTGTGCTTGGCGCCATGTCTGCCTAGGACAGGGTTGTTGCCTCTTACAATCAGCAAGAGTTGAAGGAGCAGTCGAGCTGGAGGTCCAGTAGGCAGCCCAGGGCTGCGACTGACTGCTTAGAGCTTCAACTCTGGAGGTTGTGCTGTGTTGTAGGGGAGTGTGACGTGGCTCAAGAACTCCTTGCAGTGGTGGGGTTGTGGCGGACTGGCAATGTTGCTTCCCTGCAGCTCTTGCCTTGAAAATTTCTCTTCACTTAGGGTGGCTGTGCAAATTTCAGCGCCTGTCTGGCTGCATGGACCGGCAAATAAATGGTCTCTTCCTTGGAGGAGTGGGCTGCAGGGAGTGGGAAACAGTGGAGCGGTCTAGGGACTGGCTAACAGCGATTGGCGCTGTTGCTGTGTGTGACAACCAAAGTGTACCATAAGAACTCTAGCCTGTGCGTGTGTGTGCCACAACCAGTGGTTGTCCATCTGTTTGTGCGTGGATGTGTAGTGTTTCAAAGGTTTCACTGCTTTGTCTGAGCGGCTGGGACTCTCATCTTGGAACGTTCCCTGTCATTGAAGAGTATTTGTTCGCACCATAATGCATTTGTGACTCATATGCTGATCCTTAAGAATGCATATTTTCCCTGCCACTTGATTGCGATATGTGCAAGGGCCGATGCTGCAGCCATATGGATGTCGTCCTGGAGGAGGATGTCATTGACCGACATGATATACATGTCAACCCCAGTCTGCATTCATTTCAAGCCTGAACTCATTGAACACCTATCATACAGCTAGTGATACATTAGGGCTGACTCCCGACTGGCAAGAACGAGTGCACATAGTTGATTAACTCTCCTGCCCATGCCATCAGTGATTGTGTACACAACTTCAAGTTGCTGCTCGGGATACAGGCATATGCCACCTTGCTGCGCAGGTCTAGGTGTGGAGACTACCCTCCGCAGATCCATATACACACTGTGAACATAATAGTCTGACCATACAGCAGGAGTCGCAGTTGTGTACTTGAAACATGCAAATGCCCATAGTGGAAGAAATTGGAAGACTTCACATGGGTGATCATGTCCCTAAGCAACATATGGAACACATCTGTCCCCCAGCACTCTGCCTGTGCAGCTCATGCGTGACCAATAAGACTGCTCTGTGGTCACAATTTGGAGGGCAGTACCCCTGCCCATGCCAGCAATGTCTAAGGACGCCACTTAAATCAGCTGCAGGAACAAGCGCAGCATGTCCTTTAGCATGGCCCAAGAAGTTTGGGCCGAATGTGCAATGAAGTAACCCATCCCCATGAACTTCCCCTGAGCGCATCCATACCCACGTCGACTAAACAAGCTCCACACACTCTGGCTGAATCCAAGGTTATGAGACTAAACTCCTGTGCTCTTCACAAATTTACATCCGCCCTGCCAAATAAGGCCACATGAAGGCACCCCACCCCCATCACTTGAGCCACTTCCGCGCCTGTTCTGGCGCATCCTTCACCACCAGCCAGAAGAAAACACCTGGCTCACCCAACCTGCGTAAGCTTCATGCCTGATCTGGTTGCTCTATGACAGGCACCTCTTCTGTTGCATCCCGCACGGGAGCCGAGAGAAGCATGCATGCCTCAACGCCATCGTCGCAAGTTTCAGGTCTCATCTGATTGCTTTATGACAGGCACCTCTTCTGGCGCATCCCACGCTGGAGAGAAGTGTGCTTCATCCGATGATCGCGAATCGTGCGAGCTTCAGGCCTGATCTGGCTGCTCTGTAACAGGCACCTCTTCAGGTGCATCCTCTCCCAGGGCTGGGGCCGGGGCAACATCTGCGCCAGAGCCGCCGGCGCCGCTGGTGGATGCGGCCGAGGCGGCCGGCGATGCGGTGCGCGCGGCCGAGGCGGCCGGTGACGCGGCGCGCGGCGCCGGGGACGACCGAGCAAGCGACGGCTGCGGCACAGCCGGCGGCTTCCAGACATCTGCGGCCATTACACAGTCTTACCCCCATCATAAACATTTTTACCCCAACCAAATGGGTGAGAAGAGAATGAGAGAACAAAGAATGAGGGGAGAAACGTGAGAGAAGGAAAAGTGCAATCATACTGGATGGGTGCGTTTTCACTCTGCGCCTTGTTTTGTTTCATGGGTGCAGAGATGGACAGTCCACAGTGGTTGGTGACATGGCAAATGCAGGGAAGCAAAGATCCAGCAGCCTGACAATGAAGGACCAGCCTGAAGGTACCGAAGAGCAACCTACATGATTGTCCTTCCGCTAAGCATTAAGGCAGCCCTCTGCCACGCTTTTTTACTCCTTCCCGAGCAGAATTGATGATCCAACGGACCCCGCCTCAAGGGTCATCGCCCAACTACATGCACTCTGCAATGCATCAGGACTCAAAAGGGAATCTTCTCGGAAACCTTCACATTCTCACCAGCAGCGGGGCTGCCGCTGCTGCTGGCACCGCTGCCGCCGGGCAGATCCCCCGCGGATGCGCCCTGGCCGCCAGCCTGTGGCGTGGGCGGCAGAGTGACCTGCTGCGCAAAGGATGGGCCGCCATCGGCCCACGGGGCGCGCGCCGGCGGCTGCTCCGCGTCCTTCCGCGCAACTGCCACGCGCGTCTTGGGAGGGAACGCCGCCGACGGTCCGGTGCCTGGCGTCCCTGCAGTCCAAGCTCGGGGGTTGAGAGACACACAAAAGAGCCAATTGACGGGATAGGAAAGTTTTACACTACAGAAGAGAGTATTCAGAACCAAACCCTAGGATCTTCTGGGGTATGAAGAACCCTCCCAATTCCCCCTGCAGGATACCAGGGCAGCCCGGGAGTTGTACCGTCTGCTGCACCCTCAGCACTTAAAGCAATGCCTCCTACCTGATCACTTCTAAAATTGACTGCCATTAGTCCTTGCCATATAGTTTATAGAGATAAGAGCCGGCACGAAGTTCCTTACAACAGGACACAGCCAGTTTTTTGCAGTGGTTGCAGGGCTCAGCTCAACCTGGAACTCGCACACCATGGCTCTCAACAAGTGCTGGACCGAATTTCTCGACACAATAATGCAGAATATCAGCTTTGTTGGGGCAGGAGAAGCCCTTGACCACCTGCATGGGCGGGGAAGGCGCCATTCGCAGCGGCCGGGAAGGCGGACGCGGCAGCGCCGTTTTCGGAGGCCGTGCGCTCCCACGGCTTGGGCCGCGGCTTCATGCGCGCCCCGGGCGGCGGAGCCGAGGGGTTGGGCGGCACATCGTTGATGTCCTCGCGGATGTTTGGCGGCGTCTGGCCCTTCTCCAGCATCTCCAGGACCTGTAGTCATGAGAAATCCTAAAAAACCTCATCCAAGCGCAATGCAAGGCAATCATGGCAGCCTGAAACAGACTTTCAGGGCCTGAACAGCCTTTACAATACACCTTCCAAGGTTTGGCATCCGCCACACATGTTGGGACACAGGTGAGGTGGATTACAGACCTTGAAGGTGTGTTAAAGCGCACCACTATAAAGGACGTTGTGGCTTCTCGGGGATCGTGTGCAGCACTGCCCATCATTCTACCATGAGGCTCCTATTTCAGCTCCCTCAAGGTGGTTGGCTGCTAGATTGCTTTGCTTGATTTCAGAAACCATTCATTTGTAATACTCCCAGACGGGGCGGGTGCCAGTTGAAGTGCAGGCAACGTGGAGGTCCCCTGGGGCCAAGGCAGCCAGGGGAGAAAACATGTGCTGCAGTCTGCCTGAATATTCTGGCAGCTCAGGTTTCCAACCTCCATGTAGGACGCAGGGTGGGGCGGCTGCGGCAGCGGGGCCGGCTCGCTCGGGTCATTGTACGAGCCGCCATTGGCCAAAGGCGGAGCTCCGTGCATGTCATGTGCCCCATTCGACCATGCGCCACGATCTGCCAGAGAGCACAAGCAACCATCAACACACAGGTGCGATACGCCCAATCATGCCTTTGCACGGACAAGAAACAAAGAATAACATCGCATCACCCTTCCAAGGGTCAAATCCAAACAGCTGCTCAACAGACCTACAAGTCGAGTTGGATGCATGCGCAGCATGCATGCTGGACACCATGGCTGTCTCACCGCACCCATAATTGTCTTGAGAAAAGCAATGAGCACAAAAGTGCAGGGTACACAGCTGAATGGAGGTTTGGAATGCAGCACACCCGGGCTCCTGAAGGGCTCCTGCACAGGCGTGGTGACTGTCACGGGGCGAGCGGACAGCTGGCCAGCCACGGTGGCAACCATGGTCTTGATCTCGTCCAGCTTGCGGATCTCCTCCGGGTCCGTGCCTGATTTGGCTGGGCTGCCAAACCTGCAGCACACACACCGCATTATCAGGGAGCCCGGGTGCAACAACCAGTATGCACCAAGTGGGCTGATATGCAAGGCTTGGAAAGAGAAATTGCATCGGCTGATTCGCAGATGGAGCTGTCGTGCTACAAGCATGTCATGGCCAGAAACTGCTTCCGGATACAACTAACCAGACACGGCGACATGGGCTGTGATGCTCAACAGCCACAGGCATGAATTAGAGTAATTAAAAGGGGTTCACGCCACAGAAAAAGACAAGGTCCGTACTCATTCAGAGAGGTTGCCAGCACGCGCAGCTCCGAGCGCAGCTGCGCCAGGGTGACAGTGTCTGGAGGCGCCTCCACAGCCGCCGCCTTGCCCTTCTCCAGAGTCCCAATCGCCTCCTTCAGCTCTCCGAGCGTCTTCTGCATCTCTGCTGTCTGCGCAAGCAAAGGACAAGGACTTTGTGGAACGTCCAAGTGCACAGAAAACAGGCTGGCACATTTGCAGCTGCTCGCAAGAATATTCCAGCTGACATCACCAATATGGGGCTAAACCCAGAGCATGCATCATAACACACAAGGTACAGAACTGTCTGCACTTTGCTGACACAACATGAGACCGCACAAGCAGGGTGCGACAGGACATTACATAATAGGACTAGCACGATGCAGGTGTTACACATAACATGCTCCACTGCATGAGCACATGTCTTTCATCATTCTTTCGGGACTCCCACACCATTTGGAGACAGAACAGCATGGCATGCACTCGTTTAGACACCAGCATAATTATCCACAGCTGAAATGTACGAAAAGGAGCTCAGAGAAGAGCACACCTGTGCCTGAATGGCAGAGGCGACCAGCTGGGCAGTTTTCTGCGCCTCTTGCTCTGCACTTTCCTTGTCGGAGTCATGGCGCCAGTCCTTGTACCACTGTGTCACCTTGGGCAGTGCATACTCCTTCACTGCATAGCCCAGTGCTGCCACCAGGCCCAAGCCCACCACCACCTGCAGACCACCAGCAAAATGCAGCACATGAGCAGAGCCCCAGGGATGAAAAAATCATCAGCGACTTGAACTGGACTTGCTACTACAGACAGGCCAGCCTTGGCCTCCACCCCAAGCTATCATCTACCCATCTACCATTGCATGATATCGCATGCATCAGGACAGACAGACAGAATGCAAAACCATGATCACGTTGTCTTCCATCAACCTGCTGACGCAAGCTACATTTCCAACATGGGCCATGCTCCTCATGCGAAGCCTTGTTTTGTAGCATGAGGGCAGACCAGAAGTGAAGCACCACATGGTCCATATGCCACAGCTGCAGTGTCTGGAGCTCAAACTCCGGACAATCATCCACTACAAAATGCACAGCAATGCCCAGGCTGCCGTGCGGCGCACCTGGGTCCATCTGATAGGCTGGGGAGTGGGTGCCTGCTGCACAATGGGTTGCGGCTGCAGTTGCTGCAGCGTAGCAGCAGTGCCGGTGGGAAATGGCTTGCGAGGGGGCTCGGCCGCGGCCTGAACAGGCAGCCCAGAGGGGCCGGCAGGCACCGAAGCTGTGGGGATGTCTGGCACTCGCCGGAAAGCCTCCTCAATCTCCGCTGCTTTCAGGCCCTTCTTCTCAAGAAAGCTCCTCTTAGAGGCTGCAGGCGAGCCGCGCACCTGCACAGCATGGCAACCTTGCATGACGTAAAAAAAAGGCTTGCTGTGGGCTTAAACCTGCTTGCTGCTTGTCCGATGTATTTCTGATATCATACAAAAAGAAGATGTGGCAATAACGGAGTATTGCTCTTCAATTCATCAGGAAAACCTGCATGTTGCTCATGCAAAGGGCTGAGTGATGTAGGGCACCGCAGAGGACAGAAGAAGTAAGACCTAGGGAGAGGGAGGTACATGAGGATCCATGTAACTTTTGATCGGTAGTGGTAGACATGTCGGGAAAGAGTGAGTCAAAGATCACACCGATTGCGACCGGGCTGTCCTGGTGCAAAGGGAGAGCAGAGTGCTAATGGCCGATGACAGGTGCCTTACCTTTGGATGTGACAAGAAAGACACCGCGTTCTGGATCTGGTCCTCTCGCAACGCGGGTGCTGCACTGCTGGACTGAGGAGCAGTCGCTATGTTAGCTGTTGCATCCAGTGAGCTTGTTAGAGTGCTTTTTTCCTCTTGTGGTGCTGTCGGCATATTGGGATCGCCCTCGGCCATTTCGAGATACTGTGGTAGATGCTATTGTGTGCACCAAGACGGGGAGAATGCACAAATCGTCTCAGTAAGGTTGAAATCAAGCCAACTCCCAAAGGTTCAGACCTATGCACCTTGTCAAAGATGCACTCCGTATCAGCAGATCCACACCGTCACCTACCACTTCCTTAACCCCAATGACCTGATTTGAGCTCCTTCATTGATATGCAGGACTGAAGTCTGATGAAGTGTCGTCCAGCTCAGCTGGTGAGGGGGGTCCGTCATCCGCGGCGGGGGGACCTCCCAGCATGCGGGTGCGCTAGGGCACAGCGAGGAGATCAAGCGGCAGCTCGTACTTTCATGTGCATTTGACATTGCATTTTCCTTCAGTGGTGGTAAGTCCGGGTCCGAGGCTTGCTGCTTAGGTTGCAGACTGCGGGATGGGCAACACTGTGTCACACTGTGAGCCTAGCAACAAGGTGGGATCTTTGGTTCACCGTTTCGGTGTTCTGAACCACCATTCTGCTGAAATCCTCACCTTTCCTATTTTTTTCTGGTCTACCGCATAATCTTGTAGCTGTGCAGTGACATTGGGTCTCTGCATCCTGAACTTTCTTACTCTTGTCGAGAGTAAAAGAATTAGGATATGGTTCCAATCATGTATGGTGCGATAAGACGACACGGAGATCATTACAGACCGTTTGGGCTCCACATTTTCTTTAAATGTCCTCATTTGGAAGGCTGGCTATCCTCTTGCACCTGTGGGTTGTATTTCTGAGGGGCTGGCATTTCAGGGCGTTGTCAAAAATGACAACTCACGGATGTCGATATGATTATTCAGGATGAGCTGACGGCTGAGCAGCACAAGGAGGAGCCTGTTGTAGAGGAGGAGCCAGCAGAGGAGCAGGAGGAATCAGAGGAGCCTGCCGCAGGTGAAGAGGATGAAGAAGAGGAGGCAGAGCCAGCACCTGAGATTGTGGTACGTGGCAATTCGTGATAACTCTGATGGATTGGCTCAAGCACTTGGGAGCGCCTCTTCACAGCAGACCTACTCCTGTCAGGCTAGGGGGTGCCAATCCCTGCTTACACCACCTGCCAACATGCTCCAGTGTGTGCTTGCAGATCAGAACAGCCCCGTACGACCCCCGCTTCCCATCCACGAACCAGGCCAGGAACTGCTACACTCGCTACAACGAATTCTACAAGTAAGCACACTTGCAAGGTCCCATGGTCTTTCACGGAGAGGGTTACAAGAAGTATTTTTCAACCTCGTACACACGCACAACATGACTATCGTAGTGTGTGGCCACCATCTAATAGCAGCATTGTCTCTGGTCAGATGCGCCGCTGAGGTGGGCGAGGACGATGACAAGTGCAAGTTCTACCAGAGAGCGTACCGCTCAATCTGCCCTGGCGAATGGGTGCGGTCATACTCCCACAGCCTGAGTGACTGTTCAATGTGCAACAGTGTCATGCTGCGTTGCTTTCTCTGTTCACAACATGGAAGAAGTTCTGGCAATAGTTTCAGTGGTGTGGGTATGCTCACGCAGATCGAAAGATGGAATGAGGAAAGGGATGCTGGCAACTGGCCTGGCAAATACTGACTCCCCCTGCCGTAAGGATCTAATTGCTACCGCGCACAGGGCGCATCCTCCTGGGCTCCCAGGAACATGGGTACTGCAGGCACTGATGCTCGATTTTTCCATTGTCACTTGTCGACCATTAATCTCTAGAGATCTCACATGCGCAGTATAAAGTCATGATCATGCCTTGTTGTAGAGCGTTTGGATGTTCAGGAAAAGAAAGCGCCCCTAATAAACAAGAAGAGCTCGGGCAGTTGATGGCATTCCACAACTGGTAAACATAATTTGGAATTGAAAAGCGTACACCGTGTGACATGCGCATGCACATATGTGGTCAGTCGGCGACTGACAGTCATTGTGGCAATAGTTGTGGGCATGAAGCAGCAACGTGCTCTGCAGATGGCTCACATGGCAGGGTTACTGAGAGGCAAGTGCCCCATTGGGAGGTAGCCATGCTGCTCTCAGCACAACAACAAATCAACCCAGTGCATGACTTGCAAGGGCAATTGATGAGGGCAGCTCTTCCGTCCGCGGTGCTCCTGCACATGCCCTTTTGACTTCCTCAAGATGCCAATTGATCCCTTTACGTCTTTGGCAACGCTGAGATGGGGCACAATGGAGGGAGATCAGGATATTCTACATGAAAATTGGTCCTAGCTGAGGAGGGCCTACTTGGTGTAAATCACCCCCTTGGGAGTTCTAATTAGGCTCAGACATGTCAGGTACAGCTCAAACAGGTGTTGAAAGCGGGAAGCATTCGCCAACTCCATCATCATCTAAAGAAAGTCAACCAATGCAATCAATCGCACCATTTTGTTCAGACGGATAGCGAGTGCGTCCACCGCAATCCCAGCAAGTGTCGTACAGCCCGGCCCCTTGTTGACCAAAAAGGAATAAGCCATCCTGCAGAATAAGCTGTCAAATTGAAGACAGTCAACCTAGCAATTACTTGCCATTGGTCAACGTACTTTTAAAAAGCTAGCACACTGCGCCGAGAACGTAATTTACACATGTTACTGATAAGTTTGAGGGTAAGGACAAAGGGCAGCAGAATCGCTTGAGGGTTGCGACTGGTCGTAAGAACGTATCCCAGGTCATACCCGATTCTTAGCAGACAGGCAAGAATCTACCCTTTATTGTTCAGAAGGGATGCCAGTTCCAATGTGGTCAAGGGGCGCACATACCCAACTGCTTTGAGTTTACCCAGGGCAAGATAGTAGCAAGAGGATCATGCATTGGTCATGCATTCCTTCAATTTCTTGCACGTGTGACAATTCAGTTGCATTCAGTAGATCTGTGCCTATGGATCACTGACGCCTCTTCCTCTGGCAGGTTCCGGGTCGTGAGGATCATCCAGCGACCAGCATGGGCCTCGCAGAGCAGAAACTCGTGATGGATATGGTGGCGTGGGGCGGCAATGTGTCCTCATCGGTCATGATCATCTTCGTTAATAAGATCCTGATGAACATAACTGGCTACGGTTTCAAATACGGTGGGGTGCCTGTTGAACGTATATATCACCATTGCGAGGACAACTCAACGTCAGTGCATCTTGAGGAGTCTGGACACTTTTTGAAGTACCCAAATTTGCACTGTAGATGGTTGTGCCTTGTTGCGTGGGCATTGGCTTTTGAGCCAGTCTCCAGAGTCCAGCTTTACCTTGGGTGAATGTAGTGCGAGGCACCCAGAAATGGACAGCCAATGGACAAATGTCTGCTCCGTCAGATTCCTTTGCAAATCTGAAATGTATAGTTCTCTTTTTTGCCCTGCAGCAACGACACTTTGCGCTCTCCACTACATGGCTTGCTCCATCAGCATCTGGATAACCCAGGCCGTAGGAGGCGTGAAGAAGGTCACCCTGCCCTTCACAGGTGCTCCTAGCGACCTGAAACTTTGCCGTGGAACCTGAGCGCACTTGCCTGGCTCCCATGTCTAACAAGGAATCTTTTGCATGGCATCTGCTTCATGCATGAGCGCCTGCAGGTGTAGCAGCTGAAAAGAGAATGATGCCTTGCGTTTGACGCTTTAAACATTGCTTGCAGATCTTCTGCTCTTCACTGCTACTGCCAACATGTCTATTGTCTCGCTCAACCTGTCCCTCATGATCAACAGAGTTGGTTTCTACCAGGTACTTTCGTCCTCCATGCGTACTCTGCTTCAAATTCATATTCATTGATTGCAACGCATTCGCAGGAAGCTGTTCCTGCACATGCCTATGCCTGCGATGCACTTCCAGCCAATGATGATCTATTCAAATGGGTTCCTGTTGGTTACCAGACATGGCAGTGCGCAGAGCGGAAGTGTCGTTCCATTTGCTAGAGTTTCCAGGAGGCTCCTTGTAGCAGTGCAAAGCTCCACACAGCAAGAGATGGTGTGCTGTGCAGATTGCTAAGCTGCTCATCGTCCCCTTCGTCTGCCTGGTGGAGCGCTTCTGGCTGCAGCGCCACTTCAGTCGACCAGTCATCGCATCCATCCTGATCGTAGTCATGGGCGTGGGCATTGTGTGAGTCTCCTGTTGCCCATTATTGCTGTAGAAAGTCTTGCAAACCAGTCGCTTGGCCCGCAGGATGGGGAAGGATGTGCAACTCGAGGCCAAGGGAGGCTGATACTGGGATGTGTTATTCCCCAGTGCAGCTGTATGGAATGGGGGGGCTGATGATAACTGTCGGGATGCAAAATTGTGACAAATGTGCAGATGGGGGACAGCATGCTTGGGCTGATATTGGGATGTGTTTCTCCCCAGTGCGGCTGTATGGGACGGGAGGTTGATGACACAACTGTTGGGCTGCAGGACTGTGACAGACTGGGACAATATGCTGGGCCTGTACTGGGATGCAGTGCTCCCAAGTGCGGCTGTATGGAATGGGAGGTTGACGATACAACTGTCGGGACTGCAGGACTGTCACAGATGTGCATATGGGAGACAACATGCTGGGCCTGTATTGGGATGCAGTGTCCTCTAGTGCGGCTGTATGGAATGAGAGGTTGACGACACAACTGTTGGGATGCAGGACTGTGACGGACGTGCAGATGGGGGACAACATGCTGGGGCTGATAGTGGCGGGCCTGTCGGTGGTGTCCAGCGGCATGCAGCAGATCTTCTGCCGCACCATGCAGCAGAAGCACGGCCTCTCCAGCCATGAGCTCCTCTCCAACACCGCCCCTGCCCAGGTATTCCTCCATGTGCAGGCACCTGCCGCCACCATTCGGCTGGATGGTCTGATGAAGACATGTGCAGGCACCTACCACCGCCATTCGTCTGGGTGGCCTGCTGAAGACATGATGTGGCGGCAATATCAGGCAACACATATGTGGCATGGGGGAACACCTTGATTCACTTCCTTTCTGTAGGAGCGGATTGTCTGCGGCACTTAATGAATGCTCGATTCCTTGCCAGAGCCTCCAGCAGCCTGACATGACAGCCTCTTCAGGCATCCGCTACAATAATAAGCGATCGAGTGACCTCTGTATCCGCAGATTCTGTCTGCGGGAACTGTCTGGACTTCACATCAACAGTTTGATCAGACACTCGTTATCATGCTGTGACTATCACTACAAGAATGTTGTGGCAGCACTGTGTAGCTGATGCTGCCGAACGCCTTCCTTTATGCATGCGCTCACTGAATCGAACACCGGTCAGTTGGAAACAAAAGGATGACTGAGCTGGAGTGACTCAGCAGCGGCCTGTTTTGGCTGCAGGGGTGGACGCTGATGCTACTGGGCCCCTTCCTGGCCGCTATATTACTAAAAGATGATTCAGCTGGGGTAACTCAGCTCTGGCCTGTCTTGGCTGCAGGGGTGGACGCTAATGCTCTTGGGCCCCTTCCTGGACCGCTACGTCAGCGCGGGCTGGGTGTTCAACTACGACTGGAACGTTCCCGCGCTCAGTTTCCTGGCGCTGTCCTGCGCATGCGCCGTTGGTGTCAATGTGTCCCAGTTCATGTGCCTCGGCCGCTTCTCCGCCGTCTCCTATCAGGTGCCAATCTTCATAATTTCAATGGTGGTTGCCCCAACGTGAGCGCTGCGAGCCCGTGGCCGTCTTATCTGGGCTCAATCATCCCCAGCAAGGATCCTATCACTGCAGTCATGATCGATCCAACTTGATTGTGCAATGAGTTCACTGAGATGAAGTATCCGCACCGAAGAGGGCAGATCCGTGGCATGCTGGTAGCCATGCCATGCATTAACATACCTGGGTTCTGGGTCCCTGGGACGTTTGTTGCCTTTCAAGTGTCTTTTTGGGGACCCAAAGGAGAAGACTGCGACTCTCAGCAACAAAGGTGCTGGTGGGCCTCGGCTACTTTGCGCCGTCTGATACCAGGAGTGAGGCTTGGGTGAAGCACGACGACTGTTGTGCTGCTTAGTTGGTGCCATGTTAGCCGCACATCCATGCAGCTTCCCAAAGAGGGTGCATGGCCCGAGAAAGGGGACCTAGGTGTGGCCAAAGTGGTTTGGAGCCCAGAGCATTCACCTCGGAGACTGAAAATTTACAACCTAAAGTGGGGTTGATGTAATTGATGCAATCGTCCTTCACATGCTGCAACCTCGCCACACCGCATGTAGAAAGAGTCAGCGTATGCAGTGCAGGGCTTAACGGAAGGATTTGCTTCTGGTCGCATGGCACCCTGCGGGAATGGGTGTCCTGCATCCGGTGCAGGTGCTGGGCCACAGCAAGGCGATGCTATGCTTCAGTGACAGTGAGCTTGCATTTTCTGGAGTGCAGCTGGGTGGGTTTGGGCGCTCTGCTCCTGCAAACAAGGCTATGCGGATGTTACCTGATGTCATTGATCGCCTTGCTGCGCAGGTGCTGGGCCACAGCAAGGCGATGCTGTGCTTCAGTGACAGTGAGCTTGCATTTTCTGGAGTGCAGCTGGGTGAGATTGGGCGCTCGGCTCCTGCTAAGAATGCCTCGTGGAAATCACATGTTATTCAATGATTGCCTTTGCTGCGCAGGTGCTGGGCCACAGCAAGACGATGCTGGTGCTGTTGGGCGGCTGGGCCTTCCTGGGAGACCAGATCGGCCTGAAGCAGTTCAGTGGCATGGCCCTCGCTGTTGTGGGCATGGTCGCCTATGGCATCGCCTCCAACCAGTGCGTCCCTTAAATCTGTGCTCAACATCCACTTCACAGCAGTGCTGCAGAACTTGACTAATTCAAACGATCACTGCAACAAGCCCGCTAAGAAAATTTTGTGGTCACGAGAGGTGCAACAAGTTTCAGCTACTCAATGCGCCCCTCCTGTACCAGGACATGGTGACTTATTTGTATGCAGCAGTTAGTCTGGGGCAAGAGAGTGTTAATTTGGCAACAGAGGAAGAAAAGCTTTGGAAATTGCACTTGCATGTGGACCTACAGAGTAAAGTGAGCCTGTCAAAAGAGCTCGTGGGCTGAGCAGACCCTCGGCTTGGCACTCAGCAAGGCTCCTGTCACAGCATTTTGACAGGTCTCAGGGATCGTCAAGAGTGCTTCTATCAACTAAAATTACAGTGGGCGGAGCCTTGTCTGGCACAAGACCCTGATTGAGGCTTGTGTGGGGCCCCGTCTGCAGGAAGACGGCTCCCCCGAAGGAAAGACTGGCAGAGGCAGCACCACTGCTTGGCAAGGAGAAGGGTGGGGAAACGCGCGTCGACATCCAGGTCCACGCTGGCAGCCAGGTGCGCATTTTTCCCGTCGACCCTTTTGACTTAACTAGGGTTCAGGGGACATAAATGGGGTTCAGTAAGCATCATGACCCAGGTCCACGCTGGCACCCAGGGGGTTGTTGTCCCCCTCGAGCTTTCCAACAAGAGTAGGGTTTAGGGGATATAGCTAGGGTTGCAAGCATCATGACCCGGGTTCACGCAGCCGGCCAGGCTTGCTTTATCTCCCTGTAAAAGAGCAAATTTAGGGAATGCATTTTCATCTGCAGTCTCTGCAGAGCCGCGCTGGTGGCCTGCTACGCTTTCTTCTCCTTTTGTACAACATGCAGGATTTGTGAGGTCTGCTCTGCACTGCACTGACATTCAAGTGAATGCTGGCAGCCAAGTTCTCTCTGATCAAGTCCCCCTAGGGGACCAGGAGAGAGGTATAAACAGTTGTGATAGACTTTTGCAGCCGCACTAATGGAGGTGTTTGGGCGAGCAGGGTTCCTTTGGCAACACAAAGAAGGAGGAGGTTTGAGGGGGCCGCTACGCGAGATGGCGTTTTGCGATCACACTCTGTGTATCAGTCTGCCAGCAACAGTTCTGAAAGAGAACAGCGGATGCAGCGCTGTGCAGAAATGCACGGGGCCGTCTTGCTACCAGCAGCACTTATGAAATTAGAATTTGGACCTGTGTTTACAGTCCAATGCAGCTGCGCAGCGTTCTCATGAGCAGCAGCAATGTCATGCGAATATCTATAACAACCTCTCATCAGTTTTACATGAACGCTGAAGCAGCCGTACTTCAAATAAATAACAATTCCGAAACGCATACTGCCCTCACTCTTCTTTAGATGGGCAGGCTTCAAGATCTTGGGACTTTCAACAAGAAAATCCAGGCATGATGCCTGAGTTGACAGACCTGCCTGATGGAATGCTTGCAGACACATAACTGTTCTTCACCCTGGGGTTAATTAGGTTGTTTCTGAATTTCCCCTACTGGACCCATTTGATCACATGGTACATGCAACAGGTGTCCTGGCCCACACTGCACCACAACGCGGGTGCTTATAATATTACTGCTAATAAGAAGCGATTTGCCATCTAGGATATTAGTACAGAGGTTTAGAGTGCATGCAGCATGTGCCAGTGTTAATGGCAAAAAGGTGCAGGATAAGTTGTAGTGCTTCAAAATGTAGCAGCTTGTAAACTTTTCAAAGATGAAAGGAATTAACTATTGCAGTCCATTTCAGAAAGAGCAGATCCGCTCTTACAGTGGAATTTCTGGGTAGTTAAAAAGCAATCCATATGTAAGTTTGTTAAGCAACGCTTCCAGTGCTGTGCTCCAAGCCCGTTAAGCATTTATTTGACATCTTTTAGCACAGGGATGCAATGTTGCATTGCTTTTTGACGGGCCACCAATCCCTTTTTCCTCATAATGATCCTTGCATGTTGAAGAGTATCTTACTTAAGGACAGACATGCATCACATCTTCAGAGCAGTTGTGGACCTCCCAGCACACACTTTTTCTCAGAAAAGTTTTCTGGTCCTCCATTGACTACAGCCTGTTACAAATGGTGCATTAATGTTCCACATTTGAACCACCACATGTGCATCAAGGCTTGCCCCCGTAACAGCATTAACCTCAGGTCCATAATCACACCGCCACAAAAGTCATGCAGGCGTCTACTACTCCGATCGGTGCCATAATCTTCTGAAGATTTTTCACTGAGGGCGAGTCCTGCATGCATTGGTGAAAAATCTCCAGGACATGTCCATGTACATGTACACAACTCCCGTAAATATTGAACCTCAGTCATCCCTAGAGCATCTAAACAATTCTAACCCTGCGTCTATATTGATAGCCCCCAGGAAACCATCCACATACCATTGCAAGGTCTGCTTACTGTAACACGACTCCAAGATTGAGCTGCAATTGATCCAGACTAATAAGATTATGCCTTGACTTCACAAACTTTTGGAGCACACAATAGAACCACGCTCATTGCTTACGACAATGGCCAGATCACCTTGGGACTATGATACTTTGATAAAACTCCAAATTGGTTCCAGCACAATGTGAAAGTGCATTGTACATTGGACAATGCAAGCAGATCTTTCTACTACTGCTTCCGACAGACATGCACCACACAGAGCAATGGACTTTTCCTGGAAAACGAAAACGAATAATCAAATACAGGTAAAGCCCCGATTGGAACTGCATGAGTGAAACCACTCAAGCTCGACAACACCCCTTAACAGACCCCTGCTTTGCACTCCCCCACACAACTCAACACCTTCCGATGAACGGAGAGTAGCAAAGCAACTCTATCTATTGGACATAAGAGGAATAAGGCCGGCTACAAGGGCATTGCAATCACACAATGGTGAGCTGCTTGGTTTCCCAGCCGGGCATGAGGTGCTTGTGCGTGTCAAAGAGCTCTGTGATGGCTTCGCAGAAGCGCTGGTGCACTGCATCAACTTCATCCTGGCTCGGGGTATCCTTTCGCACCACTGCAGCCAGGTAAAAAAATGATTTTACCATGTTTGCCATGTATGTACCTGGCTGTCCCATTCATGTTTGCATCCGATTTGGCATAAACTTTATAAGTGGCTCGATACAAGGTCGGTACAAAATATACCCAGGAAAGTAAAACTCAGTGGTCTTCGATATGAATATGAATATCAATGTCAACTCATCAGGATGGAAAATTCTTGCTTACGCACACAAGGGTTCCATGAAGGGGCACCGCCTGAGAACCTGAATTATCAGGGGGTGATTAAGAGAATAGTTTTTGGGGGGCGCACCGCGGATGGGGACCCCCACAAGGGAGATGATGTCGTGGCGGTAGGGGAGCGGGAGGCCCCAGCGCCCCCAGAAGAGGCAGAGGCTGGTCCGCATGCGCCGCGACCATTCACTGCTGCCCGTGCACCGCAGCATCTGGCTGCTGCCCAGATGGTACACCGGCACTATGTCTGCACACAGAACACACTGTTACAATTGAGAAATGAAACAGTCCTTGGATTTGTTGCCAGGATAGCGTCTGGCTGCTGCCCAGAAGATAGCCCGGCAATATGTCTACACACAGAACACGCTGTTACAGCTATACAGATATACAAAAAAAATTGAGTGAGTCCTTGCCTCTGTTGGCAGCACAGCATTTGGCCGCTGCCCTGTGCCATATGCTTGTCGCCAAACAGTGCACACACTGCCTTTTCGTCCAGATTAAACAGAAAGTTGGGGCCAAGGCTCGATGCTTGCATACTCATGAACTATCAAAATGGACGTCTATCACTGGCGCCGCATCCTCACTATCCCTGCTCTAGGAAGGTTACACTTGCACCCAGAAACATTGCGCAAAGCTTGTCACAAGACCAGTGATTCTTAATGATTCCTGCATGTTGCTGTCACTTTGTAGGTGCCTCTCCAATGCCCGTGCATGTATGCAGGTGCAGCAGAAGACCTGAACACTCGAGAAACTTTCATCAGAATAGGAGGATGAGCGTCACCTGCGCCGGACTGGATGGCGCATTTGATGAAACCCTTCCGCTGCTTCAGGAAGATGCGCTCGTGCTGCAGTGTGGCCCCATGGAAGATGCCTGCAACGCCCTCGACAATGATACCCACCGAAGCCACCTTCAGCAGCCGCATCGTCACCGGCTTGTCTGCGCTTCCACACAAAAGTACTCTCTTCACTGGCGCTCACAAGTTTGGTGCTCATTGCTGTTTCTCAGAAGTGATTCCCAGCAGCCATGTCATCGACTGTTGCAGCCATGCACTTCGTGTCAACATGATTAATTTTTCAACAATACCGTATGTATTGGTGCATGGCCGCAAGTATGTAAATTGCAGAGACTGTGAAGGCAGCAAAGGGATGATTGATTGAGTTTGATTTGATTATTTTAGGGTTGAGGGCGTTTTATAGGGTTTTAGGGTTGATGTTTTAGGGTTAAGGGATCTACACCTGCAGGCTGGCAGCCCATCCATCCAAACATGTGCTTGAAGAAGGGAATCTGCAGCAGCACTGTGGCCACCAGGCCCAGCATTGGAGCAGGAACGCCTGCAGCCAACCATGTTCACTCCAGAGCTTTAATTCTGCAGATGTCTGAAGAAAAAGTAATACAGCATCAATTGACTACCCTGCCCGTCACAAGCATTGACTCCCTCACTTGTCTGTCAAGAGCGCTGCCAAGAGCTTCTCACAGCACTACAGCAGGGCAATGAACCAGATGCTGCATGCACATGCAAGTTCAGCACTGGCGAATCAAGGACCACAACGTGAGGTTGAGACGTCAATTAACAGCTGGGACAATGACAGACAGAGAGAGAGGCATCAAGCCCGTTCCCATCCACAAGTATGGGGCTGTACACTCCTTTTTTATTTTTCACTTTAACTATTTGGGGTTCACCTGGATATAGGTTATATCCCTGCCCGCCAAAAAGTTAAATAATGAATAAATATGACCAATGAAAACATACCTGTGAGGGGCTCGCCACACAGGGGGAAGGAGAGCCAGGACCCCATGGGGAAAACAGCGTGGGGGAAATGCGCGAATATGTAGTGGCGGCCAGGGTCGCAGAAGGGCGGCCGCGGCACGACTCCCCGGAAGCGGAAGTAGCGCCGCCACGCATCCCACACCCAGTGGTGCAGGAACGCCTCCCACCTCTGCACCACCATGAGTCATCGCATGGGTGAGTAAGCGCTTGCTGAGCCCGCAATGCAGAGGGATGCCTCATCTCTTTGAGGTCCCCTTGAGATACTGGGACTGCCTGCTTGAAATTGCATGCTGCAGCCATTACTGTGTCACCCCTACCATTTCCCAGTGACGATGTAGCACCACCTTGTTTTCAGGGCCATTCAGCTTCTAGTATTTACTGACAGTGGCACTCCTGAACAAGCCATTCCCAGCAGCAGCAAAATCAAGTAGTCATATTTTGCTGCAAAACACATTCAAACTCTTGAGCAGTTGAAGAAATGATCTTTGCTGGCTGTGTGCTCTACAAAGACTGGAGGAGATCTGCAAAACTGTGTGGGGCCTCACCTTCCCGGGAGGCAGGAATGTGGCCGCCACCGTGACTACCACAAAAGCGGACGCCAGCTTGCTGCCGTAGACCAGGCTCCCAATCATGCATGCCAGTAAAAGTGGCGGCAGGACCCAGGCCGACCTGAGCACAAGACAAAATTTGCGATGTTGCTCAGCCCACGGTAGTATTGAACATCGCAGCCTGCATGCACGCCATCGGTATGCCATGCATGCATTTCCATGTGTGCTGGTGAATGACATGCGATACAGTATTGTGCACAGAGCTCGAGGTGCCTGCTGTTCTGCTTGATAGCATGAGAGGGAAACCATGATGAGTCCATCATGCCTGCCTCAAATAGGATACGCGACAGTGCTTCGCCCAGAGCCTGAGCTGTGATGCTTGGCATGTGTTCTGTTTCAAATGGCATGAGGGGGCTGTGTATGAAGATTGAAGATTGATAACGTCCTTTGCAGCGTCGGGCCAGGGAGATTCAGGCAAAATGCACCCAAACACTGAGGATTGAAGTGGTATGCATAAACTTTGCAGTTTTGGGTCAGGGAGATCTGGCAAATCGCACCCAAACACCAATTGCATGGTGATCAGCGCCGCAGCATCCTCCCACCATCTATTGGGCCGGGGGAATGGGATATCCTCACTGCGCAGCGGGTGGCCTTTGCTGTAGTATGCGACGCTTGCGCTGCAATTGTGTATGTATCCAGCGAAACCTGCATCCCATAGCACCATCCTGCAGTGATGACCACCCATTCTGCAGAAGAGAGAGATATTGCATGGCAGTGGAGTTTGCGACGAGCGCTCTCAAAGGGTAAAACTCGCGCAGAGCATATGAAGGGTGATCGCATCAGGACCTGAGACAGAGGTTTCCAAACCTCTGCAGAGACATGAGACGGGAACCCCAAAGAAATAAATCATCCCTGTACCTGACGGAGTGGTCAAGGTAGGGCCAGGTGCGTCTGACTCCTTGGAATTAGCTGTGCGTTTTGCAAGGCCATCAACTGGACTCCCGCTGGTGAATCCACTTCCCCCCATCCCCTGCAGTAATAGGTGCATGAGCACCCTTAACAAGGTTAACGTGCTTGACAGTGGCAAACTCAGAACTAGCTGACGTGCACAACTAACGCCCAGTCTAACAATCCAGAATGTTCTCCCTCTGTTCTTACAGATTGGAAAAATCCCTATTTCCACAATTTGATCGGCCCCTCATGCGAGTGTCCGCACTGTGATAGGGATCGCAAATACAGAAATTGCAACGCACAAATGCGGGAGCATAAAACGCACCATAGCGCACCAAATATTGTTCTCACGCCTTCACTTGCTGTGATATTTATCTGATCAACTAGGACGGAACCTAACTCTTGGAATCAGGCAAATGGTTATACCGATGGAGATCAAACGCCAGTTCTGCTCCCACTCCGACTCCTGTTTGTTTCATCTGTGAAACTATAACTGCATGAATGCATTTCGTGATTGTGCTTTTGCTAAATCCAGGACCGTTTGCCCGCATGCAAATCCAACACATTTTCTTGTTTGGACTCTGACGTGCCTAATCTGGCCGGTTGCAATGCCTGTTCCGGAAATCACCTGGGTCGAAGGCTCAAAGACGTGAAAGAGTGATTGATTTCCCCTCAATTGCCCGGACATTATTTTCACGCGTTTTCCAAGCTGTCGATCAAAGCTTGAAGACCACCCTGACTTTTGTTTTGATCTCACTGGACTGATTGCCTGATCTGGCAATCGCAGTCTTCCTCTTTGACTCCTCCTGAATATCTGGTTTGGCAGAGGAAAGACAAGCCTGTCCCATTCAATGAGAGAGCAACTCCTCATAAGATCTGCATGTTTCACCTCCAGCAGGGATGAGTTAGTCAGCTGTTGGATAGTGTTTTGAATGGTAGCGACTTCCTCGATCCACCCCTTGAAAGCGGGGTCAATCCACCGGTGGGTACCCTTGCAATCTCATGGCTCGCATGAGATAAGAACCAAATGTGACCTATTTTTTGGTGCTCGTTGAACGCCACAGTGTTGCTGTGTTTATGCTGGCAAGACTAGTGTCAATGCACTGTCCTAGCAGCCATTGTGCTGGCCAGCGGCTTGCCCAGGCATCTGCCCTCTGTCTACCATCGCATAGTCTTGCAGCGCCTCTATCACACCCCTTGCGGCACGAGTCCACTCGTCAGCGTTCCTCCAGACTTATTGTGAGAATGGGGTCATCAGGGAAATTCTTTGTTGGTGGCAACTGGAAGTCGAATGGCACAAAGGAGAGTGTCAAAAAGTTGGTCCAGGACCTGAACTTCGCACAGATCCCCAGCGACATTGATGTCATTGTAGCCCCAACGTTCGTTCACCTGCCGTACGTCGTTGAGAATATTAAAGACCGCTTTCAAGTCAGCGCACAGAACTGCTGGGTCGGCAAAGCTGGAGCCTATACTGGGGAGGTGAGAAAGTCGCTCCCTTCTGCGCAACTTGCTGTTGCGAGGTAAATTCATGTGAATAATTCTGTTAGATTGAGAGCTATATCGGGAATTGCCACCCTGACCTTGGTGACGATATTTGCTGACGAACACTATGGCGTTGACTGTCACCAGCGCTTCAATTAGATCGCAATCCGTTTTGGCATTATCATTGCCAGAAATAAAAGTATGTACAAGGATGAATGAGAGGGGCTCAATCTTGAGCGTTTTGGAATGCAACCTATGCATGGAAGGGTGGATGCCAGCAGTGTTCCCGGGAAACCTCCCTTCTTCGAAAGATGGCTGAGCAAGTGCATTATTGAGACCATGCCACGTAACGGGGTCATGTACTGCTGGGCAGATTGCCCCGGAACACCTCAAGGACCTTGGTGTGCCATGGGTGATCCTGGGCCACTCTGAGCGACGAAGCCTGCTGAAGGAGAGCAACGAGTTCGTGGGAGAGAAGACCGCTAACGCCCTTGCCCACGACTTGAAGGTCATCGCCTGCATAGGCGAGACCCTGGAACAACGGGAGTCTGGCCAGGTAAGCCTATCTTCCTGGGCGCTCATCACCTTGGGCACAGACGTTGGCACAGACCCTTTAGAGGAGTGGAGTTTTTGTCTCGAGTCTTGCGGTGCACATATGTGTCAAAAAAGCAATTGGTGGTCATCGATGGATGACACTTCCCAATTTTTCAGGTCAGTAGGGCTCTGCGGTAGTTGCTCTATCCTGGGCTGTACTTCTACAGTCACTGCATGTGCATCACTGAGTTTCTGTCTCTTGTATTGTGCAGATGTACAATGTGCTGGAGGGCCAACTGAGCGGCATTGCAGACCGCATTGCAGACTGGGACAATGTTGTCGTCGCATATGAGCCTGTGTGGGCCATTGGCACCGGCAAGGTGTGTTTGCTCCTGCAATGCTCCATATGCCCACACATACTTCGCCTTTCAATCTGCCAGTCAAAGCTATTAAGAGTGGCAGAATGATGCTATACAGGCGCACACTGGCCTGCTTTGACTACCATCCCGCAAGGAAAATGTGTCTTGTGACTAGGTGCTAGAGCGCGTTTTGTGCAGTGCATTGTCGCCTATCTGCCGAGTATCCGCGCATCTATCTGCGCAATTCTGAAGCTGCAGCTGTCACACTGTCCCAAGCGGATGTTGATGCCTGGATGAGGTTGCATGTCTGTACTTTGCCGCGCATGTGTGTGCAAGAGCAGAATGGAACTTTGAAGTGTGTCGCAATCTCTGTGCAGGTGGCAACGCCAGATCAGGCACAGGAGGTGCATGCGTTCATCAGGAAGTGGCTCGCCGAGAAAGTGTCCCCAAATGTTTCATCAGCGATCAGGATCATCTATGGTGAGCCGGACAACATAATTTCCGTGGCTTAGTCAACACGTCAAAGCAATCTTCCAAGCTCCATCAATGCAGCAGCCTGTCAGAATTCATATTTCTCTCCTGTGCAATGCCCTTTACTCCCATTCCACCTTGTAGCTGGTCATGAGGGTCTGGATATGCAGGGCAATATATTGCAATCCAACCCTGGCACATACGAAGGGCCAATCTATTGACACCTTGTGCTTTGCCTTTGCAGGCGGCTCTGTGAATGACAAGAATGCGGCAGAGCTGGCGGGCAAACAGGATGTTGATGGCTTCTTGGTGGGCGGTGCCTCACTGCAGGCACAGTCCTTCGCCACCATCTGCAACGCAAACGCCAAGGTTGCCGTCTGATCTGGTTGGCATCATTATGCCAGCTGACACCCCTGATCTGGCGGAACACAAAGGCTCTGTCAGGGTGGGATCTGCGCTTCCTTCAGCCCTGAGGGGTCCTGCATTGATTGTGCATGCCAAAAGGGTGGCAACCTCAAGCGGCGTTCCCTGAGCAAGGGAACTTGACGGGCTTAAGTGATGGGCACCAGCTGAAGAGCTTGGAAGTTTCAGCCCTGTTTCAGCAACTTGTCGAGGGGCAGGACATGTGGCCAGTGGGGGGCGGTATTCCCAGAGTGTCGAGGGACATAGAGGACTCTTGTACATCAAAGGCGGACAGTGCGTGTGGTCTGTGAAGGAGTGGGGCCTCAAAAGTGATCTATCTCACTGGCAGATTGGGGACATAGGAATGCATAGCACTTTAGTCAAGGGTGCTCTGCGCTGCTAGGTGGTTGTGAGAGTGCTTGAGAGCGTCAATGAGGTGTACATCCGAGGAACTAGACCTCGAGCAGCGTGGATCAAAAGAGGATTCACTGTGTGCGCTCAGGCCCTGTGAAGTGACTGGTTGTTGGGACCATCTTTGAAGGTACATCGAGTTAAGCGGATCGTCTCTTGATGTCTTCGAGTCGATGCAACTGAGCTGGGCCCGGGGCCCCTTTTGATTTGGCATATTCTGGTTGTGCACATGTGCTGGCAAATTATGTCTAGTACCAGCATCGTGGAAGCATGGTCCTAGCACTGTAATTATGGTTATACCTGTATTCGTATCCCAGTCGCGCAAGTGGCTTTTCCGGGACCCCATCTAGCAGAACTTGCAGGTGCCAGTGTGGGCATAAACATCAATCATTTGCGCAGGGCATATATATGCCCGGGCATGTAGGCATGCTGCTGCCAGCAGTGCTGCTGCACAATGTTCTCAACACATAAGCAGCTTTCTAAAGTGTCACAGATGTGGCTGCCAGTGCGGTTTTAAAGAGGGAGTGTTGGAAAAATGCCTGCTGACGATCGATACGTCACTCCAGGTCCAGTCAGCAGGAAACCAACATGGAAGTCACGTCATAGAAAGGGCTTCTGTCTCCACTCTGAGCATGAAGCATGTCCTTGAGGTATTTTTACAGAGCGAGAGGCTAACTCTGAGATTGCCGCACGCCCAAGGGCAACGAAGTGTGCCCACTGAGACCTTCACCAGCTGAGCCCATCACTTCTGTTGCACGCTTTAGCGCTCATCCAGCGGCAAAGCAAGCATCACAATGCCATGTGAATGGCGTCTGTGGTGATCTAAAAAGCGCATTCAAATGAGTCATGGCGAAGCCTGAACTCCACTTAGTACGGACCGAATAGTACGCCAGGATCAAAGGAGTGGCTCCTTCAATAACAAAATGAAGGTAGACGCCGCAGTGGAGGCGAGTAGAGCCAAGCTGGCAAAGTGTGTCCTCCTCTTAAACGCAGAACTCCTGTTGATCGTGCCTCTTGGAAAGGAAGTTCGCAGCCTTTCAGCTCCTGGGTTATACACTGCACAGTTGTGCTCGTCTGGACAATTATCTAGTGACCTACTTGTTGGATACGAGGCGAGGTGCTACCCTGCAGCATGAAGTCCTTCTTTGGAGGGAAGCTATCCACGAGGGAGGCCTGCGCAATTCGTAGCCTCACGCCAGAGGCACCACCATCTGCCTCCACCGAGGCTCCTGCTGCACGGAAGATTGCGTCTGGCAGCAAGCCAAGCAGCAGTGCAGGGAGCAGGGGAACCTCAACCAAAATTGCCACTTCGGCAGCCCAGAAGCGCAATGGAAGAGGGTACATGGATTTCAGCAGCTTGGACGATGATGATGCCGCGCCCAGCGCTGCTGCCACTCTCACGCCGGTGGGCAGCCTTCCTCTAGAGCATTACCTGCGAAGTCATGTGCAGAGGCATTTCCCCCCTGATTCCATGACATCGAGTTCGGATGCTCCCTAAGTATATCTGGTGCCAGACTTGCTCCAACAGGATGCTCAGGAGCAGATCCATAGAGGAACTTGGTTCTACGTGGTGAGCGTGTTGCCGCTTTTATGTGGAAATAGGAGTGCCTGCTTCCTTTCAGGGCACCATTTAAGTCGTTTCCAGGGCTATCCAGGGCATATAGAGTGTTCCACTAACATGCAACAGGGGCAGCGAGCGCTAGCAGCGGTGCAAGCCGTTGAGCGCATGCGGCAGAAGGAGAAACCGGCCGCACGGCCGCGGCCGACGCCGTCACCGCCGCCCGGCTCGGCAGCTGCCGCGCAGCTACGCGTCGCCGGGCCGGCGCGGAGCAGCTGCACGCCTCCGCCGCGGCCGATCCCGGGCGCGGCTGCCGCGCCGCGCTATGCTGCTGCTTCGGCCAGCGCGCATGCAAATGGCGCCAAGGTCGCAAAGGTGGTGCATGCCCGCTCCAAGTTCGGCGCGGCCGCGCGCGGCAAGGCGCTGCCCCCACAGGTGCTCTCTACCTGGAGGATGATTGACCCACAAAGAGGGTCGGCTGTACTTCCAGCAGTGAAAGACCTGCAAATAATGGCTCACGGGGCAAATTTCCTTGCCGATTGTGTCCGAATGCCTTTGCAAGTTGTGCACGCACACCCCTTCTACCAGTGTTTAGTATGATGGGTGTCCTGAGCAGACCGGGATGGCATTTTAAGGCCTTGCATTGGCCTACAGCACAATTAGTTCCTGGCATGAAGGGCCAGGCCAATATGCAGCCGCTGCTGAACCATTTTCATCGAGGATCAGCTGAAAGGCAAGCTCTGTGTGATGCGATGATCGTCTGTTGAAGCTGCACTGATTCTCAGATGTCTGGCGCTGCGCAGGCGATGATGACAGAGCTGACAGAGAGGCAGAAGGCCGAGCAGGTGATGCAGCGGTTGCAGGCCAACAGTCAAGGCAGGCTGAAAGCATCTCAGGCCAGCCCAGCCGCAAGAGTTCAGCAACCGAAACCATCACAGCTCAGCAATGGTATGGTCGATTCCATCGGCAAGACCAGCGCTCCTGCTCTCAAATCAGCGTGCACCCTCATCGCTCATGTTGTTTCGCGATTTTAATTCTGGAGAAGTACAGGCAATGTTCAGCCACTGGCTGAAAAGTGTTGATAGGGACATTGCAGTAGAGCCAAACCACACGACGATCACATGTCATAAGCCATCACTCCAAGGAACATTAAATTTCAGGTCTTACACAGGTGCTCTGGCCAGCAATTGATATAGAGCACGAATTAAATAGGATTCTTATTGTTCGTTTCAATGAATCCCCCCTACTAGGATTCACATCCATGACTGATGTGACTTATATCTAGTGCAGAATTGAGCCGGGCAGCGCCTTCTGTGGGCGTTCCAGCCGCAAGGGCCCAGCAGCAGCGGCCTTCACAGCTCAGCTATGGTACGACAGTGGGCATGCTTTCAGCCTTGCATGTAATAACAGACACGGTACTGTAAAAATGACAATGTAGTCGAGAATCTGGGGTATGAAGACTTGCTGCTCTTGCCTGCATGCCGCTCCAGCCTTGCACAGCTTCACCTAAGAATTGAGCTGACTCGACGCCTTTGGCATGATGGATTGTGTGGTTTGGAAATGCAAGGGGTTGGGAGTTCATTTCTATACTCTTACTGGACAGTGCCATGTGCCCAAATCAGATCGATGCAATCTTGCTGAATAGATCAGCTGCCCGTACTTAGGGTTACCCCAAAATACCTCAACCCTAATACCTAAAATGTTGGGGGAAAAAAATAATGGGCAGGTACGGGCCGAGCGCTGACCGGGGTCGGGCAGCTGGGCAGTGCGGCCGGGCCGGGGAAGCGCGGCAGGGATTTAGGTGTGGACGATGAATACGACAGCGACTTTGTTGACAGCGATGACGATGGCGCTGCTGACTGGCGCAGCGCGCTGCGCTCTATCACTAAATATGACCCACGCAAGTGAGTCTCCCAGCTGCTATCTGCTTGATTTATGGTGAGCGGGTCTCAGCAGGAATTTGTTGCAGGGCTGTGGGCTTGCAACAGGTGTGGAGTGGCAACCATGGATGCCAGTTGTTTGGTCAAGCTGCGCTGTTGTGCCAAGAGCAGTTTGTCCTTGTTCTCTCACTGGAGTGCATAAGCTCCAGTTGAACTGGGGGTTGGATGCTTCTTCCTGACTGCGCTCACCTCGTGTTGGGCATCTCAGCCGGTTAGGTGCTCTGCATTTGTCTGTGCTTGTGTGCAGTGCTTCTCAGGATAGAGAGTCTTAGGACGGGGTGTGATTGGTGCCCACTGCAGGTTCAACCCAGCAGATGACAATGACAGGGGCATGGTAGCGAGCGCAGGGGAGATAGAGGCAGAGGAGCGGCGGTCCAGGAGAATGGCAGCGGCAGAGGACCGTGCAGACATGGAACTCGAAGCGCAAAGGGCTGCGCTCAAGGCAGCTCGGAAGGAAAAGGCAAAGCGTGCAAGGGGCGGCTCATCCACATTCCTGCTAGATGACTGATGAGGTCTATATTCGTATATGAGCTGGCCGGTCTGATGAGACAACTCAGAAAAGGAAGGTCTCAAGGGCAATGCATCAACAATCCTCCTTCACCACAATGCAGTGGCCAGCGAGGGCGTCCTGATGCTCTTATTTGTGCTGTAAGGAATAATTTATGGCGTGCCAGATGAGTTGTGACCGCCAGTAGGTCAGAGCGATGTTGCCTAGGCGAGCCAAGGCGTTCAATGGTAGCAAGGGGTTGGGAACAGAGCATTGCAGAGGAGCGCAATATTGCAAAAGGATTCGGTGTCAAGCATTTTTGTTGAGTTTTATCAAGACGAAGTTTTACTGGAAAGGTTGCATGGTCTCCTTGGAAGAGAGAAGCAGGCATGCCAGCTGCGGGCTGTTCCCTCTGTAATTATCTAAGTTGGTTGTGTCTTCCTTCTTCAAATCAGGTACAAGCGGGACCTTTTCCCAATCAGATGGTGCTCTTCCTGTGTTCCATGCTACACTGATGACTTGATGCAGCCATCTAGCAGTACCTTCACCTCCGGGGCCCCAAACTTCAACATTCTACACACACCGGCGGCTATATATACATATATGATGTCATACTTCTCACTTCTGCTATAGTCATCTCCACTTCAAGCATGCTAGGTGGCCTGTTGAGATCCTCATCGAGCATCTCACATGCAACTACTAGTGGCTCACAATTTGGTGGTGGTGCATGTACAGGAAACAATCCAATATAGTCTCTCCTACCGGTTTTGCCGATCTTCAAATGTGTACATGTGGAGATGTCGTGAACAATGCACAACTCACTCAATTGTTCTTTGACGACTTTTGCACACCTCCGCGGCCAATCTTCCAGCCGTGGCATGCTTGATTTGACGCCACAATTTGCTGTTCTTCTCTTGCATCATAAGGTAGTGCCATGGTGCCTTTTTCATATCTTCATGTAAGTGAAGGAGCTTATCTGGTAATTGTGCCCATGAATCTAGCAGTATAACATTTAGGTTGAGGTATTGAAGACCTCGCCGCTTCTGACATGCCTTTCAAGTAGGATTGGTATGCATCCTGTGAACCACACACCAAGAAGACACCTCAAGCACTTGTTTGAAAGCCAACACATTCATCTTGAGATCCTATCAGCCTGGCATATGATTGATAGCCAATCGACATACTGGCAGTGTTTGCAACAGCGTTGCTGGTTGGCACATTTACTCCTGATAACTTACCAGCATCAAAAGCTTCCCAAATGCGAAATTGTTCTGCGCTTATGCCTGCTGGAACCGGGCAAAATTGCGTTGTCTGCATCAGGATTGAGTATTCCCAGACATCCATGGAGCCTTCGGACACAAACGGCCGACCAGCAAATGTATCAAATATTTGCAACACCCCCATCTCCAGTATCCGTGAGGCCGAATCATGAGCCTTCAGTGCTTCAAGCATTTCAGAGCGCTCTGGCTTTGCCACAGTGCTGCCCGCCCAACTCCACAAGAACGGTCGTCTATGGAAGTCGCGTCTCAAGGCCTTTGGCAGTGTTTTCAGATTTGACAGTCCCAAAGGCATCCACAAGGGTTTTCGGCGTGCAGAAATGTCCCTTTGAGCAGTTACTAGGTAGTCCAATGTACTGTCATCCATCTCTGAGTGGAAATAATTCCGTATTGCTAATGTCACGTCTCCATAAATGGATGCATTTGTCTGTAACAGTTGTTCATCGCTTAAGTGCAGCAGGATAATATCTTGGTGCCGTGGAATGCTAAGGAACGAGTCTTGCTCTTTTTGATTGGGACCACCTGTCGCTAGTAATATGAGTGGTCCTATAATATGCTGTGTGACCTCATGTCTTTTGAGGTAGTCTCCTCGTCTACGCCAATCCAATTGACAGCTGCACTTATCGATTTGATTGAACAACGTTTCGAAGAGAAAGCTCGTCTCACTGACGTCAGACTGTGCAAACAGCGGCACAGTGCAAAGACCATCAGAGGAAAACCGTTTGTGACCAGAGACATCCTTGTTCACGGCGACAATTAAAATCGGCAAGTAAATTATATACAGGACCAATGCCAAAAGGTGTTGTCGTTTCTCCATGCTGCAAAAGATAGACACCCGAGAAGATGCCTTAGAAGAACCCACTGAGAGATACGGAAGGTCAACTTGAAATCCTGCTGGCATGCATCCATACTTGAGCGCAAAAGCTTAGCAGGGGCAGCCCAGGCTGCCTCAGATGCTCACGTGTATCTCGCCCGCGGCCAGCGTGGAAAGAACGAGGCGGAGCATATTCAAGTATTTCAACAAACAGCTGAAATGCAGGTGGCACAAGTCGGCGACGAAGTGTCGTGCAGGTTGAGGCAAGCTTGTCTTAAAAATAGTAGAGCAGCACTGTGCGTACAGTGCAACCCTGCAGCTTGCTAGCTGATTGGTAGGAACCAAGGATGTCCAGCTGCTAAGGGGAACAAGCAGGTGACTGGTGCAAAGCCATGCGTTGGCCCAGCGACCACTCACCGTCTTTACAAAGGAGCTTGAGTCCTAGGAGCAGCTGAAGGGACGGTCTTTCACGTACAGCGCGCAAGACACGCCCAATCCGTTCGTCCAGGTCCCTAGTGTAGCCCGTCCAGGTGTGCACGAACGCATCCCTAAATGGGCGCCGTGACCTTGACCACTTGGTAAAATGAGCTGGTGGGGACGGTGGCGAGTTGAGCTCCGACCGATCCGGCGTAGAAAGGTTCCTGCTGATTTGCTTACTCGCCTGTAGCGGCGAACGGGCGCGGCTCGGTTGTGCAGGATAGAGGCACGGAAGCCAGTGGGATGCTTCTAAGAAATAGTAACAGCTCTCACTAATACATTCTGACTCCATTGCAGGTGCCGAGACATTTGAGCTCAGCGCCATCGCCAAAATGCCAAAAGGGAAAAACAAACAAAAGCCAGGTAGACCCTGCCATACGGTGCTCACTCGCCACGCCAATCCTTCGTTGTTGCGAATCTTCTGATTTAGGCATCTTTTGTACTGTTCTGTTCAGCGTCTTGTCTCAAGAGGACCCTGGAAACTCACAATGCTTCAGAGTGTACGGCTTGCACGTGTAAATAGAACGTCCTTGGGAATCGAGAACCATATCCTTCGGCTTGTCATGTGCACTTCAGTAGCATTGGAAAGTTATTACAACATCACCTCGAACGTTCAAGTACTTCTGGTATGGCTATGCAGGGCCAGCCAAGGAGAAGCCCAAGGTCACTGTGCAGCAGGCAGTGGACAACATTGTGCACAGCATGCGCACCCGAGATGCTGGCAGGAACCGGAAGATCCTTCAATGGGAGGAGCTGGCGCAAGCCCTGGGTGTGTTTCATCTCTTATTCTGGTTTGTTTATTGTGCTATTTAGACCTGTGGACACCCCAGGTCTCTAAACAAAGGTCTTCCTTGATTGGGAGGCATGCAAGGCTGTTGAGCGTGAGATTCGAAAACGAAGGCAAGATTTCCATTTGGTCTGCACCAACAAGATGATGCTGCGAATGACTTGTCTGGCTGCTCTGTCTGCAGGCAAGGGGAAAGGAGCCGCACGGATAGCCTTCCTCAGAAACCTCAAGTGAGCGCCCTTGGCCGGCTGCTGTACAGACCACTACTGTGCTTGCCTTTCAATGCCACATGTAGCCTCTGGAACTTCTATACCTGCATCAAGTCTTGCAGCATATAGGAAAACAGTCTTGGACCAGGGGCCAGCAGTACAGCGTCCAGGGAGTGCTTTTTGAGATCTAACACCTCCTGTGTTCCTTGCTCTTTAAAATTCGTCTTCAACTTCTAAACACGTGTGCATGCCTGTTCTCTGCAGCCCAAACTTGCGGAGGGGGGCCTTCACGGCGCAGGAAGTCATGATGGTGGCATGCCTGCACCTCAAGATGTGCCGCACCGGCGAATCGCCCATTTCCGACATCGGAGTCGCGCTCGGGACCACCGACGCGTATGGCCTGCCGCTGGATTTTCGCAGCCCCTTTGACATCAGCGACCTTCTTCGCAAGACCGCTGAGAAGGTGTGCAAGCATGACCAGCGCTGCTTCCGTTGACACTCTTCCTTGCAGATACACATGACAAAGATTCACTGGTGTGTACAATACCTGACTGTGCACATACTCTGGGTACCCGATTATTTTTGCAACCAATCTAGAGCTTGATGATCCAGCACAACATATTGGTGTTGCACATGTGGTCAGGAGCACTGCTGTGTGGTACTCCCACTCTTGATTGTCAGGCTGAGATGTCCCCAACAAGCTGCCATTGTATTTGCAATCTTTGCCGGTGGTCATTTCACCTTCAACCTCTCAACAGCACAAGTATTGTCCGGGACTATTAATAATGACAATAATGATGATGATTGTTGTCCAGGACTCCCCACCGCGCAGCGCAGCGTACAGCCTGCTCTTCTTTCACTACGCGCGGCACCTTCCGGCGCTGATGGCGCGGTCAGACTTCAAGGGCGAGCGCGCGGCCGACCTGCTGCTGTGGCTGGTCCGCAGCGCCGTCGGCTCGCTCGGCCGCGGCGCGGCGCACGACGCTGAGCTGGCGCTGCTGCTGCGCGCGCTGTGCCACACGGAACAGGCCACCAAGTTTGGCTTCCGATCCAACGCCCTCCCGGCTGACATGTGCAAGTAGGTGTCCTTCTTCTGCTACATACTACCAGCGCAAAGGGGCTGGTATATCGTATGGTCGCCATACAGTAAAATTCACATGCCAATACACTGGAACACTGAAACACAGGAACACCATACTATGGTGTTCCAGTGTTGAGGCAGTAGAGAGATACTTTGGCAGTTTGTGGTGTGATGGGCTCCTGGCGACAACATGCTTATCCATGTTGTTGCATTGAGTCTGCATCCGATGATGGGTGCGACATCAACCTCCTTTGCATTTCTGCCTGCAGCTGACTGTTGTATGTTGAGCCATATGGATGTGTTGATTTACACCAAGGAGGCTGTCATTTGTGTGGTAAGAGTCAAGAGCCGTGAGTGATTTCTGGGCAGTATCTGGCTTGAATGGAAGGTGCTGACGTTACCAGAGCCATAGCATCCAGGCTGCCTCATAGAGGGCCCTTCCAAGGTCTTTATATATTTTTTAGGGTTTAGAATGAGGGTTAAGGTAATTGTTGGCACCCTTGCTGACACCCATGTCCTGTCCTGCACAGGGGAGTGAAGCAGCTAAGGGCGTGGTGCGCGCGACATGATGACCCTTGCGCGTTGCAATGGGGGCGCAGCCGCCACCGCACACAGGCAAGCGCCTCTATTTTATATTTTTAGGGGTTTAGGGTTATCTACCATAAACCCTAAAAGTAACCTTCCTCCTCTCACATGACATGACCATTCAGGCATGAAGGCCCCTGCAGTAAGCCTTCTGCAGAAGTTGCAGCTGTCCACCATACTGATGCTGTCATGACAGCATGGGCTTCTTGGTTAGAAGATTGTGTTGCAATCTCGAGGAACATGGCGTGAGCACACCAGACGAACAATGGAAGACTGTCATTTGTACTGAAGGGCTTGCTGCATCTGCAAGCTTAACAAGGCCAAGGCAAATAAGCTGCATGCGGTTGCTGCTTGGCTGACCTTGGGGAAATTTTGTGTCTTGAATTTGTCTTTTATCTTTATTTTCTGTTCTGTTCTGCAGATGGTCGAAGCCGTGCCAACCGCCGACGCGACAGTGCACATCACATCCATCTCGATGGCACCTGCACTTGCCGGCACCTGCTCACCACATGGCGGCACCTGCACCGCGGTCGATCCCGAGACGGCGCACATCGGCACAGCCGAGCGGCCGACCGCGGGGAATGCCACGCCAGACAAGCTGCTGACGCTGCTGCAGGCGGCCGGCATGGGGTCCCCCCTCTATGGCGCAGGACACCCACAGGTGCAGCCGGGTTCCCCTTGCGAGGCCCCCCTCCGCGCTGAAGGCAGCCCACAGCTGTGGCCGCGGTCCCCCGGAAGGAGCGGGGAAGGGGCCCCACAGCATGAGCGGCCGCCTCAGGACGCGCGCAACGTGCGGCGGCGGCTGATTTGATGTTTAGCACAGCTTCAGCGGAATGGTTTTGTCGGAAATGACAAAGTGCTTCTTTGGTTCAGTGATTAAGATTAATTGCCTCGATTGCAGTGGGTGCATGCGAGGCACCTCTACGCTTTCAGAGCAGGGCCAGCTTTTGAAGCGCAGAAACCTTAGTAGGTCGGCCACATTTCTTGTGATTTTTGATGCTTGGAATTTGCTGCTGCACTGATCTAGAATAGGAGATCACATCCAGAATGAGTGCAAGAGCAGCTGGCAGGGAAGCTGTAGGGAAAGACAAGGGGTGCGCGCGGCAGGCAAGCCTGCCATTGTATATACCGTTTTGCATAGGGATACAACATACTTTCATTCTAGCCTCTGGAATTTTGCGTGTGCATTAGATGGCCCCAGAAGGGTTGCTTTGCTTCCCTTCCCTTTGCTCATGACAACAGCCTTGCAGATTTCGTCTTCCCTGCAGGCCTTTTTGGTCCAAAACAACCTTTCAGAGCCAGGCTGATTTCTGACGTGTGCAGGTAACTGGTGTATCTATCTACTTCAGCATGTCATGTCTTTTTCTATCATTATTCGTTGGTGTGAAGAATCGTCAGAATTTGGACTTCAGAAATTATTTGCAGCGCTTAGGAGTCGCGCTTAAATGTGGCGGGCCCGCATGCAGCATGCTTTGCATGCTGCGCAGTCAAGTTTACTGCCATCTGGAAAATGGTTAAGGAGAGAGCTCCTGCTGTCCATTGATGTCAATTGACTGCTGTACATGTACATGATAGTTTTGGGAGGCGCTCTGATCCTTATTGGAATATGCTTGAACTTGAAGCCTGTTTCCCATATGTGAAGAGGTGCACCACGTGGGTGATATCAGAATTTACAAGCTTGAGCTGAGACTCGAGTGTGTGGAGCTTTGGTGAACATCATTGCGCCCCTGGGCACGATCGTCAAACGATGGTAACAGAGAACTTGTAACAACATGACCACTTCCGCATACAGACACACAACATCAATGTCAATCTGCACATCTACAATTGTCAGGTTGTTGTGCACTTTGCATGATCGTGTCATGACATTCAACAGGTCATTCTTCGGGCTATAACCCGATAATCACATTAGCATATTGCAGGGCCCGGGATTCAGTGGCTTAGCACAGTGAAATATTTTTGTTCTTCATTACAAATCATTACAAATTATCATACAATCTGTGCTCATGAGTGTACTCATCAGTGTAGCTCTGCCATTACTCAGTCACAAATTCCTTTTGCAGTGCGACCTCCACAGCCCCTGGCACCTCGTGAAAGCCTTCTACAGCTTCTGACTTGACTTCCTCCGCGCTTATGTCAGCTCCCTCTGCATAGCTGCCAACCCCCTTGGAGACCGCTGCTGGGTTCTTCAACTGGGTCTGGTAGAACACAAGTGCGATTCGGTGGGAGTCCTGTTGTGGCAGCCACAGGCCACTGTTGCCATGCAGACCCACTGTCTTGTCTCCGCTCCTGTGGAAGAGCACGACACCTGCAACTCCAAAACAAGGCACATTTTCATCCAATGGTCTTTTCAGCCGACCTCTCCAGAGAGCCTTCAATAAATCCCAAAGACGCTGCCCTCCACCAGCAGTAAATCTATGGTGCTACAGCTGTGGTGTAATTGTCCCATCTTTCTCTGCCTCATTACTTGTTGCATCAGGTAGGCACTTTGTACACAAAGGCGAGGTGTGGATAGTAAAATCCAGTCCCCAGCAAAATGATGTACAGCGGCGGCACCAGAAACCAGCCGCCAGAACAACGAAATGTGTCTACAGACGTGAAGGGAGAAGGCAAGTGGACTTTAAATTCCAGGGAGAAGAGCACCTTGCCGGATGTCCAGTGCCTTATGATATTGCGGCAGCAGGTAGAAGCCCCCGGCGAAAGGCACCGCACCAGTCTCAAGAACCACCAGCGCACTGTATGATCCGGGTGTGTTCTTGCCATCCAGATGCTTGCCTGCGCACAGATATGCATTGTGTGTGGGTTGAAGGATAACATGGCGAACCTTTGGGAATCTTCACCTCATGGAGCTTCAATCTGCAGTCATGTCCGCATCTCAAACCGAGTCAAACTGATCAGAATGTTATGAGAGCAGCACGGGCGGCTCTTGCAACCTTCACTCAAGACCAGGTCGCCATCCGTCTTCAGTTGCAGGCAGCATTGCGGTCCAGAGAGCTATGATAAATGCAGCTAGAGGACCTCTTAGCTCCAGCCTGAACATATATACCCATCGGTGCCAGACCAAGTTTGATGAGTGGCTGACCAAGTAAGTGCTCCTGAGCACGATCATGCATCCTGCACTGTGAGGTTTGCATGCAGCGTTCAGTCTGCTCAGAGCAGCAGAAGGACATGCACCTGTGCGGTAGTCGAGGTTGAAGGAGTACGCATTCCAGGCGGTGCGGCCGAGCGCGGCGGCCGCCTGCACCGGGCATGAGGCCGAACGCTGCGCCATGCGCGCGGCAGCATCGGCCGTTGTCGGATGCGCCGCGAACACATCCCACAGCGCCTCTGCGGCTGCGACCAGCCCGGGTTCCTGTCCCAAATCCCAATGAACAAACGCTTGCCAAAAATACAAAATGCTTCAATAAAAGCCGACAGTAAATGCACTGGGCACATGGCCGAGCGCCGCGCCATGCGCGCGGCCGCATCGGCCATGGTCGGATGCGCCGCGAACACATCCCACAGTGCCTCTGCGGCCGCTACAAGCCCGGTTCCTGCCAACGAAAGTCGCCCCTCAAAGAGTGCAAAGAACAAGCAACTGGTGACTTTGCACCAGTCACGGGGTAGAAGCGCTGCGCCATGCGCGCGGCCGCATCGGCCGTCCTAGGATACGCTTCCAACAATTCCTGTGCGGCTGCAATCAGCCCGCTTCCTGCATGTTAGAGAGGCATGCATTTCTCTAAGGCACAATAAAAGATTGTGACAGTTCTTACCTCGGGGGCGAGCAGGGCGGAGAGCGCGGACTGCACGGCGCGCGGCGGCTGGGTCCCGGGCATGTCGGCCATCTTGATGCCGCCGCTCCAGGAGCGAATCGGCAGCGACCGCCACGACTTGCAGAAGCCCATTATGGATCCCCCCTTGCGCGTCACGTCACACTCCTCGCCAATGTATATCTGTGTAAGACCGCGCCAGTCATGTCAGACCTGACCCAAAAAAATGGTCGGAACGTCCGTAGTAGATGTGAAGCATGCGCAACCGGGTCCTAATGCTGACCATTTCTTGAACCTGCAGAGGGGAATGGATGTTCGAGTTGTTCCATACGGCTCATAGGTAAGGCAATGCATGCAGGCAGGCAAGGCAAGCAGGCTGTGCAAAACATCTTGACCACCCATATATTTTGCCATGTCAGGAAGAGAGCTAGTACTTCTGCAAGGAGCTTCCAGCTGCAGTCGGACACATCTTGGCGACATGAAGGTGTACCTTGCGAGAGTCCGGCGAGACGTGGACAACGTGAGAGAGCATCAGTGCGTTACACTCTGATGCTGCGGCACTCCTGATGCTGGCTTGATCCGACATGGGATCCAAGCCATCCATACTGCTCAGCCTCTTCTTTCGCCTGCCCAAATGCAGCAGGACACTTACAACTTACGCCATGCACAACAGAGATGTACCTGCAACACGAAATCTGTCCAATGGTATTCATGAACCATCGGGGTTGTCTCAAAAGGTCATGGCTCTAGTTGAGTTCACGCTGGGCAAAAGCAGCCTGCTTTCATGGTGGTGGGTGGCTGATGTCACAACCGAGTTCTGAACTACTTCTCCTGTCAAGCATGCTGCCCGTCCATAGGTCTGCACATAAAAAATTTGGAGCACCCCTCCGAGGGAAGATTCGTGCTGTTGGGGGCGAATGTCTATTCAAGCAGCAGTGAAGCAATGCTGCGAGCTAAAGGTAGTCTGGGACTTCAGAGTAGGCTAGAAATGGTTTTGCAGCACCTGTGGAGCGCCTGCTTGATGGCCTCCTTGATGTGGGGCTGTGCCAGGAACGCCGCGATATCGACAGGTCCCGCGCTCACTCGACCATCTGTGCACTCTGGCAGTCGGCCCTCCCTGTACAGCTGGACGGCCCTGCCAAAACAGGATGATGCCTCACAGGCTAGCCGTCACTCCCACTGATGCAGAAATCCATGGTTGCGCTAATTTGGCATTGAGACGCGCCTGGTACATGTCTGCCATGAAGATTGACTATGACTTTGAGGTGAGCAGGTCTCAATCCAATTGCCTGAAAAGTTTTGCCATGATATATGATGCATTGCAGGGGGTACTAAATTATATACGGTAATATATATTATATAGGTTGTATTTAGTACCCCTTGTGCATCCAGCAGAAGGGGCTTGAAACGTATGGCATAGTGCATATGAGGGAAAGGTGTGGAGGGAAGAGAAAATGCACCGCAGTACAAACGGTCGGGCGCAGTCGAAGGTGACACGGGGCAGTGCAGTGGCCCACAGCACGTGCTCCCCGCTGCCTGAGTCGAATGCATGCAGCCCAGCGGCCAGATCAGGCGCTGAGATGAGTGTGTCTCGGCCCGGGATGTACTCCAGCAGCTGAGAGGAGACTGGCACCGGACGCAGCACCCAATGCTGCACATGTTCCTGGCGGACCTGTTTTGGCTGCTGTGTCTCAATTGCCTGATCTGGCGCGGCCTGATCTGGCTGCTTTGTCTCAACCGCCTGATTTGGCATGGCCTGGTTTGGCTGCGCCTCTGGCTGATCTAGATTTGGCTGCGCATGATGTGGGGGCTCGGCCTGCTTTGGCAACTGATGATGTGGACCATGCTGACCTGGCGGCTGCACGAAATGCGCGCTGAGGTCCTCTATCGCGCTCTTCGCCCTCTCCTGCAACAGCATGGCCCACTCTGAGTGAGTGGACTCCGTAACAGAAACTACCTTTTAGAAAATTGAAAGGTCCTGGCCTTGCCATCAGAATTGTCCAGACAATGACACCTAAATGTGAACCTGTCAGTTCTGGAATGCCAACTCCGACATGGCAGGAAATTCTGCATCCATGCTTGGCCAGGGCAGCAACTCTGAAACACTAGCTCATTTCCAAAACGCACTGCTGTACCATCACAGCCGCCTGACGTAGGCGTTTTAAAAAAATGCTTTGAATTTAAACTGTGGTTTCTCAATTTTTGACAGGAGGAGGATGTTCACCTGCAGCCGCTGTGCCGCAGCCGCTCGGCGAACGACGGTGCCCCAATCGCTGGCACTAGATTTGCAGGTTGCACCCGAACGCAGCTGCATGCACGTCCACGACGGCGATGCCTCCACCTGCATGCATGCATGTGGGCATCTCTCAGGTACATTGCTGCATGTCTGGTTCAGGCAGAGCACCGACACCTTCTAGTTGCTGCACATGCTGTTCCTTGCATTCATTGCATCGAAGGCATGGGGCGGCCCATCTCCCTGCAGCTATGTTGATGCAGAGGCGCCTGTGCTCTGTCTTGACTTATTTAAAAATTTGCGGCAAAGCATAGAGTGATCATGGCAAATATGAGCACTAGCAAGGTGCTACCTCGTTCAGCAGGCACTGTGCAATGGAGCGCCATTTGCCACATGCATCACACTGCACCCAACACTCCACCTCCTTGTATTGCTTCCTTGCAACCTGCAGCAGTATTGCTTGATCTCAGCTCCTAACCCTGCAAATGCTCTGCATTATGCACTCCACAGTTTTGCATGAGCCAAACTGAGCCACGTCAAGGCTGGCCAGATCTCAATGCCTGCAGCCATTGCACCCTCACAGAAGGTACTATAGAGACAGGCTCCAATACAGCTGCAACTCTCTGCAGCTATATATGGCAGAGATGCTTTTCATTCTATCCGCCGAATGCCTCCACGAGCTGCGCGCTTGCTCGGGTGTTTCGACATTCCCAGAGCGGCAATGCCCGGCAAGAAAGTGGCTCTACTGGGCCCCATCGTGTTTGCTAGAGATGATACCTGCTCCCCGCAGCTGGGGCAGGCTGTTCCTTCACAGTCTGCAGTTTCCACTCCCAGCTCCACCCATTCATTGCAGTGCATGCACTCCTCCCAGTGGCTCAAGCTGAGGGGGGGACCCTCTTCAACCCCAGACACATCTCCCTGACAATCTTCTGCAGGTACCCCATGGCTGCTTGCTTTCGGTGGCCTCCCTCTCCTGCCCAGCTTCTTCTTGGCGCCACCTAGTTCCTCCATGGTCTCCTGTTGCATGTAGGTGCCCCTTGAATGACACTTGATAGTCCAGGTGCCACCAAGCAGGAAGACTGCTGACTGCAGCATGAGGGCAATCTGGAAGTTCAGATGCAGTGATGCAGGACGCCGGGATGATGGAGACTTTGTCGGTGAGGGCGCCTGCAGATTACTCTCCATGCACCCCTGGCGATATTCCGGTGTTTTCTGTTGGCTGCTTGCATGTGCCCCATACCTGACCATCCAACTGCACAGTCTCTCCAGGTACATGGCGCTCTGCAGCAGACACTCCTTGGGCTCGCTCAGCAGCGCGCTTTGCACGCTTTGCGTCATGTGCCTGTTTTACCTATAGACAGGGGCAGCTGTGACTCCATTGGTAACGTCTTCTGTGCAGCTGTGTACTTACACTGCCACAATTACATGCTTACAATCCTGTCTGCAAGGTGGTTCTGCTGCACAGTAGCCAAGAAAGTGAGGCAATTGCTGTGCACCTGCTGGGCAGCTGACCGCTCCTCATCCATCTCCTTGCGTTTCCTTTCGGATATGGGTCGCTTCTTATCTCTCACGTGCAGCTGCCAATCATCCCTGAGGCTGCAGGTGGCTCCCTTGAAAAGCTGACTGCAGTCCCATGTACTGCCGTCCGCCTGTTAAACGGCACACATGTGTCAGGTGTTACACTCGTCATAGTAAAACAAAGCTAGGGCAATCAAATGATTAAAAACATGAACTCAATGAAAGGCAGATCTGTCAAGATCTGTCGATGGCATGAGGCTTCCAAATGGCAAGAGAGGGAAGCCACCTGGATCTGTACCAAAGTGCTTTCTGTGATGGCTCGCCACTTACTGCACACATCACACTGCACCCAAGAATGGCTACTGTCGTCTCCGACAGCTGCTTCGAAGTCTCGGACAGGCATCCGGTGTTCAGATGAACGGGTCCATGCCTCCACCCGAGGTAATTTCTTGAGGACTTCTATGAGGAATTGCTGCATCGAAAGAGATTTGAAGTGGAAACTATACCGTGTGCTGTCTTTCTCACGGTCACCCAAGTAAGGAATGCGTGCAGATCAAGATGGCATTGCCTGATCTGTTCTGGTGGTCACCATAAAGAAGAACATGTTGGCGTGCAAATTTCTGACATACACATATAATTCTATATGGTTACGATTGAGGCAGAAATGGATGGCGAGGCAGTGTGATCACCTGGCATGCATTGGATCATGCACTTGCATATCCACGTCACCCCCCGAAAAAAAAGCAAGTGCCGTCTTGTCTTGGAACCTCATCAGATCGGCCCTAGAAGGATTTGTTATCTTCTTCCCTTAGCAGCCGGATAGCCGACCTTCCTTGCTGCACTATTGTTGTTACATGCTTGAGCGTCCTTTATATCCTCTAGAAATTACACGTGTGCACCCAGAATAAGTACATGCCGCCCCGCACATGCCACAATATATAGTACAAATTATGTTTGGGATATCAACGCATGAATCAGTACCACACACTCATTGATCCACTGCGTCTCACAAGCAAAGAGCAGCGCGTCACATCATGAAGTCGTCCGTGTCGTCCGAATTCTGTGTCCAGGCCGCCATGCAAGGGCCGGCCCGAGCTGCTCCCTTACGTGCCAGCACCTGCATGCATCCAAATTTTTCTGTGAACTTTTGGATGCGATGCTGGGTGCTGACTCCGACAATCAAAGTCAGATATGCGATCAGCTCTAGGTAGCTGAAAATGTGTGATCGACTGACTGACTGACCTGCGCCTGATTCTTTGACAGCGCACAGCGCTTGCGGCCGTCCCCCGCAGTGGTCCCTTCTGTGACTGCCTGCTCTGCCACGGCGTGCCCCCGCTTCTGCCCTGACCTGCCACCGCTCCCGCCGCCACGGCCCCGGTGGGACCCCCCGCTCCTCTGCGCTGTCTGCAGTTTTGGTGTGTGCTCTGCAACGGCGGCAGTCGCTGTCTCTGTGGCTGCGAGCACAGCGGCCGCAGGTGCTGTGGCTGTCACTGAAGTGTGTGGTGCTTTGGCGGCTCCGGGGCAATCGGCCGCGCTCCGCCAGCGCGTGCGGTTGGCGGCCGTCGGGGAAAGGGGGGCCCGCAGGGTGTCTGCTTTGGGGGACATCACGGGGTCTTCAACAGACACTGCATTGGCACGCGAAGATTTGACAGCCGCGTAGTGCTCATTTTCGGCGGCCCACCAGGCATCATAGGTATCGGCGTTTCGCGGGTCTGCCATCCACTGGTCAACCATGTCTTCAAACTCCCGGGAGGAGCGCACTTCGCTCAGCTCTTCGTCTGAAAGGCCCAAGCTAGCGTCGAAACTGCTGTCCGGCACTGCTTGTGGCCACATGTCTGCACTGGCCTGCGGTGCAGCTGTGTGCTCTGCAGTCGTCCGCTCTGGGATAATGCCTGACGAAGTGCTGAAGAGGTGGTCTGACGTCAGGCTGTAAAAGCTTTGCATGGCCTGCGCAGGGGTTTCAAATACCACTCAACAACCCCAGATATGGTCATAACAAACCCCCTGGTCAAAACAATGAACATGTGTGGTGCAAGACTGGGTATGACGAGACATCCAATGTAGCAACGTCCATGCACATGCTGACGGTCAATGTGGACCAACACAATCTGTCAATATGAGGAAGCCTGGATGACTGTCAGGCGAAATGAAACCTGTTAAACCATTTGTGCTTGCAACAAAAGGCAGCACCTTAACAGCCTGGAGAGAATGCAGGGAGCGCAGATGAGTGAGCAGCACAGCGCTTTGGGCAGCATCCAAGCCAGGCAGCTGCTCTAGCTTCCGTGCCGTGTCACTCATTGCAGCTGCGATGGCCTGCATGCCTAGCGGTGGAGGACACGCCCACTGCTCCAGCACCTCTATCAGCTCACCACCGCCCTCAAGCACCTCCCTGCAGCAAGCATGCATGGGGTCCATGTGTGAAAACAAAAATAGTGGGACGGCAGAGCGGTTTATGGAGGCCCCAGAAGTTAGCGGCAGTAATGAGTCGATTATTATTATTATTATTATTATTATTATTATTATTATTATTATTATTATTATTATTATTATTATTATTATTATTATTATTATTATTATTATTATTATTACACGCTTTTCCAGCCGAAGAAGGCTAGGTGCGTTTCAGCAGCACTGCAATAGACGTTTGCCATGATATCCTATCTTGGCATTTCCTCCACCAATCATTTACGGGCAGGAATACCTGGCATAGCTGAAGCAGAAAAGGACCGCCTCCTTGGCTTTGGCCTCTGCCTCTGCCGCATCCATGCATACCACACCCTGGACAGGGCCAAGGTGCATCACGTATCAATAGGTAGGCGCACCAATATTCTTAGTAACAGTTGAACAATGAAAAGAGCGCACTACAGAGGACATGTCATCAGATGCTTGCATGACAGATCTGTTGCAATCAACAGAAAGATGCTAGAAGCACTCCACATGACAATCCTCACTAGCAAGCAACCTGCAGCGTCTGGCGACGGACTACCTGCATCTGTGCAGTCTGCAGGAAGGCAACGCTCTCTGCCACATCTGCGCGCAGCCACTCCCGCGCATGATGAAGATCCAGCACTCCACCCAGCGGCATTCCTGCTGCGGCTCTGCCACACGAGACATCGGGGTCACACCGCTGTTGCGGCGCGCCAGAAGAGGCAACCTCTGGGCCAGGTGGGTGATGTGGTGTGCCAGGACATGCAGCTCCCGGGCCGCCCTGCTGAAGTGGCAGGCCAAAAGTGGCAACTTCCGGGCCAGGTGGGTGATGTGGCGCGCCAGAAGAGGCAGTTTCCGGGCCGCTTTGCTCATGTGGCGCGCCAAAAGAGGACATGACTGGGCCATACTGCCGGCCATGCATGACAGAATATGAACTTCCCTTCCGGTCGCCTGGTCCACTGACACTGGGTGGCGTCTCTGGGCAGTGCACCTGGCCTCTCAGCCGCTGCTGTGCTTGCCAGTGAGCAGCAAAGCTGTCACACACACCATGGCCCAGCTGCTTTTGCCTCTGGTGCTGCTGCTGCCATGCTGGCGCCTCCGGGTTGCGGCCAGCCCAACCAGCTGCAGAGCATTCCCCGGGGCTGTCATACGCGATAGGGACCTGCTGCTGCTGCTGTGCTGTTGGATGACCATCATGCCGCTGCACCCGGTCTTGATGATCTGTGCCTCCTGCCCTTCCTGGGCTTCCATATGCATCGTGGCGCTGCCACGGCTGCTGCTGCTGGTGATGATGATTACATGCTGGCAGGCCGCCGTGGGGTGTCGGCCAGTGCTGTGCGGCTGGTGCTGTGCCCGATGCGCTTGGGCTATCGATTGCATTCTGCTGCTGGTGAAGGTGCGGCTGCTGCGACACAGATTGCGGATAATGTGACCCATTCCAATGTGTAGGAGAAGGACCTCCCGGGCTTGGGGCCGGCTCTTGCCATGGCGGCCGGCCGCGGCCGCGGTGGATGGACCGGCTCAGGAGGTGCTGCGCTGCGCTTGCCGGCGCCTGCTGCCAGGGAGGGGTCTGCTGCGCCTGATTTGGCGCCTGCTGCACCACTGGTTGCTTGCTGTGGAATGCCGAGGCGGCCTCTTGGTGCGGCTGCTGCACAGAAGCTGCCGGGCTATCCCCACTTTCCTGCTGAGCGCCCTGCCACACGCCCTGCGGCCTCTTGCTGTTCTGGCCAATGTGACTGCTGGGGGGATACACCTGAGGGTTACTATGCTGCTGCTGCTGCCCTTGTGCACCTAGCCAATGGCTGCCCTGATGGGCGGGCAAGGCAGGCAGTTGGCCTGGTGCAACAGTGGCACTTGATGTGCTTGTACCAGTCTGTGGCCAGACATCAAGAGTTGGGGCTGTTCTGGTGACTCCTGGTCCCCTATCAATGGTAGCCTGAGCCTGATCCATGCTGTGCTGTCGTGGAGAAGCTGAGGCCGCAGGGGAGGCCTCGAGAGCGCTCCCAAACACACCCTCCACACCTCTGCCTCTTGTCTGTGTCGGTGGCAGCTGCTGCTGCTGCAACAGAAGAAAGACTCTGTCAAGTTATTGTATAGATTCTACCAATACTCACTGCAGGAATGCTCCTTACACATTCGTGTTCCCGGGCAGGTCAACCAACTCTCTGGACATGGTCCCAATTCTTGGTTCGCAGCTTTAGTTTCCACATAGTTAATGTCTTCGTTTTAGAGCTTGTCAAAAAGATCAGTAAAAAAGACCCTCACATATCAGCACAACAGTACAGTGCTGTCTGTGATCCTTAGAGGTTTTGCCATTTTGCGGCCCAACCCTTCATTTCATTAGTGGAAGAGCAGAATCTAGTTTTTTTCTCACCTCTGCAGGCTGCAGCAGTGCCAAATCAGGATCGGCCACAGCGCAATTCATGGCTTCTGCCGGCACGTGCTGTGGCGCTGGTGGCGGCTGGGCAGGAGGGCCGGGCCGGCCGGGCAGTTGGCGCAGCCGGCTGGGTGCGTGCTTCCACACAGCGTTGAGCGTCGGCTGCGAGTGGCTCGCAAAATGATTGTCTTTGGGTCCTGCACAGTGGCGGATATCAATGATACTGATGTCCCCAAAGTGCTTTCAAAGCTACTGCCTGTTCACAAGTGCTTGCCGGAAATGTGATGATTAGCCCCAGGTTGTACAATCACACAGCACCAGCGAACAGCTGTGGTATGGTTGGGAGCAGGTATTCTACGGATATTTGCAATTTACAATCAAGGTGTGCAGAGGAGCAGTCACGTGCCTTCTCTGGGCGGGGTCTTTCTGAGCTTCTTGGATGGCATCACTTGGCCGGGGGCATTCTCGGCAGTGGGAGGTTCTGCCTCCTTCGGTGGCGCGCCCCCTGGCGGGTTGGCCTCCAGACGCGCAAAAAACTCCTTCATGGACTGCAGCGCTGGCCCAAACTCCTCATTGTTGTTGATGGATGTCCGCACCCTGAAAACGCCCATCCCAGATCAAATCAAATTCAGTTTCAATATCATGGCGCAGCTGCACAGTAAGAGCGCATCCGCCATGATTTTGCCAGATTTGCGCATTGGCAGCTCCGCATTTTCCATCACTTTTTAGAGTTGCGTGGCGTCACTCGGACATGCACATTGTTTTGGACACTCCTTCTCTGAGGTCTGTGGGACTTCTGGCACTTGCGATCATGGTGCATGTCACTTCATCCAACATCATCGATGTCAATCCATTGGAGTCCATCTTTGTCCATTGCATGGACTTGCATGGACCCTAATTGACCCCAACTGACTTCCTTGGTCCACTTCAGGACTGGGGGAGCACCAGCGTGACAGGTGGCGAGTGTTGGCGGTGTTGCGGAAGCGGCGGTCCAGCAGGATAATGGCGCCATAGTCAAGCTTGTGCCGTATGCACCTGCCCACCGCCTGGTTCAGCGCCCTGCCACGCATGCACAGTATATTAATCCTATAAATAACCCTGCAACCCTGAACCCTAAATAAATTAATGAATTAAAAGAAATGACAATTGTAGGCAGTGAGGTCTAGGACGGAGCATGGCCACAGGGTTCAAGGGCGATGCAGTGGCTTAAGTCCTGGAAAAGACACACGTGCAATCCTATTAGCATGAAAATGCAGATTGAGTGTTTGTCGCCAGCCACATGTGGCACCTTACTGGACTGCCTGCTGCCGAAGTGCACATGTAATATATTGTCTACAAGTCGTGCCACTTTCAGTGGTGTGGACATGCATGTGTTTTGACTGGAAATTCCACGAGAGTAGACAGGAGTATGATGGCAATGACTTGAAGTCCTGTTGTCGTGTTGCTGGGCAATTTGTAGTGTTGCGGTCCATGGTAGCAGACCGGGTGATGACAGGCACTGACCTGAAGGCCTGCTGACTGTACCACTGGTCGCCCGTGAGGAGGGAACGCGAGCGGTCACGCTGGCCGGCATCATTGTACTTCTTCTTCAGGTTGACTTTGGTGTCCTTGACGTTGGGGAAGGGGATGCCCACCACAATCACTGCACGTGCGTTTTTGTCCGTGAAGTCCAGCCCCTCAGACACCTGCATGCGCCAGATTGCATAATGCACATGAACCAGATGCATGCACAATTGCTGCATGGAATATTGCATTCTTAGGGCCAAGGCAGCAGAAACATGTGTCATTCCCACTGACAAACTAGTTTTCAATCCAAGGTACGGCTGCAGCATTTTCTAATGTTTAAGAGTGCCATTGCTCCAAAAATTGACCAGTGCATGCACTGTTCTCTCAAGGTCACCCTCACTGGTCATGCGACACAGTGTCCCAATTCAAGAGGTCCATGCCCACTCTGTAATTTAATTGAAGATGGAGGTACCACACACGCACTGCTTTATGATATGTCCTACATTTCTATGCAAAAAAGAGATTTTGGGGGCTCTAAATGGCACCTTGCCGCGGCAGATGGCGAAGAAAATGGCGCCCCGGCCGTCGCGAATGGCGGCATAGAACTCGGCCATGACGGCATCAAATGCGTCGCCTGTGCCGCGCGGCTCGCACACAACCACCTTCATCTCCTCCAGCCGCGCCCATATCCCTGTCGCCTGCACAGGCACCCAGCTCAGGATGTCTGCCAGCCTGTGTAGAGAGGGCTGTGCGGCTGTGTTGCTTGATGTCAGCATCTCATGTTGGGGATTTCAACACCGGAAAGATTTCGCCAAATGTCATTAGGAGGGCTGTCATAAAGGTGCTGCTCGACGTACCTAGTCCATAAGGACTGGAAAACGTGTAATAATAATAACAATAATGTCATTATCACTGAAAACGAGCACCCACCCCAGGAACATAAGACATGAATTATCAGATGGATCCAAAAACACAAAGACTGCTTCCTTGGCGTTGGTGAGTGGCATGGAGACAGCACTACTCAGGTGAATAGAGGGGCTTTTTTCTGTGTACATGAAAGAGGTGACCACGCACCTTCCAGCGCTCCATGAGGCGATCTAGCATGCTGTAGGAGGGCAGGAACACCAGGAGACCGTCCGGCACAGTGGCAGCAATCGCGGCTATGCTGGCGCCCACGCTGTCCTGAAACTCAACCTTCTGGCTGTGCTCGTAGGTCGCAGAGATCTTGACATTGTCAGGGCCGGCGCAGATGGAGCCTGCCCACACCTGCATGTGACATGGAAACCAGTTGGGAGCCATATTCCTTATAGCTAGTACAATGTCATTGATAGAGGGTTCCCACGACTTTGATCCTTATGGTAGAAGAATTGATCCTCAAATGTTCCGCAGCTATTGTGATGGCCGTAACTTTCCTGCGCGCTTTCAATGTCACGTGATTCCACGTGTTCAACTTTATGACCAAAATGGGAAGCATGAGTTTGATCGGCATCTGCATGCGAGCATCAGCACCTGCATGCGAGCGTTGATGACATGCGGCGCCTCAAATCTCACAGGGAAGGTGGCATCCAGCTGCACAGCCACATCATCATGAGCACATGTCGACACATGCCTGCAGCTGAATTGCACTCGCTGAAGATGCTTGGAAGGAAGACCTTCATTGGGTTCCAGCAAAGCTTCACATGGATCTTCAAGCATCATCAATGCTTCAGTCAAAGGATCAAACGCAGGCGCCCCCACCTCTGAGGACGAGGAATCCAGCAAGGAGAGGGTGCTAAAAAAGTCGTGCAGCAGCACAGCAGAAACCTTTATGAAAGCTTCACTTGCTCTTCATGCATGATTGAGGCTAAAGTTAGAATCAGACGAGGCATGCACACCTCTGACGCAAAGGAGTCCAGCGGGGAGAGGGTGCCGGATGTGAGGATAATGGAGCGCGCTTCAGCAGCAATGCTGCGAAAGGCAATGGCTGGATTGAGGGACCAGAGGCAAAACTGCATCGCCCAGCCAGCCACCTCATCCTCTTCATCACCACCACGCCTGCGTTGTAGTTCTTGCTGATCAACAAAGGGTGGCAGGTGAGTTATACGTACATGTATGCCTTACTTTTTCAGTGGTGCGGTTTCATGATCATCCAGCAGAATTTTTCGCCAGGGGCTCAGCCTCAGCTCTGCCTTCTGCTCTTCCTCTTCCTCTTCAGCGAGAATATTGCTTCATCTTCACCTTGGATGAGCATGAAAGAGCCAAATTCTCGCAATGATCTGTCTGGAGCTGAAGCGCAGCTGCTGCATGCAAAATGCTTTCACCTTGATTCAGCAAACATTGACGCTGTGAGCCAGCCAGCAGTGTAATCATGCTGGTTTCAAAACCCCTGCTGGCGCCTAAAGAGGCATCTTCTTTTGTTTTCTACAAATGTTGGACATCATTAGTTGGACCCTGTCTACCAATGGCAAGTCCCTGGTAGTGGGTGTGCACACCTGCGGCCGCGGCGGCGGGGCTTGTCTCGGGGGTGGCAGGACTGCCACCACCGCTGGAGCGCCAGGCGGTAGTCGTTCACATCGCTGCCATACATGAGCCGCAGGATGGTCAGTAGCCGGGATGCATGGCCCAACGCGAAGCCGGCCCCCTTCTTCTTGCCCTGCGCATGATTTGCCCCCATTTTAGGAAGCTGATAGCGACAACACATCAAGGGGACATGACTTCTGAATGTACAAAGACAAGTTCTGCAGGGATATGTCATACATCTACAGGGACCGCACCCATAACCCAGCAAATACAGGATTGACTCCTTCTCTCCCACTCATAGGGCATATGCAGGCACCCAAAGTATGGAGTTGATGGTTGGAACATGTGCGTGTTTGTGCATAGCAGGATATGTGTCCTTAAGAGGCAAAGTGCACTCAGATGGACATCAAGGCACCTGTGTTCCAGCAGGTGCTTCAGCAGCACCATCGGCTTCAGCCAGCGCAGGCGCGGGCGGCTCCTGCTTCATCTGCTCGTCCAGACGCGCCTTCTCGTAGAACTCCCACAGCAGTTCCACGCGCTCGTGGCCCAGCCCTGCATCCTCCAGCTCCTCCCGCATCTGCTCGCACATGCCGACACATGTCAGACAATCCTGGTCTAGCCCTGCATCTCCCACATCTGTTTGCACATGCCGGCACATGTCAGACAATTCTGGCTAAGGGTAATTTATTGACAATTAATACCCCTAATCCTGGCCCAGCCCTGCATCCTCCAAGCTTATGGGTAATTGATTTATCCAGGCTCCTCCCGCATCTGCCCGCACATGCCGGCACATGTCACTCAGAGCATCACATGTCACGTGCACATGCCAGCACTTGCAACAACTACTGGCATGGCCCCTGTATCTTTCAGAGTGACCTGCCATTCCTGCATCTGCTCACACACGTCACACTCCATGTTGCATGTGACATGCACATGCCAGGAAAGTGTTGTATAACCCTACACACCTGCAAACCAGCCCAGACGCCTTCATGGCGCTGCTGTGAGCCTGTTTGCTGGCGCACATCTGCACGATTGGCCCTCTCATTCAACCATTCTGCCAACCTGCATGCAGCAGCCACAGTGTCAGTTGCACAATGCCACTGTGCATCCATCTCCACCTCATTGCCCGCAGCATATATGGCACCCATCTTGGTCATACATGCACTGGTGCTTTCACCCAGGAACGCCTCAAATAGAGTGCCGAAGGTGGTATAATACCATTGCCATCCTCCACATGTTTCCTTCGGAGGTGAGTATATTGTCTCTAGGGTGTTCGCTCCTGCAGTGGAGCCACACCTGCCAATGCCATCAGCCAGCGGCCCGTACACCTCCCTGCTGCCGGCCTCAAAGCACATCAACTCAAATGCCTTCTGCACGTCCACCATTGTGGCGTGCTCCATGTCCACAGATGCTGCATCCCTGGCACACAGCCATGCACACCCTTATATTTTGTCCCTTCGTCAGATCATACTTGATGCAGCCAGCTAACATGAACACTCCTGCTCTGCCACAACAGACATCTCTTCATGAAGCGATGTTCTGCATACGGTATGTTGACTATCTATGTGAAGTTTTGATTATAAAGCATGCAATTGTTGCTACATTCCCACAGGCCCCCAAAAGCGTGTAGAAAGACCTCTTGTAGTTACTATCAACCATGCATCAAACTCTTGAAAATAGAAGGCCTCTGTTTGCTGCTCACAATATGTCTTCTCAGAGCAGTTCCTTGGGACTGAGCAGATATTATAATTTGGAAGATGTTGCAAGTTTCGAGAGATTTGCACAAATGCAAAGCACATGCTCAAAAGCCGTGCGCTGCTAACCTGCTGATGTCCTCAATATTGTGGGCTTCATCGAAGATGAGCACTGAATCATGGATGTCAATGGACATGGACCTGCGGATGACGGGGTCGATGAGGTAGTTGTAGGGGCAGAACACCAGCTCGGCTTCATCTGCGCAATATCAAGCTCATATATTACTAATATTACATACAATATTAGCTAGCGTACAAAGCACAGACAGGAGAGCAACACGAGATTTGGGGGTTGCGAGGGACAATTTCTGCACGCATGTTTCAGGGTATCAAGCCATCTAGACTGTTGATATGCAAGGGGTCCTGGCTGAAACCGAATGGCTCTACCTGCAAATTTGCGAGCTGCAAAGTAAGGGCAGGCCTTGACATCCTTGCCCACACGCACAAGGTCCTCAATGTCATGCACCTGCAGCAGACAACATCAGCTGCTGATCTGTTTGTATGCACTCAGAGCTTCCGTGATGAAGATCTCTGAGAATGCAGCCAAGAAATCAGCCAAGGCATGACGCAGGATGGGTGCAGAGGAGTGATGCATCGTCGTTGAAGATTTTTAAGGTCCTCACAGAGGCAAGCACATGAACTTTCCCTTGGTGTTTAGCATGCCTGGATGTTTTTGTAAACAGGATCTAAGGCTGGGACTGATTCACAGTATCTTGAATTGGAAGGACATCTGTCACAGGAAGATGCAAGTGTGTTCTACAGATCAGTGGGCTTTAGATGGCTGCCCAAGGGTCCATTCATGTCACTGTAGTCACCTGCAGCGCGCTTGTGTTCTGGAGGCCCAACAGCTTGGGCATGTTGTTGAAGTATCTGCAGGCGCGCTCCTCCAGCAACTTATCACACTCCTCATCCACATTTGTCTTCTTCGAGACACCGCTGTGCACACAGTAGTGACCCCGAGACGCCTGCACAAGCAATGCAAAACAATATTAATGACTCATGAACGTCATCCTGCAGGTTAGCAAAATAAGGAGTGCATGCAAGCCAACGCGCTCATAGAGCTGCAAAGGTAAACGCTGCAAAGTAATGTCACATGTAATGGTGTGCGCAATTATCATGAGGCAGCCACATGCACTTACCAGGATAGCCATTTTGGGCGTATAGCCTGCGCGCTTCAACTCCCTCACAACCTGAGCACCATATTTTCATGATTGGCCCATGCAGGAGGACGTGTGAGATTAAGGGTACACAAGCCTGATTCAGTGAGACCTTCATCCAGGAGCTGCTAATTCGGCACCTGCGCAATCTGACTGTGGGTTCGAGTGGCATAGTAGATCCTGGGAAGTTTGCACTGCTTCACGGGCTTCTCAGGAGTCACTTCGGCCTCACTGCTTTCCACAGCTCCAGAGGCTGGTGGTGTGCAGCTGATGCGCTCTGCAGGAGACACTGCTGTCTGGGCTGAGCCGCCCTCGGGAGTGATTGCATCCGCAGCTGCCATGTGCCTTCCTTCCCAAGCTGCCGAGTACCTGCATGTCCGTGTAAACTTACTATACTGTGTGCATGTTAGAGGATTAGACGTGGCAAGAATAGGGGACCTGGCAGACCTTGGGAGGCCTGCACACAACGACAGGTGGTGCAATGGCCTATTTGAGTACACAATGGCAGAGGGCACAGGAGAAAGGGCAGGTTGGTTATAGCACGCACCCTTCCAGCTTCAATTTGCGTTGCCATGATAGCGCAGAGCACAGCAAGCTCAGTGTTTTTCCACTCCCTGTAGGGGCTTCCAGCAAGGCGTTCTCGCGATTAACGATTGTCTGCAACACCTTTGCCATGAAGCTGTACTGCACGCCGTACGGCTGATGCGGAAACTCCACGTCATGTCCCGCAATCTTTGGCATTGGGGAGTCCTGCCCATGTATGTTCAAGTAGCCCACACTACTATGTGGCTGTGCCTCATAGGAAGAAACTTTGTTTCCCTCTTAGATATCTTATTTAGATACCGTATTTGTCATTGCTATTGCTATGACTTTCAGTATCAGTGTGCACTACAGCTGCCGTTCAGTGATGGACAACGCTCTAAGCGACGTCTGCTTCGCTGTTGGCAATCGCACTTTTGGCCAGAGTTGCAGCTAAAGATACTTAAACGAACATCCAAACTGGGGTTTTGCCTCGCAGATCGCCTCTCTCTTCGGTTTTTGCCGTCGTCTTATGACGCAGCTGGCTGCACGTGACCGGGCGCAGCATGCATGACATGATGTGTAGACATCTAGTACATCTTCGATGTTTGCTGCGCGCAGTTGATCTGAAAGTGAATTCTTTTGCGAGCTCGATTACGTGGCTTGATCTTGTTACTTTCTCTGTTCTGCTGAACATGACGGATAGTACTAAATTTCTTTTGGGCGTTGGGGCTGGTGCAGCCGCAGCAGTGGCATTGACGCTTGCAGCTGAACGATTCTGGAGAAATAGTGAGTCTTTATGAAACATGAATCTTCACGTTGACAGAAGTAATAAACACACGTAAAAGGATGAATATGCGTGATGATGGCTCAATGCCATTCTCGTTACGACTTATGAAGAGGCAAAAGACGTAGCTAAGTTTTGTGCTGGCAGGACAATCAGGAGAAGCACAAGTGAAGCAACTCATAAGTCTGAAAGATGGGCAGGACCGGCAGAGGCCAAACGCTGAACCATCCAGCCACTCCTTGGATGATGACATTGTTGCAGAGCACTTCACTCGGAACGTGCAGTTCTTTGGGAGAGATGCCCAGGAGAATATCATGGGCTCATTTGTTGTGGTAGTCGGCCTAGGAGTGAGTTGTTGGTTCCTTCCTTGAACAAATGCTCTTGCCCACTATGACCCTGTCTTTGCAACGACGTCATTTTGTTTGCCAGCTGCTCTGCCTGCAAGACGTTTCTGAGGCCTTCCAAATGCGTGACCAAGCATAAGGGTGCTGGCAGAGCTCAATTCAGAGATCCACTCAGAGATCAACTCAGAAAGAACATTCACATTGGAGCCTTCAACATGAAGGCATTTGGGCAGATATTTTACGGCACATGTTTCGGGACCAGTGCAGGGTGTAGGCAGCCATGCAGCCCATCTTCTGCTGCGCTCAGGAGTGGGGCGTTTGCGTCTCATTGACTTTGACCAGGTGTCTCTGTCATCGCTAAATCGCCATGCAGTTGCCACGCGAGCAGATGTCGGCATGCCCAAGGCCACTTGCCTACAGGTTTGCGCACTGGTTGCTGGGGCAACTTCATTCTCTTGCTCAGCTTAAGCGTTTACTTGAGTGCATTTGACGCTGTCAAAGTATCCCTTTTTGTGGTTTCTTCACGCAGTGAGACTGGGTCAGCCTTGATTTGTGCAAAGGACTGCTCCACGGTGTGCACTGCCAAGAGCAGAGGTCAGGGCTCACGAAGAGATGCGCACCACATCAACAGGCCATGGGGATTAGAAGACTGATTGCGTGATCAGGAGCATTTCAGGCAGCTTGTGCCTGAGGCGAGCGTGGAGGCATGTGTGCAAATGTACACAGCCGAGGACGAGGATGCACTCCTGGACGGGGCGCCAGATTATGTCATTGACGCCATAGACAACATCGACACCAAAGTGGCCCTGCTGGCCGCCTGCAAGCGCCGTGGCCTCCACGTTATCTGTGTAGCTGGGGCAGGTTAGTTGCATGCACCTCTGCTCTGTGCCGCTTTCCATGCCAAAAAAAGGATGGAAGTGCGGGTGAAATGCGCATGTGCTTGTCCTTCCAGATTGAGCCATCTGAGCTGTTACAATTCTTTTCCAGATCAGCTGGCATTGTTATGGCTGAAGTCTCTGGACTTGGGCTGGCGGCAGCTGAGCTGGATCAACTTTTTCGCGGACGTGAGACACTTTTATGTTGACCTTTTGGCGCATGCAGCGGGCAGTGGATCCATTCTTCTAGCAAGTGTCCTTTCCTGTGTCACATGAATCTAAAACTCTTGATTGTTTAAGCGCAGGCGCCAAGGCAGACCCGACGCGGATACGCATAGCGGACGTGAGCGAGTCAAATGTCGACCCCTTGGCGCGCGCAGTGCGGCAGCGGCTACGGCGCGATCACGGCATCGAGGCGGGCGTCCCGGTGGTGCTGTCAACCGAGAAGCCCCGCTGCGCCCTAGTGCCCATCTCGGAAGTGGGCGAGAACCCGCTAGAATACCAGGTGCTCCAGCTCAGCATCATCATGATCTTCAAATCCTGAGAATGCAGCTGCTGAGCACAGAGAATGAGCCCTGCGCTCAGCCTCGTAGCACCAGCTCATGTTGGCGCTGATGTTCGCTAATGTCTGTATCGAAATGCGCAAGAACCAGCGATCCTCATCCTAAGCCATTCAGGCCGCTTGTCCAAGGTGCCTCTCATTTGAGGTCCCATATCGTTTTGACATGTTCTCCCCTGTGTGGGCAGATTGTGCCCGAACATCCGAGTGAGAACCATCCTGGTCCTCGGCAGGATAGCTGCGGCTGTTGACCTGCTTGCCGCGTCAAACCCGTCATGATGTTATGGTGGTCACCACACCGTTCGCCCAAGCCAATGTTTTGGTAGCAAGGCGCTTCTGACATGTTTCTCCTGTGTGGACAGATTGTGCCAAACTTCCGAGTGAGAACCATCCCGGTGCTCGGAACGCTGCCAGCGGCGTTCGGATTGGCGGCCGCGTCGCACGTGCTGTGCGAGCTCGCGGCCGCGCCGTTTGCGCCGGAGCCGGTGTTCCGATTGCTTGAGCCGCAGTACGCCACGCAGCTGCAGCGCCTGACAGAGCGCGAGGACCTCATCTTCGGCAATTCAGAGGGTCCCGCTGTCGACCTGGATGACGTAAGCGCTGAGGAACCTCTCTATAGCTCACTGTCCTGTACATGGACTGGCCCCATCAGGCCTCATCGGTGGCACATGCATGTCTTAAGACACCAGACAATTTGATATGCAGGAAAATGGCCCGAAGGCTTTCAGATGGCCTGTGGCTTTGCATTGTGTGTTCTCCATGCAAGAAGGCGAGCATGTGAGCAATGCTGCCTCTGAATGCGTGACCTATCAGCAAGTTTGCTGTCAGTTCCATTTACATGAGCTCTTCATTTTCTATGTTCCATTTGCATCTCTGTTTGGGTTATGTTCTGCCACAATGGGATCGATTTGCTGTGAATGCAGGTGATTTACCTAGTGAGGGAGGAGATATGTTCTGCCACCATGGGATCAATTTGCTCTGAATGCAGGTGATTTACTTAGTGAGGGAGGTATGGCGTGGCCTGAGTGCCAAGGGGCCGCCTCATGTGCTGGGCGGAGGTGACAAGGGCTTCAAGCGCTCTCTCACCAACCTCACCCTCACCAGGTTCTTTCCTTTGGCAATCCCACAAATATAGATGGCAGTGGCACACGGTCCATACATTTCTTAAAGGGTGTACATGTTATGTGCCTGCAAGCGTTATCTCTGCAGCGTCCTTTCCGTTCCTTCGAGCATGCACAACTTGGGAAATTGCCACACTGCACTCGGGAGAAATTCCCACCATGTGGGTGCTGATGATGACGGATGCTGCATGTTACAATTTTGCAAAGTAGGCATAGCAGCAGAGCAATGTCTGCTGTAGTCTTACCCTCAGCAGGGGGCAGAGCAGGAAGCAAGCCGCTTCACACAGATTAGATGCTGCGTGACACAAGCACCCCCCGGCAAAGTCAGAACAGGCACAAGAGAGATGATGCAGAAGTGCAACTGTGACATGCATGCAGGTGGGACCGGGAACGCCCTCCCACGGTGGACAACCTAGTTCTCCTGAGTTTTGAGGAGGCTGAGCAGCACGAGGGAATGGCGCTGGACGATGTCAGAGTGGCAGACCCTGCCTTTTATCAGAGGGTGCAGAAAACCCTTGCACGGATACGATACGAGTTGGGAGATACCACAGCTCAGAAGACTTGACACTGGTATTTGCACCATTCTGTGCATGTTCATTTTGTTGATGTTGCAGTAACAGAAAGCAAACGCGCCATGTGCTGGATCTTAGATCTGTTGCTCAATCTGTGTGCAACACGTGCGGTTGTGTAGTGCTGACATAACATACTGTGAGTCACCTGTTTCACTAGCACAGTGCTGTCTTGTCTGTCTAGTCCAGTCGAATGGACGTCTCAATACCATGCATTCGTGATCCTCAGCACTCTCTCATGGAGTGTTGAAATAGTTTCAAAGATCTGTGAGGTGAGAAAAACATTCTGCTGCATCACTATGGTATCCATTTCCAACTGGTCAAAACCTTGTACAACTCAATTGCATTTCTGCAAAGTATACCAATGAGCGATAAATAGACAGGCCGGCGACAAGAGTGCCAAACTATCAGAAGGGCCTGCCTGCATCTTCTCTTAAGGCGCCGGCCAGGTATGCAGCATCATGACACAAAACTCATCAGAAGTCATCTGCATAGCCGGGCCTGTGAGTGAGCGGCGTGGCAACCCGCTGACTCATCATTACTACCGAGCCTCTGGCCGGCGTGCTGACATCACCGCTGCTGCCAGGTGGCGACAAGGTGAAGCTGCTGACATCAGCATCTGAGTCACCCCCAGATTCACTCCCACTGTCGCTGCTGTGCTGTTCTATCCTCCCCTGCCCTGCCAGCATGCGCGTCTCCGCCTCTTGCACCTCTGCCCGTAGCTTTTGCAATTTCCTGCCCCACGTATACACAGTCGTTGCCTATGTAAGCTTGATTTGAAGTCTTGTGGCCTTCATCATTGGTGGCATCAATGGCAGGCACACATTAGACGCACTGCATATGGCCACCAAAATTCCGGTCCAAGCTACCATAGTGCACCATATTCTGTGATGCAGGTCAACTTGTGCAGAAAGGGCGTAGGGAAAAATCACACCTTTGGGAGTCCTCCGCCAGAACAGCATCTCCAGCTTGCAGATGCTTGAGCTGTGCCTTCAGCCACTCCATGTTCCGGGTCCTGTGCATCGTAAAAGCTGCAAACACTGGGCCCATCACGTGATCCGAGGGTCCAGGACACACAGACTGGAAGGGCCATGAAATTGCAGTTGCTGGTCTGCCAAGATTGAACCTTAACTGGAGCCCAGCATGGCAGGCCACACATTGCAGGAATGTGTGGCTTTGCATGTGTGATGTACTGCCTTGCCAGCCTTCATTATTACTGAAGAAGCACTACGCGCGCTTGATTGCACTGGCCGGACAAATCTTGCAGCCGTCCCTGAAGTGCATCGGCCTTCGACTGCAAAATTCTAACTGAACATAATGCCTGCTCTCGAGCATCATAACATTGGCTTGGTGAGTCTCCATGCAGACAGGGGGAGGATGGCGCACGCTTGATGGTACTCGTCGAACAGCTCCTGGAGCCGCGCCCGAAGCGCATCGGCCTCGGCAGCGCGCGCCGGCCGCGTGGCCGACAGCGCCTCCAGCCGCTGCGCTGCGCTCTGCACCTCGGCCCGCCGCCGCTCCAGCGCCGCAGAGAGGCCCCTGCGGGCACTCCAGCACGAATCAATGTCACCGCAATCCTCATTTTCAGCTGGTCGGCTGGGCCCCTTGCTTTAGAATCTGCCCCACTCGATAGATAGACTATCTGGACAAGCCCCAGTCAAAGGGAGCAGAACGAGCAATGCCGGCTCTGTGCAAATGTGTTCGGAAACTGTGAATGGGAGTCCTTGTCATGCATCACTTAAAGATGCCATTGGGTTTCACCCAACGGTTTGCAAGATTCTCATGTATGTCGATGGCGCAAGGAGGCTGGTGCAATGCAGTCACATCAACTACATGCATCAGATCAAATTAACCTCCCTGTTGGCAATGACATCTGAACAGTTTCTTACTGACCACTGTTCCCCTTTCCTATGCCTGTTTCTGTAGGAGTTGAGGGCATTCACCTCTCCCGTTCCTGCAGCTCTGCTATGTCTTGTTGTGTGGTGGCCAGCTGCTGCTGTGCCTCCAGGGTGGCGGCCACTATCTGCTCCTGAACTGCCCTCATATCCACCTCTGCAGACAGGGCCCTGCATGCCATTATGACCCAGATTGGGATGATGCACATCAGCACATACGCGGTGCACACAAATTGCATGACTCAAGAGGTCTGAGGGATTCAATCCAGCCGTGTGGCAAAGGCAGGCAGATTGCAGTAGGACTCATCGCCCACTCTTAAAGGTTGACGTAAGGGGATCAAGGTGGGGCGGCACCCTGTGACATCTGCTCCTGTGCTCAATCTTTAAGGATGAGGTAAGGAGCAGGGTCACACCTTTCGCGGTCCTCACGCAAGCTCAGCTCCTGCTGAAGAAGGCTTGGCAGTGCCTCGCTGAGAGTCTTCAGCTCAGAGGCCAGGCGCTTGATCTCACCGATTCTTTCAGCCGGCAGGCTGGGAATGATTTCCTCAGCGCTTGCCTCAGGTGCGATCTGCATTGGCAAATTCGGATGCTGAATTGCCACCATGCTGAAGCACTTTGACATGCCATGCCTGGCATGCCTGGGACATCTGTTGCTCCACGCTCAAGATGCCATCTTTTCAAACAGCCACAGACTTCGCATTGACAGCAGTCTAGCAGATGGCGTGATATTTGTAAATGGGCGGTTGAGTCTGCCAGATGGTCTGTGAATGAAAGCTTGCACCTGTGTGGCAGACTGCAGCAAGGAAGCCAGCCTGATGAGCTCAGGAACTGCAGCGCTGTCAGCAGAGTAAAGGGCAACAAGGTCCAACTTAATGTGGAAATTGTTCCACAAACTCTGTCCTATGGTACTCAAGAATTCCACTCGCTTCTTCTGTGTGCTGATGTCTTCTGGTACCTGCACCCCTGTATCAAACCTGCCACAAGAGATCTATCTCTGTCACCAATGTTCCTCTATGTGTGCTCTTTCTGCTTTCAATATCAGAACATTGAAGTGGGAAGGCTGCCGGGATAGTCGCGGACCTCGAGAACAACCAGTGCAGGCATAGTGCAACAACCGCGAAGTCTGGGTGCTCCAAAGCTACCACTCTCTCGGCGTCCGGGTAATGCAAAGATTTCATGATTTTTTGAAGCCCTGCAAGATACAGAATTGTTTCTCAACAATAGCCTGTGAGACTGTAACTGCCCGCAACTTATCCATGGCCACATCCGCCAATGAAGAGCTTGAGTTAGGAAAGTACCCTCAATATCCTCTTTGATATTCATTTAGACAGCAATTAGTCGTTGTAAATTCTCTCTTGTTCCGGTTGAGGTCTGCAGGGCGAACAAAGCATGACATGTAACGCTGATGACGAAACAGTGCTACTCCACATGGTTGTGCAGCGAAAGATTGCTCAATCAGCTTCAACGACTTGATTGGTAGAAGATCTGGTACTGTGTATGAAGTAGCGGTGCACTTCATAGGCACTTCCCCGTGCTGCTTCTTTCGCAGTCTGGGATCATTCCGGGATCGCTGCCATTCCCTTTCCTCCTAAGGGGAGACTTTGCCGGGTCATTAATGTACAATTGCACCTATCTCAACATTACAGCGCCCCGTCGGTAATCGTGACTGTTTTCTGCTACTCCCGCAGATATACTCGTGCACGCACATGCTGCTGCAGTTTTCGAGAATTTTCCCACGCCCAACTCGAAACCCCAACACGACCGTTGACATCCAATCACGATTAACTTCGCATGTCTAAAGAGAGCTTAAAACCTGTCAGTCCATGACCCATTAAAGCCTACAGGCGGCGGGACAAGAGGCAACGGATCAAAAGTACAAGTGACAGGCAAATCGCAGACTGTATACACTATATATACGTAGCGCAAATGGACATCGCCCTCAGAGGCTCTTGAGTGAGCTCTTGAAATCCTTCAGAGGCAAAGTGCTTGTAAAACACGATCCAACCACCACTGTAATTGTACATTCACCAAAAATGTCACAAAAGGAAGGGCAGTATGCTATTCCCTGACCCACCAACTATATAGTTGGAGCATATATGGAGCACCAAGACAACATTAATGCGCATGCTGGCTAGCTGGCGTGCTGATATATCTTGCTGCTCCAATAGCAACCTCTTCGTCCTGTTTGCAGGAGTGCACTAATCTGTGCCAATCGCTTTGTCCACCTCATCCTTGACTGCCTGTTCCAGCCATACAGGCCCCATCTCAAGACACACCCTGAGCATCACGGGATGAAGCGGGCGTCGAAGTAATGAATGAAAGCCATGCTTCCAGTCGAAACATGCTTCCTGGCATGGCGGGCCGCAGAGGTTTTGCAAGCTGGTCCTTCTGTTGAAACCCCAGATACTGCATTTTGCTTGCACAACACAAGCGCTGCTGTGCACCTTTGCCCACCTCTTTTAAAACATGTGAGGAGGACTCAAACCATGGACCCATGGACCTCGGGGCGCACCCGGTAACAGAAGAGATATTGCTCCGCGGTCTGCACCATGCCGGCGCGCTGCCGGCGCAGCTCAGCGACCACCGGCTTCAGCTCCACCGCGGTCACCGCGGTCCCATAATCGGCCGAGCGCAGCCGCGCGAGTGCTATGTCCACCGCGCAGAATGTCCCCGTGCGCCCGATGCCTGCATGTCGAACTCACCTGCTTGAAACGCATGGATGGGGGAAATCCTCGACATCTGGGGTAGTGTCTAAGCACATGCAAGCGCACCAACGGATGCTAGACTGCCCACCTACATGTGCGCTGCATCCTTGTATGGGAATACAAACGACAAGACAGGAATCCTGCGGCGTTTTGTGCTGCGGCAGCCCATGGAAAAACTGGTGACCATGCCTCAGAAACAGTGTTTCGGAGCCCTCTGTTTTCATGTAGCCTCTATGCAGCGTCCTCTATGGAGTATCCATAGAGGATGCCTCCTAGATACCAGACGCTTGCCGCTGTCATTTCCGGCCCAAAGCGGCACACAAAGTGTGCCACATTCACTGAGCACACACCTGCGCTAAAGTGGACAATTGACGAACTGGCATGTCTGGTCCACAATGGCAGACAAATGGACAACCGGCGACCCGGCATGTCCGTGACAGTGCCAGACAACCGTGCTACATTCACTGAGCACACACCTGCGCTGCAGTGGACAACTGGCGGCCCGGCATCGGAGGTGTGCAGGCCGCGCACGGCTTGCACCAGGTCGCGCAGCGGTTGAGTCGTGGAGGGAACGCCATGGTCCGGCCAGGCATGGTAGTGGAAGTGGCACACCTTCCGCGGCGGCCCTGCACATTGCACACGTGAACATAAAGTTCTGCCAGTATCCATGCATGCTTGATCACTTTTAGCGTCATCATCGAGCTACCACTCCCGCCTTGATCAGAACGAGCTCATGGAACTGCTCCTAGTCTGCATCAAAGATCTGCCTGCTAAATGTAACATGTGCACCCACAGCTCCGGCCCCACGGCAGGTTTTGATATGGGCCAGAGCGCTGTGCTACAGACCACCTGGCGACAACCACATTCTGGCTTGTGACAGAGATCTAGTAGGACGGATAAACAGCAGTCATCGCTGTTTGGTGTTATACCTGCAGTGGGCGATGGGGGAGTTACGATGAGGTCCCGGTGGCGCACATCTGAGTCCACATCTCGCGCGGAGACGCAGGTGACAGTCCAGCTGCCCTTGTACATCACCGGATGGTCCAGCTCCTCCGGAAAATACTCCGCGCACTGCATTGAGGCACAGTGCGTCATAATCTCCAGTTCCAAAGACTTGACCCTCCACACCAAGTGCCAGTTGCACCACTGCTACCAAACGGTTCAGGTGGAGTGCAACTGCTGGCTAAAGACACCGCTGACATTTTAAAGCCACGAAAGCCTTGATGAGCGCCAACAGCTGCAGAAGTGCAGCACATGAGTGTGCCTTAACGTCCGCTCATTGCAGACTATATCAGCTGCAGGAGCAGAGTCAGACACTGCTGGAAGCAATGAGGATGTCTCAGCTGGTATTTCAGGCCCTGCATGCTGCCCTTGAGGACAATCCATGCGCTTACCTTTTTCAAGGTGCCGCTCTCCACAAGCCGTGTGAGCATGATGACGATTGCACAGTTTCTCTCGTACACCATCTGCCAGAAGTCTCCCACCGTGGAGTCCTTCGGCCCCTGCACAGCAGAAGCAGACACCAGTCAGCACCTCAGTTACTCCTCGGTATTGACCGGGCACGAAAAGTACTGAGGCCGCAGAGATTGGAAAGTGCCACGGTGCACCAGCACAGAGCTCCTGAATGCGCAAAGTGCCAACTTGGTGCAACCCACTGCCAAAAAGCACGCATGGCTTTCGCCTTCTTGAATGCACTGGAGTCCCAAACCCAAACTTGAGCGCCACAAGCGGAGAGTACACCTCATGCCGTATTCATTGTCAGCATTCTCTTCACTCCTGCCTGCAAGCTGAAAAATAGACAATGATACAGCGATAGGCCCGGATCCAAGCCAGCAGTTAGCCTATTGTTGGTCTGGGTCTCCTCACAAAGTGTGAAAATGGGAAACGAGCAGGAGGAGGGGACGCGCCTGCGTGGCGATGTAGCGCCAGGCTGGCGCCTCGCTGGCGGGGCTGGCGAGCATGCTGGCATTGATATAGTCGTGCTGCGGCGAGCTCAGACGGACCCGGTTCTCATCGAATGGCAGCACGTTGGAGTAGCGGTTGCGCCGCTCGTTGGCTGGCTGCTGCGCCACATGGAAGCTTCCCGGCAGCCGCGTGCGCCGCAGCCGCTCAAACTCGCGGTACACCGCCTGCATGCGCATGCAAGCCGAATCAGGCATCAGCCAGCCTTCGTATGGAAGCTCCCCAGTAGCCGCCGACAGGCTGGCAGATCAGGCTACAAAGTCTGCGATACCACACAATCCAACTGTGCAGCAAACTCTGCCTGACTCCACGAGAAACTACTGCACGTACTTGGGAGTCAGGGAACGCCAGTAGCTTGTCTGTTGTCCGGAAGGACCCATCTAAAAAGCAGTGGTCAGGATGCCACCGCACCTCGCCATCATTGCTCAGTTTGTCATTGAGAACCTGCTGCGCCACCAGCAGTCCTGAGCGGCTCTGCTCCGCAGCGCCGTTGCGGCCGCCGCCGTTTTGGTGCGCCATTTTCTCAGGCGCAGCTGCCAGTACACAGAATCTTCAGGCAAATCCTCAAAAAAGTATCGGACCCATGAGTGTATTTTCCTAGACGATCCAGATGCCGCCCGACGGAGTATCAGGGGAGACTGCCCAAGTCTTCCCCCTGTGCCCTGGAGGATGAAAGCAGAATTTGCAAATGAAAAGGGTTCTATTGTGACTCAGTGATGTTGCAGCAGTGTGGCTTGGCAGCGTACCGTGGGTTTTTGTTGCCTGTCTGCTAGAACTTGTGTCTCCAAAGTTATTAATCCCTTTGGCAGGGCTCAGGACTCGAGTTCTCTGGCAGCCGCCCTTGACACGGCTGCTAATTTCCTGTGTACCCCTCTTGGGCCTGACTCTGCTCGCACGCTGGAAATGTATCTGCCAAATGACCTTCCGGCTGCAGAAACACAAATGTACCATGCACTGCAGGCGCTTGCTTGTTATTGCCGAATGCTCCACCTCCACTCACAGACGCTAGTGCCTGTTGGGAGCTTTGGGACTGATGATTCTGCTGTTTTGTATACTCTATTTATAACTAGTATTTTATTTGGCTGCTGACTAGGTGGGGCTGCTTTGCTAGTCACAGGCTGCTCTGCAAAGGCAGTGCTGATCAACTGAGGACTGGCGGAGGGCTGGTGTGCATCAGTATCCGCTTCATGGTCTCCAGGCCATATCCAATGGTACCGTCCCTGCAAGCAAAGGAAGCAGCCTCACAACCTCCCACCAAGACCCATAGCAATGCTTCAATACAAAGTGCTGTACATGTACAAAACTGACACAACCAAGATAACCACCGTGTCCCTGTGGCGAACACCACGAAGTACACAGCCGCCCTGTGAGACCCAATAATACAGAACTGCGTGCAGAGAGGTAGAGACTCTGCCATTGGCACTTCAACATGAGGTTTACTGCTGAACATTTGTTCCTGCTGCCAGGGGAATGAGAGAGTGAATCACCCGACAATGGTAATTTCAAAGGGGAATGTGAGCACGGCTGCAGAGGTGACAGGTGGGATGTGGTCCTTCTTGTCGTTGACTGTGCGCAGAATGAGGGTCATCACCTGCTCCACTGCTGCTTGCAGCTTGGCATGCCGCTTAGCCCGGACTGCCCACCAACACACATGTGATCTCAGTCATGTGCTGTTGCCAACAATCAGAGAATTAGCTTGAAAAATGGAATATCACAGTCAGGAAATAATGTGATCTAGGTAGTGCGCCACGCACAACAACTGCAATATTTATGCAGGAAAACTTCCGGCAATGTTGTCTCAGAAGCATGCAGAAGCATGAGATCGGTCAGATAGACGGGTGACAGAAGGGCTTCTACAAATGATCGAGCCTCACCGCTTGTCAAGGAGAAAGAGCTCTGCTCCTCTTGGCTTATGCTGGGCTCAACAATGCTGATATTGATGTACCTACATCGATTTGCAATAATCATTCAGTTGTTGCCTCAAGAGAACAACATTGGTAGTCGGCCATATAGATCAATGCGCCAGTAATTGGCTGTCACAACCTTCATCGATGCCGGAACTCTCTGTCAAGCTGTGCACACGGAATCAGCTGGGTGTGGTCTTTGTGCCTCTCAAGAAACAGCAACAAGAAAAGCTCACCACTGCTCCCAGTACAGGCGCTCCTCCTGCTTACCCCCAATGAGGGACCACCGCTGTGTTTTGCGCTTCTCGAAGAACGCCAAGCTCACCTGATCACACAGTGCATGTCTTTTAGCGCTACCTGAGCAGCAACATTGTCATGGAGGATGTAGCAAATTGACAGGCACTGGACTTTCTCGAGGTAGCTCATGATTATAACCAGTAGTCTGCAGTGTGCCCCCACATTTGAAAGCCCAGTACTTGCCATCATGAAATCAAGCACCCACCTGGCCCCTTTTGCCTGGGTGCTTTTCTACCCAGCCGTAGAACTGGTCAATCTTCTCCTCAATGACCCTCTCCACAAGTTGGTCACCACACTGCACCTGCACAACAAGGCAGACAGGGCTTGGTTCACACTAGACGCCAACAGTACCCTGGCTGTTGAGATAATTATATGAGAAACTGGCTTCACCCAAATAATATTGAGGGGCTGATCGTACGTATGTTATATCGAAGAGCTCAGAGTCGATTTCTCGAGGTCTCACAGGTCCAAGAGCTCTGTTAAATATGATCGTGTGCAATACACCTGCACACACAGTAAAAAGCTCAAAGATGTGAAAAGCAGACTCAATGACGATCGCAGGCTCAGCCGTACAGTCCAGGTTGGGCCACTGAACTGAAATCTACCGGCATGGCGGTTGGTGCGAAAGATAAAGCTTGTGAGTGCGAGTCTAATGATTAGAAAAGAGATATGCACAAATATCAAATGAATGTTGGTTTTCCTCGGAGCAGTACGACACAACGGGTTGACGGAAACCAGTAGAGAAGGTGATTACACTCACATCTAAGAACCTCGCGCACTTGGTGTTGCTCCAACTCCTGCACGCATATACTTCAGCCGTGTCATTTACAACCACACTATGATGATTAATTGAACACTTACGCACGAATACAAGCAAAAGCAGACTCACCAGCACAGGAAGGTTTATAAGTTCGCAGTTTGACATTGCTCACACGCCTTGCTCATCTCGAGCCTACCTGCTCTTGTTACTTGTGCTTCACCTAAATACACCAGAAAAGAGCTCTGCTTTCCTGACCTGATCTCGGGGAAAGCTTGTGTGGTGTTTCGCTAATTCTGAACCCTGAAAACAAGGGATTTCAAGGAACCCTACACACAGATTTGAAGCTACCCTCTAACAGCTAGGCACTTTGCCACTGGCCAGGTGCGTGCTTCAGTATCTGCTTGACATTCTCATTAGTGCCTAACTTGAAATCACGGGGGCAGCTCAGCATTGATGAAGCATATCTTGGGGTAGACCAAGCACAGGCAGCTCCAGGCCACAACGGTCAATATTTGTTGGCCTTGGCACACCGTGACAAGCAGCAGAACACAAGGGAGTGCTTTTAATGGACAAAGAGGTTGCACCTGCCTGTTACTAAGATCATGTCAGTCGTGGAGACACCTATGGAGTTCAGCCCCGAGCAGCCTGCTGATGTGGACACCTCCACCTTGGACATGGAGGTACGAACTTGCCTTGACAGCAAATTTACACTCTAGTAGTACCTTTGGATCATATAATTCCGATACATCATATCATGTCTGCGCTCTGCTTTCAAAGTGCAAACACTTGTGGATGACATCCTTCGAACTAGTTGTTCACAAAGGTGGAGCTCGCAAGACAACCTCTTGATCGACAAGGCTAGAATGTGTTCTACTATACTGTAAGATCTTTAATACATGTACTTCGCGCAACTTTGACGGCAAAAATTTTTATATTCAAGAATGTGGCTGGAGCTGTTGAGCCCCACCTTCTTGTGATCGAACAGGACATGCTGGGGGAATTTCTTGTTCAAAACAACATCCTGCAAGAAAAGGGGAATATTGGGCACAAGGCTATCAAGTTACTGCAGAAGAGGGCACACATGCTGACATCCACCGCCAACCTGGGCCTTAGAAGGCTTCAGGATGAAAGGACGGAGCTTGAAAGACAGCTGCAGGGCGAGCTGGCGTCCTGCCAGTGCCAGGTGCATGCAACGTAACCATCTGCAAAAAAAAATTCACTCACCCCATAGGTCCAAAATAACTTCAGATTCTTGACCTTTACCAAATGCGCATAAGCCTTACATTGCCTTGTGACGATCCACAACCCGGGTGCCATCATGACATGCAAGAGTAGGAGCATGGAGTCGGTTATTCATAAGGAGCCATGGTGTGTTGCTGCAGCTGATGGCAGCACATGTGGATGTCGAGACATGGAAGCGGCGGACAGGCATCCTGCAACTTCGACTGGCCAGCCTACAGGAGGATGTGGACATGTATGTGATGCGGGTGCAGCTGCTGGACAGCGAGATTGGGAAGGAGTGCTCAGAGAAGGCACTTGCGCAGGCAAGTACCTGCCTCCAGTTGCACCTTGCTCTTGAGAATTTAGCAGAATGCTTGCCGATAGGAGCATCACCAAGGGGAACAGAGCACAAAGCATTGCTGGGCAACTGGGGATCTGGTGCAAGACATCTCCAAGGTTGCAGTGGACCTGGCAATCTCCATGCGTGTCCCCAGAACCTCAGCTCCTGTGATTCAGATCAATGTGTTTGCACATTTCCTCCGACTGAGAAAATATCACTTGCATGCGGACACAGGCAGAGCTGGCAGCGACCACTTCTGAAGTGGCCAGCCTCAAGGAGAAGCTGCTGGAGCGCCAGGCCCAGGAAAACTCACTGCAGGCATGCCATTACTCCCATCCATTTTCAAATGCAGTGGGCCGCGCCTGTACCCTGAACTCCTTGGTACACCAGCATACTGCAAAATCATGACCAGCCGATTTTCTTAAAGGGCACCAAACACCATAAATTAGTGGTGCTGGGATAAGCCTGGGTATGCAGGACATGCATTGCATGAGGATCTTGACTGAAGATTGCATCAGAGGGTGAAACCTGTTCATGAGGGGCTTTGTGCTCACAGGGGACAATACTGGAACTGACAGCATCGCAGCAGGAGTTGGAGGCGCGGTTGAAGGATGTGTCAAAGCGCTTTGAAGCCGCCCAGACCGCGGCAGCTGGTGCAGCGCAGGAAGCTGAGCAGCGCTTGAAGCATGCACAAGTAAATGTCCCACTCCTGCTGCGGTTAAGTTTTATTCTGAGGTTGCATCGAGTCAGAAGTAGGGATGGGGATCTGTGGCTTTGATGATGGAGCGTTAGTGGAATCAAGAAGAAAAAGGAGGCAAGTGAAACTATATTCCAATCACCAAATAAAGCTTTATCTGAATGACAGCCCCAACGCACCCAATTAATTCGCCGACTAACCATTCGGTGTATGGCTTTTCAGTGGTGCTCGAAAATTTGGCATACTTTGTCGGCGGCGCCAGACCTGCAAATTTCATTCGATGAACTAAGACATTATCTTGCAAGATGAGGGCGGGCTCCATGGAGTGTATACTGATTCTGGCGCAGGCGGAGCTAGAGCAGGCCAAGGCACAGCTGAAGGAGGCGGCGCATGCAGCTGCGTCGGCCGGCGAGCGCGCGGATGAGCTGGAGTGGCGCCTGAAGCAGCAGGAGGCGGCACTGGCCGAGCGCCTGCGGCTGGTCGGGGAGGCCAAACAGGCAACCGAAGACCTCTCGGAGGTGCTTGTGATTGTCCCCTGGTTGCATGTAAATGACATGCTGTCCAGATGGTGGCATGCTGCAGCTCTCCTGCAGTCTTACTGCAGTGCAAGCGCAATCAAGTGCTGGACTCAGCTGGCCACATTGCCTTTATTTCAAGCACCATGCGCAGAGGGTCTTCGCTGAACCAAACTACAAAGGATGCATAAGGAAGATTGCCGCTGGCAGTCGGTGTCCATTGCAAGCTGGCTTTGCAGAACAATATGCATTGACTTTCTCACTATCTCTGGTTGTTCCTGCTATTATGCACATAAGTGTACAACGGCTGTCCAGACATGGTCATGCTGACTAACAAGGTGACCCTTTTGGCACTGCCCTAGACTGGCATTGATCCCCATCCACACAACAACCTCTACAGAGGATCAATAACTGATAGAAACTGATTAGCAATGGTAGATGTTTGTTGCAAGGCAGGCAGCATGACTGTTGCCTCCTCGCTTCCTTGTCCTCACAGAGAAATTCCCTATATTCACACTCACATTTCAATTCTGCTGACAGGTTTGTCTGACATTGTGCAGGAGGGGATTCGCGCGGTGCGCGCAAAGGCGAGGCTCGTGGGGGACGAGCTCCGATTGCAGGTGGAGGAGACGCGCAAGTTCCTGGAGGACGAGCGGCGGCTGCGCCGCGCGGCCGAGGCGGCCGCAGCCGAGGCCGAGACGCGCCTGAACTGGCGCCTGGAGCAGGCCTCCGCTGACATCAGCGCCCTTCGCCAGCAGGTCACCATTTTATTAACAGATACACAGCCATGACCTTGCCCCTGTCCAGAGGCTGACATGCTCTGATATTGTTTCATGCAAGTGTACAGAATGTCAGAAGACGCACCGACATCACAGGAAACCGATTTCTCGCTGCAGGTGCTGGAAAAGGATAATCGCATCAGCGCACTGGAGGAGGCATGCAGGCAGCAGCAGGTAACATGCTCTGCAGCCTAGTATTCCACAGATTGACATAATCTCTTCAAGCACATCCTTCCTTGACACCAAGCCTGCACGTACTTCCCAATGATCTTGTGCCTGACAGGGCCATAGTGTGACCAGGGCCTATAATTGCCGAAACAATCGATGCTCATGTGCGCTGTTAACAGACGAAGGCGGCCATAGACGTAGTGACATCGCTGGTGGGCGACCTGAATCCGCCGGACACCGAACCGCGCAAGCGGCCGCCGCGGGCCGCGGCAGCCGCTGGCGCGTCTGACCTGGCAGCAGTGCCTGAACAGGACGCAGCGGCTGCTCCTCTTCTACAGCACGCCGGCCGATCAGGTGCACCTCTCAAACACTGAACTTCCATCCCAGGTCTCTCCTGGGATTCATGGTGTCTTGGTTCCAGCGGCCTGCCATTTGGACGAATAAGCTGCTATCACTACAGTAAACAATCTGCACCCTAGAGTGGCGACCCACAGCAGCATTGGTTGTGAGCAGGTAACGAGGCACTGGATGCTGAGAAGGAGCCTGAAGCGGTCAAGAAGCAGAAGCGCGGCAGCAAGGGCAAGGGTGCTGTGGCTGCTCGGCGGAACCCTGAACAAGAGGCAGGTGGGAGCTCTGCAGAACTTCTGCAGCCCGCAGAGGAAGAGACAGTTCCAGGAGCAGCAGATGCAGTGCCACATGTGGCCACCAAGAGAGCCCCAGCACCCGCAGCAAGAAAGCAAGCTGTCAAGACAAAGAAAGACACTGCGGAGGCACTGCTGGTGGAGACAGGCGCTGTGCCCAAAGCAGACAACCAGCCGGAGAAGGCATCAAGGAAGCGGAAGGTGGAGGAGGGAACAAACACAGCGGCGGCGGAGGACGCAATGGCAGGCGCGCAGCAAGAGGATGAGTCAGCGGGTGACGCAGCGCCAGGTGGCAGGCGCGCCAGACCGGGCCGCACGCGCACCAGCAAGGCGCCGTACTGGATGGGCGGCGCCGCGGAGGATGACTCAGCAGTGACTAATTATGACTCGCCCGGCTTGGAGACGCCGGCCGCAGCAGGCTCCGACAGCGAGTGGGAGGCAGCCGCGCGGCCAAAACAGGCCGCCAAGAGGCACAAGTCAGCGCATGATGTGGTGCAGCCCGCGGCGGCCGCTGCGGCCCAGCCGGCCGAGCCAAGGCGCGCGCGCAAGAAAGCTCCGGAGAACTCTCAGGCGGAAGACGTCTCAGAAGCAGCTGCGGACGGGGCAGCGGATGCTGCGGCCAAGCCAAAGCGTGCGCGCAAGAAAGCTGTGGAGCTCGAACAGCCAGAGGCAGAAGAGGATCCAGCACAAGTTGCAGAGGTCAGTGCCAAGCCAAAGCGGGGGCGCAAGACATCTGCGGAGGCTGTCCAGGAGGAGGAACTTTCAGAGGCAGCAACAGAAGCTGCAGGGGCCGCTGCCAAACCAAAGGGCAAGCAAAAGAAGTCTGCAGACAATGTGCAGGCAGAGGAGGCTGCTGCTATGCCAAGCAGTGAGGTTGCTTCGGAGGAGGACGCTGCAGAAGCAGCAGCAGAGGAGCTGCCAGAGAAGCCGGCGGCTGCAGGGAAGGGGCGCGGGAAGCTGGTCAGGGCTGGCCGGGCAGCTGTCAACAAGGAGGAAGCTACGGTGGACAAAGAAGCTGCTGTTGCGGATCAGCAGGCAGAAGGCGAGCCAGAAGCTGCAGAGCCGCCAGCCAAGAAAGGAGCCCAGCAAAGGAAAACAAGGGCCCGAAAGACAGATGAGGCTGCTGCACACCAGCATGACCAGCCAGAGGACATGGATCTTGCAGGTAATGCAATATTGCAATTGCTTTTAGCATTTGTGAGCACAGTGTGCTGCGCATTTCAGTCTGCCCCTACAGCAAGTCCAGGTTGCAAATCAGTTCATGCACTGCAACCCACTAACGCTTGCACTCCCATTCAAGATGTGGCATGCAGTTCTGAAATCCCTCTGTCTTGTGGCATGCAGATGCTGGAGACAACACAGGCATGGGGGTGGAGCGGCCTGATGAGGGAGGGGTTGCTGCTCGGGATGCCCTCTCGGGCCAAAATCCCAGGCCAATGCACAGCGCTCAGGTGCAGTTTGGTGGCCACATGACTTGCCTTGCAGCATGGCAACCATCTTTTTTCTTTCATAATCTTCATGTTTGCCCACAAATCGTTGTTCACTTAAGCCACGCAATCCCCATAAATTGGGAAGTCGGCATGTGAGAAGCATGCCGCACTCCCGCCTATCAGTCAAGATTTATTTTTCGCTGTCTTCAATGACAGCTTGGTATACAATCGCACCGGGGCATTCACATCATAACAAATCTAGCGACACTGTCTTTGTTGACCGCTTTGTCTTCAGCAACAACACCGCGACAAAGATACGAGCCAAGTCGTCAGTACAAGGGATGGGGGATGACAAGCAGTGCAATTGTGGCAGGAATCGCGACAGGAGCTGCCCAGTCAGGAGGCACAGGAGGCCACCTCAAAGCAGCTGGCCCAGTGGGAGCGCAGCCGCCCGGCCGGCGTGTCCAAGATCGCCCTCACCGCTGTGTGGGGCAATGAGCGCACTCCCCAGGCCCCCATTGCAGTGGCCGCACCCGCAGGTGCGCTCCAATAACATGCTGTAACAATGCGTGTGAAAGAATCATCCCATGAAAAATACGTACCCAACTCGTGGCTTGAACACCCCAAGTCTGACCCAGTGAGTGTCCAAGATCGCCCTCACTGATGTGTGGGGCGATGAACGCACTCCCCAGGCCCTTGTGGCTGCGGCCACAGCCGCAGGTGTAGGTGCGCTTTAACAGCACAAGAAACACTCCAACCCAACTCCTAGCTTGGACACCTCAAGTGTGACCCAGTAAAGTGTCCAAGGTCGCCCTCACCGTTGTGTGGGGCCACCAGCGCACTCCCCAGGCCCCTGTCGCTGTGGCCGCAGCTGCCGGTGCGCTTACCAACATGGTTCCGATATCCTAACCAAAGACATTCTACCCCTTGCCTGACTCGAACACCTCAAGTATGGCCCAGTAAGTGAGAGGGCAGCCTGATGTTTTGGGGTCCCCAGGTGGAAAACGAGTCTTTTTAATTTCAAGAGAGCATGCGCACACAGGCAAGCAAATGGAGGGGGGCCTTCTCTGACTAGATGGCCCAAATCTCACATGGGTGTGCACTTCGAGGGATGGTACCTCCACTGGGGCACTTCAGTCATTTCCACGAACGGTGCAGGAGGCGCCGTGGACGGAGATGCGAAAGGAAAAGAGAAGGAAAATGATGGCGCGGCAGCGGCGGCTGCTGCGCGGCCGGAGCTGTTCAAGCCCGTCCCGGGGCGCTCCAGATATGGCAGCCAGTCCGAGGCTAACCCCCTGGCCGCGCTCAATCCTGGGTGCGCCCAGTCAATTTATTTGGGCTGTCACAGTTTGTTGGCGTCTCCTGATCCCTGTTAACATGCCCCCCTAAATATTTTTATGCGATCAGTGACCCATACTGCAATTCAGAGGTAATGAGGAGGACATGTCTGCAATCACTATTCTTCTGAGAACCGGTAAGTTTGTTTGTCAAGCTGGTTCTCAACAAATGTCTGGACATGTCCTGTGTGTTGCTGCAGAGTACTGGAGGCAGCTGTCAAGGCGCGGGGCTCGTATGTGTCTGGCCTGAGCGCCCCCAACAGAGGGTGAGCACCCGTCTGGCCTTGTCTCTGGTGTGAGCCGACGAATCATGCCATGTGCAACACTGCAAGATGCATGTGTGCCGGCGAGCACTGTGTCGCACTGATTTCTGCAACGCCTGTGGTCTAAAACCCAGTATGTGCGCGACATGCGCGTTGACGCACTTGCTGACACAGCGGATGCCGCTGCCCAGGCCCATGTTTTGGCATGCTGCCATGGATGCTGATGCGGCAGATGACAGGTGCTGAGATGGCAGCTGACTGTGCAGGGGTGAGGTGGCGGCGGGCAAGCGGCGGCTGCTGCCAGCGCCCAAGCCCATGGCCGCTGTCGCAGCCCTCCCCCGCAGCATTCTCTTCGGCCAGAACTTCCAAGTGCCCAAGCTCAGCCGCCAATGAGACTGTGCTGTGGCTAGCTAGCGTGGGCGTTGCGTAAGCATACCAGTTCTGGGCAGCTGCAGGACACTACGCGGAATCCCCAAGTGAAGCCATGTGTCCGAATATGGCCGAGACTCAAAGTTTCCAAGCTCAGCGACGCCATTGTAAACCACCTCTTCTGCTTGAAGCTGCAAAGTCAGGTGGCCCTGTTTAACGCCGATCGGGAACATGACGGGGCACTCCAGAAAAGCTTGGGCAGATTAAAGCACTAGATGCCTGCCTGGCTGACGTACTCATTGAACCAGGCTCTCCATGCGTAAGCCCAGCTTGGTCTCCAATTGGCTTGTGAGAGGCCTGCATCCCTAGTCATTTCCCGAGCAGAGTCACTCTGCTCTAGTCACGGTGACAAGATCCTTCTTCAGAATGCCAGCTATAGCCAGATTTGTTCCACCTTCCCATGCATGATTGGTGAGGCCATCTGTCAGGTGCAGACTGGTCAGGTGGCGCCACTGGAATTCAGCACCATGGCCTCAGGCTGTACTGCATGCCTCTTGCATGAGACTTCCACGTGGCCACGGACGCCTGGACGCTTAGCATCAATAATTCTATATAACAACGAATTGTGTTGATTGCAATTGCAGTGGCCATCGGTGTTCAATAGTGACGCTGATCAATGGCCATATGGCATGCATGCATGGCCCTTCAAACCATTGTTACTTGATTGAAACAGTCCTGACATACAAACCCCTAATTTCATGTGTGCTTCATTAATGTTTCATGTGTGCTTGATCTACATATGTGGTCTTCGCGCATGCTCCTTGCAGCTGCGGCCGGTGCAGGACTCACACGAGTCACTCGTGACGAGTGCATGCATGCATGCGCATGCAAGTGTGGCCCGCTCAGAGCTCGATGAGGCTGCCGGCACTTCCAAATATACATGTATATTTGTACAAGATGTCATATCATGGCTATGATCATGTCTAGTGTGTTCATGAAATCTGCATGCACCGTCCGGTACACCCTCAGGCCTGAGCTCAAGTGTTGAGCTGGTGGGACCGGGTCCTGTCTGCTTGGGCATGATGGCATGGTGATTCATGTCAAGTATCCCGGGATAAGAGGTGGTGGCGTGACATCTTCTGATCCTGTGTTTGTCCGTGCAGAAAAGACAATGACGGAGTTTGATCGTCAATTTCTTCCCATCCCGTGAAAGGATCTTTCGAGTCCCCCGGTCCCCTCCGCGGCTGTTCGGTTTAAAACCTCAGCGACAGGCGACAGCTACTTTAGCCCAGAGTCCCCGGGTGACCCTGGGTCTGACCCAGGCTGTCTCTTTCTCGCTTGGGCTTTTGCTTTAACGTCTGAAGAGAGCCACTTGTGTCACCCAGTCACCTTGGTACGCTGGTGAAAAGTCTAGAGCGGGGCGGCATAACAGTGCAGTGAAGCGATGTCAGCAAATAGGTGGCCCCTTCACCCCAGCTTCCCGGTAGACCTGCCAAATCATGCGCATTGTGAGCATAAAGCTCATTCCGCGTTGCAGTGGAGGAATACGCAGCGCACTTTAGCTCGGTATCATAGTCAACAGAATCTCAGGGTGTCCGGAACGCCATGGCTGGTGTGTCGTTCTAGAAGCAGCAACCTTCTGACCTTTCGTCGCTGACATATACTTAGAGAATGTTAACGCCTGCTGCGTTGTCTGTCTAGTAATGCACAGCTCAGGTCGTAGATGTCTATTTTGCTAGATATGTAGTTCGAGCAAGTGTCGTGTCACGCGTAGCAAAATCTGTATCGTATGAGTACCTTTCGGAAGGATCCAACTATGGACATAATGTTGTTATTGTGCTTGCGCATTTCCAGGGTGTTCCGGAATCTGGTTTCTACGCAGAAAAATAAGTGGGCACGTGCACCGCCCCGCGCCAATGTCTCCGTGGCGCTCGTGTTGCTGCTTCTTGGCCTTGAAAGCTCTGTTATGACACAAGCGCTACCAACAGGTGAGTCTGCGATGGGTATGCTGCTCAAGTGTGTCACCCTCAGCCTCATCTGCCCTGTCACCCCTAGAGCACCTTCAGGAGGCTACTCTTCCAAGTAGCAACAGTTCGGTATTCAATTTCGATCTGCTATCCAAGAGGAGACGTAGAGCATCAACAGACAACACGCGTTTATGCTTGCGGTAGATATGCCACTTCTAAAGATGCCAACATGCGCTTTCAAGTGGCAACAGATGAGAAGCCCTCAACGACATTTGAGCAGCGCAACGTATCGGACTTGGCTAAAGGTGCTGCGGAGTGGATGAATTTTGCCGACCTCTTTCCAACCAGCTGGGGCGAAAGCAAGACGGCCAACAAACCGCTGCAAGCTGTAATTGATACTCTGCTCAACAGCGCAGAACATGCGGTACGTCAAAGTCTCACGCTCCACATCACTTGATCTTGAAGCTTTCGGCCATTATGAAGGGGGTCAAGCGGTTAAATGGACAATGGCAGCTCATGTTGACAAGGAATGCTTCCAGCAACTCATGTGCGCATCTGTGCTGGTGTGCACAAACACAAATCCCCTGGTTCGCACGGCTTAGGATTGGCAAGTGAGGGGCATGACAGGTCCATGGTAGCCAACCACAATGGAGTGGGATCCACTAATGAGGACCTGTCCATATTGCAGGGAGGCATAGTCGGCCCCACTGGCGCTCCGGGGGCCGGCCCCACTGGTGCTCCCTGGGTCAGTGCCACTGGCATTACCGGGGTCGGCGAACAATTAAAGAAGTTTATTCTCGGGGTCTCGGCCACAGGCATTACCGGGGTCAGCGCCACTGGCATTACCGGGGTCAGCGCCACTGGCTATTCCGGGGTCTCGGCCACTGGCATTATAATTACCGGGTTTAGCGCCACGGGCATTACTGGGTTCAGCGCCACCGGCATTACCGGGTTCAGCGCCACTGGCATTACCGGGGTCGGCCCCAAAGGCGCTTTCGGGTTCGGCCCCACTGGCGCTCCCAGGGTCTTCCCCAAGGGGTACAGAATGACCGTGGCGTGGTTGTGAATGGCTGACAGACACTGTAGGCACCACCGCAGTCATCCTCTTTGGGGTTGATACTTGCGCATGCGCCGCAGCCGCTGCCCCTTTTGCATCCATCCGCAACAACGCGAGCGCTGCTCCGAGCAGAGTCTGTCTCACGATGGAATGATTTCTGTGCTGCCCCTTTCTGCTCGTGTGACTGAGGCTGTGCGTGACTTTGGCTCTTTTGTGGCATCTGCATGTATTGTGAAGTGCCACGTGTGGCATGTTCTATCATGCTTTATTAGATACACCGTACTGGTGGAATTTCTGGAGTATTGCAAGAAGTAAAAGAAGTTGTGTTAATTCGGAAAATCTGTTTTCTTCACGTGTTTTGTCTATTGGGCACACTGAGCCCTGTCCCTTGCACAGTGCCAGTGACTGCCACTTCCCAGCTCGTCGTCAGCAGCAGCATGTATGGGCACACATGTAGTTTTATGTTCAAGAGAGGTAATTATGGTCAGGACTCAAGCAGGGATTTGCCCTGAATTGTGAATGTAATAATGCGATATTAAACTTTTAATTGCTGCCACAAACCAGCTGTTACAACCCATCATGGCAATGATGCAGTATATATCCGATCCATTTATGAGCGCTCCCTTTGCTAAATCAGGGTGTACAATTGGTTCCTCCCTTTGTACATAAAGACCCAACAAGCTAAAAGGGTCAAGGTACATTCGACGGCTTGAAAATGATGAAGCCATCAGCGGCTGCCGTGGTGACTAGTCTTGGTATCCGTGGATGCCAGTGTGCCTCCTTTTATCTCCCCCTGTGCACTCCATAGGCCGCAAACAATGCCAACATTCACGTGAGCTCTCTTGGTGGATACTGTTAGAATAACACACTACCAACAGATCCAAGAGTCCCAGAAAGAGCAGAGCGACAGTGGCTCCAAAAGGAAACCTGGAGAGGGTACTGAAGCAAGGGGTAATCTGGCTGAGGTGGACAAACACCAGCTGCATAAGCAGCCCTTTGGCTCACCCCGGCATGGTTGCAACAATGCTTACTTCTCTGAGGACCCAAGCCTAACTCTTGGCTGACTTTCAACGAAATGTTCACTGCAGCAGTAGCTCCAAAGAGATAGAACCAAGGGGACTACGGTAAATTTAAAGCAAGGATTCACCTGGCTAAGGTGCACGAAGAGTAGCTGCCCGGGGAGATCCTCGGGGGAAGCTGCGTTCATAGAGGCGGCCAGCGCGGCTTCCTCCTCCGGGTCGCGCTCGACTGCCAGATCCCACACCGCCGGTTGGCCGTCAGCGCTAAAAGCCGCGAGCATTGTCGACTCGGCAGGGCACCACTCCACTCACGTGATGGGGCCCTTGCACAGTCATGAGGAGGTCTTGTGTGAACACTTTCTTGGGCAGCACACAGCTGGGTGTCACCAGCACTGTGTCTTTTGGTAGGATGACGTTCACAGAGCTCCCCTGCTGCTCTTTCTGATGGGTTGTCCTCCGGAGCAACTTCCTCTGCCTATGCATCCTCCGCAGACTTCTTGTGCCTGCGCTTCGGCTTGACAGCGGCCCTTGCAGCATCTGTTATTGCCTCTGAAAGATTTTGTTTTTAGAGCCTGCGCAGATCTCTTGCGGCTCCGCTTCGGCTTGTCATTTACCTCTGCAGCCGCTGCGGCTCCTGCTGAGCCTTCCGCTGTTTCTGGAAGGCCCTTCCAGCGCTCTGGCTCCACAGCTTTGTTGCGCACACGCTTTGGCTTAGGCGCCGCCTCTGCAACGTACGCAATTCCATCTGCGCAGCTCCATCTATGCAGCTCCATCTGCATCTGCAGCCCCTTCTGCAGTCGGTTTTGATATGTTTTGTTCATTGCCCGGAGCTTTCTTGCGCATGCCCCTTGGCTCAGCCGGCCGGCGGCTGCACTAAATTAGGCGCTGCATATGCCTTTTGGCGGCCTGTTTTGGCCGTGCAGTTGCCTCCTAGTCGCAGTCAGAGCCTGTCGTTGCCGGCGTCCATGCACCAGGTGAGTCATGCTTGGTCACCGCCGCGGCGCCGCCCATCCATAACAACGCCGTGCTGACGCGCACGGGGCCCATTCTGGCACGCCTGCCACCTGGCGCGCGTACCTGCTGAGTCATCCCCCTGTTGCGCGTCTAGTTTGGTGTCCTCCTTAATAGCTGCACTTGCTCTCTCCTCCACCTTGCGCTTCCTCAATGGCTTCTCTGGCTGCTTGTCTGCTAGCCGCAGCCCGGTCTCCGTTGGCAATGCCTCCGCAGTGTCATTCTTTGTCTTGAAAAAAGTCTCTTGACAGCTTGCTTTCTTTGCGGCGGGTGCTGGAGCCTTCCCATCAGCCGCACCTAGCGCTGCATCTGCTGCTCAATGAAAAGTCTCCTCCTCAACAATGCTGCAAGAATTCTGCGGAGCTCCCACCCTCAACTTCTTCAGGGTTCCCGCTGAGCAGCCACAATGTCCTTGCCCTTGCTGCCGCCTTCTGCTTTACGGTCCGTGTCAGCACCCACTGCCGTAGGAGGCGGCCTCCGAGGTCATTCCCTGCTCATCCAGACAAGCCACGCCCGAAGTTGCACGCATGCTTTGCGCAATGCGCCACTGTCGGATGTGCACTGCTGGGCATGGATCAGGAAATCTTGGGCTATGCTAGCTAGTGTGGGCGAAATAGAGCCAATCCGAAGATAATTGATGAGGCGCCAAGTGAGGCTATGATCCAATCAATGCCAAGAATGCTATTTCGCTGGCTGGAAAATTGAGGTCCCCAAGCTTAGTCCACATATTTTGCCTGAAGATGCAAAATCAGGTGGCACTGTCTGTGTCGATTGGGAACATGAGGGCGCAGTTAGAAGAGCATGTGCATGCCAATTGGAAGGCGCTAGGCGCCCACCTTGGCCTACCCCTTCAACCAGACTGCCCATGCATCAACCTTGGACTAGTCTCGCTCTCCATTTGGCTCATGTCATGCCTGCAGGCCTAGGCATGGCCCGTGCAAGACTTAAAGTGACCCGATTCAGAGAGCCAGGTGCCAGAATGTTTCACCTTCAAGAACTTGAAGTTCTCATAATATTGAGGCCATTTGTCAGCCTGACCTGAGGTGACGGTTGCCAACATTTTAGGACTCATGATAATCCATCAGTAAAAACGCAATTATCGAAAATCAGCCATTGCGACGCCGGTCACTGACAGTGGTCGTGACCTTGGAATTGGCAAGCAGAAATAAAACCAACATTAACAAGCATGTTACTGTCACTTAACAGTAACTTATTGACACACCCTAAACTCCAACCCTGAATGTACATGCTGTCCTCACTGTAGCCTATGCAGCCATTGTAACGTGCTACTGGAGTGGCCCACTCCAAGCTCAAGGGGCCGCCCTGGCCGCCACAGCACACCTCTCCAATACTCAGCGTCCGACTGAGTCAGTAGTGCTGCGGTGTACGCCCCCTGTCTGTATGATGTAAGCGCTTTTTTCTTCTTCTGTCACACATATCATGATCATGATTGCATGCCAAATTTTTCGCAGCTTGCGCCAAACAAGTGCTTCCGACATACAGGCTGTCCAGAATTATGATAAACTGAAAGTCCTATACCCTCTAAACCCCAGCGTTTGTTCTGTTCAAAACCCTAGCGACAGACGGTTGTTGCGAATATTCTGGGCCGCTTTCAGGTTTTAATTCAAATTTGTGAGCTTGAAAGGTGTTGCGACGTCTTCTGCTTAACCCTTCGAGGGTGCCACTCCTGTCACTCAGTCACCTGGGGTACGCCGGTGACCAGTCGAGGGCGGTGCGGCTAAACAGTGCAGTGACGCGCAAGTACGCGCAAATCGGCAAGTAGGTGGCCCCTTCCCCCAAATTTTCAGTGTATCTGCCTAGTCAGGCGAATAGTGAGCGCAACGACTCAGTCTGGTTTGTTGTGGAGGGAATGCTCAGTGAAATTCCTGCTGTGTTTGTTGTCAACAGACCCTCAGGGTTTCCGGCATGCCAATGCTCTTGTGACGCTCCAAAACCATTAAACGTCCGACACGCTGTTGGTGACGCTTGCAATAGAAACCGAGATAACTGCTACGTATTTGGCCAAAGCTGCACAGCTCGAACGCAGGCCCTTCTCTCGCCAGCTCTGTAGTACAAGCGATTCCCATGTCACGCGACGCAAACCATGCACCGTATGAAGCCACCATTGCTGCAAACCATACGTAAGAATCCAAGCAATATAAAATTGTTGCTGGAGTGCTTTTCAGGTCAATAGGATGTCTTCGGACCTTGGCACAACGCAGAAGTATGAGCGGGCAGTGCGCCGCGCCAACGTCTCCATGGCGATCGTGTTGCTGCTCCTTGGCCATGAGACCTTTCTGGTGACACAAGCGCTCCAGACAGGTGAGTCTGCATACATGATGTGCCCTTCAGATGTGTTCTCTGCAACCTCTTCTGCCCAACCACCCTCTATGGCCACTTTCAGGAGGGCTCCTCTCCCAAGCAGCAACAGTTCTCTGTTCAACTTCCACCTATAGTCCACAAAGGGACAGTGGAGGATCAGTGGAGGCACACTTGTGTGCTTCGAGGAGGTAAGCTGCTTCTGAAGATGATCAAGTGCGTGTGATTAAAGACCCCTATGGACACAGGTGAGAAGCCCTCGAGCCGATTCCAGCAGCGCAACATCTCGGAGCTGACCGGGGGTGCTGTTGCGGACTGGATGAATTTCAACCTTGCCGACCTCTTCCCTGCCAGCAGGAGCGAAACCAAAGCTGCCAACAAAGCGCTGCAAACTGAGATTGATACTTTGAGACAGCAGATTTCTGAGCTCAACGGCACGGAACATTCGGTATGGCAAAGCCCCAAACTTGCGCATGACTTGCCGGTGATGCTTTCTGGCTGATCCTAAGTTCACCAAGCACTGCTGGCTGGGTTGGCAATAGCAGCCTTCATGATAAGTAGTTACACCTAATGAGAAGCATCTAACATGTATATCTGTGCATCGTGTGCACGGACATCCTGTGCACAGTGCTCAAATGAACTCAGGTAATTGAACGGTGGTGACATGTTCGGCGCCACGGCTTTCAGTGTTGCGGGTGCCTTGTGCCTGATGAGCAGGTATTCTTGGTGCAGGCAACACCAGGTATGCAGGGACCCACCGGCCCACCCGGTATCGGTGAAAAAGGATACACTGGAGACCGAGGCGCCACAGGTGTGTTCAACTTGCTGTCATGCTGATCACTTTGCGATTTCATGACTGTACAACATGTGAGTTTGTCTGATGTATTGGGCTGGGGGAAAAAAACCCCCCCCTGTCACCACGCATGCCATGCTGCGTCAACTCATCTTCAGCAGTGGCAGGGCCACTTTGAATCTTGATGCCCTGTTCAAGAGATGGATAATCTGGTGAGCACTGAAGTGGAGGCTGGAGGCGGCTAGATGGGTGGTTCTGCAGTGCGCAGCCCCAAATCCACCAAGTGCAGTGGAGGATCGTTGATTGTTGAGGTGATCAGCACAGTTATGGGATATGTGGGCAGGCGCCACAGGCGACAGTGGATCCACCGGAGCTCCTGGCCTGACCGGAGCAACTGGCAAAGAAGGCAACACCGGGGCGACCGGGAAAGATGGTGTCACTGGGGCAACCGGACAAGATGGTGCTGCTGCTGACACTCCCCCTCTGGAAAAAACTAAATGCGTCCTCATGGCCAAGTGCCAGCCCTGCATGTTCTGGCTGCTGGATCTCACCAGGCTTCAGAGCACAGAGAGACACCGCAATGCAGCTGTCACGATCCACATGATGCCGATGCTATATGCGCTCAGAGCCAATCATGCTTGTGGCCAATCTGTTTTTGCCTACAACAGCTAAGGTGCCACTCTGCTGTGACTACCTAGGATGCCCACAGCTACCCCGGAGTTGCCAGTCTGAAATCTTATTAGGGTGTAAATTTTCATTACCATTCAGGGTTCTGAGGGAGCAGGACACCTTGTAATGTCACCACAAGATGCAAATGGTGTCATTAAAAGATCCCAATGCTTGTGTAATTGCCAACCCTTGTACATATGTGTGCTGGGACAGGTATCCCAGGAGCAACTGGGGCCACTGGCAAGAATGGAAGTACTGGTGCAACCGGTGAAAATGGTAATATATACTTTTCTCTGCCTTATGCCTGGTACCTTTGAGCTCTTTCACCAACTTCCAGCTTGATTTCCGTTCCACCTTGTCTATCTTCAGGCATTTGATGCACTGTAGCACCAGTCAGTGATGGCCTGGTGGTCATCCCCCCCCGGCGGCCCTGTCTAATGGCCACATGTCACATGCTGTTGTCGTGCAATGCGCAGGCGCCACGGGCCCCTCAGGACCTACAGGTGACTCTCTCTCATCTCTATGTAGATCCTGGGGTTGTGGTTGTCACTTTAGCTGATGTGGGAGCTACATACCTGGAATCTCTAGTAGGACGACTTGCAGGCTGGGAAACGTCTAGATGCATTTTTGGAACCGCTGCATGCACATTTACAGACAACACCTGCTGTGCACAATTTATCTGGTACTACATGGCTTGCATCTGCAATCGTTTGTGAAAACGCACTGGGTGTTGACCAGCAGCGCGGGGAAGCCTTGAAGGAATCTTGTAGATGACGAAATGTTGCGTAAGACACTGGTTTCTTTGCAGAAAGTGCGTCATCATTACATTTTCCCTCGTGTGCTGACCCATCGCTCCCGAGATGCTTGAGTCTTTGAGTTGCTCTGTGTGTGTACAGGTCCCACTGGCGTCGCCCCAAGTGAGTTCCTCCAGCTTGCTCAAGGAAATTGCATCAATTAAAATGCATCTAGACTGAGGTTGTGTCGCAGATGAAGTCAGGTTCTCAGCTGCAAAGGGAATGAATGCATTGCTTGTGTGACCTTCTCACCTTTCTTAAGAACCCACTTGTGACATTAATCCTGACACAGGCTTGCATTTGACATGGCTGTTGAATATGCATGCAACGCATTGTCTATTAGACATTGTGAAGATGGACACTGTCCTCCTCCAGACGATGAGTTCTCTTACCATGGGGTGTTCTGCACTGCCAGGTAACTGCTCCTCTGTGATCATCCCCGAAGATCAGGGCGAGCAGTGTTGCACTGCAGCAGCCGGCCTTTGCCTCTACATCACATCTACGGTGCCAGGTAAGCGCGGCTTTGCCTCACTGCTGCCACTTTGTTTACTTCCTGTCACTTTAAGAATGGCTTGCTGCACATTTGCATGATGGCATATCTCTTAGTTGTCCTGACATGCATGCCCATGCCTTGCATGGTACATGTGTGTCTGGATGTACAGAGCTGATCATGTTCAGGCTACGACATGTTGCATTCGTTACATGTCCATTCAAGACTGAGAGCATGTAGAGTACGAGTTTCTGGACAGGCCCAGGTCTAGTTTGAGCACCCTTTGTTATCCTAGGCCATGGACTGATCATGATCAGCATCCGTATCACATCACCACTGTGCATTCGCAGATGGGCAGAGCTACGGAGTTTGTGAGTCGGTCAACAGCGGGTCTCGCTGCCGGCAGTCCAACAGTGACTGTGGCACCGTCTCAGATGCGGCTTGTGTTGATGCCGACATTACCTGTGTTCCCCTCGCCCAAAAAAAGACATGCAACAACAACATCCGCAACAATAACCCCGTACCGGGCATTTGCGATGGCACAGGAGCTTGCGGTGCGCCTGTCCCGCCATGTTTTGAGCCAATCCTTGTTGACTTATGTAGGGGTATTTAATTACTAACTAGTCAGTATTTAATTACCCCTAGACTTATACATTGAAGAGATCATGATCATATACACTATCAGCCTACCATCAACATTCAGGCCTGAACCCCAGCAGTGCCAGATAGAGCACAGAGCTGCAGTTCTCAGTAGGTGTACTTGTGCACCAGGGACTCTTAGGTACTTGAAGGGAAAGGCCTGGAGCTGTATCTACATCTAGCATCAGTTGCTGAATATTTCGTTGAATTTACTCAATCCTTGCAGCTACGCACTGGCGAATTTTCGCTCACTTCTGGGATGTGAGGAGAGGTCCGACCTGCCTACATGAGTCATGCCTAGGGTACTGCAGGCATGTTTTTGTAAGAGTGTCAGTAGTGAGGGGTGACTGCTGCACACATATGTAGCGGCACTGGCCTGCTGCCATGACTTGTTTGGCCTGTTCCCATGAAGATGCCGCGAGAGAAGCCCTTAGTCAATTAGGAAGGCTGCTAATACGTACATTCTCTGGTGAAACAGGTGGCGGATATGCTGCAGTGAAGGGCAAGGTCGATTACGCATTCGCCTACTTACCAGCATATGTCCGTGCGGACGCGCGGGCTTGCCTCCAAGACTGCGACAGTCTCGCCGGCGTAGCCGTAGATTTCAAGAATGACGGCACTTGCACCGTTATGGGGGGTGCCCTCAACGTTAACGGCGGCGATATCACTGAAGCGGCTACATCATACATTTATGTTCCCTCTCCTGGTACCACTGCCACGCTGTCCGGCTACCAATACAGCAACACCGCAGGCACACCCTCTGCCCTCAACATTGATTAATCCCAGGTTAACCCATAAGATGATGAATCCCTGAGTTTTTCCCAGGATGACAAGTTCCATAATTGCAGTGATGTGGCTCCCACTGTCATGGAATCCCTGAAACAATAAATCCCTTATCTAGGTATGTCTACATATCTGTAGTGCAGCTGCTCGCTGGGTCACGTTACCAAAAACTTCCTTGTCTAGCACCGGACGTTGAACGTTGTGTTTTAAAAAACAGTTGATGAAAATGCTTGTGGGGCTGTCCCAGGTGGCACTCTACGGCCAGGAGTCTCCAGCGCCCTGGATTGCGCTTCACAGTGCGGGGCAGTGGGTCCCCCCACATGCACCTTTGCAACCTTCGACACAGTCTCAATCAGCTGCTTCTTCTTCCCCGGTCCACCAGAGAGTCTCGTCACAGGCAGCGCTGCAGTGTCCTCCATTTTTCCAGTCACGGATTACTCCTGAGGGTGGGTCCATAACTGTCAGGGGTCAGGCTTGCGTCAAGACGTAGAAGTCTCCATTGTCCTGATGGTTCGGGGTCATTGCCTTGCATAGCAATATGCCATATTGGTACTGCCGGTCACATTGGGGCACTACTGATTGCAATGTCACTGGCTGATGCCGTAACCGCTGACGTGGGGACTGGCGGGGGGACCATGCCCCTTTTGAGTGCTTAAGCTCTCACAGGTCACTCGTTCAGAGTCTTACTCACTTCCTCTGTACAGTATGTTGCATGTACATGAAAATGTTGGGGAATAAACGTGACAGTGCTCCATGAGATCAGCGCTGCCAGCATGCATTAAATTCGCTGTTATTTCTGCGAATATGTCATGACAACCGGCATGCAATAAGCTTCCAAGTGCCAATCTTTGTTCAGTATCAGATATGTATTTTAAGCTCTGCAGCCTAGGCTGTGCTGCAACTCCCATGGCGTTTGGGATGCACTTTGAACCCATGGCAAGGGAGATGGCAAGTATCACAGCCAGGCGGCATGACGCCATGGCGCAAGTCAGCTTGACCAAAATTAAAACTGCCAGATATGTGACAATTGGTAATGTATTGTTGTTATTATATACTGTCCCTGTCTAGGCATGGTTAGCAAGACGCGCGCATGGACGGGCGCTCTTGTGTGTGTACACTCGTGAACCAACTTTGTCAGTTAAATTGTAAGTTTCCGGGGTGCGGCGGACGGATGAGTTTACATAGGGCGTCTGTTTAATGTGTCGTCACAAGTCCGACAAATTGTCGGCGACAATCATGATCAGCATTGGATTCGCTATATTTACTTCTTCTCTTTGTACTATTTAGGGTTCAGGGTATTTATTTATATTCGTGCTACAACCTTCCATGTAAGAGGAGCAGCCTGCAAACGTTGCATTCAATGCATTACTAGTACTAGCATGAAGCAACATGCAAAGCATCTCAGTGCTCTTGAACTATGTAAGATTGCACTTTGGGTTTGCGTCTGTGCGCACTTTATTAACATCACAAGACTTGCCCAGATTTGAAGTAAATTTGATCACAACACCTCATACAATAGTCTTCATGAGTTGCCGCCAGATATGAACTGTCACAGCTCACGCTGTGTCCAATCCGTTGCACTTACTTATACTTGTAAGTGCCGCCAGCCTTTATCTAGGACTTATCAATGTCGATGGATTTGTGGACTTAAAACAATCTGTTTCGACATATAGCTACTAACCACCCATGGACCGAAAGCTGAAAGGCAGAGGATCAGGGAACATTGGATGGCTTGAAGATGGTGAAGCCATCAGCTGCAGTGCTGACAAGCAGCCCTGGTATCTGTGGATGCCAGTGTGCCTCCTTCATCTCCCCCTGTGCACCCCACAAGTGGCAAATAATATGTATGTATTTACGAAAGCTCTGCTGGTGGGCACAGACAGACAGACTATCAAAGGACCTCCACATCCAAAAAGTGTGAAGTTGCTTGTTCTTGCTAGGGTCCGCCTACAGGCTATGCGCCAACTCAACACATGCAGAGATCTCGGCTGAAAATTGACACGTTCAGCAGCATTGTTTGAGCAGCACATCCTGGCGCATGCACCAAAATGCAAGCATCAAATTAGCCTTCGCCCGTTGATCGGGGAGTACATATGCAGGTTTGCATCTGCCCTGTCAAGCTGCGTGTGCATCACAATTGCGGACCTGGAGATCAGTTCATGAGCAGCAACTGGGGAGCAGGTGCCTCGGGGTGGCAATCCAGAGCATGCCTAGAGTAGTATTGTCAAATTTGACAATATGTCAACTTTAAAGAACAGCAAGGAGCAATGCGCAAAATATCCGAGGGCCCTATAGGAGCCGCCTGAGAACGTGCGGAGACTTGGCTCAAGTGGACAAAGGGTACCTGCAGAGGAAGGACTGTCTGAAGGGTAGCTGCGCTCCGGGTCGCGCTCGACCGCCAGATCCCACACCGCCAGCTGGCCGTCCGCGCTCGAGGTCGCCAGCATTGTCAGCTCGGCAGGGCACCACTCTACCAACGTGATGGGCCCCCTGCACAACCATGAGGCAGGTGCATAAGTGAAGATTTTCTCGATTGATGCAAAGCTGCCTGTCTGCGCTTGATGTTGCCGCCACTATGCTTTACTAGGACACCAGAGATTGCAGAGACCCTGGCGGTAACAAAGGTACTTGTCACAAGCGCACCAAAGAGCAGACGCAAACTATAAGAAGACAAAAACAATATTGATTAATCCTGCGGTTAATTAAAGCATCAGGTGCTTGCGAAGTCGGTATGGGCCCAGTGAAGACCGCTGCACAACCTAATCCCAGGAGGAACACCCAAATTCATGGCTATCATTTGCACACACTGTCTCTCAGGTCTTAATTTGATGCAATCCGGTCTTGTAAGCTTGCATTGCAGTATCCAACGCAGTCCTATTCTCAACTGCCGACACCTGCAAAGTGACCTCATCCACAGGATGGAAAACGATCACATTGCCCCTTACCAATACCGGTACTAGCAACCGCTGTTTTCTCCCCATGCGGCAATTACTCCCAGCTGCTGGGGCATGGCGCACATGCGATTCACCCCACAGCTGAGAGCCACCTGGCAGAGGTGCATCACTGGGTTGCCCTCCTCGTCATCATCGCTGTCGCTCATTTCTCACCGCTCCCTTTAGACGCCTGTACACCCACTTCAAGAACTCGCATCAATGGCAAGAGCTTCAAAAAGTTCTTCACCTTGCACCTGCCAGTGCAAAGCAAGTCTGTTCTGCCACTGCTAAGAGGAAAGCTGTGGCAAGGGATCAATCCCACTCCCAGTACTGAGTCTTGACGTATTTGATTCTTCTCCAAACTTCCCTGTAAGACATATCTTCAACGCACACACTTGCCCTGTGTGATAGTCACCTGACCTCCTAGGAGCCAAACACGTACAAGCAAAAGACCTGGAAATCTTTCGGGAGCTGACATCTCCAGACTCTAAATACCATCATCTCAAGTCACAAATGTGCACGCTGTAGGGCGCATAAACCACATGCGCACTCTGCAGGGATAGCAGTGCCTCTCTTGGAATGAAGGAATGCTTGGCCGCACCTTGTCTCCATGCTTGCCCTGACCCAGGTTTGAGAGCTTCAACAGGCCAGCAGTTTGCCGGGAATCTGCTGCCAGAGTTCCCAACACCACTGAGATTGTGACAGGGTGTACACCGCCCAGGCCATCCTGCAGGATGTCGGAGCTGCACACTCGATGACATCCAATCCACCATCTGGTGCGAGATCATGGCAATGCATGCAGCACGTGATGACAGCAGAACTTATGGCATGCCAACTTGTTTTCTTGGCAACTTGCCACCAAGAATCTGCTTCAAACCTGCAGGATGTCCATCATTACAACATAACATAACAAATCCGCACCCTCCGGATACCTTCAGGGTCTGAGGTCTGTGTAGGTGGGGTCCTCTAGAGATGTCTAGGGCTTGGTGGCAAAGATGGTTGGCATCGTAATAGAGAGGCGGTGGCGTGACATCTCCTCGCCCAACTTCAGTACTTCCCCATATTAAAGGAAGTCATAATACGTTGATCTTGTATCACACTCAGTGTTTTACGCAGCGCTGTGCTGCCACTACAAACTCCATCTCTTCCCTTCTACCATGACCCTTTTGTTTTGAAAAACCCAGCGACAGACCGTTCTGTGAATTTCGCACTGCGAATATTCTGGGCTGCTTCAAACTTTGAAGTTTAAAGGTATTGCGCTTCATCTTCCTCTTTGGGAGGTCTCACGGGTGCCGGTCGTGTCATCCAGTCGCCTGCTCTACGGTGACAAGGCGAAGGCGGGGCGGCACGACAGTGCAGTTACCCGCAAGTTAGCAAGTAGGTGGCCCCTTCCCCCAACTAGTCAGTCAGAGCATCTGAGCCTGGATCTAAGTCAAACGCATGATGAGGGCGACAACCAGTTCCGGTTCGCCGTGGGTATACACGCACTGCATTTATGTGGCAGCAGACCCTCAGGGCGTCTGGCACGCCATTGCTGTGTGTCATTCGAGAATCAACGAAGCGTCCGACAGTTGTATCAATGGCACTTGCATCAATAAAGAAATATCCTGCCGGTATGTTGGCCCCACGCTGCATAGGTCGTAGGGCAGACACTTCTCTCGCTAGCTGAGTAGTACAAGCAGTTCCGATGTCACACGACGCAAAATATGCAAGACCACCATGGCTGGTGAAGCTTAAGTCAAGATACAAGTTCAGTTCAGGTATTTGGACTGGTTTGGAGGGCACCAGGATGTATTGGCACATTGGCGAAACGCAGAAATTTGAACGGGCAACGCGCCGTGCCTATGTGTCCACGGCCATCGTGTTGCTGTTCCTTGGCCTAAGGACACAGGCTATACAGACAGGTCCGCAGGACATGCTCTTTCGTGTTTCAAAATTGTTTGTCTGTTGCCTCATCATCCGGCCTTAGGAGGCTACTCTCCCCAATAGTACCAGTTTTCCTACCCCAAGTCAACCTTGGGGACAGTAGAATATTAGTGGAGGACGTGCTTGTGTGCTTTCAAGAGGTATCCATATGTTACACTGATCAAATGCGTGCGGTAAAGAACCACAAAAGTTGTGGACACAGGCGAGAACACATTTCTGCAGCGCAACATCTCGGAGCTGGCCAGGGGTGGTATTGCGGAATGGATGAGCTTTAATCTTGCCAACCTCTTTCCAGCCAGCAAGGGCGAGACTAACGCGCTGCAAGCTGAGATTGACACTTTGCGACAGCAGATTAGTCTGCTCAACGGCACACAACATGCGGTACACAAAACTCTCACAGCTACACGAGATTCGCAAATGAAGTTTCCTGGCTGATCCCCAGGACACCACGTACAGCTGGCTAGGTTGACCCTGGGAGCTCAATCAATATTTACAAGTGATGACAGCTAATGTGCAGCATTCATTGTAGGTAACTGTGCATTGTGTACAGATATCCTGGTACCGACTGCCTGAGCGGCCCACGGGGTTGAAGAACAGTGAACATAGATGAAAGCAACATCGCATCTACTTGCCAATATGCGGGTGCCCCTGTGCATATATTTGCCATATCTCTGGTGCAGGCAGTTTTACAGGGTCCCACCGGGGCGCCCGGCATCGGCGCAAAAGGAACCACTGGAGATCGTGGTGCCACAGGTGTGTTTGACTTGCTGTCACTTACCCAATTCATGACTAAACAATATGTGAACTATCAAGCTGAGTGAACCCTGTCACCATGCATGCAACACTGGCTCATTGCTCACCTTCAGCAGCTGCAGGTCCATGCAGAAAGTTGATGCCCAGCCCCAATTTCTACAAGTGCATTGAAGGATGAAGGATGCTTCTAAATGTTATCAGCAGTGTTGTGGGATGCTGGCAGGGGGCACAGGCAGTGTTGGAGCCACAGGCAGAGATGGAGCCACAGGCAGTGATGGTGCCACAGGCAGTGATGGAGCCACAGGAAACACGGGGGCAACCGGAACAGATGGTGCTGCTGTTGACACTCCTCCTCTGATTGCCCTCAAGGCCAACCACCAGCCCTGCATGCTTTTTTGTTGCAAGGCAGTTGTTTTCTTCCGCTCCTTGTCAAATGCCAATCCAAAACATATATGTGTGTGCCGGGACAGGCATTACCGGACAAACTGGGGCCGCTGGCAAGGATGGCGCAGCCGGGAAAGATAGTAATGTATGCTCTGCTCTGTTTGTGCCTGGTGCCTTCAAGCCCCTTCTTCACCCTCCACCTCAATGGCGTTGTACTTAGTCCACCCGACTTGAAGCATTGCAAGGACATTCTCATGTTTAAGGGCCTCATGTTTCATGGTTGTCGGTCTGAATTGTGCAGGTGTCACTGGCCCCTCAGGACCTACAGGTGACTCCTTGTCATCTTTGTGATGCTTCTGCGCCTCTACTGAGGCGGTCACCATAGCTGCTTGGGGAGCTAATTCTTGGAAGCACATTGGAAGACTTATATGCTGGGAAATTTCTAGCCGGCATTTTGGCTGTGTGACGCTCCATGCACTGCAGTACACAAACCTTCTTTGGCAAATCTGTGCCTTCAAAGAGAAACCGTCAGACTGAGCTATGTCTGGCTACGATTCGGTTTGCACACATGGTAAAAAATTGCATCTGCAGCCAGTCGTGGAGAAAGGCCGGGTGTTGAAATGGTAGCATGGAAGAGGAAGATGGAGATAGTTTGTTATGTGTTCACTCTCTGTGTCTTCGAGGAGCTCCCTGACATCTGGCCCAAATAGATCATGTCCCTGAGGCAGCATTGCTTTGTGTGTGTGCGCAGGGCCTACAGGTGCTACCGGCCCAGCACCAAGTAAGTCGTTATTCATGCTTCAAGTGGTGCTGACAGAAGTAGTGTGTATCTGAGATTAATGTCCTTCTCGACCAAAATGGGTTAAGGCCTCCATCAGTTTCATGTAATGAAACCATGGCTTGATTCCCTGTCTCATCTTTTAGAAGATCCCAAATCGGCCCAAGATCTCAAGAAAGCTGGCCTTGACTTGCGGCCAATGCTGTCATGATGTGTTTGACATCACGGAGATGGATACTGTCCTCCTCTATTTGATGGAGTTTCGCACGAAAAGCTTTCTATGTTGCCAGGTAACTGTTCCTCGGTGATCTCAGAAGCCCAGGCCGACCAGTGCTGCAACGGTGCAACCGGCACTTGCTTCAACCCCATAACTTCACCCATGCAAGTAAGGACCGGCCTTGCTTTGGGGCTGCCACATTGCTGCTTCCTTCCCTGCAACAGTGGTTTGCTGCACATGTCCGTGACAAGATCTCACTTTGTCCTCTTATCATGCATGCCCTTGACTTGCATGACTCATGCACGTGTTTTGTAGATATCTAGTTCATAAGTTCATGAGTTCTTCAATGAGACGTTCATTGGCATGCTGGTGCAAGGCTGTGGGTAGGGTTTGCTTAAGCATGCTTTTAACACCATGCCTTAGAACATGTCAGCAGGAGCTATATCGGTTACCTGTTGGCGCATGTGCAGACGGGCAGAGGTATGGAGTTTGTGAGCTGGTAGGCAGCCAGACTGGCTGCCGCCTGCCCAATAGTTTTTGCAGCAACGCTGTCAACTTCACCGACGCCACCTGTGCTGATGCCAACTTCAGCTGTGTTCCACTCGCTCAGAACAAGGCATGCAGCATACCTTCAGGCAACGCACCGGGCATCTGTGACGGTTTTGGAAGATGCGGTGTGCCTGTCCTTCCATCTTGAAGGATAACACCATTGACTAACTTTTGTTATACACACTTGATTGTTTGTCTGGCAGCAGTTTTTGCAAGAACTGGTCATATACTATAAAAGAAGCCAGTGCATATTGTCTACTGTGTATTCAGGCCCAAACCCTGTGGTACCAAATAGAGGGTATGCTGCTGTTCTCAGCAGGTGTGCATGTACACCAGGGAATTTAAGGGTTCTCGGAGGGAAATCTCAAGCTGCGCCTGGCAATTGTGTATCTGGCTGATCAGAGAATGCTCAATTGTTGCCTGTGATGGGAAATGGTGCCAAGACTTGGTGCCAAGACTGCATGCATCTCCATGCTGCAATTCTTACAAATACACGAGGGCCACGGTTTTGGATTGGTGGCTGTGGGCTCCTTTAGCATCTGGCATCCTGCTCTGACATGCATCTTGCTGCACATAATTTGCCTCTCAAAATAAATCTGCTCATGCCGTGATGCTCTGCTGTCAACAGGTCGCGCATACGCCGCCGTGCCAGGTGTTGTCAACTTCAAAACCCTCCTCCTCCAACAAGCTGACAATGGGCTCGGCTACACCTTCTGCCTGTCATTGTGCGACACCTATGCCTGTTCAGCCGTAGCGTACCAGGAGGGGGTCTGTTACCTCTACAGTGGGAGTCCCGCTGGTGGCGGCCAAGTCAACAATGTAACCACAACGTATTTCTACGTTGCTCAGACGCAAACCGTTGTCACACTCAACAACTATGCGTACGAGTATCCCACAGGTGCCCCTGCATCCCTGCACCAGAAACCAAGAATGTGAAAAGAATGTCTCGGGTTTTGGGCAGCCATTATGATGAGCCAACACGCCAGAGTTTGTCTTCTCTTCCTAGCAGCCAGCAACATTCTTTTCCTGGAGGTGCTGCTGCCAAAAACAAATTGACAGGAGAGCTTCCTTATGTGACTTATCCCTGCACACTGTAAATCAGGCTTTGAGATTGTGAATCTGGGGGGCCCGCAGGTGCTAGGCAGACAGGTAGCTTCAGCGCTGCGCAGTGCGCTTCACTGTGCGGGGGATTGGGTCCCCCAGCATGCACCTTCGCAGTCCATTCCGGGGGAACTTGCGTTGTCTACTCCAGTCCCCCACAGGACCTCTTGCAGGGTACCCCCACAGGCACCGTCATCACCAGTTTCTTCCCAGTCACAGACGTTTCTTGAGGGTGGGCACCACAGAATCGGTGGGCCTTAATGTGAAAGTGAAGGGACAAGGGCTCCACAGAAAAGTGGGGCTGGATGTGAAATGTGAGGGGACAGAACCAGGTGGAGTTCGTGTATTGGACAGGTGCTGTGTGATGACAGGTGGCGTGCAACAATTGCAATAATTTGCCGCTTACCTGCAAGAGCTAGAATCTAAGCTCGGCAAGCTATTCTGTATTTTCCATGGCGTTTTGGATGAATTATCATCCTTAGGAAGGAACATGGCATGTGCCAGGTGGCAATGGGTGGCATATCCAACATTATTTGAATTCTTCTACCTTCAACTTGCAGTTTAAAATTGAAAATGGACAAAAGATATTTAAATGTGCGGTCTAGACCTGCTATCAAATGTGCGGTCTTCAAGACAAGGTGCCTCGTTGTCCACAAATAAGTCATCGTGCTTTTTTTAGGGCTCAAATGATATTGTCCAACAGGGCAGCACTTCAAAATTTCCTCTTTGTCTGGAAAATTCGTTTGGTGGCTTGTGTCAGATTGCAAGCAATAGATTGCAAGGTTTGCTAGCTGTTGCCATTCATTTGGAAGGTTGTAGAAAACATTGCTTGAACTGACATAGAATCAGACCCCACCAAAATATTATGTCGGTACGCAACAGAAACATCAAAATGCTTGTTAAAAGGGGTACATCACTTTGAAAGCAGCCCAGCCTTTTAGGGTTCTTGCCAGATACCAGTTGTTGAAGCCTATGAGGTTTCCGATCAATTTGTAAACGCCGCCATCACCAAATAAAGATGCAAACTGTTCATGACAATGTGGATTTGATCAAGGTCCAGGAAAGAGTTTCTCCTTGGGCATACTATCACACAACAAACTGGAAGGCAAAGGATCAAGGAACATTGGACGGTTTGAAGATGGTGAAGCCATCAGCTGCAGTTGTGACAAGCAGCCCTGGTATCTGTGGATGCCAGTGTGCCTCCTTAATCTCTCCCTGTGCACCCCACAAGCCGCAAACAATATGTCAACATTCATGAAAGATTCATTTGTAGGTATTGTTTGACCAACACAGTACCTGCAGATCCACGTAAGTACCAAAAAGAACAATGCAGCAGGGGCTCCGAAACGAAGCCTAAAGAGGGAACGAAAGCAAGGTGCCACCTGGTTGAGGTGCACAAATAGCAGCAGCGCGCACCACTCACCCAGATCAGGAACCAAAGCATGGCTCTAACTGAAGTTGGAGCCAAAAAAACTACACCAGTGCCTCCCAGGAGAGCCAAATAAGCAAACAGAAGCGGGGGGTCACCTGGCTGAGGTGGACAAAGAGCAGCTGCGCGGGGAGGTCCTCGGGGGAGGCGGCGTTCATAGAGGCGGCCAGCGCGGCTTCCTCCTCCGGGTCGCGCTCGACCGCCAAATCCCACACTGCCAGCTGGCCGTCCGCGCTCGAAGTCGCCAGCATTGTCGGCTCGGCAGGGCACCATTCCACGGACGTGACCGGGCCCCTGTAGGTTGGGTAAGCAGAATTTCCCAATCGATGCACAGCACAGTGTATTTGCTGGCGATCATGCCGGCACCAATGGCTGGGCAAGGCACCACCAAAAGACAGAGGGTGTAAAGTCCCTGCCGGACACAAACCAGAATTGTAGCAACTGCACAATTAAAGAGCAGAAAGAAGACGAACTCCCTCTTTTACTGACCATAGATGCTCCAGAAGCCTGACAGTCACACAAGGAATGCCTGAGAGTCAGAGTAAAAACACACCTGTGATAGGTGAAGTTGGCAACATAGCTGGCCTCGTTGGCGGCGGCGTCGCGGCCGAACATGCGCAGGTCCCATACTCGCAGCGCGCCATCGTCGCCGCCCGAGGCAAGCATGAAGGTCGACTGCGCGCTCCAGGATATCACGTTGACATCCGTTGCATGCGCCACCACGGACAGCTGCGGCACGGCTTTTCCCCTGTCAAAGAAGCATGCATGGGAGTCAGCTAAATTTACCACAAGCTGGGCTGTAGACAGGAGCAAATCGGCAGCGATGATCTGAACAGAAATTAGCATGACGCCATCTTAGCTTCATTCCTCTTCTACAAAGAATTCAGCCCAGAACGCTGTGTGATTGGGTTGAAGCAAAGGTGCAGTCCATAGACAGGTGAACGGGCCACTACAGCTGTCCTGGACATCAACAGCCATGTGTACTCCTTATCACTGATGCTGGTGCTTAGGAGTGTGAGAACATTAAAAATGCGGATTGATGGGCACATTCAGGGCGCACCTGGTGTCCCAGATGCGGATGGTCTTGTCCACAGAGCAGGAGGCAAACACAGTCCCCTCCACCGGGCTCCACTGAATATCCTCCACTGAGTCCTCGTGTCCCTGCCAAACATGCAAGTTCGCCTCTCTGAGATGAGTCATCATAACAAAAGACGAGTCATCAACTGCAACGAACACGGGATGTGTCTCCACAAGGGACCACCGGAACAAGGCCGACTTGATTGCTCAATGCGACGGTATACTTATATTTTTAGGGTTTAAGGGTTTTAGGTAAATAGAGGGTATAAGGTTATATAAAACCCTAAAATAAAAAACATATAAAAATTTACGCAGCACACCTGGTAGCGCCCGCTGACGCTCCAGTTGCCCTTCTCGTTGGCGTCCCAGACATGGATGCCGCGGCGGCAGTCGCCCGAGGCCAGCCGCCCTGCCGCGGCGCGCGACCAGTCGAGAGCGAACCCCTCCGCGCTGTGCCGGTGCACGTGCCGCGGCTCCTGCCGCTGCGGCCGGCCCCGCTGCGCCCTCTCGTCCTCTGCCGCTGTCACCTCATTCACTTGCATGCCCATGTCCCATATCTGCACATGCACAGCATGTAAAGTCATGATGTGCAACCACATGCACGGGTCTTTGACACCAGACATCAAGGTCCGCCGCTGTCACCTCGTTCAGCTGCATGCCCATGTCCTATATCTGCAATCACACCTCTGCACGGTTATAATCAGCAACATGCACGGGCATTTAAAACCTAAGGCTAGCAAGAAGTGAATCTCAAGTGGCGTTGGAGGTTCAAGTGAGGTTCTAGGAATGGCATGCATGCCATTTTGGGCGCCCAGATGGGCCCTAAAGAGCCATGTCCGCGGCTCGGCGTGGAAGTGTGGGCTCCAGGGTTTTTTTTAGTGGCATCTTGAAGTCAATGTGGCGTTAAAAATATAATTCAGCCAAAAAAGTGGTTTTGGCCATTCTTGGCGTCCGCCAGGACGCTACAGAATGGCCGCAAACAAATAAAGGAATTTTCCAATAAATTAAACCATTGCCTTGTAAAATGCCACTGTGGCCTCTGTGTATTTAATTATTACAGTCCTGTAAAGCCACTTCTTCCCACTGGGCTCAGGCTGAAGAGTACCCAACTCAAGCTCGTCCACAAGGTGTAAAATGATCATGTTGCCCCTCACCGACACTTGGCCGTTGTCGCCCCATGCGGCGATGACTCCCGGCTGCTGAGGCATGGCGCGCACGCGGTTCACCCCGCAGCTGAGCGCCACCTGGCGGAGGTGCATCACTGGGTTGCCCTCCTCGTCATCATCGCTCTCGCTCATGTCATCATCGCTGTCGTCCTCTTTAGGCGCCTGTACACCCACATTAGAAATACGCATGACTGTCTAGCACGACTACCTTGCTGATTTTGTCAGATCTTCCTTATCTGGGGCCTCGGCCGCCAAGTGCAAGTCTGTCCAGCCACTGCAAGGGCAAAGCTCTGGCAGGGAATCATTGCCAACAACCCCAACCCCAAGACCGAGTAAGAAAGAGTAGACATCTCTCCATATTTTCTGATTTGAGATATTTCCATCGCATATTCGCCCAGAGTAATACTCCTCTGATCTCCAGGAGCAAAAAGCCCACAAGCAAACGACCCGAAATGATGCAGCGGACTGCTGGCATCACCAGCATCTTCCTGCCATCACCTCGAATGACACTTGGGCACACACTACGGGCCCATACGCCGGCACTCATGGTGCCCTCTGCAGGGGTAGCAGTGCCTATCCTTAATTGAAGGGCATGCTCGGCCGCACCTTGTCCCCATGCTTGCCCTGGCCCAGGTTTGAGAGCTTCATGAGAGCAAGTGAGTTCTGCCGCGGGTTTGCTGCCTGAGTGCCCGCCACCATTGTGATTGTGTGAGGGAAGGTACTGCGCGGTCCGCCCAGGCCATCCTGCAGGATGTCAAAGCTGCACAGACCAAAACTTCCCAATGAGACAAAATCTGCAGCACGTGCAGCACCATGGCATTGCATGCAGCGGGTGCTTTTGGCAGGATCCTGGATATGCAGCACCCTGAAAACCACACCACTGGAAAGTGCCAACTCATTGCTTGGCAGGCAAAGAGCTGCATGGAAGGCTTGTTGTCAGCAGCAAAAGGCAGAATTTGGCCTCTACTGGAGCAAGCAACGCGCGCAGAAGTACCTGAGGCATGGCCAGTCCAGGCTCATGTTGTGCATGCAGTCGTAGGTGGAGGGGTCATATTGCAGCTCCTCATCCTCCCCAACTTCATCCAGGCCAGGGCGCCATACTGCTGGGGTTGAAGGCCCTGCCTGCTCGCCGTCCACCGCCATCGGCTGTGTTTCCTTGCTTGTCTTTTTCTTGGCTTTCTTTTTTGCGCTGCCAGATCCGCTGGCTTTGGCCTTGGCCTTTTTCGGTGGGCCCATTGGACACTTTGCAACTGGTGCTGCCTACCAGAAATGTCTATGGTTTGTATGACAATTTAAGTGGCCTTAGCTCACAGATTCTATACTGTTAGATGTGTACGCCAGGTTTAGCGCAAGAGCGTTCTAAGAGATTTCTCTTTGTACTATGAAGTGCCGTCCGTGTAAAAGGAGTTGACTACTGGTCGATCTGGCATCAAACGCTTCACTGAGTCAGTCTACAACAGCTTGATATGTTGCAGGATGCTTGTGGATCCTGCGAAACTAATACAAGGAAAGATGCAAGCTTCAACAGCCAAAAGCTAAAGTGAATCTGCGCTATATCTCGAGAGATTTATTTCACAGAAAATTTCTCAACGACTTACTCGAATCGCCCTCAAAACGACTGCAATCAGCTGCAGAGAATGAACGAAATGCCGCACACTTGCTTCACAAAGCGAGCGGCGGAATTCCGGAACCACCTAATCGGCGGCGCACCACCCAGCTTCCGACAACGGCGAAGCAGGCTGTTTCTATTTTTAGTCGCAGAAGCTCGTCACATCGAGTTTAACTCCTCGTCAGTGCTTATAAAGTCTTGCCGTGTTGTAGATATCGTTGTCGTCTGACTCGTATTAGCTGATACGCCAGCAGCTGTCGCAGTCATGCCGCCCAAGATGTCCAAAGCTTCCGCAGCGAAGGTGCGATTTTACTGTTGGAAAACACTTTCAGCAAGGTATTAACTACAAAACATGTAAAAGTGTTGTAACGTTGACAGGAGGCGAGAGAAAAGGAGAAAAAACAGAAGGCAGCCCTTGCAGCGGAGGGAGGAGTCAGCTTCGAAGAGCTCACACTGCAAATTCAAAACCTCCAAGCTGAGAAGAAGGCCGAAGAAGAGACCCGAAACCGCATGCAGCTTGAAAGGGTGCGCTACCGTCCGCTTCACAGAAGCTACCAACCCCGCTAGAAGATCTTCATGAAATTTTGCCGCTGCTTAAACAAATCCACCGGGGTGAGGAGTTTACTGCATGGTAGAGGCTGGCTCAAATTTTTGAGATACATTATCTTTGTCGACAATGCAGGACAAAATCCAATCCTTCTGGGATATCACCAGGAAGGAACTGGACAATTGTAGAGCTGAGCTGCGAAACAAGGACAGGGAGATTGAAGATCTCCAGGACCGGCACCAAGTTGAGATTAAGGTGTGATGCTGCAAGACTAATTTACCAATCCCCAGCTCTGCACCAGAATTCCTGCCTCCGCATGCTGATGTTGGTGCTCAAAGCTCTTCTGCCTCTTGCACACGTCTGCACATATATGACAAAGGACTCCATCCTGTGGCTAACACGTGTGCTTACCACCCTTCAAATGTGGTAACAAAGTTTGCAATGCAGTCCTTTGTTGTCCTGGCAGTCTTGTAGATGATCTTGTTGTGAGTACCCACTGCAATGCAGCTTGTCATTTGCAGGTGTACAAGCAAAGGGTGAAGCACTTGATGTACGAGCATCAGAACAGCATAGCAGTGCTCAAGGCAGATGCAGAGCTCCGAACGAAGCAGGCGGCGGAGGAGGCTGCAGGGAGGGAACAGCACTTGCTAGCAGACCAGCGCTCCCTGCAACAGCGGCTTCGAGAAATGGTAAGCGCCTCATCACAGCTTGAGTCAGCTGCGAGGATCTCTAATTATGATTCCATACATGTTTATGGGCTGGTGGAAACAGCTGGTGCCTGTTGAATAGCTATAGCCTAGTTGCAAGTGCCAGCAAGGACAGTAAATTACAATCAGCCAGCTCTGGGTTGCCACTCACCTCAGATCATTCTGAATTCCCTTTATACTCAGACAGAACTTTTCAGCCTGATGCTTGGGTTCCAAGGCTGTACAACCATCATTGACAGGGCCCGTTGCGTTCAAGGACTCGGGCATATTGGAACAGGGACTAGGAATGTTCATGGAGCGCTGAAGCAGGGCACAGTAGTGTAAGTATCATTTGGCTGGGTTCCACAGGAGGTGGCGCATGCGGAGGGGCTGCGACTTGCACAGCTGGAGCACTCGAAGCAGGAGAGCAAGATGCGGCTAGAGGTGGAGTCCACCGCAAAGCAGCTGGCGGAGAAGTATGAGGCGCGAACGAGAGCTAACACGGAAGAGGCTGATGCGCGACGGCGAACGGAGGTCGCTGAGGTGGAGGAGAGAGGCAATGCGCATGTCCAGGTCAGCCACTGAGTCAGCAAAACAGGCATGCGTGCATCAACTCTTTTTGTATCAGGTGTCTCCGGGAGGTACATGGTCCCACTTGCACTGTGCTTCCGCTGAAGCTTTTTTGGCTCCCGTCTGTCATGAGGGAGTCTGAATGATCTGGCCAGGGCCTGGGTATGCATGGCAAGTGCCATTCAATCACTGAGTCTGTGTATTTCAGGAGTAGCCTCTGCTGCTCTTGCCGGCTGCATCTTGGCAGTCATTTTGAACATCATCTCGTTGTTTGAGACGCGGTTTTACTGCAATTCTGCAAAAACTGCCCTGTATTCAAAATCTCAGCCATAAGTTTTTAGTATGGGTGCTTTGCAGGATCTGATGCAGCAGCACACAAAAGCGTTTGCTGACATGCGCGCCTACTACAACGGCATCACCTCCTCCAATCTGGACCTCATCAAGTCCCTGAAAGATGAGGCTGTGGAGCTCAGGAGGAGAGATGTCGCTGCAGCCAAGCTTGTGTCTCAGGTCACAGCAGAGAACAAGCGCCTTGTGGAGCCCCTGGCACAGGTGCATGGAACTCACCTAAACGCTGAGATCCTGGACCACGGGGTTCTGTAACTGTGCTGCACAACGTTAATCACAAGGCAACTCTCTCCTAAGCTTTGATGCTCACCGACATATGTCAATGTAGATTGCATGGAAAGCAGCATGCAGTCTCTGTGTCTCCTGTCGTGGCCTTGGTGACGGACTCACCAATATCGTTCACTAAATCATAATGTTTGTTTTGGCTGTGAACAGGCGCAAAAAACCGTGGAGGAGCAGAGGATTGCGTTGGGCGGAATGGCCAAGCTGCAGGGAACGGCTGCGCAGACCAAGGCACGGCTGATGGATGCTCATAAACGGCTCAAGTCCCTGGGGTGGGAACATGAGGTGCGCGCCTCCTTCCTGGTATAAGGGTCAGATTGTGTCATGAAACATCAATAGGATTTAAGCAGTGGCGCTGAAAGCAAACAAAGGTTGACAGTGAGGGTTGCCATCAAAAAATTGTCATGCTAGCTGTTCAAGCTAGAATGTGTCTGGCTTTGTCAGTGTGAGGTGCCATCAAAAAATTGTCATGCCAGCTGTTCAGGCTAGAATGTGTTTGATTAATCCTAAACCCTCAAATTTAAAAAATAAAAAATACATGCAAAAAATAAACCTGATCGGATCGGGTTGATAATTGGCGTAGTCTGCCAGTCACATACATATGGAAGGGAGGATTTGCCTTTCAATGGGCTTTTTGGTGCGCATGAGGAACAAAGCTTACGAGCTTGTGCAGGTCCTGGAGCAACGATTTGGCCGGTTGGAAGCAGAGAGGGATACACTAAGGGCAGCGCTGGAGGCGTTGGAGGATAAGGGGTTCCAGGTTGCAGCTCCAGCCTAGCTTGCAATCGAGGAACACGTCTTTTATGATCAGTGAAGTTTATGCTTGAGGGCATTGATGGTGCTTAGTGTTTTTTACGGAATGCAACAACATGAGAAAATGATGAGATGATGTAGGGCAGCAGAAGGCTGCCAAAAGACCAATGAGCCTCAGGTGGCTCCCAAAGGTCTCTAAAATGTAATAGTCACTATTACCAGTGGTAATAGTAGTTATGGATGGAATTAGTGTAGTGCATTTACTGCAAGAGTGGAGATTTTACTCGATACGTATCGACCTGTATTGAGTGTAGATGAGCAGGCAGAAGCGCAAGGTCAGCACATTTAATTGGCATGTGAGGTGGTCACCGTTCTAAGTGCAATTTAGCAAGTTGGTCCAGGCATCGCCCCAAGGCTACCACATCACATAATGGCATGTCATCCTCTGCAGCAAAGGTGACGCTGAAGCTTCACGGGGTGTGAAATTATGAACACGCCACATCTTGAGATCCCGCGACCGAACGTGGACTGTGTTAACTTGCAAATGTCAATGGCAAATTACCGATCGGCGAAAGAAGTACCTGCCATTTGCTAGCTGAAGTCAATGGGGCATTCGCACAGCACTTTCGGTGTGCAAGCAGGATTCCTCCCTGCGTCGACAGAAGGCTGGCAGTTGGACCCTTGCATCCTCTATGGTTTACAATGGGTGCGCTTCTATTTTGTCACTGGCTATCCCCTTCGTACTTTCATTTGGCACAAACAACAGCATTGAGCTTTCACGAATGATTCACAGAGTCGGTCACACGTAATCCTTTCTATGGTGCCAGGGTAAGTTTTCGGGGAACACACGGATCCGAAAGCTGCTGGCGACTGCTTCTCATGGGAAGAGGACCGTCGACTTTAGACACAGTAACGAGTTCCAGCTGCTTGACACTCGGACCGAACGGACATTTGCGGAAAACTTTCATAGTGACCCTGACAAGGACAAGGAGGTGACTGCCTAATTTCTTCTGGTGAAACAGTACCTTTTTGCTGGATCATCGATTACTTGAGAGCGGCACAGAGATGTCATAAGAGGTGCTTGGTGCAACTTACTTCTTCAGCTACCCTCATTCAATTGTAGGGTGGACAGCTGGTGCACCTGCCCATCCCACCATGGGCCATCCGCAAGGCTGGCACGCAAGTACGGGATCCTTGCATAGCACTGCGCATCCCTGAAGACATTTGGAAGCTGGTGGCAGTGAGCATGAGCACTGCTGACTGGGCTCGTGTCAGCGGAACTTCCAAGGAGCTCTCAAGGGTGTGTGCACAACACCCTCAGTGCTCCGCATGCTCTTCAACGACAACACAATAGAGACCCGAACAGAGAAAAAGATGATCTTGCCGACTGCTGAAAGGCACCAAGGCTCAGAAGCTTGGGAAGTGTCCTGATGACGACGATTGTTGTGATTTGCACCATTCTGTGTTCTCACATGTTGCGAAGTGGCTTTGGGTAACATGTGCATCCTTGTTGTGGGAGTTCCAGGTGCAACTGGAGACATTGAGCATTGCACCGCGGTCCACAGCAGGCATCCACTGGGCCGCAGCACACTGGAGAGAAGCAACAATCTTTGCTATGACTGTTCGCGGCTGGGACACTGAAGAAGTGATGCAACTGTCTGCAACGCTGAAGGCTGCCTGTGACAAAAGCAGAGCCCCCGCGATGCAGCACATGAGGCACATTGCGCTGCATTATGAGGTGGGCAGCAATTGCTACAATAATTGTGACCCAAAGGGAATCCTTGACGCACGCTGTACACCAAGGCTAGAATCACTGAGTATAGTCTGAGACAGAAACGTGAGGTTTGGCTACATGCCAACCCTGAAGCACCTCCGTGTGGAAGTGAAACACCAGGCTGTGCTATATATGTTGGGAACCCTGGATGTGTGTGTTGAACAGCTAGAGACACTTACCATCTGCAGCGACATACATATGAAGTACCAGAGATGCCGCAAACTAGATCTGGCAGAGTTGAAGAGTTTGCGCTGCGTGAGCCTGCAAATGGTGCTGCCCCGAGGGCTTATAGTGCCTCCCGGCTGCCAAGTGCACTTTGTGTGCCACGATATTGATGCCGCCTGCGAGGTGTGGGATATGGGATTGGGTAGTGCTTGCACCTCCTGCCATCTTATGGAGCTGGTGTCTTCTGAGCAAGCTGCAGGACAACCAAGCTTGTTCGAGAGCCTGCTGCGCATTGTTGTATCCCCATGCCCAAATCTGACAGTCTTGAAACTCAACTGCTCGGCTGTCGGCTCAAAGGAAGTGTCCTTGGTCATTGGCATGTGCTTGCCTGCTCTGTGCGAGCTAGAGATCCGAGCGGTAGAGGACCTGCATCTTTGGGTTACCCCCAGTGTGTCTCTGGAGTCCGTGACTGTTTGCTCAGAGGGTTTGCTGCACTTTGAGATGGGGGACTTGAACCGCTTTGTTTCAGGCTTGAAGCGGTTCAGGTATGCATACAGTATGTGCCACATGGTGACTCATATGTTGCTGTGGAACCTCAGTGAAGTCAGGAAGTGGGATAGCGTTGAAAACATAGATGGCTCCACAGAGATGAGTGAAGCAATGACATCAGAGTACAGTGGTGTGGTCCTGGAGACCAGCGGGTGCCGGGACCGCTCATGTGGGGCCTGCATTGACTGCGCAAGGCGCAAGCACCTGCCCGTGTCTGACAATGCCGAGTGGCCCTTTTTGGGGCTCTTTGCACAGCCTCAAGATTTGTAATGCACTGGCGTCAAGAACTTGTGCAGGCAAGGGAGATTTTTTTGTGATTGACATGTTGAGTGCGTATGCATATGTGTGCAAAAGCATGCCCTGTGGTCAGAATTTTAAAAGAAGCAGCGCCAGTCAGAAGCCAGTCAAAAGCAGCGCCAGTCAGTCACTTCTACCATTTTCAGCCACCTAGGGCTGATCAATGCATCAGTCGCAGCTTCTTGCAATGGGGAAGCTGGCCAAGAACACGTGCCAAAACAGCAGGCAACCCAAATGGCCTGTCATAGAGAGCAATGATCTTTGTCAGTCCGACAACGTCGGAAGAAGTTCAGGTAATATGTAGAAAGCTAGAAAAATACATCCTCGGTCCTTTTTCCAAAATAATCATTGTTTCGGCGGTTGACAATGTAGTTGCGCAGAAAGCAGAAGACTTGCACCAGATGAAAGGCGATATGTACCTCTAGGATTTTAATGCTATCGGAAAAGAGATGCATGATTCAATCCGTTCGGGATAGCTTTGGAGAGCGTTGCACTTCTCAATATTACAGCGATCAGTGTGAGGAGGCCGTCGATTTACCTACATTAAGATCCCCTCATTCTGATAAAGATGCAAGTGGCAACATCTGAGTAATGATCAGAAATAATGAGGAGCGTTGAAGCTCTGGACAGATACACTTAAGGTATCTCAAGCAGGGTGGAGTCCTGATGGTGGGCATGCGCTATGCCCCGAGCTCATTCAGGCACAATGCCAGGATTGGGGCAGTTCTGCTGCCGACACTCGTTGTTATGGTGGGCTTCGGCGGCAAGCTGCCAGTCGGAGTCTTTCTGGCAGGAGCAATGGTGGGTGATCAAGTCTGCCTTCAAGATCTGCTGTTGAGCAATATCAACATATTCGATGGAAATATGCTGAGCTTTTCATCAGTGCGATAACGTTGCTTGGCACATGATCGCATGCCAGCTGCTTGCAGTGCATCTGTCACACATACTGGAGCATGAGAAGGAGGACAATGGTACTGCTCTGCATACTGACGTGCCCTTCAGGGCTTGCTAAGAGGAAATCAACAAGGGTAGCTCACACGCTATACCGCATTGTTTCATCCAGGTGGCCTACATCATGGATGCACTGCGATACAGAGAGGGTGCGCTGGGCGCAATTTGGATCACACTGGGCCTGGTCAACCTCAGCATGCTCATCTCTGAGGCCTCCTTTGGCGGCCCCAGCCCCCTAATCCTCTCAGCTGCTGTCAGCCTGTGTAGTGGGTCCACCCTCTTCCTCATAGGTGCATCCCTCTTCGGGTCCCCCTCTTCTGGGGCTTCAATAATGCTCATAGCAACTAGTACAAGTTGACACAACAATCCCTTTATGTCACCACTATAATGTATCTGACCTCATAGTGAATTTTTAAAACAAGCATTTACCCCTCCTGCATCTCCCTGCATAGGAATTTAGGCTTTTTGCTTGACTTTCATGGTAGACTTGAGCAGATGACCTTCTGATTGCTGGAAGAAGCATTAATCAGGACAGTCATCACACAATGGATGGGTCACTGATCTGCACAGCCATTCGCAGCTCTCATTGAGTGGTGAGTATTTCGGCCTTGGGACTGACACAGCCTTTCTGGGGGGTATTGGGAATCAGGTGTGTGGGCGACCATCCAGTTCAAGTGGGTGCAGCTGCAGTATCCAGTGGTCTGCCTGGCTCTGGAGAAGCTCCTCGTCTCCGCAACATTCCCTGCCGCCGCTATGGTCCTGTCCTGGGGCGCCTTTGCTGCCGTGGGCGCTGAGGCCGCTCCCTACTACCAGGCCGCCCTTCTCGCAGGTAGAAGTTATGCCAGTTGATTTCGCATCAACAGTGGGGTTAATGGGAGCATGCTGGTATCACAGAGCAGCGAAGTTCATCCTGTAAAGAGAGTGGAGCAGAGGAGAGGAACAGGAAGTAGTGAGCTTTGTGCATGCTTACTACTTGCAGTTCCTTTGCTCTGCTCCACTCTCTTCTATCAGGTTGCCGAATTCAAGCCTGCTTTCACCCTTTCATCGTGAAGAGTCATGCTGAGCAGCTCAGCCCTCTGGCGCAGTCATGAAGCACTGAAAAGTATCATTATCAGTGTCGTTATCAGTGTCAGCACTTCATACTTTTGCCATGCTAGCGCTGCCTCCAGCGGTGTGCTTCAGGTTTATGTGTTACGGACTCAAGAGAGCATTTGCACCACGGAGACGATCAATAGTAATACTGTGCGAGTGTTGACTAATTGCATGTGGCCCCAGGCCTGTACTGCCTGCTGGCGCTGCCTTTGGAGGCGTCCTTCGGGCCGAGGTCCAACGGCGCGCGGCGTCGCACCGCGGACCGTAAGGGGTCCGTAACGGGCGGCGAGGACGGCCGCATCCAGTCGCCGCTCGAGGGGCTCGCGGCCGCGGCGCTAACCGTCGGCCTGCCACCGCTCGTGTATGCGGTCGCGCACCGGCATGTGCTGCTGGAGAGCATGCAGCATGTGTGGAGCCTGCTGCTGCTCGCCTCCGCGCCGCTGCTGTTCCTCACATGCCTGCAGGTGCGTGCTCTCAGCCCCTTATCTCATGTCTTCTGCATGCGGTCATGCACCCGCGTGCGCTGCTGGAGAGCCTGTGCTTCCCTTTGCAGCTGCAGTTGCCTTAACCAAGTAAATCCTGCTTGACAGTGCAGTCTCGCTACATCATACTGAAGCAGCTGCGTCCCAAGTCATGCCTTCAAACACAATCATGGCTACTGCCGCAGGAGGGACTGTGGTGGCTTCCTCTGGACGTACCGCACAGGAATGCAGTGCGGAAGCTGCTGTTGCTAGTCGCGCTGGGCGCTGCGCTGGGGGGGCTAGAGGGTCGCGTGATATTCAGGGCGTTCGGGCAGTACATCTGGCTGCAGCCACCTTGGAGCTACGTGCTTGTCACTCTGGCCCTTTACGGCTCGGCTGCACTGGGCATCCTGCACTTTGCTGGTATGTTTTCACACTTCCTTGAGACTCTGAACGAGTTTCACATGAGGAAGGAGGTGCGTAATCTTTGCCTGAAGAAGGTTTCGATTCTGGATTGTTCGTGTGCCTGCCTTGAAAAGTGAGTGGACTTCAGCCAAAAGACTCCAGCAATCTGGTCTTCTTGCTGGAAATGCTCCTCTGTGGTCTCCTACAAGAGTTTGTACATCACATCTTGGCAGCAACCCAAATCTCTACAACTTGGCGGCTCCCTTGATTGGAAGGGTCCAAGGTCGTGTATGGCAGTGGATGCAGAGAGTGGAAGTCAATAAATCCCCTGCACGAGAGGGGTACAGATCAGTTCAAACTGCATGTATCATGGTGCTCACAAGGCAGCGCGCCGCATAAAACTGTACAAGAGGACGAAAATTGTGGTGCTGGTGACATCAGGTTTCCCCTGTCGTGCACAGGCTTGCTGGGGAGCCATGCGCACAACTCCTTCCTGAGCACGGTTGGAGCATCCATGGTGGTCCTGTGCGCATGCGCAGGCGCATTCGCTGCTGGCATCCCTGTAGCCATGATGCCTGCGCCGCTGGTAACCTTCCTGAACCCCCCTTTCTTTAAAAGGGTTTATATATTGAACGACTACTGCCTTAACATCACAACCGGGAGCTTCACATGCTGCTTGCATTCTGCTGCAATTCTGCAAGGTCAGGCATGTGCCAAAAACTTACCCTCGCAGTCAACATGGTTATTTTTTCCCTCGTTTGATCCTCAACCATGCCTCAGGAATGCAGCTCAGCTATGCCCATATCCCACTGCTTTTGAATCTGGACATTGTGCACTCACTGATCACTTGCCAGAATGTCATTGCCGTGTATATGAGGCCATTTGTAGGAGTCCATGCCTCAGGCACCTGATGTAATGTTACTTGTCAAGGTGGCTGCGTCTGGACTAGTGCTGTGGTACGAAAGCGGGCAGCTGCGCGACTATGTAATTTTTGCCGCCGGCGCGCTAGCCACGGCCGCCTGGTTTGTGGTGCACCACTTCTGGTTCCTGGAGGTGCCCCACCTTTCTGCTAAATGATCTGCTGACTGATAAGTTACATGCCTTGTAAGCTAAGGCGGGCTCAACACCTCCTTCTATGAACTCCAACTAGGTATATTGTGATGTTTCAGGTCAATTTTGTAGGTGCTGGCAAGATTGTTTGCCGTGAAGGGTTTCTTTCTTCTGGTCTTGGAGTATTGATGGGCAGTGTCATGACGACTGCGCTATAAGCACACTTCGTGTTGTTCTGAAGGGAGGGCAATAATTGTTCTTGGTCAGTATTCTAGGTGGTCAAGATCTCTGCCGTATTGCAGGTGAATCTGGCGCATCACAGCCTGCAGTTTGTGTGCAAGCTGCTGATGGCAGCCATCGCGTCGGCCGCGCTGTTGCCGGGCCTGGTGTACAGCAAGGCGCCACCTGGCGCCACCTCAACGCTGCTCCTCGTGCAGGTGGCGCTCCTTGCTTGTTCCGGAGTGTTACAAAGAAACAGCTCTTGACTCTGGTTCGAACATGGGTGCAGACATGGCTCCGGCGCAAGTTCATGCTTGCCACCAAGATGGTTGTGTTGCCAAGTGTCATGGTTACGGCAACGGAGAAGAATCTGTTCGCGGCGTGCATTAAGGATATGTGAGTCAGAGTGAGTCATCGACTGCAAAGTTGAACAATCTGCATGTACCGAGTGTGTCTGGTTTACAGAAGAAAACTCTTCTTTGGCCCCAGGCGGTAGTAGTGGTGGCAATGGAAGGAAACCTTTCTGCAGGCGTGCACGAGGATGTGAGTGAAAAAAAATCGATGCACTCGCTTCTAGCAGTTTGCTCAACTTTGAGGGGGGCTTTTGTTTTATCGTAGGCAATGGTGGTAGCGGCCATGGAGGAGAACCTGTTTGCGGGCGTGCACGAGGACGGCAGCGATGACATGTATCCGGCGGCGTTTGTCGTGCTGACATCAGCGCTGGGCCTGGCGCTCACGCGGAAGCTGCAGGCCGGAGGCCGCGTCGGCGTGGCCGCTTCCTGGTTCGTGCAGTGCATCTATGTCGCCAAGCTGTCCATGCTCGCCATCCCCGAGGTGCCCCATCTTTTCCCCTGTATTCCTTTTCTGTGAACGCACTGCAAGCCATCCATGCTTGCCATACCCAAGCAAGCTACATTTGTGCACGTTGTACAGCTTGAACTCCATTTGTACGGCTTGAGTCGTGGTTCGTGCAGTGCATCTATATCGCCAGGCTATCCATGCTTGCCATCCAGAGGTGCACCAGCCCCTCGACTGTCTGATTTCCTGGCCACCAGCACGGTTGGACAGAGTGCAGCAAATAATCACACAATGTGAATCTTCAAATTTTTGACGCAGGCGCGGCTGACGGTTCCGGTGCTGCTGGTGACTCTGGCGGTGACGCCGCCGTTCCTGCTGCGGCCCATGCCAGCCGGCGGCTCTCTCGCACCGCAGGATGTGAGAAGGGATAGAACGCCTGTCTGGCAGGTGCACCTCCTCTTCATCCTGACACCACGCCTACCCTTGCAGAGACCCAGATACCACATTTTTATTTGCTTTTCGTGAAGGATATCTTTCACTACGCTTGGCGCTGCCTCTGTTCTTCCCCCCATGCTTTTGCAGAACTTTGCAGCCCTGTCATACCCAAAGACTTGGGAAAGCTTCGTGCTGATGTTGCTGTCGGCACGACTTGATGCTGAGCATGTGAGTTTCACATCAGGCTAGTGATCCCCTGCTCCTTCAAACCGCATCATCAACTTTTGGGAGTGTACTTGCTGACTCCCACGGATTGATGCAGGGGCTTGTGCAGGCGGCCGGGGTGGCCCTTGCGGTGCTGCACGCGCGGTACGCACTGTTCGAGATCCTGCAGCGCGCGATCGGCGGCCGGCCGACCGAGGCGGTACTTCTCGGCTGCTTGCTGCTGGGCGTGGCCGCGGGATGCGCACCGATTGTGGCGTTCCAGTACACAGACAGCGTGCGCGCACGGCGTTGGGTGGCGTTCCTGGCCGCGGCCGGAGCGCTGCTCGTCATGCTGCGCCCGCCGCTCCCGACCAAGGTGCGACCTGGCTCTGGCTATATGACATGTTTCCACTTGAGCTGAGCATTGGCGTGAGGATTCATGTGCTTTTTGCGCAGACCTGTGGCTCATGATTGGGTTTGTAAGGCCGTGGCATTGATGCTCCATGGTGGGTTGCTCTGTCACCCCAGAGTTTGTTGCTAGCCACCCAGGGGAACCATAAAAAGGGATCACATGTTTCTGGTAATCAGTGACTTCCACATAGTAATTTTGCAGATCCAAGCAAAGTGGGTCCCTCATAAATTCCTGTTGACATCAAGTCACACCATGATACTTACAAAAAGGAGGTGGGCGCTGAGGCCATGCATGGTGTGCCCGAAGGGAGGAGTGGGCTGCCCTTCGCTGCCGTTCGGCTTCTGCCCGCGGCTGTGGGACGAGGGGCACATCCCGGGCGTGGAGGAGGACGATGCGGCCATCTACTCCGAGGCGCTCGCGCGCCGCCGCCACTGGCCGCTCTGGCTCATCGTTGTGCGCATTTTACCTCTCACCCCCTAGTACCCTAACCTGAATGAGAACATAGCGAACTTCAACCTCTCTTGTAGCACAGACAGTGAGAGTGAGGTGGCTATTGTGAGAATGAGGAATAATGAGGTCAGAAATTGCATCTCGAGGTTTTTCCCCCCAACAATGACGCTGTCATTACTCTTGTGTTTCTGACAAGTGTGAGCCGGTGCATCCCACAGTAACATCAGCACCTTGCACCCACTCCAAACTTCCTTTGCCAGGGGCCCTCCTCTCCCCCCCAAAACCACATGCAAGACTGGACCAAGAACAGAGCTGCATATACGCAGGTCCTTGAGCAACTTGCGGCTGCATTAAGTGTAAGCGGTTGTGCAGGGGGCCGTGCTGGCGGGGCTGTCAGCCGCGGGGAGCGGGCAGCAGAGCATGCGCAGCGTGGCCGGCCAGGTGGCGTTCGCAGGGGTGAGCGGGGCGTGCGTTGGCGCCTACCTCATGTGGGAGTTCTTCCCGGGGGAGCCGCCGCTGCAGGTCAGCCACGTGTCCTGTCCAATGTCAACAACAGAGCAGTGTAAGAGAAGCAGGGGAATGTCTGCTGCCTGCACCAGCTGTTTTAGAAATTATCAAATGCTTTCATGTCGTGTCACTGTAAAGGTGTAGGTCGGTACCTCTGTGGAAGAGCGTTTTGGACCCCTGGTCCGCAGCGTTATGACGTTCTGTGGCCTCACTCTAGGGCTAGTGTAGAACATAAAGCTGCGCACGCTGAGGAAAAATATTTCTGTAGCGGGAGCACCATCATGCGTCATGAGTTTTTGTGCGTTTACACCTTACTCGAGAAACCACAGGTGCCATGGCGATGCCCTCGGTGCTGCTCATGGAGATTGCATGGGCATCTGTTGTGTTGAGCTAGGTGTATGCACAAGGCATTCTCAGGAAAATATTCTATTCTTCTGGTATGGTTCAGGTACTGGTGTTCACGGCGACAATGCTGGCGGCTGCTTTCCTGGCATTGCTGCAGCGGCCGCTGCGCGGATCGGTTGGGCTGCTGCCGTGGCTCGCATCTGCTTGGGCACTCCTGCTGCCGCTCGCCAGCTTCCTGCAGGTGCCACCTTTGGCTTCCTACCCTCACTTACATCCTCCACTGACTATGAAAAGTATATCCATGGTGTAGCACTTGGCTCAACCCCTGAACTCATGGTGGCCTGCTTGCTGCACTCAAGTGCATTTCCGCAATTCCAAAGTTTTGGCACGCTTCACCAGTTGAGTGATGGAGGTAGTGCTTGTCTGGTGCTCAAGAAACTGCTCAGTTCCGGAACTAGCTGGCCTCTGGCATCACATGGAAATGTGGGATGCCAACACAGTCCTTATATCCCCAAACTGGATGTGGTCACTCTCAGATCATTACTTACACGGCGCTTGGACTGCGAGCTGATTCATTAGCTGTGTTTATAAGGAAACTTCTCTGTAAAGAGGTGGACAAAATCAAGGATACTTTTCTCTCATAAAGAGGGATTGAAGAAAGAGCTCTTTCCCCATTCTGTCTTAAGACCAAATATCTTACTGAGATTTCTTACTGTACTGGAAATGGCCATTCTGAGTTTTAGGATTCGGCACTTGTGGTGTGCAGAGCGTGCTGCCGCTGCCGCCGCTGCCAAGTGATGCGCTGCGTCTGCACAGCGACCCTTCTACAGTCCTCGACCTGGAGCGTGCAGCGAACCAGAGGTGCGGTGTCAAGGATTGCGTCATATTCTGCCGTGGGATGAAGTACACCTCTACTTTAAAAACACTCTGCCCCGCCGGATGTACGTGGCAGTGCCAGTCGCTGAAGACCCTAAACCCTAAACCCTAAAACCCTGTGTTACAAACCCTAAATTCGAAACCCTTCAACCCTAAATGATAGAAATGATAGATAGACTCTCATGCGGGGGAGAGTCTTGATCAACAACATGCCACGTGAGCATGCTCTTGCTGCGGACTCCCACTCTGAAGGCTCACTCATGCATCCAGAGAGAGTCTGTAATGATGAGAGGTAAGCTTAAAATCTGTACTCTGGATTTGAGCGCAGGGCTGCACTGTTGGCGGTGTGGGCGGCGCAGGCGCTGCTGTTGGCATTTGCGCTCAAGTTGAAGGTGTCAGCAGCTTCCACAGCCGACGGCCCAGCGCCCGCAAGATTGGGAACCTTCCAGGTCTGATTTTTCAATGCTTCCTTCGCGTGCCACTGCACATCAGACTCGGTGCAACTCTTACTAGCCCGTCCAGGTTTTGCAGAAGTCGCCACCGCGGACATGTTGCCGGCTTCTTTGCATGCGCATCCTAGCACTTTGCGCATGCAGAAAGCCAGGGAATCATGGCAGCACTGGTTACAATCTTCGTTGGGTGACCACAGCAGTGATAGACAGAACAATTTACAAAACAAGTGGGCTTTGCGCAGCAACGGCTGACGCCCCTTTCATGGCCAGCTTCATTGCAACATTGAGGTCTCCTCCTGTGGTGAATACACACTCAGGGTGGTTTTGTGCCGTTTGGGTAGATGGGAGGTGCGGCAGCAGAAAGGGCGGCGGGCTTCTTGGGCGCATGTCTGCCGCCAGGGGTGTTCCCTGTCGCGCCTGGACTGGGGGGATCGGGGGGCGCGCTCCTACACAGGCATGCTCCCTTCACTTTTCACACCTACCTGCTCTCAAATGAAAAGCAAGAAACCTTCCGGTTCACCAAGTGTTCTTTCGCTGTCTGATCATCTGCTGCTTGGACCGAACTTCTACTTGGCTCGACCTTAACGTGCAGCTGCAGAGTTTGCTGCTTCTCTGTGTCTGAGGTCTCGCAGTCCTGCTGAAGCTGAATGAGGGGTGGAGTAACACCTGGCTTTCTATTTGAGTTTAATGATGGTTCTGTGGCCTGGAAGCAGGCTGGCGGCTGAGGGGCTGGCCTGGGCGCCAACGGCGGGCAACCTGGCGGCACTGCTGTGCCTTGCTCTGTGCCTTGCACTCAACAGCTCGCTCACGCAGGTACGTCCGGTGACATGCTGGCAATGGAAAAAAACCATGGCAATCGCCCATCCTGTGTTTCATCAGCCCAGTGATGGACTGATGTGGCCCGACGAGCGACCTGCCGCAGCGGATCTGTTGCGGGGGTGGCGGATTGTGGGTTTTGTTTTGCCAGCAAAAGCGTTCCACTTGTTGCATCTACATGAGTCCCCGGTGTCTAATCAGTTGCTTCTTTTGGGCCGCAAATCCCATGAGTGATCCATGCCACCTAGGGCCATCTGTGGAGTTGTGTATGCAGACCCATGCATCCTCTGCTGCTTGCAGGGCGCGGACGAGGCGATATTTGTGCTGGCGCCAATCCTGCTGCTGCTGAGCCAGGATCCGCTGCTGTTCCGGGGCCTGACAGAGCGGCGGCGCTATTTCCCTCCCGTGCTGTGCGCGAGCGCCTATCTCACCATCGCAGCAGTCAGCACCGTCCTAGTCAAGTACAACGCAGCGGCCGAGCGCTCACCCTTTGTGGTGGATGACGCCAAGTTTGGCACCTGGTTCCTGGCCAAGAACTTCGGCCTTCTGGTCGCCACGCTGCCCAACCACGTCTCTTTCCTGCAGGTGCGTTGGTGTCTGGAGTTCGAAAGGCAACTTGCCCCACTTTTGTTCAGCATGCCAAGAAATATTCTTTCTCCATCTTGCCGTGTGTCTTGCTGTCATTGCCTATTGTCGGCTATCTTTCTCTAGATGCTCCTTTCTGGATGCTTCCATCCAGAGCGCAACAGTTGTAGCAATCTCATGTCCAGATCCCCTGAAAATGAGCAGGCCCCTCTTCAAAGGCAGGCAACAGCGCAACTGCACCTCGCCGCGTCTGTTGTGGCTTCGGCCTACAGTTGAAGTCAATCTTGTCTTTCGGGGGGTCTGGGGTTACACTTCTGTCCTGCCTCTGCAATACCTGTGGGAGCCGATCGAGGGCGTCTCCATTCGCACCAGTGGCATTGTCGCCGCTGGCAGCACTCCCTGCACTTATAGTTACCTTGTCGTCTCATCTTTTTCCCTGCCTGTGCAGTACCTGTGGAGCCGGTCGGGGACATCTCTGTTCGCGCTAGTAGCGCTGTCACCGCTGGCCGCGCTGGCCGCACTCGCGACAGACATCGGTGCGGTGCGGTTGCTGGCCGGCGGCGCTATCGCCGCTGCAGCCGTGCAATTCGGCCTCATGCGCACGCTGCGACGCCAGGGCATGAAGCTCATTTAGCAGGGTGATGTCGCATGGAGGTGCTCATGTTGGAGCAGGGCATCCTGGTCAGGGCACTCAGGAGGTGGATATGAGTCCTAGGAAGTGCGGCTGCAGCCGTGCAGTTTGGACTCATGCGCACCCCGCGACGGCAGGGCATGAAGATCGTGTAGTGTTGAGTTATCAAAAAAAGAGGTGGTCAACAACTTCAGCAGCTTGGGTATTGTACCGGGATGCCGTAGGTGCCGGTGCTCTGCGCTTCTAAGCTTGTGAGGGGGGTCTTTGAAGGGAGTGACACTGAAAGATGTGAATATGTAGTTGAGCAAAGCTGATCAGGGCGGTCAGGACGTGTACTGAGTCCAAAGAGAGCGAGGCTGCTTGCCATGTCCAAACATTGCCGTCAAATTTGCCATGACAGCAAGCCATGCACAGGCAGGCAAGTATTTGCACTTGTTAATGTGAGTTGTTCCTGAAGCTCAGGATACTCTTTGACGGCAGTTGCCTAGCATCCAAATGCACTGGAATTGAAGTGAGGGTGGCACATGAGCCGCAAGCAAAATACTTACAGTACCATTATTATCAAAATACAACAGAATATTTATAAGCGGACAGACAAACCTCTGCAGCAACACTCCGCAGTCTGAACCGATGACCACATTATCAGGATGACGTCACTGTGCCAGTCTTTTCTCACAACCGGCAGATGTTCTCAAAAGTGCACTTCTGCCAAATGGCAGGAGCCTTCGGAGTGCACCTGTAATCCGTCCTCTGCCAAATCCCTGGGTCATCAAACCACTTTAGCAGCAGCTGGGTGCTCTGACTAAGTTTCCCAGTCTTATTGTACCTCATGACATCGATACCTGCTGCAAAAGCCGCAGCATCCTCGACAACCAGATCCAGCTTTCGAAAAGTCATAAGTTGTACATTTTTTGGGTGGGTGGTGTCCCTTAGGAAGATATGAGCTTCCCATGACTGCAACTCAAAATGCACTAGGCTGGGCAGGTCTAGCACCAAAGGCTGCATTGCACGTCCTATATAACAATGTTATTAATGCCAAAGTAATTCCTGATGACTGGAGCTCTTGTCTATATCTGGCAAGCGACATCGGAAGCAAACATACGTCCGCAAAAAGTAGCAGTTGTACATTACTCGTATTGGCAGGCTAAACTTTCTCGTCTGGAACAGGTCTAATCTTGTGGTAAACTGTTTGGCACCTGATTTCAGAGGTCTTTTGCCACACGCCTGGGAGATATAAGCAGTCCAAGAGCAGCTGAGTGTCTCCACTAAGGATCTCACAGGCAGTGTACTCCAGCTCATTGACGCTCACCACGAAAGCTCTCATATCTTCAATAAGCAGATCCAGCTCGTGTTTGACCTCAAGATGCACGTATCCTGGACATGTGACCTCACCCAGTAGGACATGAGCATCATCTGCCACCACTTCTAGATACATCAGGGAGGGCAAGTCTAGTATCAAACGGCGCCCTACACGTCCCACGGACTTGCACTCAAGACTGAGCAGCCACAGCACTGAGCAAGGCGACCAGAACATTTGGTATAGCTGATCTGTAAAATTCGATGGCCCTGGCGTGCCTATGCTATCCTCCATGGGGAGACTTGTGCACTTGTTGGAGACATTTTCCCAGGCTTCTAGCATTGCCGATGAATATTGCCAATGGAGTCTGAGGTTCACTTTACGGGGCAAAATGAACACTCCGGGCAGCACATTCTCCAGGTGCACTTCGTGGAGAGACTTACAGCATGACAGCACCAAGGTGGGAAGTGCATGCATGTCCGGCAGACCCGGTCCATTTCTGATGCTCAGATACCGCAGAGCTGGCAGGTCCTGGATGCTGGCGCAGACCTCAGTGCACCAAGGAGTGGTCATGCGCAAACGTGTGAGGTGGGCCAGAGGAGGGAATCCACTTCTGTCAAAACTTGGCCCTGCCAGATTCATCCCTAACAGAATCACATGCTTCGCATTTACTGCACTGCTCAACATGTCCATCATCCACCTCTGCGGGTCCCGGTTGATTAGTTGGGAGGCAAGTTGCGCTGTCCTGCTCCAGATTGTACCCTTGCCTTGCAACTGCCTGGTTTCTAGCTGGAAGAAAAGCATGCGCAGCTGCCTTAGGTCCCAGCCATTGCGTTTCAGTGCCGCCAACACAGCTGCTGACTTGTGCTCATCCCAATCACGGAGCTCTGCATTGAACACTTACGACGTGCGCGAGTGCTTGGCCGCCCACACTAATGCATCCGCAGTGCTGCCCTTGGTATGCATGTAATAAGGCTGTACCTGCTTTGAAATGATGGCAGAAACAAGGTTGGGTCAGAAAGGAGACCATCATCTACTTGCATACACACTTCCCAGCGCACGCTGTTCAATACTTGCTTAGGTGTTTCAAAGCCAGAAAGGAGACCATCATCTACTTGCATACACACTTCCCAGCGCACTCTGTTCAATACTTGCTTAGGTGTTTCAAAGCCAGAGGTAGCTGTGCTTTGCACACCTTGGACATGGTCTTGCAGGTGCCACTGGCTCGCACTCACTCCACTGTGGTCATTTTTAAAGACACTTTTTCCCAAATGTCCTCAGACAGGAAGACGCTGGGCTGCAGCACCACTAGGAACTCATCAGGTGAGCACTTATTCACTGGTACCTCATCAAAGTTGCTGCTCGCAAACTTCTAGTTCGACACAAGAGGTCAGTTCTGTTATAGCCCACCTTCTCGTTGGTCTCATTATGCACCTCTGACTGGTCTCCGGCGTTTCCTTTTCGTTGGTCGGTCTTGCCGTCTGCCTGATCAAGAGCAGGCGCCAGAGTCTTTTGCTCAAGGCTCCGTGTCTCTTCTCGTGCTTCTTTGCTGGATGTACTGCCCATCGTTACCGGTAGCTTTACATACAGTGATCTATGCAGGTCTATGTTCGTCGATGTTTCGCTTCTTTTGTCGATGAGTATCCAATGAAAAGGAGCAACATCGTCCAAGAAAGACACGTGTCCTTGCCACACAACAGTGGTCAGTGAACACGTGACTCTCAGAAGTTCAAATTACAGCCATGAGGTGCGCCAGCTGCTCGATTCGCAATGAAGGCAAAGAGTACAGAAGAAGTCGCCAATGTTAAACGGGACTATTGCTTTCATGACAAACGATGCAGGGTGTTCCTGCACTTCCAAGTCTAGGGCTTTCACATAATTCCAGGTGAATCCCCCTGACCTTTTGTCTTTAGAACCCAAATATATATATACAAGTATGGTACACATAGTGTACTGTACGCATGCACTATCTGCAGCGCACATCATTGATAGCAACAGGTTTTGAATCATGCGCAAGTTTTATCTACAAGAGTCGTGGCAACTTCAGTAGCATGCATTTGGAATCCTGGCTCCTATTAGACCCCCTCAGTTGTGAAAGCCAATACAGGAGTGACACTAAATAATTAGCTGGCATTGCTAGAGGCTATGGCTGTTCTGGGGCACCTCCATTTGGTGTTTTGATCTATGCCTCCTTGTCAGAGTCTTGTTCAGGCGGCACTCCTGGCATCTCAGGCTCGGGTTCGCTGCCGGACCACACCTCACCAATTCTCACATCCTCCCACTCCCCATCGGTGCTATGCGCCTTCTCATCTGCTGCCTTGGGCACCTGGACGCAGAATAGCAGGTTATCGCGACATATGTCACGTTCAAAAGCACTTTCAAGTTGCTGTCACCTATGAAAAGAGTCACAGATGTCAACGACTCTGTGATACGGGAGGTAGTCCTTAAATGGGCGTAATGGAAGCCTCTCCACAGCAGTGCTTGTCCTCGTCAGCAAATTGACATATTGCATTGTCTTTTAACGTAGGACACTGGCAAACTGCCAGAGATCTTGTCAGCTGAGGGGCGCTGCCAAATACCTGAGGAGCCTCTTCAGGGGTGGCCTCTTCATCTGCCTCCTTTGTGGCCTCCTTTGGTCCATCACAGATGTACATGTCGGTGTCCTCATCCACAACGCGCTCAATATTTTCCAGCGGCGGCAGCGGCTCTCGCGACAGCTCAATGCGCCCGGCCACCATCTGCACATCAAATAGCAATGGTGTCAGTACTTATATCACAAGATGAAATCCAAACACTCGAATCGCACACCCTGGTCAGGCGACTCCGGCCTGGACATAATCCGGTAAACTTATGCACAGCACGAAAAGGTTTGTTCTTCAAATCCGTGCGAAGACAATTGCTTCACTTGCAGTGACGGTAATGAAACATTGCTGAGCAGCACTTTTGACTGTACGATTGCCATACACTGCCAAGTGCCAGGTTTGCCAAGTGACAGCCTGATTTTTGGGCATCCTTCGTTTTGAAATCCATGGGACTGATGGGTAGTAAGCGCACCAGGCCGGTGGTAGGCTGCTCAGGGTAATTGACCACGGCTCTTGAGGCGGCCATGTTTTCCAGGAAGAGCACATAGCCGATGCCATTTTCCCTGTCAACATAGATGTCCTCGACCTCCCCATGCCTGCTCAGCAGGCTGGCCACGAAGGGCTGTGTGCCCACTCCGGGGATGCAGCGCAGGAACAAGATGTCTTGCATTTTCTTTGCCCATTTCTCCATCGCGCGCTCCTGTGGCGGCAGCAGCAGAGGCATGATCCCAGAATTTAATAAAATGAAAAAAAAACAGACAGGATGTCTTGCATCTTCCTCGCCCACTTCTCCATCGCGCGCTCCTGTGGCAGCAGCAGAGGCATGATCCCAGATTTTAGTGATGTTAAAAAAAAGACATAACCCCGCATCTTCATTGCCCACTTCTCCGTCGCGCGCTCCTGTGGCAGGGGCGGCAGCATGATCCCAGAATGTAATAATATGGAAAAAGATAGGCAGGGTTCCATTCAGAAACCCATTAGTGTCTGCTCCGGCCAGGATGGCTTCTTTCATGCTGATGTGCTAATAAATCGAGATCATCACTGCAATCCAGGTCTGACCTAGGCCATCATCCTGCAGGCTTAGTCAACCTGCCAGGGGTATTTCACCTAAGCTCCATTGAAAGATAGCATATGCTGCCGGATATGTTGCTTGACAAGGAAAAGAAATCTGCAAAAGTTGCTACTCCCTTGACAGACACGATTGCAAATTTGTCGCGGGACTGCTTCCAGTCTGTTTGTTGCAGAGTCGCACCTGCAGCTCCCTCACGTGCCGATTGTAATTTGGAACTCCCATCGAGACATCTTGTCCCACCAGTTCCAGCTCCTCCTCCTGAAGTGACAGGGCAATTGCCATGTCTATGTCCTGCACCACCAGCCAGCCTGTTTGCAGCCAGCCTGTTTGCAGAGGTCTTCCAGGTGCAATACTAGGAGCGTTTGGATCTGTGGGATTCTGTCGATCTTCAGGAAACAAACCTGCATAGCAAGCACGTGGTGGCAAGAACGCATTGCGAGTGGGTAGGAAGAGAGAAGTGTACCATCTGGTTCTGCTCGTCAACAGCATCTGTCGGCGGAAATGAATCAGGGGCATCCGAGCTGCTGCAAGGCATGTCAGAGCCCGAGGCAGGCGCGCTCTCTGCAGCCGCTTGCTGCTGGCGAAAGCGCTGCCCGTGTGAGACACAAACCTCCTGCCATACTGCCTCAGCAGCCGCATCCTTTTCCCGGCGCATCACAGCAGCCTCCTCGAGCTGTCTCGAGGCCTTGTCCCGGGTTCCTGCCACATCCTCTTCATCCTCGCTTTCATCCGCGCCGATCCAAGAGAGCTTGCACAGGTAGGCCTGGTAGTCACTGTTCATCCGCGCAAGCTGCGTCGCCGCCAAAGCCGCAGCAGAACGCTCGGTTTCCGCGCCGGCAGCCGGGGACGGCCGCTCCCCAGGTGGGCTGTCGCGCATCGCGGCCACAACAGAAGCGCGCCGCGGCGGCGCGGCTGCAGTGGCACCCGGCTGAGCCGGCTGCATGTCCGCCCAAACCGCAGCAGAGCACTCTGATTCCTCGGCCGCAACCGGAGCCGGCCGCTCCTCTGGTTGAAGCTCAAGCGGGCTGCCGCGCAATGCGGCCGGCCGCGCAATGCGGCCGGAGCAACCGGAGCGCTCGGCCGCGGCGGCCCGGCCGCACCCGCGCTCGGCTGAGGGCTCGGCGGTGTGTCAACCCACCGGACCGCGGAAACCATCCCAGGCTCGCGGACCGCGTCGTCTTGTGTGCAGCGCAGGTTTGACAGGCGAAGGAATGCCGGACATTCCTCGGATGGCGATGGCGGTGGCGCGACCATGGGCAGTCCAACATAGGGCGGCTGTATTTGTGAGGCCATGTCAATCCCGGCAGGGGATGCCTCTGGCGGCGCGCCCACAAATTGTGGCCGGGGCAGTAGCAGCGTATACTGTGCAGCAATGGGATTCTGTCTGCGTTCTCCAGAGCGCGTCTTGAGTCTTGGTGGCCGGAAGTTGTGTTGCTCCTTGCCGCATGCCTGTCGGTGACAAACAACATTCACACAACATTTTTTCATTCGCACGGAGGTTCCCATGAGAAGGAACTCGCAAAGAGCTACTTGGTACGAGTCCAATTTGTCATGTCAAGGTTTCATGCTGCAACGCAGAAGAATGAACTCCAAATATCGCAAGCATTCCAATTGCGAACGCACAAGTAGGCTCGCTGGCTTTGGGCCTGGTGCGTTTATACTGTGTGACTCGGCAGAGCATAGAAGTAAGCTCACCAGGGCGCTGATGGCATCTTCTAGCTCCTTGTGTGCATCTACCTGCATGGCGATTGAGCTGTATCTGGCGTAGTTCAACATTGTGTGTTGCAAGGCCTGCAGCTCGTACTGTATTACAGAGTCCTCATCTCTCCATGGCTGCTTCCCCGAGTCCCTCTCATCCCTGGGGACCACAGCCGAGTGTCTCAACTCAAAAAAAATTTGAATGCATTATGACAACAGGGGACCGGTCCTCAGCGGCAGTGTTGATCCACGTTGCAACCAAAGGTCTGATGTCAGGCAGTAACGAGGTACCTATGGTTGACAAACAACAGGAAAAGTCTCCAGAAAAGCACCACCTTTCCGTATTGCTACCGTGGAATCTAGTAGCCATACGGCTTCCTCCCCATAGTGCAGTCTATTTAGGGTTTTTGGAGTTATATTTTTAGGGTTAAGGGTTACGTTTCATATTTTAGGTTTTAGGGTGTCTGTCATACACCATTCCGCACATGTGAAAAGATGGGAATGAGTGGCACCTGTACGCGAAGGGTTGCAGGTTCTGCATCAGCAGCCACCTGCCCAACATACCCTCACTCGTGCAGACTTCCAGAAAGGCAGTGACGCTGGCAGCCAGAGGCGTTCCCTTCGCCGACGATGTTTCCTTCAACTGCACGTTCACATGTGATAATCCACCACAAGTAATCTTCAGCCGTGTTTAGTTAGGGTTTCATTAAAGGTTTACTAATATTATCATATGTTAGAAACCCTAGACCCTAAAGCCTAATTTATAAAACCCTAAAATATAAGCATCACATGTGCAGACGGCAACATCGCAAAGACACTTGCCGCGGCATCAGAAGGCATCATGGACGCCCTGACTCGGTGATGCTTTTTATTTATTATTATTACATTTTAGAGACCCTTGGGAGCCACCTGAGGCTGATTGGTCTTTGGCAGCCTCTTGCTACCCTTAATGGGATCAGAAGGATCCTTTTGTCTTTGTGGGTTGTGTAAAGACATTTTTTGATGTCAAAACCCCCTCCGAGCCCTCTTCTATGTCCCCGGTGGGATATCTGCATGGTATGCATGCTGGGTTATAGTTTGCCAGCTGCATGTTGCCAGGGTGGTGCTTCATGAGGTCCAGAAAACTTACCCGCTGGAGCTGGCTGAAAAGGTTGGCTACAGCAATGTTCTTGGCCTCCTCCACTCTCTCCCATGGACTCATATACGACGCCCTGCATGAAATGAAAGGCACAAATGTTTTGATGATGTGTAGGCTGTGATGGTGACCAATGACCTGTCTGTGAAAGTCATGCACTCTGAATGGACTCGGGAGCAACAAGGATACGGAGCTCTCAAGAAAGGTCACTTTTGATCAGAAGGTGCTCTACGCAATATGTCCTTGGAAGCATATGGCTGAATAGCAAGGCTGAATGTCCTTGCAGAGGAGAAGTTGGAAAGCAACAAGGCAGCATGCCCACCTGTCTTCTATCCACGTGTCCATTTTCGGCAGCACAAAGACAACGCGCATGTGCTTGCGCAGCCGCCAGGCGAGCAACAGAGCCTCTACATGCCGCGGCTCTGCACTGCAGCGGTCTCCCAGGAACACAAGCACCAGCTGCGCCTTGTCAAAGAAGGGCCGATTATCAAGGCGTGGCGCTGCCTCGCGCAGAAGGATGTTGTGGCGATTGAGGACAAGGGGTTCATCTGTGCCCTGTCTTGGATTAGCATCGCCAAGTCCCTCAGCAAGACCTGTGGCAGCAGAGGCACTTCTCATCAGGTGTCAGCATTAGAGGGGACTTTTATATGGATAATATGTTCACCGTATGGGAAATCGTCGACTCTTTGGAGCCGAAATAAGAGATAGCAAGTGCGTGTTGACTACATCTGCTCACCATGGTAGTTCATGACGCGGAGAAACCAGCGGATAGACGATGTTTTCCCTTGATTTGGCGGACCAACCACGACAATCTTGGAAAAGTGCGTGTGCTGGCCCAATTCTGGAGTGTCGAAGAACTCGATGATGTCTTCGTCAGACATAGTTTTATAGTCGGCGCCTTGCAATGTGTTGTTAGTCTCTTCCATTGCACCTGCACCGCAAGAGAAGTAACATTGATTTTTGAAGGATGAGAAGAATCCTTGAGAGTTTATTGCAAAATGCTGAGAAGGAACACCAACACCTCGTCAATGAGATGGCGGAGACTTCAGAAGCAAAACTTACCTTGCGCAGATGACCTAGCTGGTAGAAACAATTGATGAACAAGTGTAGAAGTTTACGCTTTCGACGTGTGTGTGCTCCTTCAGCTGACCCAATTGCACAAACAGCTTCTCTTAGCTTCGCTGAAAGGATGGGTTGATGACCGCACCCTCCTTCCGCCCTGTGCGCTACCGCTCTATTAGCAAAAATGGATAGCCCCTTTGCTTCTGCGTGTAAAACTCCGGCTTGCTGATGTTACTCTGCGGACGATAGTCAGGCTTGGGAAAGGTCTGAGGTGTCAACGCAAAACAGCTGTCGCCTTATTTCACCAATGATGTGTGTGAGAACCAGAGAGGAACGTGTGTGCAACTGTATATCAACAGGCAACCTTCTCAGTTTGCCGTGCGGAAGGACTCCTTGAGTCGTCTGTCCATGCAGCCTTTGCGCAGGAGGGCTTATAGTCTTAAGGGTCACAGGCAGGAAGCTTCCAAAAACCCTGGAATATCATTTTTAGTGTTTGCCAAGCAAGCACTATTACTATTACCTGCTGCACGCCCTGCAGTACTGTCAAATTCCTCCGAAGTTGTCACACCAATTGCAGCGAGAAATATTCGATTGAAGTACAGGGCATAAATCCACTGCTGATGTTTGACATATAGAAACCATGAGCAAGAACTCAGTAGGCTACTAGCTATCACTTCCTCCTCCAGCAGACCGAAAGCCAATATCCTGACGTCAGTAGCCATCTCTTGAAATGAAATGAAAGTCTTGAGAACTGCCTCAGCCCCTGCAGCGTCACTTGACTCAACAGATTTGGGTCCCTCCTTCGCAGACTCCTGTGATGATCGACATCACAAATGCCAGCAAGTCTGGAGGACATGTCAGGCACATGTGGCCCAGAATTTCCTCGCAAATGCTTGTAAACTACTGTGAGGAAATTTGTGTCTGGCACAGCATGCCTATTATGTCTTGGAGTGTAATCCTGCGTCCTCTTTATCAAAAGTTATTGGGAGCCCATTATCATTAGGCTATTGCACCAGAGCCATCCTCCACACTGCCTCTTTCGCACCCAGTTGCGCCATTTGCACCACCCCCAATTATGAGATTGTGGACGTCTGCAAAGGGAGAAGCACGTAAGGCATCCCTTCCAGTGCTGGAGGGTACCTCCTTCGAGGGAAGCCCAGCATGCAACTCCATGAAGAAGCACTACACTAGAACCCTCATAAGAAACGTCCTGTTCAGAGTGCTCTCCCTCGGAAGGGGCAACTCAGTTGCTGGCGGCTATGGTGCGCAGCATCTCGAAGGCTGGGAAGCCGGCCTTCAGCTGCTCCTGGAACCCCTTGAGCTGGACCAGCTGGCCCCACTCTCCCATCTTCAGCGCTCTGCGCAGCTCGCTCATGTCGTGCTCCCTGCCGTACACGGCCTGCACCCATCATATGCAAATGTTCAGCATTACCGCCCAACCCATGCTGAAATCTGAATTCGGCCGGAGGCAGTTCTGCACACAGGAAACCAGCGTGCAAAAAGGGAGGAAGCGCCAAACGAAACTGAAAAATCAGGCTGCCCCACACGGCTGCCTGACTTGCACTGCTTGTTTTTTTAGAGGTTGCCAACCCCATCTGGTGTTCACTGGCGGTGACTCCTTCACAACACCTTCACGCTGGCAAGGTAGAGGATGATTATGGACTGGGAGAGGTGCTCTTGTCACGATACAAGCGATAGATGATGCATGCAATGGTCACAAGCAGGGCCAGTGCGATCTTGATTTGCTCACCATGCTGCAGCTCTTACAGCGACGAAGGGCGGTTTAACAACAGATGTGCGCGTTACCTTCAAGCCGGCGATGTAGAGGGCGATGGAGGACTGGGGGATGCCACCGCGCTGGCCGCTGCGCCACCTCAGCAAAGCGTGCACAGCGTCCGCGCGCTCAAACATGTCCCCATCCGCCACCGCCGCCAGCAGCGCCAGCACCATACCCACATCTGTCTCCCTGCACATCAACAATATTTTTGTGAACCAGTCTCCGGGTGTTGGGAATTCCCTTCCTTCTGTGGGACAGTCAGGCAAAGTATGTCCCTGTTCAATTCAGCTGCTTGCATGCCAAATCTTTCGGCAACAGCCCCTGAATTTGCGTTCTGGAGGAACTCCTCGTCCATATTTTAGGGTTTATATTTTAGACTTTAGGGGAAAAAACCCTAAATGTACACCCTAAATATAAGCCATTATTCGATGCAGTGTGGTACCTGCCGCCAGCGTCGGGGTTGAGGGGAATGATGAACTCGTTGAGGACGATGCGCATGAGGTGCTGGAAGCGGTGCTGCGCTGCCTCAGGCAGCAGTGCGCGAAGCGCGCCCTCCGCCACTGCCGCCCCCTGCATCCGCCCCTGCACCACCCCCATGTATATTTACATTTCTTATTTAGGGGTAAGGGTTGGGGGGCACAACAAAATATACGGTAAACCCTTGAATCCATCCCTCCACCACCCCTGGCTTCATTGAACCTGCAGAGGGAAGGCACCTGAAGACAAACTGTCTCTTGATTCCACATCGTTAAGGGGAAGCAGCGGCTTTGGCAATTCTAGTTAAGTTCTAGCAGGTTACTTCAAGGAACAAGTCCAGCAGCCCAATCAGGAGATGCGTGATCGATGGAGGGAGTGCATACCTGGGGTGCTAGCTCAGAGCCACCTGGGCTTGCAGCTGCCAGAAAGCCGTCCTCAGTCACCTGCAGAGACATGTCAGTTTCAGCTCCACAATGTTCACCTTACAAGTGCTCTGACCTGACTCACACCAACTCCTATTTTCAACTAATGCTCAGCACTTCCAAATGCCTGAGTGGGCAATCATCGGGACAATCAAGAGGAAACTATCCTGGCAGAAGATGCTGGTGTAACCTCCAGGTTGTAGAGCTGAGTGCTCACACGCTCATCACTGACACAATCAATTGGGAGCATGCAAGCATTAAGGAGGTGCATCGCAGCACCTGGGCTTCCAGGCGGTATGGGTGCACAGCAGCCAGGGGCGCCAGCTGTTTGAGCAGGCCCTCGTCCAGGGACGCCTGCAGCGCTTCCGCGGTCTGCGCCATGGCCGCGCTCGGCGCGCGGCGCAGCAGACCCGACAGGCCGCGCTTGGGCAGGCCTGACAGGCTGCGCTTGGGCAGCTCTGGCCACATTTTCTGCGGGCACAAATCCCAGGTCATGCCCTTGAAACAATGGATTCGTACAGCCTGCATGTGATACTTGACATGATCTCACATGACCTGTGATCTGACATGACCTGTGACATGAGCGCAGTGGCATGCAGCCTCGACATGGCTGTGCTTTGGCAACCCCCAGAGAAGGCGCTTGGGCAGCTGCGGCCTTTCCTCTTTGAACATGCAAAAGGGTGACCCTTCAGGGCTTCAACAATCTATAACGGGGCAAGGTTGACCTAGGCAATTCCAAAATGTCAGTCTGCCGCAGCAGCTGGTCATGCATTTCACTCTGCGTTGAACTGTGTTGGCATCGCCCACCTTGGATGGTGGCTCAGCCCGGTCTGGCTTCACTGCAATGGCGACAGTTGCGGTCTCACTGGCCGCTTCCATGAGGGCCATGAGTTCGTTGCGGTGCTTTCCCTTGCGCGACATCGCCAGCAGCTTCTTTATCTCGGTCGCCACCCGTGCGTTTGAGCCTGGACACATGCCTGGCCCCGTCAGCATCTCCGAATAACCTTCGTTTAGGGTTCAGGGATTTGAATCTAAGGCTTATGAATGTCAGCGAAGATGCGTGGGGCACTCAAGAAAACACAGGGCATAGAATCCTCACAAAAGATCCCTCTCCAGCCACAAAACTTGAAACCTGCTCTGCGCCATGTAGCGGTTGATCAGGTTCAGGCCTTGATGGTGAGAGCAAGCGGGGTTTGATGCTGGGGCTCAGTGAGTACACCAGTGTATGTGCACATTTTGACGACCCCTGCGGAGCCCTCCAGCAATTCGCAGTCCACTGGGAGGAGGCCTTCAGAAAAAACATGTCATAAAAATGTGCCGCGCACCGGAGGCCTTGAAGGAGGCGCGGAGGGCGCGGTGCGCCTCAGAGGAACCGCCTTTGCCCCTCAGAGGAATGCTAAAGATCACCTCTGCTGAGGCATGCAACAATGCGCTGTCCATTAAAAAATATGGAAATCTTGGAAAAAAGGGCAAAAAAACAAAACATGCGCACCGGAGGCCTTGAAGGAGGCGCGGAGGGCGCGGTGCGCATCGGAGGAGCGGCCCATGCCGGCCAGCGCGACTGAGAGGTTGAGCAGCGCGCGCCAGTGGCCGGGGGCGGCTTCCAGCACCATGGAGTAACAGTGTTCGGCCGCCTCGAGCTGCCCACACTGCCGGTACACGTTCCCCAGGTTGAAGTGCGCCTGCACATGCATGTTGTGCTTCTGCTGAGAAAAGGTTGGATAGTCAAATGTTATTTTGGGGGGATTTTAGGGTCAGGGGTGGGGATCAGTATTTTTAAGGTTTTATCCCATTTCAGGGTTCAAAGTTAGCTGCACGCACCTAAGCACCTCACCCTTTTCTTGACAATTGAGAAATTTGCAGGAGTAAGTTAACCCTCAAGCCGTGTTCTGGCCACCAGTTGTCATTCCAAGTCCCATAGGAATACTGCTGTGGTTGCATTTAGATTAAAAGAACCAGGAACAGAATCTCCAGGCCCGTCTTTTCCTGTTGCCATGGGGTAATTGAGTAGCAAATGTGCTTGAGGGGTGCAGTTGCACGGCCTGACCTCAACGTGATGCTCGTTGGCGCAGATTGCATTTTTGAATGCTTCCTTTGCTTCGTCAGGCCGCCGCAACGCACAGAGAACACAGCCTGCACACATGCATTGCCATCTGTCACTGTCCAGATCACCTATCCATCTAGTCACACGTGATTTTGCAACGCACGCATGGCGTCCTAAGATGCGCATACAATATTGCTGCTTGGCTACATGGTGAAATTGAATTAAGAAGTAATGAATAGCAAGCACCAGGCCAAGAGTGTTGCCTATGCATGTCCACTCACACACATGCACAGCAGCAGAGCAGATGCAGGGCACATTCGTGTGCATTTTGAGTCTCTGACCATATCAGATTGCATACTGCATTCAACCTTCCGCATGGACATCATCAAGGAGGTTTTGCAGTCTCACATTTGCGTGCATTTTGAGTATCTGGCCATATCAGATTGCACGCTGCATTCTCCTTCAACATGGAGGTCATCGAGGAGGTTTCAGGGTCTAAGTCTGAAGTTTTTAAAGATGTGAGAGGGATGGGCTCTCACCAAGATCACACAGGGCATCTGAGTAGGAAGGTTGGATGGCCAGGGAGTCACGCAGTGCTCTCTCGGCCCCAGTCAGATCCCCAAGCGCGTACAGTGCACTTCCCAGCAACTTGAAGGCCCGGTAGTGGTCCGCATTCAGCCGCACCACCTCCCTGTGGCAATAATGGCAAAATGTGGCAAAATGGTTGGGATTGAAGTCAGCCATTCCATGATGTGCTGCCGTACTCGATCCTCATGGTCCGGCTCCCTTCCCTTTGTTTGTCATCACAGAGTGGTACGGTATCCTGATCTCCAATAAATGTTTTATATGTTTTTCAACGTTTTCTTATATCTTGAAAATTAGGGTACCTAGATTTTATATTCAGGGTTGTAGGGGCAAAATTTTTTAATTTTTTTTAGGGTTGTATAATCTTTCTCTTAACATCCCTGATATGAAAATAGGGGGCGGGGGATATAGGAACTTTGTCATTGGCACCGTCCAAGGCAGTTCAAAATGGTCGGCACGCAGCTGGAAACCTGCTAAATTGGCAAGGAGGTGCCGTGAGTAACTCATGCATGGTTCAGGGAGTTACCTGTAGCTGTCGCAGGCGGCCAGCAGGCGCCCATCCTGCTCCTGTGCAATGCCCAAGTTGAGGTGTATCTTGGGCTGCAGCCTGGCATCCTTGGGCAGCACCACTTCCTGCACCAACACAAGCACGACTTAAAGTTTCCATTACCCCTAGGATTCAGAATGAAGACTCTGCAGGCATCTTCTCCCACGGATGACATGCAGCCCCTAATCAAAGCCATACGGCCCTGTCAAGCACCTACATATGGCTGATGGAACGACATGTTCAGATAATTCAGTGTCCATACTTTTCCAGAACAGAGAACAGGTCTCTGAACAAAGAGGTTGAGGTTAGTCTGCATTGCAATGCAGGAATGTAATAGGAGTTTTCTTTGCCTCATCCAACAGGGGATGTGCTGGGCAGTCAGGGTATTTTGTTGACAAGTTGCACACCTGGATGGCACGGAGGTATGCACTCTCTGCATCCCCGATGTGGTTGAGTTTGTAGAAGGAAACGCCAAGCCGGAACCAGGTCTTGGCATTGCTCAGCTGGTGTGCCAGAGCAGCCTCAAAGAAGGGAATCGCCTCGTCGTGCCGCTCCCTGCACACACACAATTGTCGGGGTTGTGCATTTAGGGTTTAGGGGCCAGGGTTCTGCAGAACTTTAAAGGTGGGGGTACAGCTTGAGGGACTCAAAACCCTATCGGTGGACATAAAGATTGCGGCATTGGAATTGCCATATTCACCGCTGGACAAGGGGCGTCGCGCCTAATTCTGGCACATAGTTAAGTACCTCCACTGTTTGTTGTGGGCAGTGATTTTTGATAGGCCAGACATTTGGAGACAGCGCCTCATCATTTAGACATGCAATACGCCATCATGCGTCGACACATGCTATGGCGAGGTACGTCATCAATGACTGATCAGTGTGCGTCAACATGAGTGACAAGCACGGCCTTCATCTACCACTCAAAATTGAGGGGTTTAGGGTTCAAAACCACATTTTCAATACTTATTTAGGGTTTTTAATAAAATCCTAAATCTTAAAATATGGAATTGAAGAAAGTGGCTGCGCACATCGAGGCGAGCAGTCCAGCAGTAGCGATCTGAGCAGAGTGCGCATCCTCTGACTCCAGCCCATCTGCGCGCTCTCGCAGCTTTGCCAGCAGCTGTGCCGTCCACTCTGCAGAAGCAGCCCACCCCGACCTCATTCTTCATCCACTTTAGGTTGGGGTATAGGGTGTTAGGGTTTGTATTTTAGGGTTTATGGTTTACAAAAGGGGCCTTTAAAATAATTGTTTTTTACGGGGAGTGCAATGGTGGATTTAGGGTTTAGGGTCGATGAAGGGTTAATAATTCTACATGACACAAAGTGGATGAACTCTAATGTAAGGCGCACCATCTTGATCTTTTAACAAGTGCTCTGAAGCTGAGGAGAGGGAAACAGTCATGCTGTGGGAAACCAGCTTGCATGATGGGAAATCCTCATCAACCGATAAACACATAAAGCGATGGCACAGAGTGCTGAAACGATTGTTTCAAGGCCCCAACCTTCCCGCAAAATCTTGGCTATCAGCATGAGTCTGTTTGCAGTATAGCACGGCAGGTAATCACCTGGGTTACCCTCAAGCTGGATCACACGCTGCACGGCCTCCAGCACAAGCTGCAGGCTGTCAGTGACGCCTGCCGGCACCTCCAGTGCTTCTTCGATCTCAGTGCGCTGCGCTGCGGCCTGCGCCGCTGCGGCCGCCTTCTTTGCTTCCCTCCTGAGAGCAAACACAAATTCAGGCGCGAGTGTAGTCCAGAAAGTGCAGAGGGCATCTGCGGGACCTTTTCTGGGACCCTCAAAGGTGTGCACTAGTTTTGGTGCCACATGTACTTTGTCTGCAGCTCTGCACATCTCCGGCTGCCTTTCACGTTTCTCTCCTGAGAGCAAACACAAGTTCAGGCATGAGTCTAATCCGGGGTCTGTGCAGAGGACATCTGCACGACTTTTTGGACCCTCAAAGTTGCATAAGAGACTGGCTGCCATGTTCTGCCCACAACCTCTGCACATATTCGGCAACCTTCTTTGCTTCCCTCCTGAGAGCAAACACATGTATCGGCAAAAGTGTTATCCGGGTCTGTGCAGAGGGCTTCTGAATGACCTGTGCTGACCCTCAAAGGGAGTATAATGAACCACATGCATGTCACCTTGGAGTGGCGGTGGCCGCAGCTGGCGCAGGCTTCTTCTCTGCGGTGGTAATCGAGGGGTCCGGGGTGGCCGCGCGGGGGGTGCGCGGGGGGGTCTGGTTGAGGCACGCCAGGATGCCATTGGGGCTGCGGCTGATGCGCTCGGACAGCGCATGCACCAGCGGCTGCTGCCTCTTGGGAGTTGTCGCCTCGGACTTCGCGGATGTGAAACTGTCCGCTGTCTGCATCTCCTCCTTGGCCTGGGCAGAAAATATTTCTCAAACACTTTGTTCTACACCCCTTAACTAGTGTTTTTTGTATAAAACCTAAGATCCACCAGGAAGAAAGAATACTACTATAAAGGCCCCTAAACCCTGACCCAAACTCCTAACCCCTAAATTTGCGCTACCCTAACCTAAGTGTTTGGGAATTCATATCTTGTCTTGGCCCGTATATGACAATCACGCAAGTCATGAAAGGCGTTGAGGAGTCTCTTGTGACAGCGTCTGCTAGCACTGTCCACTACATTTAGGGTTTCAGGGTTTAGGGTTTAGGCTTAAAATCAAATAAACCCTAAACCCTGTAAATATGGAATCATGTAGCAGATCCGGCTGTCGAGAGCAAAGCCCACTGGCTTGCGTGGCTCGCAGATTGCCAGCTGCAAAACACATGTACTCCACTGAACTCTTTAAGCCGAAAACTTCTTCCAAGGTGTTCACCGGAAGGAACCTTCAGGAGAGGAAGCATCAGGACTCGATGGCGAGTATTCCATTTGCTTGCTTGATTGAAGCAGATTACGCAGTTGTCTGATTTAGCAATATGGACTGAGCAAAGTTGCTATGACTAATTGTCTGATTTGGCAGTATGGATTGAGCAAGATGACGCATTGAAGTAAGCGTTCAAGGGCTCACATCCACGAATATCTCAGCATCCGAAGTGGTGCCCTCGGCAGATGTCTTGCGCAGGTTGTTTGGCTCTCCACTGGGGTCCCAGGTGTGGTTAAACCACTTTGACAGCTCCTCCTGAGTTTTTGTCGGCGTCACAGCCTGCATAAATACTAATTCATGTCATAACGTGCTATAAATAATTACATGTCATAAGTGTGATGACTGCCCTCATCAATAAATAAAAACAATTGTGATGACTGCAAAAATCCAATAAAATCACCGGTGAGGGTGACATGCAGAGCGTTTCCTCTCGAGTGCAAAAGGTGTGCTTCAGAGGGTTCACACAATTATGCGCTCTTCTCAAGACACAAGACTCTTCTGCCACCAGGTGATGTGGCTGATGACTCACCGGCGTGCTGGCCCCGGTGACGGCCTCCTGCTGCTGTGGCTGCTCCCCTGTCTTGACAGCTGGCAGGTCCACATTCTGCAATATCCACGCCAGCTGATCTCTCAGCGACAAAACATGAACGTCAACAGCAGCTTTCAGCACTATTTGCTCCATGAACCTTGTTCCCTGATCATGGGCTTCACATTATGTGCGGTAATGTGAGTCTGCAAGAGTACAATTGGACAACATGTAGCACATGCCATAGACCTACTCTCATGCGCCACGACAAGGCCTGAGATGTTAGTTTCCGACCTTGACATCCTTGGCGGGAGCCTCCGGCAAGAAGGCATGGTCAGAGACTGGCGGCCGCGGCGCAGCAGCCTCCTTGTCGGCCAGCCCGGGCACAAAGCGGTGCGCGAGCTTCGACAGTGACTTGCGCAGCGCCTGTCCGCTGCTTGGCCTCGCCTTTGGAATGTACGAGTGTCCCTGCAACGGCATGAGGCGGCCATTTCTCAGCGCTCAATTCCTCTTGTGGAATCAAAGATAAAGGTCCCCCCTTGGCTGGAGCAGACGTACCACTTTGCCATTCAGACACGGAAAGACTCGGTTTTTTCCAGTAAATGTGAGATTTTCAATCATGAGATTTTCCTTGACAGCGCTAGGCGGGAAGTGCGTGCAGCAGCAGTGTTGGTGCATGCATGCATATCCAGATCAAGTGCATCCAGACAGTTCTCAATACAGACAGAGGGCTGTGCGCACCGCGGCTGTGGCGGTTGCCGCGGCCGCGCCCTTCTGCGGCACAGGTGGCACAAACGAGTGGCCCGGCTCGGGCGCGCCCGGCTGCCCGGCCGGGCCGCCAGCCGCAGCCGACGGCACATAGCCATGCGCGGCGCGGCCGGCGGCCGGGGCAGCCGCCTCGGCCTTGAGCGCAGTTTCCGAGGGTGGAATATAGCCGTGCGTTGCGTTATCTTCAGCGGCAGCGCCCTCGGTCTCAGCCTTGGGGCCGTCGAGGGAGGAGGGAACGTAGCCGTGCGTGGCGTGGTCAGCCGTGAAATCTGTGTCGAGCTTGCGCGCGACCGCGGGCGCGTAGGAGTGGGGCGATGGGGACGCTGCGATGTGGATTCGGTGAGACTTGGGACCCGGGGACAGCTCGACCGGCAGCGGGGAGCCGGGATCTGCTGCCTCTGGGTAGCACCCAAGCGCCTGCACAGCATCTCAGTGAACATCACAAACCCCAAAGGGAGTTGAATGCTGTGCTGGATGCTTCAGCATGAAGCAGGAAAGCCAACCAGAAGGCCAGAAGCAATGCTTGCTTTTTGAGGCCGGTGGCTGAAGAGATGCACGAGTGAGCGCACGCAAACCAGCTGCTTTCTGCATGCCTACGATGTAGTAGTCAACACCTACGCAAACATTCAAAGGAGAGAAATACAGAAAAATGCAGTTTAGTTTATTTCCATTTAATTTCAGTTTTTAGGGTTTGAGGTTTAAAATTTAAGGAATTTCAAAACCCTAAAACTTTGGAAAAACAAAGGAAAATTCTGGTCTTGCATCACCTGTCGGGCAGCATCGATGGCGGCCAGGGTCTCAGGCAGCGGCGGCACAGGGCCGTCATCATCGTACTCCGTGGGTACCACAGCCAGGGCCTTCTGCGCGGCCGCGACAGACTCTGCCGCGCCGTGCGGCTGCGCCGCGTCCGGCAGCGGGTGCGAGCTCAGCGCGCGCTTCGCATCTGCCACTGCATCCAGCGCCACTGCGCAGGCGCAGGGGATACATGTGGGGATAAACCCTAAATTTATAATTAACCCTAAAAACAGAAACCCTAGGAAATATAAAACCCTTTGCATAACCCCCTACTTGCTGACAGATAGTACTTGCTAACAGAGAGAGTTCACAACCTGCACCGCATGTTTGGTATGCTTGATTCCTTCCTTCTGATAATGAGGCCAGAGTCCTGCAGAAAAAGGTCGAGGGTCCCGACAATGTAGCCATCCATTGTTCCAGGAATGTGAGAGGACAGCAATAGCCCAGGATAACGAGCATGGGACCCACTAAATGGGACATGCTTCTGGGTGCCTCCGACGTGCATCCAGGGGCCGTAATTCTGCACACCTGCCATAGCAGCTTCGGCGCCATCGGCTTCAGCTGAGGTGTCGGCGCCACGGTTGAGGGCGCGCTTGGCGGCGGTGACGGCTCGGATGGCCGCCTCGTGCTTGACCTGCTTGTAGCTCGCCAGCTCGCGCTTTGCGGCCGCGATCGATTCCTCCGCTGTCTTTGTGGGCGCCTGTCCAGCAGCAGCCATGCTTGTTCACACTTTGTCAAGACTCCCAATGTATTAGTAAGCTGACGGACAGGCTGCTGTTACAAGCTCCTGGGCACTCAACCACAGAACATGGAGTGGACATCAGATTTTTGAAGCTCAGCTGGGTGGTTCACTATCTTATGAAGCTTTCTGAAGACACAGCTAGAAATGACATCATTTGCCATGCCTGGCCATCCTCATCTGACACAGACATCAACGGATGCACATGGTCCCCTTCGGCACTAGTACTGAACTGTTCTGTGGGGGGGGAGGATCTCATGCCTGTCCAACATGAGCGTTGCTGACATCAACTGTCGCGCGGCGGACTTCCACCTCGGAAGCTGCGGCTGCAGCAGATTGGGAGTGCGCCTTGATGAGCCACGCATCGCTGGCAGCACTCGCTGCTTTCCCAAGAGCCAGCTTTGGCACTGCCAGCTTGCCCCAATCTGCACCACATGCAAGACTGGTGCGTATGCCATCGTCATGATGCTGGTTCAGAAGATGCCCCCATCAACTGCCTTGTCTGGTGTTGACTCAGCTGCATACTATAGACACTGTGTCCAGGTGATCAAGTGGGCAACTGGTGTGGCAAGGTACCTTATTCGAAATTATGGCCTCATGTTGGGTAATGCAGTCTCATGCTGGAACCTTGACCAGCTCACTGGCGTGCAAGCAGCTTTTCATTAGGGGCAGATGAACAAGGTATTTTCAGTGGCTAAGTGCATCTATGTGCAGGATAGCTGGCATGGGGGGCAGCAATGATCGATGACACTCACCTGCCACCTTGTCATTTCCTCCCAGCTGCTGCTCCTTGGCTGTGCTAACAGCGGCCGCAGCATCGCTTGTCAGATCTGCTTCGTTCTGAGCGGCGACCTCCTCCTTTACGGGCTGCGCTGCTGCGGCAGCCGGCTTCAGGGCAGCAGCCCACTTGCCAAGTTTGCCTGCCCATGAAGCCCGGGTGGATGGCTCTGCCTCGGCCTGATCTGGCTCGTTCAGATCCACGTTCTCCTTCTGTGGTGCAGTCTCATGTGTCTCCTTGGTGACAGCCGCTGCCTCTGTCGCCTGACTAGGACTGATGTCATCATCTGTAAAGCCCAGCGCCTCGTAGTCGTCATCTACGTTGCCATTGCCTGACTCATACATGGCGCGCAGTCCCTCTTCTGTGAGGCCTGCCTTTCCTACGTGGCCTGCATACTCGAGACACACCTGCAACAGGATGACACTGCATTGGGAAATTCAACGACACTGTAAGTTTGCTAAGATTGACATCCTTTGGGCAATCCCTGAGAGCAAATCTTGCCCCTCATACTTTGCCATGAGACAATAAAGCTGAATTAGATAGCAGCATCAATAAATGGTAGTTTCAGGGGATCAGCAGAAGCAGTGGTGGTGCACCTCGTCAGCAATGGCAGTGAGTTGGACAGGTGTGAATTTGACTGTGGGGTTCACCCTCGCCACAAACGTGAGTAGCTCCGCCTGCAAATGATGAAAGTTTAACGTTGTGTATCCGAATTTGGTAAAAGAAAATGTGCTTCATGAAATGATAGGAGCCTTCAGCATCCGAATGAAACATCTTGTGACATTGGCAGTGTTTCCCGAACAAATCAGAGTGTTCTACTCACATTGCAAGCTAAATCATGTCCCAAGAATAACAAGGCAAGATCGATGGAGTCAGCGAGCAATCATCCTGACAAAATATTCATCAAGGTCACTGACCTTGCTCAGGCCTCCGTCGCCATTGGTGTCGAAAGCATTAAATATGCGTGACACCTTCACCGATCGCACATCAAGTGTATCCATATTTGTGCCTCGCTTAAACAGGAAGAGCCGTTTGGTCCTCTCTGATTCTATGACAAAGCACCTACCCTATCACTGAGACTCACACAGGGACCGTGGCCAGAGGGATTTCTCCTCAGGTGATCAGCAAATTGACCATCTCGAGCTGGATTGCACGAAATATGTTAAATTCCTGTGCCAAATGGGTGGCAAGATTTTTCATCTGTTGCATCGAATTTGAACTGCGCTGAGCTCCTCAGCGCTCAGCTGGCGCTTAGTAATAGATCTCTCCGCCTGCGCGTATCCGCTAATATACGCCTTGTCGTTGCGTATCCAGCTGACACTAAGGCTGATGTCCGGAGCTCATTTCTCACATTTCAGTACTCTGCAACCACTTATATGCTTGTTCATCGCTTTGCAGGAAGTTATAAAACTGCAACATAGCGTCCCGCCTGTCCGTGGTGACCATGCATAAGTACAAAATGCTGGAAAAGATAGGCGAAGGCACCTACGGCAAGGTTTACAAGGCTACCAACCGGGAAGATGGCAGGCTGGTGGCGGTGAAAAAGAGCAGGCTAGATGTACGCATCACTTCATTGATCAGTCATTAAGGGAAACTTTCGTTCGATTTTGCTACTGTCCTCATCTTGTTTACTAGTGCCGATGCAGATGGTGGAGGAGGGTGTTCCTTCTACAACATTGCGAGAAGCCTCCGTGCTGAGGTCCTTGGATGAAAGCAAGCATATCGTCAGGTGCGATCAGTAATAGGATTTGCATCCATCAATTCTTTCGACACAAACGTCTTACCAGCTTGAATGCTGCTTTCCATCCTCACAAGCTATGCCGTGCCAAAGGAATCGTCCACCTCATTTCTGTGTACCCATCGATCTACGTGTTGAGTATGTGCAGGATGCTGGACGTGCAGCAGGTCACGGAGAATGAGAAGCCTGTACTGTACATGGTGACTGACGTGCTGCCTTCCTGAACTTCGTAATGAACATCTCACAGTCATCTATATCGAAATGCACGTTCAAATTCGGAATATATATTTACGCCTTTGCGCAGGTGTTTGAATACCTCCCCATGGACCTGAAGAAGTACTTGGACACCCATTGGAAGATCGAGAGAATGCCCCTTGCTCTCGTCAAGGTGCATCCTGCCCTGTTTCAGCTCAAATTACGCTACTTATTTGCTGCTTTGTACATTCGTAACCTTATCCAGGCACCCTGCAGCACCACCAAAGTGGCACTCCCCCACAGTGCAGTGCTCCAGGATTCACAATGCAGCATCATAACCTAGGGGTAATTAATACATTTCATGGCATGGGTTATATATTAATTACCCCTAGCATAACGCATGCCATGAAATACTTCTGTGTGTTTGCTTGCACCTACACAGAGGGAAGTGTGATTGCAGGTGCTCATGTATCAGCTGGTGAAGGGCATTGCCTACCTGCATGGCCGGGGAGTGATGCACCGCGACCTCAAGCCTGCAAACCTGCTCGTTGACAACCCGGACTCTGAGATGCCCACCCTCAAAATTGCAGACCTGGGCCTCGCACGCGTGTTCAGCATCCCCATCAAGCAATACACGCATGAGGTGACATTTGGCCCTGTCTCTGATCCGGCATGTAGTGTTGCCATCTCGCCAGATGCTTTGCACACCACTTTACACTGTACCGGTACACATCAGACGATCATATGCTGTCGTTTCTACATGTTGGAGCTTGCATAGTTCAAACTTTTTTCATGCCAGACGTTGGATATCTGGAAGTTTCAGGGATACTCTCTTTAAGGTACCCACCATAAGCACATGTCATGGCTACATGTATCACAAAGGCTCATTCTTGGAGGTCATGTGAAACCAACATGTGAGGATGAATGTATTCCAAGCCAGACATGGCAGGCAGATTTGCTGTCATGTGGCATCATGTGCCTGCTCGTTCACATCATGCATGATGACCTTTTATAGCTGTGCACACCGGCAACCTGACACACCAGCCTTCTCACAAATTACACATTTGCTGACATGCTTGACAGATCATGACTCTGTGGTACCGCGCGCCGGAAGTGCTGCTGGGCGCGACACACTATGCGCCGCCTGTGGACATGTGGAGCATCGGCTGCATCTTTTCTGAGCTCATCACTGGGGTGCGCCCCTCTGCCGCTGCAAACCACACAAGGCTAGGGTTTGTGATTTAGGGATTAGGGTTTCTGAGTGTCTAGCTACCTGACAAAGATGTCCATGACTGATGAAGGTACCATAGGTATCCATCCAGGCTGGCCAGCACAGAGATTGGTATTGCGATTAATTAGAGAAGGGCAGTCCTTACGAGGATGGCAGAGTTGTGTCGGTGTTGTTGACTCGCCTGTTGCCCTGCCACTGCTGTCATCATTCACTTGGTAATTCTTTAAGAGCAGGAGATGGCAATGCAGGCGCTGCTTCTAGATGGTAAGGCGTGTGGGTATCTGTGCCTGGGCTGAGAGCTGGACTTGTTTGTGTTGTGCAGGACCCCCTTTTCCCTGCAGACTGCGAGCTGCAGCAACTGCTCCACATTTTCCAGCTGCTGGGCACGCCCACCGAAAAGGTGCAGTGAATCCCTCTATAGCACATTGTGTTCAGCTGCTAAAACCTCGGCATGCTTTGAATTTTGTGACCTTGAAGAGAGGCCAGTGGCTTTCAGGCCACCGAAAGGGCTCAACATGTGCAACAGCAGAATGTGATTGGGCAACACCCATGTCTTGTGGAACCCAGTTTTTGTCTCCATCATCTTGACCAAATCGATCCCTGTACGTCTGGACTAAGAGCACAAGAGGGAGATGATGCGGATTTCTTCTGTGTTTCTTGGTGGTGTGTGTGGGTTAAACGATTATCCAGCCCAGAGTGACAATTTGGGCATCACCAGCTTGAAAGAAAAGGTTTCCCCCAATCCAGAAAAGGGGGGATCCCCAGTGTCATCCCAAAAGGCACTCTCACCTTGCTGCATGTGAAGGTGTGGAAGGGAGTGTCAGAGCTGGAAGACTGGCACGAGTTCCCCAACTGGCGACCCAAGGACCTGTCCAGAATCTACCAGACACTGGATGCTGATGGAGTGGACCTCCTGCAGCGGCTGCTCAGTTACCAGCCCGGCCAGCGCATCACGGCAAGCCCTCCCATATTTATTTAATTTTAGGGTGTAGGGTTTAAATTTAGGGTTTATGGTTTCACCTAAACCCTAAACGTTAATGTCACCTTTTTGGATTGCCACGCTTGGTGATGCCAACATCTAGGAGCATGCCGGTCTGAATGTGTGCGATGTCCTTGCTCAGCAACGCGCAGATCTCTTCTTGCGACATGTCATCACGAGCAATGCAGTGCCAACCTGCTTTTGTCATTTATTGTCGTTCACTAGTAGCGCTGCTACCTGCCACTTCAGGGCGTTCATGTTCAGTTCAAGAGTCACATTGCCAAAATGCATGGTCACACCTAAGATCAGCAGGAGAAGAAGCGATTACATCTATTCCATCCATCCTAGGGCTGATCAAAAGTCCTATCATTCCCCACCTCTGCATGTAAGAAGTCCAAACAATCCACGACAGATTTGGCAACCCCCAGAGTGCACAATGTTCAAGGGGGTCATATTTTCTAGATGTGGCATATCGACCCACAAATGTGGTGGGAGGCCCTGTGAACCACCCACCCACCCCCTTGTTGCCTGCTTAGGACTGAAATCAGGCACGTGACTTGACACGTGACCGCTTATTAGTAATGAATCATGTAATGCAAGTGGGATTTTACTCACGACACGTGACCCTAAAGCTCTTCAGGGGTGAATAAGAGGCCAGAAACCCTACAATACCCTTGACTTATAGGGGCCAGAAATGTCTGGACCACCCAAACCCACCACCCCACCCCCCGCCTAATTAGGGGGGTGGATGTGCTGGATCTGAATAATATGACTCCCTTGCAATGTTGTCGGGCTTCAGTTGAAATAGAGCCATGCAGTACCCGAGCGTGCTGATCATGTGTGGATGTGATGCTGGGTGCTGACTCTGACGATCAGAGTCAGACATCTAATCAGCCCTAGGTGGCTGGAAAAGGTGTGATTGATTGACTAACTGACTGATCATGCGTGTGGGATGCTATGCACAGGCAAAGGAGGCCCTCCGGCACCCCTTTTTCGAGGATGTGGATAAGGGAGCCATTGACCTACCGGTTTTGTGACAGTAGCAGTGATGTCACAGCCTGTCCCCTCTTACAGCTATGTTATTAACTCTTTGTGAGTTAATCGCCCCTACTTACAGCAAGTAACAATGTGAGCATTGAACCTCTCGTGTTCCAGACAGCTGTAACCGCGGTCTCATTTTAAAGAGTTGGTGTACCGATTCTGTCTAGCTGTCTTCATTTTGCCAGAGGCAGGTAATCAGAGTCAAAGACGGAGATGCAGGAAGGTATGATGGTTTGCTGACATGTAGTAATTGCTGGGTTTGTCACTTTGCAGAAGACTGCTTCTTAGGTGGATCAACAGCTTCACATGTGGTGGCCATGTGTTGATATTTGAGTTTGCCCATGTATGAAGTGCCCATCCATGGTGCAAATTTGTACCTTTGCCATTGCAGAGCACATTTAGTGGTTGTCTGCATTCTTCAGGACTGGTTCTTTGTCATGCTTCATATCCAGTCTATTGGAAAGTCGGGTTTCGCCTTTGAAGAGTATTAGAAGTGCTCTGATAGTGCTCTTTATCTAAGTCGACTTCGGATGTCCGTGCGCTCTTTTAAATGACCCATAGACCATTGTGCAATCATGAGAGAGCTCATGATGGAAATGTAGTAAGAAATATTAAATCGTCAGCAAATGCTCCGACTAGTCCGAATGCGCATTCAGCAATACTGTTTGAATTAAATCATGTTTGCAACTTTTTCACGACCCCAGCTTGGTTTACACTGTAAATTTTACAGCGCATCAATGGTGAAAGGCGCCTCGCATTGCTGTATAGTGCATGCCTTTGATGCAGGAAATCGCTCACATCTACCAGAGCCCTGACAGTTTAGCTAAATTAGCTTGCGGCAGCCTTCAAGACCCACAGAGCAAACAACCCCAGGCTCATGGCACAGCCATCTTGCATTGCCCGCTGCATTCAGCTGAATGCCCGCCATGTTAGAAGCACTTGAAGTTTCAACCTCATGTGCGGCCATAGCCGCAGGCCCGACGCGGGCAACTTATGCGCCCAGGACGACGGTGAGGCTTCATGCCGCACCATTGTCATGTCAATCACCTCATATTCTCATGTACGTAAACAGCAGTATGCACTGCCGTGTCAAGGTCATTAGCTCAGTTTGCGGCCGCTGGGTATGCGTATGCATATGCAATGCCGAGTCGACGATCATCGGCTCAGTTTGCGGCCACCAGGGCCGGCGCGGATCATCGGCTCAGTTTGCGACCACCGGGGCCGGCGCGGATCATCGGCTCAGTTTGCGGCCACAGAGGCAGGCGCGGCCCGGACGGCAAATGCGCCGGGGTTGATGGTCACGGATTTGGTGGCGTTGTCAGTCTTGTAGATGCCGACGAGGCGGTCGGCCAGCTCGAACATGTTGTTGCGCAGGCTGATGATCACAAACTGCGCGTTCTTGGTGCGCTCCTTTATGTAGTGCGCCACGATGCTCACGTTCTTGAAGTCTGCGCACAGTTGCACAAAAGTGCCGCCATCAGCCTCGTTCTGCAAAACAGATTCCTCGCACACCCATGTGATGCCCCCTGGCGCATGAAGCTGGTCCAAAAGTGCCCATGTGGTCCTTCTGTGGTTGTAGAGTGCCACCCACATTTTGAGCAGCTGGGCTGTCGTCCTTAATTTCATAGTTGGCCATTCTCTGGCTCCGGAGGTGAGACTGGGCCAATTCCCCATAGAACATCCAATCATGCGACAGTAATGAGACCAATATAGACAAGCCAGCCGGCACAAGGTACAGGACGCCCAATTGGCAGTGCAGCTGTTAATTTTTAATTTATATTTCGGGTTTAGGGTTATAAACAGTGCCCTGTGAGCAAGTTGTATGACATCTGCCTGAAAAGCTCATCAAGGAGATGCGCACCAAGGGCGGCGTCGATCTCGTCCATGACATAGAGCGGTGTCGGCTTGTAGTGGTGCAGCGCAAAGACCAGGGACAGTGAAGACAGAGTTTTCTCGCCACCGCTCAGGTTTGCAATGTTCTTCCAGCTCTTCTTTGGTGGCCGCACGCTGAACACGATGCCCTGCAGGAGCAGTTACAAACTGATTGAAACCTGCTGACAAACAGAATAATGGACGCTTGCCTGAGTTCACCTATCTTTATTTGCTTGCCATGAGGAGGTCTCAGCGTAAGGCTGTGCCTGGTTGGCCAGGCTTGCGACACACTTGCACAGGGAAGTAACTACGAGCATGTCCATTCCTCTTCCATTTTTTTCCTCTGGCTTAGCCATGGTATGCAGCTTCCCAGTAGAGACCATTTGTGATAAAAGCACGGCTACTCTCTCTCTTTTTCTTCAGTGCCTCTGGTATTTTCAGCCTCAGATTTGACTTCATTGAAGAAGCCATCATCCTGCTTATTATTACTATTATTCTTATTACACGTTTTCCAGTCCTTATGGACTAGGTACGTCTAGCAGCACCTTTATGGCATCCCTCCGTTCCTCTTGCTTTTGGCATTTTCTCCACCAGTTATATGGCATCCCTTTGGCTTCCAAGTCCTGCTTAGAGCAACAAAAAAGTGGTTTGTGCCTGGGGAGGGCGGCTGACCTCAGAGAAGGGGTCCAGAGAGTCGACCAGTTCCAGCTCGGCGTCGCCTCCGAGGGTGATCATCTGGTACATCTCCTTGAGTTTGAGGCTGATCGCATTGAAGCCCGCCATGAACTCATCCAGCCGCCTCTTGCGCAGCGCCTCGTGCGTCTCGCGCACCTGGTTTTTTTGTAGGGTTTGGGGTTTAGGGTTTAGGCTTAATTCAGGCAATTGAGATGATGCCCTTCAGCCAGGGGCACAATAAAAGGAAATGCCGCTCGGCTGTGCAGCTACTTGCAGAGTCTTGGGAGATCTGCAGTACTGGACTTCTTCACACCGTCACAACCGATAAGGATCAAAGGAGGGCCTTAAGACTCTGTCACGCCACCATTCCAGCATGTGAAAGGCATGGGGAGCTGCACCATGCAAGAGAAGCATTGCATGCGACGTGCTTACAACCCTTTGCTACAGGCATGCACTCTTCCCCCGAGCAAGAAATTGCTCAACCTGCTGTACAGCTCCCCTGATCCCAGCAACACCTGAAGACTTATCGCCATCAGGAACATTATCAACAGCTCTTGCACAGGCCCCTAAACGTATTGTGGAGTGAAGAGCAAGTCCGCTCAGCTGACGAAGTTTGCTGAAATTCTCATGCACGCTTGCCAAGGTGACTCCATGATCCTTGTCATCAGGATCCGCGCATCAGGATAAGGATAAGCGCATAAGGATAGGATGATGATAAGGCATGATGCAATGGTCTGCCATGGAATGACATGAAGCCGCACCTGGTTGCGCGCGGCAGTGGCCGCCTCAAGGTCTTTCAGGCGGGACGCATAGTCAGCGTCCTTGCGCTTCCACTCCTCTATCACGCTCAGGTCCGGTGACATGCGGCCCAGCTCCTCCTCCAGCATCGTCACCCTGGGGAATTGATATACATAGGGCTTATAACGCAGGGGGAATATACACCCCTAAACCGGATCAGGAAAGGGCGCATTGATAGTGACATGCGGCCGAGGTCCTCCTCCACTATCGACACCCCGGGGAAATTGATGCAAATGTGGGTTTATAACGCAGGGGGGATGTGCAACCCTAGACCGGATGATGAGAGGGCGTAGCGACATGCGGCCCAGCATGGTTATACTGGGAAAGTCTACACAGCTGTGAATTGCAGCGAGCTAGAGAGCACCTGTATTCGAGTTCTTTGGGGTCCAAGTCATCCAGCTCCTCTGGCGTCAGCGGGGCTGGTGCCTCCCCTGAAACGACACAACCATACCATCAACGACAGCGCAATTACAGAAGTCTGCTATTACAAGGACAGCTCACAACATGTGGGCAAACTTTATGCCTTGTGGGCTGGAGGCATTGCAATTGTTGATGACAGGCAGCACCAATCTCTGGACGCCCAGGCTCGAAATGTAAGAAATGGTAGACACTGCAGGTTTGAGGGGGTCCAGCGAGGCAGCTAGAAAATGGGAATGCACCTTCGCCCTGGGAGAGTTTCTTCTGGGCCTCGGACATCTTGCGCATCCACTGCTTCTGCAGCGACTTCTCCGTGGCTGCGCTGTCCCTCTGGTCCTTGATCGCATTGCTGATGTTCACCTCCGCCACCTTGATGATGTTCACCTGTACACGTCAAATAAAAAACTTGGCCTCACTTCCCGTTGAAAATTTTGTAGCATGCCTTTCATGCTAGAGAGCGTGCAGCATGTGCATGCTTGGCGTGGGCCGCAGATATGCAGCTTCATTTAAAACCCAGCACTCCCAGTGAAGCCTGAAATATCACTGCTGAGCAGCATTTTACAAGCCTGCAGTGCCAGAAAGCTTGACTATCACTGCTTTCAGCTCTCCAAGGGCATGGAAACTCAATCGGCCCAGCGCAACACTGCTAGAGCAACAGGAGATGTAAGTCAGCATACTTGGAAAATGGGGGAGAGGGATCAGCCGCACCTCCTTTTGCTTGCGCTCAAACTCTGTGCGAATGGCGGCGAGGGACTCGCCCTTCTCGGCCAGCAGCGCCTCTGTGGATTTGGCAGCCTGCAACACATCCAGCGCCTGGTCATCCAGCTCCTGCAAACCCACACAGCACAAGTCAAAACTCTCGCCTTACACCTGCCCACCTTGACCGCGCTTTGCTTTGGCACACCACAGACGCAAGAATCTATATGTGGCTTGAAGGCTGCCACTGCCTTAACAAGGTCATCCCCCTGCAATCATCCACCAGGTAGTTCGAGTCTTGCGCTGTCATCTGCAATGCCTCTATGCCTCGGTCAATGAGCTTCCGAAGCATTGCAGTGCATTGTGCAATCCTGTCACGCCCACTGCCTTGTTCAAGGTTCTACTCATCAGCCGAGGCCATGAAAGAGTCCACCATGCAGGCACCTTCTTGAAGCGAGATTAACACAAGGGCGGGGCACAAGGCTCAATTTCCAATTGCCAGCTCGAGTGGTTGCTTTTCAAAGAAATCGAGAAAAGTTTTCTTGAAAATGTCCCAACGGCAGCATGTAGCCGATGAAGGCAGTAATGATCATCAATAGCAGGATCACAACTTCCATACACCAAACCAATTCACATGGAGCTTGAGTAATTGAGATGCACACCTTGTGCTCCTGTTTTCTTGCCTCCAGATCGGTCTCTGCCTTGGCCGCATCGGCCTCGGTCTTGGCCGCTTCCTTGGCCAGCTTCTCCAGCTGCTTGGCTGCCGTCGCAGCGCCCACCTTCTTCTTGGCTGACTCCTCCTCTGCTGCCGCAATGTCCTGTTCGGAAATTTGGCGAAGGATTTTCAGCGACTGAAAGTGACTGAAAGTCTTTGCGTTAACTTGAGGATGCAGCGCAGTTCTCATTAGCTGAAGAAGCTCAACAGGACCAGAAGTTGTCTCTACATGACGTCTTCCGGCGGCTTTCATAACGTCTTTTCGCTCTTACATGCCCTCTTCAGCATGAAAGGAGCCTGCTCTCATTGTACGAATGGCAAATCTTGCTTCGGATGAATTCGATGAAGGCCGCTTGAAAAGAATGCAGCCTGTGTGCTTGCAGCTGAGTGACCGTGTTGTGCTGCTTTCTTAAGGCAACTCCCAGGGGCTGTAACAGGCTCCATTCCCCGCATGTGCTCCCATTAAGCCTTCTTAACCCCACGAGCTCGAGCACCTATTTGGCATTGAATCTGCTGAGTATGCTGACTATGCCCACCTGCTGCAGCTGAGACACCTTCTGGCACTGCTTCTTGAGGGGTCCCCGGGACTGTGAATAGACTCAAATCCCCGCATATAACTCCACCATTTGAGCCGCTTGTTGTCCACAACCTCGCGTAGATGATTGGGCACCAAGTTAGCAGAGGGGTCTTGCTGCCCCACCTGCTGCAGCTGAGACACCTTCTGGCGCTGCTTCTTGAGGGGCGGGCCCCCGGCGTCCTCGATGCGCTGCTCCAGTGCGGCCGCCTTGGCCTGCAGCGGCGCCAGCTTCTTGTTGATGGGCTCCAGGTTGCGCTGCGCCGACTTGATGTCTGCCTCCAGCTGCTTGATCGCTGCTGCATCCTCCGACGCCACCTGTACAGAGCCGCCAACTCATGAATGATCGTATCACATATTGCTGAAAGTGTAGAAAGCAATCAGGGCATGCTTTCTGAATGGTGCAGAATGTCTTTGGTCAGGTGACACTGATCCCGGAAAATGCAAAAAGTCATGCGCTCCTGTTGATTGTAAAAGTCGCATGAGTACAGCACCCTTATCGAGTTTTCAATGTCACCCAACCTTCCATAGGCAACTGCAGCTCGCACAGATACCAGTTGATGATAGAGCCTTGCGCGCAACTCAGGGCTCCTAACCTGACAGTGGGGGCCTGCATGCAAGTTGCCACCACATGGGTGGCTCAGATTGGCAAGCGTGCTGATGAGGCATTGCATGCCCAGTAAGTACAGGTCAGCGATGACTCACCTGGGTGGCTGCCCGGAGGCTGCCCAGGCGGGCGGCCAGGTCATCGGCCTTGGCGCGCTGCGCTGCGGCCTCCATGCGCGCCTTGGGGATCCCCGTCTCCAGCCCCGCCAGCGCCTTCTCGGCAGCTGCCGCCGTAGCCGCCGCCCGCTCCGCACGCTGCCTTGCCTCACTCAGCGCCTGATCAGACCACCGGACAACTCTCATTCCCACGTGGCACTTCAGCGCCTGATCAGGCCACCGGACAGCTCTGATTCCCACGAATGTGGCAATTCAGCGCCTGACAGGCCACCGGACAGGTTCTCACTCCCACAAACGCTGCACAGTACTTGCTGCAATGTGTCCAATTCCTTGCAGTGCATCTACCTTTTGCAGCTATGTTCGCTTGCATTTCACACGTGAATTAGAAGGTTGGGGGCAACCTCCTTGGACCACATCATATAGGGATACAGAGTTGCGTGCATGCATGAAGGATTGCAATGAAGGGGTTCAGGTAGAGTTTGCAGGGCGGCACCTTCAGGCTGGCTCCCTCCTGCTTCTCGGCAGCTGCCAGCTCGGCGGCGGCCGCGGCGGTGTCGAGCGGCTTCGGCGCGCCGCTGCCGAGGCACATGCGGCCGCCGCACGCTTTGCCGCCGCCCCCGGTCATTGTTCCGCTGTCGTTGATGATCTCACCCTGGACCCATGCGCACACGGTTTGAGAAGGTGCTCACTTCTGTAAATCAGGAGGGCGCTCTGGGGCCCTTCGAGTTTGCTCCCGGGCTGTTCATTTCACGTACAGTAGATGTGCTGAAACCCCGTCGCTGAGCAGAGCTTGCAGAATGACACAATGCATGGGGCTTGTAAGCGCAGGGCCTAAACTTGAATAAATTGAGTCGACCAGTCATGGTGGCAAAAGTCTTGGGTGAGACCCTGCAGGGGACTGCGACCTGCGAATCCATCATCTTAAGGAGCAGTGGCTCATACTAAGTATTAGACCATGTGAGAGTGTATAGCGGCTCCCATAAGGTGCACCATCTGTATTTTTTTACGGTGTAGGTTTAGGGTTACAATTAATATAACACCCTGACCCCTTTAAAAAATACAGGGCACACCTGGAGGGTGACAACGCGCGCCCAGCGCTTGTCGCGGCCGTAGGCGATACGCGAGGCTTGGTCGAGGTCCCCCGCTACCACCGTATCCCCCAGCGCATAGAAAAACGCCGGCCGCAGCGCCTCGTCGCTGCACTTCACCAGATCAAACATCCGCGGCACGCCTGTGATTGCCACAATGTGCTTGAGCCTGAGCACATGATACACATGAGGCGCCATATCTTGGACACAGGACATGTTCTTCAGCGGCTGGCGCTTAAGAAGTCCTCATCCATGCATGCACTGCCAGAGGGTAGGGCAAGTTTGCAGTGGCATGTCAGCGGCTCTCTGTAGTCTCGGTGGTGAGGACTCCCGTAACTCTCACTCTCGAAAACCGGGGTTCAAATCCCTTCAGTGAGGCTCTTGTCTCTGGGCATGTCCAACTGGTTGTTGCCTGCAATGCCTGTCAGCTCCTGCTCTGAACCACAATTTCCTGCCTTACACTGCCTCTTATCTGCCCACGAGCATGTCAAAAATCTGTGGATTGATGAGGGAAATCCCAGCTTATGGAGCCGGCCAACCAACAGAGGTTCAAATGCATGCTCTAATACATCCTCCCTTTCGTAAAAATGTTCCTCAAATCATCATTGCGCTTGTTCACCATTCATTCATCTGCAGGTGTGAGGGCATGCATGCAGATAGGGAGCAGGGAACGCCACCTTCAGGGGGTGGTGCGCCGGCCTGCGCGCACTTGGCGGCCAGGTGCGCCTGCTTGTCGAGGATCAGGAAGGTGGCGACGCCCAGCTTCCGGGACCGCAGCAGCTCCACGCATTTCTGCGCGCTGGCCGTGTCCGCCACAACCACATAGTCCAGCGCCGGCGCCGCTGTCGACACCGCCACGTCGTACTTGCCGTCGATAGCACCCAGGTCGCCTGCATGCAGCCATGGTGCTCGTTTATATTACTTGTCAGCATGTGTTAGGATTACCAAAATAACATAGAAACACAGTTACTAGCTAGCTCTTCAAGCAGCTGGCTAGCACGCTTCATCCCGGGGATACTTCACAAAGATTTGCCAGGAGATCACTGCAGTAATCATGGTTGCTGCATGCACCAAGGCGGCCGTGGATCCGGGGATGTCTTTGCGCGCGGCCATGGTTGGACTGGATAAGAGTTTTAACATGCACTCCCAATAACCAGCACAGCACGTTGTGGTTCTGACGTTGATCAGAACAAGCACAGAAGTGTTATTACCGAGGCGGCCGCGGATGCCGGGGATGTCTTTGCGCGCGGCCATGAGCGCCTGGATGATCGCGCTCTGGCTGCTCTGCGCGCTGCGCTCTGCCCGCCGCTGCGTCACCGCGCCGCGCACTTCGCGCAGCTCGCCGGCCAGCCGCTCGGCTTCCGCGCCGGCTGCCGCCGCCTCCTTCCTGGCCGCCTCAGCCTCCCGCCTGGAGAATTTAAACTTGTCGCTAAATTGGCTAAACTGATGTGCTCTTGAATCCAGCATATAATATCAACTAAGCTAAGATTGTAATAACATCCTTGACAACAGCGTCTGGTTTTGGATGCACCATGAAGAATGGGCAACTATGGCAGTGCTGCCTTCCAGTCTGCAGTCCCTTGATTGGGGCTAGTCAGAACGTATTATTTGAATGCTAAGGTAAGCAGTGGAAAAGGCCAGACTAATATCTAAGACAGCCCAAACAAACAGAGACATATTACAGGGTGCTTTCAAGAAATAGGCGAATGCGCAGGTGCACACCTGTGCTTAACGACAGCTTCCTCCATCTTCTTGATGTCGGCCTCCTTCGCATCTGCCGCGCTGGTTGCCGCCTTCAACCCCTCCTCTGCATCCTGATTTGACATCGCATCACAAATCCCTCAGTTGCCCTACAACAAAGGGAGGTGTGCCGCACAACTGCCTACCGCGCCTCTGTTCTTAAAACCTTTGGCATGCATGCTGCATACATGCCAAATCTCCAGCACAGCATGAGAAACAATGAACACCCAGATATTATAAAATGCGCAGTCTGGCTCTGTTAAAAAGTCCTTTGATGCAAGAAAATGGCTGTTCAGAGACATGGTCTTCTGTCTCTGAAGATGCAGGGTGATCTCTGACCTTGAGGTGCTTCTCAGCACCGCCTTGCTTATGCCAAGGTCTCGAAGCATGGCAATGAAGAACAACAGTGCCGCTACAGTGGGCGCTGTCTGGCTATGAAGAGCCAAAAGCCAGATCAGGCGAGGAAGTGGCTGTTCAGAGACAGAGACATGAGTAACTGTTGGTCACTGACTTTGAGGCGCTTCTCGGCGTCGCCCTGCTTTTTGAGCAGGAGGTCGCGCTCGGCTGCGGCGACGGAGGCGCGGCCGTTGACCTCGGCCGCCTTGGCCTCCCAGGGCGCCTGCTGCGTCCTGATCTGGCTCAGCTCGGCGCGCAGCCCCTCCACCTCCCCCTTAATCCCCTCGCACATCCTCGCCAGCTCCTGTGATTCAGGCAACCCCCATGCATTAACATGGGCAGATTCTCTCTCGACTACATCTCACTTAGGACCCCTCACGGTTTTCGTCAGCACCATGGAAGACTCACTCAAAGGTTGACTGACACAGTAGAGTGCATCTGCTGGACAGCGAATGAAGTCTTTTCCTGTTATCCTTCCATGGCTTCGATGTGTGTGGTAGGGGAATTCGTTTGCATGACATGCACTGCGCGTTGCATAGGAGGAAACTGCTGCAGGACAAGGGCATACTGTGAATATTGCTGTGTGTACAGGGCACAGAAACAATGGCAGAGCGTACCTCCTCCTCTTTCTGCAGCTGCTTGGTTAGCTCCAGAGCCTTTGCTGCCAGTTTTGGCGCCTGTTCCCCCAGTGCTGCAGCCTCCTCCTTGAGCACCTGCCAAGCACAAGTACATCTTTCCAAACTTTCACCTGGAAATAAACACGTGCAGCCTTTTTAGGCAAGAAGAGTTCCACCTGTAATTCATGACTCAGCGGTGTCGACAGTAGAGACATTCACCTGGGCCTTGGTGGCGTCCTATATTTATTTCAGGGCTAGGATTAGGGGGTTATTCACCTGGGATTTGGCGGCGTCCTTGGCGCGCTTGTCGGCCAGCTTCTTCTGCTTGGCCTGCAGGTGCTTGATGTCCTCTCGCAGCTTCACATCCTTCCGCTCGTATTCCTTGAACCGCTCATTCGCAGCATCCAGCTCCTTCTGGATCTTCCCATGTTCCTTCCTCTCCGTCTCATACCTGGCCCAGCAGATCATGTATTTTATTTCATATTTAGGGTTTAGGGTTGTATTATATATTTTATTTAGGGTGTAAACCCTAAAATAAATATAGTCTCATACCTGGCCAAGCGATTCATGTGATTCTTGGAATTATCATTTTGCCGAGCAGAGTTTGCCAGGCAAGCTGTGGAGATCAGCGCATTTTGACTCGGAGATTTTAGCTCCTTCCGATGGTCTTGTGAAAATTCAGCACGTTTCCAAAGCTTGGCACTTAGAGTAACACGTGTTCAATGCAATCAGGCATGCATGACAACAGGCATGCTAGCATTAGGAAAGAGTCCAAGAGAAAAAATCAATGCGAGTCTATTCAGTGCATGCAACAAGCAAGAGGCAGTGAAAAGCGGGGCAGTCCGTAGCAATTAAAGGGCGCTCACTTCTTCTCAGCATCCTTGAGGTCCTGGCCATAAGTCTGGAACTTCTCCTGCTCATGCTTCAGCTTCGCTTCCAGCTCCACAAGGTTGCTCTGTATCTTGTCAATGTTCCTCTGCAGTGACACAGCAATAGCTCCTCACTAACAAATCTGCCAGATACAGCCCTACCTTTCAGATTTATGTTCTCAGCTCTCACTTCAAAAATGGCTGATTCAGTTGCAGTGGTCAAGTTCCCAAGGAGATGAAGAGTTCTCTCGTTAGACTCAAAACACTGCTGTGGCATGCATGCAGTCATGTCAAGTACTCAGTCAGATGAGCTCCTGAGGCTAATGATGGATCCGGGCCATGCACATGCGCCGAGGCACTCATCAACATGTGCATGCATCAAACGCATGGCCATCCCTTTCTACATGGAGGGACGCACCTGGCCGTCGCGGACAAAGATTTGGAAAATGGTGGACTGCGTGATCGTGCACTCCCGCTCCTTGCTGAGGTAGGCCTCCGCCACTGCCTTAGCGCCCTCCAGTCCATCGCGCTCCTTTTCAGCCGCCTTCACGCGGTTCACCACACTTTGCCGCGCCTCGCTAAGCTCCTCCAGCCTGACCAGGCGCCCCCCGCCACCTCAGCTCATGCACATGTTGACACTCTCTGTGACTGCCGCTGACACAATGTGCTGTTTACTGCTATGTTTACTGCTATGGGTGCCGCCTCTGCTATGGCACTAAAGCTTAACACGGGCATGTCTTCATACGCCTTCATCCTTCCTGAGTTGATCATTCGGCCTTTAATGGGGAGGCTGACACTGACACTGCTGTACAGAAGGCTTTGGCCTCGGTTGAACAGAAGGCTTGCAAAAGCACAGCAGGGGGAGGCTGGGCGATTGGGGTGATGCTATGGAAGGTGCATCCCATTGCATGCGTGCAGACTGGCACCACATGGTTGTGCAAGGCGCAAGGGGCGCACTGAAGACAGGTCTCAGAACACTCCCTTCAGGGTTGTAGAGCTTGGGGTTCAGGGTCAGGGTGAAGGGGCCTTTTTAGTAATATGTTTTCTTCCTTCAGTTTTTACACAAAAGTCCTAGTTGCTCAAAGTGTTTGAGAAACATCCTCTGCCAAAAGGAGCGCACTTCTTGGCGCCTTCCTCCAGCTGCGGCTTGTATTGGTCTGTGCCGATGATGTCTTCCAGGTACTCCAGCAGTCCTGTGTCGTGGGGCCCCTGGGCCACTGGCTTCATCATGCTGATCTGCTCCACTTCACCCTGTGAACCCACACCAGCGCCCCATGCTTAGAGCTAGCTCCTCCGCTTATGTTGCATTGCAAGTGACTTCTTCTAGCTTGTCAGCTACGGGTGGCCCTCGCTACAGTCTCTGCTGCCACAGCGCTTCATTCTGGAAGCTCGTGCAATGAAGAGGTAGATCTGGTCATACAGACATGCTCTCCATGCTGACAGTTTTCAGCTACAAAACTAGCTTCCACTCTTCAGAGACACTCCTCTCGGCCTTTGGTCCGTTCTAGGTGCCCCGATTCTTTGTAGCAAGCAGGCATGATGGCTGCGCATGCGGCCGAAGCCACAGCAACACTATGGAAGACATGTCCAGGCACAGTGGCTACATGGCAGTCCCTTCTGTGCGCTCGACCAGCATCGAGTGAGGGAAGGCAAATTGCACGACCGTGCGAGGTCCCAAGGGAATGTTTGAAGGGGATCGAACCTGCAGGATGAGGAAGCGGTTGTTGTCCAGGTCGATGCCCTTGCCCTTGAGCATGTCAGTGACCTCTCCGAAGCTGCTCTTGCGCCCATCAACATAGTAGTTGCTGGTGTTGTTGCGGTGCGCCGTCCGCGACACCACAAAGTCCGTGCCGGGCACAACCTCAAACGCCTCATCATCCTGCAGAAGAGAATGAGCTTAGCGCCCTCCATCTAGGTGCAGTACCAGCTGCAACCCTGACAAAAGAAAGCCCTGTTGGCTCAAAAGGCATCGTATTTGTGCTTCTGCCGCCATTCTCTGCCCCTGGGCGACCACACTCCAGCTGATCTTCGTATTCATCATGACCTTGATAATACTGTGCAAAAGGGCTTCTCAGAGCCCACAAGCGTTACGAAGGTTTGACAAATTGACTCTCTGCACCAGCCTTTGCGAACAGCAAATTGAAGTGCAAGCAAGCGCAGAAAGATGAAGAAGCAGGCGCTATGGTGCAGTGTGGGTTGTGCAGTAGAAGGATAGCACTGCGCGCACCAGATCGATAATTTCCTGGAAGTAGACTGAGACCTTGGCTGTGTCCAGGTTTCTGTGGTTGGTGGAGTTGTGTATGAGCTCCGAGACTTTACTCAATCGAAGCTGAGACAGCACAAAGCTTATCAGGCTTTACATTCTCCACAACATCAGCAGGACTGGAGTTGAGATGTGGCCAGACATAGGTGAGATGAGGCCATCAATCTGGTGCGAACCTGCTTTGCCTTCTTGCCAAAGACAAACAGCATTGCGTCTATGACGTTCGATTTGCCGCTGCCGTTGGGTCCCACCACCGAGGAAAAGCACTGTAACATCCAACCTTCAGCTTCAATATCATTCATTTCCGACTACCATAGGGAATTATATTGCAAGAAGGATTTTGAAAGATATCATCTAGTTCTGATGTCAAAAGGAAGTTGACAGATTGCCTTCTGGAAAGCTGCAGTGGAACAAATGCATGCGAGAAACGTTGTTAGGAAGGGACCTTGTGGAACGGCCCAACGCGCTGTTCCCCGGCGTACGATTTGAAATTTTCCAGCACCATCTCTGTGATGATGAGTCGCCTGGCCTTGAGCCCGTTAGCCTCCGGTGCTCCTTCCATCTTGTTGTCTTGTCTGTTCCTGTGTTCCTCACTCTGTCAACTCACGATGTCGACACGACATTTTACAAAATTCTAATACACCGCTACATCGACGTCACACAGACGAGTCTTCTGGATGGACTCTCAGAAGCGCCTTTCCTGTAAGGAATATGACATCCTTTTGCGAGTCCTGCTCAACGTTGCCTTGTGCAGAAATGCAACGCTCTCTTCTCGAGTTCTGATAATGTGATCGCACTTGAGGTGTCCACTAACGTCCTTAGAGAAGTAGAAAATGAACGTTTGCCGCAATTGTTTGCATGCTGCTTTTAAAAGCCTTGAAGACTGCACGTGTTCCCTGCATGTGGGATGAACCATGCAACGTGCTGACAGCACGATAGGGTGACAAACCCCCCCCCCCCCCCCCACTTGCCAAGTTGGAGCAGGCAAAAGCACCGCAAGTAGAACGCGCCCGCTTTCCACCGGAAGCGTTTAGTTGTGTCTTGGGAACCTCTGGAGCTTGTCATGCCAGAGTCCCTGGGACTTTGTAGCGGTTTGGAGCCGGTGTTGTTTAGGGTGTTGAAGCCTTGCACTTCTCGAGATAGTCTATAAGGTATGCACACTCGTCTTAAGCAGTCAATTCTACCAGTCAGTCTTTCAGCGTGTTGAGTTCTTGGGCATTTGTACGAATCGCGCCTTCATCCCAGCACTAGGCCCTTCACAATTGCAAGGAGCCTTACTTAGCTCGGACTAGACAGAAGTTATGTATGGCTAAATTACAAATTGCCGAATAACACCCGTTTGCCTTCCAGGATGACTGGAGTGTGGAGATCAGTTTGATAGCGACATTGGCCCGTCTGCAGTGCAGCGTTCACTTCAGCAGGGGCGTCGCACAGCCGACGCTGTCAGATATGATGCCATGCGGCAGCAACTGTGTGCAGCAGCACCTGTACGTTAACATAATCCGAAAGAAGAGATAGCCGGCTTTCTGTGACGCCTTCATGGATCAATCCCAGCGTCAGGAGTACCACACTCAGATGTGGCCCCAGTCAGAGGATCTGCCAAGCACAAGAGACAACCAGCCTCCACTTTGCCGATTATACTCTTCCACAACGGCAATATACTGCGACTTTGGACGCAATGATCGCCTGGCATACTCCAGTGGGAGGAGGCAGCTGCGTTGGTGGCACGATTTCAACAGGATGCTGGAGATCGTCCTGGGACGGTATGGGGCTGTATCAGCAGAAAGGAGCGAGGAAGGCGTGTGCGGAGTGCTAGGAGTCAGCAGCACTGATCTGAAAGAGGATCCCTGGCGAGAGCTCAAGGCAGTGCAGTGCGCCTTGGATCTCCTGGATGCCATCCAAGAGGTGAGCTGCACGTCAGCCTCATTTCTAAGTGGACCACCAGTTCCACAAAGCGACACCAAAGGGTCGTACACAATGATTGCACGCAGAAGTAGCCTACCTTTGCATGGTGCAATGCTGCAACGTCTACACAGCTTGAAACGAATGTTCCTCGGTGAAATGTGAAACAGAGATCGTGCATGCATTACAGATGCAGCTGCCGGGGGGCGGAACATTGCCAGCACGCATAGGCCTGCACTCAGGGGAGGCAGCCGATGGCCTTGTGGGTTGCGCAAACACTCTGCAGTACAGGTACAAAACTGCCAAAATGTGTTGCATAGCCAATTGCCTGTGATCATGCCATCAAATCTGGCGTTGTGTCTGCATCCAGCGCAGCCTCTGACGTAGCGGTATAAAGCAGTTGCTCTTTCTGGTATTCTCATTAAAGGATATCCGGTGCCCTCACAGAAGGCCTTGCATGCCTCTCTTATTACAGGAGTGCTAACAGGAGGGTAGCAATTATTCGAAAGCAACAAACTTGTTCCGGCATGTAGGGAAACAGCGCAGTTTTCTGTTGGGGGAAGTGTTCAAGTCGTTGAACGGTTTGGCTGTGATGGGCGCCTTCAGGTTGGCGGGCCCGGCACTGTCCATTGCAAAGGCGCTGGCTAAGGCGGCTCCCTGGGACGGCATCCTGGCATCGGTGTGCATGATGCCTGGCCAGTTCGAGTTGGGGCACCTGTGGCAGCGTGCTGAGCCACTGCCTGTGAGCGACGGCACGCTGGACACATACCTGTTGCCAGTTCAGGCCGCCCCTGCCTATGCCGAGCACCCCTCCGCGCCCCAGTTCAAGACTCGAGGTAATTGCTTACCCCTGGTCACCCGGTGTGTTCACCTCAAGAGACCTTTGCAGCGTCTGCTGCATGCAATCATTGGTGAAGCCCTTGGTACTGCCCTTGGCTTGTGGATGGTCCTGCAAACGCTTGTCAGGACTCCCTGGTCAGTGTGCCCAGCCCGAAGTTGTTCACCAAGCGGGATTTTTTCTTGTGGAGAGCTCTTGATCATTCTGTGGTATGGAGCTGGTAACAGACGATGAGATTGACAAAGATGAGAATGCAAGAGAACGGCCATAGAGGGTGAGGGCGAGTGTGAGGATTATAAGAGTGAGAGATTGTGAGAGCGTGAGGGGGAATTGTGAGGGTGGAGGATGAGATGCGAGAGTGTGAGGCTTGTGAGAGACTTGCGGCATCTCTACTGGGTGCGGCAGCAATGGTGCTGAGGCAGGGGAGGTTGCATGCATGCAGGCCCGAGCGACTGGACTGTGTGCAAACGGCCGTGCGCGAGATTGCAAAATTTTTTGCCGCACTCAATGGGGTTGCGGCAGCGATGGTGCTGAGGCAGGGGAGGTTGGTTGCGTGCATGCAGGCCCGAGCGACTGGACTGTGTGCAAGCGGCCGTGCGCGAGCGCGGCGTGGCGGGTGCACGATGGCGGCACCGCGCTGCACGGCGGCCTGCCGCCCGGTTACCAGGCCTGGACGCTGTCCGTGCGCGCGACGGCCGCGAGTTTCGCCGGACGACATGGCCCGGGCGCTCTGGCCGCGGCAGCCGGCGGCGGCCCGAAGCCGCCCTCCCCCGCGCCTGCAGCCAGCGGCAGCATGCCGGCACCTGATGACATGCCGGGGCCGAGCTCCTCGCATGCGCCTGCTGCGATGGCTGCGGCCGCGCCTGCAGCCAGCGGGAGTGTGCCGGCACCTGATGACATGCCGGGGCCGAGCTCCTCGCATGCGCCTGCTGCGATGGCTGCGGCCGCGCCTGCAGCCAGCGGCAGCATGCCGGCACCTGATGACATGCCGGGGCCGAGCTCCTCGCATGCGCCTGCTGCGATGGCTGCGGCCGCGCCTGCAGCCAGCGGGAGTGTGCCGGCACCTTATGACATTCCGGGGCCGAGCTCCTCGCATGCGCCTGCTGCGATGGCTGCGGCCGCGCCTGCAGCCAGCGGCAGCATGCCGGCACCTGATGACATGCCGGGGCCGAGCTCCTCGCATGCGCCTGCTGCGATGGCTGCCGCCAAGACCGGGGTAGCCGCCGGGAAGTCCGAGCAGCAATCGCAGCGGGCGGCAGAGGCGACTGCCGCGTTCAGGTTGCTTCAGGACAGCAGTGGAGGCAGTGAGCAGGGTAGCCCCGAGGCAACCTCTTCTGACAAAGAGAGCGCCAGCAGCGCTGATGGCTCGGGGGCCCTGGAAGACTCTCAGGGATCGTCAGATGGAAACGTGCACTCCTCATGGCAGCCACAGAATGTTGGATGTAGCCAGTCAGCGCTGACTGGAGCGCAGGCACCCATGGGGCTCGCGGCGTTCCCTACGCCCAGGCCCCGGCGGTGGGTGTCGGTGGCTCCCAGTGCGTGGGACAACCCTGTCTCTGATGCAGGGCTTGGCTTTCATAGCCTACCCATCCTGGATGACAGCCTCCTGCTGGGCATTGCAGAGCCGGCGCCCAGCAGCCGCACCAGTGCACCGCGGAGATTCCCCTCGGTGCTCGTGTCTGCGCCAGCAGGTTCGACCGACCGATCTGAAACGACAGCGCGCACATTGGCCGCGCAGGCAGCGTCCAGATCGGCACAGCATCAACCAACCGTTCGACCCGCGGCGGCCGCGCGCCAATCGGTCGCGCGGCCGGGCGTCCCGGGGTCCATGTCAGCGCCAGGTCAGCCAGCCGCCCGAGTGGAGGTGGCTGCACTGCCAATGCCTGTGCAGCTGCGCCGGCCATTGTCCACTCTCGCGCCGGATGAACCGGTCGGCCGACCCGAGGCAGCCGCGCGTGCGTTGGCCGATTCGCCCGTTGTGGCGGCACCGGCCCAATCTCAGCTGCGCCTGCGCGGGGGGAGGCACAGCCAGAAGGTGCATGAGGACATTGCCGCGTCCTGTTGCGACCACACAACAGGCAGGACCGTTCAACAGACGGGGTGCTCTTCCAGAGGCGTACAATTGGTGACCGAGGCGGAGTCGGCTGCTTCATGCTGGCGCGGCGTTGCAGCAGCCGCCGCAGCTCGTTTTGGCGTGCGCCAGGACCAGCTGGCCTGCCTGGACTTGTCGGATGGCACTAGCATTCTACAGGACGCCAAGCTGGAGTTCAAGTGAGTTGCAAAATGCTCATGCCGTTGCAGACCACGGCTTGATGATTACGCGCTGCGACAGATCATGCGCTGCTGCCAATGTTTGTGGCCTGCAGTCCGAAATCCTTGTTTCTCCATGAAGACTTCATGACAGTGAAGCGTCCTTTTGAAGATGGCGCTCAATAATGAAGCATTCGTGCCCATTTGTGGCACGAATTGATCCAACGCTTTTTGGTGGGTTCTGCAGGGATTTGACTTTGGAGGAGCGATTCCGGGCAATGTGGGCGCGCCAGAAGCGCGGCCATGATTCTGCAGTGCTGCTGTTTTTCTTGGCCATGTTCTTGCTGCGTGAGATGCCCCCGATGCTATCTCTGGGCGCTACTGGGGTAAGCATGCCAGCACGACTGTCTTTCGCAGCACGCCAAAAGCTGTGTTGCTTGTGATCATGCCAGCTGCACCTTGAAAGCCTGATTTAACGTTGGCGAGAGATGTACTGTCCCTGGTCCTCGCTAGGCTACAGTACATGTGGCAACAAGAAATTGATGTGCTTGTTTTTGTGGCGTAGTTGCCGAGCCCGGTCGGTCTTGCCGCTGCATGTTTCATGCTGGCACTGCTGGCCCTGATGCACTTCAACCAAGAGTTCTATGAGCGCCGGCGCTCAGCCTTCAGCACTCTCACGCGCATGATCAGGTCTGTCCCCATGCTCGCCACTTTCCTAACATCACTCCTTGGTCCAGCTCAACCCTGATGGCTTTCTCTTTTGTGAGGGGCAGCTTGTGCATTGCATCCTTGACTGGAGTCTATGATTGTGTTAACTTCTCCTGCATCTGAGACAGTGGCTGATGATGCTGTCATTGGCCTCCATCATTACTGAAGGAATCTTCTCAAATTTGAGTTGCATTTGGCGCAGGACTTTTGCGGTGAGTTGGCACCACTTCCAGGGACTCGGCATGGGCAAGTCAGTTGCTGGTGGCTCCTGCCAAACCGGGCTCCCCTTTTTCTCGATCCTCACCAAGAACGCCCTGCCATTGGTGCGTCTGTCATCATCCTTTTCAGATCAGTTCTGCCATTCCAGCACAGCACCTGAACCTGAACGTGCCATTCTTAGTGTGTCTGATGCTTTCGTTCTCATTCCATTTCAAGCCCCCAAGTTGTTAAAACACAGCATGCTTTGATGGTTCAATTTTCAAGCATTCATGCTATGCGTTGACGAGCGTACGTGGGATAGGATGTGATTGCATACAACTCTTAAGGTGCTACTGTTCAAGAGGTTTGGGCAGTCTTGGTGATGCTGTACGTCCATCTTACTTATTTTACTTCTTTTTTATACTTATATTTTATTGCGGGTATTTATTTATTCATTTATTTATTTCTTTCTTTACTTAAATTGGAGTGTAGGGTTTTTGGTTTTTGGGTTTTTAAACCCTAGATAAAACCACAAATATATGTTTGACAAGGCAATCAATCAGATCTTGTTCACATGGTGTGTTGCCACGCAGGCTGCGATGAGCTTGTGTGAGGGCAACCTCCTGAGCGCGCACTTGCTGGGTGATGCACTTGCTCTAGCCGCGGCAGTGGCGCAGGCGCCGTGCCTCTGCGGCGGGATGGGCAGCTTGCTTGGGCGCTCTGGCTGCGCATTACTTGTTGTCCTGCAGGTGACTTTCTTTCCCTCCTCAATTCACTACGGCCACATGCAGCCTGCATTGCGAGCACTTGCCATACTGCCAGCTCTCAATCAAGGCAGGAGACATTGCCCTGCCCTGCCCTGCCCTGCCCTGCCCTGCCCTGCCCTGCCCTGCCCTGCCCTGCCCTGCCCTGCCCTGCCCTGCCCTGTCCTGTCCTGTCCTGTCCTGTCCTGTCCTGTCCTGCCCTGCCCTGCCCTGCCCTAACAGAGGGATGAGTAAACAAGCAGCGCAAGCTTTAAGATGGACCACTTGCGATCTGTGGACTGTGCGCATGTACCATGAAGGCACCTAATCTTGGAGGTGTGCTGGCCAGGATGCTTGCCAGCATTTTTTCATGAAAAGGCTGCGCTTGCTTGTGCGATGCCAGAAAGGGATGTTATCAGACATCCTCTCATAGCACATCTGAGCTCATGGCTGTCTCAGCACATTCATGGCCTGGCAGTGTTTGCTTATGCGGCCAATCATGGTATGCACAGGCATTTGGAGCTCTACTGCTGCCCACAGCGATGATGTACATGCTGGAGCGGCGAGTCCGGCTGGCGTTCCTGCACTCGGTTTTCGCCCCTGGTGGAAAGGGTGCCGCCGCCGATCAAGAGGGGTTTGAGGGTATCAGCACCGCCAGATGTCGCTCAGGAGCCTGCTCTGGCGCGGAAGCGCTTCCCACATCCGATGAGGGCAAGGCAGGCTACAATCGCATCTCTGGATGGGAGCTGCCCTCTGCTGAGTCCCCGGCAGTGCGAAAGAGCCGTCTGCTGAAACTGTGAGATTTTTGTCCGCGCATGGAATGTTTTTGTTTTTTGCTGCTGGAAGTGGTTGAGGAGTGTGCAATCCGAGTGGCACCACCCGATCTGCTCTACAGAGTACATCCCCTTTTTCTTCTGTAGGCTTCTGGATCTGCTGGTTTTTTTTAGCACACAATGCTCGGTGATTTTTTGGTCGCACAGCTGGTGGGCTCGCTCAGATCCACAGTTGGCACTGTGGCATCCACGGGGATCTGGCAAGGCTTGCAACGGCATTGCAAGCGCTTGCCACGTGAGGATGACACTGATCGCAATTATCTTGGGCAGTCTCGTTGATCTGTGTATTTGACATATGAATGTGGAGAGATCTGCCGCCTGTTTCAATGCTAGCGCATGTGAAAGCCAAGAGGGGATCACAGGTCCTTCTGGCAGAGCTGTTTTTCAATTGCAAAGGGCTGTTCTTGTGAGAGCAAACACACACAAGGGGTCGGGAGCGGCAGATCTCTTTCTCTGTTTCTTGGGTCCTGGGTGCACCAGCACAACATCCTGGACGCAAGACAAGACTCTCAACAGACGCGAGTTACAGCCTGGAAGTCGACCCCTTCTTTGTTTAAGTATTCTTGCTTTGCTGCCTCTGAAAACGGGCAGCCGCTAGTGCATGAAGACAGTCACTCGATGGCTCTTGCAGATTGTTCACTGACGACTACAGGGAAAGTATGTCGGTGCTAAGTCGCTTACGGTCTTGCTTGGTTTTGATCAGACATCACATGCACAACAAGGGAAGTAGGCGTATGCTGGCGAATGGCGTTTCGTACCCTGCGTGCCAATTTGCTTTTGAGTAAAATAGGAAGATTCGGCAGCTTTGTTTTTCTGGGGGGCCTTCTCGTGTTCGTGCCCCAGGAACCTGCTGGGCCCTCGGGGGTCTATAGTCCGCAGAAGGATCTGAAGCGATGCAAAGCACCTGCCCATGCAGGATGTTTCCTCTGGACTGCTTGCCCTCCTGGCATTGCCTCTTGGGGTTCAGGCCCCTGTGAAACAATATCTCGAGGGTGAGGAAATCAGCATGCCAGGGGTGTCAGAGGGTGGTTCAGCCGGATTCGCCAGTGCTTTGTGTGATAGTTCTGGTACAAATAAATGTGTTCCTTTTTCAGTTGCATCCCTCACATAGTACTGACTGTTTGCAAGACTAGTGTCCCTGGCAATGATACATGCATGGGCTTGACTCTGCAGTCGGGCTGCATGAACAGGACAGACAATAAAAGGGCATCTGTGCTAAAATAGGCAACCTGCGCTAAATAGGCAACCCTTCGCATGCTATGTGTTGTCTGTGTGATGTCCCTTCAGCTCTGTGCCAAGTCGACCAAGCAAACTAGGGTGGTCATGATATGTCGCAAGAATTATGTCCTCAGGTGTCAGGTACTTCACCTGTGCCCATTGAGAAGACATAACTCGTTTTCATTTTTTCAAAAAGTACGTGCACTTCCATGGGCCCAAGTGTTGAAGCATTGCAATTGATGCCAGAGAGCCGTCACGGGAACAGTTGATTTTGCTGCAGACATGTTAGCTGCAAGGAAGTTGACATTGTTGCTCTGAAACAAATGTACACTCAAGGAGGGTGCACGTGCCCATGGAAATCGCGCTTTTGTGGCCCCTATCATAGAGTTGTGCCTACCGTTGGATATTTCAATACTGCCTAGATCGACTGCTGACTGACACTCCTGGTGGTGTCCACATGTATGTCTTTTTTAGAGCGTCTGAGTGGTTTCTGTGCTGATTTGTTGGGATGGTAACATTGCGCGGTTGTAGAGTGACACAAATTATTGGTGGCTGCAGTTGATCTGGCCTTGTTCCCATGTTTGTTGCGCATAAAGACAAAGTCAGGTTAGTCTCTGCTTTGTTAGTCACCAGTTTGATTTCACCTGTGGCGCCCATTTCAAGTTTGCAGCCGCATTGGACGTGTTTAAGTGGTGTATCAAAGCAACGGCTATGTCCTGTTTTAGCTACAGCCAGGTCACGTTCTGAACATCAACCTGTGAAATACCGCATTTTGGCATACCCTGGTGAAGTTTAAACCCCTGCTGGAACCTGGGGGATATGCTGTAGACAGCATCCTTGAAGTCAATGTTGCAACTGCAGTTGCAGTTGAGATAATATGCAATCATTCAAATCCTACATCCTGCAAGCCTGCCTGGGATGTGCCCCTTACATCAGCATTTGATGCAAAGCTTTGAAGGGTGCAGAGCTCTGCAAACCAGAAATATAATTATTTGCTTGGATGGCGTGCCTCGGGTTTCCAGAACAAAGGGCCATCATCACACTGACTTACTTCTCTCCAGCTCAGATGTACCTGTTCGATTCGTTCCCCAGTCTAACATTCCGAGTTCCTTGCTCTGCCTTCTTGTGAATGTCTATTCCTTAGCTTTTTATCTGCAGTCCGCACTTCCTTACCACACACTAAGAGTTCCTGCCAGAGGCACAAGTATATGCCCCTTGTGTACATATACTACTACACTAAGCAACATACATTTCATACACCTTGATTCTCCAAAATGATCTACACATCTGCCAGTATATCTATACATACATACCACCACATCATCCTTATGCTAGCTACAGCCTAGTTGTTTGTCACCGCGCTGCTGTGGCATCATTGTAATGACCACTGCCAGCAATAAATTTTGTTGGGTGGCAACCCTGGAGAGAGAGCCCACTATAAACACTTTCCCAGGGTGTAACTAAAACCAAGGTTATACTCGGCACCCCATCCTAAAGCCCCACGCCAAAAGTCCGGGAAGTACTGCAACCAATTTTCCTCGCCACAGTCCAGAGGCAAAGCATGGCAACTCTTGGCTTCCCACAGAAGGCACCATTCATCTTGGCACCAAGGGAGGCAAAAAACCTCTGAGTTCATTGACAGGCTGGCAAGCTCTGCACCATCCTTCAAAATATTACAGATCCTATGATGATGCCTGGGCCGTCATTAAGGAGGCAAAAATTAATATATTGTTTTGAGCTAGCCTGGGCTCATTGAATCTTGCCACCGTGAGGGCATATGGGTAAATCCATAACCCTTAATCACCATGCTTCAAGGGTAGTAGGAGCGGTGGCTGGGGCTGCGGAGAACCTGCCGAGTGTAGTGCGCCTTACACGCGACCACTGCCGAGACGGCTGCATGGACGCCATACATCACCACTGTCGCCACCATCCTGCGCAGCAATAATCGTTGTGAACCCTAAAACTTAAATCCCCTGAAACCTACAAAAAAGAAGGAAAAAATAGTATGGTAATGCCGAGACGGCTGCATGGACACTATAAATCACCACTGTTGCCACCATTATGTGCAGAAACGCACCTAGCCTTCTTTGGCTGGAAAAGCGTGTAATAATAATAATAATAATAATAATAATAATAATAATAATAATAATAATAATAATAATAATAATAATAATAATAATAATAATAATAATAATAATAATAATAATAACAATAATAATACTTCCACATTCGCATACCGATAACAAGTGACTCTGGTGATTCCTGAGTTCAGCAGTACAGGCAGGATGGAAGGAATATTTAAAATATCATCAGTATCACTTGAATGCCGCCATACTGATGCTAGCGAGCATGATGATGAGCATGCTTTCTGGCGATTGCACATCCTTGATTGCTCCCCTGAGGGTTCGGGACTGGATGGGGTGTCAAGGGTGCGCTCACAGGACGAGGAGGAGGTTGTAGGTCTCGGCGCAGACGCGCTGGTCGGGCGCACATGGCGGCAGGTGCGCGTCGCGTGTGAACAGCTGCAGCACCAGCATGTGCACCGTGGCTGCCAGTGATGACAGCGCTGCGGTCATGAACGCCACCAGCGCCACTGCCTGCGGCCCCAGTCAGTCAGTCAGTCTGTCAGTTGATTGCCCATTTCCAGCCACCTAGGTCAGGTCAGGTCAGTCTTTCCAGCCACAGATTTCCAGATTTCTGACTGTGATTGTCAAAGTCAGCACCCACCATCAAAATCAAACATTCACCCTTGTTGGGGGCACAACCCCTCACTGCTCACACCCCATAGGCACATTCCCACCTAATCAGTCCACTGCGGAGCAACAGACACCCCCTCATAGGAGGCCAGGCGTCAAGATTGCCTCACCACCGCAAAATCCCCCTATTGCAACATTACCTAGAAGACAATGGCGAGACGAGAAGCAAGTGAAGCTGAAAAGGTGCCTTGTAGTCAGCGGTGAGCAGGTGGTAAGTTATTTCAGCGTGTAATGGTGTGCTTGCCTTGAGGCCGAGTGAGTTTGCGGCGGCATGCGCGCTCAACCGCTGCCGCGCGAAACACTCTGCAAACAACGCCTGCGTGCCGCCGATCGTGCCCAACAAGCCGCTCCAACAAAATAGCACCGCACACACCTGGCAGTCACACCCTCATCTAAAAATACCGTTATCATGCATGATGATGATGGTGCATGACGTAAACTGACTGTAATGAGTCACTATCATTGAACACTATCAGGCCGTGCCCTCTCAACCAAGATTTTTTCATCGAGCTGACCCGCTTCAACTTCTGACAGGACTTGGTGGCATATCTGCATACTTTCGACCAGAACCGGAGTTAAAGGACTTAGCTGGAAGCGCCTCTGGGTGAAATGTTACAGCGCATGGCCTCAAAGTGGTTTTATTATTATTATTACACGTTTTCCAGTCCTTATGGAAAGTATATGTCCCAATATATCGATCATATCCTGCAGCAATTCAATGCAGAAGCAGGAACCCCGGTGATGTTGCCCGCTCCAGACGGGAAGTTTGATAGGAAGACGAAATAGCACAGGTATTGGGCTCAGGGTTTATAGTTTTTATGGGGTACGAATGAGGGTTTAGGGTTTTGGGTTTGATGTCTAGGGTTTAGAGGTACTGGATTGCCAGCAGATATGATGACCAGCGCACCTTGGCGATGGCGACTTCATAGAATGCAGTGATGAGAGCGCCGGCGTGCAGCAGCGTGAGCACAGACAGCAGCAGCCACAGTGCCAACCACTTGGTTGCACCCTTCCACAGCCGCAGCTGTACCCATCCAACACACCCTCAATTTCGAATGAATTTCAAATGAGATTACAAATGTAGGCCCTCAATCTTCCATCGACATTTCAGCGGTGCGGGCAATAGCGCCCGGGGAAACCTTTGCATTGCACCTGCGAACTCACGAATCGTGTCAAAGATGACAGAAATAGCTACATCTCCTGATGCACCAGGAAGCCCGCATCATGCGACTTTGCAGATGAAAGGACACTCGCTGACAATGAGCATGCATACCTTGCGACAGAACATGCACGTGAAGCACAGAACTAATTGAGCCGCATCCCTTGCGCACTCGCTTCCAATGTCGACACAGCACCGTCTGCTGAATTCCACCAGTGCGCTGAATAGCAGTGCAGCATACAAACCACATGATTGCCGGCCAACGGTGCCACAGTACACAACAACAAGACGAAGCAGGTGAAGAATACATATCTCAAACGCGCGCTACACACACCGCGTCCCGGGCGCGCTCGGATTGGGCGTCCGCGATGGCCGCGGCCGAGCCGGCATGTGCCACGGGCAGCGCGGGCAGCGCGAGCACCTGCCCGCCCGGGTGCACAACGGGCAGCCACTGCACCGCCGCCGTGGCCGCGGCCGGCGACAGTTCCCCAAGCTGCGAGGTGATCGAGCTTACATCTGCATCCGAACGCTCCTGCCACGTTTTCCGGCCCTCCTGTGACTGCAACAGCCCGCCCTCGTCAATGTGCTGTGAATGGCTGGCAAATTGCCAGTGGCAATAGCTACTGAGGTGCTACAGGACCATACGGATTTTTGTGGGCCGTGCCTAAGGAGCTTCTGCGCGCCTAAAGAGGATGCCTGATTGGTCTTTCTCTCACAAAAAGAAACACATGCTGACAAGGACAAGGCAAATCAGCCAAGCCATGGCTTTAGAACAGTGTGAAGGGTGAGGTTTCATCCTTCAGGTGCACTTTCGTTGAAAACACCTCTAGGAGCAGTGCATGCATTTGTGTGGTGTTTGTTTGGCAGTATCGCACCAGGCTGCTGGAGTGGGAGAGGGTGGATCGCCTGCTCCCAGGCAGCATTGAATGCAGGGTGGATCGCCGGGGCATCTGTGGCGGCGTGCCCGGCTCCTGACAGGGCAGGCATACTCACACCTTAATCCCCAGATCCATTTAATGAGCTTCTAAAAACCACTAGTATGGGAAGAACAACTGGCATGTGGATGATGTGTATGGGTTGGGATTAAAGTGGTTGGCAGCGCAATGATCTTATGGTGCACTTGTTAGGAAACCGGTCTTTGGGCCACTGCAGACAGATTACAGTGCCACCGACACACACTATGGGAATTCCCTTTTACGTTGATGCTTGCACTGCAAATCTTTCCCTGGAGTTGCATTGAAAGGAAGTGGGCGCACCAGGTCATCGAGAGGGAACTCCGTCGCAGACGGGCGCCTGCTGCAGTCCCCCCGGCATGCACCATGTCTGTCCGGAGTCTGCACTGCATCCCTTAAGCTGCTCCTCCGCGGAGACCGCCCACTGCTACTGCTAATGTTGGCCTGCCATGATCGCTGCTTGTTCTGACAGAACTGCTCGTGCTGGTCGTCTGACTCCTCTCCTGAGCTCTGGTGCCGGCTCGCATCGATCTCCAGTGGAGAGCCCGAAGCGCGACTGGAATGCCTCGGCCCGCGGCGGCCGTACTCCCGGCAGAAGCTGCAGCTGAAGTTGCTGGGGCTGGTCTGATCAGGCGCCGCATCGAAGATGCCCGTCCGCGGCGCAGGGAGGACCGCCCCTCGTCCGTTCAGCAGCAGCGGTCCCCCGGGGTCCTCCCCGGCTGCACAGCTGGCCGCGCTGTCGTGCCTGTACAGGCTGCTGCCCGGATTTCCGGGCCTGTTCATGCCTCGGCCGTGGCGCACTGCTAGTGCCGGCTGCTGGACATCAGTCATCCGCCAGCCGTGCGGCGACTCATGGGCCAACTCATGCGTATCCTCAGGAATTGCGTGCGCTTGTGTCCTGTCTGCCCAGGGACTGCGGTGTTGCTGTTGAGCAGGGCTGTTGTCACTGTGCAGGAGGGGCTCCATGAGGGGTTGGTATGCACCGAAGGAATCTTGGGTACTTCCTGGCTGCTGCTGCTGCTGCGCTGGGGACTGGGAAAGAGCCCAGTCATGGTGAGAGGTGAGCCTGGCTGCTGAGTCAGACATGCTCAGTGAGATCAGCTTGGGTGTGTCAGGCCGGCTAAGAGGGGTTGACCCTTTGGTGGAGACTGGCAGGATGTGATAGCTCGGCTGGTGCGCCCTTTGCTGGGCTGTTCTACTTGGATCGAATCCCATAATTGGGATGCTGCTGCTTGGTTGATGGCTGCTCCTGCTCAAGGAACTGCCCTCGCCATCAGGCGCAGTTGAATCACCTGTCCAGCAATCACATCTTCTTTTATCCTAAAGGTGAATTGAGTTGTCCTTGTCATTCTGAAATGTGCGCCCACTCATGCGCATTGCAAACTTTAAATCAAGCACAACCGAGAATTCAGTTTGCTCCTTGTTACGGATGCAGGGCTGCTTTGTGGTTGCAATGCCAAATGGGCCTGGTACTTGCCTTCACTGAGGAGCAGTGGATCTTTTAGAGGGTCTGCACCTCCATTGCCTCGCACCCACGATGTCAAAGACCACATGGTGTAAGCCAGCCTGTGCACTTCAATTTTTGACGAGAGCTTGACAGATGCACTGAAGACGCCAAGACCAGAGCTGCTCAAAGAATGTCCGAATTGAAGTGACCCTCCATATGACCCTTCATGCGACGTTTGCGAGACCGTCAATGATCTTTCAGCAAATCAAAGGTCTGATTTGCTCACCTGTCGACAGAGACCCTTGGAACACTAGTGGTCAAGTACCGCTTTCAACTTCGCTGTGAACTTGAGATGCACGCCGTTGGGATTATGTGATGATGTAGGTATGATAAGGTCTTAGTCAAAACTAGGGCTCATCAAGGTATGTAGTCCGCAAACTGACCGACTGCTGCATCACGGCATGTGTCGATGTTAGATTCCGCATCGGCAGTGTGCCGATTGCCGTGTACTTCGAGAGTGGGAGGTCTTGGCTTTTAAGTGCAGTGGGTGGGAAACGCACTCAATGCAAGTGATGTGCATGTTCTCGCTGGGTTGGTCAATCTCGGACTTGGGCTCCGACACAGAAAGCCAAAACAGGACGGACGAAAGCAGAAAGGGACATCTGTGACGTCAGCGTCGTGAGAACTAGCGCTGGACAAGGATCTGCGACAGCAACTCCGCACATTTGAGGTGAAAGTGATGTAGAACCAATCGTGGTTTGTTGCTTTCTTGGAGGATTGCTGCCAGCCCGAGGGCCGGAGTGCACGTGTCAAAAGTGTTCGTCGAAGTTCCAAACTTCGTGTCGTACAGCATAGGTGGCTCAATGTCTTCGCTTTTCATTCACTTTTTTACGTTATGATACTGCAACTTGAGGTTGCGGGTCTCCACAGCAAATCACGTCGAGAAAGCACTCTTCGTCGCGTTGCGGCACGTTCCCGATGGGCACAAGTTCGCAGCAATTCTGGACATCCCTAGCACTTTGTGCACTGTTCTTATGCTGTAGGGTCGACCTCTGCGAAGGTAATGTTTGTTGCTCATCCGCGGTAAATACACACGGCTCGGCGTACACCTGCTTCAGTCTAGCGTGGGTGTGTTAGGGGAAATGACAGGGGTGCATCTGCACAGCAAGGTCCTCGACAGAGCGGTACACGTAGTAACTGCTGTCCTTTCAAACACTCTTACGCCAACACGTCATGTTCGCGCCCTCGTGCGCTTTAGAGATTAAAGACTCCTTCCAGGAGTCGGTCCAGCTCCAACATCGACCGGAATGGTGTTGGCAACAGTAGATCGTAGCAGAACTCTTCAAGCATCGATCCGTTGGTTGTTGCCCGTCCAAGCAGGTCAGAGGCGTGCTTCGAATGAGGAGACAGCACCTGCCCCAGCCCCAGCGCTCGCGAGGAGAGGGGCGGCCTCGCGGCGATCTGCACAGCCTCCCTTGATCAGGGCATATGCCCCTGCCCCAGCCCCAGCACCAGCGCCTGCGCACCACCGCACCGCGCCAGCTCACGATAGGCAGGAAAAAACTCCGCGCTCGGCCGCGGCCGCCGGCTCGCCCGGGCCGGTGCCGCGACCGGCGGTCGGCTCGGCCACCATATCGCGGATGGCCGCGATCCGCGCGCCCACCCCGGACACTCCGGCGGCCATGCGCGCACCGGTCGGCGAGCACCCGGAGCACGCAGCATCAAAGCCGGAAGCGCCGGCCGCTCCAGCCGCTGCGCGCACCGCCGCGACCGCGGCCCCCGAGAACGCCACCACGCTGTTTGTCATCTCCGCCAAGAGCGCCACCGTGACACAGCTCGGCCGAAGCAGGTATGGCGCGCACCCGGCCTGCTGCAACCTCCTGGGTGTAAACGAGCTGACCTGTGAAAACGAGTGAACAACCCGCTACGTAGGGGTAGAACCTGGACAACAAGACAATCCGAAGAGTCAACTGCTGCACAGTGGAAACACAGTGGCACTCCCGACGCGCAGGACACACTCAAGAGACACAAGTAACCTGTCACCAATCCGATGATGCCATCATTATTTCTTTTCTTATCGTCTATGATCGGGAATGTGGCAAAAGATTCGTGTGATGCGATGCTGCAGGAATGCGTCCATAACGCTGGAGGGGGTGGACCCCTGGGCCACCTGGTTTGTGGACAAGCCTGTGCGCCGCGGGGGAAGGATCATGGCCGAGCGCTTTTTTGGGCAGGACTTCTGGGACAATGGTGCGCTGATGTTCGATTCCATTAAACAACACACACCTTTTTTGTGGTTAGGACTTCTGGGACAACGGTTTGCTGATGTTCATTTTCATTCAACAACACACACCATTTGCCGCTGCATTTCTCAGTACCCTTTTTGTATCGTGGTTAAGACTTCAGGCCCCTGAAAAACGAGGCGCCTACCTTTTTTTCCTGCCCGGTAAATTGGCGTTTTCGTTGCTTGCAGATACTTGGGTTGGCTTCCCGGACATTGCAATGTACTCCAGGTGGGACTTCAACCTGAACCAAACACTTATACCGCAACCCCTCTAGTTTTACATAACCCCATGTTCATAGCTTCTGTGCCGCCTGCTTCGCTGCGCAATTGGCATGCTTGGTATGAAAATTAAAGGCACATCTTCCAGCGTATACTCTTTGTACAGTGACCACGAGACGTCTAGCTTCCTGCTTGTGACTCTCCTTGCATACTTGGCAGACGAGTCCCAACACATGAAAAACAAGCACTTTATGTCTGTGTTTCATTGCGTGGCTAACATTTGGTGGTGCCCATGCAGCGGCGTGGCAGGATCAGGGGATCAAGGGGACAAAGTCATGGTCATTTCTGTGGCGTATAATCCCCGATATACCAACTACACACAGGCGACAAGCACCATGTCAACGATGTCCATTCTCTCCGATGGCTCTGTTTCCATTCCCCTTGTCACTCTGGGCAAAAGGTGTGCCCCTTTTTAATCCTTGTAACATATATCCATGTCTTTGGGGTTCAGCAATCTTCACGACTCAGTATTAGCCTCGAATTTGTCAGGCGTCAAAACCTCACCTTTGCCAGTTAATTGTTTTGCCAAGTCATTGCCAGAATGTCACCGGTGATAAATTTCTCCCATCGCAGAGCATTGCCATCCATGTTGCTTTTTGAATCTGTGCTGAAGGAAAGCCCGATGCATCAACCGCAGTATACGGCATTGGTAGATCAATGATAAGTTGTGTCTGAAGGCTTCCAGGCATGCATACTGTTGCAAATCTATAGTGAGGCTGGCAGAGATCTCACATTATTACTTATTGTTATTATTATTACACGCTTTTCCAGCCGAAGAAGGCTAGGTGCGTTTCAGCAGCACTGCAATAGACGTTTGCCATGACTACATTATTACTGCAGCCCATCAAGGCCGGGGCTTTGCAAGAAGCCCGCGGTGTGTGTCAGGCTTTCATTTCATGTCCATTCATTTCAACACTTTCTCAGCTTCTTCCTGAGAAGCTCTTTGTTTCCATTATGAGATGTAGCTACAGCATCTGCATCATTATGCATGAGAAAATAATGAGATGATTTAGGGTAGCAAGAGGCTGCCAAAGACCAATGAGCCTCAGGTGGCTCCCAAGGGTCTCTAAAATGTATTATTATTAATAATAATAATTATGTAGGAAAAGGGCCTCATGCCGGGAAGCTGACATGATGCTTAAGCCCCTTAGATCTTGCCTAATCATGTCCGTGGATCTCAAATGCTGAGGGTATGAGCCATTTGCAGCAACACCGGAGAGGACACAGTGGCAGGCTACTACAGCGGTATAAGGGGCACGTTGGCTGATGGGCCCACAGTCATAAATGGCACGGCACTTGGACGGACACGAAACGCCGTCTACTCCAACGTGGCGCTTTTCGTGTAAGCCACTGTTTTCAGTGACCTACTTGCAGTCTATCCCCGCTGCAGAAACTGGCTTCCGCAATGAATAACCGGCAGTGCAGGCATTTGCATGCAGAACTGGTTTAACCATGTTGGCAGAGAGGCAGCTGCAAATGTGGACGTTCTCGTGCACAGTGTGGTGTGCTTCAGGACAGAACCTTGACTTTATATTCCTAGGGGCTCAGAAATCCTTCTGGTGCTTAAGGCTTGGGGGTTGACAATCACAGCACAGGTGGATGCTTCCTTCAGGAAATAGGTGTTTCTGTGAAGGGCGTCTGTGTGTCCCGGGAACTTGTTCCTCAAACGCTGGAGCTAGGCTGTACAACTCTTGGGGGAAAGATTTAGGGGGTTATGATTAAGGCGAAGAGGCCTTTACAGTTACAGTTTTAATCCTGAACGCAACTTTTTTATGATGCAGGGTAATAATGCCAAAAACCCTAAGTTGGGGGGTGTAGAGCAGTGTGTACAAGATGTGTTATTCTGTTGTCATTATCTGGCGCATGGCTTAAGGTGTGAGTGTGTGCTACACCTACAGGGAGACCTCAAGATGCGGCTGCAATGTGCTGGGATCATGTGGATGCCCGGATGCCATTGGGACGGGTGCCAGCATCTGATAATACCGGCTATCCTGGCCTGGCAGCACTGCAAGAGAAGGGGTATTTGACAATACCGGCTATACTGGCCTGGCAGCACTGCAAGGGAAGGGGTATCTGACAATACCGGCTTTATTGGCCTGAAAGCACTGCAAGGGAAGCGGTATCTGACAATACCGGCTTTATTGGCCTGACAGCACTGCAAGAGAAGGGTTCCTAGAAATGGCATCAATAGAAGAGCGGGTTGCAAGAGAGCAGCAGCAGTGGGGGGATTAAGCTGAACACAGTCTGCGATGAGATCGAGAGCAGGAACAGCCGGCAATGAGTGCGCTTCATTTTTCAGCGAAGAGGACTCTCTTTCTTTTTTGGCAGGGAAAAAAGCATGGATGAGGGTTCCTAAAACCCCAAACCCTGAATATATAGGCATGTCATGTCTGTATATGTTGCGGGCTGGCAACCTGGGGCCTTACATGAAACTGCTTTCATCCTCTTTTCCTTCTGCGAGTGGTCGCACAAGGGTCTTGGTGAGGTGCTCTTTTACATTGACAGTGGCAGAACAATGTTGATGCGATGATGCATTGTTTGTGCTTCTGGCAAAGGGGCATTTTGGAGTGCTCTGTACAAAATTCCAGGCGCTGTTGTGCGTCTGTGGACATTTCATGATTGGCAGCAAGACTCTGCTATTGTTCAGGGCCTCCTTGGTATTTGGTGAGTGTCATGCATTGTCAGCTTTTTCCTCAGATCAGTACCCCAGGCCCTGAAAAGGGGCTGTCTCAAATCCCCTTTTTTGGCATCGCAATACACCTCCTGAGGGGTGACAAGTTATTGGAGACCAGGTAGCCAAGGGGTTACCTAAAACGGCAGCTTCAGAGAAGGATTTAAGACCTCAGTCCTGCAGTTTGACAGAGTGTTGACATTTCGAAAACATGTTGTTCAGACCAGTACTGCATGGTGTCACCGGATGGAAGTGAGATGCAGTGGAAATGAATTTGGCTCTTTCTGTGTTTGTGGTGGCGACACCACTGTGGCCCCTGATTTTGCTGCGTGCGTGCCGGCGTTTTCAAACATCTTGCCATGCAGCAGTTTGAGGCCGCGGTATTCTGTGGAGGAGGAAAAACAGTTCTGGGTGTTCTCTCTGTGTGGTTCCCCTGTGTGTCAGAGGCACAGCGAGCAACTAGGCAAAAGTACCGAAGCAGCCTGCGAAAGTATGCAGCTCTGCTATTGTTTGCTCCGCTTTGGACAGTGTACACTAGCCATCATGTCGCTGCCGATAGCAAGATTGCGTGCGAGCGTGCACTCCTGCTATCAGCATGTACTGTTTCGTGCACTGCTGTGAAGAGCTCTGGATTCCACCAGAGCTCTGGGTTCCAAAACTTCTGATACTGTGAGCAGACATAGCATGGCTGTCCATGCAAAGCGTGAACATTTGTCATGATCAGTGATCAGAGTGGGGTGTTTAGTCAAGATGGGGGACGGAATATTCTCGGAAAGTCTGAGAATGTCTTTTAAAAGTTCTGGATCCAAGGCCAGAGGGCCGTGGAGTCTTTGTCAAGTTGGTGAAGTTGCTTTCATGGCACTCTGTTTTGCCTGGGTTGTGACTGAGAGCAGTGTTGCATGACCATGACTAGCCATGACAAGTACTCCTTGAATGATATCGTCAATGACTGACTGTAGGGGTGGTCGACAATAGTAGTATACGTGGAGCGACAATCTGGTCCACTTTAGTGGCGACATTTATTTCATTCTGTAAAGCTCTTGCTTGCTAGCCCTTGCAATGCTGTATGACAGCTCAAAGTCAGTGAGCCGAGACAAATTCACCGTCCTGGAAATATCACTGCCTGCTGCCACAGCGGCTTCCTGAAATTTCTGGCACTTATCCTGTCCCAACGAGTTCTGAGCATGACTGCGTACGCAGTTATGTACACTGCCACCAACAGGATGTTTAGTATAATCAACAGGATGCCCTAAGCTGACAGTACCAAAAAGCAGGGGTCCAAGGCAAGAAGAACACTAGTGATGCACTGCATCAGGCGTTCTGTCAGAAGTCGCCTTGAAGCGCCATCACAAAAAGATGGTTTTGCATTCAACGATATGCCAAACTTGCAACCAGCTGGATTGCTGGGTCGGGCCAGTCACCCTGCCGCACCCAATCATTTTTGCATGACTGAAAGGTCAGATGGATAGCTTCAGAACTCATTCCTTCGCCTGATCAGGCGACATTAAATATTGCCGGGATGCCCCAATGCTGCCTTGTTTGATGAATCAGGCAGTGTGACACCTGCTTCAGACACTGCATGCCAGCTCACTCTAGAAATCTCTCCTCCCAATCTCTCGAAACCCCTCACGCTCGCTCTACATGAGGCATGATCATCATGTCCCCGCCCCTCACACATCGGTCTCACACTTTCTCGTGCCCCAACCAGAAGCATGGTCTTCATAGAGGGAGCAACGCATTTCGTTTCTATCGGTGTCCAAAAAGAGAGCAGCGCCTCTACCGATCCTCCTCCCTTTGGGAGCTGCTACACACCCGCACGCACTTCTGAGAGCTCCAAGCCTGCTTTGATTAGCGGCTCCCTGGGTTTCTGCACGCCGGGGGTCTGTGATGAACTGCTGGAGCCTAATCTGGGCGAGAGGAAGGGGTTGCCTGTTTTGAGCCGAGCTGGTTCTGGCTCGAAGGGTCCCCTACACCGCTCACGTGGACTTCATGCGCGCGGGGGCCGTATTCGGATTCCCCGAACCAAACTTGGGGATCAGATTTCCCGAGCTTGACCTGGGCGACAGCATGGGCCGCGGGGAGTTCTGCGGCGATGCAAATCCGTTGGGATACCGGAAGTACGTCCACACGTTCGCCATGTAGTTGGACAGCGACCACACCTGCAGCACAGGCAGTTTATCTCGGGTTGCACTTTGTGCTTTTGGCCAGATAGGTCGCCATCCACCTATGAAGAACATCAGGCGTCCTGGTGCGCCAAAGATGGGTAGAATATCAGATCCACACAGTTTGAAAAATGTTGCCGAGGAGAACCTGTTGTCCGCCCCTGAAGCGGTGAATGTTCATTGGGCAAGTCGGACATAGACACACCACGGAGGTAGAGACGCACAGCTGGACTTGAACGGAGGCTATTGCTGCTGCAATTTGAAGAGCAGTTCCCAAGTCATGCGGTTTCAATTCTCAACAGCCGACTGTTCTATGGCACTGCAGAGGAAAAACTGGTGCACAGCACCACAGAGGCTGGCTTCATGTGCCTGAAGGTGATGCTCCCGAATGTGCCTATCTTTTTATTAATTATGGTTTTGGGTTTTGGGGTTCACCGCCAGGAACGCCCCCGCCCAGAGGACGAACAGGGAGCCGCGCGCGGCCCAGTGCAGGGCCTCGGTCACATGGTCCTCCCGGCCCAGCACGTTGTGCGCCTTGTGCAGCAGCAGCAGCGCGCTCAGCGCGGCCATCTGTAGCGCCGTCTTCCACTTTCCCAGCGAGTTCACCTTCACCGCCTGAAGCAGCCGACAAGCATATCCCCATGTCAGGCGCTGATCACTCTGCTGCAATATGAATGTAAGGTGTTGTCATCCCCATCGCTTCTGTCCCCTCGTCTGGGCAGCGTTGCTTCTTTTTCAGAAATTTTCCCATCTGCTTTCACCTTACAAAGTTGGTCCCCCCGTCTTGTACAGGCCCCCATTCTCAGATTGAATCATCAACGTTTGCACGTATTTCTAGATAGCTTGGCAACTCCCGCTCAAGAGGATTGCTGGCGATGGCCAGGCCTGGCCTGTTACCTCTCGAAAGCTTTGCTCAATCGAGTCAATTATGCGCAGCGCTGCCCGAGGAAGCGGCCCACTTGCAGGCTATTGGCAGTTATCATCTTGTGTTGTGTCATCAAGTGACCTCCCACAAGCTCTTGATATGTATGCTCGGCTGCGTGTGAAAATGTTGAGCACTCATCACGAGTCCCGCTGCCGTGGGGTTGGTCTAACGCACCTTGTGTGCACCGCCGCCTGAGGAAGCGGCCCACTCACGCAGGGCGCTCATGGTGATCTCGCGCCCGATCATGATGACCACGGGGATGGCCAGGTCGCTGTGGCTGAGCGGCTCTGGGGGTGACACAGCCAGCAGCACCAGCACCGTGGACACCATTATCTTGTCCGCGACCGGGTCCAGGAACGCCCCGAACGCTGTGGTCACTTTCATCTGCGCGCACCAAGGGAAAAGCCTCTGAGATTCTTTGCCGTGAGGCATGCACGCAAGACTGGGGACACCATGCGCTCTTCCGCCATCGAGGCCAGGAATACCTCAAGGATCGTTGTCACATTCACCTCTGCACACCAGCAAGGGCTGACACTCAAAAGCCAGCGTACAGACTGGGATGATGCTGAACTTAAAGTAGACGAAGATCATGTCTCGGTCATTGGGCGTAGGCCTCTAACACTCTAACATACGGTATCAGAGGCAGTCCTCGAGCACTACATATGACACATTCAACTGGCAAGGGTGCTTTTCAGCTCTGCTCCCTCCAAAGCACAGTGAATGTAGGAGTGCCAGCCTTGAGCAGGCATCATATTGTCACTGAGGCGCCGGCTTTGCCATGCTACAAGGGCTGCATCATCGTGGGCACTGCAAGCAGTGCATGCATTTGCAGCAACATGAGGAGTGCATCACCCTGCGCGCTAGGTAGCCATCGGCCCAGTCGGTGATGGCGGCGACTATGAAGGTGATGGCCGCCATCAGGGGAGCCAGTCGGTGGGGGTGGAACCAGAGCACCACCAGTACAGGCACTAGCAGGACCCGAAGGAAGGTGAGCGCATTGGGAGCAGTCAACAGCGGCTGCGCTTGGCTGCTCTTCTGTTGCAGCACGCCTGATGGACGCTCCTCCCTGGCCCGCTGCCTGTAGTAATCGCTGCGCCTGTCGATAGGCGAATCAAGAGACTCCTGCAGGAGCACTGGTTCCTCAGTGCCAAACCTGTGATGTGTGGCTTACTAGACAGGATGCTGCCCACCTTATATCATCCACAAGCAATGTAAAGAAGGCCTTCGCCCATTCTTGCATTAATTGGAGTTGAAGGAGATGGGAATGGTGACGAAGGCTGCATAAGTGGAGAGCGTAAAGATGCATACTTACAGCGCTGCTCGTACAATTCATGAGCAAATTGAATTTTTCAGTGAAGTTGTGTACTTAGAAGACCACTGCCGAAGGGCTTGCCTACCTCAGGACTGACGCCAAGCAAGGGAATCCTCTTGATGGGAGGGCCTGGCTTAGCGCCCATTGCTTGTGGCTGTGGCCACCCAGGGACTTAATGTTTTGGGTGCAGTATGTACGCCTCGATTGGGTTGTACTACTCAATGTCGTACGAATCCAATTGCTTTACTAGTGTTTGCTAGGTGCAGTGCAGTCAGGATGCAGGAGTGAGTACAAAGGACAGAAGCTGCCTGTCAGGGTGCCCTCAATGTTTATTCTTGGTTCAGGCAACAACTTCGCAAAGAGGGATTTCTTGAGATCGCACGGAGCTCTCGATCTCTTGGAACCGCCATTTCCCACCATGCCGCCTGATTTGGAGCTTGCACAACAGAGCCACATCAATCCCTCAATTCTCAGGGCTTCAGGGAATTAACCAAATCCCTACTCGTGGGGTGGCTTTGCGGCTGCGCAGCAAAAGTTGCAATCAAGAGGCTGCCAGGAGTGTAAGCAGCAGCACCGGACGAGTGGGATCGGTTGGCAGAACTCTGACAAGATGCCGCCCGCTCCTGCAAAGAAGTCTGTGAGTTCCTGAACTGGATTTTGTTCTGTCAGCAGTGAACTCTAGTGGTTGTGGACCTTTCATCATCATGTCGAGTATCAGAGTCACTGTTGGGCGGCAATTATAGTGTGATTTTTTGGTCGCGTACCATGGAACACTTGCACCTGACATTTTGCTGCTTGTGTCCTTGCAGAAAAAGTCTCAGGAGGGCATCAACACAAGGCTCGCCCTTGTGATGAAGAGTGGAAAGTTCACACTGGGCACAAAGACTTGCCTTAAGTGCTTAAGATCAGGCAAAGGTGGGTTGCGCGAAGTCATGAGCCGAGAGCAGTGCTGCTTAGAGAAAGTAAAGCCATCGTGGGAAGAGGCAGCAAACGGCACTTTCCTGATCTCATCTAGTACCTTATATTTGTGATTTCTAAAATTTATTGAAGTATCATGTGGCTTCTATGGCAATGGGCATGTGGATCTGTTATTGTGGTTTCAGAGGTTGCTGTGCTCAAGAACTCTGTACTGAGTGGGCCTTTTTTTTGCTTTGTCGCAGCCAAGCTGATCATCATCAGCAACAACACACCGCCCATCAAGAAGTCTGAGATCGAGTACTACGCCATGCTCTCAAAGACTGGCGTCCACCACTACACCGGAAGTGAGCGATCTCTTCAGCCTCTCTCCTTCAGCATTGTGATCTTGGCAGAAGCCGCTGCCAGGATACCACTTTTGTTAACCTTTTAGTCCAGGTAGTTTCTTGCAGGGTCTGCACACTGAACGTGTATAATCTAGAATTGTGCACATGCTGAAATGCTTGCGCTGCTGCAGACAATGTGGAGCTTGGAACAGCTTGCGGGAAGTTGCATCGGGTGTCTGTCCTCGCTATCACAGATGCAGGTGCGGAGCCAGTCCTCTGCGATGACCTCTGCACACGTGCTAGCTTTCAGTAGTGCTGCGCCTGCTTTCCGGGCATTTGGGAAGTTTTAAAGTGCTGCGCCTGCTTTCTGGCATCCGGGAATACTGCTGAGAGCAGGGTGTTTACTGGAAAACGCGTTTTTCGTCTCTGTGGAAATGCCATGCACCGCTGCATTCGGCACTTCCGGAATCTTCACATTTTGATGGCAATGTTTGCTGCAGCGGTTATGACCTCACAATGCTTCTGCCCTGTGCAGGTGACTCTGACATCATCAAGGCCACCCCTAACGAGTAAGTGCAGCCCCATGTGCTGGGTCTATCATATCCGCAGCGGCGCTTCGTATGGCATCTCCGGCGTGTTCCAAGATCCAGGAATAAGGCAGTCACTTTGCGGACAGCATTGTTAGCAGATGCAACGGAGGACACTGGCAGAGTCGCACTGGCTTTGGTTCCAAGACAGCCTTGAGAGATGAAATCTTAGAGAGTGTAAGGTGGAGCTTGTAGCTTGTACCTGCTGTGATGGATCTGTAACCTAATGCAATGTCCCACTTCTGCTTTGTAATATGGGTGGGAGAGTGCCGCTCTTAATGGTCCTCTGCAAGGAGATTGCAGTGCAATCATTTTGTCACTGAGCTGGCAGCTGCTCGCAACATTTGGATGGACTATAGGACAAGCTGCACACATGCATGCCACCGGTTGACTGTCAAGAACAGAGGCACATGCATGACGGGTCAGCCACCTGTACAATATGTGCAATATTCTCATTAACATTCCTCAAGCCGCCCGCATGCGGCTGCAAAGCATGCCACCTAGCAGGCTGCACGCACACCACACCACGCATTCAGTCCCACCCAGGTGAATTGTGCAAAGCTGTTGGCTTGCCAGCAAAGCCTCCATAAAAAAAAGGAGTGATGAGCTGTTTTGGTGAGGGTCAGGCGAGCGTATACGACAGGGTTTGTGGCGGTGGCAACTGCGCCTGAGCTCCCCTGCAACTGCAAATCGTAGGGCAGCTCACCCTTTCTCTTCTCATTCGAGTTCATAGACTTGCGAAGTCAATATATTCAGGCAGGTGCAATGGCGGAGAACGGCAAAGGAGAGGAGACCAAGGTGCAATTCTTTGATGGTCTCCTTATTCCTGTGTCTCGGTGTATGAAAGAAGAAGACACGGCAAAGCTGTTGAAATAAATGAACCACCGGAAGATTTTGATACAGATGTAGCATTCATGAATCGCAGTTGAAGTCGGAATTTCCCAAACCAGTGCATCAAACCATTTATCGGGAAAGTGACTGCAAGCGTGTCTTTTCTTATTTTCGCTTTAATTCATTGCATTATGTGTTGTGCATATGCACTAGCGTGCACGTTAAATGTTACTTTTTTGACGAAGTGTCCTTAGGAAGTCAGCAGTTTTGTTCTGATGCTTGCACAGGCAGCGTCTCCTTCACCAGTCTTTGGATCGGCATCCACATTCGGTGCTGGCACCGGCTTTGGTGGATTCAAGGGCGTGAGCACCACGGCATCTAGCAGCCAGGCTGAGAAGCCCGAAGATGACACCCCTCCAGAGGAGGGAACCGGAGAAACAGAGGAGGAGTGCCAGGCTGAATTCAGACCGATCGTACAATTGGAAGAGGTCGAGCGTGTATCTGGCGAGGAGGGCGAGAAGACGCTTGCCGACTTGTAAGCTCTTACTCTGCATCCTTGCAACGATGGCCGTCACTCTCACACAAGTGCTGGACACCTCTCGTTTTTATTCTTGCCTTACAGCTTCACTCATGCAACGAGATGAAATGACTGCATCATTTGAATGCTTGGGTACTTGCATCTCTGCTTTGTAGCCTACAACAAGCCTTCTATCTGTCTGCAGCAAGAGCAAGCTGTACCGCTTTGACAACGACTCAGGCGAATGGAAGGAGCGCGGCATTGGGCAGGTCAGGCTGCTGGAGAGCAACGACACCGGAAAGATCCGGCTGCTCATGCGCCAGGAGAAGACCCTCAAGATCCGCGCCAACCACTTTGGTGCGCATGCACTTCTGCCGTCCTAGATATCCCCATCAAGTTGTTTGTTTCAGGATGATTGCTGTTGCACTGTATTGTGAGTCCTCGTTCTACGCCTTGCATGCAATTTGTGCTATAGTCACCATAAAGATCGTGGTGGCATTGTTTTTGCTGTCCCTTCATCAATGTTTTGTGAGTGAATCTTTGGTGCAACATGTCCGCGCTTAATGCTCTCTGTGTGATCAGGTCGTCTTGCATATAGATCCGAAAAAAACTATATGTCATGCATCGCAGAACAATGTACAACATCTGGTGTACTGTCTGCTCCTGATTGGGCACACATGCAACATCTGGGGAGAAGTTGCTGACATGGACTTTCCGGTTGCATGCAGTGATGCCTGGAACAAGGCTGCAGGAGCACAGCGGCAGCGAGAAGGCCTGGGTGTACTCCACTGTGGACTTTGCTGACGAGGAGCAGAAGCCTGAGCTCTTCTGCTTCCGCTTCTCCAGCATCGAGAGTGCGTCCCCCTCCTCTGCCGCTCAGGCCTGGACCCTATCAAATACATGAACTGTAGACTCGGCACGTGTTGCTTGTGATGTGAGGGCTCACAAAGTGGAGGCTATCAAGCAACAGGCAGCATTTGGAGCTGCAAATCTGGTGCACCAGGCTGTGCATCTGAGCCTGAGCTGGAGGTGGAGCTTTATATGTGTTCTTTTCGGTCAAGGCAGAACTGCCATGGCCACATCACTCTTCTAGATTTACAATTGAGCAATGTCTAGTGTGCTCTGTGCGAAAGTAGTCTATTGGCATTAGTAAGTAGCATTATAAGCAGCCCCAGCCAAGACAGCCCGCGGTGAAATCTGAGCCAAAACAGGAAATGTTTTGCTGAACATGGGTGCTGTCTGCGGCAGGGGCTCAGGAGTTCAAGACAAAGTTCGAGGATGCGATGGCGCACAATGACAAGGCGCTAGCCGCGGACGAGGAGCAGGGGGAGAGTCCTGGTGATGAGTCCACAGAGGCCGCCAAGGAGAAGCACGCCGCCGAGAAGTCCGAGGCCGATGAGCTGGCCGGCAAGGTTGGCGAGGTCAAGGTGTCCGAGGAGGATGACAAGTCCAGCCAGGCCTGATTTCGTATGTTGCCAAAGCCCAAAGGCGGCCTGATCTGGCATGGTGACACCCGGAACTACTTGCAATGTTGGGCGGCTAAGCTCCTCATAAATATTGTCCGGCTAGAATGCAGCATGGCTGTGTCTGGGGGCATGGCTGTGTTGTGAGCTCTCGCTCTTTCAAGAGTGATTTCTTCAGCAGGTATAGCAAGTGTTTCGGTGCATCTAAGGCCTCTGGGACTCGGGTGGAATGTGTGTGGCTTCATGGTGGTTGCTGCAATGCCTATGGGATAGCTGCGATCAAATTAGCGGCTTCAGATGCAGGGAACAGGAGTCTAGAAGCAGCTTTTTGCCGGAAAGGAATGTTGCAGCGCATGGCTGCATCACAATAGAAGCGCAAACCCATGAGGACTGGCACTGTCGTCAGGAAATCAGTATGTGTCAGGGAGTATCCAACAGACTTTACCACACATTGGCCCTTGTAATAGATGCAACGGCTGCGGCAGGCTTTCAAGAAAAGTCTGAACATCTACCTCCACTTTTAGCTGCATTTGACATTTGCATGGCTCCTACTGAAGAAGGTCCCTGAAATAAGGTTAAGCCAATGCTCATTTTCTAAATTGCTCTCTCCCACTGTGTCATACCATGCTCTCTACCACAAGTACAATTTATTCCTCACCCAGTAAGGCCTACAAAATTTTGGGCAAATCCGTCTGACCAGGACATGTGAATTCTGGTCTCAATTGATTGGTTGATATCAATGTTCCAGCAGTCCTGCAGCGATAGTGCTTTTTCTGCAGTGCTCTGCATCACCGAGTCTGGCTCTTGGCCAAAGGCGCTTCAGGTTGACTTCCAGGCCTCGAGCTCACTGCAGCTGCTGCTCCTCCTGCAACAGAAGTGAACAATAACGGCTGCAGCATTTTGCTACCAGATCAGCCTTTACAGGCTTGGTGAGAATTGCAACATTGGAGGCTCCACACACCTCCCACTGCCAAGAGCCCAGCTCCTTTTGCGAGTCCGCTGAGTCCACCACCGCTCTTGGCGATCATGGCAGCCTTTGATCCTAGAGCAAGCATCCCAGCTCCCACAGCCCTGTTCAGAATTGTGGCAGAGTGCAATGCGGAATCAAGCGAGGGCAGAAAAGTCAGAAAGACAATTTGAAGACGAAATTATTCTTTGGAGTTGTAACGGAGCCCAATCTGACCAAATGTTGTATTAAACCAGCAGTGTACCTGAGCACAACACCTAGCTTATAATCTCCCATGATATATTGATGCTGCTACGATCACCTAATGTGACATAAGATTTCTTTAAGAGCCGCTATAATTAACAATGCAATGGTTTCTGCGAATGTGAGGTAGACAAAGAGCGATTGTTGAACGTCAAGTAATGGTCAGAAGCTCTGTTCCGTGGAACACAAGCTGCTCAAAGGATTAGGTCTGATGTTCAAGTCGATTAAACTGTGAAAGCCCAATGTATCTTGCACACGATTGTTTCAGTTGTCTCTGCCGAGGGAGGGCAAGGCAGCTTCCTCATGTGTGGCAGCTGTCTTACGTCACCTGGCCGTCAGGCAGATTGAGCTTTGCTATTTGGACATCACAGCATAGTTGATTCGACATCAGAAACTTACCTTTTATCACCTCATTTGCGAATGACGCCTGATGTCGATATTTGCTGTATTGATCTCTAGTTTCTGTGAAGGCGATGGTAGTACTGCGCAGGCCTTCTATTCATCAAGCGCTCAGCTATATTGGTAGTAAGTTAAACTGAAAGAAAAATCCATTTACCACGCCAGCTGGAGGTTCCTGGCATTTGCAGCTTTATGGACCGAATTGCCTGGCAACTGCTTGAATCTACGCTTTCCGAGAGCGACAGCAGGCTCTCTGCAGATCTTGCGCTGGCACCGAAGGGTGAGCAAAACATACTCCAATCTGTTCGACGCTGTGCGTTAGGCAGCGCATCATTACCATTGCCACTGTGACACTCACCTAGTCACAGGACTAGTCCCCAATGATACTGCTCGAGTCAGGCTCAAATTTCCTGTTCTAGTGATTATCCGGAAAGCATCGTCATCTGATTTAAGTCCAGTCTCCAGCTGTGCCCGTGCTTCTTCATGGTGCATGCATGTCTAATCATCGCTCAAATGCTGCACTTGAACACTTAACCCATTTAACCATCTCTGCGCCGCAGACACTCTGGTGGAGGCTGTAAATGACATCCTGAATGGGCAATATCTGGCAGCACTGCAGTCGAAAGCAGCCCAGAACCTGCTGAGATCACCGCTGCAAAGAAGCCCACAAGGCAACAAAATACTCGATGCTGCCGCCTATTTTGACGCCCTCGCTATCTCTGTCAGTCACTCACAGGTCATCCCATCCTCACATACTCCCTCATGGACTTCCTGAGAACATTCAAGAGTGGGGATGCTGTGCATGGTGTAAGAGGAGTCGGACACTCCAAAGTGAGTCATTTGGTGAGTGGAACTTGAAGATGTTATAATGTTTGAGCAGGATGGGGAGGCGTGTGCCACACAGCTGGTCGTGGCAGTGGCGGCACTTCATGTCTTCCTGCAAGCTAATTTGACAGGGTGGGTGGATTTGCATCATCAGATTTTATTCAACCATACAGAGGTCATGCAAGGCAGCACTGCATCATGTACACAATATCAACTCCCTCTTGCTGCAGGCCAATCAATGAGAAGGTCCCAGAGGGAGTATTGGAGCTGGCAACCGGAGAAGCAGCATCAGATGATCATCCAAGCCAGCAGCACGCCTTGGGGTCAGATACGACCTCCCCAGGTAGGAAGCATTGTACCAATCACACTTCACCCTTCCTTGATGGTTCCTTCACTTCTGCTCTTTCTTTAACGGTTATCATGCGATGCCAAAGCATGCCACAGCGTCCATGAAGTGAAGCAGTAGAGGGAGGGAATAAGAGACAAGGTGTGTTGTCAATGTGCAGGTGACAGATGGGCTGTGGCTCAGCTGAGCGCGAGTGGGGAGGATGTTGTGGGTCGAGTCAGGGTGCCGCAGTACCTTTTGCTCGCTAGCACCCTGCTTGTGCATCCTCTGGGTGAGCTCTACTCACCTTCAAACCGTCTGCGATTGAACCTCTCATGCGTGCTCGAGCTCACACTACCATCTGAGAAGTGTGTCAGAACCTGTCACCAATTTTGCACATGCTAGCTAGTGTTTTGAATCTCATGGTCAGGCCGGCACAAAGCAACAGATGTCTTGCTGCAAGATGGTGTAATCCTCAAACCGTACTTTAGAAATACGAATAGAAAACCATGCACGAGGTGGAGTTCTTTAACTGTAATATACAGAAGGATTATTTTTTTTGCATTCCTGCAGACCTTCAATCCAGCAAGGAAGAGGGCGAGCCCTCTACCACCAGTGAAGCTGGAGGCGCAGCAAACGGGCACCCCGCGGGCAGGGAGGCTGCCCGGAATGGGCACAGCACCCGGCAGCACAGCGCAGCAGCGGAGCGGCCGCTGCCGTGGCTGTGGTGGGCGGCTCGGGTGTTGGCGGTCCAGCAGAGGGTGCTGTCGGGGCCTGCCGCCAGCCTGCAGTACGGCCTCGAACAACTCATGCCCCAGGCAAGCTTCTCTCATCGTCTCGCAGCCAATAGCAGCAGCATCAATAGCAGCAGGAGCAAAATTGGGTGGCAGAGCCTGATCCAGGGTGTTCTTGGTGCCTTGGGTGGGCCAACGGACAGCGAATGCTTCAAGTCGGAGACAGATCATCGAGACGCACAGCCGCCATGACATGACGCGACCACACATGATTATGAAACGCCATGTTCATGAGTGGCAGCGGCTTGTCCTGGTTGCTGTGCTGGCCCGTACAGCACTGCATTGGGCTTTCATGCGGCTGTTCGACCATCAGACGGGGTCAAGACCTGAGGAAAAGCAGTCTTGGTAAAAGGGTCCACAAGAATGCTTTTACATTGGGTGCTTTTTCTCTCATGTCTGGACCCTGGGGCTCAAATACGGCTCATGAAGGCGCTCAAATAGTGTGAGTGCGATTGATTGGAGCCTGCAACTCATGGCCTCCAATCCGAGGAGCACTCTGGAAGCATTGGAGTCGGCATTTTGACTAAGTAATTTCTGAGGTGCGTTTCTTGTTCTTCCTTGTGAATTGCAGGTCATTGATGGGCTTGCAGCAAGGAGGCTTCCAGTGGAGCTGCATGCGGCAGCTTCCCGGTTGCGGGCAGCTGCACACCTGGAGGCAGCTGCCCAGGGCCACGATGTCGGGCGCATCGCTGACGCCCAAGCACACCTGGAATCTGCTGGAAGGCTCATGGGCATTGATGTTGAAGTCACCGGTATGAATTGCTTCCAACATCGATTTGTTGGGAGCCATCACAAGGAGTCCACCAGTTCACATCATCTTCAGATAAAAGAGTCACACAAGAGTCATACATACGGCATATGAGATACAAGAGCAACAATGCGTCATGTCTGGCTTTGTGAGAAGTGGTGGAGAGCTTCTGCCATTTTGCAAGCAGCATGCAATGTTGGCAGGTGCCTTGGGAGTGAGGACAGTGCATCAAAGAGATGCCAAGGCACAGCTGGTTGTGAAGACCTACGAGGCTCCCTCCGATGAGTCAGCAGCTGAGTCAGGCGATGAGTCAGACTGGCTCGATGCGGCCGCAGCCGGCGCCGCTGCCGGAGGTGAGTCAGGTGCCAGCGACGCTCAGCACAGCGCAGCGCAGAGCGCGCGCAAAATGGAGCTGGAGGGCATCAGTGGCGACTCGGAGGTGCTGCCGGTGCCGCGCTTCATAAATGCCGAAGGTGAAAGTTCCGGCCTGCCCAGCTGACAAGGTTGTGGAAATGCTGACATCACAACATGACACACACCTCAAGCCCAGGGGCCTGTGATTGTCATGTAGAATAGGATGGCTGCCAATCAGCACAATACACACCTCGAAAGTGCTGTTTGCTGTGTGACCAGAAGTGGGATGCACGTCTGTAGGCACAGTCTTCACCACCCAACAGAGCTCCACTGCAACATCTTTGATTCTCTCAGCACACTCTGGTTTGCATGACCCATATGATGTCTCGTTTCTATTAGAGCATGGTTATACAAACAGCATTATTCTAAAGAAATAGCTCCTACTGTCAGCAGGGGTATCACGGTGATGTTTACATGTTGAATGAACATGGGCACATGATCATCACGTGTGCAGGTGACGAGGAACCGGGCACATCACCTGGCAGCGCAGCACAAGCACTGTTGGTGGGGCATACAAGGCGGTGGCCCATGGCACTGCGGCGGATGAGTTTACATTGGCTTTTCATGTGATTGTCGAAGGTTTGACTGCCATCATCTGTGCAGGTGATGAGGAAGCGGGCGCATCATTGGGCAGCGCGGCGCAAGCGCTGCTGCTAGGACACGCGCAGGCGGTGGCAAATTGCAGGACATGGGTAAATTATTGACCGCCATCGTGTTTGCAGGCGACGAAGAAAGTAGCGCATCATTGGAGAGCGCAGCTCAGGCGCTGTTGCTGGGGCACGCGCAGGCGGTGGCCCGTGGCAACGCGGCCGACGAGCTGCGCGCGTGGCGCATGGCACCCTTCATCGACGCCGTGCTGCGGCAGCCGCGCTCCCGGCCGCTGCTGCGGGCCTCCGCCCGCCTCCTGCGGTGCGTTTCTCGCTGTATCCCCCCCCCCCCCCCCCCCACACACACACACATTGGTTAGGGTTTCTATTCCAGGGTCTATTTGGAAAAACAAAATTGCGCTCCCGGGTGCTGCTGTGTGCCTCCGCCCGCCTCCTGCGTTGCAATCCCTTCCATGAATCCAAAAACTTCAATCCTGCAACTGCAGGCTTCCTTGAAATTGCAACCGAGACTTCTGGGTGCACAGTCCACCTTGAGCTCCTCAGTTCTCGAGAGGCAGTTGCAGTTGCGGCGCGGTTGCGATTGCAGTTGCGATTTCAGCTGCAGCCGCAGCCGTAGTTGCCTCTCGAAGAGGATTTTTGTTGCACCTTTGTGCATCAAGACAGGTTTGTCTTGCGGCTAGACCTACTTGCAGTGGCAGATGCAACTATCATGATGAACCCGCACCATTGTGGTGTTGAGGGCACGGAGCCACCCCACTTCTTGTCCATAAACATGGAATTGTTCGAACATGCATGGCTTCTTCTTCTGAGATGTTCCGCCTTTTCGCAGAGCGAGGCACGAGAGGGAACGCAACAGGACGCGTGAGCGCGCGCTGCTGTCGCTGCAGCAAGTGGTGGAAGCCACCGAGCAGCGCCTGCCCGCGCCCGCCCACCGCATGAGGTGCAAATCCGTAATGCGTTCGAAATACATCCCAATGAAGACAGGCATGTTTTGAGGAGGTCCGAACACTGAAGGTTCCAGTTGGAGCGCTCTGGTCCTTCTACGTTCTCCAGAGACTGTAACAGTCTGTGGGCGTTCCTGCTGCCTTGGGGACTCCGTCTCTAAACATATCCCATTTGCATGCACTCATCCCTTTGAATTAAATTGTATCCAGCGGTGAGATCTCCCAACTAGGCAGGCAATTGTTTAACGAGAATGCAATTCAAAGAGTCTAATTGCAGACACACCCCTATGGGAGGTCTGAAAAGCGGCTGGCGCAGTCTTTCGGACTCACGTCAGCAAGCTGGACTTGTATTGCTGCTTTAATTCTTATCATTACCTGCTCAGTAGTGTCTACTAGACAATAATGTCTGGTCGGCGAGCAAGGCCAGACAGAGTTTTAAGAAGTTTGAAGTTTTAAGAACGCTGAAACGCGCACTGCGACGCATCAGTCAACAAGTGAAGTGCTGGCATGCCAGTGTTTGAGAGGAAACCTACCAGTGGCTTGAGCGCACACAGCAGGCGTGCCTTCAGCATGCCGTTCCGATCAGGCCGACATGGCAGGAGGCTGAAGCCCACTATGAGGCCAACAGGACTGCCTAACCCGGCAAAAAGCAACAAAGCTTTTATGAGTGTCTTGCGCGCTCGCTGCAGGCACGCAATCAGCGTGCGGTTCCTGATGGCATCAGCATGGCAGGAGGCTGAAGCCTACCATTAGGCCGACAGGACTGTCTAGCCCGGCAAAGAGATACAAAGTGTAGGCAAGAGAAATGCGGCATCCTCATCGTTGGACAAGATGCAGATAGTTTGTGAGTATTTTACGCGCGCGCCGTAGGCATGCGTTCAGCGTGCGGTTCCCGATGGGACCGGCGCTGCGCAAGGAGCTGGGTGAGCAGCTGATGGCGGCCGGCCTGGTGGGCGCGGCCATGATGCTGTTCGAGGAGCTGGAACTGTGGGACGCCCTCATCCTGTGCTACCGCCTGCTCCAGAAGAACGTTCAGGCCGAGGAGCTCGTCAACCGCCGGCTTGAGGTGCGGCTGCGCTTGTCACCTCAAGCTTTATATTTTAGGGTTTTAGGGTTTTAAGCTATATATCTCAGGATGAACCCTAAACCTTAAAAATATTAATATAGGCAATGCAGCATCTGTGCGTGCTGCTTCTCGTGTAGACACTTGTCTTCTGCCGCTGGCATGCCTGACTGATGACGAAGCGTGTGTTAAGATGACGGGTCACCTCTCAAGCAGGGGCAGGAGGGAATCCCAGAGGGGGAGTAGGATGTTATATAAGGTCTGGTGGGGCAGTTAGTGCAGCATCAAACCTTCTGCTCGTGCTGCGGCAGGAGACGTCCCACCATGCATTAGCTTTACACTGGTTGAAGAGCTCTGCGCGGCGAGGTGGACACAATGTAGCAAACATTTCACTTCCTGAGGGGAAGTACAGCTTCGGAGATACATGCTGCTGCCAGGAATGGACATTATTGGCTGTGAATTTCTTCACAGCCTCCCATGGCTCCGTGCAGGTGACGCCAGATGATGCGCGGCTGTGGTGCGCACTGGGCGACCTGACACTGAAGGAGGGGCACTACCACACGGCTTGGGAGCGGTCCGGTCAGCGCAGCACCCGTGCGCAGCGTTCCCTCGCCCGCAGCGCGCAGCGTGAGAAGAACTACGACAGGGTGCGAGCCTTGTCCGATGCATGCGCTTGGTATGGCAAGCAGAACCCTGCCATGAGTACTGCGCATTGAGATGTGGATTTGATGCCCTCTCTCTGAAGGCTTCTGAACAGGCAAGGAGCATGTTCCCTTCAAGAAGGTGCACCATGCATCTGGGCCTTGTGAGAAGCGCCGATCTCATTGTAATTGGTGTTCACTATTGCAAGTGCACTTTTGGGCTACTTCCACGCAAGGTGTAAATTCACACCTATATATATAGCCTCATTTTTGCAGTGCAGGACAGTAAGGCCCGACCCAGATGCTGAGCACCCTGAACACAAGCGCTGATTTGCACAAGGGATCCCTTGCGCACAGCTCATGTCAGTAATAACACATCTTGCATGTCAATGACAATGCCCCTTATTTATCCCTGTGACAGGCAGCGGAGCACGGGGAGCTGGCACTGAAGGTGAACCTATATTTAAATTTCTAAAAGTAAAAATTCAGGGTTTAGGGTTTAGGTACCCTAAACAAACCATGGACCCTAAAATAATGAAAAAATATATTAAAAAATATTGTTTCTGTGACAGGCAGCGGAGCACTGGGAGCTGGCACTGAAGGTGAACCCGCTGCATCCGGAGGGCTGGTTCGCGCTCGGCTACTGCGCGCTCAAGCGCCAGGACTATGTCCGCGCGGTGCAGGCCTTCAGCCGCTGCGCCCAGCAGGAGCCGGACAATGGCGACGCTTGGAACAACCTGGCCGCCATCCACCTGCAGGTGCGCCTGTGTGACGTGTTTTGAGGGCATGGATGCTGGTTGCTCAGGGGAATATCAGAGGTGCCCGTGTGCCAGTTTTGGCTTCGCTCTCCCGTGATCTTGTACTAGCTCAAGGGGGGGTATCGCCAAAACTGCTAGCTCCGCTGATATCACTCAGGGGCAGGTGCCGCTAAGATGCCATTGCCAATACGAATTTGATTTCCTGCGTTGGTCCACTTTTGTGAGTGCCCATGGAAAGCCAGAGCGCCAGTAGGGGAATATCAACATACTGCCAAGCTTGAGCTTGCCCTTCGCATTCTTTTTTGGCATAGAACATGGCTCATGCACTGTGTGTGTCCGTTTCTCGGTAATCGCATACTGTGCATGTTGCTTCAAAAACATTTCGAGGAGTGGGGTCTAACGCAGAGCTGTGTCCTCAAGAGCACAGCTTTTTGTGGGACTCCCTCTGCAGCCCCTCTTCATGCACGCTCTCATGGTGTTTTTGCAAAGTATTCTTAGGGCGGTGTTGGTGCGCAGGAGCGGCGCTACAAGGAGGCGTTCTCTGCACTGAGCGAGGCGGTCAAGTACAAGCGCGAGAGCTGGCAGACGTGGGCCAACTATGCGCATGCAGCCGTGCAGACGCAGAACTACCTGCAAGCCGCCCGCGGCGTCTGCCAGGTGGCGTGCTGACCTGGCACCCCCGCCACATTATCAACCCCCCTACATTTAGGGTGTAGGGTTCCCAAACGTACAGAGGGGAGTAGGGTTGGGGAACCTACACCTACCACCCCTGGTTCAGGTTACCCTCTGTGAGGAAGCAACATGGCGTCTTTCTACCCGATGGCAGCCCAGCTGTCACTTCCTGACAATGTAACATGCATAAATGTAACATGCATAGATGCTCATGCATGTTGCTTGTTGGTGAGTGGTAGCTGGGCTAGCGCAGGCTGCTTGCAATATCCGCCAGGTGGCATGCTGACCTGGCGTTGATATCACCCATGCAGTTTTGCTCTCCTGCAAGAGCCGAGGGGCATCAAGCTACAGTGTTAACCTTTCCGCCAGTTCCTGATGATGCATTGTGAATCATGCTGCTTTCTCAGGAGGCTGGCTGCTGGGCTAACTCAGCTTGATTTGGAATTTTCACATCTTCTCAGATGTGGCTTTGTCTTGAAAGGCACACCATGCCTTGGCTTGCTTGCTTTTTACGATGCTCGGACTAGTATGTTGCCCATGGCAAGTATTTGTATAGCATGGGAAAGGCTAAGCACTATTCTACGCAGCCAATCTGCTTCTGCATTCCCCTGTCTAGAATGCACCGTGGATTTCTCTGCGTAGATCTGCGAGTACCACCCGGTGACCTGCAGAGCAACGGACTGTGCTTTGAGGAAATGGAATCTGCGGAGGTGTCGCTTCTGCACCTGGAAATGACGAAATGGGTGGCAGATCTCTGCAGCTGTCTTTGAGTTGTGTCTGAGTTGAGGTTGCCGGTGCAGGTGATAGCGTTCTCACAGGGGCAGCGTCGGGAGGAAGATCTGCTGCGGGCGCTCGTGGATGCGGTGGCGGCTGCGCGCACAGCAGCCGGCACGCTCGGCCAGGAGCTGCCGGGTATCCCCTAATATACCCTGATAAACCCTACACCCTTATAAACCCTACAGCCTAATAAACCCTAACCCCTAAACACTTATGCCGCGCTCCTTCCTCCTGTGACTCGCATTGTTGTCATGTGCATGTGCATCACTCAGCCTGCATGCCTGTTTGTATGGCGCCGCATACGTTGTCATCCCATGACCATTCGCTTGTTTGCGTGTTCTTCCTTATTATGGCACCATTTCCCACTGAATGACTGCACCACTTGAAAGTCGCGACGAAGATATACATTGCAGGTGCGTGGGCTGAGGGGTGGTGCTGCTTCATCATGTAGCCATTTGTAACGCTGGCTCCAACGCCGGATCCAAAAGTTTGAGAGTGATCCATTCTCCAACCTCTTGATACAAATGTCCTGGTCTGCACAGTACCTGGCACAATACAACAGCCACAGGGCTGTGGACTGCGCAGCGCCTCTTGTTGATAAATTCCTTGACATCCAGAAATGAAAGCTGACGATGTTGATGGCAGGCAGCAGGCGAGATCCGGATGCACAGCTGGAGAGGGCGGTGGGCGACGCGCTGAAACAGGCGAGCGCGGCCGCCTCGGGAGCAGGCGCCCTCGTGTGGGACCTCTTTGCCGACTACTACCACGCCACTGGCTTCCCGGCCAGCGCGCGCGAAGCCGCCCTGAAACAGGTCCGGCGCTGGTGGCCGTCAATATATATGCGTAGGGTTCAGGGTTGATATTTAGGGTTTTAGGGTCTATATATATACCCTTAGAACTAAACCCTAAACCCTAAAACTCTCTCCTGCCGTAGAGTTTACTACTACTGGTGTGGATGTGATGCTGGGTGCTGGCTGTGACGATCAGAGTCGGAGCTCTGATCAGACCTAGGTGGCTGGACAAGGTGTTATGGACTGGCTGACTGACTACCACCCTGTCTTAGAGGCCGCGTTGCAGAATTGTTACCTGTTGTTGCACCTACATTGCCGTGCTCTGGAAAGCGTTTTGATGCACGCTTGCACGCCTTTGACGTTTTCGCAGATTCATCTTCTCGAGAGTGGTTGGCTTGAAGCTCTACCCCTCCTTGTTGACCAGGAAGTTGAAGTGATGTTTGTTCTTTACTCCAGTGAGCCGGACGTGTTCACCATGTTGTGACATCTTTTGGGAGCATGAGCACATGTCTGTGCTCAGGCACTGCCCACTGCTGCAAAAAGCATGTCGCACAATGGTGAAGATGTCCGGCTCATAAGAGTGAAGTGCAGAGTTTTATCCAAAACCTTGTCAACACGGAGTCCTTCAGCTTCAAGCCAATCACAGGAAAGAAGACGAAGCTGTGAGGACGCGTGGTTCCCACTGCCGCGACTGAGGTGTGTAACAAAAAGTTGTGTATGTGGTACATAAGATGAAGAGATGAAGGACAAAAAGGTGTGCAGGCGCCAGAAAGGGGAGGGGCTGCCTCAGCACGACAGTGTCTGCATGACTAGAGATGAAACAGATCCTACCGGCCCAGGAGCACAACAGATCACATTGCATCCAAACAGGCGGGTGTGGCGAGGGCTGGCAGGGGTAGCACACACACCTACAATCAGGGCAGGTGGTATATTTACAGATCCGGGATTTCCTGCATGCCCTTGCAGGTGAGGGCGCTGCAGGGCTCGGGATGGCAAAAGGGCGAGGAGCCATTTCGGGCGTATGCCGGCGCGGTGACTAAGTACGCCAGGTGGCAGCTGGAGGGGGTCCGGCGGGGGGACCTGCAGCTCAAAGAGCTCTCATCCGTGCGCATGCTGCTCCGGGGCACCCTCAAACAGGTCAGTTGCCATTCACTGTTTCAGCAGTTGCAGTGAAAGGCGTCTCTGCATCTGATTGTGGGACAGTAGGAAGCTACTGCAATATGTGTGTCTGTAGAGGGGTTGAAGGGCACCTTGCAGAAGCATGTTAGTCCCCCTGATGCATTTTGCGATGGAGTTTCCCCACATGTATGAGGCGCTTGCCCACAGACTTTTTTGTCTGTTGATACAAGCAAGTGCTTGTTGTAGGCGAACATGCAGGAGCACTGGAAGATGTTCTTATGTTTTTACTGTTAGTGTGGTATCTGCAGGCTGAAGAGCGCTTTGAGGAACACCCACTCTTTGCTGCTCTTGCTGCCGCCAAACAAGACATTGAAGACGCTGAGGAGCATCCTTAATCAGGGTGTCTTGTCCCTTGTAGTGGCTTTGATTTCCTTGGACATGGATGGATCGGCTTCAATAATGATTATTGAATAACCAGAGTATCAGTCTTGGCCATTAGGATGGTGCTCGACCCTCACATTGAAGGGAATGCACAGGTCAAGTTTTGCAGGAAATTTCATAGTTTGACTGTCTGTCAAGAGCGCTGGCGGTGGCCCCAGTCAGTCAGCCAGTCGATGACCCAAGGTGCAGAGAGTGAGAACGAGGGCCGATGTCAGCACATTCGTCTCAACCCCTTATGGTCAATTTACGTGGAGCAGGCAAGAATCGTCTAATATTCTCAGGGGCTTATTCAATGCCATCGCACTGCGCGCAATCCACGTCATATTTGCATGTTGATGTTGACATCAACACTCGCCCCTACACGTCATGCGCATGAACCGTCCAAGAATGATGGGGGATATTCCAAGGAAACGGACGATGCGGTACTCCCAGATCATTGGCCGTTTCGTTCCAGCAGTACAACGCAACCTTGATTGCTTGAGCAGTTCACTTAAGCTTATCTGCAGCTGAGTTGCTTCGCACGGTTCTGCTAAAGAAAGAGCCCGCGTCGTCCTGCTGGGTACGAGGTACAGCTCGTCTTTCTCCCCGCGAAGGTGATTCCCACGCTGGTGTGCGAGTTTGTCAACGTGGCTGTCAAAATGCCGATGCATCGTCCATTCTAAGTACACAAGATCTGATCGATCCGTTCGGAGCCGTTGTGAGAACAGGGTAGACAAACGTCGGTTCCTTGCAAAGCTATGCCCACCGTAGCTTCCCATGACTAAGATTGTTTTCAATCGGAGGCACTTTTTTCGCCAATCCTTGGCCAGGCATCTTGCCACTCGCCTCAAACTTCCATCACAAAGGCGCTGTCGACAGAATCGACGTGACGCAGTCGACGACAAACAGACTTGTCGAGCAAAAGGAGTCGTTGCGTGATGACGCAATTGACCCACGCAGCTCGTGGCGTCCGGACAAGTTTCCGTGAGTGCTCGTCACATCGGTGATGTTGACAGTGAGACGGGCTGCGCAGGTGAAGAAGCCACAATGAAGGCCTTCCAAGCTGGACTCCTCTCCATCGTGCTCTGTGCTGCCATGCTGGCGGGCGCCCAAGCTGGCGACAGCCGCCGCCACCTGCTACAGACACCAGCAGGCGCGCACCTGACCTCAGCACTGCCTCAGGGCCGAATGATCTCGGGGATTTTGCATGGAAAGCCTTCAGACAAGGCAGCTTTGCTCTGTCAACCTGGTTGATTCACTAAGGCTCCCAGGTTTCCCGGCACTACTGCATGGCACCATTGCCTCGAGAAATCATGGCTCAGCGCCTCTGAAATGGAGGCAAATATGTTGTGCCGGTCATTTTAGTGTCAATTTGGCAGTCCTGCTCCATGCTGTCTGCATTGTACACGGCTTAGATGTCTGCTCTGAAGTGCTGCATGTGCCCTGCAGCGGACTGTGTCACGCGCCTGACCGGGCTTGCCGGCAGCTGCACCGCCCAGATCCAAGCAATCACGGTGCGTTCCCTTCCTCCAACAATATGAACCATGATCTGCCCCCCTCCCCTTCATGGTGCAGAAGACACTCACAAGACCATATGATGTCAAGTAACGCGAGAATCCCTGGTCTGCTCAGCCTCTGATCAGCCAAAGAAGAATCAAATTTGAGCGGGCAGGGAACATGGATGTGTTCGGGTCACTGGCTCCCCTTTTCTTCCATTGCCATACCACTGCACGCCCTGTTATGCAGCACCCTGGGCTGCATGGTTCCCAAACACTGCAATTGTGTAGAACAGAAATGACTTCACCTGGGGTGGGGTGCAGAGTGCAGATAGGCTACCATCCAATTAGAATTGGTAACTTGACAACAATATGGGACTGTTTCTGGGAGAAATCCAATCCAGGAACCAGGGCCAGGGCAGCAGGCCTGCCAGACTCGGATCATACCAAGCAGCTTTAGGCTGTCCCAGGCGTGCTCTGGGATCTGAGGGTGAAAGTGTTCTGTTCTAGTATTTTCAGATGATGTGCATGTGCAGATGCAAGCACAGAGCATTCCGGTGGACGCCACGGATGATGAGATTAAGGCCCGTCTGGTGGGCCAGCCAGCGCCCACCGCTGCCTGCTGCACTGCCGCCAACACCTTCATCACCGGGGTAAGTAGCGTATTTTATATATCTCTTTACTAAGTTTTATGTTTTTAACACTGTTCAGGGTTCAGGGTTTTGAATTTGCTGGGGTTGAAATCACACTGAGTTTACAATTACACGGTGAAGGGGAGAGGACAGACACACTATGAGACCGTGACACTCCGTTATCCACCTTTCAGCAAAGGATTTGTGCAGCGCTCTATTGGAAGTATTGGCAGCCCACACGGGAAGCACTGGGCAGTAGGTGCTCTCAGTAAGACCAAATATCCAAGAAGCTAAACTTGGTGTAGTTCATGCAGGTTGGGCTGTGCGGCTCTAAAATGTCCATTCTTGCCAGTTGAGTCCGTGGGACTGCAGGCACCCGCAATCATAGCGTATCATATGTTTTAAAAGGAAATCTCCTTCAGCTCCAGAGTGGCCCCTTCTGGTGCGGCACTCCCAACGTGGAAGGCTGGATTGAGCTTTGGATGTTGATGTGCAGGGCTGTCGCTGCGACCCCCAGACAGTCTCAATCGTTGCTGCGCAGAACATCAACACTGACAGCCTCAAGACACGTGCGACCCCTCCCTCTGATCCCTCATAGAAACTGCGCCTTGACGCTATCCCAATAACCAACATCTCTGCAAGCATACCACACTCACATTTTCCTGCAGAGATTTTCAGTAAGTGTTATGTTTGGGATTTATACTTAGGTTTCCCATTTATATTTTATTTATTTATATTGTTTCAGGGTTTAGGTTTACCCTTAACCCTAAAATATTCACCCTGTATTATCCTCAACCCTAAAATGAATATACAGCAGGTGCTGCCTGTGGCCCATGCAACACACACGGGCAGCTACCAAGCAGAAAGGTCTAGAAAGTTCTGGATTGGCAGATCTAGATTGCACTGTGCAATGAGCAATTCTGACCGACCCTGTTGGTGATCGTGCAGTTGTGAGGGCCACGGAGCTCTCGTGCAACTTGGCTGCAACGATTGACCCCTGCACGTAAGGCGCCTAGCTGGCGCACCTGCAGGCACATGCGTGCATGTGCACCATGGATGCTCGCCCTCCAGGGACAATGGAAGTGGCTGGATCTAGATGGCTTTCAAGCTGGTGGATATGCAGCATGCCTGCTGTGCGACCTACAAAGGCAGGCATAAGGGCGCTAACTCAAGAGCTGGATATCTTGAGTAGTGACAACTTTATGTTCAGCACATCGAAGTTCTTGACACGACTGAAGCGCAGACAGTTTTCTACGGATATACGGTACCTGGCCATGCCAGACTGATTCAAGCGAAGAGCTAAAATGCCTTCGGAAACTTCATTTTGAACCATAAGGATGTAGCAAAATTACCTGCCTGACTTAACAGACATGGGGGATGGAGGAGCGCTACTGAATGGCTTGAGAATATCTCGCATTGGCATGCAGTGTTGTGAGAAACAATGAGTCACATACGACGCCAAAAGTGGCAGTTATGGAGGATCTCCGAGCCCCAACGAGCAGTGTGGGTTGAATTGCCTTTCGCTGTGCACAGGAAAAGAGTATGTATGAACCACCCAACGGATGTGCAAAGAATTGCCTAATTACATAGATGAGCACATGCAATGCAATTAATAAGCACGACATGTCTACTTCAACGCAGAAGGCACAGACTTGACCTTGCTTGGAGCTAAAATATGAGTACACACTTCACGCATAAGCATCAAATGACCCAAAACGTATAAGGCGAATGAATTGTCATGAGCGTATCAAAGACCAACACATTCCTGCATATTTCACAGTCTTCATTGTGTGGAATGAACACCCCTTCTCCTAATGTGGGTCTGTTACTTTGCTGCCTACCAAACTTGCAGAAACTTGGGGAAACACTGAAGAGCCGTGCAACCTGTGTGATTCCACTCATGAATGATCTGCAGGCAAGGTGACACCATATGAGCACCTGATGCAGTCCATACTGACATGCATCGTCTTGTGATTAGGTGGTTTCTGCCTGTACCCTTGGATATAGAGAGTCCCACCGTCGGACTCCACACTGACATGGCTGATTGTAGGTGTGTGTTGCCACTGCCTCTCGCCGCACTTGACTGCATGTATGCAATGTGATCTGCCGTGGGAACCTGGGCCGGTAGGACGTGTACTTTCCAGTGTTTGTTGTGCTGAGGCGGCCCCTCTTGTTTTGGCGCTTGCGCGCCCTTGATTGTTTGTACTGTATTTCTTGATCTTAGCCTTGTGAAAGAGCCATAGTGCTCACGGGGTTGTTGCTGCCTTGGCATTGAACACCCACAACCAGCACCCCAGAGCAAACTGTCAGGCTAGCGGCTTAGACTCGTGAGAGTTTCGCCAGAACACTTGCAAATCCCGGGGGCGGTGGTGCAAGGCCAGGGGGAGGACCGATGGGCATGGGAGGCACAGCGGTGGCCGTCGGTGGTGAGGGCCGCCCGGCTTGCGGCTGCGGCGCGCGCTGGGCCGACTGGGGAATAGCTGCCGGGCCGCCCACAAAGCGCTGGGCCTGCCTTGCAGCCGCGTACTGCTGTGTTGGAGCGGGCGCGTTGCTGCGCTTCTTCTTCTTGGTCTCACCTGCGCGAGAAACGGATACACAGGTGAACCACACAAGCAAAAACACTTAGCATCCGGATGAACAGAGATGCCCAACAAGCTGCTGATACTCCATAATCTGGGTTATCATCGATTGTTCACCCAGTTGAGTCAAGGCCAAGAATGAGAAGCCCCAAGTCCAGTCCTTGGTCGAATCAATCTTCAAATGTTCTATCCCTTAAGATCAGGAACCTGGGAATTGACTGAATGGACATGGCGTGTGCATGGCAATAACTTGTGCTAAAGTAGGAATGATGATTAGTGCGTGCGCTCACCCTGAAACACGCTGGGCTCCAGGAGGCCCAGCTCTTCGAACTCATCTATCTCCCGGAGGACAGTCATGGTGTTGTCGGCATTGCGGCGGCCCCCATACACCTCCTGCAGTGCCAGCTCGATCGTTTTTTTCTCCATTCAGTGATTCAATTCAACACTGCCAGTACTGGGATGTATGCATGCGTTGCAAAAGTAGAAAGTATGTACACGCATGCAAGGGACAATGCTACTGTACTTCGCATTTCTCCAAGTATTTCCAGGCGTAAAATGAGACTTTGTTAGTGCAGATTCCAGTGGCCAGCATGTCACACCTGCACGCTTGCCAACTCTTCAGCACCTTGCTCCGTCTCCCACCAGGGCTTCTTCTTGCCTGGCTTTGTGGCTGAGGTGGCCGGAGCAGCCGGTGCTGCCTCTCTGTAAAAACAGGAGACGATAATATTAATGCAGTCTTTAAGCCTGGAGGTTAGTCATGTTAGCATGCAGTGCCACGAGCCTCCTCTTCATAATGTTGTACATCACCGATTTCATAGGAGAACCACCACGATCGGGCGTAGCTTGCACAAGGCTTGCATTGTGAATTGGCCACATTTTGCAATATATAACAGTAATATGAGATGCATCTGGCAATCGTTGGCGCTGGGAGGCACACCTCTTGCGCTTGCCATCGTCCATCACACGGCGACTGATGACGGGCGGAGCAAAGAGGCTGGCTGCACCGACGCTCTTGGGCTGGGGCCGGCCCGGAGCGGCCCAACTCAGTGGCGGCACATTCGGCATCGGCTTCGCGCAGGGCTGAGCTGGCAGCTGGCAGATAGCATCCTTGCTGGCAGGAGCAGGCTTGCGGGTTGAGTCCAGGTCAGCACGCCTTGCAGTGGCAGTCTCGATGCGGCTCTCCTTTCTGGCTACTGGCTTGAACGTCACATCCAGGTTGGCGCCCCTGCCGAGGAATGCTGCAGGCTCGAGGACTCCCACCACTGTTGCATAGGAGGGCTTTGGTGGCGGTGTGCTGCTGGCACCTGCCTCGCTACCTGTCTGCTTGCTGAGCGCATTTGCTGTGTCCGATGCAGGAGTCCTGGAGTCAAAAACCACAATCAGTCGGCAGCCACCTGTTGAATGCATACCCGTGCCTGCGTTCCTTGAGACGGAAGGGATCATGCAGGAATGCATGCTGTGCTGTGAGAGTCTTGATGTCTGCCACGTGGATTTTGCCCATGCATGAGTTCAGTGCAGCATGGGGAAAAGCCATGTTTGTACCTGCTCGAGTTGATCTGGCTTGTTCTGCCAGAATCCAGTGACTGGTTTTGCTGGCACAGGATTTGCAACCAGTCTGGATACTGCGCGCAGTTGGAGACACCTGGCCCTGCACATATATTCCAAACTCTTATTTTCAGAGGGGTGTCAGATCAGTCAATCACAGCACGCCTTGGTTCTTTAAGCACACCTGTCCTGTTCTCCTTTCTGACATGTTACAAGATCATTTGAGAAATCCAGTTTGCCTTGCCAGATGACAGCAGGATGCTGCTCATTCCCAATCACATTGCAGCACCTGAATGGAGACCGGGACAGGTAGCATATTTATGGCAGGTCATTGTAGCAAGATCAATGTTGTATGGGAGCTGGTGAAGCAAAGGCTGACCTGTGGTGGGTGCTGCAGAGGCTGTGGGCGCTGATGTCTGAGACTTGGGGACCATCTGTGGAGGCTGTGAGTAGCCATGCAGATTGTTCTGCACCTGCACACATCTCAGATGGTCACGCAGCAGCAAATCTGCACCACTCTCACTTGACATACCGCACCATCAAAACCAGCGCGCTGTCAGCATCCCTTCTCAGAACAGCCTCAAATGATGTCTCAAGAGTTGCAGTGAGATTTCCTCTGCAAGCCACTGCTCCAGTGAGGAGTTGGGTCAATAATAAATAGATGAACTACTGAACTTGTGAGAGCATTGAACAGATTTTAGAACCTAATGACTCATCAATGGGCAGTCCTTTTGGATCCTGAGGGCAACGATTCTGAACTTTCAAGCCCATTGCTACCATTGAGAACTGTCATTCCCAGATTCCGGCTGTGCCAATTCATGCAGAGGCCCACCTGTGCATGGCGGGCAGGCGCTGCGCTCACAGTCTTGCTGCTCTGCATGCTGTCCACCTCTTCTTCATCTTCAAGCTTCTCCATGCCAGTCAGCGCAGCAACAACCGCATCCAGGACCTCCAAGCAGTCGGTGCGATCCAGCAGGAGCAGGAGCATGTCGCGCAGCTGCGGGCACATGCCGGCCATGTGCGCACGCGCTGGGGCCACGCTCGGGTGCTCTGTAGCCATGCGCCGCGCCAGCACCCTCCGCCTCGGCTCCAGCATCCCCAGATGCAGGCGCCGACCATTCAGCACGCCATCTCTCACCTGCAGAATTTTCACCGCAAGATTTGCACCACAGAATCTTGGCAGTTTTGTGATACAATCGCACACACCGGAAACAAATTCCTGGTACAGAAACGACTAACACTGCTGTGCTCTGTGTGCACAGACAAAATGCTGTTTCCTGTGCAGAAGCATCAGGCACTGAGATGCTGGCCTGTTTTACTATGCCGCCAGCCATATCAGAATGCTCTCACCGAAGAGCCCGAAATGGGTATCCCATCTATCATGGGCCACTTTGCCTAATAATAAAGTTTGTATTCAGGAAAATGCAGTGTAAATGGGCAGGTTGCCTGCACCTGGAGCCTCTCTTGGCTGGTGAGCACTCGCCAGCATGCTGCAGTTTCAGGATGGTAGGCGCGGTGGACCGGCTCCAGCAGTACCACAAGGCTTTTGGTCAGGTCCACTGCCTCTTCGGCGCAATAGCCTGCAGATCAATGACATGCAGGCTTACCAGCATGTACAGGACATAACCCAAGTATTGTTTAGGGTTTTAGGGTTAGGGGTTTTAGAGTTTAGGGTTTATTGATTAAAACCATCCATTAACCAGTGGCTAATAACCACCATGGACTCTGGACAGGTCTCGTGATATTGAAGGCATGAGATGCACGTGGCTCCAAAAACATTTCGGGCATGTCTTGGGAAAGTCAAGCTTGCCATTGGCGAGAGTCCTAAAATACGCTTTTTGTGACATTTAACCATTCGGGACTGTGGAGTATGAAATGGGAGTTCCGCACCGTGTACAGCATCGATGATGCGCTCATCAGTGGCGGAGGTCAGGGCCAACTTGATGGTGTGACTCAGGCCAGACCACTGCTGGGCAGCCAGCGGGTTGTATTTCCGCCCTTCTGGAAGCACCAAGTCCAGGATGGCCACAGCAGTTGCGCTCACCGAGGCACTCTCTTGCTGAGCCCCTGGCTCTGAGCACCAAAATCACAAGACAACATTTTTTGTGAACTCTATAAAAGATGCCCATTACTGTGAGCATATTTATTGAAAATCCCATCTCATGCAATATCGGGCAAGGGTTTTTCTGTGAGGCACAGGCATGTGTTGATTTGTTCTCATAATTTCATGACAACTCTTCATTGTCTAGCAGCACGATCTATCAGTCACCCAGGTTAAAGAGCAAGTCACCATTTGAGTCGACGTCACTGTGCACAGCAGCAGAGTTGGTAGTCGCTTCGCTGCGGAAGCCGCTGGAAAATCCCGGAGAAGAGCTGCTTTGAGACTGCCCCACTACAACCCACTGGTCCACCTCTTCATCACTCTTCTTGGCTCCAGTGGACGGACACTCCGATCCTGCAGGCAAATACCAAATCAGCCACCTCACTTGCTGCTCTACTTGAATTTCTTCCATTTTTCAGAGTCTATGAAATTGCCAGAGAACGCACGCCTGCAAAGTACAGGCAATGATCACTGGGCATAGCACAGGCTGAATATGGCAGACAACAAGTTCTGCATTGCATGCTGGACAGGCAGAATGGCGCGCACGCTCGCTGGCTTCGGAGATCTTGCTGAGAGGCGTGTCAAAGGTGCGCAGCATGGAATCGTTGTCCTGCAGCACTGGTGGCCGCATCATGCTCTGAGGCGCGGGCAGCTGCTTCTGCTGTGCTGGAGTTTGTGGCTCCGATATCTGAGGGAAAGTCAATCGATCGAAGACAGATGCGCGCGTCTGCTGATCCATTGGCTCCGATGGCACTGACTGTGATGTCTGAGGGACACTCAGCCGATTGAAGACAGACATGCGCGTCTGCTGAGCTGAAGACTCCGACGGTACTGACAGAGCCTTCTCGAGTCGTTCATAGAGAGACTGATCCTCCTGCTCTTGGTCGGATGCGCTTGGCACAGGCCGGTTGCCAGCGCTGCCATTCTGCAGACCTGCATGGTTGAAGGACATCATTCACGGTTTTCACTGGTCCTGTAAAGAATGTGCTGAGAAGAGCTGGTAGACATCTTTTGTTGGCGACAGAAAGTGCACCAAAGTATTGAAGGGCTGTAATCAACACATCGTCTGCCTCTTTGCATAGGTTTGGAACATTCAGCAGCACGTCATTTTCAAGCAGGACCACTGACATGCCAGATGCATTGGAGATGACATGGCATACCTCGCGGGTCTCTTCCTGTCCTGCTGTCAATGTGCTCTGGCTTCCGGTCGGGCTTGCGCATGTGCGGTGGATACCTGGTTCTGAAGCGCAGAAACTTTGTGAGAGTTCCTCTAAAAACACACCCTGCTTCATCGAATTGATGCTGCTGCAATCAAAGAAATCAGCTGCTCCTGTTTTCACATGTGCTCGCAGCAGTTTCAACTTGCGTGCAGGTATTATCCTTATCGGAGTCAAGGACAAGGGTTCAGACCTGTCGCTCTTCAGGCCTTCCTTGAGGATGCCAAACTCTCGGGAGAAAAGATTGCCCTCGCTATAGGAGTCTGAAGCAGCAGAGCTTGTCTCCAGCCTGAGCACCCAGAACCTCCATCAGCATGCTGAGATAGCAACACAACAGAGCACATGCCCTTTGCACGGTGTCTGAGCGTTCCAACACACAACATGGCACCTACCCTTCTGACTCCTGCAGTCCATCGCTGTGGTGGCGGTGAAGGTTTGTTTGTGAGAATCTGCTCCTCCTGCACCTCACATTGAGGCAACATCAGACAAGAGGATGCTGTCAGAGTGCATGCCATGCAAATCCAGGTGCTCATGTCCTGGCTGGCAATTTATTGGGGACAAGTATGACAGAAAACGGTTCACATACAGAGCGTGCTGGTTCAAGACAGACGACAATGAACAGAAATGCCAGGTTGCAGATAGCACCTGATGCCTTCATGGTGGTTGTTGCTTCGCATGTCATCCAGGAGGAGGTCCCTGTCGCTGGTGCCAGAAGGGCGACCCCAGAACTCCCGATTGTTCCGTGCATCCTCAGCAGTCTCCTCTGTTGACGCCCGTTTGAGGACGCCACCGAACGGGTAGCTCTCAATCTCATCGCTGCCAAAGTAGGCGTTGAGCGCAGCAGCCCGACCCTTAAACTTGTGTGTGCCTGCCTCCTGCGCGGATGGCACACCAGCAGATGGACTTGTCAGGAGCAGACCGGCAGCTAAGACTCCAGCAGGAGTAGATTACCACACAGCAGCATCTTGTGGCCAAGAAATAAGCACTGCATGAGACATGCTGCACTGCATGGCACTAGCTGTCATGGCAGCCCACAATGAGTGTTTCCTGGAAGTCCAAGTTCTAAGATGCACGAAGTTGCAACTGCACCGGTCAAGAAAGAAGAACAGGGAAGCGACCACATCATTCCAGCCATCTAGGGCTGATTAGATGCCCTGTCATCTCCCACATCAGCAGCCACGACATCAAAAAAATCCATGAGAAATTTGGCAACCCCCACCAAATCATCCTGCCACAAGATGGCGTAGGATGGAGGAAGTACCTGCTCAGGCGCCTTGGGCAGCAGCATGGCCAAGATGTCAGGATCCAGCTCTCCAGAGCTGGCACGTGACGCAGGCCTCGAAGTGCTCCTACCCCTTGCATTGACATGGTCCTCTCGGAAACCGTTTGCGGACTGCAGGCTCACAACTGCGCTTGGGGCTGGGACCTGCTGCCACTTCTCAAAGCCAGGTGGTGGGCGCGTGGCTTTGCTGCGACTGAACTGGGTGAATGTGTCAGGGGCGTCATCGGACGAGGTGGGTGTATCGGCAGCGCTGCCAGCTGCCGCTGCCTGGATGTGCTCGAATCCGGGCAGAGGATAATGAGTCCTTGGGGCTACTGTGCCAGCACTGTCTGCTGCTTTGCTAGCAGTCTGCTCTGCCTTTGCCCCTGGGTGACATTGCAGTTGAATTAATCATTGTCTCTCCCATCCCCACAACATGTGTTTTGACAGCAAGTGCGCTCTTGGCAACAGCCCTCAAAGGTGCCTGTGCTGACCTGTTTACATCCTGGCACTGTCAAGCTCAAGGAACTTGGCCCAAAGATGTACCTTGGACAGCGGCCACGCCAAGGATGACTCCAATGAACATGCTGCCATCCTGTCTGCCGGTTCTGTTGGCAGCCTGGATGAGCGGCAGCACGCATGCCTCCTGTGTGTCGAGAGGCAAACCACCCAGCAGGAACATGCAGTCATCGGTCAGCCGGATGCCAGCATGGCGAAGGCTTTCCAGAACATCCTCGCTGACATCATGCATTGGCGGCTCATTGACAGCAGGTATGCTCCACTCTCCCGGGTCATTTCCCCTGCAAATACATTGAAGTGAACTTGAGAACAGAAAGCAGATCTGAAGGTTTGGGCAAACGACCCTGCGAGCTGAAGTACAATACAAAGATGAGATTCCCTTATTGCGCCTGGAATGATAACAATAAACTAGGGGTAATTTAATACAGTATATTAGTAATACGTTAGTAATATGTTAGTATTTAATTACCCCTACTTAAACAGCAGTGCAGCATACATCCATCATGGACTTGTTTGTCAAGGATGACTGACCCTGAGCTTTGTAGTAGATGCAGCTTCGGGTGTGGGCGTCCGGCAGGTGCTTCATGTGGCTGCTGCGGCATTTCATCCTGCTCCCATTGCGCGGCCGGCCAGCGGCCATCCTCATCCACAAACAGGGATGGCTGCGGGCGCTTGGGCATGACAAACTCCCCATTACTGAGGTCTTCACTGGGTGGCCGCGGCTGTGGTCCGGGGAGCTGGCCGAGCGCGGGGGGAGGCTGTCCGGGCCTGCCGATGATCTCTCTGCCGCTCGGCTGCTGCAGAGGGCGACCGGAAACCAGGCGGCCGCGCTGGCCGTTCATTGGCGCATCCCCGCCAGGTGTTAGAGCGCCGGGAGAAGCCGGCCGCTTGTGGGTGGACAGCCATGGGTCTCCATCATGGACCCGAGGGGCCTGGGCAGTCTGTGGGGGCGGCAGAGGTCCCCCTTGGGGGCCGTTCATGGATGACCAGGGCTGCCTTGGTTGAGTCAGGTGTGTTTGCAGTTGTTCTCCGCGCCAGGCCCTGCCATGTCCCTGTGGTCCTGGCCCAGCATCACCTGTTGAAATACGCATTGGGTATTTAATGCATGCTCCTCCGCTCACTGAGAACCTCATGAGACCGGCAATTTCTGTATCCTGAAGACATATTATTACCGGTATTACAGGTCGGCAAACCCGAATCCAAATGGCCATAGGGCATACACATGCATAGCACATAGTCGCCAAGTAATCACACATCTTTTGCTGGCATGGCAGTGGTGAATAGATGCAGACATTAGATCAGTTATGAAAGGAGGTTACTCACGCGGTGGCACAAGAGAGCGTTTGGCGCCAAGCCAGCAGCGCTCATCATCCAGCAGTTGACTTCTCTTGAGCACAAACTCATCTTCAGGCTGCACAGCTCTCCAGCCTGTCGGCATGTGGTCATGGGGAGTCTGGGCGCGAATCTCCATCAGGCTCTCACGATTGTAGCAGAACTTGCCCACCTGCAGACAAGTGGCAGCCATTTTGAGAGCCTCCTGCCCACATAGCTCTGCATGTAACGAAACTTGCTGCTCTGCACTCTGTATTGTAGCTGGCATGGTGATGACACTGCAACATGCTTGCAGCCCAATTAACATTGCCCAACATGCACAGCATGCACTCTAGGTATGGATGGATATCATCCATGCATGCAACAATATACCCGCACCATTGCATGCAGATTTAATTGCTTGATGTGCTTAAGGACGCACATGCAGGGTCACTTTCAGCATCTCCCCTGCCTGTTCCGCATTCTGCTTGGCGAAACTGAAGACCACTCGCACAGGCCGGTCTTCAGATGGAGCTGATTGGGGCGCCTGCATGGCTGCCACTGTCACTGCACCTTCCTGCTCTTCTCGCATGCGCACATCTGGCTGCTGCTGCTGTTGCTGCTGCTGCAAGTTCTCCTCCTGCGTTCCCTCCAGCACAGAGATGTCGAGCTGCACAGGCATCATGTCACCGTCTGTGCTGCTAGGCACCTGCTGAAGTGTTGCTGGGGCACCCTTGCTCCTGCTGGCCTGTCCACTTTCTGGAGGTGGCACTTTGGCTGTTGGGGAAGATGGGGAAGATTGCAGTGCCATGGCCGCTGCAGGCATGAGGTCTACCAGGTCATTGCTGAGACTGCCCTGCAGGTCTCCTGTGACACTGCCTGTCGCCAGACCACCCTGATATGGATGCATCTCTGTCTCTTGGGTGCCTGATAAACCTGGTGTGTCTTCTGGCAATGGCGGCTCAGCAACACGAAGCTCCACAGACATCTGCTGAAGAGCACTCTCCTGCATGTCATGTTCCAAGGACATGTCACCCTGCATGTGATACATGCACAAGCTTCATACCATCGCAGCAGCTTTGACATGACACAGAGGGGGGCGGCTGTCAAGGAAATTGCAAGCACTACCTTTGGAGGAGAAGTATGCTGAAGTGGATGCAGATCCTGGACACTTGGAACATGGCCTGCATCCTTCTGCACTACATGCAGGCCAGATTGTGCATGTACATCCTCTGCTGGTTCACGCTGAGAGTCTGTACAAAGTATAGAAATGCAGTCCATGTCAGCTTGCGGCATCACAGCATCATTTGCAAATGGACTGTGGGGTTGGTTCTTGAGGGAGTGCAAGCTGGCAATTTCACTCTAGGCTGGGTCCAACTCTGTGTGAGATACCACGTCACAAGAGCCTTGTCCAACCAGTTCCAAAGTGCCCTGCATGGCCGCACATGCAGGTCATATCTCTTTGTATTGCACCAACGTCGACATAATTGTCACCAGCATTCTGTAAGAAGCACAAATATCCTGCGTACAAGGCAGATATGTGGAGCTAAGAAAAGCTTGAAAGAATTTCCATGAATCAAGGCTGTCCAAAGCTGTTCAATAGGGCTGTACCTTACTACTAGCAGGTGAAGGCTTCCCAGATGAAGGCTTCCCTGCAGGCCCGCCGTTTAAGGAAAGGAGCCCTGTCAAACAGGCGTTCTCTGCAAATAGCGGTGTGCTGTCAGTTGGTCATGCTGTTGGGCAATTAACGAAGACTTACAGTATATAAATACAGTGTACGAGAAGTCGGGACACAGTATCTGTAACGCACGAGCCTGTGCTGTCGTTTGCTCGAAGCTCAGACGTCCCTGTGATAAAAGCTATTGTCCAGCTCAAGGCCTGCAGGCACATCCCCACTTCAGTCTAAGTGTTTTAAAAAATTTCAATATGATAGAGCACTCACAAGCCAGCAAATGTAACAGCGCTGACGTGAACGCAGTACAAGAAGATCAGCACAACGCGCCGCATCCCATCCAGCTACCTTGCTCGAATTCACATCCGTGACTTCGTGCGCCGTTAAATGCTGGATGCATTGGCGTTTAGTGTCCAGAACCAGATATTACGGTGCGTGATCCTGAGGAGGTGAACAGAAATGGAGTTGTGGACACGTAAAAGGATCAAAGAGCCAAGCAAACCTCGACGACAAACGGAATAGAGTTTTACACAGGGAAACGCACGAAATATAAGGAAAATATCAGGGATTCTGATGGTGAATAAATTTTGCCTGGTTTTCAGACCATAGCCCTGGGAAGCAGTCACTTCTTCCAGGTGCCTATATGATGTCGCTAGGGGATCGCTACGCTCTGGCGCTGCAATGCAGAGAAAAGCCAGAACGCGATGACAATTATACCCTTGCTTACATGTGCCTTTGCTTGCTAATGTTCTTCTGTGACCTTTGAAGAAGGACGAGAAAAAGGTGGCCAGCCGCAGGTACCTATTTTGGCAGACGGCATGGGACTGAGGCAACTTGAGATGATTGCAATGCAGTATTCCAAGATCACGGTTCCCGTCAGTCAAGGTGTTCAACCATGGAAGTACAGATGGTAAATCTGCATCATCCAATGGGCCCTGCATTCATTTCCTTTGCTACCGTATGTGAGGCTGTCCCTTCTTTAAAAAATTTCTGGTTTCTGTACTGTCAGACATCATGTCATGGCACATGATGTCTGCCCAGTAATGCCAGATGCATAAAGTCCGATCACAAACATCGATTACAGGCTGCCAAATCAGCGAAACTCTGCAGGTGCACTCCCTTTAATGATTCAATTCCGAGAGAGCGCATCTATCAATTGGGGTTCCAAAGCGGACCCCTATAAAGGACATGCTCTTTACAATATAGATGCGCTCCTTGCAGATTTATACTAGGAACAACACTGTAGGAAACTTCATGAATTAAGGGTCAAGGAGGCCCCAAGCCGCTCCATGTAGCCGTCCCAAATCCCTCCCACATGTGGGTGCCCAGGTTCTCTGCGCCATCCAGCCCCAGCATGCTACTGTCCTGCAGCATACAACACCGCAGTCCTGACATGCCCAGATCTTTGCAATCCTCATTTGGACACAGTGCTCACTCCATCGCCTTATCATGTAATTACATGCATGAAGGAAGGACTCGTGCATTCGGCAAGATGAACCGGGTCCGCTCAGAGAGCCAGGGTGCATCTGCAACAACAGCAATGCAGGGCAGTTTTCTTTCAAGCCTTGAAAATAATCTGCCCTGCATGCTGTTGTTGCCTTGCACCAGCTGCTCCTTCAGCAATCCACAGATATCCACACATGATGAGACGGCAATGTACTGTTTTGCAAGGCATTACAGGAAAAGCGCCGCACCAGCAGCAGGATTACACATGCGGTTCATTCTTTCTGCTCGCATGATCTAAGTCAGACCTTCACTCAGACTCCCTGTCCTCTCCATTTTTCAACCTCATTTCGGTGTGTGTGCTCACCCAGAAACCATGGCCGTTTTGGTAGTGGTCGAAGCTGGCCGAAGCTGCGCGGCCCGGCTGCACGCGACTAGCCCGGGGCTTCACCCTTTTGAGATCCGGGTTGCGCTGCTGGTCTAGTTTTCCAGCTCCCAGGATCAGAACCTGATTCAACGCCCAGGGATCCCTTTCACCATGCACTATCATTTGCATGCAGAGACAGTGTCCGGCAGCAAACTTACACAGGCACACATTCAAAGGGCAATGTCAGATTGCTCCGCACCATGATGAGCACATGTTCAAAGGGAATAAAAACTGCACCTTGGCCGATGGTAGTGGCGGCTTCAGCCGATTTTTAGGCCGCTTTCTTCCCTGAAGGGCATCGTGCCCCGGCCCACTTTGGGCAGCGCCTGATCTGGCCCCTGTCATCTCTGAATCCTCCCGAGAGCACTGCCGTCTGCAAGCCTCCGCGCTCACCACCATGCCAGAGTGCCCCTGACGCAAGTTGCTGCCATGCGCCGCTGGTGCAAGCTGCCTGTCCAAGATGTTCATGCTCGTGTGAGCAAGTGGCCGCCCTGTGCTCGGGTCGCTTGGCACTCCCCTGTCCACGAGCCTCTGAGCCTGCTGCGAGCTGTGCTGCTGCCTCTTAGTGGCGCCCCTGTTACTGCAGCTACCAAGACTCTGCATTCCAGGAGGCAGACCGCTTCCGGTGGTGCTGTTCCACCGCTCAACACTGCTGTGTGGGAGAGCAGAGCTCCTTGAACCAGCAGGTTCGGCCTCTCCTGGTCGCTGTTCTGCCTTGGCAGCCTCCTGCAGATGTGTCGACCTGGCTGAGGCTTGCAAGCTGAGAGAGGCGCCAGCTGCAGGATGCGAGCTGGTGCTTGCTGACATCATGCCATCCAGCTCAGCGTTTATGTGTCGCTGCAAGTCATGGCTGGGGATTGGCTGCTGGCACAGGGGACACTCCTGCCAGGATGGCGCTGCAGTTGTACTTGGTGTGCTGGTGGGTTGTCCATCTGCAGAGCCGCTGTGCTCCCTACTGGCGCACGTATCATCGCCTGCAGCTGCCAGCGTCCTCTGTGACTTAGTGCATGCGGAAGTTGCCTCTGCTCTGCGGCCAGGTGGTGATGTGGTGGGTCGGGTTGTTACTGTGGGTCTGCAAAGGAGGCCAATAAGTGCTGAAGAGCTCTGCGGTCCACTCTTCGCTGGTGGCTGTGGTAAACAGGCGCCACTGCCCGTGCTGCATTCACAAGCTAGATTTCAGCAGAAATGCAGTTGCACAGCTCCTTTTGCGAGCCAGAGGCCGACCATCAACAACCACCTTTCTGTAAATGGGCCAAAGCTTCCAGATAAAAATATTAACCATTGAGTTTGGTGAGTGAAGTTAAGAAGAGTGGCAGGTAGGGGGTCACCGTGCGTTGCAAGACTCTTTTCTGGCTATCACTTTCTTCAGGCTTTGTTGAACTTCCCTCTGTCTCATGTTTGAATTGTCCTTTGAGGAGAGGGAAAGCAAGCCGTGTTATCACGATAATGTCTTTGTGAAGAAGGGTACGTGATTGCTGGGATCAGACGCGCTTTATTTAGGATTCTCACTCTGGTCATCCTCAGCAAGTTGTTGTCCGAAGAGATTCTACGCCACCGCGAGACATATCAGAGCTTTGCAATTTTACGCTTATGCTGGTGCAGTTTGAATCGGATTCGATTTGGAGCCTGCAAATTGCTTGTTTGTGCAACAGCTGTCTGCTTACTATTTGAACAAACGCACGTGCCAACTTCCAGCCTGTCGGAGATCAAGGTACCGTGCCCTACTTTCACGAACATGGACGTTCGATCTCATGCGAAAGTCTGACCGATACTTATCACTAATACCACCCTAGCTATCTGTCAGAGTTCTGGCGTAAACATCGTGCTGAATAATTTGTCAACACAATCTTGCGTGCCACCCACTTTGGGTTTTAGATATTTTCCATTGCCAAAAAGGCCTGAAATTACTTTAATTTACAGGCATAATTTGATGACATACATCGTACATCTCGCTAGTGTGACACTGTACAAGGAGCCCCTGCCTAGCTGGGGCTAGTAGTGCATATCAAGCGGAAGAACAAGCCATCACTCCATTTCCCACTGACGAGTGTGGGACTCCATTCTCACAGCATACGATTCCAATGACAGTGAGGGGTTGATGGCATGGCGGCCAATTACATGAAGAGCTTCTCGCAATGGTTTCCACCATCCGTGCGGGTTGCCCTCTTCATTGCAGCTCTGGTACGCCGATGTGATGTCTATGCAACTTTTGTGCAATTAAGTATCAATATTGGGTCCTGCATTATCTTGCATGACAAGAAAGTCCCCGATACAGAGTGAGATGCTCTAATCTGAACCTGTCTGCTGGCACAGGTCGTCTTTGGCATTGTGGATATTGACATCTTCCTGCCAAGGTTGATTGTCTCCAAGGAGAACAATGCTGTGTAAGTCCTCATGCCGACCCAACAGGAACGTAGCAGCTCTCAAATGGAGCCAGTAACATGCTTATGTCCAGTACAACATCAACTCTCCATGCCGTCTTTCGATCACAGATGGCATCATCGCGCACTCTTCCCCTGTGTGGATGGCATTTCACCTCTTGCCCTGACCATCTTCAACAGCTACAGTTTCACATCTGAGTGTCCCAATCTCTCTGGTAAGGTTGGATTCCTGGGACGCGCATGGGGGACCAAATTCTCAATCCAGAACCGGACACTCTGCTCGGCGCCCTGAGTGCTGCATGTTCCTCTTGCGCAGGGTGTTCAAGCATGGCAGATGGATGCCTGGGACACGCACGAGGGACCAATTTTTCCATCCAGAACCGACCACTCTGCTCGGTGCCCTGAGTGCTGCATGTGCCTCTTGCGCAGGGTGTTCAAGCATGGGGGCTGGGAGAGAATGGGCTTGCGCAATCGAAGCCGCATCGTTGCGCCGGGGGATCGGCTGCAGCCGCTGGACGAGCTGGAGGGTGCCAGGAAGGCCAGCCCGTACGGCGGCGTTCTCATGCCCAGCCCCTACGCCAGCGTGGGCAAGCTCAAGCGCTTCCTCGGCAACATCCGCACCACCGCAGTGCTCAAGTCCGCCCTGCAGGTGCTCTTATCCTTTTGAGCGTCGCGTGACCGTGCTCGACCTGATATACCTTGCAGGTGATGCCTTGCATGACTTAGCTGAGACAGACCGCAACTGATACTCCTGCGGAGCGTGGATTGATTGTTCTTGCATGTTGCACAGGCGCGCAGCCACAAGGGGGAGGTTGTCCTAGTGCCCTTCACCGAGCCGGAAAGCGGGATTCGACTGTTTTGCACAGCTATTTTTTGTGTTTAGGGTTTCAGGCCTAAACCCTAACCCCAAAAAATGGAAATATAAAAACGCAAATATAAAAATATAAAAATTTGTTGCACAGGCGCGCAGCTACAAGGGGGAGGTAATCCTGGTGCCCTTCACCGAGCGCAGCGCGGAATTCGCGCAGCTTATTTTATATATTAAGGATTTTAGGGTACTTTATGCCTAAACCCTAAACCCTATGCAAATTTAAAAAGAAACAAAAAATTCAAGTAAAAAATTGTTGCACAGGCGCGCAGCCACAAGGGGGAGGTCATCCTGGTGCCCTTCACGGAGCCGGAGCTGGCGCTGGCGCTCAACATGGCGCTGAACCTGCGCAAGCTCAGCTTCGACCATTTCCTGCTGCTCGGCTTCGACGAGGCCTGCTGCCTGCACGCCGCTGCTGTCATCTCTGACATCGGTGCGCGCTGCTCTTTATTTAGCTTGTTTCCTGCCGCACGTGGCTAGGCGTGGTCTGCAGGACCGCAGAGAAGGTTGTAAATTTCAGGATTATTTAGGGTTTAGGTTAGGTCAGGTTAGGGTTTAGCAACCCTAATCTTGAAGATTGCAGAAACACCAATCCTCGTTCCATTTCTGCTGGGGCCGTCATCTCTGACATTGGTGCGCACTGCTCTTTGCTAGATATGGCGAGGCCCAGTTCTGTTTACTACTCGTGGTTGCAGGAAAACAAGCCCCCCTTCTTAGGCCGTCATCACTGACATTGGCGTTAGCCTTCCCAGGAGTCTGGTTCCAGCATGTCTGTGTGGCACAGCTGCACAAGTTGCTCATATCGGGTCCTTGAGTAAGGGCTCTTTGAATTCAGTTGGTGGTGTATCCAACAGAAATCAACGCGGGGAACTGTGTTGGGCTTGTCAAGGAGATGCCGCAGTGCAAAACCTTCTGTTACAAATACATGTGCTAGGTGCAGATATGCTCTTTTTGGGGCCTCAGGCCCCGATTCAGGTGTTCTTTGAAGAGCCTTGTCTACATATACACTGCCAGGCGGCCATGCACAGGACCCTTATCCTGTTTGACATTCTCTGGCTGCGGGTGCGCAGGCTGTGTGTGGACGACATACTTGGCGAATGGGGAGCTGGACATGTTTCCCAGGGATCTCAGGTCTGACCGTGACATCGAGAGGCTGCAGCTGCTCCGGTGAGCAAAGATCGCTCATATTGCCTCCAAGCCTGATGTCACACACTGCCACCCCACCACGGAAGCATAGCAGGGGCATAGAGCCTTCCTCTTCAAGCGTGTACAGGGAATTTGCCGAGCAAATGTGGAAGGAGGACTTGCGGGCAGCAAACGCCATCTGTTGTTCACATGTCTGCCAATGGGTATTATGGAGCCCGAAGAAGCACGAGGGTCTAACAGCAGCCTCGTGCTCAGGAGATAGCTGTTTGCATTTTCAGCCGTCGGCTACCATGCAACCCCTGATGTGGTATCTCATCTGCCTCACACTAAAACCCTATTATACCCCTGAAATCAAAACCCTGAAGAATAAATTAAGTAAAATAATATATCCGCAGGTGGCATACAGCGACGCGCATGGTGCGCCAGGGATACAACGTCTTGACACTGGATGCGGAGGGACATTTGAGCGATGACCCCTACGCGTACCTGAAGGCATCGCCGCTGCAGATGGCGCACTTAGTCACCATGACTCATGGCGGCTGGGGCGGCCTGACCACCGGACTGGTGTACGCCCAGAACGCTGCGGTGGATGGGCCGGTTGCATGGGTCTTGGCCGAAGTTGTGCATCGGGTGCGTGCCTGTTAACTCCCAAACCTCAAAACCCCTCCATAATCTAGAGTCTTAAACCCTGGAACCCTACACCCTATACCCTAAAAGAAGAATCACAATATGACATAAATAGGAAATACATATACAACTGCAGGCGTTCCAGTATGCGGAGCACCCAGGCTTCATGGAAGAGAAGGGCCTGTCGGCGCCAGCCAGCCTGTTGCTTGATATTTTGTAATCCTTTTTTAGGGTTAAATCCCTAAACCCTAAACCCTAAAGATGCAACTGCAGGCGCTCCAGTATGCAGAGCACCCGGGCTTCATGGAAGAGAAGGGCCTGTCGGCGCCAGCCAGTCTGTTGGAGATGCTGCGAGACTCAAGTCTGCTGAACGATGCAACCGCCAGCGCCTGTTGCGGCCGCCCTGTCGCCTGGCACGGCATCTGGCGCCACGACAGGAGGGGGCGCGACGAAAACAGCCGGGTTGATGCCAGGGAGATATACGATGCGCACCTGAAGCTGGCCGAGAAGGTGGCCCTGCTGTCGATGTGATTATCCCAGTACCAACATACATTACTGAGTGGACTTTTACTTGGCCTGCTTTCTGACATTACTGGCAGCTTGTCACTGTGTAAAAAAAGCAGCATGTTGTGATGCAGAATAAGGGCACAGGAGCAGAGAGGTTGAAGTTTGTGGTGGCTGTTTCGCGACAGGTGTGCGACAGGAAGGATGTGGATGTGGACTTGGACACTGCGCTGCAGGCGCGCTTGGGCATCACTGGAGGTATGACCTGTCAACCCCACTCACTATTGGATGCTTGCGATAGTACTGACGCTCCTGCAGACTTTCCTCACAAGTGCTGCAGGAGCCGGAAAATTGATTGCTCATTGCTCAAGTGCTCCGCAGCCGCGCCCATCCAGCCGAGCACGGGCGCCCAACATAGCTGTCACCATAAACTCACATCTCTTGTTGCAGGGTCTTTGATATGATCACACAGGTGGGTTTTTTGTGCCCGAGGCACTTCTACCAGGATCCTCTGAAGGTTCCAGAGGAGCCGAGCGGCTGGCCCGAGCCGCGTCGGCCCAGCCGAGCGCTAGCGCCCAACATAGCTGTCATCATAAAGTCACCCTCTGTGCAAAGTCTTTGATCTGACCACACAGATGGGTGTTCTGTGCCCAGGCCACTTTTACCAGCTCCCTCTGAAGGTTCCAGAAGAGCCGAGCGATTGGTCCGAGGCGCTCGGCGGCCACGTCGGGCCGGCCAAGCCCGGCGCCCAGCATAGCTGTGGTCATAACACTCACTTTGATCTGACCACACAAATGGGTGTTGTGTGCCCAGGCCACTTTTACCAGCTCCCTCTGAAGGTTCCAGAGGAGCCGAGCGATTGGCCCGAGGCGCTCGGCGGCCGCGTCAGCCCGGCCAAACGCGGGCGGCTGGCCCAAGAGTGGGACACACTTCTGCGCTTGGAAGAGGGAACGCCGTGGAACGCCTCCCACTCGGAGCTGCTGCTGCAGCCCTACATGTACGGACGCTACATGGAGTACGGCCACAATGGTGCGCCCCGCTGATTCCCAATGAATCCAGTATGATACAGTCTGATTCCAGAAGACACTTGTTGTCGCCAAGGTTTAAGCTCCCTTGCTTAAATCCATTAAAGCCCTCCTACAATTGCTACATGGAGTAAAGCCATAATGGTGCACCCCGCTAATTCCCAATGAATCAAGTATGATACAGTGTAATACAAGAAGACTTTTGTTGTTGCCAAGCTTGGAACTCCCTTGCACGAATCCATGGAAGCCCTGCATAGACTACAGGCACAGTCATATGGCCAGCAAAGCGTCCTCCTCATCCGGCAGATGTTGTTGTAGAGTTAACCACCGAGTTGAAGATGACTTATTTCTGCCATGGTTCAGACACTAGGGGATGAGTAGAAGGAATGCATGGTACAACTGGCCAGATGTATGAATTAGCCGGCTGCAATGTAGGAATGCAAGAAATATTAAAGACTCTGGAAACTGCCGCCGGCCTTGACTTTTGCAAGTCGATGCAGGCTGTTTTCCCTTGGGGCAGGGCCTGAGAGTGTTTGTTGGATGGGCAGGGCTGCGGAATGGTGCGTTCTATGTGGAGCCGCGACCGGTGTTCTTCGCGCACATGATGGGCATCCGGGCCGCTCTGCCCAGCCGCGCCATTGTCATGAAGGCCCTGGGCATGTGGCACTGGGAGGTATGCTGCCCCTGCAGCTCTGCTGAAACACTCTAGAAGGCCTTTGGAACACTCTCTGGTCAAGCGGCAGACAAGCGCTTCTGGTTGGTGCAATCCAAAGGCATCTATCTACACAGTGCATCTGCTTGTGATCTGTATGTAGGAGCATGGACCGGCTCCTAGGAATACCGACGAAGCCGCACTTTCACACGGCTGATTTTGTTAGAAATTGAAGTCGTGGATGACCTGTCTTCCTGTGAGTTTCTTAATAATTTTGCAGGTGTGCCTTCCGCCATGAATCAGACATCAGCGGACAAGCAGAAGCAATGCATGGTTCATTTGGTACAACTTCACTGGCTGTCACACAGGGTATGCAAGGACTGACCAACACAGAGCTGCAGTGAAGGAGGCACACCTGATTGTTTTTGGTGGGCAGGTGGTGAGGATGCTGGAGGAGGTGGGCTTTCAGGCAGGCGCGCCGCTGGCCGAGCGCAAGGTGCTGGCCTTTGCGCCCGAGGCGCTACCTCTTCGCCTGGACACCGAACAGCAAGTCAGGGCCGCCCTCATGGGCCTGCTACAGGTGCACTCCTAACCCTAAAACTACAAAAATACTCCTAGTAATAAACCTAACCCTAATAACAAAAAAAGAAAGAAGGAAATTATTAGCCGCCCTCATGGGCCTGCTACAGGAGCACTCCTAACCCTCAAAACTACAAAAAATCTCTAGTATAACCCCTAACCCTAATAAAGAAAGAAGGAAGTATATAATTAGTCGCTCTCATGGGCCTGTTAAAGGTACGCGTCCCCTTCTTCTTGTTGTGTCCCCTGGATTGGCCATGAGCATGGCTTTGAGGGAATTCTTTAACAAGACAGAAACCTAGATTCTGCAATGTGCTTGGTGTGCTGTGACATGCTGCATGCATCGAGACTTCATGTCTGAGGCAGGGAGCGCTCACGAGAAATGAGTTTCCCGGCAGGAAACATGTACCTAGTCAAGATGAAGGGAAAGCCGGCACTCTGGCCAGCTGCGGACAAGCGGCCCATTACCTTGCCAGCCTTTTTGTAAGGTTTCATCTAAAGATTGCAGGATTGAATGTGGTAGGCAGGGTGGATCGACTGGGTAAGGAGACTGCTAATTTTCCTTGCAATACATAGATAACATCTCAGCTAGGGTTATAGAGTTGGGCGGTTTACAGTTCATGGAGTGGGGTCTAGGTTGAGGGGCCTTCGCATTCACATTTCCTCTCCCTGAATGCATTTGTAGATTCTGGGTTTTGGTACAAGAAATCCCTAGTTGGGGGTGGGATAGAGTAGATTGTTAAGAGTATTTTTTCCTGCCAATATGAATTTTTAGTGGTAATAAATTGTCAATTAATTACCCCTAGATTTTTTGCACGTGCAGCTGGCGGTCCTGTCGGGCAGAGTACCAGTGTGGCCGGACTTTGCGTGTGATTCCCCCTGGCTCTACGAGGAAGGGTCGCGAGAAAGCGCCGAGAAAAAGGCCGACCCCAAGAAGTGGTTCGGCGCAGATTTCCGGTCGGATCTGGAGGTTGTGCCGCGGCAGCCGGTTGACGGCGCGCCCTCCTCCCGCCGTTGCCTGGTTTGGCGCTACTATGACATCCCATGCAATGTCCATGTGAGTCACTTCGTCCTCTCATCCTCCACAGCTTTCTTGTCACGGCTATTATCCAAAGACACTTTCACACCTCTTAACCTCTGAACTGCCACACTATCACAACAATGCAAAGGGTGATCCCAATCTCGCTGCTTGGAATCCCTGCGATCCATGTCCTGTGTTTTCTCACTGTTGGAGAAGTGCACTGCCCACTTTGTCATCAATTAACCCATTTTTGGGGGGCCTTTTGACCTCTGCAGATTGTTTGTCAGTGGTTGGCAGATAGTCAGTTGTAATTTTTGCTACTCATTTATCTGCATGCTGACCGCTTTGTCACCTACTGAAGATCAACACAGTGTCTTGAAACACAGCCAGCAAGTCGGGGCGTCTTAAAAAACACATCGGAAACCTTTGGACTTGTAATCGGGTGAGGTTTTAGGGTTGGGGTTTAAGATTGAGGGTTTATATTTTATTTCATATATGTCAGGGTTTAGGGTTAAAAAATATAGGACCTCAGTTACCTTCATCTATCGAGACAAGGTTGGAGAGCAGAGTGGCTGGTGAGATGCAGGGAATGAATCTCATGGACTTCTTCTACCTGCGAGACGAGCTGCTGCCGCCCGAGAAGGCGCAGCCGACCTCCAAAAACACGATCCTGCACAATGAAAAGGAGACGGGCATCGCCAAGTTTAGCAGCGCCGCTGACATAGACTGGCTGGACTCCTACATGACCAAGATCCAAGATGAGCCCATCGCCTATCTAGGTGCGCCCCCAAAGTCATCATTTTTGCTGAGAAGTGATTTTCCCCACTTTGTGATCTCCTTCAGGAGACCAATACTCCAGGGCGAAAGCCTGGATGGTTGCTGTCTTTTTTGCAGGGTCTGTGATTCCAAATTTTCCCTTTGAAAGATAACGTAGAAGTTTGGGATCAGAGAAGGAAAAAATGCGGAAGGCACTCAGACTTTTGTAGCCTCAAAAGGGGAGGCCTCAAATGGAGCCAGCAGCCCAGCTATGTGGCGACATGCGCTCACCTCAAACAATGCTCGAAGTGAAGCCATGCATGCAGTCTAATGCCCTTATGCTTCAGATTCTGATCTGTTCTGCAAGCATAGTACCCTGTGCATGCCAGTGGTGCTCCCTACAGTTCTGCTATGCCCATGCTTTGCAATTAATGTTCCCGTGGTCTGCATGTAGATGCTATTGTAGACTCCCTACCGCAGGATCATTGGTCACATTAGGTGTCCGCATGACACAGCTGGGTTTCACTGCCTACTGCAGTATCACTGACACCTGTGCATGAGGAATCTCTCCAGACGTGCACATCTGAAGGACTTTTTCGTGCCAAAATTGTGAGCGTGGAACAATATGGGCATCAATACTACAAGCTGAAAAGGGCCGTATTTCATGCAGGGCGGGTCGTGAACATTGCGAGTTTGGGGAGCCGGTGGGAGCTGGAGGAAACTGTGGAGAAGGTGCAGCGCAGCTGCCTGGCAGAGATGTTCCAGGTCAGCATGGACCGGCAGAGGTACGCCGCCGTGGGGGAGCACAGCGCGGCCAAGGGCGAGGAAATGGCGCTCGAGGAAATCCGCGCCCTCGAAGAGGGCCCCCCGGTGCGCATGCATCCTCCCTCCCATGTTGTATACGGTATGTGTTTTTTATTTTCAATTTATGTTTTATTATTTTTATTATTTTATACCGTATTCATTTTGTATGCAATATTACACTAGACTGGCGAGAGCTATGGCATGCTTCTTGGGGATAAAGTCCAAACCACCTGTGTAGCCGGATCCTGACTGGGTGCTCCACATGGACAATGGTGATAAGGAGATCTTGTAACATGGCGTTTTTTTAATGGACGGGATCCCCTCTTGAATACAAATAGCTTTTACCATGCTCTCTATGTTTTACTCTGCCATCATATGTCCTTTCCAGGAGTCGAGGCATTGCTTCAAATCATACTTTGAGCAGCCATTCAAGTTGTATGAGTGATGTCCGTTGCCTCCAGCTGGCGTTTCTGACTTCAGGAGAGAAGCTTGGTCGTGGTGCACTCCTTTTAGAAAACGCTTGTAGGAGCACGTTCTGATGGGTTTAACAAGTAGTTATCTGTGTTATCTCTAGTCGCTGACCTTGCTGTGTTGAGGCAGCCTTTCCTCTTTCTGGCGCTCGCACACCTTTGTGTCCTTAGTCTCTTGATCTTACGTAGTTTTGACCAGGGGCAAGTATAATTGTACTTGTAACAGGTGGAGGAACTGCGGGAGGAGCGCCCGGCACAGGAGGCAGCGGCAGCAGCTTCCGTTGGGGAGGAAGCTGAGCGGCAGGCACGGGAAGCTGCGAGTCGGGTGGAAGCTGACCTGGCAGCTTCCAAGGCTGAGAGCGCTGGTGGGTCTCTCCAACCTGCCACCTCATACGCCCTTGAACATTATGAGGACTACATCCTAGACCAGAAGTTGCTGTTTAAGAAAGAATTCGAAGCAAAAGTGTGCGAAAGGAAAGTGTTGCCTGGACTGACGCCACAACTTGACTGCCTGTTGACATCAACAAGATTTCTTTGATGTCAGTATGGCTTATGAGAAAGGCGCTGTTCTTGCTGCAGCTGAGGGCAACATTAAGGAGCTGGATGCCTTTGCCAACATTGAAGAGCAACTCAACCGGAGAGCTGAAGAAGCAGCCGAGCAAAGTGGCGGTAAAACCAGAAGTGATGATGAAAGGGATGAAACGCCACCAAAACAGGCCAAATCAGACAGTCCAAGCCTGGAGGAGGGAGCGGCCAAATCTGGCGACCTAGCAGAGCCAAAGCAGGAGAAGAAGCCTGTTCAGGACGAGGAGCTGTACTCAGACTACGACGATGAGGGCGGCGCGGAGGAAGCGGCCGGGGGCGCGAAGGGGCGCGTGCGAAACGCCATCGAGGGCATCCTCCTGCGGGAACTTGATAGGAGCCACATCAATGCACATAAGAACGATGTCAGTGGTAGTGGCGGAGGGACAGAAGAAGACCGGGGCAATGAGTCTTCCAGTCAAGGAGTGGAAGCTGATGAGGCATCTCGGCGTGAGAAGCAGGGAGAGGGGGGTCGGGAGCCCCTACAAGAGGCGGAGGGGACCCAGGTGGAGGAAGTGGATGAAGAGGCAGAGCGGAAACAGGTGAGTCTCCCGGCGCTTGCTCTTCAGCCTTTCATGTGCGCCACCCGACTGAAAGGACATTCAGCGCTTGAAAGGGGGCCGACTCGCCATTCTGCAGGGTCCTCGTGCCAGCAGCAATACGTCCTATTGATCTCTGGAAATCCTGTGGAATGACTGCAGAACTAGACAGAGTCGAGTAAATGATGCTGATCCTGAAACCCTGAACCCTAGAAATTAAATAACCCCGAAACCCTAAACTCTAGGTAAATAAGTAAGTATAACCCTGAAAACATAGAAGTAAAATGTGCAGGCGGAGATAGATGCGATAGCAGCGGAGGAAGCTGCGAGGCGGGAGGCCGAGAAGGAGGCGGCAGCCGCAGAGGCGCGCAGGAAAGAGGCGCGCGAACGCGAGGCGGCGCGCCTGGCCGAGGAAGAACGTCGGCAGCAAGAAATCCGCCAGGTCAGTCAGTCAGGGGGTCAGTAATGAAGTTACATCTTCTCCAGCCGCAGAGGGTTGTGTAGATGTCTAGCCACAATTGTGGCCAGCAGCCAACACAACGACCAAAGTTTAATCGTGATGGGTTGTATCCACCCATACCATCTCATTCGTGCGCAGACATCCCAATTGTGTTCATGAGAACTGCTTTATGGTGCCACGCTCAAAAGCATCTTTCGCTTGATCGTTGCGCAGTGGTTACATCCAGTGCACCTCATGGTCGGCACTATAAGATTCTTTTCATGCCGATGTGACACACCTGGCACAACAAGATAGATCACTTGACAAATTTATGCGATTTATCTGCCGATTTGTACTGCACATTGCATCAATGGCAGCCTGCAAGTAGAGCTCGTGCCATGTGGGAGATAGAGGGAAGGCTAATTGCAGTGTCCAGCAATATGTCCAGCTTTGCTTCGCGTCCGGTGGCCATAACATGGGCTTGGGGTGCTGCTGCATACATATTTTCTATTTTCATTAAGGGTTTAGGGTTTACGGGGTGTTGAGGTTTATATCTAACTGTAAATATACCGCACGCAGGCGCAGGAGCGGGCGGCGGAGGAGGACAGAAGGAGAAACGAGGCGGAGCGCGCAGAGCTCGACCTGGAGGGCGGCGGCGGCGTGCTCCTCGATCCCCTCCAACTCGGCTTCCACGAGCCCAAAGAAGAGGCCGCAGCAGCTGAGGACGCGCCTGAACAGGTCGCGCCTGAAAAGGCCGGACCTGATGAGGACGGGCCTAAACAGGACGCGCCGGATCAGTCTGCGGCCGAGGCTGCCGAGGGGGGTGTCTCCCGGGGACCCGACATGAGCGAGCGGGGAGGCAATGAACAAAAGAGGGGAAATGATGCGAGCGAGCTGGGAGAAAATGTGCTTCGCCAGGGAGCCGAGGTGACACGCCCTGCTGCCGAGATGGAGGAACCGGATGAGCGCCGCGCGGATGAGGATGATGCACCAAAGGAGAGGGGCAACAATGAAACTGGCGGGGCAACTGGCGCATCAGACAATTTCAAACTCCTCAATGTGGAGGCAGAAGGAGCGGACAAAACAACCAGGCTCGAGTCTGCTCCTGTGGAAGCTGGCAGGGATGGAGAGAAGGTTCTGCAGAGCCGACGCACAGGAGATGAGTCATCGTTGGATGATGCTGCCTCTGCTGAGGAGAGGGACGTGATAAGAATGGGACGGGCGGAGGAGGGGGACCTGTCGAGGGGACCTGCCGAATCGGCCAGCGGCCCGAACAGGCAACGGCCTGCATCAGATGGAGCCCTGGCCGAGACAGACCCTCCGGACACCCTTGTGTTGGGGGGTCGAAAGAAAACGGGGACGGCAGCTGGCGTGAAGCTGAAGCCTGTGGAATTGGCGGATGACGCTCCGCGGCTGCTTGGTTACAGGCATGCAAAGGACGATGCTTCAAGTTCAAATCCAGGCGGCGTAGAGAAGAAGGGTGAAGATGAGGATTCCCTGGAGACTGACACAGAAGTGACAGTGTCTTCAAGCTCAGGAGGTCAGGTTGCTGGCAACAAGGGTGCAGATGAGGATGCCCGAGAGATCGAGGCAGAAATGACAGTACTAGAGGAGGGGGATGCAGGAAGTCAGGGCGTTGTCAGAAAGGGTGCAGATGAGGATGCTCAGGAGAGTGACATAGAAATGAGAGTGCTAGAGGAGGAGGATGCTCGGCCCACCTCATGACATGACCAGGTGCCAAGCTAGCGAGTTCAGCGCCCCATCAGGAGTGCCTTGTTGTCGCTGTGTCTTATTCAGGACACACTTGACTAGGCTACCAATATGCAGGCTGCTCTTTTCTTGAACCCATTTCTGTCTTTCCTCACTGCTTCGAAAAGTGGATAGGGTATCTGCTGACTTCGAAGTTTGGTTAGTGTCTGCAACTTGGTATTGAAGTATTTCAGGGTCAAGTCACATGTGTATTGTTTGCATTTGATACGGTTTTTGGACAGCATTGTTGTCTCGTACCACTGTTGTTGTCGACTTTTGCACACTGTGATCCGGTGGCCATGCTCATGCCAGTGTACAGACCTGACCATTAGCATTTTACCTCCTTGCAAGTGCAAGGTCTAGACCTTGCAAGGAGGTAAAGCAATGAGAATTGGTTCTTGCGTGAAATGTTGGCTAGAGTGACCTGTGCTGGCGTTTAAAAGTACTGTCTGCAGTATGCTAAGTGGGTCTGGCTGCAAACAATGAGAAAGGATTTTAGTCCCCCAATGCAACTGCTTGCAGTACATCATTTGACACACTCCCAACGTAGCTCCCCCAGACTATGTTGCTAGGGATCTCAAGCAACATGCATTTATGGAATACAACACACCGACAAAATAAGAACACTGGCGCCGAAAAACATGGACTCAGTGCTGGTCACTTGAGACATCATTTGCACTTATGAACAAGCTGCCGACTCAATCCTGACCACAAATATGACACAAGCCTATGGCCAACATTGATGATCATCAAGGTGGCATAGGTCACTGAATCTTTCCAGACTATTGAGCCAGGCAAGCATGCTGCAGCCTCTCTCATTTTTGATCAACCCCTTAATCAAAATTAAAAGAGTCAGATCAGAAATTGTCAGCTGTAAAATTGCCAGTTTAATTGCTGCCCAACTTTTCTGCCCACCAGTATGAAAAACACACCATTCCTACTACATGCATCACAGGCAATTGCTAGATAGCCAAAAACACAGCACCACCTGATCATGTACAACCAGGCAGCTGTGGACAACCTCAGCGCCTGCCTATCTTTGAGGCATATGGTGCAGAGCCAATCGAGGCACACTTAGGGAAGTTGATAGAGACTTCCCACTGCCTGTCATTACCTGATGTGTTCTCATACATGCCCCTGTTGTGGAGCAGGCTTTGACCGCCCTTCAGGATGACTAAAGGGATTGGTGACTCATGTGAGGAACAATGACTGCCAGTGCTTTAAGGGCGTGCTGTCCAGCCCTGCCGAAACAGGCCTTTCACGGGACAGCTCCATGCATGCGTTGCGCGCAGCCGCTCTTTCCATGACTTGGTTGAAGCTGATGAGCCATACTACCTCAGCCACTTATTCCCTTTGGCAACCCCAGAGATGTGCCTGCACTTTCCCGGGGGTCTGATGAGTCACAGGTGATTCATCTGCTGACTCAGCCGCCCCCTCACATGTCGCTGCCTCAGGTATCGTCCCTGGAGATGTGGCTGCATTTCTGGAGGTCTTCCGAGGCATGGTGATTCATCTGCTGACTCAGCCGCTGCATCATACGTTGCTGCCTCAGGTATCGCCCTCGGAGACGCGTCCATACATGGGCGGCATGGCGGCATGGTGATTATGGGGCCGGGAGGCGCTGCCTGGTTTGGCCTCATGGTGGGCCTCTACTTCCAGGCCGCCATGTGGCGTGTCCACGACAGTGGTTGGCGTTCCCTCCGGATCATACTTCCCCGTCTCGATCTGTGCAGTCACAAGCCACATCACATATTGATCCCCCTGTTGAGCGCGCAGCATGGGTATTGAATGTTTTCTATTCCTTTCTGGGTGAGGACTACATGATTAACCTGATGGAGGATGTGTGCTGACAGCTGGCAATGCATATGACGACCGGCTTGAATATCTGCCTTTTGTATTCCGCACTTCTGACAAAAATTGCTGCAAGGCTGCAAACCAACCACAGTGCCATACTTGCATGGTGTCATGTCGCATGCAATGCTTGCATGCGAAAAATTGCTCTGGGTGGCTGGGTGATAAAAGCGCACCTTCTTGTACTTGTACAGTTTTGCCACAATGATGAAGAAGAAGATGTTGAGCACCGACAAGATGACCAGGACCACATAGTAGTAGTCCAGCCGCCCCTGGTTGAGGTTGTCCGGCAGCCACCCAACCGATCCACCCCTGCACCACACGAAACACTCCCAATCAACGAAGGTGAGTCAATGTCTCCAGTCTGTAGGGCCGAGAGGTCATTGCATGCTTTGCTTAAAGGCGCTGGGGTTTAGGGTTTAGGGTCTTCAAGGCGCTGGAATATAAGGTGCCGGAATACAAGGCATAGGAGAAGGCTCTGGAAGAAGAGTAGTCGATGGTTGAAAGAACGTGGCCACAGCTTGGTGATGCCGATCAGCACATCTGGTTCTGACTCTGACGATCAAAGTCAGACATCTGATCAGTCCTAGGTAGCTGGAAAAGGTGTAATTGACTGACTGACTGACTGACTGACATTCTTTGCCCAGGACAGTACAATCTGGCGCAGCTCCGCAGATCACAAGGATGTCTTTGAAAAGAATGGAACCTGGGCACAGCTCGGTGACACATCCAGCACAAGTATGTGTGTGCAGTGCAGTAAAATGGATGGTCGGCGTGAGGCTGCAGGAAGTTGACCTGGTGGTGACGGAGTTGACGATGCTGGTGACGGCAGTTGCCACGTAGCTGCCGAGTGCGGTGGTCAGCAGCTGCAGCGCACTTCCCAGCGACCTCATCGCATCAGGCGCCTGCAGGATCATGCCTTCCCTTTAGTGCTTCTGGGATTATACTTGGTGGTGGACATAAACTTGTCTCTGGTCTATACTTGCGCGGGCTGACTCGTGTGGGCTTGCTTTCAAGAGTGCAGTTGTGGCAAGGCTCCCTGACGTTCATGCTTCTGCAACAAGCTCCTTTCAGTGGCTGAACTTCCTTGCTATGTGGATAAGAGCCCGGCACAACATCCTGGATTTCCCTTGACAAACTCAAATTCTCAGAGGCAACCCCAGGAAAGGACCGGATGCGGTGGAAGAGGTGCCCAGAAGACGACATGCCAGGACAACCACAATGAGTTCCTCCCACACGCTTGTTGCATTGGCAGCGCTTCAGACGCCAGCAATGCTATTCCTGACTTCATTCGGCGTCTCCAAAGCTCAGGTTCAGAAACGTGCCTCGGAGTAGAACATCTCCAGGGTGCCGATGTTGACCATGATTTCGGCTGCGCCAATGATGAAGTACTGGGGCACCAGCCAGAACACGCTCATAGGCACGGCGTCTGTGCTGTTCTCCAAGCCCAGCCTGTGCACCTCGCCTAGCCGCACAGCTTCCACTATCGCCGCCGCCACCATGGAGAATGTGGAGATCTGGATCAGACAGACACATTCTTACATCTGACTTGATTTGGAACAGGCCCAGAAGCGCAAGAGAGTGAAGTTATACGAGCAGCTTCTAATGTTGGCCTGAACAGAAGGCCTCTGCTATGCCCACCGCCATCATGGAGAATGTGGAGATTTTAGCCATGAGAACTCAAACATTAGGAGGTCAAATCATGTCTAATATCGACTGATTGTTGAGAGTTGACTGAGCAGCCGGCAATGAGGCATTTGGCTCTTGCTCCCACAGGTAGCGAGACCTGGTAGCTGCATTTTGTTGAAAGGAGGAAAGAACTGGGGGGAAAAACACGACCCTCGGGTGCGTGAAATCCTTGATCACTTCCGAATTGAAAGTCTTCTCTGTACACTTGTCTGTGCACATTTGTCCCCAGCTACTGGGCTGATGCAGCAGGGTTGCCTGCAGCACACAAGTAAAGCGTGCACTGCAGCACATGTGTAATGAGATGACTCACCACAAGGCCGATCCCCACACGCTGGAGGTAAGTGGGCTGCAAGTTGAAGCGGGTCAGGAAGGGGATGAGGACGCGGTCGTAGAAGGGGATCAGAATAATGATGGCGATTGTGTCAAATGCTGACAGCGAGGCGGATGTGATGCTGAAGTTGGGACCCATGCTCAGGTCCATAGTCAGTCCCTGTCACACCGAACAAGAAATTTCCTGCATTGTTGCACCAGTACGCAGAAGCATTCAGGTGGAACTTGGGTGAGCACATTGCAGAATGCTGCCGCCAGTACATGGAAATGATCTGCAAAATGAAGGACTACTCTCTGAAAAGGATTTCAGGAGTGCTGCCAACACTGCTCTGCTGTGTTGCCAGTCAGGGCAACTGCTAATGTAAGGCACTTGGGATGCTGTCAAATGGAAAGATAAAGTTTCAAGCAAACACAAGAGTTTGGTTGGCTTCACCTGCTCCACGAAGACAGTGGACATCTGGGCGTACACTGCACAGCGACACAAATGCATCCTTCAGGCTCCAGCACTTGGAAAGGGAACAGACTGGGGTTGCCATCAGTGTGTACAAAGAAAACCACTAATTGCTGCATGCATGCAGATTGGCCGCCATATCACCATGGTGGCCAAGCTTTTTTCAAACAGCAGGACAAAACGCATATAGCAGATACAGTCACGAAGCTTTCACACTCCGTGAAACCTAAACCCCTGTACCATCAACCTTATATTTGGAAGAAAAAAACCTATAAAATCTTAAAAATTGCATCCAATGACAGGGCAGGGGCCCCGCACCAGTGTTGAAGATGATGGTGGAGATCATAATGGGCACAAAGCCGAGCATTCGCTTGACCTCCTCCACTTGAGTCACAGTGTACAGCCACTTCTCCGGCGCCCCAGGCGCCCGATTAGGCATGTGAGTAGCTGCACGGTCAAGACACCTGCCACCAAAAACTTCCTAATCAGCCCGGGCAAAATGCATCACTCCTGAAGACCAGACTGGAACACTTCTGCAAGTATCCTCAGTGGCTGTGTGGACAAGAAACCTGACAGCAGTGGTCCTTCTAATCTGCCAGCGACAATTACTTCACATGGTAACAAGTAGAAAATGATTGTGAACGCCATACAAATGATATCAACCTTCTGCTGAGAGCATTTGTGTGTTAAGTTCTCAGGAGAGTTGCTTCAGAATAGAGCTCAAGTAAAGTGGCCTGACGAGCAATGGTGCACATCATAAAACATTTCTCCATGCAGGGGCCCCATTCTCTGCTCCTGTAGAATGCCATTAACAGACAGATTTGGGATTGGTAGGGTGTGAGGCTGACATGAGCTGGTCGGTGTGTGCCATTTTCCTGCTGCCCTTCACCGCTGACAGCTTGTCATCCACCTCATACAGCTCCTTGGCATCCTTCGGTGGCTTCACACGAAACTTCCTCACGCATGCGAACAGCACCTGCCGGCACATGCCATGCGCACTGAGTCAGCGGCTTCCTCATTGTGCAGCATCCTGCCGGAAAACATATTCACCCGGTCCTTCCTGATGCATGGAAACTGCACCTGCCAGTCACATGCAAGTGCGAAGCCAGACCAAGAAGCTCCCACTTGGTTCATCACACTTTGCAAGCAGCCCCTTTTGGTGAAGTGCACCAAAGAGGCCTGCAAAAGAGCATGGCAGTAGCCAACATGCCGCTTGCAAGGACACGAGAGATACCATGGTTGTAAATATCTGTCAATAGCACGAGTGATAAAACATTGTAAGCCAAACCCATCATCATTGGCTGGCGATGCATGCTCCAGATGCAGGCATATGGAGCCTGCATCGCCAGCCAATCAGGCTCGGTCCCTCAGAGAGGCAAGCCTCACACCCTCACTGAAGGCCAGGCTTCTCAGCTAATGAAACACATGCACTAAACAGGGCCACTGTGTTAGCGCATTCGTCCCATCCATGACGAACACCAGGGTAATAAGATGGATTGAAGCAAATATCTCACCTGCCCAATGCGAGTCAGGGCCGAGCCACCAGGCGGCACATGCTGATACAGGCGGGTACCCAAAAGGAATAATGTCAGCGCCACTCCAAAGGCCATGGTTGGAACGGCATAGCCCCAAGCCCAGCTGACCTTTGTCTGCAGGTTGACCACCAGGAGGCTGGCAATCAGCGCTCCGATGTTGATCATCCTGCACAGGAGAAAACAGAGGGAACCTGAGGTAGAGAATTGGTCTGGGTTGGAGAACAGATCTGATGTCACATGAAGGCAGACTTGTACAAGGACATATGATTTCTTCTTGACAGGCACATCAACCGAGGCCTGAAATAGTCAGTGCCCTGCAAAGAGAGCCTCGGTTCATTGCTCTGACGCAACATTGGAGCACAAGCAACTGCAAACCGGCGATTCTGCAATACACTAAGGGCGCTTGTCCAGATGTGTTCATGCCAGGCATGTGGTGCGCACCAGTAGAACCAATTGAAGAAGGAGCTCTTCTCACGCGCCTGGGCAGGGTCAGACTCATCGAACTGGTCCGCACCGAAGGAGGACACGCAGGGCTTAATGCCTCCCGTCCCTGCACCACATAAAGAGCCCTCTCAGCAATCTCCGGGTTACAGAGTCCCCAGAACGCACACAAAGGATCAGAAGAGACAGGCACCACATGAATTACATCTCAGCATTCTCCGGGCTACAGAGCCTGCAGAAGGCACATGACGGATCAGAAGAAACGAGCACCACTGAGGAGGTGAGCATGGAGAACCATGTGCTGATCATAGTGGTGGAAGGTGCGCACCCAGAGCAACAACGTAGAGCATGCCGATAAAGAATGAGCTGGAATTGATGCCGCTCTGGCCGTCATGCAGCGCTGGCACTCCGGCACTGAGAGTGACGCCCACCAATCCCTGCCAGTTGCACTTTTAACTCTCAGCAATTCTTGGACGCTGTTGAACTCAACGAATTTATCAGAGCAGGACATCTCCAAGCATGAGGGGATGATGAGGATTTGCATGCTTGCAATTGAGTGCTGCAACAAGAATGGTGCATGCATGATGCACAGGTTGTTACCAGGATATAGATGATGGAGAAGATGATGATGGTGTTGTATCGGCCGAAGTAGGAGTCTGCCAGAAAGGCGCCCAGCAGTGGGAATATGTACACAGTTCCCGACCAGTTTGTGACCTGCGGGTTCCATCACTGAGGCCATCACCACTGGTATATCTGATGAGAGCATGGCATGACACTGTGCTGATGGGGAGAGCATCTGAAAGAACAGTGCCGCAATCCAGTGAGGCATATCTAGAGTATATGAAAGTGTATCACCGTGTTGTTGGCGTCAACAGTTCCATAACCGAGAACCTGCATAGACCACTTTCCTGTCAACTCGACATCTTTGATTAGAGTGCAGAACGTCTGTGCTTTGCCATTGGCGTACTGAGGATAATGTGACAAGTAAAAAATCATTGGGGGGAGTAATAAGAGCGCACATCAATCAGGTACTGGACCAGATTGGTAGAGATGCTGCAGGCCCACAGACAGAGGTGTTCACAGACAAGCTTGCAGCAATAAGAAACAAAGCTCAAAGACAATTGCTGCAAAATATCAGGAACTTCAAGTGTTGTGCGGCTCACTCTCACCTATAGTACGCCAGCCGCTCACACAACTCGTTCCCTGCAGGACGGAAGGTGCATGTCTGTTTCAGACTCAAGAAGTAGAAGACACGCGCTATCTTGGTCGAAATCATCTGAAGAACAGAAAGAGGCCGAAACACAAGCATGCCACGCAAGCAGCACCAACTTCACAACATCCTTGGAAAACCCCAGACTGCTGAGACAATCCGGTTTGCATCCCAGCAAGCTAAGATGGTTGGGAAAAAGCTTTCACATTGCGTCTGAACCTCCAAAAGTCGTTATCGACTTATGCCAGTAGTGCGGAACCAGATCTGGCGGGGAACGTTACCGAGGATAAAAGGGCAAACAGTGAGCAGCTTCGAGCGGCTCTTTGGCGATACATCATTCTGTTGTGTGGGTTTATTTAGTTCAATTTCGTCGAAGCCCGTCTTCGTCGCAGGTGCAGCGGAAGATTTTTCGTCAGATGCCATTGTCACGGATGTTGCCCCTGACTTGCCAACGACTTTGAGGGCACCCCTTCGTTTCTTTTCTAGCTACTATCTATCTCCGCATACACGAGCTTGTGCGGAGTTGTGGGGAAGCCAAACTGCGCCGTCGCCAGCGAGCACAAAGATCACATGCACTGGCCTTACGAATGGCCATGTGACAAAGATTGCGAATCTTCCTGGAAGCTTCCCGCGTGCAATGATGGTGGGCGGGCTGGGAGACAGCAAAGTTGGGGTTAGACAGGTGGGGATTATTCTTCTTTTTATCCTTCTATATTGGTTTAGAAAGCAACCAAGGGTCATGATGGAGTTCCAGCCCTGTTGAATTCCCCGTTGACATGCAGTTCTACACATGCCCCACTTCCAGGGAGTGCATGCAACTAAGAGTTGATCAAAAGACATTATTTGGACAAATCAGATTGTGGCCTCTGGCACAATGTGGCCAGTGGCACAATGTGTTCTTTAGCGCCGCTTGGTATCATACATGATGTACCAACCATGAACACATTGTGACATTTTGAACGCACGTAGATCCAGAGCCACCATTTCGTGGTGTGACCCAAAAAACAACCTTATCTTTTCCACTTGAGAGTCCCTGGGTCAGATGACTTGTGTAGACCAGGTCGGTTGAACCTCGAGTCCTGGTCAGTACGGTACTTTACAGTGACTGTGTGCTGTAAAATCCACAACACAGAGTGGTCAGAAGGTGGCCAGCACTAGTGCTACAGCTTGTCCAGATAGTCACAACAGCGCTGCCGGCCCCAGATGCGAGCCTCGTCTAGAACTGTGTTCCCTGCGCTGCTCCTCAACTCTAACAGTGCCTTGAACGCTCCCTGATCATTTCCACACTGCTGCCCAGCTTTCCCAGGCTGCGTGGCCTGATCCGGCTGCAGGCCGCAGTCTACTTGCAGGTGGCTGGAAAGCAGCTCGAGGATGTGCACATGTCCCCAGCGCGCGGCCAGGTGCGCCGGAGTCAGGGCCTCCGGGCTGCTCAACACGCAAGCCTGCGCGCGCCCCTCCTCCAAAAGAATCCTTGCAACCTGAATCATAATTGCAATCAGACCTTTCGGAGTCGATGCTGCCCAAAAGTTTCGCACATATATGTTTGCGTACAGTCATTCGCAGACTCCCACCACAGTACACAGCACCTTATCCGTGCGCTTGGATGTCTTATACATTGTCCAAAATTTGAAATGAGGACTTGCCCTTACTGGACACGATACTGGCATCTGCATACCCACTATATGCATCTATATTGACTGGTGTGCAGTATTTCATGTGAAGGCACTTGAGGATAGAGCCTATGCTTTTTAATGGAGGGCCGTCACCTCTGCATGACCCCACTGAGCGGCACTGTGCAAGGGAGCCAGCCCCACCCCATCCAGCATGTCAACCACCTTCGGCCGACAGCCACGCGCCTTGGCCGCGCGGATCAGCGCCCGGGCCGCCGCCGCATGGCCGAATCTGCATGCCTGCGAAACAACTCCCCCCTCGCATGCTTCCTGGCAGAAGGCCTGTAGGGGTCTGGGAAGATGATTGTGCCTAAGATTTTTTTTCTTCAGGATTTGTGGTCAGATAAAGTCAGAAAAAATCCTACAGAAGGGAAACACCACCAATCAGCAGCAGGCCCATTGTGGTGCTGACAGAAGAGCCTTGCTCAAGAAACATTTCTGTGCCAGCAAGCGCCGAACTGTATCTCAGGCAAGTTATACCCCTGACTCCTTTTTGTACCATTTCGCATGGCTATGCTTCTGAGAGGTATGTAGATTGAAACAAGGACCGAAAGTTGAATTCCTACCAGATGAAGTGGCGTGCAGCCGTCAGCATCTTGGGCTGCCACATCAGCATGGTTCTGCAATAGCAGCTCCATGATAGCCACATGTCCTCTGGCAGCTGCCCTGGACAATCGCCCCTTGTCAACCTCTGAAAGATTATATGAAGCGGCCGGTTTAAAACCTGAGGACATGTGCTGTGTCCATGCATGGACATGGAGAAGAAACAGCACCGGGCAGCTCCTTCAGGATGGGAGAAAGCATTGTTTCCACTGGAGTGATTGTTTTCATAGAAGCGGTGCACAACCTGTGAAGGGGCGTGGTGCCATTCGCGGAAGCTGCCGTGCAGGCGCCGGCGCTCAAGAGAAGCTGCGCGGCGGATGTGCGCCCATAGCCAGCCGCAAAAATGAGAGGCGTTCGACCCTGCCCGTCGGGCGCATCAGGGCAGCCGCCTGCGCTTAAATAGGCGCTTATGGCCTCTGTGTCCCCCATCCATGCAGCCCTGCTACAAACACGCCGTCTCAGTTACTTTCTGGATACTTCACATATCTCTGCATAAGCATGCAACTCCCATCATGGGGGTGCCATGTCAATAATAGTAGTGGTTTTAGAGTTCACGTGGTGCTTCGATTATTACTCTAAGTAACGTCAAACTTCAGATGTGTGCTGAAATGATGGCTCAAACATGCCACTTCTACGAAAAGGATCACGTGTGCAATCTGTGTGAGAGTTTGACTGACTGTGCCAACGTGTTAGACTGATCGAGGTCCACAAGTCCTCGATGAGTATCATCTCATGATACTATGACCTCCATCATCCAAGGAGTAAGTTGCTTACCTCCAGATGTCTGCATCAAGTCCCGTCTTGGCTGTGCGGCTTGCACCATAGCCTCTGTCCCGCATGCTGGACGCCCAGACAGTGTCCTCACCCTCCTTGCTCGGAGACCTTTCCAAGTCACGTGCGACGGTTGCCTCTCCAGCGGTGCAGTGCCGGGAAGTAGCACAGGCCTCAGGAGCATCACCCTTCCAGAAGACAGCCACGGCTCGGCAGGCTGTACCGGGGCGCTCCTCTGCTATAAGGCTCCGCAATAGCAGCCCATGGCATCTGCCCCTGGCCTGCAGCCAGTCTTGTAGCGCCACTTTGACAGTCCTCCCTGCACGGCAGTGTTTTGCTGTGTGGAGCCTGTGTTCAACTATTTTATGTTTGGTCGTCCAGCAAGTCTCAAGCCCCGCGCAATGCAATCTCCTTGATTCCCGGTAGCAAGCATGAGACAAAGCAAGCAATCTTGTTGAGGTCCCATGGCAACTCCCACACTCTCTATTCCCAGGAATCCATCTACATGCTCATCTCGTTTGAATGGGATTGGCTGCATGAGAACAATCAGTCAGACTGTGGTGTCATGCAAGGTGAAGAGTGATGCGCACCCTCAGGAGCGCTGCTGCCAAGCCATCCCAGTGTGAATGGCAGCCAAGTCACCAGGATCCCACCTTCCCTCAAGGCAGCTCCAGCCAAATAGAAGAGCGCTTGCACAACATCCTGGAACTGCTCATCTGTAGAGCCCTGCGAGCAGCACTCCAAAATCAGAATGTTGTTGCACATGCATCAGCACCACCTCAAAAAGTCACATGAATGACCTTGGAAAGGTAGTCACCGGCTGTGTCAAACACAATCAAGAGCTATTTGAATGATGCACTCAAGATGTGTATGGGCGCGCTTGCATTTTGTTCACAGGTGCCGAATGAGGCCCTCTGGCCATATGGCGGGTCAGTCACAATGGCATCCACTGTGCCGCGCCGGATGGGGCTGCTTCTCATATCCGCCATGGCACACTCCACGCGCTGTCTCTCAGACACAGAAGCTGGTGGGAAGAAAGCTGCAGTGATGTCACATGCCAGCGTGCAGGAGGCACTTGCAGCCCTGGCTGCATGCAGGAGGCTGCAACTGCCGGCACATGGATCCAGCACAACACTGCCCTGTCAAAAACACAGTCTTCATCATGAACATGCATCAAGCCTTGTTCCGGTGGAAAGCGCGTTTGAACTCAAGATAATTATTATTGAAGGTAATCTTTGCAGTGCATTCGGTTGACTTCAGGGTGAGCCCAGCCGAGCATCTCTGCCTAGAAAACGAGGCATGGATAAAGGAGGTGAGGCGCTCACCTTACCTATACGTGCTAAGCTGGCTGTGACATAGGCAGCCTCAGGTCGCATGCATGTGGGACTCTTGGTTGCACCGGAGGTTGCAGCAGCTTGGCCGAGCTGCTGTTTATCTCTTTCGGCAACCAGCCTGCCGGTTATACTTACCGAGTCCAACAGCAGCATGCAGCTGCAAGTTGCTGCTTTCCCATGCACAGCGTTACCGGGCTGTTGTGCAACAGCAATGCTCCTCAGACCTGCAGGCAAATTTCTGCCTTCGGCTGCACATGACAAAAAACATCGAGGTGCATTGGCGCTTTGCCAGATTTGCGAGAGAAATGACTGTGAGCAGCACCTGTTTGTTTATTTGGCCATATCTGGACATATGGGCATAGTAGACAGTCAAATTACCACACCTGATCTTTTCACTCCCATTGAACCTGTGCGTAGATCATAGATTCGTGTACCATGGCTTGTGTTGGAGGTGACTGCATGTGTACTTCCAGCAGTGTCCGCAGGACTTTTATCCACCACCAAGACCTGTGTCGCAATCAGGACTCCTTTGCAAAATATTGATGCCAATGATGTTGTGATTTCAGTTGAGCACTGATCCCGGCTTGCATACCAACTCACCTCAATGATAGCTGTGAGCAACCCACAGCGCTGCAACGCTCTCAAAGCAGTTGTCTCATACTCAAAAAAGGCTTTACAAAGCAAGAATCTGCGGCCATCTGGACCCACATTAACCTCTATCTCCAGTGCGGCTGCTGCATCTGTGTAATTATGTGGCAACATGCCACCTTGCACCCCAGATGGCTGGCAGTCATTCTTGTGACCAGCAATTCCAGCACTGTCAACCTTGCCCAAGCCTTCACCTTTCACCTCTAGTTTGTCCCAATCTGTGCACTGCCAAGCCTGTACTTGTGATGGGCTGACTTGCAGTATGTCCAGTGCTGCCTCGAGCTCAGGGACACAGAAATTTTGCAGTTCCTTGTGAGCCTGCCGAGTCAAGGCCCAAAGGCAGAGAAGGCGAGGCATTGGGTTATCCGAATAATTGTGAGATGATTGGATATCATGACCGAGAATGGCAGTGCATCTGATTGCAGCGGGCTAGGAATCTGCTGAGAAGCCCTGCTGTGTGATATCAAAATTAGCCAGTAATAAGTTCCCTCGTCACGTTTTACATTGGATGTGCCTACAATAGCTTCTCGCCGTTATAATTGTTAGGAGATGAAATCAGGACGACCAAGTAATGCGTGGGTTATGCTGATGCTTCGTTATGTGAGGCACTACAGCCGTAAATACTCGACAATGTTACTAAAAACTTACAAACATTAATTAACCTTTTCTTCCATTCGAATGTTGTTATTACACTGTGGCTGTCCACCTACAAGCACCCGAATGAGAGCGTCTCTTTTATCCTGCACGGATGCCTTTATTGTGGATTGCTGGGCACACTATGCCACAAGATTGGTGCCCAAGGGACAGACAGAACAGAATGTATGTTAACATATATAGATAATATATGTTCACAGATGCATCAATGATTGAGGTTGCAACTAGCGGAGTGAAGCTGCCCACAGACGCTGCCCGATCAACTTAAGCTGCCCACAGTGGGCATAAAGTCCAGTCCCTTCCCCAGTCAGCGGGAGTGATTATTTGCGACAGTTGGATACATTTCAGCTTGTGCGAGACAATCTCGATAAACAGCCGCGTGATCCTATAGAATTGTACTCCGGCGGGTGCTTGCAGTCAACCTATCGTAGACCTTGCCAGCATGGATGGGATGGTGAACACCCAAGGATGCCTGTCCATGTGGTCTTGCTAGTATGTTTCATCGTCTAATATTAGGCATGCTGTATTGAGACGGTCATTTTCTGGAACTTGCATCAAGGTTTTGCACACTATGGCGAATACCCTGCGAACTGATCAAGGCGTCTGCTATGTGCCTATAGGTCGAGAATGGCATGGCAATGGGCATGAGCAAGTTGGCCTACTTTGACCCTTTCATGTTGGTCAATCTATCGGGTAATCGCCCACTTCGCCCGCAATACTTGACCGTGTGCACGCAGTTGTTGCACAGCGAGAAACATACGCAGTTCACGCTGAAGGTTCTGAGCAATGCAGGAACTGTGCGTGCTCAAGACTTCTGCAGATCCGCTACCAAGGCCTTCTGTCTGTGAACATGGAACACAAGCTAATGAAGGAGGCTAGACGACCAGGGCCTGACTTCCCAGAGCCTTTCCAAACCACTCGAGCCGGCGACTTCAGGCTCATGCTCAAGTTAGTGCAGGCCATGAAGAAACTCACTGGTGACGAGGAGTGGACCCCAATTTTGTATGAGTGGCAGGTATTGTCTCCCTCCTAACAATGGGCCGAGATACATCACTTTAGAGACATTCTGGGTCCACCATCTCTGCTCTACAGTACATTGCGCCTCATCTGCCAATCACAAGCATGCTTTGAGTTCCCTTCAAATTGTCTGATCATGTCCCCTTCGCAGCTGGTGGAGTCTATTGCCAGAAAGCCCAGCGACTTTGGACAACTTGTCATCTGCAATAAGGCCGTCAAAAGGTACACGACTTCCAGCTTTGACAAGCAAAGGAGTGCCTGTCATTGCACTGTCTTTGTGCAATCGCCCTTGCATTCTGTTGTAGAACAATGGTCACCACCCTGCTGTGCTCAACCATAGATTGCACCTCGTTTTGCCATCCTGCATTCACCATCGAGCTCATGGTATACTGCCGAGACCGAATGACTTGCTGAGGTCATCTTACAGGCCAGAGGCAGCCGGCATGCTCGGATTATTCCAATTGTGAGTTCATCGTGTGCAGGTTTGTCATTGTGGAGACCTGCTTCTGCCCCTGCATCCATCTTAAGGAGCGGGCAGAGAACCGGGCGCACCTCTTGTTCTGCCTTGCCAGGTACTGTGGGCTTTTCCAGCCTTTTTTGTTGTGGACCATATCTGAAAGAGACACAAATTTGTTTTGAAGCACAGGATCGGGGTTTGGACAAGCCTACTTATCAGCCACTTTCCGGTTATTGGTCTCACAACACAAAAGGACCAAAGCATTTGCACGGATCAAATATTTATGTGCTGAGGCAGCAGTGATGGTTGCCATATTGCACACCCGCTTCCACAGACGGCAACCCTCTGACCCGGGTCAATTATTAGAGAAATTGAAATCTCGGGAGGGGAGCGCGCCGCTCAGAAGACAGGTTGGTCGGTCGCTGTGCAGGTACATAGGATTTGATCCCACATGGGTGCGCTTCACCATCGCCACGAAGGATGACAAGAAGCCAACGCTGCCAGCAAAGATATTCGAGGAGGGCGCACACACCCCGGGACCCTGGCTGCGCTGCTTTGAGCGGCATGGCTTTGGCCAGGTGCGCTGCGCTACTTGACTGGGTCATACTTTGCTGATATCTTAATCATCTAGAGGACATGTCACCTGCATGTCATAAAATCGTTCTCTTTAAGCCGGAAAGGCATGGGATGGCCTCTCTGTGCAGCACAGAATTGCCTCAGCAGAATGATTTTGATTTGGATACAAAACTTTGAGGTGTGGTGCTCACACCTAGCACACTTGTGCACATTTTCCATTATTAATAATCCGTATCCCGAAAGAGGAACTTTCAGTGGCTCGGCTCAGACAAGAGCTGCAATGCGGTCTGAGCATGCCATGGTCAATTACAAGCACCCTCTCGCCCAGGATCAACAGTGGTATTTCATTTGGTGTAATTGCATTGGGTGGACTCTGAGCAGGTGGACGGCACCAACTTCAAGGCGGCTCTGGGCACGGAGTCGTTGCAGAAGATGGAGATCGTCATCAACCGCAGCGCGGCGATGGCGGCCCGGGTGGCGCTCGATCAGCGTGCGGCCGGCGGCAAGGCCGCAGTCCGCGCGCAGGTGCTGCAGAAGACTGCTGCTGACAGGGGCGGATGCCCGCCTGATCAGGCCGCTCCTCCGGTGTGTTTCCCACTTGACACCATCACCACATATCAAGTGCTGATACGAGTGGGGGCCTGTTTGCTCTGGTCCCTCCTCGCTGTGTTTCTCTACCTTGAGCGTGCTTCTGTTGCCCCATGGGATGTGCACAGCAGTGCTGGCATCATCCATTTTGGAAGCTCGGCCCTCCTGCGGCTCTGCTCTCCATGGATCACAAAGTTAACTAGCGCTAGCGGCAGGGAGTTTGTTGTGGGAAATGGCTGGGCAGACAGGCATCAGCTAGTCCTTCCATGAACAGCAGAGTGCGGCCAGGCCTGCAAACCTTCGCACGTCTAGCTGAGGCTTACATGCAGCTCTGCTTCTGATGTGGTGCTGACATGTGACCACGTGCAGCTGCCCATGGGCGTGGAGCCGCTGTTCTGCCGCAGCTGCGCAAGCTGCGGCGTCAACGAGGAGGACGCGCGGCTGATGAAGTGCGCGGGGTGCGAAATGAAGTGGTACTGCAGGTACGCTTGTCCAAAACCTCTACTGAGGGTTTAGGGTAGGGGAGTTAAGATATTGAACCGTACAATCCTGATCGCTAGATAAGTTCAATTGATTGAAGTACTGCACAACATGTAATATTTAAACAGACTGCTGTGTTCATCTTGGTGGTGCACTGCTATGTCCAGTTCCCAACCTGGCATCGAAGTTCTTACACGGTGCACTGTGTGCTGATACAAACATTCACAGTCAGGGGACAGATAGTGCATGGGCGTATGGAGTTGATGTTATTTTGTGACCGGCTGACCGAGATGAGTTCGGTTGCAGCAAGAAGTGCCAGAAGTTCAGTGACTGCCTGACAGAGATGAGTTTGCTTGCAGCAAGAAGTGCCAGAAGGCGCACTGGAAGCTGGGCCACAAGATCTACTGCAAGCAGGACCCAAACCGGCCGGCCGCTGAGCCCCTCCGCGAGAACATTCACGAGTATGCTAGCAGGCAGGGGGTCGTGCCCCTCCAGATGCAAGTTCCGGGCGGTTCATACGTTCCATGACTTGCAGAGCAGAGATTGGACCGCCTTGGTTTCTGTGACCTTATTAAATCCCCATGCCTTTTGAGGCACAAAGGCTCTGTGTGGCAAAGGAAGGGGTGGATTTGAGTGGTTTGCATTGAAAATTTGGTGTTGGAAGTAGTAAATCAGGGATGCAGGCGCTCTTTACCCAGACTCTCTTGAAGCAGTTCTGCTCGATGCTTATTACCTGTTCCGATTTGGTTTCATCTGGAGCGCATTGTGCGACTTCCAAGAAGCACTGCACCGGTCGCATGCATGCCAGTTTATTATTTAATGTGTTTCAGTGGATGCTTACTCCGATCAATGTTGCAGCCTGTGGCGTGTATGTACAAGAGAACGGGTAATCAGTGGCAGTGGCAGTCACGAGAGTGGCAATTACAGTTTGTTGCGTTGTATTTGATTGTTGGGACTAGTTGTATGAGCAAGTTGCACCACATGCACTGCTGAATAGTAAGTTGTAAGATACTTTCACAGACAGGATCCACTGGAGCAATTGAGGCGCCATTTTAAGCCGTTCTTGTCATTCTTCCGGGTATGAATATAGATACATCTAGATGATCCTGATTTGGACATGAACCAAGCTTGCAACCGAGACACCTGTCGCAGCACTGCGTGCTCTCTTGTCCTGCATCCAAGTCCATCGTCTCTCTGTGGGCAATCTCGTTGTTTCGGCCAAGGAGGACGCAGAGCATCTTGTGCCGCCTAGGCACCAATCCGCAGTACACTATGGATGGTTTGGACGGTATAGCGTCCATGATGCAGGCCTTCTCTGGATTCGATCCCTTCATGATCGTCAATCAGAACGGTATGTGTGGATGCTCACGAGTGTTGCAGACGAGGTGGCTGGGCATCCCAATCCATACGATTTCAACACAAGTGCGCCTCAAGCTCGAGAAAGAAGCTGAATCCCCATCGGTCAAGCAGGAGCCTTTTGCAATAATGCGCAGCTGTGTGAAAGCCATCGACAGTCTGGCAGACAGTTCCGAGGAGTCCCTGGGCTACGAGCCAATTCTCTTCAGGTGATTAGTCAACGCCTGATATGCAGAAACCTGCAGCTTGGATGAGTGGACACCCAATGCAAATACACATTTTATCAGTGTCGTAACGAGTAAAGATGAGCAGAATTGGTGTCTGTCACTCAGGTGGATGGTGGTCGAAGGCTCTGCCAGGACACCAGAGGATTTTGGCCAACTGATGTTCTGTGACCCAACAACTACCAGGTGGGAAGAGACTCACGACCATGTCTTGATTACAGCACCTTGATGCACTGTCCTCGAACCACATCCATGCATGTCCAGAGGCACCCCGGAGTATTCATCTTCACCTACAGATGTAGTCCTCCGCCAGTGGATGTGAACTCGAGTTCATGTACACTGTCTCGGGACGATCACACCGCAAGGCAGCCTATAGTCTGAGCCATGGCGCTCGCACTGCTGTTGTTATTTATCCCCACCCTCTTCCATCGAAGCAGGTTCCTTGTGGTGGAGAACCACCAGCCAGATCAGCACGAGGAGATGGACCTGGTAAAGCACGCTAAGAACCGTGCTGACCTGCTCTTCTGCCTGCTCACCTACATTGGCTACAATCCCAAGGTGCAAAGATCCTCTCCACTCTTGAAACCCCAGGAACCAACCTTTGCTGCCAGTCTGTCGAGCGTACCAATGTGAAACACATGTGCCGAAGGATCCTGTTTTCTTTTTTTTTCTTTTCAGGGTGCTGGATAGATGCTCTTGTGGCTATATGCACAGCGTCAGTGCTGGGCAAAACAAGGAATGGACAGGCTTTGAGCACTTTCAGTTAATAGTTCTCTCTCATTCTGTGCAGTGGGTGCGTTTCACCACATTCACAGAGAAGGGAGCTTCTGTTCCAAAGCAGCTGCTGCAGGACTTTGAAAGCAATGGGACTCTTGACTACGCGATGGACGGGTTTGGGCAGGTCAGGCCTCTTCCCATATCATATTGATGGCCACATCAATATTATCTGCACTTTGCGCTCTGAGCTGCTAGCATTCTGCCAAAAGACCAATGAGCCTCAGGTGGCTCCCAAAGGTATCTTAAAAGTGATAATAATAATAGTTGGTCTCAGGAGACAATCGATGTATGGTGCAGATTCACACTCGGGCGTTCCCCTGCGCGGCCGATCTTTTCTGCACCGAGCCACAGCCTGGACTGCCTGCAGAGTGAGGAGTAGTTGTGGAACGATTACATTGAAGCAAGCTGTGAAGCAGGGAAAGTCTGTTTTAGATTCTCGACGATAGCAGGGTGCTAGCACAGAAGGCAGCCCACTCTTTGCCATTCTATGTCCATGCAAAGATGTCTTGGCCCCATCATCTTCTAGAGGGCAGCCATAGTGGCAGCGGTTCCCGCATGCGTGCATTTAACGGTGTTAGCCTGCAGGTTTATTATTATTATTATTATTATTATTATTATTATTATTATTATTATTATTATTATTATTATTATTATTATTATTATTATTATTATTATTATTTTTATATTTATATTTTAGAGACCCATGAGAGCCACCTGAGGCTCATTGGTCTTTTGGCAGCCTTTTGCTTCCCTATCTTATCTCAGTGTTTTCTCATCTTCTTGCATTATACTATTTAGTTAATGCCATAGAGCCACGCCATGCGAGGAATGATGCGAGCCCAATTTATGGGGAAAGATTGTAGCTTGAGAAGTTCAGGGACTACAGCCAAGTATGCAAATGCAGGTGGACGCGTCCAACTTCAAGCCGAGTCTGGACAAGGGAGTCCTGGAGAAGATCGATAATGTCATCCAGCGCAGTGCGGGCCTGCAGGAGTCCATCACCAAGTATCGGGACATGTTTGGCGGCCGAGAGGCCCTGCACGCTCGCGTGTTCAACCCCACTGGCGTTCCCTTCATCGGCCCGGTACACCATTCTGTCCTCGGCCTAGCCCGCTCTTGATAGTGCAAATCGCCTAAGTGGCCAAAGGATTGCCAGATATTTGGCGGCTGAGAGCGACTTGCACTCAGGTGTTTAAGGGCAACGACGTTGCCTTCCTTGGTGCAATGCAGATTTCACTGTGCCTGGTATTTCTGTTTGCAGCTGGCTGTCTGTCAGTCCAAAGCTCTGTTGTCTTGCACGTCGTCATGTTCCAGATTGAACATGATGTGGGAAGAGACTGCTGGCCCAGAGCACCTGTGCAGAAAGTACAGTACTCCTTTCACATCCTGGTTTCTTGTTGGTTTAATATTGTGTCATCATGATGCAATGGGCCTGCCGGGTGATGAGACAGTCTCTGTGCCCAGGGTACACTGGGCACCTGGAATCCTGATATTTTCATGGGTCAATCGGCCTGGTCTACTCGTTTGGAGTGGAGCTTGCCCTGTATACCCAGTACACCTCTGTCGCAGGTAGATTTGTCAGATTGCAGATGTGGCCACAGGAGACATGGAGGCGGTTCTTTCCACAGTGCTTCAACTGCTGCCGCCGCTCCGAGAGCAACACCGTGTTGCTGATGTGCAGCGGTTGCAAGATCGCGCGTTACTGCAGCCGCACGTGCCAGAAGGCGCACTGGAAGGCCGGTCACAAGTACTACTGCAAGCAGAAGTGAGTTATTTTTGTGCTCCCAAGAGTAGAAGTGGTGCTGGTTTGCCCATGTGTGTGGAAAGGCACCATGTCTTGAAGGGAGCTTGAAGCAATGAGTTTGATTTAAGAAACGACCTGCATTAGCAAAGCTGTGCTAAGAGCACCACCATGTCATGGGCTGTTTCATAATGTTGATGTCACCAGGCAGAAAGATAAGTAGGTGCTGTGTTTTGGAGTTCTGTACAAGTAGATAGCAGATTTGAGCAGCAGGGGCGGCCATGTTCTGTCATGTGCTGGGCCTATCATTCTTCTCTGCGGTTCATGGAAGCTGCCTCATATGACATTGCTTGAGTGTGTGAGCACACGAAAGTCAACATACACGTGTACAAGATCAGAGATAAAGGACAATCAACGTGCACTGATTGCACACTTCATGACTCACATCACCAACATAACAAATTCACACCCTTGCTTGCAAGGTGCAAACCCACACCCTGGGCATTCCCAGCGCAGGTGTACAACGCATAAGTACTGGACAGACTCCAGTCAAGTTTTCACTGAGGCTGTGCAAAGAGCCCAACAAATGGCCACTCAGCATTGTCAGACACGGGCAGGTGCTTGCGCCTTAGGCAGTCAATGCAGGTCCCACATGAGTGGTCCCGGCACCCGCCGGTCTCCAGGGCCACCCCACTGTATTCTGTTGCCTCTGCTTCTCGCATCTCTGTTGAACCATCTACCTTTGCAACACTGATCCATTCCCTGAGGTTCCACAGCAGCATATGGGACATCATGCAGCACCTTTTGTATGCATACTTGAACTGTTTCAGGCCTGAGACCAAGCTGCTCAAGTCCTCTATCTCAAAATGCAGCAGATCCTCTGAGCAGATAGTGAGTGACTCCAGCGACAACCTAGCCCCAATCCAAAGATGCAGGCCCCGTACTGCCCGGATTTCTAGCTCGCGCAGAGCAGGCAAGCACTTGCCAATGATCAGGGGCACCTCCTTCGAGCCAACAGCGGAGCAGGTGAGCTTCAAGACTGTCAGCTTTGGGCACGAGAATCCAACAATGCGCTGCAGGTAGCGGGACAAGCTTGGTTGTCCTGCAACTCGCTCAAAAGGCAACAACTCTACAAGGTGGCAGGAATTGCAAGCAACACCCATTCCCTTCTCCCATATCTTGCTGGTGTCACAGATGTTGTGGCACACAAAGTGCACCTGGCAACCGTGAGGCACTTTCAGGCTCTTGGGCATCACCATCTGCAGGTTTACACAGCGCAAATTCTTCAGCCGTGCCACATCCAGTTCGCGGTACCAATGATGCTTCACGTGTGTGTCGCAGCAGAAAGTAAGAGTCTCCAGTTGACAGAAATTTGAAATCAGGTGCTGCATCATGTCAAGCTGGCCATGGTCTTTGACCTCCACTCGGAGATGCTTCAGAGTTGACACCGGATTATTACCAAGCCACACCATATTGTCGCATACTATACACAGTGATTCCAGCCTTGGTGTATAGCGTGGACCAAGGACTCTCCACAGATGGAAGCAAGTGTAGTAGCTGCTGCTCGACTCCAAATGCAGTGCAATGTGCCTCACATGCTGCATCGCAGCAGCGAATCCTCTGTTACTGGCCTCACATGCGGCCTCCAGCACAATTTGGGCATCGCAGCCTCGGATAGTCAGAGCAACAGTTTTTGCTTCTCTCCAGTGTGCTGCCGCCCAGTGCATGCCGGCTACACAGCGAGGTGCAAGGCTCAACGTCTCCAGCTGCACCTGGCGCTCCCAGCAAAAAGGAAGGTTGCTCATTGACATTGCCCAACATGTGAGAACTAAGTGCCGTCACCATCAGCGCCATTGGTATAGGACACTATCACCCAGGCTTGCCAGCCTTGCAATATTTCAGCAGTACTGCAAGATGAAATCCGTCTATTTGCTATCTGGGTTGTTTGCTCCAGATTATCTCTGTTGCAAGCATCTGTTATTGAGAGCACCGGGGGAGTTGTGTACACACCCTTGACAGTGCCTTTGATGTGCAGCTGACTCGAGCCCAGTCGGCAGTGCTCATGTGCGCTGCCACCATCTTCCAAATTTCTTCGGGAATGCGCAGCGCGATGCAGGGATCATCTACTTGCGTGCCAGCATTGGAGATGGCCCATGGTGGAATGGTCAGGTTCACTGGCTGGCCATCCTGCAACCCAATGAAGGGCAAACTGAGGCGCCCCGCTTACTCTGTGCTGCATTACCATGCCAGGAGCACAGCTGCCTGTGAATGCCTGTCTACCCAGCCACTCCCAGAGCCATGTGCCAGTCGTTCTTAGAATCAGCTGTTGACATCAATCGCACTGCCCTTCTCATGATCCACGGAGAGCAGAGCGGCAGGGGGGCCAGCTTCGAACAATACTTGTCAAATACTGGTTGCGTATATTATACGTTTCAATACAGAGAAGTTCCCTGGTTGCATAGAAAAATACGTACTTTCGACTGCGTGAACCATTCGTAAAGGTTCAAATTATGGTCGAAAGCAGCTAACACTAGAAGTGGGATATAGTAGGCGCACCCGGTGTGGTCCGTTTAGTATGCAAGGGTCCCGTTGCAAGCCTTTCGTGGACGCAGGGAGGGATTCTGCTTGCGCACCGAAACAACTACATGAGTTTCCCATGGACTCCAGCTATTACCTAGAGTATTTCTTTCTCGGATCGACAAGTTCTATTGGCATATGAAGTCTCCCTGTGTCCCCAAGGTTTATGGAGTTAGAGGAGAGTGGTTAATTACATTCACACCTTGTGAAGCTTCAGCGTTGACTTCCCTGCAGAGGATGACATGGTGTGATGTGTTACCTTGTGACGACGCCTGGAGTAGAAGAGCACATTACTAGAAAGAGCACTTGTGAAAGCCGGCCACTCCGAAGTGTGAAGAAGTGTCATACATTTATGTTCTTCCATGGGGGCAGAATGAAAATTCTACCAACACTTTTGCAAATTTGGTCGCACAAGATACCAAGGTTTCTCAGATAGAGATGCTGTTTGAGTATGAATAACTTTTGTTGGAATTGCGTGCGCTGCAACAGAGAGCATACTGCATGCTCAAGATTCATGGCCTGCCCAGGTAATGGACACAAACCAGTCTACCACAATCTAATGAGGCTGCGCAAAGAGCCCCATAAATGGCCACTCGACATTGTCAGATACTGGCAGGTGCTTGCGCCTTAAGCAATCGATGCATGTCCCACATGTGTGGTCCTTGCACGCGGCGGTCTCCAGGGCCACACCACTGTACTCTGATGCCCCTGCTTTGTGCATCTCTGTCAAACCATCTATGTTTACAACGCTGATCCACTCCCTGACTACACTGAGATGCCACAGCATAAGATGGGTCACCATGCAACACCTATTGAATGCATACCTGAACTGCTTCAAGCTTGACAGTAAGCAGTTCATGTCCTCCATTTCAAAGCGCAGCAAACCCTCTGAGCAAATAGTGAGGGACTCCAGAGACACACTGGATCCAACCCAAAGATGCAGGCCCTGTGCTGCTCGGATCTCTAGCTCACGCAGAGCAGGCAAGCAGTTGCCAATGACCAGGAACTCTTCCTTTGAGCCGACAGCCGAGCAGAGGAGCTTCAGGACTGTCAGGTTTGGGCACCGGGATCCAACAATGCTCTGCAGACACTGGTGCAAGCTTGGTTGTCCTGCAGCTTGCTCACAAGAGTATGACTCTACAAGATGGCACGAGGTGCAAGCAGCACCTAGTCCCTTATTCCACTCATTGCTGGCGTCAACAATACTGTGGCACACAAAGTGCAGCTGGCAACCGGGAGGCACTTTCAGGCCAAGGGGAATCACCATTTGCAAGCTCATGCTTTGCAGATTCTTCAGCCCTGCCAGCTCCAGGGGTAGGCACCTTCCACTTTCCTCATTTATGTCGCTGCAGATTGTGAGAGTCTCCAGCTGATGACAACACTCAGCTATGTTTTCCACACTTGCATGAAGCAGGACCTGGTCTTTGACCTCCACTCGGAAGTGCTTCAGGGTTGGAATTGGAGTGTTACAAAGCCACACCATTCTGTCACAGACCACACACAGTGACTCCAGCCTTGGTGTATAGGTTTCACCAAGGATTCCCCACAGCCAGAAGTGGTTCCGGCAGCTGCTGCCCGCCTCCAAATGCAGTGCAATGTGCCTCACTTGCTGCATCCGAGATTCTGTGAGGCTCCTTTTGGCGTCACAGGCAGCCCCCAGCACTCCATGCAGTTGCATCAGTTCTTGGTTGTCCCAGCCGCGAATAGTGAGAGCGACGATTTTTGCTTCCCCCCAGTGCGCTCCGGCCCGGTAAATGGCAGCTGTGCAAGAAGGTGCAAAGTTGAACGTCTCCAGCTGCACCTGACGCTCCAGAACAAAGAAGATTGCTCAGCAACACCACCTTAGATATGACAAATGCATGCCATCACCATCAGAGTTACCAGGACACAGCTTCCCAGGCATGCTAGCCTTGGTGCCTTTAAGCACCATTGCAAGACAACTTCCTGGTCTGTTTCTGGGTTTTACTTTGTTGTCATTGCGCACATTTGTTTTTTGGAACACCGGGGCACATGTACACACCCTTGACAGCGCCCTCGATGTGCATCTAACTCGAGCCCAGTCGGCAACGCTCACGCTCGCTGCCACCACTTTCCAAATCTCTTCGGGAATGCGCAGCGCGATGCAGGGATCATCTACTTGCATGCCAGCCTTGGAGGTGGCCCATGGTGGGCTAGGCAGGTGCACCGATTGTCCATCCTACGTCAAGAATACTATCGCATATTGAGGTGTTCCTTTGATTGTGCGCTTGGTACGTACGTGAATGACCTTGTGACGTGCTCCATTAATTCATGATCCAACACAAAGAAGCTATCTGCCAGAAAAAAATCGGGTTCGATGGAAATCAGGCGTCCATCCAACCTCTAAAAGCCTTCTTGTCAGTCCTGCTGTCAACTGTCTCTGCAGAGTTCTATTCGATCCAGTTGTCAGGCCGCTACACTACGAATTTTAGTAGTTTTATACCGTTGCTTTCGTCTTTGGTATTAGGTTTATCCTCGGAATTAGCAAAGGCCAGCAGCTTTTGGACAAGTACGTTCTCCAAAAATGTACACGGGTACCATAAAAAGGTGCGTACATTCAACAAAGTTGAATCATTCCTGGAAGTCCAGAGTATGGTGCAAAGGAGTCGAATATGGAAGCGGGCGAGACTTAGAAGCGCACCCGTTCTGAACCATTTAGGTCGCAAGGATGTTTTTGGGAGCCTTCTGTGGGCGCAGGGAGGAATCCCGCATGCATACCAAAACTGCTATTTGAACTCCCCATGGACTTCAGCTACTTGACTGCAGGTGCTTCTTTGCCAAGATCGCAAAGATCGCCCTAGATGTGCCGGAGTTATTATTTTCCCCCCTTGCATCCGAGACACCTGTCGCAGCAGTGCGTGCTGCCTTTGTTAAATCCATTGGCTAGTAGTTTTGACTGAGGAGTAGGATATAAAAATGTATTGGTAAGGCCCTGACGTACTGCTGACGTGTGACCACGTACACAATGCTTGCAGCCGAGACACATTGCGTGCTGGCTCAAAGGTCCGTGGTCTCCTCCTGAGGAATCTTGTAGAACTGGCTGCAGGTAGGTGTAGGCACAGAGCCTAATAGGACGGTATACTATGGACGGTATGGAAAGTATGGCAGCTACGATGGAGGGCTTTTTTGGATTTGATCCCTTCTTAGGCGTCAATCAGAGCGGTGTCTGTGGATGCTCACGAGTGTTGCAAACGAGGTGGCTGGGCATTTCGACGGTATCGTCACCAGTGCGCCACAAGATCGAGAAAGAAGCTGGAATTTCATCAGCCGAGCAGACGCCTTTTGCAGTAGTGCACAGCTGTGTGAAGGCCATCGACAGTCTGGCAGAAAATTCCAAGGAGTCTGTGGGCTACGAGCCGATCCTCTTCAGGTGATGAGTCAACACCTGCTGTGCAGGAGGCAATCCTGCATCCTGCATACTGCATCACCGAAAAAGTTTTGGACGTTCAAAGGTGATACAAGTGGTTTCTGCCAATCAGGTGGATGGTGGTTGAAGGCTCTGCTAAGACACCAGAAGATTATGGCCGCCTCGTGTTCTGTGACCCAACAAGTACCAGGTGGGAAGAGTATCACAACTATGTCTTAAATGCAGCGTCTTGATGCACTGCCCTTGCCCCATGTCCATGGACGCCCAGAGGAATCTCATAGGTTCACATTCATTTTCTCAATTATAAAGGACCACGTACTTATCTTTTCTTTTATCCCAACATGGTCTGTGGATGCTGACATCGCATGCAGCCTGTGATCTCACCCATGGCGCTGGTAATTCCACTGGTACTTTTCTCCCATTATCTTCCGTTGAAGCAGGTTCCTTGCGGTGGAGAAACGCCAGCCCGGCCAGCATGAGGAGATGGACCTGGTGAAGCATGCTAAAAACCGTGCTGACCTGCTCTTCTGCCTGCTGACCTACATTGGCTACAATCCCGAGGTACAAAAGGTCCTTTCTGCTCCTGCAACTGCAGCGAACTGTTTCTTGCTGCCAGTCTTTTGAAGAGCATACCAGTGTGAAGATTATGTGCCAAAGGATGCAGCTGCTATCTTGCTAGAATGTTGCTGTGAAGTGCTTGGCAGTTTCTTGTCAACACATGCACAGCGCCAGTGCTGAAGAGATGAGAAACGAATGGCCTGAAAGCACTTCTTATGAACAGAACAACTCTCTTCCTGTGCAGTGGGTGCGTTTCACAACAGTCACAGAAGAGACGCCCTCGCTTCCAGAGCAGCTGCTGCAGAACTTTGACAGCAACGCGATAATCGACTACGCAACGCACGGCTTTGGGCAGGTCAGATCTCCAACTGCACACTTTTCTGACACCCATATCACATTTATCTGTGTTTGCGTTCTGTGCCGCTGCAGCTTCTGAAGGAGACGCTCAATGTATGGTACACAAGTGCACTCTGGCGTCCTCATAAGATCAAGATGAAGGACAAACATCAAGGGTGTGGAAGCGCCAGAAAGAGGAAAGGCTGCCTCAGCACGACAAAAATGCGCGGCTGATACTTTCTGCTCCAAGCCATGGCTTATGAACTCTGCAAAATCACTGACGATTGTGACACAAGTATGCTGAAGCCATGCAATGCACCAGAGGAACATCTTTAATCATCACAATAATTCTCCTTGACCTTAGCGGGTTGCTGGCAATAAATACAGGCCACCCTTTGTTGCCAATTACTGTTTCGGTAGAAATATCTTGGCCGCAAGAAATTCTGCAGAAAGTGAGCGGCTCCCGCATGCAGGCATTCGTTTGTGTTCATCTGCTGAAAGTATCAGAGCTGCGGTAAGTGAGGAGAGGCAAGAGCTCAACCTTCAGGAGAATGGCCTGACTTGAAAAGGTCAGGGACTGCAGCCAAAAATGCATTGTGCAGGTGGATGCCTCCAATTTCAGGCCGAGTCTGGACGAGGGCGTTCTGGACAAGATTGATATCGTGGTCCAGCGCAGCAAGGGCATGCTGGACAGCGTCACCAAAAACCGGGACGCAGTTGGCGGCCGAGAGGCCCTGCGCGCTCTGGTATTCAACCCTGATGGCATTCCCCTCATCGGCCCGGTAACCCGTCTTGAATAAACCTCTTCCTCTTTGGGCTAGCCCACTCTGAACAGCGCAGTTGACCTGACTGACCACAGGATAGATATATTGCAGCTAAGAGGTGTTATTCAATGGCCACAGTTTTCTTTTTTTTGGCGCGGTGCTGCACCTTTCACTGTGCCTGCTACCCTGTCTGCAGCTGTGCCTGGCAGTTCCACTTTTCTGGCATTCTGCAGTGTCTTGAGCTTCTCAGTGTACCCTTCATGGTGTGATAAGACACTGTTGGCCCAGAATTCCGTGCAGTGACTACTTCTGTACAGTAAGAATCTGTTTTCTCTTTGACTAGCAGCTTTGATTCACAGACGGTGAAGTGTGGTGCCTGCCGCATAATGAGGACAGCCTCTAAGCTGAGGACGCAGTGGGTGCTTTAGATCATGGGGTGTTCTGCACTTCAGTGATTGGCCTTGTCAGTTGAACGTGCCCAAAAATTCAAATTGTGGCCACAGGAGACATGGATGCGCGCCTTTCCGCAGTGCCTCAACTGCCGCCGCCAATCCAGACCCGAAGGCGAGCTGCTGGTGTGCAGCGGCTGCAAGATTGCGCGCTACTGCAACCGCACATGCCAGAAGGCGCATTGGAAGGCCGGCCACAAGCACTACTGCAAGCAGACGTGACCTCCAGTGTGTGCTCAAGAAATGCTAGCTTGCCCTTGTGTGCGGAAAGGCAGTCTGTCATGAAGGGCATTTAGAGCAGGGAATTTCATGCGAGGCAACTTGTTATTAGCGGCCAATCTGCACCACCGTGTCATAGGGTGTCTCATAGTGCTGATGTCACCAGGCAGACAGCTAACTAGGTGCTTTTTGCCGGCATTTCATATAGAATGGCAAGCAGAGATACGCAGCTCGGGCGGCCATGTTCTGCCATATGTCATGTGCTGGCTTTCGCACCTGGTTGAAGCTGCTGATGGGACCCTGTAACTTGTCGTTTTAATTGACCTTGGTATGTTCTCCGTTTAGGTTCACATTGTGTGTATGGCTATATATCCCAACCTAAAGTGAGAAAGAAACTTATTGCAGATGCCAAGTTACTGAGAGACATGGCACATGCGGCTGCGGAAGTTTCTATCTGACGTCACCATCAGCCAAGGCGTCATCAGCTGCGTTTTTCCTTGTCGTAACTCATAAGATTCAGTGTAGGATCATTACATAATCCTTTCAATTTCTTCTGGTGGATGTTGATGCCATCTGAAGCCCTGATGTAGCTAAAGGCCTTCCTAGGGATACTTTCGTCAGCACTTTCTCGGACCTCCTCGTCGAACCTTAAGCCGTATGAGATGCCGATCTGTTCCTCAAACCATCGACACAAGTTAAATAACATTGGACTGTCATCCTGTCCAAGGCTCACAACACCGATATTTGTCGGATAAACAACAGTCCTAGATCCGCAGGGAGTTAGGTGGCAGCTTAGCGTGACGAGCGCAACGGTAATCGGTGATATGAGGACTCATCCTGATACCCTCTGGATGCATGTGCAAGTGTATCTACTTCGTGCAGTGGGCTGGGCCATCAGCCTGGTGTTCCACCTCTCTGGCAGCTCGAAGACATCCCTCACCCTGCAAGCTCGCTTCCACCCAGAGAGAGAACCTCTCCGGTGTGAGGTTTATCTGCCAGAGGCATACATCACAACAGAGACACAACCCTTCCCAGCATACCTCAATCTCCATGGTGGAGCATTCATTGCTGGGGACCCTGCAGACGATGGGGAATTCTGCAGGCACATCGCCCGGAAGTGCAACTGTGTGGTGGTTTCACTCGGCTACAGCCTGGCACCTGAACATCAGTTCCCAGCTGCCATCCACGACGCAGCGGCAGCGGTGGCCTGGCTGAAAGGTAGGCTCCTGGTGGCCTTTGTTGCGAACAGACTTGCAGGGAGTGCACTTTTTAGCTGTGTGGCCATTGCATGTTTGTTGGTGCCAAACACTTGCGTGTGACCCTGCTGAAATTGCCTCCCAACGGAGATGTGTTTCAGGTGGGTGCCAGGCCTGTCTTGGGATGCACAATCGTTGTCAGCTCTTTGAAGCACACAGGAAAATACCTAGAGCACCTAACAGTAATATTCTTCTTGGTGGATCGGAGAGATGTCTTTGTTGGCAATCTGATTGGTCTAAGCAGTGCATCACAACACTGCAGGTGACACATGTCCGCTACGGATTGACCCGGGCCGGCTGGCTCTGGGAGACTTCTCGGCGGGCGCAAACATTGCGGCAGCTGCCGCGCAGCTGGTACCCGGTGAAGTCAGCGCGCTCGTAAACTTCTACAGCGTCTCAGATCTGTCCAGACCGGCCGTTGACTGGATTGGCCGGCTGGCGCGCTTGGCTTACATTCCACAGGTGACTGAATGGATACATGCGGCTTTGCAGTTGACCCATAGACTTCTCGTTTGGAGTGATCAAGCAGGCAGCAACAAAAAAAGCACCGGAAGAAAAAAGCTCGGGAAGGAATTACTTCCCATGAAGAATAAAAGCTGGAAGGAGGGTGGCTGCTTTCAATTGCTTCAATGTTGTTGTTCGCTGGCATCTGCACTGCCTGCTCTGTGTTATTATATGCCTGAGCCATGTTGCTATGCTGTGCACAGGGTTGTGACCTGAAGGATCCGCTTTTGTCACCGCTGCGTGCTGCACCTGAAGCGCTGCCTGACATTGTTATCAGCATCATCGCTGGCATTGACCCCTCGCGTGATGACAATCTGGCTTTGGCTCATGCATTGGAGGTCTGCACTGCCCTGCTCATCACTGCTCTGCTCTCCCTTACATTGCAGACCGAACTCCCCACTTCCTTCCTGGACCATTCCTGGTGGCGTTGGTAGGGATCTGAAATTGCTTTCTATGAAAGGAGGGAAGACTCAAATGTTTTCATCTGCGAGGTTATGAATTGCTTGCAGGTGTTGCAACAATTGTGACACTGCATGTGAACTTCTGCTGTGCAGGGAAACCGTAGCAAGCGCAGTGTTTGGCAGCACTATGAAGGGGTACATCATGGGTGGACGCATGTGCCAGGATGGGCACCGGTGGCAAATGAAGAGAAGAAATGGGAGGCATATGACATTGTGGCTGCTGAACTGAGCAGGGCATGGGTTCTCTGAGTGCGGATGAAAGTGTCAAGCACAACTTTTCAGGCTGCATGCATGCAGCGATGTCGACTGTCTTGCACTAATGATGGCCTCAGATTACTGTGCCCACATTGCAGGCTTTGCACACATCTGTCAAATTGTACCTGGGTTGATGCCCACTTGTGAACCAAGCCAATGCTGCTGAAGATGGTTTAACCCCTTACAATGAGGCATGGGTTTTGCCAGTCAGTGTTGTGAAACAGTTAGGATGTTCAATATTGTCATGTGATTCTCTGGCAACCTGTAATTCATTTGTATGAGATACTGTCCAGGCTGGCGGTCCTAACTGTGTAATAATGTGTATACTTCATAAGCACGGCAATCTGAAGCATGCATGCGCCAAGTCACCGCCTATAGATACTAGCGTAAGAATCAAAACAACACTTCACCACATTTCAATTCTTGTGTTTCTCGCAGGGTGTAATGATGATGAGCCCAAGCAATAAAGCACAACTGCTTACTCAAGAATCAACTCACGTGCCTGCACAAGTTGTCAACATAAACCAGTCCAGCATTATTCTCCAAAGAGCCCTACAAATGGCCAGTCAACATTGTCCGACACAGGCAGGTGCCTGCGCCTTATGCAATCAATGCAGGTCCCACATGTGCGGTCCCGGCACCCGCCGGTCTCCAGGGCAACACCACTGTAAGTTAAAGACCCTGCTTCATGCATCTCTGTTGAACCATCTGCGTTGTCAACACTGACCCATGCCCTGACTAAACTGAGGTTCCACAACATAAGCTGGGTAACCATGCAGCTCCTACCGAAAGCATACTTGAATCGCTTCAAACCTGACAGCAAGCAGGCCAAGTCCTCCATCTCAAAGTGCAACAGATTCTCTGAGCAAACAATCAGGGACTCCAGAGACAACCCGGCCCCAATCCAAAGATGCAGGCCCTGTACTGCTCGGATCTCTAGCTCACGCAGAGCAGGCAAGCTCTTGCCAACGACCAGCGGGGCTTCATTTGAGCCCAAAGCCGAACAAGTAAGTTTCAAGACTGCCAGGTTTGGGCACAAAGATGCAAACATATGCTGCAAGCAGTCAAGCAAGCTTGGCTGTCCTGCAGCTTGCCAAAAAGGCAGCAGCTCTACAAGATGGCAGGAGGTGCAAGCAACACTTAGTCCTTTGTCCCACAATCTGCTGGCGTCATAAATACTGTGATACACAAAGTGCACCTGGCAACCCGGTGGCACAATCAGGCTCTCAGGCAGCACCATCTGCAGGCTCACGCAGCGCAGACTCTTCAATCCTGCCAGATCTAATGCGCGGCACCTCTGTCGGTACGCATGTATGTCACTGCAGATGGTGAGAGTCTGCAATTTTTGAAGAGATCGGAGCAGGAATTGCACCATGTACACCAGGCCCTGGTCTTTGATCTCCACTCGGAAGTGCTTCAGGGTTGGAATTGGAGCTGAACCAAGATACAGTTGTGTATCGCAAATTAAGCATAGCGATTCCAGCCTTGGTGTATAGTGTTCACCAAGGATTCTCCACAGACTGAAGTATTCGTAGCTGCTTCTGCCTGCCTCCAAATGCAGTGCAAAGTGCCTCGCTTGCTGCATCACAGTGCCTCTGCGAGTCTGAACGGTCTGACAGGCAGCCTCCAGCGTAAGTGCACCATACAGTGGCGTCACTTCTTGATTATTCCAGCCGCGAAGAGTGAAAGCAACAATCTTTGCTTCTCTCCAGTGCGCTGCTGCCCACTTGATGCAAGCTTCGCACCGAGGTGTGAGGCTCAATGTCTCCAAATGCACCTGGCAGTCCCAGAACAGATCAAAATTGCTCAACAAAACATGTGAATGTTTAATGGTGTCAAGTCCATGGTCATGATCTGGGGACACAAGTCCCCAGATGTTTGCTGGCCTTACTGCCTCCAGCAAAGCTGCAAAGCACCTTCCTTCTTTTGCCATCTGGGTTATCAGTTCGCTGTTGAGCAATCGTTTGGGAGCACCTAGGGGGTCGTCCACGCACCCGTGACAGCTCCCTTAATGTGCCGCTGACTCCAGCCCACTGAGCGGTGCTCATGCTCGCAGCCACCATTTCCCAGATCTCCTCAGGAACGCGCAGCGCAACAGATGAGTCCTCTGCTTGCGTGCCAGCCTTGCAGATAGCCCATGGTGGGATGGGCAGGCGTGTTCGAGGAGCAGCAGTCACCCGCTGCTTCTGGACACGTGTGTTCCTTGAAAAGTTGCCCTGGCACCATAAAAAATTGTTCGTGTATTCGATTTTGTGACCCGATTGTGAAAGTTCAAGCTATGTCTGAGATTTATGCGGCAGGAACCACAATCGTACCCTTTGTGAACCATAGAGGATGCAGGGTTCCAGTTGCCAGCCTTCTGTGGACGAAGGGAGGACACCAAAGCTGCTATACGAATGCCCCATGGACAGACTGATCCGACTGCAGTTAATTTTCTCCGATTGGAAACCGCCCTTGACTTATGCAAGATTGACGTTGTCCATTCGCTCGGTCACGGGGTCTCTAGAATCTAGATCGTGTGGATATACATTCATACCCCGTGAAGCTTCAGCAGCAATGAACTTGAAGAGGATGACATCATCGGGTACACTGTGATAAACTTGAGGCGACAAATGGATTAATTCTTATCACAAATAGAACTTGTGGAAGGCAGCCACTCCCTTCTGAATGGTGGCAAGATGAGAAGCATTGAACAACAGTTGTGTGTCATACCTGAAACCAATGTTTCTGAGGTAGAGGTGTATTCCAAGTAAGAACACTTCTTGATGTCATCGCGTGCGCTGCAAAAGAGGGACATGATGCATGCCTGCGTTTCAGACTTGTTTGCAAAAATTTACACAATTCAGTCCAGCACTACAACGGATGCTGCGCAAAGAGCCCCACAAATGGCCACTCAGGATTCTCAGACACAGGCAGGTGCTTGCGCCTTAGGCAATCGATGCAGGTGCCACACGTGTGGTTTCTGCACCTGCCGGTCTCCAGGGCCACACCTCTATACCGGCACTCTGATGCCAATCCTTCACGCATCTCTATTGAATCATCTGCATTTATAACGCTGAGCCATTCCCTGATTGTGCCGAGGTTCCACAGCAACATATGGGTCACCATACAGCACCTCTTGAATGCATACTTGAACTGCTTTAAGCCTGACAGCAAGCAACTCATGTCCTCCATTTCAAAGTGCAGCAAGCGCTTTGAGCAGATTATAAGGGACTCCAAAGACAAACCAGCCCCAATCCAAAGATGCACATTATCAAGTGCTCGGATCTCTAGCTCGCGCAGAGCAGGCAAGCTCTTGCCAATGACCAGGGGCTCTTTTCTTGAGCCAACAGCCCAGCTGCTGCAGGTGAGCTTCAGGACTGCCAGGTTTGGGCACGAGGATCCGGCAATGCGCTGCAGGCTCTCAAACCAGCTTGGTTGTCCAGCAACTTGCTCATAATACAGCAACTCCACAAGATGGCAGGAGGTGCATGAGGCACCCAGCCCATTACCCCACACCTCGCTGGCAGCTGGAATTTTGTGACACGCAAAGTGCACCTGGCAACCGGGAGGCACCTTCAGGCCCTTGGGCATCACCATTTGCAGGTTCACACAGCGCAGACTCTTCAGCCCAGACAGATCCAGTTTGCAGCACGAATGATGCTTCACAGAAGTGTCGCTGCAGATTGTCAGAGTCTCCAGCCGTTGGGAATATTTCTCATTTACCCCGGTGCGCAGCATGCACAGCAGGTCCTGATTTTTGACTTCCACCCGGAGGTCCTTCAGGGTTGGAATTGGCCAAAACAACACTAATTGGTCGCAGACGATACACAGTGATTCCAGCCTTGGTGTACATTTCGCATTGATGATTTTCCACAGGCGGAAGCTAACGCATTGGCTCATGTCCGCCTCGAAATGCACTGCAATGTGCCTCACATGCGGCATGGCAGCACTTGTGCTGTTGGCACAGGCAGTCTCCAGCTCTTCAATCATTTTTGTCACGTCTTGGTTGTCCCGGCCGCTAATAGTCAGAGCGACAGTCTTTGTTTCTCTCCAGTGTGCTGCGGCCCAGTGGATGCTTGCTGCCGAGCGCGGAGCAAGGCTCAGTGTGTCCAGCTGCACCTGAACAAAGCAGTTTGCTCAGCAACACCACCTATGATTGTCACAGATGCATGCCATCACCATCAGAGTTACCAGGACACAGCTACCTAGGCTTGCTGGCCTTGGTGCCTTTTAGCAGTACTGCAAGATGACTTCCTGGTTTGCTGTCTGGATATTACTCGTTGTCATTGCGCGCATTCGATATTCGGAGCACCGGGGCATTGTGCACACACCCTAGACAGCGCCCTTGATGTGCGGCTGCCTCGCTCCCATTCTACAACGCTCATGTTTTCTGCCACCATCTTCCAAATCTCTTCAGGGATGCGCAGCGAGATGCGAGCATCCCTCCTTTGCGTGCCAGCCTTGCAGATGGCCCATGGTGGGATGGGCAGGTGTACCGGCTCTCCATCCTGCAAAAAATTTTAAGGCAAACTGGGGCTTCCTCTGAATCGAAGCTCAGCACACTTATCAACAACTCTGTGACTTCGTCAGAGACCCATGAGCCAGCACAAATGCACTATTTTGCCATAAGTAATGACCATCTTGAAGATGAGGCGTCCACCCAACTCTTACAAGGGCACACGCACCTTCGTCTCAGTCTCATTGTCAATTTTCGTTGCACTGGTCCCTTCCGTCCCACTGACGGGCAGCTGGAGTTTGTCGCTATGGATGGAAGCGACGGTCCCTTCAGAGACAGCAGTCGACAGCAGCTGTTGTCGAAGTTTGCACCCCGAGGAAGAACCCTGATACCATAGGAAAGAACGCACATTTGACTCTGCGAAGTTCTCCTGATAGTCCAACGGATCGCAAGCACATAGGATTAGAGAGTGAACATGTGTTAAGCACTAGAAGAGCACCCGTCGAGGATAGTACACGATGGAAGGGTCCCGTTCAAGTTGCCAGCCTTCTGTGGACGCAAGGAAAAATTCTGCTTCCGCACCGATGTAACAGCTGCATGAGTTCCCCATAGAATTCAACTATCAGATTGCAGGTACTCCTGTCTCCGATCGGAAAATTACCATTGACTTCTGCAAGTTTATGATGTCCACACTCGGTCGCGGATCTGTAAGGAGGTGGGTTCGGGGTATATGCATTTATACCCCCTGAAGCTTCAGCGTCGACTTCCCTGCAGACGATGAGATGTTGTGATGTGCTTTCGTGGGGCAACAACTGAAGAACACTATTATTAGGAGGAGCAGCTGAGGGGTTCGGCCATTTCAAAGGTGTGAAAATATGTGGAAGATGCATGTGCTTCTATGGTGGCAGGGTGAGATCTGCAACATCACTACTGAACACATCAGCTGATACCAAGTTCTCTGAGGTAGAGATGCTGTTTGCGTATGTAGAACTCTTGGTGAGATCGCATGCGCTGCACAGAGGGCATTTGCATGCTTAATTTTTACACTTCCTGGCACAAGTTTTCTACGCAGTCCAGTCCGGCACAATTACTGTGCCTGTGCAAAGAGCCCCACAAACGGCCACTCAGCATTGTCAGACACCGGTAGATGCTTGCGTCTTAGGCAGTCAATGCAGGTCCCACATGTGTAGTCCCTGCACACGCCGGTCTCCAGGGCCACATGATTGCACATTGGTGCCCATCTTGTGCGCATCTCCGGCAAAGTATCTACACTGTAGTCTATCATACCTTCGTTCGTGTGACTTTTCCACAGCAACATATGCGTCACCATGCAGCACCTTTCGCAATCATGCCTGAACACTTTCAAGCCTGACAGCAAGCAGTCCAAGTCTTCCATATCAAAGTGCAGCATGCCCTTGGCGCCAATAGTGAGGGACTCCAGACACAAACTGGCCCCAACCCAAACATGCAGATCCTCTGATACACGAATCTCTAGCTCCCGCAGAGCAGGCAAGCAATTGCCAATAACCAGGGGCTCTTCCTGTGAGCCAACAGTTGAGCAGATGAGCGAGAGTACTGTCAGGTCTGGGCACGAGAATCCGACAACGCGCTGCAAGCATTCAGACAAGCTTGATTGTCCTGCAGTCTGCTCAAAAGGCAACAGCTCTACAAGATGACACGAGGTGCAAGCAGCACCCAGCCCCTTGTCCCACACTGTGTTAGCGTCAGAAATATTGTGGCACAGAGAGTGCACCCGGCAACCTGGAGGCACCTTCAGGCCCTGCGGCATCACCATTTGCAGGCTCACACAGCGCAGACTCTCAAGTCCTGACAGATCGAGTTCGCAGCACCTCTGAAATTTCACATCTACGTCGCTGCAGATGGTGAGAGTTTCCAGCTGTGAAACAGATTGAAGCAGGTCATACATCATGCAAAGCAGGCCCTGGTCTCTGACCTCCACTCGGAGGTGCTTCAGAGATGACACCGGATTATTACCAAGCCACACCATATTGTCGCATACTATACACAGTGATTCCAGCCTTGGTGTATAGCGTGGACCAAGGACTCTCCACAGATCGAAGCAAGTGTAGCCGCTGCTGCCCGCCTCCAAATGCAGTGCAATGTGCCTCACATGCTGCATCGCAGCAGCTCTTCCTTGTTCACTGGCCTCATATGCGGCCTCCAGCATCTTTTGGTCATCGAAGCCTCGGATAGTCAGAGCAACAGTCTTTGCTTCTCCCCAGTGCGCTGCGGCCCAGTGAATGCCGGCCGCGCAGCGAGGTGCAAGGATCACTGTCTCCAGCTGCACCTGGCGCTCCCAGAAAAAGGATGGTTGCTCAGTGACACTTTGCAACATGTGGAATGTGATTGGTAATACTGTGTTGAGGCTTGTTCTGAGTGCCTTCCAGCAAAGTGCAAGGCCACTTTCTTATGACATTGATTGGGCTGAGGTGTTCTCCTATTTGGAGCACTGAGTGCTTGTGTGCACACCCTTGACAGTGCCCTTGATGTGCCGCTGACTCGAGCCCACTCAGCGGCGCTCATAATTGCTGCCACCTTCTTCCAAATCTCTTCTGGGATGCGTAGCGCGATGCAAGGATCCCGCATTGGCGTGCCAGCCTTGCAGATGGCCCATGGTGGGATGGGCAGGTGCACTAGCTGTCCATCCTACGTTCCAATGAAAATAGCAAGTCAAGGTGCCCCTCCTAATCTGCGCTCAGCGACCTCATGAACACCTCTGTGTCGTGCTCCAGTACAAAAGAACTTGCCAGAAACTGCTGACTTCAAGACGATGAGGCGCTCATGGAGTCACTGAAAGGACATACGTACCTTCTTCTCAGTTTCAGTGTCAGACATCTCTGCGGAGGTCCAATCGGTCCAAGTCTCAGGTAGCTGGAACTCGTTACTGTGGATGGAATAAGTGCTCCCTTCTTCGGAAATAGCAGTCGTTAGCAGCTTTTGGAAAGCTGTATTTTCTGTAGGACTACCCTGACAATATCAAAGATACGTACATAAAGTCCGTGAGTATCTCTGGAAGCTCAAATTTATTCGAAGGCAGATACATGTGAAAAGCATCTATGTAAGGAGAAAGCGGAAGCACACCGGTTGTGAACCATATAGGATGCATGGGTCCATCTTCCAACTGCTCTCAAGGAAGTCAAAATCGAAAGGGCTGTATCGAAAGTTCCCCATTCGGATAAACTCCAGCTAATAGACGCAGGTGCTTCCTTTCATTATTGGTAAAACACGATTGACATATCCAAGTTCACCAGTGTTTCACGCTATTACTTGGAGATTCTAAAACAGTGCGCGTGTATACATTTATACTCCATAAAGCTTCAGCGTCGACTTTGCTGCAGAGAACAATTACGTTAAAATGTCCACACGACGCCTGCGAATTTAGGAAGAAGACTGGTTCCAGAATGGCGGCCAGTTGATGTATTCTATCCCGGGATATGGCGGCAAGATAAAATTGCATCAGGAATTCGGTGAATTTTGACACCGAGAATTCAGAGGTCGAGGTGCCTTGCACCATATATATCTAGGAGGAAGTCTGATATGAAATTCTGACGTGATAGCCTGCACTGCAACAGTGGGCATACCGCATGCCCAAGCTCACCGTAGTAAATGCACGCAATCGCCACCATTTCTCAAACTCTCTAAACTTTATTATGTCCAGCAATGCAGGCCGTACTCTCTGCGGTTGCAATCTAGGGCAATAACATTTTTCTTCCTTTGTAAAGTAAAGAAGACACCAACCAGAGATTTGCGAGTGTCATGTATGGGGGTGGCTGTATGTGAGTATCTTTGCAAGAGTATGCCATCAAGGCCCAGTTCAGCGGTACGGACCAAAGGTCCAGGACAAATTGTCAGCTCAGCATCATAGACCAAAAGGTGGATGGTCATGGTATGGGTAAGATCTGCTTTCACATTATTGCGCGAGCCTTGACCACTTATGTGCACATACTAGCCATACATACCGTACAGTATGCGGCAACCCTAAGCTTCACGTGTTGCCGGATCTCAGACGGCATTCTAGGTCCAAGCTTTATATCTGCAGAATTGAAGAGCGAGGTGGTCGCTCTGGCGATTTCCTTCAGAAATACGCATCTTGTTTCATATTTGGTCTGTGCCCAACAAGCAGCAGCTCCCCTACTGTCTTGCTCTTTTTCACAACCACCATAGACGGGAAAGGTTCCGCTAGAGATGACGCTGTCAAGGCTGGTGCTTGACAGCTAGTGCCAGCAACTGCTGAGTTGCGTCATCGTTCCTGAGATCTGTATCGACCAGGAGGTGCAGCAGGCGGGTGAAGTGCGCTTCCATGGCGGCCTGCCGCTTACCCTTCTGACTGGCAAGGGCCCCTCCAGAAATGCGCTGCTCCAACACCTGCAATGGCAGGAGAACCACATGGAGGCCCAGTCTGCAGCTCATTACTTTTCATGATTTGCAGCTGGAAAGGGTTGCAGGGAGCATAGGCAACGATGGCATAACCTAGCGCTGGCTTTCAGCAGGAGGTGCATCCGTTATTCCTGAGCACCCCTGATGCAAATAAGTCCTTGAAGGATGCTGCATAGACTCAAGAAGGCATTGCTCAGAACCCAAACTGATGCCTCCTATGGGCTGGTTTGCCAGTCACCTGAGCTGCACGCTGCAGGATGTCCTGGCTCACTCCCGCCAGCTGAGCGCAGTGGATCCCAAAGCTAGGAGCTGCATAGCCTGGCGTAAGCACACAACACCCTTTCAGATTGTCCCTGCTGGACAGCATTCCTGTGTTCATATTCTTGCACTGTGCGAGGTCTTGACACTGCAGAGAAGCAGCTCGGCATGCGGTGTGCACCCAGCTCAAAACTTATCCCTGTCCATGACTTGACCCCACAAGTCAGATCTGGTCTGTGCACAGCTTAAGCGGCGTGCAGGTGCTGCGGTGTGTCGAAAAGGATGTGTGCAAATTGAGGGGCCCACCTGGAACCAAAGAATACAGGAAAACCACGCGGTCCGCCTGTGCTGGGGTGGATGTGTCCGGCTCCGTCAGCACATTCATGGTGAAGAAGGCCAGCTGCGGAGATCTGCATTGCATGCCCAAGCACTCACAAATTCACTGTCAGTTTCACAGAGCATAATCAAGTCATTTAGTCTCGAAAATGGCTTCCTCTTCCTGTCATGGCTTTCCTGAGACGCCATCAATTGTGTGTGTCTTTGCTGCTAATGAAGGTACTCGTGATCATAATGCAGATGAGTGGTTGCCTAGCTGTCATTGTTATCCTTGGCCTCACATCCGCCTGTGTCAACATCAACATTTGGTGCTGGGTTGTGAGCTACTACCAAAACCATGTCAGACAAAGAGAAGATGGAGACTGACCTGCTGAGGAAGGCCTCGTTGAGGATTTCGCTGAAGTGGGTGACGGCGATGACACGCGGCGAGGGCCGCTGCGCTGTGAAATGGCGCAATGTAGCGCACAGGAGGCCAATGCCGTCTGCAGCCAGCGTTCCCTTCCCAAATTCGTCTATGATGCACAGCGACCTGCACACTCAGCATGCCGCTTTGCCTTATTTCACGTCTGCTGGCCACTTTCAAGCAAACGAAATTAGCGGACGCTGATACGAATCCTCTGAGGCCATGCAAAGGAGAAGGCTGCTTGGAGGTAATGTTCGTAGTTTTGTGTGATTAGACATGCCCAACCTAGCTATGATGTTGTTGACTCGGCGCGACCTTTACTTCCGAAGATGAGGAAGCATGCAACAAGAGACAAAGAGCAGGAATGAATTTGGTGGCCTCAAAGTAGCCAATAAAGGCATGTTAAGGAGAAGAGGACATGCTGATGGTAGAAGGCCAGTGGGTTGTGAAAGAGCACCTGGGGGTTGCGTGGCTCAGCATGTTAGAGATTTGGCTCATGTCGATCATGAAGGAGCTCTGCGGGACGCTGAGGGCCTCAGTGGTGACTATGCGGGTGAAAATCCTGTCTGTCAGACCTACTGTTGCCTCAGCTGCCGGCACAAAGGACCTGCCAAACGCTCATTTGTCTCACTAGGTGATTAGCAGCAAGTGCAAGGTGCAATGCAGGACTGCATTTTCCTTTTTATGAGAAACCCCAGCAGTTCAAGGATGGGCTCACCCAATGTGGGCCAAGAAAATGATCAGTGCCACCTGCTTTGCATAGCAGCTCTTGCCTGCGGACACATCAGATGCCTTTTCTGACACGGTGCAGAGACTCATACTGAGTCACTGGCAATCAAACCCCTTTGGCCGTGATACAGTAACATGAAGTGTAATTTCTCAGCGCTTGTCACCTGAATAATTTGGCCCTGTAATGACCTGCGGGCAAAAACCTCCTCAGCAAATAAATTCAACTCATTTATGCACTTTTGAAACTCGAATCCGAAACCCATGGAGAAAAGCGGTCCTTCAATTTGGTGGGCATGGCAGAGTGTCAATGGAGGTTGCGGGGAGCACCTGCACTCGCGCTGTGTCTGCATGCATGACAGTGTCGTTGGGAATGAATTGGTCAACCACAAGCTCTGAGAGAGCATGCCGCCCTGCACATAGAAATCAAACATTGTTATAATGGACCGCTACGAGAATCTTCAACAGATTGTTCTGAGTACAGAACAAACCTACTCACCCCCTGACAATGATCTTTGAGTTGATGAACCAAGACACATACCAGGCCAAGCTCAGGAGATGCTTCACAGATCAATCACACTGTGTGAGCTTTATCCCACTACCTTGCTTGATGTGTAGGACATTGTCGCTGGTGAGTTTGGGGCGGTTGTAGCGGAAGTCACGTGCGCACTGGGCAAGAGACAGGAGGCAGTCCACCTCAGCCGCCAGTGCAACTGCTCTACTCAGACTTGGACCAAAGACTGTCAAGCGCTGTATCAGCTCCGAGCATATGCTGTTCTGCATCAATGTCCCAAACCCATTTCTGAGCATTTCTCAATGGACCTGCCTTACCTTGGTTTGAGATGCTTCAGTCCGACCCTATTGAAGCCCACAAGACAATGTTGCCAGCATTCACCCAAGCCCGCGAGGCTCCAAGTGAGGCCCAGTGAGTTGGTAGGAAGTAAAAACAGGGAATTGAATAAAATTGTGACCAGGGGAACCCCGAGGAGCATGCACCTCCAGGTCATGGATGCTGTGGAGCATGTCACCAAACTCGGCCTGCAGCTCATGGGTACGGTCACAGCGGTAGTACACCCTGGCGCCCTCGGATGAAGTTTCCTCAAATGCAAACTTGTAGTCCGGTAGGTACTCTTCCACATCGGCTGTCATACGGCGGCCCTCTATCCGCACCAGAAAGCCAACCTATGCAGCAGAGGATGCACCTTACGATTCAAAATCCCTGATCAAGGGCAGCTTTGGGCTTAAAACCGCATGACTTCTAGAATATGGTGAAGGACCTGCAAACAAGGTGCATTGCGCTGCTATCTTGACAAACATTAAGTTGTGTGACTTCATGCACCGTGGCAGGTTGTGCCGGCACCACAATAAGATTGAGCACTGGAAGTGCTGCTTGGTGACTGGTAAGTAATGCAGAAAGTGCAGAAAATCCTGCCCTGATGGGAACTCAGATAAAATTTTTGAGGATGGTGTTAGGAGGTTACCTGGGGCATGTAGATGATGGACCACAATTGCTGCTTGAAGGCATCGCTGAGGTGGCGGGGGATGCGAGCCATTTCGGCCTCCACAACCCGCGTCAGGAAGTCCGGCAGGCCATGATAGGTGTGCTTCAGGGCATCCAGCTTCTCAGAGACCCCTGCCGCTATAAGCATGCCCTCCTCCTGGTCGGGGTCTATCACATCCGCTATCAGGGAGTGGCCTGCCGACACAAACGCCATTGAGAACCAGGTGAGTGCATAATACTCTCATCATTCAGTAAGACTGAGGGTGAATCGTAGTTCACTGTCACGAGACACGTGTTGAAGGGTGGTGCCTGGCATGACATGCCTCTCTGCATGCACTTTCACCTTGCTTGAAAGCAGAGGACACCCCTAACAAAGAAGATTTGCCCCTTAAGAGCAGAAGACCTGTGTGTGACTTGCCCGGTAACAGCAAAGCAGAACAGTGCCGGAGAGCGCTCACATGTGAGCAAGTTGCTGTCGATGCAGTCTGCAGCTTTGCGCACAATTCCGACAGCTGTCCTGAGGTCATGCCTGCCAGTGCCACCACCTGCACCGCCTGAACTCCAGCTATCTGTGCTGCCGAACAGCCCCTGTACAGACTGCAGCTGGTCCGAGCTGCGCATCTCGTATGGACCCAGAGGGTAGCCCGAGCGCCCTGCAAAAGGTGCAATTGGTGCATCAAAAATGTTATCTGTGACCCCCTCAATGCAGTGTAGCATAGCTAAAACATTTTAGGATTGCAGGGTGACGCAACATGATGCAAGAATATCGTATCAACCTTGTCTCCTTTGGACATTGCAAGCTGAGCAGGTCGGCAGAAATGGAGGGTCCAAGTGCAAAGGGGCAAAAAGAAGCTCTCACAGTCCATAATGCACCATAACAATCAAGGAAGCAGTTCCTGTACCTGGAACGTTTGCACCTGAGTAAGAGCTGTGCGAGAGAGCAGGGCCTGCAGGTTCTGAGGGGGTGCTGGAAAGTCCGTCGGCATCACTTTGACCAGGAAATTTGCTGCTGCACGCAAGGCCAGCAGACAGCAGGATGTCGCGCAGCAGCAGCAGATTGGAGATGCCATCCAGCATGCATGTAAAGTCCTTCACATCCAGCAAGCTCTGCATTGCCTGAAAAGGCAGAGCATCACACCATTAGACCCTCACATCCCACACCTGCTCCTCGCACATGGCACTCGTACAAAAGGGAGATGCCTGCATGGAGTCCGCATGCCCGTCTCACCTGCAATCTCTGCAGGATCTTTGGCAGGTCCTTGATCTTGCGAAGGACCTCTCGCAGGGACTTCATGACGTCTGGCGCATGCATCAGCGCCTCAATGGTATCCTGCAGGCAAGCAGGCATCTAAACAGGAGATTGTTGCATTTCTTTCATGACTGACATGCATGTGGCCCCTGCGTGCAGTGTGTGAACACAGTTCATTTCCAGGAGGAGGAATCAGCATCAGCAAATGCTCAGGAAGTGCACACCTGCCGGTCCTGGAGCACTGCCAGATTGACGATGGGGCGAGAGAACCACAGCTTGAGCAGGCGCTTGCCCATGGGCGACACACAGTGGTTGAACATGCCAAACAGGCTGAATCCCTCTTTGGACTGTCCCACCCCCATGGCAGAGGGGTGCTGCTCCTCCTGGACACCACCCTTTATCCCTCAATGGTTGGACTGACTGTGTATCTCAATCATTAAGAAAACACATAGGCGAGGGCCGAGGTGTGCCGCTGCAGCCTTTCAACATGGCAGTGGAAACATCCTCTCCTGTTGCCCCCAAGGTGAAGCCAATGCTGACTAGGGGATGGACCTCAAGGCGACTTGTTCAGATGCATGAACAACATTGACCCTGAAGCTCTTAAACACTGAGACATGGTCATGACGCCTGAAGCAAATGAAGCATTTCTGGTTATGAAAGAAAACAGCCTGACCTGGAAGATCTGCAGGGCGCGCATCGATGCAGGATCCACAATGAGCTGACCGTTGAGGGATACCTCTGCCAGGCGTTCCACATACATCTGGAAGTCTGCGTCAGTGTCCATGTCAGCCTGGCCGGCTGGGCCTGGTCCACTGCTGCTGCTTGCTGCTGCACCCAAGAGATCCTCTCTCTGCAGTATTGCCAGCAGGGCCCCCGCTGCGCACACCTGCACTTGGATGAGTTGCTCTGTACTCCCTGCCAATCCTTTGGTGCATGCATGCACACATGGTCCAGTCGTTGCTGCACAACATGAAATCTTCATGTAGCGTTTTCGTGTCAAGATTCCTTACAAGTTCTGATTGCATGGTGAGGCGTTGTGGAAGGCAGGACCACCTGCTGTGTTGCAGACAGGTTCATCATGGTGTTGAGGACATGCATCCTCTCCTGCGCTGACAGGCCCTCTTTCATGCCCCGCACATGTAGCATCTGCAAGCAGCTCATCGCCTGGTTTGGATGGAACAGGCGGCTCTTCTCTAGCCGCACCTGCAGCAGTGCAGAATAAAAGTGTTCCCCTGCATGCACTGAGACTACCTGTTGAGAGGCACAAAACCTGGGAGTTGCTCACAAATCAAGGCATTGACAGAATGTATTCACACCTCGAACTCCTCAACTCGGGCATCTGCACCAGGCCTCTGCTTCAGGGCATCCAGGAAGTCCTGGTCTGCCTTTGCACTGGTATAAATCACCTGCATCGGACAGATTCAAGCTCGTGCTTGAGATCCTGCGTGTCAAGGCAGGAAACACGAGATTTTTGGCTCAAGTGGACCTCACTTCAGGGTCGAACTGAAGCTTTGCAAGCTGGAGAGACTGGTAAGCGAAAGGACCTCTGCATTCTTCTTGTGTCTGCATGACAAGCACCTGCAGTCCACGTGTGAGAAGGATCCAGCATAATTAACCTTGGACAACGAAGTGACACCAGCAAGATGAAGACAGAGCACGACGATGGCTCGATGATCTGATCCATCTACTGCAGCACGTTTGAAAGCAAGTACCTCTGCAACCGAGGAGTCATAGCACGCTAGCCCCAGTCTGCCTGATTGGTAACAAGCGGCCATGAACACGCCTGTTGTCCTCACATCCGGCTCATCTTTCTCTGTATTCGTCCCGGTGTTCAGTTGCGAGGACTCAGGGTGGGCAGGCATTCTGCACTAATCCCTTTTGGGAAGAGGAGCGGCTTCGAGCCCTGACGTCAACTATTGCAAAAGATGCACCAATCAGAGGGCCGTGGTTTCATTGCAGCGTGTGTTGTTGACCCAACGTCTGGGGTTCCTCCAGACAGATGCAACCATGGCGATGCAAATGCACAGCGAGTCTGTTTGGGGAATGTAGTCTATTGCTTGATTAGGCAAAATGCCACCCAGGCCAAAGGCAGAGTGCATCTTGCTGTCAGGGTCCATGTCTTGTTGCCTGTATGTATGGCCTTACGACAGTGTCAGATGATGTCGCGGCGAGTTAGTCCTGGCAGTATTGATCAATACTCATCGCGATCCCCCTTTAGCCGCTCTCTGATGCCTAGCGCACGGCGTCATGGGTTCACAATTCAGAAAAGCCCATGCATGCATTGAATGAATCCAAAAACGAAAACATGGCTCATCCCTTTCTTCCCGCCACATCACTCTGACGTATCTCTTGTTGGTGTATAGCATCAATCTGTGCTCGGCATACTTCATGTCCCGGCAAAGCCAAGGAAGCCGCTATCGACATATTGCTGTGCACATGCAGGAGCCCAGAAGCAAGGTTTTAAAATGAAGCCAATTCATAATGTGCGTCTGTGCAGAGGTTTCCCTCCCACTACATCGCATCATGCCAATATGATCACTTCATCCTGCAGCCCACGCCCATGCGGCTCTCTCCAGTCAAGGTCGGGTTCAAACACCTGCACAAGGCATCAGGCAGCTGTGTGTCAAAGTAGTTGCAGACTCCTGACCAGCAGAAGTGCGCATTTAGCAGCATTTGCTATTCTGCTCTGACAATGCGAAAGAGGAGCATGGAGACTGAACAAAATCAAAGCGCTCCTCAGGGAAGCAGATACTGACAGGCTGAAAAATGCTTTCACATGAACAGTGGATCAGCAGCTGCTGCTTCTTTGCATCCTGCCATGATTACAACTCTGATGCATTCCAGAGTCCAGCCGCTGAACGGGCACATCAGGACCAAAGCGCATGCAAAATATCTTTCTGCTGTGGATGTACTGCATGAGGATGCAGGGAAGGATGTGCTCACAAGCGCTTCACATCCTCGTTACCAATGAGGGCACCCTCAAATTCTGCGCCATCTAGGTTTGCTCCATCGAAGGTGGTCCCGGTGATGACAGCGTTATAAAATTTGACATTGCTCAGATTTGCCTTGCGGAAGTCCACTCTGTCCACGACAGCATTGGTCATGTCCACACCTGCTCATCCCAGATTAACGTCACCGAGCTCTGATGCAAGCTTTTAAACACAGTAGTTGCAGCATCGTGTTACACTTGAAGGCTCTACGAGAGGAAGGTGTTATATTATGATGACCAAAGGACTGCACATGCGATTATTCTTGGCTGCGCCTATGCTTACCTGACAGATTTGCTCCAACAGCATAAGCCTGCACATGTCACACTGGCCATCAATTAGGCTGAAATTTTCGCATGGCAGAAGAGTCCTCATTTCCATTCCCTTTAAAACTGGGCAAATGCTAGGGGATGCAAACTCAGTATCCTCTGGCATTGACAAGGGGACACCTGTTGACAGCAGGATGCAACCTTGAACTGCCTGGGATGTGCGGTCAACTGCGTGGGGCTTACCTTACTGAGGACAGCCTCTCTCAAGTTGGCGTTTGGCAGGATGGCGTCCTTCAGCAGGGCGCCTGACAGGGTCTTCCCTGACAGATCCTTTCCTGTGAAGTCGCACATGCGCAGGTCCAGCACCCTGTCCGACACCGCATTAGCCTGCACCGAGCCCAATTTCGAAGTTGTGGCCCTTTTATTGATTGATATTATTTATTATTAGTAGACCTGCATTGCGTGCCCCACTCCTCTCCAGCAAGAGACCTGTACAGAAAATAAAAAGGCAATCGACCATTCGTACTATGTAGGCATACAAGTTGAACAGCGGACCTGTCCAATTGTGTTTCCGGTGTAGGCGCGTTCACACCTGTTCGGATCTGCGCAGCAGTGCAACTTAGATGAGCTAAGGCATATTTGCTCAAGTCTCCAGAGCAATGATATTTGGAGGGTAGTTACCATTGTCGATGGGAGGCAGACGAATTTCAGCCATCGCAGGCGCAGCTGAAACAGCAAAAACAGCAGCAAGGCTCATAAGGACATTGCCCCCCTTTCTTAACAGAGTCTCCGGCACACCAAGGGTGTGATGCGCTTGGTTTGCTGCATTCCAGACAAAGAATATAAGAAAAAAGTCTTTTCTAGATCGTCGTCCCTGATTTCACAGGGTCCTTCCATCCATGAAGTGGTATCTGCCAAAGATACCACTCGAAGCATACCACAAACAGTGAGCCTTCTGCAAGGCGTGCTGCCAACAACGTTGCGACCTTTGCATTGCTGTTTGCTCACGAAAGGTGCGGGACAATGGACTGTCTGGAAAAGGCTTGATGCCATCGCAGCTGATCTTTCCTGAAAGGTTGCGATCAAGTAAATGATACTATGAAAACTCTTCAAACAAAATTTACACGGGTTTGTAACTTTTCGATGGCGTGAAGTATGATGCGGATCAAATGTTGCGACGGAAGATAAACCCCCAACTTGAAGCTGTCCTACGTGGCGAGGAGAGGGACACCAGACGTGCCAAATGGACTGCTCCACGAAGAAGGCTCAAGTGCAGGATATCCCTCACTGATTCTCCTCTCCCTCGCAACATTTCTGGTAAGAGTTCAACACAGGCTTGACATTTTCCAGGCTATCGAGCAAAGGTTGTCAAATACATGCAGAGCTTGGGTGACAAGCTGATAAGCTGCAGCTGATCATCCATGACCTGGACCATGCATGGGACATGTGCCATGCTATAAATATCAGCGGCAGAAATGGATCATACGTGTCTTAATTCACAATGTTGTTTTGGCACAATGCTTTTGCTTTATACAAACATGACGGGACAAACACGCTGTGGTCCATCAACAAGACCAACTTGAACGCACACGGCAACTCATCACTCCGGGTAAGTCAGCAAATCAAGCGCGAGCTGGCACTGCACCAAGGGACTCAGGGGGCACTGGAGGATTCTGAGAGATGACGCGCATGATGTAGAGCGAGCACAGCAGTGATGCAAAGTGTGACAGCAGGGTGTTTGTCGACGCCTGCAATCACAACAAATCCAAAACATGATCAGTCCCCATCTCAGAGAGTCTATTCCACAGCCTTCAGGTCCACACTACCCGTGCATGATAACAAGCGCATGCATGCATGCAGGCACCTATTAGCAGGGACTGTAGCTTATGCCTTTCAATCTGGTGCAATCTGTGCAGTGACCGGAGCAGGGGTCGGCTTGCAAGACAGATTGGGGCACCAGAGGTGAATTTCAACGAATGCTTTGCGCATGCCAGCTGGATCTGTGCCACGTGTTCTGCTGATGCCATGACCCACCTATCACTGATTCCGGGGCTGCTATGCAAATTTTGGTCAGACGCGACACTTCTTTCCTTATATTAAAAAAGAAGAGCTGGATCACCTGCACAAGGAACACGTCCAGGGCGAGGACTGGGTTGTAGGCGCCAGCACCTCCCGCCAAGAATGGGTTTGCCGTTGCGTTTGTCAGCGTTTTAGCCACCAACAGACCCACCGTTGCCTGCACTTAAAACATTGCTCCTCAGTTCCCTTGTGTCTACCATTTTCTTGGGTCTACAGAAACCACACCGTCAAAACTAAGTCGCCACCTACCCCACGCCCTAGCAGTAACGGAGGCCTCAAGTCTAGCACTCAATCTCAAACACAATCTCAAACACAAAGAGTTTGAGAAAGTCCAACTGTGGAGTGAAGGCAAGAACATGAACACTTGTCAGGGCAAAAGAGAGTTGCCATTTGCCATTGGGCCTCTCCTGGCCTTCTCCAGCTTTTGACATTGAAGAGCTGTTGCTGGCTATGCTGCTTGGCACTACCATACTCAGAATCAAAATAGGAAGTTGAGCGTGCCTGGAGGCCGAGCAGGGTGGAAGCCATGCCGAGGATGTTGATCCAGCAGCCGGTCTGCAGCGTGTACACGACATCACTCTTGCGCACGCGGCGCAGCTCGCCCTGCAGGTAGCCACAAAATATTATTCAACTATTTCAGTTGGGGTTTTAGAGTTTCGGGGTGACGATGTACGGTTCAGGGTTATGTAAAGGGGCCTTTTGTATTTAAATTCCTTCCTGAGTGCAATGGTGGACATGGGTTTTCATACAGGAAATCCCTAGTTGGGGGATGTAGAGCAGAATGTTTGAGACAAGATCCATGCCTGCAGATAGCCGCGCAGCCGCCGCGACAGCCGCGTATACCCGAACGACCAGAATGTGCTCACAAAGCCCGCCACAATGCCGAACAGCGTCAGGTACACCGATACTGCCGGGCCATTCTGCACGCAGCACCGCAGGAAACATCACATCAAGCTGACACATCCCATCCAGGATCTCAGATCTGTGTTGTGATACATTCAGAGCCATCAACTGGGTGCTGCCGCAAAGGTGCTGCTGGATACACACTGGCCGCACATAAGAAACACAGAACAGCCTCTCTATATGGTCTTATTTGTACTCTCAGGATTGTAAGATAGATAATGCCTTTGCTCCTGTGTGTGAGGCAACAAGGGACAGGAAAGGGCTGATATGAATGCGCAGATTTAGATGACTCACAAACGGAGAAAAGTCTCCATGTGGATTGCTGATGATGCACGAGCGGTGCAACATTTAAGGGACAATGGAGCCTGCTCTGGCAGCCGGTCAGTGTCATTTGCACCTGGGAAGTGAAAGCAACAGAGAACAGCATTATGCCAGCAGAGACGATGGACAGGCTGAGCTGAGTCCAGAAACTGAACCACCCTATCTGCCTGCAGGCTTTCGCTGCGCGTCCCAGTGACTTTTTCGCAGCTTCTGATACTGCAGGGCTGAGCTCCAGTGGATCAAGTATTTCCTTTGCCTCTATCCTCGTCTCCTGCAGAAAGCATGTCTCAGTAAAAGATAACTTCCGTAACAGATGTAAAACTCGTTGCTTGTAAGCAGGCAAGCGCAGTGGGCAACGTTCCTCTCAAGACCAAGTAAATGAACATCAAATCTTTGTTGATTGGCCACCGTTGGTTGTCGTAGTTTGAAGAAAATATTTGACTGCTTATGAGTGAACAACCAGGAGGACTTCTTGGGTGAGAAAGTTTGACTGGATCCATCTTGCAGCATACCAGTCGCTGACGCCTGCTCTTTGACACCCTTTTTATAGCAAGTGGCGTCCATCGCGGTGTTTGCAGCTGATGTAACGTCTTCTCCTGGTATTTCGCAGTGCTGGCTCGCAGTGCGCTCCTGCAGAAAGTGCCGGATTGTGCAAGGCATCTGGTGGCCAGTATTCCGGGACCCGATGGCTGCCCGATCACATCTGCATGATACCTGTGCATTTTGCACGAAGATTTTTCCAGAGAGCTATTTCCTCTGCAGCAAAATCTCTACTTGAACACCGAGACAGACAGGCATGCAAGATGTCCTTGGATTATCCCATGCCGTGGAAGGCTCATGGAAGCTGGAGTTGCACAATGTCCCCTGCAGCTCCTGGCTTTCGACAAATCTAAGACCCCAGCACTGCGTATACATTACATTTTGATCCTATTGTTCTCCAGGCTACAACCCCCAGCTACCTTCTGCCAGAGTAAAGAGATCGCAAACTCTCCATGGCTCTCAAGGTGGGGCAGCTGAGTGGTGAAGATGCACCGGTGATTTAGTAAATCACAATATTTGAAGGCATAGAATTCTAAGACACGGAACTTGCACGAAAATGCTCCACATTCTGTCGAATCACGTGCTGATAGACGCAACTAGACATGTCTTTGTTGAAAGCGATAGCCATTCTCGTTGATGCGCATTTCTGATCACACCATTCATCTGTTATTGGTCCTTCAGGAGGACTTCGAGAAGGCCGCCGAGGACGCAAAGACACAAGTCCCTGACAAGGCTGCCAACGCTGACAAGCTTGCCCTGTACGGGCTTTTCAAGCAAGCGACCGTGGGAGATGTAAACACAGGTGATTATTTCAGTGCTCATCATTCTTTTACCTCTGCCATGCCTTTCCTCTATTTCAGCTCAGGTCATAGTCTGCATGCTGACCGGGCATTGTGTGTGCAAACAGGGAAGCCAGGGATCTTTGACCAGAAGGGTAACCCTCACCAGCTCCATCTCTTCCTTTCTGGTTGTATTGGTGCATGTGAATAAGCCATATCCACGTGCATTCCTGCTCCGCAACTGCCCTAAGTGCTGACCGGGGATTAGGAACGAAGGTGCCAGCAGGCATCAGACGGATTGATTGCAAGCTGATAATAGTGGAGATGTCTTGCCCTCAGAATAATAGCATGTGCCTTTGCAGGCCGTGCAAAGTGGGAAGCCTGGGAGAAGCAGAAGGGTGAGCTCTTCCCAGCTTCTTGAACTTGCTGTAGTATGACATGTTTGAGGCAAAATGCCTTCAGAAGCACCTAAAGTTTGAATGGCGGGGCATCAAGGCCTCAGCAGCAGCCCAATGGTGCCCTGAGGACCACCCTGTTGAGGCTGCAATGGCATCTTGCTGATGTGTTGAAAGACTTTTCCTTTCCTTTCTTTGCAGGAAAGGACAAGGAGACCGCCATGAAGGAGTACATTGCGTGAGCACACCCTAAACACCCCAGTTTCCAAATCGAACTGTGCTTTGGCAGCACATGGGCAAGTGATGGAGCACGCAGTCCATATCCTTGTTGTCCTTGAAGTATAAGGGGCATTGTGACTGCAGCTTGTCTTCTTGTCAGTTTCGGGGAGCCCACACATGACTGTCCTGTGCCTACTCTGTGCTATTGCATTTTCACATGACTCTTCTGGAATTGTAAGTTCATGAAGTAAATTGGCTGCTTTCTGTGTGCAGGCTGGTTGAGGAGCTGACTGCAAAGTACGCGACAGAAGTGGCCACTGCTGTTTGATGCAGACTGTCTCTGATCATTTCTTGCGCAACTTGCATTCTCCATCCAGTCTTGCAAGATGGCAGTGCCGCGCTCTGCAAGGCTTTTGATACATCATTTTCTACACTTCGTGTATTCGGTGTGAGCATGCGTGTCTGATTCCTGTTCTGAGCCCACAGACTGCGTTCCTCGGGTTTACTCTGCAACAGGGGATTTTTGTCATGAGGCGCTCAGAATACCAGACAGACTGTCTGCTTCGTCTGAGGATGGAGTAAGAACCATTTGGGTGCCTTCTGGCCGTGCACACTTGGGTGTCTTCTGGTCATGCACATTGTGAATAGATCATTGGATATGATATTTTTAAAAGAGTGCTTTAAACATCTACTCAATTCTCTGCTCACATGGACATGATGCCAAAGAAGCAAATAAATCACTGCAGAGCGGTCTTTAATCTTATCACACACAATCACAACATTGATGTCACCGCACTCACTCTCAGTATTGGGGCCTTGTCCAGGGGCATCCATGTGAAGCCACGAGAGACCGTGGCCGTCAATGAGAATCAATCAGATTCCATCAGAGTCCAACGCTTTTCATGGACTGCAATGGAAGGTGATTGACTGTGTTGGAATTGTATGGATGCCTTTTGCCATGCATGGAATGGAATGGCCTTCTGCGGACTCGCGTTGACCTCCAGTCAAACAGTGGCATTTGAAAAGGCATGGATGCTATTTGGACTTAAATGGACTCCCCTGTATGAACATGGAGTGCTGCCATTGGATCCCTGTTGACTTGTGTGGACATACACGGAAACGCGTTACGCTCCCTTTTGACTTCATTGAAAACCTGCTTGATTCACATGGATTCCCATTGAATGAACTTCCATGGACACTAGTGGACTGCCTTGGGCTGGCATGGATAGCATGGAGTCCATGAAATTTCCATCACACTCCACCAGTCCATGCTCTTCCATTCCTGTCCAGGCTATGAAAAGCAAAAGTGTAGCATGCAGGATTTGAACTCTAGACCTCCTGGTAGGAGGTCCTCTCAGTATTCTATACCTTTGTGGCTGTCTTTCTCTTCATGACCACCACCGATTCCACTGCCATATAACCTTGTTCAGCTGGAATGCCAAGGATTTTACTTGATGCTACTTGGACAAAGCTGCAGTGTCACTGATGCTCATGGAAGGCCATGGCTGAAGATGGAAGCCAACTGTGTCAATTGCAGTCCAAGGAAGTCATTTTCGAGCAGTGAGTGTCCATGATGAGCCATTGGTGTCAATTGTAGTCCTTCGAAATCAAAGAATATCCAATGGCATCCAAAATCTTCCGTGTCAATCCATTGGGGTCCATCTTCGTCCATTGGATGGACTTGGATGGACCCTAATTGACCCCAATTGACTTCCCTGGTCCATCGTGGACTTCTGTTGCCAATGTTGGTGATCCAAGGAGGCAGCTTCAATTCTGAGAGTAGTAGTAGTACTGAGACTAGTAGTACTACTATAATGAGTCTAGCATCAACGGGCCAAGTGACCTACCTGTGCCCTTCTCAAATACGTATCTGAGTATAATCAGACAGGCCTCGTGAAGCTTGTTCTCAGTATTTTTGAAGCTCATCACTTGCATTGTGTTAGCTCGCATTCATTGATGTTCTGACCACAAAACTAGCTCTCAACAGAGAGACAGCTGCACATCGATATCAGACAAGTACACGCATCTCACCTGATGTGCACTTCAAACTCACTCAAGCCAGGCAGGATCAGTGCACTGGCATTGCTACCTACATCTCACCAACTCCGCACAGTTATTACATTTCCAAAGCAGCGCAGAAGCAGCGACCCTTACAACTCTATACATGCGTTCTTCAACATTACACGTGACACTGTACAAAAAGTTCAGCTCACTGGTGGCGCTTTGCCAGCAACCAACATGCCTTGCTTGGCCCTCATCTGGATTGAGACTCGGTGTCTGGAGTCCGCTGCTACAGGGAAGCAACTTCCGAGCCAACCACTCAGAGAGCTATCTCAGGGAGAGAATGGCTCAAACTGGTATTCGCAAGCCGGAGACAGTATGGTTTATTGCATCGTGTTCTGACAGCCCATTTCTTCAGCTCTGGCAATTGCACTGCCCTTTTTGGAACGAGTTTTAACCTTTATCTAGTTCAGGCGCTTCCTGCAGTTCTTAGCGCCACAGGTGCAGGGAATGGGCGCCTCTCCAGGCGTCGGCTGGAACTGCAGGCAGCATAGCAAGACATAATATCAGTCCACACAGAAGAGAGTCTCTTCGCGGGGATCCTAACAAGTTCCTTGGCTAAAACAAATCATGTTGGTGCTCTAACCCTCAACACTAGCACAGCACGACATTATATTAGTCCACACAGAAGGGATTGTGCCCGCATGAATCTGAACAAAGTACACGGCCAAAACAAATGATGCCGGCTGGTGCACTATCCCTCAACACCAGCATGCCCTCACCCGATCCACGTCATCTGCACACTCGCTAGCATTTGGACTGTCACCTTGTGATCCCACAGTAAAGCACAGGAGGGGTTCATCCCGCCTAGATGCAGCCTCGCAGAGCAAAGAAGTTTTGGAGGCACTGAAAACACAAGTGGGAGGCCCCCTTCTCTATCAGCTTCTCAGGAAGATGCGTCGGAGGAAGGATGTAATGCAGGACAGTCACCTTGTAGTCGTAGGTGAGCTCCTCGCCCTCTTGGATGGGGCGCTTGGAGTAGATCATGATGTGTAGCTGGCCATTCACGCTCACAGTCTTGGTGTAGCAGTTGGGATCGCAGCAGTGGTTTATGAAGCGCGCCTTGCCACCCTGGCGGATGCATGTGAAAATCAATAATCAACTACATTCAGATTTACTCGACCAATAGTCCACAGGTTTCCAGGACCTTATCAATAACCTTATCAATACCGAAGCAAGCGTGCCACAGTGCGGGTGCAATCTGGTGACATGTGAATGTGAATGCCAAAAAAAATCTCAACACTTCCGGGATTTGAACGGGGCATCACCCGGCGGGTGGCGTCGACGACCCAGTCGGCGTCCACGCGGAAGCGGTAGTCCGAGTCGGCGTCTGCGCGCTCGCGCACATCGTTGACGGTGCGACGGATGAGCTCGCCGACGTACTCGATCACAAACTCGTTGCCCGGGATGGGCTTGTGCGCAAAGAGGCCCCATGCATGCACGCCGCTGCGCCCCAGCCGCAGGTCGTCCGCCCGCCCCTGCATTTGGGTTAGGTTTCAAGGATTAGAGTACTTGACAAACTCTGAAATATGTAAGATACACCAAAAACCCTACTTGAATTATTATTAAAATTGAGAAATAATGATATACCTGCAGCGACAGCGACCCCCCGGCTTTAAATTTCAGCATGCCTGTTATCGGCAGCAATTGCAGCAGACATGCAGCGGTTCCCTCTTCTAAACAAAGATTCTTGTAAATAAAGAACCCCTTGAAACACAGACTTCAAGTGACGTTGAGCTCAGAGCCTGGCAGCAGCAGATCTGGCGCCCCCGCTCTAACCTTGCAGACGAGAAAGCATTATGCAGATGCGGTAGGTCAGCAGCAGCTTGGCCGTGAGTTTGCGGCTCACCTGGAGCTTCTGCCAGGTGGCAAGGTTCTGGGTGACGTCCGAGCGCGCCAGCTGGCGCACCTGCAGCCGCCCGGCGCGGCCCTCGGCCGGCGCGGCCGGCTGTGCCGAGACCTGCGCATCTGCCGCCTGCCGTGCTTGTGCCGCCAGATAGGACTTCCTGCAAGGCACCACCAAAACATCAGACCCACATATCTCAGTGTCTTGGTCAGGCAGGAGCATCCTGTGGCACCTGCAATAAGCCCAGATACACATGCGCTTGGAATTGCTTCTGCAGGTGCAAGGCAAGATTTTGGCAATAAGTTCTGATCTTGTCTGCAGCAAAGCCGAGCATGAGGACCTGCCCTATTTCAATGTAGCCAGTCAGATAATCCAAAGAGTCATCACTGTCATAGTCAACCAGTATAGTCATTCTCATGTGCCAACTTCTGCCTGTCACCCTCATTATCCATCACTGCACTCAAACATCTCTAAGAAAGCAGTCAGCATAGAAGATTGAGGAAAGGGCGAGGCAGCACGCACCGTGAGACAGCTTCAAATGGCAGTGCCCGAGAGCAAACACCCTCGTACTGTTCCAGTGCCTTGTCCACATCCTGATCTGCCTCGCGCTTCTTTCGCGCCGCTTTCATTGGCTGCTTGCCTGCATGGAACACCAGCCCGACACATTGTCAGAATGCTGTGCAAGTGACAGTCCACCAGGTGTTTGGCCATACGCAGGCCCACCCAACAACCAGGCTGAGCCTCCAATGTTAGTCATTATGAGCCCATGACAGTGGCAAAAGTGATCTGCACTTCACCAGATTGTACGGTTGTTTGGACTAGGCCATTAGGCTACCTAGCAATACTTGCTCCATGAAGCCCTCTGTCAAACAGGTGTGAAGGTCAAGTTTTGGAGGCAGCCCATTCACAGCTCATCAAACTTAGTGATCTGAGAATGGCTTTGCACACCATTTTTGCTGGCCAGTTTGCCATTGGGCGCTCTTTTTGCTTTGGAACGCGGCTTGGTGACCTTGCCCTTCAGGCCAGGGTGCTTTGGCTTCTGCGGCCTGCACGCACAAACACACATTCCTCCCTTACTGAACTCTCGCCTCATCATGTACTCTACAAATCCCAACTCCTGAAGACCGGACCACAGCATTGCACCATGCCAGCAGGGACGTTAGAGCAGCACCTTCAGATGGCAATCCTATCAGAAAAGCTCAAGTGTTCGGGCAAATGTGGGCACAACTTGTGGGAGATGCAGTCTTACCTGACAGGCGCATGCTGCTGCTTCTGTGAGAACTGCTTGAAGGTGTCCGATTGCATCGCGCCGCGCCCTTTCTGCACCGGCACGCTGTCCATGTCACATGCCAGGCCCATCAGCTCGCGCAGCGCGCCCTTTCCCAGCGGTTTGGCCACCCTATCCACCCCGTCAGGAGGGCATGAGTCACACTCATACTCATCACCTGATCCTGGCGAGATGCTTCGCCTGCTGCGCTTGTTGGCTGGCCCCATCGCGCCATTCCCCCTGCGGCGCTTTTCGAGGGTGGCCACGGTGCTGCGACTAGGCGTGGCTTCTGTCGTTTCAGGTGTGTAGTCTGACTCATCTGGTGACTCACTGCCAGACTCATCCTGTGACTGATCGTCTGACCCGTCCTGTGACTTGTCATCTGACTCATCACCGGCCGCGGCGGCTGCGGCTGCGGCCTCGGCTGCTGCTTTCTCTCCAAGCGGGCGGATCTGGTTGTCCTTGCCGCGCGCTCTCAGCAACTCCTTGATTCCCAGGCAAGCCTCCCTGAACTCCTCCTTGGTGTACTGCATAGCGCATGGATGCAACGTCAGCAACTCCACTGACAAAGCCTGCATGATGCTTTTACATTCATCCCTCAACACCCACTGCCGACTGACCACGACATAGGCACTTTTGAATTGGTGTTGGACATGACGTCGATTTCCACAGCAAGTCTGGGCTCGTTGTGATCAGAAAAACTTGAGCAACAGCAGTGCAGGGCAGGGCAGGTCCTGACAAAGACTCATTTCCATGTTTGCAGGATGGGAGCAAGTCGCGTACGTCTCTGAGGATGATTGGCTTCCCCTCGCGATACCCCACGATCAGGTCGTTCGGTCCGCAGACGTAGTTATCGTCCTCATCCTCGTCTGTTCCTGAAATACTGACTGCATCGGCAGAACTTTCTGGCTGCGCGCGGTCTTCACTTTCGCCTACAGGAGCTGCCTGAGTACTCTTTGAAGGAGTCCCCTCTCGGATTTCATCAGTCTCAGCGCCATTTGCATCCATCAGCGCCGCATCAGGGGCAATTGCTGGCGGCAGGTCAGGCCCTGGTATGGTGGAAGTGCTTGCAGCTTGCGGTGCAGCATCTGTGGCAATATTGCGTGGCACAGATGCAGCCACTTCAGCCTCCCGAACAGGGGTGCCCGTGGGGGCGGCGTTGGTGATGGCAGCTTCTTGAGCTGAGTCAGCACAGGGGGCAGAGGGACATGCTGCAGCTGCGGCTCCAATTTCAGCCGCGCCTGTGAGCGGCTCATTTGTAGACACAGGATCTGCTGCTGCTGGGTCAGGGCCGCCAGAAGAGGGGCTACATAGCACTGCTTTAGCAGCACTTAGGACGCCAGCTACATCTGTCGCTTCACCGTGCTGAGACAACTGTCCGTCCAGCGCTGCTTCTCGGCTGCCACCACTCGGCTGTGCAGGAGATGTGGACTGCTGCAGGGACAGTGGAAGCGCTGCTTGTGGGCCGCTGTTACTTTGCTGTGTAGCAGAGGCCTGCGGCAGTGAATCTGGTGCTGAGACCTGCTGCTCCACAGCAGCAGCCTGCTCCTGCGCGGCAACCGTGGGCCATGCGCTCTCCGACCTGCTGGCAGGCTGCGACGCTGACTGCTTCGTGGGCGACACAGGCACCTCAGGGGGCAACTCCTGGGCCTGGACAAGCTCATGGCCTGGAGACGCCTGATTGGGCGCCAACTCCCGGGCCTGAACAGGCTCCTGGACTGACGCCAGATCTGGCGTCTCATTCCTCGATGCGGGAGTCACGGGCGGCGCTTCCCTTCCACCATTGAGCAGGTTGACCCTTACGCGGGCGCGCCGAACCGAGGCGGGGGTCTGCGGTGGCGATGGAGTCTGCTGCGGTGTGGAGGCCGGAGATGAGCTCTTGTCAGCCTTTGCTGCCGATGCCTGCAAGACATCAATGCTGTCAGATGACCCAGCAGTCTGCACTGAGCGATTGTGAATGTGATTAGTCCTTTCAAGTCCATGATGATATGCAGGAGGCTCTCAGCGCATCACTTGCATCATGCTTGAAGACCTTCCCCTTGCGGAAGCACCCTGCAGTGCAGCTCGAAGCTTTCCCAGTTATCAGACCAGGGCCAAGGAATGCGTTGCACCCCTCAATGCAGCAGGCATGATACATATGCAGGGGTGTGGACATTAGCAGGATCTGCACACAGGCATGAGCCGCGCCTGCACTTGGGGGCCCAGCCGCTCCCATACAGGGGCGGGCTGCACCTTGGTTCGGGGGCTCATCCGCTCCCAGACGCTCTTCCGAGGAGAGGAAGTGGGCGGCGAGAACCTGATGGGCTCATGCTTGCCAGAGCTGCCGCGCCGGAGAGCGCCGGCTGTCTCGGGCGCACTGTGAGCGGCAGCCGCGCCCGACTGCACACGCCCACTGGCCACAGCTGCCCCAGCGCTGGCCACGGGCTGCGCAACTGTCCTGATTGCGGCGAGATGGCTCCCGTCCGCCATACCGGTTGCAAGCGCTCGGGGCGCTCCCTGGCTGGGCTCAACAGCGCTGCTGGCCGCGCCATTTCCAGGAGGTTGACACTCCCCTTGGCTGGACGCAACAACCGCAACAGCTGCACTCTTTGTAGAGGATTGAATGGCAGCGTCGCTGGACGCAAGCGCTGCAGTGCCTGGAACAGATGCAGCGCCTTGCGACACTGTGAGCTCCCGCCCGCTTCCCACATTGCTGGCATCTCCTGCAGGGGCTCGGGAGGCTGTTTGGCTGACTGCTGCTGCTGCTGCTGCGGCGGCGGCGGCGTCAGGGCAACCTTCAGCAGCGGCCTCGATGGACTGCCCGCAAGCTGCCGCAGACTCTTCAGAGTCGCTCTGCGTGATGGTTGCAACCCTCTTGTTGTTCTTTGGTGGCCAGTAACCCTGTACTGCTGCAGGAAAAGCAATCGCCGCCGCGTCTGTCGAGGCTGTTTCTGCTGCTGTTCCGCTCAAGCTGCGTCTAGCATGGATTTTCTCACGCTCCGTCTGCTGGAGTGCTCTTTTCACTTCATTCCCAACTATCTGGAAGACCTTCCATGGGATGTTAACATATCTGCTTCCAATTGGAAAATTCTCCAGCGCCATATTTGCCAGCCATCGCCGGTAACTAAGGCTTGCCCTGTCGCTGACTGGCGCACACCCTGACACACCCTGACTGCACTTGCATTCCTGGTTCCCATCCTGTGGCTGATGAGGAGCACGTGCTGTGCTGGCGTCCCTGCCTGACATCATATGACTGAGCGCCTGGCCATTGCGGGGAACCTCTGCGGCCCTCTGCTCTGGAGCGCTGCTGTGTACTGTGCTTGTGTGGGAACCCCTTCCGGTAGCATAGCTGCTTGACAGGCCGTTCTGGAGGCGGGCATCACACGGAGCCATGGTATCCCAGCGAGAGCGTTTCCCGACTGGATGGCCCTGAGCGGCAGCTTGTTGCGCTGTGGCATCCATCACTACTGCGCCACCTAGGCGGCTGCCTGAGCGAGGAACAGCTCCATTCACCATTGCTGCGGTACCCACCGGAGGCACGGTGGAGGCCGGCGGCCGACTGTTGCTGTTCGCGCTGCTGGGGTCGCGGCCAGAGCAGGGCGGCCAGCCCTCAATCAATGCCTCTGAAGCGCCGCTTTGAGACCTGTCCAGTGGCGCAGCGGCTGGCGGCGGACCGGTGCCGTTTGCGCGGCTGGGACGGCTGCCAGGTAAGGTAACGCCCCCGTCAAACGCCGCAACCGCGTCGCATGTCGCGGCCGGCCTCGGCTGTTGTGAGTTCGATGCGGCACTGGTGCCCGAGCGCCAGTCAACTGTGACCGGCGCGATGGGCCGGTCCGTCGGCCGAGCGGCCGCCGCAGTGGCTGGAGGAGGTACGCCGCCGTTCGGCTGCCAGCTGCCAGGCTGGCCAGATGTTTGCTGGGCCCCCGCCTGCATTTCAGCAAGCCCTATCATCTACAACGCACACTTCCTAGAGCACAGAATGATGCTTCAAGGCTCTGTGGTGACCCCATAACCACGCATGGGAGCCTGCCCTCCCACGTGACCGTTGCATGGGTCTGGTAAGTTTCTGGGCGACAGCAGCCCTCGCCGCTGCCTTTCTGGTCCTTGTATGCGCGAGGGCGAGGGTACCGCCATTCAGACATCCACCAGACGCATGCAACAGTAGGAGCAGCAGCAGGATCCCATGAATGGCTATGGCATAACCATAGAGCCTTGCATCGATGCATCGAATGTCAATAGCTGCTGCCTGAGTCGACTGCGCTGCTCGGCTCGTCACCTCCCAAGCACCTTGCACGCTGTCCTGTCAGCAAAGTGTGTATCCAAGTTTTCCGGGTGTTCAACGTTCCAGGGAGAGGATGCGTGCATACCAGCAGGGCTTTTGTGGCCCCACAATTGCCATCAACCGCAAGGTCAACCGCAGCGGCAGCTCCTTGTGCTATCTCAGGTGTCACAGCTGGCGCTGGCGGCTTCGGCGGCGGAAGGCGCCCAGCCTTCCTGTCTGCAAGCCACTGCATCAGGACGTCCTCCATCGACTTGCGCACAACGTTCGGCAGGACCTTGTGCTGCATGATTTCCGCCAGACGTAGGCGCAGCTTCGTGCTTGCGGATGCCACCTGTGCATGCAAAACACATCATTGTCAAAAGCCTGCTTTTTGCAACAGCAACGGCTGGCAATCTGCTGAACTTCTTGGTAGTGCTCTAGTGGGAGGCAGTTGCCACTCCTAGCCTTTCTGCTTTCGAAACTGATGGGCCAGAGAACACTATCCGTGAGGACGTTTCATGTCAATAAAGCATATTAGTTCCATATCCTTTTATGAGGGAGGCAGGGGCCATACCATCTCAGCTGGGTGTTGGACAGAGTCCTCTGGCAAATGGGAGGATGTGGCGAACATGTGGCGCACTGCATCAACCTCTCCCATGACTTTGTCAATAATGGACTGCAGTGAGTCTATGCTGACGCTGTGCTCCGGCTGCGACTTGAGGTGCACCATCGCAGAGCCAGGCCAGTGCCCATTTTGCACCCAGCCAAAATAATGTGCAGCAGAGTAGGGGCCCTGCACCAAGAACTCACGCATATTGATGTCCTTCAACACTAGTAGCATTACCATTATTCGGGTGGAACAGGATGCGACATGGCATTGAGGAGCAATGCATGGCATGCCCTGACAGGTTGTCACCAGCAAAATTTGGCCGGTCATCAATGGAGCACACTTCAACTTGTGGATATGAAACAGATGGTGTCTGTGAAAACATCCTGAAAGCTTCACCCACCACTTGCGCCTGTGCATTGAGGACAGCAGATCGTCTTTGAGCACAGGCTGAATGCCAGGTCCGCACCTGTGTGTTCCCATTGGCATCGATGTAGCACCAGCAGGCAACATTTCGAGCGCTGAAGGTAGCCAGATCTGACATTCCGCTCCTTTGTTCTCCTGCATACAACAGCACTCAAATTTTAAAAGTACTCAAGTGCGTGGCACCATTCAATATACTAACCTTGCATAGCTCATAACAGCTCTGCATGGCCCCAACAATTCTTGACAGAGGCTTGTAATGAAGTGCCATCATGCGGACGGTAATGGGCATCACCTACAAACACCATGAGCTGCGAACCGACCACGCACTCTCTCCACTGTGAGACAATCTGTGCTGCGGACTTCATTGCAGCGCCATTGGCAGAGAGGAAGGTCTCAGTAGCCTGCAGCACACAGGTCACCAGCATCAAGTTTAAGACTCTGTCTGCACCCCACGAAACTCAGGAAGAACACCCGAACAGAAGCCAGGCAACCAGTAAATACTCGGCCTGACACCTTCAATTTGGTGCCCAGGTACGCAGTCAATACTACTCGAAACATAGCCTGCCTGCATGATTGATGGAGTTTCTTTTCGCTTCACAGAGAGACAGGCTCGAGGTACTGTTTGCCTGCAAGGTGCCGTTCTCCATGGCCTTATGGATGTCATCCGGGGTGACTAAGGGCCCATCGCCAAGATGCCTCCACTGCTCTTTTGCGCTTGTGGCTCCAATCAGCATCATACGATTTGCAGCGCACCTGTGCTGCTCCGTCTTCACACGATCCTGTCCAGAGTACCCACAGCCTTATTCAGGATGGACTCTGTCGAGCCATATTTGTCCCTCGTTGTTTTGGGCACTTCTGGATGCAATGAATCTTGGGACACACATGTCAGCGTTTTGCCACCAGAAAGATTCTAATTTTCAAGTGCTCAAGCCAAGGCATGCATGCATTTTGTTGGCCGGCCTCCATGGTAAATGATCATATACATTGAGACCCATGTCAAACTTTAGTCGCATGCAGCAGCCAGGGAGTCTGGGGGCCGTACATTGGTCTCATCCCCCTTCCGGGTGGCGTCCCGTGCAGCTGTTGCGCAGGCCTGAAGCTCAGTCATAATCTTACGGAGGTGAGGGTACCTGGCAAGCAGGCTCTGAAGACTTGTGGTCTCATTATCTGCATGGATGCTACACAGCGCTGTGTGCTCACTTATGCCCCCTGCAACAGCCACTTCTTTCCTTAAAAAACCATGGCAATTCTATGAGTCGATATCAACTTTGAGCTGTGAATGGCTCCTGCAGACCATGTGCAGCAAGGTTTCATGAGGCTCAGGCCTGATAAAATTTGATACAAGGAAGAGCGCAATCAACAGTTGCTGCCAAAGTATCAGGGAAACTCTTGCACAGTACGTGATCCTGCACAAGTCATGAAAGTGCAATATCTACAAATCAGGGGAATATCACCTTTTCCCGTGCCTAAGGAGTGCATGAGAGCTGCCAGACACTCAGGGGCCGCCTCCTGAGTCCCATTTGGCCTCATGTATGTCCACTCTTGCAGCCTCATATCCGGAATTGCAGGTTTATAGCATGCGGCCATCGCTTCACTTAACTCCCTCTGCAGTCCAATCCAATACACATCAACACATATTACTTTGATGCTACCTCCAATGGCAGTCAAAATGCTTTGGACAGCAAGCTGTGCTCTTGACACTTGAATGTTGCAGACAGTCTACTTGCTGCCTACCTCGGCAGCCTCCTTGCTCTGCAGAGCCTTTGTATGCTCGAAGTGCGCCACTCGCAGTGCCCTTTCAGCAGCAGCCAGCTTTTCTTTGAGAGCCTGGATTTCGTTCATGTGTCCTGGCGACCCGCTCACACCATGCAAGTTGCAGACCCACCTGCTTTTGACATGCACTAGAACGCATTACCCTCTCTGTGGCATGCTCGTATTGGTTTTGCTAAAGTGTCGCTATTTGTGCTCCACAACAGCGTGGTCACTGCATGCGTGTGAGCGTGCAACAGTGCCCAATGCCACAGTTGTCTGACTGGAGGCCTTGCTCTGAGAAAGCCTTAAGGCTTCGGAAATGGCAACAGCCACTGTATCTCGACATACATATGAGTAAACTATCACCAGCGCAATACAGGAGTAATGTGTAAGAGCTCTATGGCGCACCTGAAACCACCTCAGAAGCTACCCATTGGCCACTTGGACATCACGCGTCTTAGAGGGCACAGGAGCTTGAAGGAGATTTTAACGAAATTCGAGAGCATCTAGCCAGCCTGATTTGCACGTAATCTACAAGGGATCTGCTCTCTATCTAACGCTTACAGTAGTTGGATTCCTAATACAAGTCCTTCGATTATCCATGACGCAGGCAGCAGTTTCTCGTTAGAACGCATGCGCGCTGAAGTAATTTCGGATTATGCGACAAAGTCCCCATCTTTCCTCCGAGTTATTGCTTGAATCCAACATGCATCCATTCTTGGAACCTACCATTGCATTTGGGTGGATCACTCGGACAGGCAAGGGGCAAGGGATAGTTTCTATGAGAACGAGGGGATTGACGCTAGGGCCTGCCGGGTTTATCCCTTTGTGGCTGACGGCCAAGCTGAATGCAAGAAGGGCCAAGAGTGCTGCATCCTTCCTGAAGATACGGCCTGTGACCTTGCGAGTTTGTTGGACGGCTGGGTCACGGGGAGCTGGTGCCCACAGGGTCACAACAGGCGTGGAAACTTGCATCTCTGCAGGGGGACCCTGCACATAGCTTTCTGATCAGCATCAGTTGTGGGCACATCAGGCATAGCCGGCGTCAAGCAGTCCAATCTGAGGAGGTCTTGTGAGTGACAGAGATGAACACGACGTCTTTCCTGCAGAACCACCAGCACTCCTGCCAGTCCAGGTATACCAAAGACCTGTGCTGAATTTGAGGACGTCAAGTTCCAGGAAGTCATCAACAGAAATTTATCGTGCCTGCAACACAGTTATCGAATTCTGATTGTTTTGTAAAGCAGCTCGCGTTCCTTCTACCTAGCCATCCCCCACCTAATGGTGAGTGGCTGCAACATTACGAATGCGCCTTTTGTGAGTGACTTATATTCTTGTAATCTGCAGCATGCGGCCATCCACATCCTGCTCATCGCAGTCCCTTTCATTCCGCTCCTCCGTCAGCAACGTGGTTGCATTCAGGCCACAGCAGCAGGCAGTGCAGCGGGGTTGCAGACAACAGAAGGTGCGTATCCTTACTATGTATGCCACATAACATGCTCTCCTGCTGAACGTTCAAGAGGTGTCTGCCTTGCTGTTGCAGGGTCCCCTAGGGACTGCTGTGTTCTATACAGCCGAGATGCTGTTGCATGGTGAGGCCATGCTGGGTGACATAGGCTGCTGAAGGGCGACTGTCTGTTGGTGGCAGGTGGAGTGTGCTATCAGCCGGGCCACAAAGGAGAAGCGGGTTGCAGAGCTGGAGGAGGCGCTGAGGAACAGCTCCGTGGCTTTTGGTGTGCGCTACAACAAAGTCAGCGTGAGTTCCTCGGTCGACATGCTCCTGATCCACCACAGCTGCTGCTCGTGTTGAGAAGCAGGCCAGTGTTTGCATGACAAAAGCACCAGGTTCTCTTCGGAATTGCTTTTAGTAAGGACACTCCACAGCTTGCCACAAAACAGCCAGGAGATGCCGGTGATTGCATCCAAAGGAGTTACATTTTTGGAATGGGATCAAACAAGCAGGATGTCGCAAAGGGAGATCAGCAGATTAAGGGAGAATTGGGGCAAGAAAACAGGATATCTCAGAAGGAATGTCGCACGTGAATGCTGGCTTGAGACATTGAAATGGTGCTCTCTTTCCTCCCGAGTGATCCATGCCTGAAATGTGAAGGCTGGAGTGCTCACGGAGTCACGATAAAGTCACCGAACTCGTTTTTAAAGGAGACTCTCTTTGTGGACTGCACATTCTCACCTGGGGGTTGGCAGAAAGAAATAACTAATTCGAGGGTTTAACATCTGTATGCATGTATTATTCTCAGGGAAATGAGGGGCGTATGTGCCGGTGAGCAGGTCAAGAACCTGGAGGCGTTCAGGCGGTCACTGCCGGAGTCGGCCAAGATGATCGTGGCTAAGAACACACTGGTCAGCCTGGCAGCGGACCGCGTGGAGGGCTGGAGCGAGCTCAAACAGGGCATCAAGCTGGAGAATGCCTGGGTGTTTGCACCCGAGGACGCCATTTCCACCTCCATCAAGGCCTTCCTGGACTTTGAGAAGAAGCTGCTGGAGCCCATCCCCAAGGCCGATCGCGCCAAGACCAAGCTCACCGATGTCTCCGGTGCGCGCCAGAAATCCCCTCTCGGGCTTCTGTGGGTGCCCTTGCAGAACCCCTGGACGGCTTGTTTTCACTGCTACCCAAATTGGGAAGCTGCTCCACTAGATCGGTTGCTTCGTTGAAGATCCAGGACTTGGTACCCTAGTGGAGTTGGCCCGGCCCGAACTCGTTTTCCTGTTCATCAAGGAATTGCATGCGGGTCGTTGTTGAAATGTAGTGGATAATGACAGTCATTCTCAAATCTATGCCATGAATACTGATACTGCCCCTCAGGGGCCTGGTTGCACCCGAGTTCTAGATATGGATACTGGCAAAGTAGGCAGCCAGGAGTGTCCACAGGCTATGATTGGAATGTTCGAAACTTCTGGGTGCAAAGGAAGAAGATGTCTGTGTGGTCTTACAGGTGGTGCCATGGGCGGTAACTACCTGACCCCAGAGCAGGTGCGCAAGCTCGAGAAGCTGCCCACCAAGAAGGAGCTCATCACCGCCATCGCTGTCATGGTCAAGAAGGTCCGTCCTTCATTCACCTGCACTTTTTCCCCTTTGCTTCAACAAGCAATGACTTTGAAAACGACCCAACCCTCGGTCGCTGGCATGATTTCATCCAGTCATGAAATGCCAGAGGGCGCTTCACTGTGCTGAAGTGGTTTCGTGGGGATCTCAGACATCAGCAAACACACATTAGAAGTGAAGTGCAGTGTAAGACGCAGATGTATGAGTATTTTGATCACAGATCTGGGGGCTTTGCTGAGTGGTGTGGTGGGCATGTGCGGACAGGTGCCGACCAAGGTCGCGGTGGCCATCAAGCAGGTGCCGACCAAGCTGGCGTATGGCATCAAGGCGCTGGCAGACGGCGATGACAACAAGGATCTCATTGTTGGCGATGTCTTCCCCAAGGCCCCCAGCGCTTGAGCAGCCCGGCCATTGTTCCAGGGAGCGCTATTTCTGCATTGATGCAGCTGCCTCTCAGGCTGACTCGCTGCGTGTGGATTTCTGGAGACAAATTGCTGTAGATTGAGCGGCACTTATGGACAGCACTGATGTCTCTTGGGGATCTGCCCCAAGCCCGCCAGTTTGGGATCATTAGGTCTCATTTGGGCTTGGCAGAGATCCCTTGGTTATTTACTCTGAAAGAGATCAAATGGTGGCCGAGAATGTGATAGAAAGGTCTGAGGAGACTTTTCACCTGAATGGCAGTGCAGGACTGTTTTGACTGAAATGTTAGTAACTGATTTGCTGGAGAGAAAGTGCTGACCTTGCAGATTAGGCAGTCATTAGTCATGTTCTCAGCAGGCGCCATAGACACACAGCTTCTCTGTATCCCGGCAGTAAGTCATGTGGGATTTTCACGCCATCAGTGCTTGTGTGTGTGTGTGTGTGGTGCGCAGTTTAAAACGGATGCACTGGCACTTCCAAAATTGACGTGAACTGAAATTCATCGCCACTTTTAATCAACCCCTACAGAGTGAAGGGCGCCATCTGATACAGCAATGCATCAGCAGCGCAGAAATCTATGCAGAAATTGCAAGGTTACACATGCCTGTCCCGCATCAAGGGCTCAAGCACTGGTTTCCTTAAGACTCAGTGGCCTCACCGCCTAAGAAGAAGTGCCTGCACTAGGGCACCTAAAAAAGCTTTTGAATGGGCAACTAATCGATGTTCACATTTTCTTAGCTCACGCGGAGCAGATCTCCACTGGGGACTCATAGCAGAGCATATGAGGCCATTACTGGAATCCGTGCTACAGAATGGCCTGATCAGACACAAATTCAGCTGCACACAAACTTTGTTGAATGATATGCATGCTCACTGCAGCAGAGCTTGTTCATTGTTCATTAATGAATATTCCCAATTCAAAAGTGTCCTCGCACATGCAGTTCTAGCAATTGGTACTCAAAAAATTCTCGATCTTGTTCTTGTGTACATGTGCAATATTTGTCTGCGCATGCAGTTGATCCGAGTCCACACAGGGGCTTTCGCAGACCTCCTTGTAAGCCCGCCCTGCAACACATTGGTTGCACAAGCAGACTGACTGGGAGCCTAATCAGGCCTCAACCTTGCTCTTCAGCTCATCAGCATGTGCCTCCGCCCACTCCTTGAAGGTGGGCCCGCTGACCAAGCGCCCGCTGAGCGGCCTCAGGTCATCGTAGTAAGGGAACAGGCGGAGATAAGCGGACATGTTACCCAGGGTCCCAGCAACAGGGATCGGCAGCGAGGCGAACACTTCATCAGGCATCTGAGCATACCTGTACAGCAGCAGTCAGGCTTGAAGCAGAGAGATCTGTGGACATCAAAATTCCATCCGCATAGCAGCAGGGCTGAGAGGACAGGCTGCCACAGGATGAAATGGCTCATGCATTTCAAACATGATTGCCGGTGCACAGCATCAGTCAGAGTCTGCTTCTTGTTGGTCATGCATGTGAGGGGCCTGCCCCTTAGGCAGCACTCACAGTCACCATCCCATCTACCACACTTCTGGCACCTGTGCCCTCTCACGTCATCAGGTTCCTCACAACATGAATCTCGATTGCAGTGATTTCCTTATGAGCTACTTCCAATAGCCAGGACATCATTGGAAAGTGCATAGCAAGTGTAAGTGATGGCTGGTGTTCACCCCATCTCTGGGCACATGGGCGACAATGGGGAGGTTCGGGGCGCACTTGATGGTCTTGCAGGTGACGCTGCTCAGCACCTCCGCAATGGTCGGGTAGGAGATGTGCTGTCCCACGGCCGGCACGGTCTTGCCTGCATATTTGGACGGATACTCCAGGACAGCTGCAAACAGAAAGGCCAAGCCAGGTTCATAACACCAGGCTGAGATAAAAACAAGGGACAAAATGACCACATAGAGTGGCACATAAGAACTGCAACTCCAGGCGACAGCTGAGTGCAGTCCAAAATGGCAAAGACAGTGGTGACAATGCAAGGGGTGGCACAGACAATGCTGGCTTGCTTTGTGGAGCAGAGGAGTTTGAGAGTTGCAAGCTGAAGGCTATTGGGATGGGGTGTCAGCACTTGCGCTCCAGCAGGACAAGTGGCATGTGCCCCAGAGACGTGCTCACCTGCAACTGTGAGGCCGATGGTGCTGACCGAGTGCCAGGCATGGGGCGCAATGCCCATGTTGTCAGAGAAGATGAAGGAGCCATCGGGCTGCTTCTGGTACATGGTGTTCTTGATCATGTTCTCGTAGAACAGGCTGGGCGTCACCAGGGTGTACGGAAGGCCCGACTTCTTCAGGTACTCTTGCACTTGTGCACTTCTCTTTCAAGTACGGCAGGATATGGTTACAATGAGCAGTTGACGACTTGTGGAGATTCACGCACAGTGCGGGGTGAAGAGCCCCAGCCAACAAACTGCTGAGAGCGTGAGCGGTCTGAGGTTGTCTAAGTCTTCTACGCAACATCAAGAGGCTGCCATGCTGTCCATGAGGCAATGGAGCACTGACAGCGTTCCGCTTGCACTTGGTGCATGGAGCATAATCTTCTCTGGAGATGAGGAGCAATGATAAGATAACAGCCGTCTTCAGTTCCAAGAGGCCAGAAAATGTGGAATGATCTTAGCACTTACCCCAACAGCTGCCTTGGACTCAAAATGGGTGATTGTGTGGCCATCTGCCAGGCGCGGAAGCTTCTCCTTGACGTCTGCCGGTGGATCCTCTAGGCAGCTGAAGACAACAAACCCGATGCCCGCCTACAAGCAGTGTCTCTGTAAGCCAGCTCGGGGAAACACGAGAGCAGGAGAACAGGATGTCAGCGACTGCGTTTTATTTCTCGTCAGCACTCATGACGCCTAGCCTGAAAAATACGTTTACACGCTGTTGCTTCAGGAGCAGGGAGGAACCAAACCACGAACGACTGGGGAATGGCCACATTATTATATGGGTATAGGCAAGTCTGAAGTCGACTGTACCTCCTTGGCTGCATCAATGGCATTCTTTCCTTGCTGAAACTCTCCTTCGTATTGGATGCCCGCCGCAAAGAAGTCGGTGACGAGAAAAAGCTCGTCTGAGAACGCCTGGAAAGCATCCGTTGAACTTCAACGTCATTGATTGATGTTATTGTAAGCTGAGATACGCTAGAAATCAATGTTCAACGTTTACAGCTTGTGTCTCGATAAGCACACATTCAGACGGTGTCCGAAAGTTCAATATCCCGTACCTTAGTCAAGGATGCTGTGTCGCTTAAGTCTGCCCTAACAACCTCGACGCCTCTCTCTGCAAGATCCTGTGCACTAGAAGAAGCAGTGTTCCTGGTGAAAGCCCTTATCTTTCTATTTCCAGCGGATAACAGAGCATCGACAACCCCACCACCTGCGCATGAACAATCCGTCGTTGGCCTTCACACTTGTTTCTGGTAAAAGCCGCCATCGTGCTGGCATGCACTGTCTTTGCAATACGTCAAATGTTAACCAAAAGAAAGATATGGACTGCAAGTGTCCCCAGGGAAATTATATGGGAACCCAATGGGGAAGGACAGATGTGAACGACATCGAGTTTGACCTCACCTTGGGCGCCAGTCGCTCCAGTCACGACGACGGTCTTCAACGTCGCTGCCATGATGACTCCAATATGGTTCTAGGATGCCCCACTACAGATTTGGTGCAGGAGGGAGCCAGGTTCTCTGACGATATTTCGGTGAGTCTTATGTTAGAGCGTATCCTGAGCACTACTGGGTTGCGGACGGCAGTCAGCTTCCGCCCAGACCGTCCTGATGCTGTGGCCTGCTGCCAGGTGGTGGCTCGCCTGCTGTGGACAGCAAGCACAGGCACCAGCGGGTTGCACCACCGCAACTCATGAGCTTGATCAAGAAAAGCTGCATTTTTGCACTTCGTGCTGTGTATGCACGGGCATCATGATGACACGTTGGTCAGATAATGCATGCATCACCTCAGTTGGCACTGCATGCCTGCTAAATTGCCCATGCGCCTCATAGCACTGCATTTCGCAAATGCAATCGACTTCTCCTTCACCGTCACTTTTGGTGACATACGGTCAAACGGCGGGTGTATACTTCAACATTTGCGGGGCACCGCAAGCTTGAGAGGAAGTTCAGCGCATGCTGCAGTGTGACACCGCTGAGTGCACAAGCAGGAAAGAAGTAATAGGCTAAACAGATTTGTTGCTCCCTGAAGTCAGACAAAACCGCCATTGCCTTCAAATCTACTGCATCTCTGGTGGGGCTAAGATGATGCACGTGTGGATTTTTTCGCACCAGCAGTCTAAATTTCAGGCACCTTCATCTTCTCGCCTCACATCAAATAGCCAAGAATGCCGAGAGCCATTGAAGCACATGCCAGCATCTGCCGACGCTGCATCATTCCCCTGCCTCCGCAGGATGGTGCACTCAGGTGAATTCATGCCGGGCACCCAGTACCCAAACCCCATCGAGTGGCTGTTGTGAACAGCTCCAAACTCAACTTTGATCGTCCACTGTTCCCGGTGCGCCCCTTCACAGTGCTCATGAGAGCCATGCGCTGTCTCTTTCAACTCCGCGGTTCCAATCAGACAATCGCCACTATTCCTTGGGGCACAACGTCCCAGCCCCTCTCTTCCACAACGATCCTCTGCAGCTTCGGCGCGATCCTCCTGCGCAATGCTATCTTGAACACTGCCTATACCTGCTGTGGCCACATCAGCTTCTGTCCTTGCAGTGTCACCACTGCGGATTGCCCCCCGGGACCCCCCGGGTACCCCCACGGCGCCACCGCTGACCACCCCAGCACGCGGGAGGCCACCCCGGGCAGCTGCCGAGCGGCTGACGCGCACCGCCAGCACGCCGCAGTCGCGGTGCGGGCACGGCAGCATCGGCGGCTGGCCGGCCTCTATGCGCTTCCTGATCTCCCGGGCGCAAACGGCGTCCACCGTGGACGCGGAATCACCGAGCGCGCCGGCGCCGTCCCCGGCCGTCTCGGCGTCGGCCGCAAGCGCTTTGGCGCAGGCCCGAGCCAGGCCTGCCCGCATTATGGCCTCCCCAACCCCTGTCACGCTGCATGCCACCGCCGGCCTGCGTGCGCAAACTGAACTCGTAGAGAAAGAGTTGTAGCTGCTGTGTGAGCCAGACAGCAGCATAGACTCTGAGGCGTCACTCTGTCTACCTGAAATTTGTCTGTGTGGCCCCACAACAAATGTGCTCTAGTCTCAATGTATTTCCTCAGCCCTGGAGTCCAGCAATTGCCACCTCCTTCAAAACAATTGAGCTTTTTTTTGAAGGAGGTGGGACTGCTTTGGGTGCGGATCGTGTGAAGTGCAGTTTGTTCAGGCAGTATGTGCAGGAAGGTGCAACTAAAAATCTATAGTTTAGCACCGGGATCATAACGAAGAAAGAGAAGGTGGGTGCCTCCTGACCTGCCAGAGTCAAGCTCTACATCAGCTGCCCAGCAGCCGCAGCCGAACATGGCCGCCTCGCCCACTCGGCCGTCCATTTTCATCGCTATACCCCCAGATGAAACACTAGCCGCTACGCGCCCTGCTCACAGTCAAGCAGCGATATACAAACTCAGCTCTTCCCTGGTGTTGTTGAGAGAGATGCATGCTCAACAGAAATTCCCAGTTGTGCCGGGCGCATTCTGAAAGCGCGGCCCACTTGTGCTGCAGACACATGCACTCAAGTTGCAGTTACCCAGCAATGCACCCTTTTGGGAGTATAGCATTCCGCCGTGAAGGAGAGCTGCACGCACCCTGTGCATCCACGCAAACAGCTCCCACTGTGTCATATGCCAGGCAGTCGCTGTCCTCCTCCCAGGAACACAAGCGAGCAGGCTGGACGGTCTTCTTTGGGCTAGCACCGGCGCTGCCTGTACGCTGCCGCTTCATTTGATGTCCTTCAGTACTCGTGCCCAGGTCGCCTGACTGACATACAGTGTCACTTCAGTCAACATCAAGTGATCGCAGTCATGCCATTCCCTGTGTGGGCTATCTTCCCAGACGTGAAAGCTAGTCTCCAGAATCATAGGAAGACCACAAGAAGAAACGTATGGTAGTTGATGCATGCTTGGTACATACCTCAATGGCGATCGGCTCTCCGGTTGCAGTGATGGCATCCCCGGAAGAAGTTCGATTGCGTGCATCCTCATCGATCATGGCCTTGTAACGCTGCCATCGCCGCCGTGCTGACTCTGTGATGTGCCACTGTGCACAGCCACAGGTCAAATCACTCAACAAATTGCCCAGCTCAATCTTAGTAGATAATCTATTAGGTGGCAGCACCAACAAATAGATCATCAGCGGCTGACCTGTGTGGCAGCTTCTGCAGAGGCGGCAGCTGGCAGGCCTTGCTCCAGAGCCCAACCCCTGGCGCCATCACCAGCAAGGAACCTGCTTCCATGGCCAATTTCTTTCCTTATTTGCAGAGCTGCAAGAGAGCCTTGTCAAGCAGTGGCTGGTGTTGCCTCTGTGCAGGATATTGTTGTCTCCAAAACGGTTCAGGAACCAGAGCTCGTATGGCAGCAACTTGCTGTGCAAAATAGATTAAGCTTTTGGAGTGTAAGGCGCACAGTGGGCGCACTCTGCCCAGTGGCATGGGCTCCCGGCTCTGCCTGGCTAGCTCACCGGCAACCTGCACCGGATTCTTGACACCTACACCCATCACAGACAGCAATCATCTCACTGGTAAGGCGCTTTGAGCAGCTGACCAAAACTCCATACAGAGCAAGCCACTTTTCCAACAGTGGTTGTTCTGCCAGCAAATATGCATGATAGCATGCTGCTCCTAGCAATATTACAACTATACAGGAACAGTAAAGGGACCTGCAGCCTTTACACAATGCTCTGAAAGCTCTGAAAGCCGCCAGCCGTACCTGACACAGCGCCGATCGCCCCAAAGGCTCCATCCCCAGCCATCACACTGGCATCACACTGGACCAGCCCCCTGACTGTCAGGTTGGAATCGAGGCCAGCATTGCCTAGAGGGGCATCCTTCAAGAATAGTCAGCCCCAATCAGAAATGCCTCATACCTGGATGATCAGAAATTCTGTGGAGGGAAGGAGTCTGATACTGGCACAGCTGGTCAGAGATTGGTACCTCAAGGGTGGATACAGCAGCCACTGCAGCATGGAGTGCATCGCCAGTCGATTGCAAGGCCTGTGCGCCCATCTGGCAGGCTTCGCGCAAAGCTGGAGCAAACTCACCCGTGTTAGAGCCTCTTGGCCAGTACACATATGCATACACTGGTGATTACATCCTACTCAGGCAGAAATATACCAGTTTTGTAGGCCTTTTCTCGCTTGGAAGAATGTTGCCCGACTCCAATGTGTACAGCAATGAAACACGGACAGCTGCCATGGATGTCACTGGGACTATGCTGGACGTCAGGTATACTCATTCTCAGGTCAAAACTCCTACTTTTTAAAAATAAGTAGGATGTGTCAACTGCGTATCTGGGTCACAACATCGTCAATCGAAAAGAACCCATGCCCTGTTCCCACCAGCCCTCACTGCTAGAAAAACTCTAGCTGACGCTGGAGACCAGCTTCCTGCAGCGCATTTGGTCTGTAATCCAGTCACACGGTTCCTGCAGATCTCAAGAAAATAGTGTTTGGGTGAAGCAGGAGAGCAGCTGGCCAGGTGGGCACAGGCTTGGGCAGTCGGGCAGGCAACCTTACGTCAGAAATGCTTGCATTTGATGAAGGGGCCCCCCGTTCGGTCAGCGAAAAATTGCCCTGCGAGGCTCGAAAAACACAATATTTTGCTCTGCAGGTGCACACAACAATAGCGCGACGTAGCAAGTCTCATTCGCTGGCTTCATCGCAGTTCTAAGGAACTGCGCATGGGCAATTGCTGGTCCTCGCCAAAAGAAGCGGAGACCGCGGCATCCCCGTCCCAAGCTGTAGAACCTAAGCCAGGTGCAGCCCCTTGCTGTTCGCCTGTCATTGCGTACATGGGGCTTATGCGTGGAATACTCCATCACTTAACAGTTGTATTGCCTGCATTCCTGAGAAATAGCGCTCGAGGGTTCTCATCAACTAATCCCGTGATCGCAGTACCACCTGTCACCGAGGAGGCTGTCATTGAAGCCCAGAAGAAGCCAGCAGCAATGACCGTCAAGATCTACATCGTCTTCTACTCGACGTAAGTTTCACAGTCGCTTATATCCCTGTCAGCAGGCAAAGCCCAAAAGTGAGAGCGGTGCACATCTTACCTTGTTTCAGCCGCCTTCGATCCTCCCAAGCGTTTTATGTGGTTTGATGTCAACTTCACCTTTTTGATACCATGTGCAATGTGCATGTCTGTCTACCTTTGTGACCGCAAAGCTTGAACTGCAGGTATGGCCACATCTACAAGCTCGCACAGGAACAGAAAAAGGGCGTAGACTCCGTCGAGGGCTGCGAAGGCATCTTGTACCAGGTATTCTATCGCATGGTGCTACCAATATGAGGGCGGAAAGTACATTTTGAATACCTTGAAGATCTGCACTTTGCTGGTTGAATTACTTTGATAATCCTGTCATTTGCCAGGTTCCTGAGCTTCTGTCCGACGAGATCCTGGCTAAAATGCATGCACCGCCCAAGCCCGACGTGCCTGTCCTTGACGTGCATGACCTGCCCAACGCTGATGGCTTCATCTTTGGCTTCCCCACACGGTGCGCCCTCAAATATCATGACAACGAGATGAAATGAACCAGGGGAAGCTTAGAGATGCTCGCTCGCCCTTTCCTGATTGAGCATGGGCCCTGCACAATCTGTTGGTGGTCTGCTCCTTTGTGGAATGTGTGAGCAGGGCCAATCGTTTCAAATCCTGCATTTAAAAGTTTTGGGGGTGGCAACAGGGGCAGAATATACAGTGAGCAGGTTCTGGATGGGACAGGACAACTGCTGAAATTGTGCCCAAGAGGAGAATTGGCCACGTGCTGATCTGTGCTGGCTTCATGCAGGTACGGAACAATGGCGGCCCAGTTCAAGGCGTTCTGGGATGCCACAGGCGGCCTGTGGCAGAAGGGGGCGCTGGTGGGCAAGCCGGCGACCATGTTCACCTCCACGGCCAGCCAGGGTGGCGGCCAGGAGACCACCATCCTCACATGTGAGCACTGCTCCACTCCCCAGAAGATCATTTTCGACCAGTGCTTTGGCAGTATTTGCAGCGCCCCGAATATTCTGCACTATGGCATGATCTACGTGCACCCCAATCATGGGCTCGGGGTCCCCATGTGCAGCTTGAATGAGCCATGCAAAGCAGTTTCCAACGGGCAGTGAATGCCTCTTTTTTGCCTGTGCAGCGCTGCCGAACATCGTGCACCATGGCATGGTTTATGTGCCCCCCGGTTACGGGTTCGGGGCCCCCATGTACGGGCTGGATGAGGTCCGCGGCGGCAGCGGCTGGGGTGCAGGCACCTTTGCAGCCGGAGATGGCTCGCGTCAGCCCTCCAAGGTTGAGCTCGACTTCGCCGAGTACCAGGTGCGTTCAGTTCTCCCTCCGCTTCATCGCTGCAGATGTTCTTGGTTGAACGTTTTCACAGGCCCATTCCAGTGTTTGCGTCCCAGCAGCAGCTCCTTTTTAGGCGTGGTCAGGTAGGACATGTCGTATTTGGAGGATGAAATTGGTTCCAGATAAAGTCCGACTGTTGGTCTTGCATTTGCCCCTACCTTTCCTCCTGGGTTGCTTTGCCATGCATGTCGAGATGTGCAATTTCAGTCTGGCAGAGCCGCGCAGGATAGGATGATGTCTTGCCAGATGCAACTGAAGCGCTTCATGTGCTGTCTTGAGCTGGGGTCCTACGAAGCTTGCCAACAGCCATTAGAAGGCTGAGGTGCTGCTGAGGTGCTTGAACTGGCATTGTGCGCATCAGAGAAACAGCAGTGCTGAGGTTGCTGTGCACGTGCAGGGTAAGTACTTTGCCCAGGTGGCCAAGAAGCTGGCAGCATAGGAGATGCGCTGCGGTTCTAGTTCGGGATTTTCAGCAGCATCAGGCGCGCAATAGACAGGAGGCAGATGTTTATAAAGCGATACCTTTAGCATGCATTCCTGAGCCGCCCCTTGCAAGCAAGAGGCAGCCGTTACTGGAAGTAGAATTGATTGTTCAGAGAGACGGCGCTGAGCGGCACAGACGTCTGAGGGTCAACTTGATCATGAGGGTCCCTGATATATGGCTCTGCCTGTAGATTACAGAAGGATTCAGAGTACAGAGCTTCTGCATTGTCTTGAAAAGCTTCATTAAGGGCGCCCTTGCGCCGGCGCAAGTGTCCAAGCAGATTCTTTCATCTGGAAGTGCACTGCACTGTGTGCTTGCTTATCCATAGACATTTCTTGTAACCATTCGTTTCTAATGGAGATAAATGAGGTTATTATACTGCCAATATCAATTTTCCCACCAGGCAACGAATGCATTCTTGCGAATCAGGCAGAGAGATTTGTTGCCATATTTGGGCGTGAAACGTTGGACGACCCTGAAGTCCTCGGAGTCACTGACGTTCATCAATGCTTGGCTTGATCATCTTCTCTGAAACGAAGTCCAGCTTTCCAGCTCTGGAGACTGCGTACCGGCAGTCGCTGGCCCTATCCCAGCCCACAGAGACAGCCCACAGAGAGCGGACCGCGCGGCATCCCAGCTGGAGATCAGACTCCAGGTACAGCTGTGGACTTCTTGAAGTATGTGTATTCATGAAAAATGTTTGCTTGACACTGTCATAAATTTTTGCGTGCGTGGATAACAAGCAACAAGTGTGGTGCGAAAGAAACCGGTATTGAGGGTATCACTGCATGCCACTGCGGATGCAGCACTATTTGTACACGAGAAAGTCCTGCTCCAGTCTCGACACCTGGCAATTATGACGCTTAAAATCTACGTCGTCTTTTACACAACGTGAGTCTCGGTGATGACCGTGCTTCTCTGGACACATTGTGATAAATTCTACAGACATCTTGTACCTCCCTGAGAAGTCCTCATGACCCTATTGAATAGAGTGCAAATGGTGTACGTCACCAGATTTTCCACTGATACGGTCTCCCAATTCACAGGTTCGGCCACATCTACAAGCTGGCACAGCAGCAGCTAAAGGGCTTGAATTCCATTGAAGGCGTCCAAGGCATCCTGTACCAAGTTGGTAGCCCCCCACTCGCTTTGAGCTGGCATTGTGGCCTGATCGACAGTCATCAGCACTTTATTCATGGCGCAGGTTCCCCCACGTGCATGAAGCTGAGTCTTGGCAATCCAATCCATGTCACAGGTCCCTGAGATTCTGTCACCAGACATCCTGGCCAAGATGCATGCGCCGCCCAAGCCCGATGTGCCCATTCTGGACGTGCACGACCTGCCAAACGCAGATGGCTTTGTCTTTGGCTTCCCCACGCGGTGCGTCCCTTGCATGTAAGAGGGATCCTGGATGGAGAAAGATGCAGGGTCAAAAGCACAGAGCACAGAAGCTTGCCACACATCAGCCGGCATGCAAACAGTCATGAGCCTGGTATAGGCATTATAGATCAAAGCGGTACAGTGCCACCTACTACGCAGTGCAAGCATCATGGCAGAGGGGAAGGGACAGAAGGCCACAGTATGTGGCAACCCCAGCGGCTCTAAGATGAACTCACTTGAAATCTCCAAGAGCACCGAATAGATTGCGACCACGATGATTGGTTGCTTTCATCAATGATGATCAAGCCAGGGATGCAGCGGGGCACATGTACATGTTCAGCTGAGTTTGCTGCATGCAGGTATGGCAACATGCCAGCCCAGTTCAAGGCGTTCTGGGATGCCACGGGCGTCTTGTGGCAGAAGGGCGCGCTGATCGGGAAGCCAGTCACATTTTTCACCTCAACTGCCAGCCAGGGCGGCGGCCAAGAGACCACGATACACACAGGTGAGTCCCCCCCCTCCTCCAATCGCACCCACCAGTACTCCTGCCACAGGGACCCCTGGGGATTATCATCATTCATTATCGGAGTTGAGGCTTTGATCCTGAGCAGCCATGCTCTGCAGGGCACTGCATGTGTAGTAGCCCTGTGGTACTGTGGGCCCCCGATAGAAATGAGGGACGCTGTGAGGGGCATCTTCATGCATCAATGCGAGTGAACAGATGGATTGTGTTGCAATCAGTGCACTTTCACATCAATAAATGAAACTGTTGGGTGGATTGGATCACTGGATGCAGCTCTGCCAGATGTGATGCACCACGGCATGATTAGGTGGCCTCAGTTTCGGGTTCGCCTCACCGATCGGGGTGCCCATGTATGAGCCAGGCAGACTTTTCACATGCGGACAGTAGAAGCCCCTTGTGTGCTGTTGCAGCGCTGCCGAATGTGGTCCACCACGGCATGATCTACGTGCCCCCCGGTTACGGATTCGGGGCCCCCATGTACGGGCTGGATGAGGTCCGCGGCGGCAGCGCGTGGGGCGCTGGCACCTTTGCAGCCGGCGACGGCTCGCGCTGGCCCTCCAAGACCGAGCTGGAATTTGCCGAGTACCAAGTGAGTGCCTCTCAGCGGACCAGTCAGTCAGTCAAGACAATTACTTCTTTTCCAGCCACCAAGGGCTGATCAGATGCAGCACCCAGCATCACATCCATACATTCATAGAGAGGATCGCATACTGTCTGCTCGAGTTTCAGATGTGTGCATGAGGATTTCTTCACACTGATTGCTGGGACATGAAGCGGGAAGGACGTTGTCTTGCTTGTCTAATGCGTGGTTCTTGTGTAGCGGTTCCCGAGCACACCGCATCTCAGCGGCAAAGGTGCGTAGCCGATGATCATGCGGCAGTTGTTACGCACACACGGTGTTCTGGAATATGAATGCGGAGAGGCTCCCCTTCATTTGAGAGCTCTTGAGGCGCTGCAGGATGCAGTGATGATTGGACATCTGCCAGTGCCTTCGGCAGTGCCGAAGGCACTGCAAGCTCACTCCGCTCGTGGTGATGCCGCTGTTGTTGAGTCAGCAATGGTGAATCATTTGGAGCTTGCCACGGCCGCTCTGCTAATGTCATGTTGCAAAGCTGAGGTCTGCATGTGCCTGCAGGGCGCTTACTTTGCAAAGGTGGCTAAGAAGCTGGCAGCGTGAAATGTGCACTGTCACCATTGGGGCCGAGTCATTCTGGCAAATACGATGTGAAATCTCAACTGTAATGTCACATTACTAATGTGTGAACTGTAGAATGTCTTGCGTTTTATGGAGTTTATACCCAGGCCATGGACCCACCAATGTTGAGCACGTGGCCATCATGGCATGCATGCATCGAGTACTCCAGGGTATATTCCTGGGTTCATGCTACAACAAAGTAGACGGTATTGCCATGCAGGATTTGCATGAAAGTTTGTGTGATGTAATGACTACCTGTTCTTCAAGCCATGAAAATGTGCTTTGGACATGACCATTGTTACAATGGTGCCCCACCCTTGCAAAGCCACAGGTTGTAAAGCCTTCATGTCAGCATTTATGCAACATAAAAGCCACACTCAATGCGAAATAATAGAGTCGCCGTTGTGCGCAGGCCAGCACTTGCATGCTTGGCTCCAGTCTACAGTCACACAGGACTTTAACCACAACATCCTTCAAGACATACAAACCCAAAGATGATTGACACAGAGTTGACAGGAAACACTGCCCACAATACCTGAATGCAATTCTTGAGCACCACAGGTCGCTCTGCAAGCAATCCACAAATGGTTGCCCGGCCATTGTTGCAGTCCCCAGCAAGGAGAAGTTAACCAAGACTAGAAACGGAAGCTCTGAGCGTCTTTTGGCTCTCCTCAGATGCTCTGGGCTGGGAGAAAACAGATGCAGAGACAGACAGCAGCTGCCTCAGAGGCATGCTGTGCAAATCATGGCAACAAACCCACATGTTGTGGGACATTGCTTCAGGAGCAGCGGCTGTGCTGCACACAAACTGCCAAATATGCGCCCATGGGCCCACACTGCACCCTTGCTGCTAACAGACACACAACACTGCTATCTATGAACATGCAAAGATGACCAAGCACTCACTAAGCACCTGCCGGCGCAACCCCTATGCAGTCCACCACGTGCTTTGGCACATGTTTCAGTGTTTCTCTTGTTTCTGGCCTGACTCTCATGTTGACCTGAGCACACACCATCTGATCTCGCCATGTGCCGCCGTTTCAAAAGCACCCCTGTCGCAGGCTCTGATCGAGTCCCAACCAAAGGGAACTCCCCCGGCAGGCTGCCAAGCACACATGCTGCGTTACCCCATTGCCACCGGGCAGAGCCTCACCGATAAAACATGCCCCACCCACAGGGCCAACAGGAAGCGAACAAAACAAGCCCGCTCCAGTCAGCTCTGCACTACTTGAATAATGAACGTTCTGCATCAAAGGCTGGAACTCATAAATAACACGCCAAGCCCTCAAAGTTGTCACCACCCCCCCCCAAGCCGCAAGGTCTTTTTGCCCAGACCTTGTGGTTTGAATCAATCATGCGCACAAAGTCCACCCAGATCGCAATCCTTTGCACATGTTTTATTGATACACCGCCGTTTCATGGCGCTGAAAATGCACCCTTGGACACTTGAAACCGACAGAGCTTTCCAGGGCTGTTGCACTTCACATGCTGATCGGCTGCTTGTATAGAGACTTCTATTGGCCGTTTCAGAAGGATGCTGTGCGTCTCAAGCCACAGGTGCATGCAGCCGCTACCAGCTAACACCCGTTCCTCCCGGACTCTGGGCCCTGATACGCTCCCAATGTATCTGCAGCTGCTAGCTTGGAAAACATGAGCCTCACTGGAAAGTACTTCACATGAAGCTGCCTCAGGAGAGGGATGCTTTGCAAGTTGCGCCACTGCTGCACCAAATTGTGGTGAGACCTTTCCTGCTGCTCCACAGCTGCTCGCTTGAATATTCATATGCTTCTTCAAGGCCTGAGAGGAACCTTCAGCGGAGTCTGAGAGCAACTTGCGCCAGGGGCTTCACTGCAGCGGCTGCAGTCACCATGTGTCTGTTGAGGGGCGTTGCTGCAGCATGTGCGGCTGATGGCAGCGACATCACCGCGGGGGCTACCTCAGCAGGGAGATGCCCTGCGACTCCGGCCGCTGCTGCGCGGCAGCCGCCAGGAGCTGCTCGTGGAAGCCGGCCATGGTCATGGCGGGGGGAACGCCGTTGGGCGGCTGCCGGCCGTTGAGCATGGCAGAGGGAACGCCGAGCGCGTGCAGCCGTGCCGCAGCTTCCGGCGTTGTCATGGACGGCAGGCCCAGCTTGAGCACATCCTCCGGCTTCATCCCCGTCACCGCAGCCGCGCGCTTCAGCGCCGCCACATCACCCGACAGCCCATCCTGCAAGTGCGCATGAGCTGTTTTCAAGACATGGGCGGCCGCAGGTTTGCATCGCCATGCAGCAGTATGACGCGCGGGATGCATCCCAAAAAAAGCATACGAACAACACGACATCACATCTATTCTCTTGAATCCAGCCAAGACTTGCACGAAAACAGCAGCCCTGGTGCGTAGATTGTATGCCCATGCAGTGCGGTTGGTGCAAGGGTAGACACCAATCATCATATGCACGCTCATCTGCCAGACCTTCCCCACCAAATGCAAGTCATGGGTGACTGGATCAGCACCTTGATGTCGATCTTGCGCGGGCCAAAGCCGCCGGCGAGGCCGTTGGCACCGTTGAGCTGCTGCGAGAGGTTCCCGAAGCCGGCCAGGCCGAGCATGTGCGCGCTGGCCGGGAAGGGGAAGGAGGACGCCTGCTGCAGAGCTGCGGCCTGCTGCGGGGTCAGCCCACCATTTGCACCCCCCAGAAATTGCCCTCCGAGGTGTTGCATGCCTGCATTACGAACACCTCCTGCCTCAGGCCATGTGCTCATAAAGAAAACATGCCTCCAGCTCTGACGAATCTTTCAAGAAGTTTACAAAAAAGCACCAAAGATGTCCAAAATATCCAAGAAGACCAGTAAAGGTGGACATTTGGACACTGCATGTGCATGCCCGGTGACAGACATGTGGGCAAAAAGAAACAAAACCCCAGATTTCAGAGGGGGGCCGCACCAGGGGGCAGGAAGGGGAATGCGCCGCTCTGCTGCAGCAGAAGGTGATTCTGCAGCTGCTGGGCAAACTGCGGCGGGAAGCCGTTCTGCTGCCCCGGCCGCCCCAGGCCGGCGGCTGCAAGCGGCGCCGACGTCGGCTGCGAGAACTGATACGCGCCATTTGCCATGGCCTATGAGACACAAACAGCAGACCTCAGCCACCTCCCATGCCCTCTCAAGAGACTCACTTTTGGCAATGGCTTGGGGCAAGTGTCAGCAGGGCATGCCCAACATCATCGCGCTGCATTCAAAGCCTGCAGGCTAGTAGGAACCGCTGCATCTGGAGGCTCCTTGCACCGCGACAAGGTTGATGAACGCTCGCTGACCTCTGGATCAATATAAAAACAGGGGATTGAAATGCTCGACAAGCACTTGCCCATTGATCACTTGTGCCGCATGTGCATGGCGCATGCTCCAAGACCAATGAGCACTTTTCCATAGCACACCCATTCCCAAACGCAGACAATGACTGGAGGGAACAAGACCACAGCAATTTAGACCTTTCAAGCGTGAATCCACCCAAAAGAGCTGCACCAATTCAGGTGAAGAGGTGAGGGAGACAGGGTCATGCCTGGGACCCATTGAGGAGCGGTAGCGGCTGCGCGGGCCCGGCGGAGCTCGCGGCGGCGTTGTGCACCTCGGCGGCTGGCGGTCGGCCAGCCGCGTCCGGGGGCGTGGCGGCCGCGGCGCCATTCGCCCGCAGCAGGTCTGGGGACGCCGCCGCATCTGCGCCGAGCGCTCGGAGTGCCTGCCGTTGCTGCTTCTGCAGCCTGCAGTGCATGCATGTTGTCCACTCAACAAACATGAAGTTAACTCTTCCCCATGAGAATTCAAGTTCATGCAAATCGACCTGCTGTATGGCTCTTAATGATGCACCAATCATCGCATCATTGGCTTTTTGATTATTGTCAAGGGGCCCAGCATACATGGGTGTACCGCGCAAAGCTTGCAGGCAGCGGTCAGTGAGCCGGCGCACCTGTCCTTGTGGATTTGGTACTCGATGAAGTGCGCGATGTACACGTGAGACGCGCAGCGTTTCCAGTTGCGCCGCTGCGGCGGCATCAGCACCTCCTGTCCGCTTGTTGAAGGCTCGCCCGCCTCCTCCCTGCCTTGTCCTGCACGTCACCCCAGGCAAATACATCAGTTTTGACACCCAGCAAGGATATAACACAGATTCACTATCTTTCAATGCCCAACATTGAACCGGCAGAAGAGCGCAAAAGAAAAGCGAGCGTAGACACCGAGGACGCAGTTTTCAATGCGTTCAGCTGCGGGTCAACAGTGACTGGCAGACCTGCTCCCAAGACTCAACCCAAAAGGCGAATCAAGATCCTAAACAGATGTGAACACGGGCATGTCACACCAGGGGAACGTCGCACTCAGCACCCGTTTCTGGTTCCGCGACGCACCTGGGAAAGACGGGGGCCAGAGCGCGCTCTGAGCTTGAGCTGCGGCAGCAGCTTGGGCTGCAGCAGCGGCATTTGCGGCCGAGGGCGAGTAGTAAGAGCCATTCAGGCCATTGGCGAAGGTTCCTGCAAAGGCGCCCAGGCCCATTCCCAGCACGATGTTGGCACCTCCAGAGGCAGGAAGGGCGGGCAGGGGCATCGATGGCCCCACCGCCGCACTGCTGGTGCTTGGCTTGACTGCCTTGGGCGTGGCGATGTGGCCTTGGACGTTGGTGGCGTCGTTAGCTGCCCACTGCCTCGCATCTTCCACCTCCCGAGGCTGCTTACGTCGATCGCCGTTGCCTCTGCCCTGACCCCTTCCACCGTGACTCCCTGACCTATTACGAGGCAAGGGCTCCTCGGTCTTGACGCGCTCGCCGGCCTGCTCTGCCTGGTAGCTGCTCCCCACTCCACCGCTCGCAAGGTTGAACAACGCCTCTGCCACCTCCTGCTCGGTTTCCTGCTCTGCTGCGACGGCCTGAGATGTGCAAACGACCATACAAGCCCGTCAGATGAGCCCGAATACCTGTATTAGCAAGCTGCAGCAGCCAAAGCCACAGCATGACAGACGCCAGCTGGGGCACTTTTCAGGCGAGGAGATACTGGAGCCCCAATAAGCAGGACGAGGGCGGCAGCAAAGCCTGCTGCCGGGCCACTACAACATTATCGTGAACTCAGATCATGGTTGGGGAGGCCTGTGGGGTCCACGCACCTGCCGATGCCGCTGCCTTCGCGGTGTGGGGCCAGGATTCCCGTTTACTGCCTGCACCGGCGAAGAGCACAAGCTCAGTACGGCAGGCCCCAGCATCCAGCGTGGGTCAGGCAACAGAGCAGCCATGACACTGCAACGCACCAACTTGGCCCTCTTGACGACCTCGCTCCAGCAATCCCCTCCTCGCTTGCGCACTCCTGTGCAGGATGAAGGAGACACGTTGGCCAGCGCAAAAAGTGTACGCTGAAAGGCCAGCAATTGCAGCAAAGCCGGGACTTGTCGCCATCCGCAGAAGGTCGGTTGGGTACGGGGTAAGAGAACAGGGCGCCGGGAGCCTACCGGTTCGAGGCCTGCGGGGTACGCCAGCGATCCCGTCCGCTGGAAACATCGCGCGAAGTTGGACGACCTTTGCCAAAACTGCTACCAGGGCCTGCGCACTCCACAGCAGTGTCCGAGAAGTGATTGGGGAAGGCTTGACGCCAGTACGGCCGCTTGCAGAGTTGATTTGGACGACCTCGAGCGGAGAGAAAAATCCTGAGTCCTGTTACGTTGTCAGTTACTACGCGGCCCCCCACAGTCCCCCCGGCAGAAAATCAGTGCTTTTCGAGGATCGAAGACCCGTGGGCCGTGAGTCACTGACTGACGTGAGTCTGGAAAGTCAACCGAGATCGCCAAGCGAAAGAAAGAGAACCAGATAAGCTATCTGCTTATTCTGGCTGGGACAGTCTTAAATCGGACGGATATCGCCCCTTTCAGCGTGTCAGCAAGTCCTCCAGCTTGAACATCTGCCCCATCCAACAGTTGTTGCCTTGACTGGTGAAGAGATCATGGAGGGGTTGGGAGATTACGGCGATACAGATTCCGAGGACGAGCAACCGAGCACCTCTGCCGCTCCGTCTGCCAATTCAACAGGTTGACCAGGACGTAGATGTTTTGTAGGCTGATCTGGTCCCATATCGAAACCAGTTTCTACAATATGTTAGGCATTTGAACTGACAAGGCTCTGTCTGGATCTATTGAAACTCTGACCTTGATACAGGACGAGAGCATGCTGCAGGAGCAAGCACAGTGCAACGCAGCATGGCCCAGTCCAGTCCAGCAAATTCAGCAGGGGCCCAGTCGCAGCATGCTAACACAGTGACGACACAGAAGCTTCCTAGCGCTGCGGACTTGCTCGCTGGCAAGGGCCTAGACAGGTGTGCACCAGCTGGGCGCCATCAACTTCTGAACACCAGTCACTCAGAAATGCAGCCCGGAAAGGCACAGCCCAAGCGCGCAGAATACCCTTGGATCAGACTAATTATGCTTTCAGCCGCCCGATTTGATCGAGCCTCCCAGTCACTCTCATCTTGCAACCACGGTCATTTGTGCCACTTGGCTCCAGCAGAAGGCCATGGATAAATCGTGAGAGTGTATACTTGCGGCTGCATGGAAAGATAGAGCTGCATAACTATGCAGTGGCCGAAACATGCCGCATGACTGGTGTTCCAGGACTCCTAAGAGCCTACAAGACTATCCGAGAGCACTTGTTTATTCCCTAGTCGCAGCTCACTGCCAGTTAGATGGCCATTCCATGCACCAACCCATAGGCACTGAATTTATGAGTGGCATGTTTGATGATGATGATGATGATAATGTCTTGCAGCCTGCGTGCAGGCCCGGGGGGCCCTAGGCCGGCGGGCCCGAAGCGCGGCCAGCCGAGCGCGGCACCTGGGCGGCACCTGCCGCCACAGGCCTCAGGAAAGCTGGCGCGCACCGGAGCGGCCAGCTCCACGACTGATGCGAGGAGATCTTCCAGCAGCCCGTTCTTGCCACCACAGCTGAAGGGCAGGTGTGATGCCATGTGCAGATCGCTCTCGTTCGGTTCACGGAGGCACCTCCATTTTTTTTTCAACTGGGTCAACGTTTTCAGTAGTATGACTGTCCAGATTATGCACCCTCTCACACCTTTCCTAGGCAACCAACAAACCAGACATGCATGCACCATGTCTGGTTTGTTGGTTGCTTAGGAAGGGTGCGAGGCAGCTCTAGTGGTATTCTGATATAAGAGAACTTACTGTGGCAGTGTGCTACAAGAAGGAAATTTGAGGTGATGCCGGGCTGAGTGGGCCTTCAAATTGAATCATTGAATGTGCTGTGCAGGCCGAATGTAGTAACAGAGGACCTGGACAAGATGGGGCTCAAATTAAAGTCAAAGCCGCGGGAAGCCGAATAGGGATTTTTTAAGACAGCTGCAGCCTGATACGTCCATATGATACTGTACGTCAGTCATTCAATCGGGAAAGGACAGTGATTGGCCCATTCCAGCAAATGCGGCCATTCAGAAGCTGCCCTAAGGCCTGTGACTGTTCAACCTGTCAATCTTACACTTCAAAAAGTAGGATTGACTTGCCCATCTAGCGTTCCACAATGCAGATAAGCCTTTGCATTTATTTGTAGATTGCATATCCCGATGCCCAGTGGAGAATCTGCCCATTTGCACCACTTATCTGGACTATATGCAGAAGCACCTCTGGCACAACAATTATATTGCCTATCCATTTCACGGGTTCTAAGACAGCACCACATGGGCACTCTGCTGTGATGAAGGATGATACTGGAAGATCTAATAAATGACATCCCTGAGAAGTGCTCAAACTGAGGCAGCTGAGATAGCAGCATCCATCTAGCTGTTCTCCTCGCCGACCTTTTTTATTTCATTCACATTCATTTTCTCGCCTGCACTTCCGTAGAGCACAATTTTTTGCACCTGAGTGGTCTCCTCCTCTTCTTGATTATCCTCAATGAAGATGCTCAGGATGTTGACGCTCTGAAACTTCACCAGCCTGCAGCATGTGCTATATGTTAACCACAACCAAGAACAACAGAGTCAAAGGCAGTAGCATGGAGGGGACACTCTAGTATCCAAGCAGTATTGATCAATAGCGGCATCGACGCTGTCTACAATTGCACCGGTGTGGAGATGCACTGACCCAAGCAGAAGCAGAAGACATCAGAAGCGCTGGCTGACAATCACTGAAGGAAGTGATGAGGCTGAGCGTGTGAATACTCACTTGAGCGGCAAGGGCTTTCCTTCCAAGTCGTCCTCAGAAAGCTCAAACTCCTGGACAGCCGGGAAGTCGGTAGCTTCTGAGAACCCCAGGGAAGGTCGGTTGATGAAGAGTTTAACTTTTCGTGGCGCATGTCCCTTGCTTCCGACACTCTTAATAGCCCACGAGTGGAGCTTCACCGCTGCAGGAGCAACAGGCAACACCTCAGACAGTGGGAGAGATACTGCCCTGATTCCAGGGCAGTATCTCTCACCCACGCCATCGTCTGAGTCACAGAATATTGCAGGGTATGCTGTTGAAGTTGTTTTGGGACCTGCTGCTGTCTGGGATGTCTGGACTCCCACCTTGATTGAAGGGTATGTGCAAGAGCAATTGCTCGTCCGTGTCTGACTCCAGATACAAACCGTCATCTTCCCTGTATCCCTGTTATTAACAAACAAATGTTGATGCGATGTCCCGCAATTACTCAATGCCACAGTGGCAACTTTGATCAACCCAAGAACCCATCACAGCAGATCTCTTTAAGACAGACTAATCATCATCATGTCTTGTAGGGACACACCTGTTTCAATGCATTCCCGATGTTTCGAGATGGATTCTGGTTCAAGCACTCCACACAGGACCAGTCAATCATGTCAAGCATGTCTGTCATGGCGTCAAAGTTGCTTGCAGCCAATGACTTTCACAGCATCAGTCGCTACCAATTAGAGCACAGAAAAGCTACACAAAAGTGAACTTCTTGAAATGATGGCCTTTCCATTGCTGGCATTGCCAAATTTAATGAGTCCCTCTTCTGTCGCTGACATCATCACGGTGAGGTCATCGTATTAGAATATGATTACTAGCGATTAGATAGAACTTCTATCATAGAAGAGACCTTGGAGAGATGTGGAACAACAAAGATCAGCAAGGTTGTGCTTCATCTCACCGACTTTTGTTCTGTGGATTATCAGTATATCAGACCACTGCTCAGCTCGGTGTTTTAAAGTCCGGCACCGACAGTGAAAGCCACGCCGGCATCTTGTGACTTTGCCATGTTTCATGTAATGCTTTTTGTCGGACATTTCAAGATATTAAAGTGTTAATGCCTCTTCGCCAAATCTGGTAGTGGAAAGAGTACTGATCCAGTTGGCCAGTATTGTCTAGATCCCCCAAGATGTCGCGTGTCTGTGGGCATCTTCTCAGCGTTTTTCGATCAATCGGGATTGCTATCGAGAGAGATTCGAGTGCAACAGCATCAGGGTTGAGAAAAGGCACCTTGGTTGCTGACCTACTTAAGGTACAGTCTTGAGTGCACACATCTGAGACACAGAGCCTCTAGAGTGGCATAATTCCGAGCTACAACAGACTTATACTTCCAACTGTATGAGATTCTTTAATTGGTTGTTCGCGCATGACAGGGCCTGAACAGCAGAGCTGCAGCAAGCACCCAGTGCAAGTACTTCATGCAAAACATGCGGCTGCTTAGCGGTAGGCATGCATCAACATCATCCTCTGGCGAGCGCGAGTTTATTGCACTGAACAACCTGGCTGACAACCCTGGAGCCACCCATTATGTGAGCCCCCAACTATGTGGAAGAGTGAACACGAGGAGATGAAGTGATTATTGAGATGGCAGAACCCCATAGGTATTGCATGCACACGTAAGACCACATGCACATCGTTGGCTTTGAGGACATCCTGTTCTCATTCATGCAGAAAAAGCGGCTGGGCAGAGGTATTGGATCTGGGCTTGGCAAAACTTCAGGGCGGGGGCACAAGGGGCAGGGAGCGCGGACAGGTGGCGCTCTTTTCTCAGTGGTTGCCTGATCATCTGTTCAACACATGCTGTCGGAAACATACTTCCGTGGCAGTCTTCTTTGGAGTGACAAAATGTAGAATTGATCCCAAAAATTTCGGAAGGCGCACTATTTGCCAATCGTTCTCGGTCTACCAGATGATGTGTGGTTGCAGGTCGGAGTCCGAAGCTTGGCTTCGAGGGCGGCCAGACACCGCTGAGGCAGCGAGCGCCCAAGAGGGGCTTTCACAACCCGTGAGTATCCACCACAGCTTGAATGTTCCTTGCACGATCACCCCTAGCATGATGAGCACTGTTTTCCTCCTTTTCCGCTAGAAACACCTTGCATCACTTAAATTTCCCATGAAGGAAACACCATGCGATCTGAAAAGCACAGTAAAGCTGCCATGCCCTCATTTGAACCTTTTCATGATGCTCTTGCTTGCTGCTATTGCTTGAGGACTTACCGGCCTGGCAGTGGGCACTGCAAAGTATTCGTGGAACTGGCGGCCGTTCATGTTCAGTGGGTGGTTGCAGGCACGCTGTGACATGGGACCCGCTCAACCTGAGGACCCTGCAGGAAGCTGTGGAGAAGGGGCGGCTGCAGCCGGGCGCAGTCGTGACCATGAAGACACTGTACGACGCTGGCCTGCTCTCCAAGAAGATAGACCACGGCGTGAAGCTGCTGGGCACTGTGAGCCCCCTGCCCCCCATCAATTTCTCTGTCTACTCCTCGCTTGCCAGTACTCCTCCCTCAAATCTGCTGGGCATGCAGCGACAGCATACTTCAGTTGCCCTTGCCGATATGTGTTTCCCCCGCCCGATGTGTTTTCCATTGCATCAGTAACCTGTCGCCACAAGGAGAGTCTGGCCTGTAGCTGCAAAGTTGTACTAACCTACAAAAGTGTGCATCTCCAGTGCGCTCTCATGTCTATTATTGCCCACACCCAGTGCGGTACCACTGTTTGCAGATTCCCTTGTCTTCCAGCACTCGGCTCTCCTGCACCTGATCAGCATGTTATGAGAAGACGGATGCTGACCTGTGTGGCAGCCGCACTACAATGTATCAACTTCTTGAGTTCAATATGTGCAGGGGGCGCAGAAATTCAACAAGCCGCTGCACCTGCAGGTCAGCCTTGCACTCCAGAATCCTATGTACATCATTTGTTTTCTCGCAATCAAAGTGAAGGACAGCCCTCTTGCCATCCTTGGCTTTGGACTGTTGCAAGATCCGTATACTCAGGAGTCCCGAGTCAGGACTCTTCTGTTAACTTCCGCACGCCTGTTCATCTGTCTATTGAAAACCTTGGGGGATATGGAATTTTCCAATGTATTTGGAAATTAGGTTTTCGAATTAGGGTTTAGGGATTTGACAATCAGGGGCTCAGGGTTTAGGGTTTGCTATCAACCCTAAACCTCAACCCCCTTTGTTGGGGTAAAACCAAATCCAACTTGGTTTCACCGGCACCTGCAGGTGAGCCAGGCGTCGGCCAGCGCGGTGGCCGCGGTGGAGCGAGCGGGTGGCAGCGTGACTAAGGTCAGTCAGTCAATTATTATTATTACATTTTAGAGACCCACGGGAGCCACCTGAGGCTCATTGGTCTTTTGGCAGCCTTTTGCTGCCCTATCTCAGTGTTTTCTCATATTCTTGCATTCAGTCAAAAACTTTGCAATCCTAATATCATTCTGTTGGATAAACGCATGCACATGCTGCACTGGTAAATCAAATAAGTCAGCATATTTTGTCCTCATGGGGTCATAGTGAGGGCAATCAAACAGGAAGTGATCCTCATCTTCGACAGCACCTCGATTGCATTGTTCACATATCCTATCTGTATACTGTTCTCTCTTATGCCTGCCAGTCTGGACTCTCAGCCAGTGGCTACCTGTTCTAAATAAACTCAAGATTCTGCGTTGTTGTAGATTTGCAAAGGAAGACAAATATGGCTGCATTCCATACTTCCTACTGTTTCCGCAAAGACGTGCATAAGTTGCTATCTTTCTTGACTGCTCTGAACCTGTCAAGCCCTCAATATATAATTCTCTGTGACATTTCATAGTATCTCCAATATTCACTGACTGCATTACAAACAGTGGGCCATCTCTATGGTTACTGCGGATAAAATTGCTGACAGCTGTACACCATGCCAAGTTTGGCGCATGTGTGTTCTGAACAAACGTGTCATGGAGGAGTCCACCCTGAGATAGTCCATGCAATCTGTTCCAATAGCGCAGTACTTGTTTCCACCATTGGAATCGCAGTGGGTACCGGCCAAACTCTGCTAACACAATGGTATCTGGCGTGTTGATGGGAACTCCTATCAGGTATTTCAGAAATTGAGTGTGAACCCTTTCAAGAAGAGCCAAGTTGCTCTCGCTTGCACAAGGCGCCCAGATCTCACAACCGTAACTCAGGACAGGTGCAACTAGTGTGTCAAAAAGCCTACAAACCAGCTTGGTGTCTTTTATGTCCAACTCTGCACATCTTCTTTGGAGGGCAAAGACAGCCCTCTTCCCAGCTGATTGCAACTCTGTAACAGCTTGGGAGAAGCCCTTGGTTTCATGAAATGTTATCCCCAGGTACTTGAATGAGTCCACCTGGGCGAGGGGCTGCTCTGCATAATTAACTGGTGGCGATAGTATTGTTTTCCTTTTTGCAAAGACCAGCACTTTCGTTTTCTCGACACTGACAGTCAGCCCTCTGTCATGGCTGAAAGTTCCAAGCATGTCCAGTGATTTCTGCAACCCTTCTCTACTGTGGGAGAGAAGCGCCAAGTCATCAGCATAAAGCATCACTGGCACAGGTTTGCCATTTAGGCATGGTGCATCAGTAGATTCAGTGGCCTCCAAGATTTTCTGCAAGCCGTCAAGGTAGATGCCGAACAGCAGCGGACTCAGCGGGCATCCTTGCTTCACTCCCATGGTGCATGGGAAGGTGTCGGTGAGGCCGGCGGTGGTGAAGACGCGAGCGCTGTCGGCAGCATACATGGATTGTAGGCAGTGCAGCATCTTCGGTGACACGCCTGTCTCCTGTAGCACCTGCCACAGACGGTCCCGTGGTATTGTGTCAAAAGCTTTTCTGAAGTCAACAAAGCATGCGAAGACTTTTTGAGATTGTCTTTTGCTGATGTCAATAATACTGTGCAAAGTGAAGATGTGGTCAGCTGTTCTACGGTGTTGCCTAAAGCCTGCCTGCGACTCAGCGCGCAACCCATTGCTTTCTGCCCAAAACTGCAACCTATTGTCAAGGACAGAGGCAAAAAGTTTCCCTAATACTGGGCCCACTGTGATGCCACGATAATTTCCAGGGTCAGCCTTATCTCCCTTCTTATAGATAGGGTGAATAATCCCAGTGGACCATGCATTAGGAATACCTTCAACAAATGCCTTATTGAACAGTGCAGTGATCTGAGGTATCAACAATTCAGTGGCATCTTTCAAAAAGTCCGCACGAATGCCATCAATGCCAGCAGCTTTGTTTCGTTTCAACTTCCCTACTGCAACTATGACCTCATCTGCTGTGATATCTACATCGAGAGGGTGGGGCGTAGCTGGTTCATTGGCAGATGCCGCCGCTGTGTGGACATCACCGCTGTTATAACCGCGGTGATGAGGCTGCAGCGTTTCCGCGGCCGCTTCTGGCTCGCCCGGTGGACAGGAGAGGAGGTCAGAGAAGAAGTCATGCCATTGCTCTACACTGATGTTGCCCTCTGTCCGATCCTGCCGCTTGAAGCGTTGCCAGAAGCTCCTCGGGTCGGCTTCTGCCATACCACACAACACTTCAGCTCTGCTAGACTTGTGCCTTGCCTTTTTGCGATTAATTAGTTTCCTGTATTTCTTACGGAGCAAGACTGCATGTTGTCTGTCACCGCGGGTAAATGCGTCATGCACCTTTCGTTTCATGTCTTTGCATTCGCAATCAAACCATGCATTACTTGGAAAGTGCTGTTTTTGGACAGGGACCTCCCTCACGCCGTAAGTGGTTTGTGCTGCCGCTGTGATGCAGCCTTGCAGGGCAGATGCCATTTCTTCAATATTCAAGCATCCTTGTGTGCAAGCAGGAAGTGACTCCTGCACATGCTCACAGAAAGTATCAGCCATGTGCCTCTTGTACTTGAACGAAAGAGGGAACTCTGTTCTAGGTTTGCAAGGCTTTGCAACAGGGCAATGCATGTGCAGCATGAGCTGAACGGGGACATGATCGGACAGTGGCAAGTTGTGTAGCACTTGCAATGTGCAGGCTGCATGTAGAATTTCTGGTGAAGCAACAAAGTAATCAACAGTGCTGGAACCATTGGCAGTATGGCAGGTGAACTCCCCTGTCATGTCACCAACGACCCTGCCGTTGAGAATGAGCAGTCCAGTTGCCTTGCACAGGTCCAGCAGGGAGCGCCCAAAGGCATTGGTGGTTTCATCTCGATTGCTCCTGTGCGGTACATTAGCTGGCAGGGACTGTGGCTCCAGGAGGACCGGTATCCCCCTACAGCCACATGATTCTTCGGTATCATGATCTAAAAGTGCTGCAGTCCTAGCATTGAGATCCCCTGCCAAGAGTATCAAACCATCTGCAGCTTGCACTTCTGCTATTGTGCTAGACAGGCAGTCGAACAAGTCTACGCTGTCCGGGTGGCGATGAATTGTTGCCTCTTTCGGGGCAATGTATGCCAGGCAGATATACAGATCTTTCTGCGGCGCACAACCCTTAAGCTTCAGCCAGACAATACCGTTGTGGGCATCTATACTGTGGACTGCAAAATGGTGGGCAATGGTGCTACGGATATAAACAAGTAGGCCACCAGATCCTCTACGGGCCCTGGTGTGTCTGTGCGAGCGTGGATAAGAAAGGCAGTCATATTCAGGCAGCACTGGTGGAGCACTGTCTGTTTGAAGCCAAGACTCTGTGATTAAAATAACCTCTGGTGGATCCTGTCTGCCATGTTCAAGTAGCAATGCTGCTTTACTTTCTGTGAATCCCTGAGCATTCCAAAGAAAGAAAGTCAACTGGCAGATGTGAGAGGTTTCAGGTGACTCCCCGTGTCCCTAGATGATGTGTTCCTGGCCATCGATGAAGAGTTTCTCAGCCTTCCAGAAGCAGCGCTTGTGGGCCCCCTTAGCCTCCAGGAATGCCGGCCAAGCCTTCTGCCGCAGCTCTTCCTGGGACTTGGTCAGGTCCTCCGAAACGCCCACCGTCTGGTAGCGGGTCCCTTGGAGTGACTTGCGGCCACGCAGTACTTTGTTGCGCTCCTGCACATTGGTAAGCTGCACAAGTACCTTGCGGGCTTTTGGAGTGCCAGAGGAGGATGGAGAGGTGCTGGGCTTGCCCACACGTTTTACTGACAGGACTTGCACATCACTGTGAGTGATCTGCAGGCACTCCAAGACAGTGTCATGCAGGCGAAGCTCAGTTTCTCCATCACTCTCAGACAGCCGTGTGATCACAAGGTTCCCTGAACGCCTTTGCTGGTCGGCAAGCTCTGAGAAGCGAGCATCGATGGCAGGTGAGGGGACGTTGCCTGGTGATGTCTTTGAGGCCTCGAACTTCTCCCTCATCTGCTGTATTTCCACCTTCAGTGGAGCAACAGCAGCTGAGACAGTGTCCTCGAGCCTCTCCTTCACTTGCTTGTCCACCTCCTTAGCCACCTCCTTGGACACCATCGGCATCACCTGTCGCAGCACAAGTTCTGCCAGCTTGGTGACCAAACCCTCCTCCATGGCTCTGACAGATGTATGCACGGCCTCTCTCACTTGAGCATCGAGATCAGCAATGCCGGATATGTATGGCGCGTCTGGTGTCCTTTCAGCCATTGGGGATGTAGGCTGAAAGGTCGCTGACTTTGCCGTAGCTGGCTGATTTCCCTGAACGTCCTCTACCAGCATATTTTGAATCGATAGGTGTCTTAAAATCAAAGATTGTAGACCAGTCTTCTCAGCACCGTGGCCGGACGCCTTGTTGACTTTGTCCATCTTGACTCCGTCACCAGCGAAAAGTTTCTTCCCGAGGGCTTTAAGCTCGGGGAGAGGCATAAACAGGATTGCATCGTAGTCATACATCTTCTCAGTTGCTATCTGGCACGGGATTAGGCTGGGACGGAAAGAAACCACCTGACCGTAGTATACAAGATGCACACTCAAGCGCCTTCCAGCAGAAGGCTCCTACTCGATTAAACTGCTGTTCTCGTTCCAATTTTCAAGTCAATGACACCCCTTCCAGCCGCCTAGCGCTGATCAGATGTCTGACTCCGATCGTCACAGTCAGCACCCAGCATCACATCCAAACACTCAGAGGACAAACTTGGAGACAGCCACAAGATCATCCTGCCTGAAGAACTGTACCGGGGTTGGAACCCTGAACGATTTGAAAACGAGTGAACAACCACTGACTGGCTGTAGGACCTGGGCAAATAACGCAGTCCACAGTGTCACCTGCTAAGCAGCAAACAAGAAAGTACAACCAACTGTGGTGTGAAACAGGTGTACTACAACAAGCTGGGCCTGCGCGCACTGCTCAAGCCGGACTGGTTCGCGCGCAAGGAGCGCGCCCTGCCGCGGCCGGCGCGGCCGCCGCCCGCCGTGGCTCCCAAGTGCGCCGCCTTCCCCTTCATTGTTCTTGATTTTGATTAGTAATGCCTTCATGCAACAGTGGCTGGCCACCAAGTGCACCGCCTTCTCGTCCGTTGTTGCTGACTTTGATGATTGACACCTTCATGTTGTAGTAATGGCCATTTAGCGCAGCCGCAGCCGCTTGTCATCACCAGTTGATGTTGCTGATTCCAGTAAGTGTGGGTCGGTGCAGAAGGGCTTTTGGTATTTGTTGATGATGTCCTATCTTCGAATTTGGATGCAGGTTTGATGAGATTGGAAGCTTGCCCCCTGTGTCCATAGTACAACCTGGAGCAACTGCTGCCATGGCATGAATTGCCCCGTCATATCTGCTGACCAATGCTGAAGGGGGAAAAATCTTCCCGGGTTGGTTTTGTGCCCATGTCTCACATGAAAGGTTTTGTTTATCTGAGTTAATGGGAGGCCATCAAGCCATCTTTTCACCCATGGAGGCAGGTCTTCACAGATTTTTGTGCTGAGGAAGGGACGTGTATTTCTAGCAGTGGCACTAACAGGGAATTGAAGACTAATACTCTTCATTTAGCTTTGGATCCAATGGCGTAGGCTACTGCAAAGAGACACCTTCTTACATGTATGATCCCTGTATATCCAGGACTTGTGTGAGGTTACCAAGGGAATTCAACATCATTGCTGATGTCATGCTCCATGCAAACAAAGAAGGGGGAAAAATATGCGTTGCTGCTAAATAATCTGCTTCATGATCAATGAAATATATAACTCTGTAATAATACGGTTCCAAAATTCAATGCCCAGAAGCAGGCTGCTCCTTTCATATGTAGCAGCGCTCGACGACTGAACTTTTTGACAAGCTTCCTGTACATCCATGTAGAACTGCTCAACAAGAAAGGCTTAGACCATGGTTGTAGCACGCTCTGCCATGATCTTGTCAAACTCCCACACTCCAAGACCCTTGCCAACCCGGCGTAGCTGCGCCACGTAGTCTGACACTTCCTTGACGCCTTGTGCCTGCAAAGGTGTCAGATACTCAGCAGGATGGCACATCGCCATTTAACTCAACACTCCCATAGCCATTCTAAGACATCCTCTCGTTTGGGACTTTGTACACTTGCACCGGGCCCTGCGCAGTGTCATAAATTGCCACACACAGCATCATGTAGCTTTGAACTAGCCAGACAAGTGTTCCACAGGTTGCGTGGCACAACTGCGTGCGTGGGGGAGCTCTGGACTATCTACTGGTGTTGACAGGGTTTTTCTTCCTGGTTGCAGGTTGGCTTTCCAACCCCTGTTTATCTCGTGTCCTGCTACTCTGATCTTGGTGCATACACTCTTTGACCGAGCCAGGTAGTTATAACACGTGTTTTTGTGACTTCCTGGCAGCTAGGGTTGCATGCTAGTTTCAGATTGTGATTATTTCGCCAGGTTCTACGACTAGTCAGCAGGGTATTCACTCGTTTTCACAACTGCCAGGTCAAAAGGGCTTTCCTGTCCATGATGAGGACTATTCGGCCCAGAGCATGGAGCACAACAGCAGCAAGTTTCTGCACTGGTCCCTACCTGCTCCGACAGCATCTCCTCGACGAAGTCAGCAAAGTTGGCGTCATTGTGCTTCTCGGCAACTTCGTGCAGCTGGAAGAGCATCTTGAAGTTGAGTTTCTCCAGCGCAAGGGCCAGCTCCATGGCATACAATGCATCGCCCTTCTCCTCGTGATTGTAATCTGATGGCGGTGCTGCAAGGGCTGCCAGCTTCACACGGCCTCCACGAGTTGCCTGAAGCACAGACAGCTGAGACGAACACAGGGTGCACACATACCAGTGTATATGCGTTGGTGCAAATTCACATTATATCAACTGTCAAGTTGCCAGTGCCACCATGACCCTTTTCAGAGCAATGACAAAGGCATACACGTGCTAGCAGTTTTGATGGACAAGAATGACTGCATTGTGTGTCACACAACTGAGGCACAACCCCTGCTCCAAGAGACAGTCTTGCAGCGACGACTGGTGCCAATTCCATCCACTCTTGTCAACCATGCGTTGCATTGTGAGATTATGCAGGCAGGCAGGCAGGCAAGGAGTGCCAAACCTGGAAGTCCATGAGCTGCTGTGCATGATTGCGCTCCTCCAAGCTTGATGCGCGGAAGAATGCGGCAAACCCGGTCAGACCCACATTGTCGCGGTTGAAGTAGTTGGACATTGCGTGGTACTGGTAGGACATTGAGTACTCATGACTGCAAACCACAGCCATCCAATTCATTGCGCACTCTTCATACTCTTCTTCTCGTTATATGCAGGCGTTATATGCATGCAGGATGAGCTGAACATGAAAAATGCAACTGCTGCAATTACGGATTCCACATTGCAGTCCTTGTCTCTGCTGCAGGGCCAAAGTGAAGTGACCATTACTGAACAACATTGAACACCCTCAATTGGATGGGAAGCTGAGGAAGAGATGCATACGACACTCACTTAATCTGCTCATTGACGCCCACTTCGCTGTCCTGATGGTAGTTGAGGCGGGCAAAGGAATCATCTACATCTGGGCTGTTCATCTCTGCCGTCTGCACCTGCTCCAGCTGCTGCTCTCCCTGTGAGTACAATTTTGTCAAGTAACACCCAGTTGAAAAGCACGGCAAGCAGCTTCGACAATTTTTTGGTTGACTTGACTAGGATATATGTCTATGACAACATGACAACAGTGTTGAGACCGTTAAAAGGAAACATTCCAACATTGAAGTGGAACTCGCACCGCTGGCATGGGCTTAAAGATAACTTCCTCGGCCGCGTACTCTGTGTTACCCTGTGCATCCTGCGTTTGCGCCCTGGTGAGCGTGAAGTTTCGTCTGTTGAAGTGGACAGGTGACACTGATGGCCTGCATAAGGCATAAATCAGGATTTGGTGTAAGAAAAAACCTAAAGATGCAAACTTCGGAACTCCATGCTGTGGTCACGCATGCAGCCACGAGCGCTGAGAACGATGAATATGCGGACTAACAATTTCAACGTCGTGACAAGCAGAAGAGACACAATTCCCAGTCAACCATCACAAAACATTGCTTTGAGGCATACCGCGATGTGGATGCCACTAGAGGAGCACCACTCCTGCACGACGTCGACAGCTGAGCCATCGCGGCTCTGCAGACAGAGCGGCCTACGAGCTGCATCGCGATATGAGCTGTTTGAATATCTCTGTACGATCCAATTGCAGTCTTCGCACAATTTCTGATCGCAAAGTATTGTCTTTCAACGTTAGAAATAAATCGGAGCAGTGAAACCGCTCTCCCAAGAGAGGGAGCTGCCGCTTGGTCGGAAGCTGGATGACAAGGACAATCCTAAGTAAGGTGCTCCCGTCGTGGCACCGCCGCATGAGGAGGCCTGTTTTGTCTCCATCCTTGAAGGGCTGGGATGATGTACACGCTGCTTCTTGTTTGTGGTCTATTCCTGTGCCGCACAGCTGATCTGTTTAGCCTTCGGTTCTTGTGCCATAACAAGCTAAGCAAACGATTTCAAGTACAGATTCAATTTCAAAACTTGGCAGCACACGTGGATTGCCCTGCAGCCGGCAGCACTGCAATTGGCTGGCTGGAATCTCCCTGAAGCCATCCGTGCCGGGCCGGCCCTGCCAGCTCAGCTGCCCGGCATGCATGCCCTCGGCATGCCAGGCAGTCGAGGCTCGACTATCGAGTTTGTGTGTTCTAGTGCTCCTTCGAAGAGGAATTTCCAAAGAGGTCCATCATGGGGCAACATGATCATCAACATCATCATGATGAGTGATGGCAGTGTGATGCATCACCATGATCACCATGACGGTGTCATATGGGAGATATGATGAGACTTTGCGCCCTGCCGGCGCCCAATCACCCAGCTTGCAAGCCAGGTGATTTGTGAAGAAGTACTTCATTCACCACTGATTTCATCATCATTGGGGTGATGCAAGCCCCTGGGGGCCATTGGCAGACCCAGGGTTTGCATGCTGGAGCAGTCACCTCGGATCCAATCATCACCGGGTGAGGCGCCTCAGCACGCCAAGCAGCCGAGCTTCTGTGTTCTCGTGCTCCTTCCCAAATAGGTCCATGAAGCAACATGATGTGATGGCAGTGTGAAGCATCAAGATTATTTATGGTGAAACTGTGCGCCCTGCTGGAGCCCAATCACCTATTGCATGGGTTCATCACTGATTTGGGTGATGCAAGCCCCTGGGGGCCATTGGCAGGCCTGCGTGGCCTCTCGAGAGTCCAAGGTTTGCACGCTGAGCAGTCACCCGCCACGAAGATGACAGACCAGCGCCTCCTGTACAAAAACGACCAGCAGACAGGACATGAGTCAAATTTTCTGCAACCTTTCTCTTCAAAAGATCATCAGCATGGCTTCGATTTCTGCCCGCTTCTTCGTCCTCGCGACCGTGCTCGGCCTCCTGCACGTTCAGCACGGTAAGCTAGAAAGGCGTCCTTGTTTTTACTAAATTCCGTGCGACGAGCTCTATCACGAAAAATTGTGGACTCTGTTTGGCGTTGTTGTCACGACGGAACATATACTTACTTCTTTGCGGTGTTCGCACTTTTATCCTTGTGTCCTAGTTTGCCGATGGCAATCCCGCGAAGGGCAGATGTCATTACTTGCGCAACTTATATGGCCATCTATATCGAACAGTTGAATCTGGAGATGCCGCTTATCGATCTCAAAAGTCTGTGTGTGTATAGAACACCATGGTCAGGGTTGCTTGCCTCAGGATGGGTTGCAGTCTTTAGGATGTTCGGAGTGGGTTGGCTGAGGCGAACTGGACAATACACCGACTGATTTCTTGTGGTTTAACCATTGATACAATAGCTGGACAATACAAACACAACTATGTTCACTTTGCTCCGTCCCGAGGGGAGCACCGGAATGCTGCTCTAACCATGTGCAGTAGGGTGGTAATTATGTGGATTGGTTCCAGCAACCCGCTGAAGCTCTCCTGTGTTTTGCAGCCGCAAGTCAAACAGTTGCCGCCGCCTCCTTCGGCGGTGAGCCCTTCCCCCATCTTTGGCTGCCATCTGAACGATGTCGGGCCGATTCAACTGCCGCACTTCACCCCTCTCGTCGGACCTGACTCCATTCATGACAATCGCAATCAGCAACTTTGATGCAAAATTATGACACCACCTATCGTCGGACCTGACTCCATTCATGACAATCGCAATCAACAACTTTGATGCAAAATTATGACACCACCTATCGACTGCGTGGACTTAGGGATTACCCTGCAATGCTCTTGTGCCACTGTCATTTTCTCCCCAGTGACCTCGTGATCACAGGACCTTGGGCAAACATCTCAGTCGTTTGCAGGTGGCGGCTATGGCGGTGGTGGCGGCGGCTACGGCGGTGGTGGTGGCGGCTACGGCGGTGGTGGTGGCGGCTATGGAGGCGGCGGTGGTGACAGCGGCGGCGGCGACAGCGGCGGCGGCGGCTATGGTGGTGGCGGCTACGGCGGTGCGTAAAATCCCCTTCCATTGTTGCCCTGAACCGGGGCAGCTCTAAGTACTGTCAAAAGCAGGCTGTGCCGAACCTAGGTATGAGTGGATCTGCAGCCGAAACGGACCTCGCAAACATGCCGTCATCAAAACACGAAGAAGGATGCTGTACATGTTAGGTACTCCGAGTACCTATAGCGAGGCTGATTGTGCCAATGCAGTAGCCGCATGTCACCATCTGAGGTAGCTGGATACTTAGTCTTGCCGCGAAAGTGGAGGAAAGTCTGAACTTTGCAATAGCTAGCCATTCAGCAGTCTCATCATCATAATCATCATTTGATCATTTGCTTCCAGGCACAACACTGAAGTCCAAGTTCCTGTAATTGCAGCGAGAGCCTCTCTCCTACACTTGCTGGAAGCACTCATATGACAACATGCATGACAACACTGGCAGCACGGTCGCACAAGTACAAAGCATTGCAGTACTTCAGTGTTTCAGGTCTCACAGAAAACGGGGCTCATTACCCCAAAAAGCTGTACTGAGGACGCACATTCAGTAAGTACAGCGGTGCTATATGATCAGAAGTACTACTGTAGCTGCTGTTGCGGATACTGACATGACACTAATGCTGTGTGCAGACCCCATGATGACCACCTTTGATGGCCACACCTTTGAGTTCGTTGGGGAGGTCGGCGCTTACTACAACGTCATCTCTGAGAAGCAGCACCAGGTGATTGACTCTCTCTGTAGCCTTCCCAATCAAAGTGCACGGCCACTACACGCAGACGCCACAACCCATGCTTTCTTTTTCCTGAAGTCATGGAAGTGGGATTCGACAAACCCTTGGAAGGGGCATTGTGTGCCAAAGATGCCGTATGAGCCGCCCAAGATCTGCCCCACGATGGGAGCCGATACAGTGCCTGCTGTGCCTGCTGAGTAATATATCATGATGCTTCTCAAATTTGAATGCAGCAGAGGACTTGACAATCAGGTCTTTCAACAGAGGATGGCCGAATGTGGAAGTAACTAAACCTCCTTGCAACAGCCAACTGACCGGATGGGCTGTGTGTGCCCAGGTGTCCATGAAGCTGAAGCTGGGACAGATGTGGGACCACAATGGAACCTACATGGACGGCATCGGCTTCAAGTACCAGGACCACGAGGTCATCATCGAGCTGGCAGCCGGTGACAACATGCACGGTGAGTAATGACATGCATGCTGATCGCTCTCTGCCTGCCAATGCAGCAATTATGCTTCTATGGTCCATTCTGGAGCGTATGTTGGGCTGCAGACACCACCACCAGCAACCCTTTCCTCGCAGGTTCAGCCATACTAACGGCTGCACCTGTTCAAACTGTTGTGCAGTTTCCTCCATTCAGTTGCAGATGCAGCAGTTGCATTCTGCCAGGCAAGGCTGGGAAAGCGTGTGATGGTGATGTTAACGAGAGGTCCAACAGCTGCTTTGGCAGATTGCAGTTGCTTTGGTGGCAGCGTCCCTTCTGTTTGGCTGTGTGGCTGGAAAGATGCATGACCCAAGTGTGTGGTGTGCCAGTGTACATGGATGGCAAGCGCCTGCAGATGGCCGTCGGCGAGACTGAGCAGGAGCACATCATGGGCCTGGAGGCCGGAGAGCTGATGCTGCTGTGGCAGCTGCACCGCCCCGACATGGGCCAGGCTGTCGAGATCACTACCGGTGAGTCGCCTCGCTGAGTACCACTGCACCCCGCTCTCCCCAGCAGCTTGGAATGGGGTTCATGTGGCTTCTCCGGCCTTGCGTGCATGTTGCAGAGCGTGAGGGCATGTGACGCCGCACATGCTGACATGGTCCATGTTTTGCAACGTTCTGGGAACACACCTGCATCTTCAACAGCGCTCCTCCAGTAGTAGTGTCCAGTAGCAGTCCCTTTCAGGACCTCGGATAGGTAGCCCCAGTGCCACATTCCCATGACGGCTTCCTTCAGGACTCTTTTGAGTGGAAAGAAATCACAGCAGTGCAATTTTGATGGGAAGATTGATTGTGTACTGCAGACCTGCTGTCGATGACCATCTTCCTTACCCCTGCCGGTACCCGCGATGAGGGCGGTGTGATCCAGCCCGCCTACCTCAACTTTGACGCTGCCCTGCTGGGTCCCCCCGCCAATGGCATGACGGTGCACCCCCCTGAATCTCCCCCTCAAGAATTGCCTCTCAAACGCAGAAAGCAGTGTTGCCTCAGCACTCTTGTGTTGAAGGACCCTTGTCTTAACCGTTCCTCGGATGTTCCAGAATGTGACCTGTCTCATCGAGTGCTGAGATCGAGGCGCCAAGGAAGGTCATGTTCCTGCAAATAAGCAACCAGCACTGTTCTGTTTGAGGCAGGCCAGTTGCACCTTGCTCTGGCCCTGCCATATCAGTAGCCCGGCAGAGGACTAACAAGACTGGTAACATGTACAGGGCATCATTGGAGAGAGCTATGCTTCCGTGGTGGCTGGCCCGGCCGCCGTGGCCGCCGAAGGCGACTTCAAGTTCCGGGGAGTCGAGGCCGATTACCAGATGGACTCCTACTTTGGAGCCACCCACAAGCACAACCTCTTCGGCGTCATCGCAACGGTGTCCCCGAAGCGCCGTCTTATCGAGCGCGCGTCCGTGGCGTTCCCTCTGCGCGCCAGAGCCGGCCCGGCCGCGCGCCCGGCCGCCGCGGCCGTTGCCCACGGCGGCAAGGCCGGCCGCAAGATGATTTGAATACGATTTTGTACCAAAACGTTGAGGTCGTTTGCACCACTCAGGAACCCTGAGTAAGCAAATCGGCAGGGAGCAATACACATGGGCGATCTCGTGTTTCCTCACGGAAGGGAATTTTCCATATGCCATTATAAGGCAGCTGTTTGCAAATGTGTCGCAGAGCTACACATAGTGCACGGTGTTTGGGGGGCAGCAGCTGCCTGATTGTGGCATCCAAAGTCTTCATTGCCTCAAGTAGATACTTTCAGTGGAGGGTTTCTATTGGGGCGCTGAAAAGTGACACTTGTGTTGATAGATAATATTGCCCCTGTAGCCATCCATTGCTCACATATAATGGTGCTTTTCCTGCGATTACAAACAAAAGGTACATTGTTTAGCCACCTATATTGATCATCAATTTGTTGTTGGAGTGCACATCCAGCTATGGATGGAGACAGCTATGCATGTGCAAGCCTTGGGAAACTCATGCAGGTGGTCACATTGGACTGGTGTTAATTGCAGCGCGGAAGGGCCTTCCTCTGCTGGACACATTGTATCAGGCAATAATTGGGTTGCTGCTTTTTTAACTTTGCCGTTGGAGAGATTGGAGAGTTGATTGGGAGCTAGTGTTCAAGCATCCTGTGAGAGCCTGTGCCTTTGTGCCTTCGCAAGCCTCCGGGAGTTTGAAAATATCTAGATGGCAGGGAAGGTCCTGCCTCGTTGTCAATTCCACGTGTTCATGTGATTTGACAAATTTGATGTATTTGTGATACAATTTGAAAAGCCAGTAGCGCAGTGGTCTGAATGGAGGACCTGTGCATATTACTGTATACGGTATCAGCTCCTATTAAGTTGCGTGGGGTTTAACCCAGAGACTTTGAGAATACAGATGCTTGTCAGAAGCAATGTAACATCACAAAGTTCTTTGGCTAATGTTGAATCCACATAACTCCCGCACATTTATTTCAAGGCAAGGTGCCCTTAAAGTGCACAGCACAGTGTAAGGCAAGTAATGCTGCATGTACATCGCGCGCATGCATGGACCAAATGGACATTCTTTAAATGCTGTGACACATACATTGCATGCATGGGTGATGGGCAGCCAGGCTACAACAGGATGTGCAGCCTGACACATCTTAATCAGCAGATTTTAACATGCACGCACAGGAGAATGCATGCAGGTGGTTGATCACCTTGATTCATCAGCCATTCCTGATTGGCCACGCAGTGCACATGGAGTGTGACTGATTGCCAGATCACCCCCTCCCGTTTGAGTTCTGCTTCACAAATGAGCTACTTGCTTCCCCATCTGCACACAGGGTTTGCTGTCGATCAAGCTATTCTTCCAACACAATTCAACAACCTTTCAATGGAATGTACGAGCTATTTGACTTGTGAAACCGCAATGCCAAAAGGGGGAGCTGCTGCTTGGTTGGAAGCTGCCATTCAGGCTGAATGACAAGGACATATCCTAAGTAGGGTGCTCCCGTCGTGGCACCGCCGCATGAGGGGGCCAGTATTTTCTCTGTCTGTCTAGGTTTGAGGGGCTGGGATGAAGTACATGCTTCTTGTTCTTCGTGGCTTCTGCCTGCACCCCGCACCTGATATCATATGATGTTTAGCATTTTGGTTCTTTTGCCGTAACAAGCTAAGCAGACGATCTCATTGATATTATCAAGTGCAATTCCCACTTGACAACTCCTGTAGAAGTTGGGAGCACATGCAGATTCCCCAGCAGCCCGGCGGCCGGCAGTACTGCAACTTGCCAATTGGCAATTGGCTGAAATGAATCTCATTAAAGCCTTCTTGTTTGAAGCCAGCTGCACCGGCTGAGGCGCCTTGACATGCCAAGCAGCAGAGCTTGTTTGTTCTGGTGCTCCTTCCTAGAAAAGCCCACGGGGCAGCATGAAGTGTAGGTATTGTGAACCATCATCATGATGGTGTCATTCTGCAGATCTGACGAGATTTGCGCTCCCATCGCCTGGCTTCTTCAATGGTATGGGCGTTACATGGGTTCATCTGATCGCCACGCCCTTGATTGTCCTACATCTCTTGATCTTATGTGATGCAACTGATGAGCAGACCTGCGTGGCGTCTCGAGAGTCGAGTGTTTGCATGCTGAGCAGTCACCCGCGCTCGACGATGACAGACCGGCACATCCAATACGAAAACGGACCAGCAGAAAAAACATTAGTCAAATTATCTCCAAGCTTTCTCTGCAAGCTTTCTCTCCAAATTTGATCAGTATGGCTTCGTTCTCTGCCCGCCTCTTTGTCCTGGCGACCTTGGTCGGCCTCCTTCACATTCAGCACGGTAAGCTAGAAAGGCGTTCGGCGTCTTTGCTTTTACTAAACTCCGTGCAACGAGCTCAAACAGGACGATTTGGAGCCTCTGTTTGGTGTCTTCACGACGGATATGTATTTCCTTATTTGCGGTGTTCGCACTTCTGTCCTTGTGCTAAATTTGCCGTTAGCGATCCCGGGAAGGGCAGATGTCGATATTTGCGGCAAGTTTCACGGCCATGTAGACCGGCAGCATGGTTATGGAAATGCCGCTTATGGTTTGTAACACTTTTGGAAGACGACACACTTGTGAAACACCATGATCAGGTTTGCTTGCCTCAGAGTGGTTTGCAGTCATTGGATTGCTCGGAGGGATTGGCTGCCCCGAACTGGACAATACACCAATTAACCACATGCATTTTATTTTATTTATTATTAGTTAGAACATATTGTAGCTACACGATACAAATAAACCATATGCACTTCGCTGTGTCCCGAGGGGAGCACCGGAATGCTGCTCTAATTTGTTCTAGCAACCCTCCGAAGCTTTCTTGTGTTATGCAGCCGTCGGCCAAGGAATCTCGTCGTCCTCTTTATCCGCCTCCCGCGGCGGTGAGCCCTTCTCGCATCCTGACTAATATCTGGTCGCATCGGGCCGAGTCAACTGTCGCACTTCACCCCTCTCGTCGGACCTGACTCCATGCAAGACAATCACAGTCAAGAGATTTGATGCAGAACTATGACACCACCTCTAGACCCCGTGCCCTTATTCAGATTACCCTGCAGCGCTCTTGAGCCACCAGCATTTTCTCCCCATCGATTTCGTGATCACAGAATCCGGGGTAAACATGTCAGCCGCTTGCAGGCAGCGGCTACGGCGGCGGTGGCGGCGGCTACGGCGGCGGTGGTGGCGGCTACGGAGGCGGCGGTGGTGACAGCGGCGGCGGTGGCTATGGTGGTGGCGGCTACGGAGGCGGCGGTGGTGAGAGCGGCGGCGGTGGCTATGGTGGTGGCGGCTACGGAGGCGGCGGTGGTGACAGCGGCGGTGGTGGATCTGGTGGTGGCGGCTATGGCGGTGCGTAAATCCCCCTTCCATTGTTGCCCTAAACCGGGGAGCTTCAAGTATTCTCAAAAGCAGGCTATTTCAAACCTAGATGAGAGTAAAGATGAAGCTGGATGAGACTCTGTTAACAAGCCGTCGTCCAAACGTGAACAAGGACTGCACATGTTAGGAACTCGCCGTAGGCGAGGTGAGTGCGCTAATCTCGTGTCCCCATGTCACCGTTACTCCTAGCGGATAATCTGGCCTGGCCACAAAGTTAGGTGTGAGCATGAACTCTGCAGCACTAGCCACCCAGCTGCAAGCTGCAAGGGCACTTTCACCATCATTTAATCAATTTGTTTCCGGGCACAACATAAAATATGCTTTCTTGTTGACATTATCATACTATCAAGGCACCTGGCTGTTTGGCACGGATGCTTTTGAAGCTAGAGTCCTGTGCAGCACTCACTAAAGCGATCATAAAAACATCTAGCATGATAAGCACGGATGCATGGCTACAAAGCATTCCAGAACTGAATTGACAGAAAACAGGGCTCAATACCCCGGACGCAGTTCTGAAAGTAGGATATGGTCCAGCTATGTGATCAAAAGTACTACTGTAGCTGCTCTGGCGGATACTGACATGACTTTTTATGCTGTTCACAGACCCCATGATGACCACCTTTGATGGCCGCACCTTCGAGTTCCTTGGTGAGATCGGCGCTTACTACAACGTCATCTCTGAGAAGCAGCACCAGGTGACTGACCCTCTCTGAAGCCTGCCCAACCACAGTGCAAGGCCACTCACTAAATGCAGATGCCACAATCCATGCGTTTTTTTGCCTGAGGTTATTGGAGTAGGATTTGACAAACTCCTGCAAAGCGCATTGTGTGCCCACAGATGCTGTATAAGCAGCCCAGATCTGTGCAGCCCACACTGTCACAGTGTGCCTGCTACGCTTGCTGAGTAAACAACATAATGCTTCTCGTGTTTTGAATGCAAAAGAGAATTTGACGATAAGGTCTTGCTGTATTTCTTTGCCACAGCCAGGTTATTTGATAGGCTGTGTGTGCCCAGGTGTCCATGAAGCTGAAGCTGGGACAGATGTGGGACCACAATGGAACCTACATGGACGGCATCGGCTTCAAGTACCAGGACCACGAGGTCATCATTGAATTGGCCGCTGATGACAAGATGCACGGTGAGTAATGAAATGCATGCTGATCACTCTCTGTCTGCATCATCAGGCTCGGCCTCCACACCCAACATGTCCAGACAGCAAGGCTTCCCTCGCAGATCCAGCCAAACTAACAATGGCTGCCGTACAAAGTATTGTGTAGTTTCTTCGGTCTAGTTGGAGTCGCTGCAATGCACCTTTCCATGCAAGGCTGGAAACGTGTGTGATGTTGATGATAACAAGAGTCACATCTGGTTTGGCGGCAGCCTCCCTCGTTCAGATGCCGTGCGGCTGTAGAGATGCATGAACCAAGTGTGTGGTGTGGCAGTGTACCTGGACGGCAAGCGTCTGCAGATGACTGTGGGCGAGACAGAGCAGGAGCACATCATGGCCATGGAGGCCGGAGAGCTGATGCTGCTGTGGCAGCTGCACCGCCCCGACATGGGCCAGGCCGTCGAGATCACCACCGGTGAGTGTTGTCCTCAATTCCTGAGTGCACCCCATTTGCAGCAGCTCTAAATGAAAGTCATGTCACCACACTGGGGGCTTGCGTGCTTCCTGCAGAGCATGAGTGCATGTGATGCGCCCCATGCTGACATGGTCCATGTTTTGCAATGATCATGAGAACATGGGAACACACCTGCATCTTCAAAAGTGTGTCAACCAAAAGTGTGAAAAATGTTTCCCATGACGGCTTCCTTCAGAGCTCCTTGTGGGTGGAGGGTGTTCCATAGCAGTGCGGTTCTGATGGGAAGATTGATTGTGTATTGCAGAAATGCTGTCGATGACCGTCTTCCTTACACCGGCCGGCACCCGCGATGAGGGCGGAATTATCCAGCCCGCCTACCTCAACTTTGACACTGCCCTGCTGGGTCCCCCCGCCAGTGACATGACGGTGCACCCCCCGGATGTCCCCCCGCAGAAATGCCTTTCAGCTGGAGGGGCAGCAATGGCCCAGCACTGTTCAGTTGAAAGATCCTTGCCTCAACCGCTCCTTGAATGCTTCAGTGATGCGGCCCGTAGCTGAGATTCAAGTGCCCATTAATGTTCAAAGGGACAGCCAGCAATGTTCTTTTTGAGGCAGACCCGTTGCACCTTGCTTTGACACTGCCTGATCAGCAGCCCGGCAGAGGAGTAACAAGACTGTTAACATGTACAGGGCATCATTGGAGGAAGCTACGCATCCGTGGCGGCAGTCCCGGCTACCGCTGACGACTTCAAGTTCCACGGTGTCGAGGCCGATTACCAGATGGACTCCTACTTTGGCGCCACCCACAAGCACAACCGCTTCGGCATCATCGCACCGGTGTCCCCGAGGCGCCGTCTGATTGAGAGCACGCCCGTGGCGTTCCCTCTGCGCGCCAGCGCCGGCCCGGCCGCGCGCCCGGCCGCACGCTCGGCCGCCATTGCCGTCGCCCACGGCGGCAAAGCCGGCCGCAAGATGATTTAAATTTGAATTGGTGACTTGATTTTGTGGTCGGGCACCACTTGAGAACCCTGAGTAACTGTACAGACAAGGAGTCGTAGATCTGGGCAATGAAGTGCTTGTCACGAAAAGAAAGTACGGTATCCCACATGCCATTATGATGGCAGCTGCTGCACGTGTGTTGCAGAGCTGCATAAGGGTAATTAAATACTAACTAGTTAGTATTTAATTACCCCTAGAGCTGCACGTCACGTACAGCTACGGCGTAGTGTGCAGTGTCTGAGGGGCAACAGCTGCCATCATGGCATTCAAATTCTGCAGTGCCTCAAGCTGGAATTTTTTTAGAGCTGCCTTATGGTCGCTGATTCGTATACCTTGTGCAGATAGATACTTTTGCCCTGCAGCCATTCGTTGCTTACATACTATGATAGTATAGTAAGTATTATGATAGGGGTGCAATTTTTTTTCCAAATAACAAAAGAAGGGTCAGTTGGCTTGCCACCTACTAGGATTAGTAATTCTATCATCACTTTGTTGTTGGCCTTTACATCCAGCTATGGATAGATTTATATGGCTGTGCATCTGCAAGCCGTTGAAGCAGCCTGTGAGAGCCTGTGCCTTTGCAAGCCTCCAGAAGGTTGAAATGATATTGATGGCAGGGAAGGTCCTGCCTCGTTGGCAATTCACCATGTCATGTGGCTTGCCAAAATTAATGTGTTTGTGCTGTGACGCGAGGGGCCATATTTAAATCCCGGATTTGAATTTGGGACTTGTGCACTTTTTGCGGTACCTATTAACTTGCTGTGATGTTTTTATAAGAGACTATGAGAACTACCAATGATTGTCAGAACCAATGTAACATCACATAAATTTTGGTCTAGAGCTGATTTAATACCCTTCCTTGCAAGGTTAAAGCTTCAAGTGCCGCCACCCTTCAAGGCAAGGTCTCCGTACAGCGCACAGCACAGTGCACTGCAAGTAGTGCCACATAAAATTTGTGCGCATGCATGGACCGGGGCCCGGTCTGTTGGCCATTGGACTTTCTTTGACTGCTGCGAAAGGTGAACGTTGCATGCATGCATATGCAGGCATATGGGTAATGGGCAGCCAGGCTACAACGTCGCGAGTTGACACAGTGTGATGAGCAAGTATCAACATGCGCGCACAGCAGGATGCTGATGTTGACAGAGCATGGGTAAGGAGAAAGAGCTCGCATCGGGGAATGAATATCATAGCATCCAGCGCCAGTGGGATGAAATTGATTAGCGACCCCGGGGCCCCGGAGCTCGTTCTCCTTACCCGTGCTCTGACATCAACAGGAGGTCGATCGCCTCGTTTTCTCAGGCCGTCCTGATTGGCTACAAGGTGCACATGGTGGGTGACTAACGCCAGGTCACCCTTTCCAACAGCAAACCACACAAAGTGAAGGGATGCAGCTACAGAACAGAATTTTCTCAGGTCGTGTGATTGCAGCTTCTTGAGGGTAGCGCTGTGGGAGCATCTACGGGAGTTCTGCTTCACAAATGAGTTACTTGCTTCCCCATCTGCACACAGGATTTGCTGTCGATCAAGCTATTCTTTCGGTAAGACACGTGACTTCGGTTCACTTTTTTATCATTCTGGTTAGTTACACTATTTTTCCACCTATGTGTTGGTCGGGTCGGAGTGTTGCAACGTGTGCAAGGCTGTTTCAGGAAGAATCGAGAGTGGTGATCATTAGATTTGGTCACGACTGGGACCAAGTATGCATGCAAATGGACGAGGTAAGCGATACAGTGGACTTTTACACCCCTACGTTGTATTCCCAGCCTGCACAGCCGCTGCTGAAGTATGCAGAGGGAAATTCTGCCGGTTGCTTCAGTTGCTGAACAGCCCTGTGTTGCACCAGGTTCTGGCTTCATGCGCCGATCAGTTGAAGAACTTTGCTGGTGAGCCGGGTTTCAGAGCATCACTGAACGAATTGGATGTCTTGCTGCATAGCTGACATTCTGCTGTATGCCTGCACTCTTATTGGCGCTTATACTCTTGTCGGTGCTTATACTTCTCATATTCATCTCTGAGACCTGCACTGCTGTGCAGTGATATACTTGGTGGATATTTCAGAGTGCCCAGACTTCAACACAATGTACGAGCTGTATGACCCATGCACAGTCATGTTCTTTTTCAGGAACAAGGTATGTCACAAGTCCTGATCATTCCTCCCAGCAAAACTAAAGTGCATATTATGCTTTTATGCCCATGCACAAATATTCTAAGTGCATGCATTTAGAGAAGGTTGAGACATGGGTTGGTGCTTGCAGCACATCATGATTGATCTGGGGACCGGCAACAACAACAAGGTAACCCATCTACGCCGCAGAAAAAGGCAGTCTTGGAGAGGACTTTCTGGTGCTTGCAAGATTGATATTGTTCAGCAATCTCCAAGGATGACAACAATGAAACCTTCATGCTGCTGTGTATGCAGATCAATTGGGCCATGACGGATAAGCAGGAGTTCATAGACATCGTGGAGGTGGTATACAGGGGAGCGCGGAAAGGGAGGGGTCTTGTTGTGTCCCCAAAAGGTGAAACTCCCGATATTTTCAGGGATCCCTGCCCAGAACCCTTGTCCAATCATTGCACATTCTTTTTTGTAAAAACAGTGCATTGCTTGTTGACCCTGCATACCGTGCAGACTTGCATACAGGACAATTTCTGCATGTAGACTGTGGGTCATGATGGTGCATGCTGTGTCTGCGCAGATTACTCGACCAAGTACCGGTATTGAGGAAGTTTGGAATCTGGCAGTTTGCAGGCATGCAGCCTATTGCTTGGTGTGGCAGTCCAGGGGGAGTGCGAGCTTGCCACATCATGTTTTCAGTCGATGTGCAGCTTTACAAGCGGGCCTGCTTGTGTATGTTCTCTAAGCAATCATTGCTTTTTGCTATTTCTATGTCTAAACCGATACAGTGCAACACCTGGACAACCCAGCAAACCACCATTGTTCTGGACAGCAGCATGCCAAATCAATCAGGCATTGCTTGTCCTGCAAGGGAAGCACATCATTTGCTTGAAGTGAACAGTCCTACGAGTGATTTTTTGCCGCCATGATTCAGCAAAATACAGCGTTGATCCGTTGTCTGCAACATACTACCCCATGGGGTTCCATTGAGTGCCGACTACTGTATGCTTCACCTCAAGGTTGCCAGTGCTTCTGTTGAGAGGAATATGCCCATGTCCTAGCAGCAGTTCCTACAGAACATGTGTTGCTGTCAAAACTCGCCTGCTAAATATAGAAGGGCCACTTGTGTTGGCGCCCTCAGAAAAAGGGGTAGCAGACCCACTTATGCGAGGGGGTTGCTTGCCACAACTGCAAATTCTGTTGAGATGTCATATCAACGCCTTTCTGCTCACAGGTTCGAATTCACACATCAAGATCCGCTACCTACCACACTGAGAAGGAAATGGTGAAGATGGTCACTAAAAACAGTGACAGCAGTTCTCACAGATCACAGCAATGCTGGATGGAGATTGGCAGACACAAAACACACAAACAGTATCTTGCTCAAACTAAAGTTTTAACACAATCATCAAAGGGGCTGATTATGCGGTGCGCATGCTTGTGGCCGCATCTTGATAGGTACTTGGCTCAGTTTGCTGTGGACTGTCTCTATTGACGCCCCTCCACAATGACTCCCTCTTGATCGGTGTTCAACAGCCCTGCTCACACGCTCTACCATCTGGCGTCCTGCCATTTCTTGAGGGTATCCCCTTGAACCATTTCCATGATTGAATCTTTCACTGCTGGCATCCTCCTGCCCAATGGCAGCACTGCGCCAAAGCTGGCTGGCTCCGACACAGGTCACAGAGTACCCGCATCTTGGGCAGACTCTGTTAACATGTACTTGCAACCTCTGCAACGAGATGATCAATTATTCTGATAACGCACGGCTGCCAAAGCCCTGTGTCCGCAAGGCCTGTCAAGCCAGGGACTCTCTGGAAGCATGCCCTTGCATGATGCCTTGAAGGCATGCTGATGCAACAAAGTGCAGATCCAGGTGGTTGACTGAGGGGATGGTGTGCATGCAGAGACCATAACGTCGCCACGTCGGAACATAGGTCATCTCCAGCTATCGGCCGTGCATGTAAAGCGCGCATGCAGGAGCCAAGTCAGGACTCAGGTCCTCTCTAATGACTGGCGGTGGGGTATGGGGGCCAGGGGCAGTTGGCACTGTGATGTTCCCTCCAGCCGGATCCCCAGCAGCCCAGCATCTGACATCTGGCGGCTGCCCAACCGCGTCACCTTGGCTTCCCTCAGCGGGCTCTCCCTGGCTCCATGCCTGATCGCACCGCAGGAGTCTGTCAGTCAGTCAATCACACCTTTTCCAGCCGCGGAGGGCTGATCAGATTTCTGACTCTGATTGTCAGAGTCAGCACCCAGCATCATATGTCCACAGATTCACAGAGGAACACGGAGACATTCACAAGATCACCGTGCCAAAAGAACGGGACCATGGTTGGAAACCGCAGAGTCAGTTCCCTGGAAGCCGTTAAGGCAAGGGACCCAAGATGGAGGTTACCATTGCCGCCTAATCAACCAGGTCCTTCGCTGCAGCCATGAGGACCTTTCAGAGCATTTTCTTGGGCAATTGCCGTAGATCAGCAACTAGAAGTTCCTCCCGGGTGTGCAAAGATGCAGTCCACCCGTTATTGCCGCCGCTTGGCAAAGCTTGAAAGCCTGTTTGCACCTCTTGAGTATTTGTAGGGGTATGCTCTAGTTTGTTCAGAAGGACAGATTTTTGTCGAGTTGGCGGAGCATGCCTGCTTTCCATGCGCTCGGCGAGGTTGAAGGGGAAGCTGCCGGACAGCTGCCGGCTTGGCTGCCGCATTGGCAGCACGCTGGCGCTGGTCGCGTTGGGGCCGTCAAAACGCAGTGACACGCCCGACGCCGCCCGATTCTCCGGCCGCAGCCCCTGCCGCATCGGCATGGCCGTCACCTGCGTGTGCAGCACATGCACACTTGTAAAAGGTATGACCAACAGACTGCATCACATGATCAACCCTGTTAGGACACTGTCTACCGAGTTCATGAAGTCCCCAAGACACTGGTAAAAGTATTCCCAACCCTCATTCCGGCGCTTCATTTGTGTTCCAGTACTTCATTGTGTTCTCATTGCTAACACCGAACCTGCAGCGTGACGCCCTCCACAGCTCCGTCCTTGTACTGCGCCGGCGGCTGCTGGTCCATCGCAGAGGAGATGTACAGGCGCGGACTGCGCTCCTTGCTGTGCGGGTGCTGTACCCCGAACAACACCAACAACGCCAGATCCGCCAGCACCAGACCCAGCAGCCCCAGGAAGACCACATTCGCGCGCCGCTGCACCGTTTCCATCCCCGTCGCCAGTAGCCGCCGCCTCCCGCTGCCCCCACCGACGCCACTGCTGGCCGGCTGGGACCCCCCGCTGCTGCCACCCACACCCGGCTGGGTCCCCCCGGGCCCTACCGGCTGCTGTCGGGGATCCCCCAGACTGGATCCCCCAGGCCCGCCACCGCTCCGGGTACCCCCGATCACCGCCGCCGCCCCTCGGGGATCCCCCGAACCGTCTGCGCTACTACCGCCAAGCAGCGGTGAGCTGGCGCCAGCTGTGCCGAGGCTGCCACTGGGAGTCGGGACTGTGCTGCTTGGAGCCGGGACACTTGTGCTGCTGCCGGTGCTGCTGGCATTCTGCAAGGTGCTTGCGGCCTTGGCCGTGATGCTGCTGTCCAGGCCGCTTATGATGCCGCTGAGGCCCTGTAGCAGCTCTGGTGGCAGTTGGGGCAGTTGTTGCTGTTGTTGTTGCTGCTGCTGTGCATTCCCTCTTGCATTGTTGATCTGGTTTGCCATTGCTGCAGCAATGTCTTGGGTCTGGTGCTGCAGCGGGCTTCCATTTGGAAAGGCGCCAATCGCTGCGGCCTGCACAGGGACGTCATGGCTTTGCATTATGGCAATGCCCACATCCACATAAGTCACACCTCACACCAGGCAACAGAAGTGTACAGTGGAAAGCGGCTATGATGAGGAAACTGCAAATCCTGCTGGGATAATTGAATGTAGGAGGGGCGAGCTCACCCGTCTTTGTGTGTTGGCCACATTGGTCTGGGTCATCAGCATCGCTGTGAGCACGCACATGAGGCCCATGATGACACTGCGCGCTCCAAACCACTCCTTATACTGCACCAGGCCGGCTGCAACTAGTGCACCCAACTGGAACCAAATTATCCACCATTGAAGCTGTACACAGGCATAAATCGGGTTAGTAAATGGATTTTTAGCTAGCTGTTCAACGGATCAGTGCGTGCGCTGTTGCAGTTTATACCAAGTGAATAGAAGGAACAGCTGATCAAAAAGTATTGCCCCAGGTTATGCTCGTTCTGCCTTGCTCTTGCACAACAGTATAAGGATTACAGAAGCATCTGTACGTGTCGAAGCTCAATGTGCATTTTTCCTCCTCGCGGAATACAAGAGGCCGGTCCTCCGAGATGTGGTCTATGGGTCCAAGGAGTGCGTCAGAGTCATATTGCCAGTGCATCAAGGTCATGATCGATTGATCTCCAAAACTCTATCGCATTGAATATTCATCACATTTGATCTACGTCTACGAATGTCTGCATTTTTCCATTGAAAGAAACTTCCAGTACACCGGGACGCATGCCGGAACCTTTCTCAGAAGGTCGCAGTCTATCGATCGAATCTATAACCACTTATGTGTTGAAGATATGCACAGACTTCACCTCTTCTGCATTGCTGGGATCCTGGTAGATCCTGGATAGTGCGGCCAGTCCGGACAGTCCAATCACCCAGGACACGAGCGCAAACACAAGGGCGATCCAGGTCAACAAGTTCACACGGCGGCCCCAATTGGCCATCGCGCCTTATTATCGAGTCACCTACCAGATCTATACCTTTTTCTAAGTCCCATCGACAAGTTACCTGCTGCTTGAAGAGGGGGCAGAGGCCCATAAGGAAGTCTCCGGAGAGCTCAGTCGGTTTTTCTGGCGAAATCTCGAAAACGCACAACCGGTACCGGCGATTTGGCGGAACTGTGACTCTATTCTCGGACCGAGATGTCGGTCCGCCGGAACGCACAATGACAAGCTGAGCACAATACTCCGCTTAACTTTGCGAGAAAGACGAAGAAGCAAAGAACTTCCTTGGTTGTGAGCACACGATGAAAGGAAATCTGCACTGACATTGAAATATGCTGCGGACATGCACTCTCTAGCCAGCATGTTGTCGGTAGCAATAGGAATTGCAGCTGCTGCAGTCTCACTGCTGCTCTATATTGAACCGTCACCCGCAACTGTGTTTTCAAGCTTGCCAGATTTTCGGCATGTGGAGATCGGGGTGAAGGGTGGGCAAGCAGCTCTACAGCGATTCTCGAAAGGCTTGCGTTTCCAGACAATCAGCAATTCCAACCACACTAATCACGTTGAAAATGAAGACACCTTCCGGGAGCTGCATGCATACCTTGAGGATTCATTTCCTTTGGTGCATGAGCAGCTGCACGTGGAGCAGGCAAGCGATCCCGCAGCCCTCAAGCCACTTACTGGATCTTTGAAGGTTTTGGAACGTTCCATAGTGTCACTGAACTTTAAAAACCCACTTGAAATCAATAACATATGGGAAACTCATCTGGCCTTATCCAGGTGAATAAGTGGAGCCTGTTGTACGTATGGAGAGGCACTGATGACACCTTGAAGCCAGTGCTGTGCGTTAGCCACTTGGATGTGGTACCAGTCACTTCATTGGCTGCATGGACGGAGCCACCTTTCGGTGGCGTCATCAAGGACGGGTTAGACTCCTGCTTTCGCGCACTGCAAGCAGACACCTGTGTGTGCACTTTCAACCTGATGTGCTGATCACCTGTTCTTGGAGGACCGCATAGTATTCTGATGTCTCATGCAGCATGTCTTTTGCATGCTCAGGTATGTCTGGGGCCGAGGGGCGCAAGATGTGAAGGTCACAGTCTTCGCGCTACTGGAGGCAGTAACAGCACTCCTTGAACAAAGGTATGCATCTGAAGGCCCCACAACATCCCATCATGTCAGCAGCCCGTTTTGCTTCAAGCTCCTCTGATGTAAACATCCAGCGAATGACACCGGATTCGCAATGGGCAGTTTCTGCAGTGCCAGATGCATACTTCAAGGCTTAAGCCAATGCTCGATCAACAGTGCTTTGGTCACAGTGTGTATATCCCGCCTTGCAGGTTTGCACCAAAGAGGACACTTTATTTGGCATTCGGCCATGATGAAGAGGTGGGGGGCGGCAAGGGAGCCAAGGCTATTGCTGCCGTGCTGGAGGCTCGGGGGGTCCAGCTGGAGTTTATCCTGGATGAGGGGGGACCCCTCTTGGTAGATGGGCTGCGGCCATTTGTTAAAAACACAGCTGTCGCGCTTGTGGGCACTGCAGAGAAGGTGCCTCCATGTCACTCTCAATGCTCTGGTTGCACAAGGATGCGTCGTGCTAAACATGGTGCTAGCAGGCAGCAACCCTGCGAAATGAAAAATTGAGTGCATGGTAGGATCTTTAATTGCATCTTGCCTGGGTGGCAGGGGTATGTGAGTGTGGATGTGAGCTTGGAAGGCAAGGGAGGACATTCTAGCCTGCCGCCTGTGGATGGATCCATGGTATGCTGCTTCCCTTACCCCCATTCTATTTAATCATCGAATGGATGTCAATCAGCCTGTCCTTTCTGCAATGTGCACGTGTAGTGGATGTCCAGCATATATATAGGATATGGGCAAAATAGAAGATGACCAGCAACCTGCTAACTGGTGTTGTCTTTTGCACAGGCAGTCTCACGGCTGGCCAGGTTGCTCACTGCAATTGATGGCAGGCTACCACCGGCAAAGATCGTCTCGCCAACGCTGGAGTTTCTGCAGGGCGTGGGACACGCCAGTGACAACCCAGTAATCAGATGGGTTCTCTCACGCTGCCACACCTGGTGCGCTGCTCCCGGTATCTGCAAACTCTAGATACCAGTCCCAAATGTCTGTGTGGCGCAGTACGCAATCTCATGTTCTATGTCAGTTTTTGTCGAGTCACACCTCTGAAACAAGCAGACAGACCGAGTCCACAATGGCAGAAGATGGGATTCGCAGACGCAGCTGCCTCCTTTCAGCTGCACTTGGTCATATCTGTCCATCGCAAGGATTGCCAATCTGATGGAGCCTGTGCTTCATTTCTTCAGCCTGCTTATGCATCTGCAGGACGCTACCCAAAGACCTCAAATGTTGCAGAATGAAGGACATTCAGTCACCTTGCGCAATGCCCTCTCGGGACTTCAGGCCTCTGTGGCAGCTCCTGGCGTGCTTCCAAACGACTTCAGATGTTCCAAAAGAGATGCTACAGAGCCTAAGCACTGTCCATTTAAGCCGCTGAGACAGGTGCTGGTGCGCTGCCTTGCGACACATTCAGGGCAGACTTGCCGATCGAGCAGCCTGATGAACTGTGTATTCAGGCCACTGAGGCAGCTGCTGGCGCAATTTCAAACGGCTTCAAATGTGCCAAAAGCGGGACTACAAAGCCTCAAAACTGTCTGTCCATGCCACTGAAAGAGGTGCTGCGACAGACTTCTGGGACAAACTTGCTGATAAGAAGCCTGATTGACACTGTGAACTGCCGCTGTTCAGGCCGCTGAGGCAGCTGCTGGCGCGCTTCCTGGCGGCGCAGCCGGGGGAGGTGGCGTCTGGGGTTCGCACCACCATTGCGGCCACTGGAATCACCACGCATCCGTCCGCCGGCAACGTGCTGCCCTCGCTCGCAACCGCGCGCTTCAACTTCCGCTACCTCCCAGGTGAAAAGCCTACCATGACTGAGGGGTAGACCCACTTGGCGGGGTGCTCCTTGCCGCCCTCAGCCTCGGCTGCATGCTTGCCATTTGCCAGGTCCTCAGGGACCACCGCGTTCTCCAGCTGCAACTCTTTCCCACATACGCCTGTGTCAGCGGCCCAACTCGCTTGAACCAAGGAAAGCCTGCAGCAGCACGAGGGCAGTGGGGGCGCCAGAGAGTGAGAGGAAGATCTGCCCGCTCTTCCCTCTATATGGCAAAGCATACTTGCAGCGCCTAGTGGCGAGTATTCTGTGCCAAGGGCAGAGAAGTGTGAGTCTGTTCAAGGCTTGATGCTGGCAGATGGCATATATCATTGCCATATGCCACCACAGGACTGGACTGTCAGTGACTGATCACAGCTTGGAGACAAGAGGCAACTGTTTGACCCTTAAAGGATTACCAGCTGGTTCATGCACATCCCAAATGCCTGCCATTATCAATGACCCAGGGTGGAATAGTTTCAGTCACGGTGTGGTGATGCAGGCGAGGAGGAGGACTTTGCACAGAAGTATCTGCAGGCCTTCTTGAAGGCGGATGACAAGCACGGCAACTCGAGCCTGCACATGCCCGGTCGCTTTGAGATGGCGAGCGCTGTAACGCCCGTAAACAGCAGCGCCTTTGCCCTGGTGCGCCAGGCGATCCTGGAGACCCTGGCGAAGGACCGGGTGCGATGCTCTCGCACATTAACAATTTCTCATGCGCTCTCCTCATGCTGGCTGGTGACTGACAATGGAAGCCTGCTCAAAGAAACCATCGATGGTTTGTCAATAAACATGGAGGACTGTTCGCAAAATCAAGTTGCAAATTGTGTATAGGAGACACTACACATTACCGGTCAGTTTGATGAAAGTGTTGATTGTGCTTGTTGCCTTTTGGGAACAGTCTGCTGCGCTCTTTCTGTCTACTGAGTGTGTACTTGCGCCTGTGGTGCTGCACTATGCCGACTGAGATAAGTTGGCTGTGCAGCCTGCTGCAGTCCCAGAATCTGCACTTTGAACCTCAGAATTTTCTTGAGCAGTTCTGAATTTCTTTTTCAGAAGTGTGATGTGCTTCCTGATCAGGCGGTGGCGGTGGTCCCCTTCCTGCTGACGGGGGGCACAGACTCCAAGCACTATCAGGCGCTGTGCGGCGGTCGCACGCTGCGCTTTGCGCCGCTGGCGATGAACCGCACGGCCGGGGATTTGAAGAGAGTGCATGGCATCGATGAGCGCGTGTCCACTGAGGCATACCTGGATGCTATCCGCTTCTTCACCCGCTTCCTCACCCTGGCCCTCGCCTGATTGGCTGCCAGCAGGGTGCATTTCAGTTCTGTGCGGACAGTGGGCTTCGCCAGTAGTCTGAGAATAGCATCATGCACATGTGGTACAGCACTGCAGTGACTGTTGTGACCTGTGGCTTATGACGTCTTACAGGGCATGAGCTTGGAGCCTGTGGTGTGGACTTTATGGACCACACTGTTACACCATGGTCATGTACTGTCAATGCCGCATGTGCAGCTTGATGCGGCTTCAGCACAATAGTTATCAGAAGGGATAATGTACGACATATCGTGGCCCATTCGAATGTATGGAATGTATGGAATTCCCGGGGATTGATATCAGATCTCGAGATTGGTAGTCCACTGGTGACCAGTGACTGGTCCACTAGTCCACGTGGCTAATAGCCGGGCTACTGTGAGGCTGGCCATCCAAGAGCCTAGGTGGATATGGACGGCTAGAAGGATGTTGATTTGCCATTGATCTATGTTGAATTCCTCAGAAATTTGTCAATCTAGAGGCATGCATTTCTGGCACGTGACGACAACATGCTGTTCTGCTGACATTGCACAAGTCACGGAACCCCTTTCCGGAAGCACATCAAAGTCAATCCTGAAACAGACGTGCAGAGTCGATTCGACACCACAACACTTCTAAAAGAGCTCATAATTCATGCTAGATTGCGTCTAATGCCTTTACTTGACGTTGGCCGAAAGAGTGCAGCTTGACAGCTTCCGTTGACGGGACCCAAACCCAGCTACTTCCCTTGGTGACTTGGAGAAGATCCTGACGAAACAAAGCTGTGGTAATTATCGACGTTCTTAGACCCGGTATTGCTTTATCTTTCAACGTGTCTGGTGAACAGCAAGTTTGATCCTTTGGATAGGTGAGGCACTCGCGAGGAACATCTTGCCGTCAAACTAATATCACACATGTCATCTGCTTCACTTATAATTTGAAATTCTTGTCTTTGGAATGCTGCTTGCCTCCACTTGTCAGAGAAAGTTTTGGTCTGCCTGGCAGGCTGGCATACGAAATCTCCAAACACTTGTGAAAAATCGTCTTGCACAAATGTGCCTGTCAAAGTACGCCAGCCACTTGGACAGTCTTATAAAGATAGAATAAATTTTTGCAGCTTACCCTGCCTGTCGTTGGCGTTGCCTGTTGGAACGCAACAGGTGCAAGTCTGACAAAGTTCCCAAATATTGCAGCGGCAAAATTCAAGAAAGACAAGAGCGACAATTGCGCTTGCGCTCACGCCTCGTGAAGGTGGACTCAGCAAAAGACAACCTCCACAGGAACGCCACGACCAAGCAGGGAAAACTCCCAAGTGAGCAATCCACCGCCAAAGCACACTAGCTGTAGACGCTCTGTATTAAACCTCACCTTGAGAGTGGGTCTAAGGACACCTGAACACATCCTACAGGTACATGTGGAGCAGAAAAGAAGTGTCATGCTCAGCAGAAAGGCTCCATGCAGCAGGCCAAGGTCACCGCTTGTGAAGAGCATCCTAGAGCGGCTGTACCTGAGGTGCCAGCCGGGCCATTAGTCATCAGTGCTGGCTGGGGAAGGACTGGCACATCGTCACTCAAGGTCAGATTCCTACTGTACTGACTGTCCCAGGCACAAAACCATGTGCATTTACTACGGTTCGCAGAGCTGCAGATGTGCAGAAGAACCAGCAAATGCCCATCATATTGCATTTTCCATGAAATAAGCATAGGGGTACCGCGTTCAACGCGAAGGGAGAGTGCTATCATGATATTATAGCGAAGCAGCAGTCTTTGCAGTGAAGATCTGCGTCTCTCAGATGCTGAGAGCAGTATGAAAACTTAGCTAGAGTGATCTGTGCACACAGGTGGCGCTGGATCAACTGGGGTACTCTCCCTGCTTTCATGCACGCTTCATGCCCTACATCACCGACCTGTTCGATGCCATGTACGATTTTGCGGAGGGGCATCGGCCGGACTTCCCGGCCAAGGAGCTGTTCCGGCAGTTCAATGCGGCTGTCGATATCCCCGCTCCCCTCATACCCCTTGTCCTGGAGGCATACCCTGACGCCAAGGTAACTGCCACAACTGGCCTAGAGAGTGACAGCTTCAATCAACACACTCACATAGACCTGTGAACTTTCAGTGCTGCTGGTTCTTGCATGCACACCATTGAGGGAGACCCGGGGAGAGGCTCAGTTGTCATGCAACTTCTCCTTCGTTCTTGTTTCAGGCATTAACTGAAGCGTCATGCTTTGCAAGATGACCTGTCCCATGTTGCTATGGTGAGCCCCTGTTGCGTAGTGCAGCGTATGCTTGATCCATCAATAGGCATGCATAGAGGCCAGGTGTGCGTGCAAGCAGGTGATCCTATCAGTGCGGGATCCGGAGAAGTGGTATGAGAGCTACGTCAGCTCTCTGCTGTGGCTGTATCAGACATGGCTGTTCAAGCCCTTTGCCTACATCCTGCCCATGGGCCAGAAGCTGCAGGTTTGCTTCGCCCTCCATCCCTGAAAACATGCACCTTGCAGGCAGCAATCAAGTCAGGAGTTGCGGCTGGTCATGGGTCTTGAAATACATCAAGTAGATGTGGAGAGGACCACTGCAGCGGAGAGTCATGGAGAAAATTCTTTTTCTCGAAGGGTGACTGCCGCACATGGCCCTTGATGGCTGATTGCAGCTCAAGCTTGAGGGTCAGAGCCAGCAATACAGGGGCAAACCACCAGTGCCATTGCCAACCTTTTGCGTCGCAGAAACTGTCACAAACATTCAGAGAAGGGGGAGAAGCAGAATTACCCATCAGTCACTGCAGATGAGTTCCTGTGGGGTGAGGGGTTGTGGAGATTAGAGTTAAATCATAAACCCCTAAAACCCTGAAAAATAAATATGAAAGCCCTATAATGTGCAGGCGATTGGGAGGTGGTGGCTGGTATGGGAGTTTGGCGATGACACGATGTCGGACAAGGACGCCTGCATCAAGGCCTACCTCCAGCACAATGCCCACATTAGGGCCACCATTCCTCCGGAGCGCCTTCTAGAGTGGGAGGCCAAGGACGGCTGGGAACCCCTCTGCAGGTACAGAAATAACCATGCACTAAAGAGACATTCAGAAAAGCAGGGGTCCTGTCCCTCTTCTTGAGCTGCCATTTTGTTCATGTGTTCAATCTGGTCTGCACCGGCATCGGCATGAGCAGTTGCCGGGGGGTGTAACAAGGGACTAGATCAGGAGTATCATAATTTTGGAGCATCACACAAGCGACACTGCTATCATGCATTTTGCCTTATGATCATGGCGTGCTGCATGTGGCTACTTTCTCACGGCAGCAGGTGTGTGTTGCATGCTGTGCAATAAATGTAAAGTTTGGTCAACTGGGCAGGTTTCTGGGCCATCCAACACCGGAGGAGCCATTCCCCAGGAAGAACGAGGGCGCGTCGGAGATGGCATGGCAGATTGCGCGTTTCATCGTGCGGAACCCCCTGGCTGCCATGGGGTTGACAAAGTATCAGCACAAAGGGCCGCTGGACTTTGACCTGGTTTGATGCCAAGATCAGTCGGGATGCATTTGAGATTGTGCAAGGGTTTAAGAACACTGGAGAATAGGTGCGAAGAGGCAATACGGCTAAACCTGCTGCCAAGCGCGCTGATATGATCTGACGCTCTTCAATGATTTTTGGAGTGAGTTTTGGAGGAGAGGCAATAATATGCCGGTCATTTTCATTTTACATGGCACTAGGAGGGGTCCATCAGGGCAGCAGAATTTTTTTTTAGATCAGAACCATACTGCAATGGCCACTTTAGCAAACAGTTGCTTCAGACGTTGAGAGCCAGCGCAGGTACTGTAGACTTCATGACCGGACATATAAGAGCTGCACATATTCCTTATGGTGTACATGCAGCATGTAGCGAGGATTGACTGGTAGCTGTTCAAAATAGAGTAGGGTGCGTGCATGTGTAATTCCAGCATGCAAATTTGTCAGTCCCTCTCAGCTCTGAGGGTCTATCTGTGCAGGATGTGGGCACTGTTGTTTACATTGTTGGGGGAATCTGCCTTCAGCTCTTGACAGAACGTCAAATCAATATTGTGCAAGCTGCCCCGGGCTGAGTCCCTAAATTCAAAACGGCGCACATCGGCAGTGCCATTGTAATGAGTGAGCTAATGCCAGCACCTCCGTGCATGCAAAGCAGCATTACAAGTGATGCACGTTCAGTGCTTTACTTGCTCATGCTCCTGTGAACGGTGCCACACTACGTGAGAAGCTGAGTTCCAGTTTTGAGCAGCTGGACGCCATGCGGAGCCTGATCAGGAGATCACCGTGGCACACCTTGTACAATGGCACATTGTTGCGGCATTTGCACATTCTTCTTTGCGAGGTATCGTCAACGGAATTGAAAATGACGATTGAAGGTACTCTGCTGAGGTTTTCCCGGAAAAAGGTTGGATGTAAATGAAGAGGGGAGAGTTCGATGGGATCTGCTACTTTTGTAATTGATGGCCGGTTCCCAACATCTATATTTGAAGTTCAGTGCCGACAAGTACTACTTTAAACTCGATCTCTACCAGCCTTGCGTTGTTCAGTAGGTGGAACATACTTTTTGCTGCCGATCTGGGACCTTGGGGCTGCCCTGAGATGCAGTTATAGATGTCGAAGTGTTGTAAACAAGCGTAACGTAAGTTAGTCAAAATTAAAGGTTGAGATTGGAGGGTCGATTGCCCTTAGGAGAAGTATGTATGGTGGACGGCATGTGCGCTCGTCGCTCAGCAATTGCCAGCATAAGGTGGTCTGTGCTGGAGTTTGTAAACTTTCTGCCCATTCTTTGGCCAAATCCTATTCCAGTGTGAAGATTTGTCTGGGGAGGGGCAGCAGATCGTCGCATAAAACAGCTGGAAGGAGTGCATCAAATGCCACTGCGTGCAGCAACAGCACAGGCAATCAGGCGGTCCTTAGTCAGCCCATTAGCACACATCACGGTGTTGATGGAACCGGAGACAGCACTGCTGGCCCTGATGGGTCAAACTGGAGAGGAGAAGAGACAGGTCATGGCAAGGACGCCATGCTGGCGTCCAGGCAATCAAGCCATGCAGATGCCAGCTCATCTGGTGCGGAGGGGGGTCTCAATCGCACAAAACTGAGCTAAACGAATTGTAGCCAACGGTTCAGCAGTACTACATATCATCCATATTTTCCTGCTTCTGACACTGTCTTTAAAGTCATGAGTCAGATTTTGACTCAGAAAACCTGTGTGCTGCTGCCATTCAAGGTCGGAGTGAGGTGCAGCTAGAGTCATTACAACTGCTGGACTGGCCGGCGTTGTGTCGCCAGGTGGCAGCGTTTGCAGCGACTCCCATGGCAGCCGAAGTGCTCCTCCAAGAAGGCTTACCACTCGGGTCTACGCAGGTGTCACACCCACGCACAGCTCCTGGATCTCAGTACTGGTGATTCCTGAACTGGTGGACAGTCCCTGTTTTGCTCAATACTTCTCCCTTGGGGCCATCATGTGCTCTTTCCTCCACAATCATTATGTCAGGTACTCAGTACCTTTCCCTTGGCATTGTCAAGGGCCCTTTCTTCCCCATTTGTTATGGAAGGTGCTCAGTACCTTTCCCTAGTAGGGGTCATCAAGGGCCGTTTCTTCCCCATTCATTATGTATGTTGCACCAAGGTGCTTTCACCAGAGCGCTTTGAAGGAGTGAGAAAGGACCTGCTTGCTGTGGGTTGCAGGAAGACAGTGAGCGGCTGCTGGAGGAGACAGCACAGGCGCAAGCGGCTGAGTTAGATTTGAGCGGTATCCAGGATATCCGGCTGATGCTGGAAGCTGTCCAGCAGGGGCGTTCCCTGCACCCGCTCCACCTCACAGCCATTGCCGGCACTCTGGAGGCAGCGCTTCATGTGGAGCAGCAGCTAGTGATGACAGCGGATGCAGGCAGTGGGAAGAGCAGCAGGTGAAGCCCTCACTTCGTTTGTCTGTAGGGTGGCTCCGTACCCATTAAGTTGCCTGCGCTAAAAGCAGGTTTAGAATTAAATTTGGGAAATCTTGTCCTGCCAAGCTGGACTGGTGCGTGAGCTTTGCTCCTGGCAGTGAGCACGCAGCATGGGGTCGTTTGGAACTCTTCTTCAGAACAGACTGCAGGACGCACTTCCGCAACTGTTAAACCTATTTCTTTGGATTAATGTGGCAAGAGAGATGGGTTCTCCATGTACTTTCTCTTTAGGTTCTTTTCAATGGCTGATGGGCTACGGAGTCGAACCACAGCAACGGGCATCAGGAGCTGGGAGCAATACTAGTAACAGGTTTTTAAGGGGTCATTATCATGAAATTAGCCTATATTTGCAGGTTTCCGGCGCTGGAGCGCCTGGCAGGGGGAATAAAAGGGTCTCTGCCAGGGTTGGCGAGCGAGATCTGGCGCTGCATCGGCCCCGGCGACGGCCGCGTGCTGGACAGCGCCAGCTCAGCGCTCGCTGACACGCGCGCGCGACGTCAGCGCAACCTGGGCGAGCTGCGGTCCACCATTGAGGAGTGGGCGCGCACCATGCACCGGCTCGGGGCGGCCGAGCGCTCCCAGGTAGGCTCTACCTGAATAATGTGTGCAATAGCCTGTTTGAAAAAGTGGACCTGTCTCTCCTTGTCGAGGGAAAATGCGGTTCAAGTTTCCGTATATCGTATCAGTCTCCTGTCAAAAGGTATAGTAGTCTCCATGACTACCTTGAAAATGTTGATTTTGTCGCTCAGAGTCGCTGCTGTGGGAATTGAAGACTTGAAGACCCCACGAAAGAGGAAGGCATGTAGACTCGTGGGCGGGTGCCCTGAACCATGCTGACCGATTGGGCAGCTGTTATCAAGCTTCCCCAGCACCTGTGAAGATGCAGCCGCAGGCATCACTGTGGCCTGGCAGTGAGGAAGAATCCGTGGTTGCAGGTGGTTGTTCGGAGAGATCGGTTGTGTGTAGCGGTCAAGGCGGGCCGGCAGAGCGATCTTCCCAAGGGCAGCATCACACTGGCCACCTCCTCCACAGGTGTTCCTTTTTTGGAATCCTAATTGTAAACCCTAATCCTGAAATATAACCCTAGACTTTTAACCCTTATTGACAAATATCAATCGCGCTAAGGTGTTGCTGCATCTGTCAAAATCATTCACAGCACCAGACACTATTTCTGGGTCACTTCCTTCTTACCCTGCGATTGCATGGAGTTCTTTCCACTCCAAAGCAGCAGTGGAGTCTGAAAGACGTGTATTCTTTAATGTTTCAATTCTCATTTTAGGGTTACATTTTGTTTTAGTGAATTGTAGGGTTTGTATTTAGGGTAAACATGGACTTAACTTTGAAGATGTAAGACGTGTATTTTGCCAAGTAGGAGCAACGTTCTACATGGACCCGGCACCGACGGTGCCACTGAACAATGCAGAGGCGGTGCTTGCAGCTGCAGAGCGCGAGGAAGTTGCGCGCATCCTGGCGCAGCTGTCAGCTGCTGTGGCAGACAACGCTGCCCGCATCTGGCAGGCAAGCGCAGCTTACTGGCACATTAGATTGGTTGCTGAATACGCCCTCTTATGACTACGATGTCAACTCCAGTAGGAGATGACCAGCTACAAAGTTCTGTCCATGAAGTCTTCTGGGTGTGGGAATAGTGTGCATGCATCGTATGTCATCCGCACATCCGCTTCTATCTTCATCAGTGCGTGCAATTGAGTGCCACAGTGACCTCATAAATCATCAGCAGGAGGCCACTTTCGGCTCCGCACTCCATCACACACCTTTGCGCTACAGTGTACTGATTGGTGCGATTATGAGTACTGGACGCAGTACTGGAGCTGTCATGGCAGATGCAACAGTCTCCCATTGGGGGTTTTTTGTCGTGCTGATCTTTAAAATCAACAAATGTTTTCTTCTTGGCTGCTCAGATACTGGATGCAGTCACCACTCTGGACATCTGTTCTGCGCGAGGCCGACATGCGAAATGGTGCAGTGGTGTGCGGCCGCGCTTCCTGCGACCCGAGGAGGCGACTCAGCAGGGCAGTGTCCAGGTGGGCGCCCATCCATCCCTAAACTCTTGACCTTGAAGTTGTTATCACTGTCACAATACTGTGGTGTCCGCACCTGTGGCATAAAGGTGAATCGATGACTTGATTTTGTGGTTATTTTATTAATTAGGGTTACGATTTAGGTTCTTATTATTTAACCCTAAGCCCCAAAATCCCCCCGAAAAATGTTGCACAGATAATAAAGTGAAGTAAATTAAAAGGGAAAATAAAGAAAAAGTGTGTTGGAACGCCAGGTGGAAGGCATGCGGCACCCGCTGCTGCTGCAGCGTTCCCTCCCACCGCTGCCGCCCATCCCGCTCACACCCGCGCAGGATCTGGACACCAGTTTCCTCGACCTGGTTGGGCCTCCAGGCAGCAGTACCCCTGTTGAGGCCCCACCTGACACCTCCAAGCCAGAGGTGCTGTTGCAACTCTCTAGGAGCTGTATGAACATTACTACATGTCGGCTAGTACTTGCAATGGACGATTTAGGGCAGCGGTTGAGCGTTACTTACCTACACCAAGCGATCGATCTGTTCAAGCACTCTGCATTCCGGGGAGATTACAAGTGTCGGAGGCGCTGTGCACAACAGCACCATTCAGACCTTTTGGATATGGTGTGTAGGAGGAATGAGGCAACATTTATGTTTGGACCAATGTGAGAGGATCTTCCAGAGAGTTGCTGTGTCCTGATTAGGCGCTGCAGCCGCCGCCCCGCGCGGTGGATTTTACGGTTCCTACGGGTGCGCGGGTGGTGACCGTAACGGGCCCCAACACGGGCGGCAAAACGGCGTCCCTCAAGGCGCTCGGCCTCACCGCGCTCATGCCCAAGGCCGGCCTCTTCCTGCCCCTCGAACCGCCCTCAGGCACGGCCAACCCATGTGAAGTGACCTGAACCCTAACCTAAACCCTAAGCCCGAATTCCCCAAAAAATATAAAATAAATATAAAAATAAAGATAAAAACATAAGCCAGCCTCTTCCTGCCCCTCGAACCGCCCTCTGGCAGGACAAACACGTGTGAAGTGCTCTGCATGATGACATCATTTTCTTTGTCACAACCCAGGCATGCAGCAGGAGCCTGCTGCATGCAGGAAAGTTTCTGACACAGCACCCACTGGACATGCTGTGTGGATGCTCTCTGAGCAATGTTCTCTGCAGTCCGGCCAGCATCACCATTGCAGGTTCAGCGAGTCATGTGAGCATTTCTAAATCACACTGCATGTGTGGTTGTTGCAGGTGGGGAGCCACGAGCAGTACCGGCAGTGGCGTGGTTCGATGCTGTGCTGGCGGACGTGGGCGATGGGCAGAGCCTGCAGCAGAGCCTGTCCACGTTCTCCGGCCACATCCGCCGCGTGCGCGCCATCCTGTCGGCCATCACGCCGCGTTCCCTCGTCCTCCTCGATGAGGTGTTAATTTGGTCCTGATATCCTCTCTCACGCTGCATTCTCTCCTGCTTTGAAGCTGCAGAACACAGCAGGGAAGGCTGGCGCTCCTTTCTTTCTGTCACTGGCGTAGGCGCAGGCATGTTGCAACATCATGCATGCCACTTGGAATGAAGAGCGCCTTCAAGTTGTCATGCTCGCAAAGCAGTCATCTGCTCTGCCCCTGTCCCATCATGTCATTGTTTCATTGCGAAGTCACATACAGACTGTCTCCACACTTGTACAGCATTGCTAGTGTGATGTGCTGCAAACGAGCTCTGATGACGGATCATGCACAGGATGGAGGCTCAGGTGCGTATGTACAGAGTTTAGGGTTTCAGATTTTTTTACGGTTCAGGGTCGACCCTTAATATTGTAAACCCTAAAACCCCACGAAAATGCGTGTGTTGGCAGGCGGGCAGTGGCACAGATCCGGGGGAGGGAGCCGCCCTTGCCGGCGCGCTGCTAACGGCTCTGGCCGACCGCACAGCGCTCACGCTCGCAACCACTCACCATGCCAGCCTCAAAGAGCTCGCGGTGAGGAACCCCGCCTCGCCCACACTCACCTGCCTATCGTGTAACTTGTATGGCATTGGAAATGACATGGCCAAGGAGTGCAGCATGGTTCGAGTTGGGTGGTTTTGGAGTTGTATTTTGCTGTAGCTGGGCTGCTGGTGCTATGCTGGATGCAGTTTGTGCAAATCCTGCAGGGTGTTGACCATTGGGGGCACCAGATTGGCAAAGGCCATCACTGCTGTGCTCCTCCACTCTCAGTACCACATATTCTCTCGGCTCCTGCAGCAATGCTTGCTTTTTGGGGCACTGCTCCTCTGCCTTGCATCTTGTGACCACCACCGGGACCATGTTCTGTGAAGGCAGCACACAGTCTATGGAAGAGTTCATGGACAGCCCATGTGAGGCGAGTGGTGGTCTTGGTTGTGTGCATACACAGGCAAAGGATGCACGCTTTTGCAATGCGGGTGTTGAGTTTGATCTTGCTTCACTTCGGCCGACCTATCGCCTCATCTGGGGCTCTGTGGGCGCCTCCAATGCGCTGGCCGTTGCTGAAGGGCTTGGCTTCGACCCTCTTGTTATCGCTGAGGCCCGCAAGGTCTGCAGCCCAACCACCACAATGCTGCTTGGAATGAATCTCAACGAACTCACCTGGTTATTAAGCCTCACAAGCTTGAGAGTGTGGTGGTCAATGTCAGTTGATTGGGAGCTATGTGGTGTATGTCCACTCACATGTAGTTGGGTGTTCTTGTCATGATGTTGTGTGCGCTGTTTGCGGTGCACTTTTGCCCTGGCACTTTCAACTGCCCGGCGGGTAAGAAGCTCACAAGTATGAATGCCCGAAAGTTTTATCCACCCATAACCATGCCGAGGACTTGAGGCTGCTCTAGCACTAGCTCTCAATGTACCTGGGCGATCATACATGATAAGTCGAAAGATGGACAATGCATGCGAGTGTGCATTGTTGGATTTTGCAAGGTGGCGGCGGACGCTTCGTTTGCGGTGGAGAGCGGGGGGTCCCGAGCACGGGCCGAGGCGCTGCGGGAGTCGCTGAGGGAGGAGCTGGATGCTGCCAGGCGGGCGGCTGCGGTGGCAGCTGCCGCGCGGCTGCGCGCCCAGGAGGAAGTTGCCCGCCTGGAGCATCAGTTGGCATCTGCGCAGCAGGATCAAGCCGCTCCCAGCAAGGCAAGCACTTGTTGGGGAACTCTGAGCGGATGGGAAATCCATGTCCAACTGTATGACAAATATGTGCATGCTTACACCATGCATATTCATAATAAATCTTTAGGAAAGTGTGCATTCCAGACTGGGGATACTATTCCCTCAACATTGCCGAGGAGGATGCTGTATTCCTATCTGGAGTGCAGACTTTCCTGAAGATCTGCATCTCACTGAAGCCTCCAGACAATATTTAGCTGTCTACAAGCAGCACTACTTGTTTGTGACAACTGCTGGCTGTCCCTAAAAAATGTGATGTGCTGTTTGTGATTGAGGTTGATTGCAACATGCAGGCGCGGGAAGCTGAAGCAAAGGAACTTGCAGCAAAGAAGGCAGTCTTGGCGGAGGCAGTATCATCCTACTGCAAGGGTGCAACCACTCTGGAAGAGACGCGGCGGGTTCTTAACCAGGTGAGCTTATAGTGTCGCTCTTGTGAGGCTGCAATTTGGTGAGAAAGCAGTCACCAGTCATGCTCAGGAGAAGCTGAGATGAACAACTTGCCTGTGATCTTGGCCAAGGTGCTGGCGAGTCCTTTTTGCTCTTTCAGAAGAAGAATTATGCCTTGTAGAAGCCGATTGAAGCATGGAGGCCTGGTTTGAGCTCTAGCCGTGGAGAACAAGTTTCACCCTGTATCTGAGAGTCATGATTAATCAACTTCTAAGGCTTTAAAGCTCCTCTTTTGCTGCAAGTGCGTGCTTGCGTGGTGTACATGACGCAAGCCCGCATTTGCAGCTGAAAGGGAGCTTCAAAGGCTTTTCGGAGAATATTTGAGTGATGGGCTCATGTGTGGGAGTAGGTGAGGAGTGAGGCGCCAGATGTGGCCAGAGCAGCGGCAGCGGTGCAGAACATGGACAGGTAGGGGTTTTTTATTTCATCGCTTGAACATGATAGCCTATCCTTCACATACTGAACCTGTTGCTCGATATTTTGAGATCATCACACTGCAATCAAACAGTGCATTAGTCTGTCCTGAAGACTGCAATATTTTGCCATCACAAAAAATGCACACCTCGGGTTGTCATGATGGACAAAGGGTCTTTCACCTTAAACCCTAAACCCCTAAAAAATTAAAAATATAGACCCAAACCCCATGAACTTTGGCAGGCCACCTGTGCCCGCGGGTCGGGCACCGAGCGTGGGAGAAGTCGTGGTGGTGCTGTTGATGGGTCTTTTCTGCACACCCCTGGACCCTAAACCATAAACCTAAAAATCCCATAAGAAATAAAATCACAAACCTTAAATGGGCAGGCCACCTGTGCCTCCGGGGTGGACCCCGAGCGTGGGAGAAGATGTGGTGGTGCTGTCGATGGGCGGAGCTGCCGGAAAAGTGGCTGCTGCTTCAGGGCCCAAGGGCAGGGTCACCGTGAAGGCATGCACCCACCCATATTCTTTTTACTTTTGTTGGTCTCCCTCGCATGAGTCGCATTCATTTGATGTTTTGATCACTTACTTCTGCTGCTTGGTTTTGCTCTGCTTTTCAGTGGGTGTGTCCATGAGCGCGCTGTGCCAGCAAGGATGATTGTCACTCAGTCAGTCGGGTAGTCAGTCAGGTAGAAATTTTATCATTTCCAGTCGTATAGGGCTGATTGGATGTATGGTTGTGAGCATGCGCTTTGGGGTGTGCAGGTTGGCAAGCTGACGATACAGAGTCAAGCTGAGGACCTCGCGCCAGCGCAGCCGGCCGACAAGAAGCCGGCTAAGCCAAGGACAGGCAGCGCTCAGCATCAGCAGAAAGCCAAGCCAGCGGTACACCTCAATGAAATTCTCCTGCAAGCATGCCCCATTGCAAGAGACCAGATCTGTTAGAATAGGCTGCCCACAATAATCGGGCATCATACCCGCTTCAGTGTGAAGAGGGTTTGGCAAGGGAGTCTCAAGCTCAAGCATGTGGCATGAGCTGCATAACATGATGATGATGACGATGATGATGATCATGTTCATTATCATGTGATGGGCCCAATGCTACTTGACTGAGCTTGAGCCTCCAGGCACACATGCGGTCGGATGATCTGCCCTTGACAAGTTCATGTGAGGAGGGTTTGGCAAGCGGGTGTCCAGCTCTGTCATGTTGCATCAGGCTCATCATGTGATGATGATGATGATCACGTGATGAGCCTTATGCTACATAACTGGACTTGAGCCTCCATGCATATCTGCGGTCGGATGATCTGCCGTCGACAAGTTCATTTGAGGAGGGTGTGGCAAGCGGGTCTCCAGCTCTGTCATGTTGCATCAGGCTCATCACGTGATGAGCCCAATGCTACGCGACTGAGCTTGAGCCTAAGCCTCCATACACATCTGCTGCTGGATGATCTGCTTTAACCGAACGCGCAGGCAAGTGGTCGGAGAGCCAAGTCTGCAGATCCGGCGGACGGCACGGCCGCGCCACAGCAGCAGCTGACCATCCAGTTCGACCACAACTCGGTGGATGTGCGCGGCATGCGCGTGGATGAGATTTCCGGGATGATAGACGAGGCGGTCGCGGCCGCGCCGAGCGGCACAGCCATTTTCATTGTTCATGGCATGGGCACCGGCCGGCTCAAGGCAGAAGTCCACAGCCTCCTGAAGCGCAGCCGCCAGGTGCAATCTGTTCTATAACTTCCCCCTTTGCAATGCTTGCCAGGGGGCTCTTAATATTTACAGGGTATATTCAGAGCCCCCTGTGGTTGCTAGAATGCAAGTAGAGGTTGGGTATGACGAGGTCTTTTCCCTATAGTGACGAGCAATGGGTGGAGTTGGGGTTCATGGAAAGTGAATGGCTTTTTATCTCTTGCCACGTTTTGGATAAGAAGTCGAAATGCTTGAACATAAATTGCCCATAATTGTAAGTTGAGGAGTTGACTGTGTGCGCGGTGATTGCAGGTGGCTCGCTTTGAGGATCATGAAGCCTCAGCTGGCGGTTGCACCATGGCACTCATAAAATGAGAACTGGAATCAAATGAACTCGTAGTATTGTACAAAAAGAGTTGTCATGTCTGTAGATGAGATCGCATATTTGGCAAGCACCAGTGTAAATGTCCGAGTTGCAGAATCATTTTGAAGCCCACGTGCTTCACATGCTTGGTAGTTGTGAAGTCCGTGGGGTTTCCAATCACATCCTGCCATTTGTAGAGCTCTTTCCTGTTGAGCAAGCTCCAGGACAACAAAGCTTTGCCAGTGCCCGCAGCACATTGTTGGATTCTCGTGCTCAAATCTGACAGTCTTGGCGCTCATCTGCTCGGCTGTCGGCTCAAGGGAAGAGCTACTTGTCGTTGGCAACTGCTTGCCTGCTCTGCGCGAAATAGAAGTTTGAGTAGCAGAGGACCTGCAGCTTTGGGTCGGGGCGAGTGTGTCTATGGAATCCCTGGTTACTGGCTCTGGGGGTATGCTGCACTTTGTGATGGAGGACTTGGACAGGTTGCTGTGAAGCTTGCAGCTGTTCAGGCATGCACAGAACAGGTGCTGCATGGGTGACCCACATGTTGCTGCGGCACCTCAGTGACATCGGCGAACGGATCATTGACTACAACAGTAGATGCCTCGACAGAGATGCATGAACGGTGGGCACCAGAATGCAGTTTTGTATCCCTGGCGGCCGGCGTGTGCAGAGACCACACATGTGGGACCTGCATTGATAGCCTGAGGCGCAAGCACCTGCCCGTGTCTGACAATGCTGAATGGCAGTTTGTGGGGCTCTTTGCACAACCTCACAACCAGTAGATTGTGCTAGACTGGATTGTGTCTAATACCTGAGCAGGCCAGGGATTGTTAGACTTGAGCATGCAGTATACCCTCTGTTGCAGTGCACGTGCACGCAATCTCACCAAGAATTATTTCATACTCAAAACAGCATCTCTACCTCAGAAACCTTGGTATCAGACTGATACTATCAGTGTAACTGTCAGTCACGATTGTGCACACGTGATGTCGCAAACTTCACCATGTCGATATCCAAAAATACATATGTTTCACACATTTCCACAACTTTGGAGTGGCTGCCTTCCACAACTGCTCCTTCTAGTAATAGTGCTCCTCTAGTCCAGGCGTCGCCCCAAGGTAACACATCATACCATGTTGATGTCAACATCATCATCTGAAGGGAAGTCGACGCTGAAGCTTCACGGGGTACGAACGTATACAGATCCCGTGGACAATGATAAACTTGCATATATATCATGGTGACTCTCCGATAAAAAGAAACGCAATACCTGCACTCTGATAGTTGAAGTACATGGGGAGCTCATGGAGCTGTTTCGGTGCACGAGCAGACATCCTCCCTGCGTCAACAGAAGGCTGGCAACGGGACCCTTGCGATTTGCACGGTCTAAGAAGGGTGCGCTACTACTCTCGCCATATATTTTTTCATCTTTGAGATGGTTTCGACCATATATCGGACTTACATAAATGCTTCACCGTAGACCATAGGTTCTATGATACCAAGGTAGTTCTTCGAGGACACACTTGTCCAGATAACGAACTCCAGCTGTCTGACAAGTGGACCCAATGGACCTTTGCACAGACACTTGATAGTGAGACTGACAAGAACGTGTAGGTGCCCTGTAGAGGTTGGGTAAACGCATCATCTTCATTAAGGTCAACAATCTGTGGCTAAGCCGTGCTGTTTTCAGAACTTCTGCTTTCATCATCGAGTGGAGCACGTCAGATACTTGTTCGTGAAAAAGCTTGGTGCAGACTCAGAAAACGCCTCATCTTTCCTTTGTCTGGATCGTAGGATGCACAGCCAGAGCACCTGCCCATCCCACCATGGATTATCTGCGAGACTGGCACGCGAATAAGGGATCCCTGTTATGCACTGAGCCTCCCTGAAGAGATTTGGAAGATGGTGGCAGCAAACATGAGCACTGCTGACTGGGCTCGGGCTAGCTGCACATCAAGGGCACTGTCAAAGGTGTGTGCACCATCCATCGGTGCTTCAACAAACGCCGCGGTGACATTACAACAAAACCCAAGAAGCAAAAGTAACATGCTGTGCTTCTGCTAAAGGGCATCAGGGCTAGCGAGAATGGAAAAGTGGAAAATGTATAGTCGTTTTGATATCTTAGTTTGATAAAGATAAGTGGTTCTACCATTCACGTGTCACACGTTGGGAAGTCTTACTTAGCAGCCTTTCTTTTGCTGGGAGCACCAGGTGCGGCTGGATACACTGAGCCTTGCACCTCGGTCAACAGCCGGCATCAAGTGGGCCGCAGCGCACTGGGGAGAAGCAAAGACTGTCGCTCTGACTATTCGCGGCTGGGACAACCAAGAAGTGACACCTGAAGTGCTGGAAGCTGCCTGCAAGGCCAATGATACCGCGATGCAGCAAGTGAGGCACATTGCACTGCATCTGGAGGCAGGCAGCAGCAAAAGCTGCAGAAAATTCTATTTGTGGAATATACTTGATGCACGCTTTACACCAAGGCTGGAATCACTGTGCATAGTCTGCGACAGAACGGTGTGGCTTGGGAAAAATCCAATCCCAACCCTGAAGCACCTCCGAGTGGAGGTCAAAGACCAGGGCCTGCTTTACATGATGCCTGATCTGGTCCAATCTTTCCAACAGCTGGAGACTCTCACCATTTGCAGTGATCATGTGAAGCTTCAAGGGTACTGGGAATTGGATCTTGCAGGGCTGAAGAGTCTGCGCTGTGTCAACCTGCAATTGGTACTGCCACAGGGCGTACAAGTGCCTCCCGGTTGCCAGGTGCACTTTGTGAGCCAAAACATTTCTGACGCCAGCGAAGTGTGGGATGAGGGGCTGGGTGCTGCTTGCACCTCCTGCCATCTTGTAGACACGTTGCCTTTTAAGCAAGCCGCAGAGCAAAGCTTGTCTGAGTGCTTGCAGCGCATCGTTGGATTTTCGTGCCCATACCTGACAGTATTGGCACTCATCTGCTCAGCTGTTGGCTCAAAGGACGAGCCTCTGGTCATTCGCAATTGCTTGCCTGCTCTGCGCGAGCTAGAGGTCCGAGTAGTAGAGGATCTGTATGTCTGGGTTGGGGAGGGTTGTCTCTGGAGTCCCTGATTTTAGGCGCAGGGGGATTGCTGCATTTTGAGATGGAGCGCATGTCCGTGTTGCTGGCAGGCTTGAAGCTGTTCAGGCAAGCTTACAGGAGGTGCGGCATGGTAACCCACATGTTGCTGTGGCATCTCTCTGCCATCAGCAAAGAGTCCATTGATTACAATGAAGAAAATAAAGAGATCCATTTTTACAACACACCACTTCACGATTATGTGGCCCTGGAGACCGGCGAGTGCCGGGACCGGACATGTGGGACCTGCATTGATTGCCTAAGGCGTAAGCACCTGCCCGTGTCTGACAATGCTGACTGGCCGTTTGTGGGGCTCTTTGTGCAGCCTAAATAATTGTTCCTTGGATGTTGTAAAGAATTCCTGTAGGCCACGGTTTATTTACTTCGAACATGCAATATGCCCTCAATTGCAGCGCACGCAAATCTGACCAATACTCAATCAGCAATCCTACTTCGGACTTTGGTATCAGTTGCGACCCAAAGTAATTTTCAGATATTTTATCCAACCGCCAGGAAAGAATACACATACTTCACACAACTCTCAAATCTTCCAAAGTGGCCACCTTTCACAAGTGCTTCTCTGGTAATAGTGTTCCTCAACTCAAGGCGTCGCCTCAGGTGACACATCACACCATGTCATCCTCTGCAGGGAAGTCGACGCTGAAGCTTCACGGTGTACGACCCCGCGACCGAGCGTGGACAATGAAAAACTTGCATACGTCAGTGGTGATTCTCCGAACAAAACAGTACCTGCAGTGTGACAGTTGAAGTCCATGGGTAACTCGTGTAGCTGTCTTGGGGCGCAACCTAAAACCCTCTCTGCGTCCACAGAAGGCTGGCAACGGGACCCTTGCATCCTCTACAGCCCTCAACAGGTGCTTTCCCAAAGCATAATCACTTTCTATGTTCATCTGCGTGCGGCTATTTGGACTTTGAGGATTGTTTCACAGAGTCGAATGTCCGTACGTTTCTATGGTGCTGGTACCAGGGTATTTTTCCAGGGAACACACTTCCCCAAAAGCTGTGGACGATACCTGAAGAAGGGAGCGTCGATTCCATCCATAGCAACGAACTCCAGCTGTCTGACAGTGGAAGGGAAGGGACCTATGGAACGACACTTGACAGTGCGACTGACAAGAAGGAGTGTGTGCCCTTGTAGAAGTTGGGTGGACGCCTGATCCTCATAAAAGCCATTAATTCTGGTAGAATAGTGCGTTTGTGCTGGCTGACGGGTTTTTTTACCAAGTCACAGAGTTGTTGAAGAATGTGCTGAGAGCAGACTCAGAGGGACGCCTGAATGTGCCTTTTATGGAATGCAGGATGGACAGAGCGTGCACCTGCCTGTCCCATCATGGGCCATCTGCAAGGCTGGCAAGCAAGTTAGGGATCCTTGCATCGCGCTGCGCATCCCTGAAGAAATCTGGAAGTTGGTGGCAGCACACATGAGCACTGCCGACTGGGCTCGAGTTAGCTGCACATCAAGGGCGCTGTCAAGGGTGTGTGCACAACCCCTTGTGCGCATGCTGCAAAGGAACAAAGTGCAGCACTGGCAATGTATTAAAACCTGACTAGCTGAGAATGGATATGTCTAGCAAATCTGCTGAAAGGCACCAAGCCACCCAAGCATGGAATTTAACGCCTTATGGGGATGATGACAATACACATCAGGTGTGACATGTTGGGTGCTGTGTCTGAGCAATTGTCCTTACTTTGGGAATACCAGGTGCAGCTGGAGACATTGAGCCTTGCACCTCGGTGCGTAGCTGGCATCCTCTGGGCTGCAGACCGATGGAGAGAAGCAAAGTCTTTCGCACTGACTGTTCGTGGCTGGGACAATCAAGGAATGATGCAGTTGTCGAAGGTACTGGAGGCTGTCTATATGGCCAGTCGCCTAAACAAAGCCGCGGCGATGCAGCATGTGAGGCACATCGCAGTGCATCTGGAGGCGGGCAGCAGCTACGAATGCTTCCATTTGTCGGACATCCTGAGTGGAAGCTACACACCAAGGCTGGAATCGCTGTGTGTAGCCTGCGACAGACCGCCATGGCTTCATACCTCCCTTCCTTTTACAACCCTCAAGCATCTCCGAGTGGAGGTCAAATACCAGGACCTTCTTCACGTGATGCGATATTACGTTCAAATTCTTCCCCAGCTGGAAACTCTTACCATCTGTAGTGACACAAATGTGAAGGTTTGGTGGGGGGCTTGGGAACTGCATGTAGCAGAGCTGAAGAATCTGCGCTGTGTGAGCCTGCAAATGGTGATGCCCCAGAGCCTTAAAGTGCCTCCCGGTTGCCAGGTGCACTTTGTGTCCCACAACATTTCTGACGCCAGCGAAATATGGGATAAAGGACTGGGTGCTGCTTGCACCTCCTGCCATCTTGTGGAGCTGGAGTCTTTTGAGCAAGCCGCAGGACAACCAAGCTTGTTTGAGAGCCTGCAGCGCATTGTCGAGTTCGCGTGCCCACACCTTACGGTTTTGAGGCTCAACTGTTCGGCTGTTGGCTCAACAGAAGAGCCCCTGGTCGTTGGCAAGTGCTTGCCTTCTCTGCGTGAGCTAGAGGTCCGAGCACTGCAAGGCCTGCATCTCTGTGTTGGGGCCGGTTTGTGTCTGGAGTCCCTGGCTTTGTGCTCAGAGGACCTGCTGCAGATTGAGATGGAGGACTTAGAATGCTTGCTTTCCGGTTTGCAGCAATTCCGATATGCATGCGATAGGTGCTGCATGGTGACCCACATGTTGCTGTGGCACCTCAGTCACATCCGGGAATGGATCAGTGTTGAAAAGGTAGATGGTTCGACAGAGATGCGTGAAGCAGGAGCATTAGAGTATGATGGTGTGGCTCTAGAGACCGCCGGGTGCAGGGACCACACATGTGGGGCGTGCATTGATTGCCTCAGGCGCAAGCACCTGCCTGTGTCTGACAATGCTGAGTGGCCATTTGTGGGCCTCTTTGCACAAACCTTGTAATAGTGCTGGACTTCATTTGGGCGAAACCCGATGAGAGGCGGACTCGGGCATGCTGTATGACCCACTTTGTGCAGAGTACGCAATGACACCTAGAATGGTTCATAATTGAACGGCATCTCCGCGTTAAACACGTTGGTGTCAGATCTGAAATACTACTGCTGTTGCGTGTTTTCCACCTTGCTGCCATAAAATAAGTGAAGTTGCCAACTTTCGCTAGTGTTATTATTGATAAAACATGGTTAGATGTGGCCTCAGGGGGTTACCAAGTCATGTCATCCTGTGCAAGTACATTGCCGCTGAAGCTTCACAGGGTATGAATGCATATATCCACAATCTTCTAGAGACTCCAGGTCTAGCAAATGCACAGTGGTAAACTCCCATACGTCAATGGCTTATACGTCAGTATTCGATAGAGAGGGCAGTGTATGAGGTCTTATCAGTCTGTCCATGGGGCATTCGTACAGCAGTTTCGGTGTGCTCCCTGCGTCCACAGAAGGCTGGCAACTGGACCCCTGCATCCTCTATGGTTCACAACGGGTACGATTGTACTTCTCGCTGCATAGGTTCCAAAGATAGCGAGAACTTTCACGAACGGTTCACAAAATCGATTACACGAATACTTCTATTGGTGCCAGGGTGCTTTTTCGAGCAACACACGTGTCCAAAAGCTGCCTGCGACTGCTGTTTCTGGACAACGCCTGCCATGCGCCACCTGCAACGCTGGCACGCAAGTAATGGATCCCTGCATTGCACTGCGCATCCCTGAAGAGATTTGGAAGATGGTGGCAGCGCATATGAGCGCTGCTGACTGGGCTCGGGCTAGCTGCACATCCAGGGCGCTGTCAAGGGTGTGTGCACATCCCCTTTGTGCTTCAAATAACAAACTGCCGCAGTGACTATACAGCAAAACCCAAGTAGCAAAGCAAAAGACTTTGTGCAGTACTGCTAAAAGGCACCAAGCCTTGAAGGCTAGCAAGCCTGGAAAAGTGTGTAGTCGTACTGAAATCTTATACTGATGAAAGCACATCGTTATGCCGGGCACATTTCACATGTTGGGCAGTGTTACTGAGCAGCCTTTCTTTTGCTGGGAGCACCAGGTCCGGCTGGAGACACTGAGCCTTGCACCTCGCTCGACAGCCGGCATCAAGTGGGCCGCAGCGCACTGGGGAGAAGGAAAGACTGTCGCTCTGACTATTCGCGGCTGGGACAACCAAGAAGCGACACCTGAAGTGCTGGAAGCTGCCTATGAGGCTAGCGGTAAAAGAAGAACAGCTCTCATGCAGCACGCGAGGCACATTGCTCTGCATCTAGAATCGGGGAATAGCAATTGCAGTGACTTCATTCTGTGGGATTTCCTCGGTGCATGTTTGACACCAAGGCTGGAATCACTGTCGATAGTCTGCGACAAAACGGTGTGGCTGGGGAATTCTCCAATCCCAACCCTGAAGCACCTCCGAGTGGAGGTCAAAGACCAGGGCCTGCTTTACATGATGCAGTACCTGCTTCAATCTTTTCAGCAGCTGGAAACTCTCACCATCTGCAGCGACATACATGTGGAGTGTCAGAGGTGCTGGGAACTGGACCTTGCACAATTTGACATTCTGCGGTCTGTCAACCTGCAAATGGTGCTGCCCAAGAGCCTCATTGTGCCTCCTGATTGCCAAGTGCACTTTGTGTGCCATAACATTTCCGATGCCGGCAAAGTGTGGGATAAGGGACTGGGTGCTGCTTGCACTTCATGTCATCTTGTAGGGACTTTGTCAGCACAACCAAGCTTGTCCAATAGTTTGCAACGCATTGTCTGGTTCCCGTGCCCAAACTTGACAGTGTTAGCGCTCCTCTGCTCGGCTATTGGCTCACAGGAAAGGCCTCTGGTCATTGGCAGTAGCTTGCCGGCTCTGCGCGAACTAGAGCTTCGGGTAGCATATGATCTGCATGTTTGGGTTGGGGCTTCTTTGTCTCTGGAGTCCCTTATCATTTGCGCAGGGGGCATTCTGCACTTTGAGATGGAGGACTTGGAATTGTTGCTGGCAGGCTTGAAGCTGTTCAGGAAATCATACGTGAGGTGCGGCATGGTGACTCACATGTTGCTGTGGAAACTGAGGGGCATCAGCAAACAGATCATTGATCACAATGAAGATGCTAGAGGAATATCCAGGAGTAAAAGTCACGCACCAATATGCAATTATGTGGCCTTGAACACCGGCAGGTGCAGGGACCACACATGTGGGAACTGCATTGATTGCCTAAGGCGTAAGCACCTACCCGTGTCTGACAATGCTGACTGGCCATTTGTGGGGCTCTTTGCATAGCCTAGGTGACAGTGCAGCGTGTCCAATACTTGGGTAGGCAACGGAGAGTTGAACTCAGGCATGCATGCAGTTGCAGCGCCGGTCTTGGCACCAAGGATTTTCCAATTGAATGGCGCCTCTACCTCAGAAGTTTTGGTGTTAATTGTGACCTAAGACTAATGTTCCACACTTTTCATCCGGCCACCGTAAAACAACTTTGATGTGGCCGCCAGCCACAAGTCCTCTCTGTAATTAAGATGTCTAGGCGACACCCCATAGTGAACACATTACATCACATCATATCATGTTATATGGATATTGTCTAGCTGGCAGTGGATGTGTCAGATGTGGGACCATGTCGAGCCAGATTGTCACGATTGCACGGCATCTTTGCGGTCGGGCGGTACTACAGCATTCCAAAGCTCCACGTATGCTGGCAGCTCAGCGGCCTCAACACCGAACCTCTTGATGTGGGTGCCATATTCCTGCCCATGACAATCGCTACTTCAAGAGCAGTCACTCGCGCAGTACTCAGTACTACAGGGTGCAATTTTTGTTACTGTGAAAGTCATCTGCGGCTCTACAAGAACATGTGAAAGGTCAGTAAAGCTGAAAAACAGGAGAGTTTAGATGGCAGAGACACAGAACGCCCAGCCTGACTGAGAGTAAAGGCCCCACCTAGGCCTCAAAGATTGCCGCACAAAAGCTCTGTCTGAAGAAGGCCTGACAACTAAGTACATATCAACATATTTTAATCGAGACGTAAGGACATGCCCTCCTTGTCAGAAAATCTCCCTGTGATACAAGGATCCTGGGAACCCAGGAAGGGCCACACCTGAGCATCAAGGAACAGCTGCACGTTGACTTTGTCGGCATCTGACAGGGCACCGGGACCATCTGAGGCCGCCTCCCCAGCGCGGCTCTTCTTGAGCCGCTTCAGACTGGACTCTGTCTTGCGCAGGCTCTCCAGCAAATCCCTCGCTTGGGTTGCAAATCGCTGCGTCACCCCTGCTATCACACCCTGCACCGCAAAAATCCAATGGGAGCTGCTCACTTGCATGTCAGCGCTCCAGGGCTTGTCAGCAGAGCACCAGCTCACACATCTCACAGATCTCACACACACGTGCCTGCAAACACTCCTTGGCAGCAAGGTTTTTCAAGTGGCTTCTTGAAGCCAATGTGGCGTTAAAAAATAATTTCAGCCAAAAAAGTGGCCAAGTTGGCAGATGCATTCCTTGCACACTTGCACAGTGATGCAGGAAGAACAGGACAAGTGACTCATGCCATGTGATGGCTTCTGCAACCAGACTTCATACGCACACCCAGCACCCTGAGTAAAGCCCCCTGTGAGGACCAACCAGGGGTTACACAAATCTACTGCGCGCATCAAAACCAGAAGTTGGGAGTTCAGGGCTCGCCTCTGCAATTTCTGAGCGCGCGTCGGGGCCGAGGCGGCCAGCGGCCTCGCCGTCGAGGAAGGTTCGCAGGGCGGACAGGATGGCCGCCACATAGTGGCTCGCCTTTGTGGGCGCCGGCCGCGTTGTCATCCTGCAGCCATGGCATGTACTTTTCGTTCACAATCTACCTCATGTTGATGTCGTGCCTGAGCAGCTTCTCCCTCAGAAATTAGAATGACGCTTCAAGTAGCCAGGACTGACCCACGGCCCATTACAGCTCATCCCCTGAGCCATGCACCCAACAGGAAACCTGGATATAAAGCTCGACTGAGAAACCCAAAGTACAATATGCGACTGCTCAAAGACTGCATGTGCGGCCGCACCGTTAGGTGGCCGTGATGCCGCGCAGCTGTTATGAGGGTACATTCACATATTATAATCAGGGTTCAGATTAAAAATGAAAGTAGAACTCCTACACCCTAAAATTAATCCTGAAATATAATATAAATTTATTGAAGAAAGTGTAGAAATATGATGTACAGGCCGCACCGGTAGGTGGCCGTAATGCCGCGCAGCTGTTTGAGCACGCCCGAGCACGTCTCTGTCAGATCCTCGATGACTGCGCGCACAAGCGCCGCCGCCTGCGCCGCAACAGCCGATGCGCCTTCCAACAGCGCCGCCCGGACGCCCTCTGACGCCTGTCAGACAGCCGGTCAGTCAATCACACCCAGTCGGTCAGTCAATCACACCCAGCCACCTAGGGCTGATCGCGTATCTAACTCTGACCGACAGGACAAAGCGAGGGCCATTGTTAGCCAAAGACACAGAATCCGAAGACTGATGACATTGGGTACATCCTTGCAGAGCTCACCTCTGGGGGCAAGAAGGGCATGAGGCGTAACAACTCGTCCAGGAAGTCCGTGCGAACCCACTGCAGCAGCACGTCTGCATCGGCTCGCACTGTGCATAGCACATCCACCTTGGCGCCCACTGCCCATGTGTCTCCGCCCTGTACATTGACAAGCGCTCTCATCAGGCACTCAGCACCATAACCTCCCGAGAACCCACAGAAAAAAAAACTCATGCCTAGAACCTAACATTCTGCGGGGACCAAGCAAAAGTAGCACAAAGTTTTGACTGCACTTAAAGCCATAGTGAGAGCTGGTGCTCGCACCATTGTGGAGGGCAGCGCAGGGTCGGCATCGGTTGGGGCCGCAGCAGCGCCAATTGCTGCCACCGACCTGGCGTCCATGCCGTCACCCAACCACGCAGCGAATCGCGCGAGGAGTTGCAGCGCCAGCCGCGTAAACTTGTCCGCCAGCGGTTGCAGCCACACGTCTTCCGCTGTGCACCTGCACATGTCATGGCGTGCCACATCATCTCTGCGCTCTGGCTTTAGGGACTTGAGCAAAACGATTCGAGCAGCCAAAGGAAGGCAGACACCCCATTCGCTGCATGAACGTGAAAAAGTTGTTTCTCTGTATCACATGTAGGCGACTAAATTGACAAAAAAGCCATACAAGTGATCTAGGAGTTGCATGTCAGAAAGGATGCGGCCAGCATGAAAGACACCTTTCAACATATATGTTTGAAACACTTGCCTGGTGAGGCCATGGTGGAGGGCGAGCATGGGTCGCAGGTGTAAGTTCAGGGGGTTGGGCAGATCAGGCGCGGCAGAGGCCGGCTCCAGTGCTGGCGCTGACACAGCTGCATCAAGGCCTCCCGCAATGTTCTGCAAAAGCAGAAAAAAGAATTTCAACAATGGTCAATGGCCCCACCAAACATGATGCAGCATGCAGCTGTGAAGCCACCAGAAAATTGGCAGACAGAGGTATCCTTCCTAAATGATTATGAATAATAATACGGTAATAATTATTATCATTATTTCTCATTCCTACCAATCTCTTTAAATCTACCACCATGATTATTATCGTCGTTTCTTTAGGGTTCCTTAAACCCTAAAAATATATAAAAACCTGGAAGCGCAGGCCCTGGGTGAATCCACCAGGGGGTTGGCAAACAGCTTCTGACCGAAACGGGCTTCAGAGGTTGGTGGTGCTTGAGGTGTTCTATATATATATATATATATAAAGTTGACATTGAATTCATATAGGGTTTCCTGAACCCTGAAAAGTAAAATACACAAAATGGAAAATGCGGACCTGGAAGCGCAGGCCATAATAAACGGACAGTTTCCAGCGGCCCTGAAAGGAGGCGTATGCATCGCTGTCGCGGAGGGCGGAGATGGCGCGCCGGTCTCTGCAGAGGGCCTCCAGCCTGCCCAGGAAGTGCTGGGCCGCCCGGTAGTTGCCCACAAACTTCTCTGGCACGCCCACCGAGAACGCGCCTGCATAAGACAGAGCATGCTCTTATGCCCTGCCACACAGGTGCACTTGAGATCTTGGCAGCTGCCAAACCAGCACAAGGACAGCTGTTAGACACCTTGCTAGAGGAGTGACTTTCGGAGGCTCTGTTTCTGACGAGCAATTACAGCTTGATCAGGCCACGCTGTCATCCTGCGGAAAGCAAGACAGCGTGGCCTGATCAAAGTGGGCAGCGACGCTTGGGTGGCGTCTCATGTTGAGGACCTGGAAGAATGGCTTTGGAGGCCGTGTTCTTGACTGCTTTATAGCTGGTTAATCTAGAGAAGGCAGAACAGCCTGGCCATATTTATTTTTTCTTGTTTTATTTACCGGTTTTTATTTGTTTATTTTATTTTATTTTAGGGTTTAGGGTTTGCCTTCATGTTGATTCCCTGGCCTGATGCTGTGGCAAGCAAGGGAGGAGGCATCCACAAATAGATGCACACATTCACACAGATGAGCGCACCTGGAAATGCAGCTGAGAGCTGCGCGTCGACTTCTTGGAGGACGGAGTTGGCCAGGAAGTTGAAGGTGAGCACATTCGCCTGGTCGTTGAGGGCGTCACTCAGGACAGGGCCCACCTGCTCCTTCACTGCATCCGCCACCCGCTCCAACACCTGATCACATGTTTTACCCAGTCAAACCCCACTGAATAAAGCCTTGCGTAGTTCCCTGACCTGCACTCTGCTGAGGTCAGATCTGCAGCAACAGACCGAGTGAGATCAGATATGCCTGAGGTTGCTCTACATGCCTTGCACGGGCAGTCAGGGATTGCACCTGCGCGTATCTGTCGCTGCTGCCGATGGTTGGTCCGCTGTTTGCGTGCGTCTGCACAGCCGAGATGCAGCCCTCCACCAGGGGCGCCACCGCCACCTCTCGCACAATCTGCAAGTGCACACGTACGCAAGCACAGTCACCGAGTGGGACCAGTCACCAAGAGGCAAGCATGTAAATTGCATGAAACCCTGCCAGCACGTTCACCGCAAGCCAGACGCAAACCTTCAGCTGCTGATAATGTGTGCACTAGAGACCCACAAAAGCATTTAGACAGGGTACCTCATCCACACTTAGTGGACATGCAAAGTGAGCATCACACACACACGGTCATCAAGCACCATCATCAATGTGATTTGGACAAGGGAAGGGAAGGAAGAAGGCTGAGGCACCTGTTCGGCGCTGACGGCGTCACCCACAGCGGAGAAGGCCTGCAGGCAGTGGGCGCGCGCGGAGGCGTTCCCTTCTCGCAGCGCCTCTGCCAGCCCCTCCGACAGCAGCGCCTGCAGCTTCTGCGCAGCTGCGCCCATGCGCGGCTCCAGCTGCTCCACAAATTGCAGCTCCTGAGCCCGTCAACACACACTCGTATCGCACTGAGGTCATGTTTATTGGAGAGCGAGCTGCTCCACAACCTGTACCTCCTGAGCCGGGCAACATAGACTCGAATCCACTAAGGTATTTCAATTGGAGAACGAGCTGCTCCTCAATCTTCAGCTCCTGAGCCCATCAACACAGACTCTAACTGCACTAAGGTAATCTGCATTGAAGAGCATGAAAAGAGGTTGGATGACAGTTTTGCACTGCCATCCACCTTCAGCAGCAGACTACAAAAACACGGTTTGGACAGCAGTGTGGCGTCCCTCCACGCCACAAAACCAGGAATGCGCTTGCTAGAATGCTTTCCACGGATTTGTTTGGCGAAGAGTTCCCATCACGAAGGATGCTAGGAAGCTCTGGGGCAATTTTCTGAGCTGTAAGTCTGAGTATATGCACCTTGCCGCGCACAGCATAGAAGTTGAGGCGCGCGACCTCGGAGGCCAGCCGCTCGAACATGCGCACACGAGCATCCAACCTGCCCTGTTTCATGGCCGATGCCTTCCCAGACGAATGCCCCTCCATTACCTGGATTTCTGCCAGGAGCTTCTCCACCTGCATCAACACCAAAGCAGGGATCCAGGGGTCAAGATCTTGCAGTGTTATATGAGGCCCCTCCATGTAGGCAGTGCGAAAAGACTGGGTGACGAGGGTTCAGAAGCGAAGGTTCACACCTTGGACATGACATGCGCAGTATCCTGCATGAGTTCCAGCAATGCCTTAGCCGATGCCACACTCTGGCGGCGCTCCAACCCCTCCTTCAGGGCATCCAGTGCCGCGGTCACCTCCCCTCTTACCGCCAACAGTTTCTCCTGCACAATGCATGCCACTCGCTCTCATTGCATGTGTCATGTGTCACGTGACGGCCCACCTCTTCTACACGAGCCTGTTATGTCTGACGCTCTGAAAAGCTGCTCCTCCATCGACTGATGGAACAGGGCTTGCTGCAGAGCACTCGAAAGTGCCAGATTCATGCATGGGTTCAACTGCACCTTGATCTCAAGTAGGGGCTTCTGCATGCGTATAACCGCGCTGTCCACGTTAACAAGCTTGGAACTGAGGCTGACAAAGTCGCCATAGTGCTCGTTGATGACCTCCACCAGCTTGTTGCGCAGCACCTGCAGATGTGCCTGCAGCTCCGCACTGAGCGCCTCCAGAGGAACCTGACAAGACACATTTCAACACATTTGTAAGGTAATCCTGTGATTGATAAGGTGTCTTATAGTGTGAAGAGTCGTTGGACACCTTTGCTGCATAATAGTTTCGTCATGCCCAACACATCTTTGAGAAAGCTTGCACAAGAGCGCCTTCAATCACAATTAAGAAGGGAAAAGAAACTGCTCACATATCGTCGTAGGTCCGCGACGTAGGTGTCCGCATCGAAATTAGGTTCCATAAACCGCTCTGGATTGAACCAGTGCGGAGGGTTGTCATCGTTCTGTGTGAATCCTGCAGATCCCAAGCTCTTTTGAGAGGCCACTACAGCCATAATCAGTATGTGTCGTCGCGTCGATCCTATCCTTTGCCTCTAAAAGGGCATGCAGCCTCTATTGCTTTGCTCGAACTCTGCAAGTCCTTCCCCAATCACTACTTCTGGCACGAATTTCCATCACGTGTTTTCCATGAGCATTTCAATGCCTTACAACTGACTGGGTCCTAGCATCTTTGGGTCAACAATGCGTCTTTCAATGCTCAATTTGTGCTGCCATCACGTTATGTTCCAACCAAAACCCCCACTCCAATCGCTGAGTCCGGCAATCTGACCACCCTTACATTACAATCTGCATGAACAAGCTAACGCTGATGGTTCACGCTTCGAGCAGATCGACTGTGTGATGGAAATATGGTGCTTGCAGCAATCCAAGCCAAAGTTGGCAACGTGGTCTCCTCTTCTGACCTAACCCATCCTTGGCTGACCCTTGGAAAACCCAACCGGCAAGGGTGCTCAAGGAAATTGTAAAATCATGGACATTCTAAAAGCACAATGCATGTCACAAAACGGCTGGCATGCAAGGCAGTCTCAACGGAGCCACCAGAAACCACCGCATGCTCTACTATCACCATCACCCTTCTCAAGATACTTCAAGGGTGCTGCAACCAACACTTCGCATGTACCCTAAAGCCTGATGTTCTAGTGGTTTGGCAATACACCATGCATAGACCACTGGGGAGCTCCCACGTGACAACTGTCAGTTAGTCAGTCGATTACACCTTTCCAAGTAAATGGCACCCTAGGGCTGATCAGATGTCTGACAACAGAAGATTTCTCCAAACCAAATGCGGGCTCGTTCGACCTGGCATTGTACTTCTTGAACAACTTCTATGCCTTGCAAATGTATGGAACATCAACAGCAAATACTTGCCTGATTCATTTGACTAGGATACTTGAAGCTCACGAGCGTGTAATGTTCAGTACCAAAGCTGTCAAATGGTCAGCAGCGCAGCAACTTGGTCGCTTATCAGTGCGATGGTCTGTTGCCAGCCATCATTCATTATGTCAACACCTGCTCACACAGCGAATACTGCATGACAACTTCGTATTTTTCAAGCTCATCGTATCAGAAAGTTTCAAATGCCAAGAACTTCGCACAAAGACGTCGAAGTGCTGCAAAGGAACTCAGTTCTTGACATGCAGCGGCATTATACAGCATGGGGAGCATTAAGGTTGTCTTGGCAGAGCTGGTGCCAGAGCTTACTCTTGTTGAATCCAACAGGGTGTGGAGTATGCTTTGCTGCGCACTGCAGGTATGCTGTTCTCTGGAAGAAATCCTGCATTGAAAAAATTGAACATATCAACATCCGCTGACGGGCATTGCCAGCAACCGGCTCAACATTATCAAGGCATGCAATGTGAGACGACTTGATGGAGCCACATTGCTGGTGAAGATTAGGAGCAACAATGCCATGAACGGCTGATCTGCAGGGCAAGGTCCTTCCAGTCTCAGGCTCAACATTGAGAGCATGCAAGGCCGCCGAGCCCGCTATCTGTAGACAGGCGCCACTAACCATGCACAGGACATACACGCACCGAGGTATCTTGTGGTTGGTTGCCCTGAGGCCTCGCCAGGCAGCAGCACAAAATGCCATGGCTGAGGATCATGAGGAAAATTGGAGCCATTGTTGTAGACTGTGTAACCATCCCAGTCTGGGTGTTCAGGCGCCTCCAGGATCCAAAACAAGCTGCCTGCAACACAGGTGGACCACGGCTCACATATTGCTCCTATGTTATTGTAGATTTTCAGCTGCCATTGTCTTGTCAAACTTCAGCACACGATGTGATGCAAGTCGCACTGAAATGATCAGATGCAGGTAAAGTGACTGAAATTTCAGCACATGATGTGATGCAAGCCACACTGAAATGATCTGATGCGGGTGAACTGACTGAAATTTCAGCACATGATGTGATGCAAGCCACACTAAAATGATCTGGTGCGGGTAGAAGTGACTGAAGTCTGCCTGCTGCTGCGAGGCCATCTGCAATTGACTCCAGAATCGCTTGGTACACTGCACGCACACCGCTCACTCCATTTCTGACCGAATACGCTGCAAAGCTTGTGTCACAATGGAAATTTGCAAGCGACACTTGAAAGATGTTCCGAGCAATCAGGAAGGCTCCTTAGACATGAATATGCATGCATTTCCTGACACCACTTGGACAGGTGTTGGGTGCTGATGGGCTTGTTATAAGACTCACCAGCCTCATATATGGCATTGCGCATTGTCATGGGGCGTTGACTGCCAAACTCGCCCACGATGACCGGCTTGCCTGCAAACATCTGAAGCTGAGGTGGCATCATCCTAAGCGTCGCGCACAGCCTTGTATTGCTTGCTGGTCATTATAGACACCGTGCCCCTTGAGCATGGCAGCTTGCACATGCATGGCAGGGAGTTTGAGACAGGGAGTTTGAAAGGATGCCACACAAGGCTGATTGGAGGGAGGAGCACGTTACCCAGTGCTTGACCCTGTTCAAAGTGCACTCGCAGCCAGCGCTTGATATACTTGACACGGCACTCCGTGCTACATAGTGTCCAGTAGCCAAGATCTGTGAGAGTGCCCCGAATAGACACCGGCCCACTGTCCAGATTGACCTTGCAATCGCTGCGCACAAAGGCCTGCTCTCAAGAGGATATCGAGAGCCTTGCATGGTGCAGAATAGAAACATGAGTGCTGACAGACACTACACCCTACACCCTAAACCCTGTATACACAATTCAGACCCTTAGTATATAGGCTGGGCAAAGGATGGCAGCGGCACTCACTCTGTGCAGACTGGCATGAACTCCGGGTACAAATGCACCGAGCCAATGTCAATGCTGGTGTCTGCCATGAGTGCAACAAAGTCCTCTCCCTTACAAATGGGATCTGCAGGAGTAGAGAAACCCAGTACTCAGACTGCTCACCAGAAGAACCGAGGAGGAAAACTTGCTGCAGCTGTGATGATAGACATCTTCATGTACATTCCTCAGTACTAACAATAAAGAGGTTGTGAGAATGTCAGTTTAATAATTATTAAACTGACATTCAGCGGTACAGTGCCCTGTGAACTCGATAGAGGCACGCAATGATTTCACAAGTTCACCTGCAGACCAGATGCCTGCATCGTTGCTCAAGTTGCTGGTGCGCCAGGACAGGTCATATGGGTTCTCAGGGAGAAGGTCGGGGCTGGACTTCCCAAAATGGCCCCATGTGCCGACCATGGTTAGATGATTGGGATCAATGCTCTTCACAAAGTCTGCCATTTCTTTCACCCATGCCTGCTCCCCAGTCATACCACCGGTCATATGACAATTGATTTCACTTGACCGTTGACAATGCATGAAGGTCGCTCCAGCAACTGCACATCCTGTGATTGCCACAAACATCATTGGATCTTTTATCTCAAGAATGCTAGGAGGAACTCACCGTGAGGATCTGACCAGAGTCATCTCCGGGTCCAAGTGGCTCATTGGCAAGGTCCCAGGCCATGATAGTCGGGTCATCCTTGTACAGAACTCCTGTGATGCTGTTCCTCCTCATCAGGATCGCCCTCATGTAGCTCTTGTAGGCCTTCCTGCAGAGTGATGCTCTCTGATTAGAGATGGCATAATTCAAAAGGCAATTACGGCAAACTTCAGAGGCAGTGTTGTTGCTGATCAGCAGGGAAGGTGGAGTCCTTGAAGGTTTGTCAAGCTCATGTTTTACCTATTTGGGACACAAGACATGTGTTCTGCATGAGAAGTGCAGGGGTAGCTCATTTGCAAGCGCTCTGTGAAAGGCCATCAAATATTTGGGCTGCCTTCGTGTGGGAAAGCACTACAGGAGACACACCTGATGGCTGGACTTTTATAAAAGTCTAAGACGTTTGTTCCGTGAAACCACTGCACCCATGTCTGCATGCCTCCATAGGCTGTCAGGTAGTTGGTGAGTGTCAGCACCAGCCGAATGTTGTGGCTGCACGCTGTTGCCACCACATAGTCCAGCCCCTGCATTTGCAAACATAGCAGCAGGTCTGAACTTGACCTGTTACATGATTCCCCTTGCTTTTGGAGAGAGAAAAAATGCCAGCAATGGGTCACCACATGTAATACCCTGGTAAGCTAAAGACGGTGCCTTGAAGACCCGCACCACATGTTCTGCAATTCTGCGACGCTGGGATGGCCTACCAGATAGAGGGGCTTGCTGCTAGGAAGGACATCCCGGATCCAGGAAGGAATCAAGAGCTGAGGCACTATGTGTACTGCTACTTTATTGCAGTTGCATGCATGAAGGGATCACCTCGCTCAGGACACGCTCGTCCAGGACGCCCAGGGATGGTTGGATGGCGTTCCACTGCGGTCCATCAGCAAAGGCCCAAGTGCGCAGCACTGTGAGGCCCAACTCGGTCGCATCCCTGCCATGAACACCAGCATTTGACAAAGGACACCAGCACAGATTAACACATAGAAGTTTAGCTTCAACACATTCTATAAAGTCTCAGGTTGGCTCCTGTCCCCGTAACATCCATCTGCTAGGTGAGACAAGACATGAAACAGCCAGCAGGTATCCTGCAACAAGATGTGGCCCCATGCAGATCCTGCATCTCTATCTCGCAGGCACTTCCGAACATTGCTGGTGAGATGATGGCGGTGCTGTGGGGCCACACGTCGTTGCTGACAGTCGCAGAGAGGCGGGAAGCTGTCCACCTGAAGACCACATCCACATCTGTGGTGCGCTCCTCCTGATGGTGAGGATCTGCTGCAAAGGTGGGCAAGTAGTAGTTGTTGAACCCCGCGAAATAGAAGCGCTGGCCATTCACCTGCCATATCAGTGACTGCTTAATCAGTAGCGCACGTTAATGTATGCCCTTGTCTGCTTCAGGAGAACAAGCCTGACCCGGCAGAGGCAACAGCTTGCAAGGCTAATGCATGGCTTTTAAGATGCTGATTTTGCAGAACATTTAGAGCAATTCACCTGCAGCTGAGAACCGTTCCTGATAACAAAATCTTGTGGATATGTGACAAATGTTGCACTTTCTGATACAGCTGGCCCTGAAGTTGAGAAAGCAGTGACCTGCAAAGGGCACTGTAACGGACGAATATTGGCACCTGCGCAGCTGGAAAGCGTCGAAGATCTCTTCAGGGTGCATGGCAACTTCGACCTCATGCATATGGTGTTGACATCAACAGCAGATCTCGAACTACAAATCTGCCCAAAGAAAACCTTGCCTTTCCCACCTGCAACAGTCGGATCGAGAAGCAGGCCTATGACCAGGCACACGAATGATGTCTTTTGCGCAAGGAGCTTTGTTGTATCCGGGAGTATTGTGCGGAGGATCATGAGGATGGTGCCCATCGCCGTCTCTGGCTGGAACACCTCGGCAACACTCGCTAGCAGTCCAGAACAAGGAAACGTATCACATTGAAGCGCACACTTCCCAAGTCCATCTCAGGAAGTCCGTCTCAAGCGATATCTGGTGAGCACGAGAGCAACTTGAAGGGAATGTCGGAGCTAGTTGCGCAGTTGCAGTTCGTGGAGGATCCTTAGATAGGGGTAATTAATATATAACCTTGGATCGAGTTTATATATTAATTACCCCTAACCATGGACGTCCCATGCATGCCACCGTGATCTCAACGTGCACATAATGACGCCACCCTGCTAACGCAGGGTGGAGTTCAGAATATGAAGTCGTAGCTAAAGCTTACGCATTGCAATGCATCTTCCTCAGGCGCATGTGCACGCAGTTTGACATTGCCGGGAACGATCATGCATGCATCAGGACCGGGTGCATGAACCAACACACTGCCACAATACGTTCAAATAGAATCAATAAGGCACAGGGCAATACTGTTAAGTAACCGTGGAGATATGCAGCACTTAAAACACAATGACGGCCTTGTTGTATTCACTGGCCCAACCTACAGAACCTTCAGCGACTCCAGACCTACAATGTTGTCCCAAAAATACCTGTATGAAGTACCGTACAGTGCCTTGTAGCTCGCATGCATATTCATTCCCTCATGTGTTTGCCTGTGACACTCAATTGCTGGCACCAGCATAAGGAAAGCTTTCGAAGCAATAATCAGTCCTCCATTGGATGCGGGTTTGCTACTTCAGTACAGTTTACGCTCAACTGCCAGCAATAACGCCACTCCATGCAATGCTGTCATGCACATGGCTGCATGTGCCGAATGATCATATGTTAGATAGCGCAGCAGCCTGCTGAGAAATCAGCTGCAACGTCTGCTGCCAGCCATCATTGAAGATGTCAACACCTGCATATGGAGAATTGAGCTCAGCTGACACCTCATCAACAGGGGGTTCTTATGCAAGCAGAATTGGCGCAGTGCACAATCAGCTTGTTGATTTTTTCCTCGGTCATGATGGGACAAAATGGACGGGGTAGGGCTTACTGGCATTGAAAGTGATGGGGACGTGCCGTGCCGCACAATTCATGTATGGCTGTGACTGGAAGAAATCCTGCAGAGGCACATTCACTCCCATGAGTGTTGTGTTGCCCTGGAGTAAAGGTGCCACAGAAGGTACTGCCTATACCTGAGCAAGACCATGCGGACGCTTTTAGACACCACACATGAGTCAGCAAATGTGCATATTCAACAATGGAAAGGGCGATATTCACTATTGGGGCACCAGTGACACTTTCTGACCAGAATTTGGCTCAGCGTAGCTTACTTCATTCCATGCAGACAGCTGAGGAATGTCCGAGGCAACAGGGAGACATCATGTGTCTGATAAAACGGCCCAGCGGGTATGGTTTCTGACACTCACCGACCCAATCACAGGAGAGGTACAGGGCGCGACTCCAGGTAGCGGGAAGATAGGTTGAGGATTGTGGGGGTATTTGCGGGGGTCTGTGTAGATTGTATAGTCATCAAAGTCCGCATGATTCGGGGATGCCAGGATCCAGAACATGCTGCCTGGTTGCAGCCAAAGTCAGCGCCCAGAAAATGATCAACACGTGCAGCACTGTGTTTGCAAGCATATCTTACCAACCACACTGGTAAAACAAGCGCAGGAAAATAACAGACTCAAGCTGTGACTGTCTCCTAGTGCACCAGTGCTTTCAGCTTTTCAGGTTGGGTGCGGACATTATTTCTATCCATCAGAGAGGACGCCACAGGAAGAAACTACCTGCAGCTGGCAAGCCCTGCAGTGCAGACTGCAGTATCTCCTCATACACTGCAGGAACAGCAATAGAATCACAACAAATGACCTCTGTATGATGTAGCAGTATACAGGATGTTGGGGGATCCTTGTCATATGACCTGCCAAAATAGTAATGACGGTAGACAGAACAAAGGGGAACACATTAAGCACCTGCTGCATAGATGGCATTGCGCGCTGCTATGGGGCGTTGACTGCCAAACTCGCCCACAACAATAGGCTTGCCTGCAAATAATAGACACGCTTTCTGACATGCCCAAACTGCCAGCTCAGACACACATACTTGTGATTTGGCACCCAGCATGGCTCACATGCAAGCTACATGCAGTGTCCAAGGTTTACTCGTGCAATCCCATGTTGCAGGGCTGACGACAGGTGTCAACTTAAAAAAAGGTGACAATAAAGCTAATAGCTCTGCACTTATTGCAGTTCATTGCATGCAGATCAGCACCTAGTGCAGCGCCCTCTTCAAAGTGGACGCGTAACCAGCGCTTGAGGAATTTGACTCGGCAGTCCACACTGCAGAGCGTCCAGTAGCCCTGATCTGTCAGACTTGCACCGACAGACATCGGTTCAGTGCCCAACGACACTTTGCAGTCCCTGCATGCAAACATTATATCAGCCATATGATGAAGATGCCACCGTGCGCTGCAGATGCTTGCATGAGACTAGCAAAGCCAGATGTGAAGCTTGAGTGATGAGAGGCAGGACTTACTCTGTGCAGACAGACCAGAACTCTGGATATAAATGCACAGAGCCGATGTCCACACTGGTGTTGGACATGAGGGCACGAAAGTCCTCGCCCTTGCAAATGGGGTCTGCAAACATGAACCAAGCTCCCCTTGGTCACTATAAATAAATGGCTATCTAGTGCCAAGGTTCGACCTGCACTAGTCTTGGCCTCCGATCTGGACCCTACAGGCCAAAAGCAGGGCGATGTAAGGCCGGTGTTTTCACACACTCAAATCCACAAGTGCATGCATGGTCTGGCAGGGCGTTCCCTAAGCACACCTACTTATATGAGAAGAGTTTGGTGGTCACCTGCGGACCAGATGCCAGCATTGTTGCTGCCATTCACTGTGCGCCATGACAAGTCATAGGGGTTTTCAGCCCGCAGTTCAGGGCTGGACTGCCCAAAGTATCCCCATGTTCCCACCATGACCAAGTGATTGGGATCCACGCTCTTCACAAAGTCTGCCATGTCCTTGACCCATGCCTGTCCCGCAGCACACTCACTCTAAGCGCTGCTCAGATTGCCCAGTTACCAGTAATTTTGCAAGTTTACAGGCACAGCAATTGTGTATGAGCACCTGAAATGCCCCTCAGAACGCCTATATTGTGGCGGTGATAGAAGGGTTTGTCACACATGGTGTCCAAATAGAATGCCAGAAGCATAAATTTCCCAACAATTGAGAATTACAGCTGTGACAACAGGCTGTGTACCGTGAGAATTTTGCCGGTGTCATCACCAAGCACCCAGGGCTCATTGGCCAGGTCCCAGGCCATGATGGTCGGGTCATCCTTGTACAGAACGCCTGTGATGCTGTTCCGCCGTGTCAGGATGGCGTACACATAGGCCTTGAATGCATCCCTGCAGAGCAACAGCAGGCCCTGCAATTATGCATTCTTGCCACCGAATTGGACATGGACAGCATTTGCTGCATACAGCGGCTCTGCATTCACTTCTCTGGTGGTGCGGCCTCTGTATTCGTACCTCTGAATTGTGATGGTGATCATCCCCAAGAGTAAGTTTACAGATAGCGGCATGGATTGATGCCACACAGTTTTGGAAGTGCTGAGAGCAGCAATGGAAGCGCACCTGATGGCCTGGCTTTTGTAGAAGTCGGATATGTTTTCTCCCTGGAACCACTCCACCCACACTTGCATGCCTCCAAAGGCTGTCAGGTAGTTGGTGAGCGTCAGCACCAGCCGGATGTTGTTGCTGCAGGCCGTGGCCACCACATAGTCCAGCCCCTGCATTCGCAACACGCTCTTCACACTTCGGCTCAAGTTGCGGCCAGGAACGCGCACATGCAGTGCGCTCTTCGCATTCACAGCCACTCAACCACCCCAAAGATGATTTCAAGTCCAAACTACAAGCATGCGCGGATTCCGTAGAGTTCGAACGCGATTTCAATCCCCTGGAGCCAAAGCAGCAGTCCAGGAACCATGGTGTTTGATTCTGATTTAAGGACAGATGCGTATGAAAGAGGCAACCTGACTCAGGACTCGCTCGTCTAGAATGCCGGATGCTGGCTGGATGGCATTCCACTGTGGGCCATCTGCAAAAGCCCAAGTGCGCAGCACTGTGAGCCCTAGACTCTTTGCGTCCCTGTAACATGTATTTTATTAAGGCTTCACGGTTGTCAGTGTCAAGAGTACCAAGCAGATGGCAGCCTTGTTCAGTACTTCCTTCATATGCACTGCCGAAGACCCAGTCCACCCTATATTAATATTGGCTTGAGTCAACTGAATGCAGCATCTAAATGAAGCTTACTGCTGGAGCCACCAGATGAAGCTACTGGTGTCGAGAGACATTAGAGGAACGGCACCTGAATACCAAATCCACATCCCCTGTGCGCTCGATGAGGACATTGGGATCAGCTGCGTAGGTGGGCAAATAGTAGTTGTTGAAGCCCGCAAAGTGAAATGGCTCATTGTTCACCTGCATGATTAAATGACCCGGTGTGTGAGAAACTCCAGATATGGCAAAATCTCGTTTAGAAAGCATGCATGTATACGTGGGAGTGCTGCTCTGGATACATGCCCGATTCCTCCTGACGATGGAGTTCATGCGCAGGCTCTCTTCATATCAGCGTTCAAAATGTGTGAGTTCTGCATGGTGATCAGACTCAGAACATGTAGCGATCAGGAAGGGCCATAACGTACCAGCAACTGAGAACCATTTCTCACGACAAAGTCCTCTGGGTAAGAAAGGGTGTACGGGTTTTCTGGCAGTGCTGACCCAGAAAGTGAGAAAGCAGTGGTCTCAAATTGACACTGGAGCTCGCGGATTTTGGCATCTGGAAAAGAGGCAACGTGGCTGTAAGCATTCGACAAAACAGTGTGCGCTTGCTTGAGGCCCAGTCGTGCAAGCAGGCTGCGTGTAGGAGTTCCACTTATAGGACTTGGTCACAGCCACATTGTCGAACAGAGCAACATTTGTACAATTGAATACAAAGTTGAACAATACAGTTAGGATCAGTGAAGATCGCCATTCAGAGTGTATAGTGCACCAGACAGTCCGCTGATCGCTTTTCTGATCCATACCTGTATTTGCCGCACTGAACAGCAGGCCAATACACATGACAAGAGAGGCTGGCAACTGTCGCCGACGTTCATACAGACGCCGAGTGCATCGTGGGTCCATCGCTGCGGCTTCTAGGGCCTGTTCAGCTGCAAGTCGCAGCGAACCGCCCAAAAGACTCGATCTTTGACCTCTCCTTGTCGACAACGAACAACAGCTGCAGCGCGTTTCTATTACGAAGGCCTCTGGCAAGAGTTCTGTCATCAATATGTCGAAGGCGTGGGGTCTTCTTCGCCAGGTGGGTTGATTTCATAACATTGGACTTTGTCGGAAGTGCACATGCATGCATGCACAGATTACTGATCGTCAGTGAGTCATCAAGCACCTGCAAAGCTGCTTGCAGATTTCATTTTGGCGTGCCGCAATCGAGTCGGGTATTTCCAGTGTGATGTTGATGTCAACAGCTGGCTGTGTTGACTATTTGCGTGCATCTGGATTCAGAACCTTGATGGCCAGGTCAATTACTGAAACATCCACCGAAACTGTGGATGTTAGCGTATTCAATGCCCTTTCGTTTCAAATTGCAACAACAATCAGCGCACTGATGTCATCGTAATTTTCCAAGGCACTCACTTGTTTATCTACTACACTTGTTCATAAATCTTCGAGATGTCAGTGTCACAGCTATCGTTGGAAACGGAAAATACTTTACAAGACCTTATTACCTCTACTAGTCCTGGCATATCATATGGTGTATGCCTGGTGAATGTGGGGCTGGTCCATTTGGCGTGTTGCAGGCTGGGGATGTTGTAACTCTACCAACAACAACGCAATTCAGGCAGAGGCATGGAGAGTGCTGCACCTTTTCAGCCGTTCCAGGCGTTGCAGAGCTTACAACAGACAGCCTGCTCCTGTCCATCTCCATTCAGTGTGCCTCTGCAGCTCACTCTTGGGTTGACTGCATTGCATCAAGCAGGTGCTCAATCCCCCTTCACATCTCTACAGGAAGTCTTCCAAATCTGCCCTGCTCATCAAGCAGGCGGCATGATTTTTGCAGAGAAAAGTTGCTTGTTTGGAAACAGGGAAGGATTTGGCAAATAAGTCATCGGCACCGTCTCTGAACAGCCAGACGCTTGGCGATGGGAGACTTAGTGTGGGCACACACATGCCTCTGCTGGCCAAGCGGTACAGCTACCTGAGTGTCATCGGAGAAGGAGCATCCGCTCAGGTGTCCAGTGCAACTCATTGCCTATTGATCATCCCAGCAACACTTTTGCTCCAGTTTCTTCTAGTGAAGATGGCCATCAAGGCACTACTGGACAGGCACTGGTCTCTCTGACTGCCGCAGCAGGCGAGTATTGAGTACCTCCTTCATGCAGGTGATCTTAGCCGAGGATACTCTCCGTCCTGGCGGCCACCTTGTCGCCATCAAGATCATGAAGCGCCAATACTCCTATGCCGGGCAGAAGGTGTGCTGCCACACCCGCCCTGCCATGTCTTCCAGTGTCCTCATGATAGTCTGACAGAGCCTCCTTTTCTAGGATCTCGGTGCTCAAATGCAGCAATGGGGACATAGCCATGCAGAGAGTGTCCTTTTAGCCAGCGGTGGCTGCAGCAGCACCACCCCGTTCAATGGTTGCTCCTAAGTATGTTCAGCTGGTCGGCAGCGTAGAAGGCATGCCCAATGCTTGTCTTGACAGTCAGCATATGCAGGACAACGCCTCATCACAGACCAGGTGTGAATGCACTGCAGGAAGCGAGGACGCTCCGATACATCCAGACCACGACGCCGGAGTGCACGCGCGTGGTGAGGCTGCTGGGCACATTCATGCACGCTGGGCATGTGTGCCTTGTGCTGGAGCGCCTGTTCCCCTCCCTGTTGGACTACCTGTCCCTCTCAGCCACTCTGGTCCCATACACCCGCCTCAACAACCTGCGCAGCATTGCCTACCAGCTGCTGGTGAGCCGCCCCTCGAGCTTGGCCACCACTGCAAGACTCAGCACACTATCAGTTTCGGACATTTGCATGTGTTAGGCAAGACAGAGTCTGCAGTACCTGTTGCTGATATGTTGCCCACTGCACAATGTGTCAAGTCAACTAGTAGAGCAAAGGAACACATGCTCTCAGACAGGTATGAGCCCTTTATGGCACTGGACTCAACAAGCGCATGAGGAACGTACCTTTTAATCAGGATTGCTTGAAAAAGCCCTGATGCAAAGGTACAGTTCTCATGCCTGTGTTGAGTCCAGCTCGGGGCAATTGATAACTACCATCAACATTTTATATTGAATAAAATGAATTCTTACTGTTTCGTATGACATAATGTAATTCGAGTGCAGGGGACGGTGGCAGTGCTGCACTCCCGTGGAGTGGTGAACTCGGACTTGAAACCGGACAACGTCCTGCTTAGGCAACCCCATGACGCCAGTATAGGGGCGTGCCCAGAGGTGGTCATCACCGATTTCGGCAGCGCCTTCAGCCAGACAGAGACCGACACATCCCGCCTGGTGTTTGAGATGCAGACGCTGCCCTACAGAGCGCCGGAGGTGCGTTGCCATGTTTTCTTACTCACGGAGTGGCAGAACAACGCAGGTGGAATCCTATGGGATCCCTGCTGCTGCTGAAAGCCAGGATATTCTCTGATGGGCCATGTTAATTATATGCTGAATGAGCGGCTGGTCGCTTGATACAGAATGCAAGGCTTTGTCAAGTGTGTGCTCCCATTTGGTGGAATGGGTAATTGCATTGGCATGCTCCTGTGTTGTGCTGTGCTGCTCCAAAATAACAGGCCTGTTTGTGGCTTGTCACACTGGCCTTGTGGTGGGAGTCCATATACTGCCCATTGAGAGCACCTGCCCACGTTTCCTACTGAAGCAGGTGGGTCTGACTTTTACACAGTACAAGAGGTGCAATGATTATGAGCAGGTTGCACTTGGACTGGGGTCTCCCATGGGGACTGCACTGGATATGTGGTCTCTGGGCTGCATACTGGCCGAGCTGGCCCTACAGCAGCCCCTCTTTCCCTGCCACTCCCCAGCGCAGCTCATCAAGCAGGTGGGATAGCGCCTCAAGACAACTTTGTATTAACCTCACTTCTATCGGAGGCAGCACTTCTAGCTTTCTGCAACTGATTGCAAACAGAAGGGGCGCCAGTACAGGCCCAGTGCCCCGTCGTTCTGTCTCACTGACATGCCTTTTTGCTTTCAGTCCCTGCGTGACAGCTGACAAAATGTATCCGGGAGTCCACAGTTACTCTATGCTATGCACTGTTTCATGGAGACTTGATGTGCGGGGAGCACAGATGGAGCAGCTGCTGGGGCCGCTTCCGGCGCAGCTGCACCGCAGCTGCCCACGGCTGGGGGGGCAGCTGCCATGCAGCTCCGTGCCTCCCTTCAGCGCCGCGACCGCACTGGGCACTTCTGGCGCGGCCCCATCAGGGCAGTCCATCCCTGTCCAGTCCAGGGACAGCGCAGGGAGGAGCACCATTCCTGACACTCAAATGGCTCTACCAAATGGGGGCGCCTCGCTAGTGCCGGCTGCGCTGCCTGTGCAGGCTTGGCACGAGTCCCTCAGCCCCCTTGGACAGGCGCTTGCCAAGGTGGGCAGCCCTGCCTCTCAACTCTGCGTGGTACCTCTCCGAAGTGACTGAGCACTGGCAGACTCATGCGAAATGTTGCAGAGTTGTAGATTTGTGCAGTCCTCAGGAAGGAGTTTAAGGTTGACACATGCAGGAGACCAGAAAGGGGCTGGTGAATAGTGAGAGTGAGGGATTGGTGTGTTCAGGTGGACCGGAAGTTGGCAGATGTTGTGATGGGCATGCTGCAGTACGACCCGGCACAGCGGCTGACGGCTGCTGCAGCGCTGCTGCACCCCTTCTTCGATGCAATCTCCCCGATTCGCGATCTCATGCAGGTGCTGCTCAACATTGACAGAACAAAAAAAAGCAGGGCACAGTCATGAGGACTGCAACTGGCCCACTCGATAATTGTCAATTGTTTAGCATGTGCTACGGTGCCAGTGTTATATATTTAGTGGATTTGTCTGTTTCGTCAGCAGCGTATCCCTGATGCGGTGTATTAGGGAGGTGCTGCCAAGGGAAACAGACAACCTCACAACATACAAATCGGCAAGCATATGAAGTGTTCAGGTGTGGAGCCCCACTAGTAGCCTGAGGTTTCCCCTGTTCACGTTCTTTGCAGACCATGTTGCAGCCTGGACAGTCATGGAGCAGCTATGCAAACGGCCCAGAGCTGCAGCAGCAGGCACAGCCACTTTTGCCGCTGGCTGGGAGTGTTGGAAAACAACCTGCAGGCCATCCTCATGCAAGTGCCCAGGAGTGCCTCCAAGTGACTCTGGACCGGCGTCAAAGCGGTGCTGCACAGCATGCACAGGGCCCAGCCTCTGGTGTGAGGGAACCCGTCAGTGAGACAGCTGGTCCAACACAGAGGCTCAACCAGGAGCAGCAGAGCGAGCAGCCCAGTGGCGTTCCACCAAGGACGGAGCCACAGAGAGGACCACAGCTAGAGGCCCGGGGGATGGGAACGCCATGGGAGACCGGTGCGCCGCCTGGTCAGGCTGTGGGCGCAACCGGCGCTAGGCTGGGCTCTCTGGGCGCGACCGGCCGTCCTGCCGCAAGCCTGGAAGTCACCCCGGCACAGCTCTTGTTTGGTGCAGCGGCAGGTGCCGGTGGTGCACCGGAGGGCATCAATATCAGCCACATTGTCACGGAGAAGGTCAAAGGTGGCCCGAATAGAGCGGCAGCAGAGAGCAGGACAAATGCAACAGAGGTGCACCTGGAAAGCCTGTCTGAGAAGCATGTGGGGCGCCTTCAAAAGGCGCCTTTAGCCGCGGCAGGAGCGGCAGCGGATGCTGCCGGAGGCCGCGCGGAGGGATGCTCATCAGGGAGCCACGATGGCGCGAAAGGGGCGCGAGGGGCGAGGGAGAGGGTGTTTGCGGCGCTGGAGCCGCAGCTGCCGAGCTCGCTGTCTGGGCCGGCCGGCTACACCGACACGTTTGCGTTCCCTGCTGCCGATGCGGCTGCTGCAGATGCCGGTGCTGTGCCGCCGGATATCAATACCAGCCACGTTGTGGCCGGGCAGGTGACAGGTGGACCGCATGCGGCGGCGGTATCAGTACCAGTCAGAGGGGAGCAAATTGAGGTGCGCGCACTTCCTGTTCCAAGGACTTGTGACTAAGTACCCGTTGCTGATGTGGGCCAGAGGGCACTCGTCTTTGTGGGGCACATGGCCTGGAATCCACGTTTGAGACAGGCTTGATAACTTGCGATGGGTGTCTGCGTGTTTGCATGGTGATCGCTCTTGCTCTTGAGCGGAAGCATCTCTGGTGCTTGCCGTGCTTAATCATGCACAGACTCATCCATAATTACTCGAGGTTTGCAAGGGTGCAGGGTTCATTAGGTGACCCTTGATCAATCTTCATCTGACCCGCGTTGCTTGAACAGGAGGCGGCGGGAGGGAACGCCTCTCAGAGCTTGCCGAGCTCGCCGGGCACGCCGGGCAGCTCAGGGGGCGCGGCCCGGGCAGGCTTCAAGCCGCCGGCCACAGCAGCCGCCGCGGACGCGTCCCAGTCTGAGCACAGCAGCGGCTCGGCAGCAGACCAGCCGGCCGCGCCCTCCAGCACGAGCGGCGTCCGGCCGCCGAAGCAGGCGGCAGCCGCCGGCCACTCTCGGCTGGCGCAACCCAGTCGCACAGCCCCTGCCGTGCCGAATGCAATTCTTGTGACTGGCCCTGAAGGGGTCACTGGCGCAGCTTCTGTTCCGGGGAGCGAGCGCTGTGCCCCTGCTGCAGTGAACACCGGTCTAGTGACTGGCCCGGAAGTGTTCACCGGTGCTCGAGCATCGAGGAGCAAGGCTAGGGCTGCTGAGGCTGCTGCTGGCGACGGCGGTGCAGCTCTTTCTGCGCGGAGCAAGGATGGTGCTTCAGGGGCTACCTGTGGCGACATCGGTGCAGCTCGGGAGGACTCTTCAGGTCCAACAGGCTTGCGGAACGGTAGAGCGCGGCAGAGGCCTTCCGGCCATGTTAGGCAGCAGGACAGCACTGCGGAACAGGCGCCAGCGCTGGTGAATCCAGCCTTGGAGCGTGCACGAGCGGCGAGCACCAGCGCAGCGTCCCGCTCCTCATTGCCACAGAAGCCCGCCGCTAAACCTGCAGCCGGCGGCCCTGAGACGGAGGCATCGCCACCGCAGACCACCACCCCAGGGCCAGGCGGGCATGCGCCAAAGCAGGCCGCTGCTGCACAGGGTGGGAAGTCTGGCACCGCAGAGGCGCCGGCCAAAAATTCAGGCGCGCGTGGGATCCCTGCCAACGATGAGAGTGTTGCGCACGGTGAGGCGGCAAAGAAGCGCCGCAGGACACTGGGGCCGGACGGCAGCACCGGATCCAAGCGGAGCCGGGCACGAAGAGAGCCTGACCATGCCGCTCTGGAACAAACCCGCGGCAGTGGTGGTCAGGCAACAAAGGAGGCCTTACCCGGGCAACAGGAGGGTGCCGTCAATGGCGGTGCAAGACTCGACCTGTTGGCCGCGGCCGCGCATCAGGTCTACAGCTGGCCGCGGCGGAGGAGCTCCCTCGATGACTCGCCCGGCCGTGCCGCGAGCGCGGCCGATGAGCCTCCTACGAGCCCGGGCGCGGGTAAAAGACCGAGCACCGCGGCCGCGGCCGAGGAGCCCCCTTCCACGAGCCCGGGCGCGGCAGGAAAACGGCCCCGATCGCCGCTGATCAGATGGCCGGCCGCCGCCGCGGCGATGCCAGACAAGCGCGGGAGCGCGCTGTCTCCTCGCAAGACGGAGGCTGCTGATGGGAAGTCACCGCCGGCTGCGGGGATAGCTGGACAGCAGCCAAGGCGGAGCCAGCCTGATGTGACTGCACAGCCCCATGAAAATGGATCTTTGGAGCCTGCAGCGGCGACGACACCTGCGCGAAGCACTCCAAAGCATGGCAAAAGCCTTCGCGACCGGTCAGTGAGCACCAGGAAGTCTAGCAAGCCCTGGTGGGTTGTGTGAGCTGGTGTTGTCTGCTGTTTGACGGAGTGCTGATGTTGAGGATGTAAGTACACATATGTATACATCATGTCAGACAAAGTCACCATACTGTACTTGTTGTACATTTTACCATTGCTGCATTGACGTTGACATGCATGTGGACACTGTTGCCATCCAGTGGTCAGGAACTTGGTTATCAAGAGGACGGTCCTATTTGGACCTGAATGGAATCATTCGTGCATGATGCAAATGCAGTCAATATGAATTAATATATGAAAGATGTTGCCTTGCTTGTCAGAATGTTAAGATTGAGAATCAAGAGATAGACCCCCATACACCTCGCAGTGACTCGCACATTTCAGTAGCTGAGGCACCCCTCCATGTTTGTACTTGCACGGTGGCCGTGCTGGAGCCAAAACAGGAAGCATGGCCTGTCCCAATATTCGTCCGTGCTCTGGGAATCAAAGATCTGGGAGCAGCATGATGAAGTAGACACTATCAAAATACACGTGAACAAAAGACTCGTGTTGGGTGTTCCTCTAGATCCTGAAGATTTAGCACGGTCATTTTCAGCACGCAGTTTACATCAACCGCTCCACTTAAATAGATCGAGAAACAGGGGTCCACGCACTAATAAGGCACGCTCACGCCTCGATCTAATATGTGACGACTATCGTCACTGATAGTGAGTTTCAAAGCAGGGAGCACCTGGGACACCTCTCGTGCGGTCTTGTGCTGACAAAGCAAGGTAATCCTTGGATGCTACTCCTGTTGTTTAGGTCAGTCTGTGTTGTTGTGAAAGGCTGTTAAATATTTGACCAGTCTGTCATGCGACGTTCAGTACATTGCAGATGTGCCCACGCCTCAGATACCTAATCGTGAAGGTCATCTTTTACTATTCCACACGCACCTTTTCATTGAGAGATTGCTGGATAGATAGTTCTGACAGTGACATTCTGGAAGCATAGTTATCTTTTGTCGTGTCAAAGCTGGCTATAAAGGGTAGATCGCAAAGTGAAGTTTCACCTTTCAGGAAACAATGTCACCCTTGTCTTGCAGGGCTTTCCCAACAGAACGACCAGTACTTTGCGATGGACAATCTTTCTGACAACTCCTCTTGTGCTGAAAGACATGATATGCCAGCCAGGTGTTGTCATGTCATCAGAGGAAATGCACCCGCTGCCTGAGGCTGACCCCAAGCTAGCAGGCGAGAGTGTGGAGAGGGGCAAGGGCGACCGCTATCATATCAAGGTGTCCAATGCAAAGGGATACCTCTGCCACATCCACATGGAGGTCCGCCAAACTCAAGTCCCCTGCTCAACAGATGCACTTTTGTTCAACCTGACACACGCGCATCATATTGATCATGCCGGCCGCTGTTGATGCCACTCATGTGCTCTTGGACTCCTTGCTGATTTGGAGTACTAAATACACGAACATCTGGGGGCTGAGGGGAGTGTTTGGTTGTGCCCACAGTCCAATTATGACTGCCCACCAGAGTGGCTTTTTGCCATCTTCACGAACCCAGGTCAGTCGCGGTGCCACCTGTTGTCAGCTCAGGGATTTGCCTGTACAAGACTGTGTCCAGTGAGCATTGCAGCAATGCATGACCCTGCCTCCAATGACGGTTGGGCGTTGGATTGGGTGCAGACAACACAGGAGTCTTCAGGGACATTAAGAAGCGCGGCAAGCGCAAGGTGCTGGAGTTGGACCCGGCCGGCCGCAAAATAGTGGAGGTATGCTCACATTGAGCATACACCTGCATTGGTAGCTCCAATGCGATTGTTATAAAAATAGGCACAGCGTCTTTCCTCTCCCACGAGCCTATTCTGAAAAGTCATGATCACATCTGAAATGCAACGTTTTTGCATAGCCCGACCCGACCTGACAGGGGGACAACAAAGTACGCTACAAGGAAGCGCAAATAAGAAGGAAAGTTACACACACATGGGTGAAGCTTGCAATGTGACTATGTCCAAGGTGGTCTTCTTATGGTGAGTCACAGGTGGAGCAGATTGGGGAGGCCAAGGTTCTGTTCAAGAGCCGGGAGTTCACAACGCTGCTGAAGGTGGACGAGGACGCGCGCAACCCAGAGGAGCTCCGCACAGCATTCACCCTCATCCGTTCCGTGAGCGCCTAGCACTTGCACCTTTTGCACTAGAACTCTCAAAGGATGCCTTTCCAAGTTCTTCCCTTGTCCTTCTGCTGCTGCAGAGCCCTCGTTTCACTCTCATCCCTTCCTGTGAGCGCCTACCACTCGCACCCTTGCACTGAGCACCCTCAAAGGATGCCTCTTCAAGCATTTCCCTTGCCCTGCTGCTACAGAGCCTCTTGTCATCTTGTGAGCCCCTGGAACTTGCAGCTTGGCATTTAGAACCCCCATTGGATGCCTCTCCAAATATTGCTTTTTTCCTGCTGCTACAGAGCTCTCGTTTCACTCTCATCCCTTCTGTGAGCCCCTGGCACTTGAACTTCTGCACTGAGACCCCTTGAAGGATGCCTCTCTCAGTCTCTTCTCGTGTCCTTCTGCCGCTACAGAGCCCTCGTTTCACTCTCATCCCTTCCGTGAGCCCCTGGAATGTGCACCTTTGCACTAAGAACCCTCAAGGATGCCTCTGCAAGCCTTTCCCTTGTCCTGCTGCTACAGAGCCCTCATGTTGTATGTCTGGAGGTGATGGGATTGATGGATGTGTGTGCGCGCTCTGCAGGATATTCTGAGCCGATTCAATGGATGCTGGTCGCTGGCGCCCATCAGGAACAAGGAAGGGACAGAAGTGATTGGCACTGCTGCCACTCTCGAACAGGACATTCTACCTGCAGGTCGGTGCCAACATTCCGTCAGCACACAACTAGTGCCATGCCCCGCTCCTCTTCATTTTACCTTAATCTTCACAATCCCTCACCTGTGCTCCTGCTAGGAGAGTTGTGCTCACTGACATTGTTTGAGGGTGGCGTTATATTCCAGGGTTCATGGTTACCATTAAATTTCCAATTATTTAGGGTGTAAGGTTTTCAGGACTTATAGTACTACTTTAAGATAGGTTGAATATAAACCCGAAATTCCATGTAATCCTAAGTGTGCTCGGTGCAGGCGCCCCGGCGTTCCTGAAGCATGTGCCGCTGCTGGGTGGCGCGCTGCGCGGCATCTGCGTCCGAGCAGTCAAGCGGATGGTCGAGGCAAGTTGCCATCCCTGAATCCATGACATCGCCAGTCATGCAGCCAATTTTACAGAGTCTGCTCAAGCCCTGCCGATCATGTGTCTGACATGAAGCATTCCTGGTCTGGTCGGGGTCTGGCATGCTGTCAACTGCCATGTGTGCAACTCTAGGAGTTGAGCAGCACTGGCACCGCCCAAAGGAGATTACTTGGGTGGCATTTGTATGGGATCATTGCCGACGAGCAATGATCTCCTCAAAATGCTTGCCAGCTGTGTTGATGCCGAATCTGGCTTTCAAACGGTGTTCACCACCCCTTACAAGCTGCCACCGTTTCAGGTGACTGACTCAATGTGTGCCTATGTGTATCACACAGGACCTGGACGCAGTTCTGGACAAGGTGAAGGCAGGAACGCCACTGGAGGACATTCTGCAGCCGCCGCAGCCGGTCGCGTCACATGTCCTCGATGACTTCAGCGATGGCGAGGATGCTGATGTCAGCGAAACGCCGGCCCCTGATCACACAGCCGGCATGTCTCAGGCACGTCTTGTACGGTATATGGTGCTGCAGGATTTCCAGCAAACGTGGAATAATAGCAATAATAACTTCAAGCAAAGACCCAACTCTCTTGACCAGACGCACCTTTTTGACGACCATCTGCAGACAGACTATCTTGCCATTGCTGCCGGGAATATTCAGAGTCTGCATCAATCATGTCAAAGGCCTGTCTTTGTGAAAAGTGTCTGACATGATGAAGCAGGCCTTGACACCTTTCCTGCAGCAAGTAGCAAGATAGTCTGTCTGCTCAACGTACCTCCTTGCTCTGCCACACGCGTGTGGTGAGGCAATCAATACGAGAAGCAATGGGTAGTATTTACCCGTAGGCTGCCTCTTGACTGGGACTGATGCACCCACAGAAGTATGGCGCCAGCAGCTCAGGAGCAAGCGAGGCCAAGGCTGCAGGACTGAAGAGCGCATCAGCGCCAGCAGATGGGCAGCAGGATACACTCCGTGATGGAGATGCGCACGAAGGGGGAGCCTTCTGGGATAGGCAGAGCTGGCCCAGCCCAACCAAGCAGAGGAAAGGCCAGGCGCCCAGCTGATTGCATTCGTAGGTACTCAGGGGGAGTGTGGTGCTCCATAAATCATTATGGAGCACCACGCTTTCGGAAATTTTGTGGGTGTGCAGATCAATACTGCGATGTTGCATGTGGCCACAAGTTGTGTCCTTGGTACAGCCTTGGTTGATGGGGCAGCTGAACCCAGCAGGCAGACTCATGTGGTCATGAATGCAAATCCACATCAGAGATATCGCTGTTTTGTTGTGCACTTCTTTGGCATGTTGTGTCGATTCATTTTGGAGCGCTTCGGTCGGAAACGTAGAATAATCCGAGCATCCTGCAGTACTTCAGGTGCTAATCTTCCGCTGTGCTGATGAGGATTTGCACGTGTTCGGATAGGCATGGGATAGCTGTAAGCTGGTGTATATCAGGCGAATACCTTAGAGGAGACATATGGTATCAGGCAGGTGATATAATGGAGCTGTCTCTCAATCAGGTTTCATAGGAAATGTTCGGTATGCTTGGCTTCAGATGCTTGTCATGACGTTGCAGAGTTGATGCACTTCATTTTTCCCCAATTTTTGTTGCTTGGGAAATCACTAATGGGCTGTAAAGGAGCCCTCAAGGAGTCATGCACAAAATGTGCCAAGGTTTGTGCAGACCTCCTCAGTTACAGTTTGACCTCAACTCATGAGTCATGACATGATCATGGCTTGCACCAGCATGTCCAGCATCCACTGAGGCGTAGCACCTATCAAAATTGCAATTGTTATTACATTCGACTTCTTGAGCACGAGTAAGACTCTCTGAGATAACTGCTGCATTGTGGTAAATGATTCCATGAACAAACCCAGGACAGTGAGCTCCCTCCTACAGCCTACATTAATCTGCCTCATGGGTGTCCTCTCATGCAAGCTCTCTGCAGCTCCGGCCTGAAGCCCCTCTCATTTCTACAGCTTGATGTGAGACCAGCAAAACTCCCATGTGCTCAGCCAGAAGCTGCCACCAAGTCCATTCCCTCCCTGGAACACCTGCTTGGCTGCTCACTTTGAGACACAGTTTTTGATCTATTCCCAGTACCCATAGACAAAAGTCTTCTCGAGAGCAAGTCCAGTGGCAGAACAAATTGCCGGACTTGCTCACGGCACTGCTACCCCACGGCAGATCATGCGCTTCCGAACACCAACTGAATGATGTCCCGGGGAAGCTGGTGAAAGGGGTGCACGTGCCAAAGAATGCTCCGCCAGTGTGGGAGCGCAGATGAGGCGCCTAGTAGACCTCCACGTGCCACTGGTTGTTCTTCTTGAGCTTCTGGAAGAACTCCTCCCACACCATGCCCTTCTCTGCCGCCACACGCTCCAGCATCTCCTGGATGCCTGCAGTCACATCCAAAACATACAGTTGAAACCTTGTTGAAGTGGGCACTTGTGGCTTTAGGTGTCAACATCAATGGATAACACATGCTGAGCCAGCATTGCAAACACAAGCCTAGCCAGAGCTACTAACATCTGACCGGCCTTTGAACACGCTGTCCCTTCACCCACACAAAATGGCAACAAGAAAGAACCATGGCATCTTGCTGGGCGAAGGTGATGCCCACAATGTGGAACCAATGAATAGAAAATAGCCTACAGTGATTGGAACAGAATGGAAATGGCTGCCGCACCTGGCATCATGCCCTTAAGTCCGCAGAAGTAGATGTGTGCGCCGTTGTCAAGCAGGTCAAACACCTCGTCGGAGTACTCCTCCACCTGTGCAGCAGCAGGGCAACCAGTCAACAACATGCTGGGCTTCTGTCTCCTCGATTAGAGGCAACAGCATAGAACACAGCCTGCGGTTACAGCCCATCTCGTTTCATATACAGCATACTGTATATGCCACGTCTGTCCACATTGCACATGTAACAAAAGTCTGCAGTAGCGTCATGTGCGGGCTATGAAAAAGCATGGAAGGCCATCCAATGGAGAGTCAGGTGCAGCATACAGAGGCCTTGGGCAAGGGGGCTCACCTTGTCCTGGATGTACATCTTGCCTCCCTTCTTGTTTGTCTGCTCCCTGGAAAGTGCGTAGTCCAGGCGGAACTGCACAACCACATCGGGAGTCAGTCACCGCATACCATCACCGGCACACTGGCACACGCTGATATGCTGCCGGCATATTGCCTTGTGACTCAGAACTGCATACATATGGAGACCCCATGGCAGGCTACGATGTAAGACATCGGGCGAATGAGTCACCTGGTCGGGGTAGGCCTTGAGGATGGCCTGCAGCTCGTCATCGTACAGCTTGGCGTCTGAGTTGGCGACGCCCATGAAGAGCCATGCAAGGCCGGTGAACTTGTAGCCCTCGATCTCCTCCAGGAAGAATCGCCTCCAGAATGCGCGGTATGGGGCAATGCCCGTGCCGGTTGCCACCATGATGATGACCGCGTTCTTGTCCTCGGGGAGCAGCAGGATCTTGCCAGTGGGACCTGCAATGCCACAGTTAATCAGGTGGGTGAACATGCATGTCCCAGTGGTTATTGTCGGCTGAAGCTGCAATGAAGCTCTGCAGGGCTTGCAGTGAGAAAGAAAGCTCCCGATGTTTGGATTGCCTGGGCATTCGTGTAGCCGGTGTTACCACACGTTCAATGTATTGCACCCCCAGAAAGTTTGGGACTCGTGCTGAGCTTCACTGCCATAACGCCATCGAGAAAAATGGGCCCTCGCTCTGAAGTGCACTGCTGATATGCTCACTTCAAAGACATACTAGCTCACTCTCTCTCCTGTGAGGGATGTCACATCTCACCATTGAAACCATCAGATTTTGAGGACACTTCAAAAGATATTTAGCCCTTGTGAGGTAGGCAGGGCCACATTGTGGAAGGCTGTGAGGGTTGCGCACCGGTCATGGTGATCTCATCGCCTGGCTTGGCATCGCAGAGGAAATTGGAGCAGATTCCCTTCTTTGCTGGGTCGTATGCGTTCATCTCTGGGCACCAGTACTCGGCACGGCGAACGCACAGAGATGTGGTCTTGCCGTCGAAGGTGTCTCCGTAGCGAGAGGCCGCGATGGAATACAATCGTGTACCATGGGGCACCTCCTTGCCCTTCGAGTTCACCTTGGTGCCCTGTGCGAGGCACGTGAACGTCAGAAAGTGTCAACATGTATCACCGCCGGCAGATCGGGGTAGACTGTAACTGTATCTCCACCAGGCAAAAGCGCTTCCCATAAGCAGTACAGAAACATGGGCTGCATTATAAAAGACTGCGAGACATCTGTATCCATCGGCCGAAATCATGCAAACTCATTGTTGCAGATCAGTAGCGTACCGGAGGAATGACACCATATGACTGGCCCTCCCAGTATGGGATCTCTCCCCTGGTCTCGATCACGATGTGGCATGTCTCTCCGGTTGCCTTGGGGCCCACAATGCGCTCCACTGACTTGACGGTAGCCTTGAAGGGCTTCTTGTTGTTGAAGGTGTTCATGGGCAGGTCACCCTTCTCGAGCTCTGCAGGCACCTTGGTGCGCTGGAGTGTCTGAGTGGCTGCCTCAGCAACCACGCGGTGACTTCTCCTCGCTACAGGCTGCTGACGGCTTGCCTTGCATTGCACTGAGGTCCCCAGGAAAGACTGCAAGCAACAAAACCTATTTTCATGTCGCAGTTCTTGGGAAATTAACCACACATGATCCCAATCTGACAACCTATCAAGCATATTCGTCATCTAAATGACATTGCATGTGATGCAGCTCGAAAATATAAGCACCCAGGAAGGCGCACCTTGCTGGATAGATGGGCCTGCATTTTTGCTTAACTATATTGGCACTAATCTATAGAAAAGTCCCTTGCAATGAAATCTCCAACACAGTACAACGAGTTCCCAAGAGGTTGCCGACTGAGATGACAAGCAGAGACAGTGTGCAGGTGCACAGGAGCGTGCACTCCATGGCCCAGAGCCACAGAAAAGGGTGAGGTTGGGCAGGCGCTAACATTTAGAGGATATCTAGGGTTTGCAAATGAGGGAAATAGTTGAGGGTTCCGAAACCAGGTTCCGGGATCTGGGCCCACGCTGACTCGTCTCCTCCAGTTCACGTGGTTCAATCAGTTGCGCTTGACCACAAGCGGTGGTGTTGCCACGAGTTGCAGAATCTAGAAATTTCTTAGCGTTAGAGAGGAGGCTTGCAGCGTTCGGGTCACCAGGACATCATACCGCAACAGGCGACAGGCGCCGTCCAGAGTCGAGACAATCTTTTTAGGAGAGTGAATATCCTGCTGAGGGTAATTTGAGCGCGGGTTGCAGAAGTAGATGACGTATGGCAACACCATTGCCGCGGAACAGCTTCTCAGGCCCACGAGCTCAGGCCAGCAGCCGTCAGCCTGCCGTTCCGTAGCACCATGCGTTCGCAATCAGCAGAGCTCAAGGCACGGTCTATTGCATTTGTGTCGGCGAAGAGCAGCTTGTTAACAACAATTGGATATAGCTCATCATTCAGACTCTCTTGTAGAAGGTTCTCTGTGTCTGTACTGTAAGCATATGCCTCGAGACGCATGTCTCGGGGAGGCCAGTCCGCTATCGAGAAAAGACTGGCTTTTGTGCCTGCAGAACCTATGCATATAAGGCAATGAGGTGCTTGAAAGGGGATGATGATTGAAAGTACCTGTCTTTGGCCTTGCAGGGGAGGCACGAGACTGCTGAATGCAGCACGGGCAGGGCCGCTTCCAGGGGGCCTCAGGAGGCTGAGGCCATTTAAGAATGAGAAATTACAGAGGCCAAGGGTGGCACAGAGCAGTGTCGATCTCCTGGACAGTCTTGATGTTTTGGACGACGAGACCTTGGAGCTCAGCTTGGCTGGTGAGCGTCACACTGGCCTGCACTATATTCCTGCCTGGTTTTGCTGCATGTTCCAGTGGCACTTCCAGTTCATCTGTGGCTGCTACCACTCTGATGGTTATGCAAACTGATCCTGATCCTGTACTGCAATTGTTGAGGACATCTCAATGTACATCACGCACCAGAAATGGCAAGGATGGACACAGACCTCAGAGCACAGAAGGACATCATGGTCAAGAACTGATGAGAATTGTGTGACAGCGTCTGTGTCACCGCCCTCATCAGGGATAGCCAGCGCAAATGTCTGCAGCTTTTCTGGAGCAGTGAAGTTCTGTTTCTCCTGCAGAGGCAGACAGCGCGGTGCCAGAGGTGCTGGCATCGGTGGATGCAGTCGAGGCGTTGGAGGCTGCGCTGGCAGCCAGGTCAGCACAGGAGCCTGAATTGGCGCAGCCGACACCCACCGGCCTGCTCTCCCGGGCAGTGCAGGGCATGATTCTGCTGAACATCAGCGCCGCGCTCTTTGGATCCAACCAGGTCCGACCCGACACATGCCTGTTCCTCCCCGTGTAGATCACATGTAATTTTTTGATCTCGGCCAACCGCCACTGCGTAAAGATGATTTGAGGTCAAAGTGCAATATCAAATCCGGTTCTATGTTCTTGTGCGAGGAGTGGAACAGATGATCGAGTATCAATTTCAGCAGATGCTGGCATGTAGCATTGGATTTGATGAGATAGGCATTGTAGGATTGGATTTGATAAGATAGGCATTTCGTTGGCTATACCACCAGGCCAAGTCTTTGGCTGTGCTCATAGTGGCACCGGGACTTTTACATGTAACTAGGGGTTATTAATGTATGAGCAATTATTATATATTAATTACCCTTACTTCTAACAAATGGGATCATGTGACGCGAGCTTGAGGTGTGGATGCAGGTGGTGATCAAGCTGGCGGAGGCGGATGTGAGTGTGGGCGCGCTCAACGCGCTGCGCTTTGGCATCGCCGCGCTGTGCTTCCTGCCGGCGGCCAGCCGCGGCCTGCGCATGCCCCAGCTGCGCGGCACTGCTCTCGAGCTTGGCATGTGGCTCTTCGGTGAGCGCATTACGACGACCTCTTATAGCACTTCTGGAATACCCTTTATAAATCACCATAGACCCTACTGGAAAGAAAATAGAATTTGATGAGATAGAAACCCTAACCCCACCCCATCCAAGGGGAGGGTCTGGGAGACAAAGCTCGTGTTTTGCCCCCGAAGTCATTAACTGAGTGGAAATGACGGGGTAGGTCCTGGGGTCCGGTCAATGTGTTATTGTCCTGTTGGAGAGAAGCACTCTCTCTGTGCAAACACATGCATCTGCACAGAATCACAGCCGCACAGCCATTATAGTGAGACACCCGTCTTGGCATGCAAGCATCTATGAAGCCACTGTGTGGGCAAACAAAATGAGCAACGCAACGAGGCAAGCGCGATGCACACCAGAAGAGAGAAAGAGATGGGAACTGCTGTGCGCGTACAACAGGGGAGACTCATTGCATGTGGTTGCAGGCGGATACACTCTGCAGGCGATGGGATTGGAGCTCACGACGGCTTCGCGCGGCGCATTCACGGGCACATTCACCGTGCTAGCAGTGCCCATTCTGGTCGGCCTGTCCGGCCGCAAGATCCCCTGGACCACCTGGGCGGCTGCCGCTGGCGCTCTCACCGGTGCGTGCACTGCAACAAGGCTGTCCAAGAGGGAGACTTCAGCAAGCAAGTTGGTGCTTCTAGAATAGCGTCTGCTGCCAGCCTTTAGTGGGCTGCACAGCATTAAGATCATAGTTTCTGAGTGTAGGTCCTGTGTCATTAAGACCCTGTCTCCTAGTCTGTTTGCTCCTCTACACCAATGACAGAGCATCGTCTCTGGGGACAGGATAGTCGACGGTTGATCTCTGCATCTTGCTATACTGGACCCCGCACAGTTTGAGAAATCATATGACTGTGTTGCTGCATCTGGATGCATCAGAAAGGTCTTGCATGCATGATGAAGTGCTGCACATAGGACATATATGCGCTCTTGCCAGTTAGAGAAGTCACTCACAAAGATGTGAGAATACCAGAGCTGGGCGTCTCGCGATGCATTCCCTTGTGCATAGTTCAGATTTTCTTTAGGGCTTTGGCTTAACACGGTACTTTGTAAGGGCTTGAGGTTTATGTTAGTTTAGGGTTTAGGGTTCACCTAAGATTACAAGGATTAAAGACAAAGTGCATGGTTCAGGCGTGGGGCTGCTGACAACCAGCGGAGCGGACCCGAACGTGGGCGACGCGCTGTGCATAGCCAGCGCGGCGCTGTTCGGAGTGCACAAGTGGCGCAGCGAGACCGCAACCGCAGCCCACAACGAGTCCACCAATGAGCTCATCGCTGTGCAGCTGCTCGTGCTTGCGTGCGCCTCTGCGCTGCTCTGCGCGCCCGAGTTCCTCCAGCAGGCCTCCCAGGGACCAGGTGTGCATCTGCCTGCCTCTCTTTGACTTAATTGTAGGGGTCACGTGATAACTATACACGTCTGGGACCATAAGTGCATGCAATTGATGAGAGGCTCTCTCCTTTTCCCCCGGATGTCAAGAAGTGGGGACAAGGGAAACATGCTTACAGCTAGGATTGGTTTGGCTCTTGCTCTTCCCTGTATCGCTGCTCTGGTTTTTCTAACACCTGTCAAGTCTCCAATGACAGGAACCCTGTTTTGTAGCAAGCAAGGGCCTTGCAAACACAGTTGTCAGGTACCCTCAATACACAGAGGCCCCCGCCATCGAAACGCAATTTGTGGAGAAGAGCCTAATTCCATATCTTGGCATGTGCAACAGAGCACCTGCTGGCAGCTGCCGGCAGCCTGCCATGGCCGGCGCTTGCATTCATGGGCCTGGCAACGACGGCGTTCACTCTGTCAGTGGAGATGCACGCGCTCAAGGCAGTCTCCTCGCCGCTCGCCGCGCTGATCTACACGGCCGAGCCGCTGTGGGGGGCCCTCTTCGCCTGGGTGCTGCTCGGAGAGCGCTGGGGGCCCACCGGATGGGCAGGCGCGGCGCTCATTATCGCGTCCACCCTTGCCGCACAGTTTGCGGGGGGTGCCGAGAAACCCAAGGAAGCCTAAGGAAGCCTGACAGTACATACAAGGGCATGGGCATGCAAGCTGTCAGAAAATTGAAAGTGGGCGATCACTTGCCGCCATGCCAGGGCGTCTGTGTCCTGTGCCCCTTTTGGAAGACTGTTGAGGGTCCGACTGAATAAGCAGGTTGAAAGTTGCTTCACCCATGGTTGATCCAAATTTGGCACCAGGACAGCCACGCAATTTTGAAGGCGGTGGCAAGAAAGCGAGGGGGGCCCGACAGCCAGTCTGCGCTCCTGTTGTATACCTCTCTAAATTCTCAAGAGAGAAGGACTGCGACAAGCGCACAGATGTGCGCGGTGAGATATCATGGGATGAGCGGAGACAGGAAATTTGAGGTTTTGCAAAAAGCAGTATTTGGTCCGCCGTGGAGGCTTTGGCATACAGCATGGTGCGGCTAGGAAGCCTATGAAGCTACTTGAAACCATGTAGGCTTGAACACACATGCAGACATGCGATTATGAGATGTGTGCACACAGAAGACGTTTATGAGGGTGGCATCATATGTCAGGAGATCCCTGTAGTTCGCGAGCAGCATGGCTCAATTGCTTCGATTTTTAAAGTCCTGTCTGTCCATTGTAGCGGTGGTGGTGGGCAGCCCTTTCCTTTCATCAAGCGACAGAAGGGGACTGTTCACTGTCAGTGTTCACAGTGGCACAGAAGGAGATGAGAGTGCAACAGCAACAGAGTGGTAGAGAGATCAGATTGGTAGAGAGAGACAGGTGTCAAGATTGCTCGAGAGATTGTTGACTTGTCATGATGCATGGCAATTGAGAGACAGCCGTTTGCAGGATTTTGCTCTGTGCTTTGCAGAGTTTAGTAGGTGCCATTTGAAGAGGCTTGGTCATCCTCTCAATTTTGTGAGGCTGCTGACTGGTATTGCTCGATATTCCTTTTTTAGACTTCTGCAAGCATATCATCAACAGTGGGTGCTGCATTCATGTTGGTGCCATTGTGTGCCCAACGGTAAGGTGCTCAGACTGAATGGAGGATTGGACGCAGATGAGAGAGTTGGACCATGCTCTATGCAGGGAGTTGATTTCCAGAACATGACAGGGGTCCCTCATTCCTTTTTGATTAGCTGCAGCTGGCTACATGCTTGGAGAAAACTCATGAGGATCGCAGGCTATGATTGTCCCTGCAATTGATCGCAGCAAAACACCTGGGTTGCTAGAGGATAGTGATTAAGATGCATTTAAAATTTGCTGTGAGCTGAGGTTCAGCATGCTTTCACCAGCTGCAGGCCTTCCAGTGCTTGTGCATGCAGCTATGGCCATGGGTCCCATGGGTCTGTTTATGGATTGCATGTTCCTTAACGAAGGGTCAGCAGCAACTGCTTTGTTGGCCGCTACAGAGTGAGTCGCACACCCAGCTCCCTTCTTGTTGGAATGAATCTTCAAAGCAAATTTGTTTCAACATTTTGCTGCAAGCCGTTGCTCCTTCACAGTATACTGGGCACTACCCTCAGTGTTAATTGAAGGACAACAATGGGTCAAGTACCTGCTCACTGATGTTGGATACCACCATTTTCAATGTCTAAAGCTGAAATTGTTGCCAAATTGCCACCTTGTTGAACGCAACAATGTCTCGAACCATGCAGGATACTTGTGAAGCAGTGCTCCATGGCAATAACCAACAACTTCTTGTCCATTTCTGGGTCCAACAGCTGCTCAATCCTGATGTGTCCTCTGTCACACAAAGAGGCTGGCAAAATCGGTGTTGGCCAATCTGCAGAGGTCATTGTAGGTGCTCATGTCTGCACACACAACAGCCATAGTCAGAAGGTATTCCAGGAGGCCAACCTCAATAACGTGCACTGTTGATAGAAACCAGTAGAGTTAATCAACATCGACAACAGTAAGAACCAACTGCATATGATGCCACTTACCGAAGTTGCCTCCAAAGTAGGCCCGGTCTGTCTCCCTCAGCTGGTTTGGTGCCTCCACAGTGCCCTCAAACTCTACGAACTGCGTGTCCACCGCTGTCTGTTTCAAGGAGACCACCACACGGCCTCCGTCAGCGGCAACAACGCTTGCTCGGTTGCCCTCCACAGATTCCACCTGCACAGGTTGATGAGGCAGCTTGGTGTCTTGCAAGAAGAAGCGAAGAAGAGAAAAGCTTCACACAGACAGAATGACAGCAGATACATCAATGAGGGCTTCTAATAGGCATCAAGAGCTCTGATACCTGCGGCCTGCTTGCACAGTTCGCTCACCTAATCACAAGCCCAACAAAGAGCTTCGTACATACCTTGCAAACAAGGAGCACATTCTTTCCGATGTATCTTTCCATAGTCTGGAAATTGACCCGGGGGGTGGGCACTACGTGATCCATTGGGACTACCACTCTTCAAGTTTGCTCAGATGGTTGTTCCCGCTGCTCAAGAGAGCGATTCAGGTTGCTTCTAGCACCTTGGCTGCAAGTCTCCTTCTTGTCAAGATGTGCCTCTCTAGTCCCCTATCGTGTGGGGTGGTATGATATGTGTGCTTTCAATCGTTGCGCTCTGCAAGGAAGAAGCGAAGCATGCGCAGCACGGCAGGTGCCGGCACCTGCGTATGGATACTCACATACTCAAAGGTGGCCTTTTTTACATGATTCAGTAAAGTTGCAAGTCCAGCCTCAGCCGAGTCGACCTTACCTATTTGAAGTTGTGGACTCAATCTCACATCGTTAAAACTTACAAAAACCGACAAAAGAGTCTTGATCAAGCTTAAGAGCTCAAGATCTTACTCGCCTGCAGGCGCATCAACCTTCCGGCATGCTCTAAAGGAGACACTAATACGATGAATTGCACAGTGTGCACAGATGGCATGCACAAGTTCGTAGGATAGCAGCTCAAGACTTTCCTAGCTTGGGACTATACATGTGAAATTTGCAAGGCAACCTTATGCAACCTAGCACATGCAACTGTTCACACTGCTTGCACATTCGCACATTCTATATCATGTACATGCCCAAGTGGCTTTCACAAAGCCACTCTGTAGGCAAATCATATGGCATGGTGCATCATGACGCCAAGCACTTGCAAAATGTGAGTCTAATAGCAGTTCTTCCTTCACTTGCATGCGCATGCTCCAACAAATACACCCGCTCTGTACATCTACTCGTCATGCTGGGCATGCCTCTAAGAAGGGCTTTTGGCATGCAGACTTCAACATATGCATGGCCATGTCAGAAAAAGCAGCATCAGCAACTGCCTCACAGGTGCCAGGCCTCACAAACTCTCAGGAGAGGACAAAATGAGCACGACCTCTTCTTGGGAGGTAAGAGACCTACATTGCAAGTAAACTACATCTGCACTGCAACAACTCTTGCCTATACCTCGTTCCTTTCTTGAAAGGAAGGCCAACAAGCAGCATGCGCAGCCTTACACCTGCCTGACTTGCAGTCCTCAAATGATGGTTGCACAAAGTTCCACCTTGATTTATTCTAAGAACTTTTTTGCCTCTGTGCCCTCAGAAGCAAGAGCAAGAGTCTCTCATGGTGGCTCCTGCAGCCATTTGCATGACCGATGCTCCTTCCCTTTTTCATTCCTATTGAACAATTGTGCCGAAAGCCAAACGCACATGCACAGAAGTTGACACCTCTATGAAATGCGCAGCATAGTGCTTGGGTAGGAAACAAGCGCCTCTCTGCTAGGACGGAGCCAAATTTGGTCTCAAGGGGTCACACGAGGGTCTGGGCTGCAATTACCAAGGATCCCAGAACCCAGACACCATAGGAAGCATTGGCTTCCTTCAATTTTGGCTCCATCCTGTGTTTTCAGGCACGCAACAAAGCCTGGACCTGACATTGAAATAGCCTCTCCTTCTCAGCGAAGAAGACCGCATGTCACCTCCCCATATCAAGTGAACCACTCCATGTCTAGGCTATATATGCTTGCAGCCCTGCATACTGCTGAAGGCGGGCGGAGCGACCCAAGCCGCCATAGTGCATGAGATGTGGAGTCCTTGCAGATCAACCTGATTTGAATCCCTGATTTCATCAAGGTTGGTGGGCATGAATCAGGCGTCATCATCAAAAGATGGTAAGTCGGCGATGGCAGCCGCTGTGACCTGATCGGCCTCAACGAGCTCTTCCACGAGGAAGATCAGCAAGAGCAAGCAAAAGGTTGGAAGACATGAATCAGGCGTCATCATTGGAAGATGGCAAGTCGGCGATGGCGGCCGCTGCAACCTGGTCAGCCTTCACAAGCTCGTCCACGAGGGAATTCAGCCCTCGCAAATCAAGGCTAGAGGATATGGATCAGGCGTCATCGTCTGATGATGGCAAGTCGGCGATGGCGGCCGCTGCTGCGACCTGGTCGGCCTCCACGAGCTCGTCCACGAGGGAGCGCCAGTCACCGCGCGCGTCCGGGCCGCTGCTGGCCGACCCCGGCGCGCACGCCGCGTGCCGCAGAATCCGTAGCCGTCCCTCCTTCGTCCCGTACGCAATGCCGCCGCCCTGCGCACGCACAGCACTTTCCACCCTCTGAGAGCTCTTGTCATGCTGGTCCCGGATCTTGCCTAAACACCCCAGCCTCTTACAGCAGTGCTGTTGCTAGGCATTTGGAAGGGCAACCAGGGGCCGTTTAATGCAGAGATGTTTCCCCAGAAGCTAAGGCGCGCTGCGGGCACATGACATATCAAGACACAAACACTCACCTCCAATCATGAAGGGATGCTGTAAAGGTGTTGCTAGACGTTGCTAGACGCACCTAGTCCTTAAGGACTGGAAAACATGTAATAAATAAATAACTGCTCACCTTGAAGGGGTGGAAGGCGGCAGCATTGACCTCATCGCGCGCAGACGGCAGGACTCTGACCAGGGGCATGCCGGCGGCCACGCGGTATACCTCCATGACGGTGTGCACGGGAATCACACTCGCACCCGCGTCAGCCACCAGACTCCGCAGCAGCGATATGTGCCGCCTGCCCACAGAAGGACACTTGAACATAATATATCCTTCCTGTGAAGCGTTTCGCATTATTAAATGAGGACTTGAGATGATGCCAATGAGTATAACGCTTGTCCAGGACATGGAGAGATAGTCTGGCCACATCTGATACTTTGCAATCCATTCTGAGGCCAATTCCAAGCCACTTTGAAGCATCAGAGGTCTTGTGATGTCGGATCCTGCCATCTGAAGATACATAAGGGGGGAAGGACTCCTTGATAGCACTTTTACTCACCAGCACAGAAGATTGCACAATTTTTCAGACGGTCATGGATGATAAGGACAAGGATGATAACCCCGGCAACTAGAAAAGAGCACAGGCGCACCGGCCGTAGGCGAGGAGGATATGCTCGGAGGAGGGCGAGAACTGGATGGAGGTGAGGCAGTGCGCGGCGCGGATGGCCTTGGCCGCCAGCACAGTGCCCAGGCTGTCATGCAGCATGCTGTACACTCGCACCTCGTACACCACCGGCGTGTCTGGCGGGCCCTGCATCCACAACCAGCTTCTCAGCACAAACCCGAACTCATTCACACATCATGTCCCTTGGGTGCTGTATTTTAGAGCACCAGGTTGCCACTATGCAGCAATTTTTCAGACACCAAGCCCTGCAGCAGGCATTGCAACTTGCAATTACCAGCCCCCCGCATGAGTGCAATGAGAGCTTGGCATGGAAGGAATCAAACATGTTGAACGGTAGCTGGTCGCACCTGGCAGGCAACGCAGACAGCCAGGTAGCGGCCACAGGGCGAGAAGTGCACGCCCATCTCGCTGCACAGCACCGCGTCCATGATGGTCAGCTCCGTGCACTCCAGCGGACGCGGCGGTCCCGAGGTCGCCGCAGCCGAGATGGCGCCCGAAGCCACGGGTGCGCCCATCACTGCCGCGTCGGCCGCCGGCCGCCGCGAAGGTCCCGGGGCGGCCGCGGCCGTGGCCGAGGTGGCAGCCGAAACCATGGCCACCGCTGACGCCGCCGGGTCGGCCGCCGGCCGCCGCGACGATGCCGACGGAGGTGCTGCAGCTGAGGGCCTGGCTGTGGCACCCCCGCCCTGGCGCAAAGACCCTTGCTGCGCCCCTGCACAGTAGTCGGGGGCGACTCAGCGGCTGACACGAGGGGACTACCCGTGCAGGCAGACTGCCTGTCATAGAGTCAGAAACAAAGCAGAGTTGTGCGGAGGGCGTTTGATGCAGGGCCAGAGGCCATGTGTCCCTCTCCCTGCTCCCAGAAGTTGTGTGGTGCCAAGGCAGCTGCTTGCTGGCAGCGAAAACTCGAGTCGCAACATTGCCTCGCCTAGAGATCCAAGGAAACAGGTATGTGAAGGAACAGCTCACTCACCTTGTGCCACAGTTCCCGCTTGTGCTGCCTCAGCTACGGGCGAAGGCGGCACAATATTCATCGGCTGAGCTGCCCCATCACCCGCTTCCACTGCTACATGGGCCCCTCCTTGCTCTGTGGTGGCTGAGCTTGCAGCACTCTCGGCACGCTTCTTTGGGGCAGGGGCGGCCGCGGCGCCGGCCTGCTTTGGGGAGGCACTGTCGTAGGGGCTGTATCGCCACAGGCGCAGCTTCACTCGGCACGGCTGCTCCTGGCCGATGGCATTGGCAGCCGCTGCAGATTCGCGCACCGCTGACGCGTCCTGTCAGTGAACCGCACCGTCAACTTCACATGGGCCACTCTCCCATGAAAACTAGAATGAACGCCGTCGCTTTCTACTCATTACACAAGCAAATATACGGCTTCCTGCAGACTCCCTGCAGAACTTGGTCATCATCTTGCTGTCAGTTAAATGTCACTCATGATCAGGAACAGCAGGAGTTTTTATTGAGCCTGTGACAGCTGGCAGGATGTCTGGTGACAGGGTGCAGGTTGGCCTTCTCCTCCCTGTCTATCTCATGTCATGCTGCTCTGATCTTCGTGTTCTACTATGACCGAGCCAAGTAGTCATTGCATGTGTTCTAGCACATGCGTTGTGTTTACTGTACAGCAGGTGATTGTAACATTATAAAGGCTCTACCACTAGTCAGCAGGTCGTTCACTCGTTTTCACAGGGTGTATGGGGAGGGGCGGACCGCATGGGTGGGCACGGGCTGTCGGCCACCTCGGCCGGCGGACTCGGCCGCGTGCCCCGGCTCGCGCACCGCCTCGGCCAGCCGCGCGGCAGACTGCTGCAGCAGCTGCGCCGGATACTCCCACCCCATGTTCACCATGCTGGGCGGCAGCGCTGCACGACACAAGGAAATTTATGTTACAGCACATGTGTTTTTCTGAGTATGTCCTGCCAGTTGGGACCTGCCACTGTGTTTCCACTGAATAGCAGTTGACTTTTCGGATTGTTTTATTGTCCAGGTTCTACCCCATGTTAGCGGGTTGTTCCCTCGTTTTCACAAGGATGAAACCTCTCAGGGGGGTACTTCGTACAAATGGGACACCAACCTTGGTGTGCGCATGCACAGGTACCGCGTCCTGGATCATGCACCCTAGTATAGAGAGCATTCAATTGAGAGGAAAATTCTGCCAGATTGAAGGAATACCCAGGAGTCCTATATGACTTGATACCTCTGTGTGAGTTGCAGGACACCATACACAGATCAAGCTGCAGTTGATACAACGTGCCATTAAACTCGGAATGGTGCAGAGGAGGTAGCTCACGTGCAACAGCTGCGGCGTTCGGGGGCGGCTGCGGCTGGCCGGGGGCGTGCCCTCCGGGCCCCATCCACCCCTGCTCCAGAACATCCACGAGGCTGTGATGCGGCTCACTGAAGCTGCGCGTGACGCCCTGGCCGAAGAGCGGGGGAAGCATGCCGGCAGCGCCGGGGGGGGCCCGGTTGCGCTGGTACAGGCGCGTCATGAAGTGGGGGTCCACCCAGCCGCGCGGCGGTGGCCAGTGGCGCAGCTCCTGGTCCCCCCTGTGCCCCTGCGCCTGCTGCTGCTGCTGCTGAGATGCCTGCAGCATAATAATATAAGGTGTCTCATAACTTCTTACTGGAGGAATCAAGAACTTTTACCCAAAGAGCTTTCTTCAAAGATTTTCTTCCTTTGGTGCTCTTCATATTATATTTTATATATTTTTGTTTTATTTTATATTTTTACTTAGGGTTTAGGGTCTAGGGTTTAGGCAGCCCATCCTTAAAGGAGCACAAATGAACGCCCGGGAACCAAAGCAGCAAGATGAAACAAATCAAAGTGTGACTGAAAAGGTGGCTGCGACAATGCAGCGGGCAGGATTGCAGTTGTGGACCCACCTGAAATGCAGCAGGGTTGGAGGGAACTCGCGGACTGGCAACAGCTCTGGGCAGCTGCTGCCAGCCGGCCATGTGCTGGCCGGGCAGCATGGGCAGCGTCCCAAATTGGAGCGCCGCGACCGGCATGCCTTGCACCGGTTGCACCACCCCCAGCTGCTGATTTGATCCTGTGATCGAACAGAGGAACACCCCCTCAAAATGCAGAAGGAAACTTGGATGGACACTCACCGCTGCATCCAGGCGTGTGAAGGACATGCCTGGGCATCTCGCACATAAGTGGTAGGGTCATGCAACTAGCTTGTCTCAGGAAACTATCAGATGAGAGCAGCCACAATGCAAGAGATGCAACACCATTAACTACCGTAGTAATCACATAAACCCCGCAGCAGGTTTTTTTTGCGGATTATTAAACGGATTCGCGCAGGGTGTCTGCGCAGCTGCCGATCTCTTTTTTTACCGCAAAATTTTCAGAAAACAAATTAATAGACGCTCCGCGCAGGCGAAAAAAGTTTTGAAAGAAACCCGCGCAAGCTCAAAAGCAATTATTTATTGCGCGGTTTATCGTGATTACTACGGTATTCCTTCGTGCAGCCGGGCGCACCTTCCCACCACCGCCAACCCGGAGGCGCATCGGGGGTCACCGGCCGGGCGTCCGGGGTGACCGGCCGGCCGTCGGCCGATGCGGGCGCGCGGAAAAGCTGGTCGGCCGCTGTTGACACGGCGGCGGGCGGCGGCGGCTGCGCCGCTGCCGGGCCGGCCTGCCGCCTCCGCAGCGCCTCGCGCTCGAGCGCGCACGCGGCCGGCACCGACCATGCGCGCTGCTGACCGCCTCCCGGCTCCTGCTCGGTCGCGCCCTCGGCCGCGCGGTCCAGCGCGTCGGGCGTTATGCTGCGCCCAGCCTGCATTCACAACGTATTGGAATTAACAGGGCTGCTCGGTGAACTGCAGGACACAAACACAGAAGCACCACGGTCAAAGCAACACAGGGCTGTTTGACAGGTCAATGCAGCACCACGATACCTGGCACATGTCATGGCTTTCGCCCTTCATCTAGCACAGAGTCATGTTCTGTGATGACAAGCAGGGACTTTAAATCTCAGTAGCTCTTTTGAAACACCCCCCATTGACAGCACCATGATGCACTAAAGCCGTTAAAGTCACATGATGCAGCCTCTATCAGCACAGCCTGTTGTATTTACATTACAACTGATCATGCTGATTTTACTACGCCGGGCCAAGGTAAGAGTTAGGTGTGCACACCCTGACTCGTGGGGGCGAGGGGGGGAAGCTCCCTGGTGGTGCCGGCATGGGCGGCCGGCTGTCACGGAAGCGGCGATAGCCGCCGGCCGCGCCGCTTCGGGAGCGGCTGGCGCGCGCCACCTCGGCCGGCCGCGCAGCGCGGCTGCGCAGATCCAGTGTGCTCACCCCTGTATGCCCTGGCAGTGCGCCTGCCTGCATGCCGGAGAAAGGACCAGTCATGACTCTGTCAGACACAAGATGTCTCACGGCGCTGCACAGGTGCAGGGCTGATGCCATGGATGAACTCCTCTTTAATTGGACCCCACTGCACTCGAGCGATGAAACGGCACTTTTGGTTCACCATCAGGGAAAACCTTGTATGCAGTGGGTAACCTTCACATATGCCGGTGTCGAGACGAACACACGTGAAAGATGCTGCAGGAGTGGCAGCCTCCTGAGAGGCTTTGCAAGTGTCCCATTCTCGAGGAGCAATGACACACAACAAGTGGCGCACCTGCTCTGCACCGCGCGCATCTGTCGTTTGCCAGGGCCACCAGCCGGCAAAGGCGTTGATCGGCGGCTGCCCGTTGTTGGGCTGTCTCGAACCGGCCGCTCGCAGCAGATTTAGATTCGGCGGCGAGCTCGGGTGCGAGTAAGGCTGGCCCCGAACCGTGGCGCGGAGCATATACAGGTTCGGCGGGGAGTTGGGGTCCACGTACGGCTGCGCGCCCGGGCTGGCCGGCCGCGGCGGCGGCCGAGGCGGCTGATTGAGGTTTGGTGGGGAGGGGGGTCCCACCGCTGGGGGGAGGCCCTCCGCCAGCGCCGCAGGGGCCCCCCGCTGTCGAGGCGGCTGCGCCACTGCGCCTGATTGCTGCGCCGCCCGCTGTGTCAGGCCCAGAATCTGCGGCGCACACGGAAATCAAGACGGCAAAGTACCCGCCAGTACAACCTGTCGCACTGCCAGTGGTGCCACTTCACAGATGTCATGCAGTGAAGCCTCAACCAATCTACACACAACGATTATCCGTGCTCAAGCAGTTCAAGTGGGGTGTTGGAAACGGCCATCACACCGCCAAAACCTGGCAAACCACCAATTGCCAAATACAGGGCACACTATCGCTGTGATAGAGGCCAATAAGGAGCAGATCTATATGCTCCATCAGCTATGTTACCTCACAGGGAAATAAACACACATGCAGGCGCACCTGCTGTGCAGCAGAGTAGGACTGAGCCTGAGCGAGGGAGGGTGTCAGGTTTGAGGGCGGCGCGGTTGCGGCGGGGGCCGCGGCCTCGCCGAGGAGCTGCGAGATGGCCTCGCTGGGGCGCTCGGCCGATGCAGCCGCCGCCCGAGGCACTGCCGGAGGCCCCTTCATGCTGTGGTCAAACGGCAGCGGCAGCTCTGTGTTTGGGCTCGGGTCACTGACCTGCAGAGTGCCACACATTGCGTAGGATTTAGTTTGCGCAGACATTGGGGCAGCGCGCATCTGATTCACGTACAATAATCACCATCTGAATGCAACGTGTGCCAGGATCCCAAGCCTGTGGCTCAACAACGTCAAGACAGTAGGTAGAATCTCATCTGTTGAGGTTCAACACCTACATGGCCTGGGCAGGCAGCTACAAGATCTCCGGTGAGGAAGTGCATGACAATGTGGCCCAGATTGTATGCACGGCAGAAACCATCACAGAGGTGCTATCATGGTACATGGGCAGGGGGATGACCTCAGCGGTGAGCAGGTATGGGGCGCCATGTGGACGGAAGTGGACAGCGCGGAGGGAACGCCGCGTCTTGAGGATCACCACCGGCACGGCGCCAGGCTTGTTGTATTCCCACATGTACAGCTGCCACACACATTCCGACTTGCAGTAAGCGCTGGCTCTTGAACAGGCGAGAGAGCCCAGTTTTGCCTCTTCCCATCAGAAATGCAACACCAGATCTTGAAGGCAAAACCATGGAGTCAGGGGGCACAAAAGGAAATGCCCTCGATTAGTCACCACTCCATGGACACAGGGGCTGTTGGCCCTGAGCACATCAGCTGCTGTTGAGACTATTATGACATGGCCGAGTGCAGAGGTTTGAGAGTTGCAATGGGGCGGACCTTGTGGCCAGAGGCAACTGCCAGGTAGTCGCCGCCAGCATGGAATGACAGGCTGGCGATGGGGCGACCAAAACTCCAGACCATCGAGCAGTCTCCAGCCTCAGCATCCCACACCCGCACCTGGCCACATGCCACTCGAATATTCAATGCAGGTACACTGTCACCGCCCACAAGCACACTTCCCACTCGTCACATTCAAGTTGTGTCAAGTTCGCACTTCCAGGCTCCTGAAGCCAAATTGTGCTTTGTGGCTCTCCAGGTCCATATAACACTGACACCCTGCTCTGCTCTAAATTTCTGGATGATGCATGCAGCCAATGAGATGCACCTGGCCTTGAGCCCTTCACAGGAGGGATACCACAGTATTTGGTAGCTCGATATTCAAATGTTCTGCAGTCCCTGGGTTAATTCAGCAGCGCATCTTCTAGTCTGGTCTGCTCCAAAAATATGGATGATGCATGCAAGCAATGAGATGCACCTGGCTTTCACCCTTCCCAGGGGGGATACCACAGCATCTGGAAGCCCAATTCATGGGGAAAGAGCTGGCCTTCCCTGGAATCGCTCAGAGAGAAGACTCAAATCAGCCTCTCTTTTAAGAGATGCCTGAAAAATGTTCTGCAGTCCCTGGGTTGATTCACCAGCGCACCTCATAGTCGAGGGAGCCAGAGGCGAGGATGCGGGGGGAGGTCGGGTGGAAGCATACGACCCAGGGAGTGCGCCGGTGCCCCAGAAGTACCTTCAGGCACCGCCCCGTGCGGCAGCATATCAGCTTCACCGTGTGATCGCCGCTGCATTCACAACGCACCGCTCAAAACACCCATCCCCTGGCATATCAGCTTCACCATGTGATCGCCGGTGCATGCAGAGTGCATCATTTAGAGAACAGCCATATGCTGGCACAGCCGCTGTGTTAGGGCCACATCGTGTGCAAGACAGTGTTCATCCACAGCACCTGAGCCCAGAACAGTCCTCATGCCATGCCAGCAGCAGAAGGTGATTGTAAAAGATAACCAAGGGGTGGGCAAGTGCGTCTCCCTACAGAAAAGCCGGGGCCCAAGTGACTGCAGAGCTGCTGACTCAGCTAAGAAGCTGTACCAAATCACAGCAACGACCAACAGCAATCATGTTTGCCCTTCCTTCAGTTTGACGAGTGCCCCTGCATCACACATCATGTTCTTGGTTCAACACAAATCTCAAGAGCTCCTCACGCGTCTCTCTCTCTCTCTCATGAAGAAGGAATCTTATAAGGAACCGGCCACACCACAACCTTTCAGTGTTTTCCTGGATCACTGTGATGCCTTCAAGATAGAGGTGCGCACTGGGTGGAGGCGAGCATGGAGCCATCGGGGCTGAAGGCCGCAGCGATGGTGGAGCGCGGAGGTGGCGTGAGCTCGCAGTATGTCGCCGCGCAGCGCCGCAGGAAGTCGCACTCCACGAAGCTGCCCAGCCGCTGCCCAGGGTCCGTATCCACGGGCAGCACCGGAACATCTCGACCAGAGGCCAATGGCGCTCCCTGAGTCCATAGTCATTGCCACCTATCAGGCACTGATGTCACATGCATGCAGCTTCACCTCATGTGTGCAGCTTCTCAAACGCGCCACATCTGACAGCTGCTGGTGAATAACCTCCGGTCCAAGTCCAGCCTCATGAAGTCTGTGCAGCCGGTCCCGGACAGATCCGATCTCAGGGTTGCCAGGTAATCGCTACACGCACTCACTCACTTTTGCTGGGAGATGCCATGCAGTATGATGTGACCACCGACAAGGTGCATGCCATGAGACACACTGTGGAAGACAATAGTGCGCAAGGCTTTGACTGGCCACTGTGGCATGTCCCGGGTTCACAAAGTCCCTAACACTGCGACCTCCTGCCCACAACAGGCTCTCCACAGTGCAAGTGGCCGGCTAGCTCAGCTGGTTAGAGCAACGGACTTAAATTCCTTCCGTCGGTGGTTCAACTCCTCCTCCAGGTAAATGATAGAACAGGCATCCCTCACAGAGGGGTTTGGCATATTGCTGAACGGGCCCATTCCCAAGCTGATGGGGTGGCCAAGGAACCCCTGAGACCCCAAGCGCCCAAAATTACATTGAAAGAGATGCGGCATGTCCAGGGAGGAATGAGTGCGCACATGCGCTCGGCCACCGCGGGGTCGGTTGAGCGTCAGCTCGCGCTGGCGCACCCAGTGCAGCACATTGCGGCTCGGCTGCAGCACCTCCTCGCTGCGAACAGTGCCACAGAAACGCCACATCAGCACACGAGTAAGCACTGAGTGATTTTGATTGGGGCGCCAGAGCTGCATGCTGGCCTGCAGATCAGCACGCAGCGCAGCTGCATGCCCCGCAGTCCAGTCAATAGCGGATTGATGCAAAATCCCAAGGAAGCTCCATGTTCTAGCACACCGAAACCCGTGCAAGACCACTAAGAGGTGTACCGTGAACACAACACTGTCTGTCAGCAGCATGTCACCAGGATGGGGTGCAGGGACGGCACAGTGACACCATGCACGAAAAAGGAATGTGATTTGCACGCTATTGCACGCAACTGGGTTCACTTGATAGATGGATGCTCGCTGATGATGAAGACACCAGCTGCAGCTGCAGCACTGAAAACGACTTCCAGCCAAGAAGCAGAAATGGAAGTTAAGGCGCATTGGAATGACCCACGCTCTCACAAGATCAATGCTGTTCTCAGAGCCTCTAGCAACAAGGCCCAGGAGTTGCTGAAAAGGCAAGCTGGGCCCGCCAGAACTCTCGATGCTATTTGGCGGAATATAAGCTTCTTCAGGATCTTACAAATAGGGGTCCCTGGTTTTTCTTTGCCAGGAACTTGCCTATTCCATTAAACTGCCGCCCCAAATATTGAGGGTCATGCGGACCTGGACAACGCTTAACGGTAAGCCTACCTCGACATGTCGATCAACGACAGAATCTGCAGATTCAGTCCAAGTGGATGCGTTGGCTACAACGTGCAGTCTCGATCAAGACAGAGCTTGAAGACCCGTCGGGCGGACTGACAAGGGTCCATCGTCCAGCAAGCTTTTGGTGACCTGGGCATTCAGAAAGTCTGCTACAACAGTCGACATACTCTAATGCCGCACATTGTGGATGAGTCTATCGCTGACCCGATTTTAACGCTGATTGAAAGGCAACTTTCTCCATGGCAGAGCCACTTCAGGAGTTCCGCTCAGTCATCCGTCAGTCATCAAATCCCGCTTCGCAGAACCCTACTCCTAGCCCTAGAGGATTGCTTCATTTAATCCAAGGTTATTTTGGACGAAAAGTTCTGGGCTTGCTGCAACAATCCTCCCGCTCAGTGGCTGCGATTGTCGTTCTTAGACATGGCATTGGCCAAGACAGCTGTGGTAGTGGGTATTGGCCCTGGTGCGCTTCCACACGCTTTGCATGCCGCTTCACGTAATACCTCGATTTGGGCAAAGTCACCTTACTTGACCACCAGTACATCATTATTCCTGTCATAATCTTGATCGAGGTGATCTTCCCTTGGTGATCATCCTCGGAGAGTTTCTTGTACCTCTTTGCACTGCGCATGCCACTGACTCACTGATCTGCCTTAGAGAAATCCAACCTCGATTCCCGACATTCTTGTCTATAACAGGTCATCAGAACTCATTTTCGCCCAGGCAGTATGGCTGGGTGCCTAGACGGAGTCACGAACAGAACGCCATGGTTTGCAGGCGCTGGTGCTGGGATTGCCAGGCGCTTTGCTCGTGAGGGATACAAGATTGCGCTGATATCCAGGCGCCAGGAATCCATCGCACCCGTAGAGAAGGAGCTCAGGGCCAGCGGTGCTGAGACTCTGGCAGTGCCCTGCGATGCAGGTAGGCAGGCATCTGCAAAAATCCATCCAGGGTCCAATTCCTGGTGACTTCTTGCCATGATACTTTTCAACTTGTTGCCTTCCTAGATCCACTTCAGGTCCTGCATGCAGGCTCAATGGTGCAATGCCAATGAGGTATGAGTTCCCCGAGACATGCATCAGGTGCAACTGCAAGACTATTGTTGCACGGCCAACTCCATTTTGTCTGTGAAATTTGAAATCTCAGATATCTGAATGGCGCCGCTAAATCTGATTACAGTGCTCAGCACCTTTATTAAGTATTGCAGCATCCATGCATGCTACGTCACTGCAAATTGTCCTGGGCGTACAAACACAGTATCACATGCAGGTGGGTACCATTAGCAGCTGGTAACTCCATCTGGCATGACATGGGACTGCATGCATGCAGGGAAGCCGGAGGAAGTTGTGGCAGCGTATGCAAGGGTGTGCGAAGCGCTGGGCGCTCCGGAGGTGCTGGTGTACAACGCGGGTCCGGGTGGATTCACATGGCCGCCACCCGCCGCGCTTGACATCAACCCCGAGGCATTCAGCCGCGGCTTTGACTCCGGCGTCACTGGCGCCCTTGTCTGGGCGCAGCAGGTGCTCATGGACTGCCCTGTGCAAGGATACAAAGAAGTTCTGCCCAGCAGTGATGTCCTTTGACGCAGCAGTCGTGGTGTTCCTCATCCACCTCGCTGCGTCAGTGGCAATATGGGACACGGCTAAATGGCTAAACCTGCAGTGATGACTTACCAGGATGTGAAGTTCCGCCGGGGTTCATGGGCTCTTTTTACTAGAGACACATTGTCGCATATAAGCTGGCAGCTGCAGTTCCCATCCATCGGCAGGTGAAGCATAGGGGTAATTAAATACTAACTAATTAATACTAGTATTTAATTGCCCCTAGTGAAGCATGCGTGACATGTGCGGACATGTGCGTGCAGGTGCTGCCAGCAATGGTGAAGGCCGGCCGGGGAACCATCATTTTCACGGGAGCCACCGCCTCTGTCAGGGGCTCTGCCAAGTTTGCGATGCTGGCCTGCCCAAAATTCGCCCTTCGTGCCCTCGCCCAGAGCCTGGCCAGGGAGTTCCAGCCACAGGCACGCCCTCTTGACTTCCAAAAAGTGGTCTCGCATTGGCCTGATTATCTTTCCTCAGATGGGGCTTCTGGGCATGGCATGGTTTTTTCATGGAACTGGTTGGCCAATTTAGCCGGACTGTAAGTCAGATGTGTTTTCTTCTTCCTTAGCAGCTTGTCAGAGTTGCACCTGCTCAAGACCTTTGCTCATCGCGCCTGTCAAGATCTCTTCACCTCATCAGGTTGATCCAAGTGCTTCACAATTTTGTGCGTACAGACATCAATGCTGGTGTCCTGATCTTGTTGCGTGGCACCACAAAGAGCTCTGTGAGCGACAGCATCCTTTGCACTCTGTGACATCTGGTCAACTTGGGGTCATGACCGGATGCGCAGTAGCGTGAGACAGGTGCAGGCATGCAAGCTGACAAGCGTGTGGGTGCAGGGCGTCCACGTCGCGCACGCCATCATAGACGGGGTCATCGATGCGCCCAGACTCCGCTCAATGATGCCCAACCGCGATCCCAATACCTTCCTGAGTCCGGACGGCATCGCAGACGCCTATTGGCACCTGCACTCCCAGCACAGATCGGCCTGGACGCATGAGATTGATCTGCGGCCAGCAACTGAGACGTTCTGATGCCGTGAAGCGTTGGGAGAAACAGAGCTGGTTGCACATGTTAGTACTAGTGGCATGAAGTGAGAGTTCTCTGATATGACGTCCTTGATGTGAAGTGAATCGTGAGTTAATGTCTCTGGTCTTGGGTGTCTCTGTACATGCATGTTTGTTGTGCTGAGGCAGCCTTTCCTCTGTCTGGCGCTCGCACACACTTGATGTCTGTCCTTCATCTCTTGATCTCATGCCCATATTCCAGGTGTCGCACATTTCTGCCACATCTATGTTGCAATGAGGGCATGCATGCGTGCTGGCTGCCTTCACAAATTTGTGTAAACTCAGAGAGATTCAATCGAAGATCAATCGAGATTGAATTCGAAGACAATCCAAAGAGCAGACGCAAAGCAAAAGAGCGGAAGTCAGAGTCCAGAGCAAAAGTCTTGACACTTATTGTTACAATTCCCCAGGACCAACTCACAGAGGTCTCACACAGCGCTGCTAGCATCCTCTGCTATCCATACATGCCGCCTTCATCAATATGCTACTTGTATCAAGACAGCGTCGTTTAGTTGAACTCTTCAGCTGTCCCTTCTGTTAGCTGCATCTGTATTGGGCAATTGGAGCCCGACAAGATTCGCAGTGCGCTCTATCATTGACTTCTGCCTCTCTGCTGGGTCTATGCCAATGTTGTACGACAGCAAAAGCTCCTGAGCAGAAAGCACAGTTCTCAGGACAATCTGGGATACAAGAAAGGTCGACAAAACAGCATCACAACGCTTCAAGGGATTGTATGATTGATGAGAGATCCTGGTCCAGAATGAGCTTCAGTAAGTCCAGGGAGTAAGCTTGCTTTGCACACGCACGTACCTTTTCATAGTGCACATCCTGCACAAGCTGAGCGTAGTCGTTGGCTAATTGAAGTAATTTCTGCACTTTAAGCGGATCTGTCCCCTTGGCATTACGATGGAATTCCTCGACTATGTAGTCATGCCAAATGGGGTTCTCCTTCCTCGAACTAATGCGATCACGCACGGTGCGCAGAAGAAATCTGTACACCTGCCTCACATCTGCCATATTGAATCATTAACTCATTTCAGTTCCACCCGAAGTGAAAGGAAGTGAAGACAGGATCAGATCTTGATCTGACGGGCCCTCACAGAGGGATATGGGTAACACGGTTGGTAACACTGTTGCGCTTGACGCTTGCGGAGTTCACGGTGTCCTCGCAACAGAATCGAAGGGCTCCATAATTTTGCAAGCGCGTGTAAAAGGAAAGGCCTTCGTGCTGACGTCACTGCTGTTTCTGACCACAGCACGCCCAGCATGAGGGTTTCCACTGAAAACTTTCCAGGGCTCTAGGAGGAGCAGGGTGATGCTGCTTGCTCGATGCACATGGTTACCAAGCTTCCGAAAAATCACGACCGCCCAGGTCTAGATCCAGGTCTACACTTATCATCCCAATTTGCAAACCTTTCATGACTCGATGGCTTCGGCATGGAGCTGTCTATACTCCATATGATATATAATAATCACCTTACAAATGCAGCAGTATTTGCCGTGCGTGGAGGTGCTCAGCTCTTCACTTTGATTGATGCCAGCAACGTTGCCACCATGAAATTAAGCTCAAGCTGCCTGACAGCCTTGGCTGCCCAACAAAGTACGGCCACCGGTGGGTACCCAGAGTTCTATTGGAAAGCCTTCGAAGGCATGGCAGCTAGCTAAAACATCACCCCGTGTCAAACAGGGCATAACCTGAAGACCATGACTTGGATTACATGTTCAGTCATATCATTCAGTCACACAAGACATCCTAGAATAATCTTTGCAGGCTAGAAAGACAACATGGACACCTCTCTGGTTAGATTCCCATGGATAATTTTTGTCACAGGACAAACATCAGCACATTATTGCATGGCATGACCATAGGCAATCAAATTTAAAGCAGCGCGCATTCCTCTCCATCGATACATATCTACATATAGAATAGGCAGAAACATAGTACAGCATGCATTTGCGCGGCTACGACGAGCTGGAGCTGCTGGTGTTGTTGAGGATGCCCCGCCCAAAAAACTCCGCGATGACATTGAAGCCGTCCGCGCTGTTCTTCAGCTGCGTGAAAAACTTGTCCTGCAACAGAAGCAAAGATACGAGTCAAAGAGCGCTCCCAGTGAGCATACATGGTTTCTGTGACAGCCTGAAGCACCCAGCTCTTGGCTTCATGCACACTTCTAGCTACCTGACAGAAGCTAAAGAATAAATAATTAGATGATCTCATTGAAGTCAGATAGCTGCAGCATTTGTTGGACAAACTTAGGTGAGCAATGAACTGCAAGGAAGAGGAGCAAAAGAAGCACTTTGCCTACCATCAACCAGGCACAACCTCTTTCATCAAAAGCCTTGCGCGTGTGCACGAACCGGGAATGAGCATGCCTTGAGCATGACTATCCCACTCCGTATGCCTTTCAGGCTATGGGCACGCTGATGCTTCTTTACAGCACGTGTTGCACCACTGCATTGTACATCCGGCGGGCGCTTGCAGGGTTATCTTTTACCCCAAACCCTAAAGTAAGTATAAAAATCACCCTATTATCATAAAAACAGTTTACCTGCTCGGCGGCGCCGGCGCGGAGGGAGCGGCGGATGTCGAGGATGGTGCGGAACTGGGGCGCGCAGAGGGGGCACTCGCGCTCGTTGTCGCCCAGCGCGCGCGCGTTGAAGCTGTGCCCGCACATGAAGTGCACCGCCGGCAGCTCCAGCGCGCTCCCGCTCAGCGCACACCGGCTGTTCTGGAAAACACGCGCCTGACCCAGCCATGTGGCAACGCTCAGAGCGGCGGTTTGAAGATGGCAGGAACTAATTCCCAAACACTTGCTCTCTACCCCCCAACTAGGGATCCTTTGAATGAAAACCTGTACTCCATTATTGAATCCAGGAAGAGCTGTAAACTTTAAACGCCCCTCTACCCTTACCCTAAGCCCTCACCCCCCAACTGTACCACCCTAACGGAAGGGATCAAGACATACTTTCTGAAGCGCCTGACCCCACCATGTGGCAACGCTTAGAGCGGTGGTGAGAGTGTGAAGGAAGCGAGAAATAAACATGTGCCGTCTTCAGAAGCACCTGTGCCTAGCCACAGCAGCACAGGAAGACGGCGCGCTGCTCATGCAAAGAACGAGTCGAGCAATCTCAGTGCTGACCTCTCTGCATCTGCCGAACAATGCTACAATGCTAAATGCTAATTAGTCTGCTTGGTGTTCCATTAATCGCAGATTAAACATGCTGCATTCTCTTTAACATCCCACAAAAGAGGGGATACACAAATATACTCCTTCTTAGAATGGGGTATCCCACAGAATGCAGCCTGTTTAATGGGCAACTCATAGGCAACATGCGCCAGCATGTACCTCCTTCTTGAGCTCGTTGAACTCGGCGAGCATGGCAGCCTATTAATTTTTATTTTTATTGATTTGTTTAGGGGTTCCAGGGTTCAGGGTTCAACATTATAACCCAAATAAAAAGAAATAGATCCTGTACCTTGGTCTTGAGCTCGCTGATCTCGGCGCGCATGGCGCCCGTCTCCTCCTGGAAGCGCGCGATCACCTTGCGGTCCTCGTCCACGGCCGCGGCCTCCGCCGCGAGCGTGCGCGCTGCGTAGCCCTTCACAACGCTCAGCTTGAGCGCCGGGTTGGCCGCCAGCGCCTGAAGCACCACCAGCGGAGGGAGCAGTGCCCCTGCCTCTATGTGCGCCAGCACCTCCTTCACCTGCAGTCAAAAGCGACATCTCAGTATGCTCTACATGGCTTTTATTTCATTTTATCTAACTTGCTTGTTTCCCCCTTCACCTAAACCCTAAAGGCTAGAAATAGAACTAAACCCTAAAAGAAGATTCTATACCATATTTAGACCCTAAATTACCGGTGTGCGATTGCCTGACTACTGTTTGATGGAGGTGGAGAGCAAATAGAGGTCCGCAGAGGAGTCTAATTCACATCTCAGCATGCTCCATTGCATCTTGGCTTTACAAATTCCGTCTCAAACATTGCTGCTTGCAACAGCACTCGGTTCTTTCTGCGCTGGCTTCATCAGTGAACATCCTTTCTTCCCCTTAAATTGGCAGCTCAACCCTCACAAGTGTTATTACATTGCATGAGGCGAGGAGCCAGGGATCACCTGTGCGGAGCAGTCATAGTTTTGGGAGCCGAAGTACTGGAGGACCTCGGTCCAGAGATGGGGGTCACCCCCCCGGGACACGTCTCCCAGCCGCGCGCACGCCTCTATCAGACCCGTGTGATCCCCCGCTGCCATGTGCACCTGCGCGCATTCACACCCTCCAGCAAAAAAGGGGCTAACCCTAAACCCTGAATACACCCTTCAGCAAACAGGGGTCTGAACCCTAACCCCTAAATCTGAATAATAGGCTAGTTTCAAGAACATCACAGGCTGCCTTGCTCTGCTCTGTGTCAACCCGGCTCTGCAATTCACCATCCTGCACACTTCGTTTGATCACAGCTACTTGCACATAGATGGCAGATGCACGTGCCGATCAGAGCACCACATCCAAGGGTGCTGCTACATGCCGGCCCCATACATAAACAACAGGCGGCAATCGAGAGCATCGCATGCACCATGTCTCTCAATACACGGGAAGCTCGAGACAGGCGACCATTGCTGTTGATTGATGTGGGCTGTTGCATAGTGTCAGCAGCAAGTAAGAGAGGGCGCGGGTCACCTGCAGGATTTCCCGGAAGAGGCGCAGGTTTTCGTAGAGGAAGGTGAGGCCGGGGCGGAAGTTCATCATGCGGCAGAGCATGAGCGCATGATCCGGGTCGTACCGCGCCTCGTCGCCCGCCGGCCACCCCCTCTTCAGCAGCTCCAGCGCCTGCTCCCTACGCTCAATCCCATACTTTTTTTTTCAGGGTAGGGTTTAGGGTTTAGGGTCCCTATTTTTAGGGTAGAGGTTTAGGGTGTAGGATTAAATGTGGCGTTGACAACACAAGCCGGGCAGGGGTCGGCCTTCATGCACAGAAAGCTGAAGCAGAGCGACTCACGCCACTACATGGACCAGGGCTTGCCACTTGCACAGGATGCCCGGTGCGTTCAGAATGAGCCATCGAGGTTCTCTGCTCAAGCCAAAGCCCGACACATCCGCACCGGTAAACCAAACGTACTTGAAAGCACAAATCAGTATGTGCAATGGTGGACTTGTGCTTCCCCACTGCGCACCGAGCATGAAGCAAAAGAAGGAAGTGTGCTGCCTGTCTATCAGCTAAATGGGGGACGAGGAAGTCATCATCCTGTTCAAGTCCTCAGTGAGCTAGCTACACAAGCAAATGGTCGTCCTAAGACTCTTAGTAAGGATTTTGGGGACCCACCTGCGCTTTGTCTGGGAGGTGGAGGCCTCGCCGTCAGCCTCATCGTCGGACAGGCGGTCGGCCAGGTAGAGCTGCAGCAGCGTGTGGTACAGGAATGCCTCGTTGGGCGGCGCACGCGTCGAGTTCAGCACAAACTCGCACAGCAGCATCAGCGCCTGCGGCCTGTTTTGGCGGCAGCATCCCCACATGTCAACTTCTGGATGCCAAGCTTGATACCTCTCGAGCAAAGATGGACACCCGGGGAAACCGCTCAGGTTGATCACTATTAATTGCACCTGGCTGCAAGACATGCTGGTGAGTTATGCACCTGAAGGAGACAATGGGCCACTCTGCATGTCAACCAAAGCACGAGCCTGGATACATGCAGCCGCCCTGAAGCGGTTCTTTCCTTCTACATACAAAACCTTCTGAATATAAAACCCTCCATCCTAAACCCTTAGTTGAAATTAGAAAATAATAATAATAATAAGAAATAATACGTGCATGGAACAAGGGGGAAAATGGTGTGCGCGCACCGCTCGGCGTAGAGGTGGGCGAAGTCGGCGACCTTGGCGACCCAGTCGCCGTCGGCTTTGCTGTCGTCGCCGATGTCTGTGCACAGCTGCATGAGCAGCGCCGTCGTGGCCTCCGCCCTGTTGTTTATCAGCGACTGCACCCGCACACCATACATGAGCGCACTTGTGAAGGACAAGCACCACAACATCCTTCGGACACCTATCACCCAGTGGACTGAATCAAAATCAGAAGGGGGGTTAGTGGACCCAGAACTACATGGTGAAGCGCGGCAGGCTGCTAGGATTGAGGAATTTCTGCTGGCAGAGGTGATCAGCAGAAAGATGCACTGCAGAGCAGGCAGAGCATGGCACTAGCATACAATAGATGCACAGGGGAGAGAGCGACCTTTGTAAGAAAGGTAGAGCCCCTACCTTGCCGTGGCGGCCAAGCGCGGCGGCAGACTGTTGCCTGGGCAGGGACTGGAGGTACACGAGGGCCTCATCATAGGAATGGCAGTCCTCCAGCAGGATGTCCAGGTACCACTCCGGCTCGCCGGCCGCCTGCGTCACTGCCAGAGCGTGCTCATAGTAGCCTGCCGCCCGGCACACCTGCATGCACATGCCAACACATGTCCCCATCACATTCTTTTCTCATGCCTTTCACCCCACAACCTTGCTAGAAAACCGCTTGCGGGCATATGGACATGAGTTTCACTAGGACACAGAAGATTGTTGGATGCCTGCCCTCCTTCAGTACATCTGACTCTCCTCTATTGGCACATAGCTCAAATAAATATATCGCTGCCTCGGATTTTTGACAGGCGGCAAATTTTATCCTCCGCTAGAAAGAAAGGCGTCAAAGCGCAAGGCAGAAGATCACCTTCACGGCAGTCTCCACATCGAAGGGCAGAGAGGATGAGCCCTCAGTTGCACCGGAGCCGCGCAGGAACGCGTCCAACTTGGCGACATCCTTCAGCTTGGTGTAGCAGTTCAGCAGCAGCGTTGTGTGATCCGCGCCTGCCCGTCCCTGCATCCATACCAAGTACGTCTAAGTAACACCTGTGGCATCAATACTCCCGCATGCAAAAGGATGGGTGCTTGAAGTACACCTAAACAACTTCCCCGTCCACATTAGGAGCTTTTTTCTGAGTAGGTCAGCTTCTTGCAATGTCACCCTGGAGCCACATGGGTTTGCGGGAGCATGTGCAGAGCCCAGTAACTGCTGAAGTGTATCCTAAGCTGTTGCCAAGGCCGTGCACATGCTCCTGCAAACCTATCTGGCTCCAAGGAGACATGAGAGAAGCTCATATATGCAGGAAAAGCTTCCCTAATGTGGACCGGTAAACTCGCAAGTCATTGAGCACCTTCAGCATGCACATAATATGCTCCTTGCAGCCATGCGATCGCATAAACTTGATATAAATCCTTTAAGCGCTTGATATCGTACCAAAGAATGCAGCTGCTCCAGGTAGGAGGTCAGGTTGTGGATGCGCTGGGCGTCCAGGAACTTGCGGATGACATAGGAGGGCTCCAAGTAGCCGATCGTGGCAACGTACTGCCCCATGGCCGCATCATAGTCATGCTTTGCATAGAGGTGGTCCCCGTATCGCCGCTGGATCTCCGCTACTGCGCTCGGCTCCGCCTGCGCCACAAACAATTCACGTTCATGCATATCATGTGTATCTGGGAACTTCCTTACCTGCTATCAGCTGATGCTACTTGGCTAGCACAGATGCAATTTGAAGTCATCCTAGTATCGCATTTACAACACATCATCACTTCTGCAGATCTTGGTTATGGCAACTGCGTCATTAGCAATGCCAACAAATTCAGATGCTCCGAGGAAGATTTCTGAGGATGAATGGGGAGCACCTCTTCGCTGGTAGCCAAGTTGAGGGCGACGAGGTAGAGGCTCTTGCTGTAAAGCAGTTCCAGCTTTGCGCTCAACTCCTTTTCTTGCAGGTAGGCAACGCCGCCATCTGCCTGCACCACCACCACCTGGCCCCATGCCACCTCCACATGTCGAGGCTCCTGTGCAGCAAGCCCACAAGCCGAAGGTGTTCAGAAAAATGACCCCCTCAAACTCACTCACAGCACGTGTGGATATATCATCATTCCTTGACAGTACTATTCTTCTCTATACAGATGCTGTTTGGTTGCATCATGCGACTTGCATGTACACTATCTCGTCTCAGCTGCATTGCATGTAAGGGAAGTTTTGGGCAATAAAGCATGCAAGGGGTGCGCAACCTCATACCACTTGCTATCCCCCCAAGACATTCTCAATGTCCTATTCTACCAACAGCACGAAAGGTTCAGTTCCAGACGAGAAGGTTTTCCACCTGCTGGAGGGGCAATGTGGCAGCTATGAGCTTGTTCCGGAGGTCATACAAGTGCAGGGCAGTGGAGGAGGGACCGCCACCGGGCAGACTGCTGCGCGTGACCGACACCAAATAATGCCTGAGCCACCGCAGGCTGCGCTTCTGACCTGTACACAGCAAAGGAGCACAGCGTCATCAAGCTTGCCCTCTCTTCTGCCATACATGCACCAATAAGTGTATGTATAGAATCACATGCCTGAGATGGTTCTCGGTATAACTATGACAGGTACATTTGCCTACAGTGTCTGGTGGATGACACTGGATCACAAGCCACTTGCCAGTTGCTGGAACATAAAGTTTGCAGCGATGTGCAAGTGCTGTAACAAGGTGTCAGTGCTGGAAGGCTGCTTACAGCTGATGTGGACGTTCAAGAAAATGCTGTTGTTTCTGATGGATTCGAGGCATGAGTGCCATGGGGGGAGGAGAGTGGTGGAGGCTGGCACCTTCAAAAACAAAGCAGGGACCGCGGCCGTCCACGGAGTAGAAGTAGACGGCCTCCGGACGCGCCACCACAAGGTCGCCAGAGGAATTCTGTGTGGTGCTGTCTTGATCCGCGCCCATCTCATCCAGCAAGGACTGCATGCATGCAGATCATCATGTTGCAAATGAGCGTCGCATGCAAGTGCCTTAACCCAGCAGAAGAATATACAGCAGGTTGGCAAGCATGTACAGTCTGCTCTACTACTGCAGGCGTACAAATAGAGTGGTCACCTTGCTGGAAGTGGCGACATCAAAGACCACTGTCTGTGACTGGGTGACAGCAAAGAGGCACAGGTTGCTGCTTTCACCTGAAGCAAAGAGCAGCAGCCATTGTTCAGCAAGAATGGACCTTTACAGATTGGAGGTGAAGCAAACCCTGCTGAGAGATGAATACAACCTCTCTGCCATGCCATCTAACTGTTTGCCCAATCTGTGAACACCATCACAACTCAGGGTGAAGCGTTGGGCATACCTGTGAAGGCCATGCCAGAGATGGGTTCTGAGGCGCTCCCTTCCCGCATATGCAGCACACTTCGCTGTAGCTTTTCTCGCCCTGCACACACATACATCAGAAAGACACTTGCCAGTGCATAGAGTGCTTCTGAATATTCCCATTTCAACTTCGGCACGCCTCATTTGGAACTGATTGCATGCCCGCAGACTTCTGTAGCTGTCTCCGGTGCATGGCCAGAGCAGCAGCACAGTCCACTGAAATACTCTGCAATCCAGTCAGCATTGCATTCAGACTGCTCCTTGCCATGCAGGATGGCTTGATGTGCGTTCAGCCCTGTGAGACAGAGCCTCATTGGCCGGGAAATGGCACACACCCAGCTCGCCGCGAAGCAAGTGAATGTGGCTGGCAGATGTCCCGATGGCGATGCTGAACCGCGGCCAAACCGCCTCGTGCACCTGTAGCCCTGTCACCTCCACCTCTGGCGCCTTGCCGGCCGCAGGGAACGCCTTGATTGTGCGCAGCAGCGCCGGTGAGCCGCCTGCCGGGATCCCCTCCAGGTTCCACACCTGCATAGTGCGTTCCATACAAGTTGTCATGGACATGTGATTGTCCCGCCTGGCAGGTAAGCAGGAAGTACTGGGCTGGTGCATGTTGCATGCAAGCAATGCCTGCTTGTGGCGATCAGATCCAGATCAACAGTTCAAGTTCTGGATGTCTGAAGTAAATAATTGCAAAGACATGCATGCAGAGTTATCCACCTTGAGTTTCGTAGAGGCAGCTGTTGTGTCATCTTTTCCGAGTGTGATGAGCAGCTTATGTGCCTGCATGTAGCAAACATGTCATCCAGCAAACCAGGAAGAAATGGTTTGCATTTGGCCAACCATGTTGAGTGTTGGGACCCAGAGGAGGGGCTGTCTGACCTTCAAGCAGACCAGCTGCAATACGCGGTGTGGGTGGGCCTCGAACACAACCTGGCTTGTAAAGGCTCTCTCATACATGGTGACCTGCGGGTAGCGTTGAGCCCAACTCAGGTTGAGGATGTATTTCCTTGTGCAATGCATACTAGCAGAAGGTGTGATGATGTCACAAGTGTAGATATAGCCGCCTGGTACTGCGAAGAGCAGCTTACTCGCCCATCGTCACAGCCAAAACATATGTGATCTGCGCTCCCACTGCAGCACGTCGTGTTTTCTGGGACCTGGACATCCCTCCTATCATCCCTCTCAAAGAACGAGAACTTCTTCCATCCAAGACTCATGTTACTCTATTTGTTATGTGTTCTCTCTGTGGATGTATGACTCTCGGATTGCATACTTGCTCATCGTCAGCCAGGGAATCGGCCTCGACCAGGTAGTATCACATACGTCTAGAAGATATCACTTACGAATTAAGGTTTCATCCCTTCCAAAAAGTCCACCAAACGAGTTATTTATCTGAGAAAGACCGATGTACATGGAACGTTCAGCATGGACTATAAGGTTCGTTGCTGTTCAATGACAGGAGATCATCAGACGCATTGATGTAGTGCACAATTAGATCCCAAGATCTTCTGCAAAGCAGTTTCTCAGCAGAGCAGCTTCTGAGATGCATTGCACAGGTGGCATATTACGTGTCCGTTACCTAATGCATGCTCCTCTACCAGCCTGGCAGGAAGAGCCTCTACCTGTTGTTCGCGGAAAATTGCTGCACATCTCTTCAGCATTCTGAGCCCTTCATGTATTGACCCCTTGACATGCGTGAAGCTTGCAAAAGATGAAAGGTCAGATTGGATAGAAAGTCTTGATGGTGGGCTCCCTCATGAGAACAGCTTTCGCTGGTTCTTCTTCTTATGGCGGAGCAAGTGGAGAACATAAAGTGGGTCCCAAACACTCCTTTCATGGTCGATGGCTTCAGGTTCCAGACTCCACGCTGCAAGCATTACTGGCTGTCGCACTATCACTCCGACCATACGATAGGTGATTGGGCCCTTCTGACAAGTTGTGTCTACCCTACATGACCCTCGGGCTTCACATTGTAGGTCCATATTGGGTAATGTATAAATGACTCCTTCGCAGGTTCATAGGCTGCTTTTGTTGGGCACTGTAATGTGGCCGTCAGAGCATCTCTAGACCCATTTGTTGCTTCCCACGTGGCAAATGGTCAGCCCAGCGTCTGTTAAATAGTCTTACATAGTAGACGATTGGTTCTGACGAGGTGCTGTTGGGTGCAGGCCTGTCTACATCCTTCAGCGCCGGCACCATCTATTGCAGCAAAGTCACCGCCAACCTGCTGGTCAAAGACATGCGCATAAATCCCAGCTGCATTCAGCCATTGCCGCTGGACACTCCCCTGCTTGTCGATGGCGTTCATGTCACACTCATTGATGCCAACCACTGCCCTGGAGCCGTCCTCTTCCTGTTCAAAACGCCTGCTCCTCCCGGCAGCGAGTTTCCTGAGCAGGTGCGGCTTCTTGGACCTCGATTTAACAATGCTTAATGGGACAGACTGCTCAACGATATGCTGGCGCTGCCGGCTTGTGTTTTTCCTGTTGTTTGACAAGCATATCAGGCTTGTCAGCCGCCCAAGGCGACAGTGAGAAGTGAGGGCTGTCGCTTATAAAGACAAGGGCGTCTGTAAAAACAATGAGATGATTTAGGGTAGCAAGAGGCTGCCAAAGACCAATGAGCCTCAGGTGGCTCTCAAGGGTCTCTAAAATGTAATAATAATAATAGTTAAGACTGGGAGACTGTTCAGGTCATCCTGCACACTGGTGACATGCGTTGGCATCCGCGCATGGGCCGCCATCCAGCCCTGGCAAAGCAGCGTATCGACATGCTGTTCCTGGACACCACCTATGCCTCGCCTAAGCACGTATTTCCCTGCCAGGTGAATTTCAAGCATCATCCTTCCACATTTCTGGACGGCTTTTGGTGGCTTTTCTTCAAGGTCACCAAAAGACAAAGTGGCTCTCTGTTGCATTGATGCAGATCATTTCATTTCTCAAGGCACTCAACATAGTCGCACTAGGATTGCGACTCGTTGCTGTGATAATTGCACATAACCCAGTGACGCTTGACGACAAAATTGGACACCAATATTAGTCCACAAGCCTTCATCGTTTGTATCTTGGTGGTTATACCCACACCAAGGCATTTCCATAAGGAGGCGAAATCAGACCGCTCGGATAATTGCGCCATGCTGGGAACTTCGACCTGCATGGGGTTATGCTTCTGCGCAACATCCCTTCCTAGTACAGCAGTTCTTTCAATGTGCCTGTAGCCCTAGAAGCTTCACTGAGTCTGCGCAACATCCCTTCCTAGTACAGCAGTTCTTTCAATGTGCTTGTAGCCCTAGAAGCTTCACTGAGGAAGCGAGGAGTGTGAAGTGGTAGTTGTGACATGCTAGCTCTTGTATGCTGCAAATGCTACTTTGCAGTTCTTGCTTCTGCGTGAATCAAAGGTCAAAGCCACACACTGTGGTGTACTTCTGTGCACCTCCGGAGCTGCGTGGGAGGTTGGCATTGGTTCTCGTTCAATATGTTTCTTACCTTAAACCTTCTGGTACTCTTCAGCTGAGCAGTCTCCATCATTACCATCATCATATGTGACTGCAGGAGAACGCCATCGCAGACATTGTGAAGGTGATGAGGAAGGAGCGCGATGCGCACCCACGCACGCTCTTCATCGTGGGCTCCTACCGCATCGGCAAGGAGCGCGCCTACCTAGGCGCGGCCAAGGCGCTTGGCTGGAAGGTGTATGTCAACGCAGACAAGCTGCGGGTGTGGCCTGCATGCCCTGCCTTTCCTTGAACAAGCCCCCATCTATGTGGAGATCTATTCCCCACCCATTTATTGTAAAACTTGCTGCATGTCAGTCAGTCAGTCGATTACACCTTTTCCAGCCACCTAGGGCTGATCAGATGTCTGACTCAGATCGTCAGATTCAGCACCCAGCATGACATCCATACATTCACATGTACTGTACAAATTTGCTGCAGCAGCTAGTGCACCTGGCACAATGCGACAAAACATTCCTGAGTGTGGCACATGTCTGCACATATCCTGCGCCATCTCTATAGCCGGTGCTACATTTGCTCGACGGCACGAGGATCAACCTGCCGTGCTTGCTTGCTGACCAGTGGTCGCAGGGCACATGACGGCACATGTCATCGTTCTGCGCGCAGGTGCTGCGGCTGCTGGGCCTGCCGGACTCTGACATGGCGCTGCTGACCAAGGATGCAGCTGCAGCGCAGATTCACGTTAGCTTCATGGGGAAGCTGCTGACGCCGGACGCGCTGACAGAGCGCATCCGCGGCACCAAGTGGACCCACGTGGTCGCCTTCCGGCCAACCGGTAAGCATGTGTGGATCTCATGTTGGGCTCAAACCTGAGAGGCATCAAATTACCCATGTCAATGCTTTTCTCCTTTTTTTTGTTGATGAGATGCAGTGGTGCCCATAATGATATTTTGGTTTGGCGGTATTTGAGCATGGCCGGGGGCGCTTCACTTGTTCTGGCCCTCTCCTGGGCTCTCCTTCCATGTCCGCATTGAACAGGCTGACTTGCTGCGCCCCGAGGCTGTCTTGAACCATTTCAGTAGGTTAGGATTTGTTTATTTATTAATTTTTAGGGTTAAGGAAATAGGGTGAAGGTTAAGGTGAACCCTAAATATGAAAATATACTTCACTGCAGGCTGGTCCTTCCAGAAGAGCGGGCTGAGCTGCCGGCGGGAGGGGGACGTGGCCATCTACGGCATCCCCTACTCAGAGCACTCCTCCTTTGCCGAGCTGCGCGACTGCGTGAAGACTCTTCGGCCGCGCCGCATCGTCCCCACCGTCAATGCCTCCACGCCCGCAGCCGCGCGCTCGCTGGTTGACAGGTGGATGACTCATCACACCCCTCAATATCATACACCCTGAGCTGTTGCCAACCAGGGGGCTCTAATTACACCTGTTGTATTTGGAGCCCCCTGTGCCAACCTCTCTTGGAACATGTCTGAGCCGTGCACTGCTGACAGCTGCTGCCCTGCTGCTGTCGACCACCCACAGACATGCCAGGCTGAATCATCAAGCACAAATTGGCTGTGGTGATCTTGATTGATGTGGAGAGAGTAAGCATGCAGGCATTTGCAAGGGGTGATCTGCCCATAGTACCAGCAGGTGCTGACTGAAGTTTGCGTCTGTTGGCGCAGGTTTGCTGACTTGATGGACCTGTCTAAGGACCGCTCACGCCTGGACTTCTTCCTGCGCAAGGCCAAGACTGCACCGCCAGCCACTGCATCGTCAGCACCCAGTGTTGTCCCAGAGGGCACTGAAACTGTGCTTAATGAGGCAGCAGCTCTGAAAGCAGCGGCCCAAGACTTGTCCACCTGTTCCAAGCCAGACACCTCAGCAGCGGCATGCCGCGCGGTCAGCGCACCCGCTGAGCTGGCAGCTGACTCAGCCGCAGCCGGCCTAGAATGCGGCGCACCTGCTGACCTAGCGGGTGACCTGGACCCAGAAGGTGGCATGCGCTCCAAGGAGCTCGAGGCTGAGTGGGACTGCGGTGGGGCCCAGGAAGAGTGCGGCTCCGAGGCTTACAGCGAGTGGGGAGAGGACACAGGCTCCGATATGGATGCCGATCATGGTGAAGCAGATCATAAGGCCGGCGCGGCAGCAATTGACCTGGTCTTGCATGAGAAAGGGAGGGGTGCTGGGGCCGAGTGCCAGGACCACTCATTCAGAGGGAGGGAGTGGCAGGAGGGAACGTTCAGAGCCTGCAGCGGGGAACATTCCGGCAGGCGTGCTGCCACGCGCGCGGCAGAGCTGGTGCATCTAGGACTGAGCAGCCCGCCAGATGCCAACGGCCAGCTTGTTGAGTGCCCCATCGCAGACGCAGCGGAGGGCAGCCATGATTACTGCGCCTTCGCTGACACAACAGCCCACACTGGAGCAGCAGACACAACAGTACACAATAGAACAGCAGACACAACAGCACACGCTACAGGAGCAGAGAGAGCGGGCGATGCATTCGCGGCGTGTTCATGCGGAGAAGCGGCACAGCAGCGGGGGTTTCAGCGCGCTTGGCCGCCACAGGGCGAGTCACCCGGTGACTCAGCGGCTGACTCATGGAGCAGTGACTCGTGGGACGGCGCGCCAGCGCGGTCTCCCCCAGAGGCAGAGAGAGTTCCTTTTCAAGCCGCTGCAGGCAGGACGCAGCGGTCACTGGACCCTGACACCGACAGGGGCGGCGAGCTGCGATTGCTCATCGCAGAGGAGCATCCGCCAGCGCAGCTGCAGAGTATCAGCGCTTTGCATGGACTGGGTGCGCACCAAAATGAACTCGCAGGCAGTTGTGGGGCTGATGAGCAGCAGATGGAGAACGCGGAGAGGAGAGCGAGTGCAAGAGATGAGCTAGAGAATGTCCATGGCGATGAGGATATTGGTGCGGCAGAGCCGGAGGCAGGCGATGTGGATCTTGCAGCGGTGGATGTGGCGGAGCAGGAGCGTATCCTCCGCGCAATCCAGCTGCAGAGGAGGGCGCAGCCGAGGGCCGGCGGGGGTGAAAGCGGGGGCGCGAGGAAAAGAGGGCAGGGTCCGGCAGCTGGGGGGACCAGCATCTCTCTCATGATGGGCAGCCAGACAAAGCGACGGCAGCTGTCCATAGGCGCCTTCATCATGAAAGCACCCACACCCAAGCAGTGAGAATGAGATCAAGAGATACAGTAAACAATCAGTGAGAATAGATTCACTGTACATCATGCGACATATATGTTATATAACGCTAGTGTTTTTTTTTGATTTTGCTGAGCTGCATTCTGTGCAGTGTACTTTCAGCACTGTATGAAGAGGTGCTCCACAGGTCATGGGTTTTTGTATCAACAGGATGGTGCGTACTAAGATAATTGTCCAGTGCACCCCTCTCACTATGAGCCTTGTACAATAGCATTTGATTCAATTTGTTAAATGGAAGACTTGCGGGTATTGAATTGAAATATTGCCAGATAGTGGTGGGTTGTGTGATGCAAAGTGCACCAATGAATGGTATGTGCCCATCTGGCGGCAAGCATGGCGCACAAGGGTGTCCAAGATCTTCAAATCGCTGTTACAGCAAAATGCTGGAAGCTGTAATCACTAATGTCCTGCTGGATCTCAGCGACAGGCATGAGATGAATGCTGCTAATTTTCCTCCGACCAAACACAAAATCTTTTCAATGCTCTTCTCAGTCTTGCTCAACGGTGGACATCCACTCCCTCTCATAGCAAACCTGGCCGTTTCAACACAGTCAAGAATAGTCACACAACCCCGATCATTCACCTGCATGCATCTTAAAAGAATGCTGCCCATCAATGGTGCATGGTTGTTTCAATCCCTGGAAAAGCTCTTTTGCAGCTCAGATTCACGCTGCTTCAAGCCCGCCAGTTAAGAAGTTTGTCCAGCGGATGGAGAGGCAACATGCGGGCGGCATGCCGGCATGTGCCGACACTCAGGCAGTGGCAAGCTGGCCCTGGGTGAGCTCCATTGTGATCTTGTCCAGCTGGCCCTTCACAGAAAGGTCGATCTGGCTGCTGCCGTACTCCACAATGAACCCGGCGATGAGGGACTCATCGATCACGGGCTTGAGCTTGATGTTCTTGGAGCCTGTCAGCTCCTGCAGCTTCTTCGCGATCAGGAACTGCTGCTCCTGCTCCAGGCGCACCGCCGACCGCAGTGTCGCCACCTGCGTGCACATGCTCTCCGGGTTTACTAATGGCTTGGTGATAATATTTGCGGTCCTGATTATGGGATGCTTGCCGCAGTTGCCTGCATGCATCATCCAATGAGACAGAGAAGCCTGCCATCCCACGATGCAGGTAGTATCGGGTGCATGAAAAACTCTGCTAGATATGGAGATAAGTAAAACCAGCACAATTTACTACTGCCCTCCGCTGCACAACTTACAAAATGATGGCATTTCAGCTGTTAGCAAGCGGAAAAAGAGCCTAGGGCAGGGTAACAATGCAATGCACCCAAATAAGACTTCCACCTCATCATTGTGTTATTCCTGTCCCTGGGCACCAAAGAATGCAATCCTGCAACACTCGCTCCTTCTAACAGCAACACCAGAGTCCAGCAGCAAGCGAGCCACTTCTGGCAGAGGAAACCCACCTGTGTATCTGTGAGCTTGCAGTACTGGATCTCAAACTGGTCGAAGATTTCCTGGATGGCCACAAGGCGGTCCTGGTCCAGGAGCAAGTTCAGGAAGTTGAGCGTGTGCTTGCTCAAGCCAGCATCATTCGCCAGGCTCGACAGCAGCTCGCGCTTGCGCTTGTCGGCCACCACCGGGTTGAATAGGAAGTCCTTCACATCCGGTGTCTCCTTGAACGCGCTCTGCGCCAGCCGTGCACCAAAACACACTCAGCCAAAGATGGTGGGTGTATGGAATACTCCCTGAGATACTCTGTTATGTCGATGTTTTCAGTGCTAGCTAGCATCAATCAATGCCACCAAAAAGACTCTTCTGCAGCTGGCTTGACCACTTTCACCGGCGTCAAAACCATATCCGCTTCATCCTGAAGGGGGGGCATACATGTGCAACACATCTCTGGCTGTGTCACAGCTACCAACACTCTTTCAATCACATGTATGCAACAAATCTGATGCGTACAATTTGAGAGCTTTTTAATTCAGCAGGCCAACCTGGAGGGAGTCAACATCTGCATGTACTGTATCCAGGGCGTTCTTGCTCTGTGCTAGGTCTACCAATGCGTTGGCGTACACGGCTGCCACCTTGTCGACGTCTCCCTGCACTCCAAGTGTAATTGTCGCCAAAATATACATAACAGATTCCCAGTTGGAAGCCCAGCCCTGGTGGATCAGGGACAGGTACTTCACGGGGGTTTGCAGAATCCCCATACAGTACACTGCCAATGAACTTGATGTGATCGTCTGAGAAGGCCCGTCCACAGAATCGCAAATGTATAAATTGTCCAGCTTTGAGGAGCACATCACAAATGCTGGGGTAGGCTTCTCAACGCCTCGTATGCGCTCCACACTCTTCCCTTGAGCTCTGAATGTGATGCACTCACCGCCATGCGAGTGACCTGGCGACTGTTCTGCCTTCTGAGCTGGGGCCTGCTAGCCAGGAGGACCTTGGGCCTGCCTGCGAATTGCTGGACAGCTGCGCTGGGTCTGCAGGTGCGCGCGGCCATTTTCTCGGAACAGGCAAACGCGGTGGCCATAGCAGCGGTTGCAGAGATCTACTGGTTAAGGCTCACGCGCGCACTACTCTTCTTTCACTCGCTTGTGGCTCGCAGACTTGGCCGGCCTCATCTTATCGACCCCCAATGTAATCCACATACACCTATTCAGGCCACCTTTCTGTAGGGTTTAAGAGAGTTATATAAATATCATCCATATTGAAATTTGACTTGGGGAGTGCAGATCCCCCACGTTGATGACCTCCTGAACAAATCAGGCTGTCGCAGACCTCCTCCTGAGGGGACATGGCAAAACTTGAAGCCAAATTTGGTGTGGTTACAATTGACTGTGAACAAGGAACAGATCTGAGAGAGACTAGAAATTTGGTAATTACTTATGTATGGATACGATGCTGGGTGCTGACGCTGACGATCAGAGTCAGACATCTGATCAGCCCTAGGTGGCTGGAAGAGGTGTAATCGACTGACTGACTGACTGACTGATCAGTCATGAATGACTTAATCCAACCTCAACTTTTGGAGCTCTAACAAGGACACTCATGGCAGGCTTCTAGTCCTGTGACATCGGTTTCACTTCCACGTGCATATTATACCTTCAACAAAAATGCTCGAGCAACAGTTGACTACTTTATCACAGCACTCAGGTGTCCCAGAAGAAATCCCAGGTGTGGCATGCAGCATTACCAGAAGAGAGTTCTAGCCCAACGCTCAAATCAGGACCTGTCTGAATACCATTCTTTGAAGCTGAACATTTGCAAAAAACCTTGCTCGGAATAAACCCAAGAGTCTGCACAATTCTGGTAGGTCTGCATTTTGCACGCACATGAAGACCATTATCATTCCCCAGCCGCGAATGTCAACTTACTTACCATGGTAGCAGCAAAAAATGGGAGCACAGAGGCAGTGCTGGTAGACACACACGACACACAACCTATCAAAGATCTGGATAACATCAGCGTTACTATCAAGACGACAAGGGGAGTGGAAGATATCCACACAAGGGTATATGAATGGCACAAGAAACACCATGAGAAATATGGGAACAAGATCACAGCAACCAGTCTGATTCTTCTCTAGTCAACCATGAAGGATCATGCGGACTTTGTGGCTGCAGCATCTTTTGCTGCAGGCAGCTCTGTGGGTAACAATCACTGTTCCTCACTCTTGACGGCACCATTCGGCAGAGCCGTCCCCTGCTGCGGCGGTTGCTGCTGCGGCTGTGGCTGCTGCGGCGGCTGCGCCATCGACAACGAGGGCGAAGGCGCCTTGTCATGCACAATGCCAGCACCAGCTGTCTGAAGCTGACTGCTGCCGCCAAGCTGGCTGGGCTCTCGGGGGCCGGGCCCACCAGTGGCGCTTCCATGCTGCATCGGCAAAGCAGGCGACAGCCGCCAAGTGGCGGCCGCATTGCTTGCCGGGCGGTACTGCAGCGGCGACGCGGGCCGGCCGGCCCAGCCAGGCGCGCTGCTGCCCGGGTACTGCAGCGTCGGGAAGCCGCGCGGCCCGGGCCGGGGGCCGGGGCCCCCCGGCTGCAGCCGCAGGCCCCCACCCTGCGGCCGGGGCTGCATCTGGTATGCAGCCGAGGAGGTGATCGTGGGCGCGGAGATCCCCGCCGGTTGCGGTTGCGCCGTCGGCGCGGCGAGCTGCGTGGCCGCGGGCGGCCGCGGCGACAGCACGATGGACACCGAAGGCTGCGGCGGCCCCGCCGCCGGCCGCGGGCCGGCCGGCCGGACACCCGCGGCGCCCGGCCGGGCGGCGCCGGGCGCCCCGGGCTGGCCGGCCGGCCTGTAGGAGGAGCTGGTGTATGGGAACACGCCATGGCGGTGCAGGTAATCCACCGTCTCGGGCATGACCCTCGTCGGCGTCAGCATCAGCCCTGGTGCCTCGCCTTGCTTCACTGGTGTTGTCTGTGGTTGCTGCCCCGCGCCTGCCACAGCACCAACACCCCTTATGGCGCACTTCCCAGAGCGTCAGGCAGCTGCCTTACAGTTCTTATAAGCGTGGGATTGATTTGGAGTATTGTATGGAGAAGTGGAGCACCTGCAGGGCGGGCGAGCGAGGATAGATTGACCATTCGCTGGCCGGATGCCTGGTTTGCTTGCAGGCCACCAGGGCTGCCAAGGTGCAGCACCCTCACATTTCCAGCCAACCCCTGTCCCTGTAGGACTGGACTGGCTTGGGCTGCACGACATAAAACTAAGTTCAGTGTTCCTTCCCAGGAATTTCTGTGTAAGCAGAGGGATACTGCACCTCATGACAATGTTGACGCAATGCAGACCATTATCAAATGGAAGCTCATCCGACTGAAGATGGCAAAGAAAATATTGGAATTGTTTGAATACATAGTGAAGGAGATGGAGGAGGGTCACCAGATCTGGGCAGGCCTCCTGGGCTGTTGCTGATGAAGTATGCCGGCCGCGGGGAGTTCATTGGAGACGTCATTGGGTTCGAGCCTGTGATGGCGCCCAGCAAGTTCCCTGCACCAGGGAAATGACAAATCAGCTATCAATGTAATCCCCAAGAAATCACGAAGAGGCCACTTCACATGGCAGCTTAGCGTGACGCCAGCCAAGTGCTGCCATGAAAATGAATGCGCACTTTGCTGTTCTTGAACAGAAGCCAGGTTCTGGCAGCAATATCCTGAGCATTTATGCAGCACAGGCGGGGCCACATCAAACAGCAAATACCCCAATGTGAGGTATGCACAGTCCTGCTCCATGTTCAGTAAGCACTGAAGGGGGAGCAAACCAGTAATTTGATTCACATCCAAGAAATCTAAAAGCAAGTTGAGAAGGGTACCTGGCACGGCTGCGAGCGCAGCCGAGGCTGTGGCACGAGCGGCAGCAGTAGCGTCAACATCGGCGGCAGTCTTTTTCTGCACGCGGTCCAGGATCTTCTTGAGGATGAAGTGGTACTCCTGCAGCACCGCGCGCTCCTGCGCCTCGTACACCTCGCTCGGCTGCTTCGGCCGCGCCGCAGCCGCCGCCGGCTCCCCGGGACCATCCGCTGTTTGCACATGCGCCGGCCAGTCAGTACTCATTCAGTTGATTTTCTTTCGAGGGCCTTGATATACTCTTTGAGCCACTTTCTCAGAGGCACATGGGGTGCGTGCATTCATGCCGCAAACACGACAGACGCCATTACCTTTCGAAAATCTGCGCCAAGCCACCAAAGCTTGACCAGATGCCTACTTCTGGCCGTGGACGTTCATCACAAGTTTGCATCCAGGATCTCATTGCAGGATGACCTGGAGCTTAATGACTGATCATTGATCAGTGCTGGCTCTAGTTCCGATAGGTCTGATGCTGAGGAAGTGCAGCATGGTGCTCTTGCAGCAACTTGTAGCAACATGGGAGCGCAGGAAGTACCTGGCTGCTCTGGTGTGCTGGTGGCAGCAGCCTCTGGTGCATCCCCGCCATCCATGTCAGTATCTCCATCGGCATCAAGGGCCTTATCGCCAGCAGCCGCTTCGCCATCCTGCACCATGACAACATCGATCTCCTCGGTGATTGTGCAGCACAACTGCCATGCCATACTTCAACAACCTTGCTGCCTCGCGTGGGGGCATACTGACTGGAGGAAATGTTGCGGGCATGGCAGCCTGTGAAAGAACAGCAGTTTGTCGGGGCAGCAGGTGGGGTGTACCTTTGGGGGCTCTTCGCCAATCTCTGGGCGCTTGGCGCCGGACTGCTGCAGCTTCTGGTGCTCCTCCTGCGCCACTAGCAGCAGAAGCGAGCACATCTCCTCCACGCCACCCCGCTTCACCATCTGCATGCATCCCGCCACTCAAGAGTCAGCAATGAATTGTTTCATACCAACACCCACATGTCCTCTGTTCAGTCATCAAGGTTCAACACTGGCATGTTATGCAGCTCATCCCCTTGCATGCAATATCCTGCTGCAGGCATGTTGCCTGCTGCAAAAAGTGGCCACCAAATGATGAAAGCACGTCGATAAGGTTTTGGAGCAGAATTTGTCATCATGCTATTAGGCAGTGCAGGTGATAAGAGAGCTTTTGGGGGTTGATCGAGTAAGTGCACCTCGCGCATGGTCTCCTGGAGGATGGACTTGGGTTTTACAAGCGGCTGGCCGGCCGGGCGCGCCGGCGGCCCGGCCGGGCGCTCCCCTTGCGGGCCCCCCAGCGGTGGCAGCGCTGGGCTTCGCTGCATGGTGGGGGTGGTCCCCCCGTCCTGCCGGTGGAGATCCCGGGGGTCCCTCGAGATGCCGCCAGGACCGCCCATCTGTGGCCCAGGGTGCGCGCTGCTTGTGTACACCTTGTAGGCCGGCTGCCCCTGCACAAGTCATTCCAGTTCACTACTAAAAATCCCATTTCATGTGGGATGGGCTCACTTTCGCCTGCACGGTGCCATGCAGGGATGTGCAATCAATGTGGAGCTTGGATATGCAAAAGACTGCACACCATGTTGTGGGCCTGGTCGGCTGCTTGTTTGTGTTGCAGACCAGGCCTGGCACTGGGCTGCCCAGAGCTGGTCCCGGGCTGCCCGCCAGGCTGCATCCCAGTGGATGCACCCAGGTTTGGCGAGCCTACAGTGGCCGAAACTCCTCCACCTGCAGCTCAAATACACGCTCCATCAGCTGCACGCTCTTCATATAAATGCTATGAAAGAGATATTGCACGGTTAATGATGCGAACAGATAATTTAGCCAACCCCTGATCGCTTGGGTGGATTACTGGGGGGCACCTCCTGTGAAGACTGGCTGGATGGAGCTTCCCGGCGGCTGCGAGTGCATGCGCGCGCGCTTGACCACGTTGGACTGCCCGCCGCGGTTGTGCTCATGCACCAGGCTCATCATCACCATCTCCCTTGCATCGGACCCCTGCACATGCTTAGGGCTTGAGACCCTGTGCGTCTCCAGAAGTAATGCATCTGACCGACTCCAGGTACTGTAGTAGCTACAGAGAGATCCCTCACTTCAAGCTCATCACAGTCCCCTGAAGGAGTCCTCTTGTATGAACATTGATGACAGAATCGGACGTTGTCACATGATCTGCGCCCAATAAATTAGAGAAGCGTTTCTTTGGAGTGAATACCGTACAGCCATGGACAATCTGGCCAGGAGAGAGAAATCGTGCCTCAAAGTTCTTGCATTCGATGCACTTGCAGTTGTCGGAGCAGAAAATGGAGGCCTGGAAGCACTCGCAGTACTTCTTGAGGCAGCCGCTCTTCTTGCAGTTGCACCCCTTGTTGTGACGCGCCGCAGCCCCCTGGATTGCAACATGCGTTCCCTCCTCCACTCCACCCTGTGCATGCAAGCCAGGCACTCGGAACACCACCATGATGATAGCATACTTGTGTGTGACACTCATTAGACATGAGTGAGCTTTGCAAGTCTCTCCTGCATGATGAAAGCACCAACTATACTCTGTACTGGAGCATGTTGGATGCATGTCCAGCTTGCACAAGAGCTTTAACCATAGAGGAGGCAAGCTAGTGATTGCTGCTAAACCCCCTCCGTGCAGAGCCATCTTTGTCATGATACCTTCCCAGAAAGCTCATCACAGTTATTTCCTGTAAAATTGACGCAGAGAAAAAGATGACACCACCAGGAGGTGCACTGGGGCCTCCTCTGCTCATACGCACCTGGATTTTGGGGCGGAAGGCGTTGGGGTTGCGCTCCAGAATGGCCTCAACAGCGGCCTGACGCACTTGCTCGCTCTCCTTGTTGTTGCAGCAATTGACGCAGTTGCAGCCGTCGCAGTAACGCCCCGAGGCAAAGCACTCACAGTACAGCTTTAGGCAGCGTGAGTTCTTGCAGTTGCAGTGTTTCTTCGCCGGCAACGCGGCCACCGCCGCTCGGGACACCTTCGGACTCGGCCGCGGTGCGTGCTGCCTACACACCAACACAAGGTCATGCTCAAGCCCAGCTTATTTCCCAAACCTCCTTGCAGTCGGTGCCTCTTCGCCATTTCACCAGCACACCACCTGTTCTCAGCGTCTGTGTCCGCTGCCATGAAGCAAGCAAAGCTACAGAAGTGCTGCACCTTCTGAGCCATCTCACCAAAGACTGACTGCTGACCGAACGAGCAGTACGAGAATACTGGTCGAGAGAGAGGTCCGCTCTGACATCCAGACACCGACTTGACACAGACATTACGCATCATCAGAATGCCGCGGGGCTGACCTGACTGGGGACTGGAGCGACTGCAGCTGCGCGGAGGATGCGGGAGGGGCGGAGGAGGCAGGAACGCCGTTGGACGCAGGCGCCCCGCCCTGCGCCCCCCCTATGGGGGGCATGCCCTGCAAGTGCTGCGGCTGCAGCTGCTGCGCCTGCGCCCCCACCTGCTGCTGGGGTCCCCCCTGCTGCTGCTGCTGTGAGTGGACCTGCCCCTGCCCCTGCCCTTGCAAATTCGACTGCATTTGCATCGGCCGCCCGCCCAGATGCTGCTGCAAATGCGCCCCCTGGCGATGCAGCATTACAAATAAGCACCACCCAGGTATGTCTGGCAACACACAGCACAACTGGAATTATGGTGGAGATGGCATAGTTTGAGGAAGCTTCACACCAAGCACATGGAACGCCCGCTGCAAGCAGGCGCTTTCAATGAGATGGAACGGGAAATCTTGAAGATGACAAGGACTGCAAGGAGGAGGAATTGTTTTACGGCACCTTCGGTTGGCCGGGACGCATGATGTATGTGTGCCCAGCCTGCAGCTGCTGTTGGGCAGGCCTGGGTCCCTGAGGGCGCTGGACGTCCTGTCCAGGGTGCCCTGAAGGTTGATGAGCACCAAAGTGCTGCATCTGCGGCCGCGACAGCTGTTGACCTTGCAGGAAACGTGGCGCCGCCCCCTGCTGCTGCGGCATCCTTTGCATACCTGCGTCAGAAGAGGGAATTGCTGCCCACAACCCTCCAGAAATGTGTGCATGCTTGCATGTCCGTACTCGCCCATGCAAAGTCCAATGCAGGGAACAAGAACATGCAGGTCCATGCAGCTGTCAGCATGTTGTGTGGGAGACTCCACAGGCTGATAGAACACTGCACGCACCAGCCTGAGGCTGTCCATGCGTTTGCATGAAGCGTGGCCTCTGTGCGTTCTGCTCATGCATCTGCTGTGGCAGCTGTGGATGCTGCTGCTGCTGCTGCTGCTGCTGCTGCTGCTGCTGGGGCATTGGAGTTGGAGAAGATACGACAGGTCCACCTTGTAACAGTTGCCCAAAGGAGATCCTGCACGAGCAGAGAGTGTCGAGTACCTGATGGGCAGTATGACAAAGAACACGAACTGCCCACCACAGCAATACAATTCAACCTAGATAATGCATATGATTGCTAAATGGATAGGAAACAGGTACCACTCTCTCCTGCCCTCCAGATTGCGAACAAATCAACAAGACAGACGGAAGGTGCTTGGGCAAATTCCAACTGACCTGTCTAAACAGGTAAAGCACACTTGAGCCAGAAATCAAAGGGGCGTATACGTCAATGAAGCGTCTTGCCCAGATAGTAAACAGCAGGCACTGCTGCACACATTGCGCTACCAGCAGAGGTTCCCTGAAAGAAGGGCTGCCGCTGATCCTTACCCTTCCTGCGGGGTAGCTGGCTGGCCGCCTGAACCAGAACGCTCGTCAGCGCTCGGTGCTGATGAATGTACAAGATCATCCATCGGAAGCCGACTGACGCTATGTCCTCGCTTGGCTGCTAAGTCGCCCTTCTGACAGCGATGCAGATCTCGCAGCGTTGACTCCCGGATACGACAGCAGTGTATATGCCTTCACCTTTGCAGCTCCTCGCCTCCTTCAACAAAGTTAAACGATGGGCTAGTAGCCCATGAGAGGCAGAGCAGCTTCGATTGCCGTAAATTTTGAGGTGACTACAGTAAATCCTCTGCTGTTTATCCTTTCAGGACTCTATCACATAAGTTTAAGCCCAGCGGTCCTGACACATGCGCTATAGCAAAGATATGAAAACTATGTGCCCATGGATGGAGTGTAAAAAGCTGCTGAAAGAGGCAAAAGGCTGACTGGTGGCCCTAGTACATCCAAGGGATAGCCCCTAAAACCTCTACCAGGCCCTCACAACCCAAGGCCGCCCTTCAAATAGGCAGATCAAGCAACCATTAACAGTTTGGCAGGCGTGTCTGGGCCCTTGACCAGCTAAATCGTTGCTTGGGCCGGAGAAACCAAGCGCAGCTCTCTTTCATGTTTCGAACAATCTTTTTCGAACCTGTGGGATGGGCAGTCCATAATCCTTGGGCGGGTCCAATCATCTTCTGTCCGAGCTGGCTTTTTGACGACATTTGCGAAAGTCGAATTTACATTAAAGTCGTTCAGGGTTGTGGAAAATAAGTAGCTATCCAGGATACTCATCGATTGATTACGCGCTGCAAAGAGCCCTTGTAAACGTTTGAGATCGACAAACAGTCTCACCATGAATTTTCCCTTGCAGCAGGAACTGCTGCACTTCAGCAACAGGCCGAAAGGCAATCCCATGGCATTCACGAGTACGTTGTCAAGGTGATGCGCCCAGCATTCCTGAATTGCTGTCTGACAGGCAGATGCAGTTTCTGGCCAGGTTTTGATGCTTCAAGGCAAACATTAGTCGCTCTCTACTTTCACCGATGCCCATGTATGGCAGCGCTTGAGCGACGCTTGGTGCTTGCAGGCCCCGAGTGTGCAACAGGCTGAGGAAGTGCACAGCTGTCTTGGGCGGAGCTGGTCCCCCAGACAGTCAAGGCGATCCAAAAGTCCAGGATGGCCTTGTGCAGATGGTGCGGCTGCAGATTGGAAAGGAAAAAGTGAAAGAGAGCGTGGAGGAAGAGAAGCTTAAGCTGCAGCAGCTTGCAGAAGAGGTGCAAAGTCTGGAAAGTTTTGGAGACCTCCTCGCTGAGGCTACAGATCTTGTACTGTCCTGTTGAGCGCATGCATGCATATCTGACCCCTGAGCGTCTTAACTTCAGGCCAAAGCGGAGGTGGATCGGTTGCAGCAGCTGACAGCAGACAGATCAACTCTGGCGTTTGGCAGCGCCCTGGTAAGAAAACTGTATGGGGCATGCATGCTTGGGGGAGTGTGAACATTCTAGACAGGGTACAGGTAGCATGCAAAGTCTGTGTGACACCTAGTGCGGACGGAGCGTGTAGAACATTTTTCCTCCGTGCTTTTGTCATGATTTCCTGCCAGTGCCATGCTGATGTCAAGAGAATTTAGTAAGCGTGCACTTGAAGGTAGCAGTTTGTGCTCAGCAAGATATGCTGGCACAACAGGCACATGCGATCAAGTCGGACAACTACGATGGATCTGGGTGCCATCAGAGTGTGCTGCGATCCTGCCGTGCTGATTGAGTGCTCACTGAGGCAGCTATGTACACTGGCTATGCAGGCGGACATCAACAAGTCAGTAGATGACTATGAGGAGGTGCTCCGCGCCAGCCGGGCGCGGGCCGAGGCGTACTCGCGCGAGCTGGCCGACTGGGAGGTGCAAACGGCACGCGCGCGAAACGAGGGCACCTTCTTCAAGGGCCTCTTCAAGGCCGACGTGCTGCAGCGGCCCGAGGGTGCGGCTGGCAGCGCTTCTTCGCAGCCCAGCACTTCTCAGGTGGGGAGTCCTAAGGAACAGCTCTAAGGCGCCTGTACAGATCTGGAGTAAAGAGTTGCGATGTATGTGCATCAGGCTTTTTAAGAGGCAGCGTATACTTGCCTAGAACGTGTAGTTCATGGATAGACCGAGAGGATTCTGCATTCTCTTTGAAAAGTATTGCTTGCTTGTGAAGCACACCAAGGATGTCTGCCTAAATCTACCAGCATAGTAGCTCTATGGATCATTAGGTATTGCAGTGATGTGTTTTTGGTTCGTCATTCAGACAATCCTCCATTCTTAGGCGGTGAAGCTTTGAATTTATGATGGAGACTTGTTCTCTCACACTTTCTAGGAGCACTTCCTGCTGCCTGGTCCGTGGAGCTGTTGACAACACATGTGTTTTGTTGCAGACACAGGTGGACAGCAAAGAAACAATGTCAGAAGATAAATACACTGACAAGAACGCAGCACTGAGGGCAAGCAGCGATGTGCTCAAGTACTCATTCAGCTTCCTGGCCTTCGTACTTTTTGGGACTGTGATTGGAGGTATGCAGCTGCCAATGCCCTCAAAGCACCTGCAAAAGGAATGCATGCCTGGCTCCCTAGATGCATTATTCATCCAGAAAATCGTCTTCACTTTCGAAGTGCCCTCATAATGCGCCCTTTCTGCTGATCTGCTGAAGTTATCAATCAGATGCAGCGTTGAGACTCTCTGCCTCTGATCTATATGTGCACTTTTTGGGCTGAACCAGACTTGGCCGGAGGCTCGGTGTCGCTGGGAATGGATGGGCGCAACTTTCTGCTGGGGCTGCTGCTGACCTATGGTGCCTGGAAAGCCAGCCAATACAGCTGAGCACAGTCATCGCAGCAGCACTTGCTTGAAAAGCCACTTCAGGGATCGGTGGAGTAATGAGAAGAGATGGAGTGTGACATAGAGGCTTTGTTCTGTGTATTTTCCTGTACAATAGGAGTCATCATGACAGGATCAGGCATTTTCTGCCAGTAGGTGAGACTTGAAGGGTGCAAGTTCACTCATGCAGGCCGACTGCAGTGCGGCCCTGCAGCGCAAATGGATCACTGATATGTTGGGACTTGGACGTTGCAGCACTGAGAACAGATGAGTATTGAGCAGCGGACTGCATGGGGCTTGAGAGCAGTCAGGAGAGTCATTGTGGCGTGTAGTACTAGTACTATCAATAAGCTTTGTACAACCGGTTGGCACACTGGCGCACTGGCGCTTTTGTGGACGGGATGGCAAGATGAATTCATTGTTTGCAGCAGAATACTGCTTGCAGAAGTACAGCGCTCCATCGGGATCTGATGAATTTGGTGGAAGTTGCCTGGAAGATCCTTAATTTTCGAATTGCTTACGTCATGAGAACGACCCGTTCACCTAAGGCGTCCAAGGTTTTCGGAAAGGGGGGTGTGCGCTTCAATCTTCATCACGATAAAGAGAACTTAGCCGAGATTGAAAGTACGGATCGCTCACTTTGAACTCCTCAACGACGCCAAAATGGCTACATCTCCAAAGACTGTTGTCGTGACGGGGGCGACTGGACAACAAGGTGAGCAATAGCTTAAGATATGAGTAATTATTTTTGGTGCAAGGAGGGTTGACTGTGATTTTTTCGTTATTGTCCGCATAGCACTTTCGTTGCTGGACTTTCGGAGCATAAAATGCTTGCCGGCATCGCAGGTGGCGGAGTGGTGGATGCCTTGCTTTCAGCTGGAAACAAGAATGTCAGGGCCATTACCAGAAGCGCATCTTCTCAGAAAGCTAAGGATCTTACCGTGAGGGGCGTTGAGGTTGTTGAAGCGGACCTTAACGACAAGGCATCCCTCACCAAGGTGAGTGAGCGTTGCCTGACCTTGAGTGAGCATTGTTCCCCATTATACCAAGGCTGGGGCACGCTGACCGCAAATTACAATATCATTTGCCTGGGAAGACCTTGTTATGTATGATCAATTAATCATATCTTCTTGAGCTCAAGTGGTGCATCAGGTTTGAAAATTGCTCTGTCACAGGCGTTCGCCGGAGCAGAAGAACTCTTCCTTGTTACTGACTTCTACGGAGCGGGCTTCAGCTATGACGAGGAGGTCAAGCAAGGCAAAAATGCTATCGACGCAGCCAAAGAGGTGGAGGCAGTGACTGATATCCACAGAAAGTATCTAAAGATATCACATGCATGTGCTTCCTCCTGTGAAGCATGATTCCTCTACACATACTCACTCAGAACAAGTGTACTATTGCTCTCTTCCCATAACAGGCGAGCAAGATTGGTGATGTTGGGTAATGTGCCCGCAGGCCGGTGTTGGTTTTGTGGTGTTCAGCTACCTGGAAGATCCACCCAAAGATGTGAAGGGCGCATTGCCGCGCCTGGAAGATGGTCGCACAATTGCACACTTTGAGTCCAAGCATGACATTGGGGTGAGCTACACCGCTGATGATTTGATTTACTCGTTAGGACTGTTCCATTACCCTGACACTCTGGGAACATCAGGACTGCTCTTTCAATTCTTAAGCACTTTCAAATGCTGCAGGAGTACTTGGCCAAATCGGGCCTGCCGTACACCCTTCTCATTACCTGCATGTTCTACGACAACATGCTCACCTTCACCATGTACCAGAAGCAGGCCGATGGGTCCTATGTCTTCAGCAACAACCTGGGCAATGAGCCTCATGGCGCCCACTCTGTGGGCACCATTGGCCAGACAGTGGCAGGTGAGCACAAATGTGTGGTTGATCGGTTGACAATCTGTCTCTACCTATTGTGCAGCATGACCTTGTGCGCAGATTGCATGCCATGGCCAGCACATCATTCCGGCGGCACATGGGGAGGATGAGACCTCGAGTGCCAAGTTTTCGCGGAGTGACACATGTGGACTTCGACTGGTGTGCTGTTCCTGATTGCAGCTGTCCTGGAGGACCCACAAAAGTACAACGGCAAGACAGTTCCAGTGGTGGGAGAGCAGATTTCTCAGCCAGAAATGGCCCAGATCGTCAGTGATGTGACCGGCAAGAGCGTCAAGTGCGACACCCTCATGGCAAACCTGTTCACCAGACCTTGTCATCCATGAGTGTCAACTTGTAGGACGTGTGTTGTACCCTAGGCGCCTTAGCTGTTACTGTTCATTTACAGGGCTACTGTATGTGCCAATGGTAGTTGACTGAGATGGCACAAGATGCAGCAGCTTGTCGTGCAGACATGCTTGCACTACAGTAGCACATGAAACCATCTGTTTCACTTCCATACCCTGGTGCTGACGTGATGCATACTGTTGTGCAGGTACCATGCGATGTCTGATGAGCAGTTTGCGTCACTGCCAATGCCTGCAGCACGGGACATGACCAACATGTTTGCCTACTACCGCAAGTGGAACTACTATGATCAGCTGAGGCCGCTGAGTGAGCGCTTAGTCAGCGGGCCCACCTTCAAGGAGTGGGCAGAAGCTCACCGCGATGCCCTCAAGGCTAAGATCGAGTCGTCTTGATTGGCTGGATCTGATCATATCCTGCGAGGAGTGCTCTTGGGGGGAATTTTTTGTGTACTATAGTGTACCATTGATTTGACATGTTTTTGCATGTGGCATCACAAAACAGAGGACTGGATCTCTTCAAGTCCATACAACTTACCGGGGTTGTGAAGTGATGTGCAGCATGTGCTTTCCCACTGCACCCTGAAGATGGGTTCGCTTTTGCTGTCCTGGAAGGTTTTGGCCACACTAGAGCATTCTATGTGACATGAGATTACCGTATATGCAATTAATTTGGCAGCAGGATTGTGAATTTACGGCTCAGCAAAATTTATTACTATAGGTGTTTCTTGAACATCACAGCGCTGAGTACTGATGTCATGACATCTCACCTCGAGGGCGAGAGCTCTGTAATCAATTCCTTTGCCATGCTGTATCCATCAATCCTGGTTCTCTTGCTGAGTGTGTCTCAGCTCGTGGTCCAGCCATCATGGGAAGCCCAGCAGTTCCAAATGACCCACCATAAGCTCAAAAGATACAAGACAAGGGCGTGCGAGCGCCAGTAAGAGGAAGGGCTGCCTCGCACAACAAACATCAGGGATGCAACAAGTCCTACCGGCCCAGGTTTCCACGACAGATCAACATTGCATACACGCAGTAAAGTGTGGCACGAGGCAGCACACACCTACAATCAAAGCAGCCGATGTTGTCAGTCCCAGGGCGGAAGTGACGTAGAAGGGATGCATAGAAGACACCCTGGGCCGGGGTACCTACAAAAAGACAGTATGATGCAGAGGCCAACCAAGAAGGAAGGCAGCAGAAGTAGATCTGATGATGCAGTAAATCAGGAGCTATTAATCATGTGATGAAAGTGCCCAATGCGTGTCCAGTCAGCTGGACGGGTGGAATCTAAAATTGGAAATCCAAGGAAATCTCTGCGGCATTGTGTGTCGATCGCGTCAGATCAGAGACACTAGTGGACACTCTACCACTGCAATTACACAAGTAGACACCCTGTTTAGCAAGTCAAGATGACGAGCAGCAGCCGCGCTGTGTTCCTTCTGATCTGCGTCGTGTGCGTGAGCACGACAATGGCTGGTGCGCTCGAAAATTGCAGCATGATTTTGATGTTCAGATAAATGGCAAAGTACTTGAAGTGAGGAATTTTGAATGCCCAAAAGCTCAAAAGTCCAAAACACGCCAAGTATAGGACCAAGACAACCATCGGCTTGCAAAGATCTACTTCACCACAGAATTTTTGCAGTGGGGGAAAGTGGCCAATGCATTGTCCTTTTCTCAGGGAAAAATGGCTGAGTTCTGCTGCGAGGCTCCCTGCCTCCATGCAAATTCATCTCAGGTCCTGGAGCCAAGTTTTCCTCCTGTTTCTTGCCGCAGGCTTCATTAATCAGGACACAACCTCTGGCAGCCGCAAGATGCTGGTCACAAGCATGGGTGAGCAACCAAATCTTTGCTCGTCCATGCTTCACTACCCATAATTGGAGTAAAAGACACGACGGAAGGTGGCCATGGAAGTTCTTGTCAATTTCAGGGGCATTCTCTTCTTGTAGGCATGCTGGCAACAGTCTGTATGATAAGGGGGTAAGTCAGTGTGAACTGCCAGGTACTACTATTCTGAAAGCTGAATGCATGTATAGTGAGCCTCTGCTGAGGGGACGTCAAAGGTGGCACCTGTTTTAATGGCCATGCAGCAGCTGGCGAGGATGTCATCACCGTGGGGCGCCATCTCTTCCAGGGCGAAAGTGCTCTAGGGGAGAACAGCCCCGGCACCAGCGCTGAGACGTCCGGACTGACAGCATACAACCTGCAGTGCAAGAGCTGGTGTAACTGCGCGACAGGCTGCTCTGACAACCATGGCGCTGACTGCCCAAAATGGATGGCCCAGAACTGCCTTGTTGCACCTACGCCCTCCTAGGTGTGCTGCGGCAGCCTGAAATGCACTTGTTGGTGTGTCTTGGTGCCAATTGTCCACGCTGTGTTGTAGCGGGCACAGTAGAAGAACCAGGCTTTTTGGGGAGTGCACTGAGACACAGGAACACTGAAACATTTACAGATTACATGGGATCAAACACCAGGAAAGGCCTTGTGCAGATGGTGCGACAGCAAATTGGAAAGGAAAACGTAAAAAGTCAAATAGACCATGGGGAAACAGAAGCTGCAACAGCATGCAGAAGAGGTGCACAGTCTGCATTGGTGTTGGCCCAAACCTTTCTGCAGTGGTCGCCCAGAAAGTACAGCGGTGCCAAGGCCATAGCCGCTGCCAACGGCACACAGGTCGCCAGCCAAAAGAAGCTCAGGGACGCCCCTGTTCCATAGATCCTGCACGGCCAGGTACGCCTGCACCTCGTTGCGGAGCGTCTCCTCCTCGCGGTATCCAGATGCAGCTACCTTGAGCGCCACTTCGCGCCCACAAGGCATCCTGTTCACCACGGGCAAGGCGCACAGATATTAAAATATCATTTCCAAATTTACTTATCACACATGCAGATGATACTTCATGTCCACCCCTGATGCAAGCAACAAGATGCCTCTGGATGTCTGTCTGACAGAAGACCTTGTACATGCCATGTTGCATGATGCAAGAACAAAATGACGCACTCACAGAACCAGGTCGGACTCCTCACCTGACATAGAAGACCTCCCCCAGGGCACCTTCCCCCAAGAGCCCATGATCCAGTTCCTCTCAAACGCCGCAGCAGCTCACGCCAACCTCATGGCCACCTCACTTGTGCTGCCAGGAAGGCTGCTCTGGGGCAATGCAAGAGGGCCGGCATCCGGGTCAGGATCAGAAGGGGCCCCCGCGCCATTGCCTGGTGAACGCTGCTGGGTGGATGTGCGACTTCGTGTTCTGTTTGCAGGTCCCCCGGATGGGTCAATCACAGGCATGGCTGGAGACTGGTGCTTCAAGAGTGTCCGCGGGTCGCACGTGCCATCTCAGCCAAGAACGTAGTGTATGATGATCGGCCGCCTGCGCCACAAATAAAAAAAAACAATGCTCCAAGCAGAGTGTGCAGTTTTGAGGCCGGACATGTAACATGCAGTGTCCACTCCCGCAACACTGCAACATCTTCGGACGCCTTTTTCACCACCACATAATTCAGGTCCTTCAAGGAGAAGTTCTCCTTCAAGGCAACCACTTGAAATTGTACAAGTTGTACTACAAGCAACTGCCGAGGTGTCCATTCCGCTGATTCTGCCTACAAAGGTGTGTGGATCGAGGAAAGAAGCTGTTCCATATCTCCCCAAGGATTATTCACCATGCGTGTTCGGACATATATCCTGGCAGAGGTCTCCTCGAATTTTTCAGAACAACGAACGAGTGACCGAGAGCAAGATACATTGTGCCAATTTGGCACTTAAATTAGCAGAACCCCGGTGGCTGGAAGGCCACAGTACGTAGTTGATGTCGAACATATGACCATGAACAATATTCCGGGCCATTTTGGCTGTGGCTTATGGTGGCTTCTCCTGGCACGTGCAATCACATGTCACCGTCATGTCAGATGACTGTCAAAGAGAATTCCCTAGCACATAATGAGACCAACTCTCGCCTGAAAGACCTCCAATGACGCTGTCTATGAGCAAATGAGTTTGAATCTTGCGGCAGGCAAGGGGAACGACCTAGGTAGTTCTCGAGAGCGTCTGGGTTGCTGATGCGCTTTAGATCTCATTGGATCGTTTATAGTGATCCAGAAGACACTATTTGTCAGCGATATTGGATGGGTAGCATTGTGCCAGACGGATCTTAGTTACTAAGTCCCTAGCGTGACGAGATCTTTAAAGACCAGGTGCTGGGATTATTGATATTGAGCCGATGAAACGGTTTATCGGATCCCATTCACTCCTTCACATATCATCGCTGGCCTAGGAGCTGTGAAGCGCGTGTAGGAGCGTAGGTCTTGCGGGGTAACCTCTCGATGCACATACAGCGTCCTGCTGTTGGCGGAGCTTAATGCCGCAAGATGGTACCTGATCTTACGGAATTACATGCATGAAGCGCCAAGACAATTTTCACAGCGCCTGCCAGGAGGGGAGGGCCATGCGCCCCCGCCCCAAGGTACAACACCACCACACTTTCTACTTACCATACTCTCCTCAACAGAGCACGCCAACTCCTGCTTGAGGCCCTGCTCATGAGCCGAGTGAAGTCCTGCACACCTGCATGTCCGCTGCAGGATGTTGCTTACCATGAGTGCGAAGTGGATGACACTCCCGGAGTGCCTCGGGTGCCCTATGAGCAGCTGTCGCGCCTGCTCACAGACGGGAACTTCGCGCATCTTTCAGCGACAATACAGCCCGGGTAAGTCTCCTGCCTTCTTCTTGGCTCTAAATCGTGCAAATGATCACATCGCATTCATGCAACACGCAGCAGCCACAAAAAGGAATGAACAGGCCTGAATCTCTGCTTGGTATTGGTGTTCATACTTGTTTTCTGCTGTTTTGCACAACCTCATATCGCCCAATGATGAGGGGGTCCTACACAGGGACCTGACAGCGGACCTTTTGCGTAGCACCGGATTCCAGGATCCCATCCTCATCCAGCCATGCGCCTCAATTGCCACCACTCACGAGGTGGGCCAGTGCACAGCCCTGCTTGACTCAACTTCCCATGTGGCAGGAATGCTCTGTCAGCAAGGATGCGTGCATTCGATGAGCTTCATGAGTGTTCTTGTTGAGTATAAGTGTATGATGATGGCTCATTTCTGCCATGCAGAAATTGGGCATGCGCGCACCGGCGGGCTTGCATGCGGCGACAATAGCAGAGAAAGCAGGTCCAGACTTGCTGGTGCCCACCATCAATGTGGAGACACAGGGGTCGGGGCCGCGCATGTCTCTCCGGCAGTGGGCTGACTACTTTGCGCAGCCACCCGGCAGCTGCCCGGCCGGCCGCAGCAGCCGCCAACCGCTGCTGAACGTTGTTTCATTCTCCCTCGCAGGGACTCCCTTGCAGGTGGAGTCCGGTAGACTTTTGAACATCGCTGCACATGCTTGGTTTTGTGTGACACGGAATAACCAACCTCGCTCCACCGACACTCTTTTTACCGCACAGAGTGACTCTTCAGATTGTGTTAGTGTCCAGGTTGTACACCTACTTAGCAGGTGTTCACTCGTTTTCACTTGGCGCAGGGGCATGATGTCAGAGAGGGGCAACAGGTGTTTTGCTGGTCATGGGCACGGGCTTGTTTTGTCGATTACTTATGAGCTTGTTTTGTCTTTTGGCTTGTTTTGTCGATTACTTACTTTGTCAATTACTTAGTCATGGCGGTTTATTGTCATGCTTGCAGGATGAGGTGCAGGCTCCTTTGGCTGTTCGTGCTGTGGATCTTGTGGATGCGGTCTGGCCTGCCACAGAAGTGCCCCGCCCAGAGGTGCAACTCCATCAGCATGAATTCCCATTGTCCTTACAGCAGATTAGGCACTTCCACGCAGACTCTGAAGGACATCCAGCAGGACAAATAGAAGCCCGCCCATTCTATGCATGTTCCAGGGGCACAGCGTGCAGCACAGAGGAGCCTCTTCGTCAAGAGAACGCACATGCAGGAGCCAAAGCCTGGCAATGTTGTGCATGCAGGTTCTGCTGTACGCCCTCATGGGCCCTGCTGGGGCCTATACAGACTTCCATGTGGACTTTGGCGGCAGCTCTGTTTGGTACCATGTCATCAGCGGCCGCAAGGCTTTCCTGTTGGTACCCCCCACGCCGCCAAACCTCGCCGCATTTGAATCCTGGGCATCCTCCGAAAAGCAGGTTGGTGAGGATTACATGCATGCAAAGCATGATCGAGAGCAAGCATTCAATGTTCTCCCTCAATTGTCCATACTGCTGGCCATGTGCTGGTGAGACAAGCGAACGAATCATGGGTGGTTAGAGGCATAGATGAGAGTATGTCTGAGAGCATCTTGTCAACTTCTCTGCACAAGCACATCTGTGTCTGTGTGTGTGTCTGCCTATTGCTGAACCTGTTAGGGCACACATGGATGAGGATGTTGAATGTGGCCCGGGCAGGCGGGCAGATTTTTTGGGCACGAGGTGGAGGGTGCTTTGCTGGCGGAGCTTGGCCCTGGGGACACCATGCTCATTCCAGGCTCCTGGCCACATGCAGTGGCCACTTTGGAAGACTCTGTCGTCGTGGGAGGCAACTTCCTGCATGCACTGGACCTCAGGTAACAGCCAGACTCGCTGGGAATCAAGGCTTGGCATGCCCAAAAACACTACAGGAGCTGGTCATTGATCGCAAGGCCATATTGCACAGTCATTGTCATGGCTTCCAGAAAAAAGGCATCATGTTTCAGGCATGCATCGGTATTCTGTGAATGCTGATGCGTTCAGCTACCCTGTGCTTCCAGGAAGCCGACGCTGTCAGGTCGCTGCTGTGCTCTTTTATTGCAGGCGAGCTGCTGAGAAACAATTCATGTTATCGCTGATGTGCTCTGAAATTGCAGCAGAGCTGTTGAGACATGGGGATCTGCTGTTGTATTGCAGGCGAGCTGTTGAGACGTGGGACATGGAGACCAGGCTGGGTGTGGCGCCTGCAGCTCGCTTCCCCCTTTTCCGCCAGCTGATGTGGCACACAGCAGCGCACTACCAAAAGGTGCTGTGCGGCAGGCCGGCCGGGGATGACGCTCTGATGACTGATGGGGCAGGCCACGATAACAGGCGGTCCGCTGTCAGCGCCTGGGAGGTCAGCGGCCTGGTGGCTGTGCTGGCTTTCCTGCGGCGTTCCCTCCGCGCGGTTGCCAGGTTTGGCACGTCTGTCTGCCCTCCCAGCATCGCTGATCCAGCGGGTGCGCCCCCTAATCTGCCCTTTCTTCTCACACATGCTGAAAATTGGGAAACTTCCCGCGTTTTGGCTTGAAACGATCTATCAGCATGCGGGTACATGCACTTATGTGAGAGCTTGCATGAGCCTCCTGGTCATGAGTGTTTTCAAGAACGTGGGAAGTTCTGCGAAATCATGTTGAGATGTGTGGACGCAGGCATGCTGCAGGAGCTGGATGCGGTCATAGGTCAGATGTTGCCAGGGGACATTCGTCTGCAAGAGCCTGACGATTTCATGGACTTTGGTTGCCTCGACACAGGTTTCCTGGGGGACAGAAGTAAAGGTGTGTTTTTACTGCTCATTACTTGAACTTGAACTTCATGGTCCTTGACCGTAACCATCAGGTGTCACCCTCACTCACACATAGATTCCACGCACAATTCGCCGTGAGGATCTTTGCTTAAGCCTGTGCATTGACCTGTCGCAGTGAGAAGGTCATACCAGCATATTGCATCAGTAAACTGTTGTCACCCGCATTAGAGAAAGATGCATTGCTGGTTTGCAGGCTATGGAGAAGACCCATATGTGATTGCAGACAGCCTCTTGCTGGAGTATGATGTAGGACTGCTCAGTGAGGAAACAGGGCAGACGAATCCACACCAACATGACTACCATATCCTCGACTGGGAAAATGCCCCTCAGCAGCAGCAGCGGCCGCAGCAGCGAAAGAAAGCTCAACAGGTTTCCCAGACGACCTCAGGTGATAACATAGATATCTTCTGCCTATTTTCCAGGGATATCTTTGCACTGGCCAAAACTGATTACCAGCACACGATTCTGAGGAGGCAAATGGCCTCATATTCAATCAAGATCATGAACTTGCATGCTTCCTGCTCATGCATGAAGGCCCTGAATTCGATGCAACATTTTCGGTTCCAGCTGCAACAGTAAGAGATGCTCTTTTGATGCCGAACCCATATCGGCTCCCTGTCAAGCTGCAAACAGCTGTACAGCGCATACTCACTACTGGTAACAGCTATCTGAGAAGCGGCATGAAGACGACAGTAGGATTGCTTGCAGAGGAGGATGCAGAGAGCGAGGAGGAGCGTTTGGCAGAGCTGGAAGACAGTGACTCCGACTGGTCAGGGGCCACCGATGGAGATGAGCGGCCAAAAAAGGCGCATAGGACTGCACGCCAGATCAGGCCCGGGGCCACCAAGCTTCCGGGGAGCCGCAGGGAAGCCAGCCAGCCGCGCCTGAAGAGGCTCGTCAAGCGCCAGCCGGGCTCACATCCCTCAGGTGCCAATCTCACTGCCCTGGAGTAGAGGGTGGCACTAGTCGATGCAGACAGAGGATTCAGACACCTTGAAATCCCCAATACCCATAAGGAAGTTGAAATTCCCAAGTTCCCAATTTCCTGTGATTTTGCCCTGTGGTACTCGAGGAGCAGGAGAGGCAGTATATGCAGCATGCGCTTCTTTAACAGTGCTGGGACATCTGTCATGGGCAGGGGTGGATATTCCTGTGTGGCGGGCGGCGCCACATGGCGCTCCGCTGACTAAGCTCGGCAGTTCCAGGGCCCGCAGTGAAGACACGCTGCAGCAGCAGAGAGCGGCTTACGCGTCCCTGGATCAGGATGATAGCCCCAATGATGCTCAGCAACGGCATACAACACCACACAGGAGGCTCCACACTAAGGTAAGTGCACCTCTGAGCTGAGCAAACCCCCGAGTGCAAGCTATGGAAATTGCTGCTTTCAGCCGGTCATGCTACTTCGGAGAGAGCCATGCGGGCAAAATCTGTCACAAGCGTTTTGGCATTGCAGCAGCACTTGTTGGTTCCTCAAGTAAGTTCATCTTTGTTCTAAGGATGTATGCGGGCAGAACCTTTCACAAGCATCTCGACATTGCAACAGCACTACTTGATTCCTCACGTCCGAGTCAGAATGCTCCATGTCATGGTTGCCGCCCAAGCATGTATGTGGGCGCCAGGCACTCGTGCATAGCCCAGAGGAGCAGTCACAGAGGAACGCCGAGGATACAGTGTCGAACCTGCGCTCGCGATTGCAGCGGGAATTGGCTCTGCAGGTGAGTTGCGTGAGGCTTGCGGCTCGAAGGTGGTCGCTCTGAAGTGAAGTCTTTTTGAGGGGAGGGATTTTGCATGTTTTCAGGCATGAAGAGCAGCAAATGAGCCACAGCATGTGCGACAAGTATGTACATCATAGGGTGGCAGTGTTTGGAGGGTTGTTACCTGCTGTATCCATGATCGGTGCTTTTCAGACCTGCGCTTGAGCGGGTCCCTGTACAGCAACGAACATGGCTGCAGAAGGTAACAGCCCTTGTAAAGTTTCAGGAGTATACTGCACTGCTGTCTGTATAGCTGGGCCCAGTTTCATTGTCAAGCGTGGTGTCACTAACAGTGAAAGACAGTCAACTCCGGCAAGATTGCTGAAGATCATAAACTGGATGTCAATGAGCGTTGCTGCTGGACAAAGCTATGACTTCAGACACTCAATGTCTTGTGAGCAGTAAAGATTCAGTTCTTGAGTCCCACACACTGTGGAAGTCTTCATACACAGAAGTGTGAGGAGTGCTTGGTGACCACCCCTTTTGCAGGAGCGAGTCACCAAAGGACATGTGAAGCTGAAGGACGGCGGGGAACGCCTCAGGGCCAGCCTGGCAGCAGCTGCCACACAGCTGGCAGCAGGACTGCGTGCGCTGGAGGCCGCAGGAAAGATAGAGCCCCATTGGCGCCCCTCTGCCTTCCAGGGCGCCACTCTTAAGTTTATTGATGGCGAGGGCCGCATCCAGGTAGCAACTCAAGTCATAGGGATGCAGTATTCCTTTAAAAGGACGGTTCTACAAAAGGGACTTCGATGTCGAAAAGGTTGTATTGTGTGTTCGCATCGTAGCAATGGCTTTGTGTTGCCTCAACAGGCTTGGCAGCTGATTTCTCCCATACGTAATGAGATGCGGCTTGTTGTTAACTGGTTGGCCATCTTTGCAGGGTCCCTTCACTCTGAACAACCTCAAGCTTCTTGCGGAAGTACGCATCATCAGCTGCAACACGATCGTGCTGCATGCAGTGCACGGATCTGCTCTTTTGAGCAGCGTGCTTGCAATGCCAGCTCCTTCAGAGCCTGCATCCAGCACCCAACAACTGACAGGCCACTCAGCAGACACCGGGTGCGCATGTGCAGTATCCACCGCGCGCTGTGGCTGTAATGCTAGGCGACATTGTGACGTCCAACAGAAGATGACATTGTGTGTTGCGATTCTCAGGTCTTACAGAGATCAAGGCGGATCTGCAGCATATTGGGGCTCCCCAAGCAGGTGCCTGCAAGCCTTCATTGCACACCTATCCGCCTCTTGTCACAAAAAGTGACCAACATGCCTGGCGTGCATTTTGCTTTTGAAGTGTCTCTCATCGTGTGTCGTGCAGCCTGTCCCAATTTTGGGCGTCTTGGCATCCTTGATACCACTATCAACAACCAATGCTCATATAGTCACTGAGCCTTTAATGGTTGAACGTGCAGGGCAAGTGGAAGAGGTTGGCACAAGGGATCCAGGCAAAGCAAGGGCGGATGGTCCCACAGACGACACCACAGCAGGCGCTCCCGATCCCGCTCTGCATCACCAAACGATGAGGTGGTGCAGCGCGACAGGTTGGCGGCGGCCAGGGCGGCCCGGGCGCGGCGCGCGGAGGAGGCGGCCGCGCGCGCCGAAGCCGCCCGGTCCCGGGACGCGCAGCGGCTGGCCGAAGCGGAAGAGACCTGGAACCGGCTGCGGCGGTCGCGCGCCTCACAGGCCATGCAGTCCCTGCACGAGGAGGTGCACTCTTGCAACTGCTGCTTGCGGTTGTATCCCGCCTCGCTGTCATGTGAGACGATGAGGGCTGCTCAGTGTCTTGCAAGGCATCGATGCCACATTCAGGCGGAGATGCTGAAAGCATTTTGGTGTTCAAAGATGGGCATCAACCCCCGCACGCATGACTTGCTGCACATTGCCAGCCGCACCTGCTGAGCCGTTTGACAGAGGTAGCATGGAATCACTTGGTCTTGCCGACATGGTTCAAAATGTCGTGTTCTCTCGAGGAAGCTGAGTGGTGGCGTGGCGCCGCAATGACAGGTGCTGGCCGAGGCGCTGGAAACTGAGGCGGCACTGGAAGGCAGCTGGGTGTTCTTGGGGAGCAATGGCACTGAGCAGGGACCCTTCACTCGCACGGAGCTGCTCTCCATGTACAGAAGGTACAGCTCCATGTCATTTCCTCCCTTACCCACACTGCACTCTGCCCACCAAAGCAAAGTCTGCTGCGAGGAGTGGCCCACGTTGGCAACCAGTGAAGTTACTGGAGTGACTGATGCTGTTTCCGAAGATTGAAGGGGATGCCTGTTCCGTAATGGACATGTTGCAGAAAAGTCTGGGCTGACGTTTTGCGTTGTGTGGGCTCTGCAGCGGCGAGCTGTCGGCAACTATGATGGTGCACGATGAGGAGGAGGGCACATCAGTGCAGCTGACGGCGCTGCTTCCTGCTGCTCTCACTGCTGCACAGCCGACACACAGACACGCATCAACAGCTCCCCCAGCATACCCAAGTACAGCGAGTAACCCGGCAGCACAACCGCAAAGCGAATTCGCCTCATCCGCAGCGCCCAGAAGCATGGACATGCGCACCAGCAGCTCTCCAGCAGACGCCCCGACCTCACAGGAGGTTGACATGGATCTCGAGGTGTTTGACGAGCCAGTCAGCCCTGCACTCTTGATGGAGCCCCTCTCAGATAACGAAGAGGGCGACGGGCCTACTGCTGGTCCGGCTTCTGAGCTGCAAGGTGCTGGTTCAAGAGAGGGCAGTGCGTTGGGGGGGCCATGGGAGTCGGACCCCCCGCCACCACCACCGGACAGCCCCCCGCCACCACCCCCACCTCCCGAAGATGGCACAGGAAACAATGGCGCAGCCAAGCCGCATGCAAGGCAACAAGACTTGCAGAACGTGAACGGTCATGGCAAGGCCTGCAGAGTAGCAGCACCATTAGGACGGCCGCCGCCGCTACCGGAGGACAGCAGCAAAGTGGGTGTGGGCAGCGGGTTGCTGTCGGCGCTGCTGCCAGTTGAGGACCCGGCTGCCGGCTGTCCGACAGCCGCCAGGAAGCCGGCGCGCACTGAACCGCTAGAAGATCAGTCATGCTCCATGGCCAGCCACAGAGACGCAGACACCGTTGAGCTCGCTGGACAGCACATGCTTTCTCCCGCAGAGCAGCAGAGCTATGTCCCTCCGTGGACGCGTGCACCTCACTCTCACACGAGAGTACAAATGGACATGCAGGGGCACCGCAGTCCTCCATACTTGCAGCAGCCACAACCTGAACACGGGCGTCAGCTAGAGCAACAGTGGCGGCAGCAGCAGCCGCAGCCGCAGGTGCTGCCGCAACAGCGGCAGCCGGTCGGGAGTGTGCAGGAGCAACACTGGCAGCAGCAGCAGCAGCAGCAGCAGCCGCACATGCAAGCGCAGCAGCAGCAACAGTCGGTCGGTAGCGGCAGTAGTCTGCTGGCGGGCTCAGGCGGCCTGGGCAGCATGCTGCAGAGCATCATGGAGAATGTGCGCTTGGCCGGGGCGGCCGTGCGCCAGATGGGCGGCCCAGGGCCTTCACCTGGGCAGCCGGGCCTCCCCTCCACGCGGGCTGGCACCACCGCACTGTCTTCCCACTTCCGGCATAGCGTGGCGCACACCACGCCCTCCTATCCAGCACACACGCTCGCTGCCATGCAGCCAGGCCCCCACAATGGCATCGGCAGCGGTGAACAGCCACCGGGCTGGCGGCAGCAGCCCTTACACATGCAGCCAGCGCAGCAACAGCCGCCTTACGAGCACAGTTGGCAGGTGGGCTTGCCTCAACTACAGTCCATTAGAGACAGGTTCTCCAGGACTGCTCAGGGATTCTAAGCATGGTACAGTTCTTTGCCAGGGTGATCTTGGGAATGCCTCCAAGTTCGTCTGAACGCTGGGATATGATGCTGGGACGATCAGAGACAGCAGCCCTAAGTAATTGGGCAAGGTGTGTTTTTAAAGACTGACTAGGCTGTATTGGGGCCAGAACGATATGCAATAGAGACTTTCGCACTACTCGCAGGAGCCGGCATCCATGTCTTCTCAGCATCAGTCAGCGCAAGGGAGCCAGCCACACATGGGCCAGGTGGCACAGCCGCTTTACCATTCAGCTGGCATGAGCCTCACTGCACATCAAGGGCAGCATGCAAGTCCATGCCATGGCCCAGCAGAGGCCCATCCATTCCCACCAACCCAGCACAGCTTTCTGCCAGAGCATCAGCAAAGCAGCGGATTTCACACAGCGCATGCAGTGCCCGGAGACTTGTTGCAGGAGAGGACATCCCTGCAACACCCTGCAATAAATCATCATGGCGCACAGCCTGCATTGCCAGTGCAGCAGTCGTGGCAGCCAGTGCCGGGAGCGCTACCCCACCAGTCTGTGCAGTCAACAGTAGTGCACCCCTGGGGCTGACTCAGTCAGCCTGACTGTACGGTCATGCAGAAATCTAGATCTCCTTGCGCCGGGAATGCTGTTGACTCTGAGAGCGTTGAAGTGAGAACTTTGCTCGAGCCTGGTCAATAAAGCCCCATTGTGGCAGATTGCAGGGCCTTATGTGTGGCAATGTTGTATGATAAATTTTCAGCACTTTGCTGAAGCACATAGATGCTCAAGGAACTCTTGAAGTATTGCAAATGATGTGCTCGAGCCTGTAAGAAGTCCGTTGTATTGCACAGTGCAGCCAGAAACCGCTGAAAAGGAGGCCAGCATTTTCACTGAAAATGTGAGCTTCCGCACATTTCTCTTGAAAGGAGCAAGGATTGACCAATGCTGATTTCTCCATATCAAATACTTCTATATGTTATCCTCCTGCAGCTTCTATACTTTTCCAGTGAACAATATCCGGGCCCTTTTCCACGCAGCAGCTTTCATAGCAGCCTCATCTGCTTAGCAATCACTTAATAAGTTAGCATGTGAATCAACAGACCTATAATGCAGTGCACATATCATGAGTTAATACCCCATTGCAAACTTACATGACGTAGGTTGCTGCAGCCCCAGTGGGATAATTTTAAACAAGCCAGAAAGCTAACAAAGTCATCAATCACAATAGCATTGAAACCCAATAGAGCACCACATTCCTCCATAATTTGCACATCACCGGCTAAAGCATTGCTTCATGCTGAAATATCCAAACGCACACTTCTGTGCAATGCACACAAAAATGTCAAAGGAGGCAGGCACATTCTGCTCACGTGGCATCATCCACAAATGCAGAGCCAAAGGCGTAGTACTTGTTGATGGCAGCAACCAACTGCTGGCAGATGTTGCGAATGGTTTCACGCAGCACATCATCCACAGGGTTCTCATCCAACTTCCTGCAATGCAGAGCACAGAAGCATGAGATGGCATAAATAACGTGCCAACTTCCCACAGCACTCCTTGGAGTGACAGCAGTGGCCAGCAGGCAGGCATTTGATATAGAACATATTGAAAGTTTAGCATGCAGCTGCTCTCCAAGCCTGATTATTGAAATCTTCTTGAGCAAACAGGAGGCGCACCGGATTTCCAGATGCTTGCCCACAACATCTGACTCCTTCCCCTCGAGTGTTGGGAAGCCATCAGCACCACGGCCCACCCACTCATGCTTCCTCACTTCTTCGTCGTCGTACCAGACGCCAAGCTGTGTAGCTACTTCACCATCCCTCAATATAGTGAAAGTAATGCCCCACAGCACATCCTCGTCCTTGTAGTACGGCTCCACCTTGACGGGTAGTCCCCACATTCCCAAACCCCTAGGCTCGTCGGCTTCAGCAACGGCCCAGCGAACCAGCTGATCCATAAGGTCCTGCCTAGGGATGAAGGCTGGGATCTCCGTCTTCGTAACAAGCTTTCCTGGGACAAATTGGAAGATGTGAAGTCCTTCAGCCTTCTACACATCCATAGTGGACGTCGCAATGTCTAAGCAGAGCATGCACAATGTGCACCAGCAAACAAGAGCACCCGTGAAGCACCTGGGCCGAGTATCTGTTGGGCCGCCGCGCGAATGCTTGAAAGCTTCACAGATCTGCATTGACTTCTCAAGTTCGACTTTTTGTTCATCAAAGATCTTTCAGATATGGAAGACAGCCGTCTCGGAAGGAGGCTTGCTGCATGGCTGGCAATGTAAGGACTGCACCTGAACTGCTGTGTTTGGAAAACACCGTGAAAGTGACTTGCCATCTTCAAGGCTTGAATATCTGTGCAAAATGAACCAAAACAACAACTTTCTTTAAATTTGTCTGTCTCGAGAGCAGGCCAGATAAGCATGAGCGGCGCCTTGCCTATTCAGGTTTCGTAAGCTAAAGCTACTTTGATCTCAAGTCCAAGGGCTCATTCGTCTTCCGTGGTGGAACGCTCTCTCTACATTGCGTTGCAGATGAGTGCCACTTAGTGTTTGAATGTCCTGCCATGCAGCCGGTCAGAGACAGATTTTCGTGTTGAGGAATGATGATATGACTATGCAGGCTTTCATGTGGCAGGAGGACATTCAATAATTATAATTATTGACGTTGTTCGCTTCATACAGGCTTGTTTTGCTACTTTGAATACCCACAAGAATTCTCCCGAGGCAGACCTACAATTACAGTGCATACCCACCATATGACAACTCAAGATTACATCCGTATTCTGCCATATCCCACATTACATACATTCTATCAGACTATGAGCTAGTAGCATGATGCGGGATATGGCTTCTGATCAGAGTGAATGATCTGTTCCAAAACATTTTGCATTTTGTTTGAAGCACACCAAGGTGCTGTCATTGCCCAAACCACAGGCAGTATTGGCATGCGTTGCAGCTGCAGGACCATTGCGGCCAGAAGTAAGCTTCTCGACCGCCTTCCAGGTAGATCCCAACAAACTTTGATTGGTTGAACCTCTCTGTCCACAAAGCATCTTGGAACGATTGTAAGTACGCATTATCTCTATATCCTACAACCTTCCCTTGCCTCTGAAAAGCGGCTTGCATCTGCATCACGCCATATCCCAGCAGCGACACAAAAGCAACGCTGAATTCGGCCAGCTCAGCCACTGCTGCATCTGCATCCTCACACCTTATTGTCACATCCTTCGCAGAGATATGAAGGGTAGTCAGGTGCACAGATGCTGGGATATGCAGGTGAACACTTGTGCTAGACTCAAGACACAACTCTCTCAAGCAACTGAATTTGGCATCAGGAAGAAGTAAAGGGCTTTCGGCTGTCCCAAGGCACCTCACAGACCAGTGCAGGGACGTACAATGTGCCATCAGGGATGTAGGCCAACTCCAAATCTCATCAAGTTTGTCATAGATTTGAAGTGATGCAATCCGAGAACTGTCACCTAAGGCGGAACCCATCAATACTGATCTGCGAACAACCAGGTGCAAAGCACAGTCCTCTGGCAAGACAACCCCATTTGGCTTGATGCGCTCGAGGCATATGTTTTTCAGCTGCAGCAAGGAGGCAACATCGATTTGAGGGCATTCTACGAGGCTCCTGCCGCTGGAAGCTTCCAGAGACAGTGATATCAGGCCATGCAACATCCCAATACCCATCAAGATACTGCCGCTAAACGCTGGTAACTTCAGCATCAAGTGCCTGAGATGCATCAGTGGGGGCAGAAACGGCAGTGCATAACCACAGTCAATCACAAGTGTCTGCAAAGCCTTGCAACTCGTCAGCAATGACCCAAGCCACATGGGAAAAGCTTCATCAGTAGTGCCTGCTGACACTCTCAAGAGTTGAAGGTTACCTAGTGCTGACACTTCTGGCGGTAAATAACTGAAGTCGAATCCTGATTTGAACACCAGATCGAGCCTCAAGGACGCCTGCCAGTGCTTTCCTGCCCACCTCAGGGCGTTGTGCGAGTTAACTTGCATGTCGAGGACACCGGGCTGCATGCCTCGGAAGACGCGACAAGTACCACTGACCCTGGCCCATTGCTTCGTGCTTAATAAAGCAAATATGCGTTGCCACAGATCTAGGGGGAGTTTCAAATCGAGGCCATCGGAGGGGACTTGGCGCTTCGACTCCATTCAGCTGCACAGGATATTGTCAGGTCAGTTCCCAATACTCATGCACATGACCTGTTGACTTGAACCACAGTGGATCCGTTTGTGATTCGTTGCAGTATCAAAAGGTTGTAGAAGTCCCAACTCATAAAAAGGGCGTGAGCAATACCTGATTGTGTTTAGTTTCTCGGTCTAGAAAGGCTCTCGGTTTTGGGATAATTTCGCGCAGTTAGTCAAGCACAGCAAACACCTTGTCAGGGATGCGATCTCAAGGTAAAAGATGCCGCGGTGCTCAGCGAGGTGGTGCTGGCACGGTGCCAGTGGCACAGCATGCTGCATGCAAGTCGAGTTCGTCACGTGACCGTTTCACAGCATGCAAAGCACAAAGCCCGTTCTCCTCATTCTTAGTACCAGTATCAGGGCATGCTGTACAGTGCTTAGCAGAAGAGCATTCCCAAGATTAGATCTTATTGTATTTCGGTGCAGATGAGGTGTTTGTAAGCACCCGGCAAAAGGCTTTGGGCTCATTGGTCTCGATCGCCAACTTTGGTTGCACAACCACCTTGTGCCATTCGTGCTGCAAGGAGGAATTCCAGTGTCCAGAACGTGAAACAAGCACACAGTTGCGCTGTCTTGGACTTTGATATCAATAAGTAGTCACATAGTTCCGATGAAGACACTTCGGATCTGGCGAGCGGTCATATCAAGCTGTTGAAAGTATTGGTCAAGATTATAAGTATACGTTGTCACCTGCTCGATCGCATCTTCGCATGGTGGCTGGCGAAGTGATCACGATCCAAGCTGGATCCTTTGCGAACTTCACTGGGGCTCACTACTGGAACTTCCAGGTGCTCCTTCTGAAAGAGCCCCGCTGTCACCTTTCTTGTACATCGTACATTTTGAGTATCACGGTGGGCGTGAATAGGACGAGCTACTAGGGCTTTCAGAGAGCCAGGAGACTGGGCACACAGCAGCTCAAGTCGACCCCAATGTGCTCTTCACGCAGACCGAAACAAGACAGGTACATTTTGTTACCCCCCCGCCACGTTAGTTGAGGATGCACCATTGAAAGATATCCTGCAGAGGAACCGCTGAACTTTTCCTCTGAATCATGCAGGGGCAGCCTATATACACTCCGCGTCTGGTCCTCTTTGACCTCTCAGGCAGCCTGGGAGGTAATCCCGGAACAAAGCACCTCACACAAGCTGAGCTACTCATTCTGTGAGCTGCACTACTCCTCTCATTGTCGATTCCCTTCTGCACCTGGCGACTGTGCACAGGAGCTAGCCAGAGCAGCTTGGAGGGGTCAAGTAGGGGAGCGCCAGCTGTCACCACCTGGACAGGGCCGGTGGCTGTGCACAGGGCGGACCCAGTGCCACGCAGCCGCTTTGTGCAGCAGCTGGAGCTAGAGCCTGAAGAGGAACCTCCAGGCCCCAGCACCAGCCAGGACACCAGCAATGCCTATCATGCCATCGCCGAAGCTGCAAGGTGTTGCAGCATTCACCCACAGAAAGCATCTTCGTATGGGGGACGGGGATGGGGAGGGGTGTAACATGCTTAGGCAGACAGTCTGGCTCTGCATATGGTACAATTCATGCTGACCCCCCCTTGAGTGATTGCCTGGGCAGCCTCGACACAGCTTGATCGCAAGTACGTCGCAAGGAGGCCCCCATGCTGCACTCATAGCCTAGCACACACTACATAGCTCTCATGGTGCACAATCAAACGTTCACGATGAATGGCACATGGAAAGAAGTTTCACAACATATTGTGTTGCAATAATATGCCACTGTGTACTTACTGCAATATGCGCTCTGGTACTAGAATCCAAGTCCCAGGCTTCACCTAGTTCTACGCTGCCCAGGGAGCTGGACAGCGAGGGCGGCGTGCAGTCGTGGACGGACTTCCTGAAGGTGCGGTTGCACCCGCGGAGCTTGGCGCTGCTGCCGGGCGTGTGGCAGGGCGCGGCCGACTTCTCCGGCTTCGGCCACGGCCGCGGCGCGCTCGGCTCCGACGAGGCGCGCGAAAACGCGCTCGACCGCATCCGCTGCTTCGCCGAGGAGTGCGACTCGTTGCAGGCATGCGTCCTCATCTGACGCCACACACTTGTATAGTCATCTCAAAAGTGCTCTTTATGTGATTGAAGCGCATCAACCTCTGATCAGTGCATGAAAGCTAGCCGCAATGCCTCTTCAATGGAGATGATATGATGAGTACTGAACTTGCAAACGGCTGGAATTAGTTCATGATATGCTGCTTGTACAGTCCATACACAATCCAGATCTCAGGAATAGTGGAAGGCAAATAAATATCATTTTGAGGACTGACAGTGCAGTGCAGGGTTTCCAGTACTTTTCGGATGACCTGAGCGGGTTCGGCCACTTTTCCTATGAGCTGCTGCAGATGATGCAGGACGACTATGCGCGCTCTCCTGTGCTGCTCTTCGCGCCGCGTCCCTCCCTGGATGAAACTCCCACCCAACAGGCAAGTCCTGTGATAGCACGCTCAGGGAGCATGCCATCCTTACAATTGCTACTGTCTGCCCTCGTTATTTAATGGAATGCTGTGATGAATGAGGACAATGTAGGGCTCCATATTTTCCTTAGAGCTCAATTAAAGAGATGGCTTCTTGCGCAGGCAAGCGCCTCGCGGCAGAGGCGCTTGAGTGAGGCTGTCAGCATGGCACGCCTCTCAGAGGTGTCATCAGTGTATGTACCTCTAGCTCCACCAGTGAGTCTTCCCTGCGTCAGGTGAGCAATCTGGTGTATTTTGAGGGTGTTAGAGCTAGGGTTTCAGAGTTGTGCACTGTTGATCTTCTTCATTACCCCTTAACATGGGCTTTGAGCACATGATCTTTCCCAGGTGATTTAAACCTTCCAGCATGGAGTCCTTGTCATGTACAGACATTACAATGAACAGCATCGAATTAGGAATAAGCTCATCGTGGCAACAGGTGGCAGCCAGGGAATGTGTTTCATGCGAGCGCGCTCTGTGCCACAGTGGTTGATACTGCAACGCTGCCCTACCGACTTGCGCGCACACCTCCGCATGGGCCCCTGGGGGTTCCCATTGGCGCCTGCGACCTGCACAGCCTTGCCGAGCTGCTGGTGCGGACTCGCTGGTGCCGCAGTGCGCATTTCTGCTGCACTGACAAAACTGCTCACTTCAGCGTGTGATGTGGCAGGGCCTGCCTGTCCTGAGCATGCAGTTGAAGAAGTTCGTACACATCCAAAGGATTCAAGAAATCTCAAAATTTGTGACGTGTCTCTGAGAGTTGAGGCAGATCCCATCGGCACCGGTACTGACAGCAGATTATGTTGATGATTCCAGAATGATCACATCATAGCGGCAGCCAAGACTTGTGCCTGGTGTCCTGCAGGCCACATCACGACAGAACAATCTCACGGCAGCATTTGCGGAAGTGCCGTGCCCTGATGTGCCCGAGGCGCATGCGGCCGCGGCGGCCGCCGATGCACGTACCGGGGACACCTTGTCTTCTGCGTCGCCCTTCACCATGCAGCGAGCTTTCTCCTGGACACCTGGCATCCCTGCAGGTGCACATGTCTTCGATGTGTCTGACAGTGCTCGTTGAATCTTGCGCCCATGTCGACAGAATGCAGTATCCTGCAATAAGGAGGAGAATGCTTCCTCTTGTGGTGTTGACGCAGCTGTTCTAGGAGCTGTGTTCGCTTGCAGATCACGAGCTCAGGCAGATGGGTTGTGTAAGGCTCTGTAAGCCGTGGACTGCGGATGAAATGTGCTCCTCAGTTCGTTGGTGCTTGCTTGTCCAGATGTGGAGGAGAGGCTGGCAGAGTCGGTGGTGTTGCGGGGGGCCCAGAGGGGGGGCCGGCCACTGCGTGCGGATGAAGCAGCCCAGGCTTTGGACGCTGCATTGCTGCAAGAAGGTGATGCCTCCAGCGCAGGCAACCTGTCAGGCAAATCGTCATTAGTAGGGATCAGTTTACGCCAGTTGCTCTCCGCTCTCAATTTCTGCTGGAGCCGACAGAGGTGGGACACCGACATAACCGCCAGTGTGGGGGCAGGGTGTGGTGCGTGCCAGGCTGGTGTTAAAGGACTAGCATTTTTGCACACTCTCATTCAGAGTGAGGATGCTGTTTGTGCACACAGGTGTGCGATGTGTGAGGCATCGCTGTGTAGTGCCACAAGCTCTGCCCATACCGCTGCCCTTCCCACACATTTTCCCAGACAGCGGCAGCGGCTCGTCCCACGGTAGCAGGGCCAACGGCATCACAAATGGTGCAGTCCTTTCGGCGCCCAATTTTCATCCATGTCTTCAGGTTCTAGGTCCCCAAAGTTCCCAGTGCAGGTCATGCGTTGCTGATCTTGATCATTGCAAATCGACATTTACTATGTAAGTTTCTTCGTAGTTGTGCATGATCTGGATATGAGCACACTGTGCTCAGCACAGAGTCAGTAACCTGTCACTGTAGAGGTTTGCATTCAGTCCTGCCCTGCTAATGCGGCATGTCGCATGCATACAGGGGGGAATGGTGTGAGGAGCGCCAGCAGCCATCAACAGAGACCTATGGACAATCCAGCCAGCCTGCCCGTGCTTTCCAGGCTCTGCGCTTCCCCTGCTGCCGCGGATGTGGCCAAGACAAAGTTGGAACGCTTTGAAGGTGCGGCTGTGAAGTGGATGCACTTTCAGCTGATGACCCGGGCCATTTTCTAGGCTTCGCACTGTGCACAGCAATGCCTGTAAAAATCTTGCCCTTACACTCACCGTTTTCGTGAGGATCACTTCGTTGGCGTTGGGGGCTTGCATGCACAGTGGTCACATCAAAAGGGCAGAAAGCTGTGCATGCACACGTGTCATCGAATGTCTCAATGGATATGTGTCCAGGTTTGGTGAGCTCCGGGGCCGGCAGGGCAACCTTGCAAGGCTGGGGCTACACTGAAGACGATATAGCAGAGATCAGGGAGCGTCTGGAGAGTATGGCATCCGCCTTTGACCACGAGGAGGATTTTTAATATAATAATTATAACGGTGCCTGTGTTTAGTGCCCAAGTTGTGTGGAAGAGGTTGCATCATCACCCTGCACGCAACTGACATCAGGGGACCAAGAAATCTGGAGTTATTATGCAGTCGCAGCCGCAGTCAAATTGCAGTCTGCAATCGCAGCCGCAGTAAAGCAGTATTGTGTGTCTCAGACCGTCTGACACATGTACACATTTCCCTAGAAGCTGCCATCATAGAACACTTCGAGTCCACTTGCTATGCGCGAGCTTATGTAAATTTGCACAATGTAGACATCGCCGAAAGTTGGAGCACAAAACATTTCACAGATGCGTCAATATGTTCATTCGTCGCCCCGAGATATCCCCTCAGAAGTACCTCAGGGTTACTAACCCCTCTGCAGATACGCCCGCGGAATTAAACCCCGACAGCACAGCTGCCCAACTCGGTACCAAACAAAGAGCGGAGAAGGCATAATCTTCGACAAGAATAAAGCGTAGAAAACGTGAAAGCGACGAAAGCGAGGCAGCAGGTCGTTGCGCCTGACCAGGCGCGTTTACTAAGCTGCAATGTCCTAAGCAATGGCCCTCTTTTTCGACAATATGTCGAAGACACGTTTGATAGGCGTCATACGAAGTTTCAATTCCTTTTGTGGGGCTTCAACTAACGTGTGACAATGTGTCTTGGGGCTAATACCCTGTACTTACTGTATCGCTGTTTTTCATAATCAACATTGAGCTTATGTCTGCGTCGCTACCTGAACATTTGCTGGCCAATTTGCAGACTTTAAAATTATTCGCAGTGCAAGATGACCCGTAAGTGGGCTGCAGCTTTCGTAGGATATGGATATACAAGGAATAGGGATGCACAGCAATGGGGTTGTGAGATGTGACGCAAATTCGATGAGGTGGACCGAATCTTTACAGCAATCTGTGGTCTCAGGTGGATACGGGAACTATCGAGACCGTGTCGCTCTAACTGGGAGGCTTACTAGCACCAAGGAGCACACAAAGTACCGCTCCTTAGGCCCAGCTGCTGAGGCGCAGGCGAGTCGCCAGGATGCAGCAGAAAGCACTTGCAGCTGCATTCGGCTTGCTAAGCCTGCTAGCACTGACGCAGGTGTGTACTTACCAAGTGCCATGGACACCAAATCTGTTGGACAAGCGATTTGTCCAAACAAACAGTATTTTGGAAGCACACAGCCATGCACAAGAGGATCTTATGCATCAACTCCCGAATGCATTTGAGACACTTTGTTAAAATTTAACTTGTGTGGCGTCCCAGTAGCATTGAAGAAGATGCTAGATACAGACTGGCGCAACCAGTTGTGGTCAACTGCACATCCTGTGCAGCTGGATTATCTTGAAAGAAACGCTTGTGCTTGACAGGTGCAAAGGACCCACTCATTAGGAATCGACCCAATTGTGGACTATGTGTTCCCCATCTGGCCCACGATCAATTGTTTCAACCCAGCGCGCTCTGACAACAGCCAAGTGGACCCCAGCACATCCTTCACGAACTACCTCTTAGCCGTGCAGAACAAGGCCAAGCAGTTCACGCAGAGTGGCCTCTTCTTCACTGCGCAGTGAGCTTACCTTCCACTACCAGACAGCTGCAAACTTAGCATGCTTCACGCCTCCGCACGCTTTTGTGAAGCTGTCGAGCGTCATGATGTGTGATGCTGTCTGACTGCTTGCATGTTGCAGCTCTGTCCCCTGCACATTTTGCTGCACTTTGAGAACATGAATTTCTTGCCATGTTCACGAGTCTTGGTGGGCTGGAGCCATGCTCACTGACTGATATGAGCAGACAATGCAGAAAGAGCTGAACCGGGCGGTCACACACCAAGTAGGTGACGTAATTGTGACTGCTTCAGTGGGGTGACTGTCATGTGGATGAGTGTGCGCATGGGTCTGCATGCAGGTGCAAGGCCAGCTTGATCCTGCATGGCACCATCGAGTGCTACTACGTGTTTGACAAGACCAGCTACCGCACCGGGCTGAACACGCTGAAGAACACTGCGCCTTACCCGGGCATCTCCCTCAACTTCTGTGCCATCCAGCTGGACGGCGGCCCGGTCAAGACATCCACCATCTGCTTTGACAACTCCGGCATTGACCCCAACCACCCTTATGTCATCGCGAAGGTGGGCGCAACAGCCATGCAAGGTCTCAATGGGGCATCATCGGTGCAACAGCACTGTCATCTTAATCCGGGTGACATGGTCACATGCAGACTCAACATGGGACTGTGCGTCACATTGAGGCCACCATGGTCTAATACTTGTCCTGACTTTGAGCCGCTCTGGGAAAACTGTCAGAGGGATGGCGGCTTTTTCATGCCGACTGCAATCCCACAGTTGACGCAGGTTCAGTGAATTTTGTTCTCTAGCGCACTTTGTCAAGCAACACTTGCCCTCCTGGCTCGCTTCTACATGTCGGCTGCTGTTAAATTACTCTGCCATACACCACCCACTCATGTACTCTATCTTGGTGGTCCTTGTGCAGGTGGAAACAGCTGGACCGCAGTACAACATCTTCCAGACACTCTTTGGCGCGAGCGTGCACGACGCCAACGTGAGCCCGCCGCAGGACTACACAATCTCATACACCTGCTACTTTGTGTGAGGGAAGAAGGCTCCTGGTGCTACCTCTGCATGATCCTGCAGGCCTTTGTTTGATTGAGGCCATGTCCAATGAATGCCTGATTAAGCCGCTGACCTAGGTGCCAGTGCCTCAGTACGCCCTAGTCATCAGGGCACGTATAGCAGTTGCCTGATCAGACTGCGCTAGGAGGGGAATACATCGCTGAACTGACACAGCGCCAACACCTGCATGGGCTAGGTTGCCAGATTGGGATGGGAGAGGTGCTCTGGCCTGATCAGGCAAGAAATGGCCAAGACAGCTGCCAGGCATTATGCAGGGAAAGGGAATGCCTTGATAGAAATACTTTGTGGCACGCGCTTGCGCATGTAGTTTGGAGGTGCATGCATGGCAGTACTGGGAGGTCGGAAGAGAACTTCGGTGCCTTAGTGATTGGGGCAACTGCCAGCAATTCATCTGAGATCAGTGGCAATGGCCATCTACATAAGTATAACAACTGATGAATTTGGCATTGCTGGTTAATAGCAATAACAATCTGCACCATTGTGTGCACAAGCATCTAAAGATGCCTGAGAGCTGGTGATGCTCCCATTGAGGAGGAAGGGTGTCAAATGCATTGCTTTGCAAAGTTGTTTTTTTAAGCTTTCCCAGACATTGCATCACAGAGCCAATTATATGCAGACATGCGGGTTTTAAGAGTGGGTGAGGTGCTGCTGGCCTTTTTGCAAATGAGTTTCCGCCGAGTAACTGACTGCAAGGATGCAAAAATTGCGCAATTTTCAAGCATGCTGGATCAAACTTGTATGCACATTGTCGTACCCAGCATCACTTGATCAAATCATGACAAGCCACAAGCAATTGTAATTTCAAGTCATTTCAATCATTGGCGAATGTCTTGTTCATGATCATGCATACATTTTGCTGTTTACCACAATCATTTATTGTGCATGGATGGCTCGCAGGACATCCAGCAAAAACCCTTTCCATGCCATAACAGTTCAATATGTTGCAGCATATGTATGGCCCATATGTATACAAGGGAGGCATGCCCACTGACACAATGGCAAGTTGACAAATGCATGCAACCCAGTTTTGCCTTGCCACAGAATGCAGCAGTAATTAAAATTCATTAGGCCTGACACCCGCACTGAAGGCATCTCGACTATCTGGAGGGAAACGCAAACCATAGGATAAGTGCATCCGCGCATCCGCATCCTCTGTGACCAGTCTATCAAGATCATTATGTCATCCTGGACAAACTCACACGTTGTCATTGCCCACCATTTTCGTTTCATTGGCACGATCTGATGTTCCGGATGCGGTGGTGCCTCTTGCCGCGGCTCCCGGCTGCTTCTCTGCAGCTCCCAGTGGCTTCTCGTCAGCTGGTGCGCGCATGGCCGCCGGTGTTGCGGCAGGCGTCGGCTTCTCGGCGGCTGCCTGCCGCTCGGCAGGCACGGGGGCCGCCTGACCCGGTTTCACTGGCACCTCTTTCTGATTTGGCACGGCCAGAGTGTCCGCCGGGTCAATGTGGGTAGTGCACCTGCATTGGCAGCAGACATTGGTGGCACCTGTGTCACAAATCACTTGCATGGCTCAACCTTGGAATCTTTACAAACTGGGAAAATGTTGAGAGTATTTTTGCCATATTCCTGGCATGCTTCGCCTGTCTACACCAACGACCAGGATGCATGCTGTGAGGAAGTGCGGGCATAAACCAGTATGGAGATGCACAGCCATGCATGGCAGCAGCAGGGGGGCTGCTCCTGTTCAATGCTGTGAGCAGTTCACACTGACACTGCAGCAGTGCGCACCATTTGCAGCGGGTCGCCCCTTTCTTGATCTCTTCTAAGCACTCCGGGCACAGCACCTTGGGCGCCGTGGGCTGCACAACCATAAAGGCTGTGAATATCGAGACTTGCAGCTGCACTGGAAACCCCCTGCTAATTTCGCCAGCAACAGATAATGCAAGAGAGGCGCACCATGATCGCATCCAGCAGAGCATTGACCGGCAGCACAACGATGAAGTACACCACCGCACAGATGATCAGGAATGTCAGGCACTGCTCGGAATGAAAATATCTCTCTCAGTCAGTCAGTCGATTACACCTTTTCCAGCCGCCAAGGGCTGATCAGATGTCTGACTCTGATCGTCAGAGTCTGCACCCAGCATGACATCTATACATTCACAGAGAAACTTGGAAACACTCACAAGATCAACGTGCCAAAGAAATGCTCAGCCGCTGTAGCACTGACCAGGACTACAGCCACCATTGGGATACATGCATGATGTCACCGACAGCTGCAGCCAGACGCTGCGCAAATGATCTCTCACATACGTCTTCCCCAATAGATGCGTGAAGCAATGCAAAGTATCAAATATGCAGTGCCAGTTGAATGGGAAGACATGCCTGGTTGATGAAGTCGCCATACATGAACTTCGAGTTGTGGACTGTAAAATATAGGCTTGAGAAACTTGATCCTCCCCATATAGCCGCAATCAGAGGTGTGATAAGATCTCGTACCTGCAAGACACACCAGTGTGACTCAAAAGCCGGGGTTAGAAATGTGTGATCCTGCAGATCAAGATGGCATGTCCACCGATCTCACCAGGGATTGGACGACTGCAGTGAAGGCAGTTCCAATGACAATGGCAACTGCGAGATCTACAACATTTCCACGTAGCAGGAAGTCTCTGAAGCCAATGAGGACTTTCGTGGCGGTGGCATAGGCAGTTTCACCACCCTTCGCGAGTTGTTCCTTAATGTGGTTCGCTTCAAATACGGACTGTTCCTTGTGGTCTGACATCTAATTTAAGATGGATAGCGCTATTCTTGCCCCTGGTGGGTGCAAGATTGTCACAGGTGGTCACACTACTGCCATGACATCGAACGCTTTGAGCGATGCTGGTTCTCTCTGTAGCGCTTACAGATCGCAATGTTGGGCGAAAGTGGTTGTGAGAAGAGGAGGTACTCTAAAACAGCACCAGATCCTGGCAAACTGTGACTGCGCTGCTTCCAGACAACTTCCTCACGGATAGGGTTTGACCCACACTTGACCAGGGCGTGCATTGCCATCAGTCAAAACATGGATGATGGCATTGCCATATTACGAAAGGCGATATTCCAGGCATCAATGGTTATCTAGGTGGATAGTGATCGGATGATTTCATCTAGTCTTTGTCTGTTAGTCTGAACCGGCCTATCACTGACCTCAGGAACGACGCAGGCTGCAGCAGCTGCTCCTAATCATCACTTAAACATTTTCACTCCTTTACCAAGTTGCCAATCGACAACCAAGAACACAAATACACGGTCACTAGCGACAGGCAGTCACAATACAGCATGGCCCGACATGCACAGAGCCACTGGCAGTCAAAGCACAGCGTCATGCACCGCTCACTCATGCCGATGTCAGCGCTGACGTGTCGGACGAGGCCGGCTGTGGCGTTCCCTCTTCCACAACCGGCGGCGGCGCATTGAGCGCAGCAGTCGCCCTGCGCACATCGATCAACTTCCCTTGGCCGGGGTAGATGCGGCCGAAGCAGGCCGCAATGTAGGGCACCACGCTGCCGGTCATTGCCGTGCAGGCCGCCTCAAAGTGCACCGAGTTGGTATCCTCCAGTGCGCGCGTCGCCCTGTAATGAGCCATCACCCGCACGGCTCCCTCCAACGCCTCCTGTTCAACAATAAGAGAAGTGTCAGTCAGTCAGTCGATTACACCTTTTCCAGCCACCTAGGGCTGATCAGATGTCTGACTCTGATCGTCAGAGTCAGCACCCAGCATGACATCCATACATTCACAGTGTAACGAACATGCACCCACAGGGGTGAGGTGCCTAATGAGGCACAGTGCGTGTGGTCTGGCGGGGGGCCTGCCCAACCTGACACATATGTGTCTCTCGGGTTATTCCTGTCAGAGAACTACACACCCACTATCTCTAAGCACTTAGACGGACCTCTAAATGCCACAAGAGGCATGAGATCAAGGGATGCACAGCAAACAGTCAAGGACGCGCGAGTGCCAAGAACAGGAGGAGCTGCAAAAGCAGAACAAACACCAAGTTTACAAGTCCCACCGGCCCAGGTTCCCACGACCGATCATTTTGCATGCGCGCAGAGAAAAGTTCCCTTCTCCTTCACATTCTGTACTTGCATTTGATGGTGTGTTTTGATCAACCTCCTGCAGCTTGAAGGCCTGCATCACTCTCAGATGATGTTTGAGAAAATGATGCGTGCATCCCCATCACAGCAGCAGGGACGACCAACATTCTATGAGACTCATGGAGCTCTGCCGACTGGGCGCCCACCTGCAGAATGGCAGCAACGGAGGAGCAGAGCGACAGAGGCGCGCAGTGGCGCAGCTCATTGAAGGCTGCCAGCAAGCCGTTTGTCAGCACCGCAAGGGGAGCATGCTCCAGCAGCGCATAGGGGGGACCCGCACTGTCCTCCCCTGCAGTCATAACCCGGGTCAAGATTTCTGCGCAAGAGCCAGCACCATGATTGGTCTACACTACATCATCCTGGTTCTGCGGCTCCATCAGCAGTCAGCTGCCTGGAGATTCACATTGTCCTGATGTGCACACAGTGGCAGATCTAGAGCCATTATGACCGCAGGACATGGCCCACAACCCTTGCGCACCCGGCAAACTTCATGCACCTTTCAAGTTGAGTGGGACTTCCGTGGGTTCAAGGGGCGGATCGGTGGTGCACTTTGCAAAACAAGAACAAGAATGCCGGCTATCAAGGTGGGGGACATCACCTTTGGGGGTGGAGGGATCGGCTGTGCTCCCGGCTTGGCGCACCCTGGCGGCGACAGCTGGCATGGCCACCCACTTGTGCACGTCCAGCAGCATCACAAACATGTCCGTCGCCGCCTACCCACAGCAAAGGAATGCAACATGAGCCAGATTTGAAGCTTGACACATGCACTCGTTCGATGGGCACACTCCCCCAGAAAGTGTATCTGCTTGCTAAGGAGCGGCCATCGTGCCTCCACAGCTGCAAGTCAGGACCACCCGCAGGATTGCCTATGTGACAGATGGCCACTATCTACCCCTACGGATGCTGGCTCCACTGCAGGCACACTCCCAAACACACATGAGAAGAGCGAGGACATTGCACTACTTCACCTCTGAGAGCTAGGCACCATGAGCACCAGTGGGCTACAGTAACCAGCCAGGAATCCTGTCCCCCATGCACGGAGTTGTGACCAGAAATACGGACGCGCCCTTGTTTCAGCTTGTGTGGATCACAGGTCTGTGTGAGTGCTAGGGGGGTGTGGGGCTTTAACGAGAGGGGCGAAGTGCGCACCTTGACAGAGTTGGCATAGAGGCGCAGCACTTGGGCCTCGAAGAGGGGCACAAGCAGGCCGCGGAAGTCGAGGCCGACGCGGCCCAGGCTCATGCCGCAGTACATGCAGTGCTCCAGCACACTCGCCAGGCTGCCGCCCTCCCCAATGCGCGGCAGCACCCCCGCCAGTGTCTCCAGGTAGAACACCCTGCCGCCGCAGCCCCCACATATTATTTTGTGACCCCTGGAACATTGACCTGAAGGGTAATAGGAATACCACTATGCCACCAACAATGAGGTGCACTCCCTTGCGCGACTGGAACTTCCCCGACCTCAGCATAACCACACTCAGAACGTCATATAGAAAAGAAGGCAATGTCCACATCACCCTGATGCCCTGATAATCAAAATTGTAAATCACAATAGATGCACAGATGCCCTCGCGAACATACATTGGCACACCTCGCATGCTCCCCATGGGATGCAGACAGCACAACAGGGAAGTTGCTTGCGAGGAATTTACCAGAGAGCATATGTGAACAGGGAACAGACCTGTGAAGAGTTGGAATGATTATGTCAGGGATGATTTGGAAGCCATAGGATTGCCATATGACTGGTGGAGAAAATGCAAAAAACCGAGATGAATGGAGGGCTGCCATAAAGGTGCTGCTAGACGTACCTAGTCCAAAAGGACTGGAAAACGTGTAATAATAATAATAATAATAATAATAATAATAATAATAATAATAATAATAATAATAATAATAATAATAATAATAATAATAATAATAATAATAATATCAATAATATGTGCATGGTGCTTGCAGGCCTTTTGCATGACAGCGGGGGCTGGAGGCACAGTCATGGCTGAATAATGGGAAAGGCAAGGGAAGGGAGAATGCGCACAGGCGATGCTGTGCCCAGCTGTAGACGGCGCCACCATCCCTGGACTCTGTGCTGGTGCCTGAAGAGGTGCCTCCCACGGTCTCCTGGGGCGAGGAATCGTCGCTGAAGATGGCGCGGAACTGCATGACCACGTCGAACAGCTGCAGGCGATGCACCTGCAGCAACAACCTCAATAACCCTTCAACTCAGGCCTCAAGAAACTCGCCTGGGAAGGCAGCTCAGACTATGTATGATGACACACATATACAGAAATGCTCTGAAAGTTGTCTGCATTGGGCAACGCAGACAACACCAGAGTTTGCTTTCCCTTGTCCTTTTAGATGTCTCAGGCATGGAATGAAATGATTTCCAATGTGGTCAACCAGCTCTTTACTCTAAGCAGAAGACTTACATCTGTGAGTCGCTTGACATACTCGTAGACATTTGTGTCATCCAGCTCCCGCACAAGCTCTGCCAGCCACTCCTCCCGACATTGCAAGAACCTGCGCACAGTGCCAGTTTGACACCTCTGAAGTCTAGAGGACGTTACTTGGCGCACCATGTTTGAACTTGCGGGACATGTCATCTGCATGCAGGCTTTCTGTCACCCATACTTGCACATCCATGTGAGTGCAGTGGTGTTCAAACACCTGCGCCAGAGCTCCGGCTCGGGGAAGGGCGCCAGGCAGTGCAACAGGACATGTCACTTGCATGCAGTCTTTCTGTCACCCATACTCGAACGTCCGTGTGAGAGCAGAAGCACCTGCGTCGGAGCTCCGGCTCGGGGAAGGGCGCGAGGCGGCGCAGGCAGCCGACGATGCGCAGGCACTCCGGCAGCTGAATGGGGCCGCGCAGCTTGGCCATAAGCCCCGCCAGCATAGCTTCGCTGGCTGCTTCTACCTCTGCCACCAGCTGCTGCACTATCTGTCCCCATGCGCCACAGCTTTCACATTGCCACCTGACTCTAACACTGCACAGAGTTGACAAGGACTGTGCCTAGTCTGCACAGTCTCTTCCAGGTTTGCCATGCAGCCCCCCAACAAATAGAGCATTTTACCAGAGCTGTCTAGTCATAGCAAGTGAGATACAAATTGAATCTGCAAAGCAGGTCACCCTCTGAATCAAGTCGTCTCCACCATTTGGCGCACATTGTTGCACATTGCCAGACAGGTCTGGAGGCCAGAGCTTATCCGGCTTGATGCGGCACGGGAACGACCTTCGTGTGCTGATTCTTGTGTGCTAGAAGCGCACCTTCAGGTCAGCATGCAGCAGGGCCATCTTTGCGACAAAAGCTCGCAGATCAAGTGCATCATCATAGTTGCCATTTCGCACGCATGCATCCATCAACTGCGGCACTTCCAGAAGCTCCAGCAGCACAGGATGTTGCTCTGCGGACACTCACAGTTCAGCACTGTCACCATCATGCCCATGCTTGTTGCATCCACTGCACTTCATGGCCCCCAGTCATTTCCACTGAGTGAGAGCCTCGCACTAACTTTACACCTATGAGTCCTAGGAGACTGCGAGGTGCTGGCAGGATCTACCAAACCAGACTCTCAAAATTGACCTTGCTGATTTGTGCACCGTTGGGCAGTGCTGCATTCAATCAACCAGGGAGGCTGCTCACTCAGAAGTTGCTTGTTCTCGGAGCGCTTTGCTGCAAACTGTGCTGCGCTCTGCGTGAAGGTGTCACAGGCCGAGCTAAGTGCAGGCAGATCTGCAGCCAATGCATCCAGGTGGCAGCTGACGCCCTCCAGTTCTGCGAGTGTGGTCTCCAGTCCCTCTGCTGCGGCAATGAACGCCCTGTAATGCGTTTTCGTCGCCTCCTGCAACAATCAAACAAGGTGTGCCTACAGTCAGACACATTATACTGTAGGAAAAGTACAACAGGATTGTTTCCATGCGGGCAATCGAGGGGTTTTGTACTTCACTAGGAGAAGCAATCCACCTGCGCTTGCCGCCGCAATTGGTCCTGGTCGGCCCGCAACAGCTCCGGCTCTTTGCTTAAGCGTTCAAGGCTGCATGACACATGCGTGCAATTGAGCCAGTTGGCACAGTGCACAGCTGGACATCTTGGCACCATTGGCGTTAACAGTCCAAGATGCCCTACGACAGTGGTGCCTGGCCGCCAAGTTGCATAGATGGTTCATGTAGCTATCAGTTTTCTTTCCAGAAAGCAAGCCAAAGGGCAGAAGCTTACCTGTAGGAGAGCAAGTCTGAGAAATAGGCTTCTGCCTGTTCTCTCTCAGCGCCTGTGGCATACGAGTGCGTGGTACTCATAAATGAGCCTTTGCGACCACGAGGCGACAGTGCCATAGAAGCTGCACGGCTATATGGCAGCGTCCCTGATTGTGATCCTGATGTTGAGCGTGGGGGCAGTGATGTTTTTCCTGTATGTGCAAAGGTGGCAGACGACGTGGATGGCATATTGTCAGATGCATGATGAGATCTGTCTGCATAAGAGTCAACGGATGCCATTGTATCTGTGCTGCCCAGCCAGCCGGGTATTGGTGACTCGTTGGCTACATCCCCATCACTGTGATTGATTTTGTTGTAATAAAATGAGCGTCAGAATTCAGGGTGTATGTTCTCTTACATAGTTTAACATCTCACCCTCTCCATCCCGTTCAAAGCAAATGTACATCAGCAGATTGTTGGAATTCTTTTCGGCAATTCGTTTGGCATTGGCTCAGCCAATTTGGCTGTCATTAGCTCAGATACCCTTTCCTTTTTTTGTCATGCAAGGGTTATCAAAACCTAACCCAGCGGGCTAGCGGTGGGTCCCGATCGCATTTGTCTTCGGTTCATCAAGTAAACCAAGCAATTAACTCTCATCTGCTGTATTCTTTCTCTTTTGCAAGTTCAGAGCATATGAAAGGAAGTAGCTGTGCTTGAGCATAATTTGCTGAAGCTTTCCACCTGATAAGTCTCCAGATAAGCAGTATTGAAGCTAGTCTGGCAATTCTTTTGCCAGGATATGGCAGGATTCAACCAGTCTAGCCTCGTGGACAAGTTAGTAAAGCTAAACAATACTCAGCAGAGCATCGAGACTGTTTCATCATGGTGCACCTTCTATCGAAAAGTGAGGATTTGATCTTCATTCTAATCTCCTCATATGCAACTTTGAAAGTCTTGAATGAATTTTGGCATTGACTTCACTTTTTCCGAGGTGTACAGAGCCTGTCTACAGGTTTGAGACCTTCTATGTGCCGTTAGTCCTATGGGTGTCGTCAATTGAGGAGCATAAAGATCTGCTTATGCTGATGCACAACCTTATTCACTAGCACAAAGGACTCTGCATGAGGGTGAAGGGTCCTCTGTGCCTATTCTAGGAAGCCAGAAAGGTGGTGCAGACATGGGAAGCGGAGTTTGTGAAGGCACCTGACATGCAGAAGAAGCTCTGCATGATGTATCTGGCCAACGACATCCTGCAGAACTCGCGCAAAAAGGGCCCGGAGTTCGTCAACGAGTTCTACCACACTCTTCAGCGGCCTGTGGGTCACATATTCAAGCACGGGGATGCCAAGGTGATCTTGTGGGTTCCCCCAATACACCAGAGGTCCATTGCTTCATCAGACTTTCCTGTGCGTGACAGACTATTCAAAGCATTAATTGTAGACTTCATTGTGGGGCTCAATCTTCGACAGGTGCAAAAGGCAGTGGAGCGGCTCATTGCAATCTGGGAGGAAAGGAAGGTTTTTGGGCTATCTGGCACTAAGCACTTGAAGGTTGCCATGGCTGGGGCTGACACACCGCGCAAAGCCTCAGGTACATGGCAGTCAGGCTTATGATGCACCACCAGTTGTCCACTCTGAAGCAGTTATTGGCAACCTCTGACAGAACTGCCCACTGAATGCTGCGTTCATGTTTGCTTGGCATTATTGACCCCCGGGCGTAGTGATGTCCACCTCCTCTTTTGGGCGCATGCATTGCCATCTTCAAGGCCTCAGCAACCAAAGTTTCATCTCTTTGTGTTGGCAAGGGAGCAATGTTGAGGTGCGCCGTCGCAGTCCTTGAAGGAAGTCCAACCTGTGCTTGAACAGGCGCGCCCCCAAGCACAACGAATGGGAAGAGCGGCAACGATGGAAGGTATGCGGAGCTGGAATCGCTGGCAGCATCACTCGCTGATGCAAACAGTGCAGCCGCCCGCAATAGCGGCCTTGCTGAGAGCTGCTCAAGATCCCTCCGGGGGGTGCGTGCAGTTGTTGATTTGCATTTTGACCTCTTTGTTCCTCGGCCTTTCAGCGGTGAAACGACAAATGGTGATATATTGGGTCTGAAAGGACAATGCTTTTGCTGCTTTCTGCAGGATGTATTGCAGCAGGGAAACATGAGCGAGCTGGAAGCTGGCCAGAAATTGCTGAACGAATATGCGGCTTCACTAGAGGCAGAGGCTGCTGCCCGCCAGCAAGTCATCAACCTCCTGAAGAGCCTCCTGCAGCAACAGGTGCATTCTGACTTTGCTTCTCACGCCCTGTGGTCAACCCAAACCATACACTCACAGCTTTTCCCAGTGGCCCAAGCATCTTGCGCTCTTTCTTGCCAGGATGTCTGGATATTGAGGGCCGCAGGACAGATGTGGGGTCAACAGTCTGAACACAGTCAGATCAATGCCAATGTCTAGCAAGTCTGTCTGAGCGCAGAAGTGTGGTCAACAGCCGGTGATGAGCCGGATGGACTGCACTTCTGACCACCTAGGTCATCACAATCTAGACATGGTGCAAGTCTGTCGCGGGTTTCTGAGCTTTGAGTGGATGAACTGCGCTTCTGCCTATCTGGGTCATCAAGATCTTCTACGCTCGGTGCAAGTCTGTTGCGAGTTTTTGAGGTGGGCGGTGCACAGGAGGAGGGCAGCAAGAGGGTGCAGGCGCAGCTGCACGCATGCGGCAAGCAGCTGGCACAGTTCAGCACCCACATGGCCGGCCACAGCAGCCCAGTAGCGCCCCTCGGTGAGCGCTCAACTAGCAGCAAATCAGTATTTCCTTACTTTGGACTTTTTCCCAATTTGCCATTACAAACAAAGTGGCAAAACCGTGTGGCCTCATGGTTTGTAGTTTGCAGAGATTCTCCCTAATATCGAAGAATTTAAGCCATCATATAAAATAATGCAAATGCATCCTTTTATGTGCTCTGCGTGCGCCTCGCAAATATTGGTCACGCCTTAGGCAACATGGCCTGTCTTCTGTGGAGCTCAAATCTGTAGCTGGGGTGAAAAGCTCTGCATGAGCTCATCTGCAGCCTCTGGGAAGATCGGCATATGTGCAACGATGTACATCCGTAATGCAGGTCCTGACCGCCTCTTCTGGCAAGCAGTGAGGCTTCTGTGGCTTCTCGAGCAGGGGAGCAGTACAGTCCGACAGCAGAGGCGCACATGAACGACGCATGGGACCCGGAAGAGCCTGCTGACGATGCGGCCCATGAAGTGCCCCCGCAGCCGCCACTGCCGCCCGGTGCACCCTATATCCCTCTGGAGCTCCACCCATACACTTTTCAAGGATCATGGTATTAGGTGTAAGGGTTTTCCTTGTATGTGTTATACCCCTAGATCAAACTATCATTGTTGGTATATATGCCGTCACTGTGGCGTCCTCTGAAACACTTGGACAGGCGCTGGACTTATTTCGCTCGTTTCAGGGTGTCGAGCTCGGAGCTCCACAAGGATTGACATGAAGTATGCTGTCAGCTGCACAAGCACTTGATCATCCCTCTTGCCAATCCAATCATGCATCCATCACACCTTTGCAATGCAATCTAGTTGCAGGTATTGTAGTCTATGCTGTTGGTCGCCGGTCACATAGTAGGTGGCCGGAGAGTTTGAGCGTTGTGTCGGCTGTTGACAGGCGCTTCCCCAGGCGCGCTGCAAGCATCGGCGATGGCCGCGCAGCTGGCGGCCGGCGGCGGTGCGGCGCGGCTGCTGGAAATACTCGCTGCCCTGCCCAAGGTGCATATGCTTTAGGGGTTACCCTCAATATAGATTTCCTACTATTAACCCAAACTCTGAACCCTAGAAAATGTAAGCACTGCCCAAGGTGCGCTCTCCTGCTAACAAAGCATGCCTTCAGCCGGCTCCGTAATGAGGCAGGTGAAGTAGTAGTCGCCGACAATTGAACATCACATTTTTGGGTGCTTGGCAGAGGTGCAGATGCTGAGCGGTAGGATGGTTGCTGGATTGTCATGAGGCAGTGCCATAGCAGACTGCCATAAAAATATAATTTTATGTGAGGTTTAGCGCCTCATTTTAGTCATGAGGCACTAAACCAGATATTCTGTTGATATGATGCTGTGTATATGGCTTGGTCTGCAAGATGGCAAGTGATGTCTTATTGAGCAATCCCGCTGGACTGTGCACAGGACCAGCAACATGAGATTGGGAGAAACCTGGAGGCGCTTGTGAAGCCGGGGGAGGGCAACGCCACTGAGACCCGCGCGCTGACAGACGATGATGAATATGACCCTGAGCAGGGCTCTATTGAGTTTTAGCTGCAGCGCATGCGACTGCATGTTTTGTGTTCTTTGCAGGTTTGTGCCTGTGGCTGTGCCTACAGTCAATAGATACAGTCGTTGAGTGCACATGGCTCAGAATGGATTGCATGCTAGAAAGAGTGATGCATGGGCGCTAAAGTGATAGGGCATAGGTGTTCATGAAGTTGTGGTGTGAGTGGCAGTCTGAGAGACTGTGGCAGTGTTGCTGCAGTCTGTGTGCAGCAAAACAGTCTGTGTGCAGCAAAATGGTCTCTTTTTTGAAGTACATCTTGCAAGCATGGAGTGCTCTAGTCTTGCCACTTGGGCTGGGCCATGCAGTTGTGATTTATAAGCTTACTCTCCGGAAAGTTGTCGCTGCAGCTTTACTTTCTGAGGTTAGTTTGCAGAGGTGTTTTGCATGGTGGCAGCAGCAGTGCCATTTCTATAAGATACGGGTGATTAAGAAATGACAGTTATTTCTTAATTACCCCCATATGATGTGCATGTGGATTTTCGGTGTGTTATAAAAGCAGCAGCAGCAAGAAAGTGCAGCATTGGATTCCGAAAACCATTACAGAGACGCCTTTCAGAGGTGCACAGTCAGTAGCACATCACATTCCTATTTAAGTGAGACATGCATGAGTCAAGTGACGTTCACAGAGTGCACCAGGCACTTGAATATGTATGGAGCGCCAAGGCAACACACAATAGAGGAAAATCAAGTTCCATTGAGCAAGGACAGGCATGGCGAACATGCATAGCAGGTCTCCCAACGGGATACAACACACTTCATATGCAAGCAGTGAAAGGAATATATGGTGCCACGCGGTTAAGCCGTTGTGAACGGCATGATAGGTAGCATTGCAGAAGTCAAATGGGCAACTCTATGCCCAGTCACAGATGGGAGTGCAGACAAACTTTCATACACCCCAACTGGTCCTGACACAGTAGCCCCAGGCGAGCGGCGGTACATGTTCATCATGATGGTCCCCAACTGTCACAGCTCAGGTTGCACTCCTCCCATCACAGACACAGCTGTCTCGCAGAATTTTATCAGCAAAGATCCTACGAAGTGATAAATATTGCAGGTGCGCTCAACGGAGCTGCATGAATCGATGACGCAGCAGAGACTCAGTTTGGTTGGACAGCAGAAAACCAGGCAAGCTGACTGCATGCAAGACCATGCCCTCATCCACGCAAACCACCTAGATAAACCGAAACCTGACAAGGGTGCCAGGCACCCCAGAGGCCACATATTTTGCGCACACCATTCCCTGGGCATCGCTTACTGCAGTGCCAGTGACACTGAAGCCGCGTGTGCTGTCAGGGCAAGCATGGGAGAGTCACACGGGTTGAGTGCCAGAAATAGAGCTGCATTGGGGTTAGGGACCCAGGGGTACTATATCATATGTATGTAGCTTCCCCAAGGTCCCAAGGGTAGTCGAGCCCAATCGATGGTAGTCTAGGGCATTTGACGCATGCTCATGGCGCTGCCAGCGTCATTCATGGTCTCCATGTTCTGGCTGGACGCCCTAGACGCCTGCATGTTTACAGGAGTGCCGTTGCCCTGCATTCACAGCATCACAACCTTCAGAACCGATGACACAGGTTTGAGTGATGAAGAAGGTGAGTTACCACAGAATGCACCACATTGAGCAGGGCTTGACATTCAAGTAATCCAAAAACCACTTGGCCCATATATCCAAGGAAATCATCAGGCGCACTTAGAAGAGTGCCCAGGCAGCCTGTAACATTAATCAAAAGGCCTCCTAGGAGAGATGGCCAGGGGCGCACATTGATAGGGCGGACGGGGCCCACAGTCGCCTGGTCAGTGGTCACAGTGCCGGAAGCTCCATGCGTCTGCGCCAAAGGCGCGTAGCCACTGGGTGTCACACTGCGCAGGCTCTGTGTCTGCTGGGTGTCTGCAAGCCACAGAAGCAAACTCATTTTCATTATGTGCTGCATGTAACCGAGGTGATAGAAAGGCCTTATGTCTGCATAGTAGGATGTGTAATGAGCAACATGTTCAGGAAGGAAGCTCAATGTTGCCGAGCAAGGAGAGTTGATCTGACAAGTTGTCAGTGACAACCATACCAAGGTTAGTGGCAGGTTGGATGCACACCTGCCATAGCGGTGGAGCCATCAATGGAGACAACTCCAGTGGGTCTGGTACCAGCAGAGCTGGAGGTCCTGGAGGAAGACGTCACAGGGCGCATCGTCTCTGAATAGGGCGTCGAGTTTGCAGTGCTGACGGTGCCCTGTCAACATGCCCGAACCAGACATTTAGCTCAATCTCCAGAGCTAAGTAATATTACTACATATTACTTTTTACACTGTGTACCACAGACACTGTTGTATTCCCTAGGCCCCGAAAAAGTTGTTGTGAGGCATCCATCTGCATATGGAGGTTCTCTCCAGACTGTGACAGCAGGATCCAGGTGGTTTTGTTTCCTTTGCCATGCTAATGATTTGCTAATCACTGCACGGGAGTCCTTGAGTCAGTGGAATCCAGGAGCATCTGCACCTGACGTGTGTTTGCGGCCTGTTTCAGCATGCGGCCCTGCACAGTTCCCTGACATAGGAAGAGCACCAGCAGGAGACTTGCGGTGGCCTGCAAGGCAACACAGAGTGAGCAGCGAAACAAGAAGACGAGCAGAGTCACAGCTAACACAAACAAATCACAATTTTGCAGAGAAAAGGCTAGGTCAAAATAGCAAGGACAGTAGGGCTAGCAGTTCATATATCTGACACAAGAGAGATTGCGGGTCTTCCGTTGGGTAAGACGAACAACTCGCCTTTGCAAGAAAAGAGCATTTGCTGATGCTCCGAGTCTGGCCTGCAAAAGGCAAAAGAACTATTTGAGAAGATTTCGCCAAGGAAAAACACGAATGCACTGTACACATAGACGAGTCCTGGTAAGCTGCAACACATGTCCTCTGCCGCAGCAGTACTACCAACCTTTCAGCATCCGAGAGTTCAGAGGATGCGATTGTGCACGAGATCTCTGAGTTCTGAACGTACCTGCAGACGGCTTCCTAGAGGTTGCCATGGAATCGTTGAGCTGGTCACTCGCCTTACTTGACAATGTGATGGAAGCCTCGAACTGGATTTCCTTCGCCGTATTGTCTGCAAAGCAAGCAAAGGATGGTTTCAGGAAATATTGAATGAAAATCCATTCGCCAATCATTTTGTGCGCCTCTGGTAGCGAGTATCAGGCAGACGATCTTCAGATCAAGGACGCAGAGTAGGGCTTCGGAATAGACTAACACGGTCCGCTCAAAGTCACTCAACGATTCTCATAAGAGAAGATGATAAACTGTGTCCCCAAAGTATTATCATATACCCCAACTGGAGAACGTTGCGATTTTGAGACCCAAGCAGCCGGGACAACACTGGCCCATGCAGAGCAAAGCATACCGAGAGGCGCTATGGGTTCTCTCATTCTCCGGAATGATGTCAAAACATGTTAAATAACATACACCCAACCGCACATGGGCTTTGCAGACCGACCCAATCGGAACCGATACAGGTATATGATCAGCTGGGCTTCCGGAAAGCACTCACCTTTACTTGACTGTCGGATGTATCCGTGCACCAGATTGCTGTATCTGATTTTTATACGATATATGCTGTTTCCTGCTTTTATTGTGGTGAAGGTTGCTGTCTTATCACACGGAAGCTTCCAAAAAGAGGTCCAGGACAGAATCGCAGACGTCAGCCAAACGCATTCTGGCATGCGGGGAATTCTAGAAAGGCGGAGCGCTATGTACTGTTGGGTTTAAAAGCGGCCACGGAGGCCCCATCCGTGCTCCACGTATCCTCTCATGTAATGCAGAGGCTTGGACAGATTGTGCACTCTAGAGTGAGAAGCTGCAGGGAGTTGGAAGCCATGCGCAGCTGCGAATCTCATGCGCAGCTGGAAAGCATGCGCTGCTCATCGAATAGTGAAAGCATGCAGAGTAATGATCCATACTAGCTCAATGCCAAGGCGTACAGTTACGTTACAAAGTACTGCAATTACACATTTGCAACTGTTTGCTGTCAGAATTCTTCGAAGCCCCTGAAGATGAATGATTAAACACTCAGGGAAATTTCGCTAGCATCATGCGCCAGAACTTGACACTGAACATGCGTTTGCAGAATGCAGAAGAAAGCATCAATGCCTCATAGGTTCAATGCAAGACATTCAAGTGTTGTGTAAATGTACAAATCAATCGTCATGATTTTAGTCAGTACGCAACCTCTCAGTCATAGTCAGTCTTGGCCCATCGATATCGGCCCATACTTGATTTGTCTTGCATCGCAGCGGCCTCTCTCATCCATGCCTTTAAAGAATCCAGGCCTTGACCATGCACGGCCAATGCATATACGGTATCTCGTTCTCTCCAAAGACCACCTTTCAGCATCACCACTACAGTACACAGCTGCCAACAATTTGGGAAACAGTATCTGCACTTCAGTCACTGTGCTCCAGCACGAGGAGGTGGCCGAGACTATGGGTGGAACCCAAATTGCAAGAATGATGCAGCTTGCTGCATGCATCATTCAAATTAGCTTGAACCCCTCCAGGGAAAGCCACGCATGACCTCGTATGAAAGGCATGTCGATCTTGCTCATGTATAACGGCAGCCGCCACGTGTGCACAAGCGGCAATCATATCCTGAAAGGAATCTTCCCACGCCATGATTTTGCTCAATTGGCAGTGCGCCGGGTGCGAGCGCGCGTCCTGAGGGCCGGTGTATCCGCAGTGGAGGTGAGCTTCTCTGGTGCCAGGCCTGAACGCCGGCACACTTGCTTCAATCCTTGTGATTTGCCCGTACAATCAGAGGAGGAGACCTAGTGAAGCCCCAAGAATGGCCCAGGCACTTCCGAAACCTCGGTCTGCCAGTAAAAGAGCTCCTTGAATAAACAAAAATTGTCACAGGCATCCCGCACAACCAATCAGAGGGCAAGGAGCAAAGAAAATCCACTTATTATATAACTTCATTTATTCATTCTATACTAGAATTGTATTTTTAGGGTCAGGGCTAAAAATATGGGACTATAATAGAGCCAACTTGATTGACACTAAAGTGTAAATCGTTCAGGTGCAGGGCAGGGAGATGATGAATGAACACCTGCGGAGACGGGGGCGGTACGCGCGGCGCGGCCGGCGGTCGCTTTCGGCGTCGCGGGTGGCGGCATGCTGGCTGCTGGTGCCTGCCGCGCTGCGCGCCGCATCTGCGCCGGCGTTCCCTCCGCTGCTGCGGCCGGCCGGCGGCCCCGCCTGTGCTCCACAACCAATCCAACTTCGCCCAGAGCTTACTCACATGCTCTTTGGCAGTGCGTGTCACAACAGACTGGCTGAGTTGATGCCAAAGAGACCGACAGCTGTTGTGATGTGAATGACATCACACTGAAGATGAAAGGGTCGTGGCAATTTTTCTCAAGAAACCCCAAGGACTTTAAAATAGGTCATCCTGTGATGCCACATAAGTGCAGGCTGGCAGTGCAGATGGAGCTGACGTGAATGGTGAATTTCAGAGTCGCATATAATAACTTGCAGAGGATGCCCCACCGTGAAGTGGTTTTGGGGGCCTCGAAGATGGGGGCGGCTGTTGTGGGAGGGACACTGGCGGCGGGCGTGGAAGGAGCGAGAACGCCGTCGGATGGCGGCTCCTCAACATTCACAGCGGCTGCGGCCGCGGCCATGAGCGCAACCAGAATGCCCACCAGGACAGAGATCGCAATTGCTGCTGTTATGCCCTGCCCGTGTGCCTGCACACATGCAATTGTTGTCGACAATTGAGAGCATTCACACAGCAGTTAGCTTGTGATTTGTGGTAAACTGTCGACCGTAGAAAAGCTGCGAGGCATAATAATCTGTGGACGAACAGCGAGGGAATACTGCAAACGAAGTAGTAAAACACGGTCATCAGATTATATACAATAACAAGAAAGTCATGAGCAACAGGGACTGAACAAGCTGAGAAGGTGGATGGGAGAGGGGTTGACAACACAAGAAGAAAGGTGATATAACCATGTCAGTCTGGCGGTTCGGCACCTGCACAAACCGCGGCAGAGGTGGGAAGCCGCGCGGCAGCAGCGCCCTGCCGCGGAGCAGCAGCCCCTCTGTGGCATCGGCAAAGCTGTGCTTCAGCCTCTGGACCGCGCGCGGGGTAGACGCAGTGAGGTGCCTCGGCTGGACGCCACTTCCCTGCTGGACGGCCTTCTGCACTGGGGTGCCAGGTGTCTTATGCTGCACAGCCGGCTCTGCCTGGGGCAGGCGAGGCTGCTGTTGTGGCTGTGTCATGGGTGCAGGCTGCTTGAGCTCCACGGATCGAGCAGCCTTTGGCGTCACCTGACCAAGCAGGAAAGCAGATCGGCATCTCTTTCTGGACTACCATGCACGACTCACACAGTCCACCATGCATTCCTCAAAGGCGTCTATTGGCGAGTTTACACTAAATAAAAAGCTATGATCGATGGATGGGAAGTATCCTCCACGACATTTGAGGGTCCTTCACTGTCCATAGGTTCTTGCGGCATCTCACAACGGGGGTGTTTTCATCTCAAGGACTCTATTTTCAGGTCTTATTTAGGGCTTAGTGTTTACCCTACATTCAATCACCTGCTTGGCCACCGCTGGTAGGGGTGTTTGGGCTGGCAAGGGAGCGGCTGGGGGAGCGGCCGACACTTTGGGCTTGAGGTGCTGGGCGCGCTCCAGTGATTGCTGTGCGGGAGTCTGAATCCCGGGCGGCTTCAGCCCGGCGTTAGCCGTCGTCGTCAGGCGCGGCTGCGGAGTCCATTTCGGCAGCTGCTTGGCGGCTGCCGGGCGGGCAAGTTTCCCGGTGACGCCGCTCCACCAGCTGGCGGCGCCAGAGAGGAGCTTGTCTAGATGGGGCGTGGGCGCCGCGTGCGAGGCTCTGGGTAGCAGCCCGAAGAAGGCATGCGTGGTCTCTGGTCGCAGCAATATATCAAATCAAAAAGTTGTAGGAGGACAGTGAACATGCTGAGCATCAACTGGGCACTGCCTGAGATTCACACTGGGAATTGGCAGTCTGGTACACTCTTTCTGATTTCTTAGGGGAGGAGAAAGGGTGATGAAGGTTTTACGTGGGGTCTCCTGGCGAAAGAGGCGGTGGAAGAAGTCCACGGCGGTGTTCAATGGGCCGCTGGCGGACTTGCCAGCAGCGCGGCCGCCGCCAAAGGGACCCAGGGGAGAGACCCATGGCTTGGCCCACCAGGCCGGCCCAGCCACCCTGCTGCCGGTCATGCCGGGAAAGGTGGCTGCGGAGCTCAGTGAAGACGCCTGGGCATGGCATACAATATCACTGCATCACCCGCCTTCACTGCCTGTTTTCCCTTCCAAGGTCCAAGGGATGGGCAAGGATGTTGGAATGACGTTGATGAATACATGACATTTTAATACATGACACTGCTGAGCGATCCTGGGTGTGGTTGGCCATGGTAGTCTGTCACCACCATTGCCACATGCTGCAAGTCGCACTGTGTAAAGGGCATGGCTAAATTGGCAGATTGCGTGCAGATTAGTGAGTGATAATTGCCGGTTGAGTGCTTGAAGGAGTGGGTCAATTTACCTTGGGAAAAGTGGTGGGATGGGTGCCCAGGTTGGGCAGGTTGGGCAGCAAGGCAGGTGCATAGAGGATCAGCGCGAAAGGGGCCAAGATGAGCAAAAGCTGCAGTGCCACAAGCAGCGTACTCCATGCCAGAGCACGCCCCCTGCTTGAACCTCGCTGCTCCCTCGTGGTCATCTGATAGTGCAGCCGGACATCATGGGTCAGCGATGGTGATACATGCATTCAAATGAAGATCTGCAGAACGCTGTTATCCAAGGCAAAGCACATGGCTCCAGACACTGCATGCAGCACATTGCCACCTATACAGTAATGACACCCGCATTCACAACAACTCCCCATCGAAGACTTGCCATGTGAATGTCCAGGGTTATCAAGGATGTAAAAACCTCTCAAAACAGAGGCGCCACAAGTCGCATGTGCCAATTGCAAGCAACACAGCTACCCTTTCCCAGGAAGAAATCAGCAGTGCATGTTGAAGAGGAGACGTGTTGGAAACTTGTTGCAGGACCAGGATGGCGATGAGGGTACCTGTGCATGGGCGGCCTGGGCTTTGATAACTGGCGTCAGCGAGGAGGGCTGCCGCAGCTGTGCATAGGGCGTCGCAGCGCCCTGCTGCTGTAGCCATGCCGATGCCGCCGCTGCATTCACCTGCACCAATCGTACAAAGTCTCACTCATGACGCTTGGGCCGCATTGTGTTCCATGCAGAGGCACCCGAGCTGTACCATATGGTGAAAGGTGGCAATTCTTCATCGGGTGCATGCATTAGACAGGAAGCGGCAGTGTATTCTTAATAGGTACTCAGAAGTTGCCCTGAAGTGGCTGGTGCAGGATGCATTTCACACTTGAGTTTACCCGGCAACACACACCAGCAGGGCATTGCAAAATGAATTTGACCTGGCTTCACATCAGGATACAAGGGTGTTGGGCATGCAGGGCACCTCGGGCACAGAGGCTGCGTCAAGGGACATAGGCGGCGCCACGCTGGGCCCATGTGCAACCTGCACTTCAATGGGGCTCGCAAATGCGCCCTCCACCCTCAATACCTGCCCACAACAGACCAGATGCCGTCACTCCTTACCCCAGCTGTGCGTCAGTGCAGAGGTCAATCTTGGCAGTGATTTTGCGCCATGTTGGCATGAGAGCAAGCTAGTACAGCGGAGCTGCATGCAACAATACAGAAGTCTTTGCCTTCTGCAGTTACATGCATGAGAACTATGAAACAATGATGGTGGACTGGCAGCTGCCAAGGACTGCCCAGCATACCTGGGCTCTGGGGGTCTCGGGCCCCTCAGGCCGGGGGACCGGGAGGACATCTCCCAGCACCAGCTGTGCTGGGTTGGCGCCAGGCCGGTCAAAGTACCCGAGGCCCTCCCGCCGGCGCTCGGGCGTCTCGCCGGGCTCCAGGATGGTCTCCAGCGCTGATGCCTCCCGTGCCGCCTCAAACGACGACTCCCGGGCAGTGATGTCGCTCGTCATACTCAGCTGCACACGCCAGGCACCACAGAAACATCAAATATGAAGCGCCTGACGGGGCCTTTCTCAAGATGCAGGGCAAGCCAGAGTGCCAGACTACACCTTAGAGACATTTGTCTGCAATGTGTGGACATGGAGATGCTGGTCATTGCTACCTCCATGCATGTACAGTCATGAAGGAATGCTTCGACAACCCAAGCTGCCATGTGTGCTGCTATGCATAATCAAGAAACAAAAGCGGCTTGGATTATAAAGTCAGGGAGCGGCAGCGATGCCATGGTGTGGGGATTTACAAGGGAGGCAAGGCTGTCGGAGGAGCCGGTGCGCTGGATGCGGAAGCTGCGTGGGAAGAGCTCGGCGCTGGAGCGCAGCGCGTCCTCTGTGGGCGGCGACACCTGCCGCTGCGCCTGTGTGTCACGGGGGGGCCCTCGGGGGGTCCGGAAGGGGGAGGACACCCCCGAGTCCACCGCGGCCGGGCTGCCGCGCGCCGCGCGCACCGACCCCGAGAAGCCCGCGGCGTTCAGCAGCGGCTCCGACGCGCTCGATGCCCTGCACCCACGATCAGTGAGCATCAGCAAAGGGTGACAAAGCTTTTCCCTGCACTCAAAAGGGCACAATGCACAGCTTCTTATCCTGTGGTTTGAGCCACTTTCCCCGACCACTTCCAGTGTCAACCAAACCCAGGGTGCCCCTCCTCATGGCACTCGCATGGTTTGCTGACGTGCTAGCACTGGGAGAGCACTGGGACATGTGTGCCTGGGAGAAGGATGTTGGTCACTCCTGCTACTAGGCAACGGAGGGTTACTGCATGATGTAAGCATTGCCTCAAGTTGAGTTATTTCCAGGAGCGGCAGACCTGCTGGATGTGGGGGAGGGAGTCCCATGGAAGGTGGGATTGGAGATGCGCTTCCGCCAGGATGAAGGCGCCTCTTCTGTCACAATACGTGCCCCTGCACCGCAGCATCAGGTCATAAGAGACTTCGCCCGGAACTGCACTTCATACTGAGTCCCCGTTATACTTATGAAGCCGGATCATCAGATGTATCGAGAGGGATACGGCGCAGAGGCCCCCGGAAGCACTGGCCACAAGTGGGGGATAGCAAAGTGTCTTTACATACGTTCAATCATGGTGTCATGGACTTTCGACTTGGTGGGCAGTTGATTGGATACAAGAGTGTCTTGTCTCTACTGCGGGGCGGGAATTGCCATCTAGTCATGTACAATACCTGTCCATGTAAGCGCCAGTTCAGACTCAGCCAGCTCTGCAAGATGGGAGGCCTCCTGGACAGCAGCCAGGTTTGGCAGCTTGGGCAGCGGAGACTGAGCGCTCTCTATCAGATTCTCCCCCAGGCGGCCTACAGCATCCCAACTAGATTGCACGTCCTCTGTGCTCACTTCGGGGGATGGCTGCCATGCGCTGGCCTCCTCGACTCCTGCCCATGCACATTTAAAGGCTCAACGGCATAAGAGATATAGCAGATTCCAGTGAGACCAGTGATGGTGTTTGTAGATGCCATTAGCCAATGCAGCACTGTCCCAAGACTCAAGATTTCCATGTGAAGGATGTTAATCAGCTTGAACAAGGTTTTGAACAACTTTGCATGCACTGCATCCCCACGGCCTGTCCTATGCCCACCTCTTCCCATTGGATCCAATTCTGCTTCTGGGGGCGGGGACTCCAGCTCGCTTAGCCTCCGCACGAACGCGATGGCGCCTGGAGTCCTCTGGGAAGGCCTTTTCCCGAATGGGTTGGAGTGCGGCGAATACGGGCTCTCCAACGGCTTGTTCACAAGACTGATCCCAAGATTAATGTCTGGCGTTGTCTCCCTGAAACTTTTGTCGTTAGGAGAGCGGTTTTCGTCGCCCACACCGAGCCTGCGGCAAAGGTCACTTTAAATCCTCCAGCCAAGAACAAGCTCCACAGAACTCTGTCCGTGCGTCATGGGTGAGTTCGCACAAATGAGAGCTTTTAAGGCCATCGAACCCCTGAGATCCGGAAATTTTGGTTTCCATAAGACATCTAATCTTTCTGGAGGAAAACAATGCCATTGCCATACATATGGACAAGAAGGTGCCTTGGCCCATCAAGCTTGCCTTGTCAGGTCAGATTTGACGTTCAGAGGCTCGAGTGAGGGCGATTGATTTCCAGTCAGCCCCTTCGAAGATAAGACTTGTCCTTGGAGGGCTGGCAGATTATCTTGCAAAACAGAAGCCTGAAGGGTCCCCATCTTCACAACTCGAGTGCGGCCATTCGATGTGCTAGACGATGTTAAGCCGGGGTGCAATCCCCGTCAAAAACAGAAGGTGACTTTGCTGTTTCCGAGTCCGTCAAGCGTTTAAATGGAAACCCTGGCCAGCTCACCCTTGAAGTTTGGGGTTTCTTGGACGGGTCTCGGACCTTCTGAGAAAAAGTCTCACTTTCAGTTTATCCCACTCATGGTGTGACGCCCACTTTGACGTTGTTGCAACGATCTCTTTGTCATTGAATAGATTGGTATCTCTTTCGAAACGCATATTCTGCGCCCAGAAGTTTTCACAGTTGCAGGAGGGTGTGAAGCAACCATAATAGGAGGAGACCCGGATGTTGACTTCTCAAATAATGGCAGTTAAACAGTGTTGAAAATATCCTTGGCTCGCCGCAGCACCAAGACGTTGATTCAGAACTAGTCTGTTAATCAAGAAGGTTGATCAAACCGGAACAGAGGACACCGCAATTGCGAAGAATACAATAGATTAGCTCAAGAAATACAGCATGTCCGAGTGGCAACTTTCGTTTGATCCTGCTACGTCTTACAGGTGTTTCTTCGTCGGGGAACTTGCACATCTTGCCTGTGACAAGCTGTATTGTCCTCTGCTCCATAAGCATGGAGAAACCTCGCGATATTTTATGAAAAATTAAAGGAACAGCCAATTTGCACAATTTTTACACGATGCATGGTGCAGCGCATAAAATTTTCTCTTTCTTCTTTTGGTTGCAGGTCAGGACCTCCATCAGGGAGCAGTCAGGTGGAATGGTACCAGACTGGAGGCGCAGACTTCTCTGCTAGCAATGCAGACTACACATATGACGCTATGGGGGGCACCAGCACCTCGGCAACATATGGCTCCTTCGAGGATGAAGCACCTCTCTTAGAGGGTGAGCTCTGACTGCCTGTGAACTTATTGCCATCCCATTGCGAAGGAACCACTCCTATTCAGCAAGTATCAGAGCAGATGGTCTGATCACCTCAAGGAGCTTGGCTGGAACGCATGAAACCAAGACGATGCCAGTCACGTGACGGCCTTTCCCTGTGCCGCAGAGTTGGGGATTGACCTGCAAGGAATTTTGAGGCGCTCCATTGCCGTGCTTACTCACAGATTGGGCTCTGATGTGCTGCTCGACCTGGACCTGGGGGGCCCTCTGTTCTTCGCTGCAATCTTGGGGAGCGTGCATTTGCTGGTGAGCTGAGCTGAGCGCAGCAGAGCTCCCATGTTACAGAGCATGGCCAGGCTTGCCATGTGGGGTTAGCAGCAGCTCCCCTGACAGACAGTGGCATTAACTGGCACATTCTGGTGTTACCAATGGCCAAGGTGTTCTTTATTCTTCATGGACAATGGACTGTCACTGCGCGTGAGCATTTATTTCTCGACCGACAACAAATCGCTCTGTGTGTGCCTCATTGCAGACGGGAAAGCTGCACTTTGGCGTGATACTGGGATGGTCGGTAGTGGGCAGTGCAGCGGTGTGGTTTGTGGTGAGCAACTTGGCAGGACCCGGCGGCGGGCACATGGGCGGGCACGAGAGGGGCACACCGGGCATCTATGACTGCTGCTGCCTGCTCGGCTACGGCCTGCTCCCCATGCTCTTGCACGCCCTCATTTCCCTGCTCGTCCCAAAGTGCGTGCTTGCCCGGGGCTCATGCTCCACGAAATCCTCATTCCATATCATATCAAAGTGTCAGCAAGTCTTATGGTATGCCTAGGTGAGTTTCTGCGTCTGTCTTCACCTTCCTGGTGATTCGTGGTCATGCAAAGGTGTTCATGTGTCCTGAGTATATTGTAGCAGCGGCGATGGATGCCAGACAGTATGAAATTCAGCACAATTGGAGATATCACCATTTAGGAGAGACTTTGGCTAATCCTGTGTGCAAACTGGGTGTGTCAAGGGGTGCTTTCAACTGGGGGACTGCAAGGTGCAGCCGATTTCATTGCTGTGCTGGAGGACTGGGTCGTCATTTGGTGATGGCATGGATTGCAGGGGCACAGCAACAGTGGCGCTGGCAGTGGTAGCGGTGCTGTGGAGTGGGATGACAGCAGCTAAGCTTTTCACAAAACGCTCGCCATCGCTGGAGGACCATTTGTACCTCATTGCCTACCCTTGCCTGCTGATGTATTCAGCATTTGCCTTGCTCTCCATCTACTAGCTGATGGCTGGCATACAGGTGTACATATATGGTAGATGGCTGGTGCTCATTGCACTGGGGTGCAGTGCAGGTGCATTGCCTGTGCAGTAGAGTCGTGTAAATGCTGCACCTTTGAATTAGGTAGCATGTTGAAGCGCCTTACAAGGGTGCTGTAAAGGAATTGCAAATCGGCACGCCTGCCAGGCTATAGAGAGCTCGGCCAAGACAGTGCACGCAGACCATCTCGAAGGACTGTGAAAATGGGGTTCTGCAGTGGATCAACAGGGCATTGGGCCCTACAGTGCCACAGGCTATCATCGCACTCTCACAACAAAACTCTCAGGAAAGGGGAGGCTGGTATGTAGCTGTCCACGACAGCGTCAGGGCATGCACTTTTCAAAGGCCTTGATTGTCTTGAGCAATGCAGAACGACCTTCGCACACCTTTCCCTCTTATTCTGGAGTCACAACATCACAACAGCGCGCCGCATAATTCTTCCCACATTGCCTGGATCTCCACTTAATCCAATGGATATGCCACAATAGCTCCTTGGAACCCTGCAGCAAAAAAATGGTGTGGCGCAGCTTCACTGATAGAAGTCAAAGTCGGTGTCGGACTTCTTGACGTTGGCCTTGTAGCCCTTCTCGAAGTCCTTGGGCAGGATGACGTAGCGGTTCTTGCGCACGGCGTGCATGCCGGCCTCCTGGCAAATTGCGGCAATCTCCGCATTGCTGATCTTGTCCGGCCGCGACACATAGTCCTCCAGGTCCACCTCCTCGCTCAGGTTCATGCTTGCTGTGCATGCCTGCATGTCAGCAACACCCATCAGCCATCCAGCAGAATGATATCAGGGTTGCAAAGTTCTTGACTGAATGTAAGAACATGAGAAAATATAATGAGATGATATAGGTAGCAGGTGGCTGCCAAAGACCAATGAGCCTCAGGTGGCTCCCAAGGGTCTCTTAAAATGTCATAATAATAATCATCAGCCATCAGCATAAATACATAAATTGCAGAGAAAGCTTCACTGAATGGGCTTTGCGTGTGCAGCCCATCCCCCAAGCACAACGCCCATCCATTATGTCACCGCATGGCCATAAGCATTATCACTAGACGTACGAGTTGAGAAACTTGATGGGAGCAAGGCAGACACTGTTGTAACACTACATACGTTTCGGGCAGTTTAGAATGGGCTTGCCGCACGCTATTGCGCCAGCGCATGGGCCACAGCTGCTGAAACTGAACATACGTTCTTGGAACCTACAAGGAGCAAGGCACACAGGAACCAGAGCCAACACTGAACATACGTTCATGGAGCTTAGAAGGAGCGAGGCGCACACCATCATGCCATCTCCTTCTAAATTCCGGAAACATACATTCATGTTCGCACCTGAGGCCATGCGCCTTAATTTAAGGGTTTTTAAACGTGTTTCCAGTGTTTGCGATCGTGGTCATTTAAGAGAGCAAGGCGCACACCTGGAAAACAAGGCGCTTTTGGCGGCGGTCGGGGAGCGGGAACTCGATCTTACGGTCCAGGCGACCCGGCCGCAGCAGCGCGGGGTCCAGTGTGTCAGCGCGGTTGGTTGCCATGATCACCTGCTCGTACCCAGACTCTCACCATCATGCTTTGTCAGTCCACAATGATGTCAACTAGTGCTGCAGCTCGATGGAAAACAACACCGGACACGCATGCTTGGAGTAGTTGTTGTCGACCCTTGTCAGACCTTCTGCAGGAGATGGAAGTTAAGGAGGTGTAAAGAGGCGCGCGCACCTTGACGTTGACATTCTGGTCGAAGCCATCCATCTGGTTGAGCAGCTCCATGAGGATACGCTGCACCTCCCTGAATGCACCAACCGCTAATTTCCTTGAGCAACACATCTGACTGCATCACTTTCAGTTGATGTTCTCGCCATGCGTGCCCAATGGAAGCAGGAGACCACTCCAAGGGTGTAAAGCAGCCAGTGACTGCAACAAGGACATGATGATGGCAATCCTGACTGGTGGCCTGGACAGGAAGAGGGCAAGCAGGTTCCTGTAAGGCATGTAGATGGAGGAAGTGAGGGAACCTGTCAGCGCCGGTCTGCGCATCGAAACGAGCGGTGGCAATGGCGTCGACCTCATCGATGAAGATGATGGCCGGCGCATTCTCCTTGGCCAGCCGGAACACATCGCGCACCATGCGCGGGCCCTGCAGCCATTAAACAGAACAGCATGTCAGCAGCTGCACCAGTCACACCTCAGAAGTAACGCTGCATGCCTAGAGAAATGACTTCGAGAGAGGGGAGCAGTCTACATGCAATGCGCTGCCACCCTATGACCCAAAGCAGAGGTATGCACATAGAACAGTTCAGCATCACACTGAACCTATTTTCCTGCACATGGGAGTCTGACTGCTCATTGGCAGCCACGTCTGGCACATAGATGACCAGCACAAACGCACCTCGCCGAGGTACTTCTGCACAAACTCAGAGCCGACGACGCGGATGAAGGCGGCGGTGGTGTGGTGAGCGACGGCCTTGGCCAGCATGGTTTTGCCGGTGCCAGGGGGACCCCACAGCAGGACCCCCCGCGGCGGGTCAATGCCAATCTGCTTGTACAGCTCGTGCTGGGTCAGCGGCAGCTCCACTGCCTCACGAATCTCCTGCTTCTGGATGTCGTTGCCACCGATGTCCTGCATGCGCATGCGCATAAGCACTGACAGAAAGTGCAGCCTTTGCTCCTCAGAGCCAATTGCAGCAGGGACTTTCCTGACCAAGCAGTGACTCGGCATAGAACTCCACAGACGGTCATGCAACAGATCAATGCAGAATGGTGATTGTCTGCAGATGACGCTGTCCAGGCAAGCTGTGCATGGGAAATCCAAAAACCATGGCAAAGCCACAGAGTTGCGGACATGGGGAGGCTATCCCGTAAGGAAGCAGAAAAGAAGGCGGGGAGGAGTAATGACTGGCAGCAAGACTCACCTGGTAGGTGACATCTGGCCGCTCGGACTGGGTGAGGAGGGAGATGGAGGAGTCGGCCTCGGGCGGCAGGATATCTACAAGGGCGTTGGAATGGCGGTGCAGCGCAATGGATGCGCTGGGCTTGAGCAGCTCCCGGTTGAGTGTTGAGAGGATGCGTACATAGTAGTTTGAGCCCGTGGTGGACCCCACAATGCCAGAGTTGCTGTCGACCATCTCCAGAAACTGGCCGATGACTAACGGCACCGACTGGATGCGCTTCACCTCCTCTTGCGCACGCAGAAGCTCTCGCTTGAGGCTGCGCTGCTCCTCTTTGATATATTCCTCCTGCAGTGCGCATCGTAGTGTTAGAGGAGGCTTGGCATCACCTGATAATGCTTTGCATTTGTCTGAAGGTATGAATACAGCAACAGCCTGGTGCAGAGGAAAAGCTCAACAGCTAAAAACCCAGACGAGCAGAGGTTGTCCCACACAGGACCCGAGCAGGCAGTTCTAAATAGTGCACCATACCAGGAATACGCACTCTAACGTTGAATATATCGCAATACAAGCGTCCAAACGGATACGAGAGGCGAGGACGATATTTTTCTAAAAGTGATGAAAACACCTCGAGTCGACCAAGACACCCTTCCCAGTCAACTGTTGGCATTTTTGGTAATTTTTATTGAACCTTTACTATCTCTTGTGAGTAACGTTCCATACTATCACCCGCGTAGCTCATCCCACATAGTTACCTGGATCTCATAGAACTCCAGTTGCCGCTGCAGGGTCTTCAGGCGCGTGTAAAGGTCCTCATCCCCGTCATCTGCACCTGTGTCCATCTCCATATCTATGGGCTCATCCAGGGCAACCTGAGCCTTGCCCGGGCTAAGCATCTCTGCTGCCACAGGCTTCTCGACCTCTGTCATACTGGCTGGTCAGGCTTGCCTTCAATGCTGCTGACCCAAAACTGTGCTCCTATATCCAATGCAAGGATTTGTTTAACAGATAGACCATCAGGGCCCACGAAGTTCAGAAGTCTTGAAGCGGAGCGTCTCAGATCCAGCGTGGCTGGGCAGAATATAATACATCTGCTGAATGACGAGGAAGTCCAAGGAATCCAACTTCGCCCTATGTCCGCACATTACAACGCACCAGTGTGATAGGAAAGACATCATTGGGTTAGTTTACCGGAATCAGAGAGCCTACAAGCACAGGGGAGGTAAACATAACTAATGACAATGCTCGGCCAAAAACTGCAAACATTTACTGCAGGTATGACGCGCGGTTGAGCGGTCCTCCTGAGTTGAAGTGATTGGCTACAGTTCAAATTGTAACTATTGAGAAACACGGGTTATATCCCGGTGCCGTGCTGCTACGCTGTGTTGTGCACTGGCCCGTACGGCATCTGACCAAAAATCATGCAGATGCCATGGCTGTGATCCTATTCTTTTTCATTGTAACAACACTTCTTTAATTCTCATCTGATCACGCACCCCTGGCAGGTCATCTGAAGTTCTTAAAGGGCGAGCCTGTCGATGTGCCTCCAACTGGGAGCCCGGCAGTGATCGAGCTGTGGGCGACATGGTGCGGACAACTAAATCACTATTTTTCACCCAGAGAGTCTCTATGCATTATGTGTGCGACACGCTGAAGGACCAGCAGGCGTCCAGATTGCGTACGGCTTCATCATTGAGTAGTCAAATGAGACATATGTGGCCCTGCAGGTGCGCACCGTGCCGCGCAGTCTTCCCACACCTTTCAGAGATCGCGCACAAGTACAAGGACAAGGGTCTCAAGGTGGTCAGCATCTGCGTGGAGCAGGACTCTCCTGCGCTTCAGCAGTTTGTGGATCAGCAGGGCTCCAAGATGGAATACACTGTACGCTCTTCACCTCAGCATGCAGACTTCGGCCCCTCAGATATCCAATGCTCGGCATGTGACATCATCATCACTCTGCTGAAGGCCCCATTTACATACATCATGCTGATGGTGAATTAGATTGCCAGTATACCACTCAGACGGATTGCTTGTGGTATGCGGAGTGAGCCCTATCACACATCTAGAAACAGCAGCACTTTGCGCCCTTAGACAGGTGAGTTGTATTGCAGGTGGCTGTGGATCCGCAAGGTGTGGCAGGGCAGCAGTTGATGGCAACAGCCAAGGTTTCAGGCATCCCCCACGCCTTCGTGGTGGACCGGGACGGCATCGTGCAGTTCAGCGGCCACCCCATGGACCCGAACTTTGAGGCCGCAGTCAAGAAGGCAAGCACCAATGCTGAAGCATGGCACCTGACCTGCTGAACCCAGTTGGAAATGCGTTTGGCTGCGCTTTTCTATGTATCTCCGCTTCCGTTGGCGCCTCTTCTACTCATTCCCAACATCTTCAGACCACGCTCGTTGTGCATCACAGAATGCACTGCTCACCATGTTTTATGTAATCCTCTGCACAGCTGGACCCAGAATCTCTGTCACTTTGCATTGGTATCATTGCTCTCAAGACCTGCAAAATGGGTGCCATCACTCGTCAGGCGGCCCTCATGATGTATTTGATCACCATTCTGCCTGCAGAATGGGTGCCATCACTCGTCAGGCGGCCCTCATGATGATTTCATCGCCATTCTGTATACCTTTGAAACAAGTGCTACAAAGTGAGACGCGCAACATTGAATGGGTGCAGGTAGTGGAGGGTGCGCCTGCAGCACCACAGGAGAAGCCGGCACCACAGGAGAGGCCGGCGCCACAGGAGAAGCCGGCGCCGGTGACACAGAGCAAGGAGGAGTTGGCGGCGATGTCGGTGCACGACCTGAAGGGCATGCTGCGGGAACGCGGCGTGGACATGACCGGCATCGCCGAGAAGGGTGAGCTTGTGCAGCTGATCCTGGAGCGCTGCACTTGAGAAGGAGTACTCGCTAGTGTCCAGAAGCCTCATCATGTGGCTTTGCAGGATGCATTCGAATGCAGTCGTGCATAGTGCATATGCTTAGAAGCCCGATGGTGCTTGCTAGGAGCGGCACACCCCCCAGCAGCGCTGGGAAGTCAGCTTAATTGGTGCTTCACTTCTCTGTGTAATCTTGAGGGTGTGCAACAAGCGATGATGAACTTTACTGCATTGATCCCGCTAGGTTCCATAAAGTTTTAGTCTTTTCAATGAAAAGTTTTCATTGTGTTGGAACGTATCGAGGACCAATGAGAACAGCACATGAGCGCTAGCATGGTCATGTTTTGGTTGGTGTATGAGATGGAGAGATGATTTTGCTGCATGGAGACCTAGTGGCGCTTGTTGATTGTGATGGCCAGTCAAGGTTTCATCGGCAGGCAAATGAGCATTTCCCTGTGATTGACATTGACAACATCTTGAGAATGTTGCCTGTGTTTGCCTGTTTTGCATGTGTTCATGTGTGCTGCTCATCTGCCCAACCCTAGGTATCCTGCATGCTATCCTCAACGACACCTGAAATGGTGTTGCGTTGCTGGCAGGCCAGGGTGTCAAATGCAGAGGGATACTGCTTTGTCACAGGGAGTGTTAGTTGTGGAGTGGTTTCCCTTCAGTATCCTAAGTATTGTTGTTCTTCAGAATACTCGCATACATTACTATTGGTAGGATTCTACTGGGCTGCAGACTAGGTTAGAGGCCCCATGGTGTGGCTGCAGACGCGCTGTGTGTATGCCCTATGGCCATTAGGCTTAAGCTTTGGGTTTGCCGACCTGTAATAATAATAATAAAATTGCTAATGAGGTGCTGCTCCTTGTGAAAAGCAGTGATTGCAATTTGTGGGTGAGGATGTCAGGATGTTTCTGCTTGACAACTTTGCAATCGGATTGACATTGCATTGTCGGATGGATGGAGTATAATAAGCGGCAAGTGGCCAAGCTGCGTTCAGTAACTTTTAAGGAGCAACTTTTACGGGAAAAAGCGAACGGTAACGGGTGACGTTACGGGATTCCGGTTCAGTCAGACCGGACACCAGGTGTTAGAAGAGATCGTCTGTCCCGGCAAAAGTGCGAAAATATAATCCAAAAGAAGAAGCGCAGTGCACCATGGAAGATCCTCTTCGTGAAGCAGAGCAAGCCTTGAGCGATGGGGACTTTGCGGCCGCAGACAGACTTGCAAGGGGAGTCCTGCAAGCGGGAACGTCGTACGAAGCTCTTGTGTGAGTGCTGCATCTCCCCTCATGGATGGGCCTTCCTCGGTATCATGTGATGTTTTTTATGCGTGATGAGTGGGACGAGGCATAATCCTAAGCTTGATGTCCTAGCCAGCTTTCTGGTTGGCCAGTGCTAGGGCCAACTCTTTGAGTTGCGGAGTAAAGCTTATCAGAGCTTGCATAGCAAGATAATTATCTTGGAAGCAATAAAGGTAGCGCACAGTCGTCCCACATCAATGCTGTAACAAGAGGCACAAAAATGTCTTGCACCTAGTCATCATCGCACCCCTAGATAAGGTGCATTAGACATCAAACAGCACTTCATTTTATTTCACTCAGTGAATAGCAAGTCATGACTGCGAGTTCGGTAGAGGAAAGGTGTTGGGCCGATAAGTTTAGGTGGAGCTCCCTCTGGCGTAGGTACCAAGCAGCTCCTAGTTGATATTAACACATGTCAGAGGGGGATCAGTTTGTCTGGCATTGAATTGAACAGGATATGTGGAAGAGCAGCACTGTACAATGGGGACTATGCACGGGCAGAGGAGGAGTACAGACAAGCCACAGCACTCAATGAAAGCGCCTTGCTAGCTTGGGAAGGAATGGCGTTGTTGCAACAAGCAACTGGCGATGTTGTGGAAGCTGCAGAGACGTTGGAGAAGTTGGTATGGCCTCCCATGCTTTCCTGCATTGGATCAGTTCCTACTTCCAAGGTGCCCCCTTGGGATCTCGAGATCTTGTTACCTACCCTGTCCTGCTGAGCTCAGTCCTGATTCTGTCGTTTCGTGGCTGGCATCAGTTGGATTTGGCAGCCACGCAAGGCAACTTGGAGAAGCAGCGGGAGTATCTGTGGCGGGTGGCGGACGCCTATGACAAAGCGGGTTACCTGGACATAGCAGAGACTCACCTCAAAGAGCTGCTATCCTTGGAACTGTCCAAAGAGCAGAAACTGGAGGCTCTCTGCTTTCTGGCGGACATACAGGTGCCTGCCTTCCTGAGACTCATTGATGATGCATGCTTCTTTTTGGGCTACCTGAGTTCAGCGGGCAGTACATGCACAAGAGAATGGGTTGGGCTGATGCGCAACCCTCAGTGTTTCCTCATTCCATACGCAGATGAAGATCGAGAAGATGGCTCAGGAGAGCAGGGTGCAAAGGGCGATGGAGGAACAGGAGCAGAGGTCTGGCCGGATCACCCGCACCATCTCAGGTGTTGCCTGACAACCTCTCACACACAGAGCTCTCTGGACACCACTTCTGGCTGTAGTGATGGCCTGGGTTTGCTGGATACTCATGGCAGTGAAGCAAGGATAGTCTACCGGGGTGCAGTATTCTCCAGTATAAGTTTGTGACCAATGGCGACTCCTCATGTACCATCTGATAGCCGTGCGGTAGCTGACAACTGCTGTGAGACCTCTGACAGCCTCTCATGAGTCATGTGATAAGATTGTTCTTACCTTACTTCAAAGAAAAGATGGGGTGCGGCAAGATTGGTCTTGCAAGTCCAGTCTGGCCGCGCTCCTCCTTTTTTTGAATGGCCAAACTGGACTTGCCTGACCAGCTTTCGGTTGCACACCGCTGTGGCAGGCGTGCGGCTGGATGTGGATGCAGAGAGGGCAGAGGAATTGGAGGGAGAGGAGGGGGGCTTGGCAGACACGCTCAAGGCCATCGTGCAGCGCACCATGCCCTGCCCGCGCTACGTGCGCTTCCATGAGGCACATGTCCAGCGCTACCTTTCGCGCCTCAAGGCCTTCCCGCCCAGGTGACAGATGCACCTGCCTTCTGCACTTACCCCTTGGGGCTTCTTATCTCGCAGCGTCCCCCCAGTGGCTGTCTCTGCCTGTTAGCAGAGAACAGCATGGCTTTGCATGTGCATGAGATGAGATGCATGCGGGAAATATGCAGGAAGCAGAATTGTTTTCTTGCGACTTCAGCAGAAGTGGCCCTCGTGCAGCTTCACCTTTCACGAATATCATTCCCATGTCTCCATGGAGACTGCCAGACAATGGTGATCTCTGTATGATGCCTGCCTGATTCGATAGCCAATGTCAAGGTGAACTCCTGGCCGAGCCAGTTGTTGTAGTCTCAAGTGTAAGATTTGGCGCAGGTCGTCGGCCCGAAATGAGAAGCGGATGGAGGCATTGCGTGAGTGCGTGCGAATGATTACTGCCAACGCTGGCGGCTGCACGACACCGTTCCCTTTCGAGGCCGCCATCTGGCTTCTTGAGGAGCAGGAGGAGCTCTACGGCGGCTCCATCCCCATCTACAAATCGGTGCGCGGCCAATTAATTGCACATCGACATCACAGTCACTTATCCGTGGGTCATGGCAGACACAATGCAGCACACGTGGATTTTCGCTTGCGGGGACTTATAATCCTAGCTATCCAGCTATCCCATATGAGTGTTGCTTGGTCTGGGAAATGCAGAATGTCAGATGCATGCTGCTTGACGCGGCTGCATTGTTGCTCGGGACAGGGCAGTACAAGGTTCGCTGCTGCCGCTGGCTAGGTTTGGTTGCCTTGCCAGAAGCAGCTGTGAACCTTTTACTGCCCTGTCCTGACTCCTAGGTAGCTGCTGAGCCCCAGGCTCATGTACATTGCACATGAGCTGATGATGGCACTGGTGGTCTTCCTGCTTGGAAGAGCTGATGGGCTGGCGGTGCAGGATCTGCTGGATCTGAGCAAGGGCTCGCCACGGCAGTCGCCGCTGGCGTCACCAACTGCCCGGGGCCACGGCGGCAACACTCCGCGCGTTGCCACGCAGCTCAATTGGTTCCGCGGCAACTCCATCTCCTGCCTCAATGGATCCCCCTCCGCCATCCGCCTGCGCAAGGTAGCCCCTTCAGCGTCCCCTGCCCCCCCGACTCGGAACATTACTGATGTGATCACATACTGAACACTAATTTCCTGCCTCAATGCATTCCCCTCCACCATCCGCCTGCGCAGGGTAGCCCCTTCAGCAGTCCCTGTCCCCTACCATACTTCAGCTCTTCTTCCTCCGTTTCCTTTCTGCCTCCTCATCAAGTCTGGCGCATAAGGGGAAGGGCCGTGTCCTGTCGATTGTCTTCTGCTCGTGTAGCTGGACAGTGCACTTTTGCCTCGGTTGATATGCTCCTGAATTGATTCTGGTGCTCAAAAAGGTGAAGGTGGGCCGAAATTGGTGTGTCTGTGGGTGTGTACAGCTGGCGGAGAGTGTGCAGCAGGAGCAGGAGGCAGCAGAGAATGGCATCGGCAGCGACGGGCGCCCTGTCGTGACGAAGGTGCGTCCATATCACCGCACTTGCTCGCATTTGAGGTGGCGCCACCTGCTGTTCTCTCAGTGCACCTTCACATACATTCAACAACTGTTTAATCAGCCGAGAAAGGTGTACAGTGATTTTTTGGAACGCCACTCAATCGAGCTCCCTGAGCACTACGCATCAATTCCTCAACTACCTGCAGTGCTCAATCGCTGGTGGCCCAGCAAGACTTGAAGTAGTTGTCATTAAGAACCAGAAGTGGTGGGCTGACGTACGCGCGTACGGCTGCAGGTGGAGGACTTTGGTATGAAGCTGGCGCACCAATTTCCGTGGGCGCCGGCTGCGGCGGTCGCGCTCGGCCTGGCGCTGCGGCGGCGCTTTCTGTCCGACCCCGACACCCCCTCCACAGTCACCCGCCGCCTCCAGGTCACCAAGGTGCTCTCCCCTGCAGTCTCCACCCCTCCTTTGCAGCTGACGCTGTGCCTTCTACGCCTCTGCCAAAGCCAGCAAAGGAGATACAACTCTTAACATGTGGGGTGTGCTCCTGCTCTTACAGCTGCCTGTCCTTCAGTGGATGCCCCAAGCATGCTGTCGAGCAGAACGGGGATTGAAATGGACACTGTTTGAGTTCAGTGGTCGGGTGTTGGAATGTGCAGACGCTGAAGGGCGGTGTGATGGGCGGCGCGGACAGTGCGGCCGGCTGGAAGGCCCTGGCAGAGCTGCAGTACCAGAACAGGTGCGCTCACAAGGCGAAGACAATCCTGCTGCCCTCATCATGAGACATGCGTGCCCTGACATAGTGCAAGGGCAGAGGTGTATTGCTGCAACTGCTGCCAAACAAATATATGCTGGCCTTTATAGGTCACAATTTGCCCCGTTAGAAAGCTGGCTACATAGAGGGGACAAGTTTAGCAACACATCTTCCCCAAGTTGCCAACAGGAGGAAAGTTGTTTGGTAATGGTCATGCTCATGCGCTTTAATATGCTGATTTGTGCCTTCAAAGAGATGCATGTGGCCGAGCATGTTCTGTCATGCATGCATACGTTATCTCTGAAATGTCATACAGATGGTTAGCCTGGTGGTGCTATTGATCAGGCAATGGGCGGAGGCGTACGAGACGAGCGTGAGGGGCTTGGAGTGGAGCGTGCGACGACGTGCCAGCGGCTGTGAGACGCTGACGCATTTCGCGCTGTCGCTGCGGCTGTGCGCCGCGCGCTGCCTGCGCCGTCTCAAGCGCCTCGATGAGGCTGAGTACGCCTTCAAGGTCCTCGCAGGTGCGGTGCTTCTGAGCCATAGCTACGTTTGGTGACAGCAACCAGGATATGCTAGGTCTCATCTCAAAAGGGTGCCGTGTGCATGTGGATAATCTGCAGTTTACAGATGTAAAAGCCTGACTCACATCAACGGCATGCCTTCCATGACAGAGACTGCTCCATAAAATTCCAGTTGAGGAGACAAGGCAAGGCATGCAGGATGGGTGATCTGCTGCATACGGGTGCATCCAGAGCTTCATCCGACTAGGGGGACTGGAAAGTGGTGGAGGCTTGATCCCCCGGGCTGGAAGTGCAGGTTGGGTGACGGAGGGCGTGAGCGCGTTTGACGAGCTGTCGGGGTCGCCGCCGGTGAGCATCCGGCAGCAGGCGCTGCGGGGGCTGGCCAAGATCGCGCTGGAGCGCAACGACCACGTGGCGGCCAAGGCGCAGTACGAGCGCATCCTGGGCAAGGCCCTCATGGGCCGCGGGCCCCCCGCTGAGCACTGGGCCCACTCTGAATACGCCTGGCTTGTCTTTGAGGACGGTGACCTTGAGGTGCGGCCCTGTGTTTGTTCTTGAAACAAGTTGGAGTCATACACATTGCACGTTTTGTGGGTTAATCTTGGGTGCATCAGTCGCCGCTTGTGGAGAATGCTGTTGCTGTGCCGTCTCGATGCATGCAGCTCTCTATGCTGGCTGAACAGGTGCGGATGTGCTCTGCGGTACTTTGATGCCGCGTCCCATGTGCAGAGGGTCTCTCTAGCTCTGTCCTGGTGTTCCTGTACATGAAGTGCCCAAGATGCCAAAGCAAATGGAAGCGGAGCCTCGGACCTACCTGTACAAATTCTGCATCTCATGTACAGGAACCCCCAGTCAGAGCCAGAGAGACCCTCTGCACATGAAACGGCCCATCCAGTGCCATCGAGCACATCCTATCCTAACCAGCCTGTCCAGTGAAAAGTCAGTCCTTGACAAATCAAGGGGCCCGGAATGACTGTGGCTGGGCGCAGTCAGTCAGTCGATCACATATTTTCCAGCCACCCTTGGCTGATCAGATGTCTGACTCTGATCATCAGAGTCAGCACCTAGCATGCATGACATCCACACATTCAGGGAGAAGCTTGGAGACATTCACAAGATCATCCTTCCAAAACGCAGAACGCCAAGGACCACCTGGAGAAGGCGCTGAAGGAGGCGCAGCGCGAGGGGTGCAGCGTGACAGAGAGCGAGCTGGCGGAGCACCACTACAAGCTGGGCCGCATACTGTGGACCATGGGCGGCGCGCTCCGCGACGACCCCACCAAAGCCCGCTCCCATTTCGAGGCCGCCTCCAAAGAAGACTGCGACTCGCAGGTGTGGCTTCCGCTGATTCGACCGCTCTATCCTGGCACCAGAAAACCAGCGCCTCAGCTATAGACTGCAAAAACTGAGAAAGAGGCATTGGTGCATGAAGCTGTGGAGGGTGATGGGGCTGAGGCAGTACCAAGCTTCTTCCGGAGCTTGTGTGTCATTCACTTCCCGTGCAAGGTTGCATGCATGTTTCAGCACAGCAGGGCATTGGCATGGCCACCCTCCGAAAGCTGCGCAACAGTGCATGAGTGTTGGTTTCGTTGATTGTCTCGTGCGGTATTGAAGCGCCGTCAGCGCCAGCAAGACAAACAGCGCGGGTGCCTGTGGGCTATGAACTCACTTGTCACCAGGGGAGAGGTGATGACTGCACGCCGCCCTTGCAGCCTTAAAGTGGAAGCAGAAAGTCTGCCACCAGTGACAGGTTGCAGGGTGCCATGCCGTCGTCAACTCCCCCCTGGTGACTTGTGAGCGGGGGTGTCTTGGAGGGGTAAACCACCTGTGCTGGTAGCCGTGCAATAGCACAGGTGCTGCGAGTATTCTTCCATTCGAGATTGTTCATCATAGCTTGAGTTGGAAGAGGGGCAGGAGTGACAGTGCTTTGTGTATGGCAGGCGGCGGCATGCGCATGGCTGGGGCACTGGTACAAGGAGGTGGCGCAGAACATGTTCAAGGCGCGAAACTGCTATCGCCGCGCGCTCGCCCTCGATCCCAGCGACACCGTCGTCGGTGAGTGCATTTTCTTCCTCACTCTTCTGACACCCCCGGCCAGATCTAGCGCTCCAGCATGGCGCCCAGCTGACATAGCATGTGTGCTGTGGCGACTCAAGGGTTCTCAATGTGCTGGCATCTTAGTAACCATCCTTGACGGGCTCTGGATAGTAAAAGTTGTCTTGTGGTGGCAACACCTTGCCACAGCACCAATGGGAGCCTGTGTCAAGTCCTTTTTCTGTGCTTTGGGCGGCCAGAAAATGGGTGGCCGCCATTGTTTTCCTGTGTGCACTGGCAGCAGCGCAAGCTCAACATAAAGTCGACCGCCAGTCGACCGCCCGGTTTGCTTGCCTGCCCAACAAGTGGACTGCCGTGCCGTGCGCAGCATCAAGCGTCACAAGAAGGAAGTAGAAACCCAGTCATAAAGTCCTCTGTTGATGTTACCAACAAACCTCAGACTGCTTTGTTATGCATGCGGCGGGGAATTTACAGGCAGGTCACGGAGAAAAAAAATCCAATCTGTTTGTCGGAATTACCAACGAGCTCACACTGCTGTGTTTATGTATGCAGCGGAGAACCTGCGGCAGGTCACGGAGAAGCTGGCGGAGCAGCGCGTGCAGGTGGTAGAGCCGCCATTGTCACCCGCGCGCCGGCCGAATCCCCCGATCACAATGGGCCGAGCGCACTCCGCCAACACCGAGCTCGCCGAGCTCTCAATCGTCCATGTCACCAAGGCCAAGCAATAACTCCTGGGATCAGCATCTCGATGAGATCCCTGTTGTCCAAGGTCACCAAGGCCAAGCAATAATGTCTCTGAGATCAGCATCTTGTGGGGCTCCCTAGAATCGACAAGACTAGGCCCGGCATGTCTCTTTTGGGACAAGGTTTTTAATAAGGGGACGAAGTTTTTTCCAATCTGGGTTGAGGGCAGAGATGCTTCTGTGGCAGTCGTTCCAGGTGAGGACCTAGGGACAAACTGATGCCCCATTGTTGCTGAGGCAGAGCTGGGGAGCCGTGCAGGAGGTGCTGATGGCCGTTTTGAATGGGCTTGAGATGCTCAAGCTCTCCACCCCCAGGTGGTGCTTGTATCAGGTGGTAACTTGCAATCTCAGTTGTGAGGTTGTTTTTCACGTTACAAGGACAAATTTTGCTTGCTGGCGATAGCGACTGCAGCCCTGGCTGGCGCGGGAAGTTTTGCGAGGGGCGACACTTCAAACATCCAGCAGTGTCGGGTGCAACTTGCCTGCACTGCTATCCCCAGTGCAGTGTTAGGTACCTGGAAATGTATGTGATCTGTCATGTTAATCGTTGCCAAGCCACATTTGAACCTTCCCTTGTTCCAGGGGAAACCCAGCGACTGGAACACTGTCTGGTCTGTTGAAATCTTTCCTGCGTAGACGGTCATTGCATGTGAACCGTACGTGGTCCTGTATACAGCGCACTCATTCACCATGTATGCACCTCATAAGATCTTTTATAAAAGACTTTGGAATGCCGTACAATGAGGCCGTCAAGGCTGGCATGAACAGGATAATCGGAATAAGAAAATTTGTCGAAAACTTTTGGTATCTATGTATTTGTATTGTGTGCTTCGTGCTGCAATGTGTTGCACCTGACTTTTATGGTCGAATTCCCGTCATATGTGTTGTGTGTGTAATGCTCAAAAAATGCGCATGCTCATGTCCATCAAAAATGCCACTGTGCCAGTGTGTCCACATCATCAATCTCCAAGTCATGTAGTGTACACATCCAACTTGCCATGAGCTAGATGCCCACACAGTCCTGCCTGATTGACTGCTTCCAGCAAGCTGTTTATTGTTGATTCGATCAGTCTTCTGCTCCTGTAGAAATCTCAATGCAGCCATGTCCCAAGCAGAAATTCTCCTGCCTCACGAGGGCGCCCCCAAGTAAGCCGCCAATCGTAACAAGTCGCTGAACACGCCTCCTGCTGTGACCTCCGCGCCGGCACCGGGACCCCTACAAGCAACAGTTGTATCAACACCTCCAGGAAATCACTGCAGCAATGAAGACACCTCCAGAAGACAGACCACCGGCGAACCCATCTCAGCACAGTTTCTCTATGAATGTATGGATGTGATGCTGGGTGCTGGACCTGACGAATAGTGTTCAGACATCTGATCAGCCCTAGGTGGCTGGAAAAGATGTCAGTCAGTCAGTCAGTCAGTCAGTCAGTCGATTACACCTGTTCCAGCCACCTAGGGCTGATCAGATGTCCGACTGATTAGATGTCAGATATAATCGATCGACTGACTGACTGACTGACTGACTGACTGACTGTGGCACTTCATTACCCAGACCCAGACAGACTGCCACTGTCAGGCTGTACTAATTGGGTGACTCAGTGGTGCTCACCTGACGATAAGGGGCTGGTTCTTGTAGCGCTGGGTTGTGAAGGCGATGATGTTGTCGGAACCCTGCAGCTGAGCGAAGGGGTGTGACAGCGGGTAACGCCGCAGCTCCACGCTGCCTGCACCTCCCTGGCAATCCACCACCCCTGCGTGCGGGGTCGAGTCCTTATTGGAGACGGGTTATGCTAGAAGAAATGGGAGCATATCGCAAGCTCTCTTCATTTCACACTGACATCACAAGTCAACTCAGCAGGACTGAACTGGGGAGCCACCATGCATTGTACACAGGCAATGCATCAGGGCGGATCAAGGCGGCTGAATGGCAAGCCACCTTCAGGTCTGATGGAAAACATGCTGACAGAGACAAAGGTCCTTGGACCTTCTGCCGTAGCAGGCACCGCTTCCATCCACATGCCTATGAAAGCTTTTGAATGGCATGCGCTCTGAATGCATGCAGAAAGCAGCCGATGCTTGCTGCAGTCGAAAGGCCAGCACAGCACATGCACCCTGTCACAGAAGCTGCCAGATCCTATCCTTCTTGTCGGGCCCCTGTGAGTTACTCCAAAGCACTATCTTGAGCAGGAGCAACGCCTGCTTCTTGACCAAGTGCGAGAGAGGGCACACCGCGCACCGACAAAGCGCAGGCACACAACACGCTACCTTGACCAGGTGCAACGGCTCTATCTTGACCGAGAGCAAGAGAGAGAATGCCGCGCACCGACAAAGCGCAGGCACTCTCCCGCGGCGCTGGCTTCCTCCAGGCGGGCGGCCATGTCAGCATCGTACTGCGGCAGCGCGGCCATGAACTCGTCGGCCGATTTGATGTCGCGCAGCGGCTCTGGGACCAGGCTCTCCACCGGCACGTCTTCCAGCTCCACCATCATTCCCGTCTCCCTGGGGGGCGCACACACCATTTCAGCCCTTGCCAGACCAAGAAAGAAAAAGTATACAGGTCTGTGTGACTGTGAGGGACATGGTTGAACCGTGCAGTCATGGGAGCGACAAAGAAAAAAGGCGCCGAAACCATATCAACACCTCCAGGCCAGTCGCCGCGAACTCGGAGCAATCAGCATGCTGGTTGGCAACTTGTGAAGCACCCCTGTGCATGGCAAAGAAGATCTGCACACAAGCAGCTGTACCTGGTGGCCACCCTGTCCACCAGATATTGACATCTTGTGGCAGCCTAGCAGGTGAGACATGGGGTCATCATGTGGAACCTGGCTTTTGAGGCCCATCACCTGGCGAGGATGGTGACTTTGCGCGCGACGTCCATGCCAGCAAGGTCGTCGCGCGGGTCGGGCTCGGTGTAGCCGAGCGCCTTGGCCTGGGCGACCACGTCGGAGAAGGGCGTTCCCGGCGCGAGGCTGTTGAAAATGTAGGAGAGGGTGCCCGAGAAAATGCCCTCCACACGCAGGATCTTGTCGCCCGTCTCCACCAGGTGCCGCAGCGTCGCTATCACCGGCAGTCCCGCGCCCACCGTCGCCTGCGCCGCTCAAGTATGTCAGCTTGCCTCTTTATTCCAGCAAGGGGCCACCCCTTCCCCTTTCTGGCGCTCGCACAGCCTTGATTGTTTACTGTATCTCTTGATCTTATCCACCATGGGGGCAGAAGCTATTTCTTAAAGGGTCTGCTCTATGCCCCTCAACTAGGGATTTCCTGTAAGAAACCTCCATCCACCATTGCATCCATGAGGAAAAATATTGATTGTAAAGGCCCCTTTACACCATCCCTAAACCTTAATCCCAACTCCCTTAGTCTACAACCCTGACTGAAGCATTTGAGGAATAATTTCCCGGGACCATGGGCCGACGAAAAACCAGAAAGAGCCACTCTGCTATTCTTTGCTATTCTTTTCAACACACTAGAATATTTGCAGTGGGTGCAGAACAGAGACCTTGTTGCGTCCTAGTGGCTGTCTGACCAGCAAAACAAACCCTTGGCAAGGTCTGACTAGGTTTGAAAAATTGATGGCATTTGCATGTGGCCTCAGTGGTTTGAGTGCAATGTATGTCGTCAGTGCTGTGAGCTCGGACAAACTGTGAAATTGGTTGTTCATCCTCGGCCACGCCTCCTTCACAAAGCAGCTTGAAGGAAGAACTTCCATGACACCTCCTCCTACTCTGACACAAGCACGACCGACCTCCAACGTACCAAAACCTTTACCAACTGGCATAGATAAGAGTGTACAGGCCGTGCGCGCCTCGTAGAAATAGTGGATGTAGGACTCGCGCTGGAACTGGCGCAGGGCGAGGTACTGCTGCAGGGGCCCGCTGTTGAGCTTCTTGTTGGGCGTGATGATGTGCAGGCCTTTCTGCATCCACTCCAGGTAGCGCGCGGCCGGCACCTCGGACGCCGTCGCATCCACAACCACCGAGTTTGGCACGTAGTGGTTTGCCAAGTGGTCTGCAAACGCGCCCATGTCTGCCGCCTGTCCCTCTCTGCAGAAGAGTCAACCCCAGCTGTCAGCAGTACTCTCACAATACATGTCCCCAATAATATTACAACAGGCATAAAGAAGAATCATGGAAGCCTCCCTGGTTATACACCAGCATGGGATGAATGATCTCCTTTGATGGAGGAACACAGCGAGATGGGTTGTGCAGCCTGTTTGCCAGAAAATGATGGGAAGGGTACTCACTCTTGGAATTGTTCCCTCCAGGTGGAGAGGTCCAGGGCAGTCTCTGAAAGCAGCATGCGTGAGGAGGACATGATGCCCAGCACCCTCACATCGATGTCAAACTCATCCCTCAGCTCCTGCGCACAGCCATAAGGAAGCTTGTCATGTCTTTCAAAAATGCCGGCATCAAGAAGAGACCGAGAATACTGCTTCGAAAGGCCATGTCTTAAGGAACAAGAAAAAGGCTGGCTGATACTACAGGCAGCAGACACGTTCTGACCTTCATGCCAGACAGTAGAGGTGCAGCACGCAACAAACTTAGACCCTTAAAAAGAGCCTTTAAAACCCCTGAAAATAGGGGGTGAGCACCGTGATCTGCGCGTGGATCTGGTCCAGGAAGGTGCCGCCGATGAGGCCGGGGCCGATGATGCCAACACCCAGCGGCAGCGTGGCCAGGTAGAAGCGGCCGTGCACAGCGCGCAGAGCGCGCACGCTGTCCTTCTGGTCGATCAGCACTGTGATGTTGTACTCGCTGCACCCTTGCGCGATCGACCTGCATGCAGCAGCCCATGTCTTTTAATGGATGTGAACACGCTGTCCCTCAGCTGGAGTAAGATAGTATGGCATCCACACCACATGCGCAGAAGGAATCCAGCTGCTTTCTTGGTGGCTATAAAAGCACTGCCAAAGCTCATCGTGGCTGATGCTGTGCATCATAGCAACATGTCGCATTCCAGATGATCCCACTTTGCCAGCAGCATACAAATGCCCATGACCACAACGCAAACTGAAACTTGGCATCTGGACCAGGACTCTATGCTATGCTAGTCTACAAGGACTCAGAGAGTAAGTTGAAAAAAAGAGCACCCACCGGATATTGATGTTGGCCTTGGCGAGGGCCGAGAACATGGTGGCAGCAACGCCCTTCCTGGATGCCATCTGATGGCCCACAGCCGCCAACACGCAGCAGTTGTCAATCGTCTCCACCTTGCTGATGCGCCCAGCAGCAATCGCTTTGTTGAACCTGCAGCCATGCAACCTCACACATCACTCCTCGTTGCACCAAGCCACGTGGTCCCAACAAAACAAACAAGAGGTGCAAGAGGGCACCTACTACAGGTTGTTGACAAAGTGTGCCTGCTGAGCAGCAGGAAAAAATAAATCTGAAGCCCTAAGGTCCTCTCCACAACCCTAAACCCTAAACCCCCTTCACCCCCTGTTAAACCCTAAAAACAAAAAAAATCCCTGCATTTAAAAACAATTCATGCATCCACTGCGCGACAGTGAGGAGCACACACCTGGCATTGAGGGCCTTGACAGCACGCTCGCCTTCGGCCTGCTTCACAGCGAAGCAGACAGAGTGCTCCGAGGAGGCCTGGCTGATCATGATGACATTGGCACCGGCGTCTCGCACTGTAGTGAAGATCGCGGAGGCGGTACCCTGAACCCCCACCATGCCAGTCCCCTCCACGTTGATCAGCGCCACATTGTCGATGGTCGCGAAGCCCTTCACCATGACCGTCCCTGTGCGGTCCTCATCTGTCTGGTCGTCGCTGATCACAGTCCCTGGACCAGACACCAAAGAAGTTTTAGTCAACCAGCTGCTGCACTCAGGTCCCCCCAAGACCTGTCATGCCTGGCATGGTTCACCAACCCGCTGGGTGAGCCGAGGCGCTCGACTTGTTGCAATCAGTTTCTTAGCTTTTGTTGTTTTCAGGAATGACCAAAGCCTGTGCTTCCATTACCATCACCTGGGGCTGATCGCATCAGACAACCCCAGGGATTGATGTGTCAACTTGTGCAACGCAACGATGCCGCGAGCTGCTGTTGACTTGCCACGGAACCAAGTGCCTGGTGAACACACGGGAGGCCCCTGGTAAATGGAATCCAGAAAATGGGGGGAGCTGCACCGGGGGCCTGGCGGTTGAAGAAGTTGCGGATGGTGATGGGGATGCTGTACTTCATAGCGGGCATGGTAGTGCGCGGGTGCAGCACACTTGCGCCAAAGTAGGACAGCTCCCATGCCTCATGGTAGCTCAGGCTCTCCAGGCACACCGCCTCACCCACCTGTGTGTGAAAATGCAACAATCACTTAACAACCTATTAGCGCTGCAGGCTCCACATCAGGCACACAATCAATTTTTAACACAAAGCCTTTACAGAGCCGAGCTGAGATTTCAGTCCCACATGTGATTCCTTTAGCTTGAGAAAATGCAGTTGCACATTTTCAAATTTTGTGTCAGTGCAGGAGGCTTGCCAGGCAAGCAGGAGTGTGCCCAGAAGCAGCGAGGCAGTTTTGCGAGGTGAGGAGTGATGAAACACCTTGCGGGGGTCTGCACTGTAGACGCCGTTGACATCTGTCCAGATGATGATGTTGCAGGACTGCACCAGGGCCCCCATGATGGTCGCGGAGTAGTCCGAGCCATTCCGGCGCAGCGTTGTGACCTGCCCCTCTGGATTCTTGGCGATGAAACCAGTCGCCACAATCACCTACACACCAGCAATGTATATAGTCCCTCACCTCCCGCCATGGATCACAACCTTGCCTACGAAAGGCTGGTAAAGGGATAATGTCACCGCTGGCCCTGCTAAACTTTTAGTGAAATAATAGTTTGAAGTAGATGTAGGAAGCGCGGTAAGTGGTGTGCTCATGGGAGTTCGCACCCACCCATATGCCACCTGATCACTCTTAGCGCCGGTTAATTCCGATGTCTCAATGCCGCAGAGCGACTATCCATCAGTGAGTGTGGACGCTGTACCTTGTTACTCACCCTACAGATACCCCCTTTTGCACCCTCAGATGCAAGCAGTTTTGCACCCTTAGATGCAAGCAGGCCCCCATGGCAAAAGGGAAAATGCCCATCACACCCCCTCTTCTTGCCTTCTTATAGAGCTAACTATAAATGCAATAAGGCACAAGGGGGAAGGGAACTCACAGAGGGAGCCCCATGCTTCTGGCCCCATTGGTTCAGGCGCTTGTTCGACTCCTCATACTCCACATCCACAGAGTTGCCGTCTGATGTTGGGGTGACGACCAGGACTTCGCGGGTGTCCATGAAGGCGGAAAAGACGCCCATCTGCTGCAGTGTGGCAGTCAGTAGCTGCGCGCACCACAGCTCTCCATGGCCCACCACAAAGTCTGAGAAGGCGTCTGTCACCATGCCAGCTGGGTACACACAAGCAGACATTAGCCACAAACAGCAGGAAATTAGTGAATGCCTGTGCAGCAGCTTCATTGGGGACACTAGAGGTCATTGGCATTGCTAATTCACGGCTAGATTTCTGGAAGCATTCCAATTAAGAGAGTTGCGTGTTACCCATAACTTGCTTCACCTCCATAGCGTGTTGGCTTCCCACAGAATAGGGTGTAAAACCATGTTGCCATGTGTTATGACATTTTTCGCTGGGAAATCCATGAGCACATGTCCATGATCGAGGAGTGCTCTTGACGTTCTTGACTGCTCTTCGCAGGACTTCTTCACCTACCAATAGAGATGGCGTGTAGCATGGCCTTCAGATTGGCTATGTCATCCAGAAGCCGCGCCACAAAACCATTCAGCTCCTTCCCCTCGCGAAGTAGCAGCTTGGCTGTCTCCACATGCTTTTCCTGAAGCAGGAAGAGCAACATGTGAATTTCACCCCCAAAACACGTCCATAGCTTATGGTGAATGCAACATTACAGCCCCTGGCCTTAGGAGTGTTTCGTAGCTAAAATTACCTGAAGCGCTGCCAGATCAATCAGGAATGCCTGGTCCTGCTTGCTGGCCTTTGCAATCATATTCAGCAGGAGGTCAGTGACTTTGACTGGAGAGGTTGGGTGGCTGCCCATGGCTGACACCACCACCAGTTTCTGCTCAGCTGGGTCATCCGCGACCAGCTGTGCTACCTCGCTGATGCGCTCCGCCGCTGCCACGCATGTCCCACCAAACTTGTGGACCTAGGAATCGAGAAGGATAAGATCCTCAGGACTTGCTGGACATGCACCCTCGAATTGTCTCTGAGTACTGATCAGTGTCAGCATGACATCAAAACAATGGACAACGATACATTACGAGGAGAGCCTAGGCTTGACAAGACTGTCTGCATTCACCTGCCACTGGCCGCCTCGGGGGAACGTCTCTGAAGTGACTTCAAGAGGGGGTTCCGCAATGGTTGCCTGCACTCGATCTGATCTGGTTTTTCTGCCAATGCATGCTTTGCTGCCCTTGGGCGCAAGCTTTGCCCCCAGGGTGAATTCTAAATGCGCGCTGTTGCAGAAGTCAGCGTGCCTTGAAGGCAGAACTGGTGCACGCCTGCTGTAAGCTGGAATATATGACGGACTGAATGACCTGCCGCTCACGGTGGCGTTGGCCGTGCTCGTGTGGCAACTCATCCTCTCCATGGTTGCCCGATCTGCAAATCTGCAACTATGCAAATATCACTTCGAAAATTTCACCGCATGATCCCTACAGTCCAGTTCCTGACATCACTTGTAATCAAGTCGTGTACATAAAATTTCTAAGAAATTCTGTCCCCCAAGAGGGATTTCCAGCCGTCATGAGACGATACGATTGCCTCTTTTAGCAGCAGCTGAAGGACGACTCCCGATGCCGAGCACTGTTCGTGTAAAAGCAGCACGACTTCAAGCCCATTTGCTTCCGATTGAAGAGATTTAGTTTATCAAGGCCAGATTCCTTCAATCTGCTTCAAATTTTCCGAAGGTCAATAAAGAATACACGATCTGTTCTTGACCATCGACATAAAGCAGCTGTCCTGCTGCTTGTATTGCATTTAAGTACAATAAACAAAACTTGCGGTATACATTTGAACCATAGTTGCTGGCTTCACAGTTACAAGGGCACCATGGCAGCCCCTGCCGAAGAGGTGAAGTTTTCTCCCGTCCGTGCTGGTGATCACCTGTTTTGCACAATAATATGGCCTTGTTACTGGCTATGCATGGCTTCCTGGAGGCTTACATTTCGATGTTGACGGTATACAAAGTGATTTGACGAGTACTGAAGAGCCGCAGGTCCTGCAGGTTTTGCAGTCTAAGTGTGCTGTGCTTCCGATCAGGGCGCACATAGCACAAAGAGGCGCGATGATCTGCTGTCCTGGCAGCGGCAATTCCAAAAGATATGGGAGGAGGAAAAAATATTTGAGGCAAATGCACCTGCAGAAGGTGTGTGAAGCTGCCAATACTATCGAGTGCTTTCTGAGGATTTTACAGGCACTGCATTAGAATCCTGGATGAATGTGTGCATGCAGGCGAAGAGGCGCTCGAGGGAAAGTTTTTCGGGAACTTCCCATACCCTTACATGAATGGTCTGTTGCATCTGGGGCATGCCTTCTCTCTGTCCAAGGTGCACCTCTTGTTTCTGTCCCGTACGCCAGACCACAAGGCCTTGTCTGATCACCAAAATGCTTGTCGCCTCCTAAATGCCTGAAGACATGTCTGTTGTGAGCGACATTGATGTAGTAAGAAAATTTGTCTTTGAGCTCATGCTACAATTCCGAGTTCGAGCCACATTGAGTAGCCAGCTGTTTGGTTTGGGGTGCAGTTGGAGTTCGCAAGTGCGTACCACCGACTGTGTGGGAAGAGGGTGCTATTTCCTCAAGGCTTCCACTGCACAGGCATGCCCATCAAGGCCTGTGCAGACAAGCTGGACTATGAGCTGAAAACATATGGCGTCCCCCCTCAGTTCCCCGCCAAAGAGGCAGAAGTAGAGGTAAACACAGGCATTATGTCCAGTACCTGCAAGTTGGGTTGGAGTAGGCCGGAGGGTGCCTTGAGCAATTCGCACACCTGCACTGTATACTCGCAGAGTACTTGAGGCATGTCCAGTTCAATAGAACCAAAGAGCGTTCTCAGCATTGCACTGACAATGCAGGTTGTGGAGGAGGAAGCTGCAGCGCCAAAGGACCCAACAAAGTTTGCAGGGAAGAAGAGCAAAGCGACAGCTAAGAAGGGTGCAGGTAGCACTCAGTGGGACATCCTGCGCAGCAGCGGCATTCCTGAAGCCGAACTGCCCCAGTTCAGGTCGGCATGTCCCTTGTCTCTTCATTGATCAGCAGTTGCAAGACATTTGGTGCAAGGTTAATGACAGCTCTCAGAGGCAGTTACCTATGTGAGCGGTTATAAGCTGATTATACTGTTTTATCTCTCCTCTCTGCATTGCCGTTGTCCATCCAGGAGTGAGTCACAGATTTTGTGTGCTGGATGCAGGCATACAGACCATTGGCTGAAGTACTTTCCGCCCCAGGCAGTGCGGGATATCAGGGCCATGGGGTGTGGCGTGGACTGGCGAAGATCCTTCATCACCACAGACGTCAACCCCTACTATGACTCCTTCATTCGGTGGCAGTTTGAAGTCCTCAGGCGACAGGTGCTGCCCAGTCCTGGCAGACTTCTTCCGCAAGGGGAAACATGTCGTATTGACATTACATGCATTTAGTGCTTCATCTTGTCTTGGGAAGCAGTTCGCTTAGTAGCTTTATGTGTCCTCCCTTTTTTATAACAGCATCGATTGAGCAGGGGTTTGTCACTGGGCAGGGGAAGATAGTGAAGGACAAGCGGTATGCGGTGTACTCGCCAAAGGACGGGCAGCCTTGCGCAGACCACGATAGGGCGTCAGGGGAGGGGGTGAACCCACAGGAATACACCCTGATCAAAATGGAGGCTGTGGAACTGCCCGGCAAGCTGGCGGCTCTGCAGGTCAGATAACCATAACGTAGCAGAGATAAAATAAAATAGGCATGCAATGGACAAGCATCATGCCTTGCATGTCAGCCTCCCCCTGTCTATTCCTTCTTCCCACCTTCTTGCTGTAAAAATCAGTGTCAAGTGTGATTTTATTGTCAGCACTGCCTGGGTTGCCTACAGCTGGTGAGGTCTGGTCTGCTTTGGAGCAGGGACGGGGGCGGGTGTTTCTGCTGGCGGCAACGCTGCGGCCGGAGACGATGTATGGGCAGACAAACTGCTGGGCGCTGCCGGATGGCGACTATGGCGCTTTCCAGGGTCCAGGGGATGAGATCTATGTCATGACCGCCCGCTCAGCACTCAATCTGAGCTGGCAGGACCGCATGCCTGTGGAAGGCCGCCCTGAGCTGCTGCTGGCGCTCAAGGGCCAGGACCTCATCGGCGTGCCTCTCAAGGCAAACTTCCACCACCATCTGAACACCCCAGTTTCCGCGTCTGCAGTTGTAGACGCTCGCAAGCTGAAACCTTTCAGTTGTTCTGTGCATCTGCAACTGGCGGCGAGGCCACTTGCATCTGGAGATATCTCTGGAAGTCCCCATCTAGTTGCACCTGGTCTCTGTGGAAGTGTTGGGTGGGTAACGCCGTGCCCGGCATTGCGCTCAGATATGCTGACATGGCAGAGGTGCTGGCATTTTTATAAACGTGACTCGGGCCGGCACTCTGCCACTCCAGGATGTCACCTACCATACAACACACAGTACAGTACTTGAGCATTTTGCTGGTGGTCCTGTGCATTTGCAAATGACGGCCGATGGTGACAAACCAAATGATCAGAAGTCCACATTCAGCAGCCGTTGACTCTGTGGAAGTGTTGGGTGGGTGAGGTTGTGCGCGATGCTGGGTGCAGGCGCCAAACTGCCCACATGAGCGCATCTATGTGCTGCCGCTGCTGACCATCCTGACCAACAAGGGCACGGGTGTGGTCACCTCGGTGCCCTCTGACGCCCCGGACGACTACGCCGCGCTCATGGACCTAAAAAAGAAGGAGCCCATGCGCAAGAAGTTTGGCGTCAAGGATGAGTGGGTACTGCCTTATGAGGTACGTAAAATAGGAGGCTGTGCATCGTCCCCTGGATATTTAGGGTTCAAACCCTAAACCCTGAACCCCTGAAACAGGTCAACGAGCGAATGTCGGCGTCGGGTCTCTGATCTTGCTTACAGACATGCTGCAACTGTGAAAGCATGTCTTCTTCATGGTCGAAGTCCTCCAATACATACTGAGCTTGTCACCGCTTTGTTTTGTGTGTGAGTGTGTCGATGAGGAAATGCATGCATGGTGCAGATCTTGAGCCTTGGCACGGATCATCTAAACATGCAGTCAAACTGTACTCGGTGCATTGCAATGTGGTCTGGCTAGAGTGAGGGGTGTGCTCGGCACAGGTGATCCCCATCATCAACATTCCTGGCTATGGCGACCGGGCGGCGCAGACGATGTGCGAGAAGCTCAAGGTGCAGAGCCAGAATGACAAGGAGAAGCTGGAGGAGGCTAAGAAGGAGGTCTACCTCAAGGGATTCACCCAGGGCACCCTCATTGTTGGCCCCCACGCCGGCCACCTGGTAGGTCAATTACCTCACATGTGCATCAGGAACGGCTGCGTTCCAGACTGCCAATTTTTCAGATTGGCAGTCTGCTGGATCACAGCCGTTCCTGATGCAGATCAGCATTGTGCTGGTGCTCAGCATGCTGCTGTACGCACTGTACCATCACCTTATTGCGAATAGGTTGGCGCACTCTGCTTAGCAGTGCTGTTGAGTGTAAGGGTGCTGCTAGAAAGCAGGGTCTTGTTGTGCAGCAAATTGGCTGATAAGGGTTGGCTTGTCAAGTTCCCTCCTCTCAGATGTTTGGGAGACATTTGAGTGGCCGGTGACATGTGGTGCACCAGGTGAGCGAGGTGAAGCAGGTGATCAAGGATGAGATGATTGCGGCTGGGCAGGCCATAGTGTACAGCGAACCGGAGCGCCAGGTGATGAGCCGCAGCGGGGACATGTGCGTGGTCGCGCTCACCGATCAATGGTACATCAACTATGGCGAGGATGAGTGGAGGGAAGCCACCAGGCATGTCCCACTGCCTCTTTCTGCGCGTTATTTTCACACCTACGTCCAAACGCTCAAGAAACATGCCATCAAAGCATACTTGCTGCCAGCTGTGGACAGTGCTGCATGAATCGTTCTTCGAGCAGCTGTGGCTTTGCGCTTCGTCAGGAGCACACCTCCTGGTCATTCAGACAGCTTTGCAGAGCCTGAGTGTATCATACATGCCAGTCTTGCTGGTTGCTGGTGCCGTGCTGGTTGCTGCCTCCGGGTCGTGTACCCCTCTTGTCTCTACGTAAATATGAAAAGTCTTTTTGCCTTATTCTGGGGCCGCTGCCCAAAAGGCATGGAAAGGCAAGGCAAGGGCTTATGGACTGACCGCTTGTGTGCTGCAATGGTGCCTGGAATGCATGGAACTCTTCCATGACGATATACGATTGACTGCTGAGTGCTGACTGTTGTCTGTGCCCATATACTGTGGGGCGCTCCCTGCAGGGCCTGAAAAGGCATGGCAAGGGCTCGACGACTGACTGGTGTGTGCGTTGCAGGGCATGCTTGGAGCGTATGGAGCTGTACCACGATGACACGCGGCGGGGCTTCGAGTACACGCTGGGATGGCTGCGGCAGTGGGCGTGCAGCCGCAGCTTCGGCCTGGGCACGCGCCTGCCCTGGGACCCCCAGTTCCTCATCGAGTCCCTCTCCGACTCCACCATCTACATGGCCTACTACACCGTCGCCCACCTGCTCCAAAATGGCGACATGTACGGCCAGACTGGTGCGTCTCAAGCATTGTTGCTGGCTCATAAGCATCACAACGCCAATTTTGAGCAGTGTAACCGCATGACTGCAGAAGGGTGACATGTACGGCCAGACTGGTGAGCCTCAAGCATTGTTGCTGGCTCATGAACATCAGGACACCGGTCCTGAGCAGTGTACTTGCATGAGTGTAAAACACATCCAGGTTTCGTCCTTGACAGAAACGAAGCTGTGATGACAACTATGCTGGAGTCCATTCCATGTCTTCAATGAAATCATTACCTCAACTTTGATGGGTAGATTTGAATGAATGAAAAATTGTGTGAGGGATTGTTTCCAGCAAACTAGGCTGGGGTGAATTGAAGAAAGTAAGCTCATCGGCTAACACAGGGTTTGCTGAAGTGCCTGGTCTGCTGTTGACAGGCAGTGTGAGGCCAGAGGATGTGACGCCGGAGGTGTGGGACTTCATCTTCCTGGATGGCCCACAGCCTCAGCACACCGCCGTTTCGGCTGAAGCCCTGCAGGCCATGCGCAGAGAGTTCCAGTTCTGGTACCCCTTTGACCTGCGGGTATGTATCTATACTACTGACCCACATGATTACTCTGAAATTCAACCCTCTCTCTATGCTCTGATGATGGCATTATGGACAAACAAGTTTGTTCACTGATCTGACATCACTTAGTGACATGCTGTGTGAGGACCTGGTGGAGTCCGTGGTGATACAGAGAGTGCGCTGCGAAGAAAGACCAGGTGCAGCTGACCATTGCTATTCCAAGACGCTTATATAGGATGGTGTTGATGCATGGCAGGTGTCTGGCAAGGATTTGATCAACAACCACCTGACATTTGCCCTGTACAACCACACCGCCATCTGGCACAGCGACCCCTCCAAGTGGCCCCGAGCCGTGCGCACCAACGGTCACCTGTTGCTCAACGCCGAGAAGATGTCCAAGTCCACGGGTGAGGCATCCTCCTGAAATTGAATTTTTAGGATCAGGGTTTATATCAGCATTTAGGGTTTTATATCTGGGGCATTTAGGATTTAGGGTTCCTCCTGCCAGTGCCACCGCGGCATGGAGTGAAGATGTCCGAAGTCCACGGGCGAGGCATCCTCCTGAGTTTTTCTTTTAAGGGTTAGGGTTTGATGGGTGAGGGTTTCTAATCAAACAATTAGGGTTTTTATTTTGGGTTGATATAGAATTCAGGTTCCTCCTGCCAATGCCACCACGGCTGCATGCATTCCACATGGTCAATGCGAGTGCACTTGCCCACAGTGCGCTTGTCAGGGAGCGCCCTGCCCGATTATTTCAGATGCAGTGATCCACATCTATCACAGCTCTTGCTTGCTGCTGTGCTGACAGCTCTCTACAATGGCTGCGCAGGCAACTTCAAGACGCTGGAGCAGGCGATCTTGGAGTACGGCGCAGACGCCATGCGCATTGCGCTTGCAGATGCGGGCGACGCCATGGACGATGCCAACTTTGAGCACCAAACCGCCAACGGTGCCATCCTACGCCTCACCAAGGAGGTGGGCGCCCCCTCCATCATATCCACTCTGTTTGCTTTGCTCGCCAGCAACGTACAGTTGACGCAGTGATTGAGTAGTTGATAAGATTGGTTCGTGACGGCCTGCGCTGTAGTCATTGCAAGAGTAGGTACTCCCAACGCTGAGACTTTCCTGAGACCCCTCTCCTTCATATCCACTTTGGTTGCTAGCAACACTAGTTTGAAGCAGTGATTGAGCAGCTGATAAGACTGGTCCATGATGGCCTGCGCTGTAGTCATTGCAAACAGTGGGTTGCTCACCAAAGCTGAGACTTCCCTGCGAAGATGTTGCGGACATCAGCCCAGAGTTGTTGGCCTGTGATGTTTGCAGTGTCTTGTGTTTGGTTGCATCATATTGGGCTCTGTTGACAGACGTTGCTGACGTTCATTTATGTCTTCCGCGTTGTTGCCATGCGTGCAGATCGTGTGGCTTGAGGAAACGCTGCAGGCGGCGGCCGCCGGCGACTTGCGATCAGGAGAGTTGAACTTTGCGGACAGAGTGTTCAAGAACGAAATTGATTCGGCCATCCAGGAAACGCGGCAGGTGTGTTCCTTGCTCATTTCATGTTCTCTTAAGTGTCTTTCTGCGTGTCCTGAATGACGACACTGCACTTGGTGAAAATGAACTGGACAGTACCTTGCCATACAGACGCAGAGAAGGACTTGCTCGGCTGAGAAGCTGGCAGGTGCAACAACAAGCACTTGTAGGTGATAGATGTTGTATTAATTATCACACAAGACATGCTGGAAAGTTACACGTGCTTGCATGCAGGCGTACGATGGCATGATGTTCCGCGAGGCGCTCAAAGCGGGCTGGTACGATCTGCACAAGGCGCGAGACACCTACCGGTCCTTTGTGCAGGAGGAGGGCATGCACAAGGACCTCGCCCTGCGATTTGCCGAGGTAGGCAGGACTGATCCCTGGTTTGGCCAGCACTTGATTGTCTCAATGACCAAACAGTCAAAGACGAGACCCGTTTCTACATGTTCACTTGTTGTTGTTTCCTACAGTCCATTTATCTGCCTGGGCACTTTCGTCAAACCATGCCAGGATGAACCCCCAGCAGTGTGGCCCTGCTGGGCATCTCGGTTTCGACGCTGTGCTGGGGCCAAGCAGTGTTATCCGGAGAATGAGCCGCCGCCATGCAGGCCCAGGATTCTTAAGCTCTCACTATTTGTGGGCACATTGCCGGGGGATCCCGATATAGTGCCACAATAGTAAAAGCTTAGCGGCCTGGCCCGCATGGTGTCGTGTCATCCTCATGTTTATCGTTCCCTGGCCCTGGCAAAGCAGGTCATTGCGACATGCCAGCATCACTTGTGTCCTTCATCAAAAAGAAGATGCCCATCAGATGCGTGATCAAAGGGCCACACTGCTGGGGCCTCAGTTCAACAAGATCTGCAGCACATCCTGCTTAAAATGAGTGTGCATCTGCATGACAGCAGCCTCTGAGGACCGAAATGAGGAGTGCCAACAAAAACAGCTCAAGCCAGCGCTACTTGTGCATCATGTATTGTGCGGTTGCTAGGCAGAGTCCATTTGTTCTTCTCTGAGAGGGGTGTCGGTAAAATGGCGCGCATCTGATGGAGGCTGCTGTGCAGGTGTCCACGCTGCTCATAACGCCCATCTGCCCGCACACATGCGACCACATCTGGCGCAACATCCTGGGCAGAAAGGGCAGCGCTCTCACAGCCGGCTTCCCTGTTGGTGGCGAGCCCGACTTTGGGATCAGGTGTGCCTTCCCCAACCCAGTAACCATAAGGTATACCAGGCTATTTGAAAGTGGGGGAAGTCATGTGTGGGGTGGATTTCATCCACCACATACAAACTTTCCTTACTTTCCTGTAGCACAGTGTTTTGACACTCGTAGTGTCCGTAATCATCCCATATGGATGATAGGTGGCAATCTGCCCAACACTATGGAAACATCGCAGCCATCAAGGTGACTACATTGACGACCTCTGTGGCATATTGACACACGGATGTCTCGCTGACACGTGTAGAAATAAAAGCCGGCATTCCTCTCCTTGTTTAGCACAGGAGTGAGTGTGGCATGGCATGTGCAGGTGGGCGGCTGAGTATCTGGTGGAGGAGGTGACCACGCTGCGCAAGGGCATCGAGAAAGCCGAGGCGCCGCCAAAGAAGAAGGGCGGTGGACAGCAGGCGCCGCCTCCCAAGGTGCAGCCTTTGGGCTCAAGCTTCCTCAGAAAAATTTTCCAAGTACATTGTCTTGAAGGCTTGCCACATTGCCACAAGACATCACCCTGACCTTTCTGCACCCATGGTGGGTGCATGGTGGGTGCAATGAGGTTTTCGGAGGCTTCTCCGGTGAAACTGGAAGGCATGTTGAGTTCCTGCCACCTGATTAGGAAGGCTTCATGAGCGCTGCTTGCACTAGGAGCAGCCTTCAGCAACACGCAACTCGTCCCATTCTTTTCCCAGTCCATCTTTGTCTTTTCCATTCGCAAGAATCCTGCGCAAAGTGGAATCCAGGAAGTGACTCCAGTGTCAGGAAGCCCTCCGAGATGTGGAATGGGTTCATAATGTTGAGGGGACCATGTGCGCTTCCTACAAGGGCATAGACTCATGCAAGGGCAAGGTTGCAGGACAAATGTGTCCCAGATGTTCCATCCTGGATAGCTGGCAGATGTGTTTGACCTTGACCTGCTATTTCTTGCACAGGTGGTGCGTGCGGATGTGTATGTGGCAGAGCGCTACGGCGGCTGGCAGGAGGTGGCCCTGAACTCTCTCAAGGCACAGTTTGACGCAGCCACCAAGGGGTTCCGGGGCGAGATGAAGGACGTGCAGAATGCGGTGACCGAGGCTGTGAAGGCCAGCGGCACTGCAGGCGCCCTCAATGACAAGGCACTCAAGGGCCTTGTCATCCCCTTCGCAAAGCTCAAAGCCGATGAGGCCACCAAGGGCGGCCTTCAGGTGAGCTTTGTCTGCCTGTTCCTTTTAAGAAATACTCTAATGCGCAGCCTGACGACTCATAAGAGGACTGTCTGTGCGTCTGTCTTATCGTTTTTTGCGCATGTACTACTCCTTTTCCTCGGAGCTTGTGTCCACATGAGGATCTGTGCATCGGCCTGGGTGTCTGAGTTTCCAGAAGTTAGTTCTTTGCTCTTGATTTGCTCTATGTACTTGGTTAAGTGCTGTTGGCTGGACGTGGTGGGCATGCCCCAGACAGTCTTGATTACAGCTCAGCTCTACTGGCCCAGAACATTGTCGTCCAGTGAGCACAGTGCTGATGGCTGGCATGTGCCGGCAGGTGCTGGACGTGAAGCTGCCCTTTGACGAGGCCAAGCTGCTGCGCGAGAATGCAGAGTACATCAAGCGCAAGCTCAATCTGCAGCACCTGGAAATTCATGCGGCCACCGAGGCAGCTGCTGCCGAGCAGGAGAAGCCGCGCATCCTCGATGCACGCCCTGGCACCCCTATAGCCATATTCAGCAGCTGATTGAATGCATTACAGTTTGCTTGGGAAGGATGATTGGAACAGTCTCTGTGTGTGTCAAATACTTTCAAGCTTGAAACTTAAGTGGGTTCCTAAGCATGGCTCCGAAAATTGTTCAAACACTGTCTATAGATCTAGAGGCCTCAGACACACCGAGAATGTTTCTGGCCGTGCTTGTGCAATCCTTTTCCATGTGCTGAGGGACTGTGTGCAGCTTCTTTGGGTATCTGACTTACAAGTGAGCATGTGCCCAAATGACATGCTCTCTGACACCAAATTGGCCACACAGGGAGTGGGAGATGCCCACGCACTGGAATGTCCTTGCAATATTGCTAGCTCTGCGCAGAGCATGCTGACACTGTCGATACAAACAGCTCTCCCATCACACTTCAGCTTCTCCGAATATTTGAATACATTAGAGTGACAATGGTAGGTAGCCCTCAGGAGTAATATCTCAACAATAACGTTGCAGATTTGCAGGCGCATCCTCCAGACTTGCACTGTGCAGTGCGATCTGTCTGCATTCTTCACTATGCAAGAGCAGCATGCAAAAATTCAAGCTTCAGTGATCTCATACCAGCATACATACACAGTCATCAAAGGTGCCCACTGAAGACTTCATGTTCCGATCTTCTTAAGGAACTCAAAGTGCGCCTCCAAAACTTGATGTGGTGCCTCCACCTGAGGATAGTGGCCAACATGTGCAGCCAGAAGGTGCACTCTAGCACTCGGTACAATCTCCCTGTACCTGCATCAAACATATAGCACACCTCAGTGGGATTTCATGTACCTTCCGATGTGCATGCTGCAATCAGGTAGCCAATCACCGCATGGCAACAGGGCAAACTGAAAGTGCAGAGTTCGCACCCCTCAGCTGCATGTAGACCGCTGATGGGGTCCGCCGGGCCATTTATGAGCACCAAGGGCACCTCTGTGTTCTGCAGTGCCCCCACCCAGCGGTCCCTGTGTTCCAGTCGCTCTGGAATATATTTTATCAGCCTGCGCAGCCACAAGCAGTGCATGTCAAGGACCTTGCGGGCAGACCGCTGGCGTGTGCCATACTCATCTGCCTGCCAGCACAGGTGCTGTGTGACACAACGGAGATATCAAAAAACAGACCCAAAAAAACAAAGGTGTCTGACATTTGCACTCGCACAGATGCCGCAACATGTTCAACTGTGCCGTGCCAGGAAAGACAAGACAGCATAGCTGCGCACCATCTGCATTCTAACTACACCATGGGGCTCATGCATGTTTTGAACGGATTCGACAATTTTGGATGCAAAGCTCCATGAAGATAATCTTTTGCCAGCCCGGGGGAGAAAGAGCCCAGCAATACCAGCAACCGACAAGTGACAGGGTCAACAGAGGGCCAGGTCTGGCGTGATGCTCACTCATGGAGAATGAGGTTGCCGCCATTGAAGGTGAGCGCTGCATAGGTGTTACGGAGGAACCGCTCGCTGGGCGGAGTTGCAGGGCCGAAGACAGCAGTCATCGAGTCGGCAAAGCGCTTGTAACGCACAAGCGGGCCCATCAGGGGGCCAATATAGGCGTTGCCCAGCAGGCGCTGCTGCAGCAGCGGCCGGTGCAGCTCCGGCAGCAGACCCCCATTCAGGAACGCCATCGACTGCAGCTCCAGCCCCTCACCCTTGCCCCCTATTTCTCCATAAGGTAACATGTAGTTATAAGGGGTCCTTTTGTCAACAATATTCAGAAGGCATCACTGCATGCACCGGAGGTCTGCCAATCCAACTCATGCATGCACTCATTGCCCTTCAGGAATGCCACAGACAGCAGCTCCAGCCCCTCACTCTTGCCCCCTAAAGGTAACATGTGTTCATAATGGGTCCTCTTGTTAACAATATTCAGAGGCATCAGTGCCTGCAGTGGAGGTCGGCCAAAACCCAATCATGCATGCACTCATTGTCCACACAAGGCTGACATGCGTCACACCTGAAACCTCCACTTCCCATCTGTGTGACAACCCCCTGGATTGGGGTTGGGAGGAGGACTTGGGCATGTGTTTTCGGTGATTTTGTATTCTCTTGCGTTCAGCCTCTTATCAATATACTGTGGCAAGAGACGTCTGCACAGAGGGCCCATGGACTGACCGGTCAAGCCGGCCTCAGACTGCCGGGCGTTGTGCCGCGCAAGGAGTTCCTGTGCGACAGTGTCTCCTACATCGTGTGCCAGCACATGCACACTGGCCACCCCCAGGTGCATCAAAAGTCGCTCCGCCACATCTGCATAGGTGTGGATGGTGTACGGGGATGGCTCCAAACCCCTGGGCTTGTCGCTGAAACCATAGCCTGCGCACAGAACATACCATCAGCATCTCGGCTAGGACAGCCAAAAAAAAAGCAGCCAATGAAGAGCAGCGGGTGATTGGCATCGGAAGGACCAAAGCGCTCTTAGCGTGTACTTCTGGACCTGGATAGTCGAAAGCAATTACGCGGCTGAATCTGGTCAGAAGCTTCTCGAGGAATGCTCCCTGGAAGTCTGCTGAGCAGGATGGGAAGCCATGCAGCAGCAAGAGGCTATCCGTGGACGTGCTTTCCTTGCTGTCAGCTCTGCTGCCGGGTTCTGAGTTCAGATCCACATAAAAGACGCTCAACTGCCTGCGCGAGGGAACCAAGATCATCAGCATACCCAGCAAAGTCAGTAAATTCCGCTGATGCAGACGACAATTCCTGATACTTTTGTTGTCACGATCTGGTCAGTGCCTACCTCAAATGCTTAGCATCTGTGAACACGTAATATTTCCCCAAAGCTCGCCAAGCTTGCAGATCTGGTGAGAGCGATCTAGTGTTAAATGCGCTGTTCCACACAGAAAAGGGATGCGCTGGGAAAAGGGGAAAAATTGTGCCCAGCGCAACGACTTGGGCTGCTGCGAAGAGAGAGTTGGTGGAGAGCATTGCTGACAAAGCAATGCGTCAATCCTCAATACCAGCGCTCCAGTTATCAATATGACATGGACGCGCTTGATCAATAATTGGCTTTTATGAAGATCTTATGAGCGCTTTCTCAGCAGGCCAGCGCGTCACGCTCTGCAAGATCGTCAATTAACCAAAAGAGAAAGGGAATGACTTTCAAAAGCCAGAAGCTGATGTCTGCCTGTGCAAACTTCTGTTCACTAGCTTCCAATGTACGGGAGATTGATCCAGCAATACTGCATGCAGAAATTTTCTTCCAAATGTGCAATGATCACATGAGGGGCACATGAAGCTTTCACGTGAGCACCGTTGAGCTTACTTAGGCTCTGGATTTTAAAAGCATCCGACCTGCTGCATCCGACGAATCTTTGATTTGGGACAAACACCGACTCTGGGCGTCGGTGACCGCACTGCGTAAGTATACATATAGGGAGAGGGGGATGGCAGCTGAAGCTCGATGGAAATGGGCTCTGGATAGGGTAAGCAATTCCTCTCGAGACTTAATCACCCAGTGATCCTTGTCTGCAGCGTGCAACTAGAGAATGATACCATCAGATGTCAGATCTAACATCTGTAATTTCAGTGCACTGGTTTGCGATAAGGGGGAGATGGTAAGTGGTGTCCAAGAGGATCGTTCCGCAGACATGCTTTCCTGTTTGTCACAAGCAGGTGAAAAGGGGTCTGATGTTGTCCAACAAGTTGGATACACTGAGAGACATGACCCTTGATAGCCATATCGACCCTTCATCTTTGAAAAAAGTTAGAGACCTCGGGGCTGGTGCCTTTGCAACTGGTGAGCGCACGTGGGCTTATTGGGATCCGGCCCTTTCGCTTGTCCTGTTGCATGGTGCAGGCTTTCTTAAATTGATATACAACTGTTGTAGCTACACACGACAGGCTTGTTTTGTTCTCGCTTCGCCTAAGTTGGTGGAATCTGACAGGCATGCACACAACTGATTGTGCTACCTTGCAGTGGAGCTCTGCAAGTACAGGCCCCCTACAGGTGGGGAGACGCTGGTGGCTGTCAAAAGATTGCGCCCCAGCATCATCAAGAACAAAGAAGAGCTGCATAACTTTGTGGAGGAGACGAAGCTCTTGCGGAAGCTGCAACACAGGTGCAGGACCCTTCACACACCGTACATAAATGGATGCATGCATCCAGCATCAGATTAGCAGAGAGCAAAAACATGATGTATAATAGATGATCGGCGTCTAAATATAGCAGACTTGTGAAATGCACCAGTGGAATGTGCCAACATCCACTCCCGGAAGCTCGAGGAATGTGCTTTCATTCAGGAACATCACCAGGTACATCGGAGTTGGCGGGCACACAGAAGGCTCCCTGCGCAGCGCAGAGCAAGCCAAGCAAGTCCTCGACTCAATGTTCCTTGTGCAAGAATTTATTGATGGAGGAAACTTGAGAAAGCAGGTCCTTGAGCAGGTGGTGCCCTCATGCAATGTATTTTATAATATGACAAAGTGCTGAAGTCAGTCTGCAGAAGGACTTCATGGTTACTCACTCAAGACTTACATCTCGGAACTTTTTGGAATGCATGGTGGCATGTGGTAACAGGGTGCATGCTATTGTGTGGCAGATGTGCACAAATCATCTGAGGAAAAAGCACTATTCGGAAACACAGGCACTGCACTGGGCAATACAGATTGCCAAAGGTCTCAAATACCTCCACACTGCCAAGCCAATGGTGAGTGCTGTCCTCTCCCAACAAACAAATCCTGAAGCAAAGCTTGCCATGACTTAGCTCCCTTGATAGTGCTCGTGGGCGTTAATCTGTGGTGCTGGTGAGAATTGTTCACCTTCTCTGCTGGGTTCATGCATTTCTCATATGGTCTTGAAACGTCTGCTTTCAACAGGTGATCTGGCGAGATGCAAAGCTGGAGAACATCCTCATGCGTAGTACGCTGCTCCATCATGCCTTACAACCCTCCTCTAAACTAATGTGGCATGGCATGGCGAAAGACCTGAACAATATGCCCTGGATGAGCCTGAAGCTCATGACTTGTGCTGCTCCAGAGGTGGACGGTGGGAAGAACTTGGAGGCATGCTTGGCAGACTTTGGACTGTCGGCGGTGCTGCCTACGCCAGGTTCCAGCAGGAGCAGTGAACTGTGAGCCTGTCCTCTCGTGAGAACCTCTGTGGATCAAAATGCAAAAGAAACCAGTCAAGAGCTAACCACTAACATGTTAGCGAAATCCTTTTTTTCCGTGAGCTTTGTCACTGATGTGGGAATTCTGCTGATCACAGAGAGCCGTTGGCGCTCCTCTGTTCAGCTTTCTAGTCTGCATCAGAGCAAAGAGCATGTGCTTGGGTGTGCATGCCAGGCGACAATGTGTGAGGGAGAGCCGCAGCACAGGTAATCTTGCACTGGACAACTTGTCCATGTCCTTGGACGACATCCTGGAGGGGCATAAGCTTGAGGTGGACTCTACAGAGTAAGGCACTCTCAGCAGCCCTTTCCCCAAAACTTGCACGACGTGCTCACATGTCATGTCACATGCGCATGCGCATGCGCCAGACACTCATCTTCCTGAGGTTGCTTGCGATTTCCCTTGGGGGCAGCTGCATGGTGGTGTTATGGTATGGAGTAGATTATGAAAGAGCATCATGCCTGTCAACCTGCAGGTCAATGAAACTTCCAGGGGATGGGGCTGTGTTTGAGATGACAGGGAAGACGGGTTCTTATTTCTACATGGCGCCAGAGGTGGCCAATGAGCAGCCCTACAATGAAAAGGCAAGCATGGGTTTAGCTTCGATCTGACCACACAGATGCAGGAGGCTTTTATGCAGGCCTTTTTGCGCCTGCATTGGCGCTGCCTTCATATTGCATGCCTCTTGCCTGACAATGGTAATATCACTGCGGTCATATTACATCATGTCCATGTATGCATGCAGGCGGATGTGTTCTCATTTGGCTGCATATTGTACGAGCTCTTCGTTGGCGCCATCACATCGCAACTGGTTATAGGCCCTTCTGGCAACGTGCACGCAGCAGAACTGTACGCTGCCAAGGTGACTTCCGTTCCCACAGAAGGCTCCCTGTTGTATTTTCATGAGTCAGCCATGTACCTCTATGCGCACTCTCAGCGCACGGCATACTCTGGTGATGTGTGGCTGAGTTCCACTTTCCAGTGGACCAACTCTTAACAGGCCTGCTTGAACCTGCTGTCTTTAAAGCACACAGATGCTGCTGCACCACTAGTCAAGACATCAAATTAGGATTGAGAGGGGCATGGCTGCCTGTTCCCATGGCCGCATGGAACTACCATAGACCAGATAGAAGCCCTTTTGAGAATGGTGCGGCGCTGTTGACAGGTCGCAGCCGGCTACAGGCGGCCACTGCCTGCCTTCCTGCCGGAGGAGCTGCGCGAGCTCATCAGCGAGTGCTGGGCCCAGGACATGCGCGCGCGGCCCAGCATGGCGCAGGCTCTGCACCGGCTTCAGGACATCGATAGCCTGGGCCTGCTCGACAAGAAGGGCTCCAAGAAGGGCAAGCAAATTGTTGCTGGCGCCAAGCATGCAGTCAACGGTGTGGCTGCAGAGTTGCCGGTGGGGCGGCATCGGGGCGGCTCGGCTGCAAGCGCTGACCCTGCCAGTGGCAAAAAGAAGAAGTGCATTGTCATGTAATGATGCTGTCAGTTCAAAGGTCTTTCCTGAAGGCAGCTGCCACTCCTGTCTCTACATCTTTTCAGGTCAATGAATGCATCTTGCATGTGGTGGGGCCAGACCTGCCAACGCGGCGCCCCACCATTGATATTACTAGCAGAGTAAATTTGTTTTGCTGGAATGAATGGCACATTTTGAAGTTCCAGCTGAAGTCACATGTAGTGATTCTCTGAGAGTGTTGGGAGTAACGATTGATGTCGCACCGCGAGCATGAAGAATGATATTTTTTTCCTTCTCACGGATATATGTGTGAGATCTGAATGATGAGAAGGCCCATATCATTCCGAGGAGATGATGTTGTGTGTTGCAGCATCCTATTCGTGGCCATGAAGTTGAAATTGAGCGGTCCAGGACTTGACAGATGTAAGTGCTTGACAGATCAGGCACATGCAAGGAAGTGACAGGTATTTACTTCACCAGGGAAATGGCCTTGGGGCACCCTCAGAATGTTGTGGTCTTGTTGATAGGGCACCTCATTCCAGCTGATTAGCTGCAAGCAACTGATACAAAATTTCAGGGAGCTAACGTCTGTTTTTGCACCTCTCAGAGGTGCGCATTTCCATGGTGTGAGTTCAAAACTTCGCATTTTCTCAAAGGCATTATGTACTATTAGCTGGCCATATCAGATATTTCAAGCATCTGTACCAGTGTGCTGTGATTGCATTTGTAAGGCTAATGAAGGCATGTCAGTCAGTCAGTCAGTCAGTTGATTACATCTTTTCCAGCCACCTAGGGCTGATCAGATGTCTGGCTCTGATCGTCAGAGTCAGCACCCAGCATGGCATCCATACATTCAGAGTCAGTACTGCTCAAGATCCTCACTTTCTCCTTCTTCCGGGTGGCCCTCCTCTCCTTCATCATCTGGATCCCCCTCATCTCCTTCTTCCATCCCATCTTGCTCCTCTTCCTGCACAGTGTAGCCGCGCAGCTTGCTACTAGCCTCGGGTCTGGTGAATCAAATGAGCATATTAACTGTAGCAGCAGCGTGCTGAAACTGTGTGAGTACCTCTTCCTCCTCTGTCATCTCGTCATCACCATCATCATCCCCTTCGTCCTCTTCCTCTGCCTGGTTTTGTTGGGGAACACCCAGGGGCGTTTCGCCCCTCTTGTAGTCGCGGATGGCTTGCCACTGCCAAAAATCATAAATTAATGTTACAAGACCCCTGAGAGCACTTCTGGATGAGAAGCAAGGCAAAATCGGCTTCATGGTTGAACATGTGCATTACATAATTTCATCTTGCATTGAACTGATCACAAATTGATGCTGAGGTGTGCAGCAAGCACCTTCCCCTTCAGTTCTTCCTCCTTCTTTGCCAGTAAGGACTCTTCATTGGGCTTGCTTGCTATGTCCTCCAAAATTTTCGGTGTTATGCTTGGTATCAAAAACATCTGGCTCTAGCAGAGAAAGACCATGCACCAGATCCGTTCAGTGATGGCCCGATGCTCATTAGCTTGCCGGTGAGAAAAAATTCACGGCAGAATGTCAAAGTTCGTGTATTCCGTTGTGTTGTTATAATTTTGAGCCTCAAACAAGATTCCAGACCGCTGAAATGCAGCCAAAGCGATTAATGAAGCTGGGCTTCCGCACGTGTCAGCATCCTGGCTATCACGTGGCCAGAAAATGAAGCAGGAGAAGCCACAAGAGACGATGCTCAATCACCAACAAATGAAGGTCATCATCTTCACATATAATCCTCAATTCTGTTCAATTTGAGACCTGGACTTAGTTCGCGCTTTATTTAACAAGAGATCTACCGCAATGGGAATTTGTAGTCTGCTGCTTATTCTTCAAATGGGAAGATAGAGTGAGAGGTGCGGAGAAGCAATTTGAATAATTATATTGATTCCAACAGTGAAATCCACTAGGGACGCCGAGTCGGCCCGCAAATGGGGAAAGAAAAGAAAGAGAAGCATAAGAAGGACAAGGACAAGAAGCGAAGAAGGGACCACGATGGGGATGAAGAGCGCAATCGTGAGAAGGCTCTAAAAATGGTGGGTTTGTCCGTCCTGCCACTGCCTCTCTCACGATGAGCTTTACACTGTGCATCTGCTTCTCCTCGAGTTGCAGTGCGAGCTTCAGGCCTACTGCTGACTCTACCTTATGATTGTGGAGCAGTTTGAAGGGTTTAGGGGTTTAGCGAGAGCTGTTCTATCAATATCAAGAGCTTTACAGGACATTGGCATGCTAAAGTAAGTGAGCAACTTACTGGTGGGTTGCAGGCCAAAAAGGTGATGAAGAACCTTGAGAAGGGTGGTGCAGCGGGGCACGGGTACACCAACGCGGAAAATCCGTTTGGGGATGCCAAAGTCTCAGAGCGCTTTGTGTGGGGAAAGAAAATTGAGAAGCAGCTGCAGGAGGGTGCAGATGTGCGCGAGCTCACCTCCAAGGCAGAGAGGAAGCGGCAAGAGGAGCGCTTGGTGTGTTCTGAATTGATAAACAATATCGTATTATGCAATCACAATGACTGGCTTTAATCACCTTGACAGATGGCAATAGCTCGTGATTTGTCAAAACCAGCCAACACAAGTGCTTGCCAATCAATAATGCCAGCGAAGTTTTCTCCAGCACGTTGGTGTTTGTTGTTTAATCTTTTGCATGTGGATAACTGGTCTGTACATGGCTCATGGTGAAATGTGGCACAGGCGGAGATAGAGAAAGTGAGGAAGCGACGAGAGGAGCGGGCAGCAGAACGGGCGCTGCAAGAGGAGGAGCTCAGCATTATGCAGCGTGAGCGTGCTGTCCTAGAGGGCATAGAGATGGAGGCCAAAGAGGAGGAGGTGCAGTTTCCCTGCCCCTTCAATCAGTTGCCACGACCAATGATCCTCCAGGCTCTCCGTCTGCACACATTTTGCGCGACATTCTGCGGTGTTTCAATTACCATGTCACTCCAGTTCTGCCGTGGATGCAAGGACGTCCCAATGCAGCTATTTTTCTAAGCAGACTTCCCTCTCCAACATGCACAGATAAGAATTGTTAGACGGAGCAGAAGCCAGCAACTCTTTGCAAAATCTGGGGCTCTGGGGACCATTGCGTGGATGGAAGATTGATTTTTAGAGCTGCGTATCTAAGATGATAGCTGACCCATCTGATGAGACCATCGACATAATTTTCCTGATTCGTGCAGTTCCACCTGGAGACGGCAAAGCGGCGGGCGCAGCAGCGCATGCGCGAGGGCCGCGCGAAACCGATCGATGCGCTGGCCGTCAACCTTTTTCTGATGGAGGAGTTCGATGTCAACATGACCGCCCCCTACTCCGTCTTCATCGGCCTCTCTCTGGAGGATGTGGAGGAGCTGCGCGATGACATCAAGGGCTACCAGGTGCGCGCAGCACGCTCTTGTATTCTTGCACATGTGACCTTTCGAGAAATTCATGGCCTTGGACGTATTTGGGGAAAATGTGCACATCTGGAGGGTGGCAAACTACAACGCTGTTAGTATGCATTCAAGCGGAAGCATCTGCCACAAGAGGGATATTTTGAAGTCCTGCTAGCCGGCTGCTCTGGGTTCCTTATGAGCTTGAGGAGAGGAGCAGGACTCTGCCTCATAGCACCTGCGCTTCTGGCACTCTTGCTTCTTCTGCTTGGGTCTGTCAGGCTCTCTGGTGCAGCCAGCTGGCAGCTTCTACGCTCCCTCGCAGGTGTAAACCAATACCGATAGCAAAGAAGCGAGGCAAGCACTTCTGCGCTTCCAGCATAGCCATGTCAGGGTGAAGGACTGGTGTTCGACAGACTTGTGCGCACTGCGCAGGCGCTGGACTCGAAGGATGCAGTGCACAAGGAATTCTGGGATGCACTAGCTGAGGTGGCGGAGGTGGAGTACGTGGAGGCGCTGCACACGGAGGAGGCCGACCGCGCGCGCATGCGCGGCGAGCCCGAGCCCGAGCACCGCAGCGAGGCCGGCCTGCACACCGCCGTCGACACCGACATCCAGATGCTCCTGGCAGGTGCGCGCTGCGCGCTTCCCTCGTTCCCGCATGCATGCTTGGTGAGGCATGGGGCGCAATCAAGGGAGCGGAGACTAAGCCTTGCAATTTCTTGGCTGAAGAGCATGACCGAGAACAGTGAGCGTTATTCATCAGCGTGACCATGGCGCCTCCCAGCACTGTGGTTATGCTGTGAGGGCTGGCGTGATCAAGCAGAGTCAAGATCTGGAGCACCTGCTAACATCAAACGTGAATCTAGATTGAAACTTTCCTTACATGGCCTGGTCTTTCGCAAGCCCATCAGTTGCTTGCGGGCAGGCTTCATTGCAGAAGCTGATCAGTCGGCATTTTGGGCTCCCCCCAGTAATGTGTGTATCTGTTTGGCTGTGAAGGCAGTCGTGTACCACTTCTAATAATAATTAGACGCTGACTGGAAGCCCGTGCACTCGTGCAGGCAAATCGCACAGGGAGCTGGTGGAGATGGAGGAGGGGATCCAGGCGCAGCTAGACGGCGGCGATGCAGCCGACCCGGAGTTTCTGGCGGCCGTGCTCAAGCGCCTGACGCTGGCCAAGGCCAAGGCGCGGCTGCGTGAGATCCACGAGGACCTCCTGCGCAAGCACCTCGACCGAATCGTCACTGCTCCCGACAGGGCCGAAGACATCGCCGCTGCCATGGGCTGGGCCGACGAGGACAAGGTGAGCGGTTCTCAGCAGTTGTTCCTGGGCACGGAATGAAGCACCGCAGAGGCCAGCGTTTGGCAGCGAGAGGCAGCAATATTTTGTAATGATGCACACTTCATGATGTCCGGCCCACTTTCAAGGGTGCTAGTGGCGGTTTGACACAGAGCTGGACTCAGCGGTGAATGGCAGCAAGGTTCTTGCTTTTCTGCGCTCCTGTTGATGTCCGATCTGATGTGACAACTGCTCCTGCAGGTTGCAGCCTCTGTGGCATGCCTTGCTAATGTTCTGAACTGTTTGGGAGCTTATCTTGCTCATACTTAGAAGGGGCATCTGCACATGCACAGGCCCAGGCGCCGCCAGAAAGGGACGAGGCCGAGATCGAGTTGGAGGAAGACATGGAGGCTCAAGAGGCGGCGGCAAGGCTGGAGCCAGCCGAGCCAAAACAGGTGGAGCCTGAAGAGGAGGAGTACGAGGAACCAGAGGAGGAGAACGTGGGGCAGTGGTCGCCACGGCCGCTCGAGCCGGAGCATGTGGTCGGCCAGGATGTCATTCCCGAAGAGGAGGACGCTCGCCTGCTGGACCTGCTCAGAAAGAAGGTGAGACCCCCTGTGGGTACCATATTTTTATTTTATATTTTAGGGTTTAGGGTTTATAAATATAAAGGGTACCATCCTCAGACAGAACATCAAATGCCTTCTGCAAGTTGTGCTCCTGGGTTGGAGGTGGCTCCACGCGCCCTTTCTTGTCAGGCTGTCATGAGGCAAGGCTGGCGACAGGCACAGAGAGGCCCTGACAAATTCAGGTTAGGTACTTCTCAGCGAGATCAAGACATTTCTGTCTTCACCTGGTTGAGAAGCAGCTCACCTGTACTCTGTGACCTGAGCATACATGATCCAATTTATTGTTACACTGCACGCAAGTGTGTACTGGGGTTGCCGCATCCTGGGCGCCAAGCTCGGTCCTTGCTTGTTCTCACAGCACCCTCAGTGGAGTAGGGGGAGGACGGTCTGTTGTCCTTTCATCTCTTCTGAAGCGTCCGGACACCTATGTGTGTGCGCAGGTGAAGTACCATGCTGCGCAGCAGTTCAGCCGAGCAGCCATGCAGGCGGCCGCTCAGCGCAGCGGCGGCGCCAGTGCTTCCGACCGCGCCTACCAGGTGACCAGCCCCCCTGGATTTAGGGTTTAGAATACCGAAAGACCCTAGGGTTCAGGGTTTCTCTCAGCTTCTTCCATGTTTCTGCCCTGATGGCTCTGCATGTAGCGCTTGGAATTCGCCGGCCTGCTGAGACTGCCATGTGCAAGGAGTTCAATGCACTTGCCATTTGAAGCATTGGCAGTGTGCCTGGTTTCCAGCTCCATTGGAAGTCAGATGGTGACACCTGTCGCTGCACCTGCCTGTTGTAGGACATGCTGCAGGATTCAACCACAGCGGGAGGCGTGCACCCCATGATGCGCCTCATTGCCGACGCCGCGCCGCAGAAGGGAGAGATTGCTATGCGCTCCGGCCAGGTCGCTGAGGCGCGTCCCTTTCCCCCACCTACAAAATTATTATAAAATTATTTTAGGGTCAGGGTCAGGGTTTAGGGTTCCCCCCACCTGCTCGCACATGGAATGGAGTGTCCCTGGCAATGTCGCAGTGGACCTGCGGAACGTTGCCAAGGCGGCTTGCACCATACTGTGACATGATTCATTCATTTGTTGGGCATAATTTTTTTTCCAGATATGTGTGATCTGTGAATCGTGAAGAATGGAGGGATGTCATTAGGGTGCTGCTAGACGCTCCTAATCCAGAAGGACTGGAAAATGTGGAATGTTAGTAATGATCATACATCTGTGATGGACCATTGAAGATAGTGGGACATCGTATCACAGGTGGATGATGCGGAGACACAGCGATTCAAGGCGGCATCAGCGCGGCTCATGGGCGACATGAACGATGCGGGCGATGCGCCCTTCAGGGGAGAGGTACAGCTGGATTCCAAGGTGACCACTCTCTGCCACGTGCCCCCAATTCTGCTTCGCGCGCCCAGTGCAAATTTCCTCTTCCTCTGTGCCGTGCAACTCCAGCCTACCTGGGAACCTGGTGAAAGTCTTCGTACCTGATTGCTCTTCTACAGTTATTGCTGCCATTGTGTATCAATTTGACATGGCTCCCTGCCTCGCTTTTTCTCAGAGGCACCTTCAGTGTCACACCCACTCCGGACTTCTCTGCGTGAGGGCAGTTTTATGAGTTGCATTGGTGCAAGATGCAGATCAGGCAGGTGCCGACATGTGCGCGCATGCGTGCGCAGGTGTACTGGTGGAACGAGAAGTACCGGCCGCGCAAGCCCAAGTACTTCAACCGCGTGCACACGGGGTACGAGTGGAACAAGTACAACCAGACGCACTACGACCATGACAACCCCCCTCCAAAGGTGGTCCAGGGCTATAAGTTCAACATCTTCTACCCCGACCTCATCAACAAGGACGAGGCCCCCACCTACTCCCTCGAAAAGGTGCCCTCAAATTTTCATCGTGTCTCTTTGTATTGTGCTCATGATTGGGCCTGGGGTGCCATGAGTCCGGGACATCTCATCCTGCTCCAGGCGGACAGATGTGCCACAGACTTGGTCATGGTCACTCCCCCAGCCAGAGCTCATATGAGGTGTTGCTTTGCTGTCTCCTGTGTCTGCTGGTGTCCTGGAGGCCCATGCAACTCTGGTTATGCCAGCTAATCAGGAGCAGTGTATGAACAAACAAAACTAAGATTATGGCCTCCTCCTCACCGAGAAGGCGCTGTCTGCCTCACGTGCAGGTGGCATAATGCTTTATCATGCCGCAGCCGAATAGGATTCCGCAGCTCCTGCCAGCTGTTTGGCCTATCACAGTGTCAATCGTTGCTCGGGACTGATTCTTTGATTGTCATTAGCCACCTCGAATATGGAATGACTTGTGTGGTTTGCATGACAGGACCCGGATGCGGATGAGCATGGCAGCACATGCCTGCTCATCTTCCACGCTGGGCCGCCATACGAGGACACCGCCTTCAAGATCCTCAACAAAGAGTGGGAGTACAGCCACAAGAAGGGCTTCAAGTCCACGTTCGAGCGCGGCATCCTCCACCTCTACTTCAACTTCAAGCGCAACCGCTACCGCAGATAGCTGGCAGCATTGCGTGCTGCTGAAGCCTGCTCTCTGTTTCTCTGCTGGGCACATTGAAACAACGCACAGTCGGCTGAGTTTGCCAACCGCATGTGCATCTTGTTGGGCTGGTCAGGCAAGCATATGAGATGGCTGGTTCTACGCATTGCAAGGACAAAGCAGCTGTGAGTGCACTGGCCACTGTCCATGGAGTTGAGAGTTGATGTAGTTACTATGATTTACTGCAGCATTTTGCAAGATGCATATCTGCACAAATTTGGGAGTGAGTGCAGTGGAGGCATTTTGTTTGCTCCCAATTATAAGTAAATAATTTATAGAATTTTCACAGGCTGTGTCACACTGTCGAGTGTGCTCATACCATGTGGGGTCCAGGGGAATAACAGAAGCACTGCTTCGGGAGCAGAGTATCGATACCATCATTCATCTGGAACATGTCAGTTTCTTATGCTGACTTACAAGTGAAGATGAAGGGGACACAAGAGTGGTGAAGTTATTCTGCATATCAGCATTGTGTTACAATACCTTAAGAAGGTCATTGCATGGCAGTCTCTCAGTCATCATCCGTTCAAATTTCAGCAGGACTTCATTTCCACACAATTCTTGCATTGTTTCTAACATCAATGCATCAATAGCACGAACATTGCAGAAATGCCTGCAGAACTCCTGCAAGCCTGACATGTGTACACTCCAGGAAGACACATGCCCCAAATGGGCCAAGTAACATCACAAAATATCAGCAAAACTTGCACCCTCACATTGAAGTGGTCACCAAACATCGCTTATCCACACCAATCATCTCTAAATCCAAGAATCAGCAGTTGCAGATCAAAACCATATTGTACAATACCTGAGTTCTTCACCATTCGTCTGCTTTTCATCACCCAAAAGTTTTGATTTCCAAGGCTTCAAAGTTCATGGGGTCTGAATACAGTGGAAAATTGTGCAGAAAACCAACATGACCAGGACTTCTAAAATTCAGTCCTCGTCAACAAACTTGCCGGAGCCCTCGTTGATGGCGGCCAGGAAGGGAAGGACAACTCCGAACACCAGGATGATGGCATCAACGTCCTTCAGGGGGATACCGGTCTGCAGCACAGCAAAACATATGTCTCAGCAGTAGCGCTAACACACCATCACACAATGCCTCCCACAGACTGCCTCACATGACCAGACAGAAACACAGCCCACCCTTTTCCTACACAAGCACCGGTCTACAAGACCTCATCTGAAACCAACCAAAAAAAAATGGGAAGCCCTCAAGCCTATTGGAACATTGGATCACATCAATCAGGCAATCTCTGTGTTGGAGAATGGGAGCTGGAATGTGTGCGATGCACGCATAAGCACAGCACTTCAGCAGTAAGGCCTTGTCGACCAGTTCCTGTGCTGCGTTCTACCCATTCAATTTTCCAGGATTCTTTGCCAAGAAAAAGACCGCATGGAGCTCACCTCAACATTGAGCTGTCCAAGGATGCCCTTGCCGGTGACACCCTCACCGATGAGGGAGGCAGCAAAGCCCAGCTGCGCGAGGCGGCCGGCGAACAGCTCGTTGGCCTTGGTGAAGCCGAGGCCCTTGATGCCGCCAAAGAACTTGCCGGGGGTCGCCAGGGACACCTTGGAGTCCTGCAGGGCGCCCTTAGGCCGCTCTGTCAGCTCCTCCTCATCGGGCACGAAAGTTCCCTGTGTGGCAGAACGCTGGGGAGTATGTCAGCGGAGGACACCAGTGACAGGGTTGTGTTCATGCTGTGACTGATCCCAATGACGCATGGCTATGTTCATGCAAGGAGCTGCCCGAAAATTGGGATATATGGCAAGGCACACACTGAGAATGAGCATGCTCAAGGCTTTACAGACTAAGGGCAGCAGTGACATGGGAGAGTTCATGGCAGAGTTCATCCTTTAGCTCAGGATATGTTGCTGATCCAGTGCACGCCATCAGGGTTACAGCCAAGTTGAGGAGTTATAAAACTGCTGACCTTGGCAGGGAGGAGAGCAGCAATGAGGTTGAAGGCAATGATGAAGAGGACCAGGCCATCAAGGTCCTGGATGGGCAGGCCTGTCTCAAAACCCAGCTGCTGCAGTGCACCCTTCCCTGTGAGGAGCTGCAACGCCAAACACAAACAAACCGTTAGATGAAAGCCCACTCAGGCATTATACAGTTCCACTGGAGTCAACGGCAGCAACTGAAGCATCATCTATGCTGTCACACTGCACATTGGCTCTGAAGGACGCTGCATGTTCTAGTTAAGGGATCACTGCAACAGGGGCCAGGAAGCACAACGCTGGAAAGAGTATTGTTCGAATGACAGTGGGCGTACCTCTCCAATGATGGAGGTGGCGATACCAATCATGGCAGCGCGGGATACAAACAGCTCATTGGACTTGGTGAAGCCCAGGCTCACGGTCTTCTCGCCAACCTTGAACTGCTGTGCCTTGATGTCCTTGCCGGCCACCAGCTTCTTGCCGGTTGCCTTTGCAATAGCTCCCTGCACAGAGAACCAGGCGTGAGATACACAGAAATACTGTCTAATCCTGAGCGCCATAGGCGACCCAACTCCTTGCCATTTTCGCATACGAATTGGCCCTGACAATAGCGTCGTGCCACGACATACAGAACTAGGATCTTGCAAAATAAAGCCGGACAGTTCCCAGCAATCGAGGCCTGTCCGGCCCCCCTTCTCACAGCAGCGTGGCTACATCAACTCTAATCCTGAAAGGGGCAGTTTACAGAGCCGAGTGCCGCTCATTGAAGCTCTTCTCTGGTCGTAAGCTGCCCACCACGGAAGGCGATGGGTCCGCCTAGCCAAGTGCAGAGGCCAAGCAGAGCAAATGCGCACCACAGCTGACAGACAAATATGCAACATGGTGTTTGTGGGAGGCTACCAAGCAAGGAAGCTGAGAGTTCCTCTCAACGCGTTGCACGTGCTCCGAACGAGGATTCGAGAACTTCCAAGTGGGGGTCCAAGATCTCACCTTTGCAGTGCGAGCCTTCAAGACGGCAGAGATCTGCAGTGCACGAGGTCCAGATGCGCGCGAGCTCGGCCGGGCTGCCAACTTCTTGCCCGACAGGAATGTCGAGGCAGTGCCGAGGGCAGAGGTGAAAGCTGCAGTCTGCATCGCGAAGTAATTCCCGAAGTATGAAAGGAAGATGTGGAAGTTGTGATTATTGGTATGCGAATCTGAGAAGTGATAGAGGCTGTTCTCGTTGAGACTGTTTATAAACTTCGCACACCGCTGTCAGAATCGACCACGTCTACTGAAGACGTGGTCACACGACAGCCCGTGAACTGGGTTAACCGTGTGGACATACCCAGAATACAGATGCATGTGCCCGCAAGCTGGAACCTCACAATGTGAATTTTAGATCATCATGTGACCTCTCCTTTTTCTAGCAGACATGACTGGTGGATTTTTCATCAATATTATTCAGACATCCCGGTGGCTGGGGGCAGAAATGTACTCCTGCCAGTGGCCACTTGCTGTCGTTGTTCTGCGTTGAACCTTCAAAGTTTGTGCAACAGGACCAACCATTTTTGAAAGAAACCTTTTCATTCGAGTCACTGACTGTCGTCTTGGGAGGTCCGGGAACCCAGACATGTACCATACATCATGCCTGGAGGGAGCAATTTTGTGATACCTTTTAAATTGTCTTCATTTAGCATTTCCTTCTTGCCTGGATACTACATGTCAGTAACATGTGTGACCTACATTCATAGCCATCTTGTAGAACGAATTGTGACCGAGGCTCAAGTGCAGGGATACACCACAGAACAGTGTGTGGTCTGCAAGCTTATTTGCCTCCCCTCACAATTAAAAGGGAAGGGATTTCCCCTACAAAGAAATCGAGCTCTATTGATTTGCACTACCGCTGCTTGGCACTCCCCTCGTTTTTTGGTCAAACAAACACTTTGAAATGAAGGCCAAGGCACCAAAAAGACTCATTTTAAGAAACCAAAATCATTTCCGTGTGCACGGAGCCCTTATCGCGAGCTGGCGGCCTTGAGCTTCTTGTAGAGGTCGTCGATCTGCTTCTGGAAGGTCTTCTGCAGCTTGTTGCGCTTGAGCTTGAAGGAGGGCGTCATGAGGTCGTTGTCTGTGGAGAAGGGCTCCGCCGTGAGGTGCACTGCAGCAATGCGCTCGAACCCCTTCAGCCGCGCCTGCTTCGCCATGGCCGCCAGCGCCTTGGTCACATGCTCTGCCGCCTGTGCCAAGTGGGACAACCATGATGACTAGTAATTGTCGCTCAATCAAGCGCTTTGTCTACCAATCAACAATCATAAGAGCACCAAAGTCCTCCCACCATGTTGCACCTGACTTGACAATATCCCTCATAGTCAGAAAAGTGATGTCTCAGAATCGGCCACAGTTCCACACGTGCATCATCTTAACCCATGGCAGTCCGGATTTGGATCACAGTGAGCACCATGTGTAGATTCGGTGTAGGATTTTGAATGCAGCTGTGCAACTACTGCACCTCAGAGGCTCAAACTTGTTCACTGCAGGAAAGCAGAGGTAGTATTTCAAATGCCCCACCTTGGGGTCTTTAACGACTGCGTCGAAGTCGCCACTGACGCCATTCTCCTTGGCCCATCCCATGAGCTCCTTCTTGTCGGGCACCACCACAGCCACCAGCGTGCTCTCATAGCTGTTGCCATACACCCAGATCTGCTCCACCGCATCGCACCCCCTGCACATGCAGCAGCACCCCTGAGCCCCATGCCCAACACATCCGCTGCAGACTGCTTCCAAGTGCCGATAAGATAGCCTTCATCTTCTGAAGTGTAAGCACCTACACAATGGAAGCTCGCCCATTCCGACATGCCATGCTCTGTGTAGTGAACAGTCTGCCTGCATCAGTGAGGAGTTCCCAGAGAGAAGCAAGCCAGCATGAGCTACAGGCAGGAGGCCGCATAGGTCCATATTGCTGTGAGCAGCTCAACCAGAGCGAACCATGCAAAGGAGATGGTGCAGGGTAAGAGTGGCTGCAAGGGACAGGAAACGAGGCTTACGCGTAGGTGTTTTCCAGGTGCTCAGCCGCAATGTACTCGCCCTGCGCGAGCTTGAACATGTTTTTGATGCGGTCCACGACCTTCAGGGCGCCGCCCGGTGTCAGCTCGCCCACATCCCCCGTGTGGAAGAACCCGTCCTCGTCTGCATAAGGGCCGGATAAATTTCATTAATTATTATGTGGCTGCTAACAAGCATGGCTGGCAGGGCAAGGCACTGGGATTGGACAGGGATGCAGCTGTGGGAGCAACCAGACAGGCATCGCCATCTGAAGCTGCCTCATCCAAAATACACCTCTTTGCGGGAGCAAGCAGGTGTACGCCAATAAAGGGCTTGGCAGCAGCATGACCAGATTCATGGCGTAGGAGAGCATGGCTGCACAGAATGCGCTCATGGAATCACACTCACCAAAGGCCTCCTCGGTCTTCTTCTTGTCCTGGTAGTAGCCGTCAAAGACGATGGGGCCGCGGAGGCAGATCTCGCCACGCGGGGGGTTGGCCAGAGGGTCGTACCCCAGCTCCTCTGACCCCTCAAACCGCAGCTCCACGCCTGCAGACACGCAGTATCGAGCAATTTGCTGATTGGAAGAGATATGTGGATCTGATGTCCTGCCCATGCTAAGCTACCCAATCCAATCAGACATGCTAAATGGTGATTTAGCATCAATTCCACATTCTAAAACCATTCCAATCACAACTCATGTCGCAGTCCTCAGACATGGGTGCATGGCTCCCATGTTAAGAGACGCTGCGCTGACCTTGCCGGCTCTGGACCCGGACCCCTGAGATAGAAAGAACGGCAAAACCCTCTGGGAAATAAGGCAAGCGGAGGGCGAGTGTGTGAGGCCCTCTTATTTGGTTGCGCATTTGCGCGTGTGCAGCAGAAAAATGGTTCTTGGATGAACTGGGTGCTCACATGCTGTGGGCGGGCCCACGGTGCCACTGTTGTCCTGCTGGGGGAGTGCAATGAAGGAGGCTGCGCACGTCTCAGTCAGCCCGTATCCCTGTGCAGAAGCCAGAGACGCCCCTCAGGCCAACAGTGCCTCCACAGGTTGCGCAGCAACAGGAAAGCTGCTGGTGTCTAGCAAGCAATGTCATGGCAGGCCATGTGGGGAACATTCTTCAGATGTTGCTAATAATTTAGCTGTTCAGGTGCGGGAGGTTCTTATAAAGTAGTCTGTGCATGCATGAAAGAGCTGAGATGGTAACCTCAAGTAGCGTGAGATTGGACAAAAAGTGGGTAGAAGGTGGGCGTGCCTGGAACACAGGGGTGCAGAGGGTGACTTTGAGGTACTCCTCAACATGGGTTGACAGAGGCGCTCCGCCGCTGACAATGAAGCGCACGCGGCCGCCGAATGCCTTCTTGAAGGTGTTGAACAGGTACTTGTCCAGCAGCGGTGTCGCCTGCGCCCCACAAACCAAACAGTTCAGAGGCACCAGAATCCTCACTTCCTGCTCTGTGGATGCTACTAGTGCATGCCGGCCGTGAAGCTTTGGTGGTTCTCGTCTGCCTTCACATCATTAATGGAGCACCTCTTGCCAATCATGCACATGGCCACGGTGGCAATATTGGCAGCAATCTATTCAAAATGCGTCTGAATACCTCTCTCACCGCCCAAACTCAAGATAGGGGCTCTGTGACTGACCCGGTTCAGGGGCACGCCAGCCTTGAGCTTGGACAGCTTCCAGCGGTAGGCGAGGCCGACGATGGTGCGCACGATCCAGGGCTTGGCCTTGAGCTTGGCCTGGATGCCGGACTGGATGCGCTCCAGCACGCGCGGCACCGCCACAAACAGCGTCGGCTTCAGCGCTGATATGTCGTCCGTCAGCTTCCTCACGTCCCCCTGCAGCGCATGTGCAGCATGATTGACCATGTAGACATGACCATACCACCAGTACATCATGAAGTTGGGCTTCTGAGCAGGAGTGACACCCATTATCCAACCATGCCCGTTATCAAGATGTTGACATTGCACTGCTCCCATAATATCTTGCCATTGGATCATGACGACAGGTCGTCAATCCCCTTTCTATGTGTTCAGGTGGAATGCAGCGAGCATTTGGCCACCATGTGCTCAGGCAGCTGCTCACCACTATGCAGTCCTTGTTGTCTGAGGGGTGGAAATACTCTCAGTACCGGTGCAATCTGCAAACCTACAAGGACGTCAAGTATCAGGAGCCAAGCGCACCTGCCAGTAGCCGATGGAGGCGCCGACGGAGAGCGCAAACTCCTCCAGGGCACGGCCGAGGATGTGGGCAAGAGTGAGGTATGAGAGCGTGCTGTCCTCCGAGCCCAGGTTGAGGCCCACCTCGCGCACAAATGTCTGCAGCGCTGCCACCGTTGACAGCACATTCTTGTGCGTCAGCACCACACCCTTTGGGTTGCCTGCACATCGAAGCAAAATTTTGATAAATAACCCGATACAGGTGACACGCCTGGAGTCATCTTCTGGCCGGATGAAATGTGGTTGCCCTCCGTGAAGTTTTTCGTGAGAAAAGCTCAATGTTGGCTGTGCACCTTCATATGGATGAGTACAACCCCTTCCCAAAGTACGCATGCCAGGTGACATTGCAATCATGCACTCTTTTTGGTGAATGTCAAAACTGACCAGGACATGAAAGACAAGTGAACTGTCCTTGGCCATGCAACAGGTGCGTGCATGGTGCCCATCTAATCAGCAAGGCGCTCCGCATGCACTTGCAGGTGGCGCAGGAACTAGTCTGTATACAGCATGTTCAACTCAAGAGGACAGACCCTGCGTCTGTTGTGATGCAGTCAGAAGATGGCGTGGGCCGCACCTGTGGTTCCAGAGGTGTACATGATGGTGGCAGGGTCCTCCGGCTTGGGGGGCACTGCCTCGGATGGCTTGCTCTTCCCCAACTTGTTGAAGTCCTCCCACTCATAAACCTTGATGCCCTGCAGCCAACATCTCACAGCTGCCGACAATCGCCCCCCAGTCTATAAAACAGTTTGCTGGCCTTTCACATGAGTCACTGAATGTTGCTGACCTGCAATACCACGGCTGCCATGCAAAGTTTCTAGATGTATCTGCAAATCAAGCACCTTGCGGGAAAAGAAAGGGTCTTTTGATGCGCATGCAGCAAGCAGTGCAGCATGCAGTATTTGCGTATGTTCAGTACTGAGATATGCATGCTATATCGGATCATGAGCTGAGAGGCACACTGACCTCCTTCTCTATGCTGGCTGCAGCATCCTTGACTGTGGGTGCATCGCCCCAGTAGACGACAGTCTTCACATTCTCCTTCACGTTCTTGGCGGCTTTGGCCAAGAACGTCAACTTGGAGGCCTCTGCAAAGATGATGGATGTCTCTGAGTGGTTGACTGTGTACTCCACAGCTGTCTCCCCAAGAGAGTCGTACAGGGGCACTGCAACGGCATAAGAGAAGGCTTCAACACTCCCACATGCTTACATCCTGGAGCAGGTCATGTTCACTCGAAACCCAGGCATGACCAGCATAGCTGGGAATGTGTCATTTTTCCACACATACATCACAGCAACTTAGGGCAATAGCATGCATGTCTTTTACTTTGACAGTACTTCAGAGAATCACACCGACATACAAAGATGAGCGATTGCAGGCCTGGATGATGAGCATCCAATTCGGGCAGTTGGGTGCGTAGATGCCCACCCTGCCTCCTGGCTTGGTGCCTGAGGCAACAACGGAGGACGCCAGAACAGCCGCCCTCTCTGCGAAAGCACATGCAAGCCTGAAGACTCCTCCACATCATACATCAATACAGAGGAAGTCAATCTGATCCTCACAGAAGAGATCTGTGTCCGTTCTGTACCAGAGATCACTGATTGCCAGCTCAACGCTTCAACACGCACCCCTCGTCTCCTTGTACGTCCAGTACTCATATGGACCCGGTTTGCCGTCTACAATCGGCCTCCATCCCAAGCATTTGCAGTCACCGTGACGCTTTACGCTCTGTTCAAACACCTCGTACAACGTTGTTGCAGCACCCTCCACACTCGGCCAACCGTCTTTCGCAGCAGTATTCCTGAGGAGAACATGATCTCTTACTAAGTCGTGTGGAATTAGGAGTACAGGAGTGAGCATCAGCAGTTGTCGTTCCTAACCAGTCAAAGTGTTTTAGGCAATCTGAATGCTTTGTCGAACGTTAGGGTGGGACCAGAAGATGCCTCATCGAAGATCACCTGTAAATTGGTGAGAGAGCATTTTTGGATCCTTCCTTGGGTTTCCCATGGCCGATGGCCACAGTGAAAGTACCTACTTGCTTTACTTGTTCAGGCATGTTGTTGTTCCCACTGCACGTTCTATGAGCGCTCAATACCTGTGCAGTACTGACAATGCAATGAAGGTGTGGCAGTATCAACGTTTGGAACTTGCCACCCCGAAGCTTTTAGGGCTCGATCTTGAAGGTCGTCGTGATGGTTCGGCACGAGCCTGGAAGCTGCAAGCCAGCTCAGGCAATGACGTAACCTACCCCCGGCTGGAAAGGAGGACAGTCGTTCGGTCTTCAAAGGAAGGAATTCCTCTTCTTTTACACATATTGCAACCCCTTTCTCCATGCATGCATATAAAATAAGAAATGCATATAAGCAAGAAATACAGATCAGCTCGATTTCCTGTTCTGCTCTCGTGGAGACTCCACTTGAAGCAGGCAACTTGATCAAGCAGAACCAACTACTCTATCATGGGCCACATAACACCTTCAACGCCATAAACCTTCTTCAAACTCATCTATTTCACTACTCATATGCATCATTCACCCATCACTCATCCTCATCTGAATCAAGCCCAAAGCCAGCCACATGAGCAACTGGCGCTTTGCGTCCTGACAGACCAAACCCCTTGGCAGCCCCCCCTTGCTGCCGTTGAGAGCCCAGAGCTCTCCCTGGCATACTAAACTGCATTGGCTGCTGCGGTGGCTGCCCTGCAGGCTGCCCATTCACACTACCCTGTGCCCCTGGTGCAACTGCATGCCGCACGATTGCCTCATGCTGCTGCCCTAACCGCTGCTGGCTGCTGGAGTGCCTGTTTGGCGCTGCCTGCGAAAAGCTGAATCCGCTGAAGGCAGCCGGAGCCGGCTCGGATGGCGGGGGTGGGGGCGGGGGGACCTCTGGTGGAGGCGGTGGTGGGAGGTCCTCTGGTGGTGGTGGTGGCGGCGGGGCCACCCCTGATGGGATGGGAGGAGCAGGTCCAGCAGGAAATGCCTGGCCAGTTGCTGCCATCTGTGCCTGGTGCGCTTTCTGGATCCTGGGGGACAACACAGATGCATGAATAAGGGAAACTTATACCTGGAGCAAGATACGAAGTGACTGAATTGAGGCTGGAGACTCACTGCTCCTGCAGCTTGGCTGCTTCCTTCTCTGCTCGCCTCCTCTCCTTTCTCTCCCTCTCGCCCCGGGTCCTCTCAGCTGTCATGGCCTTCATTTCTATGAGCCTCTGGATAGCCACATGTAAGATAGATTAAACTCCATTGAAGGTATCAGCAACCTATGGCACAATCTGTTCCGGGCTACATCGCTCAGCAAGAGCAACATGTTACGAGGGTGATGCTCTGCTGAGATCTATCACAAGCCTTTTACCTTCTTGTGGTGATGGTCGTATGAGCTCAAGTGGGTGTCCAGCTCTGCCGCAGACTTGTACTGCTTATGGCACGTCTGCACAGCATGGCAGGTGGTGAGAGCCTGTCCCACTCAGGCGCAGCAGAAAAATGAAGGTTGCAGAAATTTTAGGATGTAGGGGAACAATGAAAGTGAACACAACAGGAATAAGACGCACGTCACAGTAGAGGTTGCGCTTGGCCGTGCTGGTGTCCTCCTTAATGCGTTGCTCGCGTTCAACAGCCATCTACGCATTGGCCCCCACACAACCACAACCCGGTAATGCTCTGTGGATGGTCAAAGCCCAGCACAACGCATGAGCTTCAGATGTTGTTGGGTTCCACATTCACTTACACCACTGATCACCCACCCTCACAATTTGTGTAGCACATTTCATGAGTGCACCCCTCAAAACACCACGCCTTTCATTCTCAGACAAGGCATGCCTGTCTGGATGGTGCAGGCATTGATCTGTGAAGAATATGAGTGGCAGGACTGGCACCTCTCTTCGCCTGGTGCGCTCTTCATCCTCTTCCGCCTGCACCTCCACTTCTAATCGTTTCCGAACGATGTTCTCTGCTGCTGTGAAGTAACTATCCTCTTCTGCCTTGCCCAACCCCAAGCGCAAGCCCGCTTCTACACCGCCTTTGATGGGCTCACAGATCCCTGGAAAGGAACAATCAGCATGCTGTGCACATCATCGTGGTGGGCTCAGCAGGACACCTGATCACGCCTTTTACCTAGATGAAACTGGCAGATCATTCCTCACCGTCCTCGTTTCTTCCAAGGCCCTTGCCACCCCAGCCCATCCTCTGCAGCATCTGGTAGCCCTTGTTGTCTGCTGTGATGGCGGTGTCAAGACTGGCCATGACCAGGTCCGACGTTTCCAGAGCGTCATCTGCGCGGTGATTGATGGGGAGAGAGTAGTCGTCATCAAGCCCAAACAGGTGCTGCTCCTGTTTCTCCCTCTGCAACCATAGCAAGAGGTGCCCTCTAAAACGTACAAGCACACGGTAGGCCTTTCAAGGAGCTGGATGCTCCTCACCAAGCTCAAACGCCATCAAAGCAGCTAAAATTGGTTTGCCTCACTTAACGGGGCACTCACTATCCTTGAAGCCGAGAATTCCTCGCCTCTACCAGCACTAAGTTTGTCATCAACGACCTCGAAGGGCATCCCCAGACCGGCCATGAGCTACAGGGCCCCTCTGATGAAGTCCAGTAGTATTGAATAACGCAAAGAGGATGTATATCGACAGTTACAATAATCCAGATCAGCAAAAACACAGCAGCATGAGCCCGTTAGCACGATGTCCTATCTCACCCTGTAGTCACGTTTATAGATCGATCGATCCTGGTTATGCATGATGCGTGATTGGATCATCTTGTGGATGGCGAGTGCTCATGCTCTCTTTTGTGCTCTCTGTCTCATTAATATTGCCTCTTCTGGCTCAGCGTGGTTTTGATGATCTCACTCGCGCTAGTCGCAGGGAGTCCGAGGGAAGACACATTGCTCTCTGTGGCTAACACTGTATGTTCATCTGCACACTGATGTCCAAAGGCTAAAATCACGCAGATTTGCTCAGCCTTAGAAGCACTTTGACAAATTACAACTGGGCCATTGCAGCTCATAGTATCTGCTGTGCAAAGCGAAGATTGTGCTTTTTTGGAAGCAATAGGCGAAGAAGTGCGCGGCTTTCTGCGCTGTTGTCACGGTGTGGCAGGAAGGAATAGACCGATCACCTGCCAACTTCAGTACATTTCACCGGACCCTTACTGAGCGCTGCCGGACATTGCGCTCCTGATGTGGCGCCAGATAGCTGGGCAGCCGTCTGATGCCTTAACAAGGCCAGAAGATGAGGAGGAAGAAGAGCCCTTGCCGTCCCACTTCAACACCAACAACTTTGGAAACTTCTTAGACGTAAGCTCGGGATTCCCTTGCAATTTGCATTTCTTGCTTTCGCTGTCAGTCGGATTACATCAATTAAGTGCCTTATTTGATGTGCCAAACAACTGAAAGGCAGCTGCTCAGCTTCCCCTGTGCCCCCTGCCAGCACGTTACACGCAAGCTATGGATATCTCCCTGTAATGATCTGTTGCAAAACGGTCTGAATGAGGCAGGTGCTCTTCAGGATCTAGATCAGCCACCACCAGATGACAGCGCAGCAGGCATTCATTTGACTGCTTGACCTCATGCAGCAAGTATTGAAAGACAGGGTTGGCTTTGTTGCACAGGTGGAAAAGGACAAGTTGACTGTCCGCTACACAGGGCAAGGCAACCACAACAATGATGTGGGAGCAATACAGGGCAATAGGCCAGTGCCGCGGAAGCGGAGAGTGTACTACTATGAGGTCACTGTGCTGGACGCTGGGAGCAAGGGACTCATAGGCGTGGGGTTTGCAGACAAAAACTTCAAAATGGGCAAGCAGCCAGGGTGGGTGCTGCACCTCCTGCAAAAATAAAGCTCCCTGTTTTTTTTTCCTGATGTATTAGATGTATTTCCAGCCGGGACAATAGAGCTTGCTGTTTTCTTTCCTGATGTATTCGATGTATTTTCCAGCCGGGCCAAAAAGCTCACTGTTTTCTTTCCTGATGTATTCGACGTATTTCCAGCTGGGCCAATAAAGCTCACTGTTTTCTTTCCTGATGTATTCCATGTTTTTTCCCAGCCGGGCGTCTTTTTACAAATCAGGCATGATTGCATTAGATTTCCTTGCAGAATAGCTGTGAGCTGACTTCCTTTTTGCATCCCAATCTACAGACGTGAATGAACATTGCAGCTTCTAAGTGGGAGTTGTGTTGGACAGGTGGGAGCAACACAGCTATGGCTATCACGGCGATGATGGCAAGAAGTTTCATGCCAGTGGGCAGGGGGAGGATTATGGGCCCCACTTCTCAGCGGGTGACGTCATCGGAGCAGGCATTCACATACAGAGACAGGAGATCTTCTTCACGTGCGCATTGCAAACCTCAAGAGCGAGTGATGCTGTACATTGATCGGCTTTGCACACTTGTGCTCTGTACACCATTTTATATCTTAATCAGCATGTTGCAGTTTGTACCAGGAAGCTCATTCCTCTGCATGCTTGCAGGAAAAACGGAAAGAATTTAGGGACTGCATTCAGAGGCCTTACCCAGCTTCCTCTCTATCCTACGATAGGCCTTCACAGGTGCCTTCCCAGCCTGAACATGCTCAGGAAGTGTACTTCAAGCTCTGATCAGCAATGAAGAACTGAGCAGCGGTTTGGAGAGCCCACAAGACAGTTGCTGAGATGCATGATTGCCATGCAGTCCGGGTGAGTGTATAGTCGTCAACTTTGGGGCCTCGCCTTTCGCCTTCAAGCTGGACGCCATGCTAGAGGAGGAGAGGGAACAGCAGGAAGCAGCTGTGCAGAGGTGTGCCTTCCGATGTGTCTCCCCTATTGACACCTGCAGGCCTCCTGTGAGAGAGACCTTCAATGCCAAGCACCCTGTACGCAAATTGAAAAACGCTCAGGCATGATTGTCAGAGTGGACACCTTCTCGCTTCAGCAGGAAACTCAAGAACCGGTCCTTCCACATGTGAAGATGCCAATGTTCCAAGAGGGGTGTTGTGCTTGTGTTCGAGACATTTCGTATATTGTGTACAAGATATGGGGAATAAATATGAAAGGCCGTTGGGGGAGACACACTACTTGCAGTTCACACTGCTTGTGCAGCATACCGATACCTGCCGGAGTGACGCATCGGTTGGTGCGCGAGTACCTGCTGCACTATGGCTACGCTGACACACTGCGCGCCTTTGACGCTGCAGCGGGCACCACCGAAGATGCACCGCAGCTGGGCTCATCTAGGTGGACACACTGCTCAGTCCCTGTACCTTACACTCCCCCTGTGCCTGGTGTAAGCATGCTGTTGCTGGTCCAAAGCCGCTATTACGCTGTGACTTTAAATGTAGGATGCCCAGATGGGCTCAGGCCATCAAGTACCATTGCTGAAGCACAGGATTATGGACCTTATGATTGGCGTTGGGCACTGCACGCCTAGAACACTTGGAGCATTTACCTGAGTTTAATTATATTTCTTTTATGTTTGACTGTCCTGTAAACCCTTTCATTAAGGGTTTACGGAGCAATTCGAGAACCCTGTACCCTACATCCTAGAAGCTTTTTTTTATTTATATAAAAAAGAATATAAAGTCCGGGGGGCACTTTCATTGCTGATTCAAGGCGGTCCCCCTTTCGCAGTTGGAGCGAGCGGGACGCGGCAGCAATGGAGACTCTGTGGCAGCGGCAGGCCATAAGGCAGCACATGATGGCGGGCGACGTGGAGTCTGCCAACACGCTCCTCATGCAGCACTTCCCCGAGCTGGTCGTGTCCAAGGGTGGCGCGCGGCCCGACCTCGATGTCTACTTCTACGTCAACTGCATGCAGTTCATCGAGCTCATCAGGTGCGCATGCAGCACCTAGGTCTTCCTGCCTCTTGTCTGCGCTTGTTCTGCACTTTGATTCACTGGCACTTTTGTGTGTTGCATGTCTTCTGCTGTCTGTGCTTCCCGTGTGCGCATGAAATCCATCGATAAGCAGCCGAGCTCCATGTGCAGCCGAGCATGTGAAGAGCCGCTGTGTGACACAAGTTGCTGTGGGCTAGCATGTCAGTCCAGCCAGCAGAGCATGTCCTGCTGCACTGTTGGCATGTGACACCCCACATCATCACCTGTCGCTTGTCACTGTGGTGCTGCTCCCCCCATGGGCATGCTCCTGATGTTCACTCCACCGCGGGGGCGCTGCTGTGTATTTTGCGTTTCATATTGAGGGTTTGGGGTGTATGAATTAGGGTGACGGGTTTATATTCACACCGCCATGGCGCTGATTTGCAGGGAGGACAGGATTGAGGAGGCGGTGATATTTGCGCAGGCATCGCTCTCGCCGATGCGCGGACTGCTCACACACCGCAACCGCGCCTACGACGCCATGCTGCACGACGTCGTCGCCCTGCTCGCCTACGAGAATCCCATGGTGCGCCCCTTTGGAATGTATGATCACAGGGTTTTCTGTAGGATAAAGGGTGTAGGGCAATCAAAACTAACCTAAGCCATTGAGCACATTCCGCGCCCCGCGCCACCCACACCCGTCCACCTGATATGTGATCTGTCTGTCAGACCTAAAGATTGCGGTGCTCAGCCAGCAGGGAACTGGAGAGCCATCAACTGTTTTATTGGATTTGTGCTGGAAAGGGTGCTGTTTTATTTTTGCATGCTGCTCGAGCTCGATCTCATGGCATGGCATGCACAGCAGACACGACGATGGACAGTCTCAGGCTTAGTGTTGACACTGGCCAGCAACGGCATCATATCATGTTGAATGTCAATACTAAGCCAGAAGCTGTCCAGCCTGGTGTCCGCTGTAAGCATGCCACGCCATGAAATTGAGTCTCTGTGGGTATTGGCATGGAGTGCCTCTTCGTAAGTCGGTACTTTCCCATTGCTCTGCTGGCGTTCCTTTAGATTGCCTGTGATTGGGACCCATCGCCTGAGGTTGTCTGCCCGGTGCAGGATTCTCCACTGGCGGGGCTCATGCACCTGGCGCAGCGAGAGGCGGCCGCGGATGTTGTCAACTCGGCCATCCTGGCAGCCACCGCAGCCAAATTGGCGGATGCAAACCGGCCCACAGAGGGCCCCTCGAAGGCCCCCGCCCAGCTCCCCACCGAACCTAAGCCTCAGGTGTTTTCTGCGCTCACTGCAAGCCTGCAGCGAACAGGCCCAGATTGCACGGTGCTGCCCTGGCTGTCCCTTGAAACAATCTTGAACAATCAGTCTAGAGTTCTCTTCCATTCTAGCAGGAGGAGTGACAGAGCCGATTTCAAGTGTAGCCACCTTATGTTGTGGGCCCTTCACATTCACAATTTGCTTCTAGTCATTGGTTTTTCAATAATGTGAGGAGCAATTTGTGATCTTGTAGGAGATCTAGCAATTTTGAGCACCTTTTGAACAGGTGGCTGCTGCTTCATTCTCAGAGCTTCATGTCAATGGGTGCTTAACTCGTCACTAGCACATCTGTGACAGAAAGTCTGTGATGGGCACAGGCGGCAGTGGAGCGGTTATTGCAGCAGCTGGTGGTGGTGCAGAACGAGCTGCTGGTGGCCAACAACGGCCTGGGAGAGCCCTTTCGCCTCTCCCAGCACCTAGGCGCGGCCCCGGGGCACAAGCCGCAGCAGCCGCACTCCAACGGCGTCACACCCATGGACCGGGATTGACCCGCGCAGAGCCCAGTTGCCTGCTCTCCTCGGGTTGAATGCCAAGCGGGACTGAACCGCGCAGCTTAGTTGCCTGCTCCACGGCTTCACTGCCAACGAAGAGAATTACCTGGAGTGTGTCTGCCTAGTGTAGCAGTGATAGGAGCATTAAGTAGGACTGAGGCACACTTGGCTCATGTGTACTGGAGAATGGGTAGCTGAAGGAGGATCCTTATGGGCTTGGCTGGCGCTGCACAACAAGTCCATTGCATGTGAACTCTGGAACAAGCCGTCTATGTATGAGTGGCAGCACTGTTACATCAGTGCCCTGAAGCAGAAGATGCTGCGTGTATGTACGGGTATGAAGCAGATTGTGGATTGCGACTGTTAGCCGGAGAAAGGGTTGTACACTATCATGAATACATCGGCTGGGAAACTGAGTGATTCCTGAACGGCATTGTGATTTGTATATTAGGACTCCTTATATGCAATGCAATTGGCAGGGAATGATTGCCACTCAGGTGTTATTGCATCACTGTGCAAAGTTTGCGGGTTCTGTGGTGGTATATTGGTGAGAACTTGTGTCTGTTCGACCTCTGAACAGGACCTGCAGTTGTCTGTTGACATCCCTCCTTTATTAAATAACAAGAGCATGCCTGGCCTCCATCACACTCAAGTGTCACACTAGCGAGCTCCATACTGCCCATAAGCTCCAGCAGTGCCATAGCTTCCATAACCACGAGGCACTGCTCGGGTAGCCACTGCGTGAGGTTGAACTTCTGCAGGCCCTGACACAAAGGTGGCATCGCCAAGCAGAGCTGGTGGCGCCTGTTGCAAAGTCATGGCTGAAATCAGAAAACAGAATGTGAAGGGTGGGACAAGTGCAGCATGTTGCTCTGCAGCAACTTGGAAGTCAGCGATTTCTTCAGCTGGCTATACCCACAGTCGACTTCCCAGTGGATGTCCCAATTGCAGAGGATCATGCATAGATCCTCAGACAGGAGGGCTCACTTGGCTGGGTGGCGCCATGTCTGGGGTCCCCATAGACTCGAGCTGCTTCATGAATTTATCGAACAGGTCTTTGATGGTCTGCTCTTGCAGCGAGCGAGCTTGTCTAAGCTTGCGTGAAGCATCCAGGGCGCTCTGCTGAGCAGTTGAGGCAAGCACCAGGCTAGCAAGGAGGCAGGTGCAAAGGAACACTACTCTCTTCGCCATTTCCTGCACCTTGTGGCAAAGAATTTCAACACAAGGTAGGTAAACTTCTAATATATCTTGAAGTTCTGGCGAGAACTTATACTCTGGTGCACCTTCAGATTTTGGTCAACGATCGGGACTGCTTGCTGTATAGCCCTTTTAAGTGCCCTGTTGCGTACCGTGAGCAATTCCCAGCTCGAGACCGTCAAAGATCAGGACGATTGAAAGAACAATGGGGCTCCTCTGCTGACGGATAAAAATAGGAGGACGAAGGACGGAAACACTGCTGCCTGGTCCTGAATCGCGGGAATTATTGCTGTGCGATGGCGGAGATTGCGACAACTGCACTTTGTATCGTCAGGTGCATCTTCAGCACTCCCAGCACAAGCTGGTCGGGGATGGTCCAAGGTTGAGAACAAGACCGGCAACCATCCCGGGGCGATCCTGATGTTCACATGGGAAGATGCATGAATCCAGAAGGTCGCCTGCCTATTAATCTAGTATGCTCTGGCTGGGACATATCTTTTCACCACAATTTTTCCACATGCAGGTGCACGTGAACCACAAATCACAAGCAGCCCATGTGGCAGAGGCCATGTGGAAGGGCGTTAGCTGACCAAGTTGCATGCATGCTAGCCGCTCACATGAGCCGCGCGGCGCAGTCAGTGCTGGGCTACTCGTTACCTTTACATCCCAAGAGATAATAGATGCTTGAACCTGGTAATCAGACAGAGCAATAGGACGTCATTTACATCAGTCTCCACAGAGTTGGTAGCGCATCAGGCAGGCCCCCAGCGCCGCTCGACAGAGAGCACCATGAGGTCCGCCGCGGCCGAGACGGCGTCTGCGCCAAAGCGCTCGGCCGCCGCGTCCACACAGCGCTCCGCATACGGGTCTCGGAGAACACCCGCCCGCCGTCGGCCCAGCGCCGCATTCACATGCCGCTGGCCCAGTGGCGCTGACTGCCTGCCCCAAGCCAAATCCGGCATGTGAGAAGAATGCTTGCCAGCGCTCAAATCTTCCTTTGTGGAAGTCACATCACAAGATTTCAAGGTGCTGAACATGCAACATTCTTTTCATGGCCTGCCGTATCCATCTGCACAGCAACAAAAGGAGGTTGCCCTGCAGAAGGTCAGGAACTGACCAGGCAACGCACCTGTTGGTGGCACCAGGTGGAGAGTCTGCGGCTGAGTCCCACCATAAACGCTCGGCCTTGTCTTCCTCTTCCCGTTCATCGTCCTCTTCTCTGTTGGAGGTTGCGGCTTCCGCGGTTGCCTGTGTCTCTGGGAAGCCTGCATTGGTGCAGATCTATCGGTCAGGCACATGGAAGCACGTAAAATTCAGAGGACCAGGAGCTGGAGTCTTTTGGCGAGAGAGCCTTCTCTGGGATGCCTTGGGAGTACAGTCAGTCAGTCAGTCGATTACACCTTTTCCAGCCACCTAGGGCTGATCAGATGTCTGACTCTGATCGTCAGAGTCAGCACCCAACATGACAATCATACATTCACAGAGAAACTTGGAAACAGTCACCAGATCATCCTGCCAGAGAAACAAGGCACGCTCTTGATCTGAGCCACCTTCAACCAGCGAGCTTAGATGAGGGAGTCGACGCGGCCAATGCACAATGCATGGAAACGAGCAGGCGAGTGCTTGGAAGCAAGGAAGCAGGCGCTCCAGAAACTCACCAGTGAGCACCAGATGCCTCGCAGCCACCTCCTTCGCCAGCTCACCAGCAGCCTCAGCACACCCCCCTTCCGCACCACTGCTAACCTGCGCATAAGACATTGGAAACCAGCATGGGAAGGCATGGTCCACCAACAAACCTTTGATGGTCTACTTCTCGGATTCATGAAGACCCATCCCTTGACTTTTTCAACTATTCCTCTAATCCGCTCACATCTATCAGGCTTCTCCACGGCAACTTCAACTAACTCGAAGGAAGCCTTGGAGCATAGAATGTGAAGGTGCACAATCAAGGCGCAGGAGGACAGAGGTGTGTGTGAGACCTGTGAGATGGCGGGGTGGAGTAAGAGGTCACAGCCGGCAGCCCACTGCTTTGTGGCAGAACTTCCGGCCTCGCCCAGGATGGCCACGCTCCGGCCCACAATGGTGGGGCCCACCACCTGACCAGGCACCACACAGCCTCAGACCAGTAAATGCAGCTTGCAACACAAGTTCCTGATGTTTGCTGGGGACTAGATTTTGTTTTGCTGCATGGCACTCATTGCCACAGCACTCTTGTCCAACAGATTTCAAGTCTGCTTGACAGAATGTACTTGCTGCGCCAGCAGATCATGCATTGAAGCTCTGTTCTGCCCGGGCAGCTCATGAAGTTTGGACATTGTCAATCTACCAGCCCCGGATATCAGCTGTGCATGACAAGCACCCATGCACCAGGGACCTCTGCACAGCTCCCCGAGCATGCCAATGAAGCCGCTCATTGCTTGAGAGTGACCGGTGAGGAGTTCAGGCGCACCTGCTCGGGGCGTACGATGGCGCCAGTGCGGCTGACCACGCTCTCACCGGCCTTCACCCGCGCGTAGTCCTTGCCCGGAATCACTCCATGCTCCTCGCATGCCGCCACATTCAGCGTCCCCGCCCTGCACCAAGTTCTCGAGAGTCATGCCCCTGATCTTTAAAACCAATGACTTTTCCAGTGTTACCCCTCCCTTGCTCGTCCCCTGTATCATCATCCAATCCCCGACAGTAGTCCTGCTGGCTGCTTGGAAGGGCACACCAATGCACCACACCATGCAGCAGTGGTCCTGCTTCCTTCCTTGCTGTTGCTCATCAGACTGGCCTACTGCAGAGTGCGTGGCGTTCACCCCACTCAATTCCAGATGTCCGCTCTTTGTGGCAACAGTGCGTGCCACTGCTATGTCTGAGGATGGTTCAGGATCATGCCTGTCGCTTTCGCGCACAAGGTAGCCGAAGGAGAGGGGCTGCTGTGCCAGGTTGGCCGCGCTGACTGTGAAGTACTCATCGCAGCGCACCGTCCATGTCATGTCCTCGGGTGCCACATCAGTCCTGCTCGGGTCACCTGCCAGCATGGTTCTTATCAGGGGACAGAAGTTTTCTCAAACACCCTGCTCTTCACCTCCCCCAAAGGGAATTTCTGCATAAAAAGACTAAATTAACCATTGCAGTCAGGGTTGAAACAATATGAGTAAAAGGGTTCCAGAGTTCTGCATCCTTTGTGTTGCAGGTGGCTGTGCAAGCACCCGGCTCCGGCAGCCGCTGCTCTGTGAGGACGGCGCGCTCATCTGGACCTTTCCTCCGGCGCCGCCGCTGCTGGTGCCGCTTTGTCAGCTGCACGATCTGCCCGTCATAATACCCCTGGACGCAGGCACAAACACAGGGGGGTTGCTGTGGGCGCTCAGACAGAGTTCCCAGGCTTCTTGTGCACGGTCTGCGTCCTTGAACCATGCCTTGCCACAAACAGACACCCCAGTCCTATGCCGAAGGACCCTTGAGATTCTGAAAATTCCCTCGCAAGCATTGCGATCAGAGCTAACAGCAGCAGGTTCTCCCTGCCTAGCCCCTAATAGCTGCATGCATGCAGTGATCATCCAGCATGTCTCCACTGCCCATCATGTCAGCGAATTGCGAACAGTCCACAGGCAACGAGCCTGCACACCTGGGGGTTCAGTTGATCTGGGGGGACCCGCATCCTGAAGAGGCAGCAGCGCTTCTCCAGCTCCTCTGGCCGGTCCAACTCTTCCTCGGGCACGGCATGCGTCACAAACTCGTGCACCACTATGGGCATCACGATGTATGTGTCTGACACCACCAGGAATGTCCTGCAGAGTGGCACAGCTTGGCATCAGACCCGATCAGCAACTCGAAAACAACAGACATGATATGACTCAGTCTGATCTCGTGCATGGTTGCTCATGCCCAGGATTGGAGCCTGAACAATGAGACATATTCTGTGCGTCATTGTGACCTGGAATGACATGGCTCCAGCTGGGGATGTTCTGACAATCTCAGTAGCGAGGGAGAAACACTCACCTGAGGTACTCCGCCAAGCCAGGAGGACCATAGATGTGCAGGGGCAGGTCTGAGGTGTCCAAGCCCATCTCCCTGGCAGCACTACAGATGCACATCATGCCTGCACCAGCGCCACATACACTGCTCAATCTCTGCATCAGTCTCTACTCCTCCTTGTTGAGCATGCCAACATGGGCTCCTGTCGCATCAATCTGTTGCTCTCGCATGCATCGACCAGCCTAGTGCAGGTGCAGGATGTCATGGGATTGAGGCATCCGCTAAACAACTCGTGCGCCAATCTGTTGACCCGGTGAATGTGGTCATGATGAGTCATCATGAGTCGTGATAAGGCCGCCAAGAGGGGCGGTGCGCATGCCTGGGAGGCCGAAGGCCGCATCGCCGCTGGCTCGGGTGATGAAAAAGCGGTCGATTTTGCCCGGGCGGACGAGCGCCTGCTTCAGCAGCTGCCGCTGCGTGTCCTCTCCGCAGTCAAACAGCCAATTGCTTTTGCCCTTGCGCAGCGCCACCGCCGGTGACGACCTGACACTCTGACGGCTTCAGTGACAAAAATCCAAGGCAAACTACACGCCAACGAGACAAGCCACAGGGCAGGATCACGACACGCTGTGCTGCTATGATACATCTGTATTGTGCTGCTCTGACAGCTATGCTGTTCTTGCCCACACTGTCATCATGTTACGACATTGCAATAGTCGCAGAAGTTCCAGTCAGCACAACGCCTTGAGAGTGATCATCCTGGCTGACACATGACTTTCACATGCACACACAACAGATAAGCAGGTACCTGTGTTTGGTCGGCCGCTGGGCAGAGGTGCCGAAGAACACGAGCTGCATCTCGGAGGTGTTGGCGATGGCCTCCTCAGAGCTGGCATCCAGTTCCCGGACTGCGGGGCGCTCTGCCTCCTGCCTCTGTGCAACTTTTTGCTGCTGCTCGAGCACCGCTGCCTGCACTGTCAGCCGCCCTTTTTGCGCCGGCTTCCTGCCCCAGGCCTGCCCGATCCCTGGGAACCCATTGCTTTCATGAGTGCTCATCTGAGCCCATTAAAGCATGCTGCCTGGAAGATGGTCATGAAAGAAGGAAATGCGTGAGTGCTGCTCAGACACCGTTTGAGTGGCTGCTTGTAGGGGGTGTCATTGGGGGGCCTGTAAACAATGTGGCATATCTCTCTGGCTTGAGAGAGCATGTGGTGAAATTGGTGAGGAACCTGTCAATCCTTGGCCTGGTGCATAAAAGGCATTATGAGGTGCATGCTTTTCACCTGCTCGAAATTGGCTCCGAGGGGCGCTTCGTCGCTCTGTGATGGGTCCCCTTCTCTTCTTGTGGGGTGGCCTCCTCAACGGTGCTCCAGGTGCATTCGGCCTGCCACTTTTGCCCGCTGACGGCCTCTCTCCCCACGCTGCTGCCCTCTGCATAGCTGATTTATGCCTAAGTGCAACATTGACATGCAGGCTGCGGCCCTGGGAGAATGCTGGCCCGGCACAGCAGAGAAGTCGATGGCTGCCCAGCCGCTGCAAACTGCTGTATCGCAACGTTGGCGAGACATTTGCGATAGCAGCCCGGATAGGGCACATATAGGACGAAAGACCCATAGAATTGGCCAAGACAGTGATGCCCTTCTGTACAACTGTGCACGTCTTCAGGGAGTGGGGTTTCCACAGGTGTACAGGTACGCTTTCATAGGTAGCTCCTGCAATTGCAGGCACATCTAATGCTAACAAATGCTGTACACGCTGCAAATGACTCCTCAGCATGCAGAGAAGCAGACTTTCTGACGTGTAAGGCTTTCACGGAAGGTGCATCACTCACTGGAAGTATTCACTCAGCATGCTACGTCATACTAGCAAAGATGCAAAGTTTCAGTGAGCACAAAATGTCTCAGTTTGCACAGAACATTTGCTTTTCGTGCTTCGATCTGCAGGTCCGGTGTGAGTTTGTGTTTGGCTGGCTCCAAATGTTCCATATCCCCTCCGACATCAAGGGTCGATGGCCGATTCTTGCTCGGCGTCCAATGGTGCGATCGGCATCTGAGCCAGGAGCGTTTCCAACGTTTCCAGCGTTTTCAGGTGGATTGGAGCAATAGAAAACACTCTCTACAATGCTTACTGTGCTTTGACTGCAGTCAATCCCTAACCGGCATTTTCACTTGAAGACACCAAATCTTTAGACGCAGAGACCGCGCTATTTCGGAACTCAAGTAGAAGATACTAATGACGACAATCAGAAGATTTACTTGTGACGATCTCTTCACATTCAACAGCGTGAATTTGGATTATTTTACCGAAACAGTAAGTGGCCGGAACATCAGCATGCCTTCTCCATTTCTTCCATTTGGCTATGAACCCTGATCACGGAAATTAAAAGATTCTCTTCAACAATGCCATCTGCACACTGCAGTACAACCTACCGTTCTATCTACAATACCTGGCGAACTGGCCAGAGTATTGCTTGATGGCTGAAGGGGCAGGCCAGAACGCTATGGGGTACATTTTGGGGAAAGTAGAGGGCGAGGACGAAAACTGGCACGGGCATGTGACAGCACTTACCGTGGCACCAGACTTCAGGTGCGCTGTTAGTACTGGCTGGCAACACAGGTAGCAAGATCATGTGCACCATGTTCCATGTGTAATGATGCCGACCATGCAGCCCTCCTCAATGCAACCTGTTGGCTTTTATGTTGCAATTGTGCTGAATGCGATGCTCCCGCACTGCTGTCAGGCGGCAAGGTCTCGCCCGGAACCTGATGGACCTGCTAGAGAGTGTCACGCACAAGCTGCACAACGGGTACTTTGTGGACCTGTTTGTGCGGCAGTCAAACTCCAACGCCATCGGCATGTACACTAAGGTATCAACCTGGTCCTGAACACACTAGTCACTCCCCGGCTGTGACACAAATGTTGTCGTGCTGCAGCAGTTGAGAGGTTGAAGGCGAGTGAGTTTGTTAATGTGAAACCCATCTCAATTCGTCTGTGGGTGTCTCGCAGTTTGGGTATAGCGTGTACCGGACGGTGATTGGCTACTACAGTGGGGAGGAAGATGCATACGACATGAGGAAGGCCATGCCCCGGGACGTGCACAAGCGATCCCTCATCCCTGTGAAGAGCAGAATATATCCACATGAACTGGAGACAGACTAGTACTTAGGGGAGGTTCATGATCCTTCACAGATCGAGCCGATCTGATGCGAGCCATGGCCTCCCTGGGAATTTGTCTCTTTTGTATTATTGCCTTGATGTAATTTCTTTTGGACGGATTGGGGTTGATCTGATCAGAAGCCTCTCCTGAGGCTAACCAGACTACAGTTGTGTCAGTATGTTGCCAAGCAAGCAGGTGGGTTAGCAACACATTTGCAAGAAATGGAATAATGCAAGTTTTCTCACTGTGCTGGTGGAATGGGATATGATACTGGTGTTCAACATCAAGCTGACCCATGTTCAACATCAAGCTGGCCAGCACGAGTACAGTTGTGCGGTCTGCATCAATAGATTTCTAGATTTCCAAGTTGTGTTATGCATGGTGCATTTGGTCACAGTGACTCCAGGGGCCTCGGCATATGCTTTTCTAACCTGGATTTGAAAGTTGCAATTTCATGTGGTGCAAATACAGGCCTGCCTAGGCAAGCCAACAACAAATACTATTAGTAATAGTCCTCATTCTAGACTCCAGCAACAGATACACTGAGCAGATTACCGCAAAGAACTTGACCAACAAATACAAAATTGGACTAGAACTCCTATTGAGCCTGCAAGGGCTCATCTGGTCTAATGTCTGGATGTAACAGCTGTCGTTATGACAACTCATTCTGATGCAGAGACTAGCTGAAAAGCTGCTTTAAGGCTGCTGCTTGCAATTCCAGCCTCAGGAAGTTTCAGGCTGGATGTTCTGCTGTGTCGCGCTTCCCTGAGGCACCACATTGAAGTCCACATCCAGACAGAACAGCTGTGGCGCATCATTGCCCTTGCCCTTTGCCGTGATCCGGACCGTGTATGGACCCTGCAAAGCCAGCATTCTTCTTCAACCTACCAAATCAGTAATTGGCCAACTGTCAACCTGATGAAACTCGCAAATGCATGTCAGATGCTGGCTCGAAAGTGGGTCGAGCTTCCCTCTATGGAAGAGTGTATCGGAGAGGTTGTTGAGCAGGATCCTTACCGGAGGTGTAATGATTGGGAATGGCTCCTCCAGGGCCATTTTGACGGGTCCCTTCTTGACAGGACACTCTGTCTTATCGCAAAGGTCCTTGGACTCGCTGTAGATTGGGAAACCATGATATGCCACGCTAATGGCCAAGGTTCCCGCAGCAATCTCAACATCTGCAGATAAGGGAGGGGAAGGCCCTCAAGATATAAGCATAGAAAATCGTTACGGTACCATTAACAGGGATGTTTGTTCTGCTCAAATTATATCTGGAGCACCAAAGGAAGAAGCTATTACACATACCTGCAGTGGCATCTATTGTGAACTGCGCAGTAGATCCAGGAAACCTGCCATATAAGTCCCTAACTTTATCTTTGGTTTAAATAGGAGAATTTTCAGACGTCATGATCACAATAATAAACACACACTGTAAATCAGCGCCTTTACTAGGAGTGTGATGTCAAGGAAAAAGAGCCATACGGTGGATCCGGCGTAAGGCCGACATCCTTTATGCTGGATTTGCTTTCGACGTCAGTGCAAGGCTTCCATGAGAAAGCACTGCAGCCCTGAAGTAGGATCAGGCAGAGAAACGCGATGCAAGCCTGTGACTTCATCCCAGACCCAGCTTTCTGTGACTTCGCACCGCAGTCCCAATCGCTCACGAGAATAGTACGACAAGTCAGACTGACCCCACTGAAACTTTCAAGCGCTTCTTGCAGACGGACAATAGTGATTGAATAGCACCTTCCTCGCAGCAATGCACATGCACAGTCCAGTCCATGTCCAGTCAGCCTTGAGCATGCTGCCTAATCTGGCTGTTGGCCGCAGCTGGGGTTCCACCTGAAAACCCTCGGCGTCATCACGAACACTTGGAAGACTCCCGATCTGAACAATTCAGATGGATGCCGTCAAGTACCTCGACTCCAATTAAACGTATTGATGAATGAGTTCTAATGTGACCTCAGCTCCGCTTGATTTTAAGGTCCAGGAGCGGTGAAGCTCTGTGAACTTCTGGTGTGGGGCTGCTTTGGCGGGTGTTGCGTTGGTCTGCACAGGGCCCTGTAGGCGCACTTTGCGAGGCGTTGTGCGTTCTTCAGAGGGAGTAGGAGCACAATGAAGCGTGGCTCACGCAACAGAAGAGCTTCATGCGCTGGCGGCACGGTTCACAGTGCCGCACGCGGTCAGAGCCAGAGTCAAACAACGCCAACACCGGTTATGTCAATGATCCGTGGTGTACATGCTGGCTTGCATACAAGGTGTGCACATTTCTACTGAGATACTTTGAGTAGTTCCTGGGAACAAGGGGGTATTCCAGGTAGCCACAACTGGGACTGATGTTCTATAAACCAGTCCTTGGGAACCCACTACTGACAGGCCCGATAGCCTTGGTGATCTCGAGGATTGATGCCTATCTTCTCTTGATACTCGAAAATAAGTGGGGCTTTTCAGCGCTCATGATTGCGAATCAATGTGGAACGTAGGGTTGCCTGCAGTTGTGATACTGAGATGCTGGGCTGCGTTGCCCTGATTACCTTGCTCACTTTTTGTCGCATTGTTGTCCACTTTTGAATGTTAATTTAGCTATGAATCACACGGCAAAAACGAGATATCTTCAGTGAGGCAAAACCGCTTCTGCTTGACATGATGGCCCTGTTGGAGAAGAGGGACACAGCTGAACTTTGGTGAGTCGCCATGATGAATCAGTGAATTGCGCCTATTCACCGATTCATGATATTTGGGGCTGTGCAGGGGAGATTTCGAGCGGGAGATCAGGACGGCGCTTCTGAACAGGCTGCCCACTGTGATGCGGGAACGAGAGTTTCCCTGCTGGGTCTGGAAGGAGTTTGACAAGGCCTTTGCTTGTGTAAGTAGACATGGCAACCCCTTGTACTACCACTCATCAAGTTCCCAGCGCTTCTTGTGCAAAATGTTGTTTCTGACACCAATGCTGACCTTGACTAATACAGGAGTGGCTCGACAGCGAGACTGTGGTGGTCGGCACCAAGTGCAACAAGTTGCTTTGCCTCAACACAACAACCAGACAGGTACCGATCTTGGCCTGGGGGTCCTCACCATACAGCAAAATGCTCAACAATGGCCTTGAAGAATCGTTTGTCACCTAGACTTGCTTAGCCCCAGCAAGCAGCTGTTGGGGTGTCAGTCACCAATCAGCAGAAGTTTCAACTGGTGGCAAATGATTGCAGTGTCAATACCCTTATGATTTGTACTTGCCGTGATGGCACTGTAGACATGGAAGACCTCCCTGGTCCGCCATTCCATGACTGGAATCAGCGAGGGCTGCAGCTGCTGCAGAGAATGTCAGACGTACAGGTCGCTTGAAGAGTATATGGGTGTCAGCGCTGTCATTTTTATCGCGTGCAGTTCCAGCGAGTGGCGATGCCGCGCGCGCCGCCGCGGCCGGCCGGTGCGGCGCAGGCGGACCCGGCAGCGCCGGTCACCGGCTGCGGCATCCACTCGATCGCGCTCAGCCCAGATCGGCGGCTGCTGGCCACCGGCGGCGCCAATCCCTCCGACTGCCAGATCCTGGCCGTGCGGGACGGCGGCGCGGCCGACGCCGCCCCTGGCGCCCAGCAGCTGGCCCCCGTCCAAACGCTTGTGGTGCGCGGCCCTGTCGATTGTGGGCCTCAGACAGGATGTCATGGTTGCCGAGAGACCGCTTCTCCTTAGGTGGGGACCAAGTTTCTCATTTTTGTTCAATAAAAGCCACAAATCTCTTTTTGGAGATTGGGGTCCAACATAAGAATTTTCTGTGCCACCCTGCAAAGAGCACCCAGAAGGCGATGAGACCTTGAAATGCGGCGTGATCTGGTACAGCAAGTTGAGGGGCTGCACTCGCATGCATCTGAATTGCTTATTTCATACCATCTTGCAGAGCGCAGTTTTGAGGGGAAAGGAGGTTGCAGTGCAAAGGAGAAGGTGCAGCATTTTAAAGATGCTACCGCCGCAAGTGTGCACAAATGAGGAAATGGCAGGGGCATTTGCTGGGGATCAGAGTGCTGCTGGTGCGGGGTCTCAGGCAATGAAGTTCCTGCGCAGGGGCACACGGACTGGGTGTTTGGGATTGCCTGGGTGACGGACCGGCATGTGGTGACGGGTTCGCGCGACCAGCATGTCAAGCTCTGGAAGGTTGACACAGAGCCCGGCTGCAGCCCCAATCAACAGCCCCTCGTGTCTGAGGTCCCCGCCCTGGTGAGCCACCAGTTGAGCAGTGTCTTTGCACAGCGCCCTCCATGAGTGTCAAAGGAGCCCTGCGCACTCCTGCTTGTTACCTTGGTTTTGCTGTGAGACCAGCCCCCCTTCGAGAGCTGGTGTTTGTCAAGCCCAGGACCAGATTCACTCTCCAGACTGTCAAACTGCCAATGTACGCTTGTGTGGCTGGATTTGAGCGGGAAGCTGTATATGACATTGCTGAAGCAAAACCTGACACTGGTCTGGTCTCGCACAGTCACACACGAGGGAAGAGAGGAATTACAAGGTGAGGGACGTCAAGTTCAGCCCCAGCCTGGGCCGACTGGCTACTCTAACAACCAACGGCTGTGTGCAGTTCTGGGATCCCCATTGTATCTTCGAGCGGAATGTGAGTCCCCAGCCAGATCTTCTCAATCCCTTTGTTGACCAGTGTTGCTGAGCGCCAACCAGATCAAACCAGTCCAACGCAAGGAGTAACAAGGGATCCACACGGAGTACAGATAGGAAGGCCTCAATCATTTGTGGTCTGTCCTCGCGCCATGTGGGGGGACATGAGCGTCATGCTGTTGAAGTTGTGCCCCAGCATTGTGGAACGCCACAAGTCCATCAAATTTCCTCTTGCTGACGCTGCTGCTCCTGCGGCACGTTGCTGAAGCAGCACTCTAGCATTGTGGAGCGCCACAAGTCCATCGATTTTCCTCTTGTTGACACTTGATGCGGCTGCGGCGCAGGTGCGGTTGAAACACAGCAAGGAGGTGGTGTGCCTGGCAATGAGCGACAGCCTGCTGGCGGTGGGCAGCCAGAGCCACATCACACTGGTGGACCCGCGCAAGAAGACCGCCGTCCAGGATATAGAGTCCCTTGATGATGCCCACGGTGTGGCGCCGCACCCCATCCTTCCAAGTCCCTCCTTTGCATCCTGTTAAAGTTCCTGTGAGACTATTCCCCAGTTTTGAGAGGAATAGAAAGTGCACTTTGTGTTCATGTAGCCATTGCATGCTGCCATCAGCTGTGCCTGATGAGTTTATAGCTTCTGCTAAGTTGCATGCGAGTTGAGCCCTGACTTTGCCAAAAGTTCTGCAGATCTCTTTGCCCCTCTTGGAGGCTAGAGGCTGTGTTCTTGATTGTAGTATCATGAGGCACTTGAGGAGCATATCTGATTGTGGTGCAAGGTTCCTCTTAGTGGCTGAGGCTGTGTGCTTGTTCAGGATATGACAAGTCAGTTGATGAGCCATTTTGATTGTGGTGCGAGGTGTGACGTGCATGTGGCTGCATGGTGCAGGCGTGCGCTCGCTGAATTTCCTGGACCACCTGCTGTCGTGCGGCAGCGGCCAGGGGAAGCTCTTCTTCTATGACCTGCGCGCGTCGGCGTACCTGGACCTGAGCCCTGTCGCGGAGCAGCCCCACCTCAGCTCTGTGGCAGCCCCCGAGCGCGGCTGCCTGCAGTGCGGCACTGGCTACCTCAACATGAGCGACCCCGTCTACCTGTGCGTTCCCTCTCTGTCTTTGCACTCTTTATCTCATTTGCACTCATCTTCCAGGTCACAGGGTGTGAGGGGGCGCCGTCCCGCACAGCATCCTTCCACGGCCTTGCACTCTTTTCCCTTTAACTTCCCATGAGTTGTTTGCATGTGAACAGCTTCTCTCCAGGTCAGGGTGTGAGGGGACGCCATTCCCCATACCATCCTTCAACGTCTTGCACCCCTTTCCCTGCTCGACCCCACAGCATTGACTTGCCTCTACCATGCTGCACTGTGTTGTAAGTTTCAAGTTGCTGTGCGCTCCGTTTCTGTCTCTGAGCCCGTTCCCCTGCTCGACCCCACAACATCGGCTTGCCTCTCTGTATCATGTTGTACCCATCGCTGCGAGGATGACGTTGCACTTCAAGTCAACATCGGGGACCAGTTGCAGCAGAGATTTCCTGGACGTGCAGAGCAGCATGCAAAGCTATGAGCGACTGGTTGATCAAGGGCCTACTGTCCTTTCATGTCAGTCTGGGGCCGTGTTTTGCGCGTGTGACAGTCTGAATGGCAGACTGACTGGCGAGGGTGCTGGTGCAGGGAGCACTTCAGTCATGAGCAAGTGTTCAACGCCTGCTATTCGCACGCGTGGGACCCCTCGCAAACGCGCCTGGCTGCGGTGGGGGGACCCCTGGCGTATGGCCTGCGCGGCACTTACATGTCTGTGTGGAGTTAGGGACTGCCTTAATTCGTACACCAACGAGGCACCCATCACTCCCAAATACCCCATCCAGAAAGTATTGCAGCATTGAAGTCTGCTTGTGGCTCGGGGTTACACCCCCTGTGCTGTGAGCAAATTTGTTCCTGTGCATATTTCCGTGCAGCTTATTAGCAGTGTGCTGCTGCGATCAAGCGTGGCTGCTGGTTTGATGTACCACTGGAACAGCATTCTGTGTGTATCTTTGCACTGACCTGTCCATGCGGGCTGTACATTGTTGCAGCTCTGCATTTTCTTCGTAGCAGGGTCCTGTGAAAAAAGGGGGGGGGGGGGGGGGGGGGGGGCTCAGCATCTCAGGAGAAAGCTCACTTCACGTTGTCCATCCCTGGGATGAGCTGATGACACTTGGTGCGGGGGAAAAGAAATGTTGGACGGTGGAGAAATAAGGGATTTCTGAGCAAGCCAACCTAGATCTTTCTCTGTATGTTTTGCAAAAACTGAGGGATTGTAAGCTGATGTATATTCATTGGGCAACATTGCTTCATGCAAATTATAGTGCCACAAATTTTGTAGACTCTACGAAGGTGGGATTTGGGATTGGAGGAATCTCAATTCGAGGCTTGAGTAGGATTGGTGAACCGGGCCTTGCAAGTACCAGTCGCACCACATTGCAACTGGGAGCGCGAATGATCATGATAATTCCTGTATGTAACTGATTGCATTGCTGAGTCCAGTTAGCTTTCAAGCCAAGTATCACCTAGGATCCTTCAAGGAGCTGCACCTTAGTTGTCAGTGATATGGCCGAGTTTGCAGATGACATCATTTCAGCCAAACCAAGAACCATTCATCGCAGGCACGTACAAGTTTTGGGATATCTGTATGTTGCATCCGATATTTCACAAGGCAATACTCCTTTTACTGCTGGCGCTGGCACTGCCCTCTACATCAGCACTTCCCCTGGGCCTTGATGTTACTAGAAGTCAAACTCCCCAATTGTGATATTAGTCCGCAGGTGGGATGCTGCTGAGCGCTGTTGCTTAATGTCCATTTTATACAAGCTGGTACAGAATGAGCGTCCACAGCTGGCCACAGAAGAAGGAGCCTCGCTAAGGCTGTTTAGTGAGCTGTTCCAGCTTTGCGTCTCCCTCACGCACTGCCTTTTTCAAGTGCAGGAGTTGGTACTCTAGCTTGTCCCTCTGGGACAGAAGCTGCATGCATCAAGTCAAGTCGACGTCAGATGGGGCACATGATGTGCCGCACATCAAGAATGAAATTCACATGGTTCGGTCCCGTCTCTGACTCGAGACCGTTCTTGCCTTACATATGTGGTCTGCTGGCACATCAGTCATGTGCCTTCTGTCTTCAGGGGTGCAGGGAAGCAGAGCACCTTCTTATTTTCAAGTATCAAGTTTTCCTGCTCTTCCTTTGCCCTGACCAGTGCTGCTCTGATGCTTCTAAGGGTGCTCAGGTCTGTTGCTGACTGGGAAGAACCTGGCGTCAACCATGTTCCTGGTTAGTCGTCTAGCAACGTTAAAACTTCTCATGAATCACAGTGTGTTAACCATGCGATAGTAGCATGCTGCCTCTATCGATCGGCTTCAGCTGAGGAGAGCATGGCATGCCCTGCCTGATGATATCTCCAAAGCAGCGAGCTTCTGCTCTGCCGCTGCTGCTCGAGCTTCAAATGCCTCGAGAGAGAGATCATCCATATGCTAAGGCTTCTGAGCAAGCCTTCACAGTGATGCAAGTCTGTAGATCAAGTGCTTTTAGTACAGACACACGAACCGCAGTGACAATTTAAAGTTTGCAAGGACGGTGAGGAGCTTCCTACGGCGTTGTTGCTCGAGAAATGTCTGCAACCATTCTATCAAGACTGCTTGAAGCTCGAGCCCAAGAGTGAGTGTAACCCTCGGAATATCAACAGAGGAGGGGCGTTGAATATCGAGTGCCTTGTGCAGCCGTTGGACCTCTGCCCCGGCAAGAAGAGAACAGATCGTACACTAGACGAAATTACCCTAGGAATATAGATAAACGAAGAAGCTTTGCAAGATCAGCTCGTATCGTTTCGAAGGGTGTGTCAAATGTCTTTTTACTGCTTTACAGAAGGGTGATCGTTGTTGAAATTATCGTAGATCAGCCAAAATGTCGTCTGTCAAGACGCTTAATCCCAAGGCCGAGGTTATGGGCCGAGGCGCTGCATTGTTCATGAATATAAACGCAGCAAAGGGCCTGCACGATGTGATGCGATCCAATCTTGGGCCTAAAGGAACAATCAAAATGCTTGTAGGAGGGTCTGGAGGTGCGTTTGATGATAACAATAAACTTGAAGTTTGTGTTTGAGTTGCAAATGGTGGTCCTTCGGGCGTCTCTCAGCGTCATTGATGGAGTTGAACTGCTCCCATCAAGACAACTCTGGATGATCAGCATGCAGATGGTCAAGCTTAATCTTGTGTCTTTCGCCCTCAGATATCAAACTGACCAAGGACGGGAACGTGCTGCTGAGAGAAATGCAAATACAGAATCCTACTGCTGTCATGATCGCCAGGACAGCAGTAGCTCAGGACGATATCACAGGGTGAACCACTCATCTTCCCACAACTCGTTCTTGTGAAGCACTTTACAGCTGTGCAGATTGGACTCCCTGACACCAGGTGTCCTGTCCAGGGATGGGACCACCTCGACAGTGTTGTTGATAGGGGAGCTCATGAAGCAAGCCGAGCGGTATCTCAATGAAGGATGCCATCCCAGGGTTATAGCAGAGGTACTACCCCCTTCATATACGCGACCATCACCACGCCTTTGAAGAGAATCCCTCTACATGAAGTCCTCTCACAGCGCAGTCATTGTGGCTTGTGGCATTCCAAGCTTTCCACCCTTTGTCCTTCGCCAGGGGTATGAGCATGCGAAGAAGGCGGCACTGGAGTTCCTAGAGGGGTTCAAGGAGAAGGTGTCAGGCGATGACAGGGAGATGCTTCGCTGTGTTGCACGGACATCCCTGCGCACAAAGCTGTATGAGGAGCTGGCGGATCAGCTGACAGACATTGTGGTGGACGCTGTGCTCACCATCCGCAAGCCTGATGAGCCCATAGACCTCTTCATGGTAAGCCCATATCTATGCCAAAGCTCATTGCTCTGCAGTGAGCGGAGAAAGTACCGACATGGATGGTCTCATTGGGCCGAACAGGGATGGCATGAACTTCTTCGTGTCATACCAGGCTCTACTATAGTAATGCTCAAGGAGCTGGGCAGCAATAAAAGGAGGGTGCTGGCTAACAATCCTGTTTGCCTGTTATGACTGACGCACCAGATCATTGAAGTGAAGACACAACAGGAAATTACTGACTAGCAGCCACACCAGGGGTACTTGCAACAGGGTCTGCTGCCAGATCGTTCCATTCCAGGATATAGAGAGTAATGGCAATGAGCTGGGCCATGTCTTGTCCACAAGAACGAGACATGAGACAATGGGCATGCATCCATGATGCAGGTGGAGCTGATGCACATGAAGCACAAGCTGGACAAGGACACGCGGCTGGTGAAGGGGTTGGTGTTGGATCACGGCTCCCGCCACCCAGACATGCCCAAGCGCTTGGAGGACGCGCACATCCTCACCTGCAACATCTCCCTGGAGTACGAGAAGTCCGAGGTCAATGCCGGCTTCTTCTACAGCTCGGCAGACCAGCGCGAAAAGCTGGTGGCTGCGGAGCGTGCTGTTGTGGACGCACGCGTGCAGAAGATCATCAACCTCAAACGCCAGGTGTGGCTGTTTTTTGGCAATCCTACATTTTGCTGAGCACTAGTAACGGTCAGTCCATGAGCTGGCTGTGCAAGAAGCCCTCATAAGCAGCTTCAGCCATTTTGCACTCGTCAGTGGTCTTCTGTGTCTTCTGTCTTTCTGGACTCTTGTCCATTGCTTGTTGTCATCCTGTGCATGCGCACAGCTGGCTGCATCAGTCTGCCAAGTTCGGCAAGGCTTGCAATGGGAGAGACATTCTGTAAGGTGTGTGCAGAAGTGCAGAGCAGCAGGCTGATTTGGTGTGTGCGGTGTGCATGCGGCAGGTGTGCAAGGAGACAGGTCAGGGGTTTGTGGTGATAAACCAGAAGGGCATTGACCCGATGTCGCTGGACATGCTCGCCAAGGAGGGCATCCTCGGGCTGCGCCGGGCCAAGCGCCGCAACATGGAGCGCCTCACCCTTGCTTGCGGCGGTGTGTACTCCCTTGCATGACTATGATTATTACCAGAGCTCCCCTTCGCTGAACAGACTCTTATGGCTAGGAGTCTTTGATAAAGCCTTGTCTTGGCCAATCCTTGCTGCCATGGCAAGCTTGATATGGTTGCAGTAGTGGCTGCCATTGTTGAAGTTGAGATCCATTTCTATGTTACTGTATTCGTTGCTCTTCTTTCCTGCAAGTATTTTCTGTGCTTTCCCAGCTGATTTCCAACTGTCAGGAAGTAGTGTCAGCCTGAGATCCACTTGACTTACAACACTGCCAAACAGGGGCTGTGGTCCCATACATAAGGTGCATGCCAAGGGGGCCAACTCATCATTACTAAAGGGGGTTTGCCATGTCAATTGCCAATGCGACTGCTTACACCGACGCGTTGCCGCAGGATCTGCGGTGAACAGCGTGGAGGAGCTAGCACCAGAGGTGCTGGGCCATGCGGGGCAGGTGTATGAGCATGTGCTGGGCGAGGAGAAGTACACGTTCGTGGAGGACGTGGCCAACCCACACTCGTGCACCATCCTCATCAAGGGCCCCTCCGACTACTCGCTCGCGCAGATCAAGGACGCCATCCGCGACGGCCTGCGCGCCGTCACAAATGCGCTGCTAGATGGCGCAGTCGTCCCGGGCGCTGGCGCTTTCGAGGTACTTTCTTCTGCTGCTGGTATCTTTGCAGGGTGTGATTGACTGGACAAGGCATCCCGCGCATGTCTCATCCACCCATTAATGATCAAGAGCTTGACAACCAGCGCTATGTCCTGGTGCTTTCAGCCAAGCAAGTGCGTGCTCACCTGTCAGTCCAGCAGTTATCAGGTGTGTCTGAAGAGCTGTGAAGGCATTCGAGGCAGGTGTGTATTCTGTGTGGCACCGAGGGTATGTGTAGCGCTCAGGACTATTTTGCGTTGCTATTGAGATTGAGGGCACATGCGCCTGCAGGTTGCAGCGGCAAATCATCTGCAGGAAGTGACGCGGAAGCAGGTGGAGGGCCGCGCAAAGCTCGGCGTGGCCGCCTTTGCCGAGGCGCTGCTGGGCATCCCAAAGATCCTGGCGGAGAACTCCGGCTACGACGCTCAGGTGCGCTGCTGAGAAGATCATCATCACAGCGGTGTTGGCCCTTGCACGACGGAGCTACCGCTGCACACCCACCTCAGCTTGCGCAGCTGCATGCTTGCGCGCTTGCATCATCAGCTTCTCAGTGAGGGATATTCCATTTGTTCATTACATGTTGACTCTTGCCCTGCAGACATCGCCCTCCTCTCCTTTTCAGGGCACAACATCTACTGATCATCTCTTGCAGGTCGATGGGAGCCGGTATAATTGTTATGCTCTGTTGAGTAGGTGTGGTGGGAGCCTTGACATCGATCTCACCTGACCATGACTCGTTGCGCTGGTGCAGGACACAATCATTGCTCTGGGTGACGAGGTCGCCAAGGGCAACAAGGTGGGCCTGGATGTGGCGACTGGGGAGCCCCTGGATCCTGTCCTGGCAGGCATCTATGACAACCTGCTGGTGAAGCGTCAGATGCTGCAGAGCGCCCCCGTTGTGGCCTCCCAGCTGCTGCTCGTAGATGAGGTTTGTCATTCATTGCTAACACCTCTTGCTAACACCTTCACACAGCGGCCGGCAATTAAGTGTTTCCACTCTCGCTGTGAAAATTTGAGCAGCTAGCTTGACAGCCACAATAATCGGAACTGCATTCCTATCTGACAGTCACTTGTGAAGTCTTTCCGTCTTTTTGTCAGAGTCAGCACCCAGTATGACAGCAAGAATCTTCAGCTCTCCTATAAGGTTGTCAGCCAGGAAAGGCAAGGTGTGACTTCTGAACACTTCAGTGCATTTGTGTGCAGGTCATTCGTGCCGGCATGAACATGCGCAAGCAGTGACGTCAGGAGATGTGAGCCCATGCGACTCTGTGAGTCCATTAATTGCTTCATGTGGCCTCCCGGCGGCTGCTCGGTGGTGAACTTCTGTGCTGTGGCATGCACATGCGCAAACAGTGAGAAGTCAGCAGCTGCTAATGAAAGGCCGAAAGCCCCATACCAAAGGCTTGATGTCTTCCGGCTTAGCGACTCCGAGGCCTATTAGCGGCGTCACATGACATTAATAAGCAGTGCATGCTTGGGCATGCTTCCGCATGGGCAGGGATGTGGACGTGGGGTTGCGCTGGGTGCATTGTTGCAACAGGAATGCTTCCTTTTGAAGCTGTGCAGCAAGTGTTCCAGGACACATTTACTGTGTATCCTTGGACTGACTCAATGTACCGTCTCACCCTGCCTTTAAAGCCGATGAGAAGGTTGTAGCCTAGACCGCGCGTGGCTCATCGCTTCGTGCGTGGTTCTTGTAAAGTATGGTATCAAGCATGATGCACCATATGACTCACGAACCTCAGAGGTTCGGGCAGCTAGTGAAGCAGAATGAGCGCCCATGCCCCGTGTACCGTACACTGTAGTACACTGTACACACATGTTGCGCTGTTGCTCGAGCTCTGTCAGTTAATTGGTAGTAGAAAGTGTCCATGATGCACCCGTTGCCCTCCTCTGCTGCTGATGGCTCTTGTGGCAGTGTTCTGTTGACCCAGCCAGAACCTGAGTCATACTATATATATTATTGACTGATCATGAGTCAGGTGACCAAGACCTTCCATGATATTTATTCGAAGGATAGCCACTGTACGACCGGTCACTCAAAATGAGAATCGGACAACATGCGTTGTGGTCCAACTGCACTGCTCCAATGGCGCAAATAACGCAAAGGTGGGTCCTGGATGTACCAGCCAGTCATATGGGTCCCGGATAATTAAGATGTGCAGATTCAGTCATCACCGTCAGGAACGCCCCCGACGAACCGCCCCTCCACAATGTGGAATCGACCACCTTAATTCTCCCGGAAAGCCTACCACGAGTTGGTCGGCCATTCCAAGCATACACTGCTGTCCAGGCCTGTAGAAAAGCATTTAATAAGCCATCTGTATGAACGGAACGTGTGGGCGAAGTCTGGCGCTCTCACTGTTTCCGCCTTGTCCCGTGGCAGAAGTCCTCAGCGTGACAACAGCCACGGAAGCTGAAGGACGGCTAGAGTTGTTTGTGGATGGCCGTAATAGGATTTCTGTAGCCATCTGAAGCGTTGTACTGGATGCATCGAGCCTAGCGCTGCTCCCCTATGGTGAGGATCGCGCGAGCTTGCTAGTATTGTATGAGGTTCGCGATCAGACTCAGCGGGTATTTCGTGGGGCACGAAACTTGGCAGTCGATCAGTATTTTGAAGGCTTGGATTGAAACGGAGATGGTATGTGCAATATGATGCATTTTGTCGCCTTACACCTGGCGCCAGCTGTAACTGCATGGGAATTAGGGTGCGCCGATAGCAGCCTTTCACAGATATGACGTTCATGAGGCGAAGTGCCGACTGGATGTGCTCGACCTGATAGTTGTGCCCAATGATTGGGGCGCGGCGTGGGCTCGTGGATACAGACTCGTTGACGGCGCTTGCTTATTCACAAGACGCAGACAAAGTTAGGGCGCCCACTCGTGCCCACTTATATTGTTGATCGTGAGAGGGTGAAGCTGATCGCAGGGGTTACAGCAATAAAAATCAAGTCTGCAGAGTGTGACGGCCTGGAATCCGAAGACGGTCAGGTGGGTCGCACTTCTCCAGCGACACATCTGCGAAGGCGAAATAGGACGTAGTTTTCTTTAACCGAAACCTTTTACCGTGTCATCTTGCAAATCTATCGGCAGTCAAAGAGTGATTCTTGCACAATGACGGTTTCCATCGAGCTTGTAATGTCTATAAATATGGGTGTAGTACAAAAGCGTTCTGAAAGTATCTGGCATATGCCATCTGCTGTCACACGCCCTCTTTCTCAGACTCAATGGCGCCAGATCGGTTCTGTCAGATTGTGTACAATGTTGTGGCAGGTCTATGAGAGCTTGGGGGAGCTCCAGAATTTTAGCTGGATGGCTGTTGCTGCTCTGCCTGGCCGCATCAGCCGCACAGATCCAGGCGGGAACTAGTGCAGCCGCAGCTGCGGCAGCCGTGGATGGGGGCAGCCATGCCAGAAAATTGACACAGGCCAGGCCTCCCTGTGTTGGCCCAGCATGTGGACCCCCCGGTGGTTTGGTGGGCCCAGCTGCTGCCCAGCCAGCAGGGCAACCAGCACCAGCGGCTTCGGCCACAACCACGGCCCAGCCTGTGGCCACCACAGTGTCTCCCTCCGTGGTCGCAACACAGGGCGTGGGCGTTGCGGCCGGCGCCACAGTAGTACCCGTTTCTCTCAACTCCACTGATGGTGCGGCACATGGGACACAGCGCTCACCCCACACAGTCACCCCATCAAACAAGGACTCTACCTCACCACACACCATAAATTCGCATGAGCTCAGGAGGCTTTTATGTCTTGCTGGTACAAAAGTTGCAGTGACCCAGAGACAGCTTGTCTCTGTTTGTCTCACTGTGGGCGGGCAGGCCAGGATCAAAGGTGGGAGTTTGTGTTTGGGTGCAGTGGCAGCACTGAGGCTGTTTGCACAGTCGGCGGGCAACTTCCAAGGGCTGCTGGCGAGCAACAGAAGCGGCTTCAAGGGCTGGGACTTCACCACAAGCCCATGCCAGGGATGGACGGGCATCACCTGCAATCTGGATGGCCACATCACAAAACTGTGCGCTATTATACCCCCCGAACAAACTGTTCATGTCTACTCTTGCAGTCATCTCAAGAAGTGAGGCGGGACGATAGGTTTGTTGAGGAAAACATTAAGATGCATCATCAACTCGGGGTAATACTGGGGCAGCTGTGTTGATGGAGCCTCTGCCTTCACATGCTGCAGGGATCTTGGAGGATGGAATATTGCCGGCAAGCTGACGCCTGAACTGTCTGGGCTGGACCAGTTGCAATTCTTGTGAGCCCCTCTCCCCATTGTCTTGTGCCTGCTGTCTCATGCCTCCTTGTGTGTCGTGCTGCTTCCAGGACATGCAACATGCATGCTGTCGAGGCTTCAAGCATGTTGCTGGTAGTCTGCAACTGTGTGCATGTCCAGCAGTGTGACACTCCCAATAGAGAGAAGTTGTGAGTGGAGGTGGTGTTGCAGGAATGTGAGCGGCAACAACTTCACAGGGGGACTGTCATCCACATGGGGTGCACCAGGGGTGTTTCCTAATCTGGTCACCATGGACCTGTCACAGAATTACTTGCTGGGCGGTATCCTCTTTACCCAGTGGGGCACACCCGGCTCATTCCCTAAACTTGAGGTTTGCCTCTGCCCTTCGCATTTCTGACCCGTTAGGTAGACAGTAACCCACCTTGCACCCTAATAGGAGGGGTCTTGAAGTCCTCTGATAAGCCTGTTTAATTTCTCCTGAGAGAGCTTCAAATTTGCCATTCAGCCGAATGGCCGCGGACGGCATGCTGTTGATAAAATGCTGTGTGAGGCGTGCAAATCTATTCACTCATCTCTCTGTTGTGCGAATGCAGACCCTCAAGTTCAAATTTATTCAATCATCTCTCTGTTGTGCGAATGCAGACCCTCAAGTTGGTGAACACCGGGCTGACCGGCCAGCTCCCAGTACTTTGGGGTGTCAACGGGAGCTTTCCCAGCCTTTCAACTCTGGATGCATCCAGGAACATCATCTCAGGTGTGCACACATTGTCAAGCTTGTCGTGCCCGTCAGGCAAACAGCCCACCATTTGCAAGTCTTGCCTATTTGATCTGCTGCCATGGGGGGAAGAGGTCCTGGCAGATCATGTCATGAAGATGGCAGACAGCCGTACTCACAAGGAGCGCATACGCCTCAGTCCTGATTGCAGGCCATGCAGCAATTAATGCTGCCGCGTTTACACCGCCATCCATAGCTCTTTCACAGCACATAATTCTACTTTGTATTATCGGCTGTGTTCCTCTGCATTGCAAGCACGAGCGCAGGGCCCCTGTAGGTAGAGGGCCCTGCAGCATCAGCCCCTTTACATCGCGAATTAAGGATTCATGGCTAGTGCTTACCACATGCTCTGCTGCACTGCATGTCAACCTGCTGCATGCATGTGCTAACGTGCTGCATGCATGTGCGCAGGTCCGCTGCCGGCATCATGGGCGACGCCCGGGGCGCTGCCGTCGCTGAGCACGCTGGTGCTGTCAGCCAACAACCTGTCGGGCAGCCTGCCGCCGGAGTGGGGCGCCAACGGGACGTCCTTCGTGAAGCTGCGCCAGCTGGACGTGCGCCAGAACGGCCTCGGCGGCTACCTGCCCGACCTCTGGGGCCCCGGCTTCAAGGTACTGCGCTCGTGACATGCAGTGCTCTTTGAATGGTGGCTTCTAATTCACAGATACCAGTTTACTAGATAAGTGGCATCTCAGGCGGGAAGAGTGTGCTGCCTGGTGAGCTGATGGGCTGAAAACACCGTGCACAGAAGGGTGACATTCCCTTATACACTTCACCTAGCCGCATGTTAGCAAGGGCAGCATGTTTGTCGGGAAGGTGGTTGATCAGAGTGCATACATGTACTCTCTAGAATGTGCAGCATAAAGCCCAAAATGCGCAACATAAATGGCGGCAGCTGTCTCATGACCTCTGCAGGGAATGCAAACTCGCCCTGCTGCACCTGCTGCTCCCTCATTGGCAAGTGCTGCTGCATGCAGCCCAAGGCACAACCTTAGCAGTGTGGGAAGGGTTCTGAATAGAGAGCGTGGGCATGTGCGCAGAGCATGGAGGTGCTGGAGCTGCAGGAGAACAACTTCATCGGGGAGCTGCCCATCAGCTGGGCAGCTCTGGGCAGCTTCCCAGCGCTCGGCTGGATCGACCTGTGGAAGAACTCCCTCTCCGGCTCCATCCCCGCCACATGGGGCAACTGGAAAGCGCTTCCCTCCATCAAATCACTGTGCGCTCCCCACTTCCATCAAACCCCCAAGTTGCCTGATGACCAGCCGTTCCAACCCAGATGAGCAATCAGCTGCTCGAGTCAACTCACGGACTGCAAAGCACTGAGTCGTGTGCGGCTGCTCATTCTTGCATGCAGTCCACAAACAAGTGAGTTGTGAAGTGGCATTGCTGGCATTTGGTGCTGGGCGGAGCATATCTCCTCATCTTGGGTTGGGCATGTGCAGGGCAATCCGGCCAGGCAACAACGACCTGTGTGGCTGGGTGCCGGACCGGCTGGCCAATGTGACCGGCCTGAAGACCGGCTACCTGGGCAACTGCTCTGCGCTGCCCCCGCCGCGGCCGCGTCCCATCATCCAGCCTGTTGCTTTTGCACCCGCGCCCGCTGTCTCGGCTTTCTCCATCCTCACTAATGTGCGCTCGCTCGGCCCAGCTTCGCAAAGGACACTTATGCTTGTTGACTTCAAGGCATCGAATTGAATGGGTTCCCAAGGTCTGCCATCACTCCTCGTGCCAGACCAGTGTTGACCTCGGGGGAGGTCTTTTATGTAAATGACATGTCCGTATCTTTGCGACTTGAGGGGGAGGACATGCAAGTGCCGTAAAGGGTGGGCCTGAGAAGCCATGTTTTCCTGCAGGCGCCTGTTACGGCACCAGGCGCCGCCCCCGGAGTGGCACTGCCACTGTCTCCGGTGGCCGCACCGGCCGCCGCGCTGACCCTGCCAGACGCAACAGTGCCCACAGCGGGCTCCGTGGTGGCCCGCTTCGCGAACCTCACGGCCCCCGCAAACGCCACCGCTGTCCCCACGGTCCTGCCGGTGGCGTCGGTCCCTGCTCCCGCACCTATCCTGGCGCCAGCAGTGCCGGTGGCCGCTCCGAGCAAGCTGCCGGCGGCGCCCGTAATCGCACCCGTAGCGCCCTTGATAGCTACCGTGCTGGCTCCAGCGCCCGTTACGGTTGAGGTGCCCGTGCCCGCGCCCGTTGCGGCACCGGTGGCCGCTCCGAACATATCTGCGCCAGCCTCGGCACCTGTGGCAGCGCCGGTTGCAGCCACGCCTCCTGTCATCCCACAAGCGACACCCCAGGTGACTGCTGCAGATGCGCAGTGTTTCACCATGGCACTCGGGGTCACTGCACAGGATCTGCATGTACTCGAACCCATATTGTAATTAGGAAACAACAGGGAACTGGCATGCTCAGACCACAGGGCACTTGTGGAGGCCGTGTCTCAAGATGGCTTCAAGTTTCTGTGGCCTTCTGGCGGGAGTTCTGAGCCGACAGCCTGCCTTTTACCAGGACATGGGAGCGGGCGCTGCAGCGTGGGCGCAGGCGGCTGCGGCAATGCCGCCGCCGTCTCCGCGGCCGCAGCAGGCGAAGCGCACACCGGCCCCGGCCGCCACTGATTCGGCGAGTGCCGCGGCCCCGGCCGCTGACAGCACTGTGTCCAGCTTCATCCCTCCCACCACCGACCCCAACACCGTCTACCTGCAGGCAAGCTCAGCCAGTCTTGCTCGCCTAAAAGCGGCACTCCTTGTTGTCTGCTGGCGATCCGTCCAATTCCTGCTGCTACTGTGTTCTGATTGTCGGCCCTAGTTTTACACACTTGGTGTGTTGCTATTCATCTTGGCAAAGCATTCATGAAGCAAGCAGGCATCAGTAGCAAAAGTGAGATCAACCAGTAGACAGCGCAGCCAGCCGACAGGGAAAGTTGCCGTGAGAAATGTCTGTTGTTGGCGCCATTTTGGGCGCACAGGTTTCATGCATGCCTGCACTGAGGTGTTGGCTCCCTCGTTACAGGCGTCGTACAACCTGACAGGAGCAGGTCTTGATCCCACAAGTGCGACCACGCGCAAGCGCATCCAGACCGCACTGCGCAAGACGCTCGGCAGCGGCGTCAACGCCACCCTGCTGGATGTCTCCGGCCAGGGCTCGTCCTCCGCTGATGCAAAATCCGCTGACGCCACCTCTGCTGATGCCACAACACCGGACGCCACCCTTGCTGGTGCGCTGCTCTGCTGCTCCTGTCCTGTGCGCCTGCTATGCTTCTGCACCTGGACCTTCACTTCTATGATTTGCTGGAGGCTTCTGCCATCAGACTATGTTCCAGACTGTTCTTTGCACCGCAAGACTGCCAGATCTTCATGTGCTGTTGGTCTTTGTGCATGCTACGGCGTGAGCATGACTGCGACTTGTTCAAGCGATGAGTCCAGATACATAGCATGGGGTCGGCACATTGTTCAAATATACCAGCGATGCCAGACTTGAGATCATTTGTGCAAATGTGGCAGGTGCAGGGAGGCGGCTGCTGCGCGTCGGCTCCTCGATCGCCGGGGTTGACAACGCGGACGCCAGCCCGGCGGCTGATGCGGCCTCGGCCGCCGCGCCGGCCACGTCGAAGAAGAAGACGACAGTGGCCGCGCGGTTCCTGCTCACCACCACGCCGGACCAGATGGCTGTCGTCGCTCGTTATGTATCCGCTGACACAACTGCGTCGAAGTTTGAGCAGCAGCTCAAGACTGCAGGTGCGCACATCCTGCACCATTTTGCCTGTTGTGAATAGAAGCGTAGTGTGGTACTGTTTGTTGAAGATGAAGTGGTGTTAGTAATGAAATTGAGACCTGCAGGTTGCCGTGCCTGACTTTCAAGGTTCTGTTAGACAGTAGGACCTGTGCAGGTTTCTGCCGATGGATTGCACAGAATGGCGGCCTCAAAGCGCTCTCATGAACATGCGCTTAAATATGCTGCTGCACATGGATGTTTGGGTTGGCAGTCATCTAGCATGCAGGGCCTCGGACTCGGCTTGCAGTGAGGGGGCAGTTGCAAAAGCAAAAGCAGTCACAACATGTCTGGCTGATGGAATGCTCGGTGTGGATGCAGGCCTGCCCAACACCCGGTCGGTGTTCACAGACGTGTCCCAGATTGGCCCAGATGGCACGCTCACCAAGATTGCAGAGGCCGACCCATCGGCATCAGAAGCAGCGGCGCCCACCGCCGCCGCAACAACACCATCGCCAGCCTCCAAATCCTCCTCTACACCCCTCGCCACACCCCTGTTGACTCCCTCGCCCACTCCCTCGCCCACCCCTGCAGGTCTGTCGCCACTCCTACTGCCATATCTCTCTCCTCCCCCCACTGTTGAGGATTATTTGGTAGTCTACAATGCTCGTGCCACCTCCTCGTGTTATTTCAAGTGCCCTCAGTGAGAGCGGGTATGTGAATAGTGCAACCGAGATTTGATGGGTTTGTGTGCTGCGCAGTGTCTGGCTTCCTGACTGGTTCCCCGGCGTACGTCACGGCGGTTTCGTCTGCGGCTAGCGCGCCGGGCGGCGGTGCTCCATCCAAGCCGAACGGGGGTGCCATTGCTGGAGGCGTCATTGGCGCCCTGCTGGCTGCTCTCCTAGCAGGCATGCCCACTTGTCCCAACGGCTTCCTCCCCTCCCTCAAAAGGGGTTCTGCCCTGTGTGGTGAACAAGAATCCACAGGAACAGGGATGATCCTGAACTGCTTCTGCCAAAAAAAGAGACAGGTGTTCCCGTGGTTTTGAACTCTGAGAGGAGCATGGCATCTCGCGCACTTCCTACCAGGGAGTGAAACCTCCGATTATGGAATGTGGATTGGAAACAGCTCAGTGAGTGCAACCCATGTGCCTTCTCAGCAGATGTTATGCTGCAGCGTGGTTGGGAAACGTCAGAAGCTCTGATGTGTGTCCCAGGCAGTGCATCCCTCATGACAGCAGGTGGTGTCATTATATGGTGAATGGGACCCGCTGAAAGGCTCCTTGCTGCACGCAGGCTTTGGGGCATGGTACTACACAAAGCGGAAGTATGCTGCGGCACTTCTGGCGGCTGAGAGGAAGGCTGGATCGAGTGAGGGCCAGGAGCACCTGGCAAAGGAGGAGCACAAGGGGGGGTCCAGGAGGGGACCGCTGGGGGGCCAGCTGGGGGGCCAGCTGGGGGGCGCAACCCCAGCCAACCAGGGGGGTATCAGCCCCCGGGAGGCCAACCCCGATAAGGTGGCTGCCATGCTGGCGGCCATGAAGGCTGACGCGGCCCGAGCGCGCTCTCAGCGGCTGCCATCGCTCAAACTCCCCGACAAGCCTGGTGTGCATTTAGCAAATCCAGCAATGTCAAAAGAACTGCTGAAGTATCCAAAGTCTCCCTGTGTATGCTTCAAGGAGACAGAAGGCGTGGTACCCTGAGTATATTTGGGCATGTGCTTGTGTGCTTGATGCACCAGCTATTGAAAGATTACAGCAAAAAGGAATGTAGAGTCACACTTCAGGGTGAGGATTGATGGTAGGGGATATATTGGGGAATATTGGTTGATCGATGTGTGGTTGTGTTGCTTGGACAGAGCCGGGGCAGAAGGACATTGCGCCAGCAGCTGCCGAGGGATACACTCCGCCGGCGGTGGTTGCCGCGGGCAAGGCCGAGGACAGCGCCAACGAGCATGACGACAAGTTTTCGGAGGTCTCTGACAAGGCCAGCGCAAGTGCTTCCGCGGAGGAACAGTCGGCCGCCGATGCCAAGGCGCTGGAGAAGGGCAAGGGGAAGATGGTGCAGGGGCGGCGCACCGACTCGGCCAGCTCCCTCAGGTGCGCGCAGCATGCCGGCACATGCCCAGTGTCTGCTTACAAGCTGCGGGGCAGCATGCCAGCACATGCCCAGTATCTTCTTACAAGGAGAGTTTTCATGAACCCCCGGGGTAGAAGCACGAGGTAGCCGCGGGGCAAGTCTAACTGAGGCCTGAACAGCTCAGCAGCTATGTGCATGCTCTTTCTCATGAATCCCTGAATCTCAGCGCCAGTCAGTTGTTTCAGGCATGCACAACATGGCAGCTGTCGGCCCACTACTTTCGAGTGTTGCTGAGATTGCAAGCGTTCCTATCGGCCAGCTGACCCTGCAGCGAGTGTCCTCTCATCTGCTTTGCAGTGTCAAACCACCGAGTGTGGAATGTGTGCACAGGTCTGTCATTACGGATCCGAGTGGGCAGACAGTGGCCGAAATCGCCGGGCCGTCCTCCAGCTCGGACGCCTCAGGATCCACAGCCGGATCAACAGTTGAATCGCTGTCCGGCTCTGAGGGCATGGCCCCCATCCAGACGGTGTGCACTCCCCTACTCCTATTCTTGCTTCAAGCCTCGCTTTGTCAATCACCCTACATTGTGGTGGCCGGCTCTCACCATCAAGTGGCATTCTGTTGAGCGGAACCAAATGGCATTGTGGGAACTCTGCAGCAGCCTTGAGCTGGCTCAAAAAAGGTTGCCGTGGGTTCAAAATCGGCCGCACTAGAGATGCAGTGGGTGAGCGGGTATGCTCAACATCTCCCGGCGATGAGGATTGACTCTTTTGTGGTGGTGGCTGCAGATGATGCTGACACAGGGGGGAGGCTCGGGCGACAAGTATGCGAAGGAGGTCGGCACGCCACAGTCAGTGCGCAGCGGCCGCGGCGGCTCCGGCGCGAGGGGCGCCCGCGCGCCGCTGTCACCGCACTACCTCGAGACCAGCCGCAGCCGGGACATGCAGCGGGTAACGCCCTCTCACTCACCCCATCGTCTCCTGCATGCCAGCACAGTGCATGGAGTCTGAAAATTTCATGACCGGCATTCTGTCAGTATGTGCACTCCAAACAGCTAGCGATGGAAAAAAAATTGCATGTCCTCACCGTTGGTTCGAGTACATGTTGACATGATGTCTTCTCTATTCAGGAGGTGGAAGTTTGTCTGCTTTACATTCATCTCATCGGTCTCAAACTAGGCACATTCATTGTTGTTTTGTGCTGTGAGGTGGAGACCTGATATCATGCGCATCGGTGTGTGCGCGAAGGCGCGGAGCGGGAACGTCCTGCAGCACTCTCACCATGACAGACACTAGAAGAAGTCGGGGGTATTTTGAAATTCTTTCAGAATAGGCAGATCCCCTGATGTTTGCGGTGTGAGGTGGAGACCTGATGTCATGCGTGTTGGTGTGTGCGAGCAGGCGCGGAGCGGGAACATCCTGCAGCATCTGGCGGCTGAGCTGCGGCGCGCGGAGGCGGCCGGAGGCATGGAGCGGCTCATGAGCTCCGGGGGAAACCTGCCGCGCGGCGCGACGTACCCTGCGGCCGGCCACGGTTTGCGCCGGCGCGAGTCCGACCCCGACTTCCTCACCCAGATCGCCGGTGGCCACCAGCAGCCGCAGTCCAGGCGCGTCCTCCTTCACAAGCCTTATAAGCGTGGTCCCCTAAGCGCATCACATGAAAGCCCCACACCCATTACCTTCAACCCTTCAGGCCCCTTTTGAGATGCAGTCATCCTCCGTGGCACATGTCCTGACTCTGATGCATGCGTGAAACAGCTATGTTGAGATTGTGGAATGTGATGGGAGCAATTAAAGCAGAGCTTGTGCTTGCGTGGCATTGCAAGATAGCCTTGTTGTAGAGGGGCAGCCACAAGCTGCAAGGAAAGTGCTTGTGCGGTCAGAGGATGACGGCTGTATGGGGGTCGGTTGATGCAGGGAGCAGACGCTGCGCATGCTGCGGCTGCTGGAGGAGCGCGAGTATCAGGCGGCCAGCCTGGCGCGCGCGCGCAGCGGCGGCGGCCGCACCGGAAATTCCCGCCACGCCCTGCGCGACGACCTGGGCATCCCCATCCAGGTGAGCCTGCGCCGCTTGTATATATTAACCCTAAACCCTGAAGTATAAACCCTAAATTATAAGCTATACTTCCCATCGCCCAGCTGTTGTGCAATCAGGACTACATGGGCCCATGTTCGCCCGTATAAGCATGCAATGCCGGAGGGTTGTAATAATGCATGGTATGCGTCTGGGCCTTGCATGCTTGTTAGGATCCCCACGGGCCTGTTCAGGGTCTGAAAGGGAATTGGCAGGCTCTGAGGCTTCCACTCAAGTTGATACAGAACGGCAAAGCCAGCCCATGCCAGCGGTGATGGTCTGTACAGGCGGTCAAGTAAAGGTGATGATGTTTGTTTGCATGTTCCGGTGCTCACTCTCATTGCATGCTGTGCTGCAGGGCATGTCGCGCAGCGACAGCAGGATGCACGAGGCGCGCGGCCTGGAGCACCGACTGGGCAGCCGAGGCTCGGGAGTGTGCTTTGTGGACATGCGCCAGGTGCAGGGCGGCGGCGGCGGCGGCGGCAGCAGCCGCAACCGCTCGGCCGCGCTGGCCGGCATCGAGCGCCTCAACAGCGGCGGCTCCGAGCAGCGCCTCTATCGTGGACAGCGCTCCGATGGTGCGTGGGAGTCCTGTGTCCACTTGAATGCCGCTTCTTCATGTTTCTGCTGCTCCCTGCAGCTGCTATGCTCTGTCCTGGCACACCAAAAAGTTGTCAGCATCTCGGCACAATTCCTATTGATATTATTTTGCAGCCAGGCCGATGACAGACATGGGGGGTATACGTGCATCTACCTCAGGGCCAGTCTCGCCCCACAAGGAATAAATCTGATTGACAGGTTGCAAAGAGGGTATCTGTGCTGAAGAACGAGGAGGAGACGATGAATGTGATTCGGGTTTGAGAGAAGAGGTGATGGTGATCGCAGGCTTGGAGCGCGCCAACAGCTCGGGTTCTGGCATGTCATACAACGGCCTGGGCGGGCCGATGGAGCCGGTGGGGGAGTACCGGGAGCTGGGAACCAGCCCTGGCGGCGGCTGGGGCGGCGCCATGAAGCTTCTGGGGGAGTTGGAGCGCGACATGGCCGATGCACCCACCGGCGACCTCTCTGACAGGTGCGCAGCCGCTGACTTGATTTCCTGGTGTGCGCTGACTCGGCCCTCTGAAAGCTCCGATGGCATTAGTTGTGTGAGAGTTTCAGACAACAACTCCAGATAGAGAAGGCCATCCCTCAATCAGATCCACATGCTGTCTGCTGTTGGTTGCATTAGGACACTGCTGATGTGTTGCCGGATCCCATTTACTTTTTTTTTGCTTATGCTGTTTGACTGACTGGTGGTGGTGCATGCTTCTCACCCTCTGTACAGCAAAGTACAGCCTGACATTTCAATGGTTGCCCGGTGCAGGATGGAGAGGAGGACTCGCAGCAGAGACATGGACCCTTCTTCAAGCTCTGGCCGGCGCAGCTCCCGGAGGCATTAGATTCACATGATGAACAGCTGCGGCGTGCCGGGGCGCATTCACTCTCCACTGCACTCAAGCAGCAACTGTACATGGACACTTCTCCCTCCACAGCTGCAACAATATCGCAGCTACACTCCCCTTACATGGAGAGGGCGCATACCTCTCTGCTTTGCAGCCTGCCTTTGCGCAGGGTATGACCGCTGATAAAACAGGGGAAGCGGGAGGGGTAGGAAGGGCACTGGCGATCAGGCCTTTCCTGATTCTTGGCAGCATGGTTTTTGAGGCTCGCACAAGGCACGCGCGGGCTTGTGTTGTAGCATAGAGATGGGGTCGTTCACTTTCATAGGCCGGGGCATGTGAGAAGAGGAGGATGCAGTGTGCATGCGCAAGCTGCAAGGCACATTGCAGGCCTTCCTTTGCAGGCCCAAAAAGGACGATGTGTAAGCACCATGGGTCTCTTTGCTGACGTTGGCGACTCAATTTGATATCTATCCAGGGATAATTGATTCTAGGCTTGTGTTGCTGAGCCCGGTCGAAGAATTAGTCATGTCTCCCATGCCGTTGGCATCCTTTATTTTGCAGGACAGAGCACCAATATGCCAATTGGCACGTGCACCCCAGGGTCACCAGACATGGTACCCATGCATGCTTCCAGGAGTAAGGTACCGAATTTCTTCAAAGAGCTACAGTTGCTCGAGTAGTAGCTTTTGTTGGGGTAACCGTGATGTTGATAGTAGGGGTATTAGAAGTTGCTGACTGCATGCATGGGGTTGAGATTCTTTTTAGAGGTTGGGTGAAGTGATTACCTCGGACCATTTGGCCCGAAGCAGTGTGTTTTCGTTGCAGTTTTACAAACCTAGGGACGTGCCCCTTTCAATTTGCACTTTCCTTGCTTTTCTTGTCTGAGCGGACATTTGAGCTGTGAATACTTGCTACCCAAGCTCAATCGAGGTCTCTGTTCCTTTTGAGTGGTGCCACTTTTTTATGATGAGCAGGAGACCTCGAGGTCTCGTACCGGCTTTGCTCATGTTTCTCTCCGGCTGCCTTGTGTGCTCCCAGAGCATGCAGCGGCGTTTGTTTGGGATTGCTCACTGATGACTCATCAGTGATGAGAGAAGCACTGACCAAAGTCCCCACCCACATCCCCTCAATCCCACACTAGTGTGGTGAACAACGACCATTGAACACGTCCAGAATCCACTTTTGTGTTTTTGCTTCAAGAATCTTTTACTTCAACATTTACAGTGTAATGATTACAGTGTGCAGTGCCAACTTAGTCAACTTGAATGCCTCCATGCATAACATCATGAGGCCGTCAATCACTGAATACAGCTCGAATTAAGCTTCCAAGCTCCTACATGGCAGAATTTGCACGATGCACATAGGAATCTATATGTGGCTTCCACTAAGTTGACAAAACTTTGGGTGTTTGTTTGCAAGCTGTACATCCACATCAAGGTCAAGGTCTCCCATAGACATTTTAATAGCTCTCGCGCAATGGCCCACACTCTCAATAGCAGAACAGGACAAGACGAAACCCACTGTGGCACAACGATTGTGACAACCCACAGACTGCCTCAATTGATGGTACTGAAGAGGGCAGCACAAGCTGGAAATCCCTGAACTTGGGACCGAAGACAGTACCAGAGAGTGATCTTCTGTGGCGACATAATTCTGCCAAGATTAAGCTGTGGAGCATCAAGGTCATGCTCTGATAACTGCAGCAGAAACTGCTTCCAAGACAAATGTGGGAGGCTCGGAAGATGGGTGACAACCAAGCAGACAGTGTTCCATCCAAGCCGATCAGCGGTAGTTTCTGGCAGCTGACGCTGATGAAGAAGGGACTCTTTTGCGGCTGATTGAGGGTGCAAGCAGCATTTGTCCTTCTGTGGTCTGGAAGCTGCCTGGAAGCCGCCTGCCTCAGCAGAACTTCCAGCGGTTGCCACAGACAGTGCAGGTGACGAAAGTTGTCATGGGCTCATCCGCGCTGCGCGTCTGCATCTGGTAATACTGGCACTTCCGCTGCTTGCACTTGCCGCACTGGAACTGGTCGGTTGTTGCCTTCTTCATGTGCTGACCCCGCTCTGCCTCAAACAGCGCCGTCTTCCTGATCTGCTCGTTCTCACTCTTGCGCGCATCGCTCGCCATCTCCTCTGCCGACAGATTCACCAGCACGTCGCCTGCGCGCACATGCGTGCAGCACCCCCTCACATGCCGACTCATGCCGCCGCACAACCGCCCTCGCTCGCGATGATGTCAGAAGCAAAGAGAGGCAATGTCTCAATGTGCATCAGATAAGGTCTTCTGATTTAGACCCAACAGCAGCCATTGCAGCACATCGAGGTGAGGATGGAGCCAGGCACACCCAAACACCCAAAGTGCCCGTCTTCTATGACCCCCCAACAAGCCCCTGCGACTGACAGTCAACAAGGGCTGCTCTCTAGAGGTGGCACACCGGTGATTTCGCCCGACAGCACCCGGCGGCGGAGGTCTGGGTTGTTGGCGTCCTTCAGGTTGAAGATGAGGCTGCGGTACTTGGCCTTGTAGCGCGCGTTGACGCCGCCATTCTGCCGGTACATCGCTGCCTCGGCCTCGGCCGCCGCCGCGCCTACGTCCCCGCCCGGCGCGTCCTCCCGCGCAAGCAGCAGCGCCTCCGCAAACAGCTGCCGCGTCTTGTCCCTGCGCCGCACGTCCTATTCAGCGCTCAGGACTCAGCGCTGACAACTCGGCCCCCCACGGATTTGAAACGACAGGTCTATACCCCAGGTTGCACCTTTGCAGCAATGTGCTCATCGCTTGCGGGTTTCAAATGGGTCTAAACAGCTCAGCCAGGCATGCGGAGAAAACAGCCGGCAAGCAAGGTGAGCGCAATAAGACTGATGAGGGCCGCAGCTGGCGTTCTCGAGCATAGTGCGTTGATGGGCTTATGCATGTGCCAGAGTGCTGTCAGTTCTCAGGCCGCACCTGACACTGTCCCCCGTCTTGGGAACGATGACTGCCTGGCTGGCCGGAGGCTTAGCGCCTGCACCATTGGGAGCACTGATGGATTTTTGCCTTTTGGCCGGAGGCGGCTGGCCATTCTCAGCAGGGGCTGCGCTGCCAGCCTGCTGACTGGGCTGCGACGGCTGCGAGGAGCTCTGTGACCCTTGGCTGAAGACCCCTGCCGAGCCATTGGCTACCTCGCCTGCATTCACCTCCAAGGATGTCAGGCAGGCTTTTGTACACGCATCGCCTGGGCCGCGGACTGTCCGACGAACCGACATTGATCGATGGGGCCTCCGTTATACAGCATGAAGACGACAGGGGCAAGAATCATGCTTGACTGCGACATTGCAAGGGTGCATCCTGAGGTATCACACCGGTACATGGCAGACCTGCAGGAGTGCTGGCCACTGTCTCCTTGGTCACAGCTTCCTTCCACGAGCTTACTGTCGCGGCCGCTGCTTGTGAGACTGCTGCATTGGAATGCTTGGCAAGCTTGCGAATCTTCTTGCCAGCCTGTGTCTCCAACAGCAATTGGGTGGTGACCTGCAGGTTTGCGAGCTTCAAAGGTGGGAAAAGTACACCACGCCTTAATCAAAGGCAGCTTGAATCTTGAAATGCAAGCAATTGTTTTCTTTTCTAACTGGTCAAATTGTTTTTCCTATGGACCTCTTAACATTCGAGCAAAGCACGAAACGACTGCCCTTTCTCACCTGGCAAGTCTGTAGTGCTTTAAGCAAGTCTGTCAGGTCTTGCGCAATATCAGGATCGTCTGATGCCTTTTCTGACAGTCGCAAAGCCTCTTCTATGCGAGCTGTGAGCTGCGCTGCGTCTATACTCATGTAGGAGCCTCAGTGACAGTATATAATGATCTGTTCTGAAACTATCCTTTTCTCACCAAGCTCAAATTAATAGCTTCTCGCAATTGCTTTGAAAATATTCCGCTACTAAACTTTTGTATCCCACGATTGTGCCCATCCAGTGTCGGACCAGATCACTTCTGTCTGTCTGCTGGCCCAGTGGGTCTGTCTGCAGAAGTTCCCTCCTGAAATCGGGGTCTCACCTGACCCCAAATGCACCACGCTGCTTTAATGATGGAGAGAATGGTGGCGTTAACAGCACAAAAGATGCATTGAAACGTCGTTAATGGATTGAAGGATGGGGACGGCCAGGCATGGCTTCCCACCTGACGATAACCAGCGCGCGGATACCCTCTTCCGATGCACCCATTTGTGGAGTTACACTTGAACCCTATGTCCTTGTCAGGAGGCCGGATGGGCAAAGCTGTAACGCAGAAGAGTGTCCGGAGGAGGGTTCTGGGGATGCACGGTTCTCTCTGCGCTTTAGGTGGTACAGAAGTGTAGTGAACAAAGGGGGTCATGTGTGCTTCATCCACCAGGTACTGGAGTTCTCTGCGAGCACCCTTTCTGTCATGATGTGAAAACTCAATACTTGAGGAGAAAAAGGCAAGCCTCATGGACGGCATCAGAACCTGAGGGGCCATCCTGAAGCTGGCCTGGCCCAAGCAGGCTGTGTGCTGAAGAAGGAGTTGCCATGCAGGATCGAGAGGCCACGCTGCAATGCATCCTTTGCCTAAGAGCGAAGGTAGAACTGCGGAAGAGCTTTTCCTGCTCCACGGACTGCCTGCGACAGCACTGGAACGTGCACAAGAATCTGCACTTGAACGGTGTGCACTGCTTTACTGACACTGGCTCATTCCTTATGGTTGCTTTAGAGTTCCAGAGAGTCTGTAGAAAAGTAGATCCACGGATATGAACTTGTTCATGTGCAAGTGCAGGTCAGCAGCACAAGCATGAGAATGGTTATGTGCACGAGAACTTCAAGGCGAGCAACACTTTCAGTAATGGGGGCGAGACGTGGATGGAGGTATGCATTTATCTTTGTTGTGCTCAAACCTTCTCAACTGCAAGTCCAGGAAACAGTAGTTGCCTACTCAGCGCCTGATTCCTGAACAGGTGGGCAAGGGTCGCTTGTACACTCCAACAGAGGACGATGTTGGGAGCGTTCTAAAGTGTGAGGTGGTTGCCATTGACACTGGCTCGCCCTATGTGGAGTCTGGCAAGACACACTCTATTGCCACAGCGAGAGTGCGACCTGCCCCTTCGCCACCTAGGCGGTCTCTTTCGCCCATCACCCCGGCTCCCAAGAACATTGTGAGCGCTGGGAAGTTCACAGCGCTCACATACAACCTCTTGGCCGACCTGTATGCCACGGTGAGCGTGCCTTCCAGCTTTGCAGTGAAGCAGTGCTCACAGGTTCTAGATGCCTGCTAGCCCCTCCTGAACATTCTTCATATAGCTGGAAGTCCCTTTATTCTGCTCAAAAGTGGCTTGTGGCTAAACAGGCGGAGCAGTTCAGCTACTGCCAGCCGTGGATGCTGGCCTGGGGCTACAGGAAGCAGAATCTGCTGAAGGAGCTGCTCAACTACAATGCAGACATTATGTGCCTGCAGGTCTGTCCGCCGCCAAAACAGCATGATTCTGTAGGAATCCATAGAAACTCGTGTTGTTCCCATCCTAATTTGTGCCAAATACCTCTCACTTGCACAAGCATGCTCTCAATTTGCCCTGGTATCCATTGAATAGGACGTTCCTGCACTGGTATTGTGACATACTGGGCAGCAACACCCCCACTTTGTTGCTTATATACATGCAAAATTATGAACACACAGCACTTCGACCGCAGGAGGTTCAGAGCAACCACTACACAGAGTTCCTGCAGCCGGAGCTGGCCAAGGCGGGATACACAGCCATCTACAAGAAGAAGACGATGGAGATTTACACGGGGAATTCCTACGCCATCGACGGCTGCGCCACCTTCTTCAAGTCAGACCGCTTTGCGCTCGTCAAGAAGTACGAGGTGTGCTCACAGTGAAACCATCCACAGATGCTGTTGTCCTCCCGTGCATGCGGCCATCGTTGTCAATGCTTGTGTGGTGTTCACCGGTAAACAGTAAAAACCATGCCTGGTTGGAGCACAGTAACCCTTGCAGCCAGCTCAGTTGGCACAGCTGTGCCTTATGCTGCTTCAGAGATTTGCAAGGATGTGGTTGCAGGTGGAGTTCAACAAGGCTGCCCTGTCCCTAGCTGAGACGATCCCCTCGGAGCAGAGGAAGGTCGCCCTGAACCGGCTGCTGAAGGTCAGTCCATTATGGTACATTCAGGAGCATCAATCAATCAGAAGACGTACCGCCCAATGTTTACCAATAGCAAGCAGCTCAGCAGGCATGCTGTGGCATCTTGAAAGCTGCATGCGATGGCAGATCTGATCTTTGTGCTGCCCCTTTGTAGCTTGCCATAATTCAGGATGTATCAACATTGATACTAGCACTGTCAGTGCGGATCTTCCCGGCAGACAGATGCGAGGGGAACTGCCGCAAGCGCAGAAAACATCCCATGTCATCTTTCTCTGATCATTAGGTTGCTCTCAACTGTTGTGCTGCGCTCAGGACAATGTGGCGCTGATAGTGGTGCTGGAGGCGCTGGATCCGCCCAACCCGGACGCGGCCGCGCAGGGCCGTCGCCAGCTCATCTGCATCGCCAACACCCACATCCACGCCAACCCCGAGCTCAACGACGTCAAGCTCTGGCAGGCGTGTCCCCACCCTCTCTCCCTATCACAGTGATAGAGTGACAGCCGCATGGGTACAAGTCTCTTCATCGTGCAGCACTTCGTTCTTGTGCCACTGTCACAACTTGCAGGTTCTTTATCTTTATTAAAAACTGGATAGAGAGAGGACTTGCATCTGCATGTGGGCGTCTCGTTCAGCCTGGCGACATGAAGAGGTTTGTCTTTGTGCCAGCATATGTTTTCTGGAAAGCTTCCAGGCATATGGGCGAGCACTTGGCAGCATGGAGTTCTGTTACTGGGTATATTGTTTTGAATATGTACACAGCCAGGTGGAGAGTTGATGTGCAGAGTTATGAAGCAGACTGACATGTGTGCGCAGGTGAACACTCTGCTGAAGGGGCTGGAGAAGATTGCGGCGAGCGCGGACATCCCGATGCTGGTGGCGGGCGATTTCAACTCGGTCCCTGGCTCGGCCGCGCACACCCTCCTGCTCAAGCGTGGCGTCGACCCCAACCACCCGGTGTGTGGCTCTGACAGACAGCCAACATGCATAACCCTTTCGTGATCAAGCCAGTTACCCCTGTTGATGACTAGTGGTGGTATACCTGAGACTGTAAGGAGTCATCCCTTGGTATGGCTGTCCTTGCACGTCCTGGTGTGTCTCACATTATCAGCTGCCAAGATTTCCACATGTCATTCGCCTCTTCTTGTCCACCTCATGGACTTTGCTACTTCCAGAAGCTCTTTGCTTTTTTTGGGTGCGGCGCATGTATGGGAGGATGAGAAGAGGAATAGGACGGCGGAAAGGTCTGATCGCTTTTGACAATTTTGGTTGGCCTTTTGACATGCAGCAACCAGCTGATGTCAGCAAGAGCTTGCTGTCACGAGGTATTAGGTGTACATCAGGCAGTCTTCATGACGGAACCATTTTTGCATACGTGCAGGAGCTGGCGAACGACCCGCTGAACATCTTCAAGGCACCCAGCAAGCTGCAGCACCGGCTGGTGCTGGCCAGCGCGTATGCGGCCGGCCATGAGGCCGCAGCCGAAGCCGACCCTCGCCACCGCAGACGCAACGATCACAAGCATCATGAGCCCAAGGTGACCGGCCATCCCTCCTGCTGCTGCAGCACTCGTAACGTCGTCAGATCAGGACGTCTGTAGTTGCCATGTGGCAATCTATTTGCAGCAATGCAGGACATTGTGCTGCATTTGAGCCATCTGCATCCTCCATCAACAAGTGAACTCACGTCCCCTAGTCCTGATCGCGGAAATCGACTGAATATCCCATCAAAAGACATGAAGCCTCCTTTAAAAGAGACGGGGCTGTGTATCAACGGGTTCTACGCTCTCTGCTAGATGTCTGCACCTCTGATTGCTGTCCCTGCTGGAGAAGCAACTGATGAGTTTGAGCATCATGGGCATGCTGCTTGCATGCAATAACAAGAAGCCGAGTGGCGACTGGTATCTGTGCTGCATGCGCGCATTCCACAAATTAAGGGCAGACATCAACGCCATGGTGCTCATAAGAGATGCCAGATCTGAGTGTTGCTGTCGTGTGCGTTGGAGCAGTTCACGAACGTGAGCAAGGACTTCAAGGGGACGCTGGACTACATCTTCTTCACGAGCGACTCATTGGTGCCCGTGTCGCTGCTGGACTTGCCCGAGGAGAACCTTGTGCAGAAGAACAAGGGCAGCGGCCTGCCCAATGAGCACTGGTCCTCCGACCACATTGCACTCATGTCCGAGTTCCAGTACAAGCAGGAGGCTGCCTGATCTGGCGCAGCACCGCAGGGCCCCTTTTGGGCTGGCATCCATCATGTCGCAGTTCCAGCATAGGCAGGGTGCTGTGTTATTGAGCGCAGCAGCCATGCATGGCTGGCTTGTCTCCTTTTTGGTGGTCTGAAATGAACAGCAAGTTCTGTGGTGTGGTGCGGGCTTCTTCTGCATGAGGCGCATGCGCTGACGTGCCTCATTGCTGACTTCCAGTACAAGGAGTGACTTGTTGAAGTCCTGCGCTCCTGCAACAGTGTCATTGTTCATGTGGCACCCGTGTGCGGAGTTCAGTTCCCTGCTCGTGTTTTGAAGGATTTCAGACCGCTGGAAGGGCAAACGTCAAGAGTGACAATTAAAAACATGCATGTGATTTGATGTGCTGCACATGTTCATGCCTGACCAATATTTACATGGCGGCACACCACAGTATATGATCTGGGTGTTTTCTGGGTATGGGCCCATGGCCGGCTGTAGCAGGCTTTGCAAGCTTGACGTGTAGGTCATTTTGTGCAACACTGCCATGCCCCCTAACTGTGTATTTTTGATCACTCATGATGCCCAGTACACATCATCAGTGGCACGTGGCACTATTCTGGCAACTTCCAAACTCTCAAAATTCGACTTACTTCCTGTGGAATGGCCCTGGCACCAGGTTCGTCGACGTTGAAACGGATCTGTGGAGAATGTCCGATGGGGTTGTGTTTTATCTTGTTAGTAATAACCAATTTCATTCTTGTGATCACCACCACCACGCATCTTGGGATAATGGGGCGTAATGTCTAAGAGCATTGCTAGACCGAGAGAAGGAGAAGGTTTCACAAGAATCCAGTCGTCTAGGGCTGTTTAGATGACCCGCAACCATCCGATTGCCATTCAATCCAGCAAAGCAAGCCTGATATCAGCAACCTCGACAAGGTTTTCTTACCACATAAAAGGAACAAACCACACCAAATTTAATGCGTTTCTTGCCTCACTTGCCGAATGTGCCGAATTTCGCCAGGCTGGCAATGATTAAAGTGTACACTTGTCCCAATAGCCAACGGCGAGAACCTGAGGTGCAACTGCCGGACGAGAAGGGAGCAACAGCCCATTTTTTACAAGGTGCATGGATTAAACAGTCTTTTGATAATCCTCTAGATACACATTCTCGTCCCAAGACCGGTCTGCGTTCTGTAGGCCTTGGGGATGGGAATCTTGGTTCTTGACTCCTATTATTCTGGAGCAACCTGTAGCGTTCATGGGACACAGATATACACCTGTCCATTCGTTTCAGAACAACAAGGAGCTCAGTTGCAGATGGGAGGCATTGGAGCCATTCTTGTAACCTTGCGCTTGACCAAGTTACAGGCTTACTGAACAGCAACCGCAGTAACCTCGCCTATGAACTTAAGGCATGGTTCAGATCGACCGTGGTGCTCCTCTGCAAAAGTTGAAGGCACCACGGAGGATGTACCTCTCTCGGAAGCAGGTAGGAATCAGAGCGTATTCACGAGGCTGTCGACCGCGGGGGGTTGGCGCGCGCAACGTTCTCAAAAGTTCTTAGCCAGGAACAGCCTGACATTGCCCTAGCTGCACTAAGATCTGTGTTGCATGAGGTGTTCTGCACACAAGGTGCCGAGGGTTGCTTTTCTGTCCAAGAGCGGTTGCACGGGTTATTTTGAGACCAAGGGCTGAGGGGGCTTCTACTCTGTCTGTGCCTCATCCAAACCTTGTACTTGCAGGTACATCGAGCAGTGGTCAGTCAGAGCAGCGTCATGACCCCTGCTTGCGGCAGAAAAAGAAGCAAACAGTTTACAGGGAACTCCCCTTGTACAGCATTATGAGGGAGCCCCCAGGACGGGGAAGCCTAGGTGGGAGCGTTACCAGAGCATGCTGCCGAATACCACGGACGAAAAACCTATGCAGACTGCTGGCCCTGATGGTAGGCCTCATGGTGGCCTTCCATGCGGCGTCCTGCGGCTACTTCTTCTGCTTCCGCTTCCCTGGGGTGCTGGAGTTCCCAAGGGACATCTATGACGATATCAGGGATATCTACATCTTAGCAGGTTCGCATTTTTTGCATGCAGCAGGGCTATGCAACCCCATCACTTATTCATCCATTACTGCTTGCTCCTGGGTCCTTTCCTTCCTTAATGACGTCTTCCTGCCATAATGAGCATTAGGACACATGCTGGTGGTAATTATTGGGGCAAGAGCTGACATGAGCGCCCTGTGATCTTTGGCAGGTGGCCCTAGGTGGACATCAAGGGCCACGGCAGCAGAAGTGGATGATGCGCCCAAGCTAATACCCAAGGTCATCCATCAGACATATAAGTCGGGGAATATACCGGGTGGCTTGAAGCCCTTCATGCACTCCTGGCGTCGCCTGAATGAGGATTGGGAGATCCGATTCTACGACGATGAGGCCTGCCTTAAATTTGTGCAGCGTGAATTCCCAGAGTACATTGATGCGTACCGGTCCTTGGCAAAGGATGTGGAGCGCTCAGACTTTTTCAGGTGGGCCGCCGCGACAGCCTGATTTGGATTGCATGTGGACCCACCTAGAAGTCAGTCTAAGACAAAAGACCATGCTGTCCAAAATGCAGCAAGGCAGCGCTGTACATGCATCATTAGCGGTGCCAAGTCGTCTTGAAAATCCGCATGCACATGATGGGCAAACTGCCAGAGAGCGTGTCCGTCAGATCAGCGCAGACCCACCATCAATACTGCACAGGAATGCGCAAGGTGAAGTTACTCTCGGAATTTTCCTCCAGGTATATGGTGGTGCTGCGGATGGGGGGCGTGTATGCGGACATCGACACAGAGTGCAGGAAGCCACTGAACAATGTGATCCTCCCGCGAGACACGCTTGTCGTGGGCTGGGAAAATGAGTTTTCGACAGCTGAGGAGGCGCAGAGCCGGAAATATGTCCGCAAGCGGCAGGTGTGGCAGGCATCCCTTTGTCATCTTCGCTCTGTGAATGTATTTTCACCATTGGTGCTTCCCAGTGCAATCGAAGGAACATCTATTTGGGGTGCTGAACATGTAGACCAGGCAACACTTCTTCGGAGATCTGTTTGCATTCTTCAAAGTGGGGCGTGGTTAGCAGCTTTCATGGCCGCCTTGGAGGCGCCAATTTGCATGGATGCCTGTTATCAGCCCAACAAGTACCAATAAGAGAGTATATGGAAGGGTGATGGTAGCTCCTAGTCTTACAGGAGCCCCAAGTGAAGCATCCCCGTAAGCTGCAGACGCTCTATTCCACAGGTGTTGCAGTGGACGTTTGCTGGTGCACCGGGGCACCCAGCGCTGCGGGAGATTTGCGACCACATCGCTCGGCACACGGGCACTGCGTTCTCCGCGTCAACCAATGTGGACACCCTGGAGCGCACCGGGCCGGGCGTCTGGACTGACACCATCCTCAAGCATGCGCGCGCCCACCCGCCCTCTAAGGTCCGCCTTGATCTGCGCTGTGCCTCCCACACTCTTGGCGCCCGAGATGTTGCAGTTACCCACCCTGCAAGGTGTGCTTGATCTGATGTTGTAACCCCTTTTGCTGTGGTGACCATACTGCTGTAGTTTTCTGATTGCCCTGTCTGCGCGGCTCCCTAGATCCCTGATCAACTGTTCAGGCCCGTGCTGTGGCTGTCGTATACCTATTGGCTGGAGCGCTGCCTGCTGGCAGCCCTCAAGATTTTGGCAATCTAAAAATAGCCGTACACGCACCGACTTTGAGAGGTGTGACCCAGCTTGCATGCAAGGGTTGCCAGGCCATGTTCTGTGGGTATGTCGGGTTGGTCGGATACAGCCAAATTTTGGATCTCTGCTCATGAGAAGCTTCGTGTGGCGCGCAGAAGGACGACCCGTGGACGGTGCGCGTGCTGCCCAAGGTGTACTTTGGGGTGCACCCACTGGGCCTGGATGGGGTGAGCCCGGATGACCCGGACATTGTGGTGCTGCACCACTTCCTGGGCTCCTGGAAGGTGCGCGGCGGCTGGAATGGCGGCTTCGGCATCGGCCAGCTCCTGCGCCGCGCGGCTAGCCTCTTCTCACGCAGCGCAGTCCCTGAACAGTGCGGCCCCATCTCACGTCTTCTCCCCTTCCTCCAAGGACGCATGTGAAACCTTCGCCATGCATCCACTGCGCATGTGTCTCTGTGCTTCTTGCCACAATCAGCCAGGAGTCTCATAGCTGGCATGCTCTGCTTCAGGTCAGTGGCATGGCCATACAATTGCGGGTGGTGTGCTTCAGGGGATTGTCAGCATAGCATAAAGAGTCTCGTGGTGCCATGGCCAGGAGTGCAGACAATGTGAGAGGGTTGATGACCGGTTGTTGAAGCAAGGGTGTCCGATTCTGCAGGGTGCCGAGCGCTGTGGAGGCGAAGGAGCAGCCGATGGAGGTGTCGCTACCGCGTGACCGGATGACGCCGCAGTTGTACCCGGTGTCCATGGTGTGGCAGCCGCCCTTCACCCAGCTCGTTGACCTGGTCGGCCACGGTGATATGCAGGTGACTGTCATGACTTTTCCCATGCTTGTTAACTGGCGGTCCAGGCGATATCCAGGCACTGATGGAGGTTCTGGTGCAATGATTGGGATGACTGGTAAATTTGTCAGTGTTTGCCCAGTCATTGTTTGCCTGCACATCTGTCAGATGATTACTTGCGAGACTGCTGGGTCGTACAATGGAGGACATTGCCAGAGCAATCTCTGTCAGGAGTTTTATTTCCCAGGCTGGTTTGTAGCTGTAACATCAGCTGCTGAGAGAGTAGCTTCAGTGGGGCCTTTACGGCACGAGGGGGATCCCAAAGACTGGCCCCCAGAGGAAAAATTGCCGTACCGCATGCAGAAGAAGACCTGTTTGAAAGATGCTGCTTGACACTGGGGCCTTCGGGTGTGCAGGCAGGGGTGGATGTAGCGGCCACGCTGACGGCCTGGGGCAAGTGGCAGCCCGCGCTTGCGCCCGGCCGGGGCCCCTCTGTGGCCGAAGCGCTGATCGGATCCCTGGGCGGGAAGGGTGCAGAGCGCAGGGTAAGTCTCCCTGCTCAACACCTCCTTCTAGTGATGCCTTCTTGACCCTTGCTCCACTTATTAATTCAGCATGATGCATTAGCCCACCACCCATGATGTGTAGATCAGAAGCTCGTGCAGAGCATTCAAAGGGTGTCGGAGAGGAGTACCAGCGGTGATGTGCTGATTGGTTATATGCGTTGGGAGCAGGTGTTGGTGGACATAGGGGCGGGGAACGGCTATTTTTCATTGGCGGCTGCTGCCAGGGGGCACCGGGTCATTGCATTCGAGCTTTCCAACAAGTCGCTGGCATCATTCGAGGCCAGCGTCGCATACAATGGCTTTGAGAAGATGGTCACCCTGCACAAGGTGGGCTCCCAGACAGTCCATTGCATGAAAATGTTGTTGATCCCTCCCTGTTGAAGATTACCCTGATACCTGCATTGCTGTTGCTCAACCGACATGGAACCTCGGTTCAGCCGCTATCAGGGTGCCTTTTCTGGGTGGGATCTGACCCGGCATGGCCTTTTTCCACAAGGGCATGACAGCAAAATGACTGTACTTTGCTGATGTCTTCCAGGTGGCCTTGGGGAGCCAGGAGGAGGAGGTGTGTGTGGATGCGGCAGTGGATGAGGGAAGCACGCCAGAAGTGGATGTGCTGCGGGGCTATGGCCACCCGAGCGCACACAACCTGACGGCGCTGGCAGAGGCCTCTGGCGGCGGCTGCAACCGCACGGTGCTGCGGCGAATCGGGTCGGATCTGGTGCCGGAGGGTGTGGAGGTGGGCGCGATCCGCGTGAGCGTGACCGGCTGGGAGGGCTGGGTGATGGAGGGACTGGCGGTGCGCCTCCAGCTGTGCAGAGCAAAAGTTTCACATCTGGCTAGCTGTGCAGTGTTGGGTGCCGTGCCATGCACAGCAAGATTCTGGAGTTCCAGAATCTTGCTGTGCATGGCACGGTTTGGACCCTGCTGGAAGCTGAACAGAGGGGCGTTGATGCGTATGCAGGGGTTGATGGCGCGGCGGATGGCGCCCCCGGCGGTGGTGCTGCTAGAGCTGCAGCCTCATGCGATGGCGCGCGCCGGCTACGAGGGGGGCGCGCTGCGGCTGCTGCGCACCATGCACTCCTGGGGCTACACCGATGTGTCCCACTCCGGGTGCGCCTCATTTTCCAGCACAGCATGTTGAGTTTGCCATTCTGACTGCTTTGGAATGGCAATCGTAACATGCTGTACAAAGCAAACAAAGCAGTCAGACAGGGTTTTAGAGTCAGTGTGCTGAGCCTTAAACCTGGTCTACTGCGGTACTTCTGCACAGTCCTACATCACGTCTGAGAGGCTTGATCAAGGGGTGTGAAGGGAATGCACTTCTGTAGCCCTGCTCAGGCCCTACTGCAGTTCTCAGGGGAGAGTTAGCAGAGCAGGGGGTTGACGTGTTGTTGCTGCGGCGTGTGCAGGCATGTGTGCGACGAGCGGTGGCACAACATAACGCGGTCGATCCGGCTGCGAGGCGCGATAGCGCTGGCCGCGCAGGAGGCGCTGCGGCAGCCCACCTGGTGCACTCTGCCACCCGATAAGTTTGCACCCCTCGTGGAGCGCGCCTCCCGCGCCTACCCCGAAAACATCCTCTTTGTGTACAAGGTTTGTGCGAGCGCCCGCACCCTCATACTCTTCACATGCATCTGGGGTTGTTCAACATTTTTTGGGAAAATGATGAGATCTTCATTGCATGGTTATGTGGTGTAAAGTGAGCACTGCACAGTGATGAATAGCCGCTCTGTGATTTCATCTTGATGAGCATGGCTTCTGCATTAGAAGCCGCATGATTTCAGTGCAACTCTGAGAGGACACAGTGTGTCCTTGTGACATTCCTCTTTGGTGTTCAAGCACACGTGTGAGTAAGCTGTGGCTCTGCAGGCGCCAACTGCGAGCACCACGAACAGGATGGGGCCAGTGCCTGCCCCAGGGTCAGCGGCGTTGCCTTCCTCCCCTCAATCTGATCCTGTGGATCGGCCTGTGGAGCTTGTGGTTCCCAGGCAGGACTCTTCAGGGAGGGGCGCGGCTGCTCCAGAAGGCTCAATGGATGCCATTGGGAAGGGAGGGAGTTCAGCAGGAGCAGCTGGCAAACAGAGAGGATTAAGCGCGGTGGGGAGCGGCCCTGGACAACCAGGGAGTGCAGGCTTGGAAGAGGGAATTGGCGAGGGCAGCAGGGCAGCCAGCGCTGCATAGCTCACCATAGGAATTCCTGAAGTCCCGAAGTAGCGTGCGGTTGAACACGTATCATTGAATTATATTCTTATTGTATCAGTCACAATCACGCATGGGCATACCTTCAAAATTGTTAGGACAAACCAGAGGCCCAGCTTCCTTATAGGTGCTGAAACCCAAATAGAACGGTACCCTTTTGAGTGAGGGCATCAAATCTGGCTACCAAGCAGCGTTAAATTAGCTTGCTGCCTTGTCGTCATAATTTTGGCTTGATGCATTGAGAGACACTTCCTTGTCTGTTAAGTTCCAAGTGTGGCTCCTTGCCAGGTTTTCTTTTGCATGGGACTTGAGTCAGCCTGTCTTCATTCTGAATCAGGGTTGACTTGCAGTACTGTGATGAGATGAACAGTGTGTCTTGCATGTTTAATCTTTTCAAACATGTTGGCGTGCTTGTTTATTCCTTCCGACAGTCTTTTTTTCATGTGCTCATGCAGCCCGTCCTGTGACGACTGCACTGTTTTGACCGACTGATGTGTCCATAAAACAGGACTTTGCTTGCAAGGACAATTGTGGTCAATGGACTACATGTTGCTGGCTAATATTCAGAATGACAGTATAAAAGTACGGCACATGGATTCTCTTGCCGACAATCATTACAGGTCCTCCGTGACATGTAATCAGCAGTGCACACACTGTGGCATCAATTCAACATCAGCAATTCTATAATGTCATGCAAACAATCTCCATGCAACCCTCTGTCCTGATCAGAGTTCAAGTGCAACTGTGCACACAGCAAGCTTGCAGGCCACTTCTCATCATTTGTATTAATGACAGCGCTAGCGCCACAGTCAAGTCCTCATGATTATAAGGGTAATATCAGTCAGGCAGGTATATGGCGGCAGTAAGTTGGGTACATCATCTGAGAGTACCTAATTTTGTCACTGACAAGCAGAGCAGCAACAATCAGAAGTTTGCTGATCAAAATGAATGCGTTCAAGATCACAAGCAGTGCCATATCACATACGTTAACATTGTGAAGATTGTCATTCTGGAAAGTTCAGCAGTAATGCAGTTGTAAGTTGATCCTAAGGAATGAGCTGAGTGCACTCACAGGCAATTAGCAGCCTGTCTGTCTTGTCGGTCTTGAATGTCCATTATGCCAATCATACTTATCTACCCAGACCACCCGGTGGTAACACCCTTCGACTATGCTGCAAATGAAGAAAATGTCAGCTAAGCTAGAATCGAATGTACTTCCTTGCACTAGAAAGGCGCAAGCATGTCCAGGAAAAACAATGGAAAACCTCATACACCTTATCAAAATCCACTGAAGACACCATCCCTGCACCGCAGTGCATGCAAGGGCGACCATGCAGTGGACCATGTGTCAGAGAAAGTGGAGCAGCGCTTGTCACCTCATACACTCCGCAACAGACTACCATAGCATGAGCAGACGACCTCTTGCATGAACTTCAGCACATAAGGACATATTTATTGGACAGTGCACACCACAAGACGCACTGGAAAAACCCGCAACAAGGCTGCAGGCAGGCTTAAGCAGTCAAGTTGTTGCATCACTTCAGCACACCGTCCCGTGTTCAGTGCTTAGCGCACCTCATCAGATGCACATGACTCCAACATGTCAGGCTGTAACAAGCAAGAGCAGTCATTCCCTTGTATCAATGCAGCAAAGCAGCGGGGAGTCTGTTGCACTGCACACATAAGGTGCACCGGACAGCCACATGTCCGGCTGTGATAAGTGAGAGCAGTCACACTCTCTTGATGCTGGTGCTGCAAATTACTCAGGGTCAGTTGTACTGCGCTGAGCCAAAGGTGAGCCGCGAGAGCATCTGCACATCAAAGGCCACGATGCCGTGCTCGGGCGTTCCCTCCAGCCCAACATACAGCCGCCGCCCTGAGGGCGTGAAGCTCAGCCCTGACACATTGCAAGCCCCTTCCTCCACCGTGCACTCCCCCTCACATGCATCCACCTTCAGCACCTGAACATGCCATGCGTGACTCAGCATTGACCATGGCTCCAACTTGTTGCATCTCAACAGGCAGCCTGCGCCCTCAGCCCACATCGTGTCCAAGGACAACCGTGTTCCAGCTCACATCATCCTTGTATGCGCTTCACGGAGAACAGCCTGGCTCACGCTTCATTTGCACAAAGGCAAGCCAAACGCATGCGCAGCACACGGCTCTGCAAATGGACATGAAAGTAGAGGCCATGACCCAAAATGCAAACAATGAAATGAAAGTAGGATGCCGCTCAATTTGCGCTCAGTGACATGGTTCTTCTGCTGCATGTGGCGCAGAACAACTGGTAGCTGGAGAGGATTTGGGAAGATTGAGCGCGCCTGGCGTTCGTGGTAGGCGCGGCTGTCGATGAGGTGGCAGTGCGAGGAGTGCTCGCTGAAGGCCATGAGGTCCACGGGGCCCTCCCCAAATTTGATGCAGCGACACGCCCCCGACACGCGACCTTCCGCTACTGTCCTCAGCTTCACCACCCTCTGCATTCACCCCTCATGCACCTCACTGATACATTCATACCGGTCCTTGCCCTTCAACCAGCCGACGTCAATAAGGCCCTGAGACAGATCCTTCAAGGCTTGAATACCTTGTGGAAGTGGAAGTCAGAAATAACAACGAGGTACTTAAGTCGATGATCGCGTTGTCAGACAATCTATCCACGCTGTAGTGCGAGCCAGGGGTCTTGGGTCCGCCGCCGATACATGCACCGTCATAAGGTGGATAACCAACAGACTTGCCCTGGCGCGTTGCAACCCGGACACAACCTTCAGAAACGTCATCATCCACTTCAAGACCGCATTGTTTTAAACTTCCACATCAAGGCCTTCAAGGATCTGTCTCATTGGGCCTCGTTGTGTTGACAAGGTGAGCATATCTACTGACGAGTCGTCACCTCTGTGAAGCGTGTGCTTGGTCAAAAAGTGGAGAGCATATGTGCAGCTTGAAGCTTCACTCTGATGTGCCCAGGCTGCAGCTCTGTGCAGTGCATGCATGCAGGTACCAACAGCCCCACACCCTGGAAAAAGTACAATTGGCTGAAAAGATGCACACCCGATGTGCGCGGGCGTCCCAGACGACTACATAGCCGTCCTGGCTGCCGGCCGCGATGCATGTTCCCGAGGGATTCCACGCGCATGCAATGCCACAATCCCGAAACTCGCTGAACGCATAGTCCTCCACAAAACCTGCAAACATGTGCTCGACTTGGGCCCACCGCTGGCGCAGGAGGCAGCCCCTCACGGACTGCTTTGGATGTTATCAGATGCAGAATTTTGATTAGGGGGAGTGCATGTACGCACATGCCATGCGCTTGGATCTGCCTTCTCAGACATGCACAGCAGTGAAGCTTGATTGCAGAGCAGCTGCAGCACGACATGCACCCATGAGACGGTTGGAAAAAGGGAGGTGCACTGCAAATAATACCGACTTGGCCGTACACTGGCTGCACTCTCTGACCTCAGGGAGCACCATCCAAGAGCAAATTGCTTAGAACTTGTTTAGACTGAATATGGTTCTCATAATGATGGGGCAATGAGACCTGTGGGGGCAGCACGGTAGATGTGGGTGGCCCCGGAGTCGCCGACGCAGGCCAGGTGATTGCCATCGGGGGAGAGCGCCGCGTAGTTGATAGCCACGGGGCACGTGATGGCCGACATCAGCCGCATGCTCGGCAGGTCGAAAATCTTCACCGTGCGGTCGTTGTTGCTCACAAAGAGCCGCAGCTGCCCTGCGCATAACAGCACAACCTCAGCAAACAACCTCTCAAAATCGTTGCCCACCAGAGGTCTGCCTGTCGTGTGGCGTCAGTGACGCCCTGACACCCCGGAGGATATCACACTGGTGCAGGGGCGTGTTCAGAGTATCTGTGGACACATCCGGGTTGCGAAGGCCACGACAACAGAGACAGAATGCTAGGCAGTATACTTAGGTAGCTTGAGGCTGCCACGCCTGCGCGGCATCCAGAACTATACAGAAGTCTGTGGACTCGAGAGCTTGCAGGATGTAGCACCAGCTGCGCACCTCTGTTGTCCCTGCCGAAATGCAGCGCATTGATGACGCTGCCGCCAATGGGGCCCCAGTGCAGGCACTCCTCTGTCTCAACGTTCATCACGTGCAGCTGTGCAAGCAACAGACACCCGTCATAGCATGGCTTCTGGCCTGTGCCATGACATACTGTGCTCCTTCACCGGCGCTACCAAACCTGCCTCGGAGGATCTGGCTTCCCAAATTTTAGGCTGACCATGTCATGAAGATGAAGCTTCACGTGGGGGAATTTCCTACTTTGCATCAGGGAACTGAGAAAAGCAGGGATGGGAGAAGGACTCACAGAGCTGTTCTGGCCTCCAGCGGCCAGGTACCCATAGCCGGCTGTCATGGCGGTGGGTGCAAACGCGAGCCGCTGCACAGCCTCACTCTGCATGCACAAGAAAGTGTAGATCTCCTCATGAACTCTTTCATTACAACAGGCAAGAACACCAGTGCGGCAGCACGTTGCCGCCGTTGTGATGCAATGGAGTGCATGAGCATGCTTGCTTGGACACACACGGCAAAACGCTGGGCTTTTCGCACAACAAGGCATCTTCACAATCTGGACAGACTGCTCCTCTGCAAAGAGCAGAAGTAAGACCAGTTACTTTGGGAGCATTGTGCAACTCTCTCGGCTTGCATGCATGCAGCTGTTGAACTGTGGGCCAAAATTGCAGTGCAAGAAAAGCTCACCATGCCGGTCTTGGTGTCGTATCTCATCGTGCGGTTGGATTGTGCAAAAAACACTCCATGCTCCCCATCAGCATGGACCAGGTCGCGTAGCTGCCAGTGCTGAACTGTGGTTGCTTGCGCTGCACATGAACAGAACTCACATGAGACTGGAAGAGTCACCTTTAGCAGACACTTTTTCGCACTGACGTGAACAGCTGTATGGGTGACACAGACTTCAACAGCTCTGGGGTGCCAACAGACATGAGTATACATTTTGCGGCAACTTGAAAAGCCAAAGAATTGAAGCAGGTCCCACAATTGGCATTCCTTGTAGCCCTCGTGACCTTGGTTGGCATAGTACAGCTGCGTTGTTTGCTAAGTCTAAGCTTCTCTCAGAGACTCCTTTCCTTCAAAAAAACTCACCGAATCTCCTGGAGGGCCTCTTTGACACAAAATGTGCGTCCTCGACGACTTCCAGCTCACCCATCTAGTTAGTGGGACGTAAGGCCGACGTCGAATTTCCCGATTATTTTTTCCCTGCCAATTCTGGTGGCATGGCACACCCGTCTATCTCAAGATTGAGTCATAACATCGTGGAACAACAATTGTGCCCGATTCATCTTCAAAAGCCTCCACGGCCGGCTACTGGTTTGATCTTCGTGTCTCGTGCACGTATGAATAAGAAATATGCTAACAACAAAATGCTTGGCCCTTCTGTCCAAAACTTCAGCGAGTGGTTCGCAATAAGTCCAGTCGATTGATCTGAGATTCGCAGGAAAGAAAACTTTGCCAGATGAATCGGCGCGTGTCAGCGTTGGAAACTACAATCACTAAAATAGAACACCGACGCGGAGCACTGCCGGACTTTGCTAGTAAAAGTGTTGCCCGAATAATCTTTCTGTGTCTCAAGAGCTCTCTCAAATCTTCGCAAATCTCCCCGCTGCCTTGAATAAACGATTGTGGGATCGTGCGATTTTGCTGACTGGCTGACTTGCAATGCTGAGTTGGAGCATTTGAACGCATGTGAGCGACTCTTGCCTCATCAGGCTCCTCAATGATTGCTCCCTGTGGCTCACGCTGTCCAGGCCTGGATTTCCCATTCCTGAAATAAGCCATGGCCTCATCCCTTGGACGATTGCGCATTGCAAAAAGTTTGAAGAACCCCAGTCTTTTCATTTGCTACAAGCATAGTGCAGTTTTGCACCGATCGACTTCCTGAGATCAGAAAATCGATGAGTCTCTATGTAGGCGGACAAAAGATCTCGCCATGCAGTTATTACAAGGAAAATTGTTGCAGAAGCGCGTTACATCGCATCCAAGAAAGATTGATACATCCTAGATTTTTGGGGGGCCATGCCAACTCCCTCAGAAAACAAGGAATCGTTCTGCACCTGCAGGTCGTAAGAACATCTCAGAGATGCTCAAGACGGTGGGAATTCCTTCAATTAATTACTTATTCCAAATTTGTATTTTGACACCATCACAATGTTTTTGTGGTCTACCACTGACTTGCTCCCCTTGCAGGCTACAGGCGTCTGCAGAACAGGCGGGTGGTGAAACTGAAGGAGCGGATGAGTTCTCATGTCTCATGAAAGTGAGAGACTACGAGCTGGACCAGTACGGTGTGGTCAATAATGCCGTCTACTCCAACTACCTCCAGCACGGTAAACCATGCAAGCTGCTGTTGCTGAAACCCAAATCCTCATGCTGTGTTGTGTTGTGAGGCAATGCATGCATGCATTTGCATGTGAACATTCCTATGCATGCCGAGGGGGAGTGATGTGCGCGGAATTGTGGGAAGTGGGGTGCAGTGAGGCATGAGTTTCTGGAGCACATCGGCCTGGATGCTGATGCAGTCGCCAGATCAGGGGCAGCCCTCGCCTTAAGCGAGCTCAGCATGAAGTTTCTCGCACCTCTGCGCTCCAAGGACCGTTTCAGAGGCACGCTGAGGGTGACAAAGGCAACGGTGGGCAGGGTTGTCATGGAGCAGCAGCTCGTCATCACTTCTGATGCCACGGTGGACAACGGGGACGGCCAGGTGCTCGAAGCTGCTTTCCTCATGCGTACATGCACTGCCCTGTCTGTGCTGGAATTGACGAGATGACTGACAAACCGCAGCAACGGGCGCTACATTGTGTTTCCATCCGCTCATGCATCAGACTAGTCGCAGTACCTCTTCAAATCAGTATTACAATAGGAAAATGGACATTGTTGTCTAATCTTCCAGTGGAAGCAAGGGCAGCAGAATGTGATGCTCTGGGATATGTATTCACGGGTCGATGGGTTGTGATTGCTTTGGCAGGTGGCTCTTACTGCGCACGTAGTGGTGGTGTCTCTGGATGAGTCCTATCGGCCGCGCCGCATCCCACCACATGTCAGGGAGCTGATGCTGTCCGGCCGGCCGAGGAGAGACCGAGACGGATCTGTCATTATGAGCGGATGGGACTAATCTCATTGGACGACATACATTTGTCTGTCTGCATAGCTGCTCAGATGCCAATACGAGCCTCCATTGCCCATGAAAGCACATGATGAAGCACTGAAACAATACTAAGACTGTAACCGCGACTGTTGTCACATCAGCTGCAACGATGAACTTCGCAGCTTGCTTGTTGTTACCAAGAACATGATACAGTCAGACAGAATGAGGGGCGAGAAAGCCCCTCCAAGTTTCTTTAGAAGGCCATGTCCTTCCAGGTCCGTGAACGCGATCGCTTTGCAGTCTCCACCATAGCAGCCTACTAAGTGACAGGCGTGATGCTGAAGTGCTCTGCCAGTGCAGCCTGAAATAGCTCTGGTGTATCTAGAGTCTGCTCCTCAACATCTCCATTGTTCTTGTAAACTCGGAGGATGTCGTCCATGACTGTCACTCTGCCCCCATCCGGCTGTTGGATTCCCATCATCAATGTCTGCGGCATACACAGTAAATAAGACATAATAGTAGTAAGACAGTACTAAATTAGAGCTCATTGATCACAGCAAGACATATTGTTGAAGCATGGTAGCAAGGTATTTTTTGGTCTAGATGCAATTTACAGGTAGGAGGGACCATGCAGGAGAGCGCACATGGTAGAATCCCTTGGCCGGATCTGTGGCCACCGCCCAATTCATCACTACAAAGTCGCCAGGCGTGTTTTCCACCTCCCTGAAAAAGTACTGGTCCTGCCACCGCTTTTCAGTGTGTGAGTAGCGCTGCATGTACCAACCGCAGGCATGGCCTTCCCTTTCAAGCTCCTCTTGACTCGGCTGCGCCACTCTGCCTAGCATGCCTCGCCGCACTCTGAATACAGTGTCACCTGGATTGAAGACAAAACCAAAACTATCGCTCATCCATCGTCGAGAATGTCTCTGCAGCTGTCAGTGCTGCTTTGTGCAGGTCGTCCTTGACTTTGTCATATTAATAAGGCAGCAAAGATGTGCACCTGTGAAGCTGTCATATGCAGGATGTTGCAGGACAAGAGGCTGTGTGGGAGTGATGCCTCCAAAGCCTGCATCTACCAGGCGCCACCGATCATCCTCAGGCCCCCTCACAATCAACACTTCATGACTGTATCCTTTCAGATCTACCTGCAAGCCAGATGCCATGAGCCACAGAATGCTCAGCCTGTTTCTGCTACAGCAAAAGACAATCATTCCGATCAAATCGCTCACCTGGCCTCTGGCAGCAGCCTCAGAACTTTCACGAACTACGTTGGCACCAGACGCATATAGTTCGTAACCTAAAGACTGCAGTACTGCTGACATCAAGCCGTTGTGCTCGAAGCAGTATCCACCTCTGGTGGCCCAAAACAATGAGTCCTTATCACTGATTAAAAATTGAAGTCATTTTCGTTCGGGGAGCAATAGCACACAGAAAGAACGTGAGCTCTCACTTCTGCTGTTGGACAATCTTCCTGAATATGGCGTCAATGTCCAGAGATGGTACAGAGGGGATGAAGCCCATGCTGCGGACATTTCTGTTGTCTTGTACTGTACAAAGGTTGTTAAAGGGAATTCTGCAGATGTGTGATTTGTGTATGGCTGTTAAAGAATGAAGAGAACGCGTATTCAGACTGGCACAGTCGAGAAAGTCGAGGTATTCGTGAACCTGGCTATCGCTAAGCATTTTATCGCGAAAAATGAGTCTTCATGTGGAGACAAAAACCCCAATATCAAGCGTGGATGGATGACAATGAAGAGGAGATGTGAGGTGCTAGCTCAAAGTCATGATGACAGCCTACGTCAATGCCCAGCTTCCACCAGCTTCCTCAGTCCTGGAAGGCCTTGTGTGGAGCAGAGGATCAAGAAGTGTAACAAGGTGAACAATCCTTTACATGCCTCAGTGACAATAAATGCAGGGGCGCGTTACTTCTCCGGGAGAAGTTCTCCCATATAGAGAGCAGTGCTATGCTGTTATGCTAATGCACGTGCACTAATATTAACTGCGCATTACTATTAACGCAGAATATTCAGAATGCACTGCAGGTGTGACTCGGTGCTTCAAGCCATTACCAGTACGGTAGCTATGCAGCATCATGTTGACAGCACAGCGCTGCAGCTGTGATGCTGGACCACTTTTACTCTCTGATGAGTGGCTCGTTTTTGGGGTGAGACCTCTTCCAAATCTGCTGTTCTCCATATGGCATAGATGCATCTTTAGGATGTGATTTCCCAACATGCAGCTGAAAGCACTGTGTCTAAGAAGTATATATCGGACCCTATAAGTCATCTGACAAGCACATGGGGCCACTCAATTCCGGGCTGCTGCGGAGAGTCAACAAAACGATCAAAAGTAATATTGATAACGCAATTTCCCTCCCCACTCGTACAGAAATTGCAGGAGGTACATTTAGAGGACCACGATAGTACAGGTGCAGTTGTCGGAGCAAAATACCCACTTGTTTGCGGACTGAATTGAAAAGTCCATGTGTGAAGCACCTGCAACAGCGCTCAATGACCTTCTGGGTCACCTGTCATGTGGGGTTATTGCTGAGGATCTTGCCCATGTTGCTGAGTCTGCTGCTGCGGCTGCTCTTTTTGCTGCTGTGCCTCTTCCAGATTTACGCCCCACTCCTGCTCTAATCGTTCCCGCGCTCTGTACACCTTGGACTGCAAGTAAAATGTCCCAAACTTCTCGTTGTTCTCGAAGAGATGGTTGTACTTCTGCAGGGCACAGCACCACAGAGTTCAGGCAGGAGTTGCCATGAGATCGCCAAGTTGGTGACACTCCAGCAGTGGTCTCAAGTGCAGCTTGCTCCTGACACAACCCTTGTGCTAGTTTTGCCACCTTTGCCAATGTTCAGCTCACCTTAAGGACCTCGTCATAGCTCATAGAGCTGTTTATTCCCAGTATCTTTTCTGCTTCCTCCAATGACATCTGCCGAGTTCTGCTCGCTGCTGCCTTGACAGATTCTGCTGTGACACCAGATCTTTGCGCATCTGCAGAAACGCACAGAATCTGTACTTTACGATCCACAACATGGGCTATGCAAGTGAAAAGGAGGCCATGTGCAGTAAAGGGCAGCAGCAATAGCAGAACTGCACTTCCGACAGGAAACGCTGGAGAACTCACTAACGATAGCTTGCTTGTATGCCTGGGCAGCTGCTCGAATGAGGATTCCCCCTCCAGCTACAATAAGATTTGCCAGCAATCGCCCGGCCTGCACAAAAAGGCCCAGAAGAGTTGAGGCCTCTTGCATACAAAGCTATATTGCAAGCCGTTCTACTACAAGCTCTTGGAGCCAGCCAGTAATGTACGGCATGGATTCCCCGGCTACATCAGCCTTGCTTTGGCATTCTTAATGAATACCCTCAATACAGCTGACCTACGACACCAATTTGCACTCTGGTGTCTTCCTCTGTAATTCTGTGGCCTCTTAGAGGGTGCCTAACAGAGCTCCAACGAACAGTTTCAAATGCAATCCACAGCCCTATCAAGCAATCTGTCGAAGTTAAAAGTTTAACACAGATGCAACAATCTTTTGACACAAAGACGAGGAATCAGGGCCGCCTTCTAGCTCTCATCTGCCAGTACTTTGTCTCTAGTCACAGGAAGTGGAACAGATCGGCAGGTCGACGGCGCACCATAAAAAGTCCAAAAGTAGAACAATATACTTATCCGGTAGTCTTTGGAAAAAAGCAGCCTGAGAAGGCTTGGAACCGCCTGTTACTTAGTGAGAGCTTTCCAGAAAGTTGCCGTCCAGCCCTCCACGCACAAGGTCTTGCACGGCTTCAGATCTCAAGATCCCTCAAGTGTGTCTTACGGCGGGAACAGTTCGCAACTGGCACAAGGACAAGTTGCATCAATGGAAGTTTCCTCTTGGAAAGCAGACGGAGCTGGTAGGTGCGCACGTTCATACCCTATGCCCTACATAACCCTTATAGCAAGGGAAATATAGAACCAATGCTCACGAGGCGATGACAAGGCATGCATCTGTTCGCTAGCTTTCTTTGCAAAGCAGCCCTGCTTGCAATGTAGATCTTGAAGCAACAGTGGAAAACATAGTTTGCGTTTATTTTTGCACGGTGAACAATCAAAATTTTGACTGGCCAGATCTCATGCCAATGCAACCGTTTGCAGGTCACGCAAAGCCTTAATCTCTTCGCCTTATGCAACTATATTGCTGGCAAGATGTCGACATTGCAAAGCTGGTCCTAATTACTTTGTTGCCTTGTTATTGCGTACGCATGAAGAGAACAGATCTGAGTGGGATGTTTGCTGCGTTCGTGTAAAGACATAAAGGAAATGGCAGACTTAGCAGCCTCCCAGAAGGATGCGCTTCAGGAGTTGCATGACAGATATCTTGTTCTTCATTATGATGACGGGCTCACAGACACAGCAGATTTTGGTGATGGTCGACTCTGTCTGAAGGACTTGTCTATGATGTCAACATCGCAGATCTCTTCTGAGGATCCCTAGTCACTAAAATAATGGGCTTTCACTGGATATCGAGGCTACGTTGTGTTTTCATGCCCAGGCTACAACTTGAACACCGCCTTCCTGAGGCCAACCCTCTGGACAGAGGCATTTCCTGCATGTGTTGCACTGGAGCCAACTCTACCAGACGAAGAGGGCACAGTGGGCGTCCAAGAGATTGAATTGGAGAACGTGCAGGTGAAGTGCTTTGGGCATGACTAAGATGTCACCATCTGAGATACCTCAACCGCACTACCATTGTTGGACAGTGGCTTGCACAGTGACAACAAGAATATTCTAATAAAGTGCGCTGCTCTGCTCAGGGAAGCTCGAGAGTCCGGCAAACGCATGCAGTCCAAGGCACTCGCGAGTTTGTGCGGGGCAGCATGGCTTCGCTTCCCTTCACTCCTGGTCGGCCTCTGCTCCCTGCTGCATGCCAGATGCACCAAGATCATGAGCACAAGCCATGTCAGAATCTGAGAGGGCATCCTTGACGGCCCACAGGGCATGCATGATCAACCTGACCACAGGTTAAGTTGTGCTGCAGGTGGTGAGGCTCTGCAAGTCACAACGACAGCAGCAACGCGTGCAGCAGAGGAAGCAGCAACAGGGAAATGGCTGGAGGAGTTTGAGAGTGGCAGGCCTTTGAGAGCTTTAGCGCCAGGCATGGATCAGGGAGTGTTCGGTGCATGGGAGCTGCCTGATGAAGCTCAAGGCAAGATGAATATCTTTCGAACAATGAAGCCTGCAGCAGTTTCATTGAGGCTTGACCAGAAGTGAGATCAGCAGGGCCTTGTCTTGGGAACAGGTGATGCAGTAGCTGTCCCTGAGACTCAAGAGGAGAAGTTGACAGCTGTGGAGGAACAGAGGTCTATCAGCCAGAATGGAGCTCCAAGACAGAGCCAGCCGTTGGACTTGACCAACCTTTTTGCTGGGATCTTGATGGATGACGAGCCGGAAGCCATGGAAGAGGATTTAGGTATTGTTGAAGGTATGCCCTTGTACCTCTTACTTTGCCTCTAGCTGCATCACACAAGACTGCCACTACCTACAGAAATCGCGTGAGATTTCAAAATTTTTATCCATGCCCTCAATTGGGGACTTTGTGCAGAGGTGTCTCCAGCCGAGGCAGAGGAGCTGCCCAAAGCAACTATTCTGTCAAAACTTCAGGCTCTTCCTGATGATGCTGACATTCCTGGAGCAGTGGGTACGCGCATGGATAACATTGACCTCAATAACTGTCATCAACATTGACCTCAATAACTGTCATCTAAATGTCATTATTTAGGGACCACAGCCCTTTTAAGACCACCTTGTCATTCTCATGCAGGGCCGTCAGCAAATGGCACTGCAGAGCCTGATCTACGGAATGGCGTGCATGCCAGTGTTGACACATCACTTTCACTGGGCCAGCGCTTTGTACCTCCCTCACCAGCAACCACCTCGGGGAGGGAGCCCCAAGGAAAGCAGCACACCACAGCCTGGGCAGTCCGCGGGGGCATCAAGGACTTGGCAGGGGAGTTTGAGCGATTGAGGCCCTCCATGGCGCACCATTTCCCCTTTGAGCTAGACACCTTCCAGAAGGAAGCGGTTGTCCATCTCGAAAAGGTAGCGCTCCTTTGCACATTTGACTTGACATGCTCAACCTCGTGCTCTGCTCATTCACATCACTCCACACTTCCAGCCCACATGGCTCTCCATTTTGCAACAGTCTGATATCTTTACTCCATGCAATCTAAAGGTGACATCTTTGGGTACATTCATGACCCATTTGCTGATCTGCTAGAGTGTGGTGCAGGGCCACAGTGTGTTTGTGGCGGCACACACGAGTGCAGGCAAGACAGCAGTAGCTGAGTATGCATTGGCGCTGGCGGCGAAGCACTGCACACGCTCCATCTACACTTCCCCCATAAAGACCATCTCCAACCAGAAATTCAGGGATTTCAGCAGTGACTTTGAGGTGCGTTGCATGGACAGGTCCACTATGGTGCATCCGACCACCCAGACGCTCTTGGCATATGGCCTTGCTGTCAAGAACATGCTGTTCTTAAAGCTTACAGTCATGCTGGCTCAATATTTATAGTGGGGATTTTGGAAGCAGGTAGGCCTGCTGACAGGAGACGTGAGTGTAAAGCCCGAGTCGCCATGCCTGATCATGACAACAGAGATTCTGCGCTCCATGCTGTACAAGGGTGCTGACATCATCCGCGACATAGAGTGGGTCATCTTTGACGAGGTGCACTATGTCAACGATGCCGAGCGCGGGGTCGTCTGGGAGGAGGTACGCCCCATGCATCCTGCATGTGTTTGTGTGGGCGGGCGCATACTGAGTAGAACATTCAGGTTTCACCCATCTCAAGATCATGATTTGTTCACATATATGTCTTGATTTGACCCCAGGAATATCCATGTCATATTGGCGCTGCGCTTCCAGCAATGTGTAACATCTCTGGTTTAGCAGTCCAACACTTTTTTAAATGAACACCTGCGGCGCTCACGCAGGTGATCATCATGTTGCCAGCGCATGTGAACTTGATTCTGCTGTCGGCCACGGTGCCCAACGTGATGGAGTTTGCGGACTGGGTGGGCCGAACCAAGCGCAAGCGCATCTACGTCACTGGCACGACCAAGCGCCCTGTGCCCCTGGAGCACAATCTGTACTACAATGGCGCCCTGTACACCATCTGCCGTGCCGACAATTTCCTGCCGGAGGTGGGTTGGTTCCAATGCGCCTGTCGTCCCAAACAGGGGAGAGGTAGAGGAGTCATCTGGCTATCTTAAGCTGTACCGTCCACATGAACAGTTGCAGGGGGTTGACAGGGAGCCACTCTTGCTCCTCAATAGTGCTTGGTGGCTGTGGTCCAGTTTTAGTAAGGCGCTCCTAACTCAAATCATGGAAACAGAAACGTGCTCAAAAGAGCTGCTGTGGGAAGTATGTGCTTGTTCTTTGGCTCAGGGAGTCGCGGCGGCGCGCAATGCATGGAGGAAGAAGAACGCAAAGCCGGAGACGAAGAAGGACGAGAAGCGCGCGCGGCCGACGGGGCGCGGCGACGGCGGCGGGCCAGCTCAGCGCGGCGGCCGGCAGTCGTCCGGCGGTGGGGGTCGCGGGGGCCGCGGGGGGTCCCAGACCGGGCACATCGCGATCCAGCTGCAGCTGGGGCGCGGCGGCGGCGCCAACAGCAACAGCGGGCTGCGCTCATCGGAAAAGTCTGCCTGGATGGCACTCATCGATGACCTCCGAAAGAAGTATGCCCCCAGCAAGGCTTGTGTTCCTGAATCACGCAACACCCGCTTGTTCCTCTTGATCAGGCATGTCAATTCTGCTAGAGCCGCCAGTGTTGCATGAAAATATGTCCAAAGTTTTTACAGTCTGGTGCAGTTGGTGAAGAGTTTGAGCACCTGTGTGTCTGATATAATTAAACGCATCGTGCTTATTAAGCCTTTGGTGAGGGCAAATCTTAGTACCTCTATATCTTGACAGGGCGCTGCTGCCGGTGGTGGTGTTCTGCTTCTCCAAGAAGCGGGTGGACCTGCTGGCAGACAATCTGAGCAATCTGGACCTGGCGACCGCCGCGGACAAGAGCGAGATCCACGTCTTCTGCGAGCGCGCCCTGGCGCGGCTGCGCGGCCCCGACCGGGAGCTGCCGCAGATTCTGCGCGTGCGCGAGATGCTCAAACGCGGCCTTGGCGTGCACCATGCCGGTACCCATGCTTCTGCTTGTTTTGCATACATGCATGCAGCACGGAATTGAGCTCAAGAGTAAATTGGACACCAACGATATTTGCAAGCATAGCCAGACTTTGAGCAACGGGAGTCGAGCCTTTCTGAGCGCTCTGGGGCTTCTGGATGCTTTTTGGCAGATACAAGATACAAGTGTACTACTGCTCCTTCAAACCAACGTAGCTGGCTCCAGCTGTGGAGCCAAGGACTTTGATGCGCTGTGGAAGTGACACGTTTCATGTGGCGGCAGGCCTGCTTCCCATAGTGAAGGAGGTGGTCGAGATGCTGTTCTGCCGGGGTCTCATCAAGGTGCTCTTCTGCACGGAGACTTTTGCCATGGGAGTCAACGCCCCTGCGCGCACCGTCGTCTTCCAGTCCCTCCGCAAGCATGATGGCAAGGAGTTCAGGTGTGCCAATCCTGCTCGCCTGCATGCAGCACTGGTTAGCTCACTCCATGCCTCCATAGGGGACATGAGTGATAGTGGACATTATTGTTTCGCCAATGCGCAAGTTTCTACGTCAGAGATGTGCATGGCCGGCTGGCAGGGCAGGCTCAATTTTCTTGTTCAAGCTTCACTGAAGCGCTGTTCTCAGACCATGCAGGTTGTCCTCCCGATCTGTGATGTCTGGTAAGGTGCAGCAGAGGCTAAACAGCTGTGTCTGCTTGTAGGAACCTGCTACCCGGTGAGTACACCCAGATGGCGGGAAGGGCAGGCAGGAGAGGGCTGGATCCTGTGGGGACAGTCATCATTGCGTGCTGGGATGATGTGTATGAGGAGGGGGAGCTAAAGAAACTGCTGACCGGGCGCGCCACCAAGCTGGAGAGCCAGTTTAGGCTCACCTACTCCATGATCCTCAACCTGCTGCGCGTGGAAGACCTCAAGGCAAGCGCAGCCAATACCATCAGAAATCATGGCAATGGGATACAGTCTAAACAAGGGTTGCCTGCTGTATTTGGTGGGTCATGTTTGGTACAGTCACATCTCTTTTATATGATTATCCTGGCTTGACAACATTCTTGTCCTCCATACTTTTGATTAGAACATACAGCATATGAACCGAATGCTTGAAGCCTGCTAGGGTTTGCTGGATAATTCATTTTTCTCGACACTTGTCAATTCAACACTGGCGACACCTGCGCTTGTGGGGCCCGTGAGCTCAAGGGACCTGAACTCTGTGTACAGAGCCCGGGACTGTCAGGAAATGAAAGGGATTCTCATACACCCGCGTATGACTGGGAGTTCTGAAACATGCAGGTGGAGGACATGCTGAAGCGCAGCTTTGCGGAGTTCCACGCACAGAGGGCGGCGCCAGAGGCGCTGGAGGGCCTGCGGCTCGGGCAACAGCGGCTGGCGGCGCTACGCGCGCGGCCATGGCCCTCCTCCTTCCTGGGCACCTCCCGCGAAGCCGTGGAGCAGTTCTTTGCACTCTCACAGCGCATCGAGGCGCTGTCTGTGGAGCTGCAGGTGATCCCTCTCCACGGGGTCACTTACTGAGTGTAAGGTTGGCCAAGGTTGGCCGTCTATTACTGAAGGGTGTATAGCATGTGAAGCATCTACTGATTGTTGGCCGTTTGTTGCTGGGAAGTGCAAGATATTGACGGAACCCAATGCATTTGCAGCGCATTGAGGCTTGCGGATCTTGTCTGGTTTGTGTCTGAGACCATGTAGGACGTGTAGTGCTGCACTTGTGGTGTGTGTTTCATGGACCAAGTCTATTGCTACCTTGCAGTGTTCCTGACTTGAACATGTTATGCGTTGCCAGGATTTATATTACAGGGGAGTTTTGCACTTTTGCAGGAGGGTGTGATGGGTTCGCGGGCCGCCATGCAAGCGCTGGTGCCAGGGAGGGTGGTCCTTGTGACCAACAGCAGCAGCGGTCTGCCTGAGCTTGGAGCCATCTGTGGAGCCCCTGCAGCTGCCAGCAAGGGCATCCAGCTGGGCAGTGCTGCCATTTCAGGTGCCTGTCTCAGTCCCACTTCCTGCAAACATTGACCTCCATTGCAGGGTTCTGTCGATCACGGTTTTGCAAACACCTGACAACCTTATGTTGTCAGTCCATGGTCCATTCAAGAGGATGTCCTCTTCATTATTACATGGTCCAGCATACATGAGGATGTCATCTTGACTAATCCCCTCAGACAGATGAAATGTCCTTTTATGTTTGTGGGTTTTGACGAAGTGCACTGTGCCTTCTGCTTGGCAGGGCCTCAAGGTAAGCCATACTATGTGGTCACCCTGCACAGTGCGAGTCCAATGGACGATGTGGACCAGGAGCAGGCTGCTTCCACCAGCAAGCCCAGCACTGCAAAAGCATCTGATGCCTTCCAGGTCCCTTCTGGGTTTGTCTTAAAAGGTGCGGCCCCCATCAGGGACATCTCTGCATGATTGATTAGCACTTGTGTACGTGGATATCAACAGTACCACCACGGTACTGCTGATTCGGCTGGGAGTTGAGTCAAGGCTGATTGGAGTGAGGATTTGAGGCAGATTTTGTGCGGCATGCAGGCGCCATAAACAGGGGAGGTCCCATCGGCCCAGGAAAGCTGCCTCGGCGCGGCGATCTCGGCGATGTGAAGTACATCTTGCAAGAGGTGCGCCTCGCAAGGCATGTTGATATGCATAACACTCCTATCCTCTTCCCTCTTGATGCTGGCTGGCATGTGACTTGACGGCTTTGTTGGGGCTACATAAGAAATGATGGGTGGTTGGCGGGTGCAGGTGGACATCAGCCGGATAGAGGCCATCTGCAAAGCCAAGGTGAAGGTCAACCCGGACACCGTGCTGGACCCGGAGGCACCTCAGGGGCTGGCCCATGTCGTGCGCCAGTTGCAGCAACTGCAGGTGACTGGCAATCTCTTCCCCCGTTCTTCCGTTTCAGGCCAATGACAACAGCAGGCACTAATCTCTGTGGTGGAGAGTGCTGCCTAGCTGGCAACAAGTCAAATGCTTTCAGTAGCACTTTGGTGCAGGAACGCGACTCAGAAGTCCCAACAGGATAATCCACGTGGCGGGCTTCGAGACACGTAAATGCCGTAGCAAGACAACTTTTGCGCTCTGAAACGTTATGAGCTGCGATGTCGTTGCTGCCCAGACTCACTCGCCGCAGGTCAAATGGCGGGTCTGTGGTATTGCAGTCTGACAACATCAGGGTCACGAACATCTGTTCTGTACAGGAGGAGGTAGAGGCTCAGGCAGAGGGGCAGCCGCCACTGCTGGACCCCATCACCGACCTCAAGCTCAACCAGTTGGACATTGTGGAAGCTGTGCGCGAGCGCCAGGCCCTGCTGCAGGTCTTTGCAACTCACCAACAAGAATCTCAATGGCCCTCAACGTCAATCTCACAGTCATTTGATTGCTCAGTGCATTTGCCTATTCATCCAAAAAAAACTGAAGGGATGGTGCAGAGGGGTCTCTGAATTCCACTCCATTTGTATTGTGCGTAATGTCAAAGATTGTGTGGCACAGGCACGAGCCGCCCTGGCATGCCACAGGGACCCTGGCTTGGGCAAAATGTATGCCATCGTGCGCTCCGAAGCCCTGCTCGCAAGCAGGCTGGCTGCACTCACCCATCAGGCGCGTTCCATTGCTTGCTTTTGGAAGATACTGTGAATAGGCCATGATGCTGCGCAACATGTCACACTTGTATGGCGTGCTCGATTCCAAGCACGAGAGGGTGGTCTTTAGGCTTTGAGCAGGAGCACTGCAAGGCAACCAAGCGAAAGGCGTGGCATGTTTGAGAAATGAAGCACGGGAGAAGACTGGGCGCTCATGTGGCAGGTGAGCGACGCCAGCCTGGCGCAGATGCCGGAGTTCAGGCAGCGCGTGGATGTGCTGCGCCGCATGCAATACCTGGCCGAGGACGACACTGTCCAGCTCAAGGTGCCTTCTCTCTTGCTCACTTTATTTGGCGTGAGAACGCAGTCGCGAGGTTTTGTCGGAGGACACCCCGCTCCTCAGAGAGTCTTCCTCATACAAAAGTATGTGGGATTCTCTACTGGAGATATCATGCTGAGGTTTTGAGTGCACACATTTTCTGACTGATGCAGCTCCTTCAGCATGTGGGGCATGTGCTGTCAAGGGTGGCAAGAGGATGTAAATGAAAAGTTTAGGGTTTAAAATATTAAAAGTGGGGGGATAGTGTAGGGGCGGGTGGCGTGCGAGATCAACTCGGGCGATGAGCTGGTGGCGACAGAGATGATCTTTGCAGGAGTCCTGACAGAGCTCACACCAGAGGAGGCAGTGGCCCTGCTGTCTGCCCTGGTCTTCCAGGTGCAGCCATGCTCTTGCCCTTTTGCACTACACTCAACCTTTTTAGGCAGCTCAGTGATCGCTGAGCCTTCTGCACAAGATCAAAAACATACCATTTAGCATGGCACGTTGATGGCCCACAGTTTAACACCATTTACCTCTGGCCGCAGCACCAATGCCCTTCATTGTGTTGTTGTGTTGCTGAGCCCCCTCCCAGCGAGTCCACATCATGGGACACAAGTTATGAGGGGAGAAAACCCTCTCTGGAAAGCCGGCAAGACAAGTTGTGGCACCCAGTCAAGTTGGCCTTCTGGCTGCTCGGCAGGAGAAGAGCGATGTGGAAGCGCCTCCGCCAACGGACGCACTGGCCGACGCGTGCGACCATGCGGTGGCCCTGGCATGGGAAGCCGGGCAGGTGCAGAAGGAGTGCGGCATGGACATCCTACCCGATGAGTATGCGCGCGGCGCCCTCAAGTTCGGCCTCGTGGAGGTGCGAGCGCCTACCCACATTTGTGTTTCCAGGCGGAGCAACAGTGACACCTCTGCCATGCGTTCGGCCGGCGCTGAGAGTGCTGGTGTAGCTCCTAGGCGCCTCTACTGATGTTTTCAGGGACAACCGCTCCTTTGAAATCTTTCAACTCCTTTTCCTTGGGATGCTTGCCATAATCTCTGTGCACGCCATGCAGTAAAGGAGCTTATCCTGAATGAGAACAACTGACATGCAAGCAGAATTGAAGGGCCAGGACTGGTCATGTTCACACCGGCGGGTTCAAGGAAGCAATGCTCTGAGCATGTGCCAACGCAATGGTGGCAGGTGGTGTACCAGTGGGCACGCGGCGTTCCCTTCAAGGAGATCTGCGCGCTCACGGATGTGATGGAGGGCTCGATTGGTGCGTTCTGTTGCTATCTTGTGGGTGCATAATCTTCTCTGCGGGAGGCTGCTGGAGTGCTTCCCATGCAAAACAGCATTCTCCTGTTGTGCATTTTGATGATCGGAAAGTTGGGAGGGTGTCATCGGATCAGCCCTGAATGGCTGGAGAGATTCGTAACCTTCTTCTTCCTTTTCCTTAGTGCGCGCGATCGTGCGCCTGGATGAGACCTGCCGCGAGGTCAAGGACGCCGCCAAGGTCACGGGCAACACCACGCTCGTGCAGCAGATGGAGGCCGCGTCAGCCGCCATCAAGCGCGACGTCATCTTTGCCGCCTCGCTCTATGTAACCTGAACCGCGATCAGCACAGCAAAACCACGAGAGCTGTATGCCCGCCGAGATCATCCGCTTGTTAGCAGCAGATGGAGGCCGCGTCAGCCGCCGCCATCAAGCGGGACGTCATCTTTGCCGCCTCGCTCTATGTCACTTGAGCGCAATGAGCGCAGCAAAGCCATGAGAGAAACTTCATGCCTGCGGATGTGATTTTGCTCCTGCCGCTTTTCAGCACCAAATGCAGCTCATGTCCGCCACTATTAAGCGCGACGTCATCTTTGCCGCCTCGCTCTCTGTCACCTGAGCGCGATGAGCGCAGCAAAGCCATGAGAGCTTTGTGCCCGCCGACGTTGTTCTCCTCTGCCGCTATTTTCAGCAGCCAATGCAGCCCATGCCAGCCACCGTCAAGTGCAACATCATCTTCACAGCCTTGCTCTGGGTTGCCTGATGCAATTTTTGACGCGAGGCGGCTTCGAAGATGCAGTGTTCAGTTTGTGTCAGCTGCTGCTCTGGGTTGCCTAACGCAGTGTTTGAAGCGAGGCATGCTTTATAAAAATCCTGTCAGCTGCATGGAGCATAGGGTGGGATTGGCAGCAAGGACTGGCAATAGTTTCATGCTCTGCTAATTAGAGCAGTCATGGAGCAGCATCTGCTGACACCAAGCGCAACATCATGCTCACCAGCTCGCTCTGAATCGCCTGACACATTCATTGAAGTCACAGCAAGGAAGGCAGCTTTCAAAGTTGGCGAGAGACTTATCCTGCGCCTCTTGTTACCATCAGATGGAGGTATGCATGGCGCCGGCTGCAATCATCTGCGACCTCTTGTTTGCAGCCTATTTGCAGCCAGTCAAAATATCTGATGTAACTTTGCTGTCTGATTTAAGCTACAGCCAAAAGGCAGAACCAAAGCCAGTGAATTTTTGGAAGACATAGGAACGATTGCATATATGGCAGGGACAACTTACACACCAGAAAGTTAATCAGGTCAACACAAGCGATACAAGCGAATGTTTCAATAAGCATGTATGGACGAGCACGATGTAATTTCTGACGATGACTCATTCACTGCACTAATGTTATCAAAGGCACAATCTCGTTCTTGTCAACTTGAACAATGCACGTTTATATCTAAACACATGGTTTTGGGCATGAAGTCTGGCTTCATACAGCATATTGATTATGCAGTGAAAACACGAACACTGCCAAACAGTAGGCTGCGCCCAGCAGACTTTTGGTATCTAATCTACACAATCGGTTCTCAAAGAAGTATGACATTGACACAAGTCTAGACATCTGACTCACAAACAGGGAAGTCTTGACTACAACACCGACATGCAGGCCCTGGAATAATTCGTGCTGCATATGCATGCATGCTCCCATACACAGACCGTAAATTAATTGCAGACCGTGCAGCGCTGCCACACGTATTGCTTGCAGCGTAGCTGCCACACGTAACAATTCACTGCAAAATCCTGCAGTTTTTGGGGTGACATTCAGGCACAGCACTTCGTGCCTGGTAGCGTGTGGACTCGTATCCTGCCGAAGAGCCTCTCAGGCCGCTTTCCCAGCAAGACTAAGCGTTGCCTGGTCTGGCACAGGGGAAATTAGACTTCGAATTCTTACTTCACCCTGACCTTGGGCATCCATGCCTGGGGTTCCTCTTGGAGAATGCAGGTCCTGCTCTAGGCCTCCCTTCAGTCGATGAATACTTGATGGTGTGTGATCATGCAGCTCATACACTGCTCTGGCATGCCAGCATGGCACTGAAAAGAGCCTACAGGGTGGTCTGCAGAGTCATGTTGGCGGGCTTAGAGGTGCCCGGCATGACAACAGGCATGTAGGGCGTCATGTCGCTCATGTTGAACATCCACTTGGGCACGATGCAGTGGATGCCCCAGTTGCCGTCCACCACCTGCACCACACCAAATGAGTCCTCATTTTGTGCAGATTTACTCGGAAAAGTTGCGCGAAAAAACAGAGCATGCACTAGGGTTGAGATCAAGGGCTGCCTTGAAATTTCCTTTTCATGCAGGGCCCACCATGATTGACTTGTGTGAGCCAGTCAGCCGGTCATTCAAGCTTGATCAGCTCCCCAAAATACACCAGTGCAGGGCTGGGAAAATAGCTGGTGTGCAGCTGTTGCTGAATCAAATTTGGAACAGAAGATGAATGGCTGGAATGGTCACCTGGTCGACGCCGAAGTCCATGCCAACAGTGATGGCAGTGATGGCCTGGTCCTCTGTCAGGTCAAAGGCATTCATGATGAAGTCCCTGCAACACACATCAGATGGTCTCAACCCTGTCCAATGCTGTGAAACACACTCGAGTGCATGTTGCACACTGTTGCCCTGATTTCCCCAAATGCAACCGATGCGTCAGAGCCCTGTGTTCCTGCAAGGCATTCAAGCTTGCCCTGCACATGCATGCAAAGAGTATGGATGCAAGTGAGCTGCACCTGGTGTTGTTGTAGGCCACAGTGAAGGCCCTGTCAAGGCTTGACTTGCTGTAGATGTCCTTGAAGGGCATGTCCAGCTCCTTGAGGTAGTCCTGTGCACAGGGAAGGAAGGCACATTAATGAGCTTGCCATTTCCTAGGTGCCTCAGACTTGCTGTTCAAGCCGTCACTCATGTCATGTGTCTGTTCTTCATCGAATGTGTCGTTCTTTATTTCTGGACCCCATTTTCTCCTATTTGCCTTCCTACCAATTTGGTGTCGGTTTTGCTGAAACAGCTTTGTCCTCTGAACACATCCGTATCAATAGTTGGGAAAGGCTGTCGTTGGTAAGACCAAAGCCCCTAGCATTTGTCATGGGTGCGCCGTTTTGGAGATGCTCTGTGCAAAAATCCCCGGGCATGCTGTCAAGAACAGAAAATAGCATGGATAGAAAATAATATGGTATGTTGCAATGCTCAGTAGCCACATTAACTCCTTAAGACTGCACCTCATGCAGCTTGAGAGAATCCAGGATGCATGATAGAGGAAGGGGGGCACTTACATTGTAGGTGAAGCCGTGGACGACGTACTCGTTGGCGTTCTCTAGCAGCGGGAAGTTGAGCTTGGAGACAAACTTGGGCAGCGAGCCCTTCTTGTGCAGCGTGATCTTGAGCGTTGCGGTCAGAGATGTCTCGATGGCGGTGCCATCAAACTCACTGTCACCCTGGCTCGTGTGCGCATCTCCCAGCGACAGCAGTGCTCCGGGCACCTGCACATGCCAGACAAGATCATGCAGTGGATAAGTGTGCTTGCCACATTGTCAGCTGCCTGCGGCCATCATGAAGCCTGTTTCCCACCGTGGAAATGACCAGTAACTGCCTTGTCGGATGGCAAATGTCAGGCCACTGCACACAAATGAGCGCAGAACCTCTGGGGTCGAAATGTCTCAGACTTGCCTCTCAAGTGACACGAACACTCCTGCTACATCCAAAACCCGATCCAGACTGATGAGGCACAGCTTGGTGGCGGTAAAATCATCCTTGATTGGTACAGGAGGTCAATGCAGACAGTGTGATGTTTTTGTCTCACAGCATGTCAATTATAAGCTATGTCTGCTTGACTGGAAGACAACCAAACTGCATTTTGCTGCCTGCAATAGGACTGAAAACACTCTCCCCTGGTATGTATTTGACTCAAGTTGCTTGGGTTAGACCCAGGCTGGGGCATCTGGCTGCAGATTCTGGCATGAATGTTCCAAAAAAGGCAAAGGTGACACATACCTGGACGGGGTAGTACATGGTGGCGCCCTTGCCAATGCGGCGGTCGTCAACGTTGCCTCCGTGGATGGCCGGGGGGACCGAGTCCACCGTCTGGGGGTACGCCGAAGCCACTCCCATGTTGCCGATGTGCAGGTTGACCGGCACTGCACAGCAAAACACCACCAGTGAGCAAAGGCAGACACAGGATCCTCATGCAAGCAATGCCATCTGTCTTGACAGTGTTTGTTGCAAATGACATTAAAAAGAGCCACAAGCAACACTTTGGATTTGGCTCGTATGGCCTCTGAAGGCTCACGCTCTGTTAGGAAAGAGGTAGCAATAGGGACTAGGCACAGGTGATCATCTTCAGATGGCAAGGGGGGGCCTGGGAATCCACCAGGGGGCAGTGTGATATGAGTTCATATGAGCATATGAGTATGAGGGGGCCGCGCACCCTTGAACTTGCCGCGGATGCTGTAGTCCTCGGTCTTGGTGGGGTGGGTGGTGATAAGGCCCGGGTACCAGTAGCCTTTCCATGTCTGCGTGCCGTTCTCGCAAGGCACAATGTTTCCCTCTGTGCACAACAGCCCACACCATTGGTCTCGGCACATCATGTACACAAGATAGCACTTGGCAGGTTAGGAACCCTGCTCATTTGCAAGCAACCTGCTGGCAATGCTATACAAATAATGATGCTTCACTAAGCCTCACTGGATGCATGCATGCTTCCTGATTGGCCAACATGTGGTTGCATGCATGACAGCAAGCTGGCAGCTGTGACATCTAGGACTAGCAAGGAAGGGGTCTTGGACAAGGCAGATGAGAGGTAGCGCACTTCTGAAGGAGCGCTCGTAGTTGGTCCACTCATAGTTGGTAGTGGCGTTGGGCACCGTTCCGGAGGTGGGAACGCAGGGAGTCACGGGGCCGACATAGCCCTGAGCCGGGGCATTGTACCTGAGTGCACACAGCAGCTCGGATCAGGTCATGGCAATTTGGCAAATCAAGAAAAGCCAGGAACCCCAGCAATCCTGCATCAGAGATCCACGTTGATTCGACTCACTGACATATCTCAGAAGAAAGTCCTTACATCCTACTCAAAGGTGTGACAATTGCTCATGCAGGGAAGCGTTCGTTGGCAGTTGAGATTAAGTGTGAGGTAAAAAGAGCGCCTGAAGCAGGAATCGCAGGATGCTAACAACCAGGGATTGCTGCAGGGCTCACTTGAACTGGTAGTCGGGCACGGCGTAGAGGAGCTTGTTGCTGGCGTCCTTGATGATCTCGTAGATGGTGATCACCTCGCGCTTCACTCCGTCCAGGAAGCCGGCCCGGAACTGGTAGCCCCTGTGCACATGCATGCAGATATTCTAAGTGCGCGTGTGCCGTGCAGTATGCTTGCAAAGCGGTCTAGGCATACCCGAGAGGCCCGGCTTTCTCAGTGTTAGGAACAGTCAGTTGTGAGATGTAGACAGGGCAATGTGTGCCTCATAGAGGTGATTGTCAATGAGAAATAGGTGCAGAGCGGTGCGCACCATGAGGCGGCTGCATTGCTGCCATAGGTCTTGCCAGTGCTGGGGTTGACGCGGGGCACCAGATCCACAATCTCCACCTGAACAAGGCAGGCATCATATTAGGGAATTGAACATTACCTCCTATGCCAGAGCACCTCAGAATATTTACATGCAGCGAGCACCCAGGCGCACCACATCAGAATACATTGCAAATCTAGAGGCTCTCTCTCTATCACTGTTCCTTGTTCCACAATGGTACACTGCGGTACCTCAGCACTGCATGGATGAGGGGTGGAAATTAATCTATTTACCTGCAGAACATCGCCAGCGTCGGCACCGCACACATAGATGGGGCCGGTCAAGATGTGCACTCCATCACCGTGGCCTGCACACAAGCAGCCCCAGTATGAAAACCAGTTGTTCTTTGCAGATTACATCCGAAGAAATAGTAGTGGCGCAGCCTTCCAAGATTCCATGAATTGGAATCAATTGCATTCATTTCATGTCATTTCATGTCAATGCAGCTACCACGCAGGTCGTTGCATCAATGCAGAAATTGCAGAGCAAGTTGCATCTTCAATGTGGCGTGCATTCAAGCTGTCTCATGACTTTAATGCAGTTTTTTTTGAAGTTGCCAAATGCCTGGAGTGCTCACCGGTGCGGCCGCGGAAGGGGACATTCATCTTGCTCTGGGTCCATGTGTACACGTCCTCCATGCCTGCATCGCCGTTGACCATCTTGTCATAGTCGTCACCCGCATGGTGAGTCGCCATCTCCACCGTGACGGTATCGCCACTCATGATGACAGCTGCCGGCTCGACTGCGCCGCTGCAGGGGAAGCAACAGATGATGCTCAGCACACAGAGCTAGTGTAAGACGTGCTTGTCCTGGACTGCCAGAAAGAACAATGCCATATCCTTGTTGACACAGATTGACCAAGAGCAAGACCTAAAGATGCAGGAGGCGCGAGGCATGCAGCATGCTCAACAGCAAGGCATGGAAGCTTGTATGCATGGCTGCAAGATAGGATTGCTAGAAGGGCGCCCATCTGGGATGAGGTGCAAGAGGTTGGCACTCACTAGTAGTAGCCCCAGTGGACGGTCTGGGAGGACAGGGTGATGTTGTGGCTGCTGTTAGACATGTCAGAGGCCTGCAGGCGCCGGCCGGTTGCGGCCACTGAAGACGATGACACCATCTTGCAGCCGGAAGGAATGGTCGTCAACACAGCCGGCTGCAGTGCACAAATGCAAATCAGACACAAGATATGTACTGGATGGTACTTTGATTGCGCGCGGCCCTTCTTCTGGGGCGTGGCGCTCGCACATGATACCACACGAGATACAAGACCCTGGAAGATTGCAACTCAGAGCAGTTTGATTAAGCCCAGCAGCAACTCATCTTGGGTCATGAACAAATAGCAGACACAGAAGCAGAACTTATGGATTTTGATGTGGTGGGCATGCGAGACAGCAGTGAGAGTGAGCATGGGTAAGGCAGGGAGCTGCCACCTTCTTGCTGCTGCTAGGGCCCGGTGCCATGGCCATCATTGGGCCCATGCCCATGCTAGGCGCCATGTCCATCATGGCCATGCCAGGCGCCATGGCCATGTCCATCATGGCTGCACTGCACCACACAACAGAGCCCTCGAGTTGACGTGTTGTCAAGTGAGACTTCCAGAGCCCGAGCTTGGGCAGGAGACCTATAATCGCAAATCCTGAAACACTCGGCACTTTTCATGTCCAGCTTAGATGAAAGGAAATTTGGACGGCTACAATTCGGCCACGCAGCAACAGAAGCAACCGGTAGATCCAAGATGGTGTCTTAGGACCTGGCACGATCACTTGATCCCAAATGCCTATGTCCTGTTCAAATACAAGATCCTAATATCGACACACCGATCCATCTTACTTGAAGTCCAAAGGTATACTCGTGAGCTTCCTCATGGCTCCGGCATAAACCCTCGCGACTCTCCGAAAGGGCCATTTTTCATTTTGTCATGGAATTTTTTGCATTGAGTGGGAATTTCCACTCCAAGAATTCTGAGAACGCCAGCACGAAGAATAGCTGATCGCAGCCACGACTTAAGCGCTGAGATGGGGTTTTGCGTCATCTGATCTCGCTCTGCTACACCACGACCGCAACTCATAAAGCATCACAGTTTTCCCAAAACGATGCGATCAAATATGGAATGGCACTGCCCGATCATCTATAAGGGACGAAATGGCACTGCACCATAGAATGGGATCCGTCGTGAAGCGAATGGGGCCAACTAGAGATCACAACTGTCTGCCGATAGCTAGTCTTCCAGCAAAAGGCAACATGCCTACGTATATAAATATTTTTGGCATCCCTAGGGTGTCCATCAACCTCACTGTAGGCCCAAGATGGGCCATCCAAAGAGCGTAAACTTAGGGGATTGTTACAGCAAGGGAAGACGGGATCTCGCACCTGCATTGTATACAGAGAGCAAGCACAGCCGCAGCGATGGTACTGACTCTCATGGTGGACGCCTTTCAGACGAAGGATCGCGCGAGAGGATGAGTTTTGTATGGAGTGCGACGTGTGGGCCACATGAGGTCCATGTGAGTCAGTGACTCATGCATCATGAGTCATGTTGATAAATTTCAGCCCTGATACTTTTCTAGGGGCAGGGTGGAAGAATCGAACCTTTTCAAACATGGGTGTCATAAATACCGCAAGTCCATGAAAGATCTATATGAAAGAAGTATGGATGCTACTCTGGAGGACACCTTGCAAGTTGCTAGCATTGATATATTGATCGAGGGAGTTTATGGGACATCTAAATCAGCCCTTGATGGATGGAATGATGTAATCACTAATCACCGGGTATGCCTACATAGGGGATTCTAGCCACATTTGGAGGGTGGACCTCAATTTGAAGTTTGCACAGCTGTGTCAAATCCATATCTAAACAAGCATCGGGCAATAAATACTACTAAAAATATATGATGTGGTATCATGATTCCTCAGGAATAGCCTACTAGGCTAGCCAATAGGCCTCTTGCAAGAGAGCCTCTGAGTCGGACATGTCAGGGTATCTAAAAGCGTTCAACCCTTGCACTGGGTGCATGCAGGATGGCAAACAGTACGTGGAAGGCCAAATGAATGCATATATGCATGTGAGCTCCAGACCGTCTGGAGCTGGAGTGACTCCAGATTTGAGACCAACGCCATTTAGAACAAATGCACAGTAAGGCTGCCAGCAGTGAAGCGGCTTTCATGCCAAGATGATAAGTGCAGTACCTGCATGTCAATCTTGTTGACAGCAATCAGATTGATGATCTTGCAGTTATTAAACACAAACTGATATGTTCTGTCACAACTCCCAAATCCCACCAGACCCAATGTGGCCTGGGTGATGCAATCCAGAGCTGCACTGTCAGTGGCCGTATACGTAATCCCGTACTCGGTCACCTATTTCAACACACCGATCTCTTTTGCTGGCTTGGAATACACACAACTGTTAAGAGTAAACACCTGGTAAGTAGCAAGGTTTCCACATAGTCAAGTTGGCATTTGCCCACTAAGTGTGCACTGGCCTGGCTGCCATTTTGGGTAACTCTGATAAAAAGCCATGGCAACAGCGCAAGTAACAATACATCTTAGCACCGTGCTAACGCACTGCCAAAGACAACCAAAACTCAGACACTCTCCATCCTGTGAGTTATTGTCAGCAAAGCCGTGCAATTCTGAAGGCACACACCATAGTGATAAACTGCTGGTCCAACGGGACTCGATACGTCCCGCATCACAGAAGAACAATAATCTCAAGTGTAAAGCTCAGACATGTGGCCCTGTCTGTGGACCTTCATCAGACGGGGCCACATGCAATTTCGCCAATGCCTCGCTTCCACAAAGGAGTGATGCTCTGCATTGGCTGAACTGAGTTGGCTGTGGCCACTCTTGCTCTTTGGCAGCCTACAGAGTGGTCTGCAGAGTCATGTTGGCGGGCTTGGAGGTGCCCGGCATGACAACTGGCGAGTAAGGGGTCATGTCACTCATGTTGAACATCCACTTGGGCACGATGCAGTGGATGCCCCAGTTGCCATCCACCACCTGCACCACAAGCAGCCATGGCAATTAGAGGCAGAGCGAAACATTGCATGCATGAAAGGAAGGGTGCATATGCTCTGATGGCATACAAGCCTGGCATCGAACAGCTGCATGACAGTGGGAGCTGAGTCACTCAGGGAGTTGCTATGCCTCTATCCCCCTTCCATTATGCCATTCCGTCCTCTTCTAGGGCAAGAACTGCAACCTTGAAATGGTTTCGGTTGTTCCAGTGAGCCAGTCTTGAGCAAAGAATGTGCACGAATCGTGCGGCACGATTGACATCCATACCTGATCCACACCAAAGTCCATGGCAACGGTGATGGCCGTGATGGCCTGGTCCTCTGTCAGGTTGAAGGCGTTCATGATGAAGTCCCTGCGGCACAAAAGGCTCTCATGCATGCTGCTCAGTGCAAATACACTCACGCAAGACAGACATGCAACCTCCTAAATGTCAATGCATCCACACTGGCAAGCAGCGTGATCATCAAACTTGTCAAGATTGCATTACAGGGTTTCTGCAGCAATGGTACCTGGTGTTGTTGTAGGCAACAGTGAAGGTCCTGTCCAGGGTGGATTCCTTGTAGATGCTTGTGGAGGGGTTGTCCAGCTCTTGGAGGTAATCCTGAGCAACAGAGAGCATGCAACATGAAGAGATGCCTCATTTGCCCCAGTTTCAAACCCGGGCCAGAAGGCACCAATGCAGGACAGAGTCCATGGACTATGTCTCCGGCGTATGTTGTGCTCATAATTGCAAGTACACTTTCTATGTGGAATAAGACAGGTCAATCCTTGTAACATGCAATCTGCCAAAATCTCCCTAGAACTTAGAAATTCTAGAACTTGGAAGTTCAGACAGGCCGGATGGAGCATGAAGCTCTTGGTGACACTGGATAGTGTCGCAAGGGGCTGCAGTAACATGTGGCAATTTCAGGGGACAGAAGAAGCCTCACATTGTAGGTGAAGCCGTGGACGACATACTCGTTGGCATTTTCCAGCAGCGGGAAGTTCAGCTTGGAGACGGTCTGAGGCAACGAGCCCTTCTTGTGCAGTGTGAGCTTGAGGGTCGCAGTTGTTGATGTCTCGATGGCTGTACCATCAAACTCACTGTCGCCCTGGCTCGTGTGCGTGTCTCCCAGCGACAGCAGAGCACCTGGCACCTGCAACACAAACAGAGCAACCTGCCATGAAGATGTGGCTACACTATCCATTGGGTACCCCCACGGGCATCAGACTAGGCACTTATTGGCTTCCCCATGCAAGGTGCTCTTCACCACTGGTGTTCATATGCTCGTGCATCAACAACATTGCAGGATCGGCACACCAAAACCAAAGCCAAAGGTCATAGGGTGTGAGGAACAAAGTGAAAGGATGAGTGTTGGACACTTCCAGAAAGAAAGACCAGGATTCACCCCCTGAGACAGCTCACTGCATAATCACATGCGCACCAGCTCCTGCATGGGTGCAGGAGGGCGCAGATATACAAAAGAGATCACAGCAATACAGATAGACAAAAATGAAACCTCGATCCTGCCTGTATCAGCGCAGGCACAGGCCATTATCATTGTCCCAGGGTGGTCATGGTGTGGTGTTGGAAGGGGTCACCTGGACGGGGTAGTACAGGTAGTAGGTAGAGATAACAGGATAGTACGGGATAGTACCTCATAACTGACTCAAGCTGGGGCATCTAGCATGAGTGTTCCCAAGGTGACAAATGTGACACACCTGGACGGGGTAGTACATGGTGGCGCCCTTGCCGATGCGGCGGTCGTCGATGTTGCCTCCGTGGATGGCCGGGGGGACTGAGTCCACCGTCTGGGGGTACGCCGACGCCACTCCCATGTTGCCGATGTGAAAATTGATCGGCACTGCACAGAGTGACAACCGCCCCATGAGCACAGTGCAACAGCTGAAGTGCAACATGCGCAGGTGCATAAAGATCTTGACAGCCTGCCTGCACTCTGCGTTCTTATAGTGTTTAAGGCCTAGGTGTGCACCGGGATGCCATGGTGCAACTCAGCTGTTGCACACAATGGAATTATAGACTCTAGAGAGATAGATGGACACCATCTCTCCAGGGCTCTCTTAGTCAATCAGCCAGTCAGTCAAATACATCGTTTCCAGCCACCTAAGGCTGATCATATGTCTGACTCCGATTGTCAGAGTCAGCACCCAGCATCTCTTCTTGGCTGACTCAGCTGCTACGATATATTCCCAGACAAACGAGATGCAGCACAAGATGCCTGGTGATGGTGGCGCGCGCACCCTTGAACTTGCCGCGGATGCTGTAGTCCTCGGTTGTGGTGGGGTGGGTGGTGATGATGCCTGGGTACAGGTAGCTGGTCCAGGTCTGGGTGTTGTTCACACATGGCACCGGAGTGTTCCCTGCGCACCAGCCATGCCATGGAATGTCTTTGGAAACCGCAGCTGCTGGCCAAATGTTTGTAAGCCACCCAGCTCCTGAAGGTCCTTTGTTTAAGGAATGCATGTGGTCACAGTGCAGTTGTGTCAGCAGGCAAAACTGCTGGTGATCCCAAAGACCCGACATGCATCAGACAGATGGCGTTCCCTGCAGAGCCGGCAGTGCGACAGGCTTAATGGAGAATATACATGCCAGCAAAGGGTGGCATGATGTTGCCACCGGGCAAAAGAAAAGCAAAAGAAAAGAATGCCGTGCTGTTGTCTAAATGTGTATTCTGACAGAGATCAGCAGAGTATGTTCGGGGCACTGGGTCTGTTCTCCAGCAATGGATGTAGGAAAGCACCTCTGTAGGTGCGCCCATAGTTGTTCCACTCGTAGTCTATCGCGGAGTTGGGCAGTTGACCATACGTCTCCGTGCAAGGTGTGACAGGGCCCACATAACCCGCTGCAGGGTTATTGTACCTGGGGAGCCAAAAAGACCCTAAGTGGCCCATCATCCCTGGTTACCATCATCTCAAGGTATATAAACAGGTCCTTTCACAGCCAAGAAATGGGCGCAGCACCCGCCCATCAGCTCCCTCCAGCAGGAGCTCCAAACACCTTCACCGCAGCAGAAGCTTTGGTGCTGGAGGTTGCAGGGTAGGAACCACTTCGGTTGGAGCAGGGCCCACCTGAACTGGTAGTCAGGCACGGCGTAGAGCAGGGCATTGGTGGCGTCCCTGATTATCTCGTAGATGGTGATCACCTCGCGCTTCACTCCGTCCAGGAAGCCGGCTCGGTACTGGTAGCCCCTGTGCACATGCATGCAGAAATCAGAAATACCTGTGTGCTATGCAGGATGTTTCAAGCGGTCTAGGCATACCCGAGAGGCCCGGCTTTCTCAGGAACAGTCTTTTGTGAGATGTATACTGTGCAATGTGTGCCTGATAGAGGTGATCGTTAACGAAAAGCAGGTGCAGACCGGTGCGCACCATGAGGCGGCTGCATTGCTGCCATAGGTTTTGCCAGTGCTGGGGTTGACGCGGGGAACCAGGTCGATGATGTCCACCTACTCAGGCACATCACCACATTGCATGTCAGAGTACGGGCCCCCCTTTCTCCATCAAGACTTGTGCATGCAGCGGGGGCAATCAAGCAGACACTTGCAGCACAGACCTCACATACCAATCTTGTGCCAGCACAAGGTTGGGGGCAGATGTTCTGCCAGAATCTGTGGGTACAGAATATCAGGAAAGTGGGTCTAAGGTATTATGGTCACAATGCTGAAGGCTGCCCTCCAGAGTCCTCAGAAAATGCCCCAGCAGTGGAGACCTCACCTGAAGGACGTCTCCAGCATCAGCTCCGCAGACATAGATGGGCCCAGTCAGGACGTGCACTCCATCTCCATGTCCTGTAAAAGGAAGCAGCATGATGGTCAATATATTGCTTTAATCACAGATTCAACAGCAGCGGCGCTCATAGTGTGCCAGCATGCGAATGGAAGCAGGTGATGGCGGCCTCAGAGTGCCCCTGCCTTTGCACTTTGCCATGTACACATCTCAACCCCAATACAAAGTACCGAAGGCTGGTGCATTGGCTCCAAGAACCAGATTTCAAACTATCATAAGGGACCATTGTTGCCTCCTCACACAGCCGGCAATTTGCTCAGACTTATAAAGGCGAGCGCTACCAGGGCCTCTCAACATGTATATCAACAGCATCGTACCTTGTCAGCTTCAAAGGCTGTTCCTTAGTTGATCATGCATGCGCAGGCATCGAGCAGTAATTCACCAATCCTCAAAGCTAAAAGTGAGTTTGCCAAGCGCATTCATGGTGTGACATTATATCATACATGGCATGTGGGGCGCACCGGTGCGGCCGCGGAGGGGCACATTGATCTGGGTCTGTGTCCAGTTGTAGACATCCTCCATGGCCGGATCGCCCCTGACCATCTTGTCATAGTCATCGCCTGCATGCTGAGTTGCCATCTCCACCGTGATCTGATCACCACTATTAACCACTGCCGCAGGCTCCTCCGCACCACTGCAGTGCAGTATACTTGACTTAGTATTGTGCCATGTTTGGACCATGGCTGCCCTGGAAAAGGAAGGACTCCTAGGTGATAAACAAGCCAGTGGATGGCCTTTGCTCAAAGCTCACAAGAAGTCAAACAATTGAGCGGCAGATGTGCCACAGAAAGGCTCCTAGGGTGTACTTTCATAAGTCCAATTACTGAAAGGCTGTCAACCGTGTGCTGTTGGCAAAATGTGCAAATGATTGTCTATCAACACTGCCAGTTATGTGTTGCTTCAACTACTGAAGAGGCCCACCATTGCAGCAAGAGCAGAGGGAACAGGCACTTACTAGAAGTAGCCCCAGTGGACCACGTCAGAGGACAGGGTGATGTAGTGGCTGCTGCCATTGGCTGAGCCGGCCGCCTGCAAACGCCGTCCTCCGGACGCCACCGAAGAGGAGGCCACCATTGTGCAGTTGGCAGGAACCTCTGTCAGGATAGCTGGCGTCGCACTCTGCTCAGCAGAAGTGCACAAGGATAGCATCGCTTATTCAAGCTTCAAGTTGACGCAACGATGCTGCGGATCTGTGTACAATGTGGGAGGTGTCTTCCAGTTTCTTTTTCAAATGGTGTGCTGGACATACACAGTGAGCACAGCAGCATATTGGAGCAGTGGTGAAGGGCAGTGATTCACCATGTTAGCCGCGCTAGGGCTAGGGGCAACGGCAGCAGCCCTGGTCAGGTTCTGAGCCCGTGTCTCCGCTCTGCAGAGCAATGAAACTGCAGGTAAACCCCCTTGTTTGAACGACACGCCTGTGGTCGGACCGGTTGAACACTCGAAAACCACTGAACACAACTGCACATCCTATTCCTCAGGCGTAGACATCGTAGGTGCGTTAGAAGAAGACCGGCGACTCGGGGCATATCGACGGTTTCGTCGAAAAGACCACCGCATCGAGAGACGAATGACAACACCTTCCGACCATGCTTACTAAGCGCAAATAGCTCTCGGCAACAATCGACATAGTTTATCAAGCGGTTTCAAGTCTTTGCATGTCGGACAGTCCTACGTGCGAGGCTTCACAATAGATCAGCTTCACAGATCAAACCACTGCGCGATCGGCCAAGTAAGCAAAGTACTGCATGGCTTTGGCCTGCTCTAAGACTAATTCGAGTGTAAAATCCTAAGGTTTTTAGCAGTGTCAGTATGCGCCAGGGGCAGCAGTTCGTCGCAGCTTCGTACCCTCGAAGCTGAAACGAATGCGGGCCGACAGACCGTCAACATTTGATTCCTGATCAGAGAGTTCCTGATCACAGGAATATTTGCCACCAGACAGATACGTATGTCTGCACATGCTTCTTGACCCTCAGACAGGTATCCCCTCGCTCGGCGGCGCAAACCCCGATGCCTTCACATGCCGTACACCATACTCGGAAACAATCCGATTTGTACAGGAAGCCATCAGGCAGCACACAGTGACACCTTATCATTCAATACCGCTTCTCCAAACTTACCATGGCCCCCATGTACGAGTCTTAGCATATGCCTAAAATCCGATGTAGGGCAACAAGGTAATATCACGTACCTGCTCTGGGAACAGAGGGCGAGGAAGACCGCGACGATCGTACACGCCTTCATGATGCTTGCGAATTCTGGGCTTAACAGATACTACGAGGTGAGGAGTGGAGGGTAAGGTTCTGCCCCTGTGAGTCCCACATGCGCCCATGTGAAGCAGTACTCATCAGTACTCATGCCTTGGTGCCTAAAATTACGGCCTATTCACCCCTGCGCCCTCCCCAGGACTCTAAACGGAGGGAGAGAAGGAAACCTGTTTGCCTCATCAGATCCCCAATCCTACAAAGAGTGCCACCGATCAGCACCTGTCCTGTACATGCGAATTGATACATCGAGTTGAAAATATATAGGTTGATACAGGCAAATTTTCGGCAGTCCTGCGAGCGCTATGTACGCTCCTCTGCACATTCATATACATGTCCATGCCCGCACGGCTCACAGCGTAAACTCGATATCGTCGCAACGACGGCAGGTATTTGAAAATTTTATAAAGCTGGATTTGTGGTCGCTGGTTATTCCTATTGCGCTAGGTTTCTGCAAGGTGGACAGCGCATCAGGAGACGCTCGCTGTAGCCTTGCTTGATGAGCAACCTCAAGATTGCCATAGCTTCATGTTCGTTGCAGATCTCTTGCGCGGTGCCGCACCAGTTCCACCAACACCAGTCTCTGCTCAGATTACAACAAGGAAAATGCCGTCCAGTGGGAGCCAGAGAAGGTGTCAGCATCAGCTGCAGTTCTGGGCTTGTGGTGAGGGAACAGGTACACAAAGTTCCTTCTCATTTGCTTGCACGGAAGCATTGCATGCATTGATGGTGCTTGCTCAACTGCGTTGCTGTCCTGTGCAATACTAAAAAGTAATTCCTGCTGGTGCCGTTCCGTGCAGTCCACAGGAGTGGAGTTCCCGGAAGTAACTACATTATGGGAGGGAGACAAAATGCGGTCAATGGGCGCGGGAGTGCGGGCAAAGAAGTTTGCATTCGTACCTGTGAAGGTACCTCGTCCAGAACTCAGCCTGATTGATTGGTGCTGCTTCAATGCCCAACTCCTCTGACAGCAAGGACGATTTGTTTCTCGCACATAAGCACTCCATGCACTCTTCACTTCATGCATGCTTGAAGGTGCAAGGTTTCCTGACAGCAACTCGCCTTGTTGTTGTTGCTGCTGACTGCATCTCCCTGGCTGTGCCATGAAGCAGCCAAGGGAGAGAGTGTACGGCTCTCAAACCACTTCTCCTCGTTGGGGTCTTCTGGTCGTGGTGCCCACATGCAACAGCAGTTATGGTATTAGGGCACAAGCTGGTGGTACCTCACAAACTGTGGTGCCCAATAGGCACGTGGCTCCCCCTTAACACATCCCATGCTATAAGGTAGGCCCGGTGCAGCTGTGAGATGTCAGGCAGCTGAGGGGCTGCATGTCAATAGCTCTGTCGTGGAGAGCTTCCTTTATTGCAGGGCATCGGGAAGGGAACGCTGTGCGCTGGTCTACGCGGTGACGGATAGCTTTGTCGTGGAGACTCTCCGTTATTGCAGTGCGAATGCTGTGCGCCTGTGTAAGCAATGACAAACAGCTTTGTCATGGAGACTCTTCCTCATTGCAGGGCATCGAGCAGGGAACGCTGTGTGCAGGTGTACGCGGTGACTGTGTATGTGGAGGCGGAGAAGGCGGCGCGGGAGCTGGGAGTGCGGCAGCGCGGCGGCTTCTTCGATGACAACCGCGACGAGGACTTCACGCTCGCGCTCGTGGACGGCGCCTTTGCCAAGGCGCTCGTCGTGCAGCTCGTGCGCAAGGTGGAGGGCAAGCAGTTCTATGAGGTGCGCTCGGCCCTGATGCTCGGCAGGAATGCAAATGGCCCAGATCATGGACAGTCATGCACGCCATTGCTGCTGTCAAGCAGAGGTGTTTCCAGAAAAGTAAATGCAATGGAGCTGCTGTACAACAATGGTCACTCGGGTGCCGTCCTGGCAGAGCTTCGAGAGATGCTGCAGGTCTGACAACACTTGCAGTGCTGGTTTGAAAATACAAGGAAGCATGCCCTCCCAGTGCTGGTCTATTTGCCGGCTGTAATGTTGATGTCCTTGGACAACTAAGAGCAAATCCCCAACAGCGTGGCTGCTGCCGCCCATGTATGTCCTAGTGGGGCTAAGACATGATCACAACCCGGCTGAAAAAGTAGCAATGCCAAAAGGTGTATGAATGCAGCTGTTGGTTCCCATTTCTGGCTGACATCCACAGGGTCTTGCGTGTTGGAATCTCTGAGGGTGCATCTCTGAGCAAGCTTGGGTCGTCCTGATCAGGCGCTGGAGGAGGCGTTGGCGCCACGGTTGCGCCTGGCGGGAGACACCGGCAGCCTCACCAAGTTCGGTGACTTCTTGAGCGGGCGGTCCCTGGAGAAGGGCACTGGCGTCGTCCTCTTCTACCGCGTGGAAGGCGTTCTGGAAGTTGCCGTGTTGCCTCCAGGCACCACTGACTACTCTCTGGTAGCCATTGCACACTTTTTCTCTCTGTAACAGGAAAAGAACACTTTGCTGGTGCTGTTGCCCATGTGTCTCAAAGTCTCAAGGGAGGACTTTGCTGCCTGCTGCTTGTTTCCGCCATAATCAGCTGGCCTTCGCAAACTTTGGAACAATGTGAACAATGCATTGCCGCGTCCGCTGCTTTGTTCGACCAAGCAATGGAGGTCAACATCTTCAATGTCTTGGGATGGCCCTATCCTTGCTGCAAGCAACTGTCATTTGCTGCCTCTGCTGTGTAACTGTCACGTCGGCCCAGAGTCACACAGAACAATGTATGGATTGCTGTGGTCACAGGCGAAGCCAGAGCTGCGCGTGGAGTCGCCCATGCTGTGCAGAGCGCTGTTTGAGGTGTACATGGGAAGCGAGAGCGTTGTACCGGATGCGCGCGCGGCCTGGGCAGCCGGCGCTCGCACACTGCTTGCCTCGGAGCAGGTCCGCCGCGACACGCGCAAGAGCGGCAGTTGAGCAATTTATTGCAAATGAGTGAGAAGCTGTGTAGCTTGTAGATACTGGTAGCTCCTGGTCTGTTGCGCACAGCACACTGCCGCTCATGTTGTTGCTTCAAGTAAGTTGCTCGACACACAAAGAGGCATGCACCTCGTCGGTTTCTGTCTGCAATGTTGTCCAGGGCTGCAGCCATTGCATGATGTTGCTAGGGATGTACAGTAGCATTTGCAAGCCTGGAGTTAGGTTGAACTTGAGTTTGCAAATCGCCCCTAAAAGTGGCTGGGGTTACAGACCCTGTGGAAAGAAGGGTGCAGATAAAAAGACTCCTCCTCAGGCTGCTGGAACTGGAACAAAGGAATGCATGGAAGCTGTGGGAAGCTGTGGGAGCAATGCACGTGGCGTCTAGTCAGATTTGAGTCTTGAGAAGGCACGACTACGCGAGAAAACTTTGGTGATGCATTCCGAAAGTCACAATTAAGTTAGCATTGATCTTCGATAATGAACTGATTCCATCGATGGCTGACCTCGTCTCATAATCCTGTTGCGTCGTAAGACGAGGAATTTTTCTCTCAACAGTCGAGAAGGATTTAATGCAAGCTGCATCGTCACATGTGGTCACAACAAGATTTAACGGGAACAATCCTTCAACTCGCATATCTTGTGCACACTTTCGTGCATTCACACTGAGGCGATGTAGGACGTTATGTGCATCGGGAGCCATACAGGGTGGTGAGGAAATTCCAATCAGGAAAAAGAAGAGGCTCGAAGTTGGACCAACCTTAGATTTGAGCAAAGAAGAAGCCGTGCGGCTGCAGATTGAGGTGCTGCCTGTTGTCCATCACGTTTCATCCTGGAAACTTGTCAAACTCCTTGAACCGGCAATAAACAGCATTGTGACGGGATTTGCTCGTCGCAAAGAGCTCCACTCACTTTAACACCATTTTCTCTTGTTGCTCTTCAGGCCCTTAAGCAGAACGATACTCCCTACCAGGATGCAGGAGTAGAGTTATTGTACAGGTGAATCTCCACTGAGGAGCTGCAAAGCTTTGCCTGAAAGAATTCTTCTTAGATACCTCTTGAAACTACATTGCTCCAGCTCCACCAATGCTCTACCATTGCTGTGCACGTGGCTCTGTCACACTTTCTCCCATCTGCAGGTTTGCAGATATTGACCCATTCACCAGGAGTAGATACTTTGGCTGGAGTCTTGACCTGGTACGTCAGGTTCACCACTGGAGCAAGTGCCTCTTTCAACCTGTCCTCTTGTCGGCGCTAACCTTGATGGATCCAATGATTTTACAGGGGCAGTTTACAAGGTTCCAGCGGGTATTCCACATGATGCCTTATCGACTTCTTTTGCATCATAAAGAGTGTAGCTATCTGAGCTCCTTGCAGGTGATGGTTCCTTGGCTTGTCCATCCAAACCCAAATAAAAGAGTGGCCGCATACATTCAGGCAGTGCCGCTGCTGGATGTTCCCTAAAGCATAGGTTTGTTGACTGCAAGTTTGATCTTTCTTGTTTGGCAGGTGAGTGAGTTCGAGTGGCGGCAGCGCATCCTGGTGCAGGGAGTGAGCGATGAGGCAGTGTTTGAAATCACCATGATGCAGCGCTTTGGCGGTCAGTATGATGGCATTTTTTACACTCGCCATCTCAAGGCTGACCCTCCATGGCAGCCAAAGTTGCCTGCTGTGCACAAATATTCTTTCTAGGTAGAGATTTTAACTGTACAGAGGGAATTTGTATCAAGAGTGTATCCTTAGCATTGAGATTTGCCATGACTCTCCTCTAAATTAAGAATAATGCACCCATGTGAGCTGTTTGACAGGCAGTGGATGCAACATGTCAAGTTCTGGCAATGCACTGTCAAAGTTTGAATGAGTTTGTGCCGTGGTGAATCTAATCTGGCTTCTTATGCACAAAGTGAACTATCAACAGGAGGTGGTATTGTGGTTCTGGACAGAGTCAGAGACATGGTCACAATCAAGTCCATGCAGTAGCAGTAGTTTGTTTGTGGGGGCATTTCTTCACGGAGGTTGTGGCAGGACGAACAGAACTGCTACCATTGCTAGATAGATGACTGCACATAGGGCCAATAATTGGTCACCAATTACTGTAGTGAGAACTGTTTTTAACACGCCTCCGAGGACACTCTCATTAATGTTAATATTATGAGCTTGACCTCAAGAAATCAACATCTGGAAGACTGGGCCCTTCTGCTTTCCTGTGCCCCTGTCGATCCACGTGGGCTTATGTAACTGTTGTTTAAATTTTATACCTTTACAGTCAGAATACTGTGCAATGAGATACATATAAGATCAGCAAATTCCTTTAATGACGGCTTTGCACCACAAACATATGTCGACATGCATGCATTATCAGTCTTTTCACATGCCTCAGGTGACCTGAGTCTCAGGTACATCAGGATCTTCAAAAAGCTGCGCAGTCTCTTTTCTAGCTGTCGGGGAATTTTGTGTGTCTCCAGCCATGGTCACCAGACCCAAGGAATGGCCGACTTCTGCTGACATCGCCTCGTCCGTGAGCAGCCCTGTGCAGAAACAAGCTCTATTAAAGATATGTGCTCCAGAACCACAAGAAAGTGGAGTCTTCCATTCTGAGTCAAGACGTTAATTGAAGCGCCTCAGGGTTTCGAGCAACGCTCTGTGAAGAACAGGAGTCACCAAGTGCAAGGAGGGCGTCGGGAGTGAAGCTTCCGAGCAGCTGCCGGAAGGGTTTCATGTCCGGGCGCGCCAGTGCTGCACCCGACAGCCGCTGGAGCGAGCGCATCACTGCGGCCAGCTCCGGCCGCAGTTGCATCACCCAATCTGGGACCTCCGCAACATCCTTGTCAGAAGCGCCTGCATCAACTTGGACCAATCATGCCATGCAAAGAGGAAGACTCCAGGCAACTGACCGCTTCGCAGATATTAGTAGGATCAACCAGCCAGACAGACCGAGAGAGCCGGTGTTGATCTGGTTACCAACCCAGTGTGCAGTCTACATAGCAGCCCACACGAGAGCATCTCCATGAAGTTGCTGGATACAATTGTATGCAGGTGGACATGATTTAGGCTGCTTCCATGGTCTAGGTGCAGGTCACCTGCAGAGGGCAGCTCCTCGGCATACATGCGGCTGGGGCAGTTTTTGGCGGTGTGGTGCCCCGAGCCGCAGCGCATGCACACCCGTTCCTCCTCCCGCTTCAGTACTACTGGCACCCCCGCATTCTTGCACCTGTGCGCCGGCCGCCCAACCTCATTATGAGACCATGCAGGCACCTCTCAGCTCAATTACTGGCATTGATGCACCTGTCCAAACCTGACCGACCCTCTCGATTTTGAACTGTTCAGATTGCGCCAAGTTGTCCATGAACTCAGGTGACTTATGTATTAGAACCGGTGACCCGCCAGCCGTCTTGGTGCCACAATTGGCCGCCAATTATAATGAGTGAGTCTTGCCTGGAGGACCTTGAATGCTCAATGCAACCCTTCTTTAGAAGGTCTCTCACATGCGAGGATGGCACGCCTCTGCTCGAGAGCTGTGATATGAGGACGCGTATCCGGGTAGAAGGACGGAACGTGCAGTGAAGTTGGTCACCTGTGGGCATGGCGCAAGTCCTCTGCGTAGCCATGGGGGACCAGAAAGCGGCTGTCAGCAGGCCGCGCCCAGTCGATAGAGCGGCCGGTGAACCTTGTGTTCCAGGCCAGCTGAGGTGGGGGATCCGCTTCGAAAACACGGCGCGGCTGCCGCGCAGCTGTCGACAGCCACAACTCTTCCCCATCCCCTGCTTCATGACAAGGCCACCTCATTAAGCACGGCTTGCCACTACATTTGAGTGTGCAAGCATATTGAAAAGCAACATTTTGGGTGGCAGGCCCATCTCACAAAGGACTTTGTGGACAGCAGATGAGATGAGTCACTGGCTCACAATCTGGCAGCTGCGGGTTCAGGTGTGCATTGAGGCAGGGAAGGGGTGACAGCCAAGGAACTCAGTTCATTCAATTTTCCGTCGAACCAGTATGTTATGTGCTCACCTGCGCCGGTTAGGGCGTCCAGGCGGCAAGAGACTTGCTGCTCCTCGCGCAGCCGCCGCAGCCGAGCATCGCGCGCCTCAAGTGCGGCGCGCCGCGGCCGGTCATCTTCCGGCCGCTGCCGCATCGCCGCGGCCGACCGAGCCGCCTCCAGCGCCGACCTCCCCTGCGCCGAGGCTGCACTAGACCCGTGCACTTTCAGAAAACCTTGCATTGCCATTTATGTATCTTACTACCCTTGATAAAAGGGTGTAACCTTCCTGGCCGGGCTACAGCAAAAGCATGCCACTTGAAAGAAATCCCCAGTCCCAAGAGAAGTTTGCAGTTTGTCAGCCTGCAGCAAAGCAGTGACTCCCTTTCCCTGGGACATCCCTCCTTGAGATCCATGCTGTTCACCAACAGGTATATGGCACGGAAGGGGGAACACGTGCGTGCAGGCGCACCTCCATGTGCTGGTTGTGAACTGACAGCGCTGCCAGCAGGGCCGGTACCTGCCGTTATAGGGGGCGGCAGTGAACTTTCTGCTGCTGGCCGACGCTTCCCTGAGGATCTCCCTGAGGGTCTCCATATAGGCGTCACAGCAGGGGACGGCGCACCCACAGGCGCCAGCGCATTGAGGAAACGCTCCAGGTCCATCCCTGTCTGTTTGTCTTCCTGCAGGGTGTAGTGATCCAGATGTTGGAATTTGCCCTCTGAGTAGATGCAGTGTGTAGTTTTGACTTTGTGCATGTGCTGGTCTGCAGGAGATGATTGGGCAATGCTCCGGGAGACAGATCACGCCTGGTAAATCTCCTTGGGAAAATGTGTGACAGCTGCGGGGTGGTTGCGGCCATAGAATGTAAGGATGGCCCGATCTGCCGCCCGTGCTGCCTCCTGCAGATGGGAGGGCAATGCGAGTGCTGATTCAGACATCAAGTGTTTGATAAAATGCATCAGACTGCTGTTTTGATTCATATAGATCAGCATATCAACTCTTCAGACCATGCTGTTCTCTGTTAAACAATAAATCATCAAGAGCTTCAGGCTCTTGGGTGACAGGTGCAGGCACACCTCTTCATCCAGGAAGTCCCCAATGCGGTAGGGATCAAGCTGGCTTCCAAGAGGCAGCACTGCTCTGTACTTGACCACTCTGGTTCCCTTGCTTCTTGTGTAGGAGACCCTCACGTTGCGGGGAGGCTTCCGCAAGGCCTTGTTGCGAATCTGTCAAGCAACGAACTCTACCTTTACATTCCATAGCCTTGTCAATATTGTTCATTGCATCTACAATCATGCACTGGACCCACGCGAGCCACTACTGGTAGAACATTGGAAGGACATCCAGGCACCTGCCCTTTGACTTCAAGTTCGGGTGGGGCTTCTTTCCCAGGAACAACTGTGTCTTCCGAATCTTCGCCTCTCATTGTGTTTAGAACTGGAAGCGTGTGGCGTTGAGCTCCCCCTGCATGTTTGCATCATCGATCACTGGATGTGTAGATTACGCAGCTTCCTCCAGCTACCCATCTCGGAGTGCTATCCCATGGTCATGGTGTATCGGGATATGATACACCATGACCGCTCGATTCTGATACTTTCGACAGAAATCGCCGTTTTACAAGTCCTGCATGTGATCCGAGACTTTCTCTGAAGCTCGGAAAGGAAATTTGGACTTAGCTGAAACACCGAAAGTTCTGTTTCCTCTAGCAGGCTTCCTGTGCAGATCTTTTGCCAGTCTGAGAACCGTTTTATCAAGCTTCGTCAGAACCGATTTTTGGACATGCTTCAGTAGCAACAAGCATGTCGGCTACAAAAGTATGTCAACTTTGCAGGAAAGATGCAAGCCTCCCTTGCCCATCTTGTCACGCCCTCTTTTTCTGTTCTGAGACCCACAGGGATAGGTACCATCGTTACCACCGACATGAGTGTGATCGAATGGCCTTACAGGTCTCGGAGGCCCCGGTAAGCACCTTTTGTGGATGGATGTCCTGTGAAGTACGACTGCAGAGCTGAGGCATTCCTCAGAGTTAGCTGCTGCTAGCATGTGCGGCATCCCTGAGATTTCTCCTCTTTTCAATGCAGGAACTAGCGGACTTTCCCTTCCCGTGGGCAAGTCAGCTGACGGATCCTCTTCAGGAAAAGGATGCTGTCTGCAGGTTTCTAGCCAGTGTCGATGTTCACAGATCAGGCCTTTGGCAGAGGGAGTGTCAGTGTGACAGCAGCACTAACTGGGGTGAACATTTACTGTATTTCCCTGAAAGTGTGTCTGAGGGGCATCCACTGCCGAACTTTGCCAGAATGGCTGGTCTGCCCAGGAGAGATGCACCCTGCTTTCAAGCAAAGGTAAAGACTTCATTTTGCCTCGCCATTCCCAGCATACGGTATCAAAGGAAGATAGGCTGAGGGTATGGGTATAGATGAAAGTGTGGCCCTATGAATTGAATTGTCTGGCATGTGCACATGCAGGTGCCAGCATCACAACACCTGAGTAGCTGGGGAGCATACTATAGCAAGCGTGGCATACCACTGAGCAGCCCAGTAGGTGGTTATTATACTCTTACACTCTGCAGACCTGCTACAGTTTCCTTGCAAACTCGTTCAATTGCTGCTTCTGTATAAGCTATTCATTGATGACGTGCACTGCTGCAGCACTGCTCATGTCAGTGCCACTGACGCTGCGCTACTTCATGAAGGTTGCCGGGGCAATGAGGCCAGATGAGATGCCCCTTGCTCCCGGTGCAAGCCTGCTCATATTGATACTTGGTGAGCAGCGGCACTGTGCGAGTAACAGTAGCAGCTGGAGTTCAACCTGCTGACCCCTGTTCAGGCTACTGCATCACATCCTGCAACTGTGTGCATGAGCCCATTAAGTGTACTGCAGGAGTCCAGAAGGAGATCGATCAGTGGCCTGTGCTCCTGGAGCTTGCATGCTTGTTACCCCAGGTGCACCTGCACCTGCTGCTGGTCTCTCCTGAGGTGCCGCACAGGTGGCACAAGCGCTCAGCAGTGTATGTGAGTCCAGACAAGACAGCCTGCGGTGACCCAGAGTGCAGCTGCGCATTTGCACAGCGCGACATTATGAAGGCAAGCCATTTACACCCCCTTGCGCCTGACAAGTGCAGGAGTTTATGTGTGGCAGGTGTGTGCATGTGCTGAACAGGAAGTGTTTAACAGCCTCATGCTGAGGACAAGGCCCAGGTTTGCATGGAATAAATGCTTCATGGTGTTCACATATCCAGCAAGATGAAGATGAACCTCAACCACCGAGCTATTCGGATGGGCCAGACTGTGTCCGAGGCAGCATTCGCCTGACATTTGTCCGGGGCGAATATGATGACACATCAGCAGTGGAGTTGCAGCAAGAGTATGGTGCCGCCCACATGGTCTTTGGGCCCAATGCAGGCATGCGTCCCATTCCACATGAAAGACCTGCAAAGTTGTGTGCCTCCAGACATGCAAGGCCACACTGCGATGCCCCATTGATGCTAGAAAATATCAAAGTGGAATTGTGTGTGTCAGGTACATTGCCCAAGGCCTTGGATAAAGGATCTTTTCCATGTATGATGTACAGGTTTGGCAGCAGACATGTCATGGGAACCTGCAGTGAAGGAGTTGCTGGGAGATGGACGGCCAATCAGCTTCTTTACAGATTATTGTGATGAGGCAATCCATCTTGCTGCAGGCATGGTTGGTTCACTAGGTCGTCAGATGTTGGTATATGAAGATCATGGGCGTGACAATCTAACCGTCCAGAAATGCCTGAATCCATGTCGTCATCCAGTCCGTATCATCCAAGATAGCAATGACCTGCCCACTTATAGCAACTGCTACTACCTGATGATATGAAGGGGTGATATTCAGCAGGAAGCAAGGGACGCTTGATGCTTCCACCATGATCATGACCCATTGCTCTTCAAATATCAAACTTTATAAGACATGAGAGCAAGATCAACTTGCTGCAATATGTCAATATATGCGCACCGCATTCCGTACTGTGATGGGAGCCCGGGCCCTTGCTCTGTGACAGCTTAACTTGCGCTTCATGACTATACAGCGGAGGCTCTGGCTCATTTTCTGGCAAAAGCAACGCGCGCTCTGCTGTCACCCCAGAGAAGATCATCAATGGCCTTTGCAAAAGAGCCCCTGGGTCCTAGGGACTTCTCCTTTTCGCATGCTGGTGAACAGCATGACAGCTGAGGTTTCTGAGTGGAACCTATTAACCTGCTGCAGACTTCACAGACTAAGGCGCGTCTCAACTTCCCTTTCTGAGCCCAACCATGCACAACGGTGGGCTTCTGAAGTAACATAGCAATACAATTAATCATGGCCACAAAAATCTACTGTTACGCTTGCTAACTTTTGACACGTACACAGTATTGTTTCTAGCTGTCTGTGAAGTGCGGCTCCCGCTTCTCCAGGAAAGCTCGCATGCCCTCCCTTTGATCCTCCAGGCCAAAGCTTGACCAGAACTCACGCCTGCAGGCAGACGAAGTACATTGACAGCCCGGTGGTGCATGACAAAGCAGCAACAAATTCTCCAACCTTCAAGGGCTGCCTGACCAGTCATGAGTCTGGTCTGTACCGCTGTGCAAAAGGCAAGTGAAGTACAAATGGGGTGAGCAAAGCAGCAGGACGCACTGCTCATAGCGCAGCCCTTCAGCCAAGCTCATCTCATAGGCGCGATGCACACAGTCCTTGGCCTTGGCAATCGCAATGGTCGACAAGCCGCCTATTTTCGCGGCCAGCTTGTATGCCTCCGGCAACAGCTGGTCCTGAGGCACCCCCGGAAAATGTGTCTCAGACACTTCAACCAGGGTTGTAGCTACAGAGACAAAGAGATCTATAGAGTTTGGGGGTTAGTAGGATTTACGGATTGGGTGAACAGGCCTTCACAGTACTTACTCTTCCTTCCTGAACGCTATTATGGATTTAGGGTTTCATACATAAAACTCCCTTGGTGGGGGTTTAGAGCAAGGTGTTTGAGAAATATTTCCTGCCTGAGGCACCACCCTGCTGACCAGTCCCGCTCGCTCTGCCTCTGCCGCAGTCAACCTGCAGAAGCTTCCCAGTTTCAGCTTCCAGAGTACCGATGTGGGACATCGACCACTGGTCTCCAGGTCACTAATGCTACTCCAGCAAGTCACAGGCACACCTTCCTCTGTTCTACATGTGGCAGCATGGGCAGGAGGATTGGTGGTCAACTTGAGCACGTGCCCAATGCAGCCGAGGACTGACCTTCTGCCACAGAGAATCATTTCCATTGCTTTTGATTTGCCAACCTCCCTGATTAGGCGCTGCGTGCCTCCCATGCCTGGAATGACTCCCAGCGTCACTTCTGGCTGCACAGCCACCCCATTTCCAGTTACCTCTTAGCTGAGCTAGTCCCACAGGAAGTCGGCTCTGGCAAAGCACACTCTTTCCCTGCACAATATGTGAAAGAGAACAGAAGTGTAATTGGGACCGGTGGATGGCGTCGACTCACCTGACCAAAGGAGGCATTGTCACTGGCGATGATGATGTCTGCCATCATAGCCACCTCGCAGCCGCCCCCAAGGGCGTACCCGTTCACCGCGGCAATGATGGGCTTGCGCACTTCCCTCAATTCCTTCCACCCCTCCATGAAGCGCCTCTTGTAGGCCTGGCGGCGCAATTGTAAACTTCTTTGCAACTGTGCATAATAGTAACCCCACCTCCTGTCAATGGGATCGACTCGACTCGATGCGAAGCCAAACCCGTTCTGCAAGACTTTCTAAGCTCTGATCATCGCAGCACCTCGCTGTAGTTCTGGGATGCCATCTCTTTGATGTCAGCCCCAGCGGCAAAAGCTTTGTTGCCCTCGCCTGTGATGATAATTCCCTTGACACTGTCCATGCGATCCAACCAATGTGATGCATGCACTATCTCTTCCATTGCCTGCACAAGCCCACATCTGATATCAAAGCTCTGCAAGGTGCTGTACGTTTGTATCAATCACAAGATCCAGATAGAAGCATGTCCTTCGATTCTGCAACTGTCAGAAGTGTGGCATACCTTCATGCTGACTGCATTGAGGGCTTTGGGACGTGCAATTGTTACCATCCCGACAGGGCTATCAACCTCACATCGGATTGTTTCGTACACTGCAGCAATCTCGGAGCTGATAAAGGCCTTTGAGACAAGCAGACCATCCCCCAGTCTGTGATCACATGCTCCACTACCAAGAAACCCATTCACAGACCATACATGCTTCCCTCTCTGTGCCAAGTCATAGCACCGACTTAAAGCTCTCATAAACATTATGTGATCTGCTGACACCGAGGAATACAGTCAATAGGAAGCGCTGACCGCCTTGGCATGCCACATTCTAAACGGGCTTGCTTCCTTTATACGTTCGCGGCTGTTCCCTCGTTTTGACAATATCGGTCTTCCATATTGGACTGAGTCAAGGTAAATTTATTTCTCAGAGCGGATTGTCATCAAATCTGGGCTCCCTCTTTCACCGTGCTGAGTCATCACCACTGTCAGTCCAAGATTCCGGGAGGATGGGTTTGCGCAGAGCTTCCCACCATGTGAACACTTCCTCTTTCAGAGAATTGCACTTTTGACGTCCTAAAACGATGATGGCGCCGCATGATATTGGAAGGCCCAAGTGGATCCGATATCAACAATTTCCCTGGGACAAGCTACTAGTTTGGTAGCGCACTAGTTCTCACACCAACTCGATCTCAGAAAGCTCCGTGATGATTTTAATGGTGTTACATACGCCCGTATTTCTGTGAATATTGGAAAATTCCGAGGTGATGCTCAGCATGCCTCTCGGGTAGTTCGATGGGCAGCAGGGGGTTCATGGTCCACAACAGCACATCAACAGCTTACAGGCTGCCGTAGCACCTGAAGATTTCCCAAGCGGTCCCAGTTGTAACTATGGGAAAATATGTCAACAAGTGGCACACTTTGGCAGCCTCCATCATCATCCAGTACACCGCAGGCCTGGGCTATACCTTCAGCATTTACTCAGATCAGCTGAAGGACCACTTTGGATACAGCCAGGAACAAATCCAGGGTCTCGGGTCTGCCAATAATCTTGGTGGGTATCTTAGCATTTTCAGCGGCCTTGTCTATGACTACACAGCTCACCACCACCGCGGTGGCCCCATCATGTGCCTCAGCTTTGCAGCCGTCCTCAACTTTGCTGGCTACAGTGCCCTGTGGGGTGCTGCGAAGGGGTAAGCCCACTTTCCTGCTTAAGCATATGGGCAAAGTTCACCCCAAGCGTGTACGAAAATCCATGCAGCTGGCATAGGATGGAATTAATTTGTGGCAGTAATATATTGTTGGCAGCGCTGTCCTGCCTATAATATAGATTTCCTGTCAAGCAGGTGGATCCAGCCATCATACTGGCAAGTAGTTGGCATCTCAATTGTAGCTCCATTGGCAGGCACCTTCATGGACACAACAGTGCTCATCACCTGCACAAGGAACTTCCCCACAGAGAGAGGCACTGTCATTGGCATCATAAAGGCATGCATTGGTGCGCTTCTCATCTGTCCAGTAATGAACATGTCTGCCGAAGAACACGTACATCCAGCAATTGTTTACTCATTGCTTCTGTGGCGCCCCGGCACTTCACAGGACTCTGATCCTGTGGTGCCCTTCTGACAGGGTTGAGCGCATCAGTATTCACATCTACCTATCTGGCATTCTTCCAGAAGGATGTGATTGCATTTCTCTTGTTTCTTGCTGTGGTACCTTCAGCTATAAATTTGCTGCTAGCCTTCTTTGTTAATCATGTGCCATTCGAGCAGTCTACAGAAACACCTGCTACCACAGGTGCGCAAACAATGTGCCTCTCTTAATGAAGGCCTGCAATGGCAACATATCAGTCGTCTGGTATTTAATCATTGTCCTTGGAGTGGGTCTGCCATGCTGTCATGACTGGTATACATGTGCACTCATTATAGTGTGGCCAAGGTCGGAGGCTCGTCTATGGAATAATGGTTGTTGGCTGTCTGGGCCTGTACCTGCTTGTAACGGCACTCATAGATGGGCTGCTCCATCCCGGGCAGAAGATTCGCCTCATCATGGTCCTTGGTAAGGTATTTAGATTACTCGTTACTGGATGCAGGATTGTCGGCTGTTCGCTCTGATGCACCTGTATCCACTTACACTGCCGATGCAATCTCTCAACAAGTGAATACATTATGCCATACTTGCTGAGCAGGCACATTTGTTCTTGTGGCTGCCACCATGCTGCTTCCCTGGGGCACTGGAGGTCTCTGGGCACAGCCAGCACGCTCCAATGTAGATAGCAATGCCTCTGTCGTCCTTTTGGAGCATGTGGAGGAGCCGCTTCTACCTTCAAGTAGTGCACACAATGTAAGCCTTCTGTAAATCAATGCCTGGCAATGAGTGTGCTGAGTCCCAGCAAATGCATTTCCTTGGCCTTTCCTTCTCACACAGCCACGCATGTCATTCAGGCAGCTTCCGAGGATGCATGTGAGGATGCTGCACCTCGTGGGCCATTTCTGCTGCATGCTCTGGAGCTGGGTCCGGGGCACTGTTTGATTTCTCTGGACTTCTGGTTGTTGTTCTTCATCTGTGCCGTTGGTGCGCTTCCAACCCCTCCTCGCACCCTAACTATCACCACACTTCCGCCTTCCCTTCTATTGTTGTGTGTGTCACAGGCCATGCTGGTTTTTTATTTGTTGCAGACTGCTGACAAGGGACTGAGAGATAAAGTGAAGCTCTTGGCTGTCAGGTAATCATCAATGTCTCTGGATGTCTCAGGATGACATCACAGCATGCTGGCTGTGGCTGCTGCAGGCATGGGCACAGGGCTGGTGTACCTGAACAACCTGGGCCAGATGGTGAGTGCGCTGCACGGCCATTCTAGCGCTGCTGTGTACGTCTCCATTTTTTCAGTGTCCAGCTGCGGCGGGCGCCTGCTGCTAGGGTGCGCCCCCATCAATGTCTTTCTTCCTTGCATGCAGTCATCCTGAAGATGTGCAGGCTGCAAGCACTCTATGCAGCAAGGTCATGTTGTGGTGGTCCGGTGAAGAAAGCGTGGCGCAGGTGACGCATGCATGCTGGCACATGCAGGCATGTGCCGGAGAGGGCGCTGCATGCGCGCGGCGTGCCGCGGCCGCTGTTCCTGATCGGCGTGTCGCTGGTAACAGCCGCGGTGGCTGTGCTGTGCGCATTTGCCTCGCTCGGTGCACTGTACCCGGCCGCGCTGCTGGCGGGGCTGGCCTTTGGCGGCCACTGGAGCCTGGCGCCGGCCCTTGCCTGTGACTTCTTTGGGCTGCGCCATTTTGCCTCCAACTACTGCCTCTTGCAGGTGCTTGTCACCAGCTCAGGTTGGATTGTTTTCTCCTAAGGTTCTCTGCCGCACTCCTGTACACGTTCCCCTCCACTGAGCACTGCTTCAGCAGTTGCATCCTTGCGGAAGCCGTTGTGGGTTGTACTTTGTGAAGGCAGCACTTGAACGTATGTCCCCACAATCAATATGTCTAATAGCATTGGCAGTGACGACAAGATAGAAAATACTTTGCCTGGGCTGCCAATCGCTATGAGGCAGAATGTGGTGGGATATCTCCAATATATCAAGCCGATCAACGCACTCACTCCACATGACTGACCTTGCCCATGTTGCACAGTTGGCACCTGCGCTGGGAGGCTTCGCATTGGCAACAGAGCTGGCAGGCTACCTGTATGACAGGACGGCAGCGGAGCAGGGGCATCACCACAACTGCAGAGGGCACCAATGCTTCAGGTGCCCACCAGCTTTTGCTTCTCTCCTAGACAAGCTCACATTAGGCTCTGCGCTTCGGAAAGTGTCAGGGAGGGGTTTGGGAGGCTCCATGTCATTCGGGTTGGACAAGACCCACTGCCTACTTTCAGGGTCAGTGCTGAGATTTTGCTGGCTGAGTTGGGTGCATCTACTGTGTTTTGCAGGCCTGCATTCCTGATTTGCGCAATTCTATGCCTCTTTGCTGCAGCCGCAGCGACGGTGCTGCACTTGCGGATGCGCTCCTTGTACATCGCAGCAAGGAGACCCCTCACTGTATAGGGAACAGCGCGAATGCATCGTTCTCAAGCAGCACTTTAGTGTTGATACATGTCCGTCTTTGTCCAGAAATACCCTGACAAAGCCATCCTGCCAAGTGAGCATCTTGTGCCAGTCTTTACTCAATCTTTTGAGCTTTGGCATTATTATTGACATGCTCACTGGGCAGTGACTGGCCAGGATGCTGCTGGTAATCTGCATGGAATTCCGGAACAGAGCCCTTGTGTACAGAAGCGAACTCTAATATGAGCATCTCATCATGCATCGAGTGGTTGCTGCACAAGGTTGTTGCACAAGCTGCAGCGCTGCTCGAAGCTGTGCAGCAAGTATGCAAGAGTGGTATCCTTTTCATCCATCCACGCAAGACTGTCATGGTTGCACGCTGGGTGGTTTTGACAACGCTTCACGCTATTCAACATCATGATCACCTTTAAGCTGGTGGGCATAGCACCTCAGGGCAATGCAGCTATATAGCGTCATGGGTCATCAAGCAGGCTCTCCCAATTGATTAAAAAACGGTCCATTCACATCCACACACTTGCTTTTGCAACTGTGAGGCAATTCTATTGCCTAGCCGACACTCTGTACAAAAGGCCCGCATTTGCCGAACATCGTTTTGCGCCTACTGATCACAACATCAGAGTCGCAGTCAAACAGGCAGGTGCCTCAGAATGCTAAGAATAACTTTATTCTGTGTGCCCTAATTGGCAGTGCTCAAGCATAACCCAGAAAAAGAAGCAACACACCTTGCAGCAAAAATAGAGTACTAATAGAACTGGCGCATAGTGGCAGGCTTCTTCAGTGGGTGGCATCTGTTGTCAAAACAAAAAGAGTGCTGCAAAGAATGCAATAAGGATAATTGTCACTCCGACTGGATATGAGTTCAGTGTATCGTCACATTGCACTGGCAAAGGCATCTGTTTGTTCAGCTGCACACTTCGAGCTTCCAGCCTGCCTATCCGTTGTCACGCGCACATAAGGCGCAGCACAGTCTGTACTGTCTACTCTCCGCGCCAATTGAATCTCCCCAAGGCGTTGCCCGCCTTTCCGAGGTCCTTCTTCAGCATGCTGCCGGCTTTGCCAAGGTCTTTCTTCAGCATGCTGCCCGCCTTGTTGAACAGGTCCGATGCCCTGCATGCACAGGACGCCATTAGTCCATAAGTCCACAGCAGATGGGGGATTCACAGAAACATGCCACACAAGATGGCTTGGTAGGATCCACATCAACACCACAGGTGCCCATTATCACAGTCAGGAGTACTGCTGCAAGACTCTGCCAGCAGTATTGATGTTGAAGCAGGGGCGCACTGCTTTGAGGTCTTGCTGGCGGAGGCCTTGAAATTGGCCATGGAGACCCCCTCCATGGAAGAGCGGCCTGTTGCCCAGGAGCGCCTAGCCTTGGCAGCCTCAGACCCATCCGCAGAGCTGGAAACATCATCTTCATCCTCGCTCAGATCCACCTCTGCCAGCAGCATGTACAACTCAACCTCTGCACCAGGCAGACTTCCTGACATGATTCTCAACATTACGAACAGCCTAGAAGTCCTTCGGCTTGGGGCTTGTTTGGAGGGCTTCATGAGAGCACCTCTACAGAACAGGTAAGGATGCTCAAGTAAGGATGCCGCAAGGTGGGAGGCCTTACCGGTCCCCCCGGACAGGAGGTCCTCCAGCCGGAGCCCCCCTTCGCCCTCGTCCTCGCTGTCACCCTGCACTTGGGGGGCCCCCTGCGCCGCCGCAGGAGTGGGCGTCCCAGCCGAGCCTCTGGACGCTGCAGTTCCTTGCTGCATCGACGACAGCCGCCGCTGTTCCTCGACGGCCCACAGGGTGGCGGGTGCATCCCCTGAAGAGCTCCGCCCCTGGTAGTAGTCGATGCCCTGGCCGCTAGAAGGGGTGTAGCTCGGGCGCGGCTGTGGAGCGGCGGGCGTGGGAGCATCGTTGGCCTCGGGCAGTCCGCCTGCCGCCGCGATGAGCAAATGCGCTGCAGACATTCCTGGCGCCCATCCACCTGACATGCTCCTGCAGCAGCAAATGCCATATCTTGAGGGATTCCAAACAGGGGATTCTAAACAGGACGATGCAGCTGTCATGTGATGACTGTGCCCTCAGCTCGCTTTTTCTTCGGTGAGCAAGCAGGTCCGGATCAAGAAGATAATAAAGCAGGGTCGGGTGTTATGCCTGTTATAGCTGTGCGGCGTGGACAAGCTCTGCATGTCGATCTGCGGAGCGGGTGAAGTGTCTCCAAGCGGCAGGGGCGCATCTGAACTCTCCTCTGCATTGACGCTGTCATCCGTTGTTGGGTGTAGCTGCTGGGCATCTGGACTCTCTTCCTTAGCAGTAATGCCCTCCGTGCCCGATTCAGCCGCCTGCGGTGAGTCTTGCGCAAGCGGCTGGCTGCCGCCCTCCAGACTGAATGGGCTCGGCAGCGGCTTGACATTTGACGGCGCGATCACCGCAGAAGCGATCGGCGCCCTGTCGCTCTCCGTGTCTCGGCCGCTGGCGTCCGTGGGGCTCAGCTGCAGGCCTGGGACGCCCGGAGGCCTGGCGCGGCGCCGGGCGGCCGCGGCATCGCGCTTCATTTGGGCGATGATGAGCTCCGTGGAGCTGTTCTTGTCGATCTCGAGTTGGTCGTCCGCGCCCAGCCGCCCGGATCGCGTCACGTTCGTCTCGATCTGCGGGTACGGGGCGATCTGCGGGTACGCGCCGTTGTGCGACTCCTGCTCCGGCGTCGCCGGCGCAATCGCTTCGGCCGACACCCTGGCGAACGCGCTCGGCCGCTCCCCGTCGGCAGTGGCTGACGCTGCCGCCTCTGGCGCGCCGGCCGGCTCGGCTGGCGGGGTCGGCTCGCCAAAGCCAGTGCGAGGGGGGGCCCCGGGCAGCGCTTGCGCGGGCTCCGGGGAGCGGCAAGCATCCAACGGCCATGTGCGCGTGCTGGAAAGCGCCTCCGGCGCGGCAGGCGGCGGCTGCTGATCGGCCGGCCGCCCTGGCGAGGCGGCCGGCCCGGCTTCCTCTAGGACGGCAGGCGCAGAGATGCGGCTACGCAGGGAGTTGCGCACGTCCTCCACGGAGACCACCGTGAAGCGGCCGCTGCTCAGCATGTTGCCCAGCGTTTTGCTGTCCACCTTCAATTCCTGTTGTGCCCAACTTGCTTTCAGTGAACCTTCGTGCCCCGCATAACAGTTCTGGAACTCTATACTAAAAATATGAATCCTATCAGCAAAGTAAACCACAACCACCTTGCAGATCTGATATTCTCTCAACTGGCAGGGGATAACCTGCTGGGGAGCTCCACTCAGAGCAAAAGAGAGCCGGCCCAATTGATCAAACGAGATGACCCAACAAAGGAGGGGCCTGGTATGTCACCTGAGCATTCTCAAATCCTGAGCTGCCTCCGCTGCTGGAGGGCGGCAGAGCTGCATCAACGGCTTCGGCTGAATCGCTCACCCTGCGGTCGTCGGGAGTGGTCTCATCCCCGAAGCGAACTGAGCGCTTGGGCGTACTCCCCACCTCGCCACTCTTCCTTGCCTGCAAACAGCAGCACAGGTCTCACAACAGCTCACAGATCACATATCAAGACAGCCTGGTTCATTGCAACCCATTGCTATCTTGAAGCCAACATTGCGGGACTCCCAGCCTCTGTTCAGGTGCAGTGAGCATCGTGGCCGGAACAGCGCATGCATGAGAAGTCCTGCTGATGCCATTGGTGAAAGGATCAGGAGTTTTGTTTGGCGAGGTGAGTGGGTGCTAAGGCAGCTGTGGGCGCGCACCATCTTTCCCTTGAGGGATGACTGGGACGGCAGAGGAGGTGTGGAGCGGTAGGGGCTTAGATCCAGATCGCTCAGATCACGGCTGCCCGTTGCGCCACTGCCACTGCGCGTACACAACACACTGCCACTCTTACATTCTTTTCAGACACTCGCCTGTGCTCATGGCACCGTACTGGCATGACCCCTGTTGATTTGCAACTTCCCAGCATGGAAACTATATATATATATATATATATTACAACCTCCAATGCATAACAAATTGCACGACAGTTGCAAGGCGAAAGAGTAGCTTTCAACCGTTGACACATTGCCGTGCGATTCAGTGATCAATGCGTCAGCGAATCGACCTGAGGTGTGACAGGAGCATGCATAATGGCTGACCTGGAGAGGGTGCTCTCGGAGCGGGGGGTGATGAGGGCAGCGGAGAAGCCACTCTGTGGCACGGGGGGCCCATCGGAGGAGATGGTGCCCAGCAGCGCCTGCAGCCGCTCGGGGCCGATGCTGGACCGCTGCTGCTGTTGCTGCTGCTGGAAGGGCGACGCCGGCAGTTCCATCGAGCTGTTGCCGTTCTCGCTGCTGGGACTGCTTTTCATGCTGCAATGCACAGCATCAAGCAGGTTGCCATTGTCAGCGAGGATGGTGCAGGCCTTTTGGAAGGATATTCTCAGGTGCAGATCTGGCTGCCGTATGCATCTGGAATGGGAGCGACACTTAATAGAGCTTCAGATAGTGAATTCCCCAGCAAGCAAGACTGGCGCTCAAACCGGCTCGATATTTGGCAAATAAGCAGCTTCCTAGCCAGCTGCAATGTGCCTTCAATGTGTGGCTGGCTCACACTTCCAAGTTTATAGGACATGCCATCACCGCTGCAACATGTCATCCCAAGCACCCATAAACTGCCCTGCATCATGCTGAACACATCCGGCTTTGGAGCGCTCGGCCAGAGGCGCACCTGCCCATGCTGGTGAGGGAGCCCGCAAGGGGCAGGGGGCTGGCGGAGTGGTCGCGCGGGCTGATGAGGTGCGAGGACAGCTCCGCGCTGCTGGCGCTGCCCATCGCGCGCATGCCAGTCGGCGGCCGGCCACCGCGCTCTGCTTCTGACCTGCATTGCACAGCCAGACTCAGACGCACTTTCCTTGCAGCTTCAGCCATCTGTCCATGCGTCTCTCATGTGCTTTGGCCAACACAAGCCACAGGTGACAACATCAACCATTTTCGGAGCCTTGTAAGTGCATGAAGATCATGATGAGCAGTGGTGCCAGTAAGCACTGTTACCAAGGACAATGGCAAAAGTCCTGGGACAAGGTGCTTCAATCTAGTATTGGCCCTGTCATGGCTGTCAACTCAGTCATATTTGTAAGCCCAACTTATGGCTGTGAGCTCAAAACAAGAACAACAAGACACCCGGTTTGAGATCCCGGTGTGCCATCGTTGCTGCAGCTCGAGTCTTCATACCTTATCTGACACAGAGGATCCATGGCACTCTGCGCTGTACAGTGAGAGAGCTCCTGCACACACTATTGAAGGGGACCTCCTATGTTTTGTGGCACAATTAATCTGACTTTTGAAGGGCACCTCCTATGTGTCGCTTGGCCTTGTATCCAGACCTTCTTCTGTTCCACTGACAGCGCACCTGGGGCTGAGCATGGCAGCCGAGCGGCCGGCAGTGGCGGAGGTGGAGGAGCGCTGCGGCTGGAAGTGGGCGGCCAGGAACTTGTCGCCGCGCGCCACGCTCAGGTCGTCGGCCGAGCCGGCCGCTGCGGGCACGAGCGCATTGGAGGACGTGCCGCGCAGCAGTGCGGCCGAGCTGGGCGTCTTGCCCAGCAGCAGCCGCTCCTTCCTCTGCTGCTCCCGCTCCCTCTGCTTTGCCTGCTCCATGCAGGCCCTCCAACCTCACCACTGAAATGCTCTGTTAATCTATTAAACCATTCAGTGCCTGGGTGCGCTGTTTTGAAAAAGTCCAGGCTACTAGGAGGGTGAGACATTGTCGCACTCGGCTGCACTATGGTGGTCTATTGAGTACCATTGCTGGTGCCGCCATGTACCTTATTATTGTGATGTTACTCATTGTGTGTAATGCTTTAATGTGGCTGCCTCCCCTTATCATCTTATCATGCACAATAGCAAGCAGCTGCATCCATGTGTTTGCAGGGGAAAGAACAGCTGAGTGCATGCTGACAGGGCGCATGGGGACGGCCGCAGGTCTCTTGCTGGCCGCACCTTGAGGGCTTCTGCGTCCTTCGATTTCTTGCCGAGGCCGCTGATCCAGGATTTGAGCTGCGCGGTGCCGGCGCGTGCAGACCCTTCGCTGTCCTCGGCCTCCTTGGATGGCATCAGCTCCTGTAGCAGCCATGACGCCCCGTCAACATGCCCTCTTTCAGTCAAATACCAGCAGAGCGTGGGTATGTATGACAATTGTTGTCATGCACAGCTTTGGCAAGAATTTCTGAACTGAAGTGGACAGAACCAGCTCCTACGGCAACTACAACACCGCTCAAATGTGAGCTCTCCGGTTCTCTAGGCCGAAGAAACATCGATGCCCAGCTTTGGGGCAAAGACTGGGTAATTGAATGAGAGAAATTGCCCTCATGACCGGAAAACTGACACTTCAGACATGCTCCTGCCCTTAATCACCCCACGAAATCCTCCTTGCATGCACTGCACTGCAAATAGGAGAAACAATGGATTGAACAAGAGCGACAGTTTCAGCAGCGCGAGGCGCACCTTGAACTTGCGGCCTTGCAGGCCGGCGACTGATTTGAGGGCGGACTTGACGGTGTCCCACTTGAGGCGGTTGAACAGGTCGCGCCACTGCCCCTCCAGATCGCGGTACACACGCTTGTCCAGCAGCACCTTCAAGTCCTTTATGTTCACCGGGTAGCCCTGACCATCACCCCATAGCCCTCAGCTCTGCAACCTCAATGTGAGATAATATAGTTCCGGCTGTTCAGTTCCTGACTGAGTCTGTGCAGCATTGAAGTGCAAAATCAACAGTTCCGGAGGATTCTGGCTGTCAGCAGTTTGCTGTGTGGACTGCTTCATGACAACGGTGAGGCCTTCGCGGCAAGGAGTCTCACAATGCTCCCAGAGACCACAAAAGATGGGCAAGAGAAGAGGTCGGACCTGGTATGTGACGCGGCAGTGCACACGGTTGAGGCGGACGTGCACGAACAGCACTTTGCGCTCCTCAACGGCGGCCATGCGCTTGGCGGCGGCCGCGGCCTTGCGCTCGGCCGCAGCGGCCAGCAGCGCCTCCTCGTCGCCCTCCTCGGCCGCCGCGGCCTCCGCGCCCGGCCGCTCCGACATCCGCCGCAGCGCCATCGCCTTGGTGCTCTGCACCGTCACATCCAGCTTGCTCAAAGGTACAGCGTGCATAGTATTGTTATATTATAGCGCGCATGTTATCTTCTACATCATAGATAGGGAGGCGTGGGTTAGGAGGGAGGGCGTCCAGAAGTGAGGATAAGCATAAAAATGAGGGGCAGGCCACTGCTTGTCTGACAAGCATACGTGAATCGGCAGCTCTTTGAAAAGGAGGGTTAAAGTGCAAGACAAAAGCATAAACACGAAGGTGGGTCTGGAAGATGCATTGACAGACCTGCTTCAACATGTCTGCGGCGGAGCTGCCATCCCAGTGGGGGCCGCGCCTGTGCACTTCTGACGCCGAGAATGGCCTGCCTGCCCCTGCAGCATCATTCAACACCAACTTCATAAACTACCCAGTCAAAAGCGATGCCATAACAGGAACGCACAGCCTCCCCTAGGCTGTAAGTCAGAATAGAACAGTGTGACAGAATCTCGTGATACTTCTGCACGACATGGGACAGTGTCTCATGATACAGGATAATGTGGGCACACAGGCTGTGAAGAGCCCCAACAGTTTTTGTCGTTGCTTGTCATTAAGATTCATTCTTTCCTCTGCTGTGGCTGTTCCAGCTTCACCTATACACAATGGCTTGAGGTAATCTCTCGCTAACTCCTACACCTTGTAATACAGGCAGACAGATGTGCGGGTGCAGCCGCACCGGAGCTGGCAGGGACGTGGGGTGTGTGGACGGCAGACTTGGAGCCGCCGTCGGGGCGGCCGACGCGCACGGCCGCCAGGTCCGGCGGCGCGAGGTCGGCGGCGGAGTCGGCTGGGGTCGCGAGCGCACCCTGCGACCCCGACTTGCGCGATTTGAGCTTGGCGTCCACGCTCCGCACCCATGTCTGCTGCCGCTTGGTGCCTGCTGCGCCCTCCTCTTTCTCCTCGCGCTTGGGAAAGAAGTACTCCTGCGAGCAGCAGCATTACCTGTCAACTTGCCTTCCCTTCTTCATCGGGTACCTAAATCCAAATCTATAACAACTTGCAGACACTGCACAGGAATGGACCAGGGTGTACTATTTCCTTGTCATTCATGCCCAGGGACTTCCAATCCTTCTGAAATGATGCTTCACATGCAACACTAGTGGAGGCCCAAGAGAGCATCGGCTACAAACGGGCGATCTGCAAAGCGCATAGAGGGAATTTAATGAGGCGCACCCAGAAGGCCGAGGCGACGGCTTCATTGAGGTGGACACCCAAGGGGTGCACGACCAGCTCGATGTGCTCGTAGATGGTGTGGGTGCGCGTGGCGGGGCCCAGCACCGCGTTGACGCGCAGCAGCGCGTCGCGCGACCAGGACTCATCCGGGTTCCACAGCGTCAGCACCGCGCCCGCATCCGTACCGGCCGCGGCCGCCAGCGACCCAGTCGCGTCGCGCACCGTCGCGCTCTGGATCACCAGCTTGCTGTTGCCTGTGCGCCATATGGTCCCACCCCCAATCTCAGCCGGCAAGCCAGACGCACCAAACCAAACTAGTACACCAGTTACTCTTCCAGTTCCCAGGAGAGCCCACAGCATTTTGTTTTTATTCTTTAGGTAAAACCTTGAACTGAACGGAAGTAACATGATAAGGCTTGCGGTGGAGGCTGTTAGGACACCATTCGAAATGAAATGCTCTCTCATGTTGCTGGGGCCAGGAGATGTATCTGGAAATCTGCACGACGCGCCAAAGCTTTGGGAGGCAGGCACATATGAAGGACCCTGGGATGGGCTGGGCTTTCCCAATATTTCCAAGCGGGGCAGTGCAAGGTGAGAAAAGGACTGGCATGGTGGCGCGCACCGGACTGGTCGCGGTTGCGCAGATTGACGAGGGAGATGCCGGACAGCGCCATCTCAATAAAGGGTGTCCGCCCATGGCACAACGCCCATGACACACCGTCAAATTCCAGCGCCAGCCGGCTCGCCCGCTCCAGCTGCACACACACCATCACAGCACTTGTTCAGGGAAACGCCCTGTTCTGAGTGCAGCGCTGGACAGCAGCTCATACTTCACCAAAGCTATGGTCAGGGGAAAGGCCTTGTTTGATGGCAGCGCCAGACAGCCTCTGCTTCACAAATTTGACATGACAGGTGTGCACATGTGATGAACTTAAGATGGCATGCAAAACCGTGTCCATTATCGGGTCAAGAAGAGGGTGATGCTTTCCCCGGCCGAGAATCATCCGCCTCTTCTGCAGCATGCAGCAACTCGCAGCAGGAGCTATCTCCTGCCTCCAGGGGAGTAACTTCTCTGTGGAACAGGTGTGCACCTTCTGCTGGCGCTTGCGCTCGATGGCTTTGAGTTCCTGCAGGGCGGACCGCGCCGCGGCCAGCGCCTGGCGCGCGCCCTCCATCTGCTCCCCGCTCCACCTCAGCGCCAGCGCTTGCGCCTGCCACTCATCCCTGCACACACCCATCCTGTTGTTCACTAGTACACACCCATCCAGTTGTTTCCTAGTACGACTGGCTGCTGGGTGTTGAACACAAGAACACAACCTGGTGCAGATCAGAGCATGCAATGGAGACTCTCAACCTGGTCAAAGTGTGCTAGAGTGGGCCATTGTTGCATGGCATTCACTCCTGTCGTGTTCCTCCCAGATGTGCGGCTGCAATGATGGAGCAAGATGACTTCTATCACGCAGGGCACAAAGTTTGATGGTACTGGCATGGGCGGGAGGTGGGACTCACGCAGCGCCGCTGCGCAGGTCGTCCAAGTAGTCCTTCAGCGCCTGGTCGATGCCATCCAGCCACTGCGGCCCCTCGCCCGCACCCTGCACACACACACCACTCAACCCTTTTTCTTCTCAACTCCCCCAAGGGGTGTCCCTGCACCGAATAGATGGCAGCTCTGTATTAAATTTAAAAGCAGAGTGGCAGTAAGAGAAACGGATGAAGCAGGGTCTGGTTGCGGGCACTTCAGCGTGGCAGAGGTGGGTCGATTCTTCTTCAGGAGGGCATGGGAGCCATGAGCTACATGCTGTTCAACGATTTGATGGGAAAGGGTTGGGGGTGCACACACCATGGACATGCGGGATAAGGAGGAGGAGGCTCGGATGGGCGACCGCATGCGGCGGAAGCTGCGGCTGCGCTGCATGCCCGGGCCGAGTTTCGTCGCCATCACAAGCGCCTGCCGGGCAACCAATGACTCCAAAATTTATACACCGAAAAGAGCTGAGTCAGCACGCCACTTTCTTCATGTATATACAACAAGGTTAACAATGGAAGGAGACGTGAGCAAGTAGAGATGGCTTCCACATGAGCTGCAGCATAATACTGCCCACACTCTGCCCTGCCAACTCTGACACAGTCTGACCAAGACAAGTGACATATCTTTGATTGCATTTTGTGGGTGCAAGGTTGCTAGCTGGAGTTGCATTCCTCAAGGGATAGAATGAGCGGATGCATACCTCTTCTTGCAGGGAGATGACATACTGGCGCACAGACGCGAAGGTTTCCCTGGCGACCACGACCTCCTCGCTTTCGGCCTCATATAGCAGCGCTGCATCTGTGCCGATGCCCTCCACCGCCGGCATCTGGCAGCACACAACACGAAACATGATATCAGCTCCACTCTCACAACTTGCCTTCATTGTGCCTCTTCAACAGAAGCTGGCCTCCAGGCGCCAAATCTCCTGGGGCGGCAGAGAAACACGGGAGGATTGTGAAATCTCTACCCATGGTAGAGGACTGCTACAGGACTGATCCCACATGGCGAGCATGGTGATCTGCTCATGTCCTAATGTGGTGGGGCTAACTTCAAGGGAATGGCCACCGAGGTGAGTCAGCGCACCTGCTCGCCAGCCAGGTGGGAGCCGACATCCTGCAGGATCTGGAACTCCTTCGCGTCCATCGCGACGCTGATCTCCGGCACACGCAGTCGCACCTAATTAGAACGCACAGCAGTCAAACCAATGCGAATACCCATCCTCCAGTTACAGTGCTGCACGCCTTCAAACATTTCGAAGCACTGCGTTTCCAGACTCTGCCGAAGCATTCTGATGACTTCCATCATCAGCAATGCAGCTCGCTGGCAAGGGCCCACGGCAATTTAGTGAAAAGGAGCTAAAAGGTTTCCATCATCCCGCGCCTATACGGCGCACACGAGCCCAGGGGACTGTTGCAGGTCCGGCAATCAATTACAAGCGAGCCAGACAAAGAAGGCAGTATTGAAGGACACGTGCCTCGTCTCCGCCGGAACCGGCAGCAGCGCCGCTGGTGCTGCCAGAGATGTGGGACTTGCTGCGGTCCATGAGGCTCTGGGAGCCGCGGCTGCCGCCACCGGCCAACGCGGTGGCGGCCGACGCCGGTGCGGCCGTGCGGTAGTGGCGCAGCTGCCAGTCGAAGGGGTTGAACACGCGCTTCATGGACACGCCCGCGCCCGGCGTGGGGCACAGCTCTCCATCGCGCACGCGCAGCCACGGCGTGGCCGCCCCCGGGTCTATGTCCGCCTGCGCGATGTGCCCCTGCACCTCCTGCACACCCCAAATTCCCCGCTTCAGCTTTCATCTCCGTTGATAGTCTGTCGGACAGTGCTGCTGAGAACCCATTTGGAAGGATGAGGACTGCACCCTCATGAGGGCCCCTTCTTGCTGTTTTTAAGAACATATCGAGGACATGAGAGGAAAACATCATGCCTTCGGCATGGCACAGAGAACTTTCAGCCCATATGCGTCATCAGCACACTATAAAGAGTGGGAAGAATGACTCTGCAAATGCCCTGAGCACCTTCACAGACAAGGCTCTTGCCAACTCGTCGCCGCTCCAGGAGTAGAGCAGATTGGAATCTAACCCATGTCCCACAAGGAGAAGCAGCTTATCGCCAAGCAGACCCTGACCCAGAAGAGAAAAAGTGGCATGCAATGCTGATTGAGGAGTGGGAATAAGCAACATGAGCTCGCCTGCATCTCGATGCTGAGCACATTGCGGTTGGACATGGTCAGGACGCGGCCGCCCAGCTGGGCCTTCTGGGCAGCCAGCAGGAAGGATCCGGCGGCGCGCTCGCTGCACAGGTTGATCTGCAGCAGCGACACCTCCACCTCCCACTTGACCAGCCCCTTGCTCAGCTCCGCCGCTTCCTCCCGCCGCGACCGCTCCCGAATCTCCTGCTCGAGCCACAGAAACGTCATGTGTACAAAATTATTTTGTACTGTGTGTCTGTGAGTCTCTGCTGTGACAACCTTACGGCTATCTGAACCTTGCTGGAAGACCTGCTGACAGCTTCTGCAACCTTCATCAGAGTGAAATGTTTGACCATTTAATACAGCGTGTGCCTGTGAGTCTCCGCTGTGACAAGCTTGCTGCTTGCCTGAACCTCGCCGGAAGACCTGCTGACAATTTCTGCGACCTTCATCAGTGCTCGCTCAACACTGAATGGCCTACCTTCTAACCAACCATTTTTTGCACGGCAAACTCGCACCAGCTGAGCATCCAAACACCTTCTCTATTACCTGACAATGTTCAAGCGCCCTCGCATTGAATATGCCCGCATGCGCTCATGCATGCATGCACAATTTAATAACCTCAACATGCAAAGCATGTGGTCATGCCCGTTTCACTACAAAAAATTTCCAATTTTTGGTGGGGCACGCACCTCGTGGTACTCCTGGGCGCCCAGCATGGCTCGCATGGCCTCATCACTGGCCTCATCGCCCCCATCCTCCATGTCCCTGGATCCTCCAGACTCCGACAGCCGCGCCGCGCGCTCCACCATCTCGCCCTCTCCATTATCTTCCTCTCCTGCTCCCACCGCATGACAAGCATCAAGCCTGGCATCTTGCAGGTGCTAGCGTAGGACATGAGGCATTCCATTGAGCTTCTTAGGCACCAACTCAGACCCACAAGTATATGGGGCCTGGCTAATCCGGAGGCACCCTTTTAGAAAAAAAAAGCAGATGCCCAGGCCCATGGATTATCTATCGTGGACGCATGCGACCAATGAGTGTGCCTTAAAAGAAATGGGAACTTCGACATTGCAAGTAGACACCGGCTGCACCCTGATATCTGCCTTGAGACAAAAAGAAGGCGCACCTGTGCGGCTGCCGGTAGACTCTGCGGTGGTGCGGCGGCCGACGCTGCCGGCAATGGAGGCCAGGTCTGCGGGGGCGTTGGCATCCTCATCTTCGCCCTCATTTGCGCTCTCAGCCACGCTCGGTATCTGTCCTCCAGGTGCTCCCGGCACCTGAGCACAAACCCCTGCCTGTCACTACCCCTGCTTCCAGCTTGTGCCCATCTTATGGCACGCTTCTTGAGCGTGATGCAGAGGTATCCCTTTTCAGGATGCTTACAATCATTTGACTTCTGCAGCAATGCAAGCCAGCTTCCCATGAGAGTGGAGTCGACACACTGGGTTGCTGCTGTGCCTGGGCTTATGGTAGCAATCTCCTTTTGCATTTGCTTCATCAATGTTGCTCCGCCCATCTCCGCTGTTGTCCAAATCAGGGTTATTCTATCATGTGAAATGGAATTCTCTCTGTGATTTTACAGAACCTGTGCTATGAAGAACGACAGTCTTGCTGCTGGAGACAACAGTGGTGAAGAGGAAGAGGACCATATGAGTTCTTGTCCTGGGGGGAGTGACACAGGAGGGAGGGAACGTCACCTTCTGCTGCTGGAGCAGCGTGCGCAGCAGGTTGCCGCCGGCCTCCAGTGACGCCGAGGGCGCGAGTGACTGCATCGCGGCGCGGCGGCGCGCGAAGCCGCCCCCGTTGGCGGCCGGGCGCAGCTTGGCGGGCAGGTCGGCCACGGATACACCCCCCGTGCCGGGCGGATCCAGCGGGCGGCGCGGCTTGGCCGGCATCTTGAATGCGGACACAAGATGCAGCACCATGGCAGTAATAGCGTTGCGTGCCTCCACATCCACGACCACGCGACAGTCCTGTGCTGTCACCTTCAGCGGCCTGCGCGCACAAAGGACTCTCGGGAACCTCCGGGGGAGATACATAAGAGGATTCCTCAGTGAGATGCCAACAGCAGCACAGCTGTTTTGTGAACACTGCCGCAAAGTGCATGTACAGCAGGTGGCCAACGAGTGCGAGGGTGTTGAGGAGACTTGCTCCTATTTCCAAGACATTGAGCTCACAATTGCTGACACAACTGCCCTGCAGAAAGAGGTCTCAAGCTTGCTTCAAGAAAGTACATTCCTGCTGCTCCCCCTAATGCACATGTTTAGGTGGTCACAGCGACAGAAGGTGCGAATATTTCCTCAGAACATGACACTGATCTCAATGGAGCTGGTGGCGCGCGTACCGCTGCTGGTCAATATTTTGAGGCCTTTTTCCATTTCAGGGGTTAGGGTTTATGTTTAGGGTTATATCAGGATAAGGGTTATATTGGGTAATATAAGCGCACCGCTGCTGGTCGAGGGTGGCGGTGGCGCGGCGCGGATCGGGCCGCTCCTCGTGCACCTTGCACGCGGCGATGGAGAGGATGAAGCGCTCGGGGCGCGCGGTCGCGGCCGCCAGCCGACGCAGGCCCGACAGCCCGCCGCGCAGGCCGCCGGCCGCGCTCGCGCCATCCTCGCTCGATCTTGCGGCCGCGCCGGCCGCCGAGGCCAGCGTCGCGCCGGCATCCATCAGCGTCAGCAGCTTGTCTTGTTCGTCCTGCCCCTGTTACCAGAACAGGCACTTACAGGATGGCACTTGCGGGCGCTTGCAAGGTATTCAACAAATGTTTCTTCACAGTCGAGACATAAAGAGAACCCTAATCAGAGCAAAGAATGCTCTATCATGACAGGCAATTTGTTTGCAAGATGCTTCAGTGTCAGGACAGGCAATGGTCTCGCTCGACATGAACACCATTGGCAGAGCAGGACCATCGCCTGTCCTGACACTCAAGCATCTTGCGCCTGTCATGGTAGGGCGGTCTTTGCTCTGATACGGGGTCTTGCACTGGCTGAGCAGGCCAACAATCTCGAATGTGTGGTCAAAACACATGATGTGACCAATAGGGAAAGCTTTTGAAGAGGAAGCAGGCGTGGAAAGTCGTGATGGTGAATAGCGGACAGTCTTGCATATGGCAACGGCGGCAGAAAAGCACTCACCCCAGCTCCAGTGTCGGGTGCTCGCCAGTCAGAGGCAGTTCCCCAGTGGAACTTGACACCCTCCGCAGCAACATCCGTGAGCAGTGTTGTAGTGGTCGTCTTGTTTGCTTCCCTGGGCACCCCACAGATGAACCTAACACCAAACACCTCGCAAGCTGGGCGGATTCATGAACAGCGACACAAGGAAGATGATTGATCGCTGCAGGTGAAGCGCCCATGAGGATCGGACTACACTTTTCCTAAAAGCAGGTGTACAACAGTGCATTTACGTGCAGGTGCCTTCCTTTGAAGGACATGTCACTGCATATAAATACATTCTTGTACACCTATTCTTACCAAGTGTGGTCCGACCCTCTCGGGTACTTCACCTGCAGCGATCCCTTTAGAGGAATGCACCTGCATGCAGGCTACCGCCATGCCAATCCATATAAAGCAGTCCTGGCGGACATTGTGGTTGACAGAGCAGACAGCAACACAATGCAACTCCATGAAGGAAAGAAAAGTGCAGACTCAGTGGACTTGTCCTCTCACTGCTTGCGCCACATGCCAGGCTCGATGGTCCCGGCGGTGAATGCGGTTGACAGAGAAGACAGCAACACAGTGCACCTCAATGCAGGGGACATGCAGACTCAGTGGAGGCATCTTCTCACCGCTTGCGCGCAATGGCGGACATGCCGGGCTTGATGGTCCCGGGAGTGGGCCGGTTCATGAGCACGCGGCCGGCGTAGCATGCGCGCTCACAGCTCAGCGTCAGGCCGCAGCTGGCGTTGTCCAGGTCCACCGTGTAGTGCACCACATTCAGCGGCGCGGCCGTGACCGATATAGCAAACCTGCGCTCCACATGTTCTGGTGTCAGCCTGAGTTCCCGGCTGCTGCTTTCTCCGAGAGACATGTAGGATATGCTGATGTATGGTATGGGAGATGAGTTGCTTCCTGTCACCTGCCACCAGGGAGAGACAGGTGTGCGAGCACCACACAGAGGCATCAATTTCATTTAGGTCCTTCATGGCCCCCTGGGGCGATCCTGGCATTTGCTGTCATGCATATTTCTGCATATGAATTTCCAGGGGTCTTGTATCATTAATATTGAAGAGTGGTTGGTAAAGGGTGTGTCATGGGGTGACAAGATGTAGAAGGGGCATCGCACTTGCTGAGGAGCTTGGGGAGGGACACAGAGGGGGGCCTGCGGGGGTCCAGGGGCAGGAAGAAAGTGCCGCGCTTGTTCACCATGCGCAACCATGGCGGTGGGGTCTTGGTCAGCTCTATCAGTGACTTGAAGAATGCCACCTGCAATGCCAGCATCTGAGACCTTCAGCTTCGCACCTTTGTTATCATGACAGAGGTGTGAATGGACACACTAGCACACTTCGCCTGGTTGCTACAGTCACCAAACACAATGCAATGAATGTTGCAGGCAGAAGATATATGATGGTATCTGGTTAGTTGTATGTAGAGATCCACACATATAGAAGAGGTTGTTGATGCCCTGCTAAAATGCACCAGGCCATTATTGCCACAACAGCATGCAAAGTGGGTGGAGCAAGGAAGAGACTCCGACAAAGCCTATGCACCTGGTGGTCGCCAAAGTAGGCCATCACAGTGTCACCATCGGTTTCGGCAGCGCCCGGTTCGGAGCGCGTCTCCGACGCGTCCTCGGCTTCGTCCCCCTGGGCGCCAGATCTGGCGCCTGGGCCTCCCTCCGGCCGCTTTGGTTCCACCGCAGCGACGGCTGCTTCCCACGCATCCTCCTCTCGTGCGCCTGCATTGACGCTGCTAGCCGCAACAAGGCCGTCCACGGTTGAGCGCTGGCCAACCGTGGCGTGCATGTCCACGTTGATCGCGGTGCACTTGTACTCCGACACCATGTCGATTGGGCGCTGCTTGGTGTCTCCACCCTGTGCATGCACACGCCACGGTATCAGAACCGCATGAAGCCTTGCCAAAGCCATAAGAACAGGGCCCTTCGCTCTTCTCTCAAACTTCCAAAGCGCAGCACAAGGCTTGCGAGGGAGTGCCCTGACGGGGCCTGCTCTCCTCCATAATCCTTCAGCAGCAAGGTCTACACAAGATTTTCCACTCTGCATTATGATGACCAAGTGGTGGCAAGCATACAGAAAGGCGACAGGACAAGAGCGCTAGCTGCAACCACGATTGTCAGAAAATCAACTGCTTGGACACAGTAAGAGGATGAGAGGAAGTGGCGAGATATTGGGCGTCACCAGAGGTGTGGCAGGGTGCAGGTGGTGGTCATCAGCGTGGCGGCCTCGGGCGAGCTCCCACTGCAGCGCGGCGCGCACATAGCCGGCTGGGAAGTCCACCAGTGGTAGTGCATGCAGTGCACCCGCTGATTCATCCAGCCCCGCCGCCTGCACCGCCAATACAGCCTTGTATCTCACTCTCACTCCATGCTCACACGCTCACATGCCCTCATCTCACTGGGTGCAATTTTTGCAATGTGCACTGCCATGAATTTCTGTGCCGTGACTTGGAAGTCTGTCGTGATGAAGAGAGCCCTGCTGTGCGAGTTTCGCACAAACCAATGACAAACCGCGGCTTCTTCAGCAATGCTTGATAACCTGATGGGTTCTTTTGCACATGCTGACACGTACCCGATACGCTGTGGAGGTCACTCCGCTGAGCGCAGCTTCCAAGACGCCGCCGAAGGCCAGCCGCACGCGCGCGTACTCTGCACACACCTGCAGCCGCTCGCTTGATGCGCTGATGTCCGGCCGCGGCGTTTTGCCCATCGCAAACTCAAACCGCCTGCATGCACATGCAGCCCTCAGCAACAGTCAGCACATGCCCAGTCAGCATATCGCCGTGTGAAGCTCGTGCCCAGTGAACTACCCAGGAGCCACTTCCAGGACTGCAGCACTGTGCTAGCAGTTTCTAAGGGTCAGACAGGCGGAACAGAGCAAGGCTATGGCAACAAGCTTCCAGGACATTTAACTCCACCAGGGACTCTTGATCCATGGTGTTACCGGGCCATTTACAGTTGGCATTAACGGGCTTTGAGAAACTGTCTGAAGACGCCCAAGTGATGTCTGTGCTCTTGCCAAGAGTACAAGTTGGCGAGCACCTGCTAGAGCTGCTCTTCTTACATTTTGTCCTCAACAATCAAAACTTCAATGGGTTTTGAATGCGCCCTAGTATGTTTGCTGGTCCTGGCCAACTTGCAGACATACTAGGGTGCACTTTAAACCCACTGAACTTTCTGCCTGTTGAAGACAAAACACAATAACAGCATATCCAGCGTGTGCTTACCAAGTTGCACTCTTCGGAAGACTACAGACATCACTCAGACATCTTCAGACAGTTTCAAAGAGCTCAAGAATATGGTGAAAGCATGGATCCAGGTGGAAACCATGACAAGGGCGACAACACAGTCCCTGACTGCATATCACAGCATTGCAATAACCCGAGTAAAATAGTCATGGAGAGGTGGCGCAATGAGGATGCGACACCTGGCGGTGAGGCCGAGCTGGCCGCGCCAGACAAAGCGCATGAGGTCCCAGAAGGGCAGGCTGGCGCTCGGCAGCCGCGTCTTGTCCGGGTCTGATGGGCTCAGCCGCTTCCCCGCCTGTGACAGCTGCACACCCCCAGAACACACCCCACCTCAACCTCAGACAGTACATGTACAGAAGCAGCAACAGCACCACCACAGAGCACAGGGCATCAGCAAATGCTGCTGGGAAGAACAGCATGTGCAAGTGCTGGCGGAGACCTAGCCATTGTATTTGATTACCTGTACTACAATATTACCGCCCTCAGCAAGCAATCTAGAATAGTCCAAGAGGGACCGCTCATGTCAAGGAAGATGAATTTCATGAGACTGGCAGCGCTCTGAACATCTCATGTGAATAGTGGGGGGCTGTTGGGGCGCACCAGGCCAATGATGGGCTCGAGGCCGACGCTGTACCAGGACTGGACATCGGCCACGCTGGCCTGCAGGTCGGTGTACACCTTCACCATCGCCCGGCTGCCCTTGATCGCCACCTGTCCAAGCACCAGGGCCCCCTTCACATCGTGTTCTCCTCCTTGTTCCATCCTTATCTACTCCCATTGTTGGAGTAGGCAAGTAAGTCATGATGATTCTGAGGATTCTTGTTGAGTCCTCAGAAGACTCATACAGAACAGGGCCCCCTTCGCATCATGCTCTCCTCCAATGCCCAACAGGCAGTCAGCAATGCATGCCTGCTGACAGAGCTTCGCAGCTGCCCCTTGTGCGTGCATGAGAACATCAGCACACCTTTGTTGCCAGGTCTCATCATATTCATTACGTTATATGTTGATCACCAGATGAAGAAAAACAAATCATGCTGGACCAGTGCGGCCCAACATGAGCTACCCAGCATGCCGTTCCCAGCATGCCGACAGGAGAAATGATTTCCCGTGAACACCGATGACGTGGTTAATATCAGGCGCACCGAGATTTCCACGGCGCGGAGGCGGCCGACGGGGAGTTGGCGCGTGTAGAGCGCCGGGGGCGCGGTGACCTGGCGCGCCACGGCCACCCGGCCGAAGACCGCCGTCGCGCCGGCCGCCGCGATCGGCTCGCGCGCGCCCGAAAACATGACCGTCACTGGGCCCAGCGCGGCATCCACATGCAGTAACTTCACCTGCACCAGCGCGGAGAAATGCATTCTCACCCATCTCATTCGCGCAGCAAGCCGCCACCACTCACAGAGGCTTAATCCACAGCTCCCTGTGTCTGCTGTTCACATTCAGAGCTGCACAGCAGCAGCAATTGCCACACAGGTGAACTCCAATATCGGATAGAGAAATCCACGAATGAAATCTTATATGTTCGAGCTGCAATTGGGATTAGATGGCTGCATTTTAGGATTGAACAAGAAGAATAAGGCAGACGGACAGGAAGAACCCCAGACCGTCCAGCAGAAACGATAATGGTGGGAAAGGGGGATGCAGAATTGCACCTCCTTCAGCTGCACATCGGCGGAGGGCGGATCCACGGCGGTGATGTGGGAGAGCGCGGCGCGCTGGCTGGCCGGCCCGGGGCCGCACACCACGATCAGTGCCTCCGCAGTGGTGGCCGCCACATGCATCAGCGCCCCCGCGTCTGTCGAGCGTACCTCTTCTGTTTCCGCCTGCCCAGGACAGATACCTTGCCTTGCACTCTGCTGTCTAGATACTGTACTCCTTGACCGCAGGAGTTTGCTACGGAAAAGCAATCCATGAGTACTCAACTCGGTCAAAGCAAAAAGGGATGACTTTGACATATCTGACGTATATTTGATCGATTCACTCTACATGCAGCGCATGACAGAAGCCGAGCATACAGGTCTCTGAGGCAGTCCTCAGGACGGAAGACCCAGTGTTTGCAAGCATGGCAACATAAGCATGACATTGCGCATCGAAAGATTCTATTCAGCTACATGGACAAGGAGTGCACAAGTGTAGAAGTAAGGACGCTTAGTTACGACATACCACATAGTACATGTGGAGCGACCAAAGCTCTAAGGGGGGACCCACCTCTTGAGCGAGGGAGCGGTAAGACTGGGCCGCCTGCTGGGAGATGAGCTCGGATGGCGTTCCCTCCTGGACCCCCCGGCTTGCCAGATCAGGCGCAGCCGCCGACACCACCCGGCTCCACAGAGATGACTGCGCCGCCGTCCGTCGCAGCAGCGGCCCATGCACCGCCAGCCATGCCTAGCAGCAAGCAGACACCCATTCTTATACTGCATCGGAACGCATAGGAAATTGCAGGTTGATCACAGGTCTGCAAGCATGCACAGCTGCGCAGCTTGACAGCAACTCTGGAAGTTCCACGTGAATTTCCCAAAGAAGCTTCAAGACCACTGCAGAATAGAACCTCTTGCAGCACAACACCTGTGCAACACTTGATGACCATCCTAGCACCCTTCTGATCAGGACTTCCACTGCAAGTCTGCATCTGTCGACAGGGATGCCAGGGATAAAATGTCATGCTGGGTGCAGCAGGTACACTCTGTCGAAGAGGGAACAAGATGGTGTGCGGACCTCCATTGGGTGGTGGTCCATCTTGAACAGGGCGCCTGTCAGGTACAGCCGAGCCTCTACCAGTGCCCGCTCGCCCCCCGCGGCATGCTCCTCCCTTTTGGCCGACTTTGCAGACTTGGGCGATCGCAGCGCTTCTAGGTGTGGTGCCAGTGCCTGCCACAGGGAAGATGGGCCATTTTAATCTTTTAAATGTCAAAGAGAATCTTTACGTCTTGAAGGGTGTCACAGGACGTGTGAGGGAACAACATGTGCACCAACAGATGCATCGCCAAGTTGAAGGAATGTTCAGGGCATTGCTGGAGAGGGGGAGGTTGATGTGAGGGTCCTCGGCGCACCTCCTTGAAGGCCTTGGCCCAGAGCTCAGTGAAGCGCTCGGCCGTGCCGGGGTCCCTGTCAAAGGGCAGCATCACGGCAGCATCCGACAGCCATGCCTCTACGATGGCCAGTGGCGGCCCGGGAACCTGCTCCGCTCTGCCTGGTGGCCTCTGCTTGGCAGACTCACCGGGCGATGCCTTTCCCAGCACCACAGAAAAAAATAAGAGAATATGGTTGGCTCTAGGTACGCAAACCCAAGCAAGAAACTCACATGATGATGCCAAGCAGGCACACCTGTAAGAAGGATTCTTCCTGTGGCAATGCTTGAGTGACACTAGATTTGTTACCAGGAGTGCAGGTAGTTCGAGCAGGTTGAGCCTCTGAACCTCTACATGCTGCTCCCAAGGGGCAATGGCTCCATCTTGCAGGAGGGTATGAGCAACTGAGGCTTGCTGCTACGACCCAACAACCAATGCACAAAGATCAACACACCTGTAACCCGCTGGAAGAAGCAGAGTCCTCTGCCCAGGCGGCGAGGCCGGCTCTGCGGTAGGCGGCCGGCAGCCGCTCAAGGCCAAGCCCAAAGGGCCGCTGCGGCAGGGGCAGTGGTGTGAAGGCCGCCTCCTCCGGCCGCCGCTTGAGGGGCGTCGCATCGCCGACCTCCGACCCCGACCCCATCTCCGCGATGTCCTGCCACCGCGCCGACATGGATGTGTTCTGGCGCGACAGCGTGCGCTCCGTCATGTCGTCCATCGTGAGATCGGTCACCTGCAGCAAGACATGCATCACGATTGTTGAGAGTTCCCTCTGGGCAGCATGTTCACAGACATTAAGAAAACGCCCCAGGGATGACACTGAGGCGCAGAGCGGTGTTGCGGAGTGCTTCAGGTCACCTGAGTGTCGGCATGCGAGGCAACCTCCAGTGCGGCATGCTCGTCTGCGGCAGCTTCTGCCAGCGGGGAAGCTGCCACAAGGCTGCTGCCGGTCAGCAGCCGGCCGAGGTCGGCCACGCTTTCGCCCTCAGCCGCGGCGAAGGCAGCCCAGGGATCCGCCTCCGGCGCGGCCGGCTCCAGGACTCCCGGCAGCTGCACGGCGGCTACGGCGGCTGCCAGCGTGATCAGCGGCGCCTGGTTCAGCGTCAGCGTCACCCGCTCGACCACAGCGCAGCGCGGCGCGTGCGCAGCGGTGATGGCGCCGATGTGAACGCCCCAGCAGACGTCGTCCGACAGCCACATGTCGGCGCGGAGGTCGGCCAGCCGCGCCGCCAGCTGCAGTGCCAGCTTCGGCGCGCGGGGGGGCTTCTTCGGAGGGGCCCTCGGGCTGGCATGCGGCGTGGCCGCCTTGACAGCCGCCGCGCTCTTTCCGGTTGCCGCCGCAACGGTCGCCTTCCACTTTGCGGCAGGGGATGGTGCAGCCCCGACCGGAGTTGGGGGGTCGCTGTGCTCCGTTGGAGAGATCACCGGCTGCTGGTCTGTGATTGTCGGTGAGAGCAGCAAATCTCGGACGGCCTTGACGTCAGCGGCAATCTGGCAGGCTGCAAACACCGCCTCCGCCTCGAAGCATGCATGCAGGCCCTCCAGCTCAACTCCAACTTTCAGTGCCTTTGCGGCCGAGCCGCGCGCCCGGCCGCCGGCCAGCTTTGCACCCGCTTCCTGCGCCCCCTCGGCCGGCTTTGCTTCTGCCACTGGCCCTGACTGCTGCTGTTGCTGCGGCCTGCCAGCAGTGGAGCTTCCGAGCACAGCTGCCGCATCCGACGTTGAGCGCGAAGGGGCATTCCTGGCGTCCTGGTCTATGTCGGAAGCAGCGGGCTGTGTGCTTTGGGCTGTTTGGGTATCCTGTCCCTGGCTAGCAGGCGCGCCCTCTGACAGCAGCTGCGCTGTTGACAGAACCTCCTGGATGACCAGCAGCACAGTGCTCCTGCTAGAACCTGCAGGTGCCACTGGATTAGGCTCAGATCCTGCAACCAGACCCCTTGCTGGCGAGAACTTCCGCAGTGGCAAGAAGAGAAAATTTCTGCTTTTCTTGGTACGTCCTTGCACAGCTGAATGCACAATTTTGAATATACACAGAGAACAGAAGGACCGTTGCACAGTAGTGTGCATACTAAGCACGGATGCAAGTGAGGACAACACACCTGCATCGTTATTTTCAGTGTATGTCAGCATGACGTCAGCAATCTCCACGTCGGCGCGCTTGGCGGCCGGCCGCGCAGCTGCGGCGAGCCGGCCGATCCCGAACCGTAGCTCGCAGTGCGCCGCACCGGATGCATCGCGCTTGCGGAACTGGAGCGGCACCTCGACTCGCGCAGCATACGCAAGGCTGATGTCCTCGAAGGCCACGATGGCAGTGACAATGGTGATCTTGCCCGCGCCCTTCTCCGGCTTGGCCGGCTTCGGGGTGGCGCCGCGTCGGCCGTTCCGGGCGCGCGGCTGGCTGGCGGCCTTGGGCGGCTTCCAGCCGGGCGGTGGCGCCAGCGAGGCCGCCACCTCAGCCACCGAGCGCAGCAGTGCAGCGTTGGCAGCCACCGCAAACTCGCTCGTGCGTACTTCGGCTACGCAGAGGAAAATCAATTTAATCCCTGCTATCTTGTGAAACTAAAGCAACACTCGAAACCCTCTGAGATGCCTGCCTCATGCCTGCAGTCATATCTGGAGGCATCAGAAGATAGATGGGGAGGAAGGTAATTTGAAGCTCAAGGCTCGGGGCACTAGCTCGGGCAGGTGCTTACCTTCCAGGAGAAGGGGCCCGCTGTGATCAGCACAGGGCATAAGCTCACTCTCAGTCGGCTGCACCCCCACATAGAAGCTTCGGGAGGACAGCAGCCTTGACATGCCCTTTGTCCTAGCCTCCTCTGTATCTCCATCCGCGGAGGCTGCAGGCTGAATGCCCAAGCATATATTCTGCACGCAGGCGCGACAGCTGTCACAGCTCCACAAATGCACTGAACAGACGCTGCATACGACTTGACATTCTGGCATGAAAGACTCACCTGTACAGAGAATTCCGCTGTGAAGAGGCCGGGCCGCCCAGCCTCTTGAGGTTGGTCATCATCCTCTTGCAGAGCTGCAGAGGTTCTTCTCTGCATGCCTGCAGCCTCTTGCAAGGGCCGCCGCCCTTTGTCGACCCCTCCGCCCAGCCGCACTGCTGTCACAGATTTGCCGCTGATGGCCAACTCGTCAAAGCCGCAGGCCACCAGAACGGCGCTATCGCTCGACAGCAGCTGCAACCGGCTGTCTGCATCAACGTGCACGCTCGCCTCACACTCCAGCAGGAACACCACCGGCTGGCCGCCGCCACTATCCTCATCATCGCCCTCATCGCCCAGCGCGCTGACCCGATCCATGCTGCGGCGGCCCCCCAGCAGCCGATCGGCATTGCTGCCCATAGATGTGCGTGGAGACAGCTTGAGGCCCAGCGTGCGCTTTGGTTCGCTGGTTGAGGAAGACCGCGTGGAGCCCGCCGGCCGCAAGCCGATGCGCTCGGCAGGCGCGGCCGCCGCGGGACCGCCGCCGCGGGCCGCGGCGGCCCAAGCCGCGCGCGCGGCCTCGGCCGCGCTGCTCGGTGACGGGCTCGGGCTCGAGCCCGAGGCGAGGCCGCCCGACTCGCTGCGCTCGCGCTTCGCCTGCTCCTCCGCCGCATCGGCCGGTGAGGCCGCAGCGGACGGTGCCCCGCTGGAGTCGCCGGCTGCGGCCTGATCATCGGGAATCGTGAGCGGGCTCGGCCGGCTCGACGGCTGCCGCGGCATGATTGCGGCCGCGGCGGCAGTCGCCAGCGCTTCGGCGGCCGTGGTCGCTGCAGCCTCCTCATCAGCTGCCTCCAGCAGCCCCGAGGGTGCCCGGTGAAAGCCGTCGGAAGCGCTATCCCGGGTGGGCTGCAACGCCTTTGCCACCTCCTGAATGGCTGCAGGGACTGGCCAGAGTGTCTGCACGCAGCAGCTGGTCACCAGGCTGCGGATGTCTGCGTCGGCTTGCAAAGTCAGGGCGAGCGGTGCTGGCACTGGCTCGGAGCCATCCAAGTTGCTGCCCGAAGAGTGTGTCAAGTCCAGGCCACTGGAGCTCCTGGAAGCCTCCAGCCCATCCCCTGCTGGCTTGCTGATGCGAATGTGCGACTCAACCCCTTTGCATGCCACTGAAGCAGCTGGCAGCTGTCCCACCACGCCAATGCCACACTGTGCCCAGAAAGAAGACCAACTCATCCTCCGACAAAGAAGCACATTCTTGTCTACAGCCTCAGGACTTGATTGTTCCCTGTGGCAGGCACAATGCGAGGTCAAAACACATGACGTACATCAACAGATTTGTCGAGAGCAGGTGAAACGAACCTGCATTGCGCCAGTGGCACCATCAACAATGTAGAGGGGCTGTTGGAGGGGTGCCACATCAGGCTGGGCGCGCGACCTGCGTGACAGCTTCTTGGGGATCGGCTTGCGCCCCTTGATTTGCAGGGCACTCCCCTCTGCAAATGCCTCCAGCGCGTGCTCTGATGGGCCCCCACCAACCAGGTGGCATGTAAACTGCTTCAACCCAAGCTCAACCTGCACGCACAGAGGTCTCAAAAACCATGCCGGAACATCAAAGCAGTTCCAATCAGCATGCGACCGTTGACAGACATGAAACAGACCTATCCATGCGTTCAACATATATATGTGTTGATGTATGCAACTGGGTCAAGGGAGGCTTTCCAGCCAGCTGGGTTACTGTATGCAGAAGACCAGCAGGCGCACCACATCAGGTAGCAGCGCTGCTAGTGAGTCTGCATCGGAGGGCAGGCCGCTCAGGGGCGAGCCGGACGGCGGCCGGCTGTGTTTGGGGGCCCGCTTGGGCTTGGGTTTCTTGGGGACCGCCTTCAGCTTGCTGGCTGCGGCCAGCAGCGCCTGTGATGCCATCACAACAATGTCCCCCAGCTGCAGCGCAACTGCCTTGCAGTGCAGTGTGTTCTGCCTGCGCCAAGCAGCGAACTTCCTCTGTAAGAATTGGCCAACCTGAACGTCTATAACCTCTTTCCAGATCATGATACAGGCACTCAATCTCAAGGTTTCCTTTCCCCATCTCAAATCCATAGGTGCGGAATGCCATCATGCAGCATTTCATGCTTGAACACAGCGCGCCATGCGCAGAGTGGCATGCCTATCGACTCCGTCAGCGGGCAAGCTCTCGGTGCTTCTGTGAAGGTCTTCCTGGGAATTGCGCAAGGGACTTGTGTTGTGCGGCGCGCACCCGATGAGCTGCACAGTGGCAGAAGCACTTATATCGGTGACCTCCAACAGAGGCATGCGCGAGGCTGCCTCTGGCGCCTCAGCGGCCGGCGCGCTCTCGGGGCGGCCGGCCGGGGCTGCGCCGCTGGCGGCTGCCGCGCTGGGCTGGTCTGTGAGCAGCGAGGCCACCACCGGCAGTATGTGCAGGTCCATGCGCAGCGTTGACGCCAGCTGTGACGATACAAATAGCAGCTCCACTCGCGCCACCTCAGCCAAGATCCCCGTGCTCTGCATCGAGCGTGCAACAGTGATGAGCAATGATGCACATTGATCTGTGATGGAAATCATCCTGCTCTACAGCACCATCAAGAAAGTGATTCCACATCCTCTCAGGCCGCAAAATGCGTTGGTCAACTCGTGCTGATGGCAGCATGAGAGAGTGCTTTGATATATTATGCTCTTGTTCCACATCATCCACTGGCCCCTGATCAACACCAAGTCATGCCCACACCCTCCTCCCCTTGCAAGTTGCCAAGTTCCAGGAAGTCACCATGGGTCTGCACAGTAGCTGTGCCAACATCATGGAGGGTTGACAGACGGTCAGCACCTTATGAGCCAAAGAGACGTTCTTGACGCGCACAGGCAGCACAGGGAGGGCCACAAACGCCAGCCTGGCAGCCAGAGCGATCATGAGCCCCCTGGACACACTCTTGCCCTTGTCTTCCAGCTCGGTCACAGCCGCGGCCGCCTTGGCGACCTTCGTGGGCGGCCTGATCTCCTTCTTTGGTGCCCTCAGCGCCCATGCAGGCAGGTCCTCCCCCTCCCGCAGCTCAATGCGCACCCCCCGCACTGTCAGCGGCAGCCGGGGCTTGTAGGTGCTCCACGCCTTTGCCACCCCCTTCACCAGCTTGCTGGCGGACTTGGTCCGCCCCAGGCTCACCTCTGCTATCCATATGTGCTCTATCGGCCCCTGCTTGCACAGCAAGGTACCCCAAGTGTTGCAGTTCTAGAAATGGGTTGAACAGCCATTCTCTGCATGAGCCCAGTCGTGCTGCCATTTGTGGTGCATCTTTCAGGGTTTTGTGGTGTAAATGATAGGAATTTGAATTCCAGTACGCCTGCAACCCACGTCGAGCGGGACTATATAGTTACATTTAGGCTTTCAAGATCACCTTGGCTAGGTGGATGTGGATCCCCTTGCTGACCAGCAGGCCGATCTCACTGACATTTACCCTCACATGACGATTCGTCGCCGCCCTTGACAGGGCAAGACCCAACAGCCTGCGCCCACAAAACCCCCCTTTCACGTTGCATGCCACTAACTTCTTGTGGGTTCTCCCACAAACTTACATGCAGGACAAAAGTCGGATTTGCATTGGAGGACTTCACTTCAAACTTTCTTCAGACCATACCGTTTGAGAAGCGCGTATATGAGGAATAGTATAGTAAGATACAGAAGTAACCGATACAGCATCTTCTGGTTAGTTGCTTTGCTGCCAAGCACTTCTGGCAAAAACTGTGCTTGCCCAGCAGCAGGGTTATTTCACGCGTTCCTCCATTGTTACAGGATGCAGGAACCCATTGCATTGTGCGCATGTTCTTCCTCGGTGCTCAAGAGAAAGCGACGATGACTGTGCCGTGACGTGAGTGTTCACATGGACCAACGTGGCACTTATGCCGACCGCCGTCGGAAGACCGCTGTCTATCCACAAACTGGCCTTGACTTATTGCAGCCAACTTCAACCATCAAAAGAAGTGCAAGATGGCGTTTTCCGGCGCTCTAAACGCGAGTGCTCCTACCTGTCTGTGCAACCATCGGGCACCCTCAATACGGTCCCCGTTGCCTGCCCTGACTGGAAGATCTGGCTTGGCAGGTCTTGAAAGACGGCGAACTGGCGCCACAATTGTAAGGCGCCCATCGATACAAACATATGTTGCAGCAGTCGAGGAAAGCCCTGCGGCGGAAGCAGCCCCTTCGAGCAGCGGAGAGGACAAGGAATTTGAGTATGCAATAGACTTTACAAACACTGACGACCTGTACAAGCGCTTCAATGAGTTGCTGGAGCGTTCCAGCATGGAAATTAAGCTTGGTGACAGAGTCACAGGCACCGTCGCCAGGTTAGCCTGCATGTCTTCTTATTGAGAAGTTGGGTATGTCTGTGTAGTTGGCTTTTCGTTGATTTCTTGGACATCCCGTGGATCAGTCGCAAATCCTGCCTGATCATACTATTTTGTGCAGCAGTTCACCTGCTTTGTCTGCCACGTAATCGCTCAGTAGGTTTCTGTTTGTGTGTGCAGTGTGGACCAACGTGGGGCTTATGTAGATTTTGGGGGCAAGCAGCCACTTTTCTGCCCCCTGGCGGAAGTCAGCCTTTGCAAACTGTCAAAGGTACGATCTGGCCCCGTTTTGGCATGTGATTGCTGGTTCGTCTAGGACTAAATGAAGTATTCTCACCTACACAGCACAGCTGCGAGCGCCTTGCTGCACGTGCACAACTCTTCTGCTGCATTCAAGCCAATTCAGAGTGTGCATGCCGTTACCGATTTGTATGGTAATGACTAACAACAGCTGTTCTGGGATTGCAGGCAACCCAGGCTTTGCAAGTGGATCAGGTGCGCGAGTTCCAGGTCAACTACCAGGACAGGCGAACTGGAGAGCTGCGCCTCTCCATCAAGGTACCTTCGAGCAAAGCTATGATTTGAACTGCCACCCAATCGATTTGGATCATAGTAGGATCACCTACACTGCCATGCAACACCGCATGCACGGCTTCCTCCTTCTGTATCCACCCGCTCTGGGCGATTCTCGCAGCACCTGCATTAATTATGCCATGTTTTGCCGCCCGCATGCCAACCATTCCATTTTGCAAACACATTTGACTTCATCAGTTCGTCTTTTGGTGGGACTCGATCACCCTGTGGATGGTCCAGCGGGGGGGCGTGCAGCACAGTGGTATCAGGATCGGCGTGGAGGTTGCTGACTTAAAGGTCTGGCTTTGAGAAACTTTCCCATCTGCAATTGGGCCTTTAACTCTGCGGCTGACAGAGAAGTTGGTTGCGGGTGCAGACGCTGGAGAAGGCGCTGTTGTGGCAGCGGTTGAGGCAGATGAGCGAGGAGGGAGCGCCGGTGGAGGCCGTGGTGGACTCGGTGCGCCCGGCCGGCCTCATCGTGCGCCTGGAGAGCTCCGACATCACCGGCTTCGTGCCTGGCTCACACATCATGCAGGTGTGCAGTGCTCCCCGCCAATTCCATTTCCTCAGGGTCCCCTGCCTTATCCTCAATTAAAAAGTCAAGTTGGTATCTTTAGAAGGCTTGTTGGGAGCCACCTGAGGGCCTTTGGTTTGTCAGGACCCAGGCATACTCAGCAGTGACAATTTTTGTGCAATATGCACTACAGCCAGATATGCAACTCCATATCAGTCTTTTGCCTGCACACTTGCCTGTTGTAAGATCAGTCTGTTGGCTGTGTGTGGGCTCCTGATGTGTCCGCTACTTTCAGACAGTTCTTAAGCTCCTCTCTTCGCAGCTTTTCAGCTAGAGGGTAGAGAGTCAACACAGATGCACTGCTGGATAACAGTTACTTGGTCTGGTGTGAGTCATCGGAGTGATGACTTGATAGGCACCAACCAAGTGATTGTTTGCTTGCAGGCTCCTGGGCCATCCATTGACTGGAACACCCTCTTGGGAGAGAAGATGAACTTGAAAATTCTGGAGCTAGACGAGGAAAAGGACCGCCTCGTGCTCAGCAACAGGAAGAACACCTTCGCCACCAAGAAGCAGATGAACGTGAGCTCACCTTCATCATGCCTAACAAAACACAGGCCTTGCAGCAAAAAGCTGTTTCGGGCACTACAAATGCAGGGAGAGTCTTGACACAACAATGTCCCTTCACAGCTGAGCACTGCAACATTTGCATGCAGCAATTTGCAAATGCCGGCAAACCCAAAAAAACGCTCATGCCTTTGCTCGTGTTTCTGCGCCTTGTGAGATACCTGCCACATCCTATGGCCAGTTGGACATCTCCGAGCGTGTCTTCCAGAGACACATGCATGTACGCTCTTTGACGGTGTGCTGTGCTGGGTTGCAGTTGCAGGTGGGCGAGGTCGTGGAAGGCACAGTGGCGACTCTGCAGCCGTACGGCGCGTTTGTGACACTGGGAGACGACAATGTGAATGGCTTGTTGCACATCTCCCAGATCTCCCATGACCGCATCTCCTCTGTGGAGCAGGTCCTGAAGGTCGGCCAGAAGGTCAAGGTGGGCAGCTCACTTCCCTGTTTTGGAGATCCCTCCTGCTAGCTAGCTTTGCCATGTGTTAGTTCACCACCCTTCCTGGCGTTCACAGTGTATGCGCGCAGTGCACAACTTCCTTTGCATGCCTTCGTTTGTTTCAGCGCTGCGTTAGATGGCTTGCCTGTTCCGGATGTGTCGGTGCTTTTCCTGTGGGTGTTTTATGCAGCCCTGCTTCACAGGCAGTGTCAGTGGTGCATTGGCTCCATGCTGCAGCTCTTGCTGTATTAAGTTTTGGCATGTGGATGTGACTAAATGTCTGGGCGGGGGCAGGTGATGATCCTGACAATGGACAAGGAGAAGGGGCGGGTGAGCCTGTCCACAAAGAAACTGGAGCCCACCCCCGGTGACATGGTCCGCGACCCTGAGCTCGTCTTCGCGCGCGCCGACGAGATGGCCGCCGCTTTCAGGTGCGCCGCATCCTCTCCCACTTGCCTTTCAACTGGATTCCCTTATGGTGACCTCAATCTGCATGGGAAGTCGAGAGCCGTTTGGAGGACTTCTCTGTTCTTGCGCCGGGAAAATAAGTATCAGGTCAGTAATAAGATTAGGCTGCTGTATGTCTTGGTAGGCAACGCAGCCATCATGCTGATGGGTCTTGATCAGGTCTGATGGTGCCAAATATGGAAGTTTTGCGGTACTAATTTTGAGTCTGAATGTTGCCAAACATGGGATTAATGTGTCAGGAGGGAAGCAGGTGAGGTTTGTAACAGCTCATGGCTGTGGGTGTGCAGGGAGAGGTATCTCCAGGCAGAGGCTGAGGCCAGAGGTGATGGCGGCGCCCCAAGGCAAGCTGCACCTAAGGAGTAAGCTCCAGCAGAGGAGAGGCATGCTGCTCACTGCATGCACTGGCAGGCTGCCCCGCTGTTTATGTTTGCTTGCTCCAAGCACGAGACGAGTTGTCTGAAGCAGATGTCTAGAGCCCATATGGCTTCTTGTCTTGGCATGGTGCAATTGTGAGTGCTGAGATGGACTCTCGAAGCATATGCTTCTCAACGGATCACATTCCTCCTGATGCTGGCTTATAGCGTCCCCCTTTGGAAATGATGTAGCGCAATGGTATTTACAATGCATCGCTCCTAGCGTATTGAGCATTTGAATTGCAAAGTAGATTTCAAGTTGTAATGTATCACACTGCAGAGGCTACACTGTAAAGGCTACACTGGGCAAGACCTCTCTTGTCTCTTAGAGACGCGAATGCAAGAACAGCATACACACATCATTGGAATGTGTAAATCCCATATGGACATTTCACGTATCCATGGACCCCAGCTAGGGCACGCATGCGCATCATTCCCAGTCATCAAAGAAAATTCAGAGAGTGTCACACTCCGTCACTCTCAAAAGCCCAGGCTCGCTTCAGTCCCACAGTCAGCACAACACACCGTGGCCAGATACTGTATCTCTTGAATATGCCAAAGTCAGGCAGATCGCATAGTTCAAATTGTTACGAATGTTTAATGCCAGGGGAACCAGACGAGTGCGCCCGGGAGAAACTGAAGTACTTGGAAAGTAGTTCAACTGGCCAGAAACAGTGGTAAAACACGTTGGCGCCCCCTCCCAGTGCCTAGCGGAGCAGACAGATACAACAGCAATGCTCTGCACCAAACACCTTCTGTGCATGCAGTGCAATATACACAAAACAGAAACCAGGATTCTACCAATCCCGGTGTTGGGTACTATTTTCCCATCTGGTCAGAGGAAAGAGTTGAGTGCAGAATGGACATGCGCCATGTACACTAGAAATCCTGCATCTTTCCTCCTTGGCGGACAAGCCATGTGCTCCCTATCAGTGCTGTCACATAATTTCCCCTCGAATGCGACGAGCCAGCTGCATGTCCTTGGGCCTGCATGTGCATGTCATCCGTGAGCCTTGTCCAGATGCACAGCACACCACATCACAGTCCTCGCACTCTTAAACAATCATGGAGCGTAGAGATACCCACATGATGGTCACACGCTTGGCGTGAATGGCACAGAGGTTGCTGTCCTCGAACAGGCCCACCTGCCCGCAAAAGCAGCACATCTTAGGAGGCACACAGAAGCAGTAATGCCATATCCAGCTGAGTCAGCAACAGAGCCACATGCAAGAGGTGTTATGAGCTGCCAAGGGGCATATGCATGCATGGAGAGAGTCATGCAGTACAGACAACCTTGTCAAGGCCACATGAGGGGTCCCACTCACCAGGTATGCCTCAGACGCCTCCTGCAAAGCTTCCATCGCGCTCTCCTGGAAACGGAGGCCATCATTGAAGCTTTCGCACACTTCACGCACCAGACGACGGAAAGGTAGCTTCTTCAGTAGCAACGCTGTAGACTTCTGATATTTGCGAATCTCCCTGCAAGGCAAAAAGGCACAGATGGACACCCATGCTGCCCCTCTCCATGGCTTGATTGCTTGAGTTGAGCTGAAGGGGTGTTGGGAGCTTCATGTCGCGGACCTGAGAGCCACTGTTCCAGATTTTGCCCTCTGATGCGTGTTGTAAAGTGGGGTTCTGCACTCGCGCGCGGCGCTGTGAACCTTGTACACCAGCTGCTGTGCGCTTCTGTGCAGGCGCAAGTTGAAAGGGTGAGAGGCTGCAAGCCAGCATGTTTTCAAGTGCCCTTGTGGAAGGGGTTCCCCAAGTGAAGACTTGCCAGGCATGAACTGGTAAACTCACTGCGTCACTGTCCTTCTCACCTTCTTGGCGTCCTGGGGTGCTCGAACAGGAGCGCGGTCCGTAGTCTTTCTTGCAGTTGCTTTCACTCTTGCCTGAAGCGCATCAAACACGTCAGACCAAACAGTAAGATGCACTTCCAGTTCTATAAGAAAAAGTCCGGACTGCCGGGCAATCTGAAACCCACTTCAAGCAGCCTATCTTTTACTCCCTGTACTGTCTTCCATTGCTTGAACAATTATGACACAAGGGGTTAAAGGTGTAATGATCTCATGCTGCGGCTTGAATAAAGGCGGACAAGGACAGCCTAGGTTCGCACCATGCCCAGCCGAGGCTGCCCTACTCAAAGATCTGAACCTTCACCCCTTCAGCAGGTCAATTTCACTTCTAAAGCCTTTGAGTGCTGCAATGTTGCCAACTCCTGGCTCGGTTGCGAAATGGGTCCGCCGGAGCCGCTCCGGAGAATCGAGGCCATGCTGCGTCCTGCTCCGATTTTTCTGTCAGAGACGGCGTTCCTGCCTGCTACAAAAATATGACCAACTTGCTGCTGAAGAGAGCCAAGAATGCACGATCGTGTCGAAAGTTTGATTGAGTCTAATCCATCGGCGCAAGTGAGGACATGGGTGATATTTTTACACAAATCCGCCCCAAAGGTCTCGAGGATTGATCTCGTTTCAGTAAGTAGCTGGGGTAGCGGAAAGTAGGTGTAGGGAATGTCCTTTGAAGAGACAACGTCTACCGAAATAGAAGCACTCGAGTACACATATGGAACCTCGTTTCGCGTGCTCTCTTCGGATCCTCTAAACGTTTCAGTAGCTGTTGAGCCATTCACTGGCGAGGACAACACCAGGATGTATGTTTATGCTGAGCTCTTTATATCCGTAGGCAAGAGGTATCCAGATCAAGTCCCGGAGATCGATCTGCGGAATGCCAAAGGTGACATCTTGATGCCACCTTCCTCAGGCAAAGCTTGACAGAGTAAAGTTGCAGCTGGCCGTGCTGAAGCTGGCATTCATAAAACGAAAGTTTGAACTCTGCATAATATTTTTTGGAGGGCTCGGAGATGCGAGGGTGGCAGAGCTGCTCAGCAGATTGCGCCAAGAGGCAGAAGAGTCGGTGGGCAACATGGTGCTTGGACTTCTTATCGAGACAGCCAGGGATGTGCTGACAGGCATGAACAGTCCAGAGGATGACTGCATATTCTGCATGAACAGCCTGTCGGATGAAGCCAGCACACCAGGCAGCCAAGAGCTGATCAAGCTTCCCTGCTACCACTGCTTCCATCTGTAAGACCCTGCTCCATATCACCCGCCCTTGGCCTTGATCATGCGCATGCACTTAGCCTTTCTGCAGCGGCAAAGGGTGACATACCGTGTGGCCTATGCAGTGATTGCTTTGCAAGATGGTGGAGATGGGAGCAGCGGTCTTTGCACACCAAGCGCAAGCGCATCATAGAGGAGCTCAGCGCCGCAGCAGGTCCCAAGTTGCACAGCTCTGGCCTGATCCCAACCGATCAGGGCCTCTTCACAATCCTCTGCCCATCCTGCAGGTGTGCCCTATACATGTCTGGCTGATTGGCCATTCCCATGTCTGTTCCAAGAGTACATGGACAATCAGCTTGGCAAGACTTGGTAACACAGAGGCCTCTGCTAAATTTGATATGGTGCAATCAGGGCGAAAGTGACTCCAGAGGACCTCGCCCATGTGATGCCACAGTTGATGCCGCGCAAGGGGACTGCAGAGGCTGAAGCACTCAGCTCTGAGGAGCACCAGGCTTCCAGCCGCGGTGTGGACCTGCCGGAGGATCAGATGGCGCATCTGCGCCAGATGCAGCAGAGGAATGCTCGCCTGTTTGCCGCACAGAAGCGCAAGGTGCAACCCCATGGCTTGTGGGTCATCCACATGAGCGACAGTGTCCAGGCTTTTCCCGTGCTCCTCTTTTTTGCAACTTTGAGTTTTGTTATTCGCTTTTTCAGGCGGTAATGGCTCACAACCACTGTCTCCGGGGCTTGTGTGTCTCTGCGTGAATCTGCCAGCATTCTGGATGAGCAGTGATCATGCAGATGAGATGTGCTTGTGTGCTGCAGAACGGCATTGTCGAAGACAGCTGGTCTGTATCACTTGGACAGCAGCCGTCACAATCCGCAGACGAGCGCTCTGGTGGCAGCGATCCAGCACAAGATGCGCCGAGTGCAAGCGGCAGGAGGGCCCCAAAGAGCGACACAGGTGGGGCACACCAAGGGCTCCCGGCAGCTGCTGAGGGACGGCAACAGAGGGGGTCCAGGAGGAGGCATGGCGAGGAGAGGTCCGGTGATTTGGGGCTGGAATCAATGGTCAGGCGAAGACAGCAGGGAAAGGGTGGGAGACCACAAGGGCCCAGATCGAGAGAAGCCGAGCAGGGAGTTCGAGATCTCAGCAGGTTGCAGATTGCTGATAATGGGATACAAAGGAGCTGTACTGGTGCAAGGACAGAGTAGACCACTCATTGTGTGAGCTGAAGTGAACGCGGACAAGGAAGCGTGCTGCACAGGCTTACCAGGGCTGCCAGTGATGACCATCGCGGCAGTTCACGTCGCTGCCTGTTATTTAGTTAATGCAGCTAGCTTTTCTGCTTGGGATGGTGGCATCTACGGCTCCTGTTGCTGCAAACTCATGGCTCACCTTACAGAAGTCCAGCAGCGGAACATACATCAGTACAAGAGTGCATGGCAGTCCAGGTGTGAGCCCCAAGCAGTTCAGGATGTCAAATTACATTCCAGCAGCATAGCAGGGAGCTACAAACACCCACATGCACGATAAAATGATATAGAGAGCATCATGATGTCCCAAGCACATTTCCATGCAGCGAAAGAGACATGCGATTGCTCAAGGCACCACTTGCTTTGTATATACCGGTACCCCGCACTCTATCAAGCGTCCAACCTGGCTTGCACGCTAGCTAGACATTTGGTAGCAAAGCTTCAAAAATTTTGGTAGCGCTACCAAATGCTTCTCACAATGCTCAGCGTACACATAAAGTTTATGCCTTCTCCACCCACTAGAAAGGGCTGATTAGATCCCAATGTCTCTTTCTGCTCAGCATTCTTGGAAGTCACATGCTGATCACTAAACCAGAGCAGATCTAGATGATACAGGTGCAAGATGCTCACAGCATTTCTACCCGGTAGAACATGCTATACATGTACATTTGGTGCGGTAGAATCCACAGCAACCACAGGCGGTCCTTCGACGAATTCGAAGATATATCTTCCCTAAGCCCTTTGCAGTTTTGAAAAAAGAAATCCAAGATGTCAATATCTCCCAAAAGAGTCATTCCCCTACATGGGAAAGTCAGTACCCGATTGCTTTTCTACTCTACTGACAATCCTTGGGGTGATCACCCGCCGCACTCAGTAGCATATGCCCTCAGCAGAGGGCCACCTAACTGGCTTGACACTTAAGTGATACCAATGCCACTATCTGTTCTGTGCCACATACCTCCTGCCATCCAGGAGGCCTTGTCGGTGCAGAGGTTCTGACATTAGCAGGCATGCACAAGCAAATATTAATTTCAGGACGATGCCAAAAAAGGGATATTGCAAGTGCATGGACCACTGATCTCATCCGCCTTGCACAACCATATGCCCCGAGATGCACAGAGCAACAAATTGAACAGCAAATCCATCACCTCGACATTGTGATCAACACCTGGCACACCAAGTTCATTGCCCTTGGCCCCTTATGATACATGTCCTCTTCAATGCTGCACGACAACTATGCGCAATCACTCAAGAGCCCAACAGCCCTCGAGCATGGCATCCTTCAGGAGAAAAGCGCAGCATGTTCCCAAATCTCACACACTGAGACTGCTAATGCTTCTGTTGCCCCAGGCATGCAATGGAGCAACAGGAGGAGTCTCTGTGTCCCTACAAGATGCCTGTGAGAGGGCACCTTGAACGAGAATGGACAAATGTAATGTATTCTGCAGGTTCATATGCTGAAAAAAAAGGTAAGTCATTTGCTGTGTATACACCAGCACAACCTAATCTATGCCATGGCACCAAGTGAACCTGACCAACCGGCCCATGATAAGCGACTCTACTGCTGTGGTCCCCAGCTGTCATTCAGATCAAAGGAAACAAAAGGCCCGAGGGCAATGTAAAAAGATGATGGCTTCCTAATCAAGGATCTCAGGGGTCTGGGGGAACCCATCTGCCCCAAATGTACATGGGGACGATTTGTACTTCTGCAGCGCTGACTTCGTCTGGGCCTTTATAAGATCGCTGTTGACCCCAGTCGGCGGCAAAGTGTTGCCCAGTCGGAAGGGCTTCGTTCTTTGCGCAAAGACACTGCTGTCAAACGTGTCCTCCTCAGATGGCGCCTCCTGTGCGCCTGTCCCACGCCACACAATAGGTTGCACCTACCACGATGCAATGGTCGTCCTGTATACCTCTAGGCACTGCTGCGCATGCATGGATGCATATGACACGCACAGGGACTGTGCAGGTGCGACAGCACTGAGCTCTACTAATGCTTCAAAGCATCTATTTGAGGGTGGAGCGAGCTCGCAGCAGGTAAGCAGGTGCTTAAACTATCAGTGTTCAGGGGGGACATAAATACACACCTATGGCACGGAGCACCACAATCTCCATCTCCATGCTGGCGAGCAACTTGCGGTCATCCGTGCAGCGCTCGTACTTCTGGAGGTATTGCCGCACATGCCAAGGGATGTCCAGCGTCGTCTCCGAATGCAGTGAGTCCATATCTGCACATTTGCACATCCCTCGGTCCCATGCAGAACACCTCAAACTCATACATGACAGTCTTATGGCTCAATGATGGAGTGTTCTATCAGCGAAATTTGCATGCATGACTTTACCTTGCTTCAGCTCCCCTTCTTCTTCTACCACAGATGAGCATGCACTGTGGCTTTGCAAACTCTCAAGACTGAAGCTTGCATTGGTGCAAGAGCGGCAGGGGCATGGCTGAATGCACTCACTGACTCCAAGACGCTGGGAGAGACGGGTGGTTATGCCTTGCAGGCCCTCTGAGTCATCCAGGGCCTGCATGTAGCGCCGCAGCAGCCCCTTCCGGATCTCGGTTTTGGCCAAAATCACCCTCTGCAGCAAGTCGTCTGGGCTCACTCCCTGCGCTCATAACTGTGTCTTCAGTGCTATGTATCCATTGCTGACTCAATTGCCCCAGTCTGCATCTCCACTACGGACTTCAGACTCTGACATTGACCACGCTCTTCACAACTTTAAAGCATGCCAGATCCGCAGTGTTCAGTGCAGCATGCGCTCTGCAAATTGGGCAAAACATGCAAGTCAGGGAGTCAGGGTGCACCTGGCAAAGTTCAGGCAGGACTCTCATGAGAGCCTTCAGACTGTCGGCCTTGCCTGAAGCATATGCGGCCAATCTACTGAGCAGGAGCGGGGTCAATTTGTTCTCTGACATGTGCAGCTGTAGCCCCTGCAACAGAGCATGCACAGCTGCCTTCATCTTGGGATCTTAGGGCTGCACACGTGAGGAGCAGCAGGAACAATCTCCCAAGCGATATATGCCACCATAGATGCGCTCTTACCGTGTACCAGATGTGCTTCACCAACAGTTCGCCTGCCATGCGGCAGTCGGCTCCCCGCTGGATGCCGGACGCGAGCACATTGTCAAAGTATGCAGAGGCTGCAGGGTCAGACATCAGTGCGAATGCCTCCACAGGATTCACCCCAGCGTCCACATAATCTTGGTAGTGGCTCGTCAACAGCGGCCTGTCCTGGCCGGCCTGCCGCATTGCATATGTTATAATTCGTTCTTGTCATGCGGCAGCGACAACTTTGCCTCGAGCTTTCTTGAGCTCGGTCTCAAAGCGTGACAATCGGGTTCAGCCACCTACCGTGGGGCTCTGCAACTGGGGTGCACTGTGCTGCCTGGGAGTTGACGCACTGTGTTCCCCCAAATTACCCCTCGTGTGCAGGATCAACGCCTCCAAGACGGGACGTATGAACGCGAACTCCTTCGCCACTTTGTGGACATCTCTCAAGGCATCAGAGCAAGCCTTTGGGTCGTCTCCACGGGCAGCTTCGCTTAGCCTCTCGAATTGTGAAGACACTCTGCAGTGTCCATGCTTTCGCTATACTTGACAGGGGTTTGCTCCGAGCTGTGAACTCTGAGAAGACGTTTGGGACGTTGGGCGCCCAGTGCGTCCCAGTCATGAACCATACATTGACCTAATACACTGTAAGATAACAACACAGCAAGTCAAACAACAGAAATTCAAGAGAGGGTTTCTTTGAACAGACGTTACCGTTCAAGCGTGTTCAGGAATCTTGCCATCTCGTTGTCGGCAACTTTTGTACGACGCCTTATCTCGGGCAAGATAGAAGTGGTCCTCCTACGAAGTCTTGATAGTTGACGTCTTCAGAGCTAGCGCAAGTATCCTCCGGGTGCACAACCCCGCTGAGCGGCCAAGCCTTTTCCTGCTGTTCTTCAAACGCGGCGAAACTTTGTGCGCGGGCACACTCCTCGGACGTACTGTCAGCGAGGCGTCAAGGACTATGTCGCAGGATGAGTATGGGATTAAGTTAGGAATTAACTTTTGGTTGTTTATTGCAGGCAAGGCGCACGATTAACGTCCCGCGCCACCCACACAAGCTCAACATTGCTCACTACTGTGAGCCCTACAGTACGACAAGTACTTAGGAGTCTTTGTCTTCCCCTGCGCCCAACGGGATAATAGGGGTCTCCAATATGTCCCTTTTCGACATCAGAGCACACGGACAAGCAAAACGAGACGAGGTACGATTGACGACGAAATCTTGATTGCGCAACAGGACGTCGTCAATGACTGTGTGCTGACGTTTTCGTGACGCCCAAAATATCAGGGGAATTGCAGGGGTTAATCAGGGTTAAACAGTTCATCGCCAGGTTATCCGCAATGCTATACAATTTGCAACTTTCTCCTTCAAAGTTTGTGCGTGGCCTACTTTGTGAAAGCATAAGTATATCAGTTGTTCTTTCCGATCGTGTTAAAAACTGCTTTCGAACATTTTCAAGAGCTAGGCATCAACCTATTTATCGATGTTGCCTTACGCGGGACATATCATGTTATCAATTGACTTCTAAGCACATACTAAACTGCTTTGAATGTACACGCCTGACTGCGAGGACGAGTCTCCGACACAATGCTGTTCTCAGGCTTGACTCAGCACTGGTGCATGTCTCCATCAGGTGCATTCTGGCCCAAGTGGGGCACAGCGATGCAACCAAAAGCATCGTTGAGACTTTTTGCCAGTGCCTCATCAGCGGCCAGGCTTGTGGACTGGGTGTCAAGCAGTGGTGGCACGGTGTCCCCGGCTGTGAATGTATCCCTACCAGACTCCATCATGGGAGCCGGCTTGAAGGCATCGAAGGTGCATGCACATGTCTCAGAGTGTCAGGATCCATCTGAACTTGTTTGCATCATGGCGAATGCTGAGAGGCATGCATGCATACATGCAGTCCGGCCATGATGATGTCCCATGCATGCATGCAGGCATGCAGAACAGGTGAGCTCCTGGTGTCCCTGCCAAGGTCCTGCCAGCTCTCCTATGATGGCAGCACGGAGCCTAACCTGCTCCAGCTGATATCCAAGGTCCCTGAGGAGCTTTGGGGTGCCAAATTGGCTCTGCGGGTGATTTTACCATTCCACATTACTACATGTACCAGCTAGTGTTTTTGACATGCCAGAAACTATGCTGGCTGTCGCCCCTGCTATGTTGACTTGCTGCGACCCTATATCATCTGCCTTGCTTGGGTACCAATGGTTTTTGCTGTGACCACATATCATCAGCCATGCCTTGCTACCAATGCTTTTTGCTTGCTTGGGTACCAATGGTTTTTGCTGTGACCACATATCATCAGCCATGCCTTGCTACCAATGCTTTTTGCTTGCTTGGGTACCAATGGGTTCTACTTGGATGACACTCCATGCAGGTGCTTAAGGAAAGGATACTAGGCCCAGATAGCTCCTTTCAGTACTACATTGACAACCTGCCGATGGGTGTTCCGGGCATCCCCATGTTCTTCTCCCCAGATGCCATTAGAGCGCTCGAGCAATACCCGCCCCTCAGGTGTTCCCTTGGTGCCACCTGTTGTGTCGAGCATCACATGCCCCTTGTGTTGGAGGCCCATAGTGCAAATGGGCTCAACCATTGTGGGGTGGCTGTCATCAATTCTCTGTCCTGCGTGAAGAACTAGCTCTTCATGACGATTGGCATCCAGATGAAAGCATGCTTGTGCGCGTGTATGTTTCATTGACGTATAAGATCTTGCTGTGTGGCAGTGAGCAAGTCAAAAAGCGCTGCCGGTGGCTGCTGTCCTTTTCTTCAGAGCACCTGTCCGCCTTGCCGGGCTCCCCAGCTGACCCTTTCAAAGGCACCCCAGTGGACGCCAACATTCTGGGTGCGCGCGCCCTGAATCCTAATCTTCTAACTGGCAGGTCTGTCACAGAAAACACCCACCTACTGTACGCAGCTGGCACACCAGCGGCACAGGCAGAACTTCAAACGGACAGCTTGTTTTACAGCTGTGCTAGCCCCAGTTTTGAACTGCATCTTCCAAGGGGTGCGAGATGTTCCTGATGTGCATCAATTTCAGCCGGATGTAGAGATGGTGGCCTGCCTTTTGCAAGCCAAGATAACGCATCAAGTCGTATGGTGATAGGCAGTGAGGCCACTGTGCAGTGCAGGCTGGGCGCTGGCGATGACAACGTCAAGGGCGTTCCGGGTGCGCGGCCCACAGCACCCGGCTGCGCTGCTGCCCCTCATCGACATGAGCAACCACAGCTTCTCCCCCAACTGCGAGGCGAGCCACCTATGCACTCACTTTTCTAGACTTCTGTTCGGTGCTGTAGATATGGCGGCAAACAGTACCCTACCAGAAACAGTTGGGGCTCTCACACCCAACCCACGATCAAAAGATCAGTGGAAGAGCGCAGTGTAGAACCGCCTGCAACCATCATTAAGTGTACTTGATTGTATGGGACTGCGCTTCGAGGCCTTTGTTGGGGCAGATTGGCGGGTTTCCAGGGAGATTGGCGTTGTAGGTCAAGCCTGGACCGGCGGGCTCGGTGGAAATGGTGGCCGCCAGAGATATCAGCCAGGACGAGGATCTTCTACTCAGCTATGGCGCCCTGGACAATACCTTCCTCCTTTTGGACTATGGTGCTCTGCCTTGCCTGGATGCCGGACAGCACCTTTTCATGCCAAGTCTGAGAGAAGGATGGGCATTGTCGAAACTTGCAGTGTGTTGGCGCGAGTTTTCAGTTGATGTTATTGGAATGTTTCAGGTATGCGAATTTTGCAAGATGCAGGAAGCTCAGTATAGTGCCCACAAAAATTTTGATGCACGTTCTGCCAACATGAGCTATTAAGAGAGCCTGGCAAAATGGAGAAACATGGCCTGCTCGCAGGTTTCATAGTGCCAGGCAACCAGTACGACACTGTGCTCATCCGCTACGACCCCATCATGTTTGAGGTGTGCAACATCCATCACTTGCCTTGACAATAACTCATTCACAGGGCCCTGGACAGTTCAACCAGAGAGTCCAAAATAAATAAATATGGAGTTTGACTGCTGAAAGAGGGGTCGGGGAGTTGCTCACAGGCAGGGCAGCTGCTGGCACAAGGACAAGGAGCTCCACCAGACGAGGCACCCGATCTGGGTTCTGCTGCCTACCAGCAGCAGCTTCTCACAGAAATGCAGCTGCTTGGCCCCAAGGTCGGGGCCACTTCTCTTTCCTCCACGCTTTCAGTTCTGCCTGTCTCATTCCGAGGCGCCCCTTATCGTGACGTTGAAGCACAAATGTGGCCACTAGATGTCACAAGATTCTGCTGTGTTGTTAGCATGCTATCCACTGAGGCAGTGTTCTTTTACATCCATTAAGTGCAAGCCTGCTACCGTTTCATGCAGCCCTGCCTCAATGTTTATCTGATGGCTTCCCTGCGTGACAAATCTTGAACGACTCCTAGAACAGCAATGGTGTGGGGGAGACCAGGCAGATCTGGAGCTGGCGTTCGGGCGTAGCCTGCAGCGGTGCAGCCCGCGGCTGCTGGCGGTGGCGCGCCTGTTCACGACGGCCAGCGCGGCCGAAGTGCGCGGCCGCACCGCAGACGACCTGGGCGCATGGGACCAGCCCCTCTCCCTCATCAATGAGGTGGCGCTCTTTCCTGAGCATGATAATTCAGCTCCACCCTTTCCGGCACAATAATGACCATGATTCTGCTGGGCATGGGTTACAAGGTGTCAGAGAAGGCTTACAATGGACAGGCTATTACGAGAAACTATACGAGCGCTCAACTGGAGTATCAATGAGTATCAAGATGTTTTTACTGCGCATTCTGTTGGCATGTTGGGGGCAGCTGCTTTCCCAGCTGTCTTCATGCACTGCATGTGTGGGACCCCATTTGCTTGCTCTAATGGTGCTAGCCAAACGTTTCATTTTGCAGAGTTTCAAGCAAGGAGCATGCTGGCATGCGCGCAGGTGAAGGCGCTGCGGATGGTGGCAGGCGTGGCAGCGATGCTGCTGACGCGGTTCCCCACAACGCTGGAGCAGGACCGGCGCGCTCTGGAGGGCCCCGGGGATCTGGCTCCGGATGTACGCGCGGCCGTGCAATTTCGCGCCGAAAAGAAGGTCGTTCTGAGCGAGGTGCTGCAGGACATAGCGCATCGCATCAGGGTGCGCCCATTTGTTGAATATAGATGTCAGAATCACAGACTTACTGAAAGAGAAGTGCTAAGCAAACTGTTTCTCTGTCGGCTGCAATCTGTGCAAAGGCAGGGACCTTATAGGCCTTCTTGGCTTTCATGTAGCACACCCTCTGCCTGCCTTGTGGACATGCATGTGCGCTAGTCCATGGAATGAGTCATGATGATGATTTTTGGCTCAGTGATGTCACAGCAAGTCTGTGCTCGGTGCAGGGGTTGGCTTCCCAGAAGCTGCCACAAGGCGCTGCTGAGGCATACAGGGAATCAATGGCTCAGGGATGCGGCGGCCAGAAAAGGAACCATTCCACATCCAGCCAAAAAGCAAAGATGCGAAGAGGCAGGGGTTTTGGGTAGACGTGGTCTGCTGTTGGTTCTGTAAGCCTAGACCTCCGAGATATCCTGCAAAGTCTTGGTTAGGTTGCATGATAGGTGCTGCCAGCTATGATTTATATGGGCCAGGATCCAATCTGCTGTTTGCCACGGGACGATATTATAACATTTGTCAGAGTTTTCTGACTGGAGTTATTTTCACAGTCTGATTGTGGCGTAAAATTCGAATTTTGGACCAGCCGGGAAGCAAAGATGCGGTATGGCAGAGGGGAGGCTAGGATTTGCTGAGTCTGCAGAGCAGAGAAACTATTTCTATGAGGACATGGTGGTTTATGTACCCCATTGTCCTGATGCTATTGTGTTTTGGACAGTCAGTCCAATGTTGTATCGCTTAACAATCGCAAGATTGCACAAATCATCGGAGATATTGATGTTGAATGTTATAGTATCAAGTCTACTATGCAATAATGTGGCCAAGCATTTGGGCACTGAAGTCCCATGATGCCCACTGACTGTGCATGTCTCAGTTCAAGCCATTTATCCTCACTCGCCCAAGTGGGTCATAACCTGCAGACCGGCCCAAAATGGATTTTATCAACAAGAGGGTGGGCTCCCCGTACGGGTTCCCATGATGGGCATGAATGTCCAGGCAAGTTCCAACGCGTTGAGAACTCAAATCCAATAGTACAAAATGATCTGGTGCCCATAGCTAACGTCTGTCCTAGGTACGATCAGTTCTTGTGGGGGTCCTGTGTGTTTTGGAGATCAGTATAATCCTGACATTCTGTGTGCTGCCATTTGCTCACACCCATCTACCTCCGCTGGTAGACATTCGCCTGCTGGGTGCTATTGAAACCTTGCTGGTCTGCCTGCTCTGTACGCTGCCGATGCTTGAGGTGGTGCGACGGCTGCTGTCACTCACAGCTGCCCTGCTTGAGGCCGCACCTGAAACCTGGAAAGCACGCCATACATTGTCAGCAACCCCCTGCCTTGTAGCCACACATGACTCCCTCCAAAATTACCAAGAGTGGGAAAGGCAGGTCACATGTGCTTCAGCATGCTGTGTATGAGTCTTCAAGCATGCGCAAATTTTCTAGAGGTTGCACTGGATCTGAGCTGCCCGGCTTGGATGCACGGACTGATATATTTCCTGCCCACCAGCCTTCCGAGATTGACATCCGCAAAGAGCCCCATATGTGGAGCACGCTTGTCATTGTGTCCTTGACACAGTCAGCCAGGGGGTACAGGGCCCCTTGTTGCAGGGTCCAGAGGTATTATCAATTGAGTGCAATATGGCGCACACCCTGCTGAGAGAGAGGCTGCGTTTGGTGCTCAGGGCTTCCTGTGCGGCGCTGGGCTGCGGCTGCGCGCCGGCCGCGGAGACCGAGCGCACGAGGGGCGGTCGGCCGGAGGCGCCCGGTACGCCATAATCCCTCGCCGACATTGGCCTGTACACGCACATACTGGCACCCCTTGCATGATGCTCTGAAGTGGGAAATGCTCACAGGTAAGACCGTCAATAAGCCTCAGGACCAATACCTGCTGAGCAGCTCAGAGGAGCTTTTGGCAGTGAACATTTCCTGGTTCCATACATCCCCTGCAATGACCCACCAGTTGGTCCGGCTTTGCTCTGCAGGACCAGCTGGGATACCCTTCTGTAGGAGAGGCAGTGAGACACGGTGCGTATCTTGTTTTTGCGCATGTGTTCGCACCTTGGGATGCCAGAGGAGGACTCCCGCCGGGGAGTAGTCGAGCCGCGGTGGGTGACGGACCCGCGCGCCGCTGCACCGTCTGCCGGCCGCAAATTTGACATCGTTGGTGCCGCGGCCGCCTTCAGCCTCGGGTTTGCTGGCGACAGGCTGGGGATGCGCGAGTGGACCTGCACAACACGCTGTCCCCTGTGAGAGTCCCCAGCACCTTCGGCGTGCAGAGATTTCCCCACAAGCTTTCTTCCTACAAGGAGAGCCACATTGGTGGTGATAACAATCTCTTGATGTCCGCTGCTGCAGGGGTTGGCATGAGTCAGGCAAGGCGCAAACAGGCGGCGGTGCTGGGAGTGCACCTTAGGGTCGGAGGGAGAGGGGGAGGCGGAAGGGGTGCGAAGGCGCGAGAAGTCGAGTGCGAGGCAGCCGGCCGCCAGCCTGCCATGGCTGGGGAGCGGTGGCGTGCTGCCAAACGACGAGGATGCCGCCGCAGATGCTGCGCCCTCATTGTGCTGTGACGCCGCCATGGCCGCCTGCTCATGCACCCATGCCTCTTAGCACATCCGCACCAGCCAACAGGCATCCGCACGAGACACAACCTGTAAGTACTCAGCATCTGGGGCTACTGGGCTGCGACCCTCATGCTATACACCAGGTTGGATGATGCAGCATGCGGGTGATGACTTTACGGAGAAGCACCCGGAGTTCAGCAAGCTCGCGCTCGGTGGCTTCCCGGGCCGCGCGCTCGGCCTCCAGCTCCTGCTGCAACGATTCTGCCTCCACGGCGTATCGCTCCACCTGCCATCCCCCATGTCCACCCTCAGCACTTGGGACACAATTAGTGATACCTGGAGGCCCGAATGTCCAGTGCTGACAGCTCTGAACAGTGGGAGAGACATACTAACAGAATCCGAACAGTATTTTCCTGAAAGCACCCAATTCGGAAGTTTAAGGTCCTCACGCTTCAACCACATTTGCTGGAACCTCCTGAATGAGCGCATTCCTTAGGAAGTCTGACAGGCACAGCAGCTAGGCAGAGGTAGATTGTGGGGGTGGGATGGATGGGGTGGACCTCGCGGGCGGCGCGTTCGGCTTCGCGCTCCTGGCGGCGGGCGGCCTCCTTGGCCTCAAAGATGGCGCCCGACTCCACGTTCTTCTTGGCCGCGCCCAGCGAGATCTCGCTCACGCGCGACCCAAAGCCCAGCGTGCTCACGCTCTCCCCATAGCTGGACTCCTGCGCATGCCCAAGACAACAACATTTCAAAAAAGCCTCCTACATGACAGCGCCCAGCACGCTGCATGCTAAAATGACTAACAGTGTTGCAATGCCATCGTAAACCACACCTACATGACAGCATGTGGCATAGTGCATTCCATGGTAAGAAAGACCTTGCTGATCTACAGAGCTCGCCTCAACGCCAATTCAAGGTTGACAGTTGCAATTACATGCAGGGAAGAGCACTGGAAGGAGAGGAAGTGGAGGGCGTGCCTCGGGCGCAATGTGGATGAACATCATGGCCTTGGCCTGGCCGCAGAGGCTGTCTTGGAGCAGCTGCGTGAGCTTGGAGTTGCGGAAGGGCACGTGCTTGGCGTCGCGCGCGGCCAGCGCGGCCATGACGTCCCCCAGCGCGGAGAGGCTGCGGTTGATGTGCTTGGCCTCCTCCAGCCGCTCCCCTGTCGCCTCGCTCTTCCCCACCCGCTCACTGCCTGTAATTTTTATAAAAAATATATAAGGGTATAGGTGAAGGGGTTTCTTAGGGTTAGGTGCTGGCTGCCGCCGCTACCATGAGCATGCACATGGACGCACTCCCATTTGAGATGTGTGACGAAGCAAGGGGTAAGGCCTCCTTGCCCTGTTCACTGTGCCAGACCCTGCACTGTAGGCAATGTCATCGCCGCTGGGAGTTTTTGAGGTGGTGAGCCAACAAAGAATAACCTGTCTGAGACTGTTCCAACCTCTGTAAGTTGCAGCCATTGCCAGGTGGATGAGAAGTTCACATTGGTGCTATTCCTGCACAGGCCCCCACAACCAGCGGCCAAGCCCCCGGCCAGGCCCCCGGTCAGACCCCCACGCAGGCTCCCGGGGTGAGGCAGCATTGAGGGGGGGAGGACCGCGCACCGGCGAGGTCGATGAGGTGGAGGCAGCCGTGGGTGCGCTGGCCGGTGACATGGGAGATGCCGTCCACGATGACGGTGAGCACCGAGTGGGAGCGGCTGCTGCGCTCGTTCATCTTGGTCTCCGCGACCGCGCGGTTGCGCGCGCCGACCTCCATCACGTGCAGCACCTCCTCCCTGCTGCCCACGTCCACCTGCCGCCACATGCCAACAGCAATTCTCATCGCCTGCCCTTCCCCATGCCCGCGCCCATGCTAGCCATGCACAAACTTGCCGCCGTGCAACACCCAAAGGCTCCACAAGAACACCGACCGTAGCCGCGCCAGACCAGCTGCACGTGCCATGCACCAAATCGCAGCACGAGGGACTACACCCAGCCTCTTGTGATGTGGGGCTGAGACTGGTGGTTGGTTTGTACACTGGGCTCGTGAGGTATACCATATCCAGTTGAGAATATTTAGGGTTTAGGGGTCTTAAGGGGCTCAAAGAGGGTTTGCATGCGCGGTGGTGTGTGGCGGCGGCCGCGCACCTGGATGGCTTCGGGGACGTTGAGGCCTGAGCGCTCGGTGTTGCGGATGTCCAGGCGCTTGCCGGAGCGGCTGGTGTCCAGCAGGTCGCGCAGCTGCTCGTTGTAGATCTCCAACAGCTGCACCCGCACGCTGTATTCCGCCTGCAGCCCGTAATCCACTCTGTTATTTGTCTGACAGCCTTCCTCTTGCGACATATCTCGCAGCATAGGGTGATCTCTAGCCGAGTCACAGTCAGCATCACTCTTTCCACTTCAGAGCAGATCTCAGAAAGCGAGTTGGTCTGCATGTTGCTGGCCACAGAGTCAAGCACCACAGGATGCGAATGTGAGCACTGTATGCCCTTTTCAGAGCCTCTCATGGCACCAAGATCTGCAATGCTGCGCATCAGACTGTGACACCTTGTGACCTCGCACTGCCGCTTGGAACAGAATAAGGAATAACATGCAAGCCAAGCACTCAGCACAGTACCCAAGGCCTATAAGGCGTACAAGTCAGCTGTTTCTCTGCAGAATGAGGTGTGTGATGGGGGAGATTACAAGATTCGCCCACTGACACTTGCTCTCCCAGCAACAAATTTTGCTTGTGGGGGCCGTGTGCAAATGCGGTCAGAATTTTACCTCGCCGCGGCGCTGCTCATTGATGGCAAAGAGGTCGTCGAGGGCGCGGTAGTTGATGCCGCGGCCTTCGTAGTCCTCCACGTTGCTGCCCGCCATCGTGTGCGTCTTGCCGCTGCCCGTCTGCCCGTATGCAAATATGCACACATTGTAGCCTGCAGCGCCACATCAGCAGCGCCACATCAGACATGCCCCACTCAATAACGCCATGATGCCAACGCGAGGGAAACAAGAAACAAAAGAGACGCTGCACAGGCCGTGGTCTTGTCATGAGGCCCATCATGCATGCAGGTTTGCTGTGGCTGTAAATGACATTCCTCTAATTGAAGCATTGGCAGCAGAGGCCTTGAAGGCATTGCTCATGCTGGGGTGTGAAGACCTTGGTGATTGGTTTTTGAGTTATGACATAAATTGTCAGTGAGAGAATTTGCTGAGTCACCGTCGAGGACGGAGCGTATGAGGGCCTTGGTGTCCTCATAGACCTCCTCCTGCGTGCTGTCGCTGCCGAAGACCTTGTCAAACTTGTAGAGCTTGCGCTGGCCGCCCCTTGGGTTGTACACCGCCAGCTCCCCCTCCTCGCCAATCTCGCTGCAGCCTGCTCAAACAGGACACCTCCATCACCCTCTTTAGTTCCACAGTCTGCAAATTTGGGATGAACTTGTGTGCCTGTTGTTGTCCGTCAGGAAACAGAACCAAGGAGACATGTTCACGACAGATTGGGCATCCCAATTCTTTTTCTGGGCCTGATGATTTGGAGGTGTCAGATGCTCGGGTGCAGCTGCTATGCATGGTGCTGAAGCCTCTGGCCAATTGCCCTTGACTGTCTTGCCACAAGCAGGCACGCTGACACCCCGATGTGAACCCACACTCGGCTATTGCGTCCTGTTCTCAATGCTTACAGTCAGCCAGGGGACACTCGCATCCAGATGCAGAGTTACAGAGCTATCAAGCATGTATGAGGGTGAGGTCTGAAAAAGGAAATTAAGAGGAGCAGGTGCGCACCTGCAGAGGAGTCCCCTGTGACACCGAGCGGGCGGACGCGGCAGAAGACGCGGATGTTGCCCTTGAGGTCCTGCACCTCGTTGTACAGCCGGTAGTTCTCCTCCACCGTCGCCCTGTACTTCGCCTCAATGGCTGCCAAGTGATCAACCTGTGCTCGCCACACCACACACCCTCAACCACCTGTCCCACCGCCTCTCTCTGCACCTTTCCATGCTTTCTGAGAGATCCGGACTTGGTTGTTGTAGACGTATGTTGGGATTGGCGACATGATGCAGGCTGCCTGATGCACAGGACCTCATGGGCCACTATACATCGCCACAGTGCGTCCAAGGGCCACATCTGATCAACCATGGGTGGCTCTCAAACTGTGCACAAAGGTATTGACTGGCACACGGTTCCAATGGCAGCGTGTCAACCAGCTTCATGGTTACACAGCCAGTGCAGGATCATGTTAACCTGCATGTCTGAGATGCAGAGTACTACAACTTTGCCGAAGCATTAGGGCGGCAGAGCTGCACCTGGTCTTTCATCTCCTCCCACTGGGCGCGCATGGCATCGCACTCGGCCTCGCGCGCCTGCACCTGCGCCCACTGCTGCTCCTGGGCCTCGCGCAGGCGCTGCTCCTGCGCCTCTAGATGCGCCTCCCACTCTGCTTCCCGCGCCCTCATCGCCTCCAGCTCTTCCCGCTCCTCATCTGTCATGCCTGCACTCCCAAGAAAAAGAATCGATCAGATGTATGTTCACGATTGTTTGGCTCAGATGTAATTTGCTGAGCCAGACAATGCCTTGTGCTTTGTTCTACTTGTCATGCACATCTCATGCTGAATGGCCCTGTCATCACCGCCCAAGATTAAGCGATTTTCTGCGATTGTCTTCTTCTCACGTCAGGAGCATGCCTGTCGACCCCAGAAGCCTGGCTTCCTTCCCAACCCAAGAGGATATGCCTGTTGACGCTTGACGACAACAGATTGTCATTCTAGCCATGGCAGGCGCTGAGTGACCGCGAAGAGTCTGCGCACAGGCCGCTGCAACAGGAAGTGCCCCCTACCACAGGAGAGGCTGTTGTAGGGGCAGGCCTTTCAAGACATGCAGCGCAGGAACCTTGCAGTTCCAGGTGTGCATAGCTTCCCAGCTCCAAGTGTCATTTCTGCCCAAGGTCAAGCAGAACACAGACACAGGGAGCTGAGCAGCCCCAGCTGGTGTCACCCCAATGATCTTATGCGTGCCTTTTTCCTAGGCTACAATTGGGTCGGCACTCATATGGGCGGCAGACTGGCTGCATGCAACTCAGTTGCAGATGGTGCAGGCATGTTGCATTTTAAAGTTCGGACCTGCATGCGGCTCGGGCGCGGGCAGCATGCGTGAGGTGTCGGCCAGCGCGGCTTCGGCGCCCTGCAGCCGCGCGTGCAGCTCGGCCACCTGCACCTGCGCTTCCTTCACCTCGCGATCCTTCATCAGCAGTCGCTTCTCATACTCCTGCGTGCAGCAACCAACCAGCACCGCACCCATCAAATTGCCTGTTCAGAAGCTGCTACAAGGGGCTTGTCTGACATCCAGCATGATCTCAATGATGACTTCCTCACTATCTTGACCGCTGCTTCTCACCCCGCCTCAGCAGAGCCCCAAGACAGATGAAGTTATGTGTCGCCTAACATAACCTGTGAGAGGTGTGTTGATAAAGTGTCTTACCTGAGTCAAGCTGCCGAGCACGGTCTCCAGAACGGGCCCCACTGCTTCCAGCGCTGTGTCCGGCGACCCCAGATTACCCAGATTGCCCCCAAACCTGCATCATCAGCCCTTATATCCATACAAGGGGCTTTTGTAAATGCAAGTTTGGAAATTTTGGAAGTGTCAAGCATGCTCCCCTTCTGATTTGCATCCTTCAACAGGGGCGGGTTTGGAGGCATGTCTTCTCGGGGCAACACCTGGATGGAGCAGCCGTGGAGTGCTGGGGCGTGCACATGCTGTCGCACATGCGCTCGCGCATCATGGAGGTGCACTGCTGCATCAGCTTGGTGACGCCCTGCGCTACAGCCAACCCCTGCGCTGGCGGCTTGGCCGCTCCGCTTCCCGCACCGCCCCCGAAGAAATGCTGCACAGCCAGCACCAGGACTTGAAGAAGGCCGTGGGCGGCAAATCGATCAAGGTATTGAGAGCTCACGAGTCTATGCAAGCATTGTCCGGAAACTGCATGTTGAGTATGCACTCACTCATTTTGCGGCAATGAAAGCTCTGGAGAGCCAGCCGGAACAAACCCATCTGGGGCTGAGACTGACACCCGCACTGATTCCTTTGAATGACTGCCCATAATACTGCGGGTTGTGGTACCTGCTGCACAGCCTGGTAATTGATCTCTGGGGTGGCCGCGCCGGGTGTGGACTGGCGAGTGCCCAGCTTGAAGGGCTGATGTCTGCTGACATCCGGCGTGCTCTGCCGTGGCGACAGGATGAATGGCCTCCGGGGGTTCTTGGCATTGTCATCCCGTTCCGTCTCATATATGCGCCGCAGCGTCAGCAAGCACTCCACCACCCGCGGCCTGCATGACATGCAACCCCTTGCCTCAGGACTGCGGCTCGACTGCAGCTCAATCATGGGCAATGAGGGGATGGCTCCAGGCCCCTGCTGTTACTAGCATAATGCACTGAGATGCACTGCATGCTGAGCTTGTGTGTCTGCCTCCATGCTCATTCCTGTGGCGCTGGAGTGGATTGACAGCGTCGCTGCTTTCAGCAGGGGTGTCAGCAATGGTGGGAACACACCTGTCCTCGAGGCCGGTGCTCTCAATGTCCGCAGAAGAAAAGATTGCTGAGGTTGGGAATTCCAGCTTCTGGAGGGTTTCAATGAAGTTGACTGTGTTCTCCTTGGACCGTATGACTTCATCCGTGGTGCTCTTTGTGTCATGGAGCTCATATATCTGCGGTGCAGTGGACAGGTCAAGTCAGGCGATAGTGGCCAGCATGGGCAGCTCAGCCTCTTTTGCCATCATACAGCACAAAAGTGTGACTCAATTGGACTTCAAAACACCCAGAAAAAGATCATTTAGCAAATCAATGATTGAGCAAAAACAGCATTGGGCGTTGTCAGGAGGTGAAAGAGGCACCTTGGGGAAGATGCCTGGCCTTAGCATATTGAGGACCTTGCACAAAACAACCCCGTCTCGAAGAGCACCCCTCAGCGCCGTGTCCGACGAAGTCGGCAGGGCAATGCCAGTCAAGGATTCTACCCATTCTGCTGCTGCTCGCCTGCGTGCTGCCGCCTGAGCAGCTTTGCTTTGACTGCTGGAGGTGACAGGGGATGGCGCAGATGCTTTTCTATGTAATAGCAATGCTTCGCGTGCAAGCTGCGCTTGCTGGGCCCTCTTCTTCTGAGTTGGACTGTGAAGCTGAACATGACCTTCCTCTGCACTCCTTGGAGACTCGACCCCGAACGCAGGTGGTGTATTCTCTTTCTGCATATATCAAGATTAAATTCAACATTGGATCGTGGAGCAAGGCATGCAAAAATATATGTGCATAGCGATGTCTTTAAACTTGCCTTGTAGGGACTGAGTCTTGATTGTGATTTTCTGGGACTGCTGCTTTCTGAGTGCGAACAGTGACTTGGCATGTCCAGCCATTCCGTTGAGCAATCAAGCGGAGGCAGTATATCCTGTTCAAAGTTGCTGGTCATCTTCACATCTAGTTATATACTTCTACGCTCATGAGTATCCCGGCAAGGTATAACGTAGGGAGCAGTCGCAACTTGCTGAGTGCAATCTGTGTGTGAGACATTTGCTTCACGAGCAGGGTTCGGGCAAGGGCAATCCGTACCGGCCATTTTAAAGTGCCGTTGGGCAGGAACGCCCTCAGACAAGTGGACAAGCCAGTCACTGGCCTTCAGTGACCGAGTGAGACCAAACTTTCGACAGCGTCTCAGCCAGAGTCCTACACAAAAACAGGCAATAAGCAAATTGTGGAAAGCACATGCTGCACAACAAGTACAAAACATGCCATGCACGGCATGATCCAGGAGCACAGCTCGGGGCGCAAAGCGCAAAGCTAGCTTGCCACAGCGCAGGCTAGGGCACTGTAGTACTCCTAATTAGGATCAATCAAATTATTTGGCACACACTCCTGGACAGCTGAGGAAGCTCATGTTGTACATAGCACTGTCTAACTGTTTGTACATGGGACTGCCCTGGAGGACTTCAGCGTGCGGCATCCGCAGCCGTATTCTACATACGAGCTCGACTTAAATCTCGCCGGCGTGCATGCAAGCCAGGGAGGCTGCTCATTGCGCTCCACGCCGATGACCGCGTCCCGGCCTGGCCTGCCTTGCATTCTGCCTCCTGCTGACTGCCTTGGCCCTGTCTCCAGTTGCGCCCATCGTCATGCCCCTGCCCACCGGCATGTGCCTCACCGCGCCAGCCGGGTTGGGCCTGCCCTGCCTAGCAGCTCCCGGAGGTGCCACCGGGGCCCGCTGTGCTGGATTCTGCATATTGCCTGCCGCGACGCCATTGCCACTCGCAGGCCGCACAGCGGCAGGATTGTTTGGCGGGCGGGTCACTTTGACTGCACAGGTAGCAATAACATGCATCAAATACCATGCCCATAAGCAAACCCAGTGAAGAGTGTCCAAACCCAGTGTTCAGGAACAGATACCCAATTTTCAAGACTCGTTGAAACATTTGCAGGGTGAAAGGCTGGATCTGCACCTGCACCGTTCTGCAGCAGGTAGCGGTAGCGCTCAGGAAGGTCGCGGAGGGGCTTGATGGGGCGTTTAACGGTGCACTGCTGGCGCATGATGGGCTTGCAGTTCATCATGTTGGCGTCAATCAGCTTCGCCATCTCCTGGTCAATCTGCCTTGTGTGCTTCCCATGCAGCGCATCCCTCTGCCCGTTCACCTGAGCACACAGTTGTTTACTTACTAGCCTCCACTGACATCTGCAGGACATGTCACAGCAGTCTAGTATGTGCATTTGTACCTACCTGAAAGTCAGGCCTAACACATGCCATGCGAAACTCCGCTGTGAAGGCAAGGACCGGAGAGCCAGACAGCATGAAGAATGTGCATGAAACCTTTTGAGACATTGAAGTCGATGGGACCACCAACAGAAGGGTGCACACTCAGGATAGGAAGATAGGTAAAGAAGAAGGACAGGAGCGCTGACACACCAGCTCCTGCAGCTGCACGCGTTCCTCGGCGCTGCGCTCGGCCAGCACGCGCAGCCGCAGCGAGTACCACTCCTCCAGCGAGCGCGCGCGGTTCTCCTCGATCTTGAGCAGCCGCGGCGGGGGCGCGCCTGGCGGCTCGACCGGCCCATTGCCGCGGTCGTCGCGCTTGAACACCTGGAACAGCGCCGAGTCGTACACCGCCTGCCAGCAATCCCGCGGCAGCCCTGCATGTGCGCGCATGCGCCTCCGTGTTGCCACCACGTTTTTTTCGTGCTCATTCGTGCTTACTTTCCCATTGCATGATGATTAGTTGTAACGCAGATATCCCCTCAGCTGAATCCAACTTTGGCTAGGGTACATAATGTTACCACAGTACTCACAAGAGCTTGTTCACAGGCAACAGAAGATGGCATGGACATGCACTGAGGCAGGGGTTAAATAAGAAACAAAATCCCTGTTACACTTCTACTCTCCCTGATCTAGAGAAGCCATGTTCACCTGTGTCAAGCATGTAAGCCTCCACAGGGCGGGGGGAGCCTGCCATGATGTATACCATCTCATCCAAGTCCCCTTTGAGCAGCTCCACCTACACAGGAACACATTTTTGACCACAAACATCTTTTCCCCTCCCTTGATCAATATTTTCAATTTCAAACTAAGTAGACACCTGGAGAAAGAGTGGTGGGACTTCAGAAATGCAAGCCAGCAAGCTCACACCATGGAAAGCATTTTGCGCGGAGGGAAGACAAGATGGGGCTTTGCCAGCAGAGCACAGACACAGCAAGCCAGAGCAGGCAGACTCATCAATCGGCCACATCATCGGCGCAGCGACTTACCTGGTAAGGGTCATTCAGTCGAATTAGGGCGATGCCGCGCAGCTGGTGGGTGGCTGGGTCTTTCAGGACGCGGATTTCGCGCGCGCCCCACTGGTCAAAGGCGCTGCGGATGACCCCCATATTTTCCAGTGCGGGCCCGCCGATGCCCTTCACAAACAGCCAGGACGACTTGAGCGGTGGCGGTGGTGGCGCCTGGTCGGCAGACGCCTCCTCTGCGCCCACCTCCTGCACCCCACCCAGCACTCAAGTGACACTTCTTGGTGCACCAGGGGCTTTCTGGGTTCCTGGCGAATCCTGGATCCTGGAATCCTGGGAAGGAATCCTGGGGCATGGGTGGAAAGCAAAGCGAAATGAAGTGTACACGGATGAATCTGCCCATGGACGTCTTGATACCACTGTGATTGGCAACCGTGCTACGCTCCTTTCCTGAGTCGCTGCCTCTCGTACACGGGTCAGCAAGGATTATTTGCAGCCAGGTCAGCACCATGACCAGATGCGCCAGAGCACCCCAGCACTCTTGTTCAGCCATTGCAGACAGGAACCGGGCAACGCACAATCTGCAGTGTCTGCTGAAGGTTCAATGGCCACAGTGGAATTCAATGCAGCGCAAAGGAAAGAATACATCGTAGAGGGCGACAGGTCATGTCTGGGTTTTTGGGTGCTGAGCCACCTTCTGGTAGGCACGCATGACTTCCGCCAAGTCCGTGGCGCGCGCCTCACGCTGCAGCCGCTTGGCGTCCGCCAGTGAACGCTGCAGCTGGCGCCACCTCAGCGCCGGCTCAAACTCAATGCTGTTCGGCTGCGCAAAATGGGGCGCCACGAATATCTGCACGGATGAACACACCTCCAGATTGGAATACACTCCGCTATTTAGCATGTGAGCCCCAAGAAGATCTCAACACGCCACACAGTTGCACAGGACTCCTATCTCATGTCCCAGAGATGAAGAGGTTTGGGATCTGACCCCTTTGGGGAAGCCGTGGTTCACATGCTTCCGGAATTCTTCGCTGCTCTTCCTGGGGTAGTGTGCCAGCAGCGGCCTGGGCAAGGGACTGGCAGACGTCTTCAAATACAGGTTCTGCATCCTGCGTTCAGACACCCACACACATCAGCTGCTGCAGCTGCTGCACAAGAGTTATTTGCTCAAAACTACACGAGGTGGGGACAAGTATTCGCCACAAAAGAACTGGGAAACAGCTGGGATGAGTCTTGAGGTGCACATACGTTGAGAGATACTCTGCCGCATCTTGGGCGCTTGGAAAGAAGACAGCCGCCCAGCCACCCAGGCAAGACATTCCTTCCACCACCTCATGTGCAATCTCCACCTTCTGCAAGGCATTCATGAACAAATTCACTTGTGTGTACTCGAGACAATCTCACTAATATCAATGAAAAGTCCATCAATACAGCAGCACATTACACCCTCTTTGTCAAGGTAAGTTTATGAGAGGTTATGATGGAGCACCGTGAAGTCCGGCACGAAGGGCCTCAGGGCAGCCTCCAGTTCCTTGTTGGACTTGAACACGGCTCCAATGCCATCCAAGCAGATGATGTGGCTGGGGCTCACAGAGTCTGCTTTTGCCCCAAGCCTTGTCCGCGGCAGTTTGATGTGCGGAAAGTCAGGCAGCACCTCTGGTGCATGGTCCCTGTGTTGTGCAAAGTGTCAAGTGACCACTGAGCAGCAAGTAAGAAGTATTGTTGAGGCAGGCACTCAGACAGATATGGAGAACAGTATGACAGGCCAGTCAGGAGCATCCAATCATCTTTTAGCTCTTATAGGTATGCCATCCTCGCAGCAAGACCGTTCCTGCACCTGTCTTCTGGAGACCTACTACGCTTCCTTAGCTTTGAAGTATCCACTTTCACCTCTGGCTCACTTTCTGGCAGGGGCTCAGCACAGTCATCAGACATCTGCACATCGCCTGCAGAAGCCAACACATGATATATCAATTGAAAGGCATCTTTCAGGAATGCGAATCCTGCTGACAAGTGCTGCCCTTCTCATATACAGATGTACAGAAGGCTCTCCGCACGTGCCTGTCAAGCCAGCAAGCATAGGTGTAATGCATGTACAACCGCGCAAATCATACCATGACTGGGCTCTGGATGGCTCGGCTCCTGCTTCGTTTGTGCGTTCTCTGCTTTCGGCACGATAGACTCAGAAGTAGCTTCCGCGGCCCTGTTTCTCTGGTTGAACCTGAGCCGAGGGTCGGTGGGCACCCATTGCTGCGGCGCTTGCTCTGCCTTCAGGGGTTCCGGCGCGGCTTCCGGCGCGGCTGTTTGTGCGGCTGCCGCTGCAGCATCTGGCTGAGCCGCAGCATCTGCACGAGGATTCGCGCTATCACTTTTCACCTTCCCTCTTGCTGGAGCAGCAGCTGCAGAGGTGGCAGGGGCGTCCCAGTCGGGCATGCCGCCGAGGCCTTGCGAGGAGAGCCTGCTGCGATCCTGCTGCAGCTCGGCCAATGTGGGCGCGAGCAGACTGCTTTTACCGAAGATCTCCGTCACCTTTGGCTTCCCCCTGCATGCCTGTGCAGCTGTGGGGGTGTCTGCAGCGGCGGTGGGACTGTTTGGGAGGGACGCATCATCGCCTTTCGCCCCTGTCCCCTTGACTACTGCGCCCCCCTGTTCTCTGGGGCTGTCGGCCGCGGCAATGGCGCCAGGGCCTGGCCGGGAAGAGGGTGCTGCAGTTTTGATGTGCAGCTGCCGTTGCTGCTGGCTGTTCACCTGCTGCACTGACTGCTGGCGCTGCACAGGCCGCTGATTTGTCACAGTCTGGCCTCCCGGGACTGCCGCTGCCGCATCCCCAAAGCCGGCCGCCGCCCTGATGTCAAGGAGCTTCAGTTTGTGGGCCCTCCGAGCTTCACGATGCGAGGCAGTGTCGCGGCAAGGCAGCAGCTTCTGAAGGACGCAAGTGCAACACATCAGATGCACACTACAGCATCTTGCAACAAGACATGCAGAAGACACAGGCCACTTACAGGAAGCATATGCTATTTGATTATGCACATCACAAAGCCATGACTGTGCCTGATGTGGGTGGATAATAAGGTGCAAGCCAAGACTTTCCAAGTGATTATGAAGAGGAACTGACCAATATAACATATCGTCGGACGAGCATGTCCTCGACCTTTCCTTCAATCATGTACATCATGTCGATCTCTTCTGCAGTCCATGGCTTGTCCTTGTCGACATTGGTGATAGGCTTCCACCCTTCCTGGCTTATCAACTGCAATGAGAAGCAGAGCAAATTTACCTTGAGGCACAGTCCCTGAGCACTGGTGTTGTTTTTTTATATAATATCAGAGTGCATTGCTCGAGAAGATAGAACAATAGCAAGCTTGGAGGCGCTTGCCTTCACGGCCTCTTCCTCTTCAGGTGTGGGCACAGCCCCTGTCCTGGACTTTGCACCTGCAGGTTCCTTCTTGGCTGCGCCCGCTTTCTTCTTCGTGCCTGGAGGCACGATTGCTGTGCCTTTTGTTGCTGCTTTGCCCTGCTGGTCATGACAACAAGTGAAACAGGGCACCATCACGCTTGCACTGTCAGATAAAGACCTCCCGCTGGTTAGTTCAACTTTTCTACTACAATAAGCAGCTGCTCGAAAACGCACAACAGCATACCTTTGCAGTCTCTTCGGCATCCTTCTGTCCTTTTGCCTGATTCTGCTGTGGTGCTGCACTTGCACCTTTGCTGGCATCTTTCTGTGTTCTAACCTGCTTCTGCTGTGGCGCTGCTCTTGCACCTTTCAGAGCTTCTGCATCCTTCTTCTGCGCCAGCTCTGATGCTGCTCCACCCAAGACTGTGGCCTTCCCCAGAGGATCTGCGTCAGAAGCAGCCTGTCCAGCTGCACTGCTTGAAGGAACGTCTCTGTCTTTTGTCCATGTGGCCGCCTTCACTTCAGACTCGCCTGCTTTGTTGAGCTTCTGGCCTGAAAGTTTGCTTGCGGGAAGCTTTAGCTTGAGATCTGACTTGTCAGCAGCAGCCTTGTGTTTCTGCCCTGCAGACTCATCTGCCTCCCTCTCAGACTTCTGTGCAGCGCCCTTCTTGATTTTTTCTTTCGGCGTTGCATCATCATCACTGTCATCAGATGCGCTGTCAAAAGCTGGCAACTTTGATGCCTTCTTCCTGGCACGCTGCTGGTCCAGCTCACGCTGTTTCTGCTCAAAGATGTCCTACGCCATAAGCACTCGGTTGATGTTTTGACTGCACACATCCCCTGACCAAATTTTCCAATAAGCTTCACGATGATGATGAGAGGAGCAGTCTTCATGGATCCTGCCACAGGTGCCACCATTGACGTACCTTGGACAGCTTGGAAGCAAGTTTTGGCAGCGGCGCAGCGGCATGGCTTGGAGCTGTTTTGGGCAGGGCCGCTGCACTTGCCGCCCTTTGCAGGACTTCAGCTCGGCTGGCCGCCCTTTCCAGTGGAGCTGCTTGGCTCGCTGTTGTGCCTGGCAGATCTGCAGCCGCCCCAGCACCTGCTGCTACCTGCGGCGTGCCAGTTTGGTGCACTGCCCTGTCTGGCGCAGCCACTCGGGACCTGCCATTTTCTGCCACTGGTTCAGCACCTCCCGCCCTCTCATTTGCTTGCCCATCTGTCCTGTGTGCTGCAGCCGCTCCGGATCTGCCACTTTCAGCCACTGGAGCAGTGCGTGCCGCCCTCTCATCTGCTTGCCTATCTGTCCTGTCTGCTGCCGCTCTGGATCTGCCACTTTCTGCCACTGGTGCAGTATGTGCAGCCCTCTCATTTGCTTGCCCATCTGTCCTGTCCGCTGAAGCCACACGCCCTGCTGTGTTCCTGGACGCATCGGCATGTCCTGTTGTCCTCTCGTTTCTGGCACCAGGCCAGGTCTTCCAAGTCACAGGAGTCCACACTCTCTCCCTGTATAACCACTTCCTCCTTGTCCTGTCAGCAGACGGAAACATGTCATGTCATGCACAAGCATTCCAGAAGCACACAATCCCGTGCAGCTGTCAGAATCACCCACATCCTTTTCTTGAGGGGCAAATGACGGACCTGAGTCGCGTGCGATCGCTCTCTTTCTCTACATCTGACTGATCCAGGGGAACCTCAACCTCGTCTGCAGTACCCTCCGGAAAAGTCACCACAATCTTGGTGTCCGTGGTGACGTGCACGTAGCCCTCCCACCACCCATCATCATACCAGCAGTCTACTGGCTCGCCTGAACCAAGCAAAGGAAGCATCAGGCACAGAATGGAACCCCACTACTACATCAGAAAATGTCAATTTTCCCCCACTTAAACATTATCATAAAATTATTTGACGATGCGCACCACATGATCGCCTCTCCAATGGGACGCTCCTGCTGTCATCTGGATAGATAGGACGCAAACGTGAGAGTGGCACAACATCTGTATCTCTTGCCCCATCATCTGTTATAATCTGCAAGCACAGAAAATGGTGATGGTGCCTCTTTCATGCATAGCATGGCGTGTCGAACTATTGAGGAGTTACGGCGCCAGTGTGGAAATCTTGTAACTGTTGTCCTAGCAGGGTCCAACAAGCAGGCTACCTCATGATACTCCACTGTGTAGTTGCCTCTTGCCACGTGCGTTATTGTGGCCGTGAACCAGCACCCCCGCAATCCTGGGTCATTTGGATCCTGTTGGACCTGTATGGCCACTCGGGAATATAAAACATTTAGGCACATGTGCTTGCAACTCACAGCTTTGCACGCAAAGTAACCTGACACGACGCGCGTTCAAAACGACTCTCTTACCTCAACATCTACGCCGACTCTGAACGTCGCCATTGGCAGACCGCAGTGGCTTTCTGATTGGTTAAGGTTGGCACATGCCTCGGAGGAGACCCAGATTCAGCTAAACTCTCTTGGAAGAGTGACCAGGATGCCACAGATCGTTGTATATGATTGCATATTCTCACGCATTATGACTTGTCAAGTGGCATGCGAATCTACTCCTTTGTGAAGAGTCTAACTGACGCCTGCATGCCTTACGAGTTCAATGGAGACCTGGCGCCCCCCTTAGGTTGTCTGTGAGCATTGCGACATTGTTGCTGCTCCGGTTCTGTCGCAAGAAGACAGAATGGCAGCAACACAGTGCCCTAGTCAATATTTTGCAGCAACAACCGAACGTGATATAGGCTTGCCTGCACGTGCCATCGCACCTAATTTTGATGCGATGCCTTTCCCTTCCTTGGGCATCTGATCTGTCTTTGTAGAAATCATTTGATACATGCGCATGCCTGACACCTTCAGCATGAAGGTCTTTGCTCTTATTCTTCTGTTGTGCTGCTCCACCTTGACTGCATCACGTGCGGCAAAGGAAGTGACAAAACTGCAGATCGGGGTGAAGGTAATCATAGTCTGTTTCAATCTTCAGCGTCTATGTGCATGTGTTTATGTGACAGCAGCAATCGAGAATTTTCTCTGCTTGATCAAAGCCATCAGATGCAGCATACAGATTGTCCAAGCTAATCTGCCATCGGGTCGCCAATTATTGCAATTTCTGCGCAGCATAAACCCGCTCAATGCATCAAGAAAGCAACCGCTGGGGACTCAGTGTCTGTGCATTACACGGTAAGGATTCACCTATCAACCGTATTCTATTCTCTTTTTGTCCCACAGACAGAATACCTGAACAGTCCCGAGCTGTCACTGAAGTTTCTTAAACTCTGTGCAGGGAAAACTGACTGATGGCAGCGTTTTCGATTCCAGTGTTGAGCGGTATGTTCTAAGTTTCAGGATGTGATCACCGCACTTGCAACGTGTGGGTGCTTTCTAATATCATTTTCTGAACAGCATTCCTTATCTGTAGGGGACAGCCATTCGAGTTCAAGTTGGGGGCAGGACAAGTGATCAAGGGTTGGGATCAAGGCATTGCTGGGATGTGGTGAGTACTCCCCCACTGTCGTTTTTGGGGCTGCACACAAGCGTATGGAGTTGAGCAGTCACTAGCATGATGTTGCAAAAAGAATCCGGTGTTCAAACATGGCAATTGACGCAGCATTGGTGAGAAGCGCCGTCTGAAGATCCCGGCCAGCTTAGGGTACGGTGAGCATGGGTCACCGCCAAAGATCCCTGGTAAGTCTTGCGCTGCAACTTTTGAGAAGGTCTGAAGCACGTTTGCTAGAACCTGTGACAAAGTCCTTGTTGCCAATGTCATGTGCAGTGACGAGAAATAGGGCACAAGGCTGGTCCACGAAAAGGCAATCACAGTCTCGTTGCAGATTGACAGATGAGCTTGGCCCGCTTCAGGTGGAGCCACTCTGATATTTGAGACGGAGCTCATGGGCATCAATGGAGAGACTGCGTGAAAGCCAGAGAGGATCTACTGACAGAGCCCAAGTGGAAGGGAAAGTGCAGTCATGATGAAGCCTATGGATACTCATGATCATCCCTGCTGCTGGCCATCTTAGGTTTGCTAGTGAGTGCCAAACGGAGCATGACATGTATTGCAGGGTCTGCAACATCATTGTAAACAGTTCACGCTGGTGATTCAAGGGGCACTTGGTATTTGTGCTGCACTTCAATAGTATACGTAGTATAACACTATTAGGAGTACAAGTGCTGTAACTTATATGCAACTTGTCGCAAGGTCGAATCACAATTACAACTAAGCTGAACGATGTACTCGACTAAACGATGTTGTGTCTCCAGTTTTGACAGGAAAGCATGCATCCAAAACATTAACTTCGACAATAGCGAGGCTCGCGCTAAGCGAGCGCAACAAGTTGCCAACAACTAGCACTTGATCTCTGAGGTCAAGTCAGATCATCTCAGGGCGCCTCGCGATTCATCAATTTCAAATTCAAGTTGATCACCGCAATCAATATAATTACTTACTTAAAGTAATTACTTCTGGACAAAAACACGAGCTTTGTGTTTGTGAGCAGCAGCTGCAGATGTTTATTTCAACACCATACAAAACTTAGTCAGTCAGTCAGTCGATTTCACCTTTTCCATCCACCTAGGGCTAATCAGATGTCTGACTCTGATCGTCAGAGTCAGCACCCAGCATGAGGTCTTGAGATCAAGACCCTGCTATGCTTTGCCTGCTGCGACATGCTTTGCTAGAAATGCTCGTCCATTCGGAATGGACCATTCCCGACAAACTTTCTGGTGCCAGCACCTCCTCGTCCATCCCTTCTGACGCTCTAATCTACCATTACTATTCCATCCAGACCATCGCTTCAAGAGTCTCCCTCTAACAGTCCGCAGAATTGCCTGCTAAATAAACAAGCACACTGACCCATCGAGATGGACAGCGCGTTTGAGGAACCAGAACCGTAATGGTCGCTGGCACTGTAATACCTGTTGGACATTTTGGGTGTCTGACAGTAGATCGCTGGACGAGAGGCACTAAGAATGTGCTGTTCGCCTTCTTGACACATGCTCATGCTGACCACCTCCATGGGCTGAGCGAGGCATGGACAGGTAAGACAGCTGAAGGGAGAAGTGGAAGCAGCACGCAAATGCTGGACTTGTCTAACAGCTCGGGTATTGGTCTGATCCAGGAGCTCCGATATACTGCTCGCCAGCGACAAAGGAACTCCTCTTGATACGCTGGCCAGAGTTTAGAGCTCCTCTGATACCCTTAGAGCTGGATGAGACAGTGGTTCTGAGTTGCAGCACTCCATGTGGGCAAGCTACTGTCCACGTGACCCCCCTGGATGCCCACCACTGCCTGGTAAGAGATGCTCCAGTATAGGGACACAATCCCTTCCATCAGGCTGTGAGTCCATTACGACAGGCAGAGCAAGCTGCAACGTCATAGATGGTTTATTCTTTGGGTTGTGCAGGGTGCCGTCATGTTCCTTTTTGAGGGCCCCTTCGGGCGAGTGCTCCATTGTGGTGATTTTCGGTGGGAGGTAGATTACCAGGAGCAATGTCTGCACCCTGCACTAACCAGCGCAGCCATTGACATCATTTACTTGGACAACACATATGCGCACCCCAGGTGACCTGTCATGCCCAAAATTTCAGCAGAAGTCAGAGATGTAGCATCAAGGGTCCAGATAACTTCAGTGCTGTTCTCACAAGCATTTTATTCTCCTGGCAGGTACGACTTTCCACCAAGGTTGCAGGCTTGCCATGAAGTCTTAAAGCTGGTGCTGTCCCACCCAACTCATCGGATAGTCTTGGGAGTGGACAGTCTTGGCAAAGGTGACAAGCGCTGCAACCCACAAGAAGACTCTCAGTTCCCCGTGCAGCTCAGCCATTATCTATGCATGGCACACTCGTAGCAACCACAAATTATGTGTTTGGGGTTGCACAGAGGAGTTGTTGGCAGCAGTTGCAGCGGCTGCAGGGGAGCGGGTGTGGGTGCCAGCCGGCCGGTTCGCAGCGCTTACACTACTAGGTCTGCCTGCGCAGCAGCTCTTCACCACAGACAACAGCTTGGCTCGCATCGTAACCTTGTCCCGGCACCAGGCACGATGCGTCCATTCAATCAAATGCCTTAGTGTTGCTCTCAAAGTTTTGTCCCGGCACACAGAGAACGTCAATGTTGACCGTGCAATCCAAGACAGTTGTGGATATGCAGGTGACCCTCCAACATCTTGCCAAGCTCAACCGTGAGCGCCCAACCATTGCAATCTTGCCTTCAGGTATTAAAATAGTCTCAGCACTGCCCAATTGGAAGAGAATGCAGTTTCTAAGGGGTTCTATGCAATAAAGTGCCATGCGAAGTGCATTTGGAGGCCTTTGTATGGTCAGCATTGGTGTCCGATGCCCAGGATACTGCACATATGCCCCGACACCCACAGCAGCAACAGCCAGTTCTGCATACACAGAGGCAGCAGATAGATCTGTGTTGAGCGAGACTGGAAATGTAAATGCCCGCTCAAGCAGCCATGGTGAAGCCGGGAAAGCGCCAGGAACCATCACTGCTCAGGAGATTGAGGCTGCTTCTCGCTTACTCTTCAAGGCGAGCAAATCTATTTATGGATCTGCTTGTAGTCCAAATGCTGCCACAACTCAATGATGTGGAATGTGAATCTCATACCTAACTGCAGGCTTGATGTTTCATCCGACTGTTGTGGTGAGCGCAGGTTCCTTATAGCCTCCACAGCAGCTTCCTGGAGCTGAGGTCATTTGTTGCAGCCCTGCGTCCGCGGCAGGTCATCCCCACTGTGAGCGGATTGGTGGATCCTGCCCTGCCAACAGCCTCATGCAACCTATTTGCAGATCTGTTGGCACCACACCATGGCCACGAAGCAGAATTGCCTAATGAGAAGAGGTGCGCTGCCCCATAGCAGCCGACACCGATACTTTGCATGACATTCCACATGAAAGATCTTGAGATACAACAGAAGATGAGTATGTGGTGTGCATATATTTCCTGATGTGCAGGACTCAGGCACCTTTGGCTCCGGCTCTGGCTGCAGTGGCAGAAGGCAATTATGTACCCGCTTCAGAGGGAATGCCATGCATACGGCATGACTGCATGGACGGAGATCTGGCCATGTCGCAGTGCTTGCATGCTTTTGGTTCAGGCAGTGCAGATAAATACAGGCAAATGAGCAGCTGGCGGGTAAGACAACCAAGTGCTCTTCCACTGATCTTTACCTCAAGTTGCCAGAGCTGTATTGAAGGTTTGGTGCTGATACTGAGCGTGTTGTGCAGAAACTATATGGAAGGGCAAAGGCAGTCACCAAAGCAGGCATTTTTGGCGATTGCACATGAAACCTCAAAGGACCAGATCATTGCAGCCAGTCGTAGATACTTAATGCTAGTTCCAACTCATAACCTCATGTAAAGGCCAATCAGTGAACCAGTCTCCAAGGCTGGAATCTTGCTGGTCGTGACAGAGAGCTCTAGAGTTCAATTGAAGAGTTGAAGATTTCCCGTCCAATATGGGCAAGCGGACACTTCTGAGACAAATTCCTGCTACTGCTGCGATGCACGTGTTGCATCTGCACCAATATTCTTATTTTGATACAGGTCTTGGGCCTGGACATCTGTTTTCTTTGCATGTCGCAGGGTCATTCAGCCCACCACACTCCTCACAAAGCCCCAGCTCCCGCCGCTGGCTGCGAGCTATGATCTGGTCTATCTTTGACCCGACAAGGACGCTAGCTACCAAGATGCCCTGGTGCATGCACAGCAGACTTGTCAGTCCCATCCAAGAGCTTACAATAATGCCACCGAAGTTTACACGTGCGGATCATCAGACAGAAATCTCACCCCGAATGCCAGCCCGGCAATCTGATCCAAGGTCCATGCAGGTGCTTGATCCAACACAGCTGCCTGCGCAGGTTCAACAACGCACTTCACTTCATTCCATTGCAATCATCGTGCTTAAAAGCATATTGAAGAATATATCCAAGCCTCCTGTGGTAAAGTTCACTGGGGTAGCTTCAGAAATAAAGCCTGGAACAAGCTCAGCAGTACCTACCACTTTAACTCCGCGATTTCTGTGCATTAGCGTGCAATTGTGCCTGCGTGCTGTCGCCGCATGCCTGAAACGTAGGTTTATTTTTCGCAATGGAATGGGCTGCAAGCAGCAGTGTTCTATGACATAGAACTGTGCCATTCCCTACAGAAGACAAACCCAGAAACTTTGAAAGGAAAGCTGCGCTGGGCTCACTGAGCAGCAGTTGGGTTCATATCACGAAAAGCGCAAGATCCTCCACTGCGGATATGAACGCGAGTAAGTTTTATGAGCCCATCGCTTACCGGTACATGCTTCTGAGAATAAAATTAGACAGGGTGATGAACACAAATTGTGTTACACAATTTCAGAAACCGGTACAATTCGTCCAGGATTTGATGTTGTGAGGACTTTATCTTTGATGTGCCATGACACATCAGCGCAGCTTCTCCCAGCTTCCCTGCGTTGCCGTCACGCTTTACAAGAGCCAGCAGGACGCCAAATCCCAGAAGAATCATCGGTTTTGACAACAAATTCCCAACAAAGACTTGTGTACTTGCGCATTTCATGCATTGCATGCAATAAATTCCATGCACTCACACCAAGTTTATAAATTATAATATTAAAGTAAAGTGCACTGCACCTGCTCCACTCATTTGTGCGAGCTGCCTGCAGAGAAAACTCTGGCAACATGTGTACGTGTACATCCCATAACAATTGGGATGCATTTTGCAGAACCATGTACAGAACGATGATGTTTAAAAGCTCCAATCACTTTCTGGTTTCGCAATTGCGAGTGGCCCATGGTATAATCATTTGTTATCCCAGTACTACTAGTAGGCCCGTCATGATGTTGATCAGACGAGAGGCACTGTTATCAGGAGTCCCAATTGCCCTTGTTGTTAGTCCATAATGGAATTGCACAGCCGAATCAGCAAATCTTAATTAATTGCCTCCAAAGAGCAGTCACGGTGGCGGTAGAGTAGAACATCTTGTTAGTGAGCGCCAAAACTAAGTGGGCAGATGCTGAAGCCCAGGCTCTGGACCACGAGGTCGCGGGAGACCACATTGTAGGTGAGCGGCTGAAGAGCAGGAAGCTTTGGCAGGCTGACTGTGACCGTGCCTGTAAAGCCTGCTGGATGCAACACCTGAGCAGCACATAGTGGTTGTGATGCAATCCTTCCCTCATCAGGCAGCATATACCGAGCAAAGTATCATGGTGTAAAATGAAATACACTTTCTGCCCCTACCTCGATCAGGTATGTAGCTGGTTCATCTGGGAAGGGCTGCACATCGGCCACCGTCGCAGCGCTGCCGCCTTGCAACACGGCAGAAACATCCGACACGCTAAGATCGCCCCCGAAAGGTCCGAGCGAGGCGACGATGACAGCCGTAGGGCTGTTTGTTGCCGCCAGTGCTCCAGAAGTTCCTGGACATAAGATGTCAGTGTCAGTCCTCTTGTGTTACTTCCCATAGGCCTCTGAGTCACTTCTATCGGCTGTGACGAGTCTGCAGATGACGCTCGCATACATGCAGTTGAAGGGGATGTACCTGGCAGCTCCATTGAGGTTGCATAGATTCCAAGAGGGCTCTGCGCGGCAGCTGCGGGGCCGCCAGCTGGCGCGTACCCTGCGCCACCGCTGCCGTTCAAGGCGGCAACAGCCGCAGACGCAGGCACCTCCGCGGCCATCACGGCCACCGGGCTCTGAGCCGCGCCGCTCTGAGTTCCTGCAGTCGCCAAAGGGGTCTGCGCTGCGGACGGGCCCGTTGCAGCGCCTGGGGGAACACTAGGAACGGATGCCGCCTGAGCTGCCGCTGATGTGGCCTGGCCGCCGGTAGCAGAGGGGCTGCCTCCGGTCTGCACGGTGTTCCCTCCTGCTGTCGCAGGCGCCTTTGCACCACTGCTTCCCTGGCTGGCCGGCCCCAAACCAGGCGCTGTGGCAGGGGCGCTTCCTGGAGCAGCTGCCGGCGGCTTGGCGGCTCCTGTGCCGGCGCCCGCGCTGGCCGGCACAGCACTGCCAGCACCGCTGGGGGATGCCTGAGTGGCAAGTGTGGGAGCTTTGGCGGTGGCGGGAGTTGGCGCTGTGGCTTTGGCTGTGGGGGAGGCCTGAGGCGCGGGCGTGGGAGCTTTGGGCAAGGCGGACGGGGCAGGAGCCGGCACTTTGGCTCCGCCTGCGGCCGCGGCTTGGGCAAACGCGGCCACGGGCGGCGGCGACTGGCTGCAGTCGGGCTCAGGCGGTGTCTGCACCGGCTGCCCCGTGGTGGGACTGACCACCTCCGGGCACTGGCAGTTGAAATCGTCGCGCGAGCAACCAAAGTCCTGTGTGCACACGCCTAATGTGTCGCAGTGTGACATCTTGGAGCCACTTTAGGCTCATTTCGGCTAATTAAACCATACATCATGGACTGCCGACAGGCGCAGGGGTTGTGAACTGGAGGTTGGAGTTCCCATGTTTGTGCACCAATCAATGATGGGCAACCTATGTTAGAAAGAGATGCGTCCGTGGCAGGTGAGAGAGCACCTGCGTGAAGTAGACTTTGTAGTCGGATGCCATGTTGAATGCGGCGCCTGTGCCCACTGTGTCAAAGCCGCAGCCCTGCAGGACAGTGCATCATGCGGTGTGAGTCCCTGCTGTGGCATGTGGTCATGTGAGGATGTAGCAGTCATGCCTGCACATTGGATGAATAATTGCACTGGTACTTTCCAGCTGAGGCTTACCATGAGATTTTGCCGGTGACCTGAAGAGCTGCACCGGCAAAAGAAGAGTGAGTAGTGTTCATTCATAATTTCAATGAGCACAGCCTTTTCAAGTTATGCAAGTAGGGCATCAACTCACCACATCCACGCAAGCACTGTTGTTTTCACGCTGATGTAGCCTGCAGCGATGTTCTCTCCAAGTGGGAATGTGTAGAAATTATTGTTGGACGCTCGGTCCTCTAGCCCTGATCCATCCGAACCATCATGGGAGAAAAAATTGTTGGTGGCCATGTCCAGAGAGTGCTGGTACGCCGCCCTGTGTGACCATCATCACAAACATACTGAGCGAGAGCTGGCCAAAAATATGTGTGCAACTGTCACCATGATATGCCGAGGTGATGTGCTTCCTGTCTAGAGTCTAGTGCATGCATGGTGCAGCAAGGTGAGGAGCTTGCTCACGCTTGTAGCTCGGTCGCTGCCTGGGTTCCTGTAGTTGCCAGGCCTCCTCTGGGAGGTGAGATGACGTCGTTGCGCCAGGATGAATAATTGCAGGGGTACTGGCAGGCGAAAGCATCGGGGTTCTCACGCACTGAGTTGACGCATGCACCAAGCTGCAGACGACACAGAGATCTCAATAATATAGGCTGGAAATGTGGGTTTGTATTCTCTGGTTTGGTAACTGCAGAGAACAGCAAACAAGAGGAATGATATCGCTGAGCGAATTCACGCAGGTATAATCATCGCGCCTGATCCTGCAAGGAAGTCCTGTCCACTAGGAAACCAGTTGGTCCATATATCGGAGTTGTAGAACAAGCCGTGCTGGGATCGAAGGGAGCCTGTGCTCGAACACCGTTCCCGTTAACACATCCCTCCCCGACGTTCTTAATACAGCCGACGTAGCTAGGGACCGTGGTCGGCTCTATAAGTAGCGGTTGGCAGCTTTTATCTCCTTGCTCGCACAAAGTAGGTGTCACTCCCAAAGCACCATCTTGTGCATAGACGGAAGGAGCTAGCAAGATCAATACGACAAGCAGTGCCAACGAAGCAGTTGCATAGTGGCGATTCATTGATCTAGAAAGACGCATTGTGGACACTGCCACATAGCTGTAAAGCATGTTTGGAGATGATGCGAGGCACCATCCCTTCTCTGGGCATCATGTTTGAGGGGCGTTACATGCAGATGCAGTGATGACTAAGCAGGTCGAGATTACCTCGGACGTCATGCTCTGGTCGGGAGCCATCGCAATTCCGATGACCGCCCTGCATCGCAACACAGTATTTAAGATCTTTCAATAGACCCTGTCAAACGGTGAAGAGAGGCACACAGAGTTGAAGATGCTCTTTTCCGGGCCGACGATCGGTGATGCAGGTCTTCTTTCAGACGTGCAGATAGCAAGGGAGACTTCGGTCATATGATCACCGATGGTATCTTACAGTCCATAAACTACTGACTTGTTGCAGACGACAAGAGTGCGGAATCTGCCTGAACAAGTCGGGCATGCGACACTTCCGCTGAGCAGATGCTCGCACCTGCCTTGGAGACAGAGCCACAGTGAGACCGTGCCGAGTATACATGCCCTCATAGTGAACAAACTGCTAATGTAAGATCGTAAGGCATCACACTACTTGTCGAAAACCTTGGAGATCCTCATGCTTTAGGGGCAACATGCATGTTTAAGGTTGTGTCCCGAGATATTCATCGGACATCCTCCCTTAAGGAGCTGCGAGCAACCGATTCGGACAACAGCCGCCCCCCTAAATGAAAGGCCTGCTCACTTTGGGGAGACCTCGTCACCCTTGAAGCCACCATGTGCAAACACTGCAGCTCACAAGGGTTGCTTACAGCAAGAATGTAGGGGAGCAGCAATCCACTGGCCCAATGCAGGCACCACACACCTGCCATGTACCATACGGCACTGGGAGCAAGGCAGATTGCCCGTGTGCGCTCTTCCTAATGCCCAAGGAGAGGTAGCACTGTGACTTACAGCGATCTGGCATCTGCCGTCCACAATCATAGCTCGCGCTGCGCGGCACACTAGTGGTGCGGTTGAAGGTCACATTGGGAAGCTTGACCTAGCATATCATTGCAGAGTGCTTTGTAACGTGCAGCATGAAGTTCCCAATGTATGCAGGCATGCATGCATCACCTGCGCTGGAGCCTTACCATTCGAGTGTGTCTGGAAGTTCCAGACTGGAACCAGCGAGGAACTGCCCAAACAGTTCATTACTGATTGCAGAGGGTTTTGACAGGTTGGTGCTCTCATCTGCATTGAGCTCAATACAGATGAGGGCGGATTGCTGCACTGCAGCCCTCATCATGCTCACTTCAAGCACTTCCCAGGGTGCCTGGAAAGGCATGGGATGCAATAATCAGATGAGGTCAAGATGACAACAGCAACTCCGTCTGAGGGCCTCCGTCATGCTGGAAGCAAATTGATCATAGGTGTTTACATTAATCAACCAGGAACACTTTCCTCGTTGTGTCAGTTGTTTGCAAAGTGATTTCAGCTGACGGCAAAAACCAAGTCCGACAGCCACATCCCAGAATAACAGGGAGCTTCGCTTGGCAACCCTCACTCCCTCAGTGGCCTGCATCCAATCTTAAATTGTCCTGCTTTCACCCCAAAAGCGGACACCTCACATATGCGTCTGCTCCTGTTCTTTCTACCACAGCTCACTAAGTGGCAGTGCCCAATGTGGGCAGAACTAGTAGTCACTGCTATCAGCATGCGTTGATATCACTCGATAGTACATCTTTGCTTGCTGTCTCCTCTCAAACCCAAAAGTCTTCTCGTACACATTGAAGCACAAGGGCTGAAGCCCACAACACTTGCAAATAATACTAATGGTACAGCCACAGACCTTGCAAGATACACCAGCAAAATACAGTACTGACCTTTGAAAGTGCCGTTTTTGTAAGTATCTATGTACTACTTCTACTACTACAGTGTGACATAAGGCGTGCCCAAGTTGCATGCATTCTGTCTGGGGCTGTGTCCTATTGCTCTCAGCAATAAAACATGTCTTTCTTAACATCTCATAGAGAGCTGACGGCTGGCAAATGCTGTTGTCGACAACTATTTACTGTTGGGAGCGTGGCTGGGGCCCTATTGCATTAAAGGCAAAACTCCCACTGCACCAGCATTCATTCGTGCTTCATGCAGCCCTTCAGAGAAAATCATCCATCTCCAGATTGACAATGTCGCGAAGGAAGTCGCGGCCGAATACATCCTCGAAGATGAGGTCCACATTCTTGTCCAGACCATCCTTTGCAGTGGACAGCGCGGTCAGTGATGTCAACACTGAACTCTGCAGCTTCTGCCCCACCCTCCGGGTGCTCATGGATGCCAGCACCTGCAACATGAGTCACATCTGGCTCAGGTCCCCACTTCTAAATTAAGCGCGCCATCCTCACCCTAGACAGGACCACCAGCAACCCAACAAGCTCACTCGGCAAAGTTCAAAGTGCTGTTATATACTCCAATGCTTTACATCTATGTCCCGAGTGCCAAAATGCCTACAGAAGGATGCCATCTATCACGACTGACACATCAAAGAGACCATACCGCAGCAACAGAGATGAGCAGCAGTGAACTGGCTCCGAAGACACTGAGTGAGCGGCCATCCCAGGAACCAAACAATCCCTCGACCGGCACCGCACACTCCGCTAGCAAGGCGATCACAAAACCCACCTACACAAACAGGGAACTTCATCATTTTCCTCAGAAATCATGTGCCAAGCCGTGCGGTTCATGCCAAGAGGTAGTACATAAATAGCAGCAACATATTAATAGCCGTGGTGACAGTCTGAAGTCCTCACCATGGCTGATCGTCCCGCCAGAGTCTCAAATCTCTGGACAGCAGCCTGCAGGCAGGGCAGCATTAATATTCAGAACCTAAAAATACAACTGGCTCACACCATGTGAGACATTTTCGCCCCCTTTTCAAAGCTCTCCTTCAATTTTATCGAACAGAGTCGTGGTCAGAACTGAACAAAAAAATCACAGGTATTGACTCGGCTGAAAAGATGCACATAACCCAGGATCAGAAAGAGAAAGGTAGGACCTTACATTTATCGAGACCGCTTCGCTGATGAGAGCGATCACAGAAGAACGTGACCGCTTCTTTGACGCGGTCAAACAAGCAGATTGCCCGCTCGGCGGTGAGACAGAACACCTAGTAGTGGACCGGCGCTGACGGGGCAACAAGGACCCAACTCTTGAGAGGACGCGCAGCCTGGAGGGACCGGCAACAGCGACCACAAGCGTCGCATTTGAACCCCGACAGCAGTCTTGTGTTGCCATCATTCTTTTCTAGCAATGATCACCACACTTCTATTGACCAGGGTAAACTTCCAAAGACGCGGGAAAGCCGACGCGCTTGAGGAAACTTGCAGACCTGCGTTCACCCCAGCTGTCAAATACTCCCTGCAGCCTGTCTTGCCGAAAGGCTATCCAATGTCGCGTTCGCTTCTCGTGATCAGGTCAACAAACAATTGCACGAACACACGAGAGGGTGGCAGACGTGGCGCGTAAGTGGCCCTCACAGCCAAATCAGGCACCTATTCGAAACCTGAGTTGCGAACGCAGAAGAACAGCAACAGCTTCACTGCGGCCTCTCGCTCCTGGACACCACATGACTCCTTGGACGTGAAGAGTGTCTTGAAGCTTCGAATCATGCGATCGCTAAATCACGTGACACTGATCGCCTGCTTGCTTGCAATTGCTGCTGCGAAGAAGGCATGGAGGGATGTGGACACTCTCCAGATTGGTGTGAAGGTCGGGATAGCAGCTCGTCCAAAGTCCATCAATGTGTTCCAAGTGTTTTTTATTAATTTAGCAAGTTTCTTGTAGCGCATGATCATTGACTGTGTTGCAGCACAAGCCTGAGGACTGTCCCAGAAAATCACAGCTCAGCGATGAGGTCCAAGTCCATTATACAGTACGTAACCAGTACCCTTCCAGCCTCACGAGGACCAGTGTTGGACCGAGAAGTTCTAAATTGTCCTGTCACTTCAACATTTTCACCCCGACGGTTAGAGTTTGCGAGCAAACATGCAGGGTTGGCTGACAGACGGAACACAGTTTGGGTCCTCCATAGGAGAGGAGCCTTTCAAGTTCCAAATGGGTGAAGGTGATGTCATCGAGGGGTGGGAGCAGGGCCTGTTCAACATGTGGTGAGTGCTCTAAACTTTGCAAGCGCTGGGAATGACGAAGAGCAATGGACAGAGATTATTTCTTGAAGCAGCAATATATTCCTAGATAACAAGCCACAGTGTGCAGTGTGGGGGAGAAGCGCAGACTGAAAGTACCTGCTGCTCTTGGATACCGCGATAAGGGGTTTGCGGATCTTGGCATCCCAGGTATGAATGTGTTACTCAGATTACGGATTCTTTTGATGAAAAGCGGTCACGCACATGGTGAGCAGAGAGGATCTGAAACTCAACTCACAGGGATTCCTGTTGCATGCAGCGGGCGCGTCTCTTTACTTTGACACAGAACTCATTTCTATTGAGGACGGCCCAATGGTCATCCATCTTGATGCAAACTCTCTCAACAACCTCTCAGAGTTCTATTAGAACTAACAATTGTTGACCTGCTGCATGCGAATGTTGGTGGCTGTGGATAAAGCGAAGTTTGCAAGGTGAAATCCTAAAATTGTTTGATTCACACCCATGTAAACTGTCAAGACACCACGAGAAATTTAAAGAAGTCTTCATTATCATGCTTTGTCTCCTCCAAATACTTCCCGTTATTTCTCGTGGAGCTCCATCAAAGGCATGCAGACACAGCACATTTCGCTGTTTAAAGAAATTTCTCAGCTTACGGGTATGTGCAAACACTTCAAGGTTAATGATGGTCACCCAATCATAACTGCTTCACAGTCTGCACCAGGGCGGCTTCAGCAGCATGAAGCTTTGCCAGCAGCTTGTCGTCACCAGTGTGCTTGGCCGTCAACCAGGGTCTGAACTGGGTGCGCAGAAAGATGGTCAAGCCAGAGCGGAGGGAGGCCAGTCCATTGCCCCCCAACTTGGCAAACAGCTCCCCTGAGGCAGCAGTGCTCTTGCAGGAAACCAGCAGCTCCTCAAAGAGTGCCCTCCAGAACAGCAGCTGCCTGGCTGTCATGGCCTCTGTAAAGTCAACCACCTGCAGCAGTGCGGCGGAAACTTGACCTCTGCATACTTCTGACTCCATGGCAATGAATTCTTTGGAAGCATACATCAGCCCAGAATGCATCATGCCATCCATATGCAGCCGCTCCCTTTCCTTTCTTGCACCCCGCTTGGTTCCTAGACAAGCAGGTATCCTAGCTTGCAGTCAGAAAGAGGCAGAGACTTGCCTTCACCACGGAGAGTGGCAGTGCCTTGGAAGCAATAAGCATTGACGTCAACCGAGCCAGGTTTGCAAGGCGCCTAACATCCCCCTCATCCAGCTGCAACTCACAAAGACATTTGTCAGAACAACACTCTTTTGCGAACCTCTCATGTGCTTCCTTTCAGCATTCTGCACCCTAGTCAGTCCAAATTGATTTGATACATGCAGTGAACTCCCAGCAAAAAGAATGAAGGAACATCATCCAAGAGAGTTGCGGCACTGCAACATGCCCAAGGTGAAGGCAGTGCTCGGAAGATGCCCACAAAACAATCATCCAAGCATCAACATCTCAGCTTGCTTGCAGCGGTGTGGCACGCCTGCTTGAAGTGGTCCCAGAGGCAGAACTGCAGCGTGATGTGATGTCCCTTGACGGCGCGCACGAGGCTAGCCAGCAGGTGGGCATAGTAGGGATTCCAGGAACGCTCCTGCAGGCAGCACTCCAGCACCACACGCACCACCTCCCGCTCCGCCTCCCCCTGTACACACCACCGCTCATACTCGCTGTCACGCTCATCTGGCGCCGCAACAGAGTCTGCTACTTATTATTACAGGTCGGCAAACCCAAAGCCAAATGGCCATAGGGCATACACACTGCTAGTATGCTATGAATATGCAGCCTTTCACCAGGACTACCCCCTGAACGGCCTGCACATGAAAAGTGGCAGGTCTGTACAGAACAGACTAGCCGGTCACCCACTCATGCCTTCCCTCACTGCGAGTGGCTGCAAAGGTTTCCCTTGACAAGCCCCTGAAGGGCCCACACATTGAGAAAGTGTCCTCATGCACGATATGGCCAAGACAAGAATGCGGATTCTTTTGTGCATAATCGAGGAGGCCATAATGTCTTGGAAGCTTTCACATCGCTTTGCTTCACCTCATCAAAATACCAGCATGTCAAGAGAACCTTTGCGGCCGGTGGCAGTGAGGCAAGCCACGAGTGGGTAACAAGGCTGAAAGCGACAAGCCTGCCAGTTTACAAGCGCAGGCAGCTTTCTGAAATTCTATTGAATGGGCCACGAACTATAAAGTGTGGGTATGTCACTGTCATAACCCAAGTCACGCGTCTGCACCAGAGAGCATGTTCAGCCGCCCAGGCAACTGCAGCTGCTTTTTACGGGAGGGTATGCTCAAAGAATGCAGAATCGAGCACACCTTGAGGGGCAGGCGAAGCAGGCGCTCGGAGGCATCGGCGCAGTCCTGGGCGCCCATGACGACGCAGAACACGGCGCGGCGTGTCTCGGTGTTCATGCGCTGCGCCGCGGCCGCGCGCAGCAGCTCTGCGCCGCCGTCGCCGGCCGCCTCAGCCAGCGCGCCAGACGTCCCGGGAAGCGGCCCCACCGCGCCTGCCTCCGCCGCCAATGGCAGCCACCACAACCCCTGCGCCGTGTGTGACTCATTTTAAATCTAAGATACGTATTTCAGACTTTACTCATACAACATGTCTTAACTCATTGTGTCCTAGTCTTTACAAAGGATTCTGCAAGAACAACAGCTGTTGCCAGAACCGCAAAGCCCCAATGTCAGATTGGTTTCAAATGATGAGACTGGAGAAGGGAGAACATGCAACAAGACACCTGCTCAACTGATCATGCCAAGCGGCAACCTGGACACGGAGGATGGCAAACGCACCAAACGGCAAGGTGGTGCGTATGGCATCCTCGTGTCCAGGTTATCACAATACAGAACCCCTGCATGGTGGCATGACTAAGAGTGAGCTGTGTTGCAGCATGTTTTCACACTCCTTGCAGGCCTCACAACGCCGCGAGTAAACACCAAATCCCTTTCTGATGCAATGCAGGTTGGGATTCGTGATGTCACTATGGGACCTTCGGTAAGAGACTCATTACCATTCCCTGGCACACATGCTCGCTTATGGTATCCAGGAGCTCTTATTTCTGGAAATTGAAGGGTCATGCAGCAGTAACAACATTGTTAGGGATGTGTGCCCACCTTCTTCTTGGGCTGCAGCACTTTGGCCCAGGACAGGTTACGCAGCTGGACCTCCTCCATGCCAGTGCCCTTCAGCCGCTTCAGCACACCCGCCGACAGCACGGACTGGATAGACACCGCTGCCCCCTTGTTGCGCTGCTTATTGTTCTTGATGTCCAGCACCAGGCTCAGCAGCACCTGCCACAATATCGAGGCTTTCAGTCACAAACATGTCCCTGTATTTCTGCATCATACGTCGTGCAAGAGTCACCAAATAATTTATGTTCAACATAGACATGCCACGCACATGCAGGAATAAGCGGTGCATTAATCTAGCCATACCTCTGCTCTGCTGCTGAGCTTGCCCTCGCCTGACGCCTTCCCGGCGCGAGCATGCACAGCCGTCACAAAGTCCTGCAGACACCAGCATGGAGCATCACCATCACTTGCAAAAAAGTATCTACCTGTCTTCTCGCTCTGGTCCATGCATGGAGTATAATGGAGTATGGAGTATAATGCCAGCTGTTTGCCTTCAAGCATGGGGCATGCAGCATGTGAGCATCAGTAAGGCAATGATCCGGCATTGGGAGCAGACGCCTCAATCTGGAATTGCATCGATTTAAGGAGGAGGAGATCTTGCAACATACTGCAACTTCAACAGCACTTCTCTGACCGAGCTGAACAAAGCCAGGCCTTTTCCAGGAAGCTGACCTTCATGGCGGCGGGGTCATCGGAGCGCAGCTGGAAGCCGATGCTGTTGAGCAGCGCAAAGATGAGTGCCACGTCCTGCTCGCTGAACCTGTCTTTGAGATGGTCCAGCAGGCTGTACACTGTGGCGGCTTCCAGCACCCTGCAGCCGTACATGTGCCCCACCACATGCACCAGATTGCTGCTGGCCAGGCTGTCCTCCGCCTGGTTACAATCAGACGATGCACTGTCAGGGGTGGCCGTGCTTCAAGAACTGCAGCCACTGTAGTCAAAGAGCTGCCCATGACTTGTCCATGCAGTGGGTTGTTGCTCGTCAGACTGTCCTCTGCCGGCTCACTCTCGAGCTTTGCAGGATGAGAGAGACTGCTGATGTTGGGGATGAGCTCTTGAGCTTGCCACCGCAAGTGCTCTTCAGCTCATTATGCATACAGATGACAGCAAGCATTGCTGATCTTACACCGTCAAGCCACACCAAGTGCACTCCAGCTCAACCCTGAGATCTACACCCTAACCATGGCCACTATTTTGGGACCTGCGCCATGTGGGCACAACAAAGGCAGTCTTGCAGCATATAAGCAACAGCAACTGTGGTCGCAGGTGCATGGCGCACCTGCACGGCTGCCTCCATACGCGAGGCGAGCGCGGCCAGGAAGTATGCAGCCACTTCTGCGGCGCGGGTGGAACCCGCCAGGCCCGCCATGAATGCCGCTGTCACCGCGGCAAACCTGTCTGTCGCGCGAGGCCCCTCTGCCACTGCCTGTCAATGACCGCATAGCAGGTTTGTCAGTGTTTCACACTCCAACCCACCTACTGTGGGAAGCGTCTGAACAATGACAGACAGTCCTATCTTCCTCACGAGCTATCTGACATACCATGCATTGGCTTCGTTTACCGCTGTATTACCATTTGTGTGCTGGAGCAATTTTGCATGGAAGGTGACATTGGGTCAGTGCTGAAGGTGCACGTGACATGAGTTCACCTGGAGCAGCTCGTCGGTGAGGCATTGCACAACAAGGCGGCGGCCCTCAGACTGCAGCAGCTCTGCTGCCTGCCCCACGCTCGCCTGCAGGTTTGCCTCTGCCAGCCGGTTCAGCAGCCCCTTGACCTGCTTTTTCAAGCGCTCAGAAGCCCCTGCATATGCATCTAATGCTGCAACTTGCATGTCACAGCTGCTCGCTAACAAGACTGTCAGGGACGCATAATACTACTGTCAAAAGCCCATCATAAATGAGGGACAGCCACATGTCTCATTTGGCATGCCCAACGCACCAGTTGTGTCAGAATCCCTCCCTTGGTTCCTAGCGGCAGGGGGAACATATTTGCCAACAGGTGCTTGCCCACTCGTTCCTGCTTGCTTGGACTCGACCCTTCTGCGCTCATTTGCCTCCTCGATGCCTTCTGCATGCTCCACAGTGGCAATCAGAATCAGCAGATGATCCTCCAATTTGCAAAGAGTGCAGCCTATGGGAGTGGAGGATGGATGTGTGATGCTCACCTTCACGATCACTACTACCCTCTCCGTCGGACTCTTCAGACGATGCATCTTCAGACTCTTCAGACGATGCACCCAAGGAGCCTTCTTCATCACTGCTGGCTGAACCTGCTTCATCTTCACTGTCCTCAACATGATTCCCGCTGTCATCATCAGCTGAGTCCGCGTCACTGTCATCGTCTGCACCACCGCTCTCTTCATCTGCGCCTTCCGCATCTTCAGATCCATACCCCTCCATGCTGTCAGATGAACCCATCAGCAAGTCATCCTCCTCCTTAAGGCCAGGTGCATCCTCATCCTCTGCATCACTCAGTCCCGCATATGTTGGATGCCATCCGGTCCATGCCTCTATTGTTGAGCTTGGACAATCACTGAGCGAGTGGAGAATGAGACTGGGAGGTTACCTGCAAAGAGGGCATCCAGCTCATCCAAAGCTTCGTGCATTGTAGCCTCCGGCGCTTTCCTTTTCTTACCCTTGATCCCTAGCTTTTTGGCGAGCTGCCTTTGCAAGGCAGCCTCAGCTTCAATTGCCGCAAAGTGTGTTGCCTGCAACCAAAAGCACTCGTCAACAGTGTGCCGTCATATATCACCATCATATCTCGCAGATTGGCAAATGCCAGGAATGGGCATGCACCTTGTCCTCCCCCTTGCTCAATAGCTCCGCAAACTTTGTCTTCTTGTTGCTCTTCTGGCGTTCCTCTGATAGTGGCATGACTCTTTTTTTCCCCTGTAAGGAGCCCCCTCTTGGCTCCTCCTGAATGTACACGATGCATTAGGACAAGTCATCAGCGTGTGTAAAGTGCAGGGTACTGGACACAGAAGTCCCGGGTGCACCTGCTCATCTGCCATTTGTGTCTTCCTGAACTCTTTCTGAGGCTTTCCTTCCGATGAGGCAGCTGGTCTGTTAGGTGCCGCCCTCGGATGATTTCTGTCTTTGCGCCGGGCAGCTTTTCGCTGCTCTTTGCGCTGACTGACTCTGAACATACTCCCCCGGGACTTGGGCTTTGGAGTGCCTGCACTTTCAAGATCTAGCTCTTTGGTAATCTTGAAGGGTAGGGAAGGCCTGTTCGAAGATCTCCCTCTACCACGTCCTCCCCTTCGCTGATTGTACATTTTCAAATCCTAGTCGTGCTTCGCTAGTACAAGAAGTATGCTGGCACCACAAGACTATGTGGCCGTCAGGCGAGATCGTCGTACTAATAATGTGACAGTAGAGAAACAACTTTTTAGCCTCTCTTTACGAGACTCTCAATGTCATTTTATTCACTTTATAAAGAAATCAAGAGCCAGGAGCCAGCCCAGCACTGATGAATCACGATCGTGTGGAGTCTTTCTGTTCGTCAGACGGCGTGTGCACTCGACACTCGGAAGCTAATGGAAGCTGGACTCCTTCGAAAAGAAGAGAAGGCTCAGACATGTGGCGAATGACACGCTATCAGGCACATCCAAAACTGAAAGATTGCGCTGTGCTCTTTCCATGCCTGTCCTGCACCGTGCAGCATCCCATAACCCTGTTGATGCCAATTAGTTTGCACCTGCAGGTGCAGCTGCCCGGCAGTACTGGTGGCTTGCACTGGCCCATGGGTGGCACCTGGCTTGCAAATGCAATGTAAGTCTATTAGGCCTGACATTGAGTTTGCTCTCCAGCCTGTACAGCTGAGGATCACTCTGTCCAAGCGCGTGATGCAGGTGCATTCTTCCTTGCAGCTCACAACTGCTATACGTACATTCAACGCGTTGCTTGGCGGTGTCCGACATGAGTCATGAATGTGATGGTCTAACTACCATTACAATCCAGCGGAGTGATGCAATCTTCAATCCAAATTTCACGTTCATCCACCTCATGTCCATCATGATCAGACTGCAATATACCTACCCTTCCAACATGCTAACCTTGGAAGACTGGGTCCCCTTGTGGTACTCAGACGCAGTACATAAGTATTGGTGCAAGTCTCGAACTGATAGACTATCTTTTAATTTACAGGTTCAATAAGAAAGGGGCGCTTTGGAACAACCACATGCGTTGGATGCGCAAGACAGGCATCATCTCTTGGACTGCTTCCTCCGCCCATTGGACACCACAGCAATGCTCTTGCGCTTGGCATTGTTGCTGGGCTGGCTGGCGGCCTCCTTCTCCACCCCTTTGCTGTACTTCAGCGGCGCAATCACAACTCCCGGCGTCTTCAGGATCTTGGGCCGCGTCATGTCCCTGCATGTACCAAGTAGCAGAAATCAGACCATCCAAATCCCATACAAAAGCCAAAGCCTACTTCCAGTCCAAGACCAAGACGACTCGAGCAGGCATGCTCTTGGCAACCGCAGCAAACATTCAAAGAAACAATGCTGGCATTTTGGAAAGCACACGATCGGAGCAATTCAAGCTCGTCACTTTGTAACCCTGCCTTTCCTGTCTGACTAGCCAAGAGTTATACGCCATTGTATCCAGGGACTGGTGAGATTGCGATGGTGTCATTAGAATGAGAATCAAATATATGTGAATGCGGGCGCGCCTGAAGGAGGAGTCGGTGTTGAAATCACGGCCGAGGGGTTGGCGGATGCTGCGCTCGTAAATGTCCTTGGAGTTGAAAGGGAAGGGCACAGCCGGTGTGGCGTACTTGGCCGCCTTCTTGTCGTAGCGCTCGGTGATGATCACCGCCGCCAGCTTGGCGTCCTTGCGCTTGGCAATCGTCGCCTCCCGGTTGCTGCATCGGGCCAAGACTCAGGCTCTTAGTTGCTGACATTGACCTTCAGTCATGCCATGCAATGAAATTACTGCTCTGAAAATTCAACTAACAACCCTGTTCTCAGCCTATCACTGAGGCCCTGCACATGTCTTCTGACCATCACGAGCAGATTTCAAGCGTCCCTGAGACATCCAGAAATTGTGTGTGCTTCCACATCAAACAAATTTTCATGAGCTCAGCAAAGTCAGGCAGGAGCACAGAGGCTGCAGCCGCACCGCAGGGCTTTGTCTTGGGCTTTGGCCATCCAGCCGGGCGTGCGCTGCTGCCCCGCCCATGCGCCCCACCCCGGCAGCAGCGACGGCGCATCGGCTGGCGGCGCCTCGGCCTCGGCTTCGCGTGCCTTCTCCTCCGCAAACTCTGCCTGCACATCATCCCCCGCGAATGCGCGCGCGATCAACTCGCGCTGACTCAGCTCCTTGCCGCCCCTGACGGGCTGCATGCCGCCATCATCCTCTTCATCCGCGAGCCGGCCATTGCCATCAGCACCTGTGTCTATGGCTTGCTCTGATGTCTCTCCTCCCTTTGAAGATGCTGGCTTTGAGGACCTGCCCAACCACAGCTGCATATCAGTGGACTCCTGGGAATCAAGCACCAGAATGCCCTCCGCAAACACACATTAATTTTAGCAAAAGTGTGGCCCATTGCAGCATCATATTTGATCAGAAATGGAACTACGTAGGTGAGAGATAACCTGTCTAGATAGTAGCCCACGCCCTGTGGCCCATCCTGGAAGAAGTAGCCATCGCGCTGACCCTTGAACTTCTTCTCGGGCACAAACTCCGCCGGGCTATTGGCTGCGGCAAGCGCGCTCTCCTTCGCATCTGCCACAGCATCCTCAGCTGACAGCGGCCCCACACTCCACCTGCTTTTGCTCTGACTCTTGACTGGCGTGCCATTTGGCTTGGCACCTGGAAAAGAGTAATCAAAACAGGTCCGTCTGAATGTGACTGAGACACATCTTGAGCATCATGACTATGGCGCATGCGTCATCCAAGTGGGCATGCTGCAAACGCCCAGTGTGAAGCGACACGATGGACAGTGAAGCAGCCACCAATAAGGTCAACAGAAACAGCTTTATCAAGAAGGGGACAGAAAGGTTGCCGAAGGGTGCGCACTTGACTGCAAGTTCAGGAGGAGCTCGCGCTGTTGCTGCGCCACAGCCGCCAAAACACCCCTGCCTTCCCCATCAGCCACCACGGGCGCTCTTTTGCTGCCATCCCAGCCCCTTTGCTCCTGCTGCCTCTTTGACCTTCGTGTAGCCCCCATTGCCTGCTTACTGATCAGCCCACTACCGCTGACTGCAACGGGCCCATCTGTTGCGCATAGCCTGCCATCTTCTCCTTGGTCAGCTTCTGTGGGGCCTCCCTTGCTGCCTTTCCCCTTGGACGGTGCCTTCGCGGCTTGACGTTCGGTGGCCGCGGCGCGCACGCGCGCTTCGGCCGCCTGCCGGCCGGAGGTAGAGGGCTGCTTGTCCTGATCTGGCGCCAGCCTGCTCCCCAGCCGCTCTGCCTTGGCCTCTGCATCCTCGTCCTCGTCAGAGAAGTCGGCATCACTGCCGTGCTCATCAGCTTCCTGCACAATGATTAATACTCTGCTTGCATGTCAACTCATAACAGTTCAAGCAAGTCACCCGACAAACAATCCACTGGTTCTGCCTTTCAGCACAATAAGAACCTGTCCCAAGATGCGCATACATTGATAGAGGAAATGGCAGCCTCTGATAAAAGGACAGGAGACCTCTTTGCAGGCAATGCATGGTAGACGTTGCTAAACGCGTGATATAATAAGCTTGTTGCTGCAGACAGTGCTGGCGGGACAGCACACCTCATCCTGTGGCTGCTGCCGGCTGGAGCCGAAGCGGAGTCGGCCGCTGCGCTCCGCCGATTGCGGGGCCGTCCAGTCGTCGGCATCCTCATCTGAGCCGCCGCCCGTGCGAGCGTCGGCCGCCTCCAGCTCGCGCAGCATGGCGGCCGCGTCTGCCTGCGCCTGCGCCCGCCGCCGCTCCTGCGCGCGCCGCATGAATGGCAGTGCGAACAGCCCCTTGGCTGGCTCCTCTCCCTCCTCGCCACCGCCTGCAAATCTCGCCCTTTCGGTTCCATTGTCTTGCTGTTACCATCTGGCAAATACAGATCCAATGGCAACAGGGCTTCCACAACAGTGTTGCAACCACACCAGCTCGCCATGAATGTAAATGCACTCTAGTGCACGTGTGCCATGCCACCATGCAGACTATCCATCCAGCAACACCACACGCTGCTTCATGCAGATCTCTCTCTACACCCCTGTACCATGGAAGTGCGAAGAGGGACTGATAACAAGTATCCTTTCTAGCCCAAGCACATGGTGTCACAGCAGCAAAAGGTGTCTCGTAGTGGGAGCAACCCAGGTGGAAGGACGCTTCACCATTTATAATGTCAAGGGCAGCAGCCTTTAGCTTTGCTGCGGCGCGCCGGCTGTGCGGGCGCCCATTGGCATCTGCTTGCCCAGCTTCTTCCCCGTCTGATGCCTCGCTCGCGCTGCTGCCCGACTCATCCTCAGACGACTCGCTCTCCGGCCGCTCAACCTTGCGCCGCAGCTCCTGCCCCAGCCGCAGCTGCTCTGCAATTGCCTCCTGCGTCCCTGAAACCCGCCAAGCCACAAATCTCATCACAAAGTCCCACGACAACACTTGTCAAATTACAATGTGATGGCCTCACACATTAACCTACAATGTGACAAGGTCAATGTGGGATGCCACCACGTTCCCCACAAGACTCCACGTTTGCATGGATCTACAATCAGCATTGAAACCGGCGCGATGGTGCATGGAGATTCCTCAGAGAACAGCTCACCCTCATCAGTGACGTTGATGCCGCGCTTGAGGGCCCGGCGTGCCCACTTGCTGGTGTTCCTGTGCTTCAGGGTCAGCCTCTCCTTAGCCCGGTTGAACTCGGCGTCCTCAGCCGCCAGCCGAAGCTGCTCATTGTCTCCCATCTCACCTGCCTTCTTAGCCTGGGCAATACAGGCACTAAGTTACAAGTCTCTCTTTCCAGACAATCACTGATCTGATTTTTCATGGATCCCTGACATGTCTCAGAACCATCAGCATTCCATAGGATATTGACAATACCTTGGCCTTTGCTGCACGCTGGGCGCGGCGATGGTAGTCCTTGGACTTGATCTTGGCCAGGTGCTTGAGCTTCATCTCCTGGTGGAACAGCAAGCTGCGCATCTTTGCCAGCCGATCCCGCCGCGCCTTGGCCTCTTCCACGCTCTGGGCCTGCGCAAGCACACGCCACCGCATCCCTCGAAACCATTACCTTTCGCCATGAACCTGCAAACTTGTAGAGCCTCTCAGCAGCCTATACCAGCAGCCTCTCGCCCTTTCCTTCAAGCCTTGGGCACTGATCTGTCCGCTAAGCATCTCCAAGGCAGGCATCAGCAGCAGTAATATAGCTTACACATGCACGCTGATATCTACAATGCAGGAAGCCTGCAAGTGATGGATATGTTCAGGGGTCCTCACCTTGAGCGCCAGGGCCTCTTCGGCCTCCTGGACAGCCTGCTCATTGTGGGCGCCAGCTGCTTCCAACATGCTGGCAATCTCGCGCTCAAAATCCCGCGCCGGCGCAAATTTGGCGGTGAGCGCCGCGGTAGTGCTGGTGCGCTGGACATCCTCCCTGCCTGTGGCAAACTTGAGGGTGGGCGCCTCCCTATTTGCCTTGACGATGCTCTGCCATTTTGTCACGTCCTTTGTGGTCTCCTCATACCTACATTGCCACAACCCGAGCATGTGAGTGTGTGAGCCCTGCATCCCTGTCACATAGGGCATGTCCAGATCCAAATAGAGAGCCTAGGAGGGGGTCCAACAGACATGGGAGCGAGAGAAAATGCGTAGACAACCTTGCACAATGCGGGTGAGAACAAATAGTTGCTTCAGCTTGAAAACAAAGTGAGATGGGCAGCATCCCCAGCTGTGCTGTGAAGAAAGTGTCACAGGTGTTGTGCACACTTTCTACATCAGCAACCTTCCCAAGACGCCCGCGACTGACTTCCCTCGACTGATGTGAAACGGCCCTGCTAGACAGGTTCAGCTGCATGGGCGCACCCGGCCTGGCGCTGTTTGCGTGCGCGGATGGTAGTGGGGAGGGGGGCCGCCACAGGCTGCAAGCGTTTGTCCAGGCGCTCCAGCTTCTTGCGCGCATCTCCTGGCAGCTTGGCCCTGTCCGCGCCCAATGCATCCATAAGATCACTGATGCGCAGCTCTCCGCCAGCATCCCCTGCACCCCACATCTCAACAGTATAATCCTTTCCCGTGCCAACCTGATTTATTTGTCATTTACATTGTGGGAGAGTGCTGTTGATGTTTTCTTCGGCTTCATTAGCCGTACTGAAAGTTCATTTGCATATTCATGCAACATAGCTGAGAATGAGCCATTGTTAATAAGTGCATGTTTGCTTCAGAGGAACGCAATTCCCATGGGCTACACTCCTCGGCGTGAGAACTGGTGCAGGGCATGTGAGGGCCCGAGGCGTGCCTGCAGAAGCCACTGCGGGCTGCAGATTGTACTCTGATTCCGGGTAGACCTCATTTAGGAGCGTAGAGCCCCTGCGGCGGGCAGCCGCGCGCGGGCCGCTGCTAGCAATAGCAGCGCTGACATCAGCAAGCATGCGCTCATGCTGCTCTTCATCGTCTGTCTGCTCCTGCTCTTCCTCGTCGTCATCCTCTGAGAGAGCATCCTCTGATCCTTCCGGGATGGACTCAGGTGCTGCACCATGTTCAGCCTCCTCCTGCCATATATTACTTGTGTGTTGATGCTTCCGCAGCAAAACCTTTCAGAAACAGGTAAACACTGTGTCCTGCATGCCTGCCATGAACGTGTTGAGATATGGCTTGAAAAAGGCACTGTATAACAGATGGCTAGAAGTAGTCCCTCTATCTTCGGGGTGCAACAGCAACTGGCCAGGCTGCTCGAGGATCTGGCATTGCCTACACTCTCTTGTACAGGACTTACTGGCTCCGAGAAGTCGTCTGTGTTGTACTCCTCGCTGCCATCATCACTCTCCTTGCTTTCCAGCAGATCTGGGCTGGTGGCCCTGCCCTTCGCTGTGCGCCCATTGTCTTTCTCTCCAAACCAGTCAGCGTACAATTTTTCGTCCTCCTCGTTGAAGGCCGTTTCCTCATCAATCTCTTCATCCTCGAAGTCTGATGGCAGTTCGTACTCGTAGTTGTCCACTACCTGCACACCAAGTCAGGCCGAGAGTCAGAAAATTCTACACAGTATTGCAGCAAGGTGTACCAGCATGCAGCTGAGCACACTACGTTCACAGTGCCACAATAAACCTCCTCGTGTACCAGCGGTAACTATTGAGTTGCAAATTATGTCTGATCTACGATACCGTATGCAAGTCACTCTTCTACATGTCCTGTCCTTGGCAAAACATGGTTGGCTCATAAATCACAGGTATACAGGTAAACTTTGAAAATCATCGCACAATGTATTATGCTTACATCATAGCGCTGGCCTGCATGTTTCTCTTCATCTGGCACCATCTCATAGTCATCAGCCTCGTATAATTCCTCAGGCGGCACTCCAGCTTTCTTCCTTCCACTTTTCTTGGATTTCACCATTCTGCCTTATTTTCCCACAGGATTTCCCCTCACTGTACTCCACTCCCAAATTATCTGTGTATAGAATGGAGGAGCACTTTGGCCGCCGAGATCAGGGGTGGATGAAGTAGACAACTCCGACAGTGCATGCATGGGTTCCGACTTAATGATTCTGTTTCCTTGCTGTCTTCCTCAGCAGCAATCGAAGACATATAGGACACTCTGGTTGATCTCCTCTTACGATCACAAGCAACTCTGAGTGTTTTTGAAAAGGAATGCACGGTCCGATCTGTTTGGTGATTAACAAGGAATTATTCATGTCTTGTCTTTGACTTAACGCATTTTCATCTACAAAGAAGTGTTTGCCGCACATATGGATTCCTCTGTGTTTGTGGAGGTGATTCCTGATCCTCTGCAAATAACCAAGTATGTAGGTCTTGTCGAGGACAATGGATCGGGCGCTATTGCTTCATTCATGGGTGTCACAAGGGACAACTTTGACGGAAAGAGAGTGTTGAGCTTGTCGTACGAAGCTTACATTCCAATGGCGGAAAAAGAAATGCAGGTGAGCATCATTGATAGGCAAGCAGCTGGGGAGTTCTGTGACTATGGAGATCCCTACCTGAGCTGCTTGGATGTGGAATCACGTCAGGAAATCTGCAGGAAAGCGCATCATAGGTGGAAGCTGAAGAAAATGGCACTAGCTCACCGAGTAGGCTCTGTGGGCATTGGTGAAGCAAGTGTCATCATCGCAGTGTCGTCAGCACACAGAAGGGAGGCATTGGAGGTAGGTGAAATAGTGATACGAAATCTCACAATTATGTCATTGAAGCACAGGTGGAACCCTGATGATGTGACGAGACACCGACTGTCCACAGTGTCTTGCTTTGTGCAGGCTTGTCACTGGGCCATTGATGAATTGAAAGCAACCGTTCCAATCTGGAAGAAAGAGCTATATGAGAATGGGGAGGTGTGGAAAGAAAACCTGGAGTCCCGCACCATGAGGCTGCAGGCCCCGGCAGAGATGTGACACATGAGCACCAGAGACTCTGAAGATATCACTTGGTCGACCGTCTGACTTCTGCTGACACTTCCTAGTACTTTCCTATTTCTTTCAGCAATGGTGTTTATTGCAGCTGTTGATAAAACAGGTGCACAGGACTTCTTGTCAGGTCCACACTACCATACACTGCATGTGACAATAAATGTCTGTACAATAGCGAACCAGAGATTTTGGTTTCAGTGCAACAACTTGTAGATGACAAGAGGCTGAATGCTTTGGTGTGAGGGTGCATTGTAATCACAATGAGAGGACAATAACACATCTCTTTACAATGCATGAACGCAATCAATCAGTTCCATTTGCAATGCTTCCCACCATCTAGCGAGAGCAGTGCATTAATCATGGGAGGGCAACAATACTCTAACAGTTACACTAGACAATCACCAACAGGCGCAGCCTGCAACACACTGCAAGGCAATGTTCAATCGGCTTCTATCCTAGAACCCACCACGCAGACGCAGCACCAGGTGGAGCGTGGACTCCTTCTGGATGTTGTAGTCAGCCAGGGTGCGGCCATCCTCCAGCTGCTTGCCGGCAAAGATCAGGCGCTGCTGGTCGGGAGGGATTCCCTCCTTATCCTGAATCTTGCTCTTCACGTTCTCAATGGTGTCGGATGACTCCACCTCCAGAGTGATGGTCTTGCCCGTCAGGGTCCTGTAAAAAACATCATGTCATCAGGCATGCGGGCATTGTAGGGAAGGCAGTCAAGGCACATGTGAGAAAAGCATGACAGACTGACAAAGAGAAAGACTGGAACGCACTTGACAAAGATCTGCATGCCACCACGCAGACGCAGCACCAGATGAAGTGTTGACTCCTTCTGGATGTTGTAGTCGGCCAGGGTGCGGCCATCCTCCAGCTGCTTGCCGGCAAAGATCAGGCGCTGCTGGTCGGGAGGGATTCCCTCCTTGTCCTGAATCTTGCTCTTCACATTCTCAATGGTGTCAGAGGACTCCACCTCCAGAGTGATGGTCTTGCCCGTCAGGGTCCTGCAGTCGAAAAACATCATGTCATCAGGCATGCGGGCATTGTAGGGAAGGCAGTCACGGCACATGTAAGAAAAGCATGACAGACTGACAAAGAGAAAGACTGGAACGCACTTGACGAAGATCTGCATGCCACCACGCAGACGCAGCACCAGGTGAAGAGTCGACTCCTTCTGGATGTTGTAGTCAGCCAGGGTGCGACCATCTTCCAGCTGCTTGCCGGCAAAGATCAGACGCTGCTGATCAGGAGGAATGCCCTCCTTGTCCTGGATCTTGCTCTTTACGTTCTCGATGGTGTCGGAAGACTCCACCTCCAGAGTGATGGTCTTGCCCGTCAGGGTCCTGCAAACAAGCGGCAAAATGTCATGCAACATGCAACTCCAAAACATTTGCAGCAACACACCATGATAGCAGAATGGGGAACAGATCCATGTTCACAGCTACCTAGACCATGACATAATAAAGGGCAGAGACGTACTTGACAAAGATCTGCATGCCACCACGCAGACGCAGCACCAGATGAAGTGTTGACTCCTTCTGGATGTTGTAGTCGGCCAGGGTGCGGCCATCCTCCAGCTGCTTGCCGGCAAAGATCAGGCGCTGCTGGTCAGGAGGGATGCCCTCCTTGTCCTGGATCTTGCTCTTCACGTTCTCGATGGTGTCAGAAGACTCCACCTCCAGAGTGATGGTCTTACCCGTCAGGGTCCTGCAAACAAGCGACAAAATCTCATTCAACATGCACCTCAAAAACATCCTGGCACAGATGGCCTGACACACCATGACAGCAAAATGGGGAACAAAACCATATTCACAGCTACTGGACCATGACATAATAAAGGGCAGAGACGTACTTGACAAAGATCTGCATGCCACCACGCAGACGCAGCACCAGATGAAGTGTTGACTCCTTCTGGATGTTGTAGTCGGCCAGGGTGCGGCCATCCTCCAGCTGCTTGCCGGCAAAAATAAGGCGCTGCTGGTCAGGAGGGATGCCCTCCTTGTCCTGGATCTTGCTCTTCACGTTCTCGATGGTGTCAGATGACTCCACCTCCAGAGTGATGGTCTTGCCGGTCAGGGTCCTGCAGTCAAGAAACATTATGTCAAGAGGCATGCAAGCATCAAGTAGGCAAGGCACTTGAGCACACGGAAGGCAGTCAAGGCACATGTGAGAAAAGCATGACAAACTGGCCATGAGAAAGACTGGAGCGCACTTGACGAAGATCTGCATGCCACCACGCAGACGCAGCACCAGGTGGAGAGTGGACTCCTTCTGGATGTTGTAGTCGGCCAGGGTGCGGCCATCCTCCAGCTGCTTGCCGGCAAAGATCAGACGCTGCTGATCAGGAGGGATGCCCTCCTTGTCCTGGATCTTGCTCTTCACATTCTCGATGGTGTCGGATGACTCCACCTCCAGAGTGATGGTCTTGCCGGTCAGGGTCCTGCAAGCAAGCGACAACGATGTCAACAGATGTGCAACTAGCAACAGACATGCAGCTTAAGACATCCACAGCACCACACCATGACAGGAAAATGGGGAAAAGACACTGTATGCAAGGCTATAAAAAGCAGGAACGCACTTGACGAAGATCTGCATGCCGCCACGCAGACGCAGCACCAGGTGAAGAGTGGACTCCTTCTGGATGTTGTAGTCGGCCAGGGTGCGGCCATCCTCCAGCTGCTTGCCGGCAAAGATCAGGCGCTGCTGATCAGGAGGGATGCCCTCCTTGTCCTGGATCTTGCTCTTCACATTCTCGATGGTGTCGGATGACTCCACCTCCAGAGTGATGGTCTTACCCGTCAGGGTCCTATGCACAATAAGACACACTGGTGAGCATTTGCGTTGCAATTTCCAAAACATTAGAAAAGGGACAACTTCATAGCCACTTTAGACGAACAGCTTTCAAGCTAAGAAAGAATCAGCAGGTGACGCACTTGACGAAAATCTGCATCTTTGATACACCTTGCTTTAAGGTCGATGAACCTGCAATACCAAACACACTGCGTAAGAAAAATTTGTTTAAACAGACAATCCATACACACCTCATGTGCATGTAGGGCACCATACACGTTTTTGAGTGCCAGACAACTCGTCTGAAAAAGCCAGCACAAACTGCCGCGCGCCTCTACACCACCCGAGGAGAAGCCCAAGCGGCCACCGATCAAAAGGCAAACTTCTAGAGCTATCCACTGACGTACATATACACAGGAAAGCATGCCGGGGGAAGCGCATACAACGAGGAGACGCGGGCGGGACAGTCAGAAAACAACCTCGTACACGTAACCCCAAGCACGGGGAGAGTACCGTCGTCAAAACGCACGGCGTTGCAACATGAACTTAATCAACCTCCTAACAACCAGCCACTTGGTGCCAGCAGACATTGACAATGGCCAGGCTCAGCTGTGAGGAAACCTGGTACTCAGGAATCTCACACCAACACACCCCTAAATAAAAGACATAATCTCCACTCCCCCAGAAACACTGCTAGGAAGAACAGGAGACTCGAGCTCAGCGCTTTTGAGGCAAATCAGATACACCAGCCGCCTCTGGGTCACTTGCCTTCAGGCCAGAATCTACTGACAAACCCACTGGCAGGAGCGCCAAGGACCTTACCTTTGATTAGCTGTAGCAATGCACGGTTAGCCTTGGCACAAAATGGAGCGCAGTAGGAACTTTTGAGGCAGGAGTTTGGATTCTGTGAGATTTGTTTGTCGCAGTTGCTTCGAGGTACTTCCATTCCACGCGCTTGCCGGCGTTTGCAATGACTAATAGTCCTGATTAGGCTGCGCTGAAGCTTCCAAGGAAGGGAACCCCTCGGGCGACGGGAAGTCAAGCTCCGACAGTCAGCACGAAAGCCTGCGGGGATTTGCCGGCCAAGGGCAAAAGGACCATTCTAACATCCACAGCCACCACATCCGGGTCCATATTTCTGGTTCGTTCGAATGAGTGAGATCCGGCACGTGGCCGGGCGACTGGTGCCAGGACGTTCGGATTAAACAGGACAAGATCTGTGGGCCACTTCTTTCTTTTTCAGCGTAGCGACCTGTACTATGAGAACATAGTGAAGATATCCAACCTTGCAAGGGCTTTAAAAGCTTCCTTGGCCTGCATCGTGCGGTGGGTGCTTCCGAATAGACTGTCCGACTACTGCATCCCTTTGTTGAAGCACGAGCGTTTTTTATGCTTATTCGCATTTATTTGGAATTTTAATAACAATTGACATCTTTTATTCTCGATGATGGTACGACAAGTCTTCAGCTTCAGCCTGTGATTTCTTTCCTTGCCTTTTAGAAGGGTGGCATACTGACGGATAACTGAGTTGCTTTGCAGGTTCTTCTGACAGTAAACAAGGGATCTTACAGAAAAGCAAGAATGCGTCATAATTGTAGGATAACAGTTGTGGTAGTGCTGCTGTGCACACTTGTACTGGGCTTAGCAGAGGGCAAGGAGCACCACAGAGCTTTACATGGATCCCAGAAGTCAGTGGCAGTTGCTGATGGACGGTTGAAAAGCACGGACGGGAAAACATATTTTGTAGTCCGTGCGTTTCGATGCCCTTCACTCATACGGCCCTGCTGGACCATGATGGACATACCTGCATTGAAGTGGTAAAAATACCATGTGCATGTTAAACCCATCCTGATTCCTAACAATGACATGTGCATGCATACGTGAAACATGAATATCTGTTGTTATGCAGAGCCATTTGGAAAGGGGATAGTGAACGCACAACTGAGCGTGCTGAAGGGTCTGGAGGCAGCCAAGAGACATGGCTACATCTTTGTAGTGCCACCCATGGTGCAGTGGTGGGCAGAGCACGAGCCCGGCTACCTCACCATCATACCCTTCCACCACTTCTATGACGCAGAACACTTTGAGAAATTTGTGAAGGAATATGGTGAGGCAGCCCTGGCCTACACATGACGCCGAAGTCATCAAATCTCCTGACTGCATTTGCCCTGTGCTGTGATTGGAACAGGGTCGTCTAACGGGAAACATTGCAGGAGCATATGTGCACAGGAGGCTGTCTGCCAGCATACAAAAATCCTGCACGGCAACAGTCTCCAAGATAGTGTGGCAAGAAGGTGCAGAGATTTGCACAGAGGTCAGAACCCAGGATGTACGGAAGCAGATGGATTGAGAGGTGGGGGCGCACCTGTGCATGGCCAGGTGCGGAGATAGTATGGGAGCTGCCAGCAGATAGGACGCCAGCATGCATGCTGCAGCAGCAGCTGAGCGAGAAGGCACCGCAGGCAGTGAACAAGGCAACGCACCGCGCATGGGCCCAGCAGTACGGCGTCATCTGCCTGAGCGGCTCCTCCACGTTTTACACCATCGACGGCGCCGACCAGCCCCAGTTCTGGCCGCCCGACAGCCTGCGCCAGGCGCTCAAGCCCTCCAGTGCGGCCCACGCCCCTTCTTGCTCATGTATAGTGGACATGACTCGTACCCTTATGTAAGGGGGACTAAAGAGGTGATGGGGGGTCTTGCCACCTACCCAACGTGTACTGGGCCCTGGTGATTACCAACCTTTGACCTCATCCTGACTGCTCATAAAGCCGAAATCTCTGCACCCTGCACCCAGATGGCCTGACACGTCTGCTATATGTGGTTGCATGTCTGGGATGCAATGGCGAGCTAACAGAGTCTCATCTGTGCTTTGATTGCGAGTTGGGCAAGGAAAGAGCTCAAATGCTGCACCTAAGTATCATCTCAAGGGCCATCTGGGCCTCAGCATGACACCACATCTATGCCAGTACTTGCAGAATCATGTGGTTCAGTTGCAACTTTGCATGCAAATGAGAACCGGCATCATGCGGGCAGCAGGAGCATATTAAGAAGATCTTTCTTCCGTATATAAATGTCTGGATGTCATGCTCACCAGATGTGCTGTCTGACGTGAGAATGTGGATGTGGAGCTGTGTGGATACCGAAGGGGATTCAATACATTTCGCAGGTCTATATGCGAGCGAGGCACAGAAGATGCTGGAGGAGGTGGCGCGCCACTTTGGCACCAAGGAGTTTGTCAGTGTGCATGTGCGCGTCGAGGCTGACTGGGAGGAGCATTGCGCTGCAAGCAAGGACCGCAATGACCCGCAGACTGCCCTTTACAACAACAACTACCAGTGCTGGGTAATACAGCTCCCCAGTGCCAGCAGCACAGTGCTAGCAGAGTGCCCAGCGTGTGCTTGAAACATGATGCACATTCTGGTGCACTTCAATGCCCAGTAATAATAGCTGATTAGGAGCCTGAGATTTACTTCTGTGCACAGGTGGATGAGGCGCAAACAGCAGATGTCTTAGAAAAGAAGCTGAAAGTGCGCGCGGGGTCGCTGCTGTACATCCAGTCAACAGTGCCCATCAAGAAGATGCACAATCTGTGCAGTAAGTACCGATGCTTTGATCGGGACAGCGTCTGGAAAGAGCGCAGCGAAGAGGTGCGCATTTTTACCTTTAGACTTCTCATGGTGTCGTGTGTGGTAATTCAATGCACTCCTGCTCCACTTTTCTGTAGCTCAAGATCAAGCCCTGATGCCTCTTGCATTCCTGTTATCAGAGAGAGGGTGGATCACCTCATGCTTTCATGTGCATGCATGCAGATCCCATACAAAAAGACGTCCCTGGTGCTGTCCTACCTCACATCCCTGCTAGCCGAGCATGGCACTGCTTTGTACGGCAATATTCACTCAGCATACTATGGAGAGCTGGCTAAGAAGTTCTCGGCAGCTGACAAGCCTGCGCACCATCTGAATCCAGACTGTCCCGTGAACGAGCCATGCATGTGAGTTCGTGGGCATTTGAGCAGTACTGCACTACAGTAGTGCACGGTTCGGCATGGTGTCCCCAGCCTTTCTTCTGCGTTGTGAAGCTGTTGGATTTATCTCAACTTACAGATTGAGAATTGGATTTATCTAGGGACATGTTTGCACAGTCAGGCTGCTGGGCATGAAGCTAGTTGCGAATAGGAAGGACACTCACTGCGCAACATGCAGATCCATAACGGGTAAATGCACGTCGGCATGCAATGCGGCTGTGAAACACATGTGTATATGACACAGTGATGCGTTCACTAGGCTGTTCACGCTTTGGAGAATTCTAGTAGGATGGGAGGAGTGTGCCGTTCATGAAGTATGTATCCATGAGCTTGAAGCCCATGTGTGATGCACTTTTAACTGTATTCCCTGGCTCCAAGCAACATTGCAACCACAATATGCATATGCATGGTCTATTGACAGCCTGTAGCTCCCGACTGCAATGAAAACTTGCCTCATTGATGTGTTGTGAAGTTTTGTACAGCAGAAGTCCAAGGAGGTCAAGACAAAGTCATTTTCCAAGTGAGTCACAGGGTATAGAAATTACACATCATCATGTGAGCGGCTGCGCAGATCATCCAGAACCTCTTCCATGGCAAACCAGTCAGCTTCATAGATGTACAATTCCTGGACCCCAAATGTAAAGCTGTGAGGCAATCAGTGAGCGAGCAGCTATTGAGCATATGCGGCTATTGACCCTGCTACACAGCAGCTGTGTTTCTGGCAGAAACAGCTACATGGATGGGACTGCCATAGTGGCTGTGTATCAGCTATACTTCTCTGAGTTCAGGAAATACCTGTGAGCTCTGCAAAACAGATGCAATTCATGAAAAGCCAAAGTTGACAGCTGCCATGCGCAGCATTGCATAAACAAATCTGTTCACACACTGATCAAGATTTGCTTCATCACATTGAAGGGGCGCTGGGCTGCAACACTGACGGAGCTCAGCGCCTCCCAACACTGCAACCTCTCACATGACATGCAATCAAGTCATGATCTTTGCAGTATGCAGAGGCTGCTCCTTTATGCACATGCTACCTCAGATGTGCATGCGCTAACCCCTCCCCATTGAATGTTAAAACACCAGTTCGCAGGGGCTCAGCTACCTCTGCCACAGCACAGCTGCACTGGGGCCATCCGCCACACATCTAATGGGGCGCGGCGGCGGCGGCGGCACATTGTGCTGCATCTCCATCTCCCTTCCCTTCACCACACGCCTCTTTGCAGCGGGCGTGGCCTCAGCTGACCTCAGGAACAGGTATGCAATGAATCCTATGGCCACAAAGTGCACCACAAGCAGGATTGCTACAAGTGCTCCTGCCCCATGTAGCGCATGCGGGGAGTGCTGGTGCTCCACGAGATGGAAACCTTTGTGCAACAGCTGCTTGTGCTCATGGCTTGTGTTGTGTTCCACAAACGCGATCATGCTTCTGGGTCATGCCATGCTTGCCCTCACATGGGATGCCTGTCAGCTCGCTCACTGGATGCTCTTGTGCCCCAGATTTGCCTGCTGCAGAAACTGAGCTGCCTGGCGAGAATACTGCTGGAGGTTCTCTGCTACCAGGTAAATCTTGAGCGATGTAGGAGCGTGGTGCAGCTTGATTCTGTCGAGCAACTCTTTGCTATGGCCGGATCAGGGTGCCATTTTCAGTCTGTTGCCACCTTCTTCAGAGGCCTGGTGCCTCCACGCGCCAGCAGGTAAAGCCAGAAGAGGAAGGCAACCACGTGAACAGCTATGAGGAAGCCTACGATGTTGCCATAGCCCAGGAAAATGTCCTTCTCTGTTCCCTGGCCACAGCAGAATCATCATTGGAACCTGAAGACAGGCATTGAGATTTGCCATAAGACGTCCGATGCGCACAACCAACAATCAGCAGTCTCTATCAAGAAGCCTATGACGTGCACATCAGCTGACATCACGCACCGAGGGAACTGGCGCCATCAGAGACCACAAGTGCAAATACGTTGCCTCAATACCCTGATCACAGCAAGCATGTGTCGGTGTCAGATGAAACGAACTGAGGGCTGCAAGGTCTCATTCTGACAATCCTCTAATGGCTACCAATCCGTGACAACATAACTGACAGAAATTATAGATAATAGTTGCACGTGGGGACATCAGAGACTAGGCGTTCTCCTCTCACCAAGAGTAGGTGCACGATCACGCCCAAAGTCAACACTAGGCAGCAGTCAGGAACACAGGAGGTCAACTGCTCAACGTAACCACTTGTCTTTCAGGGAAGGATGCCTTTCTTTTGTGATCCAAGACTGGACTGCAATGGACATGTGTCATGCAAACCTGCCATGTTGCAACAATTGTTCGCTGGCGTGCCATGTCGAGTTTCGGGATCCTGGCCACGATCTTTGACTCATTTCTAGATCTCACTTGCAGCTCGGTGACCTTAATCTGAGGAGTAACAGTGTGGAAATCGAGTGGGACATTGTCGAAAGCAGGCAATACGTTGGCCTTGCCATTACGCACTACCGGAACGGTAGCAGTGTGCGACTGTGCACACGCGGGCTCTTCGAGACTATTCTAGTATTGTTCTGAACCGTATCAAGGATCAGATCCAGATATGCTCGAGAACGGTCCATCACGTTGGATGGGTCCTCCTGCACCCAAGAGCTTCACCATCGTCACCAGGTGTGGGCTCCCGCGAAGGAAAGCCTTGTTGCAAGTTTTGGGATGCAGTTGTGCTGATGGTCCACGCAGCGTCATGAGAGATGACTTCAGGCAATATGTGTCTTGCACAGCTGGCTTAACCAAGGAATTTCCCCTGGAGACGGCCCACATCTGACCAATGCTTCTCTGCTCTGCAGGGTTTTGCAGCTGGTCACCCTCATCCTTGTGGCCGTGTGGGTACTCAAGTATCTGGGTGGAGTAGCGCTGACTCCCAAGCGGGTGAGTGGATTGTTTCTGAACATGGAGATTTGGGGCACCCCTGCAGGGAGTGTAACACAACACTTGAGTTCCAACAATGTGATGTATTTGACGCAGATTAATATCCTGACCAACGACACTGGCGGTATCTTTAACTGGCACCCTCTGCTCATGACGCTGGCCTTCCCAGTGCTGGTGGGCGAGGCACTCCTTGCCTATCGGGCACCTGTGGCTTCCAACCTGGATAGGTGACAGATCAGCTTCCATGCAAGTGCAATTTCAAGTACAGTGCTGGTGTGCTTGAAAGTTGCAGATCTTGCTCTGGTGCATGGCATGCTGAGGTTGGGCTGCAGCTGTATCAGTGAGTCCTGTTTTACTTTGCAGGGATCAGCGGAAGCTTCTGCATGCACTGCTGCAGATCATTGCTGTGATTGCTGCAGTGTTAGGAGTCATTGCTGCGTTCCAGTCGCATAACTTGAAGAAGCCCATGAAAATTCCAAACCTGTATTCAGCGCACTCCTACCTGGGCATTTTCACACTGGTCTTTTTGGGTCTGCAGGTAAGGCATCCTTGGTTTTTTGGGGAGCCCAGGTCAGGCTCAATTCTGCTTCATATTTGTCATGAAAAGCCACACTCACATTGACGTCACTGGCATCTGGCGCAGTTCATCCTGGGTTTCACTGGCTTTCTGTACCCAAAGTATTCCAAATCCAGCCGCGAAGCTCTCGCACCGTACCACATCTTCTTGGGCAGAGCAACCTTCATCATGGGCCTTGCCACCATGGCAGTAAGCATGCTCTCCAAGACCCTCACTGTGGCATCGTGGTTACGTAAAGCTGTGCAAAACTGTCACTGGATGTGTAGATGCATCACTGATTTCTGAAGCATCACTGGAATCCTGAAGCATTTGAGCATGAAGCATCTGCATGAGTTCTTTCAAGCCCTTCAGAAATGGGAGGCTCTACTCCTTGAAATACTGACTATGTGTTATAATAATCCACAATTGTGTGTGGCTGCAGGCTGGAATCCAGGAGAAAACACAATTCGTATCAGCAGCAAAGAAACTGTCAGGAAGTGGCCTGTACTCGGGTGCCATGAGCCTCCCTGCTGCAATCGAAATCTTCCTTGCCCTTGTTGGACTGGCAGTCATGTACCACCATGTTCCCGGGCCCTCCAACAGGAGCGAAGGCGACACCCTGTTGCCCGATGTCCTGCAGGATGCATGATCTTCTGTGCATGTCAATTTCAATGGAGAGTGGGAACTCCACTGCGGAGGCCAATAAGCAATCACAGGAATGCCGCTCCCTTAATTAGGGACGCAACATGGTGGCTTTTGCAACCTTGCTTTGCTGCAATGGGCAATCCTGGGTTGCAGTTGCCAGAGTGCCTTATCTCGAGGTGAAGCTGCAGATGCAAGGAACAAGACAAGTAGTGTGGGATTGCATACAAAGAATGAACAGATGAATTCTCCTTTTGTAGTAAATCACAGAAAGATTTTGTCTCCTTTGAATAATTTTTTTGTCTTTCTAGTTACAGCTGGTGAGCAGATTGGCTTGCTCTGGGCAGAATGGGCATCTTGCCCCATTGTGTCTGACATCCTTGATCCATGATGGAGAGTTCTGGCTGGCTTAGCATCGTACTATGTGTCTAGTAGATTTTTAAAGAGTCCTGGTAGTGTAGATGTTCTGTCTATTCTCAGGACATAAGAGCCGCTGACTGTGAATTTAAAGCTCATTAATGGGCATGTGCAATTGCGCTTGAGATATATATTCAAGATACTCAGCGGACAAGATTGAAGGCGTCATGAGAATATAGACAGGCCATTGTACTTGTGAAGAGTCTAACCAAAATGATACTTGCTTACGACAAATTTTCATTATTGAATTGTTCTTTACGATTCATGTGATGAAGATTATGAGATGTCGTTCATGAGGAGGTGATGTCAACAAGTTGTTTATTTGGTGATAATCGATTATATCCATTTCTTCTAAAAGATTTGTTGGAATGCCCAGGGACTGCTTTGTAAGTTAGAAATTGTAACTGTCCATTCAATATCTCTAATGGGGAGCTTACATCAGGGGGAGACCCATAGCTGAAACCTTTGGAACAGCAGTGCTGTTTCAGAGGGAAAGGCCTTTTACAACTGCACCACAGGCGTGCTCAGTGACGCCAGATTTGAACATCATTACCGCAATGCACTAAATATATGTGCGCTCTCTTCACCCACATCAGTGCTGCAAAATGTCAAGGTCCGCTACTCACAACATCATCTGCACACATCTCACATCCTCATCTCAAAATTCAGACCCACAGGGATCAGAAGCTGTATCAAAACAAATTCATGCCACTGCTGCCCAGCTGCATGCTTCAAAATTTGCTACTGCTCAGTAGAAAAAGCCAATCCAACCGGCCTCAGAAGCCCAGTTTTAATTGCAACCTCCACTGCCGCAGCTGCAAATGCGAATGTGAGCATGCTCTCTCCCGCGGCCAGGGCGGACGCGCCGACTACACTTGCATCCAGAGGGCTGCTTCCGGCAGTGCTGGCAGTTACCTGCGCTGCATCTGCATATGCCAGGCCCCGCACCTGCATAACACCAGACACGCACCCTTAACCAGCCGGCATATCTCTGGTCGAGCAGAGCTTGCTCACGTGCCGGGACCCCACAGATTGAAGCTGCGCACAAGAGACACTGATTGCAGGTGGCACAGTGCATAGCAGATGCTGCGGCCATCTGTCAGATTGACTGCGACGACTGTACAAGGTTGACAACGCTGGTCGACACCCGGGAGAATAGCGCACCATGCCGAAGGCAGCCACGGTCCCAGCTTTTAGCTGAGGGTTGCCCGCGCCAGCAGACTGCACATAGCGGAAGGTGACACCAAACAGCAGGCAGGACGCCACCACCTGGGCGGCTGACAGGACAGTGCTGACTTGACTCTGCCCCTGAACTGCCAGGTAAGGCAGGCTGCCCAGCAGGCCGCCCACTGCTGCCACTGCTCCCGCCTTGGCCGACTCTATTCGCTCTGCATCCTGTGCAGCAGCCAAGACGCTATCACACACATTGTTCACTGACTGTATGCTGCAGGTGACACCACCCTCGACTGTTGCACCAGACCATCCATACCAGAGTATTCAATTCTCTCTGTGAACTGCATGGAAAGCGCTCGCGGCAGAGGTGGCCATATCACATGCAGGATATTTGCCCGATCATGCCCAAAATGACACCACTCCGGGATGCAACGTCACTTGAAATGTCATTCAGAAGATGAATTCACCTGGCTGGTACTGGCCAGGAGGGCGTCTCTCTCTCGGGTGGCATTCTGCAGCTCTTGCTGCGCCTCCAACAGTGCCTGCTTGGCCGCCAGCACATCCGCCTCAGCACCCCTCTCCGATGCTCGCTGGGCCTGCAGCACAAGAAAACAGCCTGATAAGGCCGCATCATGTCCGCCATGCTACTCTGACACTGACACCTATGCACCATCCCATCGAGTATCCAGCCTGCTCAAGTGCAGCTTCCACGCATTGCAGCGTTGCGAGTCAAGTTCTGCAGATCCGGACAAGGACTAATTTTCGAGTCTGGCGCCAGTAATTCACACCTGATTTGCTTCCAGCCGGCGTGCCTCCTCCGATGAGGCCTGGGCAGCCTGTGCAATCTCCTTCTCCAGAGCCGCTTGCTGCGCCTGTCACGAAATTCACATCCACATGAGCAGACAATCAACAGCTACCAGTATCCTGACAATCATCCGCAACCCAACAATGTCAAATGCATGAGGTCGCGCTCGGATGTCACCTGCAAGCTGGCGACAAGTGCTGCGGCCTCCCCAACACGTTTGAGCCTGTAGCAGGACAGCCCAAGATCTGAGCACTGTCACCAGTTCAATTTTACAGAACACAAAAGGCCACGTGCAACATGGAGTTCATCCACTCGCCTGTCTTGTGCCACGGGATCCATTTTCAGCAGTTCCTCGGCCAGTTCCTGGTGAGTGTGTTCACCCTGAGGACACCAATAGGTTTAAGTCCAGCAATGGTAAGCACAGAGCACAACAATTGGTACAGTCTATAAAGGAAGTACAGGTGTATTGTATGTGACGGCAAATACGGGAGACAGAAAATGTGATATGCAATGTCCAGGTGTACATTGGGAGTGACAAAGCAACCAGGTTTGAACAAAGGTTACCACCTTCTCTCCTGAAGCACCATCGGATTGGGTAGCTCGTGCCTTCGACTGTAACAATTTCCCGCTGCCTTTTCTGCGCTGGTGGGTTTGATGGAGTGAACAATTTGAGGTATGGAGGCTGCACTGTCGGGCTGCCGTAAACCATAGCTGATCCATTGATGTGACTGGTTGGGAAGACAGCATCTTTACGGGGAACAATACAGAGTAGTCGGGGCTGCCGCGTGCTTTGTCTGACGCAGCACTGGAGGGCGCCAATTCTCCGCAGAAAATTCTGATAAGTAATGTGTATCCAAACCTACAATTGGTCACTGAATGCAAAATTGACAGCTAATCTGCGACAAGGGAGTAGTTGGGGTACGGGAATTCAGCGCTGAAGGACACCTTGGATGCGCCCCCTCGAGCAAATGAAACCGTCGTGGCACTGTCATCAAACAGGCGCCAACACGCCTCGTCTTATCTCTTAGAGCGTATCTGGCTTCATGCACTTCCTGTCCAAATATAGCACTGGAACTCTCGTGGAGGTAGCTGTCGTTACAATGTCGTCTCATTCTTTGCAATGCTGCCCGCGGTACAGCACCGCCGGCACTTGACAATTGGTTGAGCCATTGCCAACCATAAGCGCATTGGTGTAAGCACTTCATAACTCGGCTTGAGCATGATCTCCGAGAGTCATGAGTCATGAGAGCGACACCACTGCTAGAAGCCACATGACGGTGCCTGCAGTAAACCGGCTGACATCCGCCGCAACTATTTCTTGGTGACTAAGCTCTTATGTAAGGCACTCCCGGCCTGGGCCTGCTACAAGTGTCACATCAGAAGTGGGCTTCCCAGACTGAGAAGCCAGGTCCGCCCACGGCGAGCAGCCAGGCCTTCTGGCCCACATCGACGCCCGCCTTGGCCGGCTCCCAGCTGCCGGGCCCCAACTTCACTGTCACCTTCCGGTCTATCAACGCAGCATAGACCTCATTGTTCGCCTCACAGATGTCAACCTGCACGCACCCAGTCCCATTGCTTGTGCAATTTCTCATTGGAAAGGCACATCCCTTAGTTGCAGGAGAAACTTAAACACTGTCATCACCCCACAAAGGCCACCTACAACTGCTGGCTGGGAAGGAGATCACCTTTAGGATGGTGACCTGGACTCCCTATGCCCATAGCACCCTCAATTGTCACATTTTCCAAACTCTTAACATTCCTGGACTACCAACACCCACAAGCACGGGGAGCACTCTTGCTTGTCACATTTCGCAAGGACTTTCCATCGAGCGAAGAATTACCATCGAGCAGGAGTGGGGTGGGCACCTGGGAGTCGCAGTGCAGGCCGGCACGACGGCGCAGCTGCAGCAGCTGCAGGATGACGGAGCGCAGCGGGCGCAGCAGCCGCGGCAGCGACCCGCCCGCCTGCTGCTGTGAGTGCGCGGCCAGCAGCGCGCGCAGCCGCCGCCACAGGCTGGGCTTCAGCATGCCGTCCGTCCACAGGTGGTCGTAGAAGATGCACGGCGTGCCCGGGTGCGTCAGGATGTATGCATACCCCTGCGCACATGTGCCCACCACATGATGGTCATATAGTCCAGACATCCTCAAAGGGGGGCGGGCGACAATGCTGATGCAGTGCACGGATGTCAAATGCAGTCTTCAGGGCGTTTCAGCACATCAGAAGGCAACTTCCAAAGACAGGCAAATTCTGAAAAAGGGCCCGACCATCACACAGTCATGTCACTGTCTTTGAGGATCCCAGTGAACAACAAAGCCAATCGGTCTCAGCAGGATGCTCGAGCTAATGAAAGGTCAACCCCAAGATGCGCATGGGGGCACCTGGTGGAATGCTTCACTGGGAGAAGGCTCTCCACATTGACAGATTCATGCCGTTTGCCTTTCTAGAGAACCTGTTCTGGCAAACTTACCTGCAGGAAAGGCCTAGTGACAGGGGGAGAAGACCAAAAGGAACTACCTGGTGGAGGCTCTGCTGGGGGAAGGGCCAGTGCGACTGAGTCGAGCCGGTATCATGGTTGTCTAGGAAAGTGACCGCGCGCGACGGCCACCAGCCTATCATGCCGGCCGGCCGGCCTGCGCTGTCGCGCAGGCGCCAGTACTCCCCAGCCGCCACCGCCTCCTGCAGCACGCCCTTGGTCGTGAAGTCGAACGCCGCCGCGCAGCCGTCCGCCGCGTCACACCAGTCCACTATGCGCTGACGGTGTGCGTCCTGCATTGCACCACCAACCAGACGCTCACTTAAAAGAGGAGCAGATTCTTTCTGAGAAGCTTGCTGTAGGGATGTGTGGCCCTTGAAATATTCGAAAGGGACTAAATCAGCAACTGGGTCGTTGGAGTGTGTGGGTGCCAGGGCTGATCACAAGCGCTGCCCTTCAGTGAAGTGGAGATGAGGCAAGGCATCAAGAATGCCAGGCATGCCTTTCATGCTGCGAAGACACGATGCTGTTAGACAGATGGCTAGCAAAGATTACATGAGTCACATGGTGGCAGAGGAAGCTTTGAGGCACAGGTTGACCTGGGAATGGGCTGCTGTGGCACCTGATCGAATTCGATTTTGCTGTCGGTGTACGCGCAATCGTCCCAGAACTCTCCGACTGCAAGGGACGGGGAAGTGGCTTCGATGTACTCGCGCACATGCTGCCCGCCGTAGCCTTTCACAAAGTCAAAGCGCCAGCCATCAAAGCCCACGTCTGACCTCAGCCAGCTCAGCCAGTGCTTGATGTCCTGTTCACATCCAGATCAAGGCCGTGACTTGTCTCACTCATGCCTACTGACTTTGCAATGCGTGGCCAAATTGCTGACATCATGGTAGCATGCCTTCTGATGTAATGGGGAGATGTGCTTAGATCCTGAGATTGCACCTGTCGGACGCGCTCGTTTGTGTGATCTATGTTAGGTGCTGCTCCAAAAGACGATCCCTCCTTCTCCTTCCCCGTGCCTCCATATGATTCATCACCAGAGCAGACACAGGACTCATCCCAGCTGTACCGTCCTGTGAACTGATTCCACCTCCCTTTGTCGTCCTGTACATCAGTCTGTACTTCAGGATTCTGTAACCGTGAAATACACGCATGCCAATAATAGAATAACTCTTGCGTGTCCCTCAGTGCTCAAAGAATTGTTCGCTTGCATCGCTGAGAAGGAGCAGTCACCCACCTGCTTACCTGCACACCTATGATTGAGAACGATGTCTGCCATTGCCTTAACACCGTGGGCGTGAAGTGCCTTGATGCATGCACGCAATTCTGCCTCTGTTCCATACTTTGAATTCAAACACTCATACTCCCGCGGCAGGTACCCCTGTGACAGCACGCAAAAATTTGCTCAGGCAGGAAATTGTACTAGTGGGCAACGACGGCCGCCTCCACCAGGCCAGGTAGGTAATAAATCAGGGAAGGAGGTACATCAACAGAAGCAGCACCTCAGCACTGACTGAAACACTAGGTGGTGGAAGCCAAACAGCAGTAATGCCGGCTGCTCGCATCTCCACAGCGCGTCCAGCAAGCACTGCATACCAGGCTGGGGATGCTCTCTGGGAGCACTCCCAGTTGAATCCCTGGAGGGGCGAGCTGAGCTGAGCACAGGCTTACATACAAGCATCAATGAAAAGTCACAAGCCAAAAGAGGACTGAAGGACAGTGTGAAGGACAGCGAGACCTGCAGGAGGACCTCCCTAGAGCCCATAGGCCCAACGTGGCCAGCATTGCCCCCTTCGACATCTTCCTCAGGGAGTGTTTCGCAGTTGCTGTTGCTACGGCTGGCGCCAAGTCTCTCTGGCTGAAAGGGAGGCAACGGGAAGCCAGGAGAGTGCCGTCTTCCTAGTTGAGACTGCAACGTGACGCAGGTCTTTTAGAGTCTATCATCGATGTCAACGGGTTTCCCTCGGAACATGGAGAGACTTTCTGAACTTGCTTTAAAGCGTTCTGCAGGTGCCGTCCTCACCAACGGTTTTCGAAGTTCACGGACTGTCGGTGAATCCGAAGTGTCCATGACAATACTGCTCCACTGCAACAGTCTTAGTTCCCAATTATGCCAAGCTTCATCTTCTTCGAGGAGCTACGAACAGAATGCCTATTCTGATGTTATTCCTCTTACATTTTTAAATTATAGCATCTGTACTTCCCCTCGACTTGAGTGGCAACAAAAGCAGGGACCTTCCCCTGCACATTTTGAAGGAGACGATGCAAAAGTTACGAACAGTTGGATAATATAACAAGTTGTAATGTTGCTTCTGTCCAAACAACTTCCAATAAAACTGAACCGCAGTTGCCAGGTAGCTTCCTCTGGGCTATCCTCTGCTACGCATGCTATGCCTTGTCAACACATATGGTTGAACAGTATCAGCTCTTGGCTGTTAGGACATCCAATCAATTAGATGATGTCATCGCTTCTTCTTCCACAGTGGAAAGGGAAGAGAAGAAGAGAGGGGAGGGGCATGCAAGTATACAAGATAGCCGCTATTGCGGCAATGCTATCATAGCATGTGCCCACATGGTACCGTACTGCAGTGACTGCGGCAGCGGTAGTGCCCAAACTTGAAGTAGTGCACGTGCAGAGGATAACCCTGGCAGATCTGCAAATAAGCTGGCTCTAGAGCCTCCACTGAGCAGTGGCCGCCAATGCGGCAGTATCTTACACGGATATGGCATGATCCATTATCGGCGCCCTAACATGCTGTCACAGTCACCGTAGTACGTACACGGTCCGTACGGTACGGTACAGCTGTGACCGCTCATCTTTGACAACAGTCACATGGACTAGTCCAAAGCTCGAGTTGAACAACACTGTTTTCCCTCGATTATGCTCGCACTGAGTCAGCTGCAGCCGTGATTGCATTCTAGACTACTCTCAGATCCATGCCTTGCTCGCTTTGGATATGCAGGTCACGGCATGGTGCCATCTTGCAACAAAATTGCCTCTTTTCATGCCCACTCACGGGGGTTGGTGCATGCCTCCACAAGCTCTGCCTCCGGGCTGGTTGGGTCAATGGGCGGGCAGTACTCCCACCTGCAAAACACATCCAGAATATCAATCCAACAGATGTGCACATGATGCCCCATGAAGCTATCACGTCAGCTGCAATCAGCGAACGGCAGGTCAGAGACATGCAGGTCAGAAGCAGATGGCCAGTGTCACCAACCTGGCTGTCAAGGGAAGACTCATGAGGATGGATTCTATTCTGCCAGCTGTCTTGAGGCCGAATGTGGTGCCGCGGTCATACACAAGGTTGTACTCTACATACAGCCCCCTGCGCATCTGCTGCCACTCCTTGTTCTTCTCTGTGAAGGGGTCGTTCTTGTGCTTGTTCACCAGGGGCAGGTAGGACTCTGTCACAGCTCCGAGCGCCTCTGTGCTGAATGCCAATATCTGCAATCAACACGATTTTCCATTCAGCTCGGCAGGACACCGCACTTTCTCCTTTCACCATGTAGTTTCAAGGCAACTTTGCAGCGTCAGTCCCCAGCAAGGTAATTGCAGCCTGTTTACAAATTGTATGGCAAGGAGGCCACCTCGTCCTGCGGTCGGTCATTTAGGTCGTCAAAGAAAATGCCGCCCAGGCCGCGTCTTTGATTGCGGTGCTTGCACAGGAAGTAGTCGTCTGCCCACTTCTTGAACTTTGGGTAGTAGGAGGGATCATGATTGTCACATACACGCTGCATCGGTTGCAACAGACCATCAGGACAGTCCATGAGCAAAGCAAGATGCAATTCTGGGTGCCATGTTCATGCTCCCACCTATTCATGCTCCCACCTACAATGGGGCTGCCCCTACTGTGGAGATCCCTTGCTGAAAGAGTGCCTGAACACAGGAGCACCCCTCAGCTTGCGTACCTTGTAAGTGCCATGGAAGTGCCTTAGGTCCTCCTCATTGATGTATGATGGCGTGATGTCAGTGCCTCCTCCGAACCACCACTGCCCGGGAATGCCATTCCACTCCTGGAATGGAGAAATGGCGTTTGCTGTATTAGATAATATATACAAAACATTATATATCATTATTTGTTATTATTATTCACAGAATTGCTGTTGAAGCAATTCAGCGCTATATTTACCACCCGACATTGGCGCACCTCAGTCTCGAAGTATCGGTAGTTGAAGTGCATGGTGGGTGCAAAGGGGTTGTGTGGGTGCATGACGGAGCTGATGCCAGCTGCAAAGAAAGGAACACCTCCACTAGCCTGCAACCATTGAACAGCATGAGCATCGAAGTGTTGATGAAATCACCAATGCAGAAAGTGGCACAGGAAAGATCTGCTGGCGCACCCCGTTTGATGCTCCGTTTGGAGTGTTGGTGTGGCCTTTTGCAGCCCTGTATGCCTCTGGAGGCATCGTTCCATACACCACAGACACACCTACTCCCGCCTTCTCCCACACTTTGCCTCCCTGAACCCATGCAGACCACATCCATAATGATATTCTTGATTTAAGCTCTGCAACTGGACTGTTCAGTGCTCCTGCTGCCATAGTGCTCAATTGTGATCGCCCTCCAATTCTTCTGTATGACCGATTGTAAATTCCAGGGACACAGGGTCAATGCAGTCATCATCTGAGAGCACCTGCATAACCCTGGAGACTCCACCGCCTCCACCGGGCCGGGCCCAGGCATCTTCCCTGAACTTGCCCTCCCCATCTTCCTCCTCAACAGCCGCACAGATTTTATTCTGCGCATCTCTGATTATCCTCTCGAAGCGCCCCCGGATCCTGCAAGCCAGCATCATGCTTGTCAGTGCTCTGCAATGCCGTACCATGCAAATCCAAGCTCTTGATAAAGTGTCTCATGAACGTTTTGCATGCTTCTCCTTGAAGTGTGAGCTTACCCTTCGCTCTCTGCACTTCGCTCCCGCAACAAGCTGTCCGGGGTTGATGACAGCATCTCTTCCTTTTCAATCCCCTAACGCAGGTACTGCAGAATTTCAACTGCTCCTACTAGGACTACAGAACGAACCCATCACACGACTGATACTCAGAACACCAGCACTTTAAATTCAATGTCACATACCACAGCGGCAGCACTCATGCAGTGTAGCGAACCCCTTCCACTTCTGCGGCTCTCACTGGGTTTCTGCGCGCACAAAACGAGTCAGGGTTCACGATGCTGTTTCACAATAAGACCAATAAGGGAACATACAGGAGATCTTGCATCTATGTATGCCTCACTACCTGGCAGATTGTGTTCCTAATAGAATTCTTTGGGAGTCTGCAGATTGGGGCACTTGTTCGAAAGGCAGTCTGATTCTGCGGCACTGTCGAAACTTTCATCCTGGTTATCGATTCTTTCTCTGTCAGTTAGAACCGTCTACATGAATATTTCTCTATTGATGAGTATAATCCAATGCTAGCACATGCGTGTACGCATGGGTCAAACAATTTTGCATCCAGAAGTGCCTTGGGGAAAATTCTGATCTTATCGCCATCCAGCAGCACCCGAGGGTTTTATCCCCATGTTGTATACCCTGAAAGAGGGGATTGCAAGGATGAGCACCACCGGGAACATGAAAACTGAGGAGAGCTGCCATAAATGTCCTCGAAGTTTCAGGCAAGAATAAACCTCCATGGATAAAATAATAACGAAGGCTGCATCACAGACTTGAGATCAAGTAAGCCGCTCCGCTTTGGAGACACAGCTTCCGCCAAGTTCCGGACTGCAATGGCGACCTCGACATGTTCTGTAGAGGCTCCCGGTATGAGATTGCTTGTCTACCAGTCACACAATTTCTTCTGGGACTTTATATAATCTGCAATTTTCATTGATGCTTTGGCGCTTTTATCTCTCAGGACGAAAAGCTATGGGTGTCTCTTCTCGCATCCCAGCCTAGTGTGTGCTATTGACGCCAAGGATTATGCCAATGCTAGGCACATATTCTTTAGATGGTGCTTTTAGAGTTGGTTGCTGACATCTTGTGGGGAAGATGCCAAGATACCATAGTTGGTGCAGCAGCCTGTCCTAGTTGCACCGTCTGTAGTTTGTCTTGTTTGGGCAAAAGGATGCTTGAAGTGCGTTGCAAGTCAGGAATTCGATGAATTTTGATAGTACTAGAGAGCGACCTGTGGCATCTGCCTGGTGATGACCATGTGTTTCTACTGAAGATGTTGTGAAGCTACACGATGCTGTTCCTGCAGGTATAAGGCAGTCCGAAAATAACATCTGTCGAGGAGAACGAGGAACAGCAGCTTATTCGCGAGCAAGACGAAAACGAGATTTGCACCAATCGATGGCAGCAACACTGCTGCTCTTGCTCTTCGCCTTGCCTGCTGAAGCTGGGAAAGCTGAAGCTGGGAAAGCTGGGAAGGCTCCACCGATAGGTCTGCTCAAGGCCTGACCATTTACATTCTATTCACTACACTCCTCACGATGTGTTTAGAAGTACATGCAACCTCGATTTCTAATTTCGCAGCAGTTCCTGTGACTCCTTCTTTACTGCTGTAGCTTCCTGTACCTTCCTTTTGATAACCAGCTGCCATGTTGCAGAGCCGTACATAGCGCCTGTGGACATCCCCACCCCGCGCATCTACCCCAAGACAAATGCCACGGGAGACCTCCCCTCCACAGTGAACATGACAGCCATGACCGTGGCTCAGCGAGCTTCCTTGGTGAACAAGACCATCACCCAGGCGCACGCAATGGTGGCCAATGTGACCAATCCTCCCCCCTCGCCCAAGGTCTTCCTCAGCAGCACACCTGCCTCCGCGGCCGCTCCAACTCCCGCTGTGGACCCCCAAACCGTGGCCAAGAATGCAGTCTCGGTGCGAACTGCCCACAGACAATACCTTGGCATGTCTGGCATCTCTGACCGCATCTGGCATCCTCAACCAACCTGATACTGGACAGAGGCAGTGCAACAGTATGGCACCTATGTTCTGCCGCGTCTGCATGCTACCGGAGTATGTAGGCTTTTGTCACCAGCAGATGGGTGCACCTGTACTGTCGCAGTGTCTGCATGTGGAGGCGGGGCACCAGCACAAGCTCATGACTGCATGTGCTGACATGTGTGCTGCTATGTTGCTGTCAGGCAACGATGCGGGTGTCTGGTGATGGGGTGACACCCTTTGGCCCTGCCAACCAGCAGAGGCTCATCAATGTCTTCGCCGACGTGGCTCGGAACAACCTCACACAACAGCAATTCCGCATCGTCCTAGTCTCTGATGCTTACACCTCCCGGCGCCACCTTTTAGTGCGTCCTGTTCGAAGCTCACCATGAAATTCAGCCCTGGAGCCCATCAAATGATCAAGTCAGCCCACAAAACCATATTGTTCCTTCCGGAGCTTGCATTTGCTCATGGTTGCTCAGAAATGATCATTATGCTTCTCATCATTGGTGCTAAGCTCAGGAGATTGCCAGCTATGTCTATTCACATGCTCTTCAGTACTGTGGCAACGAGATTGACCATTTTGAGTCAACTCACCATGCTGCTTGGGGCTGCAGGATAACCTGGGCACACCACTGACAAATGTGGCTGATGTCACGATGGAGGTGGATGCTGGTACTGTGGCAAATGCCCCGATTGTGGCCGCAGAGATCTCCAACATTCTCACCAACGACACCATTGCAGTGCGCTCACGACTTTTGTACCATGTCTGTAGATACTGTCCATGCTTTTTGATTTGATTCTAGCAACCAAGCGAATCACCCTGATTCCAATCACTTCACCTTGATCTTCATCCTATTGTTCGTTTTATACCGGCGATCTGGGTCAGACATGCACACAGGGCAGGGCCCATCGACAAGATCCAGCGGGATGGTGTTCAGGAGGTCTGAGATGAGATTGAAGTTCTTGCTGATGTGTGTGCAGATCTCCCTGCAGCAGCATGGCCTGTCATCGTGGTCAGTGAGGCTGCTTTCAATCTCCATTGTGGCGCCCTCAAAGGCTGTCACCACGCTGCCCTGCCAGCAGCCCTGGGGCAGATGGTGCCTGGATGGGACTCCCTTCACCCCTAACGCCATCTATGTGATCATCGGAGTCGGCTCTGCCCTCGTCATTTTCCTCATCTTCGCTGTGATTGTGTACCGAGAGGTCTCCAAGAACACTGGCAAGGCAAGCCACTCCCGCCTTGAACTCCACACTAGCATTCTCATGTTCTTCGCACATGTCAAGTATGTTGTGTCTTGTCCCTTTCATGCTGCTGTAATGAGAGCAAACACAAAGTAGAGTCTTGTGCCGCCACAATGTGTCCTGGATGGTATTTTACTGTTCTGATGTGCGCATGTGTGCAGACCGGTGAGCTTGAATATCCCAAGGAGGAGCAGAGCTTTACTCTCAGGCAGAGGCTTCATAACTTTGTGACCGGGCGCGTTGTGCCCTCTCCAGCCGGCAAGGGAGCCACTGGCAGTGGCTCCAAGGGCCTCCCGTCTGGCAGCCACTAAGCTCGGCCAGTCAGCATGTATTTTACTCCAGGCAGTCTCTTGTCATTCAGGTGCAACGTCGGACTTTGTGACCTAGGAAGCCCTTTCACATGCTTTGTATCGTTGATGGTCTAGCACACTCGTGAAGACATTTTCAGAGGGCTACCCAGATTGCAAGACAGCCTCCATTCGGAGGGAAGTTGCTCGGGGCATTTATTGTCCTGTTAACGTCCTCTTGTTGTAGCATTGTAGGCACAGTACTTTGTTCGGCCTGTAGCTCATAGGAATAATTTGGCAGTATCCAGGCACATTACTCGTATCCCAAAAAAGATTCATAATGCCTTCAATGCATGATCATGCATTATGATGACGGTGCAAACGCTAGCATGTTTCCAGGAAAACTTTCTAGATTCAACAAGCTCGGGGGTTTAATTAAGGAAGTAATTCTCTATATTGTTTAATAAGATCTCACAGGGTGTGAGGGTACGCCGCTGCCCACAGCATCCTTCTTTGTGTATATTGAAATGACAGTTTCTTTTGCACAATCCAACAGAGTGCCCTCTGGTGTAAACCTATTCAATGCAATTACAAGGTGATTGGGGTTGCTGTCCACCAACTTCACTTGAGAGCTCGCTGTTTCTTTCTTGTCCCTTATCCTTAAGGTTAGATCTACTATGTTGCCATAAAAAAACACATGCAGCACCTGTCTCATCGTCTAGGAAGGGCATGATCTGCACCCACGGCTTCCTGCACATTAGCGAAGCCGTCGCGCTGCAGCAGGGCATTGAGTTCCAGCTTCATTCGTCTTAACAGTGCAGGCCCTTCATACACCAGACCAGTGTACAGCTCCACCAGACTCGCACCTGCAGAACCAGATAAAAACTTGTGCTGCTGCTATATCACCATGTTCAGCATCCAGTTCATTGTCCATGACTGCTGCATGCAGACGTTGTAGCCATGCAAAAGCACTTCTGGTGCCAAAGAGCTAAAGCAAAGCTTCAGTACGGTGAGACTTGCCTGCCCTGATCTTGTCATATGCATCAGCACCAGAGCTGACGCCACCAACGCCGATGATGGGCAGCTTGCCCTTCGTGAGGCGGTACATGTCCCTGAGAACCTCGGTGGACACCTCCCTCAAAGGCGCGCCGCTCAGGCCTCCTGCCTGCCACACGCATGCACAATGCGCTGCTGAAACAGGTGTGCCTTGCTGCATGAAGTACAGGCCAAAGCCAGGGAAGCCAGGTCCATTGGTGGACCCTGCTGCTTAAGGTCAGTGCCCTGCAGGGAGGAACATCATCAAAGTACATCTTGGAGACCTGTTTGGGAGCCACTTGAGGCTCAATGGTCTTGGGCTGTCTGTCTTTGCCCTGCACAGTCTTATTGGGTTTTTCTGTCCTTGCACTCAGTTATATATTGATGTGATGAGTTAATACCTGGTGCCCCTCGGGGTGTTCTGCCACTGCCTGTGGCCGACTGATGGTAGTGTTGCTGACTATGAGGCCGTCAATGCCCAGCTTGAGGGCCACCGCCGCAATGTCAGACTTGTCGGCCTCTGTGATGTCCGGCGCAATTTTGACGAGCAGCGGGGGCGGCCCGGCAGCCCCCCAAGACATGCCATCGCGCGTGGCCTTTACCTTCCTTACCAACTTCTCTAGCTCCTTTCTGCCCTGCAACGCCCTCAGCCCTGCAGCAAATATGCATTCATCCTGCCTCCTCTTGTGTAAATTTTGACAATCTGTTTTCTGGATGTTTCACGGGTTGGGAATACACCAGACAAAAGCAGAGTTTCGACTAGGTGAATCCTGCTGACTTTATGATCACAGTCATGCTGCAACACCCATATTGCTGGCTGCGACACCCACACGCCGAGCCACCCTCATACTACATCCCAGGTGTGGTGTCATCAGGGCATCGAGTATAGTAAGAGACCATCTGTACATGGGTGATCAAGACGAGGGGAACAGGGTAGGCACCAGGGGTGTTGGGTGACGAGACATTGATGACGAGGTAGTCTGCATAGGGTGCCAGCTTGGACACGCCGAGGCAGTAATCTGCGGCAGCATCCTCACTGAGCTTGTTCTTGCCCAGATTGACGCCCACAAGGCCGGGCCCGGGACCGGGCTGATTTGCCGGCCGGTGTAGCTGGGTCCTCCTGTAGGCGATTAAGTTCGCGCGCACGACATCCAGCCCTTGGCTGTTGAAGCCGTAGCGGTTGATCACCGCCCTGGAATTGCAAGCAAGCAGCTGTTGGTGCTCCCACAGTTGGCATGGCCACAAAGTTGGCCTCGTGAAAGATCAGTGTATGCAAGAGATGACCGAATCAGATGGGATAGTTGGTGCTTACTTGAGCTCTGGTAATCTGAATGCCCTTGGCTGCTCATTGCCTGGCTGCGGCAATGGGGTCACCGAACCTGCAATAAACCAGACTCTGTGTCACTACTATTGCTTAGATGTGCGTTGTGTAGAGACACGGGAGTTTTCAGCAACAGTCAGCACAGGGCTCACCAATCTCGACGAACCCAAAACCAAGGCCAAGCAGACCCTCCAATGCTTGTGCATCTTTGTCGAAGCCAGCTGCAAGCCCTACAAAGGACAACACCATTGGATCTCGGGATCGAACATAGTAATGAGGAGATGAGATCATGTCGCACAAGGAAACACAGTAGCGGCAAACTGTGTACCTATTGGATTTGAGAAATGCTTGCCCCAGACCGCAGTGCGTAACCTTGGGGGATCAGCTCTCTTCTCTATTGGGAGGAGACCATGGACTGCGGCCCAGATAGCAACATTGTGGGCTCTTTCAGCATCTAACTGTTGCAATGCCTTCTGTGCTACATTTGAAAGGTCGAACGGTAGCTGCTCTGGATCATCAATGTAAGCAACAGCTGTGCCAGCAGCGAAAGCTGCTCCACCGAAAACCAGCCTCCTCTGCCACAAGAAGAGATCACGACGGTCAGACATGTGCTAAAGAATTACATGATGTCGATTTAAGATGACTACTTGGCATTGAGAAGCAGCCAGAAAGACATGTCTAATAGCAGTAAAAGTTTGCAAGACAGATCGTGCCGAGCCATTTCTCGAAAGAATATCAGTAAGATTGAATCTCACCAGGGCAACACGAACGGACATAAGTGATTGAGCTATATAATCAATTTATTGAACAGAAATGACGATTGCAGTCTTCCAGGCCAGGGCAAACAATCCAGGATTCCCTTGATCAGATCTTCTGTTTGTCTTTATCACATCTCATCGAGCATCATTCGACATCAATCGCCAATCTGCATACTTAACAACTTGGCATCTACATCCGCCCAGCTCTGCTCTCTAAATAGTGGGAGATGGCCAGCCAGCTGCGTGAGTCAGCTCCTGTGCATGGGCGGGCAGGCAGTGGGCAGCTGTTGGGCAGTGCCCCACCAGAAGAAGACAATGTCTCCAAGACGTTCGGTTCTCAGATGTCGCACACTCTGTGAAAATTTACGCGTTGAGATTCAGACTCCTTGCTCTCTGTATATCCAATATTGTACTTGCTGCGTGCTCGTGAAAAAAATCCTTGAGATGTCCGTTTCTAGTATTAAGCAATACTGACAGCTTCTGGTTCGTGCATCCTTACTTAGCACAGGAAATCAGCAGGCAAAATTGCACAGGAGAACTTTGGTATCTTGCTGGCAGGGTGGAGTGGATGGCTCTGCACACAGCTGCAAGAGAAGGCAATGTCGAGGAGCTGAAGGCACTCATCGAATCTGGTTCGAAGATCGATGAGAGAGACAAGCACTCTCGGACTCCCCTGCATATGGCGTCCTGGGCTGGGCATGTAAGGGTCTACTCATGCAGAAACGTTGGTGCTCAGAAGCCAGGTCAAAGCAGAGGGCCCAGGCTCCTGTCAGGACCCTGAGAAGCCTGTTGGATGCACAGGTGGAGTGTGTAAACGCCTTGATAGAAGCTGGCGCCAACATCCACTCTGCAGCAATGGATGACATGAGCAGCCTTCATTTTGCCGCACAGCAGGGGCATTTGGAGGTCTGCCGAGCGCTTCTCAATGCAGGCAAGCAGTACCTGCATGCTTGTTTGTGCAATCAGTCTCTCAATTTTCCATGCTGATGATTGGATATCCTGCAGTTGCTTGTGGCTGCGGGCAGGTCTGAAGGTGAATTCCAAGACCAGGAAGGGGACAAATGCACTGCAGTTTGCAGCCAAGAAGGGCCACATCAAACTTGTCCAATATCTCATCAGGCGGAAGGCAAACGTGTCAGCAATGGACAGGAATGGCAAAACAGCCCTGGACTTGGCATCTGACGAGGCTGTCAAGGCCGCACTGCAGGCAGCAATTGATGGTGCTCATGATGAGAAGGTAACCCTGAAGATCAAAGATCTCCTTTCTGCCACACTCTCACAAGTGTGTTAAATCGATTGGAAGCACAGCTCAGGCGGTTTGGCTGGATTTTTGTCTACTGTAATGTAGAGCTCAGTATTGAAAGCTGCCAAAGAAAGCACATTGTGTACCACTGCAGACTGTTGGACCATCGGGAGCAGTTGGGGATGCAGCAGCGGCAGAAGCAGCTACCGATGCAGCAGAAGGGGATGCTGAGGCACATGCTGATGTCCCAATAGGGCCGCAGCCTGCGGAGAGAAAGGAGAGAGGCAACTTACGCAAGCGCACTGATGCATCTGGTGAGGGTGTGCTCCTGTGTGTTGTATGTCCCTGTTTCTTCCAATCACTGCTAAGCATTATTCGCAATCATGCCCTCCGCCCCTGACATGAGTTGATGTCCTGTGCAGGAGAGGAAGCAGCATCAGCAGCTCAAGAGCCTGCTTCAAAGCGAATTCACAAAGTGGCTTTGTCACATCTGGGGGATGAAGATGAAGCAAATACTTCATGACAACAAGCAGACCATTGAAATGTGGCAAACCCTCTCCCCAATTCATCAGTGACTGACCCTTGTCGGGTACGAAAACCTTGAGTGCAAAAAAGGCCTTACAAACTTCATGGAGAGGCACGCAAGGCCCATATGTGCTCAACATGCTGCAAGGAGGTACCCGTGCGCAGTACATTGAAGTCAATGCAATGTTACTGATGTGGATTGCATAACTTCTTACGCTGGCAGAATTTCCAACCGAATTCTGGCCACCATTACTTCCTTCACACATCTTAAGTGTTCATTGTTTGCCAGGCTTTCAGGCCGACATTATCACGATTGGCACTGGCAAAGTGAGCAAGAGCAGCTCGAAAATTTGGCCCATGGGGATGACTAAATGTTGAGAATTTTATACAGGTGCATCGATTTGACACTAGCCATCCGGCACTCGAGAACCTCAAAATTTGCTAAGATTGTTTCGAAAATTAAATTGCGAAAAAGAGCTCCATCCATCTGCGTGCAATGGGAAAGCAGCTGTTGCCGCTTAATCTGCACCGTCAGCCTCCAAGACTTCAAGCCTCTGCATCAACACATTGCCAACAGTCATGTGGCCTGTGCTTACGTCTGAGAACCATGCAACGAATCTTGTCACATAGCAACTTTCCAACACAATGTACAGCAGTGCATACCCCCTCCACAAACTCCTTGATCTCTTTTGGCGGTATCTCATCCAGTGCGTTATCCCCAAGGGCATATGACTTCAGAAGGCCCTCATTGCTGGACTGCTTCTTCTCCGACAGATATCTGCACCGAACAGAAGAACTGGACAATGACGCTCAACAGGTTGGGCATGCTTGGATTACAGGGACTAATAAATTATGATAGGTTGGCACTCTCTCGTTTCCAAGATGTGTTGGTCCCAACTCACTTCTTCTTGAGCATCATATCCAGCAGGTGCTCTGGCTGTCCCAAAGTAGGGTGAGGCACCTTCTGTTCCACCCCCACATTGTCCAAGTGGCGCCAAAGCTCATCTGTGCAGGTCAGTACATGACACCACCCTCAAGCGAGAAAGCTATGCCATGCACCATGCGCACTGGCATGCCCAGCTTGCACTTGTGGTCATGTCACTTTAGAGTTGTAGCATTTCTGATCGTCGAAAAATGCATGCACATGCAAGCACATATTCACCTTCTGAGATGGAGCCTCCAGCGAGGGTGATGATGGACATGACTAGCAGTTCAAACGCCGGTGCGGGGTCAGGTGAGGCTGGCATGACAAATCCAGTGCGCATTGCCTCAGGCAGCAGGCTGCGAAGTACGTAAGACTTCACAGCAGCAGCTTCTCCTGCAAACACAAACAATCCATGCATTCAAAAATCCGGGATGCGCACGCCCAGAGACACACACCCCTCCAAGTGCACCAATGCATGAATCCTCATTCGGCATTGCAGCTCCTCCTGGTCTATCATTCATCATGCAATGCAGCAGCTGGCAACTGCTGGATTCTGACTGTGGCAGAGCAACTGACCCTTGGCCTTGCCAGCAGTTCGAGTACCGCTGACCTCCACCATCTTCATTTCAAGGCCGAAGATCACCGGAAACTTTGCCTGGGCTTGGGCTATAACATAAGTGCCTAAGTTTCCACCCCGCTTGCCCCCATCCTTGTAATTACTCTGGATCAGCTTGCTCAGCTCATCGCGGCGCACAAGCTGATCCGGCTTCTGGTGCTGCCGGAACAGCATGTAGCGCATGACAGAAGCCACGAGCTGCTCCGCCTCCTGTGCATCCAGCAGAGCTCAACCTCGGAAGTTATCTACAGAAAAATTTATAAGTTAAGGGTTAGACATGACGTGATAGGCTGTGCGAGCGCCAAAACTGGAGGGAAGGCCTGCACTGATGCAAACTTATGTATTTGCGAAGGTCAGCACTGGCAATCTGCTCAGGGGTGGTTGGCCTACCTCTCTGGACACATGGGGATGATCAAGATTCTCAGCCTCTGCCTTGTAAAAGTCCCTCTGCATGGCAAAGGTCATAGACACTATCAGAGTGGTCGTCTGCAAATCTATGGTCTATGGTCAACCTGACCTGCATGGCATGCTCACTCAGTGCCCGAGTACTAGAATTAAGGCACCAAATGTGCTTCACCTGTCTTATCAGGTGTGCAAGCTCATCTGCACTCGCTTGCACAGGTGCTCCCTGTTCCTGGATGTTTGAAGGACCAGCTTCACCTGGACGCATACATCAGGACTTCAAGCCGCTCAATATGTCGTGCTTATCAACTCCATGTGATAGGGAATTAATCTCAATTGCATGCTTCAAGAAGCGATTTCACCAGCAAACTGGCTGTGAAATTTCAAAGCAAGGCAAACCTGCATCGTGCCGTCTTGCGACGTTTCTCGTAGGCTTCCTACGATTTCGTTGGCGATCATCCATATCATGATCATCGTCATCGCGCACTTCGGCGGCATCCTCGTCCTCCAGGAGAGGATCCCTCGCAACCTTCTCTTTGCCTTTCCTCAAGCGTTTCATTCCACGAGCTGGTGATGCCATTCCGTCCCAGATAATATTTTTTTGGGACGCAGAATCAGTCCCTTACCGATTGTTGCCTGCAATTCTTGCCAAAACCAGAGAGTCCCAGCAGGCACAGCACGCTGAAGCCACGCTGGCATATAGTCACCACCCACATGCTCGTGACTCACTCTGTCGAGGCCTGTGCACAAAAGCCGCCATCGAGACGGAATTCGTCCGAAAAGCTCGGGTCACATTATCTGAATTTGATTTATTCGCAGAGGTAACCATGCCTGCAATGGTACTGGACCCAAGGGGAAACTTGTGAGGAGGTGTGTGACGCACGTTGGCTCTGAAGCAAGGGGTTCAGGATTAATCGGTGCATGCGTGTACTCTAGAAAAGTTGCACATCTCGGTGTACGGTCCTGGTGGTAGACGTTTGATTTGTCTCGCCATTGCATTCTTAGAAGGTGCAATTGTTTTGGGCTAGTACTGCAGAATCTGCTTTGGAAGGATCAGGACAGCAGCAAACAGCAACATATCTGCATAGCCATACTACTGATTACGCAGAGACTGGCGGTACGTAGCGGGAGCTGCAACTTTAAAAGACTCGGAGGTCGTCAAGCGGAAAGGAGAACTAGACCTATTCATATCAACCAAAGGCATCACGGAGAAGTGATGTAAGTAGGTGTTTATTGTCTCTATCAAAGAGGAAGCAGTGACGATTGCTGAGGGGCAGAGGGCGCAAGGGTCTCAGCGACCTGGGAAGATGGCGCCTGCCCCAGGCATCCTCCCATCCTTCCTGACCCGAAGGCGATACTGGGACGACCCAGAGGTGAACTATTCTCATGGTTGTTTGAACATCCTCATCTTCCCTGCTTTTGTGAGGTTCCAATTGACACACTTACTCAGTGATCCTATTGTTCGATGCAAAGCAGCAAATGCGTAACCTGACAAAAAGATGGTTGAAAGTGTTGCTGCTACTCTTAGGTCGTCAACATTCTAGCTGGAGGTCTGGCAGGCTCCGTCACTGCCACCTTTGTGTGCCCACTGGATGTGCTCAAAACACGACTGCAAGTACAACGGCGTGTGCCTGGTGTGAAGTACAAGGGCATTAGCGGTGGGTCCCTGTCACATGTCTTCTGTCAAATGGATGGATCCGTGCTTGGAGGGAATGATACCTGAGGAAATAAGCACCGGGCACGGTCTGACTGTTTACTGTCTTTGCAGGGAGCTTGTCTAAGATACTGGCAGATGAGGGGATCAAAGGATTGTATCGTGGTCTCACTCCCACATTACTGGCTCTGCTGCCCAACTGGGCAGTCTACTTCACTGTATACGAGCGCCTTAAGATCAGCATTGGCAACAGAGCTGCAGGTACATTTCAATGAGGTTCTTGTGCATGACATGCACCATATTTGGGAGCAGGCAGGTTTGGCAAGGTTTGCTGACTGGGTGGTGCAAGAACTAATATGCAGCTGATGCAGCTGATTGATGACGTGCCCTTTTTCCTTATGCTGATCAGGGAATGCATACATCAAGCCGCCAATGGTGCACATGGCAGCAGCCACTGGCGCGGGTGTGGCAACCATGCTGGTGAGCACCAAAGATGTACCACAAGTCACCTTCAGCTCAGAGATTTGAGCAGTTGCTCTTGTAGAACACCGCCTACAATAGACTTTCTTGAGACACAGTGTCTCACGAAGTAATGTGATATCACCGTTCGGCAGGTGACCAATCCACTGTGGGTTGTGAAGACGCGGCTGCAGACCCAGCACATGGGCCTGCGAATGGGCCGCGCAGTCGGCGGAAAGGCTCCACTGTACAAAGGCACGTTTGATGCACTGCGGCGCATAGCAAAGGAAGAGGGTATCGCAGGGCTGTACAGGTGGGGGCCCCGAGGGAACGGAAGCTTCTCTGCACTTGTATAACTGCAGGAGACATGCCAAGCTGGAATGTGCTCCAAAGTTCTGGATCCTCCTGTTCTGCACACTGAGTCCTGGAGGAGCGCACCACTCTGAGAGAAGTGTGTTTCTCTTGTTTGGTGCAGTGGTCTACTACCTTCACTCATAGGAGTCTGCCATGTCGCCATCCAGTTCCCACTGTACGAGGCCTGCAAACAGTCAATAGCGGAATACAAAAACACATCCCCTGACAGGCTCGATCCTCTCAGCTTGGTGCGTCTCACCCACAATCTTGACACATTCCCTGCCTTGATGAAGTATGCAGGCACATCTGCAAGGGGCATGTGTCAAGTCTGTCCCTCTACAGACTACACCAATTGCTTTGTGCATCAGTTTCCCGCTGGCGTTGCACCAACTCTGCCTAGGTAGATGCTGGGGGCCAGCGATGCTTTTGCAATAGGAATATTTCTGCTGCATAGACGATGAGATGGCTAGAGCTAGAGCGTATGTGCGTTTGGTCTGGGGCTGTCAGGTGGGCATCAGCGCTTTCAGTAAAATGGTGGCGTCCACGGCGACCTACCCGCACGAGGTCGTGCGCTCGCACATGCATGTCGCCGGCTCCGGGCCTTTCAGTGGCTTCTTGAAGACATGCAAGCAGGTCAGTCCCTGCTTGAAAGGCTCACCGGGCAACCCCTTGGCACACCCTGCCACTTCATTCCCCCCGGGCCCTGGTCCCTTATCACTTTTCCCCTTTCGGGGGCCGGGGGAGGGAGGGTTGGGGGGTGCATGGGGGATGCCCGGGAAATTAGGGGTTGAGAGGGGAGCCATGGTGATGCGCGTGCGCTCGCCTGGTGCTGTGGCAGGTGGTGTCCAGCAGCGCAGCGCAGGTTGCGGCTGCCACGGCCAGCTATCCGCACGAGACGCTGCGCTCGTTCATGCACATTGACGGCTCTGCTTCCCTAGGCCTGTTCAGCACCGCCCGCCAGGTTTGCTGTGGCCCCCAGAGCAGCCTGCGCGGTGCTCTGCTTGGCACTCCTCTGCCTGTCCAACATGCTGAAAAATTCTCCGGTTCAGATTTAATTTATGAATTTTTAGTTTTCTTTTCTCACTTTCTGTTACATTCTGAGCCGTGCCATACTGGGTGTCGCGTATAGAGTGGCATGCTCCACCCTGTGCCACTTTGTGTACATGATAAGGGTTTAGGTGTTTCGAATTGGAAGGCTGAACACATCATTGACAGGGCCTAGGCAAGCAGTGATGTTGAGGGTTGCAACATGTGCCCTGCTGCAGATTTACAGTGAGGAGGGAATCAAGGGCTTCTACAGGGGTTGCACGGCCAATCTGCTGCGCACAACCCCTGCGGCAGCACTCACCTTCACCACCTTTGAGCTGCTGTCACGCGAAATGAAGGAGCTGGGAGCCCGACAGAGGGAGAAGGAGCGCGAAGAGGAGTGTGCTTGCCAGCCGCAGGGAGCCTCAACAGTGTGAGGCAGTGTATCTGTCCATCTGTCTGCCAGTTCTTGCTTTGCCAGTGGGTGAGCAGAGTCTATACATAATCCCAGTGGAAGGTTAGGTCTCTTGCATGGTGAAAGAGCGGCATCCTGTGTGATTCCAGATTCTGCCCCTTGAATGTCATCGGTTCTGCTGTCTTTCAAGGATCAAATGATTGTATGGGTAGAGAGTGGTTATGCCTTAACGTGATTATTTTCTGTTTCAGCCCCAGGGGAAGGGCATGTTCACTTACTCAGGATTTTTGCAACAGCTGCATTTTGGACAAACTTGTTTCGAACCCAGTCTTTTATCACGAGATGGCACCATAGGAAAAGCACGCACTTGGATCATAAATGAGTGGAGTTTGCGCGGCATGATGTAAGACATGATGTAAGACATGATGTACATTTGATGGCATGATGTAGTGGGATCTGCACACATGTGCTCTGCATCTGCAAGCATGTATGATCTTCATGGACTGTTACATTCTTGCAACTGCAATGTCTTTGGCAGAACAAGGAAGTGAACCTCCACCTATCAATTTGCATCATGTATGCATGTATATACTTGTCGTGTTCATAACCTGAAAGCATCCTGCTGCTACATTCATTCAAGACATGATGGCGGTTTTACAGGGTGCAAAGGGAGTGTCTCAGGAACAATGAAAGAACCTAGCCCAAAACTGGCGACAGGGAATGACCTGCACTTCAATATAATGATATATTGCAGCTGGTGTCTTTCATGCTCCCAATGAGTTGGCGACTTGCAACAGGTCGCCGAACACACCCGCTGCTGTAACTTCTGCTCCAGCGCCAGGGCCCCTGTTTGACACTCAGGTTAGTCAGTCAACCAGTCAGTCGATTACATCTTTTCCAGCCACCTAGGGCTGATCATACGTCCACCTCTGATCGTCAGAGTCAGCACCCAGCATGACATCCATACATTCACAGAGAAACTTGGAGACATTGACAAAGATTAGTCTGAAGTGGGACCAAGAAAAGAAGTATACAAGCGAGCAATTATCACTACCAGTGCACACTTTCTCAAGGCAATTACTCATCTGCCGTATGCCATCAGCACTGCTTTGAGAACACTGTGATAAGCAGCAGCACCTGATGATGAGAGGTTGCTGGGAATATCGTTGTGTGGAGAATGCAATGATGTTGTCGGAACCGCTCAGCTGTGCAAAGGCATGGTCTGTCGGGTAGGCCTGCACCAGACAGTCAACAGAGCTGATTGCCTCTTCATCAATCCTTCATCTCCTTGACCTTCATTTGATCCAATATTCAAAGGGATGAAACGACAGGATGCACCTGCAGGGTGACAGAGCAGGTGCCAGCAGCAACATCCACAAGGCCCACATACACCAGCTTTTTGCCGGCTTCTGCTGCTTCAGACGAGCGAGCCCCCATCTCCGCATCAAACTGCAGCACACAATATGCAGAAGAGATGAGAGGGTGAGCATCAACACTACATGCTTTGGACTCCAGCTCAGCTAGCTCAGAAGCATGTGGATCTGAAGTGAGCAGAGCTGCCTTGTGCTTGAACAAGCAGAGAGTGGTGCACTTTGGAGGGCAGGTTTCTTGCCTGTGGCAGCCCTTCCATGAACTCGAGGATTGAGGAGGTGCTCTGCAGTGGCTCTGGAACCAGGCTCTCCACCTCCACATCATCCAGCTCTACATGCATGCCACACTCGCGCGCCAGGATGACCACCTTTCTGGCAACATCCATCCCTACACATGTCCACAAAAGAAAGCACAAAATTCACTCTTGCGCCCGCAAGATATAGGGTGCAATGGTCAGCTGGCCTGCCATAGCCCCTCAGAGAACCTGGAGAGGCAACTATGCATCAAACAGGTGTGAAAAATATTGATATTCGGAGTGAGTGGGACAAGGACGTTTAAGGAAAGAGGCTGCACTGGCACCTGACAGGTCATCTCTGGGGTCAGGCTCTGTGTAGCCGGCGGCCTTTGCTTTGCTGACCACCTCAGAGAAGGGTGTCCCCGGCCCAAAACTGTTGAAGATGAATGATAGAGTCCCGCTGAAGATGCCCTCGATCCTCCCCACCTTGTCCCCAGTTCTGATCATGGATTGCAGGGTGGACAGCACGGGGAGTCCAGCGCCCACAGTTGCCTGTGCAGAAGATGCAACATGGAAATGAGCCAATGAGCAAGGATGAGTAATATGCATAGCTGCAGCAGCAATGAAGGCAAGGTACTTTCTTGATGGCATCAGGAGTCACCTCGGCCATGAAATTTGCCCCATAACGACGCTGTGCTTCCTTCACTGCCAGATAGTCGGCCAGTGGGCCAGATCCCAGACGCTTGTTGGGTGTTATCACATGGATGCCAAGAGAAAGCCACCTGACCACAGCAGACTCTATTAGCAGCTCGGAAAATCTGCATGCAACTCGGCAGAGATGCAGCAACAAATATCTGCAAAAACTGGCATGCACAGCTGGCTTGCTTGGATTCTTGGATTTTGAGCAATCAATTGCTGGACCCAAACTCAAGAGCCTCACTTTTTATAGTGGCATGGAACCTCTGCGCTGGCTGTGCAGTCGATGATGACTCTGTCTGCAATTGGGCTGGTAGCAAAATGGTAGGTGAAAGAGTCTAAGCTGGCTTCTGTGTCCTGCTTCAGATGAGGGAACCAGCAATTAAAATAAAATACGATCGATGCCATTAAGAACAGACAGTGGAACTTGGTTATTGGTGCTTGCTCAGGTTTTGCACTCGAGTGCAATAGACGTCAACCTGGGTGTCCAGGGCAGTCTGCCACGACTTGAGACTGATCGGTGTCGCTGATAGGAGCATCCACTCCGAATTTGTCACCCCGAAAACCTGCAGCTCTAAGCCCCATTCCTCTAATAGTCTTCCAGCCTGTTGTGAAGACACACACACCAGATGTCCAACACGTCTTCACAAGTACCAGATGTCAACGTTTTCTTCACAATTGATGGTAAGATTCCTTTAGCAAGACTTGAAGTCACTGAGATATGAAATTACGATGATCAGTCAATGAGACACTGATGGCAGATGCGTCAGAGGAGACCTGTTCAGCAAGTTGCGACAAGAGCGTCTTCCCAATCAGGCCTGGGCCGACAACACCAATGGCTATTGTAAGAGTGTTCCTTTTTGGTTCGTTGTTGTCCACGACCATTGCAAATTGCACTCTTGAAAGGTAACAAGATCCTGACAGAAATCTTCTCGCGCGTCTAAGCGGATCGCGATCGCATGAGTTCTTCAGGTGCCACGATACACATTCACTGGCATATGTCCGGAAAGGACTGTTCCTATGATAGGAATCCTATCCGATCCTGACGTCTTCTGGTGCCAAGAGTCCGTCTGAGTCAGACGGTCTGACCTCGCAATGCTGGCACGTGCTGGTGAACTTGGGGTAATTAAATACTAATTAGTTAGTATAGTTAGTACGATAGTTAGTACTATAGTTAGTACTATAGTTAGTATTCAATTACCCCTAACTTGCCTCCTGGTATACTGTTCAGAAGCACAAATGGGGAGGTGCACAAGCAGTGCATTAGATTTTATAGGTAGCTGGTTGCTCTTGTATATGCATGGATGGGCCATGCATGGGTGCGCAAAGCTTCTGACGTGGGAACAAATTCTATTTATACATACCATGATGGTAGTAGTACAAGTAGTACTGTAGTATACCAACAATTACTTCACATGCGTGAAAAGTTCATTACAGTTGCATTAGGAGATGCTTACATTTGTCACAAGACGAATCAGTTATAGGTCGAGCATAAATGGTCAGCAAACATGCACTGCAAGTTGCACCGTCTGCAACATGCAGTCTGCACTTTTTCAGCATACTGGTATCTCAGATGCAGGCTGCGGTCAGGGTTGTCTGTATCATCATGACGCTGGGTGATGATCAAACAACACTACTTGCTGGTACTCGCTGGTCTCAATTCCAATGCGAGTGCTGCAGACTCCAGGGCTGCAAGACGGGTCCACTCTGATTTCTGTGCCATCTCTTCTGTTTTCCAGCATTAGGGCTCCGGCATGCACATCAGACACAGCTTGAAAATCTTCACTGGGAGTTGTCTCCAAGGTATGTGTTGCCCAATTGTAATAGCTTAGGTCTGTGGCACAAGGCAGCAGCCGTTTGCGGCCCGAGAACACCGCCTCCATGTCCCCCTTCGATAACCTGCAAGTAGGCATGAGCACTTCTTTCTGCAGTTAGACTGAGATCCACAGTTTTGCAGGTGTTGGCAGAAATCACTTACACTCCATGACCCAATTTTCCTTTGTGCCCTGTTGCCAGAACAGTGCAGTTTTCCAAGCATACTCTTCTATAGATCTATGATGTTGGGCACCTGTGTCGGAAGTCAATGTAGCCAGATATCTCCTGTCGTCCTGCATTTGTATCTCTGATGTAAATAACAGTCTGCAAGCGCCCATCACAAACAGCTTCTTCGCGATCGGCCAGGGCCTGTCATGTCACAGGACGCTACTGAGATGCGCATCTTCAGCAGCAAGACAGGGTAGGGACCGTGGAATAGCAGTACAACACTTCAAGTTTGGAGCACGTGTGGGCTTTTGGGTGCAAGCATCTGAGGTGGCACCTGTAGAAGGGGTTGCTGTGCTGTGAAGCTGCACCCAGCACTAGCAAGTCGCCTGATCTTCTTCTCCTTAGAAGCCAGCACAAGCTCTGCAGCAATGCGTTTCTGCTCTGCAAACTCCTCCCAACCAATCACACTTGTACATGTCTGCCTGCGCTGGCAAGTTGTCAGAGGGGTTCATGCAGCAGGCAAGTGCGCACATGAGCAGGATGTGTCAACTAGCGGGGTGAATCAAGGCTTAAAAGAGCACCCGTACTCGACGAGGCGTCGTGCCAGGTCAACACTTCCCAGATAGAAAAGATCATTCTGGGTTATCTTGGAGTCGAGATAGTCTTCGTATCTGCACATGTCCAATCACCTCAAGGCACTCAAAACCATCTTTTGGGCACAATTTCTCTTCTTTAGAGCAGATATAGACCACATTGACCCACCCTTCAAAGTTCTTGCAATCCGTGCCGTTCATGCTTCCATTCTAGGTCGTCCCTGATCTTCACATGAATGCTGGTAATTGCTCTTGTTGAAGGACGATTTCTACAGAAAATTCAAAAACCATTTACATGGTGCCGTTCTCCCAATGATCTAAGCCAGAACTTGTCAGGATTTGGGCCGTTGTCTCTTCCAAGAGACACGTGCTTTTGTCCGCCTATTTTTAGACACCTTCAGATGTCACCCACATCATGCAATAGATTCAACCCATAGACTTTTTATGGATGCCGTACAACATCATCTCAGTCACCTGCGAACAAAGTAGGCATACTATTCTTTTCTACAACTTGGCGGCATGTCCCAGGGCGAACCAGCTCTATCGGTATCTGGTTAGATCGAAGGACAAGCAGATGATTTGATTTTGCAGAGTAAATTTCTAATCCAAAGAAAAAGGAGTTCAATCCCAAGACACAAGTAGCACTCGATGAAGCCGATGTCAGTGAAGGAAGTAGTCAGTGAGCGCGGTCGAATATAATAAATGAAGGCAATACGCGCAGTAAAAGGTTATTTCACACGTCAAATGTCCAGAAGGACAGCATTTGAACGATGTCCTAGGGCAGTTGCAGTTTGCCCTGAAGGAGCTGAGGGACTCCCTGTCTGTCTTGATGGCAAGTAAATGCATATTTTGCCAGGAACCCAATCACTGAGAGAAGGGCACGGAGCATTGAAAGTCGATGCAAGGTACTTTGCGAGGCCTCAGCAAATCAAAGAAGACACAGCACATCTGCTTGCCAGCACCAGCCATGAGTTTGTGGCCTTGGACCTTGACACGCCAAAGGCTGGTCCGTCATGCCCATGCATCTTGCTCACAGGAAAATGCAGTTCACGTCGCCATCACCACGCGTTCAGCACCTCAGGGAAGTGCTGATATGGTACCTGAGGCGAAAAGACGACTTCTGAGGTGTGCCGAACGAGGGGAGAGTTGCACTGATGCCTTCAGCTGCAATGCTTTCAGGTGACGGGAAGGAATCCGTAAGCATCATGGCTAGCGGCAGCATCTCCCATGATAAAGCAGGAGACATGCGGACATCGGGCAGCGCTGGCACTGCTCCACCACAGTACAGTGCGTTCCCGGGCAAAGCATAATGATCTGCTATATTGAACTCAGCAGCATACCCAGCAATTAGCACTTGAGACAGCAAAAGAACCATATGCATATGCATGAGAACTTCCTAACTGAGTCGGTGTCTAGAAGCGTGTTGCAATATGCAGGTGAGGAGGAGCTAAGGCAGACGGATCGCATGATCAACCACATGCTCCTCTCCTATGTTGCTCTGCTGCTCTTCGGATGGGGTCTTCTGTTCTTTGACTGGGCCTTCAATGAACTGGAGAAGCACCCCAAGGCAGAGCCCTGGATCAATGATGCTGTGACTATTGGGGGAGCGAGCGCTGTCCTGTCGCCCATCATCCAGTGGGGTCACAGTATTGCATACAGCAATCCATCGGTAAAACTGCCCTAACAACATGAGGACAACATGAGACATGCAGATCTGGCCCATGCAGTTGTCTCACTGTGTACTATACCCGGCATATAGAAAATCAGCTAATCAGAAATCACTTGTTTTTCACGGTCTTGCTTGCACAGTGGGGTGTGACAGCTGTCAAGTCTCTCATGCAGGACTGTCTGGGTGCAGGCCAATGAGACTGCGCGCGTGAGGCGTCACTTTTACATCTGCATGTGGTGTTTGTACTGCAGCATTGTGGGCGCCTCTACCATGGTTGCTGTCGTGAGATTCGTGCTGGGAGAGGACGGTTCTTTGCATCACTTCATTTCTACAACGTCCAATCATCTCGTCCTGGTGTGTCCTTGCAGCTTATTGCATCATGCCATGGTGTGGCGTGATGGTGTTAGTGGGCATGTCCGTAACAGGCTGTCAATAGCATTAACTTAATGCGATGCAATCCTGTTTAAAAATTGCTCTGACGATGCTGGCACAGGCGCGTATCTCTGCCTCACTGATAAATTGGGGTTCTGGAAAGCTCTTCATCCGGTGGTACAGACAACGGCTTGCATGTGGCCCACTATTCTGAGTGTGCATGCTTTTCGATATGCGCTTCCTTGGAGGTTGAGCATCTGTACATGTTATGGACGAGGGGACATGATACTCTGTACTGACTCACATTCTATTGTAACGGACCCATGCTTACGAAATTACAATATTGGATTAATTACCAGTAAAAATGCCATGCATATTGAGTCTCTATGTGTCCGCCACAAGGTATTAAACGGTGCTGTTTTCATACAGCTGACTAACATCTCAATGCAGGAAAAATAAGGACATCGCATGCTGCAGCTCTACTTCACAGTACACTCGTAGTCACAGCCTCCTCAACGTCTAATGCAATAGTATACAGGTCGCCAGCCATGCCTTCCTTGCACACACAGTACGCTTTCACTTGCACAGATACACAAATATTCTTCTCGTGTCCAGGTTGAACGCCCCCAATTCGCCACTCAAGGATAGGCCATGGTCAACATTGGAGATGCACTTGCTTTGATGGAAGGCCCTTGCTGAGCAGAGTCCTTCTTGATCGAGTCTGCACAATACTTCTTGGCTGTGAAGCGAAAGAAGTCTCTCCACAACAGCTCTCCATGCGCCATTGCCACAAGGGCCTTATTTGTGGAGGACGCCCTGGCTTGCACCTGTGAAAGAGCAAAAGCGGTATAACAAAATGACGAGAAGATAGTCCCGCAAAAAGTCACTGACTATACTAACTATCCAAGATCAGAAGTAAATCCATCAGCTTTACTGGACATGATTGAGCACTGAGGTGTGGAATGGCCGACTGCACACCTCTGCATACATGCGCCGGGGCGAGAGGCAGCCCATGGCCAGCCAAGGCGACACCTGCTGCGAGAAGCTGGCGCAGAAGGCATTGCTCATAGAGCTGCCCTGCGCGCTGCTTGAGAGCAGGCGGTCCAGCTGTGCCAGGCCTTCTGTCTCCCCTGTAGATAGCAACGAACCTATCTGACACTTCGGAGACTTTGTGCACAAGGGCATGCATGAAGAGCGTTTCAGAGCAGTGTAGATGCCACCTCCTTGGACATATCTAATCCTCATGAAGTTGCACATGTGCTGGACAGCTTCCTTGACCCCTAATCTGTTCGTGAGAGGGTTGATCTGTACACTAGAACCCACCTCCCCTGCATCTGGGAGCGCCAGGAATGTGGGATAGTGGTTGCACCCCCAGCTGGGCGAGGGTAGGGATGTCGCCAGAGGAAATGCTCCCACACCCCAGTGGCTTCCCCTTGAGCTGGGCGGGCGCTTTCTCTGGCTGCCTGATGGGCAAAGATGCCACAGCAGTCCTGAACTCGCCTGCATGATGCATCAACCAAAATATAAGCCGTGTCGTAGAGTGCAGCCAACAGGACATCTGTACCCCAAGAACTGGATGTGGTACATGTGAGAAGGTTTCACCAATGTAGAAATGGTGGACTGTACCATGCGTAGGTGGCACCTTGTCCATCTCGAAAGGCAGCTCATCTGGGCTGTAAAGCGTGGAGCCCCAGCAAGCCTTCAGCTGGATGTCCTCAGTCTTCAGCGCAGCAGCCACCTGCTTTTCTGTGTGATCCTCCTCGTAAGTAACTCCTGAGTGGCAGTAAACCTTGCTGGCGCCTACCTTCTTAGCCAGATCTACCAATACCTGCAATTGGCACAGAACAACTACTGTTCGCGCGGTGTATCTCGGCAATTGTTATCACACATGAGAGCTCTGACTCTTTCAATATTGTAAGTACAAGGCAATTGCTGACAGCAGTGCATTGCATGCTGCTCAGATTGTTCAACCGCAGAAACTTGCCTCCTCAGGCTTGCCAATGCGCACAATAAGGTCTGAGCCAGCTGCCCTCAGGCTCTCGCGCAGATCATCCACAGCATCCAAGACAAACCTGCACAAGCAACAGGGCACCGTGATCCTTGTGGCCCGAGGAACCAGGTCTTAAGCCCTTGGTGTTGACATCTAGTATTGGTCCGAGTGAATACTCAGACAATCTGCAACCTGCAGGGGTACTATTAGAGACTCACTGGGCCCTGTATGGTCCAGTACTGCTGATTCCATTGACTGGAGTGCCAAATTCTCGGGGATCAAAGCAGTACACCGGCAGCAGTGAAGTAGACTCCCTGTTTGCAGTGGCCAGGGCCTCATTGTCGTGGACCCGCAGGTCATTGCGGAACCATACAACTGTCAACATCATGCCAAACAAATTTGTGTTAGTCCCCTTGGTGGCAATGGTATGCAGATGGAACCACTGTGTGTGACAGGCTGTGCACCAGCAGTACCTGCCACTCGGCGAGCACCCCCAGCAGAAGGCCTGCCACTCCTGTCCCCTCTGGATTTCTGGTGAGCCTTGACACAGAGACGTCCGCTGTGAGTCCGCATCTCTTCAACTGTGACCAGTAGGACGGATGAGGGGCTTGGCATGACACACGAAAGGACAATGCAGATGGCGCACCACGTCTGCAGCACTCCTTTGTCCCATGCCGGGGATCAAAACTTTGAATGATGCAGTGGCGAAGCACTGCAACATGCAACCCAATTACTGGGACAGTCTGACAACACGTTCCCATGCCACAGGTATGGGGGCGATCATGACATGATCGATAAAAGCACACTGTAAGTACAAATTTTTAGAGACAAAAGCGATTGCATTTAGTCAAAACGTGCTTACTCTGTTCAGGAATTGGCGTCCCTGCTTAGAGGAGATGTGCCCATTGAAACTCCTCCTGTCATGCAATCTTACATCACTGCTTGCACGATGGCAGGCGGAGCCTAAAGATGCCGATTGCTGCATTTGAACAGCAGTATGGTATCGCACCTGAAATACAGCCACAAATGGATCTACCAAGGTCCCATCACGGCATGCCTTCCTTGCGGGGGTCCGACCGGCGGTGTCGCATGGTGCAAGCAGCGGCCACTGCTGGGGGTCCGGTTGCCAAATCCCAGAGGCCAGAAGGTTCAGGAGGCCAGAAGCTAGGCGCGCTTTCCAAACTGAAGACCAACGAACCTTCCTTTGCACTTTCAGTACGTTTCCAGAAACCAGGTGCATCATCACTCTGACGGGGATAGAGCAACCAAAGTGGCAAAGTGCTGGTTATTGCCAGTATTCGCCTGGGTTGAAGGTTGGGGAGAAGAGCTGACGATTTACTATTACAGCAGATTGACATCAAGGACTGTGGTCCCATACCATCTGGTGAGCTTGCGTGTACGGAAACGTACAAGCCGCCTTTAAAACTCCTGGAAACTATAGGAAGGTGAAAGTTGCTGAGCAGCATTGACACATATCCAGCGAATATCTTGTAGTGAGAGTTGAGCGTTACCACAGGGTGTGGACACTATTTCTGAAAGGACCAGTGACGAGATCCCGATTTCCTCCACCCAGGTGAGTTCTTCAGCTTGGTTGTCCTCATGGAGACATTCACTGGCTTATGTCGATTTTTGTCTGTAAACACAAGAATTTAGGGTAGAAAGGGCAAGGCATCTGACCGAAGACCGGGAAACATCTTTTCTAAGGCAGCTTCTTGTGGCCCCTGCTAGATTTTCTTCTGAGGTTGTTCCAATAGTTTGCACAGGGTCTTTCAGACCTTCGTGCAGGCAGCAACATTTCATATTTCTGGAATCCATCGAATAAACGCCCAGTAAAGCAGGTGTGCTTGACATTTTGGTTTGTTGTAAAGTTGCCTCGGTTGATTTGGCTTTGTGGCACACTACAAACTGATACTGAACTCAATCCTGTCTTATTCTGAGATGGCATATTGCAAGCAGCAATTCCACTTGTGGGTTGGGGTTGGTGCTGGAACTCATGAGTAAAAGTGCATATGGCTGGCAGGATGACGCACGAGTTTCGGGCCACTGCCTCCTGCCCATGGCCTCTCTTAAGCAAGAGAGACATCGAGGAGCGTTCTCCAAGCCGCAGGGAGGGCATGGAGTACAAGAGGGAACTGGCTGCTATGAGGTCCATCTGTGAGATCATGAAGAAGACAGGTGTGCACGCGATTCTTCCTTCAATGGAGTGTTCTAATTTGCCAACATTGTGTGCACTCTATGTTGTTGTTCGTGTATTGTGTTGGTTGAACAGCTTTTCGGTCACATTCATGTACTGATCCTTGAAGTATCTTGCACTGCTTTGTTACAGGCGCAAGGCTCAATCTGACTCGAGCAGTAGCTACCGCTATTGTTTTTGCACACCGTTACTATGCGCTCAAGAGCCTGCAGCAGAATGATCGCTTCATTATAGCCTGCGCCTGCCTCTTCCTGGCTGGCAAAGTGGAGGACGAGCCTCGGTCACTGAAACACATTGCCGAAGTATGCTTTAAGCAGCGGTGAGTTCGATTGATCCACTGTATACAGGACGAGGTTGTTGGAGCAGATGCATTGTAACACTTGGGAGCTGACAAGACCATACTGAGAAAGAGGACCTCTTATCTGGAACAGGTACAGCAACAGCCCGGAGGCGCTGAAGAGCTTGAAGGACGAACAGGTTGTCGAAACCTTGAAGGAGTCCATCTTGACGGCTGAGCGCGCCTTGCTGTATGCTCTCGGCTTTCAGTTCAGTATAGACCACCCCCAGGTCTTCATCCGGGACACATTGGACCGGTTCTCGGCCATGCCAGAGCCGGTGGGCAGCTTCTGGCGTAACTTCAGGGGCAACGCGGCCACTGTGAGTCTCTTCTGCCAATTCCACCCATACAACATTCAGCCAGCACAGTTCTCTGAAGCAAATATGGAGGTGAATCTGAGTCACACTAAGGAAGGGTAAAATGTCGGAAGTATGAAAGGGTCTTTCAAGTAGCTGCGCTGGTGTGGTGCAGATCTCCCTTATGCAGAACTTCATCAACGATCTGTACAAGGGAACCAAGCTTGTGCTGCGCTTCGACCTGCGGGTGCTGGGCGCTGCAGCAATACACCTGGGCCTGGCTACTCTGGAGTCCAAGCTGCCCACCTGGAACCACAACATTGTAGGTTCCCAATCAAACATTGTGCTTCCAACTCAATCAACGAACAAACATGTCAATGGCGCAGATGGGCTGATGATGTTCCAATCCTCACTCTCTGTGAAATTTTTTTCACTGTGCAGGTGCCCAGCATTGATGGCAAGCCATGGTATGAGGTGGCGATGACCAGGGGTCAGCCCTTCGGCAGTCAAGTGGGACAGGCGTCCCCTGTGACAGTCACAAAGGAGCTGCTGGAGGAGATTGGCAAGGAGATTCTTAATCTTTACGTGACTCGGTCAAACGGTGGGGTTCTCATTGTTTGTACCGTCCATGCGCTTTCTGCCTGGCAAGACAAAGACTTCAAGATTGCAATACTTCATGCACAAGAGTCTGAGACTACTAGAAGTACTTTATGACAATAGTACTAAAAACTAAGTGGCGTGAGCGCTGGAACCAGGGACAGAGAGCATCGGCAGTGCAATATCGGAGGCGACGAGGTCTGCAGGTGAGGCAGATGGTCCAGTGACTCCACCCCTGGAGCAGTTCCAGGCCCCCACACCAACAGGCAGCCAAGGCGAGGAACAGGTTGATACCGGCAAAGTGGAGCACCCTCCCGGTCTCTCCCCTCTGCAGGTGGGCCCATCCTCCTTCATCATCAGCTTCGCATCTGTACTGTTGCATGCTTCTGCAGGGTGCACTGCTGCATACGTCGGCCATGATGGTAGCATGAGACTGGTAGGATGCACCAGAAGCCTGACTGTTGCATAACATTGCCGCAAGTCACGAGGGGCCCAAGTGAAGCATGACAGCGCCACGATGCATGAAAGGCCTCAGGGTGGGTTACATCGGGTGGGGCTTTATGACAAGCAAGCCCACCATGAACAGGAGGGGCAATCCCTGGCTGGCGCCCCGGCTGCTGCTGAGCCTGGCAGCTCAGCCCAGGCAGGTGCAGGCCTGTCCAGCACGCTGAGACCCGATGCAGCTGTTTTCTACCCGTCCGCCGAGAAGACCGGTGCGGCCGGCCCCGGCTCGGCCGCGGTTGCCCAGGGCAAGGGTGCTCTGTCGCTTGCCGCAGAGAATGGGGTCGCGCGAAAGCGCACCTCGGAGGCGGCCGGGCTGCAGAGCTGTGCAGCCCCTGTGACCAGGTCACCCAAGGCTCAGCGCAGCATGAATGGCCATGCGGGCTCTGCAAGCCGCTCTCCTGCTGCAGAGATGGACCCTGTGCCTGTGCCCAATGGACAGCCAGTGCGCTCTCCCAATCAGCTGGATGACAAAGCTGTTGAAAAAGCAGCCGGCCTCCAGAAGGCCTTGAGTGCCCGGGAGTCGGGCGAGGTCACCCTGTCTTACACCTGCGGCTGAGTGGCCTGGCTACTGCGGTAGGAAGGCCTTGTACATGGAAGTTTGTTCGAGTCCTTCTCCAGAGTGTACGAAACATTCCCAGGCAGGCAATGGGAAGGTGTGGCTTGGGCTTTCAGCTTGTGCCAAATGCTTGTACAGAGAGACTGGAGTGTTCTCCAGGTTGCAATGCTGTAGAGACATAGGACAAGTTGCTGCAAGGCAATAGTAATCTGTACGAAGAGATGCAGCCAATTTTAGTCTGCCTCTAAAAATGAACATGGGATGGTGCGAGGACTTGTTGATGCTGATGCCAGGCTCATCCCAGGTTGCAACGTGAAAGCTGTAGCTACCCACTGGGCACTAGTGGCACTAGCAAGCTCAGTAAAAAGCTATATATACCTTCCGAAGTCATGAGTCATGCGGCGCACTGTCACAGTATGTGCAGTTATTAGGGCAGACATGCACTTACTGGGATTGGGCAGAAGGTTTTGAGCTCAATGTATTGCTTAAAGTACTCAAAACGTATGTAATGCCTACAAAATGGACATGCAAGTGCCACATGAACCGAGCTCAAGTTTTCCCGGGCCATGGCGGCTGTCCGTGGCCGCACCCTGCGCATGCGGTACCGGTGAGACGCGACACTATAGTCTTTATGCATGCTCATGCTCAATGGATTATTGTGGTCGTGCAAGGAATTTCTCGCATCACATGGGCACTTGAAAACATGTCCGCGAGGCGTCGATGCAACAGGAGTGCGGACATGTTGCCGGCACCTGACAGAGATTAGTAACCCTCCCCTTTTACTGAAGATGAGACGCTCTTGAGGTCCAGAGCTGAGGGGAGCGTTCCAGTTTTTTGGGGTGTCCAATTCAGCCCTTTATGAAATCCGCCATGCAGCTCCGTTCCTCCCCCTCCGTGGGGGTGGCTCCAGCGCTTGGCTCTCGCCCGGTTGCCAGGAGGGCTCCTAGGAGAAGCTTGCAAACTTCCAATGCTGTCAAGGAAATTTTCATGCCAGCGTTGAGTTCCACCATGACGGAGGGCAAGATTGTCTCGTGGTTGAAGGGTCCCGGTGACAAGGTCTCGAAGGGAGAGTCAGTGGTGGTGGTGGAGTCGGACAAGGCAGACATGGACGTCGAGTCCTTCAACGATGGCATCCTTGGTGCTATCGTCATCCCCGAAGGTGGCGTTGCAAACGTGGGCGACCCCATTGCGTTCATTGCAGAGACTGCTGACGATCTAGAGGCTGCAAAGGCCAAGGCTGGTGCCAGCAGCAATGGCGCTGCCCCTGCCCCGGCTGAGGCTCCCGCTCCTGCTGCTGTTGCTGAGGTAGGGCCCTCACAGAACAGTCGTTTACGTTACAGAACAGTGTTTTTACTTTCGAAAATATAGAATAGAACGTTTCTCTCATGAGAACCTCTGTTGATTGCTTCATCCTAGATCATAGATCACATCTCACGAGAGCACAACCACATTCCCATCCTTCTATGGGTTGCACCAGGTGTCATGGCTGGCTGATTCTTGACACATTACCAATTTAATCTAAATGGCGAAGTTATAGAGGTTCTGAAGGACACTGTCCTGTGCAATTCCCAGGTCTCTCAGAAGGCACCGGAGCCAGCTATGGCCAGTGCCGCTGCCTCGACGGCGACTGCACCGCCCCCACCACCTCCTCCGCCACCGCCGCCAGCTGCACCTGTCAACAAGCGTGCAGATGGCCGCATCATTGCCACTCCCTACGCCAAGAAGCTGGCCAAGGACCTGGGTGTGGACCTGGCAACCATCAGCGGCAGCGGGCCCAACGGGCGCATCACTGCTTCTGACGTAGAGGCCCTGAAGAATGGAGGTACGTCAATATCCACTTGACGCTGAGAAATATCACGCTGCTCTGACTGCATGTACTGTAGCACATTGTAGCGCTCTTGGAGGTGATCTGCAGGCTGTTCTGACTCGAAGCCTGTAAATCCAATCCAAGCAACTTCAAAGGAAGGCTGGGCTCAGAAGGGAAGGCATGGAATGCTCTTTCTGATGGAAGCAAATGTCTAGAAATGAAAGCACAATGTGCTCAGATGCAAATTTTTGACTCGGAGCATCTTGGGCAGGCCCCAAGACTGCGCCCGCTCCAGCGGCGGCAGCGGCAGGAGCAGCGCCTGTGGCCAAGGCGGCGCCTGCCCCGGCTGTGGAGGCCGCGGCCAAGTCGGCTGGCACAACAGTGTCTGAGCTGCGCGGTACCACCGTCCCCTTCACCTCCCTCCAAGCGGCTGTCTCGCGCAACATGATCCAGAGCCTCAAGGTGCGAGCTACTCGCATGTCCTCGGGCACCCTGCCTGCTGTGAGGTTCACCTGTAATGTTACCACCTTGGGTTGACGCATGACACGTTGGTTCCTGGGCAACAGATTTGCTGGCAGACAGCATTGCGAGGGGATTATGATGGATGTGAATGGGTGGCAATGTCAGGCACCTCAAGCTGGCTGTCATGTGAGCGGTGCATGCTGAACCCTGTGGGGCCGGGTGCAGGTGCCAGAGTTCCGTGTGTCATACACGATCACCACGGACAAGTTTGACGCACTGTATAAGAAGCTGAAGCCCAAGGGTGTCACGCTGACAGCGCTGCTGGCCAAGGCCTGTGGCGTCGCCCTCGCTTCCCACCCTCTCCTCTACGCATGTGCGCAACCGATTCCCCCTGCAGCCTCTCAGCATGCTCCTGTAGATATGGCACACCTGTTTGACTACTTTGATCTAGCATTCACAGTTTGACTGTTGCAAGACTGTTGCAGACTGAAAAGGCAAGAGTCCATGGATTGCCACCGAGGTACTGCCAGTGTGGTGGCTCTGAAACAAAAGGACATGACAGAGCTGTTGGCAGCGAGCTAAAGGCCTCCCCTCAAGTTCTTCCCTCATCCTTCACATGAGTCCCCCATGCCTTCAGAGGCTGTCAACCCTTGCTGACAGGGCATTTGTGTCTGCGTGCAGCGTGCACCCCGGATGGCAACAGCATCACCTACAACGAGCACATCAATGTGGCGCTGGCGGTGGCCATGCCGGACGGCGGCCTGATCACGCCCGTGATCAAGGACGCGGACGCGACGGACATCTACCAGATCAGCCGCAACTGGGCCGACCTGGTGAAGCGCGCGCGCTCCAAGCAGCTGGCGCCCGACGAGTTCCAGTCTGGCACCTTCACCATCTCCAACCTCGGCAACTTTGGCGCCGACATCTTTGACGCCATCCTGCCCCCCGGTGCGCTTTCACGCGAGCGAGGAGCAGTCATGGGGTGTCTGTCTGTTTTTGGGTGTAGCCTAAATGCAAGCTCAGGTAGCAGGGCACTGCTGGGCAACTCTGGTATTGCCATGGGATGCATGAACTTCTGAAGTCCAAAGCAATCACCAGCTTGCTGAGCATGGTGTCTGCAGCATTTCTTATCGAGTGTTGGAGATTGCGTAGCCAGAACCAGCCCGCCACATGCATCACCCAGCTTTCTATCAGGATAACAGAGAATGATGTTGTCGGTTCGCATACACAGGCACGGCTGCAATCCTGGCGGTGGGCGGCAGCAAACCGACAGTGACGGCGGACGCGAATGGGCGCATCGGCGTGGAGAAGCAGATGCAGGTCAACCTCACGTGCGACCACCGCATCGTCTATGGCGCGCAGGCCGCCGAGTTCATGATCACTCTCAAGCAGGTCATCGAGGACCCGGACCAGCTCACCCTCTGAGCTTGCTGCCCCGAAGACAAGTGGGCACCTGCCTACTAACCCGGAGTTCTATATATCCAAATATGGCCAGGCACTTTGTGATGTTCACGATGAGGAGTAGGTCCTGGGGATAGCAAAGGCTGGGATTACAGTACCGCCACTGCTTCTGAGGATGGAAATTCTTGGGATGCAAAGTTTGTGGAGGTGGAAAGTGCCTCTGGCGATCAAGCATACTTAGTTGAGTGGCTTGCGTCAGTCACTGTTGTGATGATTGTCGAGCGAATGAGACAATTATTCCTGGTGCCGTTGTGATATCTGGTGCCAATGCATGAGCGTGATTGTGTCCAGAGAGAGAGGTTGCAAGGGCGCTGTGGCCCCTGTAGACAAGACCACGACCCTTGCAAGTGGGTCAAGAGGTCGAAGAGTACAGTAGTGCGCATGTGCAAAGATGAGAGAATTGTCTCACGAGACAAGTCCTGCCAGATCAGATTCATGTGATTGTGGAGATATCTCAATCGATATGGCTTGTGCATGGTCCCTCAATGTCACTGATTTAAACCAGTGTTGTCAGCAGCCACAGATGCATCCGTGTCATTTGTCCCATGCATGCATAGGTGCAACATTCCAGGCAATCCGATTCATAAGTCATTGACATGCTATCGATTGTATTGTACCGCTCCTCACATGATGTGTGCACAACGTAAATTGATGAAAATAGCATAAACATTCGCACTTAACACTGTCAGTCAGAGACTGACACTGGCAGTCTCCCTCACACAGCACTTCAAGTACTTGCTGCATCGACGTCTTCTTCTCCACAGGGACTCAACAGGGAAGTTTCCAGCAACTATCGCTGCCAGACTGGTGCGGATTCCAGGCTTTGCTGCAGCTCTGTAAACTGCTGGGCAACACCTTCGGCAGCATCTGCAGGTGTCAAGCGCCTTGCCTCTGCTGCATATGTCTTGCAGGCCTCCACCAGGGCACCCACCTGCAAGAACAAACCACCCCTGTAGGACTGTGTGTCAATTGAAACATGGAGCATCTTTTTGTCGCTTTGGCAAGGCCTCCAAAATGCATCACAACAAGTCAATGCTTCTTTTGGACTGTGCAGTGAGAGCAGCAAGGTCTCTGCAAAGACCTGTGAGATATCTGTAGAATGACCTTGTTGCACTGACTGCGCGGCCCATCGTGCGCGCTGTTGTTTGCTCACTAATCACTTCAAGCACCAAACCCGAAAAGAATCTACTTGCTGTTGATGGTTGCTGCATGGTGTTGAATTCAAAGAGCTCCCTATCAAGTGGAAGCAGATTGGGTTTCTCTGACTTTTCATGCGGCATCACCTCGCGTGCGACGCCGCTGCGATAGGCCATGTAGGAGAGCCCAGGCTGGCGGTCGCGCAGCCGCTCTGCCGAGCGCTGCGCGAGCCAATGCAGCGAGCGCAGCAGCCGCAGGCGCAGCCGTGGCGCGTGCAGCTCCTCTCCACCGGGCTCGCCGCCGCGCACCGCCAGCAGCGCATCGTACACCCTCTGCACAGCAGCTTCCTGCCCCTTGCACGCCTGCACCCGCCCCCAAAACCCTCACGCATCAAGCACTCATCAATATTATCGTCCTGATATGTTTCCACTCTTATTTCCAATATCAATGCCAGATTACAGGTACTCAAAGCCGAGCAAGTTTTCGAGGATTGTGTAATGGGAAGGGAAAACCCACAATAATAAAGTCACCTATCACGCATCTTTGCCAGCAGGCAGTGTAAGGAATAATCCACGGTACATCAACCTACAGAGTATTGGCAGACACCGAGGGGTATTTCATGGGGGCGCGAGCGCACGGTCAGCATGGCAGAGGGAACGGCGTCGGCGTCGCCCACGGCGGGGCCGCGCTCGGGCCAGAGGCCGGCCGCAATCTGCTCCAGGCGCAGCGCGACGTGGGCGCCCGGGAAGGCGACGTCGTTGGGGAAGAAGCGCTCGCCCAGGCGCTGCGCTCGCTCGGCCACCTGCGCCAGCGCGCCGGCCGCCGCCTCCTCCTCCGGCTGCTCCGCCAGCCGCGACGCTGCCTCATCCCATCCCTGCCGGCAGGAATACTTTCTCAAACCCTTTGGTCTGTACCCCGAACTAGGGATATTTTGTATGAAGTCCCAAATCCACCATTGCATTCAGGAAGAGAAATAATTATTGTAGAGGCCCCTTTACCCTATCCCTAAACCCTAACTCAAGTGCTTTTCTTCCACCCCTGCCGCCCACACGCTAGCGTTCACCCTTTGAAGATGTATGCTCTCGGGTCCGTCATAATTTCAAGAGCCACAAGTCTTGGACCGATCGCAATTGCTGTGTTGCTGAGGCCAGGTTGAAGATAGAGGGAGGAATCTGCATGGGTGCCTGATCCCTGTTGCATGCACCCCCAGGGATAGGGCACTGATGAAAACTGCCAGGACCTTGATGCAACATGTCCCGGTCTCGTCCACCTACCGCCAGATGAGCTGTCAGCAAGCATTTACTCTGAAGCAATTTCCCCCTCAATGCCTCAAATGTCAACAGCAAAATGCAGTGTATCTTTTCAGCGGTCTAAAGAGAAGGGAGGGGGCGGACCTGGCGCAGGTAGACGTCCCAGAGCTGGCGCACATAGGCGGTGTCGGTGTAGTTGGCGATCTCCACCATCTCCAGCGCCAAGCCCCAGCGGCCCCAGGGGCACACGTAGTCATTGTACAGGTCCACCAGCTCGCGGGGGCCCTCCCTCAGCTCCCCCACCGCCTCCTTCAGCGCCTCCCGCCTCCCCTCCTGCAGCAATGCCGGATACCGTTCCTTGGATTGATAGGAGCGGCACATAGTATCTGACACCCTATGTGCAGTCCACCTGCTTGTGTGGATTGGACGGATATGATCTTGCATGTTGTGAGGCTCCAGACCAACCAGGGTGCACAGAGCTGTGTGCATATTGCGAAATACATATCCAGTGCCCATACTAAGGCGAGTACCACCAAGCAAGAATACTCTGGGAATTCCTGTTTGAGGGAGGTCCAGCGACCATCTCTTGAAGCGATCACATCTTGGCAAGAACCGTCTGGGCCTTGCTATTGCAGGAAGTGACAGAAAGTTGCTGCTGATCAAGAAGCTTTTTCTTGGCTCGTGGAACTTGAGCTCGTGGCGCAACTCAAAGTTGGAAATGAAAGGGGGACGAGTGTGCACACCGGCAAGGAGGAGGAGGATGCCTCCAGCTCGGCAACCAGGCGCTGCTGCAGCTCCATCAGCCGCCGGCGCACCTCCAGCCGGTCTATCAGGTCCGAGTTGCCCTGGCTCTTTGCCTGCAAGGGAGCATGACGAATAAGCCATTAAACACAGTCTCCATGGCAGGCACAGAGCGTACCTGGTCAGCCTGCAAGAGGACCATCTGCAGAGCGTGCCAACAAGGACATTTGCAGACCCAAAGCTCAACAGCAGAGTAGCATAGGAGTGCATGACAGTGTTCATGACGCCAGTCACAGACATTCAGAAGAGGGAGGCAGTTGAGCGGGGCATGCCTGCAGCACGGCAGACTGGTAGAGGTCGAGTCGCTCGGCCAGGTCGACGGCCTGGTCACCCAAGCCCGCCTTGCGCTGCGCCAGCGCTGCATACACAGCCGCTGCGTCCGCGTACTGGAACCGTGCAATGTACAGCCTCGCCAACACATTCAGGCTCGCCACCTGCGCAGGGCAGACCAGTGCTCTCAGGAAGAGCACTTGTGAGTGGGGCCGAGTGATGCAACACTCACAGGGCTGCAAGGCAACATGGGAGTCCTGACAGAAGCATGCAGGAGCGTGGGTGAGGGGGTTGTGCAACAGTCACACGCGTGCAAGGCAACTCATGGCTTTGTGTGACAATGTGACAGAGGCATGCCCCTGTGTGGATGAGAGGGGCCCGATGGTGCAACAACCACAGGCATGCAAGGCAACTTCATGGCTTTGGGGTGTGACAGAAGCATGCACCTGTGTGGGTGAGAGGGGCCCAATGGCGGCGCCCGGTGGGGGGGCGCCGCGGTCGGGGAGGCCGCCGGAGGAGCGCAGGTGGCGCTCCAGCAGAGGGCTGTCCAGCTGCAGCAGCTGCACAATCGCGCGCATGTCCACCAGTGTGTCGTACAGCACCGCATGGAAGTAAGGGTCATCCGCTTTCGCCGCATGCTGCACGCGCAGTGTATGGTTACTCACATGGCAGAATTGGCACGCCTTGAAGGTAAGCAGCATTGCCTCCAGGCATTGGAAAATTCCACTTCAAAGATGCAGTGCTTGTCGCAGCATGAACCCCTGCGTCTGTTCATGCTGTGGACGTCGATGCTATGATTGAGCTGTGTGCCACTTTTGACCTTGCCCTCCATTATACCAGAGCTGGATGCCATACTACCGAGGTTGTGAAGCCTGGCACTCCCAGAAGGCAGCAAGCAGACAGGAGGGAAGTGCAGAGGGGCCCACCTGGAGCAGCGTCTGCAGGAACTCTTTGCGCTCAGCGTCGGAGAGGCTGGACTCGCTCGGCAGTGTGCTCGCGTTGCCGGCTGATGGGTCGATCAGGTACTTGAGCACGTTCATCACATGCACATATGCATTCTCGTAGCGAGCCTGGCGCATGCAACATACAGCAAAGCTCAGCACACGGACTGCGATAATCAAAAAGGCGCACCCACGTCCCATAGCCACCCCTGCATGTATGACAGCTTAATTTGACTGCCGCTGTGTGAGCAAGGCAGCAGGAGCGACATCAGACTGCATCCTCATCACAAGGCAAAAAAACTCTGTGGAGCTCTCAAGATAGCTCTACCCAGGTCAGCCATGCAGTCTCTAACCGCTCTTTGGGGATGGAGGACAGACATGTACCATCACTGGAAACTACTGGGATTGCATTTTTCCGGCAGTAGCGCATGCAGATCGAAGAAAACATTCTCTCGAACAAAGTGTCCAAAGTGGCTTGCTTGTCACAGGTGCAAGATTCTGAAGGTGGAGAAGAAGACAGAAATGGTCTTGCAACTGCTGCCGGCGCGTACCTCGCGGCCGGCACGGCCAGGTTCTCCGGCGAGGCGGGCCGTGTTGTCAGGGTCGAGTGCGGCCGCCTTGCGCAGCGGCAGCTCCACGACGCCATCGTAGCAGCGCAGGAACGCCAGCTGCGTCACCGCCTGGGCCAAGTCACACGACAGCGGCACCTGCATGCCATGCCAAATTCAACGTCAAGTCTACCCTCACCCTCAGACATTGGAGAACTGCAGGAGGGAATGGTACCCGACATGAGCCAGGCCTGCTGGACCATGAACAGACAAGCAAGTCGTCCCTTCAGGTGAGTGGAGGCTTCTTGAACGAACGCAGAGTTCCATGGACCGATAAGGAAGCTGTGATAACCCCATCCGTTCGTCAAAGGCTGCATTTGCCCCCTATCATTGAAGTATGGAAGGTGCAAATGATGCCAATGTCCAGGATGTGGCAGAAAGGCAGCACTATAGCCTCCACATTTCATCGTCCACGAGTGCCATTGAGGGCTAGCAGTGCCAGAGGGACATGCCTTCATCATGAGGCGCAGGGCTTCGCGGGTGAGGTGGGCGCGCTCGGAGGCGGCCGTGGTGGCCTCGGCGCGCTGCAGCAGGCCGCTGGCCGCATAGAACGTCTTGTCGTCCTCCTTGAAGAAGCTCGGGCAGCCGCCCGCAAGAACCGCTGATAAATCCTCCGCCACTCCGCCTGCCACCGCACCCACTTTGAATTTGCACCTTTCCTCTCACAGAACCAGTCATACAGCATGCTTGTATCGCCTGGCAGGAAATCCCACTTATGTGTCTGCTCATCCAAGCCCTGCTCTTGCCTGGCTCAAGCCACTCGGACACACAGCCCTCTGCCTTTTGGGATATAAGGGAAGCTGCAGAACCTTGGTGTTGCTGGTGGGAGGCGGAGATTTGCCGTGTATTACTTCCAAGACTCAGACTCGATGTGCGCAAACACTGATCGACCACACAGAATACCAGGGGAAGACTGCAGGAGGTGAGTGTGCACCAGTGGCGGAGAGGTGCTCGGTGATGAGGACGGAGATGAGCGAGGCGGCGGCAGCCTCGCCCGGGGGCGCGCACACCCACTCGCGCAGCTTCAGGCCGTCGCGCAGTGCGCGCTGGCCGGCGTCATCGCAGCGCGCGGCCAGGCGACCTAAGTTGTGGTCGCCCAGCGCACGCAGCAGGAAGCAGCCCTCCGCCGCGCGCGCCACCAGCGCTCGCACCGCCCCAATCCTGAACCAGCTGACCATTTCAGGCTGTCTGCAAGGGCATGGAGCATAGCCACGGCTTCTCTTTCTGCTGCAATTGAAACTTACCCTGGGGGATGATTCTAGGGTGTCATTTGTGCTGCGCTTGCAGTCCAAGCTGTAGCACAGAGAAGGAAGAAGACACAAGGTAGCATTGCCAGAAGGTTCAGCAGCCCTCATAGGGTGCCCAGCTGAAGGCGTGGCTGATAGGTGCATGCACGGAGATGAGCTGGGCAAGCGCTGCCTCACCGCTGGTCCTCCAGCTTGGCGGCTTCGGCGAGGCGCTGGCGTTTGGCAGGGCGGCCCTGCCCGGGGCCGGCGTGGCCGGCGTCAAAGTAGCCGCCGCGCGCCGGATCGGCGGAGCCGGACGAAGAGGCCGGGTGGCGCTGCGCGCGCAGCCGTCGCCGCTCCTGGTGCTCGCGCAGGAACCCGTCCAACGCCCGCAGCCTGTCCTCCAACGCCTGCTCAGACAACAAATGCCTTCAAACGATATGTGCATCAGGCATATTCATGTCGCTGTGGCAATAGTACCCATATTGTGCCCGTTGCATTGCAATGCAGCCCGAATGGATCTGTTGATCCTAATGGAGGATGGTCAGGACTGGTGCCCGGGAATTGGCGCTCCACCACATACTGCCCAGGAATATCAGCGCCTGTTCAATGATCTTGACATGCAGTCTGTTTTGGACGCCACAAGGTGCTTGTCAAAGTGGTGGAGCTGTCTGCAAAGGAGAGGGGAGCATGAGAGCTACCTGCAGTGTGGCGGTGGGAATATTGGCCTTCTGCTGGCTGCTGCCCCTGCTGACGGGTACCGTGACCGCCTCCTCCCAAGCCGGCTGCAGCACCCTTGCAACGTAGAGGCACAGCCCCTTGTACGCAGCCGACCACTCCGGCTCTGCCAGTGGAACAGCCTGCCACAAACAACCATTCAATCAGGGACCGCTCGGCACACTGTCAATGCAGAGCCTCCCGGGCAGAGGCCGCTGGACCACTTTCAGCTCAGTTCTGGCAGACCATACGACAGCTGGGCTGTGGGAAGTGGGCATACCTGCCCCATGTCAAAGCCTTGGTTCGGTGGCAGGTTCTGGTCACCAGACTGTGCAGCATCACTCTCCTTCACCTCGGGCTCGCCCGTCAGCCGCGTGTTCTCCAGCGCGCTCTTTGCCTGCTGTATCACTGTCTGCGCCACCAGAGAGGATGCAGGAAGGAAAGTCAAAGCACAGACACAATGGATCACTTGGTAAGAACTAAGCGAAGGGGCCTGTGGACAACAGTCAGGATGTGTGAAGCTACTGTAACAATGCACATGTCGTAGCACAGGGCACTAGACATCATGGAATCACCAAATGAGAACAGGACAAATCCGTGAACAAACAGGTAAGGAAGTAATGCAGGCTGGTAAGGCAAATTCACAGCTACAGGGAGCGCACAGGGGAGGCGGCGGAGGGTGGGCAGGTGGCCAGGTAGAAGCACATGGCGGCGACCTCTGCGGCGCCATACCCGATGAAGAACTGCTCGAGCTTCTGTGCGCTGCGCTCCTCCAGGATGCTAGCTAGCACGTCCACAGGGCGCCGCTTCTCCACCTCCAGGACTCCCGCCGTGCTGAGTGATGTGAACAGAAACTCTCATGCTTGCCTTCGGTGATGATTACCTGCTAAAGGAGCCTTCCCAGTACGACATGAATCCTGTAGACTGCTTGTTCCGGGATAACACAGACAAGAAGCAAGTTCTCACCTGATAATCACAAATGGCTGGGGCGCCGCGCTGAGCTGCATTGTCAACTCGTCGCGCATTGCCAGCTCTGCACCTGACGCCGATGCTGGCCGGCCCAAGGTTGCGATTGCGCACGTATCGCCTGCCATGGAAGCAACAGACATTTGCGAACAATCCTTCCCCAAGATATGCGGCGACCAGAAACTCATTGGTTATTGAGGACGAAATAAGGACACCTGGGGTTCCCTAGCTCTCATTCATCTGAGCAGCGCTCACTCTTCTGATACACAAGTGCAACTTCATCAGACGACTCCGTGGCTGCTGGGGAGACGGGCGCACCAGGGATGAGCATTTCGAGCTCGGCCACAGTCTCGCGCAAGCCGGGCATGCGCAGGTAGGCGCCGGTGGCAGTGGCGGTGGGCGGGCTGGTGAGGTCTCGCGCGGCCACGATGAGGCGGGAACGCCCCTGCTGCCCTGCCGCCTCTGCCAGCAGCAGCACGCCGTTGCTGTAGTGCGCCACCGCCACCTCCAGACTCCTGCAACATCACCAGGCACGCATCCTCTTCAGCCGCACCCCACAGCCTGTTCACATGCATCTCAATGGCTCCGCCTAAGCGACTTTGCTATTCTGAGTCAGGAAGCCGCACTGCATGTGGCGCTTCTGGGGTGATTAGCACACGCCACACAGCAGATCAGAAGCATGAGGGTGCCCATAGAGCAGGCCTTCTATCAACTGATGTCAAAGCTCATCTACTCAGAACTGCCCAGAGGCAATTGCAACAGTTGCCCTTCTCCATTGCCCAAGGTCCGTGTAGCTACACCTCAAAGATAATCTCCAGATGTCAGGAGAGCATGTTTCATGATGTCAGGTACAGGTGTCCCTTGCTAAAGTTGGATGTCATTGTCAAAGAAATTAGGTATCTCGTTGAATTGGAGAATATACAGGGACCGCGCCTGGAAGGCTGCTGTGTGCCTCGCGCGACAGCGGCATTCGTGGGCTGTGGAGGGGCCTGCCGAGCGACCTGCGCGCGGAGGTGCGTCGGCCGCTGTGCACGCGCGGGGCCGGGGCCGCTGGCGTCGGTGGCGCTGAAGTACACGCGACGGCCGTCTGCTGTGACGGCCAGCAGGTGCAGCCGTGATGACTCCGATGTGGATATCGGCGCGATGTGCACCACTGCCGCTCCTTTGCGGTCCGCACTGCTGCGGCCGCCAAAGATGTCTCTGCCGCCTGCTTTCAAATTTGACTTGAATTTTCAGCGGCTTGTCATTGTAGATCTATGGAGAAGGTCATCCATGCACCTCTCTGTCCAGGCAAGGGCCAAGTGGGGGAAATGCTCAATGATGTCACCTGCGGCCCTTTCTGCCTGCTTGATAAAGTCCGTCACCTCGGCCACTTTCCTGAACTCCTTGCCATCAGTTCCAAGGTCAAACACCTGCAAGGGACAAGCTCTCTTGCTGGTGCACAGCATCATGCAAGATTTCAGAAGAAATGCTCCCCACTGTTAGCGGTCGTGTTGTGCACAATGCAGGCTATCTGGGATGCTTCCCTCACCTGGATGCTGGAATTTTGGCTGCGAGTGTAAAGGATGTTGCGCTCCGAATCGATGGCTATCTCCAGAATTGGGCTGGGTCGCGGCAACAAGCTGTTGAAGTACGAGGGCAACGATGGCAGGTAGGGTGTCCAGCTGCTCGTGAGATCTTTCTGCACCATGTCCCCAAATAGCCGATTGAGAGGAATTGCCACACTTGCGTGTACCCACCACAGATGAAGCATGGTCATAGACAGACTTTGTCCAAGATCACCATGCCTTCTGGTTGCGTGCAGGAATTTTGGCAGATAAGAGAATGCGACTGCTGCTTGCAGACAATGGTGGCTGACCTTGTAGCAGCGCTTCTTGCGCCATGTGTCTGTGCTGTTGTACACGATTTCATAAAGGAGGCCGTTGGCGCCGCCGGTGAAGATGCGGCCATCAGGTGTGGTGGCCACAGAGCACATGGTCACATTGTCACTGGAGCATGCATACAGGGGCAACGGCTGGAGCGTCAGCTCCTCCGCTGCATCGCCGTTTGCACCAGGGCTCACGCAGACTCCCAGCAGCACTATCTGCATGGCCACCGCATTCACTTGCGCATTACTTTCAGTCTGCAGCGCCAGCTCTCATGTACTTGTCTTCGAGCACTTTCAAAAGTAGCTACACGCACAACGATCAAGGTTGTGTCTCGCTGTCGATTGGAGTGGTGCTCGCTCCAAGCTGACTCATGGTGGGCATTCGGCGCACCTCCACAGTGGTGCAGAGGACCAGCACATATTGTATGGCCTCAACAAAGACTCCAGGCCTTGGCCTCACCAGGCCCACGGCACAGATGGCCTGCTCCTCCCCGCTGTACTCTGATGGAACATCATTCCTGCATTGAGATCATCAACCATCACACCATGCATGTTTAGACAAGCAGGCAGGAGCCTGCACCCACAGCAGTCAGCAGCAGACAACTGTACAAATCACCCTGCTCACCATCTATCGAAGCGCCAAATGAAGAAAGAATTATCCACTGATGCCCAGGCCCTGTTGATCTCTGGAAAAACTCCGCAAAAGCACACTGTTTGGCAGGCACTGTGACGGTCCAGCACCATTGCTGGCATGTTACCCATGATCGGCGAGCGAGGTCGCAACAAAGATGGCCACTGCACGTCACCAGCACAGTCTCATTGCTATGCTAAACAGTCACCTGGATGATCAATGCACATATTCCAAATTCCGATGTTTGGGGCTGATGAAACCCCGTGTCAGATGCCAGTAATGAAATGTCCAACAACAAAATTCTTATGACAAACTTTTCACAACATGAGGGCACATTAGGCTTGTTGTGCTCAGCACCGCATTCTGCTAGTTTACTGTCAGAGATGCTTACCCCAGGATATTGCAACGAGTATTGCGTATCCCTGACGCTGTGTGACAATAAATCGTACAAATCCACTCCTTTGCCTCCATCTGTTACGCCTTTCACATACTTCCAGGCATTGGACACTTCATCAACGCTGCCAGCAGACGATGTTGATGGGCCAGCTGGAGACCTATTGCTCGCAGGAATCTCATCGCCTTGCCACCTGCCTGGGGGCGGTGGTCCCGTGCTCCTCGCCATGGCAAAAGGAGTGATACACTGGGGCGTCCTTCTGGAGCAATTGCTTTCATATCAAGTTGCCGAGGGGAGGCCGAGATGATGTTGCACATGCCATGATGGTCGCACATGCTCGAATATTGCCTCAACATCACCATTAAGGTGCAAGTTGTTCCCCTTTACACGTCCACGACGGTCCTGTATGTTGTAAAAATACATTCGCTACGTCAAAGAGGTGGAGAACTCCACTTCTTGATGGGAGCCTAGGGGTACATGCTCGCCGATCTAGTAAGCATTGACGGTGTTCCTACGTGACAGTGATCGTCAGAATGCACAGGAAGGTCTTAGTGTTGTCTTTGTACCGTTACTGTGAGACAGAGCACTTTGAACGCGCAGGTGTGGAGCTATGTTAACCTGACATGGGTGCCAGAACTCATGGCAGCTTGGTTCAGAGCCCAGCCAGAATGGTTCAAGGTATGATCTGATCATGGCAATCAGACACCTGACGATCGTTAGTGTACATGTGGTATTAGGCTTCATTTAACGCCATGTGAGCAACCACTGTGCTGCACTGTTTGTGCGCTCTTTTGATTCACTGTTTGAGTCAGTGGATGCTGCAGAGTGGATCAAGTGCGACTGTTTTACTGGTGACTGTATCTGCAATCCACTCTCGCATGCGGCATGCGCTGGTGCTGCGTCGATTGCACACTGGCTGGTGTCCCCGAACGTGCTTCACATCAGCAATGGCTGATTCACTGCGAAAGGTATCATCTGCATCATTGTTTGGGCACTTTATGCAATTTCTCAATGTCAGGCAGCATCCCAGCACTGCAATGATTGGTTACAGAGACCTGGCTTCTATGTGGAGAGGAAGCAAGACGCCTCTGCCATACGGCAGCTCTTTAGTCCCGATGGGGATGTTGCTTCAGGGTTCTTCTACTTCCTGACTGGTCCACCTGGGGGTGGCAAGACCACTCTAGCTCAAAGAGTGATTCACGAGGTGAGCAAACCCACCCCATTTGCCACCATATCTTTATCAAGCAAGCAGTGCTTGCATGATTGAATCTGGGAATTGATGGGATCAGTTGCGCGAGGGCATTATTTATGTGGCGGCGCCGAGTGATGCTGGACAATTTGGCCACCAGCTGGCCAATGCGCTGCAGCTGGTCGAGCAGCTACCCAACCCGCTGTTTCTGGTCTACGACTACGTTCTCAACATAGCTGGCGGTGCCGCTCCTCTTTCATCCCCATGGCCTTTGCATCCAGCATCTTTTTGATGTCGTACCTGCAATCCTCATCATGCCGGCCTTTCAATGGGGCCTCAAGAAGACAATGGGAGGACCTCATGACGCCACACATTACTGTGTAGTTCACATGGGGGGTAGTGACTGAAAAAATGCCATGAGTGTTAGTGTCTCTCGTATGGATTGCTGCATTTGTCTTGATACCCAATGTCAAGGAGGTGCTTTGGAGCTGCTTTCATACCAGTTTTTGAGTGTCTGTCCAGACATAGGGTCCATTTTCTGGCAGTGCCTGAACTGGCACAGGCCTTAGATTAAGTCTTACCTCACGTGATCTTTGCAGCATGAGTAAGACCGGCTAATGCCGGTGGCAGGTGTAGAGCAGGAGCGGTCCTCGAGGCTGGGAGCGTGTCTGAGCGCGCTGGAGGACGCGGCTCGGGCGTTTCGGGCGGCGCGGCGGCGGCCGGCAGTGCTCGTCATAGACAATGCGGAGCGCCTGGCCGCCAAGGAGGCTGTCATGCGCGATGTGCTGTTTGCCGCGCAGCAGTGGGCCGACCGGGGCCTCGTCAGGGTGGTGTTTGTGTCCAGCGATGACGCTCTCATCACTCACCTGCTAGGTGGGTGAGTCCTCCTCCAGCCGCCAAGCTCTAGACCAACGTTTTCAGAACAGGGCACGCTCTCCCGGGTGCTGGGGTGGAGTATTCCTTTTTCTGGTGTTCATCTGAAGCTATGTTGGCCACTCTAAGTCATTTTTATCTGTGGGCACAGTGTTGCAACGCACGGCGTGACATGCATGCATTGCATCTTCATCCCTTCCAACCAGGCGGGCAGGATGCGTCTGCATGTTGGGTGCTGGTGCAGACCAGTGGCCTGCGCTGCCCTGGGTTGCACGGCATGCAGATGTCATGGTCTCCTTGATGTGAACATTGTCCTGTGCAGGCCAGTCGCGGTGCAGCAAGGCAGCGTCGGTGGAGATGGAGGACCTAAGTGAGCCGCTGGCGCTGCAGTACCTGGAGAAGCACGGCGTTGCGGCCAAGGCTGCTGCCCAGGTGGTGGATGTCACGGGAGGCCGCCTGCTGCAGCTGATGTGCGCCGTGGAAGTGCTGCAAGCTGGCGGCACGTCGGAAGGTGTGCGCATGATTGCTGTTGTGCTGCAGTTGTAGCTATCTAACAGGCGCATATGCTCTGTGTTCCAAGACGTCCACATCCCCAAGATAGCATTCCATCGTGCTGCAGCCTCTCAACATGGTCAGGATTACCTTATTTGTACCTTCGCCTTCGTCCTTTTACCTTCATTTTGCTGTGCCCCATGAGAAAGCCCAGATGCATATATGGTTGGGGCAAGATGGTGGGGCACTGTTGATTGGTCACGCTGCAGGGATGCAAGAATTGTCGTGGTTGCAAGACTTTGGCTGGTGGTCAACATTCTTGCTGCTTTGCGCGCAGACGTCAGGCGGCTGGCGCTAGCTGCTGCAGAAGCGGAGTTCCAAAAAGTGGGACTGCTGGATGACACACCGCAGAGCGCTGCTGGGCTCAGAGTGGTGCAGGCTCTGCTGCGCAACCCAGATGGGATCGATTCAGATGAATGGAACCGCCTGGTCCCATCGCCAACGGTGCGTCCATGCAAGTGGTCTGCAGTCAACACACAGTCAGCATGCTTTTCTCAGCTAAGATGTCCAAGTTTAGGGGCTAGATGATTGACATGTCAACCATTGTTCTACCACTTTGACCTTGATCACCAATGGCTAGATCTTCAGACGCGACCTCTAGAGAGACATAAAGCTGCGACTTTCCATGGAGTTCTTCCAAGGCTTTGAAGATGTCTGCACTGTCAAGGAATACCTGCCAGAGCTCTGGGGCCATGACTTTATTGTGGTGCTGAACACAGGACAAGGAGGAGTTAATGCAGGACAATGTGTTCGCACGGCGCTTCAGGGATCGCAGGATTGTGTTCGAGAACAGAAGTGTTGCTGTGTATGCCAGGAACAAGTATGGAGGTGCATGCAGCTGATGTATTGGGCAGAAATTTTGTAGGTCCTCCGAAGCTTAAGCAACCTGAGAGTTAATATTACTGCCACGGTCCGTGCTCCGCAGATAGTCTGTGTGACTCTGTACACCTCACATTTGGACAACGAACTTATGAACTAAGAACTCTCTAAGCTTCTGATTATGTGTCTCTTCTTTGATACACCACGTGGTGCACCTTAAGGCTTTCCAGCTTGAAATAGCTGTGCATTGCAATTGAGACGCCCGGCCCGCAGCTCTCGGCTGGGGGCCCTTTCACTCTCAGAATTGAAGCTGCCTCCTTGGATCACCAACATTGGCAACAGAAGTCCACGATGGACCAGGGAAGTCAATTGGGGTCAATTAGGGTCCATCCAAGTCCATCCAATGGACGAAGATGGACCCCAATGGATTGACACGGAAGATTTTGGATGCCATTGGATATTCTTTGATTTTGAAGGACTACAATTGACACCAATGGCTCATCATGGACACTCACTGCTCGAAAATGACTTCCTTGGACTGCAATTGACACAGTTGGCTTCCATCTTCAGCCATGGCCTTCCATGAGCATCAGTGACACTGCAGCTTTGTCCAAGCAGCATCAAGTAAAATCCTTGGCATTCCAGCTGAACAAGGTTATATGGCAGTGGAATCAGTGGTGGTCATGAAGAGAAAGACAGCCACAAAGGTACAGAATACTGAGAGGACCTCCTACCAGGAGGTCTAGAGTTCAAATCCTGCATGCTACACTTTTGCTTTTCATAGCCTGGACAGGAATGGAAGAGCATGGACTGGTGGAGTGTGATGGAAATTTCATGGACTCCATGCTATCCATGCCAGCCCAAGGCAGTCCACTAGTGTCCATGGAAGTTCATTCAATGGGAATCCATGTGAATCAAGCAGGTTTTCAATGAAGTCAAAAGGGAGCGTAACGCGTTTCCGTGTATGTCCACACAAGTCAACAGGGATCCAATGGCAGCACTCCATGTTCATACAGGGGACTCCATTTAAGTCCAAATAGCATCCATGCCTTTCCAAATGCCACTGTTTGACTGGAGGTCAACGCGAGTCCGCAGAAGGCCATTCCATTCCATGCATGGCAAAAGGCATCCATACAATTCCAACACAGTCAATCACCTTCCATTGCAGTCCATGAAAAGCGTTGGACTCTGATGGAATCTGATTGATTCTCATTGACGGCCACGGTCTCTCGTGGCTTCACATGGATGCCCCTGGACAAGGCCCCAATACTGAGAGTGTTTATTGATACTTACCAATTGAACCGCATCAAATCTCCAAGATAGATGTGTAATCGTTTCAGCTTTCTCCGTAAACTTGTCAGGGCTTCGTCTCCCCTGGAGTATAAGGAGTAAGACGAAATTTCAATTGATCAGTCCACTACGGTTACGAAAGTAACCGTTCCAATCGACAGGGCCGATCTCACTGCACGGTCCCTGCACAGAGCCCACAAAACGGGGCTCCCAGAACACCTACAATTTATCAATGCAGAACATACTCGGGAAGAAAAAGAAGGTCCGAAGGTCACTCGTGTGCCTGGGACCCAAAACCCACAGCCTCGAGATTCCCAAAAGCTTACACGCTCAAGTCTTGGACAATCCCGCAGGTGAGCATAGCCCACTTTATTGTCGTATGCTTGCTAATGTCCTTCCTTCTAAACGTCGTACGGGTTTCGTAGATTTGCAAGTCCTTTGACTTTACTAACTTGCTTAGCCTCCAAGAAAATCGAATATTCAAGCCAGAACTCGTGATTGCAGAGCCAAAGCCGCTCTTGACAGCACAAGGCAGTGATCAGTTCGTTGGCCTGTACTTCCCATCAGCACAGACTCCTCCACACGCCTCCAAGGTACTCCTCAGGCGCATTGATGGCCTGTCCAGAGCCCCATCAGCAGGTCAAGGACTATGCTCAGTGTCAGCCGGATTCAAGCATACGTTCAATGCTTATCCACAAAGTGAGGTGTGTCTTGTGCACAGGCAACAAGAAAAGACTCTCGCCAAGGTTCCACACTTCATGTGAATGCATGGGCGCCGAGGCCAGTGCCGTCATTAGCTCAGGCAGAGCTGCTAGCAATCTCCAATAGCATCCAGGAAGAAGTGGACAGACTTGTCCGTAGTGATTATGACTTCTTGCAGGATGCCATAGAAGAAAGTGACCCTGGACGGGGGCTCCTCTTATACCAGCATTACTACAGGAAGCACGCCTTGACAATCACAATGTAACACAAAACATCTCCTGACACATCCAGATGGAGATGTGACTCGTCAAGCGCCAGGCTTAGAGAAAAGCCTGCTCTGTCGATGATACATATGCACGGCTTCAAAAATGCACCTGAAGGATTGTATGTCCTTGTGAGAAAACTCAAGTACGATACAAAATTACCTCCTTACTTATTTACAATACTGCACCAATGGTGGAAAGGCCTAGAAATGTCAACATACAATGTAATGCACAATGCACAACTCAGGAACAATAATATTTGATGGCACCCACATGCAGCAATATAGTCAAACCTGGAAAAATGTACTATGGCAATTCCTGACCAACTTTTCCTGGACTTGAAGGGCCCTAGCATCACCACGTCGTCTGGCCTTATGGGGAAACCAACACAGCAACAAATCACTAGGACTCAGTTGTCTGGTTTCAAAAAGCATACAACAGCCAGGACGATCCAGCCTGCCACCCTGCATTGCCCTGCACTGAGCCATAACCGATAAGTGCATACTTCCTGGCACAACAAAACCCTTGCTAATTCACTGACTTCCCAGGACACTCCTCTCTGCTGCACTTCACACGCTCATCCACACCTATAACACACAGCTCTGGCCATCCTGACAGGTGCCAGCAACGATACACGGATATAAACGATCATGACACCAACTAGGGACGTGAAATCTCTGCTCAGTGTTTTGGTGCTGTCCCTTTGTTTGGCGTGTTGGAACTGCTGGCAGGCCGGAGCACCAGAATTGTAGATGAGGTATGCTCAGAGGGTATCCAAAGATTTGCAGTACATGTGGTCAACCATGCCTCTGACAGCAGCATGCCAGCCACCTACAGTACAGCAAGCTGCACTCCAGCCTTCACTCGCAACGGTTTGCCAAAAGCCGGCTGGCCCTTTTGACTAGCAGTGCAGCAAAGCTGGTTTGCTGCACACTCTGGCAACCATTCTAAATGAAGGAGGAAGGAAACGGAAGCTGCAAACCAATCCCCATGGTCTTCTGCTGGGGCAGGTAGATTGGGCGCTGCTATTTAGTTATGGCAGCGCGTGGTGTGACGCGCGCTGCTGTACTGATCTGCCAGCTGTGCAGATGACAGCTCAGCGGAACGGAGCCGGCAGTGAAGGAGACTCCGGGATGAAGGTGACCGAGCGGCCGTACAGCCCAACATCGTCCTCTGGCCTGATGTGCGAGCCGCCAATGTTGATCTCCGTCGTCTGCACATACACATACAGCCCCACTGTCACGGACCCTGCTTCTGCCTCCAGCAGTGCAAAAATGCCCACAGCGAAACATGACCTCAGCTGCAGCAGAGATTGAGCGGGAAAAAGGAAAGGGACACGAGACACACAAATCTGCGCCATTTGTTTGCCAACAGTCCTGATGAACGTGAGTGTGTCTACACACCAGGTTCCCACCTGGTACCTGTGCTGTGATCGTAAAGGACACCTCTCTTTACTGACAGCTTAGGACAGGGCATGTTTGACAACAGCATGACACAGATGTGAGGGGGCTTGCCTGGCCACGGATGGGCATTTCGTGGGGGAGGGCCCACGGCGGCACGGGGCCGCGCGGCGGCTTGAGCGCAAGGCCGCCCACATGGCGCTTGGTCGCATGCGGCACGTCCTTGTACACGTACCTCCCCGCCACCCACACAAATAGCAGCAGGTTCACAAACGTCAGCCCTGCGCACACCAGCACCCACACGGGCACTCTCAGCACGCCGGCATGGGCAACAGGAGACCCACTGAAGGGACACCGCAGTTCCCTCTGCAGGGGGGCCTGGTGCAGGCTGCATCAGCCATCACTGGGACGCCATCAACGCTTGAACCACACACTGTCCCTGATCAGGGAGCGGTCACTTTGTAAATGGGCCAGAATCCCTTCCAGCCATGAAGGGCTCATCAGATGCCTGAAGCAAGGTCCTTGGGCACTAACACCCCTGTCAACATGATTTTGTGCTGCATAAGCCACTACCTGTCGAAGCTGCAGGAGCCTGCCCCCAGTGCTCTCTGCAGCCAATAGTATCCTGCACAGCAGCTCCACAAGTATGGAGGCGGACGCACCGGCAAGCAGGAGGAAGAAGAGGTCGAGGCGGCCGTAATTGAGGTCCTGGGGCAGCCAGTCGCAGCCGAGCGCGTCAGTGATGTAGGAGACGGCCAGCACGACAGCGCCGGACAGGTAGGAGCCGATGGCCACGCTGAGCAGCTGCAGCGCCATGGAGCACGACCGCATCACGTCCGGCGCCTGGTCATAGAAGAACTCCAGCTGCCCAATGGATGCCAGCACCTGCACGCACATGCCCCCAGCTCAGCAGTGCCTACTCCTCATGCAGCAAGGGCGCCCATCTTTGCGCCACCCAAAATATTTCATCAAGCGATGATCAAGGCGCCAGATGCCAAACGGTCTTGACATGGAGACATACTTGATGGATGAGGGCACTTGCAGATTCCAGCTTGAGTAGATTTGCGACTTTGGGTGACAGGTGTGGTTGCTGGGGTGTGCATGTCACCTCGCTGAGGCCAACGAGGATGTACTGGGGGATCTGGTAGAAGACACTCATGTCCACGATGGCCGGATCCGCCTCGCGGTTTGCGCTAGCCGTGAGCACAGCGCCCTGCTGGAAGAGCCGCAGTCGGTACCACTCCACCGCTGCACCCGCCAGCATGGACAGCATGCACACCAGCAGCCCATAGCCTGCGCCATGGTGGCAACTCATCGGCCAAACTGGAAGCATTGATAAGTAAAGTGACGTGGACCAATGTACAGTCTAAAACAATCTTGGAAACAAATGACAGGCCCATCGTGCAGGACTTGCTGGTCTTATGTAGGACACCTCTAGTGAATGCCTGACCCTGTGGATAATGGGTCATCCGGTTGACCAGCCTCTGCAGGATGGCCACCAGAGTGAGCCAGAGCTCCTGCATCACCACGCCGCGCCATCACCTTGGCAAGCTTGGCGTGGCGTGGTGATGGAGGGACTCCGGCTCACCCTGGCTGCCATCCTGCAGAGGCTGGTAAACCAGTTCACTCATCATCGACAGGGTCACGGATTCACCCAGCATACACAGATGTCAAGTGAGCCACCCCTGCAAGCCAAGCTTCCCAGAGAGCATGCTCTTGCTCACAGTACCATGGGAGAACAGCAGCTTGCAACAATGGGGTCTGCAGCAGTCAAGACTGCATGATAACATGTAGTTCAAGTCTCTGGGATTGTCAACTCCTGGAAGGGGATTAGCAGTCCCCGGAGGCTGCTCACCAATGCGCTGCAGGTGGGAGAGCTTCATGCCACAGCGATGCAGCAGTGGCACGACACCGCGGTCATAAATGGGGATGAGCACGATGATGCTGATGGTGTTGAACAGCGCCAGCGAGGCCGAGGGGATCACAAAGCGGCCGCCAAACATCACCCTGTCCATCGAGGCGCCTTGCACCACGAAGAAACTTCCCATCTGGCCAGGACACACATGACACCCACTCAGCGCTTCCTGTTCAAAGCCCTCCAAGTGTAATCACGGACAGGACACCCACTCCACATTTCTCTCAACAAGCTTCAAGTTCAGTCGTGAACATGCAGTAGCAGGTGATGGAGAAGGCACATGGCCACTTCCACTGAAGCATTGTGAACACAGGGACGCCTGCATGGTCATTAAGGCTTGAGCATGGACCTGGGAGTAGATGGTCCAGTAGAAGATGGTGGTGAGGAAGATGGGCAGCATGCGCACGACCATGCGCACCTCCTCCACCTGCTCCATTGTGAAGCCCGCAATAGCCCCTGCGCCCGGCCAATGCATAACGCCCCTTCCCAAGTAGCCTCAATGAAAAGATGCTATGCCGCTGTTAAGGGAAGGGTGTGCCACCACATGTGAGACCTTGCCGAAGGAGACTTGCCAAAGGAGAAGATAGCAGCCTGACGGGATGAACTGCGCGAGAGCATCTGGAGTGGGTCCCTTAAGAACATGGCGTCTGTGCACCCGATCCCAGGAGTGGGACTGACATGCGGAGTACATGAACTGCATATGCAGATGAAGGAGAATGTTCGGAGCTGCTAGGAAAGTACATGCAGGGCGTTTCAGAGAGAGCGCACCGTCCTCGTCGGGCTGCTCGGCTGCGCTCTGGAGCCACTCGTAGCTGTGCACGCGCGCCATCGCTGCACCAATGCCGGGGCTGCCGTCGAGGGCCCCGGGGGGCAGATTCACAGGGCCGCTGTAGCCGGTCCGGGCGCGCGCCTCCTTGCGCCGCCGAGCCGCCCGCCACCGGTTCTTGGCCGCTGCCGTCAGTACCTTGACTACACGTGTCATTGGGCTGCGCACACAGACGCATCTCACATCCTTGCAGCCGAGGTTGGCCCACCATTGGATAGAATCTAGGTGTTTGTGTTCAATATTCCAGCCAACACTGTTTGCAACTCTGTGAGCAATACAATTATTTCTCGCCTTCCGTACGCTGTTTACACTTTTCAAGTGGTGAAACATGGTGAGAGCAGGTGATCGGCCGTTCACAATTGGCAGTTTCCAGGACAACCACGGACAGAAGCATCATTGCATCTCACAGCAATAAACTCGGCCATCTCCATATTTACAGTTTGTAGTGCTGGCCATCAGATCGGCGGGTGGGAAGAGCGAGGGGACACCTCTCAGTTGGCTCAACATGCGTGTAAAGGCTGCTGCCGGCCAGGAAGGTGATGACGGCCAGCGCCATGGCCGCAGCCGGGATGGCAAAGCCGATAGCCCAGGACACAGAGTCCTGGATGTACACAATGACCGTGACAGCCAGGCAGCTGCCCCAGTTGATGGCGAAGTAGAACCAGTTGAAGAAGCTCTTCTTCTCCAGGCGGTCCTGCATGCCACATGCTTACATGAGCGCACGTTCCCATTCAGAGGGAAACTTTCCCCATTCCTATCCATCATCACATTTGTGGAAGGCCAGCGAAGTTTGCAATACGATGCTGCTGTACAACTGGCAGACATTTTAAGCTGGCAAAGGCAGACTGGATGTGGATTGGCGAAGAGGGCAGGGCTGCACCTGGGGGTCTGACTCGTCAAACTGGTCAGCGCCAAATGCACTGACGTTTGGCTTAATGCCCCCGGTGCCCAGGGCAACAATGTACAGGGAGCCGAACAGGACAGCAGACTGGTACCACTTGGAGCTGTCGGCATCGATGTCTGGGGTCAAACACGGGATCCAGGCGCTCAGTGCCAGCGCTACCATGCCCTGCCCAAATCATGCCCCATTTCCTCATACTAATTGCATGCTTTCCAGTCTCTATGGAGTAAGTACGAATAAAAAGACCTTAATATAGCATCCCTCCATGCATCACAGTCTTTTGCACTTTCTTCACCACTTGTATGGTACTTCAAGCATACCACGTTGATGCCCCTGAAACATGGAGTGGCTTGTAGTTGCAATGAGAAAGGGACAGGCACAGATGAGTTTTACTGTCAGGTGGGCCCAGATCTGAGCTGTCTTGTGCACACAGAGACAGCTGGTTCCATCTTGTGTTGCTTGTAGGACAAATATCTGTCATCACATTGCATGAGAGCAACGATGCATGAGAGAATGGTGTGGCCCTCCTCTCCTGCTGAATGACCAAGCAGGACGCACCGCAAAATAGATGATGGAGAACACAAGTATGCAGTAGAAACGCCCCCATCTAGAATCCGCCAGCCAGGCTCCCAGAATTGGTGTGAGATAACAGGTGCCCTCAAAGAGCATGAGTTGCACCGAGGCAAACGCCGGGTCATAGTGCATGATCCTGGTCATGTAGATGACCATATTGGACATGAGCCTGCAGCAAACAGCAATGTATTGGTGATCAAATGAACAACGGGGTGGCAGCTTGACAATTCGATACCACAGCTTCTACACTCAGATGGGTAAAGTTCCGTACCCATAGAACGCCAGCCGCTCGCAGAACTCATTCCCTGCATGCGAGGAAGATCGTTTAGCGTGTAATTGAGATTGGAGTTGCTGATCATAACGACGTGTGCTTGGAGACATTCATTACTAGTCAAGGGGCTGTGAGTCGTGGATCACACCAAGAATGAACGGGCAGACTGTCAATAATGTGGACCTCCTCTTCTCTGGCAAAGGAGCACTTTCCAGGAGTGGAGCCTCAATTTCATCATACTCCCTCTCCATGGTTGGCGTGGCAGTGCCTGGACAATCGGCAAAAGGGGACCGTCAACAATTACATCCTTTCAGGATAGCTATATGCAGAAAGGTTAGACATATCAGGAGATCCACAAGGAATAAAGGAGTGCAATAAATTAATTATCGAAGGCATTGAAGCTCTATGCGATGCAAATATGCGTCCAATTCTGAGCGCAGCACACAGGAACGCTTACTGGAAAAAGAGTCAACCTGACTTTACAGAGCGATGGCTCACCTCTCTCCTTGCCAGGATTTTATTCTGGATATCCAGACAGAAAGTAAAAAATATTTTTCTGTACAATATAATCCAGCGCAGCCCACACGATGTTGTGTATTAGGTCTATGGAGGCGGTGCGCTATCTACCCATCGTGTTAAGCAGCACAGACTGAAAATAGTTTACTCAATGGAGCAAGTCAACATTCGGTATCATGCTCTTCGAGTTCTCCAGAAGAGTCTCGGAGAGGAGGGCCGTGAAAACCAAGATAGCCTTCAGTTTCCAGAATGACGTCAGCAGCTCGTCAGCATCATCGACATAGATGGATTGGATTCTCTGCAAGCTTTTTTTATTGGCATGACAATCGATCTCGACATTCAGAAATTCATTTCAGCTGATCAAGCTCCGTGTTTCGCAGCTGTGATGGCATTTTCAACAGCAAGAAACTTCCAAATTGCCCCTCTGCATGGGTCTTCCCGAAGCAAATGCAAACATGTCACAGTGATCGCCACGACTAATGAAATGAGATACATCCATGTTCGCAAAACTTTGAACGGTAGTGAGGCGGATTCTATCAACTGTTGGCTCGTCGCCACTTGCCTGCGCCTCAGTGCAAGGAGGCGCAGGCCCAGCAACAGCCAATTAGCCAGCCTTGGAAAGGAAACCGACTCCCCACTAGGTGACCTTGTGCAAGTCCAAAAGATTGTGAAGACAACTTCTAGAGCAGGTCGATGTGTGCTTCGTGGAAGCACATTGGAGGGAGTTGACAGGAGAATGAAATCTGTGCAGATGACGAACAACTGCTACTTAGAGACATGGAGCGGTACAAACAGCGTGAAGAGCAGCGACAAGTGTCAGACCAGCCCGGGCCGAGTGGGAGATCGGAGCAGGTGAGCTGATGTTGGATGGCTGCAATACGAAGGGCAATATGAGCCCACAACTGCCTGCACATTCGGATGTTACAACATCTAGATTTTTTTGTGCTTACTAGCAGGTCATGTTTTGTACATAATGACCGAGTGCATTCAACAGGAAGAAGGCGGATCAGCCATGAGGAATGCAAAGGACTTGCTGGACAAGGTGGGGTGCCACAATTCACTACTCGGCTACTTCTCATGCTGACTTGCTCGAGCTTTGAGGCACTACTCAGTCGTACTCTACCAGGATTCAGAGTCTCCGGCACGCTCATTTTCTTTGGACTTTTGTGCACCAGGTACTGATCGCAGATTTCTTCTTCGTCTGTGCCGCCCTTGCCTGGCTGGTTGCAGGTGTGGGAGTTAAGGCTTCTTTGGACAACTCGGTGAGACACCAGGACTACATTCCAGCATGCATGAAGTCTTTCCTCCTGGCACAGTCTGTTCCTTGCAAATTCTCCATGGCAGTGACCCACCGAATCTCTTGTGCACTGCAGGCCCTTCTTGATGTGTGGTATCCCTTATGGCAGTGGGTCTTCCAACCAGCAATCGGGGTGCTCATGCTTGGTGCAGTAAGTCTCTAGTCTCGTGCAACTGCATTGATCATTGAATGCGCTGCAATCATTCCACTCGGCATTGAATCGTCACTGTGGTGCACATGCAGATAGTCTCAGGAGCAGTGGGCTGGGTGCAAAAGAACTCATCATAAACAGGATGAAAGGCAATGATCTATCATGCGGTCATTGCATGTATGTCTCTGGTAAAGAGCTAAGAGCTGTTGGTGGTGCAGTACTGTCCCACATCTCTGCAATTTTCAGATTTCATGCCAATACCGCCTTGCAAACTTCAAATTGATTTATACATGTACAGGAAACAATTGTCATTGGAAGTTTTTCGGTTCTAGGCAATGCTGCAGTGCTCATATACAGCTCTGACAGAAGTCCAACATTTCAAGGTGCAGGGAATCCCTGCAAGAATTCTGTACATCTGAAATACAATGAACATACACCTTCTCTCCCTTTGAAGGAGAGAGAAATAAGTCCCTTCCTGTCGGGCGCAACAAGCTTCTGTAGATATATTTATATATAGCTATATAGCTATCAAGCGTGTGCACACGTGATTGGCAGAGCGCCAGAACAAATGCACCTGATGGTACATCAAGCCATGTAAGGATGGGGTCCCTCTTCATTGCCCACAATGAGAGCGGCTGTCGTCAGAGGTTCACAGCCACATTGACTTGGTCCACATGCAGCTTAAAGGCTCCCTCTCCCACTGATAACTCTTGGGCACTGTCGTGCTGCCACGAGTACCGGGCATTTGGAGTGGGCAGTTGTGCATTCCCACAGACCTGCAAATCCAGTAGAACTTCTATCATCTGCTGATGCAGTCCACCTTTCACAACGAAGCACGAGGAAACAGATAGATGCAATCACTTCTGCGTCTCAAACACCACATAATATGAGAACGTGGAAGGTAGGTGGCAGATGCACCTCTACTCCAAGTCCCCGAGATAGCCTGAATTGGTGCCTGAGATTGAACTGATTGCCAGCAAAGATTGCAGCACCGCCGCCCAGCTCATACTCAAAACCAAAGGTTGGACGCAACTGAAAGTCTGGCGCCAGCACGCCTGCATGAGATGGAGATATGTTGACTCATTGAAAAGAGCGGTACTGCAGGCACCATTGCAATCATATACAGCCCAAGACCACCGTGATGCAGAAGCATCAGAAGAACAAGTTTTGCCTGCACACCTGCATAGCTAGCACGCGCAGTGACGCCCAGGTGGCCATTGTACAGAGGCACCCGTTTCCTGAGACAAGCAGTATTTTATTGGCTGCAAAGGAGACTGTGTTTGTTATTGTCAAAGCATCAGTGACTTTCTATCATAATCTTTGCCAGTAATGCAGATTTTTTACTACGGTATGCTGACCTGTACTCAATCTCCTGGATAGGAACGTTCACCCTGATGCGTCCTCCAAGCAAAGCATCCTGTGCAATGAATCAACACAGCTTAACACTATGTGCCATGCACGTTCATACACAGTTCACACCACAGCAAACTCACAGTTGACAAGTAACAGCTCCAACGGACTTCAGGGCGTAAATACCTTGCATGAGCAGCCATACTCGAAAGACCTATTCAGTCGAGAGTAGTCTGCACGCAGCTTGAAGCGGAGAGGCCACAATTTGATCTCCTTCCTGATTTTCAGTTTGTCTGGGAATTCTGAGCCCCAGGTCAGTATGAACTCCGAGTGATTTAAGTTCTGCAAATGCACAAAGAAGAACAGTCGATAAGTAGGGAAAACAATCTCAATTGAGAGTGGTGAGTGTATCAGCCTAAAAGTAGTATCAACAAGAGAGCAGATGCTTACAAAAACTTGTCTTGGCTCAGGGCGTTGTGTTCTCCTGCTAAGTCTGTTCTGCTGGACGCCATTCACAAGTGCTGTTCCGGCTACTGCAGGATCATTTATGAGCTGGGCACCACTGCTCGTGATAAACGCTGGCGTGCTGGCTGAGACGCTGCGAGGTGGTGTAAACGTTTCCTGCTGTCCTGGTTCCGGTGCTGCTGCTGCAAACCTGCCAAATAGGCCTCTTCTTTCCTCGGCCATTCTAGAACACCGATACTGCCGACAGGGCTGCTTTCCTGGGCCCTTAACCCAGGAAAACAACAGCAAGATGTTCACTTCCTACAGTGCAATGAGAGATTTGCTGCGACACGCTTAGTGACGTTTCAATCTGCACTGCTTGATTGCACATTCACGGCAAAACTCTTTCTTCGTGCTGGAATGAGCAAGCTTCGAAAAGGAGGAAAGCCTTGCATGGTGTCCCAAGGAAATTATGATCTGCCAAATTTTGGAAGCTTCCTTTTCCTCCAAGAGCAGCTGGCCAGATCCATGCTCCATGGACTGATCTGCTGCCTTGCAAGTCAAGTATGATCTCTGGCAAAAGCCTAGTCCAGCCACCATATTGCTCTCGAGCATCACCCGAGTGGAACTGCAAAATCTTTATGTATGGGATAAATCATTTGCATGATGCATATGTTTGGAAGCTGTAAAAAAAGGGAAGTTGTCGATTATAGCACGATCACTTATCTGCGTTGCCCTACGAGTCTTTTGATACTGTCTTGCTGAATAGTGACGTCTGGAAAAGAACTAAGCCAGGCTGTGAAACGCCTGCCAACACAGGAGCCAAAAAAGGACGAGGTCCAATGCCACAGCGCAAAATCGTACACGACAGCTTTGTAACCATCCCGAAGCAGTCCAATATTGTGTCGCAGTTTCCTTGATCAACTGAACAACTTCGATGCATGCTTCGTCCGTACTAAGGACCTGATCTCAAGACGTTCCCTGCAAACCACCCAGCCGATCGAGCGCGCGTACAGAATGACAGGCGCAGAGAAGATTGAGAAAGGTGATACAGTTGCCTGGAATTGGGGAGGTTCATCCATTCAGGGAGAGGTGACTGTCGCGGCTTTACACCTCTGCGATTAAAGCTGATGCTTACTTTTATGAACCTCAATCCAGCAGGCAATTTTCCGTGACGGCACATCCTCACGCTTGCAGGTGACCAAGAAGTTCACCGAACACGCCGAGATTGAGAGCAAGGGTAAGACCATTACACGGAACGGTGATGGAGAAAACCCGGCATACAAAGTCGAACGCCCGGGAAAGAACCCCGTCTTGAAGAAGGTCTGTAACCGAGAGCGCAGTCTTCAGTCAATTGAGACAGCATGCTGGTCCATTTGGAGTACATCCTCACTTAGGAGTGCCGGAGACTGCTGTAGTGCTCTGTGCGTTGGGCAGTATTGAATGCTGTGCTGCTTATGTTGGGCAGGCCACAGAATTGCACAAGCTGGAAGATGATGAGAACCCGCCAAGCACCGAGCATGTGAAGACCCGCCGTCAGAAGGCCATGCGTCAAGGGAAGGAGTGAACCACATGATCCAGAATTATTCACAATTCTGGCATCATTCGACATGAACACTTGTACAATACTATTAGCTAGTAGCATCAGTGATGCTGCATCACGCATGCTGCCGGCACCCTGTCCATTGCTGAATGAGAGACCGTCTGTGACAGTATTTATCCCTGGGGATACTATTGAGTTGCCGATAATTAGCGGCTGCTTCTGTCCTGGTCTTGTGTGCTTGCCACCCACGCGTTCCTTCAGCCTGCGACCGCTGGTGCATGTTTTCCCAATGACCACATCACAGCATGGCCCAGGATTTGACAAGGCATGTAACAAGGAGCTGCTCACACATTCTTGGCATCTTTACACTTTCAGCGATAACAGCTCTTTCACTGCTTCACTGGACTTATCTACAAATGTTTCTTTCACAAGTGGGTGGTTTAAGCTATTCTGGACATCAGCGCAGTCTCCAAAGCCTGACTGTCTGGCAGCTGACATAGGGCTGGAGTTCAGAGCTCCGGCTGTAGCATGCTTCTCCTCATTGCTGTCATACTGACGGTTTGCACTGACACTCCCATCCAGGACCACTTGGCCTGGAAGTACAATCTCGACACTATCTGAGTATTCTATGGGATGCGAGCTGCATTGTGACCTGCTTGCAGCTTCTGAGCTGCCAATTGCCGGACTTATTGTGCTCCTCTGCTGCTGCTCTGACACACCAACCCCAGCATCTGCACCTTCTGCACTGTCCACTGCTGTCCAACCGTCTGCAACCCTCTGTTCTGCTTGCTGGTGTTCCAAGAAAGGGCTGACAATGCGCTGCTCCGCTGCCCTCTTTGAAGCATCTCCACCAGAGCTGCGCCCAGGAGGCACTGCTGCTGATATAGCTGCAAGGGTGTCAGTAGGCGTGACAGGCGGCGATTGTGCATTCGCACTGCCGCGCTGCTCTATTACTGCTGGCCCCTCTGGAATGCTGGCCATCTCCTTCAGCGCCTGATCTGCCTTGTCAATGGCAGCTTGGATGATGGACTTGCGTGTGAGGCTCAGCGATGGCCGCAGAGCCCTCAGTGAATCCTTCCGCCTACGCTCAGCAGGCAGGTTTCAGGAATGCGGACAGCAGCTGGCTTCTGAATAATATTCAGGCCATGCATGCACAGAAAAGCTATGTGGAAAGAGCAGTGGAATTGCTTTATCGAGGTCCATCACTTCATGAGAACAAATTCGAAATTGCTAATGTTGGATTGGGATGACCTGATGGTGTTGTAGTGGACTGGAGAGATGTAAGTCAGGAAGAGCTCCTTCACATGCTTCAACATCTTTGGCATGTAACGCAAGAACCTGCAGAATTCCGCTATTTAGTGATGATTACCAGTTATAATGACAGAGCTTAGCACAATGAGAGTTTGTGAGACCTGTCACCCACCAGTTGTACTGATCAGAAGTCACAACATTGATGATGATGCCGTACACATCGCAGATGGCTCTCTGCGCGCCATAACAAGCTAGGTCATCAGGAGTGCACCCCTCACAATAACCGTAGTGCGGACACTGCACCTTTCAAATCATCAAAGACATGATCTGCAACGTTGGGAGGGAAGCCCACCAGGGTTAACTCATCTCCCCATGTGCCTGACCGCTCCATCTTCACAATGTACTGAGCAAAGTCCTCGCCGAGGTAAGGCTCAAAGTCTTCCTTGTTCTCCCTGGCAGCATGAAAACCTTTCTTAGACTAGAGGTGCCAGAGCGATTGCGCAGCATTCACCTTGTACATCAAGTTGATGCAGTGCGCTATGGCAACCTAAAACTTAACAAGCAGGCCCAATGCCTCCTATAATGATGGGGCGCCACTCACCTCATGTACCAAACACTTTTCCGCCTGACACTTTCATGGAAGTCCTCGGTGCCCCAGAGCTCCATGGAGACTGCTCTGAACTGCAAATACACACAGAGGCAGGAGCTTTACTAGGGCTGCTTCGATAGACACTGCCCGATTGCACAAAATACTTGTGTCAGAAGATCGAGAAAGGGGGAGTGCCCGGGGCTCACCAAGCAGTTGCCATCACCCCTGCAGACGTTCATGTCCATGTTGAGCTTGCTGAGCCGCCGGCGCAGTCGGTCTTCCTGCGACAACAAGTCGGGCGCCGGGTCTGCATGGTCTTTACCTTTCTCCTTGTGAATTGCAACCTCCAGCTCCTTTCTGTGCGTGGTCCACATCTCCGTAAGGGTCGTTGCAGTCCCTGTGAAGTTGACTTAATTATTAATGCGTGATAAGCGCCAGTGCCAAGCGGCTGCATGCACTAGCCTGTAGAGGGCAACACTGCTTTATAGGAGGTTAATCCAAAATGCTCGGGATGTCGGCCTTGAATGTGCTATCTTGAAGGCATACCTTCAATCGGAGGCGTGATTGAGCTCATGCGGCGGAAAAGAGGAGGCAAGCTCTTTTGCTCACTGAGACGGTCAGCACTAAAAACGTTGACAGTGTGCATGCCGCTGCGATCAACAGTCAGTGGAGCACACAACTTGGATATCTTGTCCACGACATCACGGGCATGCTTGACAGATCTTTCATCATCCGCCCAGTCTGGGGGATCGCTGCTGACATTGTTGGGGGCACGGCTGTGCCTGCTGTACGTGCACATTGAGATGATGCCTCCCATTGCTTCAAGTGATAGATCGGCTATCCGAGTGTGGCTGCAAGAGGCTTCTCTTCCGTTTCTGATCGCTACACCGTATATGTGAGCCTTGGACACGAACGCAACCTTATACTACTCCAATTTGGTACTAAACTAACGCCATTGATGTACTCCGTCAATCTATGCTTTAAGCAAAGTTTCCAGCTTCGGTCCCACTTCATTAGATACAGAATCGTGGGGGCTTGTCAATGTCATACAGGCTGGCAACGGGTAGTCCCTGCAGCACTTACTGGACAGTAAAGTCCGATGACCTAGTGATGCGCTGCATACCAAAGTCACAATGGCACACGAATGGATCGAATGCTAAGAGATTCCCCCTTGGAGCTCGTTTGCAGCGAAACGTTGGACTTCCTCTGGATGAGTCACTCTTAACACCGCGGTGAAGTAACACAGCGTTACTAACCGCAAGTGCATCTCAACGTTGGGCAAGGAATAAGAAGCTGGTCTTTATGTCGGAAATGCCCTGTGGTGCTGCCACTTCGGCCACTTTCATTGTGAAGACTTTTAGCACTGCACACGCTGCTGTTCGTTTCTTGAAAAATGAACAGAACATCAGAGTTCCGCTACTTAATGTAGTGCGAATTGATAATTGGGGAGAAAGTTAAAGCTATCAGCGTGCTTCGTGATTGTGAGGGATTTGGTAGCGATTCAGTCGCTCTCGCACATCAGTGTTACGCAGCTCTTCAAAAAATGAGTGCTTATAGCCAAACCCGTGTCACATATCATGAGCAAGAAGCAACGCAATAAGAAGCCTTTAGCCGCGCGAGAAAGGCCAGTCGAGCAGATTGAGAGGACAGAGAAGAAGATAGGCCTGAAAACTATGGCCACAGTAGTAAGCTTGGTGCTGTCCCCTCCCTCAACCTTTTGGCCGTACTGTAAAACAAACGTCCAAGAAAGACTCTTAGGTTTTATTACTATTCAGTACATAGGTATATCTGCTCCCTGGGTGAACTTTGCTTTTTCAAGCTGCCAGCTCTAGTAATTCAAGAGTTTAAGATGCTGTCCTGTATGCCATGGGTCCTGTGTTGTCCAGGGGTTAGGATTGCTATTTGCAGTGGTAATCCTGCTGAGGACAAAGGCTCAGCTGACTGTATCAGCCAGTCCCCAGCTATTCACCTATGAAGTGGTGAAGGAGTATCCGCACGATCCAAACGCTTTCACTCAGGGCATTGAGTTTGACAGAAGCGGGGCCCTGGAGTTCTTCTGGGAGTCCACAGGTAAGCAGACCGGCTGAAAGCTCTGTCTACTACTGTAATATGGTGCAACACTGCAGCTGAACCATACAGTACTGGAGATATGCTCAACAACCATTCTTCTCACACCATTCACATATCTGCATTTAAGTTATTGCTGTTGACACACACCCATGTTGTTGCAGGCATGCACGGGCAGTCGACTGTCCGGCAAGTGGAACTGGAAACCGGCAATGTCCTGCGCGAAAAGGCTCTTGACCGAAGCGATTTTGGGGAAGGCATTACAAAGTTCGGCGACAAGTGAGGCCTGACTAGTTGCATTCTTGCTGGTTTGTTGGCCGTTTGACTTCTATGGCAGTCAATCAAATCTTACAAGATACCTCTGATGTGCATATGAGCCCAGCTTGCCAAAGCTCATCAACTTAGTGCTCCAGTTTATTTGTCACAGGTTATACCAGGAAGTGTGGCAGAGTGGCAAGCTGTATGAGTATGACACCAAAAATTTCGACGATGTGAAAACATTAGCCGGACCACTGACAGATGGCTGGGGCATTACGACTGACAACAAGTCCCTGATTCTGAGTGATGGGAGCAGCACCCTTTCGTTCATTGACCCCACCACTTTGGTGGTGCAGAAGACAGTACAGGTGTGTACTGCTAGTTCACATGAACATGGAACTCATAGTTTTGTCCTGCAGCTGGGAGGGCATGCTTCCTTTCAGTTTGCAACTTCCTTGGGGCTATGGCATCCATGCTTGATGAGTTTTGGTCTGAAGTTGAGGTGCTGCAATTACTGGGGAGGTGAATGCACTCACCAGCAGTAAACATTGTTTGCAGGTGACTGACGGAGGTTTGCCGGCCTTTGCACTGAATGAGCTGGAATATATCAAAGGAGAAGTGTGGGCAAATATATGGCTCACTGACTGCATTGCCAGGATTGACCCCACCACAGGAGTCATCAAGTGAGCATTTTGCTCAGTCATGCCTCCTTCAAACCACAGATAGAGCTTTTGGCACTGCAAATTCATGTTTTAATTTCAGAGTACTGGCTCGATGTTGATCCTTCCCTGCTGAAAGATGGGATGCACTGCATGCAGGGCCTGGATCCAACTTCCACAGCTGCGCACTGCTCTGCTGGCTGAGAACATCCAACAGACCTACCCCATGGATGTCCTCAATGGTGTGCCTCTACCCTTGCCCCATACACCCCAATGACAAGACTAACCTCTGCCAGAATTGCAGCATTGGATAAAATCCTGTTTGAAGGGTGAAGCACTGTCCGCAAGTGGTGCTGGTGCTGCTGCAGGCATTGCATATGATGAGGCAACAGGGAGGGTCTTTGTCACGGGCAAGTACTGGCCGCGCCTATTTCAGATCAAGCCCATGCTGCAAAGTGCCAGCCCCAACCCACTGGAGCTGCTCCAAGCGCGCCGTCGCTGCCTCAGGAGCAACAGTGGCACCTGACTCATGTTTATGCTATCATAAGCTCCTCGAGGAGGGCTCAGTTTCTGTGGTCAGCACGGGCTGTGTCAGCCCCTCGTGGGCATGCACAATTCCATCCCCCAAACAGAGCACATTTTGGCTCGTGTGTTCCTTGACATTGACAGGATGTAAGTGGGGTTGCGAGAAATACGGAAAGGGAGTAGTGCTAGATATAGTCGACTTCTGACATTGATAGGTAGGAGTGTTGCATAACAGCTCTTAGTGTATTGTTGTACAGAACAAATTGAACCATTCATTGGGAACTGCTCCGTAGGTTCAAACCCGTGCCAGGAACATTGTTTGCATAGGGAGTGAAGCAAGATGTGCCGACAATTTAGAATGACACCATTGAACATATTTGAGGAACATCTAGAATTCTAACAAAAAGTACAGGAATTTGTAATGAAATCGTGCTTTTCAAAATGAAGTTCATGACCTTGACCATGATCATTCTCATGCGTTATGGACAGCAACAACTTGACTCCATGACAGCTCTTCCTCCTTCCATGAAGCTGGCATCGCACATGTACAGTAAGTACTGTGCGAGCTCGAGTAGTCTGCTGATTTGCAGCAAGGCATGCATCGATGATCTGCAAGCTGTTCCACTTCGGTCAAACTGGCGTGTTCTACAGTCAAATAGAGGATAGGTATATCTGATCAGCAGCCCGTCGTTCCAAATGGTCATCCTTCTGTTTGCCCATCCTTATCAATCCGATCACGCGAGAGTAGTCCCCCTGGCAAGTGACCGAAAGCTGATGAATGGATCCCCCTGCATGCAGATTCAATGTATCGATTGTCACTGACAGCCTTTCAATTAATTCCTTTCAGATAGCGCAAGGACAAAAAGACAGGAACGCACCTGCATGGTCATAAAACCCGAAGTACTGGCCCACTTTTGCTGAAGCACATATTGAGCTGACGTTCTTTGTGACGACCAGAGGCAGGGGCCAGGTAGCAACAGATACATCGCAAGGCACCTGCAAATACCGTACACACTGTGATTTTATAACTGCAGCCTGTGGCGAGTGACATTCACATGGCAGCGCATGCATATGCTAGCTGCGCTCCACAGCTTGGACCTTGTAGAATAGCTCATCTGTGGGGCCTTGGATCTCTTGCAAGAAGAAAATTACGCACCGTTATGTTGGTGGTGTTCACGCAGTCAATTGCAAGATCAATGTAGAAGTCCAAGGCTCCAATCCCCGGCGGCAGAGTGATGACCAATGGCACCTTCGCATCTGCATTTTCATTTTGGCTGCATAGCACACAAAGCATGGAGCTATTGGTGGGTAAGGTGCATTCAGTCCGGAAGCAGCTGCCCCAGACTGAAAGGAATCTATATCTCAGTGAAAACTTCTCGGGAAATGATCACCTGTACACGATGCATCGCTCTAAGGACTCGCAATACGGCCAGAATGTGGGTTGGTGATACAACGCATAGAAGTTCTCCTTGTAAAGAGGAGGAAACAGCTGCAGTGTAACATTTCCCAGCGGCCCAGGAACGGGTGCGCGTAGCGGTTTATTCATCTTGCCCCCGGAAAATGGGATCATGTCAAACCTGCGACTCAGCAGACCAGTCTAGGTGATTGCTTGAAGAAGGCATTATGCAACTATTCCGAAAGAATGCTGCGGTACTGAGGTTGCCACAATGTCCCACCCTTGCGAAGTAAGCTCATCTGTTCCATTGGTCCATGCAGGATCATGGTCCTTTGCAATATATTCTTTCCAAGACTTATCAGTGAAGGTGATGTCTTCACGGGACGCCATGCCAAAATGTACGGACAGACATCCCAGCAAAATAACAATAAATATTCTGTACATTCGATACGACATAGATGGCTCCTTTGAAAGTACCTGTGCATGACACAACACTGCCCATCATGGAGCCTGGGGTTTCGCACAGAGGGGGTGCTGATGATGCATCCCGATCGCTATCATTACAGTTGTGCAAACCTCTGGAAGTTGCATGCTAGAAAGTGCTGCAATTGAGGACTTCTCCAGTAGATTATCCTGTTTGCAGCTGTCACGTTGCCGATCGACCAGCACATACGACTACTAGGTGATCCTCCTTGCACTCGTGCTTCAGGAGGTGAACATGGGAGCGACATCATATATAGTAGCTTTGATGTACTTTTATGACCGATAAGTGCATACACCAACGATTTTTTGGTCAGGTGCGCACACCTCCGTTGCTTTCCATCAACCCTATGAGTTAGCTCACCTGGGGAAACGATCCACAGCTGTCGCCGTTCACAGCACCTTGCAGGTACTTTTTGAGACAAAATTTGATCTTATGATATGCCGCAATATGCTATTTGAGAGGACTCGAAGGAGTGGGTGCAGGCTTGCACCAAGATGCACAGCTTGACGGCTGACAATCTTTCAAATCCCAAAGGCAGTGGCGTACTTTGTACTTTCAGTTCCAGAACAAAATATCCAGTCTTGCCGAATTGCTGGATCTATGAACCTGCAAGTCTCCTCTACCCATCTTGTCGCACTCGGGCCTATTTCCCCAATTGATTTCCCTTGGGCCAGCCGAGGCCCTATATAGGTTACAGGGATTCAAAGCATCGGCATTCCACACAGAAAAGTGATCGTCAACGGTCCATATACTTTGTCAATCAATACTTCTGTGGAGCTTGCTAACACCTCGAGTGTGATTTGCAAATTTTGGTATCTGTCTTGTGCCTTGTGAAGATCGCGCTCGCTCTATAAATTTCGCTGGTCAAGCCATCTTTCTTCATAAAGTACTTGTTGCGTTGAAAAGGTGGTAGATCAACGCAGTAACGAGTTGAAAATAAGCACACTTGGCACAGACTTATCTAAAGTGATACTTCTGGCTCCTAAGGGAATGCCTGATTTGTACGGGAGTTTGGCGCGTTATCTTCTGGGTTGATCTAGGTGGCAAAGGCATTATCAACAAGCGCAACAGTATTTACCAGAGCCTCATATCGCATAGCGCACTGCAATAATGGAGGCGATCGTGCAGCAGGCTCTGGAGAACAGTCTTCTGCAGGCACGCGTTGCCGTCACTACATGTCTTTTCAGAACCCGCGTCATGATAGGATTTATGCTCGCTTTACATGTGCGAAATTTCATCAAGTAGTTCACTGACTCAGCAATACTAAGAATCTCAGCAAATCTTGCCCAGGCTGCCAAGAATGTGGAGGACCAGCTGGACAACCGTCTGCAAGCTCTAGACAATATGGATGCAGATGATATCGAGAAGATGCGGCAAAGAAGATTGCAACAGATGAAACTGGCAGCGGCACAGAAGCAGGAGTGGGCCAAGCGGGGGCATGGAGAGTACAGGGAAATCTTTGGGGAGAAGGAGTTCTTTGCCGAAATGAAGGGCGAGGAAAGGATGGTGTGCCATTTCTTCAGGGAGAATTGGCCATGCAAGGTGAGCGAGTGCAGGAGGACCTGAGTCAAGTGCATATCCTACTTCTCTGCACGCTCAGACGGTGATCCACTGCTGTTAACCGCTGTATACCCCCTCCTATCTTGCAGGTGATGGACAAGCACTTGCAAATCCTAGCACAGCGGCATCTTGAGACAAAGTTTGTCAAGGTGAGTAGCCACCATCTCAGCAAATGTCACGCGAATGCTCAGCTATATTGTTGCTTCTGCAATGTTGCCCCAACAGAACAGGCGTCGCTTGCTAGTACAAGAGGTGTGTGTCAATGAGTGCAGAACACCAGGCAGCCCTTCCTCTCAGCCCTGGTGCTTGTGCTGCCCTTCATTCTTTGTCCTATGGTTTGAGGCTGTATCACATCTCGCTCAAAAATCTTATTTACAGTGACACAGCAAAAGGTGTGGATACCTGCCTGCAGATCCATGCAGAGAAGAGCCCCTTTCTGGTGGAGCGCCTGAAGGTGTGGATGCTGCCGACACTGGCGCTGATCAAGCGCGAGAAGACAGTGGACTATGTGGTGGGCTTTGATGATCTGGGCGGCAAGGATGACTTCTCGACAGAAATGCTGGCGGCGCGCCTGGCGGCGCATGGGCTTGTCAACGACCCTCACAGCAGCTATGGGCCCAGGGCTGCCGCCCCCAAGAAGAATCTCAGGCATGGCGGCCCAGAGAGATTGGGTGACTCTGATGAAGACTCTGACTTTGACTGAAAAGCCTGTGAAGAGCATTTTGCCTGCAAGGCCTGCAGCAAGCTCTACGCGACAAGTCTAACGATGCTCGTGTTCTAGGCTTACGTGGCCACTCTGGGATGATTTGGGGATAACCCACACGACTCACATGTCAACGAAACATGCTGCGAGGTTGCTACATTCTCAATATTTCAAGACCTGCTCACATCCATTGGCAAAGTGCAATTGCTGCTGCCAAGTCCTAATCTAATCAAGCGTTGGCGCCTATGTTCCATGCACAATCAGTCTGAGGCTCTCCAAAATCTGCGCAGCTGTAATATCAGCAGCATTTATCACATTGCACTCAATCACACACTTGCTGCCCTCTGACAGAGCTCAAGCGATTCCATCTGAGAAGAACGAGTCATATGTTGTTCTGCCATCGTCGTCCAGCAAGCCAAGCCTCTTCAGTCTCCGTTCCTGCAAACAGTGGCAGCGAATAAAGCATAGCTAGGGCTCCTTGCCAGACGAGATGATGTGATTAGAGCAGGTTGCTGATGGAGTTGTGCACATCTCAAAGTGATGTGAATACCTGGTAGAACTCCAGAGAAGCAATCCTGTCAAAGCGCTCCTCGAAGAAGCCCAGAACGGCATCCAAAGTCTGCTTCTCACCCAATCTTACCTGCATGGATCACAATACCAACATCAGTGAAGGGCGCCGAAACTGATTATGTGCCCTGTTCTCTCCTCAGAACATATGGCAGATGCAAACTCTCGAATTTTGAAAGCACCACACACTCTTGACATGCTAGTTACATGCCAAACTTCTTGAAGCTGCTGCAGAAGACAACTGTTCAGCACACCTGGTCTCAAAACACATGGACACCTGGTCTAAAACACATGCACAGAAATGCAGAAAAATGTGAGCTGATGCCGGGGCACCCACCAAGATGGCCTTCTCAAGGCGTGAACCTGGCGGAGCGTCGCGCAGCGCTCGAAGGTCATCATCAATCGTGGTGGAGTAGCCTTGCAGAGCGGCTCGGCAGCCCTCCATCATGGACACGTACACCGAGCGCTCGTTGGCCTCGCTCATCGGCGCCAGCATGTGGCCCCAGGCCTCGTTGCGGAACAGCGGCTCCAGCAGGAAACAGTCCTGGCCTGTGCACCCACAATGCTCTCCCATGTCACTTAGCGGCCGAATGTGGCGCTTGCTTTCCAGAGCAACCGATGCTTTCTCTTGTACTTACTGCTGCCCCTCCGCATTGACGCCCTCAGCCGAGGATGGGCAGTGCTCGAGCCCATGAACATACAGTCTTAAAAGATTGGGGACCACAGTGTCCGGCCTGGAAGAGCCTCAGTTGTGAGACTGGTATGAAGCCGGGCTCGGAGGACATGCAACAAGCCATGTCAAAATAGCCACAATCCTCTGCTTTGACTTCCTCAATGAATCACATCATGCGGAAGTCTGTGCTACCCCGGCGTAGGAAAACATAGCCTGGACATCTGCTCTTTTGAAGTTTTCAACAAGAGCTCACCAACAACATGGGCCGCCAGCCAATTCAGACATTTATCGTGTGAAGAGGCTTGCCTGACAGGTTGATGAGACGCAAAAACCCAAGGAGCTGCTCTGAAGGCTCCTCATTGGGACGCAGCACAAAGGAGGCGGCCTCCGACAGACCATTCAGTTCCAGGATGTCCGCCTTGTCATCGTAGTACTTGTCATCCTCTGGAAGCTCTAGGCTCAGCACAAACCCACCCTGCAGAGCAGGCACTCCGTCCTTGCCGCGCCCTTTAATCAAGGTGAGAGGTAGCACATTTTCCTGCTCTTACACCTGACTTTGTGCGCGTTGTCACGCTGAGAGTAGATATTGACTTTTCTACAGACCAACGAGCCTCAGGTGGCTCCTGACACTCCCTATGATGAAAAAAGAAATTGTTCACCCACCCTCCAGGACCATGGCACTCTGCCTACCTGGAGCAAATGTATCATTTCAGTGGCTCACCTGGGCGCCATTTGTGTCAAGTACGCCGTAGTCCAGCAGCACTTGGCTGTCCAGCTTCCTCTCATCTGCCTCGGTCAGCGGGGCACCATAGTCCATGGTGACCACCTCCCCCTCTGCATAGTCGCGCTCCGCTTCCACCACCAGCGCCTGTGCCTTGCTGAACAGGCCGCCGGCCAGCTGCAGCACCCACTTCGCCCCTTCCACTTTCCTGTGCCGCACCTATATTGGCATGCACAGACACTCTTTGGTCCAACTTGCACTACGATGTATCATACAGGAACTGCAGATACTGCTTTGCTGTCCCAGAGACATGCGTTTTGGGAGCAGACAGTGCCTGCATTTGCTGTGCACAAGGCTGCAACAATGGAGAAGCTTGATCTGTACTGCACTACATGCTGGGCAGGGTACAACAATGAGGTCAAATATAAGATATCAAGAACATTGTGGAAGTGTGTGAGGGTGCCTGCGCACCAGGTCTGCAAGGGGCACAAGGGCAACGTCTTCCCCATCCAGTGGAGAATGGACCCTAGATCTGACGGTTGCCACAGCCCAAAGGAATCCGTCCAGGGCATACACCTCTGGTGGGAAGACATCTGGGTGTGGCATGAACAGCTGCTCCTCAAGCTCGGCAAACTTTGCTTCGAAAAACTGCCTGCACGCTCACATTTACCCTGGTCACCTGTCCAAGGTTTGGCGTGCTCATTGCTTGCATGCATGGCGCATGCTTGCACTTAGGAGACCACCGCAGAGTCAGAAGAGCATGTATATACCTGTAGCCTTGCACAGAAGAAAGAAGTTGCGTTCCTTCGAGCTGCGCGAGCTCTTCTTCGCTCCAAAACAGTGGAACATCAGGCTGAGCTGGAATGCTGTCAAGGAAGCCCTGCCACGCTGCATCTGGCTGGCTGCGCTCATGCAGGAGGAACAGTGCTATCTGCAGCCATGCATCCAGGTCCTTGACAAGCGGACCAATGCTGGAGGTGCGCACATCTTGCTGGGTCAGCCAGGCACTGGAGGGCACAGCAACGAGCGGCTGTCCTTTCTTTGTTGGTTGGGAAACCACTAGCGACAGTTCTCCCTCCACTTCTTCAGGCCGGACATGTAGCTTTCTCAGAGGCAGGCCACGCTGTTCAATCCATGCGCTCAGGGGAGGCAGTGTTTCCACAGCCTGCGCCTGAGCTGCGCATCTACAGCTCCTGCGGACTTCGACGACAGCATGTTGCCGGCAAGGAGAGCACAATCCTCCTCTATTTGCTGATGAAGAACCATCACAAGCCACAGACACACGGAAAAGGAGCGACTGCATGCCGGTGATGAGTGGAAATAGGAGGATAACAGGAGCAAAGGGTGTATTGAGATACTATCAAAACCACTTCAAATCAATCGCAATAATAGTAGGAGGTCACTTCCTCTCCCTTTTAAAGGCAATTTTGCGAATCAGCTTGCGATCTCTAGTCATGTGCGGGCAGGAAATAACTGGACCCAACTGTTTCGGAACTCTCGCTGTGTGTCATTGATTACTTCTGTCAGGACTAACATTTGATCTTGAAGCACTGCAGATCACTAATGCGGCTCAGGTGGAAGCTGAAAATACAGTGGCCGAAAAGGGGTGAAGTCTCATGTCAAGGTCCCTTCGCTGACTTTCGGGACACGCTATCTTTGGTTTCGTCCTTCGTCCATGAGCGCTCATTGTTTGTGGAAATATCATGTTAGGCATATGTCGTCCTTGTGCACTTTCAGGCATGTAACGAATATAGGGCGCTCCTGCTTCGGGGAACTATTGCCAACGTTCGACCTTGGGCCTTCTTCAGTACTTGAGCACAGCAGTAGCAATGGCAGAGATTGGGTATGTGTTTCTTCTTTATGCGAGCTTATGCCACTTATCAGCCTGTCGTTGTGTGCTCAGCAGAAGAGTCTTGCGAAGGATGGCTCTCGGCATTCAAAATTGAACGCCTCGTACAGCGTCTTAAGAACGCGTCTGAAGGGCACTGCATTGGTATCGATACCGTTGCAAATGCTGATACTAGGGTGCATAGATGCGATCGACGGCTTGTTCGGCCGGACATCAAAGCACACCCTAACTTCAGTTCAGTTGCCCATGTGCTGAGGTGGAACACCCAGCAGCTGTGCTGGCTAAAGACCCATATTACTTCATCGATAGCACATCTGTCCCGTTGTGCAGGTGTTCCTTAAGTCTGTTGAGTTTGCCAACGAGTGCGCTGGAAGCTATCGCTTGTGCACTGACTGGCAATGCAAAGAAGCCGCTGCGTGCTACTTGTAGAGAGCTGCGGGCTGCTGCCAATGTGACAACCAATTTTCTGAGCATTGATGTCAGCAGTAAACAGGCAGCCTCAGGGTCAGTCCTGTTGATTCTTCTGGTTGAACTTGGTGTGGGCTGCTGCAAAGCTAGAGCAAACATCCCACTCCCTCTCAACTCAATGAGTGGCAGTCTTAATGAGTGAGGCTGTACATGATTTGCAGGTTTCAGCCCATACCGTCCACAATTTTGGAAAGTCTTCAGATCATCCAGCTCGATATTCCATGGCACTGCAGTGATGTTAGCCTTCCGACCAGCCACGAGTTGGGGGCTCTTAACATCCAAGGAGTTAGAGAAAGCTGCGATCTGCATGTAAGACCCTCCTGCAATCCAGACATTTCATCACAGGATTTGAGAAGCAGCTCCTAGCGCCAAGAACTTGGAGGGTCCTCAGCATGTTGTCATGTTGCCACTGCCTTCAGGGCTCCTGACATCATGTTATGTGCTCTCCAGGTGGCCGTCAGTGTGGACAGCACATCTGAGGAGCAGACTCGCCTGGCAAGCGTGCACTTTGCTATGCTCGTGGATGGCTTGAGGATGGCGGGAGTATGGGACCGAGTGCGCGAGCTGCACTGCTCCTGTGAGCGCTGGCTAGGCCCGGTGCGCCCCACCATTGGTCATCATGCTCTTCTCAAATCATGCAGAACAGACTGAGTGGCATTGGGATATATGTGTACTTTTATCGTCATCTTCAAGCTGTATCTCTGTAAGGCGCCCACCTGCTGCTGACTGCAGCCTTTTCGTACCTCGGCCATCTCTGGCTCTTTATTTTCTTGACATCCAGGGTTCCCCTTGTCTTATCCTCTTCCAACTGCATTCGTACCGATGACTATGTGTATCTGTGACTCAGCATTCCGTAAGCGGAAGTAGAATAGAGGGAGGCAGACAAGAAGAAATGAAGGAGACATCAGGGCAAGTAAACACACACCAGCTAGGGGAATCGTGGCCCTGTCGTTGCTGCGTCACACATCCTAATATGGGCACCTGAATTTGTTTGCTGCTGGTGGGTCAACAGCCATGACCTGATCCCATAAGGGGCTGCTGCATGGCATGCAGGAGATTTCATTCGGTCCAAAGGTGAGGGTGCGGGCGCACCTGAGGCTGTCAGAGCGCAACACGCGGCTAAATAGGAAGCTGCTGCGAGCCACACTGTCGCAGCCGAACCTGACAGAGCTCACCATCGCGGACATGCTGCCCCATGACCTCGATGCTGACCTGGTGAGGCGCATTTTCACAGCAGCTCATATCTCTTATGGCAGATAGAATGCGAAGGATTTTCCATGATAGTGTACGAGTCTAAGATTTTGTTCAGCAACGGCTGCCGTGACTGATGCCACAAGAAAGGGAAATCCTTGGGTTGAAATGTGTTACAAGGGTGGGAGACTCCCTTTCTCGTAGGCTTGGCTGGTGGCAGTATATATATCCATTATCCATGCACTTATGCATGTTGTTGCCGTGGTGGATTCTCTCAGAATATCACGTGAGCGCATTGCTCTGAGTTGAACTTCAGTAAGAGGGACCGTCATTGCACGGAGTGTGCTGAGCTGGCAGAGGGCATGTGCGCGCAGGTGCGCATGCTGGCCGAGCGCCGCAGCAGCCTGCGGCGGCTGACGCTGCGCGCATGCGACCTCACCGAGCACGACCCGGACGTGCCCCTCATCTTCGACCTGCGCCCGCTTGCCCAGGTGCCTGCAGTAACCCGCCCCTGCTACACACCCTTGCTGGGATCTGCCTTTCAGGACACATGCGTACAGTTCTTGATCTTATCCATCTGTGCCCAGCTTGCTTGGTGCTTGTCAGATCTCGCCTCGTTTCACTTCACTGCTGAATGCCACCTTGAAAGTTGTTGTGGAACACAGGATGAAATGTTCAAGAAGCTGAAGCATGAATAGCAACTTAGCTAATATCCACACTCTGACTACAGGCGAACCTGGAGAGGCTCGAACACCTGGCGGTGGACAGCGCGTATGAGGGCCTGGTGGCAGTGGACGGGCTCGCAACGCTGCTGTTGCCGGAGCGGCTGCCGCGGCTGCGATCGCTCGGGCTGTCGGGGCTCTCCCTGGTGCCCTTCTCTACCCTGGCCTGCCCGGATCACCTCCGCTACCTGCCTCGCGGCTGTGCTGACAGGTAACGCTCCATGCTTGTGGACCTTAGCGCGTAGCGTTATCACTGCTGCCCTAGTGTCAATGCATAGAATCTGCACTCTGGCCACCACTGATCCTCAAACATCTGCTTGAGAAGTCAGACCTGGCCCCCGTGTCCTTCACCTTGTGGATTTACGCGATAATTGTTGTCGGTGGTGAGAGTGCCAGGTGCAAAATCAGTATCACTGTGGTATCAGCGCCATTGATGGGTTCCATCTCATGTGGCTGTGCCTGTGCACCAGGCCACACACATTCACAATGCTGCGGCTTCCCGCCGTCCCAGCCGCGTTTCCGGCGTTTGGTGGACTGACAACCCTGGAGCTGAGCGCATCCCACCTGGGCAACCTAGCGAATCTCCCTGCCCTGCCTGGCCTGGTTTGCCCCCATATTCCCATCCCAGCTGTTCTGACTGGGACACGGTGACGAGCAGCCAGTAGAGAGCAATGCAGCGCCGCCAATTCCACAGTGAAGCACATGAAAGGTTCCATTTTGCACCGCTTGTGTCTGCCAAAAATTCAGGAAAACAATAGAATACTTCATGGTAGAGATTGCGAGCGCCTGTGCTGCTGAGAGGATGGGCTGCCTGCCGGTTTCGACTAGAGTGGAAAACAGAGTTACAGACACCAGCCCAGGAGCACCATGATAACATCGCACACATGAAGATTTAGAGATTGAGGCAGTTTGTGATGAAAGCACCCCTTATGCCCGGCACATTTATGTGGCGAATGAAGCATGATGGCAGTGACTGATGGGCTGTGTCATGGCTACTGTCAGGAGCGGCTGGTGCTGCGAGCACTGGCCAGACGCAGCATCAAAGCCTACCCTGCCCAGCTGGCTGGTCATGAGATTGCCCAGCTGCCCCGCCTCAGGGAGCTCGTGCTTGACTGCGTGGAGTGCCCCCATGGTGAGTCACTCCAACCACATCACCTTGCATTCTGTAAGTCTCTTTCATTAGAAGGTCAAATTCCCACCCATTTGATGTGGACCTGGACGGTAGTACATCTGCAGTCGATTGACCCAGTCCATTAAGCTGTCAAATATGGTAATTGTATTTTGGAAGTTCAGCAGCTCTGCCACACAACTCTTAAGCTTGCATTGTTTCATGTGGTCCAGCAGACCTTGTCAATGGATACATCACCTGGCAGGCTGTGCGGTCTGAGAAGGCAGAGGTGCATGGCGCAGGCTTGCAGTCAGACAGCCTGGAGCACTTGGAGGTGGTGAACAGCTGCCTGCAAAACTTGTTTGACCTGATCGGGCCAAGGTGCCCCCCGCGGCTGGCCTCCATCCTGGTCCGCCAGCGCAGCCACGCCCGCGGCCAGTCAGCCGACGCTGATGTGGCGCGCATGTGAGTTCCGGATGACTCATTGCGACAAATGTCACAGTGGCAAATGGGGTTCTTGATCAAATCGGACTTTGTCCTCTTTCAGAAGATTCTTGCAATTTCTTGACAGAGCAGCAAGAAGGCAGTTGATAGAGTATGACCTGTCTAATACACTTCTGGCATCATACACGTTCTCCTGTGCAGGTATCTTGGGCTTATGATGATATCACAGTTGGAAGGCAGCTGCTTGCCGAAGGGAGTGCCCTCCATTGGGCGCAGAGGGATGCAGTCCAGTGGACAGGACATGGGCAATATTGCTTCCAGGGGCCTGCTGGTGTCCACCAAAGGGGGAGCCTGGCAGTTCAGGGACCCGCAGCCTGAATTTTCAGGCACTCAAGTCCAGCTGGCTGATGGCTGCAGTCTGGAATGTGCTGCCAATTTCTCGTTCAGCCTGCTGAGGCAGTCCTGACTCGCAATGTGTCAGCATGACAGAGCATCAGGGCTTGCACCCATCTCAAGGGTGCAAGCGATCCTTGTCGCCCTGACTGACAAATGTGTATGTACTTCCAGAGCAATATTTTGGTCACCAACTATTGGTCATACATCATTGGCCACACACCAGTACATGATGGAGGAATTCTGATGTGTACAGCAAAAGTTTTGAACTGGCTGAACCTGCAGGGCTGGGCATGCAGCATTAATTCCTTGAACATCTGTAGAGTATACTTTTGGGAAGCGGCCACAGCCCATCTTCAGTTTCATTTTGATTGTCTTGCTTCACTTGTGCATGCTTATATCAACTTGGGTTTGAATCAGAGTCACAGAACATGGAAATGCTTACTTGATTGCATGTAGTATGGATTGAAGTTCTGCAAACGTGTGCAATGCAAGTGTGTGAATGTGAACTTGGGACTTCTTTGTTGTTTATGTCAAATGCTTGCTCCAACAATTGCGCCTGTTGGATCATGGTGATTATATAATGTCAGGTTTGACCAAAAGAGGTAAACATGGAGGTAGTGCTACATGTATGGTCCTGGTCTATGTTGCATACATGTGCTGCACAACCATTGCCGTCAAACATTGCCATTGGATGTTGATGTGATACTCTACAAAAAGAAGATCATTCAAAGTAATTCATTCATCAAACTATCAAATGTACCACTACTACCTTCCAATAATGGTGGTTGCTCTCCTATTTACCTTTCCTCTCTAGATACAGTATCACGCTGCTCATCTGTAGTACTGATCAGTGGCGCCTGAATGTTGTCATCTGCAGCCTCCCCTCCATCCTGCTGCCGAATTCGTGAAGCCTTCGTCGTGCGCCAGAGAGGCAGGCATGAGGATCTTTGCGGCCCCTCTTTCAGCACGCAGAGAAGCATCAGCAGTGGCACGAACGACACAGTCTTGATGCATGCCGTGACGAGGAAGGTCGTTTGGAAGCCGAAGCGCTCAATCAAGATCCTGTGCAAATGCCACAAAGCGCTCTCAGTGCAAGAGCTGTCCAAACGTGCATTCTTTGGAGAGGAGCTGATCAAGACCTAGAATGAGCGAGAGCCACTATGCAGAGCCAAATGACGATGCAGCAAATACAGAGGATGACTTCCTTGGCAACATGTGCCATGCATTCATTTTGAACCAGTCATGACTAATTCTGGGTCATTGATGACCTGTATTGGGTAAGAAGGGGGCATTCGCACCCGCCAGCGGCAGAAGACCCGGACCAGGAGAAGGTTCTGACGCTGTCGAGCGCATTGACCTTCCCCCTGTGGCGCTTGGGCACATGCTCCATGAGGATGCTGCGCATCAGGGGGCGCGTGCAATTGGCACACGCCTTCCTCAGCAGGTGCGCTGCCAGCAGGACCGCCTTCAGAGGGCCTGCATCTGTCGGTAGGAAGGCCATTATGACCAGAAGTCCTATGTCACATGCGCGCGTCACCAGCGTCACAGGCACCTCTCCACACCTGCAGGAAGAACACAGCGTTCTGCTCTCCTTGCAACTTTGCAACTGCACAACTTGATAAATTTGGAAGGTGAGTTTTGAGTTTCTTCTTCTTCGCCCCTACAAAGAAATCGTGCAATTATAACACATTCAGGCAGTTCTCGATACATCCTGTATAACTGTGAAGGATCCAAGCTGCAACGAATGGTGAGGAATGCAGCAGGATGCTTGAGGAGCAGAGGCAGACGAATCACCAGCTTGAGGCAGACTGCGCAGCGATTGAGCCAGCGCTGACAAAAATTGGGCTCACAGCACTAAGAATGGATACTGTGACGGGTGATAGCCCGCATTTCTGCATGAAAAACAGCCCAAAGAATTTTATGGTCATGCCTGCATGGCACATCGAGAAAGGCTTACCACATCGACAACAGTTGAATCTTTTGGGTTGTCACATGCAGCATGGTGCATACTCAAGTAAAGCAGCATGCTCGCACCAGATGCCAAAGACGCAATGAAATCTGAGAATGTAATCAGTGCAGGCACAAGAAACGCAGAAGAGCAGCATGACTGCTGGCTTTCCAACTCCCCATTGCCAGACTCCGCTTTATTTGGCAGCTGCTCTGAATTCAAGAGCGGGCTGCACACAGTCACGGCCGACACATCACTTCTCAAAATTCTGAAACAAAGAATACAAAAATGAGGTTGTGGAAAGCTGTAAGCCTCACCTGGCGGCTTCACTGATGTCACCAAGGGTACGATCATCGTTGAAGAAACACATGATGCTGAGAGGAAAAACCATGAAGGTCAAGCCAAACAATAGCACAAATCTGCACTCATCGACCTGCAAGGCAGAAAAGTAAGACTACAGAAAAGAAACCCACAAACATTCTGTGTGGTTTTGACGCATTGGATGTCAGGTGCAGGTGCCCTGGATGAGCAGATCCCCCATGTTGAGCAGGGTGGGTTTTGCATGGGAAGATAGTCACCTTCCACTGGTTTCCAAGGATGAAGAAGAGGACCACACTCACAATGGGACCAACAGCAGATGATAGACTCGTGATCACATGCTTCCATGTATACAGCTTGCTGCATAACCCAGACATGGCCTCAGTGGGCATACATGCAAAATTTGGCATGCACGAGTAGGGAGTGCTTGCTGTAGGTGGCACATATCGTTATTCTGCTGCAGACAAGGGATGGTGCAGAGGTCGACTTGCCTTTTACCAGTTTGTACGGAATCTGCAAAGATGGACTCCACAGCAGGGTTGTTGAAACCTTTGTACGTTCCCATGAGGGCCATAGCGAGAAAAAAGTGCCAGACACTCCCCTGAAAGTACATGCTTGCAGCAAGTGTGAGGCCCGCCACAAGGCCAATTGTCGCTGCAACCCGAAGGACTGCATCTCGTCTAAACTTGTCAGCCAGATAGCCTGCAAGAGGGGCTGTCAACAGCTGCTCCCGCACATCATGCTTCAGACTCTGTTCAACCTCATGTAAGATCATTCATGAATTCAGGGTACTGATGAAAAGCAGCATTGGCTAGGCATATGAGGTTGGCAGGGCACATATCTCGAGGAGGAGGTTCCTGATATTCTTACCTGCAAAATGCCATTGATTCCCTGTATGTAGCCGACAGTGCTGTTGCTATCTGTGTACAGGTAAATGAATGCAGAAAATATATCCCCAGACCTGAGGCTGGCGCTAGCATTCTCGAAGAGCGTCCACCAAAGGGCTAGCTGCAGGCAAATGAGGGTCCTTCCTTTCACACCTTACGTCTAAAACAGAAAGTATGGCCAGTAGAGGAAGTAAGGTGTGTGCAGATGATGCTGCTTATAGGAAGGCTCACCTTGACATTATAATTCATAGAACTTTGCTCACATGCAATACATGTATACACCTAATATTTGTAAAAGATTCTCTCGCGGGCAGATCTGTTGGATCAGAAAGCAACAAAGGGCAGATCTGTCGTTATGTGGAGTGTAGCAGAAATCCACAAAGAAGCAGTGCTACACCCTGATACATGGTGTTCCTCTGACCCATAAAGGGGCCTGCGGTTCCTCTGGGAAGTCTGAAGCTGCAAAGTTGAGATGGCAGAACATGGTGAAACACCTGGGTGGAAGCTGGCGAAATATTGACTATCGGCAAAATGACGAGAATCTCAGTATTTGCACTCCAAAATTCCAACAGCCAGAAGAATTTGCTGGAACGTTTTTCGTGACATCGAGCAAATTTCTTATAATCTAGTTCCTTTGTGACGTGCGCCGTCTCTCGCCTGATACTGGTCAGAAGTTCAGCGCATCTGAACGCCTTTCCTCTGGACACAATTTACCTTGGAGTGATAATCAAAGGTCCGTTTGGCCCTCGTAAGTATCAAGAGATGTAATTTTCATATTATGAATGTTATTGCTGATCCTTCATGTAGCAATCAGCGTGAGTGCCCTTGATCTTTCAGAGTCGTCGGATAGTTGCCTGGACCCCACGATCATACTGATGTAGCTGCATCACACACAATGTGAGATCTTCATATTATTTTGAATGACGTGCTATAATTGCGCAGGCTCAAGGACGTTACGGTACCTCCTAGATACATGCTCTCGGGCTTTACTAGCAGGGGTCTTGTCTCTCGTAGTAAGACTGTACTAAGTTCCTGGGAATACACGTCTGTCCGTCAAAGCGTCCTGTGGAGAAGGCTTAGAGGCTTGCCAGGCACTCAAAGCTCAGCATCTAAAGGGGTAAGGAAGCAAAGGCACAGAATAATCTGGAACTCAGTATCCGAACAGACCGACACAGACTCACCACGAATGAGAAAGCAGCCTGAAAGCGATAACCACAAAGCTCCAGCAGAGGCTGTCAGCAAAGCGGAGGAGGCCCTCGACAACTTGGTGTCCAGGCATACTGGGACCACAAAAGTGCGACACAGGGACAAAGCACTCCGTGCGTTGGACTATGTAGGTGTGTCCCGGTTTGCTTGTTCACTCAATTCAGCATCTCAGCGCCAATGCCACTGGTGGACCTTCTTGGCTCAGAGCAGCCTGCCGACCTGGTGCAGGAAGCCCATCTGTTCTGTTTGGCTCTGCTCTTCTCTTCTTGCTGATTGCTTGGGACATCTTTGGCGGGACATCCAAGTTTCCTGTCCAGAGCTTCTACATCCTGCCACACCACATCGATTGGCCTGTGCATGCCTGGGTCAAGGTATGACTCTTCTTGGTTCAACGTGAAAACTTGACACAGTTCAAGGTGTCCGCTGCAAAGCTTAATGCTTCATGCTGGGCTTTGCTGCCTTAGGGAAATTGTGACTGAAGTAATGCCCTGTGCTGACAGGGGACATTCCCGCCGATGCTGCGCGACATGGCAGCTGAGAAGCTGATGTCCAACTTGCCTATATACCTCGGATCACTGGGATGGTTGGCATGCGCATTTGCAGCTGTTGTGCAGAACCCGGCACGTGGCTCTCGGGGTGTCGGCATCACTGTGTTTGCCATGTGGATCGTCAGCGGAGTCGGCTCTGGTCGCAGTGATGTCCTGATTGTGGACATCCTCAAGCATTACTTCCAACGGTAAGGCTCTGTGAAGGCATCTTTGGACAGGCGGGTATGTTCTCACTAGGCATACTGAGAAAGTGCTGATGTGTTCACAGTGTGCGTCCGTCAGATATTCATCAATCCTATGCGTTTCCGTCTGGACACACCACATTTTCGGTCTTTGTCCTTGGCGCTCTGCTGTACGTCATCGTGCCCCTGTGTGTGGCTGGTGCGCACCCTCACTCTGTCCATTCAACGAATGACCAAGCAATTCGATGAGATGCATTCGAATAACATGAATTACGTTGCCTAGTATGCAGCAGAATGGGAACCAACGAACGGCTTGCTGATGGGACAGCAGCTGGGTTTCCGCAAACCCTCAACTGGGAAGGCTTTGAGGGCGCTCAGATCATGAAGGTGATGTGCCTGCAATGCAGGCCCGGAGGGTGACACGGAGGGGGGTGACCTGACTGCGAAGGAGAGCCGAATTTTGGATGTGCTTGTGAGCGCTGTGCAGGCAAGCGCGCTGCCACTCTGGATCTTGGGCGGCGCTATCACTGCTTCAGGGCGCATCCTGGCAGATGTCCATTGGTAGGAAACTCCAGGGCTCTCAATGGTCTATGAAATTTTAACAGGAACATAGTCCTCGCTCTGCACCTTGCTGGATGCAGGATAATGGGAATGTAAGTAATGACCCATGCTTTGCAGGGTGTCTGACACAATGGGCGGCGCATGCCTAGGAGTGTTCATGGTGTCTGTTGCAGCCAATATCTGCAAGGCATTACGGGTATGACCAGCACTGGCTCGAGGTATCTCAGGGACGAGTGCTGTTTGGAAGAAAATCCTTGAGGCAGAAGTTTTTCTGCGTTGCACTGTACAGATATTGTCGTTGCTAATGTCAAAAGCCTGAACCTGGTTGATTTCCACGATTACCCGTGTTGTAGATAGCACTGGATAACCCTGATCACTCTCAGTATTGGGGCCTTGTCCAGGGGCATCCATGTGAAGCCACGAGAGACCGTGGCCGTCAATGAGAATCAATCAGAGTCCAACGCTTTTCATGGACTGCAATGGAAGGTGATTGACTGTGTTGGAATTGTATGGATGCATTTTGCCATGCATGGAATGGAATGGCCTTCTGCGGACTCGTGTTGACCTCCAGTCAAACAGTGGCATTTGGAAAGGCATGGATGCTATTTGGACTTAAATGGACTCCCCTGTATGAACATTGAGTGCTGCCATTGGATCCCTGTTGACTTGTGTGGACATACACGGAAACGCGTTACGCTCCCATTTGACTTCATTGAAAACCTGCTTGATTCACATGGATTCCCATTGAATGAACTTCCATGGACACTAGTGGATTGCCTTGGGCTGGCATGGATAGCATGGAGTCCATGAAATTTCCATCACACTCCACCAGTCCATGCTCTTCCATTCCCGTCCAGGCTATGAAAAGCAAAAGTGTAGCATGCAGGATTTGAACTCTAAACCTCCTGGTAGGAGGTCCTCTCAGTATTCTGTACCTTTGTGGCTGTCTTTCTCTTCATGACCACCACTGATTCCACTGCCATATAACCTTGTTCAGCTGGAATGCCAAGGATTTTACTTGATGCTGCTTGGACAAAGCTGCAGTGTCACTGATGCTCATGGAAGGCCATGGCTGAAGATGGAAGCCAACTGTGTCAATTGCAGTCCAAGGAAGTCATTTTCGAGCAGTGAGTGTCCATGATGAGCCATTGGTGTCAATTGTAGTCCTTCGAAATCAAAGAATATCCAATGGCATCCAAAATCTTCCGTGTCAATCCATTGGGGTCCATCTTCGTCCATTGGATGGACTTGGATGGACCCTAATTGACCCCAATTGACTTCCCTGGTCCACCGTGGACTTCTGTTGCCAATGTTGGTGATCCAAGGAGGCAGCTTCAATTCTGAGAGTGGATGCTGATGGGCATATTGCCCTCTATATGATCTGCTAGCAAAAGATGCAGTGAAATGGAACTAATAAGGACTACCTCAATTGGTGGTTCATACCTGACAAAGTTTGAGTTGTACAAAAAAAGTGGTCTGCAGCTGGTCATATATGCTACTTAAGGGTGCTAGCAAGCGCTTGCTGCAGCTGGGACTACAGTCAAGGGAGTAATTGGTCACTCTGTTACATTCGATGCTGCTAAAACATTTCCAGATCCGATGACGTGCAAATGTCCAGAGTTAATTGCGTCTTAAGCTTGAATTTTATTTTGAAATTTTGAAATTTTCTTGGTTAGAAATTTATGTACATAACGTTAACGTTTTATGATGACCAATGAGTCAATGTGATTAACGTGAGCAGGGATGTTTAAACAACAACATGCTTAATTGGGGAATGTGGTCCTGTAAGAGAGTTGCAAGAGCTTTTCTGCCTTGTAGGGAGAATTTGACCATTTAACGCCCCCTGCAATGGCATGCAAGGGTGTTGTACGGGCAAACCCCAGAGGGCTTCCGACACAACTTGGGGTGCCCACTGGACCGCACCGACACAGTTGCTGCAGCCTGGCTTCAGCTAGCGATGGACCCACGCGGTCTTCTAGGTCCTTTTAAAAGGCGTTGCGCAACCTTTAGCCTTTCGTACCTTCTTATTTTGTCGGCGTGTTGTTCCGAAGTGTTTTGTTCGGACAGCCGATCTGCAGACTTTCTGCCCGGAACGGACAGCTGGGATGACATTCCGGATGCGACATATGAGGTTAACTGCCACCTCAATAACTTTGCATAGCCCTGTGCTGCAATCTTGCCCCTCTCGTCGTCCGGCCTTGCGCACGTGGGGCTGGTTGATTGTACTTAAGTATAGAAGGACGCCTCCGATACTCAACCAGTCAAAAGTGTAGGATCACATGTTGCTTTGCAGTGTTCATTATAGATCTGATCAGCAGGTGCTGAATGTGCTCCGCACCACCTTATCGTGTTCCAAGGTACAACTAACAAGGCCCACCATTGTCCCAGGTGATATATGAAAGGGAAGTGGTCATTACTGTGCCATCTGGAGACCTAAAAGGCGTGCTGTTTGCTCTTCCGGGATGCCTACAGCTAACAACGGAATGGGGTTTCCAGTCAGCCACCTGCCCCAGCTGCCATGGTGGGGTCCTCAACTAAGCACAGATGTTATGCTTGCGTCATCATAAACATAGACACAGACATGTAAATCAAGGTTCAGAGCAGATGTAATTGAAGAGCGCATTGGCTACTGCAGCACCTCAAGGTACCAGCATAGCTTTGTGAAAGTCACAAAAGCGATGCTGCTCCTGCTGAGAAATTGCAATGCTGCGAGCAGAAAGGTGGTGACCATTTGGGTACAACGACACTCCCCAGTAGACTGTCCAGCTTACCATACTTGCGCTGAACTGGGCAGGCATGCCGGAGGAGATGGTGAGCGTCTACAGGGCGGCCAAGAGGGGCTATGCTCTGGTGGCGCTGGGCGCGCACCTGTCGGAGGCCGAGCGTAATTTCCACTGTTTCAACACCACCTGGCCGCCCGAACGCCATATCGAGCTGCCTGAAGTGAGCAATTTCAACACCAGCATTGCGCAGCTCAACTTCACATGTTTGATCGTCCAGTTCCTTGGGGTCCTCTGAACGGATTGCAGAACACTGGATTGTAGCTCAAGCAAAGCTCGTAGAGGCATCATGTCTGTAGCACTTGGTAATCATACCCACAAGAAATGTTTCCAGCTATGCCGCCTCCAACAAAGAGTTGCCAGCAGGTAGTCTAAGGAGTGTTTCTGTAAGGAGAGTAAACACTGGACATTTTGTGTCCTGGAGCACGCATGAGCTACGATTTAGCTGAGGAAACAGGATGTGCAAAGGTGGTGTGGGCATGTGCGCGCAGTTGGTGCGCACCCTGCGGCATGTGCTGAGCGCGCGGGACTGGTGGCACCTGCCGCGCTTCGCGTTCGGCTCCTCCCGGGGCGGCGCGATGACCCTCATCCTAGCACTGCGATTCCCCTTCCAGGTGGAGCACGCCCACTTCTTCCATATACATATATACATACATAAATATCTACCATATAATAACAGCCACAGCATTATAACAGGATTCACATGCACAGACAGCATATGCCTTTGCTCCCTGCTGACAATATGATGGGAATGGCAAGTGCTGCCATATTTTTGAGTTTGTAGATCTTTGTGTAATCCTTGACTGGTCTGCTGGTAGTGCACCACTCATCACATGATAGAAAGGCATGGGAGTTTGAGCAGGGCAAGCGCGATTGACTTGTATGGAAGAAGGTGCAAGTCAATGGAGCAGTGATTGCCTGGACAGGCGGTGGGCAGCATGGTGATGGGCATGCGGCCGGAGGAGGTGATGGAAGCTGAGCTGCAGCCGCGCAACCTGGCCAGCGGCGCGCTGTGGGCGTTCCCTCCCACGCTCCTCATGGCTGCGCGCAATGACCAGGACGAGATCATTGATCTCATCAACCGCACCGAGGCCCATCTGGAGAGCCAGGTGTGGCGCTCTGTGCACCCTTGGCCAAGAGAGCCAAGTGCATGAAAGCCGCAGTAAATGTGAACTGAAGATTGTTAAAAGCCCGACTGTGCATGGGCTATGTATCTTTTCGCATTTGGTCGCAGCCCCCAATCTCTATTGCATACCTTGGTGGTTGCTTGGATTCCTGTCATGCATAGTTTTACCACGACAAGTGCAGACATGTTTGAAACAGCAGACACCTATGAGGGTGCATGCAATATTAACTTCTCTTGAGCGGCGATTGTGCTAATATTTTGCTGCATCGGAAACTCTTCCTGCATCCAGGGCAGTCCAGAAACGGTGTCATTCTGGGCTGATGTGACTTTCCTCATGCTGCAGGGGGTGCTGGTACAGAAGATGATGATGGAGCCTTATCCACTGTCCCCAGCATTTTTCAACCAGCGCATGAAGGGAATTGATTTGGAGACTTCAACGGCGATCTTTGAGGAGCTGAAGGCAGCGGGGATCATCCGAGATGATAACCAGAGCCACTTTGGGCTCTTCGAGACATGGTCCGCCGAATGGAATATTTTTCCATGAGCCTCGCCCAGTAATGCTCTTGGTGATTATTGTGCTGTCAATGTAGGATGCAAAGTCACAGTTAAAGTCTTACTGCAGAGACTGATGTGCCCCACCTAGTGCTCGGGATATTGCTGGATTGTCTCACAGTCCAGGGGTTGCTGTTACTGATAGACTGCAATGGAAGTGCCGGCAAGCAAATGGGCTACAGGACAAGTCTAGCGAACCTGGAATAGCCGCTCTGAATTTGGATTGCCTGCACTGTCATGCAGGAAGAAGGCGGAGGCTCAGCTGAGGAAGATACTGCTGAAGCACTTCCCTGCTGACCTGGGCGTCAAGAACGGCAGTCGCGGCTATGAGCGGGCTTTCAGGGAAATGCTATGGGCCAGCGAAGCAAGTGAGCCAAAAAACTACCATGCTCATGGGCATCCAGCAATTCTCACTGCTGTGGAGGGCCCCTTGTGCATGGACCTCTGACTTGCAGCGGATGATAGCCTGTTCTTCAGTCCAGCATATGGCATGCAAGGGCATGGGCACACGGAACTGAACTTCACATTTTTGTGGTTGCAGTACATGAGCTGACGGCAGAGCACATGGACGAGATGTTGGACTTCTTTGAAAGTAGCGCAGTCAGCGATGAGTCACCACTGCACGATGCGCACCCCTTTGTCCAGCTGCCTGCCGAGGCTGGCAGTGATGTCAGCGCTGATGTGGCCGCTCAGCCGGGAGACTCCGCAGAGGTGTTGCCTGCCCAGGCGGGCAGCAGGGCAGAGGGCCAGACCGAAATTAGGGGAGAGGCAGCTGCCCGGCCGGGCAACTCAACTGAGGCAGTGGCTGCAAGGGCGGAGGAGGAGAAGCAAAGCAGGCACACACATGCCTATAAGCACCACAGCCATGCGCATGCACTGGGGGAAGTGCGCAGCACTCAGACCAATCCTGCCACTGGCTGAGAGATCTGAAACACAGTATAGTGGTACTGGTAGCGTGCCACTCCGGCTTTTCCGGACATGAGGTTTGTGCGAGACGCTAGTATCATTCTTGCAAGACCGTTTGAGTATGAAGGTGCACCCACGTGGGCAGGCAGCTAAGAGAGGGTGCCACTTGAGTGCTCTTAAGAAATGGGCATTGACTTCATCAGCTTTGACATTATTCTGCTGACATTGCGTGTCTGCCATTGAACTGGTGTTGCCTAGAGGTTTTCCAATAACTGGCATTGTTGGAACTTGCAAGTGCTCTCCTCCCGGTGATGCCGATCCTCTGCAATATGAAGAGGATAAGGCAGTAGGAGGCTGGAACGACTCGGCACATCATGGCGCAAGCTCCTTAGCATGCCATTGGTGCTAAGCACTTGGTGCGCGCACTGTAGTACCGGATATAGTGACTGTCACAGCATGCCACTCGAAATTGAAATGTGACCATGTCATGAAATACATTTTGTCAGATGCAGAAACAACATAACCAAAGCAGAAGGGATCGGCAACGCTGTAAATTAGATAGCAGCGTGTTCCGGGGGCTTCCGGCAGTCTGTCGTTGGCACACAGCAAATTGTGGATTAGGTTAAGGGTGAGGCAAGGGGCAAGACCCTATCCACGTCGGACTGACCGCTCCAAAGTTGCTTGGAAAAGGAAAGCACAATGCATGTCAAAGTACGGGCGATTTGCAGTGAATTGATAGCATCTGAGTGCCACTGAAGACTGAGATCGGTACGCGGAGGAGTTCTTGACCATCGAGGCGTTTAGGCTCACACTTCAGGGCCTGTCGTTCCTCAAAACGCTGCGTCCCAGATTTGAGTCAGTCCCTTGGCAACAAGCAGGGTCTACACGTTGGTTTGAACACATCTTCTGGAAGCTTCGAGGCGTGTACTGGGTCGCAAGTCTGCTTTAAAGTTGCAGAAAATGCACTGACCGCCAAATCTATATATGGAGAAGAAGCTGCTTCGACAGTGATAACAAGGTTCGTTGAAGGACCGTCGACGCTGATTCATACGTCAAGCATCGCCTCTTGCAGGGTAAGGCGTCGCTGACATCTTTGAATATCTCTCCTCCCGGGCAATAACACCAAAATCACACTCTTCTGTTCAGGGTGATTCTTTCTCTCTCAGTAATATATATAATATTCTCTCTCAATAACGAATGTTGAACGTCGTTATTGTTGCAGGGCTCTTATTGGTTAGAGGCGACTTCATGAGGAGAGCCGAATGCCGCAGCCTTGAAGGCTTCATACAGTGATGCACTTCTTGGGTGCAGTTGCATCTGCAAACCCGTCCTGGAGGCGCATGGCATGATCAGGACTGGTGAAGGGAAGTATGAAGGGCAGCACGGCAATCAGGCACCTCTATTTGTCTGTTGCAGTGGCTGCCAAGCTGTTCTAAAAGCCGGCTGCAAGGTAATATGCTCTGCTAGTGTCATAGCGTTGTCTGAAAACACGGAAGTGCCGCCAATTTTTTTTACCACATGCTTGTGTTGTGTAATCACCGAAGTGCAGCTGTGGTAGTGCTGATTCATCTTGATGCATGCAGACATGCAGAGTGTGTGGCCTTCTTCTTAAGGGGGCTTCTATGGGTCCCCTGGACAAGGCAGAGTCACCTAGCAAGGTCAGCCAGGAAGCAGATTCATCCGAGGAGGTACCTCTCCACAATAATGAGGCAGCAACTTCCTGCAGTGCAAGGGTGGCTATGAGCATGTGCGGAAACAAGATGTCTTTTCAGAGCCAGAGTGCTGGGAGCAGGAGGATATAAGCTCGGACTCCGACTCAGAATCAGATGTGGAGGTCGAGGGAGATGGGGAGGCAGGCGATGCCGAGCGTGTGAAGAGAGGAAAAGATGCTGGGCCGTCAGGGAGGTAGGCTCCTATATGGAACCTGTGGTGCTGCATCATAGCGGACGCAAGCTGTAATGTACTATTGTTTATGCTCTTAGCGCTGTTTGTGCACAGGCACTTGGAGACCAACCGTGCCAAAATACAGCCCCGGGAAAGGGTGGACCTGCCGTACTTCAATTGCAACACAGACAAGCCAATGATGGAGATGGTTGCAGACTCTAATGTGTGGTACCAGGCGGCAATATTGCGAGAGACCGCCAATGAGATAAGAGTTCTCTTTCCAGGTACAAACCTTGCAGAGTAGTGCCCATGGCACACAATCGCATCTACGGAAGCTGATGATTCATGTACGCAATTTCACCTGGTCAATCAGAGGGAATGTGTGGCCCATCAAACGGTTGTGTTTCAGATCCTGAGGAGGGCGATGAAGTTACGAAGGAGTGGGTGAAGAAGAGCAGCAGTCGAATATGGCGAGGGTCTCTCTCCAAGCATGTCTGGAAGTACCTGAGCAAGGGCGCCTGGGCGCCCAAGAAGAACCCCAAGCCTGTGCGACAGCGCAGGTCAGGCTCTGCTCCCAAGCAGGCCCGAAGGCAGAGAGCGCAAGGTGGGCCCCTCCAGATGTTTTGGTCGCATCCTACGACCGCTTTGCCATACATGTGGGAGCATTTGGCATCTTTCTCATCAACCCTCCTGGCACTGTGGCTGATCTCATGTGCCTGGGAGTGAATGGTGTTTTGCCAGGTAGAACATTACAAGGATAGTGACAACACGACTTGATGCAGGTGATGCAACAGATGGAACTGGCACAGGCGCATCCATGGATGTGGACTCAGCAGGAGAGGAGGGTCAGGCGACGCACCGCAGCGCCCTTCAGCCATCCCGAAAGCATGAGCGCAATATGACGGCGTCGCCTGACATAGCGGCGGCCGCGCAGGGGGCCGAGGAGGGTGGAGCCACCCACAGTAACTCCGGCGTTTTAGAGACGGGCGGCTTTGGCTTTAACGACGGGGTCGGGCTCTCCTCCAGAGATGAGGCGCAGGTACCCTCCCTCCTCTGCGAAGCTGGTTGAGTTCCCTCAGTGGGGCCCCATTCGAGCTGAGCACCTGACTGTTCCAAGGTGCACAATGCTGCATGCACAAACGCTAGCAGTATGCATGGATGCTTGCCGACATGATGTGCGGTTGTGTGCGGACCACGCGCTGCGCTCTCAAGGTAGCAGCTGACGCGGGGATTGTCCATGCTCCTCAGGCGATGGAGGTTGAGCCGGAGCCACCAGACCCGCTGGCAGCATGGTTCCGAGTGCACTTTGCGCTGCTGGAGGAGCGGGGAACGCTGGTGACACAGCTGGATGGTGCTGGGCCGGAGGTGGGTGTGCCGCCCCAGCATGCGCCGCCGCCCATCCGCCGATCTCCGACCGCAGCGGAGCCCATGTGCAGAAAGCAACGCCGCAGATATGATGTGAACGAGGGCAGGTGCGCCATCCTGCTGTGGTGGACACCAGTGCTGCTGTCTTCATAGATGGTTGCTGCACGGAGCAGGACCTTGTGCCACAGCTGGTGCCTGCAAACACACTTCGACGGCTATCCTTGCAGACTTGTCAATGACTGCGTTTGGTATTTGAGAATCTCACACGGTGTCATGCGTTCTGCAGGTGCACGGATGATGCTGATGTGAAGAAGGAGCAAAGTGTGGTGGGGTCAGATTGGCAGCCAGCAAGGATGGGAGGAAGCAACCCCACCACAGGGTTTGGCATAGACAAGTCACCACCCTTCAAGGTGTACAAGAAGCAGCCAGATGAAGCAGACCCTGCCCAGCAACAGGCCCAGAATGGTCCACTTGAGCGCAACCAGCGGATAGCAAAGGTGTCCCTCTGCCTGGGACAAACCTCTCTTTCTGGCTGAGAAGAGCATGCTCGTGCACATTCTCTGCTGCGCATGCAGCACGACCAAGCGCGGTGCTCTTACCTGTTATGGTGTTGCCAGGGGAACGGCAGCTCTGGAGCTCAACAGGAAGGCAAGACAGGCCTCATCACGCCAGAGATGTCTGCAGCAGGAAGCGACAGCGAACACATACGCCACAAGCGCAGTGGTGCTAGCCATGGCAGCAGGGAACTTCACGGAAGGGCTGGAAATCACACAGTAAGCTTGATCAGCCGATTCCCCTGCAGTGCTCTCTTTGTCATGAATGTGTGCTGTCGCTCGTGTACCCATTGTAAAGCCACTGATAATGACCCTTCATTGTCTGTCAAAGTGAGGCATGGGACATTATTCGTACGGTTCTAACCCTGTTGCTCCTGTACATGCAGGGCAAACTGAGCGCACCTAAGTGGAGCATGGGGATGAGCGATTCGGAAGAGGATGAGGAGGATGCAAGGTCCCTGACATCGTCTGACAGCGGACGCTCCCCAGAGCCTGCCCGGAAGAAGCTAGTCAAGGCAAGCTGGAAAGGAAGTCCTGCTGCGGCGGGAGGCCCGGAGCCAGGCAAGCCCAAGAAGCGCAGTCTCAGCAAGGAGACGCCTGGAGCAGCAGACAGGACAGCAGAGCAGCAGGGCTTCAGGAAGGCCAGTGGCACAGTGAAGCGTGCTGATGTTCACAAGCCCGGCATGCAGAAACCTGCGGCCAACAGTGCGGCGCAGCCGAAACCGAAGGTTGCTGCACCGCATGGTGCGGCAGCAGCAGGGAAGCATGGCGTGGTGGCTGGCCCGGGGCGACCTGCGGGCTTGAGACCGGATCAGCTGCGCACGTCAGTCCCACAAGGCTCGGCCATCCCTCAAAAGCGGTCCCCGCTGGGGCAGCCGGCACCCAGGAAGGCGGCTGTTTGGCAGGGAGATTCTGCTGCATCTGGCCCAGTGCACAGGGTGGCTGCGGCGGCTGCAACTGGCCCAAAGCCCACAGCAAAGCAGAGTGGAGTCACAGCTGCCGGCAAGCCCTCTCAGCCAGCGGCCACGCATGTGACAAAGAAGCTGCTGCCTGCGAGTAAGGATCACAGGCAGTTTGTGGGGAACAGCAGCAATAGCAGCGGCGCGGATGCCAACACGGCAGGGGGGCCACTCATGCTGCAGCCCACAGACTGCTTTGAGGACTAGCCTTTGCGGCTTGCTTGGACATGACATGGCTGTGTTTCTGCTATTCACAGTTTTCAGGCAAGGCAAGCACTGCGGGCGTGCGGCCTTGCAGAGCATACTTTTGCATGACCTGCAAGGACTCAGTGAAGGGCTGGACCTATGTCTTTTTGCCCTGATTCTTTCCCGTCCCTGATGATGGCTGGCCTCCGCATTGCCACGGCCAGGAGTGCTATGCAGGAAGGATTCTTCTGATTTCAGGAGCAGACAATTGCAGAGGTGCAATTGCAAGGGTCTAATGTTATTGTGTGACACATGGAGTGATTCGCATGTTGTCACTGATCAATGAAGCAGACATGTGATATTGTAGCTTTCATGTGGCATTGGCTCATGGTTCATATTGCTCTTGTGCAGCTTCCCCTTTTGTTCCTTTCATTTCTGGAGCAAACTTTTGCGATGCAGTTCCTAAGAGGCCCTGTTCCCTTCTGACCTTTTCCGATGCTTGCCCATGTGCATGTCAAGACGCATGCGCAGCAATTCTTTGTGAACATGGTCTCGTACCCTTCCAGGCATTGACCTGCAGGCTGCACATTTCTTGAATGCAATGCAGCTTTAGCTAACATGTACCTGTTGCGACCTGCCTGTGGTCAGAGCTTGCAAGTACTTATATATTGTAGTGTGCATGTATATGCCGGGTGCCTTCGAAGAAATCGGAATGTGACTTTCCCTGAACTGCTCGGCCTGCAATGGCACTGGCTTACTCTCTTGCGTTGGTTTCTTGATGACGTCGCACAGATGTCTGCTGCAGTGGCCATGGCGCCATCAAAGGAAGCACGGTGTGCACTGCACTTGCACTGCATCAAGACTGCAACTTGAAGACTGCATACTCTGCAAGATGCCTGAACAGGATACGCCGAAGGAAGTTACCCAAAACCTGAGGAGCGAGAAACTCGATTTGCTATGCATTAAAAACCTTCGACCCTTCATGTCCATTACGAAGCAGTGAAATGGCGGCTCTCCACATTGGAACTCGTCTGCAGGTGGATAAACAATGTGCTACAGTACGTTACCTTGGCAAGGTAGCAGGACAGGAAGGGCTATGGGCAGGCTTGGATTGGGATGACGACTCTCGCGGCAAACACGATGGATCACATGAAGGTCGACAGTACTTCACATGTCGTTCTGGTCAGAGGAGTGGCTCCTTTGTCCGGCAAAATAAGCTGATGGCTGTAGCAGATTTGGGCACTACTTTACCAGAAGCGCTTGCTGACAGGTGGAAGGAGCCCATAATCTTCTGTGATTGCACTCTCTGAAGATGGCCTTACCCTTCAAGAATTATTGATCCATTTTTGCCATTTTCAAGACATCAAGATGTGCGTGATCTGCGAAACAAAAGAAGAGGTCACGCACATCTTGTGCTATTTTGTGCCTTAGACAGCTGTTGGGGTTTGATCGTGCTGCTCACTTGCTTCAGCACCAAATGGAGTATAACAAGAATTTGCGCAGGTACCTGAGGGATGCCCAAGAGCAGGCCAGCAATGCATCAAACCAAACAATGTACTTGCAAACAGCATCAAAGCGCGAACTTGAGGTGCAGCTGCTTGGCGAAGACCAGATACGAGATCACCAAGCCCATCTGGAACTGGCAACCCAGGCCACTCTAGACAGCGAGCGGGTCTCGTCAATTGTGAGTTGTTCCCATGCTTCAGGCCTCACTTTGACATGCAAAGCACCTAGCCTGCCGATCGTTGCAGTTTTGATGGTTTGCTGGATTTTCGCACTGTTGTAGGGGCCGCCTGGAGTTCTGCATGGCACTGCACCAAACCTGCAGGAGCTGAGCCTGGCTGCAAATCTGCTGGCCAGCTGGGATGAGGTGTCTAGGCTGGCTGAGGAGCTTCCCCTGCTGGACAGCCTGGACCTGAGCTGGAACCGCATGGCATTCCCTGCCGTGCCCTCTGACAATCCACAATATGTCTTTGCAGCGCTGCGCCGGCTGGTCCTCAACCACTGCTGCATCGGTTGGGAACAGGTAAGCCCCACTCTTGACAGCTTTCCTTCCCACTCCCATTGCTGTGTGCTTTGCCATATCAGACAGAATTGTCTCACGTGCACTTTAAAAGCCATGTGCTTGTATTCTGGGGCCGTGGTACACAGTCTGGAGTGTCATGTGTGCTGATCAGGTCACGCGCATCGAGAAGGTTTTGCCAGCCCTTGACGAGCTGCGCCTTTCTGGCAATGGCATTTCTCATCTTCCAACCAGCATCGAGGGGTTCACCAATCTGAGAGTGCGCTCCCCAAACTACTCCTGCGCTGACATCATCGCCAGGCTCGTGTCTATGAGTCATAAAAGTGTTGTTGGCGCTGTGACTTGTCATGCATCACTTGCAGACACTGGACCTCAGCAACAATGCAATCAGGGAATGGGCTGTGGTTCGACCTCTCTGCCGGCTGCCCTCCTTGCGCTCCTTGTCTTTAAACGACAATCAAATTGCGACAATCCTGGCCAGCACAGCTCCAGGTGCATCACCCTAATAATAATTTCGAGAGGAAGCCATTTGCATGATTAAAAGAGCAGACACTGAGCTTGCATCTCTGTGGCAGGCACTGAGTTCCAGCAGCTGGAGTGCTTGTTCCTTGGAAACAACAGAATACACAGCTGGGGTTCCATTGATGCTCTGACTTGCTTCTCAAAGCTCAAGGAGCTCCGTCTGAGCGGCAACCCCCTCACTCCATCAGGTAGCAAGGAGGAGCGTTTTGAGGTGAGACCAGAGGAATGATGGATGCATTTCTCTTTGCTTCATAACAGCAAATGACGAACTTTCGCATGCAATTCGAAAGGTGCACCACAGAGTCAGTTCCATGCGTACCTTGTAGATGCCTTAGACATCCAGTCAATTCCTTGCAGGTCATTGCCAGATTGCCTGATCTGGTCACTCTTAATGCCAGCGCCATCTCGCCATATGAGAGAAAGGAGTCTGAGCTGCGCTACATGCGGGAAATCTTAGGTAGTGCCGTCTTCTGATCATTATTCCCATGTAACGGCCGTCTTCTGATCATTATTCCCATGTAACGGCCGTCTTCTGATCATTATCAGGTGCAAATCCTTACAAACACATAAGTAACGAGAGCTGTCATGTGTTAAACAGGAGAGCTGGAGGGTCTCACTAATGACAGCAATGCACAGGCCAGGCTAAGGGCCATGCACCCATGCCTCGTGGACCTGCAAGCCAAGTAGACTCTGGATCTTCCTCCTTCAAGACCATAGCATGCTCATAGCATGCTCAATTCATAGCATGCTCAATTCACAGAGAACCATAAGATGGCATGCAGAAATGCATGTACCCAATGTGCTGTGTTGTGCTCTCAATGGTTCAGCAATAATGCAGTTTGACTGGAGGATGGCAACACTGGCTAGCATGTGGCAGGTATGGGGACACAGGTGCACCTGCAGCTGTTGCAGCAAATGCCTCATGCAGTCTGGGCAGCACCTTGCTGCAGCTGCGCCTCACCTGCACAGCCACCTGTGCCACCAGCACATCTTCAGTCACCAAAAAGCTGCCCAGTGCGCATCCGGCCTGCCCGACACATCTGTGCACTGCTCAGGACAAGATGCCACCGCAGACAAGGATTCACTGGAAAATGACTAGTTTCAATATTTGTTCATTGACAGCTGAGTGCATTCCTCGCAGAGAGCATGAATGTGAGGAAGCTGAAGCAGTTGTGCGAGCGTCTGTTCAAGCTGCCAGCACAGCAACAGGCTCTTACTGCTGTAGACACAGCAAATGGCAGCAATCTTATGAGCCTGGGGCATGATGATGAGGCAGTCCTGGGGAGCTTCAATTTCCTGGTGCGCCACTACCACCCGCCTTCTCACAGTGTTCTAACTGATGAGCCTGTAATCTCATAACCTGCATGGACCTTGTTACATGCACAACTCTAGAGATACGGTATTCTGTAAGTGCAGCAGTGTGATTGGGATGAAGAGATACTTTAAATGTGCCTTCTGTGCACACTTATCTTTGGTTTTTCCAGATTTCCGACAGAGAAAATTCATCATGCAGGATGGAGCAGAGCTGCTTGTCACCAAGCTAGATGTGGAGGCTGTGGAGCAGGAAGCTGCACAGAAGAATGCTGCTCTTGCTGCTGAGCATGAGCTGCGTCTGAGCCAGCAGACAAAGGTGCCTCTCCAGCCGCTCTGCAAAACTGTTTGTGAGCACACCATGTCCTTGTGTGATATGAATATGGACACACATGTGTTGAACATTGATCAGATGCATGAACAGGGCATGGAGATATTAAAGGCTGTGCGGGATGAGCAGCTTGTGGGAAGCTTGGGACTGCCGTCATGACATTGCTGACAACTGATCACTTTGTGAAGCTAGGGGTAATGCAAGATACGACATCTTAATTACCCCTATGTGAAGCGCTTGGAACCTCTGAGCATCTCCTCACAGTTGACTGTTGCTTCTGCTGACTTCAAATGATCTGTGCGTGCACGCAAATGCACTGTGACTTGGTGCGCTGTTCTGAAAAGAAAAAAATTATTACAGCTGACTGAGAACTCAGTGACATGTCACGAGTTAGGCATACTAACTGATACAAAGAGCACCTCTGCTGGGGAACCCAAACATTCACACAGCACGAGAGTCACAATTTGTAAGGCCATAGCAACATGGCAGGGATAAGAGGGATCAACTGCAGCCTCCAGGTCCGACAGAAACACCTACTACAAGCAACTTTCTTGCTGTGCACAGTGTCAATATTTCAGCCTGTAATTTTCAGGATCCTTACCACCAATATTAACCCTTCTTAAAGCTATGGCCGCCGGAGGCCTTACACTAGCAACGTCTCTAGAGCTGCTTTAGAAGTAACAGCCAAATGAAGGGGCATTCTGTCTGCGTTTGCCAAACGTTTGAATGCTACAACAATAACTGAATGGCTGTTGCAAGTCCGAAGGTATTTACTTTGTAGGAGTATCTTGCAATGCAATGCCCCTACACTGTGTTTATGAGTTCAATCTGTGTCATCCACTCCGACATTCAAACTCAAAAGGAGGGCCAGTGCTTAAAGCTGCAAGGAGGCGCAAACAGCTGCCCATTCAATGGTGCTTATCAACAGGCATGGTCCAGATACTGTCCAGCAATGCAACTGCCCAATGGGTCCCCCTTGAACCCGTAGCCCCCACCGGCGCTCTTCCTACTGCTATCAACTGGTGAAACCACCCACCTCCTCACCCCATTCCAGTTAAACAACTGAGAGTTTAGACTTTAAGTCCGAGCCCTGCCTGTACGGTTGGCAGTGCGTGTGGAACAGCCTTTATCCATCAAAAGACTGCTCACCAAGCTTTCCAGCAGCAACAAACTGGGGAGAACCCCCCGACCCCTCCACCGTATATCCTCACCCCACTTCTCAACTGCCTTGCGAAGACTTTTGACACCCAGCTGTTCCAAACTGCAGCCGCCTTGAGGGGCAGGCAACGGCACGAGTGCTCGCTGCATAATGCAGCGGAGTGCACGCTACAAGTGCTCATTGCACAATGCAGCAGGCGCATGTGGCCTGACCCTTGGGAGCAGCTGTGGCGGCTTTGGAGGGAATCGCGGGGGCGGGTGCAGACGTGGCAAGGGGCTCCGGGGCGCTCATGCATTGTTCTTCAGCGCCGTCCACCACTTTTGCTTCTTCTCCCCCTTCTTCTTCTGCGGCGACTTCCTCGTGTACCACTTCATGATCGGCACCTGCGGGGGGCCCAAACAAGCACACTCAGCATGCATGCTTGCGGCAGGTAACTGACACTGCCGGCGGAATGAATGGAAGCAAAAGCAGACAAACCATCCATGACTGACCTGTGTGTTTGACTTTCGTTCTCTCGAGAAGGCCAAAACCAGAGCACTTTGTTCATTGCATCAATGGCTTTTGTTCTGGCAGTGCAGCAGCCTCCCTTGCCCTGACAAAATGCAAGGCCCCACAGGCAGACATAAGGCTTGCACCTTCAGTCCACCTGCAGGAGCCTTGCTGCCAGACAGCAGAGCAGTGCAGCTGGCCAGTGTGGTAAGGAAGGGACTTGTATAGTGTTCATAAACACAGGTGGGTTAGTCCTTTCTGTGTTGAAAAACACACACTCATCTCTGAAGCTAGCAACATGCCCTGCTGTATGGTGGCAAAGCAAGGGAGGCTGGTGGATCAGTACCTGGCTCTGTAACAGTGGTCACCTCGGGGGATGCAGCACCCTCCTCTTTCAGCTCCACTGCAGGCTCCCCTGCCTCCACCTCTGCAGCCGGGGCAGCCTCAGCTGACTCCTCCGGTGCCGCTTGGTCCTGCCATGCATCAGTTGCATGGACATCAATGCCTCAGTGCGGACGATGATGGACTTCCAAATGAATGTTATGTGTGTGCCAAGCAGCACTCACGGCATCTTCCGCTCTACTTCACAAGCTGCGCTGGAGTATTGACAATTCATGGCAGATAGTGCAGCACAGTGAGTGGGCTTGTTTGAAATACAGTAGTATTGACTAAGCACCTCAGCAGCCGTCTCAGTGGCGGCCTCAGCCTCGGCAGCAGGGTGCTCGGCAATGGGGTGCATGTCTGTCTCCAGCGGCTCAGGCGCGCTGACATCATCAACCACAATGGGTGTCTCAGCCTCGTGAGTCACTGGCTCCTCTGCAACCTCCTCAAATGACTCCTCTTCAGTCTGGACACCAATGCATACCCATGGTAAGCCAATGCGCAAAGAGTTACATGTGTTGGTTCGTTTGTCAGAGAGCAATGGCATACTTGTGTGGAGACACTTTGCACACCTTCTCCTCTGCAGTCTCCATGACAGGCTCAGTGGCAAGCACTGCCTCGGTGTGGACCTCCTTGGGCTCCTCGATGTCATGCGCAGGCTCCTCTGCAAGGCAGCAACTTCTCTTATAACACACTGATGACATTCTGTGCACGCTCTGTGTCACTGAGGCAGGGGAAGACATCATGGTCCTGCAATCAGGAACTGCACTTCAAGTGCACAGATTGTCCTGTCATCTGCACCTGCTGCCTCCTTGGGGACCTCAGCCTCAACCTCAGTCACTGCGGTGATATCTGCAGCGATGGGCTCTGCTGTGGGGGCCTCAGTCTGGGCTGGCTCCGCCTCGACTGCCTTCTCCTCAGCAGCTGCACCAGAAAGGCTGCTGTCAGCACCATCATGCGCCATAAACAACGCAGCCTTTGTTCCTGCTGCACCACATGTGCTTGCAATTCCCCTGCAGCCACACCATGTGCAGCGCATCTCACCTGGCTCCTCAACAATCTCATGCACCGCCTCAACAGGCTCATGCACCGGCTCCTCAACAATATCATGCACCGCCTCAACAGGCTCATGCACTGGCTCCTGGGTTGCCTCCACAGGCACAGCAGCCGGCTCCTCTGTCTCCACAGCGGCCTCGACCTCCTCAGTGGCGGCGGTCTGAACCTCCTCAGTCGGCTCTGTCACCGTCTCTGCCACAGGCTCCTGCACCAACACCAGACTTCATGTCTGGGCGTACCATCATGTGCATCATGGCATCGGGCAAGGAACTATCCATGTATCTGTTGTTCCGCTTGAGGCTCCCCTTGCATAAACCCATGTGTGGCCGGGAGGATGCGCACCTCAGCTGCAGGCTCCTCGGCCTTGTCTGCGACGGCTGTGTCTGGCGCGTGCTTCTCCACAAAGCGCTTGGGCACTGGTGCAGCAGCAGCACTGGGGGTGTCAATAGACGAGAAGCGGCTCGTCTTTGACTCCTTGCTCAGCCTGTTCGCAACCCATCGCTGTCACAGCCAGCTCCCCTTGCAGTTGCAAAGCCTCCAACCACTTTATTGCTTTGCTCAGTTCACGATCCTGTTTCTGGCATGATGGCTGTGGGAGAAAAGGCATGATAGCGAGCACGTGGCATTAGCGGATCTGCGCACCTGGAGGACTTGGACTTGGAGAAGCTGAACCACTTCTTGGCGGGCTTGGCGGGTGCCGCGGCAGCGGGCGCGGCCAGGGCATGCTTGTCAAAGGCGCCCGGCCTGTAGGCCGAGGTGGGGCTCTGTGGCGCCTGCGTGCTGGCCGCCTTCAGCGCCTTGACCGGCTCCGGGACTGCCACAACATCAGCGGGCGCGGCCTTGACGGCTTCCAGGTGGTCCTCTGCAGCCTCCGTGACAGGCGCCGCCTGTACCTGTCATGGCCCAGCCACACTGATGCTCCAAGGTGACTGACTATATGAGCAGCTCAACACAGCTTGAGCACCTGCACCTGTATAGGTGGCTGCTGTGCACCAGTGTGGCATTTTGTCCCTTTGTCTGTGTCGGCAAGACCAGCTGCAAGTTTGTGTGTCTGTATCGAGCTCACCTCTGGCTCGACCTCCGGCTCTGGGGCCACATGCTTCCTGGGCAGGAAGAAGTTCCTGAGGTCCTCGTTGACCTTGGGCAGCTCCACCGCATCGTTGTCCTCTGCAGCGACAGAAAAAGCAATGCAATGAGCCTGAAATCCTTTTCCGGACAGCCTGTTCTGGTGAAACTGCTGTGGTTTTAGGGAGGCTTTAAAGTCTACCTTAATTTTGCTATCTGCATGTTTCCGTAACAGGTACATGGACTCTTAAAGCTGAGAGAACAACATATATCACTGTTGTTGCAACACTCCTACACCGTTAGGCGGATATTCCCTCTGCAATGCGCCCATACCACCAACAATCTACATTTGAAAGGGGTCCTTACGAGTATCAAAGAGACCACAACTGACTGCGCAAAGCTTTGAACATGGATAACCTTTGATGTTCCAGATAGAGAGGGCGCTACATTCAGTAATCGTGCAGAAAAGGCCGTCCCTCTAACGTCGAGCCACAGACGCATCTGAAAGACTACCCTGAGGATGTCATAATCATACTTGATTGAGCTGTCCGATCAGTGGGAGGACGCACCCTCCAGGAAGTGCACGTCTGTGTTGCGTGCCATCGTGCGAATCATGCTTGCTCCCACGCTGAGAACTTATTTCGTTACGACTGAAGCGCAGTGTGTTGAACGCCTGCAAGGCCTCTGACTTTTCCTTCGCTCTGTCAAAAGAAAGGCACAAGATTTGGTGCTGCTCACTTTAGGCACGCTGAATTTGTAAATTTGTGAACGGCAGACCCGAGAACTTCCTACGTCTGCCTTCGGCGGTTTTGAAAAGGGGAACGTAGATCGCCTGCTGCCCGCTGCCCGAGTTGGGCAGCCCATAGAAATAGCTCCTAACTTCTGTGCATTTTAACATCCCGATAACGACGAGGAAGTACAAATTGAGCCAGTAAAGAGTCGTTGAATCTTGAAAGCGGGCGAAACATGCTTCCAACGTCTGGAAGGCGTTGTCTTTAGAGACAGAGCATGGCATGGCAAGTGATCCTATCTCGTTGAAGACGATCAGTGCTCATGACAAGTCATATATGATGATTGATCGTTGCATTATCTTTGTACGACTGTCTACGGAGTGCAATGCTGAAGCTTTTATTTTCCGGGAACGCAGAGTTTCACATCGTGCAGGCTGCAGTTCTTCTTTTGAAGTGTGTGTAGCCCAGACCTTTGACGACATGTGGTTCTTGTACAACAGGCAGTCACCTTGCATACATCACTGGGTGATCTGAAGATCGAAGTCTTCTGTGAAGAAGTGCCACGAGCAGCAGAGAACTTTCTGGCCCTTTGCGCCAGCGGATACTACAATGATACATTGTTTCACAGAAACATCCGTGGGTTCATGATCCAGGGAGGGGACCCCACAGGTGCGCATTCCTCCCAACAATGCTTGGATTGCAGCTAGCTTTGGTGAGGTTCACCTTTGAGCTTGGTGGAGCATGACGGCTGCATAATGCGGTAATGCAGGCACAGGAAAGGGCGGCAAGAGCATCTACAGCACACCCAATGGCAAGTTCCCGGATGAAATATTTGACCATGCCCTTCTGAAGCACAGTAAACGGGGTATCGTATCAATGGCAAACAGCGGACCCAACACTAACGGCAGGTGTGAATCCAGTCTTTCACCCTGGCTGGGTTCTTATCTTGTGCTTTTTAACCTGCAAAGGGAATTTAATTGAAAAGAATGGATATGGAACGTGGAAAATGAGTGTGCATGTGTCCTGCACAGCCAATTCTTCATCACCTATAAAACACATCCAACACTGAATGGTGCGGAAAGCCTGCTCCACTCCCAATTTTTCAAACACATTCTTCCCTTATTGTCTTGAGAACAATATATTTGCCAACTTGTGGGTTTGATATATGCTCTTGCTTGTGCACAATAATGACATGCTGTGCTGGCAGGCAAGTACACGGTCTTCGGACATGTCATCGATGGCCTTGATGTACTGGACAGGATGGAGAAGGTCCCAACAGGTCAGCCTCCTGTTACATTGGTGTCATGCCTAGCTGCATCATGTGCCACCCCTGATGGGCACAGCTCACATTTCCTGATCTTAATCCTGCAAAAGTTGGGCAAACATCCAGTGGCTACAATGTGTTGCTTGCTATTTGACATGAACCTTAGATGTGACTTATGTCCCATTCACCAGGTGCTGCAGACAGACCGCTGCAGGAAATCAAGATCAACAAAATCACCATCCACGCAAACCCCTTGGCAGGCTGATCTTATGCCGCTCTTGGCGCTTCTAATCTCTCCGGTCTATACTCAGCGCTTGCGGCCCGAACGAGCGTCCCTCTCGAAGATTTTCTCAGCTGCTTTGTTCCCGGGGCTGAGTGCGGCGGGGATCCCTATGGCCACAAAAAAACAGTTGTTCTGACAGCAGCACAAACTTCTGTGATGAGCATCAACTGTTTGTGGCTCCGAGAGTGGACGACGCGAGGTTCACCTGCTGTAAGAACAATCGTGACTAGGATAGCCCTGCAGGCAGACAGTCAGCATTTGCAGCATTGTGCTGGGTCAAAATTGCACCCACGAGACAATTGGATACAGGCACGTTCATGATTCCAAAATGCTGACAAGGCACAACAGCACAGGGACAACAAAGGACAGTTAAGCACGAGGGCCTTGTCAATGCATATGACTGCCTTTGTTAACGCACCCTCCAATAATCAGCCCTGCGCAAAAGCAAACCATGTAGCACTTTGTAAGGGTTTCCTCAAGCATCGGTGCCTTTAATGCCGCAGCCAATTTAGCCTTGACAACCACATGCATAACACCATAAGCGGCAAGAAGGCTTACCAATGGGTGCATCGACATCTCCAGGCTTTGAGGCAGCTTCAACAGCCCCAATGACCAAGGAGTCAATCCCCATGGCACGCACAGGTGGCACAGGACGCCTCGCAATTACAGCTCTTCGATTTCCACAGATTGAAGCACATGGCTTGGGGGTTGCCTGAGACAATCCGAGGACACACCCAGAATGTCTATAAGAAAGCACATTGCGGACTTTCCCTTGTACTTCATGCAAGCGAAATCAACCCCGTAGTGGTTGCTGTTGAGGCTTTGCGGCCTTGCGAGGCATTTGCAGCGTGATTGTCACGGACAAAATGACAGTGAACTATGAGGTCATGTCCACAATCTTTGCTGGCTTGCCAAGGACTGGGAAGGCAGGGCTTACCAACCCCGGCAGGGAGATGGGTTTCAGTGCGACCGCTGTGAGAGCCATATCAGATTATGCAACAACAGTGCGGTTATCAACAATCAGATTCAAAACAATCACGCAAAGAACCAGGATAAGAACAAGAGTGCCTGTTGACATCAAGGACTTCTTTCTTCGGAGCCAGAGTCTGACTCAGCAGATCTGAGGTGAGGGGTTGATAAGAAGGGACAGTGTCATTATTTGAACCCTCCGGAAGCCAGCTTAGAAGACATGCGAAGCCATGTTGTCCTCGTGCGCGCCTGGACCTATAGCATCCCTTTATTTCTTCCAGAATTTCCAAAGCTAATACTTAAAATTTCTATCAGGTATTCCGCATATCCCAGGGATAAGTCTAGTGCACATGTACATTTCCAGGAGCCTATGAGCCTGCACACTCGAGAGCTCCCACCCGGTGGTCACCGCTGGCAAGATTGACGAGGCCACCTTTCACGCCGCTGCTGCGTCAGACAAACCACTGCTCATCATCTCCGATGAGGCATGCGTGAGTTTCATGCCAGTGCTGCGCCACCGCCCCATTCTGCGAGGTGTCTGTGCTGCTGCTTCCAAAGTTGACGCCAAAGATCTCCAGAAGGTGATGGCAGCAGTTGACGAGGTCTGGGGTCCATGATGCATAGCAAGTCGATTGGTCTCAACTTTGTAAGACAGGCTAATGCATGAGATAGATAATTGACAAACAATCTTTTAACCCCATTTAAGTAGATGTTCATGAGGCAGGAAAGCAGCGAAGGTCAAATTTGCTTACAGGAACACCAAGGTAACTGTTTCCATTTGCATTGCGCATCATCACGTGAGCGCTCATCAGCCATGCTCACAATGGGCGCTGCAGATCTGAACCCTCCTTCTAAGCAACTTTGGATAAGAACGGCATGAAAGCAAACACAATTCTATATAATGGGCATCACACATCTCCACAAGACCAGTCCCGAAGTCAAGTAGCCAGGAAAGAAGTACTGGGAACAGCAACTGCACTAACACTGCAAAACTCCTCCGAAGTCAATACATCAAGTCATATGCATGGGACCCTTTATTAGTGCCTGGCTGCTGCAATTTGCCAGGAAAGTCTCATAAAGGCACACGTGTACACAGGATCAAAATCTACACCCAGGAATGGGACTTCGTAAATCAAGAACCCAAGATCTGAGATGCAATTCAACAGGCCAAAGGTGGCAGGCAAGTATGGCGGTATATCTAGAAATGGACATGCACACTCTTGAATTTTACTCAATGGGCTTGTAAACGCTGCACAATGCTAGGATCCCACACCCCTTTGGCGAAAGCACCTGGGCTCGACACAGGATTGCCATCAAGGGACATCACTCAATCATGAGTCTCAATGCAGCAAGTTTTTAAAAAGCCTCCCATGCATGGCTTCTTATTCCACAGATGAACAGAGCTAGTGCTGCTTCCCAAGTGCAGACACACGCACTGCCGATGCCCCAGTATCATCTGAGGTGCGCTTCACACACTTTGTCATCAAGCAGCATGCGGTTACCGCAAATTTTAGGGGCCGGGGGCGGGGGCGAACTGGCTGATAGGCACACTCCCACCACATCATTTGGCACAAAGTCAGGATGGCCCTGCTACAAGACCACACCTGTCATTTGACCACTACATCACCAACAGTTCGGCTCTAGCTACTGCCAAGTGCCGACTGTTGGTTGACCGTTCAATGAACATCAAGCAAATGTCTCGTTACGATACATTGGAGTTACCAGCACATAAATCAATCACTCAGCAAGAACGCGGGCAGCCGCGCAATCAGCACTTGCACAACCTTGGACCATCTGACATTTGCCTTTCAATAGAGATACTTATTGATAAATACGAGGCTCCAGCGCAACTCCTGCACTGGCATTTTCCAGGCATGCAGCGCCCCGGGGGTGGCCGCGCGCATCAGTCCAGGAAGATGCTGCCGTAGTAGCGCAGGAAGAGGGTGAGGCCACCGCAGGCGGCGATGAGGAGCGCGCTGCCGATTGCGGAGGTGCGGTCAAACACGGTGGGCGCCACCTTGAGGCCGAGGCAGGCGTCAAAGTTGCCGTAGCCGCCCGCACGACTCTTTCCGGTGCCCTTGTCCTCTGGCGTGTACTCCACACCCTGCCAGCAATACAGGCTCAGAATAAGCTGTGCAAAAACCATTACCCAATGGCTGACTGCACTCTGGTCTGCATCCATCAACAATTGTAGTGGATTCAGTAGCATCCAGGCACCAAGGTCATCATCAAGTCCAATGAAATTACAAGAGACAAGCAGGAGTGCATGGCGAGGCATGGTAGAATCAGAAGGGGGCGCCAAGTTGAAGGATGACAGGAGGGAGCCGCTCTCTCTGCCAGTCCATGTCTTACTTGGGGGTGGCACACACCTCGCGGACGGATGGGAAGGTGGGAGAGCGCTTGCGCAGGCCGAGGCTGTCGCAGCTCTGGGAGGGCCAGTCAGACAGCACGGAGCTGGCATCGCTGCTGCTGCCGCTCGTGTAGCTGCTGCTGTCACAGCGGCCCGCCTCGTCCGGCGACACCTGCACATCACATCCGGTCTCAGCGCAGCTTTCTGAGAGACACCATGCATGCCACGCTGCAAAGTACCTGCGGTCACCTGCCAGTACGCCAATGCAGTAATAATAATATGACTTCAAAAGACAGAAATGCGAATGGCATGGTGGAGAGGCCGGCACTGAGATTGATGCAAGGCAGACAACCAAGGTATACCTTTTGGAGGCTGTTGGGCGCAACGGGTGGACGCTTGCTTGTCCTCGCAAGTTGCACATCGGCTTGGGACTGTGTCTTGGGTACTGCAGCCTCTGCACAGCACGCACGGCAATGTGTCAGTTGCCTTTGATGTGGGCATGTGCTGAGCAGATTGTTCCCTGGGGAAACAAAAGCTTTACCAAGCACTTTGTTTGCAGAGCAATAAGAAAGTAAATTACCGTCCACAGGGCGTTGGGAAGCTTTGGTGGCATCCGCTGCGGCCCCGCCTCTGACCCTCTTCATTGCTGGGTCCAGGTACAGCAGCTCGCCTGTGTCTGGGTCCACCTCAATGTCAGTCTCGTCGCTCTCATACTCATCCGAGTCTCCATCCTCCCAGTTCTCATCTGCAGCATCCACAAAGACTTGGTCAGCTCCAGCACACGCCATCATGTTCCTTCAATGAAAGGGAGTCTCTCTCATGAAGAGTACATGCATCTGCAGCGACATAGTAGGGATGTTGCAAAATACGGGAGGTGCGGCCTGCATGATGCCAGGCTCGATGCTTGACCAAGCAGAGAGACAGGCGTTGATGCACACCAGACAGGGCCTTGGTGGAGGCCGCCATGGTGGCGCAGAGTTGCTCATAGACAAGCTCGTGGGTGCCCTTGTGGCCCATGACAATGGCCAGGTCGGCTGGGCTGGCGCCTGCGGAGCCTGGCTGCGTCCATGCAGCCGCCCCATCCACACACAGACCTGTGAACACAGATCCACAACTGATAGCCTGTCACCACATCTTTCCAGCACGATCGCTCGCTGGAGGAACATGCACCCTCACTCAAGACGTCATGATACAAACTTGAATCATCAACATTGGCCTCACAACGGACAACGCCACAGAGACGTTGAACTGGTCATACCGCCAAGCCCTTCAACAATGACCGAGACCAAGCACAAGAGCGTGCACAAGCATGTGTCTCCATTGTTCACTATTGCCTTTCAAAGCACGGAAATATTGTTGCCCAGCAGGGCATGAAAGGCGTAAGGCAGTGGAGATGGTGCGGACAGCAAGTGCACCTGTGAGCAACGCAGCGAGCTTGCCGCCGTCCTTGAGCGTGGCAGCCAGGTGCAGTGCAGTCATACCGTGCGGCCCAGGAGCACCCGCGCGCAGCTCATAGCCTCCCGTGCTTGTCCACTCCAGCAGCATGCTCACCTGCAACGCGACGCACATGCCTTTTCAAGAACTGCTACGACCATGATTTTCCGCTAACACACTAGGCGCCAGCCTGGTGGGCATCCAGAAAAGCTTCCACCTTTGTACTTCCCTGCCGACTGAACAAGGGCCCCCAGATATGCGCCGCAAGCACAAGGCTTGCACAAAGTCAACTTGCTTGGCCTGGAAGGCTCTGCCCTGCACGATCCAACCAACGCCCGCAAACAGCAAGATGGGAGATATGGGAAGTTTGTCTAACTCAACAGGGCTAGAGGAGACATGACAGGCATTCGCACCAGAGGAATGCTTTGGGAGCGGACAGCCAGGTGCAGCAGGGGCAGGCCCCCCGTCAGGGTCTCCACCTGTCGCACAGCCTCTCCAACGCTGGCCGCATCTGCAGCCGCCACGGGGAGCACTAGCCGCGCAACAGCCGGCCAGGCCTGCAAGGTGCCACAGCCCACTGAGCACTTGCACTGTAATTGGCCGCCGCCCATCAGACCACCCTTGCTACAATACAGGTCGAGTGCCAGTACTGAGAACCTCGCCCAGTGTTCAACTTGCATGAGTCCTTGTGCAGTTTATTGTGTTGTCCGGACCACAAATGCACCGGTGGGGGACCCATCTACTGGACTGTGCAACAGCTGCCATACTTGGGAATGGGCTCCTCGCCGCACCTTGTTGATGGCCACGATGAGGAGCCGGCGAGCAATCTGCGCGACAAGGGCGACGTCCGCCGCAGAGAACGTGCGGACGTGCTGGCTGGTGCCGAACTTGGCCGCAGCCACTGCATTCTTGAGTTCCAGCACGCGGCCCATGTCCAGCAAAAAGCCATCCACATCCAAGCCTGCCACGCAGAGGGGTGTCACTGCACCACCCTTCAGGCAGAAACTCCTATGCTGACACTTGACGAGAGCAGTGCAGTACTATCATTGCGATGCAGGCAGCTGGGAGTTACCGGTAGGATCGCCTTGCTCCAACTGGTTGATCTCTGCTGCAACAGCCGCATCATCCACGATCAAGACCGGCTGCACCGAGCACAGCTCCCGGTCAAATATCAATTTCCAATAGAACCAACCCCCTACATCAGTGCAGTAATCCAGGGCAGGCAGAGCTCCTCCTTTAGTGAGAGCGCTTGAATGGCAGAACTCTGGTCCTCTGCGGCTCACTGTTAGTTATACAGCATTTGCCTTACTCAAACAGCATGGATCTTCAGCCATGGCGCCGGTAAAAGACACAGGGGCCCAGTCATGCATGGAGCGCACATGTAGTCACCCTCTGTTAGTCATCTGTGCTCACCTTGGGCCCGCTGAGGAGGGCGCCGCGAGCAACCTCGAGGTGGAGCACGCCATTACGCTGCCCTGCAGGCACCACTACTTCCAGCAGGCTCGATGCCTCCTCTGCAGCGCCCTCCATGTTGGCCTCCGCTGACACCACCTCAATGTCCACATTCTTGCCTGCAGGCATTGATCCAATGAGACCGTCAAGAGGGCCTCATAACAGAAGGAGCGTGGACTCCTGATTACAGAGATAGATACCTGCTTGCGAGCAGCCGTCCGCTTGCTCGACCAGTGTGCATGCTCACCAACAGAGCACAATGAGCACAGGGTAGCGTCAGGCCTGCCTGGTAACTGTGTGCTTGAACAGCCCGTTGTCCATGCTTATAAGGAGGCAAAAGCCAGGTTCAGAGACCGCATGCCTCCCTCAGTGAGCAGACTGGGAATCGCTGAGCATGCTCACCCTGGCTCTGGGCGAGGACACTGTTGTTGGGGGTGGCGATGTTGGCGCCAAGGAGCTTGAGGGTGACAGGCGCAGAAGACAGGGCGGCCAGCGGGGAGACGCTGTGCAGCTGGGGCAGCACGCCGCGGCTGCCGCTGGCCGACAGCACGTGCAGCACCTTGCCATCGCGCACCAGCGCCACCTCCTCATACCACTGGATCTGCACACCAACGCACCCGCACACCCTTCAGACTGTGCCAGGACATGGCCAGACAACATGTGATGAGACCACCCAAGACATGCTGACACCAAGTCACTCGTTCTGATCACAAACTAAGCAACAAGTCCTAATCATGCGCCCAAATCAGAGCCGCTTTCTGATGGGTCATGGGAATGTGAGACCAGCTGGATTGAACGCCGCAGCTCAAAACATCCGCACATTGATGTCCAATCATCATGTGTACTAGACCAAATATCTCAAAACAGCAACAATATGGTGCAACTGCAGAACGAGAAGAGGAGACAAAGAGCGGCACCAGGAGTGTCTCAGAGCGCCACAGGGTGTGGTCGGAGGCGGCAACAAGGTTGTTGACCAGGGCGCGGACGCCCATGCCCTGCAGCGCGGCACCAGCGTCGGGGCCTAGCATGGCATGCAGGGTGAGGTGGACGCAGCCGGGGCGGATGTAGCCCTCCAGCGCGTTCACGCCGCACTGCAGCATGGCCAGCAGGTTGGCCTTCAGGTCCGCTGGCAGCTGCTCTGGCGTGCACTTGAACATCTTGGCCGACATGCTGCATGCACACCACCCAACCCTCACTGTGACTGCACATGGGAAGCGGGCATCGCCCAACTGAAGTTTCCATATATCCGCAGATACCTGCCATAGCTGCACCATTGAGGGTCAGATTGAAAAAAGCCAGCATCCAGGATGACGTCAGTCAGACCGCCCCATCCTTCTCAAGCTTAGCATTCTGAAGTTGCCTGTGTGAGTGATGTCAGTGTGGATGACCATTAGCGGTCACAGCATGGAAAATCATGCACAGCACGATACTAGTGTCAGAAAAAGCATCGCCTCACCGTGTGAAGTGCTCCTCAGCAGTGTACTCCATGGCTTGATACTGTCCGGCGTAAGACAGTAGAGCGCGCGCCTCCTCCACCAGGAACGCAGTTGAGTCCTTGCTTGCAGCTGCCGCCTGGCCAAGGTCAATAGCAGCAGGATCTGCTGCGAAAGTCGCCTGTTCCGCACAGCACACATGCCTTCACAGCATGCCCCTTTGTATGGACAGTGCAGGATTTTTGGGCAGGAGAGTGAGATTGAAGGTACGCTGGAGCAGTAATTGCGCCACCCTGCGGTCTGATATATTTTGACAGCTCTGTTGCTCCTATCACACTATTAAGGGGGAAAGCACCTGCATCTGGGTGGCCGCATGGCTGAGGTCGGAGTAGTCTGGCATGGGAGAGGACTGCTGGGGAGCAAAGAAATTGATATCTTGAAGGCAGTCCAGGCTCTCCATGGAGGTGTCTGCGGCATACGTCGGCGGCGGCACATTGGTGTAGCCATTGGAAGGCAAGCTTGACTGCACCCCTGTCATAGGGGCCGCATCTCCATCAACAAGAGCGCTGACGTGCATCTGGCAGCCACACAGCTCATTGTCAGCCCCTTCCACAGCAGTGCAGTTTGGACCCCACCATGTCAGTCACACCACAATCACCTGATATCCTTCTGCAGGCCGCAATGAAGCATTCTGATTAACATGAGGGATGCTGGCCTGGTGCAACCTAGGCGAGACAAGACTCACAGCCTGGCTGACTTGCTGCAGGCAGTTACATTACTTTGGATGGGAGGAGCCACACTAGGTCTGGGGAACCCGACCTGCTCTGACGCAAAGGAGCTACTCTGCAGGCGAGCAGCAAGTTGCTGGCCAGATGGGCCCTCCTCTGGAGCTCTGCCACTGCTGATGAGCTTGCGGATGGTGCCCTGACTCTCCATGGACCCACTCTTGACGCCCAGCTGCTGCCGAGAGCTGGCCTCCAGGCTGCCCTGAGGGGTGCTCATGTGATCCTGTTGCATGCAAAATCCCCCTCTCAATTTGCTGCCTGCTTCGTCCTCAAATCCAAGTCCACAGCACACCAGCCCGAAAAAAGGTCCATTGCCAACAGCCACCAACATTGTTGATGTATACGTCTGTCTCTACTTGGAGCATCCACCCTGGTGCACGACAGTGTAGGCACCATTGCCGAGAAAAAGCAGGGCGCCCACCAGCGTGGTTGATTCAGAGTTCTGCCTCTGCTTTGAGCTGTCTGTGCGGGCAAACTCGCGCGAGCTCTTCCGGGGGAGGGCTGTGGGCGGCTTCTTGACCCCAGGCTTGGCAGCGGCAGCGGCACCAGCCTCAGCAGGCTTCTTGCGCCGGCGCGCGTTGTGGCGCTGCAAGCGCGCTCGGCAGCTGCGTTTATCACCATCGAAGCAGGTAAGATCATGGAAGCGGCCGCACTGCTGGCAGAACCGCTGGCGCTTGCCCTCCCGGATTATGCTGTTCACCTGTGTGCCATGCAGCCACCCCAATCAGCCTGGTATTTGTTGGGGCATGAGAAACGGCCATCTGCTTCGACACTTCAGCCCCATCAAATTATTGACGCCACGTCTGATGATTTATTTGATCTTCTGCATGCCTTATCTCCGGGTCAACCGCAGTCAGGATAACCATTGAATCGGAAAGGTAGCAACTATCTGTGCTGAGCTGCAATGGTTAAACAGCGCCACAAATCTTCATGTTGTGACAGTTTATTGCAATTGACATGCACCACGAAGCGCTGAAAGTTACCTTCAAGTGGAACTCACATATTTTGTACCTGCACCAGAGATGCCCAGTGGTCAGGCATGACAGCCTTACTTCATTTCCTCTGCAAAATTGAATTACTTTTTTTCCGAAAACAGCCAAAATAGCAGGTCGGGTGGCAAGGTCTGCAAAATCATAAACAATCCACCAGAAGGCAGTACGTTGCAGATTACCTCTGGTGATACTCTTTCAGGCCCGTTAACTCAGCTGCGCAGCTGTTTACTTGACACACGGTTGGCCCTTTGCCTCGATATACGCTACGATTGACATCATCCAGCAGCAGTGACCCTGCAGGGCCCAACTGGGGCTGGACGGCAAAGGGAAGCCCTCCACTGACCGCCTTGCCGGCCGCAAAACTGCCCTTGCGGTCGGTCGCGAGAGCCAGCATGTTGTAAGGATCCCAGCACCAGTCCTGAGGGTTCCATAGACGCTCTTTCGCGTCAAGCGCGTCCTCGGCCATATCTGGAGTTCTGGAGTACTGCTCCTGATCCCGACCCGTGAAGGTCTCAGCCGTGGAGGTCTCACAGGCAGGCCATATCCCAGGGATAACTTACTCGCAGCACTGCCCCCAACACTCACACCTTGATTGGAAGCGCGACCCAGGGGTACTCGGCGAGCAGCTATGCAATGCTTGGCGCCTCTGGGAGCGCGAACGTTTGCGCCCAGAACGTCATAGATCCTAAAGTGGCATCATCACTTGATGTGGAGTCCTTGTGGAGTCGCTTTTTGGCCAGCTGGGAACCTGCAAATCTTGCTGACTGCGCTAGTAAGATTGAAACCTCTCGTGACGTGAAACTCGTCATTGACTGATCGAAAAGAGACAGATCATAGAGGGGAGGGTTAACTTTGGAATTATTTTGGCGTTTCAAGTGATAACCGAAGCTCTCGCACTGTGGAAACTTATCACGTGTTTGGGAGAACGATTGTCTGCATACTGCGTGCTATCCACTAGATTGGGATGCTTGCTCGCATAAGCCGTGGGGCCTTACCTTCCATGCTTCGGCAGTCCTGCAGGCAGTTCGGTGCGATGCCTGCAGAAGAGATGAGCGGCGCGTCTTCATCGCAACAGCAGCTGGTATGCCATACCATTCTGCATACAGTCATATATCAACTAAAAGCCAACAATGTATAATACCCAAACGGTGCTACAGTTCTGTCATTTGGCCTGGACATACCTGCAGCCACACGCAGTTTGGGTCCTTATGGTTACGTTCAGTGCTGCATTATCCAGCAGGACAAGCTATTGGTCAGATCACACATTTTCGCCGTTAGTTTGTTCTTAGGAATGTTGCTTTGTTGCCGCAGTTTATTGAACGCGAGGACCGGTATGGAGCTCACAACTATGCCCCTGTGCCTGTTGTGCTGACACGCGGTGAGGGCGTCCATGTCTGGGATGTGGACGGCAACAAGTACTATGACTTCCTGTCGGCATACTCTGCGGTCAACCAAGGTCATTGCCATCCAAAGGTACTAGTTTGACGCGGCCTTCTTCTTCATTCTTACAAGCAGTTGCCAACAGGTGCATGCATTGAGCCAATTGCTGCAGTTACCTTTGCCAATTCTCATGACAGTTGAATGAGGAACTCTTATTCATGCAGATTGTGTCGGCACTCATCGAACAAGTGCCGCGGCTGTCACTCACTTCACGGGCGTTCTACAATGATGTGCTGGGAGAATACGAGGAGTACATCACCAAGCTGTTTGGCTATGACAAGGTTCTTCCCATGAACACTGGTGTCGAGGGAGGAGAGACTGCTGTCAAGCTAGCCAGGTCAGTATGGCGAGGGCCTTGTATGTGTCAATACGATGATCCTATGCTCTGGGTTCAAACAAAGCAGCCAAGGCAGCCCTGCATTCCTAAAACGTTGTACCAGATAATGTGTGTGCATATCATGCAGGCGGTGGGGATATGATGTGAAGGGTGTCCCAAAGAACCAAGCAAAGGTGCTCTTTGCCGAGAACAACTTCTGGGGAAGAACTCTGGCTGCTATATCATCGTCTACAGGTCAGCTTCTGCTGTGTGACACATGAGTTGCATTTTTCTCAGCCTGCAATGGGCATGAAGCTTGCATGTAATGATGGTACCTCAAAAATAGTCGCGATGCAGATCCCGAGAGCTTTGGCGGCTTTGGTCCATTCATGCCGGGCTTTGAGGTCATCCCCTACAATGATCTGAAGGCCCTGGAAGCCAAATTGCAAGAGGATCCCAACATCGTTGCATTTATGGTGGAGCCCATTCAGGTGAGTATCCTCATCCGTCATTCCAAGAACTATCCTCTGCATGCCAGTGGGTGGTCAGTTGAGTAATTGCATGGTGTCCCAAGTGGAGACTGCAACCTTCCGTTCACCTTGCTGCAAACCTCTTAGGCTTACTGTTTTGTGAGTCAGTTGCTGCAGAGTTGCACTGTCTGCAAATGAGGCCTGTCAAAATATTTTGGCAGGCAAATGGAAGCAAGACATGAAGTCATCAAGGAACTAACCATATGGTGCCTGGGGTGATCTTCGCACAGGGTGAGGCTGGCATCGTGATCCCTGACCCCGGCTACCTGGCAGGCGCGCACAAGCTGCTGAAGCAGCACAACGCGCTGCTGATTGCGGACGAGGTCCAGACGGGCCTGGCGCGCACAGGGCGCATGCTGGCCTCTGAATATGACGGCGTCCACCCTGACATCCTGGTTCTGGGCAAGGCTCTCTCCGGAGGCGTCTACCCTGTCTCTGCCGTCCTTGCCAACGATGAGGTGAGCAGGTTTCCTGCTGCACTCCATGGGCGCCGGGCGCCAGGCATGCTTTTTGCTGTATTGTAGTGATGGCATCTAGCCTTGGGTGGGCAGTGGGAGCAAATGCAATGTGGCAACTTTGTCATTACTCATTGATCTGGTGTAGGCAGGAAACATTTCTCAACCACTTCGCTTTATACCCGCCAACTAGAGACTTGATACAAATCCACCATTGCGTTCAGGAAGAAAGGCATTTATTGTAAAGGCCCCTTTACCTCAACTAAAAGCCCTCGCCTTCGGACTCTACAAACCAAACTGAGTTGTTTGAGAAGTACTTTTCGGGTTTGGTGTACGAGACAGGTGGTGCATTGCAGGTGATGCTGACAATCAAGCGCGGGCAACACGGCAGCACATATGGCGGCAACCCAGTGGCTGCCAAGGTGGCGCTGGCTGCGCTGCAGGTGCTCGTGGATGAGAACCTGGTGGACAACTCCTACCGCCTCGGCCAGCTGCTGCGCCACGAGCTGCAGGCGATCCAATCCAGGATCATCACCGAGGTGCGCTGCACATGTCGTTCTTGCCTCATTAGCAGAAAAGGATACCTGCAGCTTTCTTCCTCTATATTATGTTCTCCATATCATGTGATTTCTGGCGGGGTGTTGGAAGTCCCAGTAAATGTTGCTTGTCCAGAGGAGGTGGGTGAATACAGCACTGCTTTCTGGGGAAGGCAAAGGGTAATGGAGTTCTGAGCAGTGTGGACCCTGAGCAGGCTCAAGCAGCCCAGACAAAACTTTGGCTCCCTTTTAGAAAACACTATGTTCCCATGCTTGGGGAGCCACATTTGTTTCGCCTGTTGTTGATGGACCATTCCTCCAGAGCTCCAGTGTGTGAATACATGAAGCATCCCTCCAGGTGAAGGCAGGTTCTCTCAGGCAAATGGCAATGTTTTTTACGAGTGCACCCTTCGCTCCAGGTGCGCGGCAAGGGGCTGCTGAATGCAGTGGTGGTGCGACCGGATGCAAGCCCCAGTGCCTGGGAGGTGTGCATGCGCCTCAAGGAGAACGGTCTGCTGGCCAAGCCTACGCACGGCAACATCATCCGCTTGGCGCCGCCCCTCACCCTCACAGAAGAGCAGCTGCTGGAGTGCGCCGACATCTTCCGCCGCACCATCCTGTCCTTCCCTGAGTAGTGACCCACTCCACCAGGCCTTGTAGGCGTTTGCCTTGTCCTGTCCTTCTCGGAGTGGCATCCTGCTGTGTGGCCGTGTGGGGGGCTTTGCTGAAGGCTGTTCCTCCCCAAGCAATATGCACTCTGGCTTATAGGCCCTTCACTTCAGTGGCGCTTATACTCTGTCAGCCATGCTTCTGGCATGTCTTCACCACTGAAGCCTGACTCTGTCGTTTGCGCTTACTACTTTTTTTCTCTTGTTTTAGAATTGCCTCCCCACTGCTTCGTCTGCTATGTGCATCCCTGAATCAAGAGTCTTCTTGGTTGCGGCGTTGCACGGATAAGCGTGTTAGTCTTGTTAGGAACGTTGTAGGCAGATATGCCCAGGAGCTTTTGGAGAGTATGAGTGATTTTTGTGCAAATGTGGCTGGAGTAGATGCAAGATGGGTAGACAGTGAATTAGTAGGCATTGAAGCCTCACCTGCTCTCAGAGGCTTAAGACTGCTGCATATTGTCAACACCTCTGATGGGATTTGCATCAAAGCATACACCTGGATTGGTTGGCTCATGAGATCTTCTAAATGCTCACAGCTGCTGTTTGGATCCTGCCGAAGAGAAGCTGGTGTACTGCATGACAAGAGTTCCGGCAAGTTCCATGCTTTGCGGGTTCAGTATATTGCAGCCTCGCAACAAATGATGGCCATGGTCGTTGTGTGTGTAGTTATGAGTAATTGCCTGATCTGGCTATATGTAGAAGGAAGTATTGGAACTGTGATTTACTGCACACAAGTAGAAGTCTCTCTTCATGCCATGGTTACTAGATTGTTATACTGTATTGTCCCTTGGGTCAATTTTGCAACACAGCTCAGATTCTTGTGCTTCTGACTGCCAAAGCTTGTGTGGGCATCTAGATGTGTGAGTGCTACATTGATATGTTTATTTTGCATGCAAGACTTGCATCGCTATCACTGTAGAAAGGCTTAGCAATGTTGGGCAATTGCAGAAAAATAAAGATTGTGAGTCAATTGAACATGCATCTACCTGGGCCAGTAGGACTTCATGATCATCTCCAATGCATTAGCACTGCTTGTTGTGCTGAGGCAGTCCCTTCTATAGCTATTTCTGGCGCTGGCTTGCCCTTAATGTTTGCACTCTATGTCTTGATCTCATGTATACACATATTAACCACTTGGTGATACAGTGTGCAGCATGTTTGTCATGCCTCCAATTGGTTCGCCAGGAGTGCACGCAAAAGTGATCTGCCTGATGTCATTTTGGGTGAAGATGCATTTCTAGTCGTTCAGACAAGAAGCATTCTCATGTTGCCTTTGATTGTGTATTACATTGGTCACGGTGACTCTGCGGTAAGTTGGTGATCAAGCACACTGCATGGCCGTTTATCTACTGTATATGTACCATCGCATTTCAGACAAATAACATAATCATAAGCTGACTGCAGTCACAAAAAACTATATCAAAAAAACAAAAGCATGCCAAAACAAGTGACAGATGCTCAGCACTACTGACTACTGAGCAAGGAACCTTGTCATTTAATCCCACTTAATCACGATCCCACTCAGTGCTTAGCTGTTGCAGAGAGTAAAATGCAAATCCTCGTTCATGCATCGGGCGGTTCTTGTGGCAAACTGGTTCAAAACCAGACCCCCCAGGCGCAAGGTGCAAAATGAAACCATCCCCCCGGCTAGTGCAAAAAATTGCCAGTCTGCCCTGGGAGCGGCATATGCTCTGCTGAATAACAGGCTTCTGGCATGGTGTCCTCCAGCAAGTCCTCAATTGTAGCTCGCATACCTTGCCCTCTCAACAGCAGCAAACCGCTCATCTAGAAGCGCACAATGATCCAGATAGCGTAGATGATGCTGCAACACAACACAATCAAATCAGATGATCATGATGATTATTATCTTTATATCTCCCAACCAAATGATAGTGTGGCACATGTTAATGTTTCAGTCTCATTTACGTGCTGTCAAAACCAGAAGCAAAACAACTTTAGCTTCATGGACAGCAGAGGGTTGCGACATGGCACGCTGGAGCTGTATGGAGTGATCTCAAATAAACCATACCCTGGAATGTATCCAAGAATCGTGAGCAGGACATCAATCCAGAAGTCCTTGTCGCAGGCCCCCTTCTCCTGTGCCAGCAAAAGAGATGTCGGTCAGAGCTTTTCCCTCAATCCCATCAGCACGAGGACGCCGCCATGGCATCAAACAGGCCACAAATAGATATGTGTATGACTAGGATCAAAAAGATCGACCACAGACGCTTCCCAGGCCAACAGGAAAACGGTGAAGAAGTCGCCACGCAGCTACCGGAAGCACTTGGTCAAACACCGTGTTGCTGAGACCACTCCTCAAAAATGAATATCACATCATATTTCATTTATTTTCATTATTCATATGCTCTAAGCTCTCCGGCTGGACCCTTTTCAAGAATTGTCCTGCCAAGAGGCACGACGACCTGCCGCAAAGTACGTCGTTGCCATCCGCAGGCAGGGGCACGCATGTAATGACGGATTCATAGTCATTCAGGAAAATAATCTTGCAAAAGCCAACTCCCGGACGCCTCGTGGCACAAAGACAAGAGCAGCACACTGCCATCCGATAAGGATGCCCCGGACAGTTGGCGTCAGAGCAATAAGCAAATGTCCGTGCGCCGAACACATTGCGGACTAGGAGGAAACAGAACTGTCGGATCACTTACCAGAAAGACTCCCAGAGGCGGCAAGAGGACGGCCGCAACCAACTTCACGATGTCAGAGAGTGTGACAGCCATTGGTACAAAGACCTTAGATGCTAAGCAATAAGATCGGAGGAGAGAAGCTGTGCTGAATTTGATTTATGGAGGTTAAAGATTTTTGATTTGCGAGAAGCTCCTGCCGGCACCAGCTGGTCACAGAGATACAGTCCAAGCTGCCAGGAGCGGCAGCTCTACGCGTATCTTCTCACAAGGCGGAGCTGGCTTGAATTATTTGAACCACCACCACCAAACGTCCTTTGCACTTTTCAGGCCAACGCAGGTACATTTGAGTACCAACACTTGATGCTATTTTTTTAGGGAGGACTTGGGAGTTTGATACGGGCAATATTTTGATCGACGGTATGTCGTTTTGAGAAACAGGAGCCAGGGAAACGTTGGCCCAACTCACCAGCTACTCGTCATATCTCTGGTGGACCAGCAAGATCTGACAATCTGAGATATGCGAGTGTTTTGCAAACATGCTGTAGATAGATTGATAGATATCCCTCTCGCCCCTTGCAACTTACAGCCACCAACGTTCAGGTCCACCAGAGCCCTCTTCTCGCAGAACAAGCAGCTGTTGAGACGATCCACCGTCTGTTTGGCTTATAGAAGCATAGATCACCATCAGCACCGACGATCTTCCAAAAGAACAGGATCTACTCTTGGACCAGGACAGAGCAGAGTAATGCACTCGAGCCTGGATCCCGCGCCTCTACACAGCAGAACGCATTATGCGGATGTAACGAGAGGAACGGAAGGGGCAAGGGCAGTCAATGGTATGGAGTGGTTGCTTATGTAGTGTCCTGGACACGCATAGTGACTCCCTGTATGTATGCTCAGGCAGGCTAGATAGTCGTCTGATTCTCTGCAGGACGTCAAATGGCGACAAATTCAGAGGCTGCTACTCTTTCATCCGGACTAGATCCCAAGTACAGTGCCAGGGATGTCGATGAATTCACCCTGGCTATTGTCGGAGACTTGCACCTGGAACGAAAGGGTGCCACCATGTTTGAGAGGGCCAGGGAACACCTGCTGGATGTACTTGAGTCAGGAGAGGGAACTCCGCGTGTGGTACAGCTGGGAGACTTGGGAGGATACAACGAGAAGCCAGGCAAGCTGTCTCTTGCACTGCATGGCATGGTGACATGCACCCCTTCCTGATCACTCCTCTTCAGCAAGGCTGACTCTTGCATGCATGCAGGGTCAATGGCCTGCTTCAGAAGGGCGCACGAGTATATAAGTGGCTTCCAGCCGGTGCCTGCTGCACTTGTTGTCGGGAACCATGACCTTGAGGGGGAAGACTTTGAGACGGATGAGGAGAACCTGGCAGCATGGAGGCAGGTGTGTTGTGCCCCCAGAAACATCCACTCATGCCAGAGCTCCTCTCATCACGTGGACCTCCAATGCTTTGTGCACATGTTGGAAAAGTGCATATTGTGAACAGGTTGGTTCTATTGCTGTAGAGACTGCATGGCTCTTGCTCAGCATGTTTGTATGCACTGCAGGTGTTTGGGCAAAGGCATTACTGGTCAATGGAACTGAGCAATGTGGTCTGCATTGGCATTTCCACTGTGCGCTTCAGGTCGAATGCATTCAGGTGTGCATGGGAGCTGCACCGTACCTTGGACGCACCCGCCATTTTGTGCAGTTATTTGAGTGCTACTGTGTCGAGATGGGGCATGTTCCATTGTTGCAAACATGCACAGTTCTGTGCTTGGAAGCCGCAGTGAGTTGCTGTGTGCATTGTTGCAGTGCGCATGAGGTGTACATTGATGATGAGCAGCTGTCCTGGTTCAAGGACACCCTCAGCGCTGCAGGGCAGCGACCTGTCATTGTCTTTTCTCACGCACCTCCCTTGGGTTGCGGTCTCACCGTCATCCAGGTGTCCTGCTAGACTTTTCAGATCTTCTAACTTCTTTGCAACATTGCTCAGAAGGCACATTGGGAGTGTCACTGCTCCTGGTGTATTTATTGCATACCATTGTGACATTGACTTGCAGACCTTGGCTGTGCAGAGTGTGCATGTGAAGAACCGCTGTGCATTTCTGAACCACTCCAGCAATGCTGATGTGTTCATGCGGCTGGTCGAGCAGCACCCCAACATCTGCCTCTGGTTCTCGGTGCGGAACCACCGCCCTATCAGAGTCCACTAAGTGTCAGAACATGAGTGTGAAGCGTCTGATCCTTAGACGATTGTAGCAAAAGTATGTGAGGAAGAAAGTCGTGAGTGCCAGCAATTGATCTGCACAGGTCGAGAGGTTGACCGTGCTGTCTGCAGGGGCACTTCCATCTGAGCCACAACTACATGCGCTCCATATCTGTGTCTGGCAACTGTGCATTTGTTCAGACAGGAGTCATCGGTGACTGCAACAGGGACGGCTATCGCCACAGCCGTGTAGTCAAAGGTGGTGATAGAGTTTGGGTGCATCTGTTGCGCTTACCTGCGCTATGATCATGCTCTGATCCTGCTGTGGCATGCTCTGAAGTGGATCCCTCTTTGTGCAGCCTCCAAGGAGGGATATCAGTTGTACACAATGGATCACAACACTGGAGAGCTGCGCCTGGATCTGGAGCACCCATGGCGGTCTGAACGTCCCCCGCAGCCCATCCTCCCTCCCCAGGATCAGCTCTGTGACTCTGAGGTGCTTCCCTGATGCAAGTGCACCAGCACTGTTTTAGCGCTCTGTGACATGCCATGTCCTTCTTCTCCGCATGAACTGCTGCGATTGCAACAGAACTGAAAGTCCAGGCTGCCCATTGTGCAGGATGAATGCTGGCCCTTTGATGAGATCCCGCCTGCTGCTGCCAGTCGGAGCAATGGTGCAGGTGCGTCCTGCCATCATGCCACAGCCATACCATATAAGAAGCTGATCCTTCACAATTAAGCGCTGGAGATCATATCTGGGATGGGTTTGCAAGGGTTGCACCCCTCTGAGATGCTTGGCATGCCTGATCAAGCAGGGAACAGCGGTGAGCAGGGCACAGTAATTTTTGAACGGCCTGCCAGCAGCTCACAGCAGCAGAGGCGGTGGATGGCGGTTGGCCAAGGCAGGCTGCTGTCGCTGGAGGACAGCATGCTGGTGGAATACAACGTCGCTTCAAGAGCGCCAATCGGCGTGGTCTTCCTCAGCATTGGTGCGTTGACTCAGCTGCTTTCAGACCAGAAGCAGGACACTGAGGATGGCAAGCATCATCCCAATAGGGATGTACATATGGGATCTTCTTTATACATGTAGAATCTGGCCGTCCGTGGTTACAGATGACCAGGGTGATGAACACCTTGCGGTTGTCTGTATGCACCCTTTGTTCTAATTGTCGTATCACGGCGGGGTCTGGGGCCATGTGAAATGTAGAGCTTGTCATTACCGCAGAGGATGGAGAGGAGGTCGTCTTGGTGGACAGGGCAGGGGAGCCAGTAGTGACAGATAGCGTGGGTGATGGCAATGGTGAAGCAGTTGCAGCCGTGGAACTGAGGGACCAGTCTGGCCGCGTCACACAGTATGTCCCCTGAGATGAAGAGTTTTGTTGAGTTTTCGACGAAACCTTTTTGTCACTTCTCATGATCCCATCTGTCATGCTTTTGGCATTTCTTGCCTTGTATTTGCAAGAGTACTGCTGCCTGTTGCAAATGGTGAGAGAAAATTTTGATGCCCATTGCAGGAGAGTTGAGAGAAACCGAGAGGGCGGCTTCTTTCAGGTGATGTCTCTTACAACTCCTACTGAAGCAGTCGCAATTCCCGCCCAGTGTCATGCTATGCAAGGTGTCGAAGCTCAATGGGCAAGTCCTGAATGGATTATGTCATGCAGGTGTTTCAGCAGAACAAATGGAGGCTGCGGAAGCAGAGAGAAGCTGCGGCACGAGCAGCGGCAGCAGTACCTGTTAGCTAGCACCGCCATTATCTGATGTAGCATTCCATTGCAAAGTGATTAGTATTAATATATTGGTCCTTCTTGCATGCCCCGAATGCATGCTGCCTTTTCTGCCTGATCCATGCTCGGCAGGCCTTGTGGAGTTTTGAACATGTTGGAAATGTCATGGTCTTGACAGTTCTGTCTCGCACAATGTAAAAATTTCCTTACAGGCTCCTTCAGACCCTGCAATTCCAAATCTAGATAGCAAAAGCTACAGATCTAAACAGCAGTGGCAGGACCAACTCATGCCATGAGTTTCATGGTCTATCAGTCAATAGTGTGCATTATACTCAGTAGTACTACAGGCTGTAGACTTTGGTAGATATATCATCTTATATAATCTTGGATCCAATCCGGATTGCAATTTGCAAAAGTAATGATGCAGCAGCAGCAGGCTCATGCAAAGCCTCCATCCCTCAAGCACAATCCCTTTGATATCACATGCTGTACTCAACATATGGAACATATTCAAGCAAGATTGCAAGCAGAGCGGCGCATTTGCGCTTCGCACATCATGGCCGGCCGGGGTGGAAGCACACAACATTATACGCATAGGAACTAATTTGGTGCAACTCATTTTGAGCTCAGATCAAACTGGTCAGAACAGCTCACACATGTACTCCTTTGGACCACCTCCAGTGGTATCCTCATGCTGTCAAAGATCATTGTCAACTCACTCTAGATCTCAGCGAACTCACACTGTTGTATTTGCACGTCTCTGCTCTCATTCACCTCATTCATTCTCCTGGGCTGATATCAAGCTGCCAAAAAAAAGCTGACAGTCACAGTGGAGCCGCATTATAGCTTCATGCAGCACTATACTGGTCTTAATTTGCCAGTAGTTGGCTCTGGCTCCGAAACTGTGCTGCACAAGCTTGCACTGGTACCTTGTGCTTCAAGGTGTCAGCAGACATAGACGGAATGGTTGGTGGACTCTACATAGCCCTTCAGGCGCTGCACAAGCTTCCCATCCTGCTTCTCCATCATCCTTGCCAGGCGCTCTGAGGGCCCGCTCCATTCACTGCCCAGCCTGGTTCTGCACTCGACCTGGTCATGAATGTGACAAGGGTTCAACAGAGCCGTCACCAACACTACAACATTCACTTGCCCGAAATGACATGTAAAGGCATGAGTTTCTCGAACCGCAGCTCTTGCAGAGCACTGGTCTTGTGTAACCAGAGGCTTGTACGAGAAGTTCGGAGGTTGAGGAGAAAATGATTCACCTCACAGCAAACGGACGTGGCTGCCTCGCTGACGCTCTGCAAGTGGAACGTGTATTGTACAACGTTGAATCCATCGTCCATGACAACGCTCAATTTCTCAGGGGCCTGCATCACAAGTTGAAAAGGCTTAGTGCAGTACAGTCTTGAGAGACAAAATCAAAGAAAACGGACCAAGTTAAAATAACCACGGACACCAAACAGGCAGAGACGTGGCGTACTGAGCATCTATTCCACAAACCGACCTATAGATCTTCCAAAGGCGACAGAGTAATTGCTTATGTAATAGACACCATCGGTGGGGCTTGAAGGCACACAAAACACCTTTCGGATTACCAGTGTACTACTTTCTATGCTGCTCGATATATTTGGTTGACGAATACGCGACGTTGTGGATAGAAACCACGAACCCACCTTGGTTTCTTCCACCTTGAAGCCCAGAACGTCCCGGAGGAAAAGGCTCTTTCCCCTTCCAGCAAACTCATTTGCGGACAGCATCTTCAGGCCACTGGCTGTGGACGTGAGGTGCTCGAAGTTGCCCTGGACGTTTATCAGGGCACTGTATACAACGTGCACCGGCGCCTGGACAAGAATGTTCGATGAGAACACGTGGCTCCCGGTTTGCTGCATCTCTGGCCTCTCGAACCTCTTGTTAAGTCAGAGAAAGCCAAAAGCTTGCCTAACCCACACAAGACTTGCTCTTGAGTGTCAACAACACCCACAACAGCAGCCTTCACGTCTCCCCGGACGGGCCGAAACGAAGGTGGCAAGCACGGGCTGCATCTTGAGACCAGAACCCCACATCAACTAGGAAAGAGCTTGCTGGTGCGAAGTTGGTCGAGGCAAGTATGTGCTTGGAACACTGTCCTTTGGGCTCCTGATCTCTCGCCAGGCCATACGCGATACTTTTCAGAGACGCCGCCTTTCTGTCGCCTTTTGTCGGGCACGCCGCCGGTAGACATGTTTCGCTGTGTCCACGTCATCCAGAAAGCCCTGACAAGAAGAGCAATCTCCTTGTTTTGTCGTTCATTTGTATTCCTGCGCTTCTTCTGACTTATTTGTCTTCTTGCATCACGTGCACCTGCACCGTCGTAGCGGAGTTCCAATTTTTTGCCATGGAAAATAGTGTCTTGGACGATGCTTTGGACGACTTTGCGCCAACAAATACAGCATCTCTGGCGGACGATGAGAGTTCTGGCAAATTTGGAGTCCCATCTGCGCCATCAGAACCGGGCAGCTCAAATCCGAGGGAAGCAAGCTCAGCTTCAGCCGCTCCTCAGGTCTTTGATCCTCTGAGAAAGGGGAAGTTGGCAAGTACTCCAGGCACCAGTGGACCTGCTTTTGATCCCTTGAAGCAAGGCAGGACGTCCAGGCAGCCGGGCAGCAAAGCCAAAGGGAGCCTCAGCTCAGGACAAAACAGGAAAGCTGAGGCGAAGCAGCGGACCTCCAAAGCATCCTCACAGCCACAGACGTCCACAAAACACAACGAAATTGATGCGGATTTGGCGCGAGGAGTTGCCCAGCTGATGGCAGATCTTGCAAAAGCGGGTCCCTCTGCTGGGGACGACACAGGCAAAGCATCACCGCATGAGCGAGAAATCGCCTCCACTCTGGCCGCCCTGGCAGCAGCAGTTCCTGTCTCTAGCCGTGGCGCTGAGGAAGCCAGCAGCCAGAGCAGCGCTGGTCAAAGGTGAGAGCATCATTCTGACTGTCGGGCCTGTCTGTTCACACAGCACAGACTCACAAAGCTCTTTCAAGACTTGACTGGCTAGTGAAAGACTACAACCGATCTTATGAACAAGGAAGGGACCGTCATATGACCACAAACTGCTTTTATGAAAGCCTCTGACTCGCATGCACTCAAGACAAGTTGCTGTCCCGTAGGCTTGAGGAACAGATGGGGACCGGTGAAGGTGACCTGGATGGCTCCTTTGCATCCTTGGCCGATTCCATTATGCAGCAGCTGCTGTCCAAAGATGTCCTGTACCAGCCCATGAAGGACATCGGGGCAAAGTACCCTGCCTGGCTTGCAACTCGGCGGTGGGTGCCATTCCTCGAGAGGTTTGGGTGATTAGCTCTCTTGCCGTAGCAGAATGTCCTTTAGGAGGTCAAATGTTGAAGTTGTGAAAGGGATGCAATTGGGCTGGGGCAGGAATTCATTGCCCCCAGAGGAGCTCAGGCGTTATGAGGCCCAGTACAAGTACATCCGCCAAATCTGCGCCCTGTACGAGGATGACCCAAATAATTTCAGCCAGCTATTTGCCCTCATCCAGGAGGTCCGTGTCTGCTCGTACTTGAACATTGCCTCTATGCACACGCGTTATTGACTGCAGGCATCCCCATTTGATAAATCATGTAGTGACACAAGATGATTGCTTTGTTCGGCATTGAGCTGTCGAAAGTACAGCAGTGATTGTCATTGAACCAGTGTATGCAGGTGCCGTTACTCATGGCTGATTGTAAACATGGAGACAGGAATGCGAAGGGCAAGCCTGTCTGGTTACATGGGTACATGTCCTGATGGCGCAAGACAGTGGAGGTGCTGCTGAAAGTTTGGGGGACTGTGCATGTGCAGATGCAGGCATGCGGGCAGCCGCCAGAGGAGATTGTGCAGGACTTGGCGCCTGGGCTGGCCTTTGGCGAGGACGGCCTTCCGCAGCTGCCCGCCTCAGCCACAGACAAGTGCACCATCTGCTGAGGTTGTGTGGATCACGTCGCTAGGAGATAGGATCCAAAATTGTAACAAGAGTGTATGTCATGCTCCGGGGCACTGCCTGGCAGGCAGTATCTGGAACGCTTGCATGTCCAAGAGCTGGCTCGTGCGTTTGCTCAAGTGCGTGTGTTTATTGTACATTCCTATGAACCCAGCCTGGGTTGTTGAACTTTAGGAGAAGACGTACGGCGGGTTTCTCGCGGCATGCTCTTGGCATTAGCAAATGTGTGCAATTATTTTGTGTCAGTGCCTCACCTGTAGTTGATAATCCAGGCGGATTTGCTGGCATTCCAACATGAAATATTATATAGGTTCGCAAGGTTCACAATATTTGTTGGAACCATAATGGCCCCCGGGGGGTTAGGTTATGAGGACCGTCACTATGCGTATTGTAGGAAACTTTCCTAAGGAATAGTTTCAAGGTAAAAGATTCTGGATATTTGTGCCGCACGGCGCTGGGGCCGACCTGGAGTTCCAGCCAGTACATGCCATGGCATGTACTGGCAGTTCCCACGTGCACACCCGCCGTACGGGCATGAAACCTGCTCAGAAAGTACTCGGCTTTCTTCCGCAATTATTCCGCATGAAAGGGGCGAACAGTAGAAGTGATCATATTTATTCCAGCCATCTTGGGCTGATCAGAAGTCCTATCATTCCCCAGAAGAAGAAGAAGGTTACACATCAGGTCACCTGGAACTGTAACAGGGTTTTCCTCCATATCCCTTTTACAAAGGGGATTCACGACAATGGAGTCAGCGAGCTTGCAAGCCGCATGGGACCTGTGAGCATAGTGGAAAGAATCTTCGCTACAATTGAACCCCTACGTTTCATTCATCTTTTGGCTTGTCTTTTTACGCTGCTTGTCTCATCTACAACACCCTGTAAGGATTCCTGTTCTGCAGACATGGCCAACAACGAGCAGACCTTCATCATGATCAAGCCTGACGGCGTTGCCCGGGGTTTGGTCGGCGAGATCATCAAGCGATTTGAGGCTAAGGTGAGATTTCTCTATAAACTTCGACCATCTTTGAAACGTCTCCGTATATTTTCCACTGATGTTGGGAAATTTATATTGGATCATCCCTTCCGTGTAGCCACACTGAGCATGTTTCTGCTACAGTCAAAGATGCAGCAATAAATTAGACCACTATTTGATCACCCCTGACGCACCAGAAAAGGCTACAGGGCTTAAGCAAAATAGGATTGGCTCATCGAGTGCAGGGATACTACCTGCGCGCCCTCAAGATGATGAACGTGCCAAAGGAGCTTGCAGAGGAGCACTACGTGGATCTTGCAAGCAAGCCATTTTACCCTGGTCTTGTGAACTACATCATCAGGTGAGGTGTTGCCCATCACAAAATATCAATCCTTTCACAAAGTTGGCCACCCCTAATCCAGATGGCTGAAAGCATTCATGGTGTTCTCATGTGATGCACTGAGTTTTCTGTGAACTTTGAACTATGCAGCGGACCTGTGGTGGCCACTGTTTGGGAAGGCAAGGGCGTTGTCGTGACTGGCAGGAAGCTAGTGGGCGCCACCAACCCACTGGCATCAGGTATCGTCTCGCAATATTGGTCTGTTTTATTTAGTCTTTGCTTATAAAATGGCTACACATGTCCTTGGCAGGTCCAGTAGAAGAGACTGCGTAATTTTGATGTGGCTGTCAGTCCTGTTGTTGGGGGCAAATGGGAAAAATCTGTCTGTTTGTTTCAGAGCCTGGCAGCATCCGTGGAGACTTCGCTATTGATGTGGGCCGCAACATCATCCACGGCTCTGATGCAGTGGAGAGCGCCAAGCGCGAGATTGCCCTCTGGTTCCCTGAGGGCCTGGCTGAGAACAAGCCCACGTCACTGCAGTGGATCTATGAGTAGACGGTCGTGGCATTATACCGCCCACGACAGCATGCCATGATGCATTTCTGTACAGAGTAGGATTTACTGATTCCTACTTACATGCATCAGTGTAGTCCTGCCGCAACCTGGTACCCTGTGATTGCTCAGAAAGGAACTCCCGGGAAGGTGCTCTACTGGTCAGGGGTGTAAAGTGGTCGCGTGACGTCGTGTGCACACAAAGATTTTGCAAATTTACCGGCCTATAGTTTAGTTTTTTGGCTAGCCTTTCAACTGCAGCATTTCGTTTATATGCACAAACTTCTCGCGTGGCTTCCCAGATTCTTGCCCTTTCCCCACCTCTGCTGCATCTATTTGCTGCCAGTCAGAGAATGTGACCACCTGCAACAGACCAGAACAGCCAGATGTCAAACAGATGATGTTGGGTGTTCCAATGGCAAGCCGTGGCAGACAAGGCCCACTACTAAGTCTCTCATGTCCTGCTGCAAAGGAGAGCAATCACCTGCACATCCTGCTCCTGTAGAGCTGCAGTGAGGCCAGAGGTTCCTGCTGTGTCAGGGTCAAGTCTTGGCAGCACAGCTGAATCCTCCACAATTGAACTTGTGGTTTCCTCTGCATCCACCAGGTTGGTCCCTGGACATAGCCACCATCATTGCCCCCCAAAGTCCTTCAATGCTCAAAGCTCCTCTGTCAGGTACAACTTTGCATCAGAGCTGCTGAACATAATGGGACTATTATGTGGTGAGATTTTACCAATGATGCCAGTGGGACCTCGCTTTGCCCAGCCGACCACATACAGCCCAGGGTCAATGCTGCCATCTGCTTGTAGCACTCTGCCTGCCCTGCAAGCCACTTACAACTTGCAGCAACACCACCACGACAGAACGCGTCTTCAAGACCAGACTTTGGCATAGGCTCTGCTCATGTGATCAGCAACACCACCATGACAGAAGGCGTCTTCAACACTAGAATTGGGCTTGGGCTCTGCTCATGTGACCTGCACACTTACATGCCTGAGGAGCACACCTGTGTATCACCACTCCCCTTGCAGCATCAAAAGCAACGCCCTCCATGGGCTTTGACTTGTACCCAATGCTCGAGAGCACCATGTCAGCCTAACGACACATCAGCAATGTCTCAGCATTTGCTTGGATGTGCAAAAATTACAAGAGGTGTGACTGGGATGAGCAGTGTTGTTAAATGCGCCTATTTTTCTGGCAATTGATTGCTTGTGTGGGCCCTGTAGCGTGATGGGCGTACTTTGAGATTCCACACACACAAAGAGAGACCGCACCGGCACAACTTCAACTTCTCCTGTACCCACAGCCCTCTGAGATCCATCCCCCTTCGCCTCCAACTGGTTCCTCTCGAGCTTTACTGCGCCCACCTCGTCAGGATTTTCGTCCCTGGGCAAAAGTTCCATGGGCGTGCGCAAAAACTGCAGTTGCAGCTCCCTCTCTGCTCCCCTGTCATGCAAAGCCAATCTCGAGCAAGCCAGATGATGACATTAGACAATCCTTCCCTGTCTCCTCTTCAATGTTATACACGGCAACAAGAAGGAGCTCGATGAAGCAAAGATTGGCAGAGTGCCTCACTCTGCTGGGCTGGCTTCAGAAGCACCCTTGAGGATGTCGAAGACCCTTTTCTTTATTCGTGATGCTTTCATCTCTGCTAGGTCCACATCAGTGGGGTTCAACTGCTGTTCAGGTATCACAAACCGAACACCCCCAAGTTTGGTGATCTCACGAAGCTCCTTGGCAGTGAAAGCTGCCTGTGGCAATTCACCACTCATTAGCCTGACTCCAAAATGCATGTTTGCCTGTTGCAGTCCTACCCAGGGCCTTATGAGGCCCAATCTGTGCCTGCATGCTTGCTGACAGGCCGCGCAAAAATGTCAGATAGATCCAAACCTGCACAGGGCCTCTTCGACCCACAATACGCACTCTCTTGACAGCACTGCTCCGCAGGGCGGTCAAGGCATGCTGTGCAATGTCTGTGCCAGCAAGGCTATCAGGCGATTTGAGCAGGATTCGCGCACAGTCCAGCGCAACATTTCCCAGTCCAAAGATGGTCACATCTTCCACCTGGGCGCATGCTGGTACCATGAATCTCCGTTGAATTTCATTTCTTGAGAGCTGAAGCAGGTGTGATGACAGCTAGCAGGATTCAAGGACGCACCTTGGAGAGATCAACAGGCAAATTGGCATAATCTGGGTGGCCGTTGAACCACCAGACAAATTCGCGAGCAGACATGACATTTTTGAGACCCTGTGGAACATGTCACCAGCATCACCTGCATGTGATCTGTTCATCTGCACTCATCCAGGCAGGTCATTGCTCAGGAAGGACGCACACCTCCCCAGGAATACCAAGCTGTCTGTTGCTCTCTGCCCCGTAAGCCAGTATCACCTGTTCAAGACACTCGCATGTTTAGATCAGACACAGCAGCTGCTCGAACAAAACATTGCATGAAATGTGAGGCATACAGACACCATAGGGCTGCTGCAGAAAATATCGTCACTATTCATTGACAAGAGCCGTTTGCACCTTACCGCGCTATAATATTGGCGCAGGTCTCTCAATTGTATGTCCTGGCCAACATTCACATTTCCCAGGAATTGCACCCTCTCATCTCGTCCAATCCGTGTGAACTGGTTGATGACGTTCTGCAGATCAGGCTGTTGCCTCACCCAATCTTTCATGCCAGATTTGCTCTTTGCTCGATCACTAGACAATCAGTGATGAATGCAGGTACGTGAAGACCTTTGTGTCTTGGTGGTCTGGGGCCACGCCGGAGCGGACAAGACCAAATGGCGTTGGCAGCCTATCTATTATGTCCACTCTTGCCTTCTCTCCGAATTTCTTGAGAAGCTGCAGCGTAAATGGCAGAGTAGTTCCTTACATATATATGGAGACATGAATGAGCTTTCCGAATTGCAAGATTTCCTCACAAGGTGCAACCTTGACGCCCACTTACAAGATTGGCTGTGTAAAATCCTGCAGGGCCGCTGCCAACGACTCCAAAGTGATACGTCGCATCACTCTTGTGCTGAGTCTCGGCTGCAGCGCAAAGACTGCGCAGAGCTTGGAGGCTGACTCGACAACATATAGGTAGGTGAGGAACACAGGGCTTTGATCTACCCAACTCTCGCAATAATGGTTGCAGCATACTTTAAAATACTTCAACTATAATTCGACGTTCTCAGGGACACCTCTGAGGCTCATAAAGCTTTGTGATCACTGAGATCATGTCTCGGATAAAAATGACGGAGAAGATGATGCAGCTCCTGGAACACTCAAAATGATGACCGTACAATATTTCTCTATCTTCCAATGTACTCAAAAACCGTTTTGCGCTCGTTCCTGCTGATTTGGAAAGAGTTTCTTGGTTTGATGAGTCAGCTTGCGCACGTGCCCCGAAACACCAAGAGCGGGCCATCTTGCTTGCGAATAAAGTCGCTGGGGCACTGGTAATCGTGGAGAACATCTCTCAAGACAGATCATCGAAAGTATCTTGCTTTAGATCTGTGCATCCTGCAATGTATACTTGGGCGCAATCTGCTTGCATCAGAGAGTGAACCTCGATCGAAAGACCCCTTGAGCCGTTTTTTAAGATGTATGATCGTCAGAAAGCACCTTCAGTTAAACATCTTGTAGAACATGGTTTGTCTGATGCGGAAGCAAGGACAGTCTCCGTCAGCATTCGGCAAGTGCTCGACAGTACTGAGTACAACACATCAATGCAGGTGCAGCCTTGCAGCTTGTCTCGGCGATTTAAATCCTCTTCTAACCTATACAGCGTGGGACCATGTAAGCGAACCTCAAGACATGCTGATTTCGGGGGTCCTGGCAGGTCTGGAGGTACTTGTCCAAGCATGTCCTGGAGCCCGATCATCCTTATTCGCTGCATGCCATGCTTCTTAAAATGGTGTATCACGACTGGGACATAGATGTGAAGGTGAGATTACGATGTTTGTGTCTTACCAGTCTGTGAAAGGGACATGGCCAGGGCTGTGCTGACGTTGTCTGGATGACAGGGACCCATCCCTGTCTGGATACCCACAGCGGAAGGCATCCGCGACACCAACCTAGCAGCATTCATGACCACCTTCCAGGTCAACCTAACACCAATACTGGTCCTGCCAAGGGGTTCATGAGGATGCTTACTGAGGGCAGAACAAATTAAAACTGTGCATTCGCTGAACCTCACGTCTTGACATCCACTTCCTGGGGATTTGCCAGGCAGAAGAGTGGCAGCGGGCCAAGACAGGCAACCCTCAGGCTGATCTGGGCCTGCTCCAGCGCATATCACACAGTGACCCTGAAGCCTTCTGGCCGCCTGTTCTCGACCACCTGCGAATCCATTTTCACCAGAAGCCCTCAAGGTCAGGAGCAATGTGCTTTAACATTGAGCAGGAAAGTGCAGCCCAAGATGTCCAGGTCTCAGGTATATCCAAGGATGTACATGGACGCAGTAGGCTCTGAAGCGGTCTGCAAAGTTGCAAGTGGTGCAGCAAGTGGCTGACTGGACCTGGTGGATCTGGAGGCGGGGCTGACAAGTCTTGCGCGTCCCAGCAGGATCCTCCAGAGCGCCAGCAACCCCGACGATGTGAGGTGGCTGCCGGGGGCGCGGCTGAACATAGCGGAGAGTGCGCTGTGCATGCGAGACCAGGACGCGCCCGCGCTGCTGTGGGCCGAGGAAGAGGCTCCGGACCACATCCACGCGCTCACCCTCGGGGAGCTGCGGCTGCGCGCGCAGCGCTTTGCCGCGGCCCTGAGAGCGGCCGGCCACATGCCAGGTCTCCTCTCTCATGCACCTTTTGCCGGAATGAGGACAATGGAGCATTAGAGCCCATGGAAATCTATGTTGGCTACAAGATGCTGGGATGATGATCCATGTATTGGCCACAAAACCCTGGCATGATAATCTGCGATAGTCCATGATGGTCAAAGAAGCCTGGGGTCGAAGCCTTTCACTTTTTGTATGCCGGTGACGAACCTGTCTGTCAATGCAGGGCACGTATCTGGAGAGTTTACTCATGATAATTAGCTATGGACTGGTGCAAGCCAAATGAGGCACTGCACAGCCCCTCAGATTGCATACATCCTTCTGTGACAGGGTCGTGGCCATTGCATGTGCACAGGGCAGGCCATCGCGATTGACATGCCAATGACAGTGGAGGCAGTGATCGCCTACTTTGGCATCGTGCTGGCCGGCTGCGCGGCTGTGTCCATCGCAGACTCGTTCGCCCCGGCCGAGATTGCGATGCGGCTGCGCATCTCCAATGCAGCGGCCATCGTCACGCAGGACGTGATCGGCCGCGGCGACAAGCTGCACCCTCTGTACACGCGCGTCGTGGAGGCCAAAGCGCCACGAGCCGTGGTTGTGCCGGCCAACGCCTCTGCTGGCCTGCAGGTGGCGGTCTCAACTTTTGCTGCGAACATACACATTGCTAATATGCAAGGGAAATCATCGTCATGGTGAAGCACACTCGGGATTTTGTAGTTATGTGGGTGGTCAGCCGGGTTGATGGTGGGAGAGAAAAGGTTCATTCAGGTCGTCCAATGGATCAAGCCAGACGTGTGCTTCTGTATGTCTGTATTGATCAGTCTGCCAGCTAGGCCATGTGCTTGCACGTTGTGGTGATGCCAGTGAACATTGCTGTCCAGTTGGTGGGAGGTACCATAGCCTTGCATGTCTGTGATGTCGCCCACTGGTCACCATGTCCATGATCGACAGGCATGTACGTTTGATGGCAGACCATTTTGACAGCAAGTTGTTCAGGACTAAGGAACTGTGGCAGGTGTCACTGAGACGAGGGGATGTGAGTTGGGAGGACTTCCTGAAGGCTGCTCCCATGCATGGCAGCTTCCAGGCACATGTTGCAGATGCCTTGGACGTGACCAACATCCTGTTCTCATCAGGCACCACTGGTGCGGCGCCAAGTGCCACTGATGGCTGCCTTTCTCTTGATGCACCGACACACCACTTTCATGGGCACAGTTGTGTGATGACTTTGCTGCGCAGCATGCGAACCAGAGGGCCTGGTTTGGCAGGTGAGCCCAAGGCAATCCCATGGACACATGTCACGCCGATACGGTGCGGGGTGGATGGCTGGGCGCATCAGGATGTGCGGAGGGGTGACGTGGTGGCCTGGCCGACCAACCTGGGCTGGATGATGGGCCCATGGCTCCTCTATGCTGCCCTGCTCAACGGCGCTGCTGTGGCCCTGTTCCAGGCAAGCTCAGTCGTCTGTCCGCCACCATGCATACCCTTCTCCTGCAGCATCTACCGTGTGTTGCTTTTCCCAGAAAGAGAGGTTTCTCTTGAGTATATCTGGGTAGTGAGAAGAGGTATGTGGCATGCAGGGGTCGCCGCTCCGACGAGCATTTGGGATCTTTGTTGAGAGGGCGCAGGTGAATGTGCTGGGCCTGGTGCCCTCCATTGCCAAAGCCTGGAGAGCCAGTGGCTGCATGAAGGTACAGCACAGCCACACATCCACTCATTGGCATTCTCTGAGACCTGCCACAGGCTTTAACCAACACCAAAATATATATCCTTGCATGAACCATGTATGATGATGCAGCTGCACCATAACTACTTCCCCTGGACAGGATGTGATCAACCGTCTAAGTGTGGCAGATGCTCGCCAACATTGCTGACAATGCACCTATGTGAAAGGAGGTCTCGAAACAGATCTGGGCAAGTACCGGGGATAGGGCGAGGTGGGAGCATTGCATGGAGTTGGATGAGAAAGGCCAGGCCCACATCATAAAACAGCACTTCATTGCCGAGCGCAGGGGCTGCGGTGGACAGCGCTGCGATGCTACAGCTCGACAGGTGAGGCGTCAGCGCCGGAGGACTACCACTGGCTCATGGCGCGCGGCGGCTACAAGCCCGTCATCGAGATCTGCGGCGGCACCGAGATCGGCGGCGGCTTCCTGGCCGGGTCCATGCTGCAGCCGCAGTGCCCCTCCACCTTCTCTACGCCCACCATGGGTGACTCTCTGCCCTCCTAACTGTCCTTTCCAGATCAGATGCACCTGCAATCTTGCTGCTCCAGCAATGGGGGCATTGGGCGGCAATGGACCTACTGTTCATACCTTCTGCAATGTTGCCATAAGGGTGTGAAAACCTTTCATCTGGATTGTGCCGAGGGCAGCACTTTCGGCGCTCACTCTCTGCCCTTCACATGTCTGCACTTTGTGTCAAAGGTCATTTGAGACAGGATATCTGCCTGCTGAGCCATGCAAAGCAGCATGCCTTCACTTATGTCACTTATAACCAGAATGATTGCCAAATATACTGCCATTCACACAGATGCTCTCCACTGTCTTCTTGTTTATGTGTTTTTAACCACTTCGGCAGGGTCCAACTTCGTGCTGCTGCCGGCTGCGGGCGGGCAGAGCATGCACGGAGACCTGACTGCGCTGGTGGGAGAGCTTGCGGTGGTGCCCCCACTTCTGGGCAGCTCACAGCGGCTGCTCAATCGCGACCATCACAGCGTCTACTATAAGGTGCCCCACTGGGCCAGACAACCCTCCTGCATACATCCTGTCCGTGTTGAAGAATTGGCACCGCTCGCACAAGCTGGTTGAAGCAGACCTTTTAGCGGCGCATTTATATTCTCCCTACGAAATGGGTGCCCACACACACTGAAAGTTCTCTTGTGCTGTGTGCACCCTGATATGTGCTCACCCGCCAAAGTTGCTCACTACAAATCTTATGACTATTACACACCCTGCCCCTGTCATCTGCAGGCCCAATAAAAAAGGTATCCTGTACTGCTGTGTGGCCCAACAGAGTGCTCTATGGGGAATAATTGATGCGCAGGACATGGAGGCAGTGGCCGGGACATCCACCCCTCTGCGGCGCCATGGGGATGAGTTTGAGCGGCTTCCAAATGGCTACTACAGGGCCCTGGGGCGCTGCGATGACACCATGAACCTCGGGGGCATCAAGGTAGGGTTTTACCATTGCTCCTTCAAAGGTTCCTGCACCTTCCCAGGTCCTGGAAGAGCTCATGCATGCAATATGCTCATGTCTTACCGGGCGCATTAAGGAGGAAGGTTCATACGGTGTTCCAGCCACCTGGGGGTGACTTGAAATAGCAGCAGACAATCAATCAACCAAACAATTACTCCATTATACTCCAGATGACTTGTCATCCTTTTCCTCCTCTTCAGTCCTCTCACAGGCCAAGATGCAGAGTGCAACATGCTGTCCATGCCACATGGAGCATCGTCGCACTATGCCGGATTCCCTTTCGAAAGGAAGCAAGTGCCTTGCCAACTTTTTTGGTGCTGTGTCCGATTTGTGGCAACGTAACATGCAGCACTGGGATGTGTTGCCACAGCTGTGAGGTGATGTGTCGTGAAAAGGTGAGTTCTGTGGAGCTGGAGCGGGCATGCATGGAGGGCGTTCCCTCCATCATGGAGGCGGCTGCGGTGGGAGTTCCTGCACCAGGCGGCGGACCAGAGCAGCTGGTGCTCTTCCTGGTTCCCAGGGGCAAGCGAGAAGATGTGGCGACTGTCAAGCGTCAGTGCCAGGCCGCCATCCGGTCCAAGCTGAACCCACACTTCAAGGTTGAGAGGGTGAGCTCTGTGCTCTTGAAAACTTGCGGGCTCCCTAAGAAGCTACAGGCAATTACGTGGATGGAAAGCGTCTTGCCTGTCCAATAGCTAACGGTGAAGCCCTCCTTTTTATAGATGGCTGGTGGAATTGCTTGGCACCGCGCAGGCTGCGGATCATTTCAATAATTGCCATGTGCCATCTGCATTCCACGTGCTCCTGAAATGATAGGAGGTTGCAATGCTGCCAGGTGTTGTGGCGTGACAGTCTGCCAAGGACGGCCTCCAACAAAGTCATGCGGCGTGTTCTTCGAGATGAATTAAAAAGTCACTCTCGATTGTGACAAGCTTTTAAGTTCTGCCCTGTATGTGTCCATGTGCAAGTACAACGGAAGTGATGCTCTGATATGTCCCAGCTGGAGTACTGCAGTACCGTTAACGTTGACAATGGTCCATTGTACACAACTGCATCAATGTGCGGACTGAGCTAGAGTGCCACTGTGCGCAACAGTGCCTATCGATAGATATCCATGGACTGGCCAGTGGGTTGACCTAACCTGGGGTCTGGCTGGATCTCCAGAGTCCAGCCAGAGAAAATAATAAATACATATGAGAACTGGTAAGGGATTGCGATTCAATCATCACTGTACATCGGCACTGTACATCGTGCGTACAGTATAATTATAATATATTATATAAGTAGTATTGTTACAAGAACTGCCCGACAGATTTATTATGCAATGTTTTAACTCCTACACTGGCAGTCGTCAAGATGGCAGATTGAAATCTGTGAAAATACATCCATTACCATGACAGCAAACTAGCGCGAGCTGAAGGGACAAAAGAGGTCTAGACGTTGCCAAATCAACTGTATGATGCATGCGGTGCATGCCAACAGTGCTTGCATGGCTTTCACAAGTAACAAGAGCTTAGCTTAAAGCCCTCAATCGACAGAACACACAGCAAGAAGACAGAGTACATGATGCCTGTTGACTATGCAAAACAGCTTCGAAAGGGCTGAAAGGTATGCAGGACTTGCACAGTCTCCACTGGTGAGAGGATGCTCATCATGATGATCATGCCGAATGCTTCCACGCTAGCACCGCTGCAGCAGGTAGTAACTGATCAGACATGGATAGCGAGACAGTAGTGAAAGCAGCTTGGATATAAGGCCTTAGTTCAATTTAAGTACATGAGTGCTTACCCTTCAGGTCATCCTCACTGACATTGTATTTTCCAAGGATGCCCTGCAGGTGCATGTTCAAGGAGTTTGGTCTGTGAGGTATGGAGTGCTGTTAAGCCGCCTGCCAGAAATGCAAGGTAGGTGCATTCGCAACCAGTTTACCTTGAGGTCGGAGAGCTCTTTCTGTGCATGGTCCTCGGCTTCCTTGGTGTCGACCTGGACAATGCAAGGCTTAAACTCAACCCTTTCCAATGGCCAGGCATGCGCAGACAACTTTAAAGATAAGGAAGTTAAGGTATTAAAAACCATTGTTGATCCGCTTACCTTGTCAGCCTGAGCGCGAACTTTCTCGAGCAGCTTGCGAAGGAGCTTCTCATCTTCCTTCCTGAAGTGGACCAGCTCCTCGCCCTTCTCCCTGTCCTTAAAATGCACGGAACGATCCACCAAGAAGTAGTATGCTGGGCGCTGCGCTGAAAGTGAGCGCAGGGTTGGTGCCAAGCTTGACACTCGCTGAAGCAGTGCCATGGCCAGTCCTTCAGATCTGTGCACGTTCCTGCAGTAAGTGGGGACAACGATGTCAGCATTGCCTTAAGATTAATGTTCTGTCGCTGCTCATAAACAGATAAATTTATTTGACCTATGATAGGGCATTGTGTTTAGCAGTGACTAGGATCAGGCTGAAGGCAGAGGGAAAGACCACCTGCTCCTGCTTAAATGTCAATGGAAATTATGAAAGAACCCAGCTGTGAAGTTTTTGAGGAAGCTTGGACTGTCCAGACATTGGGCTCGTTTGATCCTCCAGAACCTGCAGTTGCCAACTTAGGCCCCATATCCCTCGGTCTATTTTTAGTCTATCGGATAGTCCAGTTTAGGATTGTATTATTTTGCCGTGACCCCTACCTTTCTTGTCTTAAGCTGATCATCAGCTGCTGATGTATTGGCGGCTTCCCAACTGCGCAGAAAGTGCGCTGTTATCGCCTTCCACGGCAGTGCCATTACGGCACCTTCTGCAGAAAGTCCACCAGCCCAAACGGGTCAATTGATGCTTCTGTGTGCACGTGCGCCATCATGATCATTGCATGATGATAGGATTGATCAATGACATCGACATCATTCTCAGACTAATTTGTGAGAACGGCCACTGGCTGCCATGCATGGAAGGCCATGTCAGGCATGATGCACGGCCATACTGGCAGGAGTGCCAGTCAGAGGTCTCAGTCAAGCTGTGTAGCATCAGTGCAACAGCCCTGTAGGGATTGTTGGAAAGTCAAACACCACATATTCTTGAATGACCCATGTCTTGATCGTTGTATGATATATGCCATGGCAGTGCCTGCTACTTCTGTTGGGTGATGCCAGGTTGTATGGCAGCTTTATATACATGCTCTCCATGCAAAGCACTTAAATAGAATTCCACAAGCTAAACACATTGCACTCAAGCATGTGTCAGGTACTCACAAGACCCCTGCACCAGTTTGTGACCTGCTGCAGGCATCTTGGACCTGTGGCATAGTCTTCTGGGCAGTAGTGTGGGTCTCACAGCTATCCTAGGTTGATGACATTGCTGATCTCGGGTTGTACTGAAGCTTGGGAGGGGTCCTCTGCGCGCAGCCACTTGGACGCCCCAGAGCGCCCCTGGCTCGAGCCCGGCTGTGCGCCCAGCGCCTGCACCCATCAATGGTAGCCTACCTCAATGGCTCCTAGATTGGGCATCTCCTGGAACTTTTCAGTAATTTGTGATCTGACTACCCCATAGAGTGTCATCCTTCAAAAACTTCATATGAATGCTGTGGCAACCCATCAAAGCCCTCGGCTCCACCACAGCGGTTTGGACGCAGATGTCCCACCTCAATCGACTGCACATGCCCTGGACGCTTGTGTACCAGATCTGAACAGATTCCACTGTAATGGGCTTCCTTGACAACGTCAGGGCAATTTAGCTAGCGAGGACTTCATCCAGGGGGGCCAGCCATGCCTGCGTCAACGCTGCCCCCGAGAGAGTGCTGAGGTCGGGCGCGGCCGCGGCCGCCGGGTTGTTGCTGGGCACATAGTCGAGCGCGTTGGGGCAGATGCCCTTGCAGAAGGCTGCCGCCAGTGGCACGCACCGCTGCGTGCACTGGTTGCTGTTGTCCAGGCAGGGTGTGTTCTGTGCACACATGTACCCCTGCACACCAGCACATGCAATGAGAGTTCTGGCGTCACATGCCTGTACATGTGCATTAGCATGTAAGCGGCGAATAAGGATCATGCGGTCCACGGCCCTTGCATAGCTGCACATGCAAATGATATTGCGCTGAGCGGACCTTTGCCACATCCGCAAAGGCGTTGGATGCTGCACATGTTCCTATATGGCCCTGCAAGGTCAAGCGCGTCAGGGCTCAAAGACAAGCGGACGAGGAGCCAGGCATGTTCCTGCATCCTCTCATCTGATGTCACCAGCTGGCCTGGGGTTGCGGGGAACCTTGATCCACGCTCCCTGTGATATCCGCAGACGAGTACATTCCCACCATTGCCTTAACTTCTTAGGCTTTATATATTTTAGGGGTTTCTACATCCCCCCTAAACCCTGAAAAATAGAAATACTTCCTCAAGCAGGGGGTGGGCATCACCAGGGGGCAGTCAGAGTCGACGATGCAGACGGAAGCGGAGCAGGTGAAGTCGAGGGTGAGGTAGCCGTTGTTGTCATAGGCGTTGGTGGCGCAGCGCGCGAGCGTGCCCAGGTCCACGCCCTCCGGGTTGAACCCCTTGCACGCCAAATCTGGCGCCACCGGGAACGGCCCGCCGCCGCATGTGTTGTTCGCACTGCACCTCTCTGCGCGAACCGCCACGCCATGCTTGTCAGTACTAACTGACACTAATTATACTAATGCTACTAGTAACTTGTGCTAGCTGTTGCCGCCAGTTCTGTAGTTTTCTATGTGATCGGCAAACCCGAAGCCAAAGGCCACAGGGCATATAGATGGTGGTGTCTTCTCACCCATACCAAGGGGCCTCAATTCTAATCCTGCAGCCAAGTTGCATGCTGGCTCACTGCTTGGCTATGGAAGAGTTGGACTTTGCTAGCGTCACAGTACACCTCGGTCTGGCGATCAAAAGGAATGTGTAATTTGTCTTGTTCTCTCAGGAGCATGAAGAACATCCCTGTGAAATGCCACCCAACTGCTTCCTGCAAGAATTGCTCGGCAGTGCTCCCATAAACTCCTTGGAGCATGACTGATGCAGGTGTGGGGCACCCATTGCCATGGCGAGATGTCCGCTTGATAGGGAAGGGGCATTGTGAGCGCGCACCTGCGTTGGCCATGCATGATGCGCCTATGTCGCCACCTGTGAAGCCGGCGGGACAGTAGCGCGCAATGACATACTCGCAGCCAGAGAAGGGTGCGCGCGAGAAGCGCGAAGGGCTGCATGTACAATGGCACACTCAATCCAGAATATCCTACTGGAGTCATAATTCTGACAGTGCTTTCAGCACACTCCATAAAGCAGTCCCGGCTGTATCGCCCTAGTGAGCAGGAAAGGACCAGGATCTGGCTGTCTTTCACATGCGAATATGGCCACAGAGGACCACCTGCTTGTGGGGATCTTTTTGCCCGGCTCCGGCTGGTAAATGCACAGATTGCCGCCCACGTTGTCCATCATCGAGTTCTTGCAGCCACAGCCGCCACCCTCTGCCTGGGCGCATGAAAAACTGGCCACGGATATGTACACCTGCATGCACCCAGGATTCAGTGCATGCGCAAATTCTTCATTGACATGCATGCCTGAAGGCTGTGTCAGTGTGAAGAAAATCTTGCTGGTGGCCATGGAAAGAACCCAGGCTCACATGATCTCCAAAATTCAAGGGTGAAAGGTCCTTGACGTATGACACACAAGAGGTGTAGGGTGCCACAAGCATGTCCCAATTTGAGTCTGTTCCATCCGTGTTCCAATTGCCCTGCAGCCAGAATTAAGAATAGAAGACGAGAGGAGGACAAAAAATTCCTTGACTGAACAGAAGGCATTAGCACAGTAGGAGCTACTACCTGGCTGTCAAGTTGGGGTGGGGGCCCCGTTGGTGGCGTTCCCTTGAAGACATACACCCCGATCGGCTTGTTCACCATTCCTTGTGTAAGATTGATGCTCAGGTACAGGGAGGAGCTGTCAAACCAGTATGTCAAATTGCCGTATGGCACCTCCTGAAACCCGATTGTCGTGTCCAGCTGCCCAATCTCAATCTGCACCATATCAGCAATCCTGAGGTCTTGAAAATATCAATGTAGTCATGCAGTGATGCGTTGTGTCCATGTCCTGTCTTTGGGCAGCACAGGAGCGATGATACTGCTACTTTGATTTATTGGGCTTTCTTGTCCGGTCTGTGCTCTACCTGTTTATAGCCGTAGCAGGCCCTGTTCATGGGCGGTGGGAGGCAAGCTGGGCAGCCCTGCCAGCACTGGAACCTCTCTGAACAGCCCGCTGGTGAGTTCTTGGTGCATTGCAGCGGGCATGCCCCGTTCGCCTGTTATAATAGCACCAGAAAATTGACCTAATGTTATACCGGTAGGCCCAATCCCAATATTGAGCATGGATGAGAGCCTATATCACATAAGTACAAGAGTTGCCTCGAGCTTGCTGATTGGCACTAACCTGGGGTATCACGCAGCCATTGTATGTGGAATTATGAGTCCAAGGGTTGCAAGTCTGGGTGTTCCACTGCAATGCAGCCGCTCCCAAGTCGATGCTGGCTGCTGGCTTGAACTGTACCCCTCCTGTGTTCTGTTGGTTTTGTATAGCTTGTCCGGCAGCAGAGGGAACAGCCTTCAGACTGTCCCCCTGACTTGAAGCCCCACCTGCGTTGCATCCATTTCTGTTGCTGTCATCAAGCCCGCCTCAAAGCATCCATTCTGAAAGAGTGACGGACCCTGGCAATTTGTGAAGCACGGGCAGACCTGCTTGGGGAAGCTGTAAATTTTGCGTTCCTAGGCTGCTATATGGCTGGGTGGAAAAAAGAGAATTTGTCTGGAGTACTCTTCTAATCGGTGCTCGCCAGTCAAATGCTGCCCCAGGAGTGCTGAAAAGGTATAGTAGAAGTGCCAAAGTCAAGACGCTGGTTGCTGAGCGCATCGTACGCTCTCCAGTAATATTTCAATGGTGCAGTTCCTTTATGCCGGGATGTTCATTGATTCTATCTACCTTGGGTTCTACAAGAACTTGATTGATAGTTTGCAATAAGTTGCTGACTCCTTGAAATTCGTACAGGTCATGCCGCTTGTCTGATTTCTTGTATCAGACTCCTTACTAAGCTGGCATCGACTATTATCAATTAGTGATGTACGCAAGAGCACCTAGTGAAATGCACCCGAAAGTGGCAATTCTTGCACTCTTGTACAAGACCATGGAAAGTCCTGTGTCTGACCTAGCAAGTTTAGTCAGAGAGCAATGTCTTGATATCAGTCATCGTTCTTTTCGTTGCGACTGGACTTTCGTCGTCACATCAACGTCAATGTGTGATGGTTGATCGATTTAACGTGGTAAATTATATCAAGAACTGGGGCTTCCGGACCACCGTCTTCAGCTGCTTCGGGCTCCCTTCAAATTCCCAGCACTGCCAAGTTTGGCGAGACTGTCATCGGTGACGTGTCGTCATCCATCCAGAGCCGCACCTTTGGAAGAGAGAACAGAAACAATTAAGGGACTCCAGGACGTGAAAGAGACAGTCTGCAAGATGTCATTCAACATGTCAGCTCTCCGAGCCTCCGTGGGCACGATTCCTGTACGGCAAACCGTTAGAACACCCCAGAGATCTGCTGCTGTTTCCATGCCTTCGTTTTCTGGGCTAGGGGTTTCTGGAAGGCTTCAATGCGGATCAGAAGGTGATGATTGCTTTCAAGAAGCAATTTTTGAAAAGTGCATCCTGGCAAAGAGGCACTCTTATCTTGAGGGTTTTATAAACCAGGTCCTACTTCTTCCCCAGTTTGGCATTGGTCAACTTCGGGTGCAGTCTTTCTACTAGGTATACCGTGAAGTGGTTTTCTGCCACGTGCAAATCCGCCATTATGGCGTATGATGAAGAACATACAGGCATTCTCCAAGCAATACCAGGCTCTTGTCTTTGTGCAGAAGATGTGTATGTGCATATCGTTTGCATAGGTGCTGACAAAGGAAATTGCACCTGAAGGCTTGGAGTTGAATTTGCGCATGTGAACTGCAGGCTGCACAAGGAACAACATCGTGGCTTTTCCTCAAAATGGTGCCAAGGTATTTGCGATGCGGCACAGAAAGCGGATCGACAGGTTGGGCAGGGCAGCAGACCAGAGAAAGGCGCTAGTGCGGGGACTTGTCACAGAAGTGCTCCGTCATGGCAGGATCACAACCACAAAGGTGCCCATGCCAAAGCCTGTTGCTGCAATGGGCCTGTGTACAGCTCACCAATGGTCCTAGAATGGCTTCGTGGTTGCATGTCAGGGCAATTATGGGGTTTTGCAACAGTGAGGTTAAGCTGGGACCTAAGCATTGGATGCCTGTGCAGACGAGGGCAAAGGCAATTAGGAAGTATGTGGACAAGATGATCCAGCTGGCAAAGGATGGCTCCCTGCATGCTCGGAGACAGGTGCGCCCTTTTTCTCTCATGTTTCAGCCCTTATTGTCCACGAGGCGGCTCTCCACCTGTGGCGCTGTCTTTGCATCCAGATGCGCAATGCCTAAACCTGCAATATCTCCCAAGTTGGAGCTTCAGATTCAATACCCACAGAACCTTGGATCCATTGCCTTCATCTGTCCATATTTTATTGTGCAGTCTTCTGAACGTGCTGCCCTGTGGCTGTGCAGGCTCTGTCGTTCATATATGACCAGTCCATTGTGAAGTCGCTGTTCGATGAGGCGCCAGCTCGGTATCAGGACCGAAACGGAGGCTACTGCAGGGTCATTACAGAGCCTCAGAGGCGGCGCGGTGACTCCACTGAGATGGCAGCAATTGAGCTGGTCTGAGCCCTGATTGCAGGAGACAGATATGTACTGCAGCGGGCAGATGCATACCACAAGCCTGGTACAATGGCAGTCAGCAGATCTTTGGCCTCTCACAGCATTAGCGCAATGATAGAATGCTTGGACTGGTGGAATTTACCGCATCCACAGTTGCAAGTGGCAGTCTACTGTATGCAGACTATGTATGAGCGACTATCAGCATACAAAGTTGTGTTGCACCAGTGCGGCACCTACTGCCTGAAAACACTGAAGGCTTTGCAAGGTGGGTCTTTACACCAGACAGGCTCAGTCATTGCAAGGGTTTGTGTTGGGCCTCCATATCAATGGCTCTCCATGTTGTTGAGGGATTTGTGGAAATCTGGAGCAATGTAGTAACTTGTAAGTTTACATTTGAAGCTGATGAGTTGCAAGGACTTGGTTGTGGACGGTGGCTGGGGGCGCAATCGAGATGCACCTCCTAACCTCCACTGGCAGTGTATATACTAATATACTAATATATTAGCAATGCAAATTTTGCATGCATGCCTCCCAGTTCATAGCCCTAGTCTAGAGACTGCCAGTCTCGAAGTCCACTCCTCTGCACTGCTTGAGTCGCATGCACCTGTGCACATGCATCGTGCTTGCAACTGGTGCTCCACTCGGTGGCTTCAGCAATGCCATTATTGAATGCTCAGCTGTGCAAGCGCACTTGCAAAAAACTTGATCATAGTCATTATAAGTATGACGAAAGAGCTCAGGACAACTTGCTCTGCAAGTTTTCAAAATGCACTATTGTAGACATGCATGATGGGACGCAAACAGCCTTGTAAGGCCCTTGATAGCTAGCGTTTGCAATTGGCCAAGTATCTTGCGTTAGTGTTCGGGCCGTTCTTGCAAATGGGCCTGCCCAATTGGGCAGGGCGTCGCACCCAGTGACTGTCTTCGTAGAGGACTCGCCCGAGAAGAGCTCCCTAATCAAATGTGCATTTCAGCATTGTTCGATGTCATAAGTCAAGTCTTCATTTTCTGTTGATGTCATCTAAAACCTTACCACCTCCAGGCTCGAGGATGCCTTCATCGGCCCTGTACTTGAATGCTGCGGGTCCTTATACCATTTCACCTCACGCAGTCGGCCAACATAATCACAGTTCTCACTGCAAATTCGTCACAATGCAGCAGTTGTCAAGGGTATGCCGCATATCGAGCTTGGTACCAACCCCGCTCAAGACCGTTGATGCCCGTTGTTTTGCTAAGATTCTGAGACTGCAAGATTCACGGCACTTTCCATTACAGTCTTCGCATCTAGTCATATAGGACTAAATTTTCAGGAGTTGCACTTGTGCATCCCTGCCATCCGCAGATGCCAAAACCTTTGAACAGTGATGGCATCGAACAGAACCGTTGGTTTTGCAGGGAGCAAGTCCATGCAGATCTTCCTGTCAGACCAAACACACTGAAGGTGCAGAATTCTCTACCTTGACCGGCATCAAAGCTCTTGAGGGATCGTCAGCTGCTTCTGAGGGGCGCTGCACTCTGGTGTTTTCTCGTCCAGCAGACACAGGCAGCTTGCAGACTGATGAGCCTGCATGCCGGGCAGACTTGTCAGAACTTCCTGAAGATGAGCAGCATCTGCAGTGGCAGGTACTCAACACTTCTTGGGTCCGACATGAGCAAAGAAGCCCCACTTTCTCATCAGCGTTGTAGTCATTCTTTATTGCATTGCAGGCAGTCTTGGCTTCAGCAGCTATCTCACTGGCACCACTGAAGAATTTGAGGGTTCCTCAGCTGCAATGGAAACAACGAACAGAATATGTGAGGGGCCCTCGAAGGTGGCTTGGTCTCCGTGGTGGCAGGATGATCGAAGTGGTACACCCAGCGCCATGGTACACTCCTGAAGGTACCATTGTCAGATTTCTCCATCTTTCCCCTCTGAGAGATGTCTTGTCTAGCGTGCCATTGTTGTGCGGGAGCAGCCGGAAATAATTTCAAGCTGCATGTCATTCACAGGAGCTTGGAGAGGCGCTCAGACAGTGGCACCTCTCCATGTTTGGACATTCTTCCTTGGCATGCTCGTTTCAGCTCTGCTGCATCGCCTGGGCCACTGGTACAAGGTACATAGTTCCCCAACTTGAGTAATGAGATGATTCTTTTGGACTGGTGCCCATGAATAGAATCTGAAATGACGATACTTTCATGCCGTTCGTAGATTACAAGTGTTCATTGCACAAAGGAATCTGCAGGTTGTTTCGTGACATTTCTTGTGTATGCTTGGCAGGAGAGGAGGCGAGCGCATCAAGCAGCCAGGGCAGCGGCGTTGCAAACCGCGGAGGCTTCCAAGCGCAGCCTCTTTGAGCAGCGCAGCAGGTTTCAGAGGGCGCTTGGAGCTCTTGATGTTGATGAAACGAGCAGTGCGCTGGAGGAAGACAGCTTTGAGGAGGCAGATACATCAGTCAGCACTACCTATGATGGGTCCGTTCTTCAGCCCTGAGCTCAGATCTCACAGTCGCATCCTGTGTTGCTTGACTCTGTGGCCAGCAACATGCAGACCAACTCTCTTTCTGAGATCTGCTCTCAATTGAAATGAGTGATGCTTACTGTGACTCGGCTACACATCACCTATGTTGCCGGATGTGTCGCGGAAGGATGGCTGTCAGACATCCTGTCCAGTGCAGAGCTTCCCTTGAAATTTTGTAAACTTGCAGCCCAAATGTTGACCATGATGCCATATGCAGTGAGGAAGAGGAGGAGGTGGATCGGAGGTGGCAGGTCGACAAAGATGCCATGCGCGAGTGGGAAGTATTTATCAAGAATTCCAAGTCTGCCCAGGCAAGACCTGCATCCTGCTCTGTAGGATTGATACTGCATACATGAGCATTGACTCCTTTTGCACAAAGAAATGATACCTTGCTGCTGGCACTACAGGTGTTAGAAGAGCAATGGTGGGAGTTAGACACTGCAGTTGATGAAAGGCAGCCACCGTCAACAACTGTGCCGCTCATTAACTGGGATAAGTGATCATACTGTGCCAGCTGGATACTGGACTATGCTTCAGTTGCTCACAGATGTTGGAATGTTTCTGATGGCCCAATGATATTTGCCAGAGCTTTGATGATCCGAACGATGTTAGCTGATCAGCTCATGAGGCTATTATGTCCCTTTTCAGCTCAATTTTCAGCTTTAAAGGGTTGAAGTTCGTAGGGCTGCCTTACTCATGCACAGCAGGGTACAGTGCGCTTGCTAGGGAATTTAAATGGGCATGTCAATAGATCCTAAGTCAATGCTATGGACATTGCTTTCTATCTTGTCAAAGCCATCACATGTCCATGCATGGACACTGTCTGTTGCACTGTGTCTTCTCTGATCATGATGCATATGCGTCCATGCATGGCGACTTGCAGTGTAACCGCGCGCGGCGCACCAGCGAGCGCTACAGCTAGCTAGCGCCGATTGCCAGGCAATCGCATGAATGGCAGGCAGTGCCTGTCGCCCATGCACAAGTCAGAACAATCCTGCCGTGAGTTTGAAATCCCGTTGCGATTGGGAGAAAACACCAAGTCCACAATGGGCCATGGAATGACATGGATGGTGTCCCACGTGTACCACGTGGGTTTTGCTTTCATCGGAATGGTTCCGGCACACAACAACACTCAACTTTAGATGTTCACTTTAGCAGTCTTGACATCGTTGTGCTCGCGTCATGACCTTGGCTTCTGATCTTACAGTTTGTTGCACTTAGTTGGCCTGATGGCCAACAGCATCGGACTGACAAATCATACCTTTGACATTTTGGTGTATCGAAAATGACGCATACATGTATAGGTAAGTACATCGATGAATAATCTGAGCATGGGTGAAGCGCTGGACACGAATTTTCGTCGGCAATCAAAACAATCTGGCAGGGAGTTTGCAGGCCAAAAGCAGCAACTGGCATAATACACAAGGACCAACCGCAGCAGTACAAAAAAATTTCAACTTACCTTTACCCAAGCGTCTGCTTCTGGCTTATACTTTTGCACCCGTCTAACACTTACCTCCTGAGGGGCAGCAGAAAGTGTATCAGGCACAACTAACTGGGCCCGCCTGCACGTCATTGAAACCGAGCCACTGAGTATGGTGGAGGGATATAGCAGATCATCCCATGCTCAATACAGTACAGTACAACAGAATACTGGAAGGGGCTGGCGGCACTCTCTCTGTACAGCAGAGAACCGTACAATGGCTGCATTTTGGTTGCTTGGACTCATTAACAACTGTGGTAAGTCTTGCTGCGTTCTGAGATTGGCAGCCTATGCAGACAATAAAGACTGCTGACCTGCTTTTTGATTTGTTCTCAGCGTACGTGATCATGATAGCCGGAGCAAATGACATCAGTGATGGTTCTGTGGGGCTCGTCTACTTCTGTGCCATCTTTCCTACGCTCTTGGTCAAGCTGACCTGTCCATACTGGTGGGAATCGCCGCAAAATATACCACGCTTACATGCCAATCTGCCTCCAGCATTAAGCACTTGAAAGACAGTGTTCTTTGGTGCTGATCAGGTTCCACTACACGTCATACAATGTGCGCATGTGGCTGATAGCCATCCTCATGGGCTGCGCATACACCACTGTAGCATTCAGCAGCAGGCGGGCACTGCAATTACTTGGAGTGGTTTTCAGTGCTCTGCAAGGCGGGCTGGGAGAGGCGTCCTGTCTTGCAATGTGCACCTTTTTTGACAGCCGGGCTGCCATCACTTTCTGGTCGAGCGGCACCGGGTTTGCTGGTACGCTCCTTTCGAAGACCTTTGGAGTATGAAGCCTTGGATTGATGTATGTCGGCCCTGTCAAAATCCTATAGTCAGAGGAGAGAGTTCCTTGGGCGCAGCCGTAGGATGTGGATCTGAGATGCTTCTGAATTTCCATGAACAGGAGTGGCAGGATACACATGGGTTGGCCTTCTACATATTCTCTTAGGTTTCACATTCAGAACAACGCTTCTGATTGCCAATGCCACCGCGGTAGGGTGGCTTTTAGTATACTTCATGCTTTTGCAACCACAGGTGCACCCTCTTCTCTGATAATGGATCCTTTCAATGGGTCAGGCATGCATAGAGCGGATGCTGAGTCTGATCAGTGCCTCCACGATCCATGATGAGGTGACCCTGTCAGCAGGAAACCCCCCACACATCAGAGATTTGTTGCTGCAGACTTGCGCAAAGAGGAGAATAGAGGGGGTGGTGAGCTTGGAGGCTAGGAGCAGCTCTGAGCAGTTGCAGGCGCTAGAGCAGAATGCGCTCAGCAGTGAGATCCCCCAGCATGATGACTCCAGCTGTCTAACGGAGCGGAGACCTGCAGAAAGTCTGCTGCTGCTGCCAAGCCGCAGCCTCGACTCGGGGCCTGCCTCACCCTCAAAGCACAGCCAGGGTGCGATCCTGCCACCCAAAAGCAATTTGCACCCAAAACTGCCAAGTTTAAGTGATCCCACTTTGAGGCATGCCACGAAGGAAGGGATTAACGTGCCTTGATCCCATGCAGGAGTTTTGGCGCCACAGGCAACCACTCAAAGAATGGACTGGAGGGAGCGCTACCATAGGACAGTTGACTTGTGGCCATACATGGTTCCCCTCACGCTGGTATACTTTGCAGAGTACGCAATGCAGGTGTGCAATTGGTTTTCATGCCATTGCTTTGTTCCTGCATGGCGTTTTCTTTCTGTTTAGGGTAGATTGACATCCTTCATGTGTGGGCCAGAGTGGAACATGGACCGCCATTGGGTTTCCAACCGACAATGCAACTGCAAGGCATCAGTTCTACGAGGTCTCAAACTGGTGCTATCAGATCGGTGTCTTTGTCTCACGGTCTTCAGGGCTGCTGTATCAGGTGAGGACCTGACAAACACCAGACTGAACGGACACCTGGCCTGCTAAAATTGCACTCGTTCCTGTTCGCTGCAATGCTCTTGTCACGTTATGGGTTTGAAGGCAGTTGGGCGTGTTTCAGGCTGACAGGACTGTTCTTTGGATCATGCCCGGCCTGCAGCTGGGCCTTCTCTTCTTCTTTCTGGCTGTGGCTGTCTTGCATTTCTGGTACAACTGGTGGCTGCTGGTGCCATGCTTGATCACAGGTAGTCTGCTGATCAGCAGTTTGTTCTGTGGAGGAGTGCACATCCTTGCTATGATCGCTGCCTGGTCCCCCGCAATATTTATTTGGCGTGAAGCAACACAGTGACGCAGTGATGAGTGCTGACAGGTTTGCTGGGGGGCGCTGTTTATGTGAACGCCTTCACGCTCCTCTCCAGAGAGGTGCAGCCGTGCCTCCAGGAGTTTTCACTTGCGGCTGCCTCTCTAGCGGACAGCGTTGGCATTGCACTGGCTGACATCTGCGGAGTCCTGATCCAGGTATGCTGTCACACACGGGAACCTGTCCAGGCAAGGATGCACACTATTCTGTGAGATTGTGCTGATTTTAGGCTCGACCACTTCCACTTGAAATATGTGAGAAGGGGTTTTTGGCATGCAGGGTTGCCTTTTCAAGGCCAATGGGCTTTCTGGTGCTGATTTTCCCTGCTAGCATTGAGCCTGGAATGGCAACTTCATGTCCTCATAATTTTCCGTTCCTGCAAATATAGTTTGCTGTACCTAAAGTGGCTCAGCACTGAAGTATCATGATATTGCTGAAGTGTATTGCGAGACTAGACATGTGTGTCTTTGGATGTCAATGGTGCGTTGTGTAGGTACTGGCACTCACTGTGCAGTGTTGAAGGTGCTACAGTTTCAAAATGAAGCTGTGACTGGCTCGCATGGCCCAGGGAGCATTGCGTGAAAATGAGGCCGAACTCTCAGAGGTTCAAAAAGATCAGCTTGAGTGTTGAAGCTGGCATGCGTTGGCAAGCATGCCAGTGTCAACTTCTGAGCATGTCTGCCTCTGAAAAACTCACAACCTGGCGAACATGCCCCCAATGGGCGGACCGCTAGGAAGCAGCCCAAGAATAGAAACTGGGGCAGGACACCTTTCTTTGATATCTGATGGGCGATACTTTGCGCAATGCGCAGACAGTCACTGTGTTGGTGGTGCCAATGATGAGGTGCAGCTGCTGCGCGGGTATTTCGGCGCCGGCCGGCTAGTGCAGCGGCTAGTGCTGTGGCCTGGCACGTGCACAGCTGCAGCAAATAAGAGTGCCTCCTAAAATTTGAGTGTGATTGTAGTAACCTTCACTTTCTAGCGGTGCCATGATATCAGAGGCCATCTGCAAGAACTTCTTGGCAAGAAGTATACTAGTGTACTGGTATCCGGTCCTGCCAGCTGGCGTTTTCTGCAGTACTGGCATTTTGAAAATGCCATTTTCCAGTTCCACGCATATGCGCTCGTGCCTTAGACTGATGTTTCTTGCTGAAACAGAGATTCTGGGACAGGCATGTGGTGCTTTTTGTCATGTGCCAAATCGCAGCCTGCCTCTTCCGGATGGCCCTTGGCAGGAGAAAAGCTTCATTCGTGTTCTGCAACTATTGGTGGTAGTCATCCTCGGCACATGGCTCGCACGGGCCGTTCAACGGGAGGCCATTCTTAATCGAGACCGATCGCATCGAAAGCATGCGGAAGACGTAGTAAACATCTGAAGTCTCTGATCCTCAACTTGTATCGAAACAAAGAGGTCCGTGCTTGGATGACATATTCGGGGGTCCGGTATTACTCTTCTTGAGAGGCTAGATACTTGTGTTCTTTGCATAATGAAGATCGAGGGACCTGGCTACGAGAAAGATCGACAAGTTGCACTTTACACCTAGTAGAGCAGCTTGCACAGAAGAGGACGCATAATTATCGCACTATGAAAAGCCAGATCTTTAGAGGCTCGGCTGCGGGACCGAGTGGCAGATCACTGTGCCAAGATTCACCATGCATCTTATACAGCCGTCCATTCAGAAAGAGAGTACCGGCGAAGAGGTTAGAGCGCCAGCTGGGTCAACAGGTTGTCGCTGCAGCCACTGCACGACCTCTGCCTATGGCACCAGGACTTGATATACTTGCAGGGTGAGTCTGCTGCAGCACTTGCTACAGTAAAGACGTGTAATAGTTGTTGTCCGCCTATGCGGTATTTTAATGCAGTTCTGATCCTGTCACCTCAGGCTTACCAGTTGTTGTACTGACAAAATTTTGCCTTCATAGGGACTCAGCACAGGCATACAAGGAACTGGAGATGCAGCGAGGCTACTGTGTTGTCAGCACAAGATACAGCCCTGCTCTCATCAGGGACCGTGCTCTCAGCAGCCCAGGCGCTTTCTTACAGGTAATTACTCTCTCATAGTACCTTATGTGGCTTGCAGAGGATCATTTTGGGACATGTAGCCCTAAAAAGTGTCCAATGTCTGAACAAGGGGTTCTGCAGGTTATTGGGCGGGCAGTGGAGATGTTTGCCAGGCTTGGGTTCTTTTTTGGCAGCCTGGCATTTGATAGGGCCTCAGGGTACTCAGAGGATAGAGCTCGGATTAGATATAGAGCAGCACAGCTTAGGTGAGGCATCCCACTCCTCCTGACTGATTCCTATGACGTTTGTGCACTGATGCAATCTTGCCTGTGATGGATAAGCAAGCATGATTTGATTTTTCTCCTCGGGGGTGGGGGCAGGGAGACACTCACTGCACTGGGCCCCTCTTTCATCAAGGCCGGCCAGGTGCTGGCGAGCCGGCCAGACATAGTGCGCGCAGATTACATGGAGGAACTTTGTGTGCTGCAGGATGATGTCCCATCTTTCCCAGATGATGTGGTGCGAGGCAATAAAAGTTTTAATCTCCTATCAATCATCCCACTTGTGTTGCTTTCCATGATGCTTGCTTCCGTGGTGCGTGTGCGTACACACTGTGACGATGGGCGCTGTCGCTCTGTCAGGCCTTCCAGATCATGGAGGAGGAACTGGGGCGGCCCATCGCTCAGGTGTTCAGCTCAATCTCAGAGCACCCCATTGCAGCAGCCTCCCTGGGACAGGTAATCTAGCCTTTCCGCCCGACTCAACATATTCACTTACACAGTCATTTGCCCTCCATCATGCATCCTCCCATTGGTAAGACAGTGTCTCACACATGTCTGTGTGCTGTCCGGCAAACTTTTCATTGCTTCACGGACCTTGGTTCTGCGCTGTCAGGTTTACAAGGCAGTTTTGAGGGACACTGGGGAGGAGGTGGCCATCAAAGTGCAGCGTCCCGGTGTGGAGCCGGTCATCCTGCGAGACCTGCTCATCTTCCGCTCCATGGCGCGCTTCATCAACCCCATCTCAAAGGTGTGTGAACCCTTTGAACCTCATTCAAACCCTAAACCCAAGACATAGGCCTCGCATATAGATACGTATCTGGCCAAGTGGGGTGCCATCACGTTGCCGAGATGCTTTCTTGCATGGCATGGCATGACCAGTCCTGTTGCTGAAGCCCAAGAGGCATAATGCAAGCCCATCGAATGCATCTGCATAAAGAAATGCTCGGACTTGGCCCCTTGTAGGCATGAGATAAGACCGTGGTCATGCTGCAGGCTCGGCTGGGGTGCAACTCAGAGTTGATCCTGGATGAGTTTGGCGAGAAGCTTCTGGAGGAGCTGGACTACCAGCAGGAGGCGCGCAACATTGAGGTGCGGCCCAGCACCGCAAATCTCGTCACAGTGGAGAAGTGACTGTGGCTCACAAAACTCCAGCCAGCCGCTAGCATGCTGTCTGTTCTATCGCACCATGCAGTGTGGAGTGTGCAGTTTAATGCATCTTGCTAGCTGTGGCAGCAGCTGCACTGCGCTGGCTGCTGCAGTCCTGAACCCAAGACATTTCCTTGATGGCGCCCCAGGCAGCATCAGGCGTCCACCCTTTACTTTATGTCCAATATCTCTGGACCCCTTCATCCTTAGGGATGGGGTATTGGTCATGAGGGTGCTAATGAGGGTCCAGCAACCTTTCAAGAAAAGATTACATTTTAATGTCACCATTGCAATGGCACTGAAGCTGCCCTTATGCATTATGCATTTATATTGCACCCTGGGACATAGAGTACACGTGCGACATCCTCAGGACTTTGGGCGGAACTATGCGGGGGACCCAAAGGTGAAGATTCCATGGGTGCGGCGGGACCTGAGTGGGGGGCGCATCCTGGTCATGGAGTGGATTGATGGCCTGCGCTGCACCAACCCGCGTGGCATCCAATCCTCCGGCATCGATGTCGACGAGTTCATCCGCTGCGGCGTCGTCTCCGGCCTGCGCCAGCTCCTGGAGGTGTGTGTGGTACTCACAGTCCTTCCCTGTATCAAGTCTGTCCTCCACCCCAACCATAGTGCGCATACTCGAGTGTTGGTGATCTTCAGTGGTCGCATTGGGTTGTGGCATTTGGCTTTGCATTTGCACATCTGGTGCAAAATGCTGGAAACAGGCTGAGACAGTGTCATGCGTGCTGCCAATTGCATCTAATAGCCATGAACGTATTGCCGGATCGTGCTTGATTATGGGACTGAGTGGGTTGTGGTTGTGTAGTTTGGGCTGTTCCACGGGGACCCTCACCCGGGGAACATCTTCGCACTGTCTGACGGCCGCATCGCGTACGTGGACTTTGGCAATGTAGCTGAGGTGTCGCAGCAAAACAAGCAGACCCTCATTGACGCCGTGGTGCACGCTGTCAACGAGGACTATGAGGAAATGGCCAAGGACTTCATCAAGCTGGTGCGCTCCCGCACACCTCCTCCAAAACGTGTCCACTGCATTTCCGGGCATGGCGTCACAAGCTTGAGGTTGAGATAGATGGTCAGAGAGTGCGAGTGCCCATATGAGCACTGAGAGCTGTTGCCCATGCAAGAGCCTCTGGGTGCTGCAATTCGCCCCAATTGGGACTGAGGTGATGCATGTGCATGGTATTGTCTAGGGTGGCACTACAGGGGCGCTTGTCGTGCTAGGGAGGTGTACATATGATGGGCACAGTAGAAGGCCGTAACTGGCGTTTACTAATGCCTGAACCCTAACCTTAAACACACGTTAATAATCACTTGCAGGGCTTCCTGGCGCCTGGCACAGACATCAGGCCCATCGTCCCTGCACTGGAGAAGATCTGGGCGGACAGCCTGGGCCGCGGCATCTCCGACTTCAACTTCCGCTCTGTGACCTCCAAGTTCAACGAGCTTGTGTACCAGTACCCCATCCGCATCCCCGAGCGCTACGCCCTTGTCATCAGGTCAGCCCACAATTTTCCAGGCAGTTGGGTGGAACTGCGGCTCTGCATGTGCTAGGTTCCTGATTCTCACACACATGGGCGGCGAGTGACATTTCTGTCTCAGCGAACTGGGTTGCTCAAGTTGAGTGTTGAAGGGCCCTCTACAAGGCAAGCGACATCTCTGCCTGAGCAGTGAGTTGCTTGTACTTGGGTGTTGAAGGGCCCTCTACATGTGCATGGGAGTATGCTGTATGGCGGTGCATGTGCCAGTAAGCATCTGGAGATGCTCTGGGTGGTATGTGCAGGTCGCTGCTGACGCAGGAGGGCATCTGCCTGCAGCTGCAGCCCAACTTCCACTTCCTGGAGGTGGCCTACCCCTACGTCGCCAAGCGCCTGCTCACCGACGAGGACCCTGCCCTCCGCGAGCGCCTCTTCCAGGTGCTCCCATCCGTCCCCCTGTTGGACAGTTGCCACTGCCTCGCTGCAGAATTCCCTCCCTGGCCTTTGTCCGGATGCCGTACGGCGCCTTGTGTTGGCAATACGGGGTAGTTAGATGACAGCCAGAAGGCAGTACCGCAGACCTGCAAATTCCCAACTTGTGATGTAGCAGCACTGCAGGATGCTCAGCCGCCAAAGTATTATGATCTTGACCAGGTTGTGAGGCCGCTGCTGTGATCCTTGTTTTTCAGCTTATTCCAAGCTCAGGGTTCAATGCATGCATGCATGCATGAGGCTGCTCGTGTTTTGGCACATGGTAGGGTGCTTGAAAGCAAATATCAACGTGGGAGGAGCGCCACTGGAAACTCGTACCCTCCTTGCAATAGTTTTATGTCGGGACCTCTTGCATGATAGGGGCGCGCATGTGGAGGACTGCAAAATGAGTTTCACTTACGGTTGTAGAGTTTGGGGGTTAATCCAGGTTTTTGGGTCGGGTAAAGGGGCCTTGATAGGAATTGTTCCCGTTCTGAATGCAATGGTGGATTTGGGTTTTTTCAAACTCCCCTAATCGAGGAGTAAAGAGCAAAGTGTTTGAAAAATGATCCCTGCCGGGCGCAGGTGCTGTTCGCGGGGGGCAAGTTCCAGTGGAAGCGGCTGGAGAATCTGATCCGGCTGGCGCGCGAGGGCTCCGGCGGCCTTGACCTCAGCGACACCGTGGCCAGCGGCGCTCGTGTTGTGCTGCTGGACGAGCGCCTTCGCTCCCAGCTGCTGCTTGCGCTCACCGAGGACAACCGCCTCCATGTTGATGTGCGCCGCCCCTCCTTCTGAATAATTTCCTCCCCAGAGGTCCCCCTTTGTACTCCCTGTAGAAGCTTAGATAGAGCAGTCTCCTGGAGAACAGTCTGGTTGCTTCCTGTGCCGCAATCATGTGCTGGTTTTATGAACTGTTACTTGGCCAGACATAGCGCAGCTGTGGTTGCCGCTGATGCTTTTAGACTTGCAGAATTAGAGACTGGTATTGATACTGGTATGGACCAATGCATACTCTCTGCATAGCATGCTCCTCCACAATTATCCTGGGGGTCTTTCTGATTGAGGAAACAAACCAGTGTCTCTTGCTTTGAGGTGCGCCATGCTTGAGAACGGCTTGTTGAGAGTGTGGTTTGTTGATGGTGTAGGAGGTCGCACGACTGGTACGCCTGATTCAGGGTGATGTGAACCCCCAGAAGCTGGTGTCTGACACCGTTGCCAGCCTACCATCGCTGTCGCGCCAACTCATGCTGCAGTGGTCCGACCGTGTGCTGGCCTCCTAAGTAACTATAGTTAATTATATATAACTATAGTACTAGTTCGTTACGAAGGCTGCCTGCAAGTCCAGTGAAAGAGTTCCTGGCAGGATTTTTAATGAACTCGTTATATTGAGCTCTGCATCCAGCCGGGACTTTTGCAGGTGAAAGTTTTGGTCGAGCTGGTCGGTGACATAGAGGCATGGATGACAGGAACCATTTGTGGCAGCAGACTGCAATAACGCATGATATTGACCAGCACTCGCCTTTGCCTGTATGACAATGAGTGCACTTCACTGGAGGGACTGCTTGTGACAATAAGGAATTCTCCAGTCATGTCTTGTGCTTTTGCTTTGTGATGGCATTTCAGACATTCTTGAGAGGTTATTCTTGTTGTTGTTGAGGACGTCACAGCTATCTTTTGTGCATTGTTGACAACAGATGACAGAGAATGATGGATTCATTAGGTAATCAAAGCAGCTTGCAATGAGAAAAATTACTGAGTTCGAACAGCTTGAACCATATCGATTGTCCACATTGCGCATGCATACTCTTAACAACCTTCTGGCCCCACGCTACCAAGCTCATATGCATTCCACCCGAGCCTGGTAGTAACGCGCAGAAAACTAGCACAATGTGGCATCTTGGGAGAAGCGTTAGTGAAGTGCGCGCCCACCACAATGCACATGTGACATGCGCTCTTCACCTCAAATATGATGCTACTTGCTATCAAGACCATGGCTTTATGTGCGCAAGACCTCCACAGTCAACCAACATGGGCAGATGTTTCAACGACTCACACGTTGTGCTCAGTACAGGACTGCTGTCATCCGTTCATGCAGCACATAACTGGGGCAGGCTCACTCCTCGTCGTCAACTTGGACCAACAGGGCGGCCTGCGGCGCCAGGCCCAGCTCAGACAAGGACTTGGCCAGAGACGGCCCGCTGAAGACCTGGCGAGGGAAGGAGGAAGCCAGGTGGAACTTGACAGCATCCAGCTCCTCCAGCGATCCCACCCAGTCCCAAACTTCCTGCAGACCACCAACAGTCCCCATTCAGCACCCTGCTCATCCCCTGACATCTGTCACAATGCAGCATTGTGCGAGAGCTTGCAAGAAATACTCCAACCGACAGACCCCACAGCCCGCTCCCACCGCGAAGTCAAACAATTTTGCCCCATCATGACTTGCCATCACCTCCTACGAGTTGTCAACAGGGTAGCTTCCCTTTGGCAGAGAGTTGGAAGACAGAGGCGCTCACTTGCAGGGCAGCAGACGACATGAATCGGTGCAGGTGGTTGGATCCATCGGGCAGCCGCACGCGCAGTGCGGTCGTCCCGGGGTTCCCCACAACGGGCTCGGGCTTCAGTGCGGCCCGGTTTGCTGCCCGCCGCGCGGCCAGCAGCGCCACCCTGTCGGCCGCCCTTTGCGCCTCTGCATCCGCCTGTGCCCTGCTCCAATAACACACGTCTATCGTGTTCCTTATTTTTCTGTGAAACAATCTCATGGTGCGGCAACCAAATGGCCGAGGCCACTAATGATGCCAAGGCCCCCATGGCCAATCAATGCCCCCTGTGAGACTGATTGCAGGTCTGGAATATTTGTCCCACAGACAGCTGGCAATGATCAACTGCACAAGAAATCTCTCGGCACAAGGCCTGGCATCCACAACAAAATTGCAGTCGGATGTGATACGTCAACTGGTGGCCACTGACACTTATCTATCCCACCCTTCATCCAAGGGTGGATCACGGGGGCGCACTTGGCTTTGGCGGCGGCCTCGGCTGCGGCGCGCTCTGCGGCGGCCGCCTGCTCCAGTTTGGCCGCGCGCTGGCGTTCCCTCTCCTGGTCCTCCGCCAGCGACTGCTGGTACGCCAGGTCCTGCTCCTCCCTCAGCCGTCGGTTAAAATCCTGCCAGGCCGCACCCCTCCTTCAATCAATCTGGCAAAAGTTGGCACTACATGCCACCATAAGCAGCAAGCACAGACGGCCTATATGCCATGCAATTCTGCTGGGGTTGCAGCTGTTTCCTGGGTTACCACGGCTACTCAACGGATGGAGTGGCCGAAACATCCCAACATGACATATCATAGATTGGCAATGACTTGGGCAGGCGTACAGGGTCCCAGTCCCCAAGACTACGCAGAGAGGACTGATGTCCAGGCACGCACCCGTTCGTTGGCGTCGGCCTGCTCGACTGCGAGGTGGCCACCGTGGTCGCTGACGGCCTGCTGCAGCACGCCCAGCAGCCGCGCCGCGCCCGCGCAGCCCTCCACCGCCGCAATCAGCTGCGTGCGTGGCCCCGAAAACGCCAGCAGCGCGGAGTATGGGTACCCCGTCACCCGCAGGCTGTGCCCACACCAATCCCACTCATTATACACTTGTTGTCTCACTCTAATACATGAACATGTCAGTGGAATTCCTGCACGTGTGAAACTGTCAGTGGGCCTCCTTCAACGTGTTGCATGGTTTGCATTATGCGCTGGCAGTCCCTCGCAGGTGCTCACCTGTTGCTGAGTCGGTATGCATCGGGGTAGCTGATGTCTCCGCCCCAGCAGTCAAAGGTGCTGTTCACATAGTCCACCAGCTCCGCATTGCACAGCGTCTCACGGCAGAATTTATCCGTGTCCTGCATGGGACACAGGCTCACCACCAACACAGTCTCAAACAAGGGGACACACCCAGTTCACCAGATGTGTTTAGTATGGCATATTATGCACACCTGCTGTGTCATGGAGTCTTATAGCAGAAAATACCTGATGATGTGGGGCATGCAGGTAGACGAAGAGGAACTTGAAGTGCGAATGCGCCTGCGCGGTGGCTGCCTGCCAGCCGCAGTCTTGCCACTGCGGATGCAGTTCGCCATAACGAGCTGTGAAGGTGCGCTGGAAAGTCTCAGCTGCCGCCTGAGGCTCCACATCATGCGCACCCCTCATGATGGACTGCAGGGCCCCTGCAACAAAACCATAATTTCTGAGATTACGGTTGACGTCGGCCTGCTTCTCGTAGAGCTACGTCTCATCTGGAAGATTGCAGCAGAAGCGCAGTAAGCGCCTTCAATTGCTTGTGTTTTATTGTGTGTTTCATGATGTGAGAACAATGATGGACATCTTAGTAGCGAGCTGAACTTTGCTAGGGTTCCAAGGTTGGTTGAGCACCTCGGATGCTGGACATGACAGAGGCCGGCAGTATCCTGTTGCCAAGGAATGCAATGGCTGCTGCCCCCAGGCCAATGACACCAAAGAGCATGCCAAAGCCAGAGGACAGCGCAGCCCTGGGCAGTGACATGATGGTGCCTAGCATTCCCCTGCGCTGGACCTCCCGTTGCTGGTGCTGCTGCTGCTGCTGCTGTGATGTTTGTGCTGGCTGATGCTGCTGTGTCCACTGCTGTGAGGCTCCCGGGTAGGCTGGCGCTGCCCTCTGGCGCTCAGGAGCTTGATCTGCAAACGACCACCCCCGATGAAGCCAAGGTGAACCAGTATGGTGGAGATGAGCAGCAGGTGTTGGCTTGAAAAATGTTGGATATTGACTTCAGCTGACTAAAAACACAATCGGATTTGCTTTTTGTCTTTGCTGTCATGATAGTGCCAAGGGACGTAATGACCCAGAATACTTTTGGGTCAAGCACAATAGACATCAAGAGCACCTCCACAAGAGTGGCATTTACAGAGAAACACAACAGGAAATCTTGCTACATGATGCGATGTATTTGTCATTGCCAACAAACGGGTCCACAAGACAAATCTCAGTTCTGGAATGACTCGTGGCAAGGTTGATGGGAGGTGCAAGGCTAATTGCTGAAACAACGTCTAACGAGTACAACGAGATGATGAGAAGACCGCCTACCATAGAACATCTCAATAGCCCGATCAAAGTTCCCATTCGTGGCTTCCAAGAAAAACGCTGCTTGTTGTTCTGGGACATTCGTAAGAGACACGAAGCGCCCGATGTCCGAACTGCTTGGACCGTCAAGCCCATTTGAAGATTGTCCCTCCATTTTTACAATAAAGTTGTAGTCTTCACTGATTATCCCATTTCTCCTTGAACAAAATTGACGCTGGAAGGAATACCGTAAGGGTTTAGGGGCAAGGACACTTGGCAAAACCCTAACATGAGCAGGATGTGCAGCGTTCGACCTCTTCAATACCGAAGTTACTTCGGCGAAGTAACTAAAAGTTCAAATAGCTGCTGTACTCATGACGCATATGCAGTCTATTCTGATGCTTTGGCCATAAAGTAGAAGCTGGCTGTACACCTGAACTGTCTTCTGAGGTAATGGGAGCGCCCGGATTGGTGTGACAGAACTCAAAAAAACTTTCACTATCGTGATAAACCAGACTAGTTGTTCAATTAGTCGGTGCAAGTCCCTCGGACCGCGTGATTTACAGGCTTCCTGCTCTGCTTCTTGTCAAACATCTTGTGCTGTGGGAACAGAACAGAGATCCAAGGTTAAACGCAATGCATAGTCAAGCTGTTGAGCCCAGAAGGGTTTTCCCTTTGAAAGAGGCTCCCAGCAAATGTCTGAGTCAAAAGAAGAAAGGGCGTGGACCAGTTAGGTGGTCTAGTCCACGCAGGACGAGATATTGGCGCAGTAGTGCACCTTCTTTTAGATGCAGGGCTAGCAGCTCGTGCAAGTCTAAGCAAGTATCGGGCGCAAAAGGCCAAGAGAACCATGCAGTGCTCTTTGGGAGGATCGTGACAGCCAGCATCGCTGCTGTTTGTCTCTGCATAACAAAGCCTGCGCTTGCAGACCTCAGGGGCCAGGAGTTCCCAGTCAGGCATGGCCCCTCAACTTTACCCATGCAGATGCGATGACGCAAGGTAGCAATGAGGAGGTCATCAGGCTGTGTAGCATTCCCTGCAGGGATTCCGGAGCAACGAGCACCGTCACAGTCGACAGGGCTTGGTTAGAGAGCCTGCTGCTGGATGAAGTGGGATCCAGGTGGGAAGTGAACTCACACTGCATTCTGTGGCTCATGAAACCAGCAAAAGTCACACATCAACGTTTCCTAACATCGCGACATCCATGGCAGGATTAAGGGGCTGTCTGACAAGGAGCTAATGGCCATGTTGGAGCAGCTGGTGCGCAGCAAGCAGCCTGGCACCAGCACACGCTCTGCCAGTCGCGAGACTTCCCAAGGAGTGTCCAGTCCCTTGCAGGGGATGGGGTTAGCCTGGCCATGGGCCCAGCGATCAGCCCCAGAACTGCAGTCTGGCCTGAGCAGCACCGGAGATGCAGTGCTGGACAGAATAGCCAGCTCGCTGCCAGGCTGGCTGAGAGGTCCTGACAGTGCAGCACCTGAAGACAATGCAGCCAGTCAGCAGCCGTCCGAAACCCGCTCTGCTCCAGCACCTGTCGACAACAGCCCCACTCGGAGGCGAGATGCTCAGACATCTTCTGCAGAGGATATACCCCTGGACCCCCCGGAAGGGGTGTTGAGGGGCAATGTGCAGCAGCAGAAAGAACAGCCAATGCCAGTATCTCAGATGCGCTCAGACGAGGCAGTTCCTCCCAGGACGTCCTCAACTGTGCGAGGTTCCTCAGCAGCCCCTGGGGAGGAGCCAATGGCAGGGGACATCGACAAGCTTGCAGCCCGGGATGGTGGTGCAGATGATGCTGCTGGTCAAGGGCCGAGGGAGGAGGCAGATCTGACCGGCAGCTTGCTGGAAGCTTCCGGGCTGCCCTTGCAGCTGCGTGAAGATGGCCTGCCCGAAGCCAGCACAGCTGCAGTCAATGGCCAAAACCTGAATGGTGCGCGATGTACACACACCTTTCACAGTGTTCTGCAACTCTTGGTATTTATTGCCAATGTCATGAGGTATGCGTGAGGTTGGACCTCTTTCATCTTTGACATTCTTTCTGGGTCTGCACAGGCAGTGCTTTTCTGGAGCGCGCACGGCAGGTGGCTGGAAGTGCTGCTGCGGCAGCTGCGGCTGCTATTGCCTCTGGCGTGCAGTCTTTGCCCACAGACAATCCCTTGCAAGGACCACAATTTAGCATGGATGGCGGCTTGCCACCTGTCATTGAGACGGCGTTGCAACTTGCACTTGTGGCCGGTAACGTATCCTAACCGCTCTTGTCAATATGAAAATTGTTGCAACCACCCTTTCGGTGTATTGTGCTGCAGAGCCATCCTTTGAGAGTGACATTTGAAGAACAACTGTTTGCTCATGTCAGGTGTTGGAGTGGGAATCTACACCATGCTGGGGCTCCTAGGACTGAGGGACATGGATGGCTCTGTTGCTGAGGATCCTGCTGCTGCAGACACACCTGGCTCGCCGAGACAGCAACCGGCATCACCTCAGCCTATTACCCAGGTAATTCTTTCGACCCGATCAGTGCGGAACAGGGAGTTTCTGCTGCAGGTATTGAACCCTAGCTGATTCCAGAATCGGGAACCAGCTCTGTCATTAGATGCTCTCCTGTGATGTACATGCAGGAGGGGCGAGGTCGGGCGCCATCTGCCTGGGATATCCTGAAGCTTGTGCCCAACACTCTGTTGGGCCTACCGGTCTCAATTTCCCGCCCGTCGGCAACTGCCGCCTCCATAATCCCCACGTTTCCCCACACCAGCAATGACCAAGGTGTACACCAATCCCTCCCTCTCTTCTCAGCACTGCACTGCACGCCTGCCAGATGTGGCACGCCTGCGGGATGGGTTATAGATTGCTCTTGCTCCGAGACGCAACCCTCTCAACTTTATATTTTGGTACACTTGTTTGGCGAGAGTGAGGTATTGACACATTTTGCCATTACCATGTGCAGGAGTCCCGGATCTGCCCCCTAGGGGCCCGCCACCAGCTTACTCCGGCTCCACTTTTCCCGACAGAGGGGGTGGGTTGGGCAGCGCACGTGCTCAACAGCAACCAGACAGCACCATTCTCTGGCGGCGCGAGGACACCCCTGACAGCGCCAGGCAGCCTGCACAGCAGCTCGCCGGCACCGCTGCTCCAGAGAACATCCTCTGGGTGAGGAGCGAGGCTGGGCAGACACAGAGAGCGGGCGCCAGGACGCGGATCGAGGTGCCCCGAGACAATGCATATCCTTGTTGTGTCAAAAGTTGGTGAAACAAAGCATGCCTGTCTGCAGTATGGTTCTTCACGACCTGAAGAGGGCGTTATTGATGGTCTCCAATTTTTCCTGTTGTCATGATACAGGATCCAGACAGCACTGTGCTGTGGCGGAGAGATGACAATTCAGCACCGGCCTCACTCACATTCCCGGGACGAAGTGGGAGCGAGGAGCGGGCTGGAGGGTCTGGCTTTGATGCGGGGAGACAGGGCCAGAGTGACTTGTTGCAGCCGTTCGGCAGTGAGGTGGACCCTTGGAGAGCCCCACAGCAGGCGCAGGTTGTTTCTCATGATGCCACAGCAGAGGACTGGATCAAGCTGCATGCGGCCTTGCAGCCGAGAGGGGAGGACCCCTGGCGAGACCCACCCAGTGGGCCAACCCAGATGGCCCAGCCTGGCAGCACTATTCCCGGCCAAAATGACCGAATGGCAGCTGCAGCCAGAGTGCATGAGAGGGGCGAGTACGACAGGAGGGATGGTGCAGTGTCAGGAGTCAGCCGAGCGCGCGGCCAAGACATGGGCAGAAGGGAAGAGAGAGTGAAAGTGAGGGTGAGAGACAAGAGTGTGTTGTACAACAATGTGGAGCGAGTGCCGCCTGCCAAGCAACAGGCTGCTTACATGCGAAAGTGAGGAGAGTGGATTTGCTAAAAGCACCCTAGGGATTGTATGTTTGCAGTTCATGAATTGTACGTGCCTTTGCCTGTGATTTTGAAGACTCTTACTCATAAAGGATCCCTTTGAAAATAATTGCAACTTGTCAAGCACAGATTTGCTTCACATGAGCCTCCTGAGCAACCTCATGAAGCATCACTATTGTACATTGCCACATATATGTGAAAAATCTAATATACAGGCACACCGGCTCGCTGTGAATATTTGACTCAGAATGGTCGAGGAAAGTTCGAGATTTGTTGAGAAAAAGGCTGCGTGGACTTGGTCACTGTGGAATACATAGCCGACTACATGCCACATCTCTTCCACCGTGCTTATTGCCCCACCAAATCCCTGTGCACCAGTTTGTGGAAATGGAACACCGGCTCCTCCACTGATGGCGCATACCTGCAGCACACAGGTCAGGTGATCAGGAGGACAAATTGATAATGGGGGGGGGGCCGCAAGAACGCTAGCGCTTCTATTATGAGCGTGATCACATGAGGGCAACACACTCATGCCTCTGGGCTAGACTTGAGGGCAGAAATTCAATGCACAGTGCATGTCAAACATTGGCCCTCGAAACCTCTCAGTGCTCTGCCAGTATGCCCATCATACAGAATGATATCAGCTGTTTGAAAATTATAGTGTTTCAAATGCCATTTGCAGCTTTGCATGCAGCTAAAGATGCGCTGCTCTCGCGGACATATCCTGGTTCCCAGGGTGGGCCATGGACTAATGCTGTCCATGCTCGATGCACAAAACACAAGAGGGAGAAGACAGTCTGTCTTGCAATCAAAATCAGCAATCAATGAAGAACATCAAAGTCAAAACAATCATGGAGGCGGCCTTTACCTGCCGACGTCATAAGCAGGAGAGGCGAGACCCTTCTGCACCAGGTCGCACATGTGCATGTCCTCTCTCTGCACGATGTCCTCTCCCTTCACTACTTGGTCAATCCATTCCTGGTCATTCACCTGCAGTCAATCAAAGCCACGTGAGCGGTAAGCAGACTCAGGCTACCTTAATGCCTGAAGCAGAGGGGTGAAAGATAACCATCATAAAGGGTTGGCACTGTCTGCCCTTCTGATAAAACATGGCTGGTTCATGGCTGAGGAGTGATGGTGATTTCTCTTCTGGCGTGGACCATCATCCCGTTCCACCCAAGCTGTCCAAGTGGCAAGGCAAACTGCTGTCTAGAACGCACCAAGAGATCTGGTTAGCAGAGCGCCGTACCTTGGACGTGTGCACATAGTAGTCCATCAGCACCTTTGTCTTCTTCTCCCCCAGCGGAAGCACCTGCACAGCAAACCGATTGCCTCTTGTTCTATCTGCATTGTTTCAGGGGAAAAAGCTGTTACCGCAAAGGCCCCTTGACCTAATCCTAAACCTGAACCCCAAACTCTACAACCCTAATTCAAGTGCATCCGAAGGTGAACCTTCGAGACAGCAGATCAGATGACAAGTCCTCGTGCATGCAGGAACAGATGCACAAGCCATAGCGCATGCGGATGAATGGCAAACTCTGATGCGGCATTATGGATGGGGTGACCAGGGGACACTGTAGATGGGCACATGTCCGGTCTCAGTGAGTACGAATATTTCAATGCATGCCTCTAGGACATGTCTGGGGGATAAATGCAGCCGCACCCGCATGGTGCCCATCCACAGGCTGTAGCGGTTGACCATGACATTTGGGTACACAAATGTGTAACGAGGCCCTTGACCATCACCTGCACACAAGCAAATCCTGCCGCTTTGGAAACAACATTTGTCACATCTGCAGTGGCTATAGAAGGACTAGGAGACTGGCTGAAAGCGAGCGACAAGACCAGGTTCATGACTTATCTACAGTTTCACTGCTGTACCTACGGCAGGCTCCCAGTCCATGCTGATTCCCCATTCAGCTGCCTCATCGGTTACAGACCCCAATGTGTCCATGATTGCACCCACAGCAGGCTCTATGGCACATGCCGATGCATGCTGTCTGCAGCTCCTGCTTGGTCACAGACAGACAGCATGGGTTGGGGAACAGCGCACCCTCAATGCGATTGGCGGTGATGGTGTCCCACTCACCACCCTCTCCTGGCCGCTCCTCAGGCGGCGCGAGTGGCGAGAACTGGAAGGAGTTGTGCTCGTAGCAGACGCTGTGATACTCATCCATGTCCAGCGCCTCGCACAGGCCAGGGTGTGCGAAGGGGCAGTGGTAGCATGTGTCCTGCCCCATCACAAGTTGTCTCGGTGGAAACCTCATGCTGCAGAATTTGACTCTTACACTCCGATTAGACATCTGCCCCTAGGAGCGATTGCAGTGGAGTTTCCTCTCCCCCTTGTCCAATGCTTGGCACTTGGAGGCACAGTGGTGACAGATGGCATGGACGGCTTGAGCAATGGGCTTTCATAGGAGGTGCATGGGTGAGGCTGATATGTGTGGGGAGGGAGATGAAAGGCATGCGCACCAGGTAGTTGTCGTTGAAGACCTTCCAGTTGCAGTCGAGGTCGTAGGGCACAGTGCGCACATGCACCAGGTCGGGCGCCTTCATGTCGCATGCCTCCATCTTGCGCCCACCCTCCCCCAACCACTCCGCCACACTCCCCTTTTCGCTGCAGCACGCATGGGTAACAATTGTTTCAGAGGGCATTGCCGTATGTGGACAAGTTGATGATGCAAGGGATCCCTCAGGCCACCGGGTTCTCCTGACGCACCCACGAGCCCCCGCCAAGTAGAAAATCTGTGGACAGACAGGCAAAAAGTGGCAAATGGGTCTGAACAGGTTGTGAAGAATCCTGGACTGTTGGCAGCCACAGCCATCAGCTGCCCTGCGACCTAGCGTTGCAGAAGCAGCGGTCCATACACAGCATTATGACCTAAACTTACTGCACCAAATCAAGTGAGATTGCATGAGCAGAGTGAGGAGGGTGAAGAACACAGTGCTTCATGAAGGTGCAGACACACCTGGTGGGGTCTGCCAGGATGAAGACAAACTGGCCCCATGTGTCCAGCCTGATGGGCACCAGGCCATAGTCCTGGGCCTTGAAGTTCTTGATGCCCTTCAGCTTGGTTGCACCCCTGAATCGCCCCTCATAGTCTGCCAACATAACCCACATCTTCATAACTCCAATTAACAAATGCATCGCCATCTGCATTTGCGCCATACCAGGATTGGAGCACTCAGCTCTTTGGGAGCTGACTCTTTTGAAATACAGCCATGGTAGCCTTGTTCAAGCTGAGTGTGCTCACCGTACTGCCAGCCGTGGTACATGCACTCAAACATCTTGACACAGCCGCTGCCCTCTGCCACTGGCGCAGCCTTGTGCCGGCAGATCTGCCATGCAACACATGAATTAAGGCCCCCACAATGCATTCCATGCTACTGATTGCGTCCCTATCAAGTGTACATGGCCACTGCATGGATGATGACTGTCCTTGTTTGCACCCTCACTCTGCACTGCAGCCCCTGCAAATGATCCAGAGTATCGGCAGTGGCTGTTGAGGCCATCAAGATGCAGGCATGACTCACATTGTGGAAGGCGCACAACTGGCCATCATCGCCCCGAACAACGACATAGTTGATGTCGGCAACGCTGCCTGTGAAGTAGTCCCCGGGATTGGGTGCCTGACTGGCGTGACCGATCATCTGCGCATTAACGCATCGGTCTCTGAGCTTCACATCCTTGTTACAAGCCAATAGGATAATCTGCTGCCCTCGACATGTCCTTGCACTGTAAGAGGTGTGCCGGTGAAGCACATACAGGCGTAGAACATCAGAACCGGACCATTCATATTGCTCAACGCATGCAGCCCTACCTGCCAGTTGTTATGGAAAATGGCCACCTTTTCCAGCTCTGCCACTTGTGGGCTCAGGTACCAGGACGATGGAGGTGTGCTTGCCTGCAAGTTATCATATTATGTGCATCGCTTTTCCAAAGTACTGTTGCGGTAAATATTTTCTGGTTAGCAGGGAAACCCTTCTCGGTCCTCAGAAAAGACAAAGCCTACCTCCTCAATAGGAGCATACGCCATGGTCCATGGCTCTGGTTCATAAGTCGAAAAGGGCGATTTGCTCAGATCAATCGTTGCGGGTGCCGAGCCATTGCTTGCCTGCACGCATAGAGTGGATGAGGTCAGAAAGTGGCTCGTCGTTGTCAAGGAGAGACACCCTACTGCGCAGCCTTTCATCCAAAATATTCTCGCTGAATCCCCTCTGTTCAGTTTCAGCCACGCTCTGGCTTGGGCCGGTCAGCGACAACATCGGAACATATCGCAAAAAGCGATGGCCTTTACGGACGTATCACGTGGGAAGTAGGTGTAGGCGGTAACATGCATATCAGAAAAATTGCATAAATCCCCGTGTACACACTCCAACGCACCTTTCTTGTGTCACCGAGGAGCGGCTCTGCGATGCATCTGATCGGACTTGGGAGCGCCCTAGGCGTAGGACGGCTGCTTGGCAACAGCGCGCAGTCCAGACGCGTGAAGGATACGATCACCATCTTGTCAAGCTTCAAACAGACTGTAAATGATAAGAAGGACAGTCTTTCCCGACGTCCAAGACGAGTTCGTAGACGGTTGAATTCGTAGACGGTCAAAACCTTGTTAAAACCCTCCACTCAAACCCTTCACGTGGGTTGCACTGTGGCGGAACAAACTCGCATCGTACTGGGGCTCTCGCAGGAGATGCCTGCATTACGGACACAGTATACCCGTTGATGACCTATGGGATGACTCGGTGAAGTCCAAGGGGCCGTGATGAGGGTCAGTGGCACTGTTGGAGCTCACTCGACTTGGCGACATGCCTTTCCTGGTGATGTGTTGCGTCTGAACGCACAATGCCGCACACATCGGAGTAAGGGATGCGTGCGGCGCCTCGTCGTACAAGAAATGGCCCTATCTGACCGATGTGGAATACAGTCGAAATCTGCAGCAGTCCAAGGCGAGAAGCCCTTTCGGGACAGGTCTGTACGTATACGACTGCTAACCAGACAGTACGATGTGTCTGACGTTTTGTGAACACTTCTTGAAGTGATGCCGTGCTATTTAAGCTGTGGCTGTTGTCAGGGTGCTTCGACCGCTTGTCGAGTGTTGCTTCGTAAAGGACGACAAAAGCATTTGGTGGTGCTTTGTTGATCATGCAGGCCGGGTAAACGTGCATCCGACGTCCTCTTGCTTGACAGGATCGGAAAGGAAACAGCCCACAAGTTCGTCAGCACGCAATCGGGACCTCAGTCATTTCCTGCTTGCTGGCAGTGGGAGTCTAACTTGGTCTGGCGCTCAGCATTCCTTTTCTTTTGCGGTGCGGTGATTATTTCCTTGCATGAGAGAATGTGCTGCACCGACCACAACTGTATAAGGACATTCAGCTGTGGTCCACAGCCTGTGGAGTGCTCAGTGTGTAGTTCTGTGTTGCAGGCTCCATTTTCTTCCTTTTCAGCTCTTCTGCCGGCCTGTTCACCTGCATTGCCAGCAACACCTTTTACAACCGGCTGCTGGTGGCCTACCCCTATGCGTTCGGATCAGTGCTGTATACGTGGGGCGCCTACTGCTCTGTCCTGTCATCTTCTGCTTGCTTGAGCAGCATTCAGAGCGGAGAGGTCCACACCTCATCTCAGATCAGCTTACATCAGCAGCCAGCTCAATGCTCCGGCATGACTAGTCCGGCATCATCTACAGTAAGAAGCACTGCAGTGCAACTGCCCAGTGGTGCTGGGTGGCTTCAGGAAGGAGCAAATGAGAAGACAGCGCTCAGGTTCAGCACTACCGCAGTGGAAATGGAGGTTTGCTGTGGCAGCGGGAGGAATACTGAGCCACTACTGCCAAGCAGTGCAAGCCAGCAGACTTCCACGAAGAGGCAAAAAGGAACAAAAGCAAAAAGGGCTTCCGGCTCAGCGATTGAAAGGCTGATGGAGGGGAGGAGGCTGCAGATGGGCCAGCTGTCTGACCATGACTGGGGAGTCATTGATTGGACAGGTGGGAAGTCCATCTCAACATGGATGGCATGGCCTCATGCTTCAATGTCCAGCGTCTGGCTTAAAAGCCTTGTAATAATTGCTTACTCTGCAATTTTGCCCTCACACCGGGGCTGAAAAGCATGAACATGTGTACCTTTTTATGCAGCCATGGTGGGCGTATGGGTTGGCACAATGCTGTACAATGTGTCTTGCATCACGCCAGCAGTCCTCTGCACGCTGCCGGCGCCTCTGCCGCCCAATGTGCAGGCCTTGATCTTGAAGTGGGCAGTTGCCGTCCCCAATGTGGTGGCGGGCTGCCTGTTTGTCAGTGGCAGTTTCACTTGCTGGGCAGCTGCCGCCAAAACCTGCAGCCTTCCCCTGCTGCTTCAAGGGCGCACCCTCTCTGGTGGTCACTTGGGCTTCCTGCTCTATTTGCTGGTGCGCTGCAGCTGCTTAATACTGAGGAAACTATCTGATCAGCCCCCCTCTTTGTAATGTCAATTTCTCAATGCTCTTGGTCGCAACCATGGTGGTTACTGGAGTACTGACCTGGGATTTGCTTGTTGGTGCAGGGTTCTGTGGGATTTCTCTCAGGATCTCTCTTGACGCAGCCCCTGCTCGTGTTTGCACCCACAATCCTCATTGATGAATGGTTCGGCTTGTTTGCTGGATATCTTCTTGGGTCCCTGTGCTTCCTGAGTGGTTCGTTCTTGACAGTTGCTGCACCACCTTCGTAGCAATGTTATGCACCATGGTGTGTTTGTGGAAAGGAAATTCTTCAACCTAAACATGATAGGCATCCTTGATTGTCCTCTTGATCTTGATCTTATGATAGGCAGGAACTGATAGGCTGTTTCTTGCAATATCATCAATGCAAGCCGTCATTTGCAAATTGCATGACCGGCATGTTTCTCCCAGGAGAGTCCACACGGGGTTTCCAGAGAGCACCAGAGTATTGTTAAATAGCCAAAGTTTTAACAATGGGGATCCAGCATGTGCACACCCTCTCTCCCCACCCTATCTCAGTAGCTACTACAGTAGGATTCCGAGAGTCTCCTGCATGTCTCCCGCTCACATTTAGGCCAGGGCAAATCTCCACACGCACTCTTACATATAATACACTGTAACACCTAACTCTACAAAATGTACACATGTCTGCAGCACGCTCCTCTACCTAGGATGGGAAAACATCCCCTAAGCAAGCAAATGCTTTGCATGCAGCTGATCATCAGCGTCCCATCATTCGTCCTTCTGATGGGACACCTCCTTGCGCTCATCTGTCCTGTCAGGGCTGGCTGGCGCGTGACGCATCAGGCGCTGGAAGTGCAAATTCTTCAGCAGCCTGTTAACCTCCTCATATAGCGACTCAAAATTTGACAGCGGGCCTTGCTCGTCCTTCGAGTCAGGGCGTAGCGTGGCGTTCCCTGCCGCAGCCTTCTCTGTCCTGCCAGGTGTGATGGGCTCCTCTACGCTGTCCAGGCTACCACGCGTCTCCTTCCCAGCTGACTCATCCCTGCCTGTTCAGGATAACAGGAGTGCAAATTTCAATGATTTTCTTTTGCCTGCCTTGTGTCCAGTGCTCAGGAGCAACTCGGGTCTTTGAACAAATGTGAGGCATCCAGAAAGTCGGGTCTCTAAAAGCTCACACCTGAGAATCTGATATGCCTCAGCCTGTCAGGCAGCTGGCTGATGTCAGATGCGAGGCTGGATGGACCTGGTCCCGCTGCTTCTGGGGTGTCTAGTACTTGGTGGGCACCTTTGTTTCCCTGTTCTCCCTCTGCAGAGGGTTCTGGTCTGATGGCCTGAAGGTCTATATCTTTTTGTCGCTCTTTGCTGCTTGTGCCTGCTTCGGTCGCACTCCCTTCCCGGTATGAATGCAGTGTGCTGACTTGCGTGTCACCAGAAGTGCCGCGTTCATATGCTGGCCATGAGCTCGCTGCTGGAGTGACTGCTGGACCAGAAGTGCTTGAATCCTCGCCGGCTGGGGCCTTGCCAATCTCGTCAGCAACACGCAAGCTGACTGCTGCGCTCGCATGACCATCTGGATGAGCCACCACTTCATTTTCCAGTCCAACAGAACCAGCTTGTTCCTGCACAAGTGTGCCAGTCATGACCCCTTGCCTCCCAAATTGAAGGTTGGATGGTGTTAGGAAATCTATGGCCACATGTATCAGGGCAAAGTTGAGGTTTTAAGTGCTACCTTCAGTCCGTGAAGAGGCAGCTCCGTCTCTGAAAATGCGTGCAAGCGCTTGACAGCACGGCAAAGCTGCTCCTCCGTTTGGGGCTGAAGGAAACACACGAGAAAGTCTCAAGGTGAGGGTTACCATGCTGCTATACAGCGGCAAAATGGTAATTTCATGCACCAGATTAGTGCAGCCAACCCTTATCCGGCCCATGTTACTTCCTATATCTGGATAGAGTCGGTCTGTTCACGACACGAAGGCTGGTCGCTAGGTTGAAGAGTTCATAGGAGAGTAATTTTGCATTGCTGATGAAGGTAAAACCAGCTTCCATGGAAAGACTCTGAACTCTCTACATCTTTGACCAATGCCGCTGAAAGCCATAACAGGACTCATACAAGGCTCACAGTCCATGTCTGATTCCACACGTACCAGAATAAAGCTTCTTGTAATGCAAAATTCACGTTCTTTATCTATCGGGTGCACGTATCTGACAGACCATTTAGGTGCAACGAGGGATTACCGGAACACGAGCAGGGCTGTGCTTCCTCTTCCTTGCCATGTTCACTCAGACAACAGTAACTTCTCTTTCAGAAATCTTCCCAGGAACAGCCAGATGATGCTGCACTGCAGTGAAATTCAGGGTGATTTCCTTCAAGCATGCCCGCCTTGCCTTGCCTAGATAGGCTTCAGCTCATTCAGCTCACACTGCTGACAGTAATCCATGCCAGAATTTGGTCTGAACAGCTGACAGTGTAATGCCTCGGTCCTGCCGACATCAATCACAAGATGAGGCTGAGCTGCTGTCCTGGCTGAAGCACTGTGCTTTGCCAACAGGCTGTCAAAAGTCTCAAAAGTGCATGTAATATATGCGCGATAAAGCCTTACGATAGCAGCTCAACTTTTGCCATCGATCTTACAGTGCACTGGCGCCAGTGGGCGCCCACTGGCCCGGGGCACGTGCACGTGGCCGTGGCACGCGCGCGTGGCCGGTTGGATTTCAGATCTGGTCAGAACCGCTGACGTCTGAATGTGCTTGGACAATGATGGCCATCATGATTGGACAGCCACAGAGGCCACAGTGGCGCCAGTGCAGGCCTACCATCATGGATAATCCCAGGTACTACCCATAGTATCCCATGCATGAACTCTTAAGGCTCACAGTTTCAGCAAGTCATCTATGTGCATGGGATTTTACAGGGTGGCAAACAGGACAGTGCCCCAAAGCCCAGCGGGAGTTGCGCCCCTCTCAATCTATGGAGGATTGTCAGAATTAAGCAGGCTCATTGCGATTGAATGAGCAGTCAGTGCACAGAACATCTATTGATGCAAAAGCCAGTCCCAGCAGGCAGAACTAATCATGGAATGTACTAGGGTCCCATGTGAGCAGCAACCAAAGCAGGCAATCGTTCGTGGGCTATTCCTAGAGTGAAACTCCATAAACTTATGGTTGATGTTACCAACAGTAGAACTGGCTGGTCTGAAGACCTCATTCTGGAATTGAGCTGGGAACGGCTCCTTTCAAGACTACTCTGCAATGTACAGAGCGTGCAAAACAGTTTCCCCGTGTGACTTCACTGGTATAATATTCCCTGCCCAGTCCGGACGAAAAATTCCCATGGCATGACATCACAAAGCAGTTTCTCCCGGCACACTCTCCAGGGTTGTGCAGGACAGTTGGGAGGAGCAAAACCACCCATCTAAAGAATAGCTATACTAGTGCTTATTTGTACTCCAGCCAGCCCGTAAACACTACTGGGCATGCACACCAAACTTCCCTGTACAGCTAGCGCTAGCACTCAAGGCTGTGTGAACTATATAGTGAAGCACATGCGCTCCCGACTCCAGATTCAATGACAGTTGAGACCTTCGCAAGCACAACTTGCGGGCAACATTTCTGAGCCAGGGACAGGAGCAACAGCTTCAGAAGCCTCCATAAGCAATTGGACGCGCTTTGTATTTGCCAAAGCTCTGTGGGCCACTGGGGTGGGCTCCATAGACAGGGCCTGGGTATATGACAGCGGTAGCATCGCCGATCGCGCCAGCTGGCATAATCTCCTGCAGCCGCCGCAGATTTGGCGCATAGGCCCCGTAAGAGGCAGGCTGTGCAACATATGCCGCTGGTGCCAGGGCGCCCTCATACACTTGCAGCAGAGCACGCTTGCGGGCACTGCCCTCAGTGAAGGGCAGGCCCAGGCTGTCGGCAGCATAGGCCAGCGGTGAATAGGCCTGCATCAGTGAGCGCCCAGGTGCTACTTCTTCCAGCAGCCGTCGCGCATTCTGCACAGACAACAGCAAGGTGATTCTCTGCATCTGGCGCGTCAAGTGATGCAGCATGTCTGGAGCAATGGGAGAGCATCCTCTTGGAGTGAGTGGGGGGAGTCACATGTGTGTGATGAGGGACCAAGCAGCAAGAAGTCAGGTTAGCAAGAGTGTTCTTCCACCATAGGCACAGAGGACTACACTTGACTCATGTGTTCTGTGATACAGTACCTGGGAGCTGGTGTAAGCAGGGGCAGGGCCATAGGCCAGCAAGTGCCTGCCATTTGGGCCCCTGCCATAGCCATATGGCTTGGATGAAGTGTCAAAAGGAGAAAAAGAAGCCTGTTGCAGCATCCTCTTTTGTGTGGTTGTGGAATCTTCATTCATGCCAGAGGCTTGAGCCTTGCAAGCTAGTAGGCATGCCACTGCGATTGTGCAGAGGATAGATCGGCAAGGGACTCCCATCTTTGACGGTCACCTGGACAGACACAGTATTTTATCATGGATCCCGAGGTTGCACCGAATACTTCGGCAATGTTATTGATTGCAACACACAACAGGCAATCATGCGTAATGTACTCAAGTTGGTGCATCAAACATGCGCTCTGAATCGATTGTGCGAAGCAAAAGCACGGAATCAACACCCGCTATTCTTAGACTGAGCAAATTAAACTCCAATGAAAGCATTACTGAAAGGTCTGAAGGACCTTTTCACATTCTTCACTGATATATAACACTCGGAGGATGGTTGAACTTGGACCTGCGTACCGCTCGGAAAACAACCTTTTCTTGGACGTGCGGATTTTCTTGGTGTGCTGCGATCGGAGACGTAAGGAGCAACACTGAAGATCAGATTTCTAATTCTGCTCGTCACAGTCCGCAAAGACTGGACGATGAGCCAGAATCTCGACCCAGCCTGGTCAAGGAGTGAAACTGCCGTGCAGACTCCAGGTGGGATATTATGTTCTGCCAAACACGTGCCCTGCACTTTGCTCCCTGTCAAATGATGACAATTAGAACCAACTTCGGTCAACGGTGATAGCTATTAAACTTTCTATACACCATGATAATGATACTGAGGGCCTTAGCAAGTGAGTGTACTCAAAACAGTCAATTGCACTAGCTAGTCATTTTGTTTGGCCTGCCGGCATGCGCTGCATGCAGAGCCAGCCGGCCCAGCCAGCCTGAGGCTGGCTGACACATTGCGCATGCGGCAGCTCAACTTGAAATTGAAATTAGAAGTAGACTGAAGCACCTACTACAATTGCTTGCACGCAAATCATATCTGTCACTCAACCTCCATTGGCTGTACATGTTATCTCTGCCGCCGCCTTGCAATGGTGGTGGGTTTGCGCGCAGCTGCCACACTCGGTCCGCTGACTGGCACAGCCTCATTAACCCCGTTTGTAGCCTGCTCCATCACAACGTCTGGTGCCTCCTGCGGTTGTGTGGGCTCCTCCAGCATGGCAGCTGCATACATGCATCCAAAGGTAAACACAAACATTCACCCCAAATGTCACCCGCTTTGGTGGGATACGAAGAGCATGGTCTGGCGACCCTTCAGCCAACTCGACTTTCAAGGTGGCATCATCTTGACGTCTTTCTTAGAGTGGTCATAACAACCTTGGTCTGCTGTAACCGGGCCCGGGCCGCTGGTAGTTTCAGCAGGCAGCAGCGTAGCAGCCGTGTGCCGTAGTGTCTGCTGACCCAGGGTGTCTTGCATGGCAGGCAAAGTCTCCGCCTCATTCACCTCTGCATCTGACGGCTCTGTCTCTGCATCATATATGCTGTTGTATTCATCCACACCTCCGCCGCGCCTTCCCTGACTGCCAGCGTCTGACCCATCCTGCAATGCCCAGGAAATCGGAAGCCAGCAACGGTGACACCTGTTTCTAAGGGTTGCACAGTGCGACCGACTGAAAGACAGATCCCTGTGCATGGGGGCTTCAGGAACGAGATGGAATGCTTGAATACCTCTTCATCCCGAAGCTTCCGCTCCAGATCCTCTATGCGCTGCTTCAATTCTCTCAACTTCTCCTTCTTTGCGTTCAGGACAGCTGAGAACTGCATTGCAACAGCAGCTTCCACAGGAGGAAATACTCACAAATGCTATCAGACTGTAACGAAACAAACCGAACATTATTGGCTTACCTTGGCATATAGCTCCTCTTCGCGTGCCTCTTTGGACTTGACGTACTCTTCAACCAGCTTGCTGTTTTCAAATGCCTCATCTTTGAAAGCTGCAGCGCTCCTAGCATGGGCGTCATGCGACTCCTGCGGAAATCCAAGCCCTCATCATCATTTCAACCTGATTGCGCAGAAAAGTGTCGATTGCAAATATATCAGGGGATTCAACCGATCGTTGCCGGGAATGCAGGAGGAACGCCACATGCCTGGAGAGCAGTGAGGGTGCTAAAAAGGGTGTCGAGCAGCGAGCGCATGGGTTCTGGGCCCTCACATGACTGGAGATGAATGTCCGCCTTGGCTTTCCCTGCTATGCCAGGGTGGCGCCATCTTATGGTGAGCTGCATGTGGATCAGCAGACATTTGTTGTAAACATAGCTCGTCATAAAGACGCAGCAGAAGCAGTGCTGCACAGCATCAGAGGCCCCCATGGGCTCTACGGTGGAGCCTAGCAGGGAAGCACACCTTGAGATCTCCATGCTCTTGTGAGAACTCGAACTCGAACCCCTCTGCCTTGGGATCTGAGATTGCATTATAGACATTAGTCATCCACCTGTCCGGCTGTGGCAGTCTTCGTTGACCTGGAATTAAAATTCCTCGCTGGAGTCAGATGTGAGGGCAGAGCACTGAATGACTCATTAGTCATGGGAAACCATAACAACAGGATTGATTGAGAAGCAGAGATCAGCAAACAATTACAGGAAAAGCCTTCTCTGCATTGTGTGTTACAGCAATCTTTGGTCAGATATGCATGTTTGCACAGACATTCAGGAGCTCACAACGCCAAGGTGATACCCTCGCCCCATTCGCTCTACCTGCTTCAAGCTTTCACAGCCGGTAACCTCTGGCATGAAATGGCCATGATACACGCTTATGTGACTTCTCACCTTCTTTTCGCCAGAAGTGCACGCCATCGGTTGTGCTGACGTTGATCTGACTTTCTTCGAAATTATCTGTGTCCTCCTGAAGCTCTGTCAGGATGAAGTAAGGAACCTTGCTGGGTGGATCTAAGACTTTCTTAGCCGAAACTCTCATCCTGGCCGATCTCGAAAAAGGTTGTTTTGTGCTGCAGGAACCAGGACCTATTGATTTACCATCATCCCGCCTCCCTCAATACACAAAGCTTAGGTGCGTCATTCTGGTACAATGAGAACATCAACGCATGTTCGACAACCCGGGTCTTGTGGAACGTGCAGAAGTACTGAGTCCCCAAGGTCAGGCAACACTAGCGATTGAGAGAGAGGAATATTCAACAGTGAAACCTGGCACATTGCGGCGGCGTCTTCTAGGTTCATAAAGCTTAAATTATGTCATTTCGATGTGCCAGTGAGGCCGTGGTGGGTGTTCTGTTCGTTCCTGCTTGATGCCTGCTTGATCTCCGGCGTGCTATGCATGCTCGCAGCACGTGCTGCTTCTTGTCGAGGAGCTATTAATAGTTCACGGCGTTTCGATGTCAAACCGCTTCATCTTCTGTCGAGGAAGAGCTCCAGGAGAATTTTCTTTCAGTAAGGCATCGAAAAGGCAGGATTGGAGCCTGAGACGACGCTGGTTTCCGGTGCGTTCCTTCTCACACGCCGGCAAGTTCCGTACAGCAAACGCAAATGTAAAACGAACGCGTGGTGTTCAAGATAAGATAGCGAAGTGTATCAGGCCAATGTTCTCTCCGCAACCTGCTCGGACTACAGTTTTGCCCGTCAAACATTGTTTGCCGAAAGTTCGGCGCCCCATAGGAATGCAGAAATCCTCAAAGCTGAAGTCAACTGACACCCGTTTAACGAAAATAGCTGCAGTTTCGATGGTGGCAACCAGTTGACTTTAATCAAAAAGACCCCCTGACATCCACTGTTTTGCCTCTCCAGCTCAGCTGCACCATAATCATGGCTCTCGCAACAATGTACGAGACTGCATGGAAGCGCGTGGCCGCTGCTGCCATCACCACACCCACCACTGGAGACTGGTTCCAGGTTGCTTGCATTCTGGTTGCCACCTGCGCCATCTCTCTCCCCATCGGCCTGCAGACCAGTGTGTACCTCCAAAGCCCTCAATCCCTTGCCACCTGCATGCCAAATCGCCCTTGACCAACCCTGTACTTCATAATTCCAGGCTTCCATGTCCTTTCCTGCAGACTTGTCATGTCACATGGCTCATGTTTGTCCTGAGCACAGATTTGCACATGCAGAGTTCTTTAAGTGGGAGCCAATCAAGCTGGCCACTGTGATCCCCGCCGCCATGTTCACCATCATTGCCCCAGGCTTCACGGAAGAGGTGACTCAAATCTCCCACAAGCGTCATCCTGCTTACAAGAACCTTGCTTTGCACAGAGATACGGGTTTGAGCATTTGCTCATTTTATTAAGCCTGTTGCTGCCCACAAGATTGCCGCTCTGCAACTGCCCTGTGTCTGTGGCCGACAGGCCATCTTCCGCGCTGCACTGCTGCCCCACCCCGCTGTCAACTCCAAGGCCTTCCCTGCCTCTTTCGCCGAGTTCGCACTGAAGGCTGCAGTCCCGCTCGCCATCTTCGTTGCCTACCATCTGGTGCGCCCCGTCCCCAACATCTATACACAGTTTGTATTGAAGGGCGGCGCAACACAAGCCTCCCATGCAGTGCTCATCTGCCATTCACCTTGCCAGAAAATGCCTGCCTCTTTTGTCCCCCGTATAATGTGTGTCTGCATCGGTCAAGCCTAGCTCTCCCTCTAACCCGTGGCTCTTCTTCTTCTTGGTACTCGATCAATATGCTGTCTCAAACTTGAGGGAAGCTGTAATCAAAAATCAGGCGCTCATGCTCCCTGTAACAATAAGTCAGGGTCCCTGAAAGTACACATTGCCTGGTGACGGTCAGGTGAACCCCGACAAGCGCGCCCGCTCCGTGTTCTGGGACGCGCGCTTCCTGGCCCTGGCCGCTGTGCTGGGCATGGGCTGCACCGCCTCCTACTATGTGACAGGTGGCTCCCTGGTGGCCGCCGCCCTGACCCACTGGCTCCCAGTCAACCTGTGGCTCTTCGTGCTGGGCGGCTGGAACAAGGTCCAGCCCCCGGAGTCCTCCAAGAAGGAGTAAATGCAATGCCCAGCCAAGATCTGGATACAGCCTGCCAGCCCTCAGGGAGCATCATAATCTTAATGGGCCGCTTCAGTACTCTTTTTTGGAGCTTTGTTTTCTGAGCAGTCATTTAGCAGCATAGGAGTGCATCCTCTGTTCTTGACATGCAACTGCATGTGAGGTTCTGTTAAGGATGAAGTAATGAAACAAAAGGTGCAAACTCTTTTCAGAGATTGTTTTTGTGTAATGCTACCTTCTGTGGCAGCTCAATAGAATAATAACATGCATGCATGTTGTTGTTGTAAGAGCAATCATGAAAAAACTTCATGAAAAACAATTTCCCACGAGCTACTGACACTTGTAAGCGATGCACTTCTGGCATGCATAGCAAGGCATCTCTTGGGATTTGCAAGCATTGCAAAATGCCCTGAATGTGCAGCGTAATCAACTTCCTTTCACCCAGCAATGTATGCCAGTATCAGTAAACGTTGCTCATTTAAGCACTTGACACTCGCACAGTCCCTGAATCTACGGAAGTGAAGCCGAGAAAATGGATTGCTGTATTCACGTCAAGCAGTGCTTATATATGAGGCAGGCACTAGTCCTTTTTGGCCATCCCTAGCCCTGGTGACCTGCACCCACCCCTCAATCTCCACATGCACTGTCACCTCATCCCCAGGCACCACGCTCAGCTCATCCTCCGCTTCTGCATCAAAACCTGCACAACAGACTCGTGTGTCAAGAATTCTTCGAAGCGGGATGCTTCTCGCATGCGCATACGTCACAATCCCATACAGCTGCCTTTTGAAACGCTTGTGGATGTCAGCTCGTCATGCATGGAACTAAAGAATTTCTCACAAGTGGAGCAGGCAGGAGGCACACTTATGGTGTACATGGAGCCCAACATGAACAAATGGGCAGCAGTGATAGTGTCCACCTGGTTTTGTGGGGCTCTAAGAACACCATGATGCATGCACAAAAGTCTGTCAAAGTTTGTGCGCTCTTCTAAGAAGTGCTGGGGCAGGGCTGCGCACCATAGACGATGGTGGCCTTGTAGGGCTGGACAAAGGATGCGGCGTTGGCGAGGGCCTCGATGCTGCTGGTGCGCGAGTGGCGCGGCGTCACGCGTGGGCTGCCGGCTGTCTCGGCCATGCTGCTCGTTCGCGAGTGGCGACCGGGCGTCACGGGGGCACCTGCATGCATCCGCCACCACTGCTCACTACTGGCGCCAGTCATTTCCGTAAATTGGAGTCACATTTGGTGGCACTTCAATTAAGTGCTGTGTCGGCCCTGCTGCCTGTCCGCGAGTGGCGGCCGGGCTTCACCGGGGCACCTGCACACATCCGCCGCCCTTTCTCAATACTGGCACCAGTCAATTCCGCAGTGCGTTCTCACATTTGGTGGAGTTTCAACTGACCAACATTTTGTGCAGAAGGATCCGCAAGGTACTGCGTGCATGTGCTGGCCAGCATGCAAGAGATGGAGAATAGGCTAGTTCGTCAGGCTTTGACTAGTGCTGCTTTCAGGGGATTCTGCACATCGGTTCGGTCTTCGATGGCAACAAAGCATTCTGCAGGTGTGGGTGGGCACAGGGGTCCACCTGAAGAGCTGGCGACGGATCGTGCTGAGGCAGTTTTGGTCGGCGGAGGGTGGGACAAGGACCGGCGACGAGGAGTGCCGACAGGTCCACTTCTCAGTTCATTGCCGTCCCCAGACGGCCTGGGCGATCTGCATGCACACAGTCAGTAAGTCAATCAGTCAGTCAATTACACCTTTTCCAGCCACCTAGGGCTCATCAGGTGTCTGACTCTGATTTGTCGGAGTCAGCACCTTAGCCAGCACCTTAGCATAACATCCATACATTCACAAAGCAATTTGGAGACAATCACAAAATCATCCTGCCAAACGAACTGCACCATGGTTGAAATCCTTAACAATCCTGGAAATATGTCCCTAATCGATTGTAGATGGGGCAACTCGAAAACAAGATGTCTGTCACACAGGCCTGCTCAGGTGGCATGCAAGTTTTGGCTACCATGATGATGGCCGCCACAGGGGTATCACACAGAAATTGGCATTGAGCATGAGGATGCCATACCTGCTGTCGTTTGGCCTCGCGCTTGCCCCTGCCTCCGCTGTGGCTGCGACAGAGGTGACTTCTCCCTGTCCTCTCTCACCTGCTGTTGAGCCCAGTGCCTGCATTTGCCAAGAACACAGCGTTGCAATGAAGTGCATGCAACATTCATTTTTCACTACCCACAATGACCCCACCACCACAGATCCATGTCCTCACGCCAGGGCGGAGCGTCCAGTACATGGTACACATGTCCTGGTCCAAGCGCACCTTCAGGTCCCCCATCTCCCGATCGATGGCCGCGTCGATTTCTTGCAGCGAGAGGCTGGGAACGAGCGGCTGCTCCCTGGCAGGGGCCAAAGTGCTGGCCTCCGCTGCGGCCTCAGCCGGGCCTGACCCGAAATCAGTCTCAAAATGGGCATCACTCCAGCGCTCCTCGCCACCCTGCATAGCGCTCCACATCACTTCACGCCTCTTCAAATTCAGCACCTCAGACGACCAATTATTCATCTCAGAACCAGTCCCACTATCCACTGCAGGGACAGCGACTTCAAAGCATTGGTTGAAGGGACGCACAGGAAGACAGCAGATGACCCAACCTACCTGAGATGCGTCGAGAGAGCGGGAGCTGCGGTTGAAGGCAGTAGATGCATCGGAGGGTTGGCGGAAGGGGGAGGAGTCGAGCTCATCAAAGGACATCCAGCTGTTGATGGGGGGAGCCGCCTGAGTCATCGCTGCCAGCATGTCGGGCTCTGCCAGAGGGTCAAACGACGGCTGCTGCTCCATCTGCAGTGCACACACACACATACAGATACACATCATTCCAGCCATCTAGGTGGTAGATGCCAAGGCAATATCCAACATGAGCATGCCTGACAGCCGGGCAGGCCATCAAGAGACTTTCCCACAGTGTCAGGTTGCTACAGAATACCAAAAAACGTGTGCTCAGCGGCCTCCTGTGGATGAGTTTCACAAGGTTGTATACGGGGAGGGGTGGAGGGTTGGGGGCATGGGAATATGGCACTGACAGTTGCCCCACCTGGTAGGTGGGCGAATTGGCGCGGAAGGGCGGAGTATGCTGATCTGCTCTGAGCAGCACGACATAAGAAGCCGGCACCAAGCCCTTGGAGCCGTTGGATGCCACGCAGTGCAGCCAGCCATCCACCTCAGCCACCACTTCCACCTGCACACCAACGCGTGCAACTTCCAGACATTTGGTAATCTTGTTGATTCTCTGGTACAACCTTTGCAGATTGGTGCAGGTTTACATATATGAAATATTCACTCTTTCCAAGTTCAAATGAAATTGTCCCACCTCTTCCCCAGGGTAGACCGACAGCTCCTCCGGAACTTCTGCGTCAAAGGTGTGCTGCACTATCCCTCGCCCGTTCACATAATGCACCTTGTCTGCGGACACAACATCCAGGACTCGTTCATTGTCCATCACTTCCCTCAACACTCATGTGACACTTGAGCTGAGTTCATGACCAGGCATTTTACAGGCATGTGTCTCATGCACTGGGGTACACCCAACCTGCACTGGAATTTTGTGAACGGTATGATTGCGGCACATCCACATCCCTCTCTGTGAAGCCGAACGCTGGCTGCTCGGCTTCAAAAGAGTAGCGCGTGCTGGCGACATCTTCATCATCAAAAGATGGCTCCGCATCAAACGTGGTCTGCAGCACAAGACAGGGTGACCACTTACAGATCATTTTGCATCAATGCAATGCTGTATACAGCCTGGTGAACCACAAGGTTTCTTGAAACCAAATAAAAGACTGCATGATGCCCACCTGCCACGGAGATGGGCCTCTCTGTCTGTATGCATCAGCTCGCAATCGATCATCCAAGTCCCGGGTGAGGTCAGTCAGAGGATCAGAGCCATTAAGGATAGGCGTCATGGGCACCGACTGCACAGCACACAACTTGCTCAGCCCACCATCATGCCAGCCAGGATTGAATGTAGCCAAGGATTTGATTGCCTGCTGGTCAGCAACTTCAAGAAAGCTGGTGCATGCTGATAGCTTCTGCAGTGTGGCTCAGCATAACCACAATGCAGATACACGAGCCGCATGCCACTTGACTCACATCGCAGGCCGGAATCCTCACTATTCGGCATGGATTTTGGTAACAGCAGTCACCTCTGGTTCGCGGGGTGTTTCGCCAGGGCTTTCTTCGTCGCTGTCCAGCTCAGCAGGCACGCGGTCATCATGCTGTGAGCGTCCGCTGTCGCGAGTCATCAGGGCCGAGAGGCCGTCTGGTGCCTTGACAGCATCGCTGGGCAACCTCTCTCCAGGCGCAAGTCCCTCCACCCCAGAAGTCAGCAGCTCCCTGCTGCGCGGCCCTGCACCACAATCACCAAAATACAAAGTAAATCCTGAGCTCACCTCCAGCAAGGGCTGCACTTCATGTCATTTAAATTGGAATGACTTTGCAGAGGGAATTGGGAGGAGATTGGGAGGGGACTTCCTCCACAAGTGAGGATTGTGACATGTCTCATTTCTGATTCTGCATGCGCACTCTTTCCATCATGCCTACCCCGTGCAGCCTGACGCCTGTGACAAAACTTACACAACAACCGCCAGCATGAGCTGCATGCAACGACACTCCAATGGCAATAGCATGAGCTAGCCCATGGAAGAGCATGTGAATGCAAAGCGTGCGGCACACCGAGGCAGATGTCAGAAACAAGTGCTCATGCAGTAGTGCGCACCGATGGGGTAGTACTCAGCATTGGCCAGGCTGCAGATGTGGCGCTCAATGCGGCTTGTAAGCTGATTGTGCCGCAGCCGCAGCTGCTTCACAATGACTGGCGGCCACTTGCCTGGCTGCTCGCCATGCTGCACAGCCAGCTTCTCCAGCACAGCCCTTGTCGAATACAGTGCATCCAGGATGGGCAGCACGGGCTGCACATGGGACGCCAGTCCTGCAGCAAAGAGCACTTAGGATAGGCCACTTATCTCAGGGTAGGCCTGAGACAGTGCATAAAAGGGTTGCATTATAGGCTAATGGTGTGTGCGGAGGTACAGTGGGGCATACCAAGGTAGTCAGACGAGGAGACTGCAGTGAGGAAGGTGTAGCATTGCAGTCTGTAGGGCTCCTCTGACCGCACTGCCACCTGTCCACTCATTCATGACCTTTAAGAGACGAGGCTGGTATTGAATAATTTACAGTATTTGGACAAAGCCTGCATTCTCTGACGCAGCAGGCTATGCGCTTACCTTGGCAAGGGCTTGCACAGCAGCCACGCGTACATTCCATGGCAGAGTTGCTGTGGCATGCTGCAAGTGCGAAACTGTGGCAGCTATAGGGGCATTTCGCAAGGCCTGCAAGCCAGCTACCCCTTGAAAACTATATTCTCTCATGTCACTGTAATTTCTCATGTCAGCTTGCAGAGCCATCGCCTGGAGTGTGCACTGCAAGAACTGTTAGCACCACAGGGCATCCTTCCACCTTCAGTGCCAGGATCTCAGCAGGGCTGATGCGAGCGAGGTCATCATCGTCGAGGACCCCATTGTCCTCTTCCTTGGCCGCTTTCCCTGCAACCTCCCCTGTCGCTGCATTGACAAACTCGCCCAACCACCAAGCTGCCCCTCTCTGCAGCTCTGTCCATGCTGCATCGTCCTCTGCGGCCTTGCTGATTTCACTTGCAGGTGCACCTACTCCAGCGTTCACAACAATCAGGCATTTGAGAGTCAATGTAATGTTCATTCATGAGTGGATCTAAGTGGAAGTGCTCAAAGCGTCCTCCATAGATGTCAAAAGTAGAAGCACCTGTTGGGGGACGTGCAGATGCTGGCCACTGGGGAGAGGAAATGATTTGCAGGGCTGCTGATATTGCAGCCATCCTTGCAGCTTCGCCCTGCGTAAGAGCTACGCTCCACATTGCAAACAGCATGTCCGCCTGCAGACGTGACTGCAAACATATCAAGAGGCAGCAGCAAAATGTCAAAATCAGGAGACCCGATGATTGCTGTGGGACATCTCAATAAACAATTGAGCCGAAAAGGATTATTTGATTTGAAACGAACCTTCACTGCAGAGGGAGCGGCCGCAGCAAGGGCAGCAGCGCTCGCCAGCACAATGCCTGCAACTGGCGGAACTGCGCGGAGCACCTTCTGCAGAGTCTGGAAGAGCGACTGGATCAGGTCGGCAGGCCATCGTTCAGCTGAATCTCCATCCTCTGCAGTGGCACTTATATGACGGACAATGCTGCTGGGGAGCATATCTGGGGTCTGCAGGATAAACAACAGCAAGCTAAGGTCAGGGACTTGAAGGGGTTCTCATGTGCTTTGACTCCATGGCAGGCTGGGCTCAGTTATCACCCCTGCTGTGTGCTTAATACGAGAACACCGGTGGAGTTCACATCTGTTTAAAAGTAGCAATGTACCTGAGCCCAAATAAGAGCTTCAAGAGCAGCGCAGCGCTCTGTAGCACTGGCACTATAGCTTTGCAGCACCTCACTCAGGGCATCTGTGACTGATGAGCAGACACGCTCTGCCTCTGCAGTGCCAGGACCGGCAAGAGCCCGGGCTTCAGTCATTGCACCTGCAGAAGACATTGCCATGTTGGACATGCATAAGTGGTGCATTACGAGTTGCCCCAAAAGTCTGACATCATGCCATCTCAATATGACGGCTAAAGAGCGCTGTGGTACCTGCTGCACGGCATGCCGTGCACACTGAAGGAGCTGAGCCACTCTGCATTGCACTGCTCAACGCCCCTCCGATGGATCCCATCAGAGTCCCGCTGGCTTCAGACTGCGGAGCCATCATGCTTTCTTTTATGACACTCTGCACGGTGGTGACCATGACAGGCACCAACTTTCACATTTGCCCGTGTTGCACACAGAGGGAAAACATGTCCTGACATACCTGCAAACCAGGAATGTACACTGCTGGCCGCTTGGCCTCAGATGATACTAGGGCCCATGCACGGGCGCGCATTTTGGCATCTTTCAAGTCTTCGCTCGCTGGTGCGGCCGAGAACAGGGGCCCACCAGCTGAAGGCAAACAACCAAACATGGCTTTTATTGCCTCCATCACCACAAAGTCCTCCTTGTCCCTGCAAGTCAAGCATGCATTCACTACTTCAGGCACAGACATCAGATAGCATCAGGACACAGCTCATGCAGATCGATCTGATTTACCTTTTCCCTGTTATAGCCTGCGCAGCACTCAGGTAACGCTCCACCAGCAATTCTCAATGTGATCAGCAGTGTGAGACGTCTGGCATCATACCTGGTGGCGAGCAGCGTGAGCATCCTCCAGAAAGGCTGCCCCGGGCCCTTTGCAAACTCAACAGCTGAAGACCAGCTAGCATACAGAAGGGCTGCACACAGGCGTGCCAGGTACACCCGCGCCCATTTGTCCATGATGTTGATGGAGGCCCCTAGAGCCTGCAACTTGCTGGGCGACGACTTTTTGCTGTCACTTCCCACCACAAGACCTGCCAACGACCAGATACTTGCAGTGAACATCCTGATAGTACCAATGTCAATGCTACAAGTCATAAGGGCATCTGTACAATGTAAATCCTTGGAATTGGAACCCCAGAACATGCTAATAATGTAGAGTCCATCCTTGTTGCAAATACTTCAAGGAGACCGTACCAGATGACTCGTAGGCTGCTGCAGCACCATTGACAAGGCTTGCCAGCTCCTTGTGCTGCTCAAGCAGCTGCGTGGCACTGTGTCTGGCCAGGCCCACAAGCAGTGCCATAGCATGGCGTGCTACAGTTGGTTCCTGGCTCACTATGCCGTCCATTCCACGTGTCGAAGCATCCCGCAGCGCCTTGCCTGCAGTTGCATGCACGCCTTCTGAAGCTTGGACACCAAAAGCCACGCAGCATGCAGGGAGTGCAGTGGAGAGCATCTGAGGCTGCCTCCCAGCAGCAGGCATGTGGAGGCCTGCATGAGGCAGGACAGGCTGTTGAGTCACCTCTCAGGGAGGCACGAGCGGCAGAAAGAGCGCTCCATTGCACATCCCAGGTTTCTGCCTGGGAGGATCTGCGGCCGGTGCGCTTTGCAGACGGCAGCTGCGAGGGGCTAGCTGCAGCTCGCTCCAACAAGGCCCTCACAGCCTGCGCCAGCTGTTTGTCGTGCCTGCCATCTGCCCCCCTGAAACACATCAGATTGGATTCAGACTGATTGCCAGAATCAATACCTCGTGTGTGAGCATCATCTGTGCAGGATCCTGTGACGAGTAGTGCAGGCTCCTGATAGACGCACCTGGCTGCTGCGGCTAGAGTACGCACTTCAAGGTCCACAAAGCGTGAGTCTGCATCAGGGAGCAGCACGTTCTCCCATGCCTTGGCAGCCACATCCTTCGGGACATCTAAAGCTCCACTCTGTGTTGGGCCTGCACCAGAGTTCCATAAACTGAGTCTCAGTGACATCATGCCTGGGCTGCTTATGGCTTTCCGGTTCTTTAGAAGGCTTCATGAGGAAAAGGATTCATCACTTGGTGTGGGTGACGGTGTGCCGGCTGACCCTGCTCCTAACAGCGTCTGCAGCAAGTAATATATGATCCTTGCCAAGCGCCTGCACAGCAACAAGAGTGCAATTTGCTTTCCAGTAGCGGAGCACCGTACACTCTGCACAATGAGCAGATGATGCTGTGCATGACAGATGGAGACTGTGTAGTAAAGTTTCATGTGCAGTGGCATTCAGCTTGCCTGTCATCACTGGTGCTCATCAACTGCAGCAGCTGTGGGACAAGTTGCTGGGCTGGCAGCATGCCAAACTGCGCCAACCTCGGCAGCACAGTGGCCAGCAACTGCTTGTGCCCCTTTTCACCAGTGACGCGCAGTTCCCCAAGGTAGCGGACCAACTCCAGATATGAAGTGGGCTGCAAGAAGCAATGCTTAACGGTCATTTTAGAAAGATACAGAAGTATGCAGCCATTCTTGGTGAGTTATATGGCATTTTCCATCATACCTCTCCTTTGGGCACTCTACTTTTCATGTATGCATTCAACTCTGGCATCATATTGTTCCTGTCCAAGGTGGTGCGTCTGCGGGGCTGAGGTGCATTGCGCCATGCGGGATCCTCTGCCTTTCCTGCGGCTGGAACATCTTTGACGTTGGAACTTCCTGTGCCCGTTTCTGCGTAAGAGAGGACATTTCAGAGACTGCTTATGGTTTTCACCTGCTTTAGCAATGACTGAGGTGTGTCTTGGAACCTGATTGCCCAGAAAGCATTGCAGGGAAGGCTGACATTTGCTCGTCCATGTGAAGTAGGTAAGAATTACCTGCATCCATGGATGCCGTCCCATTTTCTTTCCCTGTTGGTTCTTTCCCTGCTGGCGATGGAATCTTGACCGTGGGTCTGGTCATGCGCAATTTGCTTACCAACGCCGAAGCCATGAAACCTGCTGCTTCTATGCAATGTTCAGAGTCAGTACCTCGTCTCCAGGTTTGATAACTGCCATTCACCTAAAGAAAAGGTGTGACCGGAATCGACAATCTTGCTTTCGTGTTTATGTGCGATGCTAGCTTTCTTCTACATCAACAACCTGGAACATAAAAACAGTCACATCGAGACGAGATTGCGTGCGACAGAGGCGAGAGCAAAGACGGATCTTCCAGAGTGTAAATCCAAAGTGAAGGTTCACACCACTTCATACCTCTCTCGTCATGCATGCACATTTCACACTGTAATAGTATGCAAATACCGTCAACCAAAAGATGAGAGAGTTTGAGACAAGTAGACAAAAATGCAAGCGTTTGGCAATGGTCTTCCTTTTGATGGCGTACCTCCCACGTGGGCATGTGCACTTTTCACCTGGTTCGATGCTATGTTTTCAGCTTCTCTGACATCGTCAATCCCTATTCTGTTTGACATTTCATCCCGTGAAAGCACATCCGCACGAGGGATCAAGTCTGATCATAGTCCAAGAACACTGATGAGTCCAGCATGCCACACCCGTCTCTATGAGATGAGGGCGTCTTTTCAGGGCATCAGTGTCAGGTATGTCAGTACTGGAGAGGTCAAATTCTGAAAGCTGGATGTGTGCCGGGCTTGTAGTCAATCGTTGCATTCTTAATGTGCTACGCTGACAAGGACACTGTTGTTTCGAAGATCGTCCCACTCAGAGCTTTTGAAAGATGCCTGTCATGTTAGGACATTAGTAATTGCTGCTTTATGGACGTGGTGCTGCAGGGAGTTTGCCCGTACCAGTTGCATCAACCCTCTAAGCAGTACTAGGACAGCACAAAAGCAGCTGCAAAGGAGACAAATCGGGGTAAGGCTTCTGATCCAATGCTTGATAGCAGTGCTGATTAGGTTGATTGTATCCACCTTTGGTAGATTATATGGCTGCTGCACGTGGTTGTGAAGCACAATGTTGACTGGCCTACTTTTGCCAAGGTTCTTGGGGCAGCACTAGCAGCTGAGAGCTACACCTGGGATTACAGCAATGATACACAAGATAGCAGATCAATTTCTGCGGATTCAGCTGCCACAGAGTAAGTTTGTGCATGCATGATATTCTTCATGCCATATTGACTTCATGTACTACATGATTGATATAAATGATCTGCTGCACATTCAGGTACTTTAATTGCTTCAACAATCGGGATGTAGGAGGCATGTTGTCATTACTGGCAGAGGATTGTGATTATTGCAATTATGGGTTCCAGGGACACCCTTGTGACAAGCAGGTGACCTGCGCTGCATGCATACATGGTCAATTTTTTTCCTCTCTCTTCCATCGTGATCTGACCATGCTGCTGTGCAGGGGGTGGAGCGTGTACTTTTGAGCATGCTAATGAACCTGCCCGAGGGCTATAGGATTGTCATAGATAACTATGCAGGGGGTAATGCAAGCTCTGTAGGTCTCATCTGGCATGCAGAGCTGAATGGAATAAGGGTGCCCAATGGACAGGTAATGTACATCTGCCCGCACATTTGCATCATCCCTTCCTCATGCAAGCTTGCTTTCTCTGACAACTGACAAGGAATGAAGCTGTGAGTTGCTTCAAGCAGGGCATGACCTTCATGAAGACGAACGAGCGAGGCCTTTTTAACTACATCCGTGATGCACCGGAGCACACTGTGAAGGCGAATGTGGAAGCCCTGCCAGCATTGAACATGGCAGCTTCTGTCCTCAGCAGGTGAATTGTTTTCAGCACACACAGCCTGGTCAAGTGCTATCCTTCTGCTTGCCAGCCTGCTGGGTCCCATGAGGGTCATTGCTAACAAAGTGTGCTTGCTGGTCTCACAGGGTTGCCACCATTTTGCCACCTGGGTCTTTGAATGGGATTGTTCAGGAGGCACCATATCTTGTCGATAGCAACATGCGGCAAACAGGGACTCCTTATACGCCTGTGCAAGTGCGTCTCTCTTCCTGGGATTCTTATCAACAAAACTCATTACGGCAAAATTCTCAGGCATGTTATGAAGTTCTGGCAGACGGCTGGATGGCGTCTGGCAGCTTGATTGCTTTTGCACTTGCTAGGACATGGAGCGGGAACACGAGTCCGGCGGTGCCAATGTGCAGGAAACGCCGGAGTCTGTGCCCAGGCTGAGGCTAGAGCTGAAGAAGGCTCTGGCCGAGAGGGAAGCACTGGAGCGGCGGCTAAAGCAGGTGCTCAGCAGGCAGGCTACTTCTGTGGGGTCCGCCTCTAGCAGGTCCCAGCCAGGAGCCCCTCAACTGAGGGCAATGGGCGCTGGCATTCCAAGGGATGCCAGTGCAAGCAGCAGACCTGTGAGAGCAGCAAGTGCTGGCCCCTCTACGCCGAGCACACCTCAGGTGCTGTTCGGGCCTTGCCCCTTGCCAGTCACATGCCTTTCGTGTGAGCTGGCATGCGCTGATCCATGTCTCATTTCCTGCCAAAGAAAAGCGAAGAGGAGGATAACTGATGGGCACGTACTTTTCCCGCAGTCATCAGGGCAGCAGCAGGCTGGTGCAGCCGCCAGCGCTGATCAGCTGGTGCCTGACCTGACAGGTTTGCTCCCTTCCCATCCTTGGCCTCATTTCATCTGTGCTCTTCCTGCATGCCGTATCCTGTCAAGTTGTGCATCAACGCACACCATGTACCATAGACCCGAGTGGGGCATTCTTTCAAAGAGAGGATTGTGTGCCAGGTGTTTGGATCAAGGACACTGAGGCCTCTGACTTAGCCTCCTACGAGCGCGCATTGGATATGATGGGTCTCAATGGGTTGCAGAAGACCACAGCACTGAGACTCATTGAAGGATTAGAAATAAAGAAGCAGGGTAGCAAAATTACAGTTCAGTTCTTGACAGTAGTGCCATTTTTCAAGGTAGCCCATCTGTGCAAACCGCCTGTCACCTGGGTCAGGCTTGCTGTATTGTCTCATGGTCACCCAATGAATGCTGCACCCATTCCACTCTGATTATTCGGTGGCTAAAGTTCTGCATTCTATTCCAGGTCACAGAGGAGTTCAACACAATTGGGGAAACATCTATGGCAAGACGAGACTTGAGGTCAGGCCAGCAGACTGCCAGGGCTGCGTATACTCCTGAAGGCCTCAAGATAAACATTCGATGGGGTGCTCCCTATGCATGTACGACAAACCTCTATTCTTGTCTGTACAGTCATAATCATCACTGCCAGACAAACAACAAAAAAGTACCATTGTGCATTTGCCGCAGATGACCTTTCCGGCAGAGTGGCCATGGTTTTTTTTTGGTTTCATGGACATCATCATTGTACTGTGCAGGCACGGTGAATGATCTTTATCAGCTACAGTCCCCCAACACACTGCTTGTCACATCAGAGATCACAGTCGGAGGACGAGCAGAGACCACCCTCCAGGCATGTCCTGACTATTGTTGGGCTTCAAGAGCAGTATGTGTGATAGCCTCACAGCATAAAATGTGTTCTGACAAGGTTAAGTGCTATGATGTCCACAATAAGCTTCTTGTAAGTTGGATCCCCATGCATGTATGTTTGCAGGTGTATCATAAACGGGACCGATGGCAGCCCCGCTTCACATTCGGCACTGGTTTATTTGGAGGATAGTGTTTTGTCTGCATCATGTCCTGCAGATCTGACTTTTACTGGACACTGAAGGAATTACGACTTTGCGCACTGCACACTGAACTGACCAAGCATGCTCTTATTTGAGTATGTGTCCTGCAAGAAGTTTGAATCCCTTTGTTTGGTCGCGTATTAAATCAGGTCGAGGACTTTCAACTACTTTTTTGTGAGCCAAGCATTTCCATGCTATCAATCAATCGAGTGTGTGTCCAACATAGTTATAACATTCTTTTGTCTGGTCGCGTATTAATCAGGTTGAGCACTTCCATCTGCTTGTTTGTGAGCCGGACCAATTCCATGGCCTTCCTGATGAGATCTCATTGAGATGTTTTTGCAGACTGATGGACCTGGCCTTGAAGACACGCAGATTCAATTGGTTTCACAGCACTCATGAGCACTGATCAGCGCTGACTGAAGACATGCATCTGCACCCTTGATAATGTTCCCAGCAGCAGCTGGTCATGCAACAACTGCTAAATTGCGTCGCATATAGCATGGAGACTGACATCTGATCACATGCTTCTGAGAAACATTACATGTTTCCTTGAAGTACACACGCTGAAAAATGCCACTGAGAATGCCTTTGCAACAAAGCCTGCATGCAACATTCATTAATACCGGCGCTGCGTAGTGCTAAATAGGAGCGTCTGCTGCTTGTGCCCCTTCTTTGATTTCTTTCCGGGGCCAGGCAAAGCCTCTGCTCCCTTTGCTGGCGCAGTAGGGGCGTGTTGGTGCACGCCTGCCTCATGTCCTCCCTGCAAATCAAATTAGCCTGATCCTTCAAGAGTGCAGCAGTATACGAATCTATGTACACTTATTTAATGGCTCCCAGCATGCACTATTCCATACATCTCAACTTTATATTAAATCCTCAGGCGATTGTTCGAGTAAGAAGCCAACTTCAGAAAGGCAAGTTGCCATAATACAGGCACTTTGTAAACTAGCTGGTAGAATCATCATATCCAACAATGTATACACCATGTAGAATTGCGGTTTGCTGAACAGCCAATATAATAATTTCAGTTTCAGGCGCACCGGCTCGGGTGTGGCGGCCGCAAGAGGGTGCTGGCTGATGGAGGCAGCACTGGGTGGAGTAGCAGCAGCGCCCCATGGAGATCCGCTGGGGCGAGACTGTGACAATGTCGACGGAGGGGTGGAGGCTGGCGCGGTGGTTGTGTGCTGGCCGGCCGCACGCCCCCAAGCCGACCGCGCTCCTGGCGGGCTGGCACCCATCATTATTGTGGAGGTGCCCGGAGAGGTGGATGCCAGCACTGGCCCTGCAGTCAAGTCTCACATAAAATCAACAGACCCACTGCATACAGGAGTGGAGTAGAGGAGCCCTGAAGAGGAAGCAAGGGGGAAACAGTTGCATGCAATAGAGACATCATAGATAACCATCCACGTCTGCAAGGGCAAATCTCGACACCATAGCAGGTTGGAGAGGAGCAACGGAGCTGCAGAAATAAACAGAGCAAAGCAGGACAGATTGTGGGGCGCCCATGTCGGTGAAGAAGTCTGGGCGTCTCTGACAGGGATTGGTACCTGTGGCTGCATAGCCCAGCTTGGTGATCTTGGCGAATGAGACACCGCCTTGGGGAGGCTCTGTAGCAGGCAACTCAGCCGGGGCGCCTTCCGGGGCGCCCTCCACGGCCAGCGATGCAGCCAGCGCACTGTTCAGGGCCTCATCCTCACTTATGCCTCCGGTCAGTGCCGCCAAGCTGGCATGGGGAAGCGGCATCGCCTGTGCCCGGACCAGCACAATGTCTTCACGTCTTTGTTGCCTGCTGATGTCCGTTTGGTGTCACAATGTCAGAGGGCTTCATCTGGAATGGTGTGTCCTCCAGTAGCAGAAGCGAATGGGTTCACCTTGAGCTCCGCAGCAGTTGGTGCAGCATTGCTAGCAGCGGAAGCTGCAGCTCTTGCAGCCTCTCGAGCAGCTTGCTTCGCCTCCTCCTGCATGCACCACATCGTGGTCAAAGGAGTCTACAGGCAGAACTGAATGCAATCATCTTCCACAAAGCCCATGGTATGTCATGAGCCGCGCAAGATGTGGGAATACAGACCTGGACTTTGCGCTCCCGACGAAGTGCCCTGGCACGCAGCTCGTCGGCAAAGGGCGCCAGCGCTTCCGGCGGCAGGAGCTGGCCCAAGTCGATCTCCGCCACCTGAAAAGCACCTGCGCATGCATGCCGCACCACATGTCAAGTTCACACATTGCGGGCCCCCCGCTTCAAAGTGGCCCCAGACAAGGCCACACCAGCTGCACCTGAATTTTGCTCTTCCACCAGGTCCTGCAAAAGTCTGACACCCCAGCCCAAGGCTGCCATGCTGTAGTATGCCCAATTCTCCCCAAGGTCTGTTGAGATGTTTCACGATCTTATTACACCTCTGGAATAGCGGTCGTCTGCCATGAGTCTGGCACCCAACTCCAGTTCAGTCTTCAGATGGCTGGATTGGCACCTGTGAGCGGGAGGTGCCCCAGGAACTTCATCTTCTTGCGGATGACCTCGGTCTGCGTGATGCCGTCCAGCTCCAGCAGCCGGGCGCACACCGTGGGCGACAGCGCGGCGTAAGAGCCACCATGATGCGCCAGCAGGATGCGCACATCCAGGGCCGCCAGGAACAGCCACTGCCCATCAACCGCCTGGTAGAAGTAGTAGTTCTCCGAGGTCAGGAAGCTGGGATGCTCCACCGGCGAGCTCCCTGGAGCACAAGAGACAGCCCAAAAGTCAGGCAAACCACATGAAATCACCTCTGCAAAGTTCTCTGCCTTGGGGCAGTCAGGCACAACGCATCCAGTTTCGATCCCATTGGCTTCAGGGTGTGGCACGACAAGTTTGCAAATTTAGGAAGTGTGATCTCGATGTCTCACAGTCAAACTCAGAGCTCTGAGAAAGGTGTGGAGCGTGCTCACCCAGGATGCCACCATAGGCATTTGCAGAGCCCGCTGCATCAGCAGCTGGCTTTGCACTGATGAGGCTCCCAGGGATTGGCAACCCTTTCTCTCCAGCACCCTTGCCATGCTCCTCGTCTGCCTGCTGCCAGTGAAACTTCCCTCATTATGCACCTGCAAGTGCTGGGTTTGATCACTGGAAAGTGTGTGTCGATTGGAGAAAGCCCTGACCTCAAAAACGTCCTCCTCCTGGGGTGACACGTCAGAGGGGCTTGGAGGCCTGGATCGGCTGCCCACGCCCTCCATATCAATGCCCTCAAACTCATCGTCGGAGAAGGCGGGCTCTGCCGCCTGCGCACGTGCTGCCTGCACATGCGCCGCTGACATCCCCCATGCACCTGCAGATCATCTTCATCAAAAGCATGCAGCCCAGGCCGGGTTCTTTCAGAGTGAAACCATGCCAGCAGATTGAACAGCATTCAAGGCACAATTGTGGGGTCGGCCGACAGTTGCTTCTGGCATGGAGAGGCGCACGTTGGGGAGGCTGGGCCGCAGGCTGCAGGGAGGGAAAGTCCTTAAGCAGCGCAGCCTTCTGTGCAGCTGCCTCCCGTGCTTTTGCTTCCTCGATAGCCTTCTGCTCATGCTGCTGCTGAGCACTGTGCAGGGCTGCACTCGTCACCTATGTGTCACACAAAAACCATATCATGACCCTAATTCAAGAGGCGCCTCTGTGTCTCAAGCATGACCTAGCAAGAAGCAAGACCACGAGCAGGAAATAGGAATCACAGTACCTCCTTGATTGCAGTGGACGCAGCTGAGGCAGCTTGTGCAGGTGACAGGAGGCTGCCATCTTCTGGGTGAGCATCCAGGAGCATCCGCTGCCTGCGCTCTGCCCAGGCCATGGCACGAGCGGCAAGTGCATCAATGGCTGCATAGATGAATGGCGCCTCCATGGCAGCATCTTGTCCTCCTTCAGCTGTCACCTGCACCACATAACCATTACATGAATTGATGCAAAACAGTCATTATACCAACTGCAGCAAAGTTACTGGGTGGTTGTCGAGGCACCGAATGCATCAGGAAGGGTGCTGGACCTGTGCTGCATACACGGCTAGCTGCTCCGCAGCCTGCTTCCACAGAGCATCAGCATCACTGATGGCAGTGAACTTGGCAAATCTGTTGTACAGTGACGCTGTTGCATCCCCGCCTGCAAGGTTCTTGTGCTGCTCCTTGGATTCACCCCTTCCACCGTGAGTGAAGAGCGCATCCCCTGCACTCGATTTCCATGAGCATGGGGCACTTGCCACCTGCGAGTCACAACATGAAAACTTGAATGCTGGATCGAGCCATTCTGAATAGTAACGCACATGAGGGGAGCCAATGCCAGGCATACACACCTTTGGTGAACAGGCCTCCCTTTCATCCACTGATGCTGTGGTGGAGCCCACTTCTGAAGGGATGATACTGTGGCGAGGGCGCCGTAGCAGCCTGAAAGTGACCTGATCCCCAACCTGAAACACCACATCTCATTCATGCAGGATATCAACACTTCCTTCAGAACTCCATAGTTTCGAGCCGTGACTTGAAATGCAACTTTTCGCATGGTTTAGACAGAGAGCATCACCTTGGGCTCCTGAACACGGTGGATGTGCACAAGGCGCAACTCACGAGCCACGATCGGCTGGAAGCACAGCGGGCACGGCGAGGCCTTCCTCAGGTTGTCGCCACCGTGTGAGATCAGATGTGCCATGATAGACGGGAATGCAAAGACGTGGCCGCATGGTGTGATTTGGGGGCACACCGGTGCTGTCTCCAAGGAGATGGGGCACTGCACTGGCTGCGTTGTCAGCATGTCCACCTGTGGCAGGCAGGGTCGCCTCAGTCCTTTCAGTGACACGGAGACACAGCAACGTCAAACTTGGACTGGGGACCAACGGAAAGGTAAGAACCGCAATCCTTGTGGCGCACCACTGTTCACAAACGAACATTCAAGGGCCATCTGTGAGGCAGTAAGAGCACCTGCACAATGTCGTCCCAGTCCAGCATGAGGTCGGCATCTGCTTCATGCCTCCTCAAGTCAGCTGCATCGGACACCAGGAACCTGAAGTTGGCCTGCAGGAACTTGTTGCGATTGTATGGCTGCGGCCTCGACGCCCCCTTGCGCCCACCTCGACTCCTCCCAGAGAACCCACCGCCCCTTGAGGGGTTCTGCATCGACACATCACCCTTGTGCCTGACCCCGAATCTGTAGTGCAAATATGAGTGCTAGATACGGCCATCGATTATCAACTTCGCATGCAACATTATGATGAGCAATATTATTGCTGGCAACGTATGCTCAGGAGTGGGCGTTCCACACACCTGGCGAGAGTCATACTGGAAATTCAGCAAATAATTTGCACTTGTGAACCCAGAGCGTGAGGGGCTGCGGCCCAGGACTGCTGCATCCGGCGTGCGATGACCAGGGGTATCGTGGCTGGAGGGCTGCCTACTCCCACAGCATGGAGCAACATGTCAGGAAAACTAAGCAGTACATTTCTCCAGAGATACTCCATGGCACATCAATAGGCCATGTCAGAGCAGGTGTTCAGTTGGACACCTGTCTCCTTGGGTGCGCATGGAACGACCACCACGGAGAGCTCTGCTAAGGTCACTATCCCTGCCTTGTGGATTGGAGGGGGCAGGTGACGGTGTTCCATGATGCCCGGCCCCTCCCTGCAAAAGATTTCGCACATCGTTCTAAGAAAACAAATTAGTATCACATGCCTCTTCGTTGCAATTAGAAACCTTTGCTTTGTCAGGCAACGGTGTAGTGACTCTAGTCAGTGAGCATGGGGTTTGAAAATTTCACCCCTCTGCCTTTTCGCCCCGAATGGGGTCTTGTTGTTGGCGCTACAACATTTTTGGCTGGCAAATGTTTCCTTTCCTCCTGCATGTTGCCTGCTTGGACGCACAATACTCCTTCATGTACGGTCAATTGTGCCGTTCTAGAGCTCAGCTATAGGCGAGAACATTGCATACTTCTTTTCAAAAACTTGCATATCTTGCCTATAACGCTTACTGCACAGCAAAGTTAGCCCAGAGCAAACGCAGAATACCCGACTTTGCTGGAAGGAATGCAGCAGCTTGAGGGTTGAGGTCCGGCCTATGCGAATCTTCGGAGCCATGGTGCTTTCTGGTTTCAAACTCTGGTGAAGTTTCTTGTTTTACTCGTTCTGGTGCATTATAAGCATTTGACTCTGCAAACATTCACTTTGTGAAATCCAGTAATCCAGTTATCGGTGCTGCCACGAGCAGACACCGTTCTCGAGGCAGTCAACTGCGACGTACTTGGCACCTGAGGATAGTCAAAGCAGCTCGGAGATTTGAATGCGGTGAACTCCATGCGTTGAGCAGCCTGCTCAGAGCAGGATGTGACCTGGAGCGACATTTGGATGCACTGTTGCCTATTTAGTAGGGATAATACAGCAGCTGCATTGGGGGATGCTCTCAAGAGCATGCTGTCAAATGCCAGACAACAGAACTTGCTGGTGCTTGTTGTGTCTTAGGGGCAGACCTCCAGAATTACCAGTACCATGGTGGGGAGACCTTCTAGGCTATCCTTGGGCCCGGGCCGCCCCGCGGGCCCGCATGATGCCCATGCAGTCCTTCAGGAGTTGATTCGTTTGCCTCCCACTTAACGTGCACCTGCGAACACTTTTGAGAGTTCACTTCAGGCCCATTCCAGTGCTGAGGGTACTGTCTAGTTGGATCCGCCGCTAGAGGGCCAGCATATGAGCAGCGGTGGCGAGGGGGGGTTTAGCGGGGGGCTTGGAGCTCTATTTGGGTGCCTTGGAGAACAGTGCCTTCACTCTCTGCGCGTCTCTTCAAGATCCCATCCCAGAATAAGCATTATTGGGGAGTGCACTGGGAACAAGGGCGAAAGGTGACTTGCCAAGGCGTCGGGCAGCACCCTCGCATCCAGCGGACTCCGCAGGGTTGCCGAAAGCACAGGGTAGATAGCCGAGGACCGGGACTTTCCATAGGTTGTGCTGGTGTGTTCACAGCATATTCTTGAAGGTTCATAGGATGTGATCCATGGTGTTATGCGTGGCATGCGTGACTTGAGGGAGGCTACTAGAGTTTGCCTGAGAATGGCTAGCTTGTTCTTGGTCCTCAATGACTTCTACTGCCTCAATGTTCCATGCCCTTCATATTTGACCTGAAATTGCACCTCTCGACGGAATGCTTCAAAGCCTCGCCTAGGCTCCCCTCACGAGGTGTCAGTTGGCAGTCTGTGCCTCAAGCCAGTAATGTCTTGGAGGCCGAGCCCATATGGTGCAATCTGGCCAATACGGCTTCAGTTACTTTCTGTTTTACCGGTCTCTGGGCTGGGAAAATGTGCCAAACGTATTGTGTCTACTTGCTGGATTGCTCGCTGGACCACTTTCTGTGGTTTCTTGGCAAGTGTAAATTGCAAGAAATGCTGCTTGAGCACGGATCAACATATGTGTTTGCAATTTGCTTTCATCATGTTGTCAAAGGAAGACACATGGCATGACGAAGTCTAAAGAGCTCCTTCTGTCTTGCAGGATCTACAAACACTGCAGGTCAGTGTCGTCAGTGCATGAGCATAGAAAGCTTTTGCGAGGACTACTTGAGCCGGATAGTCAGTCAAGGCAACGCGGACCACAGGCCTTGCGCCTCTAGTGCTGAATAGATGCAGGAACCTGGCACACCTCCCAGAGGTGCTCAGTCCAACAGCAATGGCATGCCTCATGACGGCGAGGCACAGACAGCTGGTCGTGACAGTGGCAGGAAATCTTTGATAAGATTTTCTGAAGGCGCTACTGCCTTGGATGCAAGGCCCTTCCTTCGGTAAGCCAATCTTGTGACACTATGAGGCCCACTGAGCAAATACCTTCAGTGGATATTGTTTGTGTAGGTACAAGTGCAGGTACTCTATGCTGATTTAATTGGCAGAAGACTGCAAAAATGGCAGTTCCATGGCATGCATGTCAATTATAGACATGGCCCCTGCAGTTGGATGTCTTTTCCAGGTCGCCGCGTACACCTATATACAGCGATCGGTTCATCCCTACCAGAGCAACTTCATCGCGATTGGAAGGCTACACGCTGCTGGACAGAGCGGAGGTGGCACAGGAGAGTTCACGCATGTCAGAACGCGAGGAGGCCAGCAGTGCGTATAACCAGCTGCTGCGGGCAGAACTGCTTGGTCTTCCCAGCCAGCCAACACCTGACAGGCATGGCGGCTCCTCCAGCGGCTTCATCAGTCCCACCAGCAGGTGACCATGTACTCTGTTTATCAATGCTGCAGCATTTGACATGATGCTGCACATCATCCTGCATCAGAAAGGTATTGACTAGCATTGAGTCGTTTTCACTGTGCAGCCCTGCTAGGAAGATGTTCCGGTTTCAATGCGGCGATGCAGCCAGCCCGATAGCTGGGCCTCCATTGGAATCTCCTTATGCAACATCACAGGGCCGCGACTCGTCCTTGGGCTCCCCCTTGATGAGCCCAAAGCGGGCCCAGCGGAAGATTGCTCGCTCCCCTTTCAAGGTGTGTGTTTTCTTTGCCCTCACATGTGTCTATTCAGAGTGCTAAGGATCTGTCTCTCCTCATTGCACATGGCATGATTGGCGGAGTTGTATATTTATCCTTTCACTTACCCAGGGATGGCGTGGCACAGGTGTTGGATGCACCACAATTGCAGGATGACTTCTACCTGAATCTGGTAGACTGGTCAAGTCAGAATGTGTTGGCTGTGGGACTCGGCACATGCGTGTACCTGTGGTCTGCATGCACTTCAAAGGTAGGGAGGCATCATAATTCTGCAGCTGGAACTCTTGTTGCCGTGTCATTTCATGAAGCACGCCTCCATTGTCGGGGAAGGGATTGAGGGGGAAATCCTATCATGTTAGGTGACAAAACTCTGCGAGTACCCGGCGGGGCCTGGAGGGGACAGTGTCTGCAGTGTGTCGTGGAGCCAGCGAGGAACATACCTGTCTGTGGGAACCAACAGCGGCATTGTCCAGATCTGGGATGTCGCGAAAGTGAAATTGTAAGCTCATACCTCCCAACATCTCTGCAAAACATGTCTCATGTATAGTGAATGTCCATGCATGACTTTGGACAGCCCACGGGGCGTATACATACACACATCCTTCAATTTGTGGAGAATGGGAAAATGGCATGATGACATTAATGAAACTGATTGCCAACCATCACCTGTTTCCACAAGTCTGCATGGCATCAGTCAGGTGATCTTCATGGGCGGTGTTGTGCTACGAGCAGGGTGCGCACAATGAGCGGGCACCGAGGGAGGGTGGGCACCATGGCATGGAGCAGTCACCTGCTGAGCAGCGGCTCCCGGGATCGGAACATCCTGCAGCGAGACATCCGCGCCCCGGAGGACTTCCAGCACAAGCTCCTCGGTCACCGCTCCGAGGTCAGTACCTCAGAACCTGCCTTCACTGATGTGCTGCACATCCCGCATGTCAAGCCCGCAAAGCCTTCCATCATCCTCTTGTGATCAACTGATCCTCCTTGACTGTGCGCAGCGCAGCCTATGCCTTACAATACCTGTGTGTTCAGGTGTGTGGCCTGAAGTGGTCGCCAGATGACAGGGAGATTGCCTCGGGCGGCAATGACAACCAGCTGTATGTCTGGAACCAGCACTCCACCAGTCCAGTGCTCAAGTTCAGTGACCACACAGCAGCAGTCAAGGCTATCGCCTGGTCACCACACCAGCATGGCCTCCTGGCATCGGGCGGTGGCACAGCCGACCGCTGCATCCGCTTCTGGAACACCGCCACATCAGCCACACTCAATCATGTCGACACAGGCATGCATCCAACGCTGTGCTGCTAAAAGTTGCAGTGTGTTGTTACTGCCCATGGTTTGTCTTCCCCTTTTTTCTACCTGGTCTCTTGATTGAAGTGCTGACAAGTAGTTGTGGTGGATACAGGCAGCCAAGTGTGCAATCTGCTGTGGAGCAAGAATGTGAATGAGATTGTGAGCACTCACGGGTACAGCCAGAACCAGATCATCGTCTGGAAGTACCCGTCCATGAGCAAGCTGGCCACGTTGACTGGACACACTCTGAGGGTGCTGTACCTGGCTGTCTCCCCAGATGGTCAGACGATTGTGACAGGGGCAGGTGGGCTGTTGCCACCATGAATTCCAGGACACATATCCGCATGGTGTACATGTTTGTGATGGATGTCTCTTTGCGCAACAAGTTCAGGGCTGAAATTTCTTAATGTCAAGAGCTGGGTTGACATGTGTCCACTCCAATGCTGCAGGAGACGAGACATTGCGGTTCTGGAATGTGCTGCCCGGCCCGAAGTCGCAAGGCTCCGTGAACGACTCATCAATGAGTTCCATGATGAGAACTCTCATCAGATGAGGAGACTTGCAGCCTGGAACCGTCTGTGTATATTAGCTTAGCTGATATTCGCCCAGCTAGATGGGGGAACTCTTGCGCGTTTTTGCACTGAGTGTGAGTCTTTTGTCATGAGGCTGCTTATTAGGGTGCTGGGATGGAACAGCAGTAGAGGCTTGCGGTCACCCAAGGGCAAGAAGCATCCAGCTACACTGATCGCCATTTGCACTTGTGTGTTGAAGACTTGAGCTCTGTAATTCATGACAACCGGAGTCAACCAGCACCTGCTTCCTTGCGATCCTGCAATTGAGGCGCTTGTGCATCTGCCATCAGTGTCTGAGTCTCAGAGTCTTTTGTCCATGATCATGCATTATCATGATGTCCACACATGTGGCTGAGTTAGAACTTGTGTAATGTATTAAAAAGTTACAAAAATTATAATAAAACCGCAGGCGCAAGCCAGTAAATGCCAGTATTTGCAGTACAGCACAAAATTACGACGCCACTGATACGGTGCTCATTATATCCATTTTCCATAATTCAAAACCTCTGAACTGTAAAAAATAATACATGTACAGTACAAGAGCCAGGATCCTTGTAGCAAGAAGATCATGGAAAATATTCTCAACCACAGGCTGCAATAAGAAAGTGCCCCCCTCAACTTGACTTTTTGGAGACATCAACTGTCAAGTCTGTGAAGCCGTTTTCATCAACAACACCGGCAGGCGCAATAATTTTTCTCCCGTCCCAGCGAACAGCGACTCCTCTACTCACCAGAGCTCGAAATTCCTCTTGGCTCTGCGTGCCAAGAACAGTTGCAGGGCTCTCAACTTGGGCTGAGATTGGGAGTATAAGTACAGAACTCTGCAGGGCACTTATGAGATGTCCATGCGATACCCCAATTGAAGATTCAAGCCAACAGGGAAGACATGGATCACCTGGTTGACAATGGGCAAATTAAGGGTCTTGGCATAAAGCTGCTGCACATTTTTGGCATACAGAGCTGGGGAAGCCTTCTCCTCCTCGCTAGGCACATATGTGGGGAGGATGACAACATCTACAGCATTGTCAAATTGGCAACACATCCGAACCTGCACACCACTTCCGTTTAATCTGCGGATAGACAAATGCACGCGGAAGACATGAGTCCTAATGCATGTTCCCTGGCAAGATGACATTTTAAACTGGCTGTGTCCATAGCAGATTAGAACTACAAAAACACAGGGCCAGCAGGCTACTCACAAAATGCCATCCTTCATTCATGATGGTCCATGCAGGATTGTGGTGGCGCTTGTTATAGGCTATGGCAACTGGGAGCACCGGGACACCAGGTACCTGCACAGAAGCGCACACGTGTTGACCCACAGATATCAGCCAAATCCTGATCTCCTGTAGGCTCATGCTTTCCATAAGATTACTGGCAGTGGGTAGCCAAACGCACAAATGCACCAGTCCTGAAGCGCAGAATGCAGCGTCCATCACCACAGGTGCCCTCCGGAGCCATAAACAGCATTGGAAATCTTCTGTCCTTTGCCCTGCAGCACCCTGAAAAGTGTCCATTTGCAGGTTCACTACCTGTTCTCGCAAGCTAGCATCAGGGAGTCCAACACTTCTGGAAGTTCATTACCTGTTCTTCCAAGCTAGCACCAGGGGAATTAGCAGATCTGGGATTGTGCGCATGGCAACATGGTCGGCAAGTTCCAAGCGCACCGCTTTGCAATCTTGTCTGACACGCTTTCTGTTCCAGCCTGGCGCTTTTCCCCTTCTATGCTGCCCCTTGAGACATAGATGTTCTGGAAGGAGCGTATGCACATGCCAATCAGCGGCAAATGCGCATTGCTCTCTTTGGACACTCCGCTCGGCGCAAAGAGGAACATAATCAACACGGCATCCACCCAGCTGCTGTGATTGAAGAGGCCAATCTGAGAACAACACACTATGTGGCTTGCTTCTGCCATCGCGCAGTGCTGTATGGATAGTAAGCTTGGACAGTGTTCTCACAGAGCAGATGTGGCAGACCATACCGCTCCGAGCTGTTTGGCTCTGGCCACATTTTCCCAACCCTTCACTCGTATGCGGAAGCCAAGCATAAGCAAGACAAAGCCCGCGCAATTTGCACTGGCTGTCACAATTCTCCTCCTCCAGGGTGGCATGGGGTCCTCGAGGGGCCTGAAGTGTGTTACATGAGAACTGAGCTCCCATTTGCTGCAGGACTGTCCTCATCCAGGCATGGTGGCCGATCCCATGGATAATAGCTCAATATCGCGGCTCAGGAGGTCCAACAAAGAGCCGAGGACTTCTCGTACCATCCAAGTGCTGCAAAGAAGCTCATGATCGCCAGGAGGGTTAAAGACAAGACCCCAAGGAGGATGCGTGGTAAGAGCCATGGGAGGAAGAAGGCCATCTTTGCCGCTTCCCTAAACAACATTGCAGAATTCTAGTTAGCAATAAACAGCACAATTCAGCATCAAGGTGATTAGTATAGATATATATTTTCATGCGGTCACTCCAACATCGCCCAACAGAGATCTGATAAGTTTGCACGTCACCATGCAGTGAATGGCGTCTTGAGCTCTAAGAATGGAGAATTCTTGGTGTCATAATTTTTCCAGTGCTCCTTGCTGGAGCTTGCAACCGCCATGACCATACTCACTGAAGGTTCCAAAACTTCACGCGATGCTTGATCGATGCTTGTCAATTTACTTGGGAAGTATTCTCTTGCCAGTGGTGTAGTCCTTTGAAGAGGCCAGGGTCCAAATGGACACCTCGAAGTGATCACAGCAAGGTCCAAGAAGACATTCTTCGGCCAGAACTGGCTCTATTGAGCTGGCGATGACTCAGCTGAGTGAGAAATCCCCAGCAGAACAGCCAACTCCCTGCCGAGAGAATTTGACATTTATATCTTTATAGACGACCAAGTTGCTTCTAAGGTCTCGTGAGTGCGCACTCTGAGGCGCTGGCGTAGACAGTCCAGCCCTCATTGTCTATCTCAACTTGTTTCTCAGTCTAGATCCGGCTCGATCAAACGAATATCCCAGGCTTTCGATTCCGAGAGTGAGGCTCGTTTACTTATTTAGCCTGGTAGCTCGTCAAGTGCGAGTATGCAAGGGTTTGCTTCTTTGTACTGAGAGCAGTGTACAGCACAGAGTTTATCACATCGGAGAGGTCCAATGCAGAACCGCAGATCAGCAGCTAAGCTGCTTCAGGTTGTCCTCTTTAATGCATCAAAGCGCAATGTAGATGGATTGCAGCAATCTGCAGGAATTAGGAGCCCTGTACTTTGTAGACCGTTCTGCCAGAGCCGGGCTGCGCCTCCACAGCTTCAGCAAAGAAAGCAGTTTGCTCAATTTGGTAGGAGAGGCTATGCTGCAGAGGCAGCAGAAGTTGACACAGGGCTACAGCAGCTTGAGGAAGCAAGGAGGAGAAGCAAGCTCTGGCAGCGATATGGTATCCTTGGTATGATTGCGCATTATTGGCAATGTGCCCTGCTTTTGTCTGCATGTGTCCCTAAGGCTTCTGTGATGAGATAAGGTGGCATTTGGTATTGAATTGTTCTGTTGGTCCCGTCATGCATGGGCTTCTTTGCTTTGATGTCCGTCATGAAGTGGGTGTGATGTACTCCAGGTGCTGCTGCTGCGGGTGTGCTGGCAGTGCTCATCTATCAGAAGGATCTTGACCAAGAGTCCCTGCTACCGGAAGCACTGGAAAAGGCTGTGGAGGAGTTGACAGGCGGGAAAGAGGAACACCACCTTTTCAACTGGTCCAACACCCATGAGTGCCGGCCAAAGCGCTTCTTCCAGCCAGAAACGCAGGAGGAGCTTGAAACAATCATGAAAGAGGCACATGAAAAAGGTGCAGTGAGTCAATGTATGCGATAGCAGCGCATCTAAGCGTTTCTGCTCTTCCTGTGAGCACACCACAAGACCCCTGACGCACTGATATCTTGCAGGAGAGAAGTTGCGCTGCATGGGGTCGGGACTTTCTCCAAACGGGCTGCCCTTCAGTGATGAGGGAATTGTAAGCCTTGCGTTGATGGACAAAATTAAATATCTGGATCTGCAGCGACGGCGTGTTACTGTGGAAGCTGGAACACGTGTGGAGCAGGTAGAGTTCCTCTAAGTGCAATTTATAGTTGCATGTCGATGGAGCAGATCAGTATGTTGAAGGTTTCTTGACATGCAATGGGAGATGCCATGCAGCTGACAGATGAACTGCGGCAGCATGGGCTCACACTTATGAACTATGCTTCGATACGGGAACAGTCCATCGGGGGCTTCATACAGGTAGGAGAGGTTTCCTTTGGTCTGCAATAGAAGCAGTCCTGCAAAAGAAATAGCAGCATGCTGTGCACATGCTCTGTGGCGGTAGAGCAATAATATCATCTGAGGGGACGCAGGTGAGCGCGCATGGAACAGGAGCCACTGTTCCCCCAGTTGATGAGTTTGTTGTGGGCCTCAAACTGGTCACCCCTGGCAAGGGGACGATCACGCTATCCAGGGATGAGAACCCTGAACTCTTCAACCTGGCTCGTGTGGGGCTGGGTGCTCTTGGCATTGTGTCAGAAGTCACCTTGCAGCTGGCTCCTGCACATCAGTTGCTGGAGCACACCTTTGTGATGTCAGCAAAGGCAAGAGCTCCCGCAAGCATTCTGCAGAAGGATTTATGCAGCAAAATAGCAACAAGCAATTGCTACTTGATCCCTCGTTCACTGCTGGTCGTGGCAAATGTGTGTGCTCTGACTGGCAAGCCTCCTGACTCTGCATGGCCTCTGCACAGGATATCACAGAGAGGCGGCACAGAAAAATGCTACAAAATAATCGGCACGTCCGCTACATGTGGATTCCCTACACCGATTCTGTGGTCGTTGTCAGGAATAATCCTGTGAAAGAGGTGATAACAGCCTTCTGCGCCTTCTATCATGGTCCAGGAGGTTTTGAATATGCTGGATGTCCTGGACGACTTTCGTAGTTATTTACATTGCTCGACTGCTGCAGGGGACAAAGCCGCCCAAGATGCGTGTAACATACACAGACGATGAGCGGCGAGAACCCCTGAGGCGGCTTCTGAAGGAGGCGATGCCAGATCAGGATGCTGCCACCAATGAGGAAGTGGCGGCCCTGTCGGGCACACAGCTGCGAGATCGCCTCATCGCGCACAATCCCTTGGACAAGGATTGGATTGCGCGCGTCAATGAGGTGCAGGCTCCATGCCATAATTGTCGCCTTGTTTATCACGAATGTTGCTGTACACGCTGTTGCATGCGAGGGCAAATGAGCTTGGCAGGGTGCCTGCAAGCAAGCTAGCACTGAAAATCATGCGCTATTGCAGGCAGAGGCGGAGCTTTGGAAAAGGAGTGAGGGGTACAGGGTGGGCTGGAGCGACCAGATCTTGGGTTTTGACTGCGGAGGAGAGCAATGGGTGTTGGAGGTGGCCTTCCCAACCGGCACACTCAAGTGCGCGTCCTTCCCCTGCCCTGAAAGTGTGCTCGACCTCCTAAATAGCGCTTCATGGTGAACAACATGAAACCGAGGATGCAGACGCTGCACCGTAAAAGTAGTATGCAGATCTGATCGGTGTCCTCCTTGCATGAAGCAGGAAGCCCAGTGGAGCGGACCTGGGCTTCATGAAGGAGCTGATGCAGCAGATAGAGGAGGCGGGCGTGCCTGCACCATCCCCCATAGAGCAGCGCTGGACAGCTTCCAGCAGCGCCCCCATGAGCCCTGCAGCCGCGCGCGGCCGCCCCGACACCGTGCACTCCTGGGTCGGCATCATCATGTATCTGCCCACTGAGGAGCAAGCGCAGCGGCAGGCCATCACAGACAGGTGGCTCTAATGACGCTCACTTTCTACGCATGACCATGTTGGCCCTTGGCGTTGAGATGCTGTGCAGGAGGCTTGACATGAGGTGGCCTTATGTTGAACCCGCTCCCATAGAGCAAATGTGTCACGTTGCTGTTGTTCAAGGAAATTTTGATGGTTGGGGAAGACCTGGGCATAATGGGTGTGCTTGAGACTCTTGTCGTTGGGTGCCTGCAGTTTCTTTGAGTACTGCAAGCTGGTGGAGGGAAAGCTCATGCCCAAGTACGATGCAGCAGAGCACTGGGCAAAGATCGAGGTGCCACACCTTGACAAGCAGGCAGCTGCCAAGCGCATTGCCAGCAGGTACCCTGTCGAGGTTTTTAATGCAGCGCGGCGGGAGCTCGACCCCAAGAACATCCTGGCAAATGACATTATTGACTCCCTCATGCCGCGGTCAGATGTCCCATCTGCTGATGCTGACCCCCCTGCTCGTGAGGTCCTCGCTGCAGCCTCAGAGGAGTGAAAGCCTTCAAGATCAGCATCTTCTGCCGGAGGGTTTTCTGGTATCTAGCGGTTTGATCTTAGTGAAGTTGTGTAAGTGCTGAACATTTCTTGGCTGCATCAAAGAGTCATGCTCTAATTTGCAGGGGTGTGGGTGGGCTGGCCATTGCAGCCCTCCACATGCCTTGATGTATGAAATATGTCGAGGAAGGAAGGCAAGTGAGGGCATGACAGTAGACTAGATAGACATTATTAGAATTTGTAATATGGCCTCTACGGAGTCTGTCAGAAAATTACATCCACTGCGCTCCCAGCATTGTCAACTTTGCATATGCCGTTCCAAAATCTTGGAAAAACTTCTGCTGGCTTGCTGCATATGCCTCAATCACCGGGCGACACTCAGGGTCATCAGGCAGGACATGATCTGAGGGCAGGCCAATCATGCTGGCCATGTTGTTGCTGGGATCATCCCATGGCTTCTTCAGCAGCGCCGTGTAGTAAACATTGTCAAATGTCACAGGGTCCCCGTACCCTTTGCTGCCCAGCTGCAAGTGGACAAACCATATCACAAAAGAGACAGCATGTAGTCGTGCTGCTGTGTGTGAGAACAGACCTGCTGTCTTGGTTGCAAAGGGAATGACGAGGAGACAACTGGCACTGAAGGCTCTCCAGGGTGTTCCAAGTGTTGTGAGCATTCGTGCATACCGTGTGGGCTCCAGAAAGCGCGACCAGCTCCTGAGGGGACATCCCCATAGCGGCGAAATGCAAGCGCAGGGCCTCTGCCGAAAGTGTCTCCTCGGGCAGTCGACCTGTTGGGTCTGGCACAGCAGTATCTCTCCGCCCTGGTCAAGCAACCATGAGTCTCAAAGTTGATGGATTATAGTCGTTAGCAACAACAAATATTGAGTTCCTGCAACACGGACTGCTCGCCACAAAGATCAGGAAGACTCACCAATGGGAATGTCAATGACAGGACCTCCCGTCACAGCGACAGCGTAGGTGCCACCCAGCGCTATGAGGTCTGCATATGACACAACGCCCTCAGCTGGCGTCCCTTTCAACCTCTCCATGACCTTTTCTATGACACGCCTGGCAAAGCAAGCGTTGCACCATATCAGCACAAGCCTTCAACAACATGGAAGACAACTGTGGGTTCAAAAAGTCACACTTATTGCTAACTACATCCTGAGGACGTCGGGCTATGTATCGGCTTACCAGCCTCGCTTCAACCCAGTGTTTTCAGGGCGTTCAAACTCGAATTGAATAGATGCATTGGCACCTCCATCTCCTTGAGACACCCGGTGAGTAGCCGCGTCATGAAAAGCCAGCCGCAGCAGGACAGGGGCCTGGACCAGGCAAAAATAATCCACATGAGCATTTGTAATTGGAAAATTGAGAGGACATGCCAGAATACTGCCTGGATTACTGTGCAGAGGAAGACCGGGTGAAGTGGCATAACCTTGCTTTTCTCTGCTGTCTGCTTGAAGGCTTTAAGTACAGCATCCTTCACAGGCCCCTCAAGAGGTCTCCCGATTTGGGCTTGTGCTTGGCCTGCTGTAGTGCTGGCCACCAGAGCGAGAACGCTAATGTGGGCTTGTCTCCTCGTGACTGTTGAGTCCGCCTTCACTCCTGCTCATCATGCATGCATACATGGATCACGTTGAGGTGTTATTGCGAATGCAGCGTGTGCAGTTGTGATCTGCAGCTCATGTTGACACACCTGGGGATGGCTCTTGCGACATTGCACTTGCTTGGCATGATTTCTGGAGAATCGGGCGACTAAAAATAAATCTGAAAGGACGGCCCTTTCTATGAAGCTGTCCAAGCAGTGGACAGCAGTCCTCTGTGGAATTTCGGAAGGCTGACAGCGGCTGCGGTAAGTGAGCCTGCATTTCAACTGAAGTTCAAACCAACTATAATAACAAGTTTCTGTCTTCCCGGATGAGCCAGGGACTGGTACCGTTTCAAGGTACAGGAGCGTATCTGCAGGAATTCCCAAAATAGCTCTCGCGGGCATCGCATCACCAGGTTGGTGAAGAGAAGGAGTCTCTGAGAAGACTTCCCAGGGAAAGATCTCTCAGCATTCTATTCACAAGTAAGCATAGAAAACGACGGTGGTGGGGTCATCTGGAGGGACATTTGCAGGTGAGGTGCCAGGGGCCGGACATTGGCATGACAAAGTAATTTGCTAGGGACCTTTCGAAAGCAGAATGCACTATTAATTTTGCTTATGGTTTTGAATGCTCAATGTATCTGTGTGGAACGAGAGTAATGTGGTTATTCTTGAAGTGCGACGGTGGTGACAAGGATGCATGATCTAGTCAGGGCCAGGGTTGGTTCTGTGCGGCTGTGAACCAGTTAACCAGGAAATTTCGCTTACAATGATATTGCTGGAACTCTGACATATCAATAGTGTACCATAGCGATCTGAGCTTCCCTCGGCAAGTTGGACGTGCCCACTGCGAGACAAGCCACAGCATTCTGACCAGGCAAGATGGACTTGACTGATCCCTAATCACGGCCACAGGTGTTTTCGAGAATGGGGAAAAACGACGAACCCCAGCAGGCGGAATGTCAGGCGGAAACCAAGGAGAATTACTCATGGATCCTTCCTGCTATTGCTTACTCGTCGATGCAGCCACCAAGGACAGAGTGAGAGGCTGATCCCTCCCAATCCAGTTGCCTGTATCAACAATTGCATGCTCGCTATAGTGGATTTGCTTGTGGCACTTTTGCAGGTTCCCACAGGACTCAATACCAGCACATGTTGCAAAAGACTTTGTCCTGGACATGCGAGCGCTTGATGAGCAACCCCGGTTAAATCTGGCGACATTTGTGACTACTTTCATGGAGAACGATGCAGAGGAAGTGTTCAAGAAGACATGGAATGTGAATGGAGCGGATGCCTCGCAGTACCCATCCTGCAAAAGGATGGAGGAGCGGTAACTTTCATTCTCTTATGTTTTGCGATTCTTTTTCCACCCGCTGAGTTCCATTTTACAGAAGTCGTGGCCGACAAAGGACAGCTCTTGGGTTCAGGGGCAACATCTTTGAGCAGTCTACAGAATTTCTAAAAAAGTGCGGCGTACTCTGTGCTATGGGTGCAGGTGTGTTGCAATGCTGTCAAATCTGTATCACTCCCCTGCCAGCGAGCCCTGTGGTTCAGCCACTGTGGGATGCACAGAGGCATGCCTCCTCAGCGGGCTGGCTGCGAAGAAGTTGTGGCAGGCTCGGCAGAAGGCACGCGGCAAATCAACCGATCGGCCAAACCTGGTTGTTGGGGCCCATTTCCAGGTCAGAGCATCAGAGATACCTCAGGGTGCTTGCTGGTCAGTGTCTCATACTCGCCAGTGAGCTGGTATACATGTAGTGGAACACTTTAAAGTGGGTTTAGAGATGCAGGTTGATGCCACAGGTGTGCTGGAAAAAGTTCTGCATCTACTTTGATGTGGAGATGCGCGCTCTGCCAGTCCGGGAGGACTACCTGGTGCTGGATCCCAAGGATGTCCCACAGCATGTGGATGAGAACACAATTGGAGTGGTCAGCATCTTTGGGTCCACCTACAATGGACAGTTTGAGGATGTGCAAGCCCTGGATGCTGTCGTGGGTGAGTCGGCAGAATGTCCTTCCATTTCCACTTTTCTGAAATCTCTGCCAGCAAGCTGTGTTCATGCAGTTCAAACAAACATTCGACTGAAGGAAGGCTTGTTGTTGGCTAAATTGGGTTGTTTTGCGCAGAGGACCTGAACAAGAAGAATGGGTGGGAGGTGCCGATCCTGGTTGATGCAGCCAGTGGTGGATTTGTGGCTCCCTTCCTCTACCCAGACATCGTGTGGGATTTCCGCCTGAAGAATGTGCATTCCATCTGCGTGAGCGGTCACAAGTAGGCCAGCTGCCCCTTTGAAAATCCCGATCAATCTTCAAGCACATCCTCAGCTTGACCGAAACATGTGTGGAGGTGTGAGATGAGCCTGTGCACAGGTATGGCATGGTGTATCCTGGGGTTGGCTGGGTGATCTACAGAGAGAAGGGCTGCCTGCCGGATGAGATGGTGCGCACTTTTGCATGCAGTAACATGTCACTGCGTACATGCACTGTGGTTCTGTTGTTGTCCAGCATATAGGCTGTGCAGCCACAAGTGCAAATTTGTGCCATGGCAGGTCCTGACTACCAGTTACCTGGGCAAACCTGAGCCAACATCAACCATCAACTTTTCACGCAACGCAGCGCAAGTGGCAGCTTCCTACTACAATGTGGGTCATGGTCTGCCAAGCTATTTTTGTCCTGTTTTTTGTCACCATTACAGGCGCCCTGCTTGATTGCAGCGCTGCCTTTCAGTGGTATTCCATGGCAAGTTTGACCTCAGCTTACATTGCGCAGTTTATCCGCTTGGGACGGATGGGCTACACCCTCATTCTGAAAAATCTGATGAGCACTGCCAAACGCCTGTGCACCAGCCTCGAGAAAACAGGTGGGTCATGTTGCATGTCTCGTGAGAGTGCCGGTATGTTCTGCCTCTGGCTTTGAACCAAGTAAATCCAGTTACACAACGCTCTTTCATTGCTTGCATTGCTGCTGCATGCAGGGCACTATCGGGTGGTCAACGAGCCGACGATGCCAGTAGTGGCCTTTTCCCTGACACTAGTTAATGGGCAGCCTCGCGTGTACGACGAGTATGATGTGATGTACCGCATCAGAGAGTACCGCTGGATGCTTCCGGCCTACTCCTGTCCTGAGAATGCCAAGTGAGGAACCATGCCCCCCCCCCCCCCCCCCCCCAATTCTAAGTTCATTGAACGTTACGCTGTGATGATCATGGCCTAGAGGAGATGGATATATCATCTGTCTGTCACATGACAGGCACATAACGCTGCTGAGGGCTGTGATCCGCATTGATGTTACGCTGGAGATGGTGGATGACCTGGCGCACCACCTGAAAGAGGTGGGGCCAAACTCTTCCTCAGAATGCAGCTTTGAGCGCAGTGTCTCATTTTTGCCAGTCTCAACATACCAGGAGACGATGCACAGCAACTTCCGCGCTTGGAGTCCTAATTCCAAGAAGGCTTGTCTTGTCAAATGATCCTGCGAGCCACAATTAGAATTCTTGGGTTGTATGTGACGATGGGTTCATGATGCAGGTTGTGGAATGGCTGGACATGCATTACGAGGGCGCAGATCCTGCACAGATGAAGAAGATAAAGGAGCGGTTTCAGAAGGCCGAGCCAGATGCTGAGATGGGGCTGTAGATCCCCATATGGAGTGCCTTTGCAGTACATCCTGTTGGACGTTTCCAATTACACTCACACACTTGTGAACTTGATGGACACATTTTGATGTACTTTAGCCATCCATTCTCCGGCATTGCTGTTTGGGTCTGCTGCACATGCAACTGTCGCACTAAGTGTAATATTATGCTGATTATGTTGCAGCAAACCATCTTCTATTCACATATCGCACAAGGAATTTTGTCATTCGAATGTCCACTTCACAACTGGAAGCCCTTCAGAAAATTGCCGAAGAAGCCATTGCTGTTTGATCTGTTGTACTTGCCGATCAGCGTCTCAAAGCGCTTGTCTGCCCTGACAACCTCCAGATCTGGGTCCTCCCGGATCTGCTGATAGTCCTCGTACCCAGCTTCAAGAGCCCCTGTAAGCAATCGCATGCCGCACTTCATGAAGCCATCATGGCAGGTCCAGTGACCGTCGAGGTATACCATGCATTGTTTTCAGAAAAGCATTTCCCTGCACGTACCAGCTAGGGCCATAAGCCCCGGTTCAATTTTCCCCAGCCTTGACTGGCAGCATGCTATGTTGTACAGTGCGGCCTGCTTCTCTCCGTTGCTGATTGTAGGAGGCTTGTCCCTGTTAAACAGGCAGTATTCTCTCACCCTGGTATGCCGAGCATTTCTAAGACCAATGGCAGCCACATTGACACTCTGGAAGTAGCATGTTTGAACTTAGAGCAGACTTCGCAGCTTGCCTGAATTGTTTAAGTCCTGTTCCTGGCAAGTTCATTGCCTTCTCAAAAATACCCAGGGCTGTCTCGTAATCTCCTGCGTTGTACAGCTCCAGCCCCACCTGACAAGGGTACTATTCTCTCAGCATTGGCTGTTGCTGTAACAGTGAAAGTCACTGAGACGATCAATTGGCTAGGAGAGACCACACGTCTCGAACGCACCGCAATTGCACCGCGAGCGTCTTCTGGTTCGGGCACATCTAGGGAGATAGACGCTTCATCAGCGTCTGCTTTGACTCTGAGCAACCTTCCCCTATGACAAGAGGACAGTGAACGTCTTGCTGCAGATTTTGCTGGTACGTGGTGTCGGAAAAGGAGAAATCGAGCGTGCTTGAAACAGTGGTTGGCAAGCACTGTCGGGCTCTTGCAAAGCTGGTTCATCATGATGATCTCGAGTGATTGCATATTCTTTAACTTATCCCTGGTTCCAATAAGGCCGCAGAAAGTCTGATCAAAGTCACGTCAAAAAGAAGTGCTGACGTTGAAGGCAGTGCAAGGGCGAGGGATGAGAGGAAGAGCTGCCTCGTGATTACTTGTTAACGTTAACAGATGCAAGTCGGAAGCTCCGAGTTGGAACGAACAGGTTGGATTGGAAGTGGAAACATCCGTCAGTAAGTATTAGTAACGATGACTACTCTGCCACCTCGTCGCTTCCTGCTGGTTCCTTTTCGCACTGTGCTTTCTGGGTGCTTCCGATTCAGAAGGAATGGAAGCCTGATTGACGAACAATCTACTGGCTCAGATCTTGGGAGTATCCAGCAGGCCGTGCGCTCATATCAAGTACACCTGCACTGCTGAGAGGCTCGAGTCGATCAAACCCGCTGCTGCAGGTTTACAAGCTCCAGATCATCTCCATCACACTTGCTGTCGCCGTGAGCCCAGCAGTGCTTGAGGCTGCAGTAGTTTGTGATGGGAGGTGACAAGTTACTAGACCAGATCTTTAACCTGAAGTTCACCAGCAAGCAGCTTGTGAAGTCCAGCAATAAGTGCGAAAGGGAGGAGAAGGCCGAGAAACTGAAGGTATACCCAAACTGGAAAAATGGGCTCGGCATGCCTTTTTCGGAAAGTGGGAGTATTCTGCATAGCCAGCAAGGACATACTATTGCTGAGCCCTCATGGTATTGAGAAGAGGGGTTTCTGGCAGGTGAAGAAGGCCATTGAGAAAGGCAACATCGATGGTGCCAAGATCTATGCACAGAACGCCATTCGGAAAAAGACAGAGGCACTGAACTATCTGCGACTTGCCTCGCGTCTGGATGCGGTGGTCTCTCGCCTGGACACCCAGGCGAAAATGAACATGATCAACTCCAGCATGTCCCAGATTGTGCGTGCACTGGACAAGGTGAGTGTTTGTTCCTTAGATAGGCGATCACCTGGGTGGCGGGTGTCGCCTATGTAAGTCATCTTGGTTGGGTGACTCAGCTGCTTGACACAATGCAGATTTTCTATTTCATTACTTTGCTGACAAAATTGAGGCTGCGCAGGCTCTGGCATCCAATAATCTGGAGCGGGTGGCCTCCACCATGGACCAGTTTGAACGCCAATTTGAGAACCTGGACGTGCAGAGCCAGTTTGTGGAGGGCGCCATGAATAACCAGGCCAGCCTGAGCACCCCTGAGGAGGATGTCAACCTGCTGATGCAGCAGGTGTGCAGTAATGCCATTTGCATTTCAAAATATGTATTGCAAGTGGCAACAGACAGTGCAGTCTGTGCTCGGGCAAACGTAATGTCGAGTGATTGAGCTCTGAACACTAAATAAAATATGACCTGTCGCGCTAGCTCTGCATGTTTGTCTGCTCTGTGCTCACCTTCGTTTTCCTAGTAATTGAGTTATGCTGTGTCTCCTCATGTCCAAACATAGAATAAGACATTCCTCAGGCAGCGGAGGAGAAGGGCTCTGAAGCATGGGTGGTGTGCAGGTGGCGGACGAGCATGGTTTGGAAGTGCAGCTGAATCTGCCGCAGGCCGGAGCGGCTGTGCCACAGGCTCAGCAGCAGGCTGCGGCCGCGCCCGAATCAGACCTGACGCAGCGTCTTGCTCAGCTTCGTGGGAAATAGGCCTGCTGCAGCCTGCCAGTGGCTGATATCATCGATGCTGTCATGAAGAATAGACGGTTTCCACTGTACTCGAACAAGGGCATGAACCTCTGAAGTGTCTTTTTTTTTGGTGGAGCATTGTCAAAGACTTGCGTGCCTTTTACTTTTGACCATTACAGAAGCAGTATATTACTCGAGTGTTCCTTGATTCCTTGAGGACAAATATGCAAAATTTGTCCGGGCAATTTATCATTCATTTTGGTCCTTCGTGTGCATAAGCTTTTCTTGCACTTTCTCATGCGAGTGATGGCTTCGGCACAGCCAGCACTGCACTAAAAACACAAAGATTACATGTCGGCCTGCGCCCACATATGGGCTTCATTGCTGCGGCTGGCCAGCTCGTTCTTGGTTTTGAACATGTTAGCCTCAAACCCATTGCTCCGATCCACGCCATCCCAGTGGCGGCCGGGTTTTATCCCATACCGATTCACTGGCGCCCCCAATCTGCGCTTCAGCCAGCTGTGTGGCGGCACCTCCTGCACATACAGAATAACGAGACCACTTCAGCACAGCATTACTTCACAGAAGCCCTAAAGCTGTGGCCTAGGCATGAAAAGATAGTCATTTTTCTACTGATCCGCCTTGCAGCATGAACATATACTACTCACTGAGCAAGGCAACAAAGGCTGTCCAGCCTCCTCAATAATATAACTTGCTGCCCTTGTGTAGTCCAGCTAGCGGTGCATGGAGACACACTGGCAGTGTGACACTGCAGCTCTGCATTTGCAAACAATGCTAGGATAATTTGTGCTAGAATGACGGTCAGGAGGATCAGTTTTAGCAGTGCCAGACGTTCTGACCTGCGGCACCACGAAGCCAGACTTGCGCATAAGCTTGCGCATGTGCTCCGGCACGACCGGCGGCGGCGGCGCGTCACGCTGGCGTTTCGCGGCCAGGTGCGCCATGGGGTCGCCGAATCGTACGCGCTCCCTGTACGCCTGGTCGATGTCCACGTCATCGGCCGTGCGCGCAAATGGCTTGGCCGCCTCCCGCCGCATCTCCTCTGTGCGCACCTCCCTCTCTCTCATCTGCACACACTCGCCGTGGTCGAATCCGGGACTAATAATGCCAGCACTGGACCTTGGCTAGATTGGAATTTATACCAGGCCAATGGTTCCTCCATGGCCCTAAGTGCACGATGGAACACAGCTCCTTATCTAATGAATGAGCAACGTCTACTGTGCTGTGTGACCTGAGCTGAAAAGACTCCCTGTGGTGACAGATGAGCTGCACTTGCAAGTGAAAGATAGCGGAGGAACCTGTGCGATGCCTCCGCCCCAAGCAGGAGTCTCAGCCTTGGGCTTCTTGCGTGACTCTTCCAGGGCTTCCAGCTCTGCTGCACCGCCCTCCACCCGCTTGCCACTCTGCTTATCTCTGTAGACCGTCTCTGCATGGCGCCCCGTCACTTCCGCACCCATCTTTGCAAAGCGCTCCTTCTCAGCCTGTCAGCACGCCACAGTCCCTGATCATGCTCGCGGATATACAAGTGACTTCAGACACAGTGCAAAAGCGCTCACAGCATGATGGTCATCCCAGCCAACATTGCAGATGAGATTCATGGGCATGCCTGTCTCTTCCTTTCCATTTCAACCATCAGCTCCCTTCCACTGATCATTCCAGCTGCTGTGCCGTCCAACATCCTCTTCTCTCCTGCCTTAGCCTTCCCACCCTCTGCACCTGCTGCAGCAGTACGAACATGTTGACAAGAGCTAAACACAGATCCTGGTCAACGAAAGAAATTCCGGCAGGTAGTTGCTCGAGGAACTTCTACACGGCATCAGCTGGAGGCACCTCTTCGTGGAGGCAAAATGTCCCTTTCTGGCTCCTTACCCCGACGGGGCGGGGAGGCATCTGGGCTTTCCTGCCGGCCCCGCCTGCGCGGCAGCGATACATCTTCGCTGTCATGTCGCGTGGGCTTGCGGGGAGGCGAAGCATCAGGCGTGTCATGCCTGGCTCTGCGCCGTGGGGGCGACGCGTCTGGGCTGTCATGCCTGGCGGCCCTGGGGGGCGGCGAGGCATCTTCGCTCTTTTGCAGCGCGGCAGGCTTGCGCGGCGGGGAAGTGTCCGGCGTGTCGTGCCGCTGCCGCCTTCGCGGAGGGGATGTGTCTGGTGAGTCATGGCGGACTGGCATTCTTGGCGGCGATGCATCGTCAGCTGCCATGTGCCGGCCGCTGGAGCTGGGAGCTCCAGCTGCACCATTGGCGCCTGCACTTGTCCAGCCTTGCGCAGCCAAGCCGGCCTTCTCCTGCATGATGGCATCATACAGCAGGTCAGCGCATGTGACGCTCCAGATGGTGACGCAGCGCAACATGCTCTTGACAAGGGGAGTAGCCACAGGAGAGAGCAAGGTGCTTACCCTTGCAGCCAAGCGCTGAGCAAGAGCAGCTTCTCCAGGGTTCGCAATCACCGGTGCATCTGTTCAGCAGCCAAGCATTCAGAATGCAGTGCTTAAGGCGCAAAATGGCGAGCATACTTCACGGAGCTCCTTGATGGTGTTTTCCTGCCAGCGTTGAAGACAAGACTGTTCACCTTCGTCTTCATCATCGTCCTCGGTGATATGGTTCACAGGACCAGTTCGAAATCCTGTGTTATCCTCGTCTACAATTCTAATGCTGCTGGGCACTACTCCTTTTTTCTTCTTCCTCTTTTTCTTCTCTGATCCTTCAGTGGATCCTCCTATCCAGGCCACGTGGAAATCAGGTATATACAACTTTAACTGATGGCGAGGTTATCAAAATTCATTTTTCAAGCACTCAGTGTCCTACCTGATGTGTACTTCTGCAGGTATTCCTGAAGTTTCTTGGATTCGGCGGTCTGCTCAACTGTCTTTTTCTCGTGTTTCCGCAATGTAGAAAGGCCTGTGAACATTTCGTGCACGGAGACAGATCACGCTGGTGTGAAATGATAGTTTCAAACCGTCAGCATAGCGAGCAAGAAAGCGCGATATCTTCCAATGCTAAGCCCTTCGTCCAGACATGATGTAAGACATCAGAACTTTAGAATTGACTTGATGTCGACACCAAAAGAGATTTGATTTTATCTGTGCGCTGTTCATTGAAGTCTCGACAGATGGGCCTTATGTTACTAATTCAGTGAGCCATCACTAATGTTCAGTCACATGCTCACGTTTATTTCCATCACCCCCCCATAGGTTTTTTTGGTCACAAAACCCTTAAATCCACCCTTGCATTCTGGAAGAAAAATGGCACTTACAAGGCCTGATGATCAGAATATGTGCGACTCGGAGAGGATTGGTTCTGTCAACTCCTTCAAGGTTCGAAGCTGGTGTGGAAGTCTTCAACTTGAAGATGCGCATGCCTCACATGTATACGTATCTCCTTCGATAGCCACGAATTTGTCCGTATCATCCATTCATAAATTTCCTAGGCGTCTCTTCACTCTCACTTCATCAGCACCAATCATAACCGTTGCATGCGGCAAGCTGCACACGTGACGCAAAACATTGCAGGACTTTCCACGGTCATTCCAACTCCATGCTGCCTGCAAAGACTGGCAATGCTGGTCCTGTCATGTAGACATGGTTGTCTGCTTCTCGCCACTCTATCTGTAAGGGGCCGCCGGGCAGATCCACCCTGAACATAAGCGCAACATGCTTGTAGGATTCTTCTTGTGTTGTACAAAATTCCCAACATAGCATGGGACAAGGTGATGGGAGACCAGGCAAGCAAGCAGTAAGCAATTCCACTGCATGCAGTCTTGATGATGGAAGAATGAGATTTTTTGCAGGAGCACCTGCACATGCGGTCCAGGCGCCCTTCCAGCACTCCAGCAACAACTGTGGCGCAGGCACCTGTGCCACAGGCCAGTGTGGCTCCTGCGCCCCTTTCCCAGACATGCATCCGCACATGACTCGGACTGAGAACCTGGGCATACAGAGAAGTCATCAATTGTAGCTGTGGTTGCATCAGGAGGCTTTAGAGTTGTCTGAAAAGGACAAGTCCACAGCTCGCCAGCAATCCAGCAATGCAATATGAATTTATCAAAGCAGAGTGCACACCTCCACAAACTCTGTATTTGTCCTTGCCGGGAACACTTCATTATGCTCAAAGTGCGGTCCGATGTGCGCCAGGTTCAGGTCTTCGACCTGCAGTCACCAAACCCGTCATTTGCATGCCGACTTGCTATCAGCAGGCTTTCACTGGCAAGATACCCTTCACAAAAGGCCTCCCACCTTGATGCTTTTGCCATCTGCTGTGCCAAAGGTCACTGCATGGGGGTTGCCCATGCTGACACACGTCATCAGCCATTCCCGCCCCTCAACAGCCAGCTTGGCTTGCACAACAGCTTCGCCCTGGGTGGGCTGCAGAGTAGTGGGAATCTGTGGTCCCGACAAGATTGGTGGGCCCATATCGACACACACTTGCCCATCCTCTTGCAGAGTGGGCTGAATCAGTCCTGCAAATTGAAGGCATGTTAGCATTCCAGATGCATGCGGGGAGAACAGACATGAGCGGTGTAAAATTACAGCATCAAGAGTGGAGCAACAGCCACCTGCAAGAGTATGTATTCTGTGTGTCACGGGACCCGAGTTGTCCTTTTCAGCCACAAACCGTGCTAGACACCTAATGCCGTTCCCACACATTTCTGGCTCGCTTCCGTCAGAATTGAATATCCGCATAGTGTAATCAACATTTCCCTCTGGTGGCAGTGCAAAGATGACCTGCATGGAGGTTAAGCCTGTCAGGAAACCAGTAGCAGCATGGTTATATCACACTGGTAAGGTAGAAGTCGACCTCCAGTCACTACACTCCGATGCCCAGGAGCACCTTTTGCACTCACCCCATCACCACCAACGCCAAAGTTACGGTCGCAAATAAATTTGGCTTGCTCTGCAGTCACGAGAGGTTCTGTCTGGTGCCTGTTGTCCACCTGCAGCCATCAGTAGTAAACAAATGTCTGGCAGCTTCCCACTTCTTTCATCAATCACAATTTCCAATTGATTCTGCAACTTGAACAGCTGTAGGACACCGAAAAGTTGCAGACATGGACAGGCAGATGCCCATTCGTACCAAAATGAAGTCGTTGCCTAGCCCTTGATACTTGATGAACTCCAGAACAGTCGTTTGAGCAGCCATGACAACACGTCTGCTGGTGCGATCCCTTCTTTCTGGCCTGCTGAGTCTCGAAAAGTTCTGATAGCTGGGGCCTGCAGACGAGGAAAGGGCCTCGGCTGCCCGTACGTTGCAACCCACTAGACTGAACATTGCTAGAACTGTTGTGATGCCCACGATTATGCTTTCTGTTTCAGCAGATTATGGTCGAGCACTTTCTTCAAGCAGGTGGCTGGAAGATGACGTGAGGTGGTCACGTGATCAGAGTCCCAGTGTAGGGGTTATATATTAATTACCCCTATACCTGAAAACGAGTGAATACCCTGCTGACTAGTCGTAGAACCTGGCGAAATAAACACAATCTGAAACCAGCATGCAACCCTAGCTGCCAGGAAAGTGCACTGAAGTCATGCACGAGGTCAAACTCCTGAGAGCTCTGAAGATTCGCTCCCGTAAGATCTAGATGTGGATGCACGGCATCCCCGGGCCGGCGCGCGCCGGTTGGTGGCCTACCGCAGGCTGCTTCAACCAGCCTAATTAGCCAGGCCACTGCCAGTGGCAGCCGACGCCGGGCGCCGGGCGCCGGGCGCGGGGCGCGGCGGTCTTTTTTTGCAAGCCGGGATCACAGCGATGTCTTCTGAGTTCAGTTCTGTCATCCTCTGAAGCGCACTGGTGGGATTAGGCTGTGGTTCTGGCTGGCAAAGTATGCAAGTGGCAATGTTGTAACGCATGCATGGCTCTTTGCTGCAATGTTAATGCACATATACATACAAGTGTTGACTCTATCTCGTCGGAAGCAATGTCATTGTACATACTGCATGCTTCATGTGGTGGCGGCTGCAGCTGAATACAATGAACACCGTGTGACACACAGCATCTCGATATATAAAGTGCCCAGCAGATTAAGCGAGGCCGCCCTGGATGCATCAAAGAATTTGTTGTGCCTTCACAAAAAGATGAGGTCCAGTACACCCTGCATACACATTCTGACACTGGCGGTTTTGTCAAAGAAGGGTTTGCTGGGTGATGGGTTATCATACGGAATGTTGCACCTGGGAGAGCAGATCTACTGCAATCTCTGCCATTACATGCGCTGATGCTGCAGAAAATCTGCCAAGTATGCTTCCAAGGAATAGTGGGCTTTTGCATGTGCAGTTGCAGCCTTAAGAACCTGATTCCTCAGTGTGCTGTTCGACCTGTACACCTCAATCTGCTGCACGATCTGATCCATGCCATCCACAAACACTAACTTATCTTTCCACTGCGCATCCAATGCTGCCTCAGCTCCGGGCTCCGTTATCACCTGTTTCATGAAGTTGTGGACAGATTACTGCAAAAGAAACAACAATGAGTAGAACAGCTGTGCAGCTTCTTCGACATGGGATTTCTTTTGGTTGTTTTTATTGCTGGAATGTAGACATCCAAGAACGCACATACCACAATGCCAAAGCTGATGGCCTCCAGGATGCGGCAGATTTCCAGAACCTTTGCCGGATAGGCATGAATGTTCAGAATGACCTTCGCCCGCCGTAGCAGCTTGGTCAAATCTTCTCTGTATGCGTCCATGTTTGATACATGGATAGACACATTCCTCTCAAAGCGCAGCTCGTCCAACATTTTGTTTCTGCGTGATCCGTCCACTATCCATCCATAGAAAAGGACATCAATGTCCTTCTCAGCCTCTGTAATTGGAGGGTCCTGCGCATGTCTCTGCAGCTCAAAGCCATGGTAATCCTGAATCACTTTCATCTGTGAGCACTGGTGATACTTCATGCAACAGTCTGCTGAATTGAACTTTCTACAGTAGAGCTCACCAAGGGAAACCAGCTGAAGGGCACATGGCGAAACTTGACATCCCTGCCTTTGAAGATAGGCTCAAAATTCTTCAGGTGCACCAGGCTGTAGTCCCAAACCTCAACAGCACCCTGCAACACATCATGTTCATACCATGTATACTGAACAGGCCCCACCATACTCGATGGGCCAAGTTGAGATTGCAAGATGCCCCTAATAAGAACTTTACCTCAAAAACCTCCACAAAATCTAGCAGGTCAGTTTGGTTGCGCTGATTAGCCCAGCGTCGGTTGCCAACTTGGAGCATGTAATGGCCCCATTGCTCCGTCTGCCAGATGATGTAATGCGGGGGGAGTTCCACGCACAGGTGTGGCGTCATCAAGATGTACAGTGCTCCGTCATCAGCTGGATCCGTGTGAGGGAACATGTAGTCATGCAGGGTCAATCGCACCCTGTAATGTGGTGCTAATACACGCTCTATCTCCTTGCATTGATGGTACACCCCCTGCATGCATAGTAAGTCCAAAGCTCACCACCAAACGACACTGTTGAGATTGCCAAACGTGCTTGAATATGCCGCGATATTAAACCAGAAGGAGTTGAGATGCTGGGCCGTGATGTCATCAAGAAAATGATGCAATGAAAGTTCAGCAGTATTTCACCTTCCAACCCCATATGATGATGTCATTGAATGACATGATGGACCTGCGATTCCTCTTGGACTGTACACCTGCATTAAGAACGGGCAAGTAAATAAGCATCTGCTGGAACATGTATGGCTCATACACCTCAGCCGCAAACATGCCATCATCATGCTCCCACATGCACTGGTACCTTTCCCGCTACCCTCCTGTCCGGCAAGCTGTTTGTCACTCACTGTTTCCCTGTTAGGCTTGGCCGTGCGCCTTTCCTCCTCCATCTGCCGCAGGACTGATGCATGGGCTGCAGCGGCATCATTGTACAATTGCACCATGTTGGCATCGCCATCATTCTGGTGCATTGACAATGAGCCCTTACGGGATTGCGCACGCTTTGAGGGTCCTTGCTGCTTGACCCTGTCCAGCAAGAAACTGATGGCCTGGCGCCATGGCACTGCCTGGTGAGCTAAGTCATCTTCATGCACTCTGGATAGGAAATCATTGCTGGTTCCGAGCCTGATCCTTGTGCTGGCCGAGACAGGGCAAATCTCGATGGTGATCAACAATAGCAACACGGCCAAGGAGAAGCAAATGCGCCGCGGTCGCGCGCAGATCGGTTGCCACATATTTTTGGCCTCCATCTGCCATCTAATGTTTATTCATTTGTGCTGAGTGGCAAGGAAGTTATAGCTTCCGACTCTAACCCATCGTTTCCTTCAACAAGTGTCAGCTCATGCACATCCAGGTCATCTTCTTGTCTAATCTTGGCATCTACAGCCAGGCAAGCCCTGTGCACATGGATTTGGTCTCACTTGACGATACCATCAGCAGTCATACGAGTGCTGATCTGCTGACTAAGTAAAGTAATACACAAAGAGCGTTGTCAATCAAGCTGCATGGCTGAACAGTACCAACGGGTGATCGCCATCGGAACAGGTCCTGAGAATGCATCCCAGTTCCAGGACAACGCAGGCAGATTTCTTGTCACATCAGCTGATGTTGAGGCCCTCCGATGTGCACCAGTTTGTTGAGGTGTGTGATGGAGAAGCCACTTATATAACTATACACGGCTAGAGTCTTCCAAAAGTAATTAGGAGCTTGGATTGTGATCACGTCCAGGAAAGTTAGAAGCTGGATTCCAATTTGACGGACGGTGTATTTGTGCACAACCAGTATTTGTCATATGGCTGCAACAAATTTGAAGACAAGAACTTTGTGGGCAGGCTCTAATTCGGCCAGCTTTGAGGACGCTGGCAGAGGCCACCTGTAAGCACATGCTCGTCGTCGAGCTCTCCTTCCAGTGCTCAGATCTGCGCAGACACATGTTCAAACGCACCAAGATGTTGGTCTGCAAGCTCTAGCATAGCTTGCTTACCTGTGAACGGATTATAACGCAAGCTTGAAGTCGGCAGAAAGCCAGGTTCTTCCCATCAGTCCTCTATCTGCCGGTCGAGACGAGCCAAAGCCAGACTTCTTCAAATTATCACATCGATCGAAAACATTTGTCGGCTTGCATCTAGGGTATCAGTCTCGAGGGGCACGGTAGGTGGAAGAAGGAGTAAGTGTCCTGATCAGACCTGTCAGCAGCGAAGACAGCTTGGCGATCGGCGTCTCGAGACGTCGATGGCTAACGAATCAAGGAAGCTAGGGAGGCTGTATGCCTCATCCGCCACGCTCTGCCTGCTGGTAGTGGCCCTGAGCAGCACGCTCGTACGCTGCCAGTCACCAGGAGGGTTCGGCTCACCACCTCCAGGCCAAGGCCAGTGCGACGCTAGCGGGCCCAGGGTGGACTGCGGTGCGTTTGCGCATCTCTTCCTTTGCTTCTTTCGACAAGTTCTGGTCTTGGAGTACCTTGCTGGACCTTCTAAAGCAGCTGGCTACTTTGTACCGTCCCCCTTTTAGTCAGGCCCACAACATGCAGCTTGAGCGTTTTGAGCGCGTAGATTAGGTTGCGTCTTTTTGTATCTTATAGATATACCATGCGTACATAGAGATAGCCTCTCATGACATGCATCATTGAAAAGGCCGCGTTCAAGATGCAAGGTTAGTAAATGTGCAGTGTGGTTGATGGCTTCACGAGAGATGGACCATTCCTTGCTTCATTCACATGTCGTGAAATTGTTGATGAAATGCAGGTTGGAACGGCATCGAAGACTGGAAGTGTGCCTCTAAGGGCTGCTGTTATGATCCCAACACTCCTACCCAGGTTGGCACAGCCGATGTGAAGGTCACAACACCCGTGTGTTTCAAGCCCAATGGTGGAGCCAGCACATACGACCTCTCCGGAGGTTTCACTGCAGCAGGTGCGGCAATCAAGGCATAACCTGCTCCGGTGGCCTGTTTGCATGACACGTCAGCCCATACAAATGTTGCAGGAAACCATCAGAACTTGCTCCCTTTTCTGACACATGTGCTCTTGCACAGCCAATGGAAATGGGCTACAGGGCACACTTCAGCAGTCTGGTCCTGGATCGCAGCCAGAGCTGGGCCCAGACATCAAGACTCTGACCATTATCGTGGAAAACATCACTCCTGACATACTGCATGCAAAGATTGGCGCGCCAGGGCGATGGGAAGTCCCCAAAAGCATCTTCCTGACTCCAAATGTCACAGGTAGGGAGGGGTTTGCTATTGATATTTGCAGATCAGTTAAGAGTTATAGCATCATGGAGTGGATCTGGTCTCTGGCTGCTGACTTCTTGACTGTGTCTGCAGCATCCAATGGTCCGGCAAACTACCAGTTCAACTACAGTGTGTCGCCCTTCACATTTGCTGTGGCTCGTGCAAACAACAATGGCCAGGCGCTCTTCAATACTGTGGGCTCTCGTCTAGTCATGAAGGTATGAAACTGTCATGTTCATGTTGACTGGTCCAACTTCAATAGGACTGCTGGATTGCTTATAAGCACATGGCTGTGTCATGCATGCCTCATTTCACCTGCATGCCAGGTCATGGCTTATTGCTGAAGCGTCCATGGGCTCACAGGACCAATACATGGAAATTTCCACCTCAGTGCCAGAGACTGCTGCTCTGTATGGCCTTGGCGAACGCACATCCTCCACTGGTATTGAGCTGCGGAGAGATGGCATTCCTCTTGCTCTCTGGAATCGCGATCACCAGGCGGCCTTGCCTGATCAGAATGTATATGGCTCTCACCCCATCCTGATGGATGTCCGCGAAGGTGCTGCCTCCCTGATCTGCATGTGCCTCTTGGATGCTTGCTTTATTGAGAGCATGAAATAACAGTGTCCTGAGAAAAACAGCAGTCAGTTCTGATCAAACATCCACTGTGTTGCAGATGGCACAGCGCATGGTGTGCTGCTGCTGAACAGCAATGGCATGGATGTTGTGCTGACAAAGACACGAGTGCAGTGGAGGGTCCTTGGTGGTGTGTTTGACTTCTACTTCTTGATGGGTCCCACTCCAAATGCTGTTCTGGATCAGCTGACCACCATCATCGGCCGCCCTGTCATGCCTCCATACTGGAGTTTGGGCCTGATGAACAGCAAGTGAGTGTACTGTCACCCTGTTTTTGATGTATTTTGTTTTTCAATTTTGTGACCTTTTCTCTTGAGAGGTGTGGTTCTGCTGCAGATATGGTTATGGATCTGCTGAGTTCTATGATCAGATCCTCAATGGCTATGGGAATGCCAGCATCCCCTTGGAGACTTTTGTGTCAGACTCACAGTACATGGACCATGACCAGGACTTCACGCTTGGCAGCACATTTTCTCTTCCTGAAATGCAGGTATGTTAGAACATAAAAGTGCATACCTTCAGTGCTCAACAGGTGTCTTTGACCTCCATCTTACTGATTGGGAAGTGGTTCTGCAGGGCTTCCTGAACAGAATCAGAGCCCAAGGGCAGCGATGGGTTCCAATCCTGGATCCAAACATTCACATCAAAAAGGGGTATGCGCCATATGACAGCGGTATCAAGGAAGATATCTTCATCAAAGATGTTTCAGGGAGCCCGTATGTCGGCCAGGTAAGAAGTTTTGCTGCACATAAGCGCTTGCATCCACGTGTTCTCCTGTCTCGATTGTGATCGAATTGTTTGCAATCTGCAAATTTTCCTTTATATCCTTTCCATGACCTGATTACAATTTTCCTTGCAGCTTTGGCCTGGTGCATGCCATTGGCCTGACTTCAAGAATCCCAACGCAACTACTTGGTGGACCAGCCAAATCAAGGTGCTTACTCATCTTTGTATCCAGTGCAGTTTTGTTATGTCTATGTCTTTTCATGCCAGACGCAAAATTTGCACTACCCAGCCATCAGGATTGCATGGTCTAAATGAAGGTCCGTGCTATTCTGAGCAGAGTGTCTACGATGACTTGGAGCTGGATGGCATCTGGATTGACATGAACGAACCCTCAAACTACTGCACCGGAGATGTCTGCTGGAATGATGGTTTGTTTCTCGTTCCTGTCTTTCGCAATAATCCTCTGAGTCCCATGGTGCATGAAAGTGGATCATGACCATCACCACCAATTTAGGTTCTGTACGGTCTACTTCAGAGAAGGCTGCTCAGTCTCTGCCTCTTCAATGTACGCTACTACGCCAGGTGCCCAAAGAGTTTACTGGTGTTGTGGTCTTTGCAGACACTGTGCCAGCGCGCAATGATTTCGTGTGCATGCTCGGCTGCATCAGCGGCAAGGAGCAGGTGATGGCTGCAACCGGCAACAAGAGCATCACTCTCAACGAAAGCTACTTCAATCCGCCATACAGCATCAACAACGGCGACAACGCCTACAACATCAGCTACAAGACAGTGGCAGTGACTGCATACCACTATGACGGCACCCTGGTGTACAACGCGCATAACCTCTATGGCATGCTGGAAACGCTGGCCACAACTTCTGCCCTGCAGAAGCTGCGCAACAAGCGCCAGTTTATTCTGACCAGGTGCGAGGCACCTTCGAGGTACTTTGTGGGTACTTTGAGTTTTGGTGGTGCATTGTATTTCTTCTTGTCACAAGGTGCATTTTCTAATTCTGCCCTCCGGAGAGCGTGTGAATAAGTAGTCTTGGTGGTTGCTGCGAGTTCAGGTCCACCTTCCTGGGCTCTGGAGCCTATGCAGCCCACTGGACCGGTGACACCAATGCCAAGTGGGAGGACATGCGGTGGTCAATCACTACCGTCCTGAACAATGGCATTGCCGGCATCTCCTTCTCCGGAGCAGACATCTGCGGTTTCATGATGCATGCCACTGATGAGCTGTGCTCGCGCTGGGCAGCTGTCGGAGCCTTCTACCCATATGCCCGCAACCACCATTCCGATGGCTGGCAGGAGTTCTTCAGGTGCTGATCATGCTGGTCTCTCCAGCTCTTTGAATGTCACGCTGACTGAGACTGCATTTGTTGCATTGCTTGCCATCAGGATTACATTGAGGTCTCCATGTGCTGCAAAGAGTGTGCGAGCTGTGAAGATGTGCCCCTGTGATAGTGCAATCCTGCAGGCTCATGGGCATTCGTCACTTGCTGTAGGTGGGAGTCCACATCAATTGCTGCAAGGAAGGTGTTCACGACGCGCTACAGGCTGCTGCCCTACCTGTACACTGCTTTCTTTGACTCGCACACCTACGGGTGCCCTGTTGCACGGCCGCTCTTCTTCACCTTCCCGGCGGACAACACCACGCGCAGCATCTCAGAGCAGTGGATGATGGGCGATGCTCTGCTGGTGTCCCCCATACTCTATGAGAAGACCACCACAGTGCGGGCATACTTCCCCAAGGGGACCTGGTATGACTTCTACACCGGCAGAGTTGTCGATGCCTCCGCTGGCGGCAAGTATGACAGTGTCTCGGTAAGTGTTACCCCCTCGCTGATTGCCACGGCATTTGTGCTGAGCAAAAGAACTGCAGGACTGCCACTTGCTGCATGTGAGATTTGATTCACTTCTGGTGCATTCTGATGTGTAATCTGGTGCCACGATGATTAGGTGCACATCATATAACAGCATGCTGTGCACCTGTGATGATAATTCCATGCTACTGTGGAGGCTGAAAAGTGACAAGGCTTATGCTGCTTTACAGGCTGAAATCACTGACAATGTGCCGCTGCACGTCCTTGGCGGCAACATCATTCCCATAGCTCTGGGCTCACAGTTCATGCTCACCCAAGCTGTTCGCAACGCCAGCCATGCGCTCGTTGTTGCCTTTCCCAAGGCCAACTCCACGTATGCAGGTAAGCTTGCCTCTTGTCCTGTATAGTTTCTCATGTTTGTTAGGTACCCTCATCATATGGGAATAAGCACGCTGTGATGGAGTCCAGAATTTCCAAGGGATGAGCAAACCCGCTTTGAGTTCCCATCATGATTGTGTGCTGTGATGTGCAGGCGACCGGTGCGGTGGTCGATGTGGCGGAGCTCCACAAGCTGGAGTGATGAATGCATGTGGCCACATGTACCTTGACCAGGGCGAGGAGCTAAACCTGTCACTGAACCTCAACAACTACCTTAATCTGGCATCACAGATGGTGCAGCAGGTAGTTTTTAATGTCACAATTCAGTCTCAATGAGAAGCATGATACAGAGACTCCTGGAAAGCATCATGATGTGCTAGAGTTGTTGCGTCTCAACTAGTGGATGATGTGGCGCCCACAATATGGCCTCTCTGCGTGCAGGCGAGCGGTGCCTACAAGGGATTCCTGAGTGCAACCTTTGCCGGCACTCCTGGCGGCTCATCTGGCGCCACCTGCGGAAAGGATAACAGCTGGTCGTGGCCGGTCATTGACACTGTCATTGTCATGGGCACTGGTCCTGTAGATGGCGACTCTATTGTTGTTCAGGTGGGCTTCCTGCAGGCCCCTCAACCGTGCCCTGCCTTGTGTCAAAAAGAGTAGTGTCACGCTTTGCACTCATGCCCACGAGTGGCGCTACTTGGCTGAAACTTCCTGTATTCATTTTGCAGGCTGTGTCAGCATCCAGCACAACTCCTGGAACAGTGCAGACAGCGTCTGTGGACAGCACTCCAGGCGTCACCAACCTCTCAACGGGCACCGCCAAGTATGACGCCGCGCTGCAGAAGCTTACCATCTCCGGCTTGAACTTCCAGCTGACCTGCCCCACTGGCCTGCGCATCAGCTGGAGTGCCGGAGCTCCTTCAGCGCCTGCCAGCGCACCAGCAGCCGCGACCATGGCCGCGGCAGTCTTTGGCACACCTGTCAAGGACCCTCCCTCGCCGCCCAACAGTGTGGTCTCGCCCCCGGGGGGTGGATCAAGCCCGACCTCCAATTTCGGGTCGCCCAGCAGCCCCTCTTCCAGCAGCCCCTCTTCCAGCAGTTCCCCGGCCCAGTCATTGTCCGCTGCGTCTCCCAGTGGCAGCAGCCCCTCAGGGTCGTCGTCTTCCAGCAGCGGCTCTGGGTCTCCCAGCGGCTCACCCTACAGCTCGGGTGGCAGCTCTGGCTCGCCAGCTGCTTCCAGCAGCCCCTCAGGCTCCGGCACTCCCTCGGGCTCTGGCAGCCCCTCATCCTACAGCAGCTACAGCAGCCCCTCAGGCTATGGCAGCTCTTCACCTTCTTACAGCAGCCCCTCGTCGTACAGCAGCCCTTCGTACAGCCCCTCTTCGTACAGCAGCCCTTCGTACAGCCCCTCTTCGTACAGCCCCTCTTCGTACAGCAGCTCCCCATCCAGCTACAGTAGTAGTAGCAGTCGCAGCCCCAGCCCGAGCTCATCCTACTACAGCCCCAGCAGGAGCTCTTCAGGAGGCGGCGGAGGTGGCCCTGGAGGTGGTGGCCCTGGAGGTGGCCCCTTCTTTGGATGAGCAAGTCTATCCCACGAAGTATCCACAATGCATCATGCTCTCTAAGAGCAGCACCAGCTGGACTGATGCCAGGCTGATGCCTAGGTGCTGGCAGCTTTCTTGAAGTAAATGAGATTCATTGCTAAGCAAGAACATGTGGAGTTTGTCTCACTTGAGAGGTGCTAGAAATAAATGAACCAGAGAAATAGTAGAGACCATCCAAAGCTTGAGACTGCTATCGAGCAAAATGAACTGTGATGAAGACCACTGCTGGATTGTGGAGCAACAGGCTGTTGCATGCCACCACCGCAGAACTTGGCCCAATATGCTCATAGAAATTTTAGGATTGGTTAAGCAGGGTACCAAATGATGAGGGCAAAGGAGGATGTAGTGCGGTTGCCCTTCCCCTCTTGAGGATGTCAAAACAGAAGTACAAGACAGGGTTGCACCCTCTGCATCAGTGACAGCTTGCCTGCCAGAGCGCATGCTCTGTCGGTATTGCTTAGCTGTTGCGAGACACTGGCGTGAGTGAGAATTTGTAGACGAATGATTTCGTACATATAGCCTGAGACTGGCACTGTAGTATTAGGCTTCATTTCATTACGCCGCAGCGGCGCACGGTGGCTTTTCAATATATTGGGTATTTGATGCTTCTTCAGTAGAGAACATCCATTACACTGTGCAAGAGGCATGCCATGCTGTTTCTGCCACAGTGAAGATCAGACCATGTAAGCTTGATGATCAACCAACTTGTTGATGACGGAGAGAGAACGTTTGCAATGTTGCCGATGGCATGCGCGTGTAGAATTCTGATCTCATGTGATCACCACATTCACAATGACCAGTATTGGTCATCTAGAGGCCGGCGGCCCGCTGGCACTTGCGTATGCACAGCTGCAGGGAACTCTAGAGAAAAGACTTCCATTGATAACTCGACAAACAGCACTTGCAATTATTTCTGCCAACATGATTGAACGTTCTCGAATGTCAGGATTTTGCCGTGCCTTTGCAAAAGCACGCTGTTCAAAGCGCGAGGCAGCTCTTCCTCTTGAGAACCTTGAGATCAGTTCTGGCGCTCGCACTATCACGGGCAGTTCTGGGAAGTTGAAAGCATGCATGCGGACACATCAGCAGCATGGCTGATGAGTCACCACAGGGCTTGCAATGTCGTTTCCAAACCTCGAATGGATGGGAGAGATTCTGAGAGTTCAGTCCAGTTGTCGTCAGAGCAACTCTATTCAGTACTGTACCATCCTCAGTACCTGGTGAGTAACCAGTATCATCACAAAGAGAAGAAGCTTCGAAGAAAGACCCTCCGTCAGCTCTCATTACCTGTCGCTCATCAAGACTCTTGTCAAGTATAGTGCACTTGCAGGTGACATGGCAGAGAAAGCTAAGCCCGCCAAAGTCTCGTTGGCACGGGTCACAATTGATGCTCCCCCGTCCAAGGTAGATCTGGCCTCCTTCTTAGCTTTACATGTTCAGTTTAGCACTATTGATCCCTAGCATGTCAATAATGCGGCTCCACGGGCGATGTGTGCCTGCAGGTGTATGAAAAGCTCGCCGATGTGCAGAGTTGGAACGACTGGCACAAGTCTGCATGGGTCCTTCGTGCTCCAGGTCTCGATAAACTCAAGCCTGGCGAGAAATTCAGCTATACGGCCCCCTTTGTGCTGGGTAATGTTTGTTCGGAAGTCACAGAGGCCTCGCCCAACCAGGTACATCACACGAGATCTATTGGAAGAACCACTTCAGAGAACTGGCATGCCTGTTAAATCCCATCAAAGCTTCTGAAGGGCTTTTTCTTCCTTTTGTTCTAGACGCACTGCATGCATAATGGTAACTGTTACAGACTGAAGTTGATTGTGCTTCTGGCACAGGCACTGGAGTGGAGTGATTCAGCACTTTTTGGGCTGATCAATGGCGGCCACCGGTGGCGACTGCAGGGAAAGGGCAGGCGTCTGCTTGGCTTGATTGGCAAGCAGCAGACACAGGTGGTCTTGGACCAGGAAGTGACAGGTGCCTCCTGTCTGGTCTACCTGCCTGCTGCATGGGCAAAGACTTTGTAGGAGTTTCTGACATGTGACCATATGTGACCATCGCTCATGGTCCTGAGTGATCAGTGCTCTTCACGCGCATTGCTCTGACACATTTTGTGAATGTTCATATGGCTGACAGGTTTTGGACAGCTTCTCGTGAGCGGCAAAGGGCTGGAGAAGCATGCTGCCACATGGCTGACAGAATTGAAGCAGTCTGTTGAGGGAGCCAAGTGATCAGGGTTATCAGTGCGCAATTGTATGGGAAGCTCCATAATGCAAACTTCAGCAGCTCTGTGGAAATGCATGCTAGTACTGTTATTGCCTCAGGTGGGATGCAATCTCACTTGGAGGGTCTGCGCGCCTGAAAAGTGTCCAGCTGCATGTTGTTCCTGCCATGAGTGCTGGTGGGCGGGTTTCAGTTGGTTCGCTTGTCTTCACATTTCCAAAACTATCAGATTGAAATCCTTCAAGCTGATAGTCTATCCAAAACACCACAAATGTCCGTCCACACCAGCAATGGTCAGATTGTACATGTTTCTGTAGGCTTTTGTGACAAAAATTCCTTGCATTCCTGCAGGCTGTCACATGCTTTACATGCTTGTAACCACCTCAACATGCCATGCAGCCACGGCTGAGCCATGTTTTGACCCGCTCAACTTTGGAAGTCTCAAAACATACATATTAAGCTTGAAAAAATATGCACAATTGTCACGCATACACCACCGCTAAATAAGATTACTCACGCATGTCCACAGCTGTGGCAGCAGCAAACAGTCAGCACCGGCATGATGCTCTGCTAAACATCAAAAAAATGTCTGTACAGAAGGTTGTTGTACGCATATGCACGTCCAACCTGTACTCAATATGTTTGCCATGTGGCATTCTTAATGTTGGTAATTGTTCAGCAAACCACAGCCATGCTTGTAATGCAAGACTAAATCGATGCATGCTGTCCATGTGCACTGTGAATGACTCTTTACCAAATAAGGTAATTAAACATGCTTGGCCAAGTATGCCGTGGCGGCCAACTCTGACGACAACATTTGTTCAGACTTGAGCCAGGTCCATCTGTGCGCCTGACTCAGCTGTTCATTCATTTAAATGGATGCTAAATTTAGCATTCCAATGCTGCGCACGTCCAGGCTGCCACCAAATTCCTGCTTCAGTTATATATGTGCGTCATTTATATATGTGCTCTTGACCAAGCAGCCCGCGTTTGAAAAGGGAAATTCATGAAATGCAGCTACGACATGCATGATGAAAACAACAAAATCTGTATAAGCCATGAAATTCAGCTTGGCAGCCGAAAAAGGCTGAGGGCGCTCATGTGCTGGCTGGGTTGTCAATCGTGACTTGCGTGCTCTCATCCAGTTTCTTGTTGCCGTTGACGTCTCCTTCGCTCTGCGTCCTGAAAATAGCCTTCCCCTTGGGTGCGCTGTTGCTTTGGAAGGTGCTGGTCGTGATATCTCCCTGCCAAATCCAGGGAAAAACCCACTGATTTTCGCTTCTTTGCCAGGAAAAGACTCGAGAGTTCTAACACAACGGCAACAGGCTTGCATGGTCTGGCATGCATGCATGCATGCACCCAGAAAAATATTCCAGGATACAAGGAAGCTGTACCTTGGCATGTGAGTCATATATGGCGCCTCCAATCTTGGTGGCCTTGTTGGAGTTGAAGACAGATCCGCTGATGTCCCCGGTGGTCGAGCCTCTGAAAATTGCGCCTCCAAATTCAGCGACATTTGATTCAAACAAGCACTCGCGCACTGTCCCTTGCACCCCCTGCAGTTGTCAGCACGACAAACATTTGTAAGAATGACAAATCTGTGCATTATCATCTCCTGTTCCAGGCTTGGTCAACAATGAGCTGCATGTCATGTGGAGTAACTGCAGATGGCATGCATACTTGTAGGTAGAGGCCAGAACCCTTGGCGCCCTTTCCAGTGGTGAAGGTGCAGGAGACAATGTCTGTTGAGGTGATCTGGTTCATCTCGATCCCAGCACTTCCCCTCTCGCTGGTGTTGTTGTCGAATCGGCTGTCAGTGTGCAGGATCTTTTTGCAGTTGTTCTGCCATACGCTGCCGCCATTCAGGGCGGAGTTGAGCCTGAAGTAATTTGTGTCCAAGGTACCTGAGCAGGGAGATTCCACGACAAATCTTAAAGGATGAAAATCAGCAGTCTGCTGATGGCGGGCAGCAGAGATGGTCAGTTCACCAAGAATGTGCTGTGAACTTGCCCAAAATCTTACCTGAGCACTTGGACTGGAAAAGTGCTCCCCCACTCCGGCTCGCCTTGTTGCTTGTGAATGTGTTGTCATTCAGAACAGCTTTCCCACACTGTACAGACACCACACAACCTCACATGGAGAATCCTGCCATGATAAACAGAGATCAGCTTATGACCTTTTGTTTGATCTTTGACAAATAGGGCAGAGTGGCACAGGCCATGGATCTTGTCAAAAGCGAGGAGTTTACCTGTTCTATGAAGACTGCTCCCCCATTCTCTGCAACATTATTTGTAAAAGTCGAGGTGATGACGGTCACTGTTGCAGCATTGTTGACTGCTATTGCACCCCCTGCATCCCCAATAGCAGACATCAGGAACGAGTTCCTGCCAGCAAGGAAGTCATGTCATTGCTGACACCAAACCGTTCTCTTCTTATGACAATCCCCTACGTCAGTTTGTAGATCCAAAGATACAGAACAAGAACACACTACTCTCCACTTGCATCGCCCAGTGCAGGAGAAAATGGCTTTCAACATGTGAATGCTTCACGGGCTAAGTACTCAAGCCAGCACCTGCGCTGCGGCCGACATTTCCCTGGAAGTCAGTGCCATTGACCAGCAGAGAGGAGTTCCACAGGGAGATTGCGCCCCCCTGTCCGCCCCCATTGCCTTGAAAAATGGAGTCCAGCACTGTGATGTTGGATGTATCATTTGCATAAATCGCCCCAGCTGTTGTGGCACACATCCGGTCATTACTCACTCCCTCACAAATCACATAACTGCTGACAAAATTTCAGAGGATCCTCAGCATGCCACCTTTGGAACTTGGCTCAAATGCAGTCAGAGCAGCCTTGGAGGAGGTGGGCACAGGTGATGAGGCAGCAATTGGGAGGACTTGCGCACCTGCAGAATTATTGTTCGCTGTAAATGTGGCGTTCAGGAATGTGATGTTGCTGTGAGACAGGACAATCGCCCCCTGTCCAAAGAAGCTCAGGCCGGAGAACACCGAGTTCTCTATGGCCAGGTTGCTGTCACGGATCACCATGGTCGCTCCCGGCAGCTCCACAGCCTTTATGTAATTGACACCTGGACGTCAAAACATGTAGCATTCCCTGAGCCTTTATGTAGTTGACACCTGGACGTCAAAACATTTGCCATTTCCTGAGCCTTTATATAGATGACACCTGGACGTTAGAACATTTGCCATTCCCTGAGCAACCCTCCATGATCAACCTGAAGAGGGCTGCCCTTTGCCAGTGCAAAACAAAGATTTACGGAATGCATGGATCAGCAATAATGGAAAGTGGGGTTTCTGCAGCAACACCGGCTGCTCAAGGCTGCACCAAACAAAGAGCTGTGCCATGCGCAGAGCAATTGCGGAGACATCAGAAGGATCTCACCAACAAATGCTGGTGCAAACTCTTCCAGTGAGGGACCGCCAATCAAGGTCACGGCACTTCCTTTGCATGTGATATTGGCTCCCAACAAAGGGCCACTGGGTCCATCAGACTGCAGGGACATTGTTCTGACGCTGCCCTGCCGGTTGAAACCTGCACCGATGCCACATATGTTGTTGCACAAAACCACCAGCTGCCAAAATGCCTTGCTCATTAATCCCATCATTTGAAAGAAAAAATGGCAGATGAACCGATGAACGTGAAAAACATTAAATGCAGGCACCGAATGCATAAACACATTGATTGTCGCTGGGCCAAGTCTAGCTTGGTAGGATGCTGTCGACTGCTTGCCTTGCACATTGAACTGGCAGACTGTCCTGCCTCCGCTCTCCTCGTCCTTGACTTCTTGCCGCAAACTTCCAGATGGTGCTGATGCATTTGCCAAGGTCGCCTGGAGCCCTCTCGCTGTATGCGCTCGCACGCCCACAGTTGTGACAAAGAAGGCTAGTACAGCGAGCGCCAGCCTCGGTAAACTTAACGACCACATTCGCCGTGGGTTCCCTCACTATCCTGTTCTTCAAAACTCACTACACTAATACTAGGATATCGCTGGTAGCCCCCGGGCAGAATCCGATCCAAACTCCCGCTGGAACGGCTAGGTAGATGCTAAACTTCGCACAAGTTTCAGGTCTTCCTGCACATCGCGTCCACGACTACCTGAAGACGGACCATGAAATCATTACCCATGCTCACGATTGTGATTCTTTATGTCGAGGAGAAAGAGGCGCTGCTTTCCAGCTGGTCCCACCGTAGCGCCAGAGTGGCCGGGCCTGTCGTACTTTTGCCCAGAAACCCTGGAAAGCCCTATTTAGTTATCAGCTACCACGGACCGTTACGGCTCGCGGTTTAATGACATCATAAACTGAGAGAAGGACCAGCGATCCCAGGCAACGATCCTTCCTCCCTTCAATGAGAACAGAGTTCATATTAACTTATATGACATGGAATTGCAATCATGACCTGGTTTGGGCAGAGCTGGCGGTGTTTCAATCTTCTTTGATCTGTACTTTGTGGGGCTTTAAGCATGCTCTACGTGATCTCCGAAGCACATGAACGCTTGAATATCCAATCAACTGATTTGAAAAGCAAGGCAATTCCGCTTTCGAAGGTGTTCAACAACAGCAGGGACTTTTCAAGGTTACCATGCTGTTAGTGGTGGTCCGATGGGCAGTTATAACGGCTGCTCGAGTGCTGGCCACAGCCAGTGCCGCACTAGTTGGCCTTGCAAATGTCCTAGGTTTGTCAACGGACGCGAAACTCAAGCCAACTGGGAGCAGAAGGAAGATCGACAGGCTAGCAAAGCAGGGCTACAGCCATGAGCCTAGCAATGATTGCCAATACGGATTGAGGAAATCGGAGTTTTTGAAGGCAGTGGGAGATGCATACGGCTACGGTGGCAAGCTAGAGGACTTGTCCATGACAGAGTTCAGCCGCTTGAGAGGCAGGGTGTACGTGGACCATGCTGGGGCCACTCTGTATTCAGAGAGGCAAATTAGGGCCACATACCACGTAAGCACTCAGATTATATGTCTCACTTGCTGCTAAGATCTGACCTGCACTCTGTTTTGCCCTGCTGTGCAGCGTGTATAACTAGCCGTCCTTTCCTTGGACACCTAAGAGGGCAACTTGAATTGTATGATGATGCACTATGCAGGACATGAGCACACAGCTCTATAGCAACCCTCACAGTGGGCACTTAGCTTGGCGTGGTGATGCAAGCGCCTCTGAAGCCGAGGCGCATGCTCGTGCACTCACACTGGCCATGTGCAATGCCTCTGAACTCGAGTATGAGTGCATCTTTGTGTCGGGAGCCACAGGTAGAACATGTCTTTATTGGCTTGTCAAACCTGTTTGTGCTGATGTGTTATCATCTATAGAAACTGTAAAAACCAGCAAGGACATGGAGGGTGTCCCCACTGTTCGGCGGTGTAAGCTGCTGTTTGCAATGCTGCAGGCGCCATGAAGCTCGTCGCTGACTCGTTCCCGTGGTCACCACACAGCCGCTACGTATACACGCAGGACAATCACAACAGTGCTGTGGGAGTGCGAGAGGTTGCCCTGAATGCCGGTGCCAGTGCTGTCGCTGTGAACTTCATACCAGGCATCCACCAAGGTGAGGGAGCGGCTTTGTTGAATGCTCAGACACGGTCTTTCACTGATTGTTCTTTGTTGCGCCCCCAAGCATCACATCCACCTGTCTGCTGCAGGGCCCATGGCTGTCGAGGCATGCTCAGACATCATGAGGCGCAAGAGGCAGCCTGACCATGAGGAGTCACGAGCGCACAGCTTGTTTGCATACCCCTTGGAGTCGAATTTCAGCGGAGTCCGCTATGATTCGGGGCACATCAGGCGCGTGCAGCAGCATGGGGTGCAAGTCAGACCTGCAGATGGCCCCAGCACTGTGGACGCCTCTGGCAAAGAAGCAGCCTGCGGTAATGGCCGAGAGCACTGGGCTGTCATGCTGGACGCGGCTAAGGCTTGCTGCTCGGCACCACCAGATCTGTCGACTTCTCCCGCAGATTTTGTGGTGCGCTTCCTGATGTGTCAGGACCCATGTACACCCTTCCCATACCACAGCCCCCTGTCTCTTGACATGCAAAGTGTGTCAATTGATGGGCTGCTCCATGTCTGATGCAGGCGCTGTCGTTTTATAAGATCTTTGGGTATCCAACCGGCCTGGGCGCGCTGCTGGTCCGCAGAGACTCGCTGCAGATCCTCCAAAAAGGCTACTTTGGCGGTGGCGCCGTGAGCGCGTCAGCCGCCGATGCTGATTTCTTCCGGTGAGCGGAGAACAGCCGGCATCGACTGAGGTTTCACAGCATGACAATTGACTCTGTTTTCACGAGGCTGCAGCGGACAACCTTCAGCATCTTGTTGAGGTGGATCCTGTTGATGTGTGAGGTGTATCACAGGAGGAGGACGGGCGCAGCCGGCTTTGAAGATGGAACGCCCGCGTACCTGGCAATTGCATCATTAGCGCATGGTTTCGCCCAGCTGAACAGGCTGGGCTCCTTCCCTGCCATCGAGAGGCACACTGCGACCCTCACTAGGTGCACAGGCCCTGCTCGAATCATGTCCTTTCCTTTGTCCATCGCCGGTCCCTCGGCTATGTGCAGGCATCCCACATTTTGAAGTGAGATTGATTTCTGCAGCCCCTTTTCATGTTGATGTTACATGCAACAGGTGGCTGGCAGAGAGGCTGGCTTCTATGCGCCATTCCAACGGACAGCCAGTCTGCGTGTTGTATGGGGCGCATGCTGCAAGCAGCAGTGCTGTTCCCAGTGCAGCCAAAATTTGCTGCGGCACCAGATGCCTGGAAGGAGCTGTAGGCCAAGGCCCTGTCATAGCCTTCAATGTGCTCAGGGCGGATGGGACCTTTGTGGGCTACAGGTGAGGATCAACTGGCAGGATATATCCCTGTCCTAGTCGCATTGATGTCCTTTTACCTGCAGAATGGATGAGTTTGACTGCATCATCATGCAGCAGTGCAGCGGTGTAGACAACAACAAGGGTGAAGTGTCGCATGATGCGTGGCAGGGAGGTGGAGAAGCTGGCAGGACTGTCCAGCATTTTGCTGCGCACAGGCTGCTTCTGCAATCCGGGGGCGTGCCAGGCGCACCTGGGCCTGTCCCATGAGGATGTCATCAGTAACTACGAGGCTGGCCATGTGTGCTGGGATGACAATGACCTTATCAACGGCCGACCCACAGGTGTGTAGCCCCACTCAAGAGGATGCACAGGGATTCTATCTGGTTTCCTGCTGTACATTTGTAGGACAACTCGAACGTACTTGTAAGCATGCTGCAATTGCTGACATGATGAAATGGGCTCATGATCCTGCTTGTGTGTGAAGATTGCAGAACTAAGCTTTGGGGTCGCATGCAGGCGCTGTGCGGGTGTCTTTTGGCTACATGTCCACGTTTGCGGATGCTGATGCAGTCTACAGGTGCGACGCAAGATGCTGAGCATATTTCGTGTTGCGCTCTGATCATCATTGCCACTGGCAAGAGCTAGGCCACAGCTGAGTGAATCAGTTGACCGCAGGTTTGTGTCAGAATACTTTGTGGACGCGCAATCTAGCGCATCTGTCCCGCAGCAGAGCAGCCTTGCAGCAGGGGCAGAGGAAGCATCAAGAAGGACAGGCACCGAGGCCTTGCCTGGCACTGAGCAAGTCTTGGAAGCAGCACCTTGTGCCGGGCATGCAGATGCATCTGATGAGGCTGGTGTCAGTACTGAGCAGAAAAGGACTGTTGACACAGCGGATGTGTCCATCAGTCAGCCAGATGCACAACCTGATCAAGCGGACAGGGACAGTCTAGCGAGACATACCCAGTTCTCCAGCACAGCAGTTGCGCAGGCGCTCAGCAGCTCCTCTGACCAACCCAAGATCAGCCCAGCGCCAAAGCAGATCGAAGATGCTCTGGACAGCAGCGAGGCTCCTTCCACAGGACCAGAACATGACTCTGTGGAGCAGCAGCAGCAGCAGCAGCAGGAGGAGGAGGAGAGCGTAGTCTTGGAGAGGATCTGGGTGTACCCCATCAAGTCATGTGCTGGCTTTGCGCCCGAGTCGTGGCCGCTGGGACACAATGGTCTGCTCTATGACCGGGAGTGGGCGCTGGTGGATGCTGAGGGAGTAGCGCTGACACAGAAGAAGCTGCCCCGCCTTGCCACTGTCCGCCCCACCCTGAACATGGATGCAGGCACGATCCTTCTGGATCCTTCTTTTAGTGCATTGCTGGTGATGACTTCATATGTCAGCCACTGCTTGTACATCATATCGTGTTGCTCATGCAAGACACAGGCGTTCCGAGGTCGCACTGTCACTTTGTCAATGTTTGCCTGACAGGCCATGGTTCTTGATTGTGGTGTTCTTTCTGTACATTGCAGGGATCATGGAGGTGCATGCGCCAGGCATGGCCAAGCCATGCATTGTGCCTCTGCCCAAGAATGCAGCCACCACAACGGATGTCATGCAGGCCCCGGGAACCCATGCTGAAGCCACAACAAGTGCCCGGTCTGATGCTCAAGGCCCGGATCTGGATGCTGCTTCTGACACATTCAAGGATCCAATGGGCCTTGAAATGCATCGCACAGCCAGCGTTTCAAGTCTGGGCTCACTTGATGGCAGCTTCACCGGCAGCGTGATCAGCCAGTCAGGCATGTTTCCTTGCTGTTGAAGACAACTCCATGCAATTTTCAATTAACAACTCAAGTCACAGCATCCCTTTCATGTGACTGTATCTGTTGTTGTCATGGGGCTGCGAAGCATTGTGAATGAGCTTGGCTACCTGTGCATTTTCCATGTAACATCTCAAGTCTCAGGATGCCTTTCATGCGACTGTGTGTGATGTCATTATAGCTACTTAAAGCACTGTGACGAGCGCGGCTGCCTATGCACAGGTGCAAGCTTCACAGGGAGCGCCAGCTTCACAAGCCGACACAGCAACAGCGCCATGTGGCCGCGTCCCGTACACTCCAGCAAGTCCAGCACGTCAGAACAGCAGCAACGTCTGCAGCATCAGCACTCCACCTCATCTTCCGTTTTCTCACTGGGAACCGATCCCATCAGCGCAGCTGCGCTTGCCAGGGAAGCTGCTGAGAAGGAGCGGCGCAAGGCCAAGAAGATGAATCCGTTGATGGCAGCCAGAACCCGCTTCAGGCACCTGCGCAGCCGACCCTCAAGTGCAAGATCCGGTGATGAGCCTGTGGGCTCTCAGCCTGTGTCCGCATTAGCCGCAGCCAGTCATGAAGGTGGCGCTGCAGGCACAGCACAGCAGCACGCTAGCCAGCAGTTGGTAGCAAGTAACGCCGTGCAAATGCCAGAGCATCCCGGCAGCGAGACTGGCACAGCTGTGCGTCAAGTCCAGATCTGTGCGGACTCTGTCTGCAGCTTGCAGGTGTGCAATTTAAACTCTTTCCTTGGAGATTCAAGTTAACTTTCCATAAAATTAATTATCGGGTGTCGATTGTCACGGATGCCACTGCATGGCATGGAGGTTGGGTTGTCAGGGTTGAGGACCAGATTATGATCAGCAATTCTCATGCCTGGTGTGGGGAAGTCCAATGCTGGCAAAGCAAATCTGAGGTGATGTTTGGGTTGGCCAGGTTGGCGCCTCACAGGCGCAGAGCGATGCAGTGTCGGACTGGTTCTCTGAGGCGCTGGGCGTGCGCTGCTGGCTGGTGCGGCAGCAGGAGGGCAGCCGCCGAGCTGTGGGGCGCAAGCAGCTGCTGCAGCGCACACCTGCTGCAGCCGCAGATGCCGACAAGGCGCCCCAAGACATCACCAGTGCAGGCGGCGCTGGCAGTATTGGTGCGTCAGTGTTCCTTGCAACTAGGCAAAATTATTGTAACACAGCAAGACCTATTTATGCACCCCTACTTACATTACCATATATTCCTGCCTACCCGGCCAGGATACAAATTTCAGTGCAGTATGATGCCCATTTTCCCCTCAAAAAATGTTCACTTTTGCCAAGCGTCTTTAGACCTTGTGTGAGATATACTGCCCATCTGAAGATCTTTTGCTCAACATACTGACACGGCCGACTGTTCCATGCAGGCTTTGCGAACGAGGGCCAGTTCCTTGCGATCTGCTCCAGCAGCCTGGAGGATGTCAACCGCAGATTGCTGCAGAAGACAAGTGCAGATGCCACAAGCAACACTCCTCCTTTCCAGGTCAGCTATGGCATCAGTAATCATTTCAAGTGTCCTGAATGTGTCACAGCAGTGTCCTCTTGACAGCAGAAGGGTTCGTCTGGGTGAGGGCTTTATGAAACAGCATGGGATGCTCATCATTGGCTACTGTCACGACAGGTGGAAGCTGAGCGCTTTCGGCCAAACCTGCTGTTCAGTGGCAACATCAAGCCATATGAAGAGGATGAATGGCGCTCGCTGCGCATAGACGAATGCCAATTCAATGTCACCGGTATGCCTTCAACCCAGCACCAACACCGCAGGCATGCTCTGCAGTGCAACAGTAGGTGCATCTGACACAGCACAGCACTCTTCCTGGGAAGGTACAAGAGTAAGGTGTGCAATGAGCACGTTGGTGCCTCACGATAGGTTGTATACTGTGGGGAACAGGTCCCTGTGCGCGCTGCCAAGTGGTGTGCACGGATCAGGAAGAGGGACTGCGGGGAGGCCCTGAGCCGCTGCTCACTCTGGCAGCCTACCGCCGCACCCGCGGCCAGATCCACTTTGGCATCCTCCTCGAACACATGTCTGGAGACGTGGCAGCCTCCCAAATGCTTCGCGTTGGGCAACCAGTGCTTGCCTCTTCCTGATGAACCATGTTGGTGTTTTGAGCTGTGGTAGATGATACCATCTGTGTGCAGCAGCTGCAGGCCCCTGCATTGTATATATTGCACCCAGATTCACTGCGGTGCTTCAATTTTGTCTCGTCCGGTACTTTTTTGGCTGGTGGTGGATAGCTATGTGGTCCAGCAACTCAAGGTGTGTAGATTGCCTGGCAAAACAGACGGCTGGAGTTGCATCTGGACAAAATGATGATTCTAATTATATTGATGAGTTGGCAGCATACTGCTGCCAGCATCCAGCGTGAATTTTGAGGATTGAAACTTCCATGCATTGGGGCTTTCTCCTGAACATTACAGGGTGCTTACCCTCAAGGTCTCCTTCAGGCTAGTCTGTTGTTCCTCCAAGGGACCAAGCAACCATGTGAAATCTTACTTACTGGGCAAGAGGAAGGGCTGCTGTTCTGTGCAAACACAGACACCTTGGCCCTGGGACACAAGGTCTTGTCTAAAATGACATTTCGCCCATGCACGTACTACGTAGTGAGTACACTGTATTATTATTATTATTATTATTATACTAGTATGCCCATGTGCCCGTGGAGTTGAGCCTGGCTATGCCTATAATTTATAATGTCTTCACTGGGTGCTATCACACGTGCCTGAGGTGCATTGCACCTTGCCTGCATGGCCCTGCATGGCATGGCCATGAATGTCTGGTGCCAATTCTGGCAGCAGGGGCTGGCCATGCAGCCAAATGCAGCATGTGCGGCACATCCGCAGCTTTAATCGCGCAACTCGAGCAGCTACAGACAACCACATTTTGCAAGGAATAAAAGAATTGGGGATATGGGCAGGTTAATCTTCTGTGACAATCTCGATACAAAAACAATCAACTTGAAGTGTTCTATTGTTGATGGCGGATAAGGGGCCGTGCGTGCGTACGGGGCGTATTGGTGGCGTTTTCTGGCCAAGTCTGTTTGACAGGTACGGATGTGGATTCTTGCTTTGCCCTTCTCAGATGTTCAGATTGGACTGCATCTGTAACCTTGGTGGATGAAAATGCTCGCAAAATAATCCCACAGGGGTGTTACTCACATCCACTCCCATTTTGGAGAATTGAAACAAGTGTTCGCTGCGGGACATCACCGCAATATGAACTTTCCAGCCGCTGTGTCCTTCTGTTGCAAGAGCAGCTCTTTCAGGAGAACAAATCATTGTAAACAACAGGCTCATGTCAGTGTGACGCTTCTTGTGCAGTTTGGGCAAATTACAGCCAATCTGTGAGAGATCCGCACAAGAAGAGGAAGGTCTGCTGTCAGAGGGGCCTAGGGGAGTTCTGTGCAATGAAGCCCTTCTGAACCCTGCCTGGGTGGCACCTGAAGACTTACAGAAGCCAATCAGGTTCCCTTCATCCATGCGCCTCCTGGTCTGAAGTGGCGTGCCATGCTCTCATCATGTTCACAGTGGACCTACTGCCTATTTATGTATACATGACATGCATGCATGGCATTGCAGGCCTAGTAATATTGTGGAAGGGAGCTTGCAATACTACAAGGCTCAGCATCCTCAGGAGTTCATTCCCCAAAATCTTCAAAGAGAACTGTTGGAGGATGCAAACCATTCTGATGAGCTGGCCTCCAAAGCCGGCCTGCTGGGAAATCGTGTTGCGGCCACGTGGGCAGGCATCAATGACCTGCTCATATGCAGTCCAGCTGGCAGCATTGGAGAGACCCTGAAGCTGTCCACACTTTTTGGGAGCCATGAGGAGCGCTTCCAGGTGCTCTTCCACTCGAGAATCGTTGTCAGCCAAAAGAATACTTTGCGACCAGCAACATTTCTGAGCTGTCATATATCCACCTCATGAAGCTTTCTATAAGATCGTTGACACCCTGCAACTCTTAGCCGTTACATGCAGCATGTACGAATAACATTGTGGTGCAATTGTGGGTGAGTGCAGTGCGGCGCCACTCTCCAGGCAGCATGCTCAGGCATGCCTATCTGGCAAGTGTGCTTCAACTGCCCTCATGCTGAGGATGGCCGCTTGATGGTGGCGGTCCGGACCCCATACTGGCTGTGTTTCTTTTCATTGAAGAAATGTCCCACTCAGCTGGACAATCAATCGAGGCAGCACGAAGTCCAAGGTAAGCCTACCAACACAATCTATGTAACATTATGAGACACGAGTTCAGTTGCCTTCTGGCTCTCTCTTGTTTTGCTGGCTGAGCTCGTGGCCCATATGCGCTCTGCAGGACCTTCTGCTATACATGAGGCTGCCAAAACTTGGGAGTTGCAGCCAATTGGCGCAGTGCAGACCAAGCAGAGGCTGGCGCATGTGTGCTGGAACTCCTGCATTCCTAGCTGGGCTGCTTTCAGCTGCGAAGACGGCTCTCTGTACAGGGTCGATGTGGCACAGGAGGTGTGCAGATTCGACATTCCCACAAGACACCATATGACATGTTTGAGAGAAGAAACCTGATGGTGATCCATTTTTGCAGGGGTTGGGTTGCTGCCTGGCCACAGCTGGAGTTTCAGGAAGCGGCTTCCCATTGCTACAAGCCAAACAGGTCGTGGGACCAGTGCAAACACCTCCTCGTCATGGTCGACTCATGTGTGAGTGGGCAGCCCATCCGACAAGCCTGCTGGTGGCATTAGGTATGCTGCAGTAAATACACTAGAAGGTCTTCATGCTCATGTTGCGGTACAACTACATGCGAGGCAACTAGTCCCTTAGAAGCCTTTCTGGGCACTCTGCAAGTTGCTCTGGCGATGATTGAATGTGGTGTCAAAGCCAAGCTAGCAGGATCACCTTGACGCCCTGCTTTCGACAGGTCAGCAGCTGCTGCAGTATGACATCAGCATGCCAGAAGGGACACCCACTCCCCGCACGCTGCACACCCTGGCAGATGGTGATGCTTTTGTGGCACTTGCGCGGCCGGACAGAGCACTGGCAGGTCCCGGCAACCATGGAGTCGCCCACCTGCTCGCAGCATCTACGCTGAAGGAAGTTCTTCTGATGGACCTGCGCCGGCCAGGACAGGCCCTGTTAAGGTGGCACCATGGTGCGCACTCCCCATTGCTTCAATACACGATGGTCGTGTTGTGCTCTGTGTGGTCAAATGAGCATCCGCTGCCGCATGTCTTAAGGTTCAGCTTCTGCAGATGCATCCACAAACCCCTCAATGTCCTGCAGGCATGGACAGGGAACCACCGCGGCTGCTTGCACTTCTGCCTGAGCCACACCAGATCACGATCAGCAACAATGTCCAGCCAGAGCCCTCAAGTACCTTCTTGCAGCCAGCTTCACAGCAGTCACCTCAGCAGCAGCATACGCAGACACAGGCGTACGGTGTTCAGCGGACAGGATTTGATCACATGCGGCATAGCCAATTCGACGCCATCCAGTCACAATATGGCTCGTCCAGTCAGCTGCCAGAGGCGCGGGCCCCACGGTCCGCATCCATGCAGCAGGATAAGCTTGGCACACAGGCCAGCCAACCAGGAGGCTTGCAGCAATATAACGCTACCCAGGCAAGCCAAGTAGATCCACCGCAGCAGCTCAACAATGCTGTGGGAGCCTCAGGCACGGCAAGTCAGCAAGGACAGCCAGTGGAAGCCAGGCCGCGAGGACTAGTGGCTGCGGCAAATTTTGCTGCTGGCGACGTGGTGGCGTGTGCGTTTGTCATCAGGCCGCTGCAGGTTTGCATGCATGCACAGCCACCGGACCTGCAGCAAAGCAAACGCAGCGCTTTCTCTCAGGGTCCCATCGGCAGAATATGGGCCAGTGCCTGCAGCGCGCCCCTGCTGCATGGGGGCTCACAGGGCAGTGATCACAGTGCTGGGCGACTTATTGCGCCAGCGGATGGGGATGCCATGGGGCGGCATCATAGCGGGTTCAGTTGGGTGCCTCGGTCCCTTGCGGGCGCGCAGAGCCTGGGGCTGCCTCGCCGGATTTGCTGGCCTCTGCAGCTGCACAAAAGGTGTGCACCCACATCCTTCACCACTTCCAGCATCTGGAATATACTCATCTTTGTAGCAGGCAAATTCACGACCTTCTCTACTCCACCTCTGACCTGTCTCTGCTTCTGCTCTCCTTTTTCTTTCCCCTCCACACATGTATGCTCAAACAAGAGGGACATGATAAGGATACATGGTACATGTGCAGGCCTGAGGGTGCACTGGCGGGCGTGTCCTGTCCTGAGACCGCAAAGGAAGAGGGACATGATAAGGATACATGGTACATGTGCAGGCCTGAGGGTGCACTGGCGGGCGTGTCCTGTCCTGAGACCGCAAAGGAACTGGAAGCAATCCTGAAGGATGCGCCAGACCTGCAAGGCGTTGCCTTCCTCGCAGCTGCCCCAGATCACTCTGCAGCCCCGGAGGACCAGCTCTCCCGTGAAATGCCCAGCAGGGACCGCACTTTGATGCTGAGGGTGGATTTCCTGGGGCATCTGCACCTGGAGCGCATGCGTCTGCCCTGGGCTGCGCGGACACCTGCGGCAGGCGTGCAGGTGGCATCTTGCTATCCATCAGAAAGACAATGGCGACAGCCGTTCCTCGTTGACAGTCCACCTCCATGCGTCCTGCTAAGAGTTTCTTACAGCTTGCAACTCACCAAGAATGCTATATTTTGCACAGGGTGTCAGCATGTCACAGGATCAGCTCCTGCAGGGCCCCTTAGCCCATCACCAGCAGATCAGCGTAGAGGCGGATTATCTGATCTCCCAGGAGGTACATTTGTTGCTTATTGTGCCCGGCAGTCAGCTCTCTGCTGTGTTTCATTCGGTCTGACTAATCCTGAAGGGTCACTGCTGCTCTGAAGGTGCTGACCCCAGAAATCCCAGGAAAAGAACGCATCCATGCACCTCAGTTGAGGCCAGAACGTCCGCATCTCACTGAATCGGATCTCGTTTGTGACCTTTCTGTTCATTGTGGCATTGCTTCCAAGGCCATCCGAGACTGGAGAGTTGTTGCAGGTACACCCTGGTAACATTTTCAGTTCCCTGGGCAGTCCACTGTCTCCACATGTATTGCAACAATGAGATTCCCTGCAGTGGCATGCTCTGTCAGTCTCACGGTTCCTTACACAGCAGGAGAGCATGGCGCAGATGAACCTGGCATGTCTCTATCAGCTGACAGAAAGAGCCTGTCGAGTCTGATGGCTGGTATGAAGGTGATACACCACGCATGTTCAGTCAGGTGCTTTGCATGATTTGCTACACATGTGGTGAAGGCATATCCCTCGGCATCGTTCCACACATCAGTCATTTACACAGGTGCCCCTGACGATGTGGGAGATGTGCATGGAATTCCAAAAAATGGAGAGTAGTGCCAAGCTTGATGCATCTGAGGATGGCAGGGAGCAAGCATCACCCTCTTTGCTACCAAGCAGCGGGACGCTGGTAAGGCCTCCCCGGAACTATAGCAGTGCACGCGACATTAACTCTACTGTGCTTCGCTGGTGCATATCTGCTGGTTTGTGTTGTGGTCGTCCTGCAGTCCCCCGTGTCCCAACATGCAGGCCTGTACAGCACTTCAAATCAGTGGCAATTCGAGTGACTTTGGCATTGTTATGCTTCCTTCTGGTCCAGGCAAGTGACGGGACGGTGGAAGGGATGATTGTGGCCCTGAAGAGGCGCATGCGCAGCATATGGCAAGGAGTGCAGGCCGTAGAGGTGGGCAAGAAGTCTCGGTTGTCCAAGTGGGAGAAGGCCCGCAGCGACACACAGCACATCACAGAAGCCTGCTTTTTCGAAGCTCACAGGTTTGCTTCTGCACCCTGTCCCAAACTTCGCACCAAGACAAACATGGGTGCACGCCGCTCAGATTGCTGGTTTTCCTTGCGTTGCATGGACCATCGAATTGCCGCACCACCTGCGTGACAATCAGATTGCCTTTGGTTTTGCAGTTGGCTCCAGATATCGGTGGAAATGCTGAAGGCTGACCCTGAATGTTACCTTTCAAGCGAAACAGCGATGCTGGTCTTGCTGCTGCTTGTCGGATGGAAGGAGTTGTCTCTGTGACACAGGGAGGTGGAGGAGTGCGCCACAGGGATGCCCACTCAGGTCAGAGAGCTGACTGCCGCAGTTTCTGCTGCCATCAACCAGGCTGAGGTGGCCAGCAGGGGAGATGTGCCTCTGCGCTATGCTTTGAGGGAAGGTCTGAGCAACCCCGCCAGCTGTCGTCCCTCCTCACTGGGAAAGCCGCGGGCGCTGTCAAGGGATGAGGTGAGTGAGGGGCGCACCACTTGCTCGCGACTCATCATGGCTTGCCACTTGAGTCGCAACGAATTCCTGCTGTAGAGGTGACTTGGCTCTTAAATTTTTGTGCGAGCAGGAGTTTGGCCCAGACTCCCAAGCGACGACTGCCAGCCAGGGACTCTCCAGACCCCCCAGCGACTTCAGAGCCAATGCCAGTGCCTCGCCGCCTCTAGACAGGTACTGAAAATACCATTCCTGCATGTCCACAGGCGTGCACGGTTATTTTATCTTTCCCATGGGCTCCATATGTTTGCTGGCAACTGTGTGGGAACAGGAAAAAAGTTGATGTTCTGCAGGGTTCTCGGCAATGGGACAGTGCTGATGCCGCAAACACAGCTGCAGAGCATGTTTGACACGCCTGTGAAGAGCGCCGTTCTGGAACCCCAGATCTTCATGAAACGAATAAAGGTAACCTGTTTGCACACCATTTACTAGTAGCCAAGCTTACCGAGATGAATGGAGGGCTGCCATAAAGGTGCTGCTAGACGTACCTAGTCCATAAGGACTGGAAAACGTGTAATAATAATAAGCTTTCCGGTATGCACAACATAATTACAAGAGCATGCCATGATGCTCTTGACAGTGGTATACTGCTGTGCACAGGTGGTAGACAGTGTGGCAGCAGCTGCACTGCGCGAGCTTGAAAAGGAGTGGCTGCGAGTCGAGGACAAAGCTCAGCAACAGGCTGGAAGTCAAACGCATGAACCTGTGGCTCCAGCCCAGGGCCCCCAGGTGTTGAATGATCTCCTTCTTGCCTACCACAAGCAAGTCATTGCCTTGACAAGAGGTGCATGCTCGTCAAGAATGCAACGAATGAACAGCAATTACTAAGACTATGCTTTGACTCCAGGTTGTGCCACCAGATGGATTGCACTCCACTCAGCAGAGCGCGCCGGCCAAGAAACAGAAGAGGGTGTCCTTCGGTGCACAGACCCTGTTGCCCTCAGACTCAAAGCCAGTGGAACGGCAGGTCAAGAAGAGACGAATGAAAATGGAGGAAGGGTTCAGTTGACTGCTTAATCTTTTTCACACCTTTTTATGGTGAATTGGTGAGGAAAAGTAATGGTTCCTTTGCTCGTCTACTCCGAATGTGATGTTGGCAACATCATGTTGCACGAACAAGCACCTGTGTTGAACGCTCCAGAACCATTGGCGAGCTCCAACTTGCGGAACAGGATTTATACAGTGAACGAATCCCAAATAGAGCCTGAGAAGTGTTAGAACTGCACTTCAGTGGCTGGGCTGCTGGAGGCGCAAAGGTATTAAAGAAACGCTCCGGAACTTGAGATGTCCTAGCTACATATCCTGGGGGGACTCTCTACTAGCTTGAGTATGGTTTCATAAATTTCATTCTGTAACGTCCTGACATGTCATTGATTACATGTACCAATGCCACAGACGAATAGCTCATCTGCCTGACTCTCATATGTGACTTCTTCAAGAGGCTGGGAAAAAAGACATCAGCCTACCCTGCAAGGCAACTTCTCTATGGCATATCTCTGCCCTTTGACAGCCAGAATATACAACTTGCTCTGATGTTGGTACAAAAACGCTCACATCTTCCAACTCTCATCTGTACACCTCACATCTTCTCACAAGACTTGAATTTCCATGGTGGCCGCTGCTACTTTTTTTCTGCGTCACCTTTGATCATGGCTTCAATGAAAAACTCGCCAGCGCGGTAGCTTGAGCGCACTAGAGGGCCTGACGCCACATACCTGCATCAAGGTCTGTTTTGTTGGCTCATATTCTAATCTGTTTTGTGGCCTGGTCGTAAAGCTCTCGTTTCATTGCCTGAATATTGGGAGATGCTCGACATGCACAAGGACCCGAAGGCTCTCCTGGGAAGTCCCCTGCTGTGGGAATTGCCATATGTTTCACAGCACGCATCAGTCTCTGATACAATGCAGTGCCCATACCTGAAGCCGACCACCTCCTCGCCATACTTGCGCCAATGCTCAAATTTCTCTGGGGTCACAAACTCCGTGACCTCCAGGTGTTTGGGAGTGGGCTGCAGATACTGCCCAAAAGTGAGGATATCCACGCCTGCGCTCCACAGTAACGCGTCTTGATACAATCCATGTAAGTGTCTCTTACTCAACTTCAAGCGCAAAGGATAAGGCTCCATAAAGACTAAAAACATCACCTGCGTCCCTCAGGTCAAGCATGGTGTCAATGACTTCATCATCCGTCTCGCCCAGGCCCAGCATGATGGAGGACTTGGTGTACACCCCACACTCCTTGGCCGCCCTCAGCACCTCCAAGCTCTGCACATAACCCGCGCGCGCGTCCCGCACCCTCCTCTGCACCCGCCACCCAAACCACCATCTCAGACCCCCAATGTTCTGCTTGAAGTAGGCCTCTTGCACCTTCCCCCGGAGCACCTCAAGGCACAGCCATAGATGAACCTTTTAGCAGGCAAACTGGTCAAGGTACAGAGCAAAGCCACTCATGGACACTTCACCGGCCCTCGTTTATCCACTCCGCCGCGGTCCTCCCATATCACAAGGGCACTAGGAACCGCACTTAGGGCGCTGTTCGCATATATGACTTGCTTCGACTTCACCGGTGTCATGTCTTTCTCCTGTTATCACAAGGCCTGCTCACACCTGCAGCCGGTCGACCGTCTCGACATTGTGCGCATATACATCGAGGCCGGAGGCCGCCAGGTGGCGCACGGCAGCCAGGTCCCCCCGGAAGTCCGGCGTCAGGCACTCCACCAGGATGTCCGGCCGCAGCGCCTTGAGCGTGCGCACTGTGCGTGCAAAGTGCTCGGCACCGCCGTCCGGTATGTCGTCTCGGTCCACTGACGTCAGCACGACATAACCCACACCCCACTCCGCGATGGCCTGCGCTCATATGCGGTCATCAAACATTTGGGAAGTCCCAACACTGGTCACCGCACCCGTCCAGCCTCTCATGGATGTGTTGAAGGGTACAGGAGCATGGCAAGACATTCAGGAGTTGTGTACATAGGAGACCAGATCAAAGATTCCAGCAGACTCCATCACCTCATCACTCAGCTATAACCTTTGCCCAAGGTCAGCCCACGCCTGCTGTGCATGATGACTGACATCATGGCAACGCTCCAAAAGCAGGCGCAGTTTCTGTGGCACGCACCTTTGCAGTATTCTCAGGCTCATCATCATCTGCTGGTGCAGGCGTGCGCGCTGTGTTGACAGCGCAGAACTGGCAGCCCCGGGTGCATGTGTCACCTGCATTGAGCAATCGAAGGTCGCATCATGAGGGGACTCGAGGAGCCGTTATCCTGCTCAGGTGATCTTGCACTAAGGTGGTCACCATTCAGGACGCGCGCACCTAGTAACATGATGGTGGCTGTGCCTGTGCTGCCATTCCAGCACTCTCCAACGTTCGGGCACTGAGCCTCCTCGCACACGGTGTGCAACTTTAGAGTCCGCAGAGAGTCATTCAAGTACTCATACCGCTCACCCTGCGGTGCGCGCTGCCGCAGCCAGCCCGGCTTATTGGACCCTGGCATTTGCTCGACACGAGGCCCTGCATTTACACCTCATCAATCACTTTAAGGAAACAAACGATGGAGGCTAGCCGGCGATAGCAACTGGAAGAGGTCAGCAGATATGGGAGGTCCTGACCCACAACGCTGGCAGCTCCTCCACGTGCACCAGCCAGGGCCTGTGCGCCCCTTTCTGCCAGTGAAGGATCCACTTGGATTGCCATACTGACCAATTCTGCAAATGCATCCTCCCCAGAAAACTCCACCTGGGCTTCGATCTGCAAACGAAGTTGAGGCAAAATTCATATCACAGCTGCCCTGTCCGTAGATTTAAGCCCCACACAATTTGCAATCTTCCCGGAATAAAATAAGATATGTCCAAGATGCAATAAGAATCTAGCTAGCGAGAAAAGACAGACTACCATGTCTTGGTGCGCTACATTAGACTTCCATGCTCTATGTTTCGGTTGCCTCGTAGCTGATTCAAAGCTGTGGCTAGGCACATGGCCTTCAATCTGTACTGATACACCGCGTGTGCTCGCTGCCGTTCCAGATATTGCTCTACTGTTCCACATGATTCAAGTGTGACTTACAGCAGATTTTCAGACAGGAAACTTTTGTACCTGTATTTGCCTTTCAGCAAAAGAATTCTCTGCTGAGAAATATGTCAGATGCATGAAAGATACGATTCTGGAAATTGATGTGTGCTCTGACGTCAGGTGGACCTGTTGTGGCTGAAAAGTGTTCGGGGTTCAGCAGTACAGGCGCGTCAAATAGAAATTCATGTCTGTACAAGTTTGTCCGTCCGCCATTAAGGGGATTTGGGGAATTCAAATGAAATACATGCTCATTTGAGCACCGATGAACACACAGAAGCAGGTTTGTTGACCGAGGAGTCGCAGATCGCACAAATATGTGGGAGTTCTGGCGCAGCAGGATGTCAAAGGGAAAGACAAGGCACAGGCGCCGTGCTGGATCAGATGACGACACGTTGTCCATGAGCCCGACGACATCCAGGCAAGCACTTGCCAGTGTGCTTGCCATCTTGTAGTACCAGACCCAGCTAGTTGAATATAACATCTGAAGAGGGCTTATCACCTCGTGCGTACTTACCACATAAAAACATTCACTATGATTTCCTGGATGTTTGGTGGATTTTTTGCATGTTGTAGCTTTGAGGTCCAAGCAGTCTATATTCAAGATGGGACCCAGGTTGGCCTGGGATTGACCGGCCAGCTGCCCAGTATTGTGCTGAGAAAAGCAATTGATGCACTGTCAATCCATGATGCACATGAATGCAACGCCCTGCTTTTACATCTGGTCTGTAGTGCCTGTCAGTTACACCACATTCCAAGCGCAGCTCCCCTTTCCGTTCCTCTCGTTCTAAATGGCCTCCTTAACATACATGAAACAAATCAGAATAGTCCTGCAGTTTAAGATTGCATTTCAGAGGTGAGAGTTTGCTATTGAACAGCATGGACATGTCCACATTCCTCAACACGCAAGAGCCGTGCCGGAGTGCCGGAGTTGCCTGCAAGATTTGATCAGTCGGAGCTTGGCATGCAGGTCCCTGGAAGCGCCGCTGCCGGACATCCAGGTTGGGGGCCCACCTGAGAACAGCACGCATGTGTACTTTAAGGACATGATCGTGGCGGCCTCAGATGACTCTGAGGAGGAGTCAGAGCCCAGCGAGCGTGGCACCACCAACTCCAGCAATGAAGCGCGAGCGCCGCGCAAGGTCCGGCGGCGAAACAGGGTGGACCGCCAGAAGCTGATCATCATCCTGGTCGGCCTCCCCGGCCGCGGCAAGACATTCCTTTGCAACAAGCTCATGTGCTACCTCAACTGGTGTGCGCTAGCCTGGCCATATTTGCACAGTACGTGTGCTGCATTAAAAGCATTACTGTTGCCTTCACAGCAAGGAGTGGAGCATTGTGAAGGCATTGCTTCAAAATGTATCCTGTACCAGATAAGGCGGTTCTGGCTGTTGCAGGCTGGGACATGACACCAGGCACTTCAATGTAGGGCAGTACAGGCGAGTGCAAAAGGGGACTGATGAAGTGCAGGACGCCTCCTTTTTTGACCCAAGCAATGAGGTGAGGCAAAAGGATCCTTCCACAACCTCTCCCTCTCCATGCATCAAACTTCCTGGGAGTTGATGTCCTTGAACAGGCTCATGTGATATTATTGCGCTTTGCAGGCTGGGCTCAAAGCGCGGCATCAAGCACTGATGGCTGCTCTGGAAGACATGGACACCTGGCTGGGAGAAGGTCAGTCCTCGAGTTTGGCAGAAAACAGTTGGTGCAAATGCACTTGTTGTGCCACTGCAGGACTCACGGGGGTTGTGTGATTGCATGCAGAGAGCGCACAGGTTGCCATCTTTGATGCCACAAACTCCACAGAGCAAAGGCGGCAGCTCTTGGTAAGTGCTGCAGCGCATTGGTGTTCTAGCAGTGGTGAAGCAGACAGACATGTTGAATCTTGAAGGCTCTGCGAGTTCTTTGGGATGCCCACTTTCATGTGAAACTGAAGAGAGTGCTTGCGTGCAGCGCAACCGTTTCCACGGCAAATGGCAATATCTTTTCATAGAGAGCATCTGCAACGATCCGGATGTGCTAGAACAGAACTACCGATACAAAATGATGTACAGCCCAGATTACAAACAGACAGAAGCCGACCTGGTGAGATACTGCTGCTTTTTCCTATGAAGGCACAACTCACCATGCTTTTTACTGAGGATATCCCATGCTACCATCTCTACAAACCTTGCAGCAAAGAATTGCTTCAGTCACTGCAGTACAGAACGCATCAGTGTAAGAGCTGGTGTTGCAGGCATTAGCCGATTTCAGACAACGCATCCAGAAGTATGAGGAGGTGTATGAGACCATCACAGACAGAAATCTGCACTACATCAAGCTCATCGACATGTGCGTTGCCCACAAAGAAATACTATGTAGACATGCTCGACATCTTTGGCGACACTCCGAGATGTTCTTATTGCGTCTTTTACAACCGATTGAAAGCGTCAACCTGTTCTTTCTGCAGGGTGACAGGGCGTGGCTACATGGACGTGAATCGCATCAGTGGTTACATCCCAGGAAAGATGGTATTCTTCCTAATGCAGGTGATGACCATCCTCAATACCAGCCTGGTCACCAAAAGTGCCGTTCCATTTACATCATCTCTTGCTCACAGTCGCTGGAAAACCTTCCCAGGCTCAGAAGTCCTATTGGTAGTTCTCATCTATTGATTTAAAGCAGATCAGCAAGCTGGATGTGCGCATGTGCCACAGGTTTGCAAGGCAGGCGTGGCGCGCATGCGCAAGATCTGGCTGACGCGGCACGGTGAGTCGGAGTACAATGAGAGGGCTCTGCTGGGCGGCGACTCCAACATCTCGCCTGCCGGCCAGATCTATGCACGCCTGCTCCCAGATGTCATCGTGGACCGCATCCCCCTCGTGCGCCCCCCATCGCCCGCCCATCCATGCTGCTCCACATGTGTTGTCCCCATGCATGCGTACCTCGTTGTGCTTGCCATTTCTCATGCCAGCTCAAGATGTAAACCTCCTAAGAAGTAAGCCTCCTAAATTGCACAGGCCTGAAGGGCTAGAAGGAGTGCGTGTGTCAACTGTGCATGCAAAGCTGAGGGGGCTTGTGCATTCATGTTGAAGCTTGCAGTGCACATCTCTTTATGACGCTCGGCTTGGGTTGTGTTGCAGACGCTGGAGGGAGCAACTATGCCTGTGTCAGTGTGGACAAGCACGCTCAGACGCACCATCCAGACTGCAGAGCTGCTGCCCTTCCCCAAACTCAGATGGAAGGTCAGCACAGGGCCTGCTCTGATTATGCATGCAATCATATCCTGAATTGGGTGAAGTAGTCAAGCTCGGAGTCCTTACTTTCCCTTCTCGTTTTAGTTCTTTCGGCAGCAACCAGCAATGTTTGTCGACCTGAAGTTGATGAAAACATTTTGGTCGCAGGCGCTGGATGAGATTCAGGCGGGCATTTTTGATGGCTGGACCTATGAGGAGATTGCAGAGAAGCACCCGGAAGAGTATGCAGCGCGCAAGCGCGACAAGCTCAGATACAGGTGCCTCCAAACAACCCCTGACATGCGCTGCCATGTATATTCCCGCAGCCTTGCTTGGTTGGGCTGGGCCCAGAAAGGACAGTTGCAGAGCCGGTGGTCCATCCACACATGTGTAAGGAGGCCTGGAGGAACTATGCGAGATTATCGAGCAGAAGTTACTGATGATACTCCTCCCACGTGACAGTTGTGTCTCACATGACATTGAGCTCATGCCAAATATCATGTTGCCAGGTCTCCCTGGCTTCAATGGGTGAACTCTAAGTTTGCTGTACACCTCGATGGGACTTCACAATGAGATTCAACATCAAAATGTGCTGCTGGTTGGGGGCAGGTATCCCAGCGGCGAGAGCTACATGGATGTGATCCAGCGGTTGGAGCCGGTAATCATCGAGATTGAGCGCGAGCGAGAGTGCGTGGTGGTGGTTGCGCACCAGGCCATCCTACGCGCCCTCTACGGCTACTTCATGAAGATCCCCCTCTCTGTGCGCACCCCCTCTTCCCCAACCTCACAATCTTGCTGATAGCATGTGCCTGACGAGCACAACCTGCAACATGCACCGCTTCCCAAAAACATCTTAAAACGTTGTTGGATGTGTCTGCACAAATGAAGGGAACTGGCTGTTAGTGTATTTCTGAACAGCACGGCTTGACTCCTTTGGATCAAGGGCAATTTGTCATCAACGTTCACAATGATCCTTTCAAACTATGGAGGGTGTTGAGGAACGAGCAAACTGCCACACCGGTCATGGACCCTTACACGGCAAGGTGATCAGGATCACCCATGCGAGCACACCTTGGAGCCCTGTTGGGATGTGTGCTAGCACCACACAAGAGACATTTAAGCACCTGAAAAGCTAGCTTCCATAAGCTTTGGTAGTGCACTGACAGGAAGGGCATAATATGCAAGAAGAATAAAAGGGAGTGCATCACACTGGGGCAAAGTAGATGTTCCTCCATCTCCTACCTCTACATGCATGACAATCAGACATTCATTGACTGCAGGATGTGCCGCGGCTGGAGATTCCGCTGCACACACTGATTGAGCTGGTGCCGACGCCGGACGGGCGCATGGCAGAGGAGCGCATCCCCTTCAACATCCGCAAGTCCATGGACGTTCCCACACGCTTGCACATGGAAAAGCAATTCTCCGAGATGATCACCCTCTCGGTCAACCGTGAGCAGGCCTAGCCGCCTCTCAGGGTGTGCTGGAAGGTGTGCTGGAAGGCCTACAGCCCATGGCTTGATAGCATTTGCTCCAGTGCAGAGCATCCAATTCCTAAAGGACTTAGTTGTAGTTAAGGACGTAGCACACAGGTGGACATTGGCGGTGATGGACTTCTCACTTCCTCCGTCAGAGCAAGGGCATTAGATTGAGGCAGTACTGCAATTTTCTTGGAGTGGATAACACGAAGCAGTGACCCTTCATGAATCTTGAGATCACTGCTGCTACTTCAGCCTTGTTTCAGGTGTATTCTTCTCGTGTACTTCTTAATAGGACCTTTTTGTTTTATGGAATAAATGAAGCTGTACTTCCAAGACAATGATGTAGTGCAGGCAGAATTAGCTCACATAAAACATCTGTTGTGGTGTGTATTTCTCTCCTCAATACCCGTGTACTGAAATCAGCTGAAATGAGAGGCCCTGAGATACATATTGTCATCTTGTCATGATCACAGACGTGCAGAGCTCTAAAAATAACTCGAGTTATTTTGCAAAATCTCACAGCTGCACTGATACCCTGACCAACGGACTATTGAAGTCCAAATTTCAATAGTGCCTACTTTTGTAAGGATGTGAGGCAGATTTTGATGTGAGCAAGAGCAAAGTTTTGTAATTGTGTGACAACGCTAACACTGGCACCAACGTGTTTTGTGCATGCAATTCACAGAATTAGCATCATTGTTCAGCTCTGCTAACTTTTCCAGGGCGTTACAATGTCACACTCTGGTGCACGTGCGGAATTGTAGGTGTCTACAAGCTGACCCTTGATTGTTCTACTGTATCTCTTGATCTTAAGCTGACAGAATCCGCTTGATTGTGAGATGTAGATGGCTGCAAGCAAGGGTACCTCAAAAGTTATCAGTCATGTGCACATGCTGCTTTCCTTCTGAAAACACCTCTATGTCAATAGCTATTCAGGTAGCAAACGCTGCTTCGATAAATGTCCGCTCTCTCTCACAACTGTTCTCAGGTCAGTGCATTGCGCAGGGCTGCACATGTCTCTAGCTGCCCTCTACATTCCTATTAGCACAGCCAATTCCTGTTCCACATGTTTTGCTGGTGAATCATTCAAATGAACAAAAAAATCTTGGATGCTGTGCGCTTCACAATATACTTCATCAAGCCCCCTAAGCTGAGATGGCTGTCAGAGGAGAAGGCGCGAGAGCTGCATTGTTGGCAGCGCTGCCGCAGCCAGTGAGAGTCTCATTGGCAATGATGCCGGCACTGGTCTGAGGGTCGCACCGCCCGGCTGTCAGGGCCATGCCCATTCGGAGTGGCAGCTGCGCCTGTAATGGCAACGCCCCCCATTCAGCATTAGTGTGGATGCACACAAGATCCATGCAAGACAGGCTCTTCAAATGAGCATGCAGTCGCTGGGCCGTTCATTGCCATGGTCTGCACATACAATTATGTACACACAAGCGACAGAAAAATCAGTACATGAGGTTCCCTTCGAGACCAAAAGTCTCCTGAATGATCAGGTGATGCAAGCAGTGGCTCAAAAGCAATAGTGGGGGGTAACTCACTGTGTAGTTGGTGGGGAAGACGGTGGCGTTCGAGGTGCCCGGGAAGGAGTAGGCGTATTTGGGCAGCTTGGAGACATCAGGGAAGCTGGTCTGGATGAACTGCGCGCCCCCCCTGATGGCCCCGAGCGTGCGGTTCTTGAAGTCAAAACGCGCCTCCACCGTCTGCACAATAAAACATCCTCAGATCCTTGACTGTCAACCCACACTTTGCCTCAGTGTTTTGGCCCTGCTGGGTCAAAATGGACCAGGAACGCCCATTCCATGTCTTCTCTCTTATGTTCACCATCTTTTAGTACTCGCATAGGATACATCCTTGGCACATTGGCACAGCCCATAGTTTGAGCGGCAGAGTAATTGAAGCAAACGTCCTGTTTGGCGCCACAGCATGAGTTCACCGTCAGACCAACAGCAGAAACGCGATCAGGGAGTCAGTCAGCACTCACGTGCCAGTCTGCGGCAGCGCGGGCGATCAAGCCCTTGCGGACGGCCGACTGGATCTGCAGCCTCTCAGCGTCCACCGCCTTGTTTGCTGCAGCAGCACTCCATGTGGCCGCGCTGTCGCCGCCCAAGGGGCCCAGGAAGTCTACGAACACTGTCGATGGGTCCAATGTCGCGTTGCCTGCCAAACCCATGAAGATCAGCATCGCCATGCTCCCATGCATTCCAATGCAGATGCAGCTTCTCTCAAAACATGCCTGGGAAGAAGTGGGCGGACATCAAGACACCCCTTGAGAGCTTGTAACAACACAGTGATATTACTTGGGTATTAGTGTGTTCCCTCACCTGGCTGGGAAACGAAGAATGTGCCATTTCTAAGGCCGGGAAAGAGGGTGCGGTACATGGGGCCGTACTTGCCGTACTTGTCAACAAGCACAAAGATCACCTTGCCCCGGATGTCATCCAGCTCCGGCCACGACCTGTACACACCATTGGAACGTGTTTGATGACCATGAGGTGCAGAAGAATGCATCAAGGTGGGTCACCATCACACCTTGCCCATTGCAACATGACGAAGCAAACTGCAGACCAAGTTGTTGAAGGCCATCCTCAACTGGTAGAAGGCCATCCTAACCTGAGGATGCTGTGAAAAGAATGTTGGGTTATGTGACAAGGAACTCACCCTCCAGTGGCAGACTGGGTAGCTGCCTGCAGGGAGGTTGCATTGCCCATCAAACTGCCTGGCAGCACAATGGCGCTCTGATTTTTGAACACGCGGTAAACCGTGTTCTGCAGCTCCTCCAGGTCTGCTGCAGCGATGGGGAACGGCTGGGCCAGCCTGCAACAGGGAATGACACCATTTACAGGACCACATGAGATGCCTGCCTTTTGTGCCCAAACGGAATGCATGCTGCAATTTTTGCATGCGGCCCAGCAAGTGTCAAGGAGCTTGGTTGACATGTAGAATGACATGTACAACACCAAGCAAGGGAACATAGAGGGAAGGCAGGTGCGCTGTATGTCATGGAGGGGACTCACGCTTGGGGGGCGCCGGGGGATGCTGCCAGCTGCTGGTTGATTGAGGCCTCATTGCCATAGAACAGCGTTGCCTCACGTGGCTCCAGGTAGATGGTGATTGGAATGTGGTTTGTGTGATTCACCGACCAGCTCTGAATGAGCTGCAGGGAAGAACACACAGGGCATTCATCTCCGCTTGAGAAGAATGCAGGAGAGAAACGATTGCTGTGTTCTCGATAGAATCCAAGTGGATGCATGCGCTCACCTGGAGGCAGGTCTCCACGGTGACGCAAGTAGACTGCCAGTCGAAATCAGGATCGTTGAATGTCTTGAAGCCTGTATAAACAATTACTCCAATTGTCAGAAGGGTTTAGTGGTCACTGGCTTTGACGTGCATGCCTTCATGACAGGAATGTGCCAGCCAGTTTGCTGAAGAAGTGACTTACCGAAAAAGGTGTACTTGGGGTCAAGAGTGGCATTGGTGATGCCAGCAAGCTTGAGGCCAGCAGGGTGGGCTGCCAGCGTGCCATTGGGGTCCTTCCATGCATTGAAGTGAAACTGACGGATGCCTGCAGCAACATTCAATCCACTTGTGGAAACCTCATCTTTCACATATGACTAATTGCTCAATTCAAATGGCAGATCAGTCCCTCATCTCACAATGAATATTGTCCATAGAAGGTCTACCACGTTCCTGCACCCTTGCATGCATTTGGCATGGTTTGAAACGAGACCGGCCCACAGGAATGCATGGGGCAAGCTGCATGACCACTCACCAAGGTTGTCAAGCTGGAAGAAAATGTCAGGGAGGGTGAACTGAAAGGCCTGGGGCGCATATGCGGCGTTTTCTCCCAGGGCAGTCTGGTAAGTGCTGCCGTTCAGCAGCTGCACGACAGCTGCTGGTGGCGCCACATGGTCGCTTTGGTATGTTCCGAGTGTCTGCATGCATTGCAGCCCGCTCAACCCACAAGCTGCAAGCTTACACCACCTTATACCTCGCCCACCACCCAGATATTTCTTCAATGTCATATTCAGGCGAAGGAGCCATAACTGCTTCTTGTGATTATTTGCGACTTACTGTGATCACTCCAACAGCAAAAAAGTGGGAAAGAGTTGGGCAAGTTACCTGGAGCTGGTTGAGTGTGCTGTTGGTCATGGCCAGCGAGTCGCTCGCCTTGGGCGCAGCAGGAGGGCCGACTGGTGCAGGCGCCGGTGCAAAAGCAGTAGTTCCGAGCCCCTGTTCAGTTATATTCTGTCATTGAGAGCCACAAAGGCCTGACCTTGCTTCTTTTGTAACTGTGGCTGGTGATGGTGGGCACAGAAGCATATCTCTCATCGGCTTGGACAGTCGGTATGCCGCAGATGGGCTGCGCACCTGAGCCGGCAGCAGTTTGGCGGCAGGCGCCTGCGCTGCTGAGCTTGCAGCGCCTGTTTGCAGCACGCGCTCCCATCGCGAGTGCTTAGCCTGGGCGCTAGCCAACAGGCCTGCCAGAAGGCATATCTGCAGCACCTGAGTGAAGCTCCTCATGTCCGCCTTCCTGCAGGTTACATGCAGGTTAAGAGCATTTGATAGAATTGCAATGCAAAGTGGGTTGCCGGTGATGCTGCCTCTGTTGCTGTCCGTCGGCACTGGCCACTGCCCACTTCAACATGTACGGACAGACTAGCCCAGACTAGGCACGTAGAATGACTCAAAAGGTAAATGGTATTTGATCGATGCCCTAAGGATAGGCCCTGGTGGTCCTGATGAACTGCATAGTCACCTGGCAAGGAGGCTAGATCACACGCCAGCGACACCTATCCTCAACCCCTTTCAAGATTACTTCTACTACACCCATATGTTAATATGTAAGAAATACATTAAGTTCCCACCCGCCTAATGAAATTGCATCTCCTCTCCTCAAGCAAGATCATCAAGCTCAACCGAGTGCCCACATCGGAAAAGACTCTCATAATTATCTTCCCTTTCAAAGTCTTCAATCACAGTCGATTATCAACAAAACAATCAAATTGACCAAGCTGCATCATCAGCGGAAGCCAATTGGTGTTGACAGAATGAGCGCAACTCTGCCGTCCCATCGAGGTGATCGGTCCTACTTCACGTCCCCTCTCTCAACGCGTACAGGTCGTTCCCAAAAAATCATGCGAAAAGTACATTTTGTCTTGGTTGAATAGCAGATGTCCGCTATAGCTGCAACTCTAGTTTTGCGTTTTCGGACTCACCTGTGTTGGAGCCGCTTCAGAACGGCACCGCGCTAGTGCTGACTGAACCAGTCCCTTCACGATCGGAGTTCAGGAACACTCACAGGTAAAGCTCCGCTCTTGTAGCCTCCAATCAGACAGCTCTCGCGGAAAAGCTCTGCGGAAAAGGCCAGGCTTCTGCCAGATGTTCTTCGGATGTTCAGGGCCCGACTGCCGATCAACGCCGCCTGACATGTGCCAATCTGGCCTCAGATTGCCTTGGAAGCCGACTAGAAGCGACTTTCGACCTATCCTATATGGATACATTGACTGATTCTGCGGGTGGTTGTGGGTCATCTAATCAGCCCTAGACGGCTGAAATGATGTGTAAACTTCTTCTCCTTCTTTCTACTGTGGTATGACCTTTCCATTTTAAAATTTTAAAGCGAAGGCTTATAAATTATGCATATATGTGTAATCTTCTTCTTCTTCTGGAAGGGCCTAGGCACTTAAAGCAGAAGGGTCATATTGAAATGCCAACACCATCAGCGTAGCTATGTACCTATACTAGTGCTACAAGCCCAGAACGCAGTCTGCAGTGCCAGTCTGCCACAGTGTACATGACCCCGGGGGGCCCATGCATCATATCAGTCATCACGTGATGGATTGCAACCTGGCAAAACCCTGAGCAGGCATTAAGCCTTAATCTGAGATTGCTCTGCCAAAATTTTCCAATAGATGACTTGCAACTGGGGGCCGACTCTGTGCCGTGCAGTTATGTTTGCCCAACCACTGGTTATAGTGGCACTGACGGCACGTGCACGGTGCACCACCAGCAAATTTAATGGAGATGCCAGTGATGCGTGAAAGAAGTGTGGAAGACCAGAACCCTTGGACAACGCTTGGCTTCCATTCAACTCTCCGGCACGAAAATTTGATAAGCTTCATAGACTATCTGAAAGCTACATAGGTGCACACCGGCAACATATACAACCATACTTGACCATCCACACTTGCAAGTTGAATCCTTTCACAGGTCATCCTCTGGACGTGCTTCTCTTACACCAGCACTGGCTTGCGTGCTGCGTCCCGCCAAATCAAGGAGGTGACGGTCCTCCTTGAAGCGATCAAGCACACTTGTGTTGCCAGCAAGACTCTGCTCCTCTTCCTCTGGCTGCTGCAGCAGCCAGCACTCAACTGTATCCACCTCAAACACCTGTCATGACATCAAAACTCTCAACTACCATTGCTGCAGCTTGTCTCACTCACCATTGTGGAAATGATTTGTTGAATAGGTGTTCGTTTCCTACAGGACGCCTTGATGCATTTGGGTGGTGCCACACTGTGCCAGAGCAGGCGCTGTACCTCATCTGCTGCCAAGCAGGCATTGCTGAAAGTAGCTGACGGGCGGCTCATGCCTTTCTCAAAAGAGCTGTCAATGTAGAGGCCAAAGTAGCCCACCTAACAGGCAGAATACACCCATTTTAAAAGTCCGCAGGTGACCATCACCATGCAGAATACGCTTCTAACAGTAGTGTTGGTAAGTGAGCATTTCAGGTCAGTGAACTTGCAAATCTGCACGTTGAAATGACAGAGGCATCAGCAATTACCTGACCGCCCCAGCCAAAGCCGTTGGGCAATTGAGTGAAGCCTTGGCCGCACCACATCATATTTGTATTTGCCCCGCTTGCTGCATACTTTACAGTGGTTGGCAGTAGGCCAAACAGGAAGGATAATGAACTGCCATAAAATAAACCATGTTTTGACCATGCATCCGCTGCATATCCACCAAAGAGGTGCCCTTTCTTGTCTCTGATCAGGATCAGCGTTGCTCCTGGGCAGAACAGGAACAGTCGTAAACGATGTCCTTAAACGAAGGCAAATTCGATCAACCTGGGAGCTCAAACTCAATTCAGGGGCCGAAAGACCACCTACCTCTATCTCCAGCCCTCCCCATGAATGTGTTAAAACTGCCACCATGCAGCCCACTGTTGAACAATAGCTCCCACACCTGTCATATGACTGATTACTGTCAAATTGCCAATTTGCCAACTGCAAATGAAGGTGAGACTTGGCCGTGCCCGAGCGTATCAAGGCTGACATGCGGGAATGAGGAAAAGTATCTGCAGAAAATATGGTTGACTTGAAAGGCGCCCTACATCTCTCTGTGGTGCAGGCAACCATGAGGCCAACAGCCAGATCATCTCTGGGGTCAACAGGCAGTCATCCAGCGTGGGCATGTGGGTCAGGCTGCTCTTGAAGAGCAAATGTGGTTGTCCCACCCGTGTGAGCTGGCCCTGTGGTATGTGCAGGCTCAGTAGAAACTAATGATTTGTTGCCCTCTTTGAGTTGTCCAAAATATAGCACCAGAGGAAAGTAACAAGTGGGCGATGCACCAACCTTATTGTTATTTGGTCCAAGTGATCCCTTCATGAGGGCTTGGATTGCTTGTACAACAGCTGGAATTGACTTAGCCCATCTCCTGCCAATGGGAGAAATGACTTACAAAGGTGTTTGTGCCCTGATTCATCTTCAAGAGCAGCAGAGCACATTCCAAGGACGCAGTGCCTCACCGGAAGTGCTGCCGGCTGTACAAATCCTCCCCAGTTCTCCTGTAATGTGCCATGCCTGCAGAAGGTCACACATGAAATCCCCAAAAATGATTGCGTGAAGATTGAAAAGCCATAGACGACGGCTGCCAATCACCAGAAACAACTGCTGCAGCAAATTGGGACGATGTGGCTTCCTCAGAACACCACTGAGCACATGCATGTACTCCCTTTTCAAGCTCTGCGCTCTGCTCATTCTCCATATCAGAACATAAGAGGACATCACGAGTGAAGTCCGCCAGATCTTCTGGGGTTCCCTGTCAGCAGATAGCCCAGTGATTATGCCAGGCGGCCCGGCCTAGGCCTCATGCAGGCATGCCATGGTCCAGTACAAATAGTATTGTCAAATACTATGTTCCCCCAGCGTGCATAATGGGTCAGTGCTGCCACAGAGCACACTGCTCTCATGAAGACAGGAGCACCTTCAGGCACAATGCCATTGCCATGACAAGACTTTCAAGCGACAGCCCTTGTTGGTCGGGGGCTTTGACAGCCGTGAAAAGGCGATGCATAAGCCAAGGGTCTAGCTTTCCCAATCCCAGAAGGGTCTGCAATGCACAGGTAGTGCTTGGGTTTCGAAAATTGAATACGTCTTCGACAATTTCTCCCCAACATGATTTCGCAGACAGAAACGTGGTTGACATGCAATCTACAGTCCGTTGGCATGTGCGAAGCCTAGAGTATACCTTGAACTGATCCTGGGTGATATATGTCTTTCCATCATCTGATACGCTGCTGTAAGCATCTCTGATGTACTGCAGCTCCTGCAGCGAAAGCTTCCTGAACACACATTCGGACACTAAATACGGTCTTGCTGACAGTTAGTCCAGCGGAGGAGTCATCGCAAAGACAGGTACATTATTGGCGAAGTCTAAAGTAATATCCCACCTTTCAGCAGCAAGATATTCCGCACTTTTTTGTGCATTTGTAGGCCCAAAAGGAGCGAAGACGTTCCTGAGACAAGCCTCTAAAAATGATAGCATTGTAAATTTAGTGGCATGTTGGATTGCAGAAAATCTTCTGACAAATTCTAGGTACTAATGCTGTTCCAGGTGTATGAGCTATGACCATCTGCATGAGCAGAGATCACTTGCAACGTTCGATGATTGATTCGCATTATGGGCTTAGCCTTAAACTTTGGATATGCATCTTCAGGCTCTTAAGAAATGTTCAGCATGCGTTTGGAGGCCAACGATCCAGAGGGTCAATCGTCTGCTGAGTTCCAAGGTGATCAGTCTGGTGCTCCCGAGGGCTCAGCTGTGCATGCAAATCGATGGTCTAAACAGGCGCTTTACGTCTGACTAGGCAGCTGTGGCGATGACGAGCGGACGGTCAGGACGTCTCCCGCACGTTTCTAGTGCTAGCCTCAAACGTGTATTTCATCTTTCGCACCCTCTGTGGACTGTTGCATGTACATGCGAAGGGATGTCACGCAGAAAGGCCAGTCCTGTGACAACGCGATGTTTTGTTACTCTCGTCATCACCGCGCTTCATTTCATAGATACTGAGAGCCTGCATACTGCTGGAAGAACGGCCAAGGAAGGCGTTATTATTCGAGATGCAGTGGGATACAGATATACTGAAGAGCTTGATGACAGTACGTACGGCATACTATACAGTTTCTTCACCTGTTATCGTTCCCTTTCTTCGTGTGAATCTGTTCTGCTGATGTAAGGGCAGTCATTTGGGACCTGTTCAAGCCCTGTTTGAAATGTCAGGTCAATTAGAAGCCTGGTTCATCTGTAACGCCGGATCGTGTTGCAGCAACGAGGGCGATTGCGAGCGGGAAGTACGTGGATGCTTCTCAAACGATCAGCAACTGTGGCCAATTGCACATCCAAACAAATGGGAAGTACACAGATAAGGAGCAAATGTTTGCAGCAGGCTTCTTTGAGGGTTTTACAACTGCTGGTGAGTCAGTTTATCAGGGACCAGCCTGATGCTGGGCGTCTAAATTTCAGACATGCAGGGATGCTGATCTAGAGCTGCTAGACGTCCGAAGGCTAGACATATACTTCCTGGTCAAATAAATGGAACCTGGCTTTGTTTGCAGAGAGGATACATGACTACTGGTCGAACACCTACACGTATTTTGTAAAAGGGATGAATGCCAGCCTTCCAGAGCCCTTGGCATGGCTCGAACGACAAGAAGAATGGGCTCGCAGAAAGGTGATCCTAGCTGCTCTTCCTGCATCTGGAGATTGTCCATCAGGTTCTCAGGGCGCCATCATCGTCTAGATGATGTCGATTTGCATGATCTCGAACAACGGTGTGCAGGTTGCTGAGCACCAGGAGTCTTCCTACTGGCAAATGCTGGGGTTGCTTTTCGAGCAGTTTGATGGTATTGTTGCAGGTAAGCGTCTCATGCTTGGCATGACTAGGGCCATGGCTCTAATATGTTGTACTACTGACTCCAAGAGAGATCGTGATCGTGATTATGATCATGATAAGCATCAATTCACGTTGTCACGCCATGTGATACTGCCTGCATGCAGGGTACAATGCAAGGCATCATATGGAGCCAGACAGAATACCTGCCCTCTCACGACGAGATTTTGTTTTTGTGAACGGAAATGGTAGGTACCAAACAAGGGAGAAATATTGAAGGCAATGAGGTCCATTCAACAATTTGACATATCCTTAACGCGAAAATTGGAATCTGGAAAATTGGAAAATTCGTTTTCAGACAAAAATTGTGTTATGCCGATCTGTTTAGTTGCACACTTGGGGAGAGGTGGCGCTGCCTAGTTTTGAAGGTGCCCAAGGAACTCTTGTGGAAGCGCAGGAGAACTTTATGATCTCCTGGAGGCAAAGAGCGCCCAGCTTCATTCCGCTGCCCCTGACAGAATTTCTGCGGCGCAATTGTATCATGAATTGGCTCTGAAAGGACGATGCAGTGCTCTCATCACAGTGACGCGTAAGATTCCTCTTGATTTCCCATCCTATCCATTCCTTCAATTCCCTTGCACTGATCAGGCAAGCGCAATATGGCATGCATGCGGAAGGGACTGCCCTGCCTGAAAGCCGACCGATGTGTGCGCAGCGGATTTCAGCAACCTCTTTATGGGGCATTCCACATGGGACTCATACTCGCAGATGATAAAACTGTTCAAACACTACTCTTTCCAGCTGCATTTGCCTGGAGTGGCGGCCCAGCGCATGTCATTCTCCAGTTACCCTGGCGAGCTATTCTCAGATGATGACTTGTACGCCTTTACTCCATCATTTCTAGAGACTGCCTTGTTGTCAGCTCGCGGACTGATGTGTGTGATTGGCTATCTTTTGACAGCGTCTTTTCAATGTAGTTTGTATCCGTGGTCCCAAAGCTGTCCTTCTGAATATTGCTGTGAGGAAAAACTATGCTTTCTTGGTGTTGCTGCAGGTACATGATGGATTCTAAGATGGTGGTGCTTTCCACTACAAATAAGATGTTCAACACTTCCCTTTATGATTGCCTGACGCATGAATCCCTGGTGAGATCTTCTTGCCTGGATTCAGTCAAACCACACCTTCAATCCGAGGCATAGATGCTGCAATACGATGATGCACGTACTGGTTGAGGACATTAACAATGAGTTGTGCATGCATGCTCAGGTGAGCTGGCAGAGAGTGAGAGTTGCCAATGCCCTGGCAACATCTGGGGAAGAATGGGTGTCATACCTGGATAACCTCAACTCGGGGACCTACAACAACCAGTGAGAGGCCCTCTCTTTCTACTCACCCGCATCTTATCCGTTTTGCGCGCCAGTGTAATGGCAAAATGGGGAGATGATTTAGGGGGGAGCGGCATTTGCACTGCATCACTCCTGCAATTAGAACTTTGAGATTGTCGCTACTCGCTTGTGTGAAGGTACATGGTGCTAGATCTCAAGCGGTTTACGCCTGGCAAGGAGCTACCAGCGGGGCTGCTATGGGTGGCAGAGCAGATTCCTGGCCTCATTGCCAGCGCCGATCTCACCGAGCAGCTGGCGCGCGGATACTTCCCTTCCTACAACATCCCTTACTTCCCCCAGGTGCCCTTACCTGCCATGATTGAGTTGTGCACCTGGGGCGATGAACTTAATGTGGTTAGTGCGTGACTTCCAGGAAGCAGGAAATGGCAGCATCTGCATTCCTCTGTAGCGACGTGGTTCAATTCAGATGTACCTTGCAGTGACTCAAAGCCGGGTGGTACCACAAGATGATTCGCTGATGCAGGTGTACAACCAGTCTGGGCTGCAGGCGCTGCGCGACAGCCTGGCAGCGAGGGGCCCAGAGTTTGGCAACTCAGTTGCATGGCTGAGCTACCAGCTGACGCCGCGCGCCACCATCTTCCGTCGCGATGCCGCGTCCATCTCCACCCTGGATGACATGCGGCGCATCATGCGCTCCAACAGCTTCATGACTGACGAGGTGCACATCAGCACCACCCACTGCCAGTTTTAGAACATGTAGAATGAGCTTCGGCTTTACTGCATTGTACCGCAAGCTTCCAGGATTGCAGGCATGTATAATTTTGTTACAGAGCATTGGAGGGCTGGAAAGGGTATCTGCAGGGGTTTCATGACGTGGATAGAAGTGAGGAAGAATCATGAAATTGCTGTGCAGCTGTCACATGGCAGTCCGCTCGCTGCGGTGTGCGCGCGTGGTGACTTGGACGCTGCGCTGCCGGATGCGAGGGGCTGCTTTGACACCAAAGTCAGCTCGTATGAGCTGGCACTGGAGCTGCAGGCTGATGCCATCACCGGCCCCACCACTGCGGTGTGTTGCACACAACCTGCTCAATTTGATAGCCGCTTCAGTCTGTTCTCCAAAGATGCCACTTCCATGTCTGCAGCAAGTAGTGGTTCTTTGCATGTTATTCAGCGGCACTGAAAATTGCCACTTGCAGGATGGCCTGCCTCCATTTGAATGGACCAAGGAATTTGGTAGCGTGCCGCACACTGGGATGCCCAAAGTTTTTGATTTTGACTTTGAACGCCAGCGACCGCAGCCTTCGATTGCAGTCTTTTAGGCAGGCGCTTGCAGCACACTGACTGGAACGCGGACTGGACTGCTCTACCTGCATTGTTAACAGTGTTGAGCACTGCTTTACTCTCAAAATTGCTACACTTGATGGTAAATCAACACTCACTGTCAACTTCCCTGCTTGAACTGCTCATAGTGATCTGGTGACTAGGCATATGCGCATGATTCTAAACAGCAGATATGCATCTGCTTGTGAAGCCCTGGGACACCTTGGGTTGAGGCAATGCATTGCTTGTCAGCATTTTGAGGCCTGTTCCCGCGCGCATGTTACTGACTATATTCTGTCTGCATGTGAGCAATAAGGCAAGCTGTGTCAAGGCAGCTGGTGCATGACTGTGTCTGAGTGAGGTCATCTGATGCAAAGCAGTGACAGGTTTTGCCCGAGAAAACTTGGGAAGTGTGACCATAAAACTTTACCGGGTTATCAATCGATAATTGCAAGCGTCAAGAGAGTTTGATAGGGCTGTTATCTGGTGTGTGAGTCTTATGAGCAGCCTTGTAGTTCTCATGACCAAGTGTGATTTAATGCGGTGGTGGTACAGGTCCTTATTTAAATTTGGTATATGCTCCATAGTTGCGAAAGCCAGGAGTGGTACTAGTGCACTAAAAGTGGTTGTCAATCTTCATGCCTGCACTGGTGTACTTGAATGGGATTGCCTATGAAACAAAAAAAATTGGCAGCCTGTAAAATTGGTGCACATCTGGCAAGACTCACAAGAGCATGTGCATCTTGCATGGGCTCATATGATCATACAGAGGCTTCCAAGATGCTTTCCACAGCTGCATTCACATACTTCAGGAACACAGGTGCCATGTGTGTGCCATCAAAACTCAATTCTGGTTTCAGCTTGGCTCTGTTCTCACACAAATACTGATCACCAACATCCAGCCAACGCAGACGGCCAACATGGCGTTCTACCTCTCTCACCTGCACCAGCAAGTCACCAGACTTTAATCTGTGTGCATGCCAAGAGACGACTGATGGAGGAATTGCAACATGCCGGTAACCAGTGCTGGCATGCATTCCCTTGATGCCAAAACAATATGACTGCGTGAACCGCACCCGCTCTTTGAGGAGGTCATTAAATGGTGTCACAATGTGTCGCGTCTCGTTGAGGACGGGAGGCACAGGATGGACGAAGACATGCAGGTTGCGCTCGCGGACAGTGCGTGTGAGAACTTCCATGTAAATGTCTGCCAGCACCCCCATGGCCTCCTGGATGTCCGCGTACTTCAGCTTGTCCACAGCCAGCAACAGCCCCTCGCGGCAGTCTATCTCCCCAAACATAAAGATCACCTGCGCATGGACATGTATGGATCCTGCCTCCTCCATCTCCTCAAATTTCAGGAAACAAGGAGACAACGCCAAACATGGGTGGCCATGAAAGGCACGCTTGATAAATCGCCCGACTCTGTAGCGGTAAAGTGGGTTTGATGGACACTGGGTGGCCATGAAAGGCACGCATGATAGGTTGCCCGACTCTGTAGCGGTAAAGTGGGACACACCCATGCCCCGTCAGGCAGGGAGGCCACAGTGTTGGCCCAGGCGGTCTTGGGATAGAAGCTGCCCTTCTCCCGCAGGTGCCATATTTTGCAGCCTGTAACCAGATTGGGCACAACCACCAGCTCCCTGCCTTGCACGTGCAACCTGTGCCAACCACCTGGCCAGAAGCCCCACACATCCTCAGCCTCCTGCAACAATGGGACATCACACGGATACCACAAGCTCCCATGCTACACCACGCCAACATCTAACTCTTATGCAGTTCAGCAATTCAGCTCCGTGACCATGTGTCTTTTCCTAAGTTGCAGGCCAGTCCTTGTCGGGTGGCAATCAGACCAAAGCAAGAAGCTACCAGGAAGGCAGTGTGAGTCGCCGCAGAGGTAGATGGCCTGCTCGGGCGGCAGTGTGAGCGGGGATGGCGGCGGGTGCGCTCGCAGCAGCTGCTGCACGCAGCCGTGGTAGGCCGCCTCGTTGCGGATCATGGTTGTGTGCAGCGGCTTGACAGACGCCAAGCGCGCTCGTTCCACTGCCTGCCACAGTGGGACACCACACGCAATCTAAACGCCGTGCCTGACTATACCATGTGAATCCCGATCACCCTGCTTGATTTTCCCCAGCATACTCAACATGGCCAGGCATTGCATGTTGGGTATTGTCATGTCCTACAATTTCCTGCATTGGAGGCCGCTTCAACAGGTTGAGGAGGACTTGGTCATGGGCACACCTTGATGAGTTGGTAGGTGCGGCCCAGAGCTCCGCCGACATGCAGCACCTTGATGCATGTGAACAGGATGGCCAGAACATCCAGCTGGGCGGGCGAGAGTTCCACCTGCCATACACTGCCCGCTGTCAGCATGACTGCGCACAAAGAGCAATCAGAATACCTGGCCCATAAAATCTCCACCATTAAACAGCATTTCCATGGTGACATTGAGCTGCTGGCATGGACAGGATACCTGTTCATTTGGCAGCTGCAAGCTAGTGCCATTGGTTGCCACATCATCGCCCTTGTGTTGGCAAGTGCTGGGTGGCAAGCCGAGCCAGCCATCTGCTTTTGCCCAAAGCAATGGGGCATGCTGCTCAGGTAGGCCGGTCAATAAGTCTATCACAGTCTCACAAGCCAAGTAGGGTACCTCAACCCTGTGACAATAGGAATTTTTGCGAGGGAGCCATGCGGACTGATATGCCGAGCTTAGGTTTCTGATGAAAAGGAAACCAACCCTGGTCAAATATCAGGCATTGATGCTGGCATGGAACTGCAGGACTGAGCTTGAGAGGTGTGGTGTGTGCTCACTTGGTGCGTTGCAAGAGGTCAACAGCCACGGCCAAGACCTGGCTGTACCTCTGTAGAACCTCCAGTGCATGCATGTAATTTAAAGCATGCGTGGGGTTGCCAGGGGCACTTTCCATGGCTCGCCTGTGACAACATCGGTGCAGGTTTGTCAGATGCAGCAATGTGTCACAACCAAAGTATATGCCATTTCTTGATCTCTGAGCTTTGATTCAATTTGTTATCGTTTCAAGCCAGCGGTGACATGCACGTTGCGATTGGATCAAAAGCAAGTAGGAATGGGGACAGTGGCTTATCACCTGAACAAGATGAGGGACTCGTTGACAGCGCCATGATCGCGTGCGATGGCTGCCAGGAAGGCCAGCGCTGATGTGGCAGTGGGCGTGTCCCCAACCTCTGAGCACACCAGGTCCACCATGCCCTCCTGCCGCAGGCAACGCCCAAACAAGTCCCTGCATATGTCATCCATACACAAACAAACATCCTCACACTGCGCCCAGCAACACTCGCTGCCATTTTCTTTCGTCATGTCATGTGCTGTGCTGCTAGAAATCTCCTGGATCCGAGACAAAAGGGCCAAACAGGACCACCAGACAGGAAAATGTGGCAAAGATAAACTTCACAGAAAAAGGCATTCCCTGCCCTTCCATGTTAACAGAAAGGCAGTCAGGACAGAGCGGGATGGGGCTGGCAAGCGAGTGGATCGCGCGGTGTGGAGCCACACCGGACGCGGGCATCGCCATGGTTGTTGACCAAGAGGCGCAGGAGAATACGGGTGGCGTCGGACGTCAGGCCGCGCTCCAGCACGATGAGCACATACTCCAGCAGTGCGCCCTCGTGGTTGGGATTGTGCTGCAACACCTCCGAGATGAGCAGCGCCGATGCCTGAGCGTACGGGCCGCCGCACAGCGCCAGAGTACGGGCCTTGCATACCTGGGGGACCAGCCAGCACAGGCAGTGGTTTATACTTGGGAGCGTGCATGAGGTTCTGTCATTCCAAGCAATGTGCAATTTCTCCAACCACTTCTTGAGTTTTAATCCTACAATGAAGTGTGGCTGGCAGACAGTGCACTTGGCATGCTTGGCTTCTGCATGTGTGTGCAGGATTGCAGCAGTTGGGGACACCTTCAGCTCATCCTCATTGTATGCTTTGTCACGCGTTTGCTGGCCGAGCTGAGCAGCATGATCCAGCTCATCAAGTGCCTCCTCAAAACGACCGCAGTCTCTGCAGCAAATCGCGTCTCAGCACGTTCTGCTATTGAGTTTAAATGAGAGGGTGCATTTGTGAACTTTGAAGCCGAAGTAGACAACCTCAAGCATATGCCATGCAGGTAAAGCTGGGTGTAGTCTTCAGGGTACAGGGCTGCTGCTCTATCAGACAGTTCCAGTGCTTCGTTTTTGCGTCCCACTCTTAAAAGCAGCTGAATGCAGCGAGTGAGACAATCCTTGTGCTCCTTGTCTATGTCCAAAACCTGTCACAGGAAACTTTGCAATTTAGCACGAACTTGTTGAAATCTGAATGGTTGTGCGTTCATCACGCAGAGGGCTTCAGCACCTGCTTGTAAATGAAAGCCGCTGCCTTGTAGTGCTGCAACGTTTCCTTCTCTGCTGCCTTCTGCAGCAGTGGTGCTATGAGAGGGCTCTGTGTTCTATGATGGCTGCCTTGCACAGCAGGGCCCTGCTCTGATCTGCCAGCCGAGACACTGCCTTGGGCACTGCACAGCTGGTCACCTCCACTGGTACTGATAGGAGCCGCTTCCTTTGCGTCGCTTTGAACGACTCCTTTCACCCGATGCTGACGATCAGATGTAAGCCTCAGGTAAATGTCAACGTCCTTGCCGATAGCTTTCTTGACGCTGTGAGAGGGGTTTAGTGACCTTCCCTTGGCTGTAAATGCGTGCAGTTCCCTTTGATCTGGTTTAACGCCGCTACTAAAATCAGCTGCCTTCAGAAAAAGCTCGCAAATATCTCCGATCGCACTATCATCTTGTACATTAAGCAGCACACAGGTGCCACGATCCTCAAAGTGAACATATAACTTCCTCGCCTTCTTGGATGACATCTAAGCAAACATCATAGCGTCCTCGGTATTTCTCTCGAACTTCATAAAAGCGACTGGGACTGGACTTTGAAAGTGGGCATCATGTTGGCACGTGACGCCATGGAAGCTTCCTTCAGTTGACAGCAGCAGACAGGAGCCATCATATCAAAATTGGCTTGCGGGCAAAAGCACCAGGAGTTCAAATCCGTTGGAAAATGCGACGCAAGGTGAAGATCAAGAAGTACTGATATGGCTTGCATCTAGTGGAGGATGTGCGCGCATGCGGCTCCGTGCCCATCATCATGATGGGCATGATGCTCATGATGATGCTCCGTGGGCCACTGTGGCTGTGTGACACTGTGGCATCATGTGCCTGACAATGTCAGGCACTGCAGCTGCCTGGCATGATTGCAACGGTTCCCTTCTCCTCCTGGCACTTGCACGTCCTTGGATCTTATGATTGTCCTGCAGTTCTTGATTTATGCAAACTTTGTGCTCGGAGCATGTGCCACAGTGCCACATTGGCAGTGCACGGTGCACTGCCAATGGATCCAGTTAGTAGAACCTCCAGAGGATTCCTATAGGGCATGCCTAGCTAGCTAGGGCTGGTAAGGTGCTCAAAGCTTGTCAGCTTCTCTTTCAGATTACATACATTCCACTAGTCATCATGGGAAACAAAGACGTGCCGATAACAGCCAACTATGCCACAATGCTGGCATCACATTCAGGTGCCCGCTTGGGTCGATTCACGTGTCTGCCAGCACTGCTCTAGAAATCTAATGAACCACACTCGATTTCCCAGGCTCACAGCATTAAGCATGCCCGGATACATGACATACTGCTGCTTTGCAGAGTGGCAGCAACATCCGTATGCACTTCCTTTGTCCGCAGTGGAAGTGTCAGGCATACTCCCAGATGCAACGTTGTCCAGCATTGGCTGAGCCGAATGTGCACAGTCGGATCCAGATCGGTGCAAATACAGCTGCGCTCAATCATGGTCCTGTACAGTACAGTTTCATGCTGCGTGCCTGCTTCCGCTCTCAGAGGTTCTTCAGGTCCTCTGCATTCCGGATGTGTGCGGGAATATCATGCCTCAATGGGTTCAGAAGGATTGGTTCATCAGGAGCACCTTCACGGTTCTGCAGGACATACAACAGCTCAGCATGGATAGAGAAGTTTACTGATAACAAGCTGATCTATACATGAGGCCAAAACGTGTTCCATGATGCAAGATATCATTACTTTCCAATGTGGGCAACTGGATCAGGAAATACCATATTTAGGAAACGCTCCTTTTCTGCTTCTTTCCACTTGCCATCCAAGGTTGGGAGGTCGTGCCGATCCCTGCCACCTAGCACTCTCTGGTGAACCTAAAACAGAGAAACAAAGTTATACAATTACTGTCATGATCCCGCATCTCCCGATTGTAGGTGTAGACTATAATGTATAGCATAGAATGGAATGGCGTTGAATACACGGTGACTCCTCTCCAGAAAGAGACACTCACAATGAGCCAGTCCAAAACACCCGCTATGGCGAAAGCGGCTATGGTTGGAGGAACAACCTGCGCAAGCAAGCAGGATTTCAGCATCAGCAAATAATCATTGGCCATTTTCCAATTGTAACGCGAGTTCAACCCTTTCTTGTTGAGCGAGCCTCTAGAAACCTTCAACAGATCTTACAGATAGAAAAAAACGTCCCTACCTTTGAGACAGGTGCCAATGTCATCTTACACAGGCAGAGATCAGCTGCGCAAAGCTGTTGCTGGGACTACTTCAGCATGAACCAATCGCGTGTTGGGTCAAGAAGAGACCTTGCCTGGGGTTAGGGCACTGTGGGCAAGGGTACGTCAACTCGGTGGGGCCTGCGGTTATTAATTTGGCTGAGCCAAATTGGCTCCACTAAACCAGAGTTGGCACAGAACGCAATCTTTGACAGCCGGAAAAGGGGTGCGATAGAATTTCACATCCGCTTTCAAGATACATGTAAAGCTTCAAGTTGATGGCCATGGCATGCATGCATCAGTGATGATCATGAGGCATCATTCAATCTGGCCAGTCCCGGAAAACTCCGAGTTTTCCACTACGATAGGTACAGTACATGTGGTACCTCGTTGCCATGCTAGGTGTCGAAACTGAAGTTTCCTCTGCATGATGCGATGACTCAAAAGATGCTACCTGTGATCGCAGTCACCAGGGTGGTCATGACCACTGACCGATCAACAGTTGAGCCAGCTAGCTGGATGCCAAAAGCCTCTGAATGTCTGCAGTAAGGAATGGTTGCACTGCAACTTCGACACCACAATGTTACCCAAAAACACCCTTTTACAAAACTCACACCCATAAGATCCAGCAAAGTGCTACGGTGTAGTCCCGGCAAAACAAATTTGTGTAGAAACCACCCAGCTGCCGCTGCGCATCAACTTCTCTTATTAGCGCCCAACCCACTCAGCATAGAACATCATGAACTACCTACAATCATACATTTCCCCGCATGGCGGGACCAAAGATTGTGGACACAGGGCAACCTTACTGGGGAGCAGATCCCCCGTGGGACCCTGACCAGAACCTGCAAAACCGAATGTAATCGCCTCTAATAGCAACCCGCAAGGATGACAGAGAACAATTAATATGGCGGGAAATAGTCTATCCAAAAGGCAGTCCAACAAATTTGACGCGCTGAGAGCGGCGATAAATCCAAGCAAATCCAGTAAATACATCCAGAACAAATCAATTGATCAGGACTACTTCTTCCACAAGAGTGTGCCACAAGAGAAATCCTCAACAAATCTGCTGAGGGCAAACTCCGGCTTGAGCGGTGCCCTTGTGGAGGGTTGTGCCTAATCGCACGGAATACTTCAACGAACATCAAGCAAATGATGGAGGTGATCATGCAGACGCATATGCGATCATTGAGTTCAAGTCGCCTGCCATGGCTGACTTATAGTTGGCGCTAACCTGAGGCCAGTTCACCACCATGAACCTGTAGAGGACAAAAACAAGATGCTGGTGAATTCCAAGAAGTGATAGAGGCACGTCAAAGGTCAAAGTCAGCAGATCATTCTGCTGACACAAAGTACAGTAACAATGAGATAATCTGACAGTGCAAGTGGGACAGTCTCAGGGTACCGGTAGGGCATGAACAAACAGATGGCTAGACTCTATAACAACATGCAAAGATGGATGCTGGCGCATCGCAGATGCAGTTGAGAAAGAAGAGGACGCACCAGTCCTTGATGTAGTTAGCTCTCAGGTTCTGATGCTTCAAGTAGTATGCATGCTCCCACACATCAATGCCCTGCCCCAACCCGACATCCACAAGTCAGCCGAACCCATGTGCCGTATACAAGTGCTAGTGCTACTGGCCATGGGAAGCTGTTCCAGGATGCAGCATATCGATGGTGCTTCCTAAGTGTGTCCCTTTCAGGTCTGATTATTCTATGTGGTTCCACTGACTTCATGCATGGAGCAATGCTCACCACGAGGGGAGTGTTGCCAGAGTAGCCGAGGCCGGAGGACAGGGGGCTGTCCTGGTTGGCAGTGGGCTCCACTGCAAGGGCCTTTGTCTTGGGGTTGTAGGTGAGCCTGCAAAGGACAGGCAAAATGAATGACAGTATTGGGTTGTTGCACCATGTGTTGTCGTCCTTCATCAAACGCTTGCATCCCAGTGTGAGCCTGCTCTAGGGTACTGGACAAGGGTCAACGAACATACCACGCCCATCCACTGCCAAAGACGCCCATAGCAGTGTCGGTCATGTTCTTGCTGAAGGCGGTGAAGTTGCCAAAGCTGGCATCGATGGCCTTGGCAATGTCCTCGGGCAGCATGGTGTTGTTGGTCGAGTTGGTCATGGCAGTGGGCATCATCAGGGTCTGCGCACAACATAATACAGCATTGGATGTGTTCCGCACCAAGGAAGACGATGGAACCCCTGATTTTTATTTTAAAGCACGAGATAACAAACCGCCAGGTTACTTGTTCTGTTGTGGCATGCAGCAAGTACTCAGGTGGGCGCATTGCAGCCATGCAGCATAGAGAGATCTCTACATCGTCAGGGTGGCCCTAGGATGGGGATGATTGCTCTTTGCCAAGAAGAAGGTGAAGGTGGTGATATGGAAGCTTGGTAAAGGGCAGAAGCATCACCTTGAAAAAGATGAGATGGTTGATGATGCCTCCGGCATTGTTGCGGATGACCTTGGGGGTTCCCATGTTGAGGGCGGGGACGAGGGCGTCCAGCTTCATCATCTGCAGCAACGGGATAAACTGTGCAGCATGAGAATCTGCAATACAATCTTGAACAGCAGATCAACTGCGCATGCTGCATATCTGGAAACATGCTTGCGGGGACAAACTACGAAAGCGCTCTGAAAGTGATGCAGGATGATATTAAAATGTGTCTCTTGCTTTGGAGAAAAGCAGTAAGAGCATACCGCAAGGCTGGAATTGGTGGAGGCAGCGGTGTTCAGGTTTGTGTAGTAGGCGGCCAGGTGCTTGGTGAAGTGGATGGTGTTGGTGCGCGTGTCAATGAACGGCTCGGTGGCACTGTAAGGGTAGGGCAGCGCGGGCTGCATGAAGGTCATGGGGACCATCATGCCTGGTGCAGGTGCCATAGACATCATAGGTGCCATAGCCTGGAGGGCACGACCTGAGCGAGCAGGAACCCTCAAACATCAGGTGCAAGGTACACATGAAAGATCCTGTGCAATTCTCTGTGATTGTGCCATCTATCTCAGCACTTCAGATCTAAGATAGAAGCAAAGTAGCCTTGGATAAAGAAGGTGGCCGAGGTCTGAATGCGCAATGACGGACGTTTCAACACCCAGGCGCGGCCCTCCTAAGCCTGTTGGCTTGATATATACGGGTGACAACATCTAAAACCTCAGGAAACAATCGTAGACGATAATAGCACCAATATTCTGAAACGCGTTCTCGTTGCCGGCCAGACAACTTGACATCCCATGACTAAGTGCGTATTCCCGCAAGTTGGACCCTTTATGCCACGATCACAAATCCTTAAGCGCCCTACATGTGTACACAGGAGGATAGTCGAGTCCCGATTGTGCTACACCTCAGAGTTGGATATAATCCCTAACGGTCAGTCACCGAGCTCCGGAACAGCTCCGGAACAGATCGTGTGGTCAGACCAGCCTGATTTACGGATGAGCTTCATGAGAAGTTCCTAATTAAACCACTCTGAAGAGCAGCTAGATGAATACAGTCGAAAATCAGATCAGAATTGCCATGAGGTGGTTGCATCCGAGAAAAACCTGGCAAGGGCAGCTACTTCACACACTTCCGCGACCCAAGTAATGAGCCAGATTTCTCCAGTCATAACTACTACTGCAGCTCAAAGCATACAGCGGTCCACACCTTTAGAAGAGGCTGCTGACGCCACGAGGGCTGCGAAAGCTAGGGTGCGCATCGCGACAGCAGCTGAATTACCAATCTTGCCGGTCATTTTGATTGTGAGGATAGTTCCGGAAGGATGATCAGCGGCAGATTTGAAGATTGTCTTCTGTTTGGGTTTGCAGAAAGACAGAAATGCGCATCACTTCTTTCGACACGGCAAAGTCCCACGTCGACCATGCTGAGTCACACGGGAAGCTAGAGAAGAAGCTGCAATTTTCCTTCCTTTCCCACACGCCGAGAAGTTCTTTCTTGTTCTCTTAGACAAGAACCACAACTCTGATCTTGTATGCATAGGGCGGTATAAGAACGGCAGCATATAGCAGCTGTGTATGAGGATTTCAAAAATTATTAAGATCATGAGAGAAAGCAGAACCTTGCCAACGGTGTTCGAGTAAGTCCGAAAGAAGATGCCTTTTCCTGTGCTTGCATTACTCACGTCAATCGAAGTGGTTAGTTTTCCCATTGCACGTCTCAAGTCGGTTTCTTGCAAATGCAGGAACAGAGTCAATGGGATCGTCCCCTCAGGAGGTAGTATTGCTCATGCAAGCAGATCAAGGAGTCCTGAGGTGAGCGTATATGGGACAGTCCATTATAAAGCTTGCCAATAAGAGATTGCTACAACCAGCTGTGGAGATTACGGCCGTAAAATCTTGCTCATGGGTCCTAGTCATTGTCTTTCGTAATATCACAGGTGTCCAAGCGAGTGAGGGGCACAGATGATCCAGTCATGGTGCAAGCCCGTCGTCTTATTGGCGGGGTGGAGGGCGTTGCATCTTTGGCGCAAGGTTTGCGTCACCTCTTCTCAAGGACATGGATCTGCTTATGTTCACAACTGCTTGTGTTTTTCGTTGTGAGCAATGCACGGCACTGGGGGTGTGACTTGTATATCTTGCAGGGGCGGTGTTCTGGGGACCGCCTAGGGAGGCTATTGCCGCGGCTGCAGAGCAAGCATGCAATGACCCCGCCTATAGCCAGTACGGGCCCGACGAGGGCATGCCAGAGCTCCGTACTGCTCTGCAGAAAAAGATTGAGGAGCAAAACGGCCTGCATGGCGTGAGTCTTTCTGGAGGACTGATTATGGGCCAATAGCAGACTGACATTGATCAGGTTATTTAAAATGCATCAATGACGAGCAGCATTGCTTCCGGTAGTCGTCATAGTATTGAGCAGGTCAAGGATAAGAGGGGTAAGAGGGGTGCTTTCTGTGTGTGTGCAGTATAGCGTGATTGTGACAGCAGGCGCGAATCAAGGGCTGACCAGCCTGATGCTCACCCTTCTGGATCCCACGGACCGCGCGGTGCTTTTCAAGCCCTACTATTTCAACGCTCTGATGGCCCTCCAGATGACCGGCTGCGGTCAGACAGTAGCCTTTGGGCGCAGCCATCCTGACACCTGGCGGCCAGATCTGGACTGGCTGGAAGGTCAGCTAGAGGGACCAAATCCCCCCAAGCTGGTCTATGTTGTCAATCCTTGCAATCCAACAGGTGATCTCTGCCATCCATCTCACAATGACTGGCTGAGAGACATTGCACAGTACAGTACTTGGTTGATACGACTCTGTGGTGAGATTTGCATCAGTCAATGTGGGTTGTGAGCAGTCAGCTGATACTCGCCTGACCGCTACATCCAGATGACATACCAAGCAATGGAGTAACTGGGGAGCAAATGTCTGCAGGTGTTACTCTGTCGAGAGAAGAACTTGATCGGCTTGCAGACATGACGGCAGCGGCTGGAACTTGGCTTGTCCTAGACGAGACCTATGAGGAATTTTTGTTCAGCGGACAGGAGCACTACTGCCCAAGCGGGACTCATATTGTTCACCTGTTCTCCTTCTCAAAGGTGGCTCACCTTCATTGACATCATTGCAGCAACGCCTCAGAGCTGCCCAGCTGAGTAAAATTATCTGCATCACACATTGCCTTGCGGTCCCGATGATTTCTTGAAATGTCAAACTCCTGGATACTGTTTTTGGTTCTGACAACACTGCCTTGCACGCTGGCAGGGGCATGGTTTGATGGGTTGGCGAGTGGGCTACATTGCCTACCCAAACTTTGATGGGTCGGATTACCTGGGGCTGCAGCTGGTGAAGGTGCAGGACACCGTCCCCATTCACAGCGCACACATGAGCCAGAAAGTTGCTTTGGGCGCTCTTGCTGCAGGCAGGCCATGGCTGGCATCTCAAATTGCTAGCCTCAAACAGAACAGGTGACAGGGAACACCCACTCCTTATCACACCTGCTCTCCCCCATCACTCTCCACAAAATATTCTGCAATGTTTGCGATAGTACAACTTATTCAGAGAGTTTCTTGTGTTGAGAGTGTGCATGGCATGTGCATTGGGCAGGCAGACGCTCCTAGAGGCCCTGAATCCTCTGGGAACACTGGGAGACGGCATCTACGGCGGTGATGCCATATATGTATGGGCCAGGCTTCCTGTAGGCAAGCCAGCCTGTCCTCCTCGCCTAAAACAAGGATGTGCATTTGGTACCCCTGTGGTGTTGGGCCAATCTTCGGGATGTGCAAAACAGCAAAGCTGCACACAGCTTTCAGCAGCAATTGCCTTCTTGGTGATGTGCAGGGTGCCAGGACGACAAGGCAGTGGTGACCTGGATGGTGCACACCCACAAAGTGAGCGTCATTCCCGGCTCGGGTTGCGGCTGCCCCGGCTACATCCGCGTCGCTTTCGGCAAGCCGGAGCCTGAAGCCTTCCAGGAAGCAGCGGCTCGCCTGAATGCTGCATTGAAGCAGCTCTGCTCTGAGGGCTTTGCAGTTGTGAGGGAGTGGCAGCAGCACGGGCAGGACTGAGCGCCACAAGCACAGAGTCTCATCTTTGTGCTCTTGAGAGGCACAGCTGGTCTTGTCCTGCTGTACATGTAATGGTTTGAGCGCGGTTGTGTGTGGTTGTCTCGTGTACACGGCAAGCTTCTTAGTGGGACTGACAGAAAGTTATTGCAGTAGACGCTCTGAGTGTCTTCAGGCATTTATGTTTTACAACAAGACTGGAGACATTTCACCTAGTGCTATTAGTCCTGGAGTGCCCATGCATGTGTTGCAACTGAAACTCAGTTGAAAAGTCTACAGATGAACTTAAGCAGCTCTTGCCAGCTAGCCCAGCATGCATTGCCATGCTTCAGCGCATGCTTGCAAGCAGGACAGCGCCCCTACTTCAAGGGGCTCTGGTGTGTATAGAGCCCATCCCAAAATCCTGTGGGATTCCCAGATCTGTGCTGACTGAACTGGTGCAAATGACACTCACAATTGCAAGAACTCCTTCGGCTAGTGCTAGCTTGCGTCCAGGGTCGCAGTGAAACATTCCTTGCATGAGACGCACTTGCTCAAGTATCAATTACTGTACAGATCAGAGGTCATCAATGCCGGAGCCAAGCTCGTCGCCGCCGCGCGGCACTGTGGGCACATTTTTGAGCGTGGGCGAGTGGTCCAGGGCCATCTTGTAGGTAAAGTGGGGAATTGGGTTGTAGTACGTGTCCATCTGCTCCGACACATCCCAGTGCTCCCCTGTGCTGCTGTTGCCATGCTTGCGCACCCAGCCGTTGCCAAAATGGTCCTCTCCCCACCATCGCTGGTACCGGTCCCCACTCGCTGACACGCTCCATGTCTCACCCTGCATGCACACCAGACATGATATTACACAAGGTAGTGCAGATGTGAGGCTGCAACAGCAGGCCATAGCCAGACATGAGATGAGTTCTCTCGCCACCCTCACAGGTGCCACAGGCCAAATGCGCATGGTCTTCACACATCAAGCCTGGCGCCTGTTCACATCTGTCCCAGCCTTGAGCTCTCAGGGATGGCTGTGCGCACAACAGTACAACTGGTGCATGGCACTGTGCATATGGCATTCCAGCTATGTATGGCAGAGCAGTGGGGTGCTGGGACAGCACCTGCTTGGAGCCTGCGCCGTGCTTGAACCTCTCCTCCCACTTGTCGCCCCACTGCTCGTTGCCGCCGCCCTCCATGAGCCTCTCCGCCCACTGGCCGCGAACAAACCAAGTCTTTGTCAATTCATTTTCCGGAAGCTGCCAAGCAATTATTGCATATCACCTAGATACTGGCGAAACAGAGTCTGAGAGCATGCATGAGCCCATCGAGAAGGACATGATGCATACTACAGATGCAGAGGTGCAGACGGCATACCTTGTCAGTATACTTGACGCAGCCACCATCGCCGTCATAGTCCTCGCCCCAGCGCTCGTGCCACACGTTGTTGCCTTCTTTGCCCCACTTGTCAGCAAACTTGTTGGCGCGCCCCAGGCTCCAGTACTGCTCACCCCACCGCTCTTCCCACTCTTCGCCCTGCATGATGGGAAGATCGCCTAATCAGGAGGCCTCACATGACCCAAAACCACAGAGTGCAAAGCGCTGCATCTCTGCATGCATCCTACTGGGCACATCGGTGCCGTTGAGCCAGTACGACTGACATGTAAAAGAAATTTTTTAATCCTGGAGCTCTTGGCGCTCTTGCATGCCAGCCGCAGTGATATGGAACCGCTCTGCCTCCTCTCACCACACAGACAGTCAAGCTGAAGATTACATATTACTTATCGAATACCTGACTGGAGAACCAGTCAGCTATATGGCCTGTCCCAGAAGGTCTCACTGGAGGCGCACCTTGCCATCGCAGGCCCATTTGTGGGCGGAGCGCTCGACGATGGGCTCGCCGTTGGTCTGGTCGAAGGTGATGGCCTCGCGCCAGGTCTCGAACCAGGCAGCCCCATCCGCGCGGCAGCCGCTCTTCTCCGCACCCAGCTCGCGCATGCCCGCCCAGTCGCTCTCCTCCCACCACCGCTCCTCCCACTCCACCTGCATACCATCCACATGATCTGTTGTGCACCTGGCCGGTAGAACTTGCTGCATTTCTAGTGTTTGTTGTGCCGAGGCAGCCCCTTCCCTCTCTGGCGCTCGTACACATCAGCTCTTTGCTCTGCATCTCTTAATCTTATGCACACACCGCACATGTGTTGCCTCATCTTGATCTTGCCGGTCTGCCTCAGCATAGCATGGTCAAGCCCTCATCAGCTTTCAGTTCGCTCCATGCTGTGCATGCATGGGTGAACTGCGCTGAGCACTGCCACAGATGCTCTGACACTTTCCACAACCACCTCGCGGTCCACCCCTCCATGAAGATCTCAGAAAGCAGCTGGGACTGTGCCAATACTATAACACCGGGTTGAGAGTGGTCTGGCAGGGCACAGCTGTCAGGCTGATGCAGTGTGGTGGTGGCTGTAGCCGCCCTATGAGCAGCGCACCTTTCCAGCTGCAGAGACGCCCTTGAGGCTGGTCCAGCGGCGCCAGTAGCCGTTGGGTCCGTAGTCCTCCCCGCTCTCGCGCAGGTACTTGGTTCCATCTGCCAGCTGCCCCTTGCCGTCTGCCATCACCTGACCTGCAGTCACCACATCCACATACCGCCGTCAAATGCCTATTGGATGCCTCTCTTTGGTAGGACTCCTCAGGCATGCGAGCAAGACATGCCCGTCTTGTCATCATGTACTCTGCCTTGCAGTTACCTATGACCTGGCACATCAAATATGTGCCAGGTTCCTTTCAGTTCAATTAGATACCTGGTCAGGGAGCAGGCTGACATCATCTGCACTTTTAAAGGTGCACACGTGGCATCACCTGCAGAGGAGGGTGCAGCCTCAGCGCTGACCGGGGCCTCGCCCCTCTGTGGTGGCTGGAAGGCTGTTGTCAGATCCATGACAGACTGCAGCGGCGGCAGTGACTTTGCCCTGGCTGCCGTGACATCCTGGGCATCCTACAGTGTCCCCCATGCAAAGACTAAAAAGCCACTTCTGTGAATGCTGGTGCATGCAGGGCCGGCCTCTCCTCTCCGTGCCCTAAGATTGCCTCAGCGGCAGGGTCCATCCAGAATTAGCCCTTTTAAGTAAAAGCCGCTCTCAGAGATATACGTAAGAAAGGGGTTGACGATGACAATTATCTCCATCCTAGAAGGTGCAGTCATAATACACTCAGCTGAGAAGTGGACAAAGGTTTGCACCTTTTTGCTGGATCAAAGAAGCAATGACAGGTAAGCTTGCATGGGTATGCATTCATAACACCTCATTGGAGAACCACTCTTCTTCAGGTGGACAGTCCCCCTTGCACAATAAACATAGCTATGCAGCCACCCGAGAGCCCCACCTGGGAAAGGAACTCGAGCATGCCGGAGGGTCGGTCTGCCAGCTCCATCTCAGCACGCGCACTGTCAGGCACGGGCATGCGCGCCATTTGGGGCGCCCACTCGTCTGCACTGCTCTGGCCGTCCCTGCCGCTGGCGCTGAGCAGCCCCTCCGACCAGCTGGGCTGCGCACCACCGCTCTTCCTGCCTGACACCTCTGCCTCCTGCCCCCCAAGATGCTTCACATTTTCAATTCTCCCACGTGGCATTTTTGGGTTTGTGCGGGTCATTTGCACCACATCAATGGGGCCTTTACTACGATCTCCGAACGGCTTGCATCAGAGAGGCAGCCATAGGTAGCAACCATGCAGACTGCTATGATCCTACAGTGAATTCTCATGATGGCTTCAATAGAAGGTAGCGCTGTGACTTCAGGAATTATTATCCAACGCCAATACACAGCATGTGTATTGCACTGACATCATGTGTCTGCAGACAAACCATGGGGCATCAGAACTAGTCTGCAGTAAGATCCCTGAAATGTTCTCACTGCAGGGGTGGGTAGCCTACCTCATCATCCCAGGACATGCTGCCTCGGTCTGCTGCCAGTAGGCGCTCCAAATCGGCACGGCGAGCGTCCTGGTCATCCTCCGGCCGAAATGCATCCGTGCTCCTCAGATCCCGCCTGTTCAAGGTATAATTCTCAACTTATGACTTTTTGCACAGCTTCAATGCGCAAGAAGGTGATCCACATCTGCAAGGAATGATGCATATGTCCCGGAAGCCATGGTGTGCTTTTCTCCTGAGCTGCGTTTAGAGTATGGCCCTGGCAGAAATACATTTTGGCAGTGGCGCAGACCATGCACGTCAGATCTGCGTCTGGCAAGCATCAAATGCCTGCTAGCACTCTTGCATTTGTACAATCACAGTCCATTCATGGGACAGGTTGTGAGCACACACCTCGAGCTAGAATACGAGAATGTGCCGGAGCGTTGGGGCTGCGACTGCTTCCGCTTGGCTTCAAGGGCCGCCCTTGCCGCGTCCAGGGCTGCTGTCTGCAGCACCCAAGAGCACACATACCGCAATTATCAACCCTCTTGACAGGAAAGCACTGAGCAATCACACAGTCATGTTGAGTCAGCAGAAGAGCAGACATGGTTGACCTCCATGGAAACGTCAAGACAGCACTCAGCTGTACCATGATCACGCATATTCCCTTATAGAGTGACACCTGACAGTAATCAAAGCGACAACCCAAAATTGACCATAACCATTTTAGCGAGAGAAGAGTCGAGCAGTACTGCAGGGAGGCTGAGCAATGCAACATATGGCTGCAGGTATTGCAGAAAGTATGGATGGGTCTGAGACACGCACCGCCCTCCTTACAAGCTCCTCAGGATCAGAAGTCTCTTCCATTCTGCGCCCTCCACTGTTCGCAGTGCCCGTTGTCTCACTCTTATTTCTGGGCGCAGACTGCAAAGGTCGCAAACAAAACGCTCATATGATCAGCAAACACCTAATCACCTGTCCATGCAGGTCTTAATGGAGGCAGTCTTCAGCAGAAGCTCAACAGATGCTACAGTACCAGATGCCAAGGTGCTGAGCATGCACTCTTTGCAAATAGCGTTCGCAAACACACCTCGAAATTTATAATGTCGGACAGAGAAACGACTTCTTTCTCGTCATTTGGAGCAGCCCTTGCCAGGACAACATGGCTTCTTCCAGACCGATGGCTAGTGCAAGGCTTGTTTGTGCCAGTGAAGACCCAAATCACCCCCTTGCAGGGTGCAGAGCCCGGCAACACTAAGTGCGGGGCAAACATCCTGGCTAGCTCTTGGTGCTGGAGCCTGCGTGCAGATGCTCTTTGTCAACAATACGAACCTGGATACCTTCTATGGATCAACATACCAAACAGGATCGATGCTCTTGTAAACCATTCACCGCTATAGCATGCCTCTATGCAGGACAGGATCTAGCCAGCAGATCTGGGGATGGGTGATCCGTCCAAGAATGTGCAGCACAAACTATTCGGAAAGCATAAATCTTTCTCCCATAATGCAACTAGGATTCACATTGAGAAATGTCCGAGTCGTACTGAAGTAGGGATTGGCAAGACAAGCTGCTCACCTTCGCGTCAACGTTTTGTAGCAGCCCCAAAGTTGATTAGTATGGCACAGGATTGTACATAAACAATGTAATTTTCCTTCGCAACGAAATGATTTAGATTCCTCCTCGTGTGATTCGTGGTCAGCGACCGGCGCAGTGGAGAAGCCATCAGTCATGCATGACTGTCTGGCAGCTTCCCTCACAGCAGAAGCTGGGCTTTTCCTTGATTGCCGATGGGACGAACTGGCTAGTATAATTGAGACTTCCAGAACATTTGCAGGTACCAGAACAGCGATTGGTGGATCGTCACCTACGACTTCTGATTGCCCCATGGGTCATATGTAGATTGTGTCATTCTTGAAGTCCATATATATCATACCAGTATGATACACGTAGTACGTAGTGTGCTAAAGTCAGTCAGTCAGTCAATTACAACTTTCCCAGCCACCTGGGGCTGATCAGATGTCTGGCAGGATGCAGCACCCAGCATTACATCCAAACATCCACAGAGAAACTTGGAGACATTCACAGGATCATCCCGCCAAAGTAACAAAATAAAGTACTTTACTTTCCTAGTAGGACTGTCACAGTGGCCACAGTGGCCCATGGGCGGCATTATTGTTACAGGGTCGGCAAACCCACAGCCAAATGGCCATAGGGCATGCTGTGTGAAAATTTGCATGTCACACTAGCAGCTGAAAAGTGATAAACAAGAGGATTTGGTGTCTGGACACACATCCATCTAGCATCATTATGATATGGGACCACCAGCAGTCACAATAGCACAAAAGCCTCCTAGAAGCCAACTGCATGTAGTACTGAGTACTAAGCTACTAGTACAAGCATAAGTCACGAAAGTGCACTCAGTGTTGCATCTCAAAACTTGTGTCACCAGTTGCATGTACAATGTGTTGCACCTCCATTGCAACCATGTGCAGCCCAACCCTTCATATCACAAGCTTCAGAGCAGCTGCTCAACCTGCCGCAGGACTACCCTGCTGAATCATGAGCACTGATTTCTTCATCTAGGAGGCTTCTGGGATCTAGTGCAACAAGTGATACTCAAACACAGCACTAGTTGTAGCAAATTGCTTCTGCCCTGCACGTCAAAATGGCATGGTATACATACAATCACCGCTACACAAAACTCGTTGAAGCAGCAGTCATGGGTTACCGGCAATGCAGACCAGACAAAACGCTTCGGTGCTCTTTCTGCACCATTATAAGCTCTTATACCAGAGCCCCTCAATTGTCAGGAAGCTGCTTGGTCATCTGTTTGACAGCCCACACTGGGAGACCTTCCGTTGCTGCACCTCAGGTCCAATTGAAGAGCATGACAACAGCAGTGATATTGTCCTTGGTCCCCCGCTTCAGGGCTTCATCCACCAGCGCCTGGGCAGCATCTTTGGCAGTGCCATTGCTCAGGCTCTGGCTCTTCCCTTTGACCTGCAGAACCACCCACACCATTGACCCCTTCTCTGATATTTTTGTGCCAGCATCTTCCCTGTCTGACAATCCAAGACGTTCAAAATTCCTCTGCCAGAAGAAAATCTGCATGCATGCCACAGAGTGTCGACATGCATTGATGATCAGTGTCCACCTGAGTATCACAAAGTATTCCGGCAACTTCACCGCATAATTAGCTGGCAAAAGGTCTGCATGCATGCTCCAGAGTATCGACATGCACCTTCAAAGCATTCATGGTCATGTCCACCCAGACACATGCAAAATTTCTCAGTGCTTCCAATGTGGGCTTACCTTGTTGACGATGGCCACAGCAGTCGTGTCAGACATCTTATCCCATAGGCCGTCAGAGCCCAGCACCAGTGCAACGTCAGCAGGCTGCAGCTCAACGCGCCGCACTTCTGGCTCACACTCCACCTGGGGCTCGCCCTTGCCACGCTTGAACTGCGGGTCACCCAGTGACCTGCACAAATGCAAAATCGTGAGCACCTACTGCATCAATGCAGGAGAAGAGCAACCCCAAAAGCTGCACACTGCCACTGTCGTCAGCATTGCATGCGCCCTGGCAAGGCACTCACAGCAGCGCAACAGGCACCCATGCACAGCATCAAGTGCCCTTGTCATGCGCTGTTGCCTAACTTATTGTATCGTTGCTGCTGCTGTGCTGCTTACATTGCTACCGGTGACAACAGGCCGCTTCCAGGAATTTTGTATGAACAGCTGAGGATGTGGAGAGAGCAGGATGTGTCCTGATGTGCACACCATCAGTGTGTTAAGGCTTACCGGGACATGTTGAGGAGGGTGATGCGGTTGTTGTGGGGCTTGGGGTCGCTGACTACACGGTCGTGGCGCTCATCAATGTTTCCTCCGGCATCCTGGATGCGCGCATGCTCATCCGGCCGGTTCGGCTTGTGGTCGGACGTCAGTCTCAGTGGGAAATTCACATCAAATGATGTGCATGCCATCACTGCTCCACTGTCTCCGGTGTGCGCCACATACAGCACCTGCCATGCCACAATGTCATGAAAAATGCATATGCAGCCTGATAATCCAATCCCCAAATGAAAGCACACGAAGGATGTACCAGCGTCTTGCCACATGTATGGCAATCACTTGAAATTGTGACTACATAAAAGACCTTTTTACAGCATTATCGGGGAAAATGCACAGAAGGAGCTCGAAGCTGAGTTGTCTGCAAGGACATTATTGGCAATTTGAAAATGCCACGTGGACATTGTTCAAAGTACTGGAAAAGTGACAAAGGCACTATGAAAAGTATGTCACCTGGCCAATGCACAGCGCCAGGAGAGCAGTGGTGCCTCCATACTGGCAATCTTTGATTTTGCTACAGTGGGCGTCCTCCAAGATCTCCTTGTCCAGGGTCTTAAAACTGCGCATAATAACGTCGCAGACCTCATCCCTGGTGCTGCCCTTATTGGCATTGAAGAGCTGTGGCTCCCTGCGAATCATGGCTACCCACCTCACAAGATGCCCAGGTCCCCTTAACACCAACTGAACATGTCAGCTGCTGCATAGGTGCAGGAAAGAGGACTCAATGCAGTGCACAGGGTCGGCTGGAGCAATGCAGAGGTCACCACAGTGCAAGTATTAAGGCCTGGTCTGTTAGGCATCTGGACCAACAAACAAGGCAGTCACCTCGACAGGAGCTCTGGCAGCCGCTTGTGAGCGAGTTCAGCTGCCTCACATGTCTTGTGCCCGTCGAACACCGCCGCAAGACCAATGTGCTCTGTAGCAACAACACCCATGGCTGCAGAGACAGAGCTGCCACGCTCCTTCAAGTCTTCTATGACAGTGTGCCGGTCCTGCATCAGCGGGTAGTCAATATTACATGCCAGTTCCTTCTGACATCAAGAGCAGCAAACAGGTCTTCAATAAAGCAGCAGGATGCAAAGTAAAGGGTGCTAAGGCATAGCTATACCCAGTCAGCAGCTCACCTGCTGATACTCGCGCTTTCCCCTGCTCTCAGCACCTCCATAGAAGACCTGAAGCTGGAGAGCCGGTGCCGATTTCTTCCCTGCCACAAGGTCACCTACGCAACCAGTCATGTTTCTCTGTAAATCCCAGCGGCTACACGATTTCCACCCACAAGTTTTTGTCCTGCCAGGCAGTTGTGCTAAGTCTGTGGGAAGTTAAACATGCTTGCTCCTTCCTTCTCCTTCTCCTTCTCCTTCCTTCTCATCATGGACTTCTGCGGAGGTAATCAAATCAGCAGTACAGAACCATTACATGACACTCGGTAAAACATCAGTATCCCAGCACTGTCAGGGCAGTACCTGGCTGCGTGACATGGCCAAAGAGCCCTGTGGCCCCATGCACACCCCCCAAGTGGTTTTCAGTAGTGCCCACAAGTCTGCTGCTTGTCCCAGGGTCGCTGGGAGACTGCTGCTGATTTGCTGCGCTATGTGCCTGCAATGTCTCTTCCTGCTGGGCTACAATTTTGGCTGTGCTGGTGTCCATCATCCCAGTGGCCACACTTGATTGATTGCTGCCACAGCCTATTACAAATGTGCCACTGCCACCTGGTGAACGCAGCTTTCCTGTCTCACCAATCGGGCGGCTGTTTGCTGGGCTGATTGAAGGGCTGCCTGACAGGGAGCTCACAGCCATGGGACTGCCTCCCAGGCTGGCCTCACCAACCGCCACTGGATAGGGGGGCATGCTCAGTACTGGCAAAGTAATGGAGCCGATGACCTGTCCCGGATCAATGACCTGGCCTGGAAGTGCCACATGACCTGGAAAGCTTACAGGCACAGCCGGGATTGAAAACAAGGCTGGGTTAGCACTGCTGAATGCTCCAATGCTGGTGGTGCCAAGGCTGACACTGGGACCAGCCATGCTGGAAGGCGAGCCACACTCCCCAATTAGTTGGGGAATCTGAGCATAGCTGGGCATGTTGCGGCCACACTGCTCACGCTCTGCTGCTGCGATGCTATCACCGATGCTGTACGCCATTTGGGTGGGCAATGACTGCCCCACTTGACCCCTTTGTGCAGGCGAATCCCTCGCCTGACCATCAATGTGTAGACCGGTGTTTGCGGTATAACTGCAGGAAGGAGCACCTGGATGTGCACCAGCCATGAGGAGCTCCTTGTAGCGTGATGTGTCTCCTGCACGCCAACTCTTTCAGTGAGAGGCTTGGGGGTGATTTAGCACCCACCAATCAAGGCGCTTCAAGCCACACATTTTCTCCGACTCTCCCACAAACAAATTTCACGCCTGCACCTGGCTTTCTCATATAATTTGCTTGTGAAGGGGGAAAAGGGCGGCTGCATGATTATAGCAACAAGATAAACTTCGGACCACAAGTACTCGTGAGTGCATCACTACGTCCAGACTCTTCAAAGTCTGCCTGAGCATGCCTGAGTTATGCGGAAACACAGGATGGCTTACCTTCTCCAAGATGGGTTGTGCCGACATTGCCCGGAGTGAACATTGCGTCCGTCGAGTCCGCAACTCTCTCCATCATTCCTGGATAGTGTCTCGAAGGGATGCGGTGTACGGTCGGGAGCTGCACGAACACCATAAGACTTTGGGCGACTCGGCAACTGCATTTACTACCAAGCGTAGCACCTCCCTCATCCTGAGACGGCGAGTGTTTGAGCTTACCGTATTCTCTGGGTGGGGCGATCAACTTCTCCGTCTCCGGCGTACGGCTCCTTTGAATGTAAAACACTTGAAAAGTCAGGGGTTTTGGGATGCTTCCTGACCAGGTGCGCTAAGATCAGCAAACTTCTTGGGTCCTCAGAAAAATTGTACCAAAGCTGAATTCCAAGATATTCTGCGCCCACATCCACAAGTCGTCAGCAACTCAATAGAGCGCGCGAAGCTTCTCAGCAGCTGCCCAGCTGCAGGCAACTCCGTTGGAGACGCGGCATCCAGTTTATTTGACGATCAAAGGAGTGCTCGCTTTCGAGCAGGATTGCTCTAGAGAGAGACCCAGAGTTTGTGGGGCGGACTCTAGTAATGGGAACCGACTACAAGGAGCTATCTGGTTCGGAGGAGCCGCTGACTCCAAGGTGATGTGATTCTCGACAAGTTGTGCATTGCCAGGCAACGACCTCATCAACGGTATAAATTTTTGAAAGGACTCGTTAATACAGGAGACGTGGCCCAAATTGGGGGATTCTGGTGCCGCTCATTTATGCACCGCTCCTTCCCCTAAGTAGAATCCTCCCTCAAACCCTCCTGCGTTTGTGGCATGAGTCCTGTTGAGTACATTCAAAGATGCCATCAGAATCTGCAGAAATTGTGTATACTGTCAGTGCGTTTCTGATATTTATTTTGCTTGCATTATGGCAGTTCGAATAGGACTGAAAAACAGAGTTGCACCAGCCACGCGGGATAAGATCTTTGGAGCTGCAGTTCTCACAGCACTTGCACATGCTGGCTATGTACGCCCCTGTGTCCACGATGCAATGTATGCCTGCTGGTGTCTCGGCACATCTTGGGAGAACCGGCAGTTCTGAACTGCTGTCACCCCTGTCTCAATACATACTATTGTTTGTGTGCAGGTCATGTCCAGCGATTCTACAATTTAAGGCATGAAGATTACATGGTATAAGCCACTACTTTGGGCTGCCCCTCTGGTAACCAATTCTGAGATGGAAGTCTTGTCTGGACCCAGTTGGGCACAGGAAAGGGGACATCCTGGACATCCTGTTTGTCGTTCCCTCGAGGCTTCATTATTTCTAACGACCTGCTATTTTTTGCTACGGGTACAAACCCTGGTAAGGAATTGGTTTGCCTTATCATAAAACAACTGCCAGCAGTGCTAGCAGTAAGGAATCACAATATCTAGGAGGCTGGCGACCAACTCGTGTCCAAGCCATCAAGGCTGTAAATCCTAATCTGGATGCAACAAGCAGCTTATCCGTTGAGTCAAACTATCAGATCGCGCCGGACTGAGCCGCCAGCGCAGGGCCGTCCTGCCACTGGCGACCACCGGGGAATTGCGTGGAATCCTTGGGCGCTGGAATGCTAGTGTCGCTCAGCACCACAGTGCGCATCTCACAATTTTGAAATTCTTTGGTAAGCACCTCCTGGCTCCCGGCTGGCAGGGTGTCTGCAAAAGCCGTCAGTGTGTGCCGAATGAAGCCGGCATGAGCCACCACAGCAATCCGCGATTCCGGCCTGCATGCATTCCATCTTTCGACTGCCAAGCAAATGACAGTAAATTTCATGCATGCCAGTTTGGGAATAACAGGCACCGTGAGGGGGAAAGAAACTCTCGGGCATTCCCTGCTGTGACGGAAAACTGGCCTAACATAGAAGTGCCACCAAGTCGGCAACTCTGCTCCAAGTTGGGGCACACAAAAACTTGAAGCATGATACTTGGAAGGACTTGCTGGCTTCTTTTACAGATGAGAGGGCAGGTGCTGACCTGGTCATGAGCCACCTCAGAAATTCGATGCCTCTCACTGTGATGGTATCCTCGCTTTCCCCCACGTCATACTCCCCACTGGTGTGCTGCTCGGCATGAATGCGCTCCCACAGCACATCTTCATCTGTCTGCACTGCAGAGAAGTCCACGCCCGGGAAGTGTTCCTTTGTCAGGTGCAAAGGCCGCCGCTGGTCGCACAGATTTGGACCTAGTACAAACTCAAGCTTTGCTTGAACGGGATGCAAGACTATAAAAGTTGGTTCTTGGTGGACGAGGTCAGAAAGAACATCGTCTTAATCAGCATCCATTGATAGTGTCATGCAGAAATGGCAGCTTGAGGGGTTTGCAGGGCCTACCCATGCGCTCTCTGCACATCTCCGTAGCAATAAATTGCAAATGGCTGGGCTGTGCAATGGCGTCATGTGCAGACCGCTCTCTGGGAGTGCCAGTTTGGCGCAGCATCAGTGGGTGAGCTGTGGCACTGCCGCCTCCGAATACTCCAGCCGCTGTCTCCAGCGTGCGCATCAGCGGAGACACTATCACAACCTGTCATGCCACGGAGCAATAAGAATTTTCGGGTCTGAGACACCTCAGTTCAGCTGCATCACTAGGACTGGGAGACTATGTGCATCAGAAAGTGCAGGCGAGAGGCAGCTGCTGCAGCACCTGAATGTCAAGGGGTGGCTGCAGGGCCTTTATGTGCTGCTGGAGGGCTGCAGCTTGGTGCCAGCCAAATGGCGTCAGGTGCGCATCCAAGTTCCCTTCGTATCCAATGTTGTGGAAGCCCTCGCCATGCCTTATGAAATGCACGACCTGGCACAGACACCTGTCGCTTGTTTCTGCTGATCAAGCAGCAATGGTGCTGTGCTGGGACCAAGTTGCGTGACAAACCTTTGTGAACTTTTGAGGCACGAGGGCAAGACGAAGCCCAGAAACACCACCATTTCCATTGTCTGCTATTCCGCTTGCCATGATGGAGCGAGGAAGGCCTGCGAGGCAAAGCCACGAGTTTGCATCTTCGGATGCTAGGAATATTCGGCGCACCTTTCTCTAGCATAATAGCTCATGAGTCCGCAAAATCAATCCAGTAATATGAGGGAAACTGCATGACTTTCTAAATTGAAGAGAATTGGTTTAACGTGGTGCTAACAAGCATTACCCCTTCTGTTGAAACAGGATGGACCTTGTTGCCCTGATCCCAACTTCTGGTTGGACACTTCGCCACGAGATTTGTGATACTTATTGGAACTATTTGACCTGGCCAATCGCTTGAGTCCTTGTCCCTGAAGGCACGAGCTCAACTGGCTAGCGTGCATGTGAATCGACCGCACAGGTGTGCAACGCTTGCCAGACCAATGTTTGTGGGGGAGACACTATGTGCTCGCTTCACAACAAAGTGTCCCTCATGCTTAAGCTCTCCATTTATTGCCTCCTTTACAGAAGAAACGTAAGTGAACGGACGGAATGACTCATGCATGCAGAAGCTTCCGATCAGCCGGCGTTTCAAGAAAACCGCCAAATCTCGAGTCACAGATATTTTCTCCTTTCTCCTTTCCAGCTGATCCTTGTTGAAATGCTAAACTGATTAGCATTCTACCGCCATAGACATGTCATGAAGTGCTTGCAAAAGCTATACAGGTGCTGAATAATTCTTTACTGTCTTCAGCGGGCCACTGGCACACTGTGCCCGGGCCCGGCACGTCCTCCTGGCGGGCCACACTCTGGGGCTCAAGCTGCATGGTGCCAGTGGCATAATCATGAGGATGATACATTCACACCGTACTGATAGATGCCGTTTATTGAAATAACCTCATGTTCAGTCACAGAGATCCAGGCTGACAGCGCTCAGCGCAGGCTGCAGCCGTGCGGCGCGACTCGCGACTCGTGTGTGGCAACTTACATCTCCCTGATCACGTTATCAATTGTTTTGCCCTTCTGTATGCATCATAGCTAAGCGATGCTGTCCGAACGCCAGTGTAGCTGTCGCACGTTGATGCGTAACTGTCAGGGATGTCCCGCAGCCTGGTGTTGTTCTTTGTGGGGCCCCCTGCACAGCAGATATCATGGCATAGCATGCAAATTGCTGTAGCTCTTTCAACAGAACAACAAGAAAGGTTGAAGGAACTCGAATGTTGACGTGCACACTTGTCATAATTAGTTCCAGTTCCGCTTGAGAAGAGGAAGCACATACATGAGACAAGGTTGTCCACTATGGGGCCAAGACAGGCAGCCATGGTCCTGTAGCCATTTGTATTGGGGTGCAGTTCATCTGGAAGAAGTTGCCCATTCACTGTGTTGTTGCTGGGAACAGTCAGAGCTTCTCCACAGTCCACATAGTGGATCATGTCGTCCTCAATTGTCAGTGCCTGGATTAAAATTGCAAATGAATTTGCATTCCCAATTTGCTTTTGCTTGATGGACAAGCCGCTTGTAAGACAAAGAAATCAAGCAGACAGCCATACTCACCGGAGCCGGCAGATGCGGAAGCAAGCCTGAATATGCTCAGCCTGGACAGGCATTCAAATAACAGATGACCCACCTGCGAGGCTGTGTTCACAGCATTGATGGCAGCTGTCATACGATTCGGCCACTGCGACTTGTTGTCCAGGGTCCATGCGCCACGTGGCAGGATCCCCACCATGAGCACACGCATGTTGGGTGCATTCCTCCTCATATATGCGACCATGTGCCTTATCCTGCACATCAATTGGTCAAGCTGAATATTAAACATCTTACACTTGCACCTGGATATCTACAGTGAAGTTAATGGAACCTGAGAGTGCCACAAAGCTCATGCGGTAGCTCAAATCAAGGGAAGCTTGCACTGCAGAGGGGAACATGAGCTTCAACCTGCTGCTTGTTCCCGCAGCAGCTTCCAGCTCAGCGCCACCATTGCGCAGGCATGTCTCTACAGCGCCTATGTCATTGGTGCCGATGAGCACCACAGCCACTTTTGGCGGGCTGCTTAAAGGCAGCTCCCCATTGACAACTCTCCACCATAGGTTTGCTGTTGTGTCACCTGCACAATATGAACCCTTGGATCAACCCGCGAGAGAGACAATCACGAAGGGTGTGTTTTCTGGCTTTGTGCATGTCAAACAGCAAGTAGGCAATGCTAATAGGTCAATGAAGACATCTCTCCAGCCACCTAGGGCTGATTAGATGTCTGACTGATTACCTGAGACATTCAAGCATTTATAGATGGGTTAAGACACATGACCTGAGAACCATGACAGCAATGTAAGTATGAAAGTCAGTGACCGTACTTCCAACGCCCATTATCCCTGAAGTGTATTTGGTCCTGAAGGTGGCATTGAAAACTCCCATGGGTGTGCCTCCTGGCGTGTCAGGGGGCAACGGCTTATTGCCCCAATCGTCTGCCGGCCAGTCATCCCTCCAGCGCATTGTAATAGAATCCCCATAGAAGAGGACGTCATACCCCTGCCATCACATCCTTTTCCTTTGAACAACTGCAGCGGATCCGTGCAGGACACTTGTATTTGCATGTGAAAGTCAGCAATCGTTGAGATGCTTTCTGTTGTTGTGACGGATGTCACATCAATTCCTGCAGCTGCACTCCTTCAGCAATTCCAGAGACGATGATCTTACCCCATGTGCCTCTGCTTCTGACAATTCCGCCAAGTACTTGCTGTGCAAGTTCACAACCTCGTGTTCATGGGGGGCTTCAGGTCTCCAGAGCAAGTCCGAACAACTGCAAAGCTGGCTTGGCTGGGTGGCTGCCCTGATGGCCGGCAGGCTTACAGCAGCACTGAGCACCAATAGGACTGGCACTACCACGTTTTGCAGGATTGTCGTGGCCATCGCTTGTACTGCGCATAGAAACCCACATTTTGATCCCGTGGCAGCAATAACTTTGTTGAATGGTTTGTGCGAGGTACATCGTGCTGAAATCGTGTTGAACACAGTGGGTTCCTCTTGGCCCACAGATGAACACTCATTCCTTGCGAAGTCCCTCAAGCGTATTAGTAAGAACTTTAAGATCACATGAGGATGGTGTGTACACGCTTCTATGCTTGTTATGCCAAAAGAACTGCGTTTACGAGAAACCGACCTGGCTGCTCGCCCCGGGAAAGCGACAGGGGACCTGGAGGTGCAGCTATTTACATCAGAGAAGCATATCCACCCACATTCAGTCACTATTTACGCATTTCCTGCTGATGCGTGCAGCAACAAGTCTTTCAGGGAAGCGGGCTCCCGAAGGAGGTCTGACCCCCCAGAACAGTGATATTGTTGAACCCACTCAAATCACTTAAGCAACTTGGATCAATTGATTGTGCTTTTCGAAAAGGATTGTGGTGGAATTTCCTGACGTTCGCTCTGAACGATTGGTCTGGCCGACATGACCTTGTCGGAGTTCCGGAACCAGAGGCGAGGCCGAGGCGAAACCATGCATGCTTTGTGTGCTCCGGGATTCGCTCCGTCTGGCCCAATAATCGGAGTGAAAGTTTCTTGCAGTTTTGGGACCTAACAAAAACTGTGAACTGGTGATTCCACGGCGATCCAACATGGTAGAGACCCACGAAAATGGTCCCCATGCCGCCGACGGGGTGCAGACAGGCGTCGCGCCGGTGCCTGTGACGATGAAGGGCGCACCTGAAAATCTCGACAGCAAGGTAAGAGAGCCAAACTGCCTTCCTACCGCTCGCTTCGAAGCCTGTATGCAGCTCTTCAGTCCATGCTGTGTTGTAAGGTCATAAAGGCAGTTTTCAAGGCTTCTCTATTTTGTGACACGGGAAGGGTTTTGTGCAGATGCCACGATCATTAAAATATCGCGAGTGTTACAATGTTGGGGGATTGGGCAAATTTTTCCATTCACACAGACTGAATGTTATTTATCATTGACTAAGATTTGACAAAGGAGGTGCGATGGACCAACGAGTGATATTTGCGATGTGTGTTTCCAGATTCCCAACCCAGGATTGCCACGTGCAAACAAAGCTGTCTCAGCAGAGAAGCCTTCAGGGGGGCGATCTCCAAGTGACAGATCAGTGCTGCAGCAGCATGTGGACTTCTTCGACTTCGACAAGGATGGTGGGGCGGCCCTGTATGACAAGTCCACCTGAAAGAATCGAGCTCGGGCTTGTCTTTTTATGGCAATGCATTGAACATGTGACTGATGCTTCATGCGCGCTGCAGGCATCCTGTACCCCCAAGACACTTTCATTGGCTTTCACAAGATCGGCTTCAATGTATTTTTGTCAGCCTTCGCTGTGCTTGTCATTCATGGCACATTCTCTTATCCCTCCCAGGTAGTGATGCAGTCTCTTACCACATGCTTGTTATGAAATTTTTCTGCTTGCTACTAATCTATGATGCATGGTCTCATGCTTCAATTCCTGTTGGCTGCCTGCAGGATGGCTGGCTCCCCGATCCCCTTTTCTCTGTCAAGATCAACAACATCCACAAATGCAAGCATGGCTCCGACTCTGAGTCATATGACACTGAGGGCCGCTTTGTGCCGGTGCATATTCTTCTGTAGATAATTATCAAACACCACAGCAGTGATGGCAATCAATTTTGGCATTGTGTGGTAGCGGCTGGACACATAACTCAGTACCCTTGGACAGTGCGCATTGGCCCATGAGCCATGTGCACATGCAGGTCTTGTGTATCTTCCTGATTGTGGGTCTTGCTGCGCTCTACAGGAGAAGGCAGAAGAGGTGTTTGCCAAATATGACAAGGAGAACAAGGGAGGGCTGTACTACAGGGACATCATCCAGATGATCAAGGGTAACCGCAATGTGAGCTTCTTCTCCCCCTGCCCCTGGCAACCAGAGCTTGCAGGCAGCTATTATCAAAATATAGGCAGACTAATAGCCTGACTTGTCTGCCAGATCTTTGACCCTGTTGGCTGGACTGCTGAGTTCCTGGAGTGGAGCGCTCTATGGCTCATTGCTGCAGATGACAAGGTTTGTGCCCTGCCGGCTGGCCCATGTTTGTGCTGGATTGCCATTGCTTCCACTTGTGCATGTGTTCATGCATGCCAAATCATGTCTTCCAGATAACGAGAGATGTTTCCACTGACAAGCTGAAGTGTTGTCACCTCTTGCGCAGGGGTTCCTGCCAAAGGAGGCTGTTAGAGCGCAGTTCGATGGGACACTCTTCTATCAACTGGCTCGCAAGAACGAGGCCAAGAAGGCAGCAGCAAAGAGGGACAGGTCCAAGGTATCCGGACTGATTTCCCGTGGGCTGCTACTCACACTTGGTGCAATTGCTCTCATCGTGGTTTTGGTTGGCCGCATGTTTCTCAAGTATGGCACCACCAGTGAGATTAGCAGCTGAGTGTGTGGTAGTAGAGGGGTTATTTTGTGGCCTATGTGCAGGTGCAGTAGACATGACAGCAGAAACACATGAGAGCAATACTCTCTCTTGTACAGCGTGGGTCAGCCAAAGGACTCCAAAACGTGCTCCTCTGAACATAGGACTGCTCATGTGTAATAGTTCAGTCTGCCTGTGCTAGGATTTATGTCCAGATCGTGGTTGCTTGTTCAGCCTTCTAGTGCCAGTCATGGCCCATGTTCAGGTCATTTCTGCTGTGAGTGAGCCTTTAGGTTTAGGACAAATGTGTATAGAATTGTTCTTTTCACCACAAAACTCTCAGGTGCCTTGATGCAGCACATCTGCATCATCCAGCTGCAAATGGTGCAGCTCTCAAGAGCTGAGCTCTGACCAGTCAGGTAGATGTCTTTGTATGTCATGGTGTATTGTTGCCAATGTAGTTGCATGCCATGCCAGCAGTGCTAGGACCTGCAGGCTTAGAGGAATTTTATCTGGGGAATATATTTGCAAGATATCTATGATGCCATGGCAGCATGCAGTTGCGGAAGGTATTGCTGAAGCGGTGCCCCTTGAACACAAGTGAGGGATAGAGTGCTCATGAAAGAGAGTGTGAGCTTAAGGCCTAGGCCTGCTTGTTAAAAAGAAGTACCCTCGACGATCGACCTCCGTCGCAGTCAATTGCCAAGCACCACAATTGCGCATAGCACGGGCCAGAGTCATGAATGATGATGTCATCACTTACTGCTACATTTCAGAAATTATGATGTTGCTGCGGAATGCGTATATCCAATTTGTAGTTAAAGAGTGACTTTGCACCGTGCTTGTTTTTAGATCAAGAGACACCGTGACAGGACAGTCATGACCAAGGTTTGTTTATATGTTGATCGGCATAGGGAAACTGATGTCAACAAGAAAGGAATACTTAATTGTCGAATCAAAGTTGACAACTATCAGTCAGTCAGTCATCTCTGCTGTGTAGGAAACTTTTAGACAGAAAAAGAATAAGGATGCCAGTGGTCCAAGATTCCAATTTGAGCATGTGAGGATACGCTCGAACACCCACTTTGGACTTAAGATATCAAATCCTGTGGCGTGTGTCGAGAACTCGCGCCGTGCCCCAGCATGCATGAGGCACCATGGCGCACAATCTCGACAACCATCCGCAGGTGGTAGATGGCGTCTGTGTGGGCATAGAGGAAGCGCCACAGACTCTGACGGGAGTTCCTCTCAACCTCGATCAGGTTTGTCTCGTGCAACGAGAACGGATTTTATCATTTATAATGCTTCGCACCCTCCTTTTTTCGTTCTTGCGGCCCATTGCTTTGTACGTAGCCGCGGAGGCCTGAAGTCAACTTCCACTTTTTCGAGTCCGAGAAGGTGGAGTACCAAAGTTAGCTTCCGATCTCAGGGTCTGTGACCCGCAAGAAAACGTTGTAGTGATTCCGTGAGTTTCTACCACAAACAAGACAACGAGGTAGTACAAACTGCCTGTACTTCAGTTGCGGATTCCGGTACACGCCGACTGGAAGCAGTGCCCATGAAATTTTGCGTGATGAAAATTTACTGCTCATTATCACAGATTCCACATGCTGAGCTGCCTCATGCAACAAGGGCAGTGTCAGTGGAGAGGCCTCACGGAGGAGACACAACGGTGAACAACAGGACAGTGCTCCAGCAGCATGTGGATTTCTTCGATCAAAACAAGGACGGTCAGTTGCCGGCTGCCCATCAACGTTGTGATCTTTCCCTGTTCTGTTACAGCCAAAATTTGTTGACATGTTCTCTGCAGGATGGCTTGTATACACCTTCATAGGGGGGTTATGAGTACATGCAGGCAGGATCTTCCCGCGGGACACATATCTGGGCTTCCGCAGGATGGGCTTCAACATCTTTATCTCTGCCTACGCCGTTTTTGTGATCCATGGCACCCTGGCCTGTACGCCTCTCCACAGAACCCCGTACATCTCAGACATCTTCAATTCTGACAAGTCAGGAGGATGCCCATGGGTGCAGCTTTGAATTTGAGTTTCATTGCTGGCTGCAGATCCCACCCACGAGAGCTGGATCCCGGATCCCCGCCTGCCTATCATCACCAGGAACATCCACAGGTGCCACCACGGCTCAGACTCCATGATCTACGACAAGGAGGGCCGCTTCATGCCGGTGACGAGTCAGCATCTCCCTTCTGCATTGGGTGCTTGCATTTTACTATCCACATCTTCTTGGGACAGGAACAAGCTGGGCAGCTTGTCGAGGAGTCGGGGGCTGAGCATATAGGTAGGATCATTTGATGCGCGTGGCCTCATCGTGCTACTTGTGTGAGCGCAGGAGAAATTTGAGGAGCCCTTTGCCAAGTATGACAAGGAGAACAAGGGCGGCTTGTCCCTCAGGTGACTGGGATTCTCCCACCTTGACATTCGCGCTCATGCATCTCAACAATGTCCTCAGCACTCACACTGAACCCCTCAATGCTGCTCTTCAGGGACATTCTGCAGCTGTGGAACCACAATCGCGATGTGAGCATTCCTTGCTGATGCAATATAAAGCTGCATTTGGAAAGTCTCAAGCTCAGGGACATAGTCTTTTGGGATATAGGCCCCCATGCTGCTTACAAGCAGGAAGCCTGAACTTAATATCTACATCGCAGGCCTACGACATATTTGGCTGGTCAGCTAATTTCCTGGAATGGATGGCTCTTTATCTTGCTGCAGTCGACGAAAAGGTGGGTATATCATCTCAGCAGTGGTGATCCATGCCTCTCATACGTTGGCAGTGCTCTGCTCTGGGTCTGCTTGATGACAAAGAAATATCGTTATGTAATGGCAGCTACCAGTACATGACAAGGCCCCTAAAAGTCCTGGAATTCCAGAAGTGATCATCTGGTGACAACATGCATAGGCGGTGTCTGCGTTGCCGCTCATCCCAGACCATGCTCAGAGCAGCAAAGCTTCTGAACGGCTCAGATCTGCACAGGGCACTGTCTCCAAGGAGTCGATTCGCGGCCAGTATGACGGGACACTTTTCTATCAGCTGGCGCGCAAGCAGGAGGCCAAGAAGGCGGCTGGAAAGAGGGACATCAAGGACAAGCGCACTTGATCTGGCAAAAACAAGAAGTTTGATCACCAGGCAGCTAGCTTGCTGGCAAAGGGATGATCATATCAGTTCCCCTGAGAGAATCGAGTTGCAGTGTCTGGTGTTGTCATGCCCACTTCTGAGTTGATATGTCACCATGAAAGGAAAGTGGCACTTCTTTTGCTGTTCGTGGGTTAGTTGCAGAAGGTCTGTGTGAAAAGCTGTGAGGAACGCATACCGTACATCACTGAATTTTGGGAAGATGTCACTTCCATACAAGCGCTTGCGTTGAGTTACCTTGGACGATGCTTCATGCTGTACAGCAATGTTGCACACACGTGGTGAGCAACTTTAGAGGTTGCACAGGACATGTTGACCATGCGAGTGTGACACTCTGAAATCTGTTACACGAATGCTTGTGTGGTAACCAGAACCTATGAGACATTAGTGAAGAGGTACTGCCAGAACACTAAGAACCTGGGCCGCTCCCACTGCAGACCACGGCCACTGCAGTTTTGACAAGCGAGTCATGGCACTAAAATCAGGATATTATTTAATCTCTGTCAGCAAATCAACCGTCAAATGGCCATGATTGTCTGTTTCAACTAGTCAACTTCATATGATACATTCCCTCTCCAGCCTTCTATCAAACAAGCAAACAAGCGGCCTATCTCCACTCAGTGTCTTCTACGAAATGTCTTAAGAGTACAGTATTGTCCGGGGCATGAATGTCCAGCAGCCGGCCCCTGTCAAATTCAGGGAATGGGGCCCTCGGCTCAGATCCTGACAACCTGCTGCTGGAACTGCGCCTCGGTCAGGAAGGTTCCATGAAAGCCATAGGGCACTCTTTGGGGCAGCTGCACACGCGCGACTGGCACCCCTGACATCGTGCGCGCATCATACACTACCAGTTCGCTGCTGCCGCTGGTGTCATCATGCACGTATGTCATCAGGAACCCATCGTCCTCCGCTGCAGCGCCACACAGAGACATTGTATGTGGCCCCCACGCAAAGAAGAAGCAGCATGAGATGCAAAGAAAAAATCCTTAATGTCAGAACGTGGGCAGAAGCTCAAGAGATGCATGTGCACTCGTCAAGGGCGTGCGAGCGACAGAAAGAGAAGGGGCTACCTCAGCACAACAAACACTAGAGATGATACAAGTCCTACCGGCCCAGGTGCACAACAGATCATCTAATGTGGACTGAATGCGCTGGCACTTAACAGCAGGGACAGGAAAATTCAACTGCACCGCCTGATTCCAACGGAGCATCATCTTAGCTTAACATGGTCCTGATGATGCTGCATGGAGCGGTGCGAAAGCTGCGCACCTGCAGAAGGGCCAGAAGCGCTGACGAATACAGCTTCACCGCCCCAGCGCCCTTCACCATGGCTGAGGCGACCGGCTACTGCGCCGCCATTCGTGGCGCTCAGGTCGAGCTTGACGATGCCCTCAAACTTGCCAGCCATCTTGGAGCCATCCATGGAAGCGGCGTATGTGTAGCGGGTGCGCAGCCCTGCAGCCACAAAGCAACTGCAGATGTCAATAGGGGAACAAACAGCTTTTGACCTGGATGAACAAGAAGTAGTGAAGGTTGTTATCGCAATGGTGTCCAACATGGTGAAGAGGCAAGCGCATCACACAGTGAGGCGTTCTAAGGCCAGGCACTGGAAGGTGACATCTTCTTCAAGGTGCAAGGCAGCCATTGCAATGCAAAAGAGAGAATGATAAATGGAAGTCCAGGGAGATTGCCCTATGCCAGGAGAGCAATGTGAGACGGCAAGAACTGGCAGCATGCATGCGAGGGGTGTGCACCAATGAGGTGGTCTGGCACTCGGGGGAACTCGCAGATGACATCCGCCAGCTGTCGCGATGTGGCCTCGCCAGTGGCCAGGTTGAAGGTCATCTCGCGCATGCGCGGCTGGTACGAGTCCGGCAAATCCTCCTCGCCAATGTCTAGATCAAACTGCGCGAGAACACAGAGTCTTCTTAGTTCAAGTGCCCTACCCCTCTCAAAGATTGCACTTTCTTCAATCGTCATCATGGCCGACCTTCCATGAGTTGCACACAAAAATCTGAACAGGCCTTCAACACGGCAGCCACACCTTCATTTGTCAACAGAGCAACATGCAATGTTCTGATAAAACAAAGGAAAGTACAGCGTCTGCTTGGTGGCGGCCAGGAAGGTACAGGTACAACAGAGGTGCAACAGCACACATATGATGCAAAAGCCGCATGCATGCTTCGTTCATTGCAGGGGGCGGGGTGCCTCACATCCTCAAAGCAGCACGCAAACATCTTTATGACGTCCTTGCTTTCCTGCCATGCGTTGGCCACGTGAAAAATCATCACTGCGCAAAAAGCAGCATTCTCTTACTTGTCCATCACAGCATTCAAAACACAGCATTCTAAAGCAATAGAAAGAGGAATCTGACATGAGAGGCTGCAGGATGAATGCCACAGTGGGTCATGGTTTGAAGGCGCATGAGGTGGCAAAAGGGGGCATGCCAGGCAAACCGGATTTGGAGGATTGGGGAAGTGCATGCAGGATGTGGAGTAGCAGCAGTAGGACATGTAAGCTCACCTGGGGGCAGTTCAAACCAGCGCACTTCCTTGCCAGACTTGGGCCGCTTAGGCAACACCCCGAAGCGTGCCGGTCTGCTCTTGTCATACACCAGCGGCAGCCTGTTCTTCGTCACCATCTCCTGCACATTGCATGCTCAACAACGTCATAACGCCCATTGCTCATTCCTCAAGCTGAAGCACCATGAACCTTGTGATCTGCAGACGTCAACCGAGGCACCAACATACTCCTCCTCATTTGCAGGGAGGTGAGAGCAAGACTGTACCTCCGGCCTGAAGACGAGGGGCACATCCAGTAGAATGGCATAATCCTGCATGGTGTGACAGTTCCAATTCAGGCTGCCACCTCCATCAAGATTGCACGACGTCAGTACCAGTCAGGTAAACTCTTTTGCAACAGGGAAGAAAGCCATGGAGGTTTAAAGAGAACTGCCGCTTGCCTGAGTTATGGCCATGTCATGCATCATGACTCCTTCCTTGAGATCGACGCGCACATCAAATTGCAGCCCCCCCTCCTTGTCCAGGCCAGCATACCAGACACAGGCTGGCTTCTTGTCCATCTGGTAGCCAATGAAGAACAACTCGCCTGAAAGCAACATGCTGTCAGCCAACTCGCGCATGTCGTACGTAGAGTTGTACCCGATGCATGTTGTTGGCGTAACCGAGTCCAAGTAAGCACCTGTGACGGGATCAGGTTTGGGGTGTGCTGTGAAGGGATGCCGCACTTTATTCCCAAAGGTAAGGCGCCCAAGAGTGTCAACAACTCCATCGCATAAGATCCTCAACTGCACATTTGCAATTTGAGACACAGTCAACACAACACAAGGCACTGATGAACAGGAGAAGTTCAACAGTCTGCAAAAATTGCCCTGAAATGAAAAGAGGAATATGCAAGTACCGCATAAGGTAAATCGCCTTCATGCAGAGCGAGCAGCTTGTTGGCGTGGAACACCAACGCTGTGTTGGCCGTGCCAACGCCCTCCTTCTCAGGTGTGATGCCCAACTTCAGCCGCAGCTGGCTCAGGCCCGCATGAAACACGCCCCAGAAACCCCGCATATCTCCAAACTGCACCACAACCATGGTGTACACGTCAGTCAGGCCTGAAATATCATCAGAAAACATTTGGCAATCGTCGGGCGCCATGGGGAAGGACAGACATGGCAGGGCGCGCAGTTGCCTGCCCTGCATGCAAAATCTGAAGCACAGTTTACTCAAAGTTTGAAGGGATCAAAGTGTGAAGGGCGCACCCGCTGATAGACAGGGAAGCCCAGCTTGAGCTCACGCTGGAGCCTGTGTGTCTGCACCAGCCGATTGCTGTACGCAACCTTGCCATCCTTGATGCGGCATGCATGCACCATGCCATCTCCATCGAACCTGTGGCACATGCGTCTCAGTAATCGTCCTCTGCAGAGCCTTACTTTGCTTTAAGTGGAAAATTTGCTTCTGTTGCAGGCATTGCTTCTTGGTCTAGTACAAGTGGGGTAGGCAAGTGCAGAGAATGACCCAGGAGCCATACCAGTGATAATCTCCCGTGATAGGCAGGACTGGATTAGGTCCAGTCCGTGCATAGACGCCATCGAGGGCCTTGGGCAGCTTGCCCACCACTTTGAGGTCTTGATGAGCGGTCTCTGCTGACACTGGCTTGAAGTTGTCAGCCAAGTATTTGTTTTTGGCTTTTCGTGCTGACTGCCCTTGCAGGAAATCGATGCAATTTTCTAGAAGGTATAAGACATAAGCGCGCTTACGCCAGGCGATGGCGACAACTAGCAAATTAAGCGCAATAGTCTGCAGCAAAAGGGGAAGGCTCATGATTATCCGCTATAAACCTTACCAAACGGTTCTTCGATGGTGTTGTTTTCAAGTCGACATACCTTAATGAATGTGTAGTGTCACTATTTTACTTTAGGAACACATAAATAACTACTGACGCAATGGAGGGACGTGGTTTGTTATGGATCGCCGTTGTCTGACTCTATAACTTGGAAGCTGAGGGAAGCTGTCCACTCTCCAGGTCAGATCAGTTCTCTTTGTCTGATCTTTCGTTCATCTATCCTATAATATAATTTTCTGGGGTGTGATATAATCAGTGGGCTCCGACACGATGTGAAATTTTGAGCATGGTTCGTAGGCTTACCTTGGTCCTTCAAGTCCTTGTATTCTCTTGCATGTTCTTATGGGTCGGAGCATTTGCAAGACAAGGGCGAATTCAGGCCTTTATTGGTTACTCTGAAAAAGGTGGCGAAGTTTGTATAGACACCATGGATGAGGATCTGTGCAGATCATACCTCAACAACAAAATGTGTCGGACATCATATGTGAGAGATGCCTGCCGCAAGACCTGTGGTGTTTGCTGATCAGGTTGTTTCTTTATTCTGCCATAAAAAACATTAAGCTTCGTGCAGCTTGCAATGTTTGCAAGTCTGACCTCGGCACTGCAGCAAACTGGCTTGCACCAGCCAGGCCAAGCTGATGGGCTCTCGACCTGGTCAGCAGTCTCAAACTATCTCTCAGAGGTAACACAGGTTCCGGAACCAATGCTAGTTTTTGATACAACCCACACCCCTCTTCGCTTCCAGAATCCCGTGTTATCCCTGACTGCTGGCGAACATGCGCGCAGGTGGCCACAGAGGCTGCTTTTGACCTGCCACCCCTTCAAAGGGATGCCGGCCTGATGCGCATGTGCCATGTTCTGGCAGAGCTTTGCCACTTTGCATACATCAGCAAGGCCACAGATGTTGGCTCGACCACCAGCATTGAAGTGCCCATGGGCACCCTGCAGCGAGCAGTTGTGTCAGCAAGGCTCATCCATTTCAGGTATGGGCCTGCATGTGACTTGTGAAGTGTCACAATGGTTTATCTATAGTGCGCTCTGCAAAGACAGATTGCTGAGGGACTCATGCTGCTGCAGGGAAGCTGCTGTGGGGCATGAGTTGGACTGTCCGCAGCAGTTTGGCATCTGGGAAGTGTCTGGCGTGGGCCTGGTGGTGGCATTCAGAGGGACGGCCTCCGCAGAGGATGTCTTCATCGACACAAACATCGAGCCTGTGCCACTTGATGCCACGGGTGGCCTTCGAGGTGCTTCTCAGCCAGCTTATTTGTTTCCTGGTTCTTAACATTGAAAAGGTTGCTAATCTAACAAGTGACAGGCCGTTGTCTCTCAGAGCAGATCCAAGTGCCAAGACAGGTGTAGAGGAGCTTGAGCAGAAATCGCTGGTGATACATATTTGATCTGTTCTGTCTGATGAGCTTGCCCAATGATCAGCAATCAAGGCACAGTTGTCCATCAGTAGGACATGCAGCAGGGGTCTGAAACGTGGTGCTTGGCAGGCCGCAGCGCGATCAAGGTGCATCGCGGCTTCTACGAGGGTGCGAAGCGCCACTTGGAAGAGATTGCGGCGGTGGTGTCGGAGCGAGATAGTGAGGCCGGCAAGCGGCTGCCGGTGTGGGTGACCGGCCACTCTCTCGGCGGCGGCTACGCCAACGCACTCGCACTGCACCTGCTCGCCAACCGCGCCACCGCGCAGCTCTTCGGTGCAGGTCTGCAGCCCTGCTGTCATGCTGCATCTGCCCTGCAAAAGCGTGCGGGGCTGTGCGGTCCGATGTGCATCGAAAAGGAAGCGACGCAGCAGTGACTGCATGGCAGTGCAGCTACTGGACCCCACAGATGGGTGATACCTGTCAGTCTCAAGAAGTATTGCAGCTCTTTTGAGGTTGGTCTGGTTCGAATTCACACTCTAAATGGATGGTAGGGGCGAGGTGCGCAGTACAAAATTAGCAACATGCAAAGAAATGCCTGATGGTATATGCAGGAGGAGGTACTGTGACCTTTGGCGCGCCGATGGTGGTGCACTCAGAGGTGCCGGAGCGGCTGTACCGGCAGCTGGGGACCATGGAGCGCCGTGCAGAGGCCTCAGGCGGGGCGGATGCCCCACAGCTGCAATTTCACAACCTGGTCAACAATGCTGATGTGGTGCCGCGCCTGCTGGGCACCAGCCTGGACGTGGTGCACGCTGTCATGGAGAGCTATGTGCCCCTCATCAAGGTGGGGGTGTTGGCTGGTTCTTTGCCCTGATCTGTCTGTTACTGGACCGGGTCTGGTCTAAACCCCATGCTCCGAGAATCCACTTGCTGGAGAATTTTATGAAGTCAGGGGGACCTATGAAATGGAGTATCTGGGCGGCCTGAGGGAAATGGTTTGTCATATCGTCCTCATTCCTGGGTTCTCAACACTTCTGAGCAATTTGCTTGGGCAGAGTGTCAGGGCGAAAGCTGCAAACTACCACTCATTTGGCACATACCACTTCATCGTTGGCAGCCGAGTGCGCACGCCTCTGCATGGGCGTCTCCCTGAAGACCCTCAGTCAGGTAGCCCCCGGAAGTTCTGACTGTTCCTTTTTGAGCCCTTTCATTCTTGCTCTCTGTCTGGACATCATTGAAGCCATGCTTGGGACTGGATGGTCTAGTGTTTTGTAGCTGCAGCAGGGGCATCAATGCCAACCTCATCATCAACCCAAGTGTACCAGGGGGGTGTGGGAGACTACGCATACGCTCAGGAAGTTGCCAAGCAGCTGAACAGCAGCAGGATCCTGCAGACATTCTTTGCAAGCAATGGAAGGTAGGGAGGCCAGACCAAGCTATCCAAGTTATGGGACAACCAGCAGAACCGCTGGTTCAGCAAATGCTCAATTGCATGTGCCAGCTCCCATCCCCTCTCACCCTATCTCTACCATTACCTGCTGAAACAATCACTTGCATGGGTAAGGAATATTGAATGTGGATTGTGCAGGGGTGGAGGAGTCACACATCACTCCATCCTATCGTATCAGGAGAAACTGGCCTCTTTCTTGGAGCAGATGGCCATTCAGCCGCGGTTGCCCGGATCGACAGCTGCTGCGCAAGATGCACCGCCCTTGGATCCAGAAGACCCGTGCAGTCTCTTCAAACTCTCACCCACTACAGATGATGGCCACGGACACGCTGTGTTGGACGAGCTTGGCCGCTCTGCAGGTGCTGTGCCCGAGGAACTCACACAATGCTGTCCTGCAGAGTTGCGCTGAAAGCGCTCATAATGGTAGCATGGATTGGTGGGCGGGCTCTGTGGCCACTCCTTAAAATGGCACTTGCATGGTTGCTGGTGTCTGTGGCAATGTACTCACAGCAGGAGCTGTTTACGTCAGGAATGTGCATGCAAGCATCTTGTCACATGCTGCAGTTGTTTGGAAGGCAGCCATGCAGAGCACCGCAACGTCTAAGTTTGAATGCTGCACTGCATGTGTGGGGTGTGGACAGGAAGGCTAGGAGCGGCTGCTGCGGCAGAGATCGGGGCACTAGCAGCGCAGGGCATGGCAACGAGGGCGCAATCTTACTGGACGGCCAGGACCACCCGCTCAGCCAGCGGCGCGGTCACCACAACGACTGAGCGGCACGAGACGGTGACTACTACAGTGGGTGCATCAGGGGCAGCCACTGCAGCGGCCAGCACCAGCTGGGTGTCCAGCATCAGCTCCTGGCTGGGCAGTGGCCAGCCTGAACAGGCAGCGAGTGAGGATGGCAGGGGGAGGGGGAGGGGCAGGAGTGCAGCTGCGGGAGGTGCACCGAGGGGAAGGGGAAGGGGGCGTGGGCGGGCCGCCAGTCAGGAGCTGTAAGTTCTGGAGAGCAGCATCTTCAAGATTGCACCTTTGATGAGCAACTTGTTCAAGTGCGGAGCGCAGGGCGGGCCGCCAGTCAGGAACTGTAAGTTGTGGAGAGCAGCATCCCCAAGATTGCACCTTTGATGAGCAACTTGTTCAAGTGCGGAGCACAACTTTGTGATGCACCAAGAGGAATGGGGCGCGGGCACGGACAGGCCAGCGGTCATGAACTGTAAATTCTTGAAAGCAGGCGGTGTCCTGTCTGTACAGAACTGCAAGGCTTGGCAGCATGTCTTCAACCTGCACATCTATGTAGAGGATAGAGAGTAGCATTATCAGAAGTGGCAGCTCATGTTGATAAGACGGTGCGCAGCTGCGGGTGATGCATCAAGGAGAAGGGCGCATGTGTAGGGGCAGGCCAAGCATTCAGGATCAGGACACTACACAGAAGCAGCATTACTCCACAACGTAGGATTATGGGCAGTATGCTCAGCAAATGTGCGTGAAATTCAATCGAGATCTCCAGCTGGCGCATATTCCTGGGAGGCCCGTGCAAGACGGTCAATGAATCGGATATATTTGACTTGTCAGCTTGTAGACATTTCAAGTGTGTTTGTTTTACACTTGGAATACTTGTGTATGAATGTGCTGCATGCCATTGCCCTTCTTTGGTGGTCAATTCTGCCACTTCCTTGAATTTAGAGAAGGTCCTCTCATGTCACAAATTAGTAGATTCAGGATGTTGAGAGTTTTGAATCTCAGCAGTGTACACAGGTTGCTTGGGTGCCCGCGCTTCTCAGCAGTCTGCAGCAAAACAATCGAGCACAGTAGGCAATGGTGCAGTGCATGCATGAATCCTGAATTTAAGGTAAGCTGCCCCTACGAATTTCCTGGCATGCCGTATGCAAGGAGGCTGTGTGCGTCCTAGGCACGTCATGTGCACTCGCTCTGTTCAGACTCATATCTGGCACACCCCAAGATTGCTCTGCAGCCTCTTGATGTTTTTCCCTAAGTTGTCTGCATGTCTGGCAGAAGTTGTGTGCTGCGGTCGGTGTGCACCATCCTGAGGTGCAGTTGAAATGGGCCTGTGACCATTTGTGTACTGCAACATGTGGGCAGCTCTCTTGCAGGCCGGAAGCTGCATGCGCATGATGCTTTGGGCCGGGTTGACAGTGCCATACGTATCCTTGTGAAGCAACCCCTTTCTGATAGGCCCTTTCAGCATGGTTTCTTTGACCTACTTTCACCAATTCTCCCATGAACACACTGTGGGCAGCATCATGATGATGCGAAATCATATCCATATACGTTACTGCATACCCAATATCAGTGACAGAAGGTCCATTGTGTAATTTAAGGCCTGCCTCTGGGCAACTGGCATAAGATCAAGAGATACAGGAGAACAATCAAGGCATGTAGGTGTCTATGAAGGCCATCAGGAAGACAGCCTTGCTTGACGCCAACGTGAGAAGCAGCTGCTGCCCAGACTGGCTCTCAACATGTGTGGCAACGTTGCAGTTAGCACATAGAAATTGGACAGCACCTAGGTCTGGCATAACCTGGCCATGGATTCTCATGGCCAGACACTGCATCAAGAGTGGGCGTGACACCCAAACATAGAAACCCTTGGGGGATGAAAAGAAAAAGGAGACATCATGGGTCATCAGGGATAGGTCATGATGACCTAGAAGAAAAGAAGAAGATTTACACGTCATCGAGATCAGGTCAGTGGCGTTGCAGCATTTCGGGTCTGCTTAGCGTATCCGGACATCTTCAGGCAGCTTGACAGTGCTTGCCACTCCTTGAAATTCCTGATCCTTCGGTCGCATACGGTTTTTAAAGGAGAGTGACAGACGATCCTTGTTTGAAGCGGACGTTGAGTACTGGATTGCAGCAAAGTCGGACCTAACACCGCGGATATAACCGGCCCGGACATGGCTGCTCTCCGCCGAGACGGCATTCTGGCAGTGCTTGTGCTTTTTTTAGTACTATGCCATGTTACAAAGGCGACTGCTCGTCAAGGTGAGCATCCATACCGTAAGGGCTGCTTTTCGCGTAAGCACGTCGATCAGGCATTCGTCTGCTAGCCCAACACACGTGGCCGTGCACAGTAATTCGAGCCCTTCATTTTTGACATAATTTGAAGTAGATGTCATACTGGAGTGCGTGATCACCGTTGTGTCGCTGTTTACCCCAGTAGACAGGTTGTTCTAGAACTGCCTATATATCCCTTTTCTGGTGTGTCTTGAACGAGAAACACGGAATGTGATCTTCCTTACGTCGTGTGAGACTGAGGCAAATACCAAAGCGCTCACTAGGAACCAAGTGCTCACTCGAATGTTTGACCTGCTGCAGGAACAGTGCAAGGCAGGAAACTTCTGGTCTGCAACGCAGCTTCACTCAGATACTGTCCGCTCTGCTGTGAAAGCGTGCCTAGTGGACCGTCTCTTGTTGGAACTGTTACCAGCAGCAACTCAGGGTGAGAATCATATATTTGATTTGCCCACAGTTGTCAGGGATTTGTTACCCGAGAAGAGTTGATCTCAGTGCTCACTGTTGAACACATTTGCAGGACTAGTACTACCCAGCAGCCACTTGTGAGGACAGCAAGCACCAACGGCGGCACCACAGGCACTGGTACCAGCAACTCTGTGCCTATGGATACGGTCCAGAACGAGTCGCAGACAAAACCGAGCTTGGTGGACTCCTCAAGTTTTCGCGGCACTTTCACAACCCGCGAGTCCGGATGAGCAGATGAAGCGTTCCATTTTCCTTATTGGTCCATTTCGCATGGTGATTTTGTTCAGTTCATTTTTGAGGGGTGCAGATGGGTATAGAAGTGCTTGAACATAGAAAACTGACTCTGTTTTATGGGTTTCAAGCTGCGCATGCCTGGGGACAATTTGGTTTGACAATAAGAGCTGCGAGGCCGCCAGCCTTGGCGCGCGCGCTGCCACCTTCAGCTTCAGCTCAACACTATATGTACAGTAGTACCCGCAGAGTGCAAATGTGAACCCAAAGCAACGATTCTGCCATCCACAGTGACTTTGATTTATGTGATCATTGTCAGACATTTCATGTGCCTGGCTCTTTGAGTGATACTGACTATCAAGTCATTTTGAAGTGTTGCCACGTTCAACCTGAGTTTTGCTGATTTTTCAGATCGTTGGCGTTAGAAAGGAGGCGGATTGAATCTGGTTCTCGAGACTTCAGTGTACATGCTTACGGAAGGCTCAGGAATTCGACTATAATGTCAGAGAATGTCAAACACTGCACTGTGCAGTGTACAAGATACTCGATGTGCAGTGAGTGCAGGCAGATACTATAATCATTATGATAGTATTTATGTACTTGCATCTGGGATATGCGCATTACCTCATGCATGCATGCATTTGGTTGGAATAATTCTGGTTGCATTGTCAGTTGTACTGTCCGGTGCAATTTGATCGGGAGCTTGTAACTTACTCTAAGTTGTTGCCTGAATCTGCTCAATTTTGGAGTTGCCATATTTTCAAATAGCTTCTAGACATTCCCATCGCTGGCATAGCATCATGATGATCATGTGATTAATGTTTAATGATTAGGTGCAGTCATTTGACGTCCTAGCTAGTCATTTGACGTCCTACAGGACAGGATCCCGGATCCCGTACAGGGCCTGTGACTGATCAGGTCCCTTGCAATTGCTTCACCGCTTCAGCTTTAGGTGCATGCATTCCAACTCTATCCCACCATTGCAATTGAGCAGTAGAGCTTGAAGCAGGGCACACGCAGCGTCGATGGATTTTGCTCACGTGTCCACTGGACACAACTGGCACAACTTGTACCGGGCCCTGTACTTGCCCTGGGGCCCTCAATGGCCATGGCCTGCTCTTTGGAAGTCACATACTCAGTACTACTGCTTGTGCCTCAGGCTGCCACTCTGGGTCCTTGAACTTTGAAAGGCCATCATTTCCAATTTGCAAGTGCTTGTGACCTCAGAGAATTGTCGTGAAATGACATTTGACCTCCAGTGACCTCTAACCCTGGAGGCCGATCAGGTACTTCAAGTTTGAGTATCTCCTGCCACTTTGGGCTTGCTTTGTGTTTTGCTGCAGGTTTGCAGCAGGTTACTCTTCAGATTGTGCTATTGTCCAGGATCTACCACTCGTTAGCAGGTTATTCACTCGTTTCTCACAGGTCATGATGATGTTGAGATCAACATCGATATCCCGAGATCAGGTCAATGGCGTTGCAATATTTCTGGTCTGCTGGCGTACCTTCTACGAGTCCTTAAGTCAGCTTGACGATGCTTGTCACTCCTTGAGATTCCAGATCCTTCGATCCCTTACAGTCATTAAAGTAGAGTGATAGACGCTCCTTCTCTGAAGCGCACGTTGAGTACTGGATTGCAGCAATTCCGGACCTGACACCGCGCATGTTATCGGGCGGGATATGACTGCTCTCCGCCGAGACGGGATCCTGGCAATGCTTGTGCTGTTATCAGTACTATGCCATAATACAAAGGCGACTGCTGGTCAAGGTAAGCATCCCAGCCGGAAAGGCTGCTTTTGGCGTAAGCATCTCGAACAGGCGGTCTTCTGCTAGCCCAACACACGTGGCCGTGCACGTTGCACCGAGCCCTTCATTTTCGGCATTATTTGAAGTAGATGTCATACTGGAGTGCGTGATCACCGTTGTGGTCGCTGATCACGCTGGTAGACAGATTGTTCTAGAACTGCCCATGTATCCCTTTTCTGGTGCGTCTTGAACGAGGAACAGGAACATGGAGTGTGATCTTTCCTACATATGTGAGACTGAGGCGGATAGCAATGCTCTTACCGGGAATCAAGTGCTTACTCGAATGTTCTGACTTGCTGCAGGAGCAGTGCAGGGCAGGAAACTCCTGGTTTGCAACGCAGCAGCGATCAGACAGTGTCCCAAGTGCTGTGAAAGCGTTCCTAGTGGACAGTCTCTTGTTGGGACTGTCACCAGCACCAGCTATGGGTGAGAAGGATGTATTCAATTTTGCAATTGTGAGGGCTTTGCCACCGGACAGCGTTGATTTTAGCGCCCACTGTTAAACACTGAGGAGTATGCAGTTAACTACTGAACGTTCTGCAGGACCACCAAGCAGACGAAGGTGAAGTCGAACACAAAAGGCGGCACCACAGGCACTGGCACCACCAGCGCTCTGCCAATGGAGATGGTCCAGAGCGAGTCACAGACAAGGACGAGCTTGGTGGATTCCTCGAGTCTTGGCGGCACTTTCACGACCACTGTGTCGGGATGAGCAGATGGGGCTTCTCGGTTTCCTTACTGCTCCATATTGTGTGACGATTCTGTTAAGAATTATTTTTGAGAGGTGACAAGGGTGAAGAAGTGCTTGGACACAAATTTGACTCTGTTTCATGGCTGTTGAGCTGACTGGAGGCAAGTCGATTTCGAAATTAGAGCTGCGAGGCTGCCCTTTCCTCCAGCCCTCAGGCTCAGCCCTCCAGGCTGGCACGCGCGCTGCCTATTCAGCTGCCATTTTTAATTGAAGAAATTTGTATAACAGTCGAGTAGTCCCTGGAGAGTGCAATAAGGTTACAAAGCAATAATTCGAATTCTGCCATCCATAGTGACGATAGATAAGTGATCATGATGTGATATTTCATGTGCCTGCTTTCTTAAGTGCCACCGACTGTTAGATCATTTTGAGGTTTGCAATGTTTAACCCAGTTTAGCGGATTTATTTTTTTATCAGGGGAATTTGGTTCCTGAGACTCTTGTCGGACTGTTAGTGTGCATGTATATTGGAGGCTCAGGAGTTTGCCCAGAGTGTCAAACAGGATGTTATACACTGCCCGGTGCAGTAAACAAGATTCTGCATGTGCAGTGAATGCAGGCAGATTTTCCTTTGGTTGCATCCGGGATATGCTTTTAGAGGGAGCAGTTTTGGAGGGAACAGTTTTGGTTGCGTTGCAGCGATTGTCAGCTTTACTGTTCCCATGCAAGATGTTTGGAGCTTGTAAGATTCTGACTGAACCCGCTCAAACTTGGAGTGCAATGGTTTCAAGTACTTCCCGGGATTCTCCATCAGTAGGTGCAGTTGCTTGACATTACTTGGTCGACTTTTGCAATTGCTGCACCGCTCAACTCATGCGGGCTGTCCTCGGCCTATCTCTGCCGAGGTAGAAGAGAAGAGCACCAATCAGAGCGATATTCTGCGCAGCCGTACAAAACCCCGCTCAACAGTGGTCACAGCTGCTTGGTGGCTGACACATCTTTATCTGAAACATTGTGTCAGTGCTATATGGTTGGGACAGTGCGTGGACCTTCATCGTGCACCAGAAGAGAATTATGTGGGTCTCACACCTTGAAGAACATGATCAGCTCCACCAGCTGAGCATTCTGATCCTTGATGTCCCACCAGTTGTGGATCACAGGCGTTACTGACACTGTGAAAAGAAGCTGCACAGCACAGCACACCAAACCCATTTCAACACAAATTGGCATGCTCTGCTAATTGAATGCTCTGCAAGCCAGGCATATTGTAGCTTATGGACAATATGGCATGCCCCAGGATACAGCTGAGTTGAGATGGTGGAAGGCGATGATCACCAGAAAGATGGCACCGGCGTCAAAATTTAGCAAGAAGAGAGTGCCACCGACAATTTCTAAGAACACTGCAGCTCCAAGTAGAAGGACGTAATGCTCCTGATCAGCAGCAAGGAAAGCATGATATGTCCAACCACCTGACGCCTGCTGTAGAGTTGGCTGCATGTCCCCTTCAAACATTTTCCCTCTGACCTCACCTTCTCGAGTGGCACAGCGAAGCCAGTAAGATCTTTGATGTGCCCCAGAAAAGTGTCCATCTTTGGTGCCATAAGACTCATCACAGGCCCTCCGGTGGCAAGATTGAAGCTTTGCAGCTTTTGTGCTCCACTGCATCACCCATGAACTCAAGATGCTTGTCACAGAAACCACTTCTTCAAAACGTAAGGACAGCGTCGCCGACGTACGGAATTCAATCACTCTATGGTCTTCACTAATGACAATTGCATGCAGAAAATCCCCGTCCTGCCAGCCCACGCCACAGCTGCTGAACAGCTCGGCATCACCCGTGGACGGGCAACGTGCAAACACATGGCCACTAGAAGCACTAATGGAGACAATCAATTATTTTCAAGGACGCATACCTCGACAAGAAAAGGAACGAGAAGAGTAATCTGCCCACAAACGAAATCGTTGAACTTCCCATCTTGATCTGCAGCTGAAGCACAGAAGGATTGGAGCTCCAGGTGACTTAATAAAGAGTCCTACAAAGAAGCCTAACCACTCTGCTGATGTAGAGGTACAGTAGCTTAGAGCATCTGCCGAAAATGCAACATGCATGACCTGGAGCTGTTCTCCTACTAATTTCAACGCCCTTATTCATAAGGCCACTCACCTAGGTGGACATTCCCATTCATGACTGGGACATAGGACACTCCGAGTCTGTCATCAATACTTTCAATCTCTCGACACACCTAAATACTGCAGTATTTTCTTGCGTCAATTCTGGCAGCTGGTGTTGACGAAGTTTGGACCGTGTGTAGTGTAATCCGGAATATATAAGTCAGTGGGGAATGTCTTTGTATTGATCAGAAGGATGTGTCAGGGAGCGACAGAAGGTTCATCGAATAAAAGTGTAGTACAGATGGAAGAGCACTTGAGTGCGGAAGGCCGAGCACGGCAAATGGCGGGCCTGCGGAAGCTCGTCACCGCTTTTGCTGGCGTTCCGGGGATCATCGGCCTTCACGGTGGATTACCACCTGCATCAGCTTTCCCTATCAGAGAAATGACCTTCACGCTCAGGGACGGGGAGAAGGTGGTGGTCGATGACCCTGCGAAGGTGTGTACTCAGCACCCCACGTCAGGCTTCGGTGGTTCCAGCACCCAGCCTCGTCAGAATGCAGATTCATCACACATTCTTAACCAGATCGATAGCGAAGTTTGCAGTGTTGTAAGCTTCGAGGACCAAGGAAGTGAAGCTTTCTTGCAAGCTTGGAACAGGATGTCAGCTAGGCGTTAGTTCGGTCTTTGAAGCACTGCATTGTTTCGTGGGATGTCAAAGGGGTATGTGCTTGCGCTGAGCACTCACTGCTGTTGCAGCTGGCCATGGCTCAGCAGTACTGCCTGGTTACAGCGGGGTACCCACCTCTTCACTCATGGGCAAAAGCGCACATGCTGCGGATGCATGCTCCCCCTGTCGGCCTACATGATCTCATCATCACCAATGGCAACAACCAAACTATTGAGGTAGGACTGTGCGGATCAATCTCAGGGCATGGCATGCAGCCGAGGGCCTGCATGCTAAAACTGAGAGGTCTTCCCAGTGTGTGGTATAAGATCCAAGAATCACACTTTTGGTTCAGTACCTGCCAAGCATGCCCGGGTTGAAAACTTGTGCGTAACGCAGATTGTGATGCGGATCCTGATGGACAAAGGGGATGCCATACTTTGTGAGGAGTACACATATCCGCATGTGTCGGAATCCATGGTACAGCCACAGGGCTATGTTGCTGTACCGCTCACCATGGACAGCTCAGGCATCGTGCCCTCAGTGTTCCGAGAAACCATGGAGTCTCTGCGCGCCGCTGGGAAACCACTGCCCAGACTCCTGTACACTGTGCCTGTAGGCCAGAACCCCACAGGTGTGTCTCCCCATCCCTTGCCAAACCTATCCTGGTGTGTCCAGAAAATTCAGCCACGAGTCAGTCATTTCAAGTTCACTGGGTGCACATGCAAGGCAGGTCCAATGACTTGTCACCAGCTGTTCATTGTGCAAGCATGCAATTGTTTCATGGAAGTTCATGTTGCCACTCCTGCTGGTGGCGCATGCGGCTTGAGCTGCTCCTCCTGTTGCAGGCGTTGTAACACCATTGAAGAGACGGGAAGAGATTTACGCTATATGCCGCGAGTATGACATCATTCTGCTGGAGGATGATCCCTATTTCTACCTACAGTTCAGCCCAGAGGGTGGGCAGCCCAAGGGGCTGCAGGGCCTGGGGCGCAGCTACCTCTCCATGGATGTCGACGGCCGTGTCGTGCGACTGGACAGCTTCTCAAAGGTGCGCCCTCTGCGCTGGATACACTGTGTCCATGACCAGAGCAATGAATGCGAGAAGGCGTGTTTTGATCTGGCTGTGTCAGATGCACTGGGCTGCCACATGCGCGGGGGAGGGCACCTGCTATATTCATGTCCAGGGTGGAAAGTTTTGAGTCATTGCATATTAAATGTAGAACATCACGGTGATTTGACTTGAAAAAGAACAAGCTGAATTTGCATGGTCGGCCAGGTGCTGGCGCCAGGGACACGGGTGGGCTGGGTGACTGCCGCGCCTGCGCTCATCGAGAAGATTATCTTCCACCTGCAGGGTGTGCACGTGGGGCCCAACAGCTTCACTCAGGCGCGCTACCTCTCCAGTGCTCCATCTGCTTGATCCATCTGCTTGAAGCAGACCTGTCAACGCAAAAAGTTGCGGGCATGACAAATGGCAGTGCTGCTTAAGATCCAGAACAACCAGACATCTCAGTGGTAACGGCAAGGGGAGATGTCCATCTCCAAGAGGCTTTATCCCTGGAAGTCGATGCAGAAGATTTCCGCAAGGAAATCGCAGGGAGTGAGTGCCTCGAGAGTATGATATGCTGACAGCAGCTGCTGTTAGTGCAGGTGGTGATTGCAGAAATGCTGGAGGCCTGGGGGGACCAGGGCTTCGAGGCACACGTGCGTGCAATGCAGTCCGAGTATGGGGAGCGCGCATCGGTGATCCAGGCTGCGGCGCAGCGTCACCTGGCGGGCCTGGCCGAGTGGCAGCCGCCCGCCGCGGGCATGTTCCTGTGGGTGCGCCTGCTGCAGATCCCCGACGCGCGCTCCATCCTGGACTCCCTCAAGGACGCCGGTGTTGTTGTTGTCCCGGGTGCGCCTAAACACATGCATCATCCACATGTCCACTTCAATGTTTTTGTTTTGCAGGGGAGGAGTTCTTCCCTGATGCATGTCAATCGGTCAATGTGGCGTCACTTCCGGACTGGCCTCTACAGGACGTGCAAGGAGGTGGAAATGGTGACGCTCTTGTGGGAGCTGTGCTGAGTGTGAGTTATGCATGCGCAGGCCGCTTCTGCCACAGCCTCGGGCCGCAGCACAGCAAGGCGTGCCCGTACTTGCGCATCTCCTTCGCCTGCGCCACCCTGGCCGAGCTCAGCGAGGGCATGGCCCGCCTCGGCTCAGTGCTGCGACATGCGGCCACCTTGCAGGCCAGCGCCTCATCACTCACCCAGGCACCTCTGGATGCCGCCCAGGACACCCCACAGGCCGTGCCAGTCGAGGAAGCTTCGGCCGCGTCGTCCATATCTGCTGAAGCAGGGCCAGAGCGGGCCAGGACGGACATTCGCACGCTGGATTCAGCATTCGAGACCGGGGGCAGCGCAGATGGACCGGTCAGCCGGGGTGCAGATGCCAGCTGCGCGGGAGGGATCGCCGGGAAAGACAGGGCGCAGACAAACGGAGCAGGCCCGTACTCAGCCGGGCGCATGTCCCCGGAGCGGCCGGCAGAATTGAAGCCGGACGCCAGTGCCAAGGTGCAGCTGCTGGCTGGCAGCGCAGCTGTCACGGAGGATGCGCTCGCGCCCAAACCAGCCAAGACCGTTTCGGTCGTCCCAACTAGCCATGTGGGGGCTTAGGAAAGGTGCCGCACGCCAGGCGCACACTCGCATGCATGTCAGGAGTCTTACAGCAGCCTCTTGCTGAACAATCGCTTGTTACATTCAACACATATCATTTTGATTGGTGGATTGTACTATGAGGATACTGCAAAGGTAGGCGTATGTGCCCTTGATTTGACAAGGCTTAGAAGGTGTAGGAACAGGAGCACTTGGTCGCAGCACCGGTCACATTGCTCAGAATGCTTGAGTCTCACTATCGTGCATGCAAGGCATCTTGGAAATTGAGTGCCTGATTTATGATGGCTGGAAGGTATGTGCATCCATGAGTTTTTTTTTTGCAGCTGCATGATGCAGGGCAGATGCTGTCATGGGGGTTTCATATTCAGACTTTCATGTTGCAGATGATGTGTACTGCCTACGGTAGGCAGGAGCGATGATATTCATGCAGCTTCTTTCCCTGTGGGAAAAAGTTTAAACAATTTGTTGCCGTGCCTCATGAATGCTCTTGCTTCATATCTGTTACTGCAAGTGCTTGTGAGTGAAATATTTTATCATCCAACGTTAACTTAACTTATTACACACTTTCCGTCCGATTGCACAACACCACATTAGTCTTAGCGCTATCTCGTAGAGAATACGGTAGTGCCCAATATAAGATTGCCATTACCTTTGGCACCTCAGCGAAGCATGAAGAGCACAGCCTCATTCATTGGCACCTTTTTTTTGCCATCATTACCAAACACTAGACAAAAAAAATTTGAGAAAAGACTAAATAGCATCAAGCTGTTCACATGATACATATGCGGGCTGATGTTGCTGCTCTGATGACCTGACATCTGACCAGGCTGGTGAAGGGTTGTCTGTACTGCAAGTCAAGACTGCAAAGGTTTTGCTCACAACCACTTCCCAATATATCTAAACTTGCCTTGTCGACACACTCTTGATCAAGTCCCTCATGAGGTCATCATCATGCAAGCAAATTCTCATATTGCATGGGAATACGCACTGCAGACGCACCCCACATGAGTCACACAAAGATATCTAACCCACAATAAAGAATTGAGCACCTGCTGACAGCTGCACTAGCCAACTGATTAGAAGACCATCTAAACCAACATGGCCTAGAAATTCTTGCAGGCATGCAAATGAAAAATATCCATTGCATTACACCACAGCCTCTGAGTAACCAGAGCAAGATCTTGCTGGTTCAGGCAACAGTGCATCGGTAGCGAAGCATGCGCACCCACTAGAGTCATTGCACAATGGCTTTTGAACTTTTGGCATGCAAGCCACTCGTGCTCTCCTCATCAGCACACCAATGTCTTCCTGCAGCGAAAGTCATTTACGGTGCCCTCTGTGCAGCCTGGGCCAGGCACACCACTTCGGTACAAGGAAGAAAAGAAAGGGCCACATATTTGTGCTCAGGAAGACCTCAAGGGGAACATCCCATTCCATCTGGGATTTATTGCTGACTCGGCAAGCCAGATGTCACACATACTGCTCAGCACACCAATGTCTTCCTGCAGCGAAAGTCATTTACCTTGCCCTCAGTGCAGCCCGGGCCAGGCACACCATTTTTGCTCAAAGTACCTAAGGGCATCTAGCAGCCGATGCAAGCAGCGCTACTAGTCTCTCTTTGCAGGCACATGCTCTGTCTTGACCTCGCTTATCTCTTCCATAAAAACATCTGACCGGCCGCATGTTGTCAACTCGCTCGACTGATCCAACATTGTCCACTCTTTTGTCAGACTGTACTGAAACCGCATTGTCATTTATTGGCAGTCCTTCACCGGATCATGTCAGCAAGTCCTCGATAAACACGTGCACCTCTTATTGGCCAAGTTGAAGTCAATCAAACCTGACTTCAACTTGGATGGCTGCTGCCTGCACAGTGCATCCCAGCCTGCCCAAGATTTGAGCATGCACTCTGCCCTGCGGGGCCAGGCTTGGCGCCTGCCGAGGGAGAGACTGTAAAGCCGGGAGGGGGTGGAATGAACTATGCACCTTTGCGGCGCTTCCGCCGTCAAATCGGAAAAATCGGTTTCGCCACGTTTTTGGCAGGGGGGTACATTCCCAGAAGGGGAACGGAAAACGTAGAAAATAGCCCGATCAGAAGTGCTAACCAACCTGGCGATGCAAACTCACCTGGCACTGGTGCATGACACACTGAATCAACGGGCTTGTAAACATGACCGAGACAGATCCGGCAGTGGTGGTGGTGTTCTCATATACATGGTGCAAGTCCTCATTTCCTGGACACAACATACTATACAGTCCATCATGCCACACACTCACTGCCTGGTGCCCCCACCGGCCAGTGCACCAATGGATGCACCTGCCAAGGGTGGGGAGTGGTCCACATCACACGCTGCCTCTGCACTAGCTCATCCTACTGTGCCCATGGCGCTCTGCATATCTGGCAGTGCACTGGATGACTTGTGCCAAAAGAAAAAAGTAAAAAAATAATACGACCGCCAAGCCGCATCAAAGAGATACGGCACTGCTGTCAGAGTACATTTGAAACGGGCGGCGCTTTGCAACAATACACACAAAACGCGCTGTGGCGGCGGTCATGTGTCATGCGGGATCAGACAGAACTCTCGACTGGATTGCAGCCTGACGGGCAACTTGCAGAGAACTGATGCCGTGAAGCTCCCTTTGACTGGGCAGCTGCACAGCGAGAAGGAACTCAGTATGCCACGCTGCTAAATCATTCGCTCCCACAGTGCGCTGGTAGCGGGGTAATTTCAGACCGAGTCGATGGCAATAACCATTTTATTCTGCTTCACTCCAGGCGCTACAGCAGCGCCACGAAAACTTTTGCCAACCTCCAAAGGGGAACGGCCCGTCAACGATGCTGGCATGGTGTGTCTCGGTTTGTTTGTAGTTATGCTGCCGTTGACTCACTCCGTCATGGAGGCACAGCATCATCTCTTGCAGCAAGGTGGCTGATGAAGAGATCTGATGTCTGTTGTAGTGCTCGGGAAAAAATCACTTGTAGATTGGGTTGTGCGGCACATGTGCTGCCGCCTTCAGAAGATCGACTTGGCGCGGCGGCGGCCGCGGCGCTCCCGGCTGCCGTGAGCGCCCCAGGCAACGCCAGGTGGCGCGCTGCCTGATCTGGACGCCCTCAGGGGGCAGCTGCGCATGCGCTCGGAGTTGTCCTGCACCGGTGGCGCCTGGCTGTCCGTAGGGGAAGAGGAGTGTGCCACGCTGCATGTAAAACACTTCTGTCAATGACCGACCATAACGCATTCAGCCGAGGGACCCGGACGCGGTTGAGGAATTTCAGGTTTTATCAACACAGGCTTTTGGGCTGAAGGCAATGCTGATCTCCTTTTGCAGGCCTGTACTGTATGCCAAAGCCTCTCAACCGCATTGAAGATTGCATGATGACTGATGGACAACCCTCATCATACTCGAGAGAAGATAATTGAGATGCAGGGTTGCTTCAGCCAGCAAGCCTGCCTCCATGCCGGACACACTTAGCAGCATACAGCAGATAAAAGTACATGTGATGCAGATCACCAGCATGGCCAAGCTGGAAGGTAATCCGGGTGTCACCTGGAGGTGCTGAGCGCAGAGAGTGAGGGCGTTGAGTGGCCCTTGGGCTCGCACTTGCTGTGTCTGCGCTTAAACGCGCTCTTATACGCCTTGTTGCGGACCTTCCGGAGGATTGCCCGGTTCTCGCTCGTAGCCTGCATGCATGCGATACTGTCTCAGGCACCAAAATACTGCATGCAGGCACTGCTAGCAGTGGAACCCGGAAAACACAACGGCACTGGGTGCCATTACATTAAGCACCAACACTGCGTTTGCACCATGCAACACCGGGCTGGGAGAAAACAGGGGTTGAGGATCTGCATTGGCTGCTGCGTCAGTACCCGAAAGCTGTTGATCTCCGCCTCCAGCAGCTTGTTGAGCTCGCTGATGTCTCCATCAAAGTGCTCGAGGGGCTCCTGGGCGACAGCACAAGACCACCATCATGAGCATGCTTGGGCGCTAGCCCTGTCAACTGGCCTGTGAGCAGCTTGCACTGGAAGTAGCCATGTTTGGTTGTGGTGAGCCATGAAGCCTAAAAGCCATGTGTTGGCCTGACTGCAGGGACAAATTTGCAGCACTGAAGGTGGGCAGGCGCCCCCACCGTGTCGGCCTGTGTGGTTTCAAGCAGGCGGCGCAGGGACTTGCGCTTGCGTGAGGGCCACTTCTCTATCCCAAGCTCGCGCAGCCTGGGCTTCAAGATGGTGACAGTTGTTTTCAGCGCTCGGGCAGCCTCCTGCGCATCGAATAACCAGCCATCGGCACGTGTGTCCAAAAAGATGCGCAGTACTGAACCGGACACCTAGTGCGGGGACCACAGGCCGCCTGTCGCAGGCTGTGCGGGGTCTGTCTCCAGCTGGTGTGGACATGACAGGGCCTCACCGCCAAAGGCATGTCGAGGTAGCCGCCTGCCTCCAGGAGCTCCATTGTCACGTCAGCTGAAACATTGCGACGGCGCTGAAGGCGGCGAGGGAGCCCAGGATTGCCCATTTGGGCCTGCTTCAGGAGCAGCAACACTGCATGTTCAGATGGTGGATGCGCGTCTACAGACAACATCAGCTGCACAAGCATTGATAACTTATAGAAGAGACCGTGGGCTGTAGTAGTGGTTCTCAGCACTGTACTGCACGACACCTCATGGGATACAAGAAACATACCTGCTGGTGATCCTTCCGAGGGACACGTTGCGGGGAGTGAGCAGCGATGCAGAAGGATTCCCCATCGGAGGGATGGCGAGATGAGGTGTCTGTCTCCCAACCGTGGATTGGAACATCGAGAGGCGCAACCTGAAGCGCTTCGGAAAAGCTACAGCCAAAATCTGTTTTCCTCCTGCAAAGACATTGTCACCTGATTATCTGAGGGCCTAAGGCTGACATCAAAGCTGTTGGGGCTGCAGAACCCATAGAGGTGACGGACGCAGCAATCTGCTTCCAGGGCTTCCCCGGCAATACACACCCGGGGCCCATGAGGACGGTGTCAAGGCAATCAGTGGCACTGGAAAAGTCCAGGAGTAGGTCATCATCATAGCCAGCCGAGCTCCAGGGCGTGCTGCTGGAACCCTCGAGTAGATCAAGACAACGGTCTCCTGCTTACACAAAGTCCTTTCAAGACCCTCGGGAATAAGGCTGAGCGAGCTTCTGCCTTAGCTAAGGCATTGGGAAGGGTCTGGGCTATTTCGTGCGACTTCTCTGTTCACAAGCTTCAACCCAGGTGCGCACCGAACTCGCGGGTAGGCATCAGGTGGTCGGACGTGCCCCAAGGACCACCGGGCAGGCCCTGATGTGGATCTGAGAAGTCGGTGCTCTCGCATCCGATGTCACCGTGGTTAAGGGTGAAATCGGGAGGGATGCCTCCGATGGAATAAAAAGGAGATGAAGACATTGCGCCCACGGTGGCGCACAAACCTTCGCCTGCCATACCGAAGTGGGGATAGGTTGCTGTTAAGGCGCGCTCAACATCCATGATAGCCAGCACGGGATCAAATAAGCTCGAGCAAAACCCGCTCCCTGCTTCCTGCACCACAGCGGTGCTCCCTCAGAGAAGCCCTTATCGTCCGCGTTTTGGGGGATACTGGCTGAGGAACGGAAGATGAGTCAATGAAAGGATTATCAAAGGTGCAGACTGCTCAGAAAGAGGGACACTGAAGCTTTGCAGAAAGGCGCTGAGATAACAGAAGCGCAATTGCCTATGTTCATCCACTGCAACAGAGAGCCGCAGTCTCACCCGCCCAGCCAGCCGCACACCACCCTCTGTCCACTCAGGCGAAGCAAAAAGATGTAATCAAGACCGCGTATCCCAGCTAACTAACTCAGGATATCTTTCCCGTCTTTCGACAAGGTCGAAAACACCTGGAGTTCAGCCACCTGTCAACCTGAGAAGTGCAGGTCCTGAAACTTAAGATGGGGAAAATCCTTACGATTTGGAAGATGATTCGGGAGTGAACGGGCCAATCAAGTATCTTTTTGCAGGTACAGTGCAAAACTGGGCAAAACTGGCCCAATAGGCGGCGAGGGCCGGTCCGAGTGGCAGAGATCCGCTTCGCCCCCGTGACGCCCACATGGGATTACTAATTGAGCCTCACCAAGAGAATATTCCTTTACTTGGAGGAGAATAGTTGGAAGTGTACGAGCGCTGACATCACCGAACCTGGGGCAGATCTGTTCGGGCAGCTATAGGATTTGAGATACCCAAGTGCATCGATGGGCCATATGGATAACAAATCATGGTAAGATTTGTCTCAAGATCATGTCCTCGAGGAGCGACCTGAACTTCAAGGCTTGAAGCCTTGCTGAGCAAGGGCGAGCATTAGCTTGAAGCTGCTGTAGGCCGGCCACCGTGACGGCGAAGATGGCAAGAAGGTAGTGCCACCGTGACACTCTGTGAGCGACGCAGATGGCACCCCCAGCCAGCCGGCGGCTCATGCTCGGCTGAGCACGCCCCTGCCTAATGGGCCTTTTACTGACAGTGAGGCTGGTCAATGACCAGCAGACGCCGCGGCTGGGTGCCAGTGGCTTCATGCAGCGGGGCTGGCCCTCCAAGGAGATCCCTGTAGGCGACAGCAGCCGCTGCTGGCACAAACATGCTTCCCGCAGTGCGTCATGCAACGGGCTATAGGCAGTCTTTGTGGTGAATGATGACGAGGAGGTCATGGACACGACACGCCTGAGTGATTCAAGCCTTCGGAGGACATGCCCAATGGCAGCGCTCGGGTCACCTGCTCAATGTGAGCGCTCCCCAATGCTAACATGCTTGGCTTCTTTGCACCGTGCCGCTGCCATCATGATGAGGCGGCATGAAAAACAAAGCAATGTCATTTAATTAACAGCCTGTGCTGAGCCTGCCTGTCACAGTGTGCTCGGTTCAACAAAGTTGTTGTTGTTCTGAGTTCCAGTTGTGTACCTGATTGCTTCTCAGACGGTCTTGTGTCACAGAATAAACATTCCTTGAAGAACATGAGCAATGTGCATGACGCATCCCACTTCAATTGTGCCACAGGGTGCCGGGACACTACTGCTACTAGTGATAGCTCCTCTGCTCCCACTGGGCATGGCATAGATTGTGGCCGCAGCCCTGAAACACACTTCGATGGCCAACAGCATGCACAGCCCAAAGAAAATGCCAACATCACCATCATGCAGCAGTAACAATACTGACTCCATAACACTGCCTACTGAGGCCACTGACCGTGACAACTGCACACTGCACCTGGCGGGCCCACTGGGCAAGACACTCAGTGGCTAGTGCTAATCACTTATAAGTGCACAGCATGTAATGATGCATAATGATGTCAACCTGCATGAGAAGCTATGGTCATCATGACACTCTGCAACTTGATCTTGTCTTGATGAGATATTGCCCACAACTTGTTGAACTCACCTGGTGCAAAAATCAGTCAGCCAGTTAGGCAGTCAGTTCTATACACCCATTTCTCGCCATCGGCTGTTCAGATGTCTGACTCTCATCATGAGAGTTAGCCCATCAGTCAGTCACTGGCAGTCAGTTGATCACACCTTTTCCAGCCCTGCCAGTGATCAGAGATGTCTGACTCCGAGTCTGATAATCACACTGGCAGTCACTGACAGCATCCCACTGGCAGCCTGCTGAGCATCACATCCAAATATTCACAGAGGAATTTAAAGTTGGAGACATTCAGAAGAACAAGAAGAAGCGGAGAAGCGACACACACACTTCATACAGCAATAGCATTAACAAGGTTATTCTGCCAAAGAAGTGTACCATGGTTGAAACCCTAAAAAGTCCATCTCTCCCTTTTCCCAGAATGAATGCAAGGGGTTCCAGGTGGCAGAGGTGGGTTACCAACCATCACTGGTTACAAATGATATGACACAGATCACCGGGACGAGGGTGATGCGAGCGCCAGTGCACAAAAGAACAGATATTTGCTTGTCCTGCTCGCAGTTCAAGGCCTCTTGCAAAGCGCTCAGAGACGTCGATCAAAGTCTCTTGTCGTCCGGGGCGTGGACAGGCAACCAGCGTATTCCGTCTCGGGTAACGTTCGCCTCTTGCAGTCTGAGCCTGCTAGGCTAACATTGTGATGAAATACTCGTTTTTCCAGTAATGCTGTTGTTCTGTGTTGCCAGTATGAGGACTTGGTATGATACGACTAATCTGCGGGGACAAGTCTGCTACGACATCGTGCTCCTTGATGGATTAGGCATGTCAGGACAACTTTAGGCACGATCAGAGGTAGGGCCTGGATCAAATAACTCTTGCTGCTGTAGGTGCTGTCGGATAACAATGGCGAGGGCTGCTACAGGCTTGCTTGCGCTTGGAGTTCTGCTGCTGTGCTTGACGGCCTCGTCACAAGGTACGTCCACGTTCATCAGCACGACGGCGGGGCGCTTTAGTGGCACAAGAGATTGGCACAGTTGAATCCGGAATCTTCGACAACACTCTTGTGTTCAAGATTGCTGAAGATTATATCGCAGAACGCCTCCATTGTCCCTGGTACTAATTCTTTGGCAGTACACTCGCACCAGCACAGCATATTTTCTTGTGTATGATAGTCTTATCACCTTGTGCAGGCAGCAGAGTTCTCCTGCAGGGCCTCACCTCTGTACCCACCGGGGGAACTGGTGGAACCTTCTCAAGCACTCCTGGGGGTGCCTCAGAGCGAGCCAACGAGCGAGCCACCTCCAGAGCGGGCAACAGCACGGAAGCGGCCAATACGGCACCGGCAAGGTCTGGTCTTGTTGGAGGAGGTGGACTTGTGCAAGCCAATTTGGGCTCCAGCAGCGCCTTCCAGTGTGTCACTGTAGCCTGTGCCAGAGGCTAAGGGCCAACGCCCAGCTGTGCCTCACCAGGCACATGTGTACACCTTATCAGATCGGGCTACTGCTCATGACAGACCGCTGCATTGCAATTGCTTTGCGAGACTCTCAGGCTCACTTTCACCAAGAAGACAGGGAGTAAACAAGCCTGATCTCAACAAGGTACAAACCAATAGACGGGAACTTTGATTGAAAATGTTATTATGCTTGGGCCTATCTGTTTGATTGAAGGGGGGTGAAGAGTAGCCCTCCCTGGTGGTCTGCAAGATGGCTTGGCTTATCAGTCTGGACAAGCCCATTGTACTTCTAAAATTCATGGAAACAAACATTTTGTCCCTTTTCTGGGCAAAGAATGAGGGCAAGGAATGGGGTCCCAAGCCATTTTATTCTTGATGTTCTGAAGCGACAGCCTCCTAGGACATTTTGAGCCCCTCTCGGCTCACGGGTGCTGTCAGCATATTTACAGGGACGCAATACAACGATAACAATAAGTAGTAACATTGATTGCGAGTGATGACGTGTCCAACTGATCAGGTGAATTATGCTTGCAAGGGCAGTCATTGCACATTTGCATGTTATGCTCTTCGGTGAGCTGGCTCCCACGATGTGGACATATGCGCAGCATTCAGCTTATTTATTGGGGTTGCACTGCCTTGACAGCTCAGATCTGCAGACCTGTGCAGACTTCTAGAAGACTTTGCATTCACTATGTTTAGCAATGGCAGTATATTCATGACAAATTTTGAATCGTGCTTGGCATGTATAACCTAATAATTAGGTCCTAATTGACTGCCATTGGCAGGTGAGTAAAGGTGCACAGCAAGCTTCCAGTCAAATCCAATCTTACAGAATTCGAATGATTGTGGTTGGAACATGTTTTTTTGAATCAACATAATGCATGATCCATTCATCTGCTTTGCCTATTGCATCATATCATATACTATATGCAAATGATTATCATATGCAATGCATGGCCAACCAAACACAAATTGGTCACCAAGCGACTCGGGAGTTACCACCACTTGCCCATGCTCAGATGACAGACACTACTAGTAGTCAGTCCTTTTGGCAAAACAGTTGACACATGCTTACTGGCAACCTGAACATTAGATTTGTTCATGGCCTTTGCTGCCTAACCCTGAATTGCAGCTCTGCAGTCACCTCACTGATTCCAAGCACGTGCTTGGTTGCAGTGCACTGTTGAAGTGGGCATTCCAGGATTTTCTCAAAGTGACAGCTCCCAGTCATGTGTAACACCCATGCAATTTCTCTGGAGAGCTCTGTGTAGCCCCTTCAGCTTGTTTGTCTAACACCCACCAGTGGCTGCCTGATACATCACACCTTGGCAACAGGCACATCGGTAACGCTTCAAGCTATTCAAATCACCGGGGCGGCCAAACATTGCCTGCATACAGTCTGCAGCAATGTGCTGGCTCAGCATCCTGGCACCAATGCAGGGCAGGCTCAGGTCTCCTATAACCACAATACATTTGCATCTCTGAGGCACAGCAAATGGATAGAAGCTCCCACATTCTTTGGGAGCCAACTTTGGACCCCCCAAAATCGGCTCCCAACACCTCAAACTGAGCATTTGGCAAATTCTTGTGAACACAAAGAGCATGAGATAAAGCATCCAACCAAGTCAATAGTTCACTGGAGTGAAAGTACCTCACTGGGAAACCACAAAAAGGTCCTGCTGAGACTCAGGTGCGCAGTGCACAGGATCCATAATTTCAATGAAGAAGCAAAACTTTTCGTCCTCAATGACAGACAGCTCCCCCTTGAGCGTTCCCTGTCATCAGTTGGTAAAAAGCAGTTTCTTCAGCAATTCCCTTGCAAGGTCACTTGTCGATGGCCGGTGGATGCAGGGGCTTTGGGGTAGGACGACCACACAATCTGGCGCTCCAGTGGAGTCAGCTGTGGAAGCAGTTTTATAAGGCAGTCCGCAGCCGCAGCACGCCCTTCTGCACTCCGAGACGTCTTGAGCATCATGGCAATAACAAGGCCTCCCTTCACCTGTGCACACAAAGCCAAAAAATCACCCACCTTGTGTGCAAAACACCCTGAACAATCTGGCACATGCAGTGATCAAGAGTACATTTCATGCCCTGTGAAACACTGAGTACTGCTGCAGCTCTGGCAGGTGTTTGGGGCAGGGATCTCTCCAGGTGGAGACAAGCAGGTGAGTGGATCACCTGACAGATGGCTTTGCAGGCAGCTGTGTCACTGGCCAGCTGCGCAAGGAGACGAGCGGCTGCCAGCTGCATGGCAGGACTGCCCTCATCCACCATCAGGACCAGGCCGCTCAAGAATGGCTCCTGCACCGCTCCAGCATGCTGTGATCAAATTCCCAGACTAGATGGTTCACAAGTTGAATCATGACATACATTGCCCATGTGCAGTGATAAACAATTGTATCAGTTGGTAGTACCTGGAGGAAGCCATGTTTGATGGACCGTGAGTCAAGCACAACTGTGTACAGTAGCGAGGCAGCAGCAATCTGCCTCTGGCGGCATGCTACAGGACTGACGGACATTTCCGGGTCAGCGGCAATGATCGATGTCAGACTAGATAGCGATTTTGTCTGCAGGGCACTCCAAACCTTAGACTTAGACACTGAACCTGTGACACTAGGAAGGTGAGGCCTAGCAGCTCATGAATTGGCTTGGCCAGGGGATTTAGGCGCAGAACCCTTAAAAGGCAAAGCATGTAGTGGTTAAATCTCTTGCTTACCTGCAAGAAGTCCTGATCTTCATTGACAATGTGAGCATTGCTGGCCTTTTCACCTGCCGAAGACATGGGCACCGTCGAGCTTCTTGATACGCAACAGCAGAATGAGAACCAGTCCATCCAAGGAGCACTGTGTGGACTTCTTGCGGACCACCTGTGACATTCAGATTTGCTGTATATATCTTACGCAGATATTGCTCACCGCAATCTGATAACGCTTCCATGGCATTCAGGTCCAACTCGTGAAAAACCTCCCGGCACCATGCATTTTCCGCCGATACTTGTACATCCGGGACCGCAGAAAATCCGTGCTTGACGGCACCGTTTAAGGGTAAATCCATCCTGCACAGCCAGCCCCGTCTTCGTTGAAGGATCGTCGAACATAAATGTCGAACACGTGCACGTTGCGACCAAGATAGCCACGAATGCACCCTGCGCTTCAAAATATGGAGGGCTGACAAAATCCCATATCTTCACTTTCCAAATATAATACTTCACGGAATCCTACCCATCTTACCAAACTGAGACATCGTCTGCGCTCATGGATTGACACACACGTAAACGCCCCCGCTCGAATTACGCTATGATGGAAATTACGAAATTTCTTTCCTACGAAAGATTCCTTTGCACTCCGAACAATAGTTTGAAAAGGGCTATTTTGGGTCTCATAGCAACTATGACAGTGCTTTTGATGGCGCCATGCAGTTTCCGTCAGGACTTGGGTCTCTGGCTTGCCTGGGTTACTGTGTGTGGATACGTGCCAAGGTAGTTGTTTATAAACGATAGCTTTTTCTGTTGGCGGCAAGCAACTTGTCCCGGTGTAGCACCACAAGCAGATACAAGCGGACTTCAGCACAGCCACGCAAAACTTTCCGGTCGAGAAGGCGGATTCCAGCTGTGGGCAATGTGAGGGGAATCGACCGTTTCCAGTACAACCTTTTCACAGGGCGTACCCTGATGGAACGATCAGGATTGCGGAGGAAGGAATTGAGACCCTCAGAAAAGGTCTGTCATGATGACGCGAGTTTCCAGCTTCCGTTCAGGTGTCACTGCTCCCCAGTATGACCGAGATGCACCACCGCCACGGGAAAGCCCTAGGTGGCTGGAAAAGATGTAATCGACTGACTGGCTGAAAGCCAGGCATATCATACAATAAGACAGGAGATTGAGATGTGGTGCCACGGTACATCAGTGCCTTGCAAAGCCGCTGGTATAACCTTTCAAGGTGCTTCAAAGCACCTCAAAATCATTTTTGTATCGTATTTCCAATTGGCAGTTGCAACATGATGCTGGAAGCAGTTCCCTCAAGCTGAGCATTTGTCTGCATTGCCGGCTGAAGATCTTCATAGTGAAGTGTCTAAAGTACACTATAGTATTACCTAATGCAAAGGGTACCCGGAATGAGACCGGTCTCAATCCATAAATATTCGAATAAGAATTCTGACTTCAAGTTCCAAGCCCCCAATGATATTGTCTCTGCAACCTGTCATGACATGTGATCACATATATGGGATGTGCTACATGTGTTTCTGCATGCACATGACATCGCAACACAGATTTCCCACATGTGTTCGCAGCCTTTCTAAAATATTATCGCCAAGGAAGTCACAAAGCTACATCTCAAAGAATCCTGAGGACACGATGCACAGGAGCGCTCCTGAGCTAGCTGACAGACTTTGATCATTCACATGCCAAGCATGCATGTCCGCACCTGGGACTCCCACACTTCAGGTGTGGCCCACCATATTGGTAATACTAGTGAGCTCTCAACATTGAGAGCCCTAAATATAGCAGTTGAGTGGCTTCCTCAATAAGAATATAATGTTCAATCTCAAATAAACCTTGTGCAATGCTGATTCCCATATGCTGCACTAATGGCCTTCCAGGCACACACTGCAGATGCCATCAAAGAGTCAAGGTAAGCTTTGTTTCTCATATGTCCACAGCACTTGTCCCAGCAAAAAGCTGACAAAACCGGCGAAGAAGATTGGACACCACTCGCAGACAGCATACATCAGCAGTACAGCCCAATTACGTCATCTGGACACCGGCAAGCGTCATTGCAACTCAATTCATGGCTGTTAACCCGACATGCAGGCACCGATTGGCACCAAAAGGGTCATGGTAAATACAGACAGCACGCCCGGGCAATGTTTCTCCCGACAGGGATGTCTCCACATTCAGGTGCGCGCGCGTTTCTTACTTGCCGCCGCCGCAGCGATCCTTTCGCCATCAAAAACGTCCGGTTCATTGTCAACGTATGCCTTGCAGCGCTCGCTGCACATGATGTAGCAGGCCTGCATGCCACGAGCCGTCAGACCCTCAGCCCATATTTTTCTTACCCCACAAGCATTTTCTGACCTGTGACCGCCTGTCTGGGAACAACTCAGCGAGGCAACCCTGAAGGATCAGGAATGAAATGCATGACACTCAACCATTCGCATCTGGAAAAGGCTTGCCGGCAGCTGCTGTGAAGGACCTTACAAATACACACTGATAATCAAAGCAACTCAACTGTGGAAAGGAGCATGATTCCGGTCATTTTCATTGGTGTGGGGAGGAGTGCAGGAGCATTGCCTGCTTAGGGTGGAGGTGGCCCATGTGCTGGAAGCGCGCGCACTCGTACACAAAGTGCGCATCGGCCGGCAGGTGGTCCTCGCAGAAGGCGGCGTCGCAGGCCTGGCACGCAAACAACAGCCCGCCCGCCTTCGTCGCGGCCCTGCCGCACTCTCCGCAGTGGTGGTGCGGACACTTCCATGTCTTCACTGCATCCAGCTCCTGCACATCCCCAACAATAGATTGCTGCGTTGGCCTGGTATGTATGGCCAATGCATGCCAGGCCTGCATGTGTGGAGGCAGGCCACAGGCCACAAATGCCCCATGTCCCCAGCAGCGACAACCAGATGCATGCTTGATGGATTCTGTCAAATTGCAGACCGCTGCAAGAAAGAATGCGGCGCTGAAAGCTGCTGAGGCCGCCTCCATGGCCTCCTCCATACCCCACGACCCCTGCTAAACCAGTTCAGCCAGGTTATACTTGGTTTGGGCACACGCTGCACAGCCTGAGGCTCCCAAATGCTGGATCCACAGATGGCATACTTGTGTGTGCTTTTTGGCCCACCATGCTGTGAATCATGCGCAGTATGGCGACCCACGGGATTTTATTGTGCCTGGCAAAAGGCTGGGCATCAGCGGCGTTTGAAACTCATCCTTGCTAGCGGGAGGCTACATGCAATCAGGCGCAAGGATGCGTGTGTTGGCCTACCTGCATGGTGAGGCCCAGGCACTCGGGGTGGTATGCAGCAGGGCAGCCGTCGCACAGCACCACATCGCCACCATCCCAGCACACCTGTTGAAAAAGGGCAGCACAAGCTTCAGGCCAGGATGATTCTTCAACCTTGTCTGACCACAAGCCACAACTTCCAGAACGCCATTGCAACACAGTCCCACATTTGCTTCGGCCAAAGGTGCAGCACATGAATTTCTATTGCGCCATGAGACAACTCAAGCTAGCCGCCTCACCTGCCACAATGACTCTGCGCAAGTGTTTTGAGTGCATTCATTGGTGTCATGAGAGCACTGAAGCAATCGTGCACACCTGGCAGAATTCAGAGTGGTGGTAGTCCACGCCAGGCACCTGGCGCTTGCGCCTGCCATCAATGACAGGCATTGCTGTCCGCTTTGCCTCCCTTGCAAACACGCTCGGCTCCCCCTGAAAACAGCACGAAAGCAAAGCATCCGCAAGAGCCCTGCCTCTTGGAATTAGGTGTTCTGCAAGACACTCGCGGTCTGCAAGCAGAGTAGCATGGGAAGGAAGTATGAAGACAGCTCTGCCATGCATGTATGGGTGAAGCATGCACAGGAAATGCAAGAAAGGGCACCTGCTCCAGAGAGTAATTGTTCTCCTTTAGCACTGCATGCCCATCAATGGTGATCAGGCGAGCGTTCCCCTTGCGTTTCTTCATAGTCTTCCACTCCTCCGTGATGCTCTGCGCGTGCAACTTCTGACCTCACTCTCCATTTGCAGCCGGACAACAGAAGAAATACCTAATATGCATGTTAACCACTGCACATGCACCTCTTCACTGCCGGCTGAGCATCTTGTCTACTGAGGAAGCACACCTTTACCGAGCGTGCAGCTGTGTAGTCGACACCATTGAGCACGTAGCTGCTCATGGGCACCTCCTCCGCGTTGAAGTCTGCTGCTGACTGCTTCTTGGCGATCAGGGATATCGATGCCTCCTGCGCTGTACTGGTCGGCACTGCCACAGCCCCAGCCTCCTCAGCCTTGATCGACTCCCCAGCACCCATGCCAGCTGCAAACAGCACACCAGCCTTCTGGCAGCCTTGCACATTTTGGATGAGTGGGCCACCCTCGGTGCTCCAAAACTTTGATCCACATTCTGCTGCTCCTCAACGCTGAAATGCTTGCCAGACGGGATTCGTGCATATGTAAAGGGGAGTGCTTCTGGATGACAGACTGACAGCAGCCACAAGAGTGTGAGTTTCCAAAATGTTACATCCAGTGAGTGACAGCACGCACTGGAAAGACTTGTGCCAAGACACATCCTGATGTGATGGCTCGCGGTATTGGGCAAGAATCTCTGAGGACCTCAGACTGAGGTATAACATCAGAGGGACAGTCACGTGGAATTGTCACCGCCGCACCTGACTGGCCCAGCGTGATGGAGCGGTCTATGATGGCTGCCAGCTCCTGGTCGGTGGGGGCCTCGCCTTCCTCATTGGCAAAAATTCTGTCTGCTCCAAACCTGAGCATGGACAGCATCTCCACCTTGCTCATCTTCTCCAGCTCTTCAGTGCCTGCACCACAGGACCCCAGTGAAACATCACCCTACCAAGGCAAACATTATGGAATCACCTTACATCCCCCAACAGCCGGCCTGGTGATGGAGTGACTTGCTCAACTGTTTTGCTCATGCAAGTGACTGATGCCGACACAAGAAGCACCATTATGAAAGCAATTCTCCCGATCGGCACGCAGGCACATTTGGCGGTGAAGTAAGCAGGGAGCGCGCACCTTCAGTCTGCCCGGAGTTGACCATCTTGTCGAGGAAGAGCTTCTTCTCGGCGCGCTGCTGGATTCGCTGCTCGATGGTCCCCGACGTGCACAGGCGGTACACATGGCATGTCTTTGTCTGGCCAATCCTGTGGACCCTCGCCATCGCCTGCAGATCCCACTGCATGCCAGCTCCACCCAGGTCAGCCACAATTCAGAACCCATGGTTGTTGTTCTTGTCGCGGCAAAAACATGGTTGATGCGGGCAGCTGGCATGCTTGATGAGGAAAAGACAGGCAGAACCATTGCTGGAAGCCTGCAGGTGTTCTTGCATGTCACAATTGCCTTGGCATGGTCTCGATTGACTGGGCGAAGAGATCGTGCTTCATGCATGTGGTCACCTGGGGAGTGGATACTGGTTCTGAGTGACAGTGGCTTCTGATCGATCAGTGAGCCCCAGGTAGCTTCCAAATAGTCTGTACAGCAGACCAATAAACGGGGCATGGTATTGAGTGTGAACAGAGAGGGGTTGGATGTTTACTTGTGGGTTCCAATCGGAGTCGTAGAGGATGCAGGTGTCGGCGGTCTGTAGATTGACGCCCAGGCCGCCAGCCTTGGTGTTGAGGATGTAGATGAAGAGGTTGGAGTTGGGCGCGTTGAAGCGGTTGATGTCTATCATGCGCTGAACCCGCGATGTGCTGCCGTCCAGCCGCACATACCTGGCCAAGCACCACCTTTAAAAGACTGATTGCATACAAACATATATGGCAGCACTGCGATCTCCCACTTGAGCTCTGGAGTTCCCTTGGGAGGTTTTGTGCCACAGCCATGTGCATGCTTATCGACCCACAAATGGCCCAGTCATCAAAGAGCAGGTTGCTGCTGATCAAGCTTCTGCACCTTGATGCCCACAAACAGGACTGGCACAGGAGAAGCAGTTCTTACTTGTAGCCGCGCATGATGAGGTAGTCCTCGATGATGTCCAGCATGATGTTAAACTGGCTGAACAGTGTGACTCTGTGCCCTCGCTCATGCAGCATGGCCAGCATGCGGTCCAGCACTGCCAGCTTGCCACTTGCCTCTACCAAGTCCTCCCCTGCTCACCAGACATCATGCAGGGATCAGACTCAAAGACAACAATTTATAGGAGGCGGGGAGCATCAAAGAATTGTTGGAAAGGTGACCTTGTTGGCATGGTGAAAGAGCGCAAATGCATCAGTGAATGAGTGCAGAATGTAGGGGGAAACATGCCTGTCTGGTTGCCGTCAAAGTCGGCCTCTGCGCCAGGGAAGAGGTAGGGATGATTGCAGCACTTGCGCAGCTGCATGAACAGCGCCTGCAGCTTCTTCCACGTGTCGTTGCCCTCCTCATACTGCCACAGCCAGCCGAGATACATCAGAACCTCTCACAGGCAATGCAATGAGAACTCAAGAAATTAGCATGAACGGTCTGCGAATCATGCGCTTGGTCACAGCAAGTGCACCTTCAGAAAGAACATGTGGGATTGTGTATGAGGATACTCAGGGTGGAGATACCGCAGCAAGCATGCTGTCGGTGCCCTGCACGTTGAGTGGACTGTGTCTTACCTTGACACCCTCCTCTTTGCTGACTTCCTTTTCCAGGCTTTTGAGCATGGCGCTATCTTTCAAGAGCAAACGCCGGTACCAAAAGGTCTGCATTGATGAAAGCGGGCAGTGGATGCGCGTCTCGACCTGCAGACACCCCAGAATGTCAACGTATGCATCAGGCTGCTCTGTTTTCGTTCCAGTCAACTTGACAAGGTCCGCGACGAAGACTTTCTTTCCACCAAGTCGTGAAGAATATGCAGACCATGGCAAGCACTCATGCTGGTTGTAAGAAGCATCCGGACGCAGGTGATGGATAGGGTGAATGGAGAAGTCACCCTGGCCGGCAGGGTCTTCTCTACATCCTCCTTCAGGCGCCTCAGGCAGATGGGCTGAAGCAGGCGGTGCGCTGCCTCCAGCGCATCATTGTCCACCCTGCACACAAACAACTCCTTCTCAAAACCAGGCTGCTCCTTTTCAAACGGATCCCACGTTTTGTGAGGCACCGATGAGACGTCATGGCTGAACGCTTCACAGGTTGAAGAAAAGTCACGACATGTCACAAGGAGTAGGACTCGGCAAGTTTGCTGCTTGAATGCCTTCATCGGTAGAGCTGGTGGCATCAACTTTGCAGCGTGTGTGATGAGGACGTGCCTGTTCCTTGTGAGGTCGAAGGCTTGGTCGAAGGGTTCAGATGTGGTGAAGATGTCAGGATGCATGAAGCTGAGCAGTGCATAGAGCTCATGAAGGTTATTCTGCAGTGGCGTGCCTGTCAGCAGCATCACGTTCTGGCAACTGCACACAGCAACAGGATCTGTGTCATTCACAGCCACAATGACGGCCAGCATAAGTAAGCATCCCAGGCATGCCACTCACCTCATGGATCACAGCATGAGAGTGCATGAATACTTCAATACGTTTTCAATGATCAAAATACCCACATGAGCTCACGCAACGATGTGACGATGTGCAGATTGAGGCATACAGAAGATGAGATGCCCACCTGACATGTCGCATCCTCTGCGCCACCTGGGTCAGCTCATTCTTGATCTTGTGCCCTTCATCAAGGATCAAGTACCGCCAGGTGATGGTCCTGCTCATTGAGTTGCCGAGGTCCTTGCTGCCTATCATGTCGTAGGTGGTCACCGCCACATCAAACGATGAAGGATTGGCCAGCACCTGTTCACAGGTGTCGCGTTAATCTTCGGAACTTGTGTTCTGAAGCAGCATCTTGATTCTATTGAGCCATGTGCCTGGATGTGCGCCATGCAGGCATGCTCTGACTACTACGAACGAACTTGTCCCTGCTCATTCTTCAGGTGGTACTTACATGCTTGCACAGCATGGAATGCAGTGCAGGAGATGTGGCCAGGTGGGCACAACCAGGCACAGCAGCGGAGGAGCACAGGAGGTTAAAATCGTGCCTCCTTGCGGATGCGCATCTTGTCCTCTGGAGTGCTGGTGTGCACGCGCACCACCCGCAGGTGCGGCGCCCAGCGCGCAAACTCCTTGGTCCACGAGGAAAGCACCGACATGGGCACCACCACCAGGGAGGGCCCCGCCACTTGCCTGACAGTCTGCATGTACGCCAGGAATGCTATCGTCTGCAGCGTTTTGCCGAGGCCCTGCAACACCACCAGCACATATCATCAGCACTATGTGCCCATTGACCTACTGCAATCTCAGTGCTTTCGCGGAGAGAACCCCCCGTCGCAGCAAGCAATGAGGGGCGTTGCTGCTCACTGCTTGCGCCGTTGTTCGGCTTGGGGAGACAATGTTGGAAGGATCTGCATATGCAGAGAGCAGAGAAGAGGAAGAGTTATACATCGCTGCAGCATGTGCATGCAATTATGCAGCCGCCAGCATGCACAGAATTTCTTTGAAAAATTGCTCTGAGGAGCGCAGACGTACCATCTCATCAGCCAGGATTGCGTTGACGCCAGAGTCCCCCACACGGGAGACCAGCCATCGAAGGCCTTCCAGCTGGTAGTCACGCATGGGCCCCACAACGCACTGCGGCTGCTCCATCACTGGCTCCACCTTGGGATCCGTGCTGGCGTCATGCGCCGCAGCCTTGTCCCTGCATAATCGCGATGGGGATGGACTCAACACCTCATAAAGACCATTTTGAAGTCCCACCCACACTTTGCGCCAAGGCTGGCACGACTGAAGGGGCGTGGTGAAACGGGAACAAGGGCAACGCAGGGCTGCAATTCTTGGCTGGCAAAGCCGGGTTGATTCAGAATGCCAACCTGATGGTAGCTGCAGCACGTGGTGTGATAAAGGGTGTCAGCACATCCATGTGGCGGTTGAAGAACTGGGCGCGCCGGCCCTCCATGGCCGACGCAGCTGTGCGTATGCTTGTGTTGTGCTCATGCCTCACCTTCAGGGACACAGAAAATCTTAAGTCTCACTTCTTGATCACGGACTCCTTTGCATCTAACTAACTTCAAACACTCTGCAACAATGCAGAGCAGCCTGTTGCTGTGTGCAAGAAATGCAGTAGCCAATGAGTAACGCTGGTCTCCCCAATGACTTGCTTTACCACGAGTGTTCACCTGCTCTGCAGGGTTGATGCTTTTGTGCGGCCTCCGAATGTGCAGAGGCAACTCCCGCTTTATGGACAGGGGCCTCTCCACCTTAACTCTCGCACCATTTGCAGGTTCCCCTGGCCCTATGGAGCACATCAGTCATTGGCAAGTAGAACATGCAGCTGTGTGACATGTTCCAAATCCAACCAGAACAATAGGTAACAATTAGTGATTACTCACGTTTCAGCTCCATCTCAAACACAGATCGTTCCCCTTGCTCCAGATCATAATTATTGGACTTCAGCACGGGGTGCCCATCCACCTGCGCTCAGCAAGCACTTGCATCTCAGGCGCATTGCAAATATAATCCAGCACACCACTGAGCAGAAGCAACTCTCAACTTGTCAACTGCAACTTGTCCGACAATGCTGCTATGTTGACACCATGAGATTAGTCTTCCTCCGCCGCCGAGCGCTCTCACCATGATGATGCGGCTCTTGGCTTCTCTGCTGCTTCGCCTAACGAAAGGAGCTGGCCCATCTGCAGATGCCCCAGCCGCTGATTGCGCCCTTACCGAGGCAGCAAGCGCTGCTGCAGCGCGCACAGCTGATGATGGCAGGGAAGCTGCCTCATTGCTGCCACAGTGTTCTGGCATAGGCTCAACTTTCATGCTGGCTTGCACGGGCTCAAGCTTTATGTTGACGGCAGGATGAATAAGGGCACCATTGCACCCGGCAGGATGATCAGCTCCAGCGAGTGCTTCTGCCTGCTCAGAAGGGCGACCTAGCACACTGCCCTGCTCTCCTTCCATCTTCACGGCTCTGGTGGAGTCTGCATGTTAGAGCGTTACTCAGTCACCTACATTTCAATTTGCCAGCATCTTGACGTTGTGATGCGGCGCAGCATGATGGTCAAGCGGCACTCACCTGCACAGCTGTGCAGAGGGTCCTTGGCAAATGAAGCCCCCAGCTTTACGGACATGCTAGTGCTTCAGCAGTCCTGCAACAAGCGAGTACATTCATCTATGAGAGTCGTCGATCTTGAATCTGCTGGGCGGGGTTCCCTAGGTGGCCTGCTCACCTGATGAGTGTTCCTTTGTATAGGAACCACCTCCCGATCGTGCTGTCCTGCAAAGGACCGTGTGATATGCTGTCAGACCTTCTTTCAAGCGTTCCGAGCCGGTTGTGAATCACATGCACCGGTATGGTGCAGGCACGACAGAAGCGTTTGAATAACGTTTCCTGATGTGTTGCTTTGGTGGACAAGGCAACCCTCGAAGTAACAGATGCCAACTTGTTATTGATTTTGCAAGCTTTCGATTGTGTTTAGATACGTACCAACACTGCACAGACACCGCGCTCAGCCAGGCAGTCACATTTGAGTTTGACCACTTTCTTTCATTATCCCGATATTGCACACCAAATCGCCGCAGCAGCACACAACCTACTCTTCGTGATATCGATTAAAAACACATTTCATTGAATTGGCAAGGGCAAACTCGCGCGCTGGTGGGAGAAGGGCCTCCATTACTCAGCGGTGACGAACGCCCACATGCGAGATGAGTAACCCGCACTTACAGAATGAAAGTAGGGCTGTGAAGATTGGGGATTTTCAGATTTAGGGTTAGTATAAAAGGGCCTTTCTGGTAATAATTTCTCTTACTTATTTAGCAATCGTGATTTAATTATTCTTTAATCAATCCTTCAATAAGTTATAAGGATTTCAGAACTAAATCTGATTTAGTAAATCATGATTTAGCAATTTATTTAGCAATCATGGGGCCCCCGGGGGTAGCCGCTAAGTTGCAGCAAAGTGTTTGACATTTAATTCCTGCCCACCTAAGCTTACATTGCGATGCTTGGACCATGTCATGCAATAGAAATGCAGCTTCTGCTAATTCTTAGTTGACTGACGTCAGCAGAAGACATTTTCTTACGGGTATACCGATTCCCACAACTTGCAACTTTGAATTCATTTGATTTCAAGTTGATTTTTTAAAGGCCTGCCAGGGCCTCCTCAGGCTGCAGCTTCACGGGATTGGCAAAGGTACTCAAGAATTCCAAGATGTCACAGTGCATGCGATCGCGATCAACAAACGCCACTTCTACTAAGACCCAACAGCAGCAAGCATGATCCAGCATCATCACTTATCTGAAGCAGTGCTCATGCTGCGTACACGTAGCATGCTAGCACAAGCCCTTCCAGAGGAAATTCTCAAGTACCACATTCATACCGCACAGTCAGAAGAGCTATTCTTGTTTTGCAAACATTGCACTCACAGAAAAAGGTGCCAAGTCTCCATGCGAGCAATGTGCTTTGCCCATTTGCACTAGTATTTTGAGTCTCTCCCTGACAGCAAAGCCGGTCAGGCTGGTTTCTGTGCTGGAGCCGGTGAAGCTGCAGCTGCAGCCGCAGCCGCAGAGCCCTGTCGGGAGCGTTTCATGACAAGGTACGGTTGTGCTGCCGCGGCCATGACATCGAGCCGGTCCTCTTGTCTGTATGTCAGGCACCTGCAGCAAACCATCAGAGAACAGTCAGCAATCTCAGTACAGAACGCTTTCAACAGATGGTCCTTCGCAGACATATGAAAGGGGCAGCCCATGCCCAACATGGGTGTTACAGCCAATACGAAAGGTTGATATTTTCAAATGCTTTGAAAGCACAAAGTAATGGATCAGGCTGCTGACCTGGATATGAAGTCCTTGCACTCGGCTGAGACGGCGGGCTTGGAAGGGAAGGTGACCTGGCGCGCGTTGAGCATGATGTCATTGCGCAGGATCTCCTCCTGGCTGCACCCCTCCCCAAAGGGCCGCTTGCCAAACACCATCTGGTACAGCATCACACCCACCGCCCACACATCCACCTGCATGCCAGCAATGCTCAGCCTTTTACCTCACACTTCTTTACCCTTCATCCTTCCATAGATTGAAGATAACTGGGAACTGCAACAACCCCAAAGCTGCCTTGCTTGCCCTGCCCCTCCAGCAAATGCACTCAACCCTGTGCCTGCTTGCTGCGCTGATATTCTCCACAGAGAGGATGATAACTGGAAACGGGGCAGAGGCAAGGGAGAAATGGAGGCTGCTGCATGCCTTGTTGGTGATGACAGGCGGCGTTGACCCGAGCAGGAAGCATTCGGGCGGCAGGTACCAGTAGGTGCCCGCGCCCTGGCTGGTCAGCTCCATGCCGCGCGACTGCCCCTCCTCTACGATCTTGCTCAGCCCAAAGTCCTGCGGCCATCCACACATCAGCCACTTCCGCGTCCCCGCTGTGAGGTTATAGGGCAGCGAATTTGTACGGCAGGGAGGGAGGATATATACAGGACAGGCGAGTCTTGGCATGCGGCCCTCAGACAAGTGCGGTGGCATGATGACACTGGCTGTCCATCAATCACTGGACCTTGACATCCACCCATGATTGGGTGGTCGTTTTAAGCACTGGGCGCGCACGGTGATCTTGGCCTGGCCGAAGCTGTCAAAGAGGATGTTGGCCGGCTTGAGGTCGTAATGGATGATGTGGCGGGGGGCCTCGTTCAGGTAGGCCAGCCCCTGCACAACCTGCGCAGTGATCACCCGTGCCTCCTTCTCCGGCAGCACCTGTGCCCATGCACACCCTCTTATTTGTCGGACTTGCTTTCCCATCCACTACTTTCAACTTGCGCCAGATGACCTCTGCCTATCAACCTGATATGTGGAATCAATGTCAGGAATCAGTGACCATGGAAAGAATTATTTCCCTGTACAAATCTCTATGGCGATAGAAAGACGAAATCACCCGCAGTCATATCAGCAATGATGCAATCCAAAGACGCAACCACCTGCAGTCATATCAGCAATGATGCAATCCAAATGCTCCCCTATGATTCCAAGGTGACAGGACGCCTCATCAGTACAACTGGGCTGGAACTCTCCAGTCTGCCTGCCTCTCTACAGATCTGGGATGGGCCTGCAGTCCGCATCATACTGCAGATAGAAGCATCCAGCAGACTTGCACCTGGTGCTCCTTCAAGTGGGTGTCCAGGTCGCCGCCGGTGCACAGCTCGAGCACGGTGGCAAAGGTGTTGGCGTCGATCTCGAATATGTCCAGCAGCGCGACGATGCGCGGGTGTGCCAGCCCCCGGTGGATGCTGTACTCGCGCAGCGCATGCCGCACGTATGAGGCCTTCTTGGCCTCGTTCCAGGTGCTGTTCAGCTGGTGGATCTTCACCGCCACCTCTCGCAGCTCATCCAGATCAAACGCCTGGTTAGGCACATTTCATGACTGCCTGTGCATGGGATCCCCATTCCAACCTCCCACCACTGAATATCTCCATGCCAACAGGTGCAGCATCCATGTGCCTCCACTAAGATCACATAGACACGATGTGATGCATCGTTGGCTGTCTGTCACTAGTTGATTCGATGGTGCTTGAGGTCCCTGACTATGGTAGTAGTGAATGATCCAGTGAGTGACTATCCGTGAAGGCGCACCTGGAAGACCTCGCTGAAGCCGCCCTTGCCGAGCAGGCGCAGCAGCATGTAGCGCCGTGCGAGAATGGGATTGTCCCTGAACCTGCTGCCCTCCTCCTCCTTCAACCGCTTCAGCTCCCTGCGCCATTACCGCTCCACACCCTCAAATCACAGGTCGCAAACTGTGATGTCATCAGCATCTCATGAGAGCCCCTAAGCTCATGAGAATGGACGCCACAGCAGTCGGTTGCTTTAGAGGCCATTTGCGGACCTGATGTGCCGGGCCTTCTCTGCCTCCAGCCGCTCCCTCTCCTTGTTCAGGCTGTCCTCCTCGCGCTTCAGTGCAGCAACACGCGCCTGCACAGACCTCGTCCTTAGCACCAGAAGGACCAGATCTGGAGCTGCAACGGGATTGTTACGGGTCTTGGAAGCAAGACCATTGCTTTCCTGTGCGCACATCCAAGCATGTGCAAGATGCTGCAAACATGCACTGAACGTGTACGTACCTTGAAGATCTCATCCTGCTCGACATAGTCCTCGGGAGACAGGAAGTCCTGCCCGCTGTGCTGGGATGGCCCCGGTTGTGAAAGGGTGTTCTCTGGCGGCGGCAACTTCTTCCTCATGGCCTTGCGCGCCGTCTCAATGGCCGCCCGCGCCTCCGCCACCGCCGACTGCCGGACTGCCAAGTCCACAAATGCACGCCCTTCCTCCCACACCTCCCTCAGCCCTGCATCGTTCGACATCCGTCACTGACTGGCTCTCACAGGCCACTGTATGGCACCTTGGACACCGCCTTGCATAGCCCCACCGGGCTGCTGTGCATGTGGATTAGTGGTTTGTTACGCATAAGAGAGCCCTCACACCTCTGGCTTCCAAAATGAAATGATGTCATCAAGATTGTGATGACATCCACTGCACACCAACCAAGAGACCTGCTAACTCGACTTACAACCTGCACTAACATACAGAGCACCTTGGGAGTGTCTGGACCAGGACGCCACCATGGCTGGCTCAAGCGACATACACTAATTTTATCCACTCTGGGTCCACCACTCTCACGGTGCCACTAGCCTGGCCTTACTGGATGCACTGCTCATGTCCATCACATCCCTGCCATGGATACCTAGACTTGCAAAAGAGAGTATGCAACTTTATTGAGAGATGGTGATGCCTCTGTTCTGTGCAGTTTGGCCGAAGGTAATGGTCTGACTTTGCACTCACCTATGGGCCCGGCACGCATGACACTGAGGCTGCCAAGGCGGATGCCATCATCCTGGACACGCAGCAGCGCGTTGTCACGCTCCCGCCGCGCTGCCGCCTCGGCTAGCCGCTGCAGATGCCGCCTCGACTCGGCGTCCCGCTTGGCGGCTGCCATGCTGCGCTTCTCCAGCTGCTGCTGCATGCTCGCCACCTGGCTCTGCAGCTCATCTGACCTGTTCTGTGCTGCTGTTAGCCGCTCCGAAATTCCGTCCCTGTCCGACCTGGATTGAGTGCACGAATACACACCCTTAGTGGCTAATGGTGGTGTGTCATACTGTAAGGAATGTCAAAGCTGACTCATTTACACATACCATGTTTGGTGACTGGGTTCTTGGGTGGCAGATCACACCATGTAACAAATTGACAAATATGTCACGGTTTTGCTGCAATGGGTCCGGGAAATGGTTCATGTCCCCACAACCCACCGCACAGACAAAGCACCGCAGCACCAACAGGTCAGTAGCTGAAAGCACCTCAGTTGATCTGCCTCCTGGCGCAGCTGGTCCAGCTCCGCTTGCAGCGCCTGCGCCTTTGCCAGGGCCTCTGCTGCACTTTCACCTGCATCGGTCTGGCAGGCCGCCTCGGCCGTGCGTGGCATGCAAGATGCCTCGGTGCGATCCCTGCTGGGCTGTCCGGACTGCAACTGCTCGCTGCCCCGGCTGCCTGTGCCGTCTTGCAGCACAGGGAAGTACTTTGTCATGGTGTTGCGCTGGTGCTGCTGGTGCTGCTGTTGTTGCTGGGCCGCAGTCCCTTTGGCTGTCGATAGGGGCGTGGTCCTTCCAAACGCCTGGGTAGCAGCACAGGTGGCTCTGCCTTGTGATAGGAGCCAAAGTTTGCCAAGCTCAAGCGAAAGGAGGTGGCAATGCTAGGCAGGAAGGCAGGTGGAGGGGATGGTGATAGGTTTAATGCAGCGGCCCACCTTGAGGGCGCCCGGGCTAGCATCGGATGCAGCAGCCGCAGCAGCAGCCTCGGGCAAAGGTGGCTTCCTTCCTCTGTTGGGTGGCATGCTGGGGCCAGCTGGTGACACGCTCCGTCGGCGCTGCCTGCGCAAACATTCTCCTACTACTCATGCTACTCATACATCCTGTTTTACTTTCAGAAATATCAGTTACAATTTTGACCCGGCACTCTGACCACAACAGATGCTAGAAAGCTGCATTTTGACTTCAATTCTTTCAAGTAAATTGTTGGCACCTGATGGGGTCTGGCAAAGGGTGAGTCCCCATGGCATCTGAGAGCTTCCTCTTCAGCGGAAAGTCTTGGCGAGATAGGATGCTGAAGGCGCCTCTGCTGGCCTCTGCAACCTCTGAGTCATCGGATGCAGTAGTGGTAGTTCTCAACGGAGATGCACCGATGGGCAAACACGACACAGGAAACCCCTCTCCTGAAACGTCCTGCTCCCACGCAATGAAATCCACACCTCAAAAAATATGGAAATAAGCCATCTATTTCCGAGCGCAGACATATTCAGCCTTCGTGACCCATGATCCTCACACAAAATCATCAGGAGCGGCTAGACATTTCTAAACACGATAGTAGAAGAAGCCATGGTGAGATGGCTCACCTGTCCACCGAAGCTGCCCCCCTGGAAAAGATTCCTGGGCGATGGTGAGTCGGCGCGCATCCGGCGCTCTAAAAGCCGCATTTTTGCATCGTTGCTGTTGCCACTGCCGAATAACACATTTCCTGGACTGGGTCCGAGGTGGCCACTTGAGGACAACATCGTGGAAGAATTACCGCCAGGAACTTGACCCGATCAACACGGCAGAGCGCTTGATATTCACGTAAAATATTACAGTGCTTAGAGCCAATCAAGGCTGAACTCACGCCAATCTTTTTGTGAATGCAAAAGACACATCTGCAATTTCTTTCCAAGGTGAGAACCTGGAGTGAGTTGCAATAGATCAGCCTTGCAAACAATGCATTTCAAATGATCTTCCACCGAGAATTTGTGTTGTTCAATCTCTTCTTCCTGATCGAGTCCTGTTTCAAATGGGGGTGAGGAAAGAAATATCTCTGGTTGTTGCGCAACAGGTGACTCAGCTCTGACTAAGCGGGTTTCGTCTGAAGCACAAATGCAGCATCATTGCCAAAATCACAGTCATGGCCCCAAACTGCGATCGGGTTGCGTCTTTTGGTGCCAAGCTTGGAATGCCTTGCAATGATTTCGTGGGGAATGTGATCTCCGATGCCCCACTCGGAATATCCGTCCTATGTGAGTTCCGAGGTTGTTCAAAAGATCCTCTTGGAGAGACTGGTATCCCTAGACAGAAGTGTCAGGGCGCAGAATGCATACTCTTCTGTGTCATCTGATTACGCGCGTACTTCCAGGGCTCAATCGTCTCAAGTCTCCTGCAAAACCCTGTGGTGATGGTGTGACGTTGTTCTTTTAACTGCTTAAAAAGTACAGAGCGACATGCAGAAAGTATCTTAAGACCACAACTGTCAGAGAGCCACTGTGTCTACGCCCACTCGTCATTGTGCTCAGCTAGGTCTTAGCACCTGTCCATGACGAGCCCATGGTGTCAGAGCCATCTACCTAACCTCGATTAACAAGTAAGTGTAGTGTAGATGCATGCATTCACATTCCAGCAACATCGTGTGTTTAGCCGTTTGTCTAGTCGAATGCCATCCTTAGGGCAGTCTCTGCTGCAGGTGTGAAGCACAACAGAATGTCAAGTGGGGACCAAGGAGCCCGAGTCGTGGTTGACCTGGCATCCTTCCAGCCTCTGGAAGATGGCCCCTCCAGTCAGAGCATCCACAGCGTACGCTTGCAGCAGATGTGCCCCGCCAAGAGGCGACGCCGCTTCCTGCGCCGGGGCAACGCACGGCCCCCGGGCAGTCCAGCCACCAACCACATTCGCAAGGACGCCATCCTGGTCATAGGTGCACAGCCTTCACCGGCCCTGCATGCCGTCATACATCCGCCCACTGCGAGGCTCCCGGACAGTCACCTCTTGAGCAAAGCGTCTCCTGCTGTCACCGCAGGCGTTGATCGGCTGATTATCGGAGTAGTGGAGGAGGAGGTGAAGCCAAGCACGGACAAGTCAGCGGAGAGGATGGCGGCGAAGGCGGCGAGGGAAGAGGAGAAGGCGGCTTCGCGCGCGCTCAAGCAGGAGGAGCGGGCGGCCGCGCGCGCGCACCGGGACGCGGCCCGGGCCGCGGCGCGCGCCGACAGGGAGGCCGGCAGGAGCGCGCCGCGCACCGGCGGCCCCCTCGGGGTGCTGCGCATGCGCCGCGCCGCCAGCGGGCCGGACATCGGCGCGCTCGTGGATCGGGAAATGGACGGCAGCGGAGAGGCGTCCTCACCTGACCGCGAGCCCACTCTGGGATCGGCCAGCCCGAGTCTCAGCGCCAGCCCCGACCCGCGGCCCCCTCCTCCTCCAGCGACAGCCCTGCATCACCGCCGCAGCCGTTCGCAGGCCCTCCCGGACCTGCCTGTCAGCGACGGCGAAATAGAGACCGGCACGTTCCGGCACACAGCAAACGGGGCCTCTCCAGTGGGCAGTAGCCCGCTCCGCAGCAGCCCCCTGCGCATCGGCCAGCGCACCCCCGACACTAATGGACACGCCACGCGCAGCCCCTTCTCTCAAGGTTGTGTTCTGGGAGCACTGTTCTGTGTATTTCTATTGTCAGGCAGTCCTTTGCTTGATATGAGCTGACCAATGAGTGTGCGGGTGTGGTGTGTGCAGATGACTTGGCCCTCCCAAGAACACCTCAGCAGCACAACCCTGCAGAGTGGCCAGCAGTGGCGCGCATTTCTGGCATGGATATAGAACAGCATACATTCTCTGCTGATGTGGCATACAGCCAGGTGCAGCATCCCCCCCTTGCATTTCGGCACTTGAATGCGAGTGTTCGGTTTGCAGATGAAACATAGTGTCTCAAAGATCATGGCGGCACTTGGCACTGAAAACTTATGCAATGCATGGTGGGGCGAGCATTGTTTTGTTTGGGCTTTGCAGGTGGTCAGAATAGAGCGTGAAGCAGAGGAGGTCACTGTGTTTTACAGACCCAACAGCCTGAGCGTGGAGGAATTGTCTCGCAACCCTGTTGCCAACTCACTCGCCGTGACCTTCCTTCTCAACACAGAGACGGTGCGGCGACAAAATTGTTGGCAGCCACTCTTACCTCGGGCGCCATGGATAGCCTGTGCTGAGCCTCCTAAGCACCACATCATTTATCGTTAAGCACACCAGTGACTATGTCATTTTGTGCTTCTGCTGGAACATTAGGCACACAGACGTTGCCACAACACAGCAAGGCGTACAAGTGGTGGACAGATCATCTGTGATGCTGTGTCGTCTTGTGGCCTGCATGTAGCAGATATGATTCCAAGGGCCATTACAGAGCCGTTCATATAGGACGGTCTGAGTAGAAGTGAACCCATAATGCACAAATGTCCTCCTTTTCTGGTTTTAACGGCAGGTGCAAGCGCCAAGCCAGCTGTCTGACTGTGTTCACTCCTTGCTGGGCTGGTGCACCATGGAAAGAGGTCTGATGTGACAACAGCAGGGAAAGATTCTCCAAAGGTTGAAGCTTGTATGAGCGCCTTGGCCCTGCACAGGCAGCCATGGAGCTGGTGACCGAGGTGGAGCGGGCGGTGGAGCGCTACTGCCAAGGCATGGGCCACCTGGGGCGCCAGCTGCCGCTGCCGGGGCCGCCGCAGCTGCTGCTCGTCACACACCGGCGCCCGGCCGAGGCCGCCGGCGCCGCGGCCGAGGCCGTCGTGCACTGCCAGCCCTCCTGGGGCACAACCATACCCGCGCCAGCCTCCTGGGATGCTGCTGTTCCCCTGGCCTCCCCAGAGGTGCTGCTCTGCTCTGTTTTGTCGCGCCAGTCGTGGGCAACATGCTGTACAATCTGACAGAATTCTGGCCAGCCTCCTGGGATGCTGCCGCTCCCTTGGCCTCCGCAGATGTGCCACTCTGCTCTTGTTATGTCGCCCCAGTCCTGGGCAACACGCTGTACAACCTGACAGATTTCGATCTTCTTTGTTGCTGCATTATTTTAGGAGCTCCCTATCATCCAATGGTCAACAGGCGTCAGCTCTCTTCTGGTGTGGGGGGTTTCGGTGGACTCCCGCCATCCCAAACAGAGCTGATGCCTGTTGTAGACTGCTGCCAGTATTATGTTGCTGTCTCCGATGCTGAGCATGTGTTCCTCAGCAGGATGCATCGGCGGGAGGCGATGAGGATGTCATCGTCGTGTATGTCACCAGCCCACTGGGTGGTGGCTCCGCACAGATCAGCCTCCCGGTTGTGCGCCACTTCTTACAGGTACGCGCCATCATCCCTTCCATGAGGTTGTCTGAATGCCATCAACAACAACACTTGCCGCATGGCTTGCGCTGAAACCTTACAGCTTGTTTGTGGCGATGCTGGCGTGCAGCACTTTTCCGAGCTCCCTCATCAGAAAAAGTCTCGACTTCCCATCAAAGCCACATTGCACGGAGGTCTTGGAAAGCAGAGGCTGACAGGCTGTCACTTAATGCATGGGTCTATTGCTCCTATAGGGGACAGATGTTTCCAGGTCTCAGGCGATCTGGTTACTTCTGAATGTGGCCTTGGACAGACAGGGATCGCCACCAAAATGCTGTTTGGGGACAGACAGGCACGATGCAAGGGCATGACAGAATGAAAGTGCAAGTGCAGGGTGAGGAAGCGCACCTGTTTTTGGGGGTGGCCATCCGGCCAGCGGCGCGGTCCGTGGAGCGGCGTGCGTCGCTGCTGGTGCGGCGCAGTATTCTGCCGGGCTCCGCCGAGGACGCGGCCGACGCGGCGCTCGGCTCGACCGGCGACTGGCAGCCGGCCGACTCCATCCTGGAGGACATCGAGCCCAGCCCTGCATCCACCACGTCCACCACAGGTGCAGCTGCTTGTCTTGGTCTGGAATATTACCTGTGCTGACATCACAGCTAGGATGTCTTGTGATGTTGCCAAAGCAGACATCTACCTCTCTTTGAGCTCGCGAGAGTAGATGACTCGAGCCTCTGTCATCCCATGGTCCTCCTCTGGGCCGCTCTGTAGCTGTGTTGGGTCACAGCACCTCTGTCTGCAACCAACAGGCGGTCCTTGCCTGCAACATCATTGTGCAGGCATGAATGTCTCTCTGTGATCCCTTTGGTGCTTTGAGACGAAGGAGTGTGCAGAGCAGTCGGCTGTAGGGGTCTGTAGTGTCCTCTTCCTGGGTACTGAGCTCACAGAGCACAGCAATCAGCATCACATGTCACCAGCCTCGTGCACAGAGTTGAGCACCGTCTGGTGACGTGTGTTCTTGTTGCCGCGTTCTGGGTGCTTACTCACGCAAACGTTGCAGTTGGCAGGGTTAGGGTTTAGGGTCAAGGGCCTGAACCCTGAACCCTAAATAAATAAATAATTAAAATGAAAATGAAAAACACATGATCAAATTATGTGGCGTGAATCCTGGATGTAGCGGTGAGCAGCAGTGTGTGGCACTGCGGCAGAGTCGGCGGGGGACAGCTTCACGTCGCGCGGCAACGGTGACGGCAGTGGCAGGGATCTGGAGCGGCGCGGCAAGATACGCAAGTCCAAGCAGGTCCGCCTGCACTGCATTGCCAGCTGCCGCGAGCGCGGCCTGCACAAGGCCTCCGCTTGGGCCCACACCAATGGCCACTCGCGCCCCCCCAACGGCGGCCCGCCTGGTGTGTTCCGCGCCTCCTGCTCAGCCCTGTGTCCCATCATTCCTTGATCACCGGCCATGCATGGGGCATGCATGCATGCTACAGGAATGCATTGCATGCTTTCCTGCTGGCATTGGCAATGCTTGAGGTGGCATGTCGCCCAATAGCGACGTTCTTTGCAATGGTATTAACAGCATCCCGCTCCTGGTGCAACGCGACGACTAGCTCAGACATTTAGGAGGGGCATGCAGTAAACCTCTCGCTTTTGGCTCGTTTACTGAATGATCCCTGTGACTGCTCAGTGCAGGCTCTCCTCATAGGCCGTCCACAGTAACACACAAAATTAATCCTCATGCGTTCAGTTGGCTGATGGTGCTGGGGTTGTAGAGAGCGGTGCAGGTGAGTCCAGCACGCTGCTGACAGTGGCGGGCTTCTCGGCTACGGCAGTGCCGCTGCTGCTGCAGGGCTATTGGCTGCTGCTGCTGCAGTGGGCCCTCGTCGCGCTCATCGTCGCAGCCTGCTGGTACCCGGACGCTGCTCTGTGCATCTGCACCTTCTCTGCCGCCTGCATGCAGAGCCTGATCAAAGGTGCGCTCAGAGCCCTGGATATGTCAGGAGACCCACCGCGAAGCATTTTTTCTGTGTTGGAGCCAGGATGTGGGGGGCATGCTGTGTCCTTGAGGTGCTCTTTTCACTACGTACACGCTCTACAGATGCACAATAGCAGAGAATCTGTGTGGCTCCACAGGCGAGCCACTGCCGGAGCTGCCACAGCTCCGAGCATCAGCCTCAGCGTCAGTCCAAGCAATGCAGGAGACACACCTTCAAAATGCGGTGCCAGGCAGCCTCAGCAGCAAATGGCGGCTGACCCTGCTGCGCGCAGAGCTTGTGGACGACTTCTGGGTTGGTGACACCCTTCATCGAACCTCCACATGTCTCTTGGGTCCACAACCGTCGATTGCCACTCATGCTTGGCTGGCATGGCTGCACCGTTTGCTGCCGCACAGACCAAGCATGTCTGCGGTGTCCTTCAGTGCTGTCTGACAGATTCTTCATGCTCTCTTGCGCAAAAATCTTGCTCTGCAGTCGATCAAGTATGCTCAGGAATGTGTTGCACACACGGCCGCCCGCTTGGTGTGCTGTGTCAGTCAGTCAGTCCATTACACCTTTTCCAGCTCCCTCAGGTTGATCAGGTGTCTGACTCTGATCGCTAGAGTCAGCACCCATCATCACATCCAAACAAAGACAATTCTGGAGACATTCAGAAGAGCATTCTGCCAAAAGAGCTGCATCATGTGTGCAGCTGCGGGGCCAAGCCTGGATGCGGATGTGGGCGTGGCCGAGCGCGCGGCACCGGCGGAGGAGCCCGAGTCCAAACTGGACGCGCTGACGGCTGCGCACAGCGGCACCTCGCGTGACACAGCGCAGCGCTACCTCATGGCCGCCAACGACGACCTGCCCGCCGCCCACCGCCTCCTGCAGGCCTCCCGGGTAAGCGCGTCATCTGGCTCCCTGTCCCCCCCTTCCTGGGGCAGCCAAGTTTGGTTCATCCTGCTGTCCTCCCCTCCCCCTCCGTTGGCTGACCTTGCTCTGCAGCAATGCTTGGCTCGTTCTGCTGCCTGCCCTCCACTGGTTTGGGTGGGCTGAGTTGTCTTTACCACTTAGGCTGTGTATGTATGGCGGCCCAGAGACTTCTGCTCTGCTTGCATGCTCAAAGCACAGAAGTTGCTTGTGGCTCAGTGTTCACCGCCCCTCTTGGCAACCCCTGGCAAGGCTGTCGTCTGTTTGCTATTCTACAAAGGTGATGGTGAAAGGGTTGATCTGGGCTGTGCATGTTTTCTCGCTATGCCATGGGTAGCCATATCTGGCGTGTTGACATGGCATGCATATGGCAGGAGTGGAGGGAGGTGAAGCTGCAGGGCAAGGGCATGCTGCAGCAGCCGCAGCCGCACTTTGAGGCCTTCAAGGCGCTGTTCAGCCACGGCGTGCTGGGCTTCAGCTTCAGCGGCCGCCCCATCTGGGTCATGAAGGTCTGTCTGGCCCCAGCCTATTAGGAATCGCTGCCATGCTTGATGCACCCTCTCTTCCCCCTCCTCATGCTCTTCTTTGTTTCTTGCTTTTGTCACATAACATGATGCAGATTTGCCACCCCAAAGTATGCTTCCTACTAATGTGCTCGCTGCTCACAGGTTGGGGAGATCAAGAAGGGGCTGAAGGCTCTGAAGGCCACTGGCGTGACGCCAGATGACTACCAGAGACACATCATGTTTGTGCAGGTTGGTGTTTGGGGACATCATGCTCCTAAATCTATCAGTGAAATGCCATGCAGTCGTGCTGCCATGCACTGGGTTTGAGACACAGCTGGACACAAGTGATGTTACTCACACTGCAGCAGGCATACATTTCAAGCGTGACCTTGCATGTGGCAGGATTACATGTACGAGGTGCTGGACCCCAACCCGGTGCCCGAAGGCCGATCCATCTGGATCATAGACATGAAGGGTTAGTCCTTGCACCCAAAACATACACTCCGTTTCATGAGTCACCAATCTCTGCAGGGACATATTCTCTTTAATGGTGACGCAGAACTGGCAGTGTGAAAAAGCAGTTGTGCAGCCGGGCAAGGATTCTGCATCATTGTGTGAAGAGAACATTATATCGCTGCATGTCCATTCTCAGCTGAGGACGCCTCAGCCCTGCAGGGAGGAGCATGAAGCTGGTATGTGGATGTGCGCGCAGGCGTTGGATTGACTGACTTGGGGAGCGAGGCAATGGACTACGTCAAGGTGTTTGCCGGCATTGTGGCAGCGCACTACCCTGAGCGCCTGTACAGGTCAGTCCCAGCATGCAGACCACTACCATCTCTGCCTCCCAGCAACCTGAGGCCTGTCTGATGGTCAATCCTGTCTCAGTCCATGTAGAGTCTACTGACACAGTCAGAAGCAAACAAGCATCAGGCTTCTGTAGTGTGATTTTCCACATTTGAGTCTGTTTCTGGATTTACTGGGGTGGTGAAAAGCAAAGGAGCAGTCACCTCTAATAGCCTTGGAGGGTTGCACAGAACCGTGAGAAGGGGGCACTTTGCAGGAATTTCGTGGTGAATGCGCCGGGATTCTTCTCGCTGGTGTGGCGCATTGCGGAGCCCATGCTGTCGCCCAGCACCCGCAAGAAGATCCGCCTTCTCCACAACAAGCAGGTGTGCGCCGCCATGCTGGCTTTGCTCGGGTGCTGTGCATGCCTCTCGCTGCACGAGGCATGATCCGCCCTTCCGAGCCTTCAACTTGCAAAGTCTTCTGGCCTAGTAAGAGGCATGCACAGCACCTTCCAAGCCCTCACGTTGCAAAGCTTTGTGGCCTTGCACACCAGATACCATACCGAGACAAGATCTGTCAACGTGTGCAACTTCCCTCATAACCCCTGGGCACTTGGCCCAGGTCACCCGTCACCCTGGTGCTGTGCATGCCCTGAAGCCCCCTGCTTTCATTGGTATATAATAAAGCAGGCTACTCACTTCTGGAAGAAACGTTGCGTGGACAAGGCCTCCATGATGTTGTCAGAAGTGAATCCCAGAATGAATGGGGATGTGTGTTGGGAGTGCAGGATGCCCTGGCAGCCTTCAGGGAGGAGATGGCAGAGGACATCATACCAGCGGTGTATGGAGGGCCAAATGGCCAGCATTTGTATGAGAGCAAGCCTGAGCTTGAGCTGCGACAGCTCGTGCAGCGCTTGAACGGGCAGGGATAGGCATCAGGGAGCTCATAAGGTAGACCGCTAGGAAGGCAGGTTAGATATGTGCAGAGGTTTCTCTGCGACCCAGAAACAGCAGCTTCCCGTCTGGTCTGTCTGTTGTCACGCTGATGCCAAGTCAAGGATCAGCAATGCCAAATTGTCCTTTCAGGTCATCAGCTCCATGACAGAGGCTATCATGAATGGGCGCTATGACCGTCCTCATCTGCGGTGTGAATTTCTGTGTGTTCAATATGCAGTGTGCATGCCTTCCTGTGTCACAGGCTTAGCTTCGCGAACCTTCCACTCCTTGCCTACAACTTTTTGGAGTAGCAGGTCTGTTTAGTCAGAAATTCGTGAGGTACAAATTCGAACTTTGCTGCCCGGATTGTGCCGGGAGTTAGGATGTGCGTATGTTAGGATTGCCCTTCTTGCATGTCTTGCATCACTTGACAAGATTGCTGTAGACATCTATATTTCTTGACATTTCAAAGGGACTGATTTGTTTTGGGCTCTCAGTAAACGGCAAATCTGGAAGTGTTACAATCTGTGCCATGTTCCTGCCGATGGAATATCAAGGCCATCCATGCAGTAGACGGTGATGCATTCTCTCAGCCTTAGCAGTTATTTCAATAGCACACTTACGCAAAACGGCAAGATGGACACAGTTTTGACAGTGCATGCAGTACTGTTGCGTAACAGTGCAGCACACCAATTAATCCCAACTCCTGGCTGATGACCCAATTGTTTGAGCAACAGCGGACCTCCAGAGAAAGAAGCATGCACACGCGCTCTCATTGCCTCACTTAGGTGGCTTATCTGACAGTTGCAGCTATGGGCAAGATCATCATGCTGCACTTGAAACAGTAGAAGGAAATATCATCAGTGCTTCGTTGCCGCAATATTTTGCTCTCATCAGCCAGCACGTACTTTGCAAAGAGCAGCTGAACCGGATACGCCACAACACAGTACCTTGCATCTTGACACTGCTTGTCAGAATCTCAAAGAATCTCTTTGCGCTGAAGTGCTCGGTGTGTTGCAATGGTGTTTGCAACTGTACAGGAACATATACTGCTGGCTGCAGACTTCGAGTTGCAAGGCCAGAGCCTGCAGCAAATCCCAGCTGCGTCCTCTCCGCGGCCCGAGAGGCAGCCGTCATTACTTCCAAATTGGGCCAGAACTTGCAACAGAGGCCTGATCAGTAGACGCCTGTGACGATGGGATTGGAGTCCTGTGACACAAACTCCTCCACCTGCGCAGCATTGTAACCCAACATTTCAATGTCATGTGCATCAGCTGTTGGCAGCACTTCATGGCAAATTATAGGGGTGTTGCCCTTGCAGGTAGGCATGTGGCCAAGTTGTCCTTTTTACCCACATGCGTTTCATTTGTAATATCCGCTGCATATTCCACACAGGATTGACAACAGCATCCGTCCTCGTCAAGCATTATCTGCCCCCTGCAATTCCTCAACTTTGAGATTTAACGTTGCGCCGCACCTGTTCCTCGGAGAAGCCTTCCTTGCGCAGGTACTCCTCCTCGGTCTGCTGCTCGCGCTCCTGGCGGCTCTCCTCGTCCATCGCGCCGCCCCTCTTGCGACGCGCCGCCAGCTTCTTGCCCAGCGCCTCCGGCATCAGCTTGTACCACGTCTTGATCGTCTGCGGCATTCAGATCCCCACATCAGACACCCACCGGCAGCCTCACGAAGTCTGAACCATCTAAAGATCTGAAAACTGACAGGGACAGCAGTTCTGTGGGTTGGATCATTGCAGCGTTGCTCTGTTCCGCTCCAAACTTCTGCAACATATGGGCATCAGTGCAGACAACCATGAGCAGCATTGAAACAGAAACGTTATGACAATGGGCGCCTTAACAATATTCAAGGAAGCCGCAATCTGAAATAAAGTAATGGGTGCAGAAGGGAGCCGGGCATGCCTTGGCGCCATTCCTAAGCGTGCGGCGCTGGGTGCCATCGTCATTCCACTCGTACAGGCCAAACTTGAGCTCCCACGCAAAGTTCCACTGCACATACCAACCAACAGCCCATCATGATCCTGCACTGGGGTGCAAAGGTCAAGGACACGAGACATGAGTCCACTGCACATGAGGCAGCCAGGCGGCACGCTACTCACCTCAAAGTTGTCGACAAGCGTCCAGTAGAAGTAGCCGCGCACGTCATAGCCATCATCGATCAGCTTCTCTACCTGCACCGCACACCCCAATTCAATGTCACACCAGCCATGCATGCATGCCAGTCAAGACGTTCCTCAGCTTCTTGTAGCACTGATAGGCACCCACATCATGCAAAAACCACATCCTTGCTGAGCATATGCATGGTTGACACACGGCCTTGTGCATCAATGGGTGTACGCAGGCATGCAGCTCAGCCAAAGACACATCAACATTGGCAAGATTGAGTGGCAGCAGCGACAGACAACAGTGGCAGGATAGGGATGGGTGCACCTCGGCGAGGCAGCCGTCGATCCACTCTTTGCGGCGGTCATCGTCCTCGCGGCAGGGCATGCCGTTCTCCAGGATGTACACGGGCACGCCCAACGTCGATGCATATGACACCGCGCGGTACAGCGAGGGTGGATACACCGGATCTGCACACACCCCCGCCAATTTACCTCCTAATTCACCTCCTTGACATGACTTGCATGCTCCCAACCCCACTTCAACTTGGAGCCCGAAGGCAATGTCTTCAACTTTGCTGATGACATGAATGAGGTGCATTTGGTCAGGAGCATGCAGTGCCATTGTTTCATCAAGCACTATCAGCGGTGAAAGGGGCTTACATCCCATGTCTGCGATGCCTTTGGGGCCCTTGTTGGTGGGGTTCAGGAAGAAGCCCACGACACCACTGCAACACACCCAGATCACCTTCATTTTCTCGGTGCCATACCAGTCTGGAACAGCTTTTGTTCTGGCTGGCAGTGCTTTTTACATGATGAAGTTTTGGCAGAGCACTGCTCACCGAGCGTAGTGGTTGACACCCATGAAGTCACAGCCAGGCTTGCCATCCGGATCCTGCACACATCAACACCAGCAAGATTTGGAGCAATGAAGGTGATGTTCTCGCTGAGAACCATTACTGAGTGTGTTTATTGTGCCTTGATACTCGTGCAGGAGGCAACATGATACATGTGGTTGCAGCTGAATGAGATGGAAAGCTGGGGTGGCACCTCATAGTGGATGACGCCACCAAGGGGGACCCAGTAATTGAAGATGCCGGTCTTCAGGAAGGTCATCACGGTTTCGTTGCCCCAAATACGATTTCCGATGCCCACCGCTGCCCTGCACAGCCATGCCACCAGTTTATTCGATGAACTTCCGAGAGACCCGAGATCTCACGCTCAGTATTCGGGCCATCAAATCCCAAACGTCCCAATTGATGCCACATAAATGCGTTCTAAACACATGTGAAGCATGCATGGAATGTTAAATGAGCCGAGAAGGCTAGGTGCGTTGCAAACAAGATGTAGACAGCATAAGAAGGCGACAGCACTGCATCGCTGGGTGGCACTTACCGCACGTGGGCATACAGGGGGCCGCCCCTCTTTGGCTCAGTCCAGAAGACATTGTGGCAGATTCCCACCGCAACTTCCTTGCCGCCTGCATGGCAGGCAAGAATGCGATTGGTGGGTGCTCACAGTATTGCACAGGATGTAGATACGGAGGGCTAAAGTCCATTGTCTTGCTGTGTACTCAAGCGCTAGTTGCCTTACCAGGGAGTGCTTTGATGGCTTTGTAGACAGCTGCATGAGCTCTGAGCTCATTGCGGAGGTAGATGCCAGCCTCCTGTTGCGTGCAAAATACTGATTAGAGCTGGGAGAGCCAATCGGTAAATGTAGTAGGGGGAATTGGCTTTGCACTGAGAATACTCTTCATAGATCACAGGCACTCACCCTGAAGTGCAGAAGCTTGCCCGGGGGGTGGTTGCCTGTCATGCCATACGATGTTGTGAGAACTAGTGGCATGTCCAATTTTGGAACATGCACCGTATCCTAGAACTCATGTCCAGATGGATGATAAGGAAGCAATCTGTACAGGATGCACCCTTGCAAAATTCTCCTTGCACTTTTGCAAGGAGATTCCCCTCACCTACAATGTAGCCGCACATGGCTGCCACTCCAGGCTCGTTGAATGTCGTCCAGAGCTTGCTTCGCTTCCCTGCAACCGAAATAATTAAGAGTCACAATGGCAACTGCAGGAGCTCTACAGGAAGGCCCCATGGTGCACATTTACAGATGCACACTGTCAGGGAACTGCAAAAGCCAGATCCATGCAACCTGTGGCACCGAAGAGGGCCTCACCGAACAGTTTGAAAGCTGTCTCACACCAGTCCACGAAGATGGGGATGTTCTCCTCTTTTGCAAAGGCACCCAGCTCCTGAAACCATTGTGGGTGCACAAACCACTGCAAGGTCACATGGGGTTCCATGCCTTGCCTGCAGCCATGCATTTATCAGTGTCAAGCACCAGCAAGATCAGAGCATCCAGCAACACATACATTCAGCATTTTGAGACTGCAGAATGCACATCCGCAACTACTAAAGGCTTGACACCCGGTGGTGCTCCGCAGGGTGCTGTAAGAAGCAGCGCAAGGCAGCAGGCACCTTTCCAAGGTGTCAAATATGGCATTGTAGCGGTCGACTGCCTCCTGGTTCAGCTCACCCCTGCGTGGAAACAGGCGACTCCACTCCAGGGACAAGCGGAAGGAGTTGCATCCTGCCCACACAGGTAGGATCAGAAATTGGCGCTCGTACTGGAGTGCTAGCCGGAGTGCTAGCCTTACAGCCATCAGGACTCTCAGACAACATGTGCAAAGAGTTGACATGTTTGGGCAGAGAGTCCAACCTATGTCCTTTGAAAGCTGGATGTCCTCCTCATAGCGATTCCAGAAATCACTGGCCACACCGATGCGTGTGTTCTTCACGATCTTTGAAGGTCCCAACTTGGGCCATTTGGCCTCCACGACTGTGCCTTCGGCTGTGCCAGGTTCATTCCAATCCGTCATCTTGCCAGGAGAGAGGCGCAGGCGCAGGTTTATGTGCGCCTGCTTCTGTTCCTGGAAATATGTCCATTGGGCATTGGGGTCCCCTGCTCATCGAAATCCACCATAAGAAGCAACATCTTGACAGTAGGCCACCACAGAAGTCGAAGTGTCTAAGATAAGTTGTGGCATATCAGAAACGTGCCCCTGTGACATCGAAGGCCCACATGGCATCTATCATAGCACAGTAATACAATCAAAATCCTGCCAGACGTTCATGCACACGGCTTCTGCTTTCAGCGTAAGGTCATGGGGTCAGGGTGATGGAGCGGCACCTGAGTTCTGGTAGACGCTGACAGCGACACCGCACAAGAACTTTGGATCTTTACCAAGACTCAGAGAATCGCTGGCCTTCGTGCCCATATTTCCTGCAAGATAGCTCGCAAAAGAACGAGATCAAATCGGCAGTTTGTGCAGAATGGTTGCAAACAGATGTATCCAATGAGAACTACTACAATACCATGGTGGACTTGTCGAACTCAGGGTTGCAAGCTGAAGAAGACAATGTCCGAACACCTCTTGTGGGTGGGAGTTGAGGATGACCTCTCGAGGCCGGGAGCCACGAAGCTATCGGGAAGCTAGCGTGAGCTACGAATTTTTTTAGAACAGACCTGATAGAACACTTCGGGGAATCCGAAAGTGGGTTGGTAATGCGTTGGAAGACGGACTGAGCAGCTCGATGCTGCACATTGCTTGGGCAGCTCGCATGATGTCGAAGTCCGCAAGCGATGGGTGGCTCTAGCCAGAGCAATCAACGGCCGTACAAGGTGGAGCGTACGGATGGACATTCGCTCTATTTCTTCTCTTGTTCATACAACGATGTGACTGTGCAGAATCTAATCCTTCCTCAGCATCAAACAAGGAACTTTGCGAGCGTCTCGTCGAAGTTCCGAACAACATCTTGTGGCGGCCTCAAGTAGAAACAAGTGGAAAGCTCTTTTTTAACGTTTTCAATGCTTCTGTTTAACAGTGTTGCAATGCTGCCATAGTAGTTTAATTTGTATATCATTTGTCTATCGCTTTATGTCGTGAGCGCATTAAATCACAATAGGACACTTCTACACATCCTTTAATTGCCAGGACACGTCTCCTGTGGCAACAGCAGAACGGATCAAGGATCTGCCAGGTTGAGAATGCAGGGCTTATATTTCAGGCATGTCCTCCCTGTGCAACAAAAGTGCCAGCTGTACTGGCACTTCAGTGGAGACAAGTCTCTAGAGCATCACTACCTCAGGTTGTATGGGACACCATGTCTCATGAAACGTCAAGACCTGGCGAAATGGCGTCTGACTTCATAGATCGTGTAAACTGTGGACTTCATGTATTATTATGACCCCCTCCCCCCGTGTACTTAATGTGAAAACACAGCACAGGACTGTCAGGAGCAAGATTTGACAGTAGCTCACACAAGTTTGCAAGTGGAGGCAATGGCTAAAATCTGATTGCCCCTTGGCAATCCACCAGCAGAATTCTGAAACTGAAGCTGAAGCTCGATGCACTGTGCACTCATGTCACTCTTTGCTCGTGATCACAAATATTCCTAGAATGCCAATTAACAGGTACTTGACGTATGGGTAGTCGTTCATGATGATGGTTGCCTGCCCAATGTATGGAAGATACCTGCAGCGCATACACAAATGGTCTTGAACACATGACGGGGCAGAGGATCCCCCTGTGCGTAGCACGGGCCCCCCACTAGTGCTCTTGAAAGGGTATGCCAGCAAAAATTGACGACAAGTATGCAGCCAGTCATTTGAATACCACAGCCTGGGGGCGCATTAGTTGAACAGGAGCCTTACCCCACTACCCTGCCCATGAGATGATTAAGGTTGAGCCATCGCTGGCCTGTGTTGTATAGAGCCCTGTCATCGCCCCAATTATTGTCGCCCTGCGACATCACATCATGCCTGAGGGTGTTCTAACGCAATCCTCTCTTGCTGCCATGCTACAACTCTCCAGCCAAGGTATCAGGCCCCTTCCCAGCGGCAAAATTGGTGCATTCCTGTCAGCATGATGCATGCTGATAAGCAGTTGTCAACATGATGCAAACTGATAAGCGGTTGTCAACATAAGACATCAACTGGGGGCTCTGAGATGAGCGCCGCTCAGCTTGGCGTCCTGGACAAGCACACCTTTGTGAGGATGAGTACATCCTTGCTGTTTGTCGTCCCAGCATCCTTTTCGTGCACCTTGATGATTCGATGTACTATCGGGATGTCTCGCCCATTGATGTTGAAAACCACCACCTCCCCAGCCCGGAAAGGCTTCTTACCCATGTTCAAGAACAGTATGTCTCCACGGTAGAAGGCTGGTTCCATGCTTCCACTCAGCACTACCACTACCTGCAGGGAAAACAGTAGCGACACAAGTCTTTAAGCATCGGTGAACACATTTGCCGTCATCGTCGATAGCACGAACACAGTCCAAGATTAGCCCCCATCAAGTTGCTGTTCTGTTGTATCTGAGACGAATGTCTTACTGGAGACTCGCTTCCCGTGAACAGCACTAATCCCTTCCAGATCATTAGCGCTGTTGTGACAATTAAACCTGCGGGGGGCGAAAGAAGCTTGATCACTGCCCTGTTGATTGGTAAGCACCGTGCAGAGGAAGGGGCTCTTGCCAATAATACAACAACTGTTTTTGTAGATCCTAGAACATATTCTTCGTTGAGGAAGCCAATGTCTGCACAGCAGAGGATGGAGAACAGGCTTAGAGTTTACAAGTTGCGCACCCAAGTTCACTCCTTGCGTCAAAAGTTGACGCAAATTCATATCTCCGAGGCCAAGGCCTCCTAGTATGCTCTTCAGCATGCTGTTGCTCTAAGAACTCACTTGCACAACAGTATCGATTAATAACTCTTCCTGCCGATGGAAAGTTGGCTGGTTGGTTGGTGAGACGAACCGCGTGCTCTGATCTCGAGTAATTAAGCACCTCACTTACAAGATCATCAGGACCTCTCGGTGAATTGGAAGGGGAAGAAGCGCTATTTTGCTTGTGTAAACAAAAATTCAACAGAGAGGACGAGAAGAAAAGCGTATATTGTAACGGCCGAGGCGGAGCTTCATAGGATGGGCATTTCCTTTAGTGTTGGTAAGATCAAAGAGGTGGTGTGTGCGTGAGCCAAATCGGCGTCATGCAATTTGCGGCAACACATAGGCCAAGCCAACGCGTGATTCTCAGGCTCCTTGCATCATCAGACAAGTGACATGTCTGTACAGTGGACTGCGGCATTCTTTGCATATCATCATGATGGTGTACACGTGTAGCAAAACTTTGAAACCTTGCATAGCTCTTCAGAAAACCCATTGCAATATGGCATCAATCACCAGATCTCGTTGTCAAGGAAAGTACCACTTACTCTCTGCCGGTAAGTGCAAAGATTGCCATGATGCCGATCAGCGCATACTTGACTTTAGGGTACTCGTTCATTATGATTGTTGCCCAGCCAAAATATGGGAGATACCTGCAGTGCGCACAATTGGCAGTTGAGAAGCAGCAAGAGCCAGCAAAGCAACAAAATTCATATTTGGCACACCCATCAGGCCGATCGCTTACCCCCGTACTCGCCCAACTAGATCACCTCCATGCAGCCATTTCTGCCCATCATTGTAGAGGACCCTGTCATCCTCAAAATTTTTGTCACCCTGCAGCAGCGTACTGCGCTCGTCAATGCTGTGTGACATTTTCATGGCAGACCTCTGAGCTGCCATAGATCATTCAGTGCATCGGCTCTGTCCATTTCCAAGGACCTCAGCCTTTGTGCAGGAAACTGTTTCCGCACGGCAGAGACAGTCAGTCAGTCAGTCGATTACACCTTTTCCAGCCACCTAGAGACAATGAAGGAAGTGCAGACTCGAGCATGTCACTGGCCACAGTCTGGGTCGGCACACCTTTGTGAGGATAAGAATGTCCTCGCTTTTCTTGGGTTCATGCACTTTGATGATGCGATGAACTATTGGTATGTCTCGCCCCTCAAGGTTGAACACCACCACTTCTCCCACTCTGAAGGGCTTCCGGCCCATGTTTAGGAAGAGGATGTCTCCTTTGTAGAAGGCTGGCTCCATGCTCCCACTGAGCACTACCACGACCTACACCCGCATTCAGGCAGAAAGTGCGACTTTGCAGGATTCTAGACACACTTTGGCCCGCTTGAGGGCCTTCTGCTGCAACAGGGCAAACACAAATTTTGCTCTCTCTGATTGCGAGACAGTGCATTACCGGAGACTCACTTCCCGTGAAGAAAACCAAGCCCTTCCATAACATCAGTGCTGTTGTGACTATCAGACCTGTGAGGGCACACGTAGCTGAGTGAGTTTCCCGCTAGGTTGCCTTGGAAACCCTCAGGTTGGTTATCATGTATTGTTGATCAAACGTTTTCAGGATTAATCAAGAGTTTTGGTTAAGGAGGTCCTGCTTTGCGCACCCAAGTTCAGTGCCTGACTCAGTAGCTGCCGCACATTCACGTCATTGAGGCCAATGAAAGTCAGCAATGCCTTACAAACACGACCCAGCATAATTCAGCTGTGGAAATTCCCGGAGCACACGAGCAACGATGGAGGGGGTGATGGGACTGCTCCACTTCCACAACGAGCGTTCAGCAGGGAAGTAGTCACATAGATGTGCTTGACATCAGCGATGCTATACATGTCGTCGAGTTGTGCGAACAAGAGTATTGAATCTACGCAGCAACAGCAACTCTGCACGAACTTCGGAAGCAGCTTCCTACTTCCGAGAAGGTGCGGATTCGCCGAGGTGAAGCCAGTCGGACACGAACCAAGTTGGTTCGTGTCCGACTGTTCAAACAACCTCCACATTCACGACGACAGCCATTGCCTCTTCTCAGAGGCCATACTTCGGCATAACTTTCCCTATTAATTGTAAGTTTGGGAAGTCATCCAGCTGATGCACTAAAAAATGGGGTTTTTCCAGTATATTGAGTATGTTACATGTACAACGACAGTGCATGAGCCAAGACAAATCCTAGTAAATGAAGCGAATTCCCTTCATTCTGCTAATGGACACGACTGCAAGGTTGGGGTACATGACATTTAACCATCCAGGAAAGCTTGATTCCCCTTAAGTACCTGAAGACTGCCGTTCTATTAGTTCGAAGGGGGATCCTCTACTGTGGCCAAATCTACATCACTCGGGCCAAGATGTCCGTGAAACACTCCACACAGCACGGCTGCCAGGGAATGACTCAGCTGCCATCCATACGCATTCATTCAATTATTGGGGGAACTACAGAACAGAACCTGCACAACAACTGTTACACTAAAGGGACCCGGTGGGCCACAACGTTTGTCCCAAGGACCTTGGCAGACTGGAACCCAGAAGTCTTCCTAGCAGATCTCCCACCAATACAATCAAGTTGCAGGCGCTAATGTGCGACACTGGGCATTGTAAGACCCTTGCAGCCCAGCAGTGCTGGTCAGGTGGCGTAATGCCAACGCCTAGAGTGATGCCAGCCAATGGCATGACATGTACATATTACGTTGAGAACCCCACTCGGGGCCAGGACTGCTTGATCCTTCATTCCTCTGGGACGGCCGTGGCAGTGTGAGGTGGGGTGGTCATCCGGGCAGTCTTGGGTGCAGCCCTTGGCTCAGCAACGGTCGCCTTGGAGCTGTTGAATGGGACGGGCAGTGGTCCACCTGTGCCGCTTGGCTCAGTAGTTGTGTCCTTGGAGATGGCGTATGGGTCCGTCATCTGCGGGTTGTGCACGCCCTCTGCGCCCATCTGCATAAGAAGCACCAGAAACATCACGATGCCAGCCCCTAACTTCACTGATTATCGCAGTCCTACTTTGCATGAGATTGTGAGATAGTCAGCAACCTGGAGACCTTGATCTGCCCTTGCTGCAACGATCTGCGCTGACCGTCTTTGTGAAGGTCGAGTGGTTTTCAGATCACCATCAAGCTGGTAGCCTCAATGTGCCAGGACTTCATGATGTAGATGTGATACAGAAGGTAGTGGCGCAGGCATGACGGGCCCACTATCACCTATGGCTATGCATGAGGGGCATCAGTGTGCACCTTCTCGGGGGTTCTGGGGCCTTCCGCAACAGTGCCATGTGCAGGAGCAGTGGCCCCATCAGCGGTGGCGCCGCGGCCAGTGATCTTGGCTGCAGCCTGGTGGATCTCGTCGGTGATACCATCGCCCTTGAGGGTGGTGGTGTCGATGGGGTGGTTGAGCACGGTGTGGAAGCGGTCTGCCAGCTTGTGCAGCTCCTGCTTCGATGCACCCTCCTCCTCGGGAATTTGGCCCGTTTTGCGCGCCTGATTGACAACATTGCAACCTTGTCAGACCTCTGCACTGCAAGCTTGAAAGCAGGTACCTTATAGACATGCCACATATGTCCTGACAATATAGGATCTTGAGGATGTGCAATTCAAATTCTGCCAGAAAAGTTGCTGCAGGTGGAGATTACCTCATTCCACAGGTTCGCCTTCACAGTGTCTTCCTTCTCTGCCTCCATCTTCAGCTTTTCAAACGCTGCAGCGAACAGACAACATTCTGAGTCTTCCAGCATTGCATAACATGGAGGAGGTGGTGCAATACACCCAATCAGATCTCAAGAGCTGCCCAATGAGAAGCTTACCAGAGGCGTGCTTGTCAGAGGTGAGAGCGGCATCCTTAGCCTCACGTTTAGCAGCCTCGACCTCCTTCTCCAAGAGGGGCAGACGCTCCTTAGCGGTCTCATGCGCCTTCTGGGCCTTATTATAGTCACTCTCCTTGGTGGCCAGCAGGGCGTGTGCGTTCTTGAGGTTCCTGTCAACACGAAACCAAGGCAATATGAAAACAAAGTACATTGAGTAGGATTACTCCCCCTCAAGGTATCGAGCAGCAAGGCTGCCTGCCCACCTCTCGAACCGCATCACCCCTGCGGAAATTCCTTCCTAAGCACATCAGCTGCACCAACCCTCAGCTTACTCGATTTATTCTGTGCATAATTTTGTAGTGAACAACCATAGGTGGCCATTAAACGCAAGGTGCTGATGAACGCTACTGAAGCTAAATTGAGCAACGCACTTTGCATGTGGCTCCAGGCCCCGGCGGGACTCCTCTGCCTTGGTGTGCAGCAGCCGCGCCTCCTCTCCCAGTGCGGCCATGCGCTTCTCATGGTCAACGGCCAGCCTGTTCTGCTCATCCACTTGCTTTGCCAGGCCAGCCTCCCTGGTCCTGTAAAGTTGATGTCAAAGCTTGGTGGATGCAGGTCCTTTCATGACGGTTTGTCTCCCAACCGAATTGTGACAAATCACAACTCCCCAGAGTTTCTGCTTGGATATGGTGGGCAAGATTCTGTAAACATACAGCAATGCTAGCGCAGATGAGCAGTAAGCAAAAGCCTACCTGAGGGGTCCCAGGTGCTCATCGAGTTCCGCCAACTCCTTGAGCAGGGCCTCACGCCTCCGCTCCGCCTCTCCCCTCATCCTGCACGAAGATGCACCATTAGACTTCATGCATCACTGCTCCATGGGCTGTGCATACTTGTTTACACACCAGGTTGGCACGCCAAGTGCAGACAACCTTACCGTTTCCACTTTTTGATTTTCGCTATCGAAACTTGCAGTTTTCTTTGTTTTTAGGTATTCCAGAACTGTGCATCGAAGAGGGCAATCGCACTTGAGGACACCAGCATGTTCTGACTGCAGGGGTGCAAGTGCCTTTGCGTGCTGCTCACGCTGCGGTCCCAATTGCTTCATTTCCATCTCTTTTGCAGCCAATGCCTCCTCGGCTTCCCGTGCAAGCCTGCAATGACATGGTATCAGAACATATTTCTGCACTGGGGCTATATGAGTTGGGAGTGCAAGTGTGCACTGTCCAACATGGTGGCATTCAGTCAGCAAAGAATAGGCTGAATAAGCAGACACACACCCACAACTGATTCTTTGAGATTTTCAAGCATACCTTGAATGGTGGTCGTGGGCCTTTGTGTGCTCGTCCACAGCCCGCCTTGCATTGTCGTACTCCGTGCTGTGTGTGTTGATGCCATCAATGCCCTTGCGGTGCACCTCCATCTCCCGCTCCAGCTGCAGAAACATATGCTGTTAGGGTTCTGCTTGTGACGTACTTCAAACGCCTATGTTTCTGGGTACACACTAAGCGATCCAAACACTGACGACTAGACCAGCTGTCAATAGCATGCTGGAACTTGAAATGGCAATGTCAACATCAGAGCAGATGCCGCGCACCTCTTCGAGACGACGCTGGGCTTGGTCGGACTTCGCCTTGGACTCGGATGCTGCCTTCAACGCCTGCTGTGCTTCGTAAGCCTTGTGGTGCGCTACTTTGGCGTGAGTTAGGGCTTCAAGTGTTTTATCGTGATGTTCTGACCATGGCGCTGCGGTGAATGTCTCCTTGATCGCTTGGCCAACGCTCCTGTGCCCCTCAGTGGCGCCAGTTTCGGGGATGACCTTCGAGTCGGTGGTGGACGGCGTGACAACGGACTTGTTAGCAACGGGACTACCCTGTGGTCACAGTAGATTCACATCATCACTTGATACATGATAGCCCTGAGGCAAAACTTCCGTAGCGAAGCTGTACTGAACCCATTCACGTTTCCGCAGTGCAGAGCAAAGGCCCACGACCTTGCGTGAGTGTCATGCTTGTTGTTACAAGCATTTAGTGCTGTCATTTTCACTTGGGAGTGCAGGGTTTGCTGCTGTTGCCCCGATCTTTCTGATGACTGTACATTTTGTCGACTCTCAAAATGAAGCGTTTAACACACCTTCCCGTGCGCGCCATGGCCGAGCGGTTGGATGTCATCAACGTGGTCCTTTTTGCCATGGTGGCCGACCTTGAAAACGCTCTTGAACTTGTCGCTCAGGCTGTGGTGACCCGTGTCGGAAGACGAATGCATCGAATAACTTGTTGCTGGTCTTACCGCAAATCAAGTTGGCGAAGCGCAACTGCTCGATTGCAATGATTCTGATTTCTAGAAGCCAAAGATCTTCACAAAGAAGCAAGAGGATGATTTGACAAACTTTACAGAGTATTGAAGCCAACCCTTGAGTTGGCTCGCCTTGTCGAAGCTGCAGTGCAGCTTCGGACCTTCCGCGTAGTAAGGTTACCCTAGTTTATTTGCTGCATCCCTCTGCTTAAGGGTCTTGCCCTACTGCGCCTCCAACAGGACAAGGCGCTTTCGGAATAATTAATGCTGCGTCAAGAAGTCCGCGAATGATTTTAGTTTGCACTATTTAAACCATAAAGAAGTGCTTAGACGTGTAATATCGCGATTGTAGAGAGTGATCAGGGAAAAAGAGTTTACCTCCTACTAGAAGGTGTCAGCTCTGGCGTAATGGTGAAAAGAAAAGAAGCGAATGTCCACCAGCAGTCCCTTGCTGATGAGATTGAAAATCCTGCGACATATGGTGTGAGGGTGGGTGCCACCTTTATAAATTTTCGTCCAAATCCAGCACTTGCAAGTTTCGCTTTCTTTCGTACATGCAACCTGTTCGAGTGGTGAACTGATTTTTGCAGACAAGACCAAGGCCGGGCAAGAGGCGAAAGAATGAGGCGAAAGATCAAGAGGCTGAAGAGGTACAACCGTCATCTCATAGACGCTTGCTTTGGCTGAGTCAACTTTGGCAACCACAAGAAGTGTGCGATGTTACGCCAATGATCTTGGACTGGTTTGATCATTGCAGCCGCTCGTCGAGGAGGCCAGCGAGCAGGTTTTGAGGGTTGCCAGGGAACAGCAGGCAGAGATAGATGCAGAAGACCGGCCTGCCACTCGCTATGGTCCCGCTGTTCGCTCCCAGGTATTCCTGCTGGACCTCCAACGTAAGAGGTGTTGCCATCCGTACAACGTCTTCTGTTGATTAATGCAAGATTCAGCGCATGACCTCAGGTTTGGTCCTGACAGGCTGCAAGGGTAAATCTGCGAGCCCAGCAAAGTCATGACAGCGACTCTGATGAGTCTGCTGATCTGGAAGAGTATAGTGATGATGAGGAGCACTGGATAGACAATGAGATTGGAGTGGACGATGAGGAGGCTCTGGCAAAGTTCATGGCCCCTGATGCTGCCTCTCAGCAGCAGCGGACGCTGTCAGACATCATCATGGAACGCATCAGGGAAAAGCAGGAGGCAGGCGGCATGCCCGCTATTTCAGAGTAAGTCGGCATTCACATGCTAGTGTTCTGCACCAGGAGATCCTCGGATTAGACTGTCCTTGTGATTCTCGTCCTTCTGTCATGAACATATAGCCGAATGCCCAGCTCATTGCGACCAGCTGTTGCTCATAAGCCCATTGCTTACGGGAAAGTATTATCAATGCAGGGAGGATGAAGGACCCGGACCTGTACCAAGTGGCATCAAGCCAGAGTTGGTGGAGCTGTACCAGGGAGTGGGGACAATTTTGAAGCGCTTTACAACTGGCAAAATTCCCAAGGCTTTCAAAATCATACCAAAGCTGAGCAACTGGGAAGAGGTATGCTTACACCACGTGTAAACCCTCGTACATCTCTGCATGCATGGATATCTCCTTGCTTGTGGGGCGCTTGGCATATGTGCATGAGCATCGTATTCCATCTTTGCAACAAGGGACTGGGGCGCGATCGATAGGGCCTTCTCTAAATATTATATGACGCATTGGAACAGTGAGTTTCTTTGCCTGTGCAGGTGCTGTTCCTTACAGACCCTGAGGGCTGGAGCCCACATGCCACTTACCAGGCAACACGCATGTTTGTGTCAAATCTCAATGCAAAAATGGCGCAGCGCTTCATGAACCTGGTGCTGCTGCCACACGTGCGCATGGACATCCGGGAGAACCGGCGGTTGCACCATGCGCTCTTTCAGGCGCTGAAAAAGGCCGCCTACAAGCCTGACGCCTTCTACAAAGTGAGTGCCAGCCCAGTCTTGCAAACCTCACTGATGCTTGTTTGGCGCCTTCAACAAACATTTACATGCCACAAACTGTGGTCTATTTACATCTTCCACCATGGCAGGGTAGAAAGACTATCTGAGACCACCTCGTGCAATTTGTGCTACATGAAAAGACTCACACAGCACTGTACAGGTCTCTTGACGTATTGACGCTACTTTACAAGCCCATATGTCAGCCAGGGGCCCATGCAGCCTGCAGACTGTGTCCTGCAGAGAGGGGAATTGAGAGTCAATTTTGTTGCATGCTCCAGGGTCTGCTGCTGCCACTGTGCCAGTCAGGGACATGCACGCTGCGCGAGGCAGTGATTCTGTCATCAGTGCTGACGCGGGTGTCCTTGCCGATGCTGCACTCGGCCGCCGCGCTGGCGCGTCTGGCCGGCATGGCCTACTCAGGCGTCAACTCCTTCTTCATCCGGGTCCTGCTGGACAAGAAATACGCGCTGCCATACCGGGTGATTGACGCCCTCGTGGACCACTTCCTCAGCTTCCGCAAGGAGGAGCGTGTGCTGCCGGTTGTGTGGCACCAGTCCCTGCTCACCTTTGTGCAGAGGTGAGCTCTGGCTGATCTTAGAAGGACTGTAATTTTAGACTGGGCTGTACTTTTACAGCAGCTGGCCAGGGTGGCAGCTTTGCCAGTCTGTGCTGTGCTGATGACACCTGCATTCCCTTGCGTGCCATTCTGTCCGTCTTCAATTTAGAGCAGTGAGACTCCTTGGCCATTTGTATGGGTCCATGCACTTTTCTTGCCGTCTTTTAGTGCTATCCTGGTTTTTTGCGCGGGGTCAAGAGTGTGAAAAGGTGGAAAGGCTGCAGCAAGCCTGTAGCTTGCCTGGGAGAGGCATAGACTGATTCATGACAGCCGGTTGGACTGATTATCAGAATGGCGTGGCTCGTCAGGTACAAGCACGAGATTCGCGCAGAGGACAAGCAGCAGCTGCACAAGCTAATCAGGCGGCAGTTTCACTACCTGGTCTCGCCCGAAATTCACCGAGAGCTGGAAGCTTCCAGGTGCGCCGGCATGATGTATGTCTGCTTGGTGTCCTTGATGCCGTCAATGCTTCCAGGTCTGTGCACATTTTGTCACGTCATGACAACACGAGTGTCATCAATCAATGGCCAATAGTGGGCATGACAGACAGTGCGACTGCCGGTGCTGAGAGGAATTCCTGGAATTCCTGTGAAGTTTAATGTGTGCAGACAGTGCAAACACCCTTCTACATAGGTGAAGTGTATGGGTGCTCCAATGTGCGGTGTCATCTGTTCCTGTTGACAACATGGCATGTGGTGGAGTGCAGGTCAAGGGGAGAGAAGAGCAAGACAACCCCAATGGAAGTGCAAGCTCATGTGAACACCAAAGTCACGGAGAACATTAGGGAGCTGCCGCCTGTGCTCCTTATGGAAGAAGACTAAGCCGGCAGAATGGCAACACGCTTCCTTGCATCATATGTACATTCAACTCGGGACGTATCGTGCAAATTTTAAGGATGATGCCAGTGCCAAACAGGAGCAAGGATTGACTTGCGCGTGCGGCTGGAGCACCACTTCCTATTAGTTAGATGAGTACTCCTTAGCTTATGGAGTTTCTTGTCCTCCATTGCTACCATGGACGTGCTGTTCCACTAGTCTCCTGCATGCGCATATATATGCATGCATGTTGTCAATTATTCCTGGCATGCATGCATCTGTGAGCTTGTGGATAGGTTGTGCCAATGTCGATCAGTGCAATCCTACATGGAATCCTTGGCAGTTTGGCTTGAATCCTCCCACTGGGGATTCTCCAGACTTATGTTGAATTGGTTGCCAGTGGTGACCACTGCTGTAGTCACGGTGACTGCATGGAAAGTTGAGCGTCTTTTGTAATCGACTTGAGATCTTATACGGCGTAACATGGCACTGCAGAGTTGAAGCTTGAAAACCCAGCAACGTATTGCTTCCTGAAAAGGGCCAAGCAACATGGCTCTTGATTGTGCTTCACCTCGGTATCCTGTGTCTCCTTCCCAGGCCTAGGCCTGAAGGGTTAAACCCCTCGATAAACCCCAGCTATCACGGTACGAAATGCATGCAGCAGATTGTGTGCTTCATCAAACTCAACATTTATTATTGGAAAAGCGCTGGCATGTTGTTGAATGCCGCTGCATTCGATCCCCGGGAAGTAAAGCTTTTAACCGTCTGTAGAAGCCGTGTTGCTGACTCTTTGACCGTCTAGGAATCGGCAGTGTTCCCGTAAAATGTATCAATAGAGCTTTTCTTTTGTATTGCAAGACTTATATGTTGATCCACAGTAAATTGAGATCTAGCTCCTCCCCCTGACAGCTTCAGCAGTGTTGGGATGTTATTGCAGTGAGGCTGTTTCTGAACTGAAACAGTTCAGGGAAGTTCGTTTAGGTGTAGATCAAAGTTTGTCGCCATCAGTCGCATGCTGCATAGTTGCAGCGCAATTCGTCGAGCATGAACGATTCGCCTTTCAAAGGCAGCAAGCCACATGACTCTCAGGTACGCAAGGATGTCTCCAACGTCTAAGATGCCTTCGAGGTATTTGAGTATCTTAAGAGTGTGTCGCAACATTTTTTGAGCGGTACAAGAACCTGTGCAGGTGAGGGGAGACTTTGATGCGCTCCTAAGTGTCAGCCCCAGGGAAGGGCCTGCACAGCATCACATACCAGTGGTTCTGACCCTGCGGAAGAGGAACAGCTTTAAACCACAAGGATCGCTAGACTCTGCTGCCTCCTTTGTGAGTGCCGCCTCCTCTCCGAGTGAGCCGGACAGTGTCAAGTTGGTCCCAGAAGTAGAGCACAGTCGGGAAGGCACAATTCCCGGTGCAGCCAGCAGCTCTGTGGCAGCTGATGCCGTCCAAATGGAAGCAATGACAGGGGACATCCAGGCTGCAAACGGCACAGCTCCAACATCTGATACCCAATCTGACCCAAAGAATCCCAGTGAGGCTTCGGGCCAGGACAGTAGCTACGCAGCACTGGATGAGGAACGCAGGAATGCCAGGACAGGGAATGCAGAACCTGTGGTGCCTGGACACTCTCTGAACGGCACCAAGGACGCTGACAGAAACACATCCACTCAAGTTCAGGGCTCCCAGCAGAAGGCTGAAGAGCAACCTCCGAGTGCTGTGCAGCACCTTACAGGCCAGGCGAACAAGCCCAGCTTGCATCAGACTTCAGCATCAGATGATGCTACAAACTCCCATCTTGATGCTTCAGCACAGCCGGAGCATGACGACCCCTTGAGATGTGCTTCCACAGCCACGAACTCCACATGTGGACATGCCACATCAGGGGCAACGGAAGCCAGCGAAGACATGTATGAAGAGAGACATCCCGATGCGGCCGCTCTTTTGCAGCAGTCAGCAGTGCATGAGACTGGCTCCCCGCTTCAGCAGAGCCCTAATGACAATTTTCATGAGGCGCTGGAGGCTATGCAGCTACAACCGAGGGCGTCTGCAGAGCTGCCAGTCAGCACAATGCGAGCAGCCCGCTGCCTATCCGGCTATGCATCTGCAGAGGACGAGCCGCCTCACACAGCTAGGCAGGCTGCGAGCAGCAGCGGAACCTTTTCAGCTGCGGAGCATGATTTGCTGGCAGCAGCATCGCGAGCAGGGCAAGCTGGTGGTCCTGCCCAGGCTGGCAGCAACGGCAATGATGATACAGCAGTATGGCAGGAGCACGAAAGCACAACAGATGAGGGCCGCCTCCGAAGCAGTGCTGAGGCTCCACACTCATCTCCTTGGGGATCCTCCTCGGACGCCATGGCAGCAGAAAAATTTAAGACAGGTAGCGATGCTGGTGAGGGGCAGGAGCTGAGTGCATTGCGAGGTTCCAGCCAGGAGGCAGATCGAGCTTCTGTTGCAGGGTCCTCTCCTGACTCGCATGCAGCCGCCAGCTATGAGCTTCACAGCATTGCTCGGGAACTTTCAGTGACTTCGCCAGTCCAGGTGTGCACAGTATGTCTCAGGGGGCTAGCATGGACATTTTTAGTTCAAACAGTCACTGTCTCCCATGTTGGGGACAATCATGAGAATGTGGGGGAATAGCAGTAAGCCACGTTTGGTGCATGCAGGCTGACGCCAGCACACCAGCACAGGAGTCTGTGGGCACTCGGACAGGGAGCGACGTGGGCACTTCAGGGGCAGAAGGAGACCTAGAGGATGACTTCAGCGTTGTGGACGCCAGTGAGGCTGCATCCTGCGCTGCTGAGCCCGCGCTAGGTAACAGCTTCGCTGAGTAGCCAGATACCTTCATTTGACTTGCGTTTCATTGCTTCTTCAGAGGAGCGCGACCTGCGCCGGCATGTGGCAAGCATGGCATGCTTTGCTACAGCCGCATGACAGGATGGGACATGCATGCACTTATGGGAAAGGAAGAGCCCACCATGATTTCCTCTAACGGCCAAAACGTGGAGATTGTGGGCAGCAGGTGAGGCGGCAGAAGCGGCCGCGGGGCGCGCATCGTCGCTGGGCCGAGCAGCCTCCAGTGCTGCGGCGCATGTGGGTCAGAACGAGGACAGCTCCCAGTGGCGCAGCCAGCGCAAGCACTTCTTCGTCCTGAGCAACGCAGGTCGCATGCCCAGCCGTGTCTGTGTGAAGGTTCTTTGCCTGAGTTTTGTGGGTCTGCGCCGGTTATGTGAGTTGAGAGGAAAGGATGAAGAGAGTAGGTGGAGTGAGGTGGAGTGAGAGGATCTCAGCCAGGAATGGTTGGTGCAAAGTGAGAGGGTGAAATAAGTAGGAAAGGAGAGGCATGGTGAGATTCAGTAGCTGGCTGTTGCCACAGGCCGGCCAGTGTTCACCGCGCATGGCAGCGAACATGCCCTTGCAGGCTTCATGGCCATTATCGATGCCATGATGTCCTTCGTCAAGGACCGGGGCGACTCCCTGCACTCCATAAGGTGCGCCATCAACAACTGGCCCAGTGCTTCTTGCTGTTGGGCTGAGCAGCTCTTCTTGTTTTGTGTCATGCCTCATGCATGGTGGCAATACTTGTTTTGCCGTTCCTTTCCAGAACACGGCCCGCCAGAATCCTTGCTGAGCACCAGCGGCTGCTGTTGCAGGGCGGGGAAGCACCTAATTGTGTTCCTTGAGAGGGGTCCCCTGTATTTGGTTGCGGTGTCATCGGCGGGGGAGCCAGAGGCTGCGCTGAGGCTGCAGCTGGACCTTTTGCATGCGCACCTGCTGGCCATCCTCACAGACAATTTTGACCGCATGCTGGCCAAGAACCCCAGATTCGAGCCGCGCAGGCTGCTTGGTACGCATTTGTCTGCCTGGGAACTGAACCCTGCTTGGTCAAAGACCAAGCAACAGATGCGAGACGGCCAGACAGAGTCTGCCCACATATGCTGGTGCAGAGAATTAGGCTGGTGCAGAGAAGTATGAAGCGTTACCTTCCTCAGTCCTGCTTGATGTGCACGGAATAGGAATGGCACAAATTGCAATCGATGTGCTATCTCCTCATGTACAAGGACATGACTGCATTGTGCTGTTGTGGGGCAACAGGTGGCACGGAGGATGTGCTGCGCCGCTTCCTGGGCTCATTTGACAGCAGCCCCTCTGCCATGCTGTGCGCTTTTGAGCCGCTGCGGCTGGCCGCTGATGCACGCCACACCGTCCTCCTGGCCCTGCAGTCCGCTGTCAAGGTGCTTCCGCACACCTGGCCGACAGGTCTTCCTGCCTGCATGGCCTGCTTGCTCCCTTCATACAGACACTCGCTCGGATGAACTTCTTGCACCGATGACTTCGTGAGGTCAGAGCTGGACAGGACCCACAGGCATGTGGCCATCTTGCCCCGGACTAGTTACGGATTCAGTAGGATCTCTTCAATCACCCATTTGGCCCCCGCAGAATTGCACGCTTGTAGTGACTCTCGACCAAAGGATCTGGCTGGATGGGTGGCCAACCTGTTCTCAAGAAGATGTTGTAAGTTGTGTGGGTTCACAGGAGTGTTGGCTGTGCTGTTGGCAATGGAGAAAGCCATGGTGTGTCGTGTGTGCAGCGAAGCGAGGCGGTGTACGGAGTGCTGCTGGCGGGGGAGCGGGTGGTGGGCCTGGCGCAACCGCGCGCGCACGCGCTGCATGCTGAGGACCTGCTGCTGCTGTCCAGCTTCGTGCTGGGCTCCGACAGCTTCCGGGCGGCCGCCGAGTCCTTCTCGCCCATCTGCCTGCCGCGCTTCAACCCCTCCGCTTTCCTCCACGCCTACGTCCACTACCTCGACCCTGTGCGTGGCTGCCCTTCTCCTTTTCTGAGAACGGAGTGCCCAAACACGCTGCAACTTTTGCCAAAGACTGCCTGCAAGCCTCTTGGGGTCAGCAGCAATTTGGATCAATTGCGGCTGCGTTGCAAATTCAGGATGTCACGTCCATTTCTGATCAGGAAATTGCCATGCAATGAAGATATACTCGTTCCAACTTCGGCTCAGTATGTAGGGTATATCGAGTAAGTTCAACAGTCTCAGAGTAGAGTTCATCATCCCGAGCGCATTTTTGTGGGTCTACTCCAGCTTCCACTGATCTGGAGTAACTCCATACGTGGGCGTATGAGTGCAGTTTCACGAGTGTGTTGTGTGGGTTGGGGCAGGAGAGCGGGGTGTGCCTGGTGCTGTTGGCATCACGGCAGGATGCCTTCCACCGCTTGTCAGACAGCGCTGCCCGCCTGCAGCGCCAGCTCGCAGAGTCCGGCGTCCCTCAGGTGCTGGTTTCCTCTGAGGACGCCTGCAAATGACATGTCGCCGAAACTTACTTCACACCATACATCTGCACACTTGGAGGCTGGAGGCTGGTGGTGAAATCCAGGTTCTGGAGCCCTGCTGGGCAGTGTCTGGTCAGAATTTATGATCAGGAGATTGCAGCTGCCGCACTTAAGAACAGGGACTGCTGGTGATGCTCATGATCAAAAGAGGATGCTGAATGCCCAAGGCAGAGGGATATGTTGCCAAAGGCAACTTCATGACAAGTGCAGCTGCATGGCATGAGAGTGATCATTGGGTACAGAGATGGGTTTGTAGCAGCAGGAGACAAATCAGTCAGTTTGTTTTCAACGATGACTGAGCAAACAGTGGTATTCATGTCAATGATCCAGGCCCCAAGTTGTCGGACATCATGACGGCCCTCTCCAATAGGCAGGAGTGTAGACAAACCAGATCAAAATACGGGGCAGCTAAGAAAAAGGCATAGAAGTATGGAATTTCTGGTGATGAGCAGGCGATCAAGCGGGCGCTGGAGGCACCAGGGCAGGGGCGGCTGCACATCCCCAGCATGCCAGCGGCCGTCGGTGGCGGCGCCTTTGGAACGACGGCGCTGCAGCACTTCCTGTACAAGGCACCCGCACGCGGCCAGTATGTCATGCCCGCCTTCACTGGCCCCCTCACCCTCCCAGAGCTCCAACAGGTGCCCCAAGCACACCTGTCCCCAGCGCCCCTTGTGCCTCACCTGCATTTGTGTGGCTGAGATTTCATGGCATGCATCCTTTTCTCAAGAAATGGGGGTGTGTGGGTGGTGACATGGCGCATGACAGTGCAGGAACTAGGACAAGGATGGGCAAACCAGTCACTGCATCTGCTGTTGCAACATTTCTACTGCACATATGCATGCATGCATGCTGCAGGGATTTCAAACAAACCTGTCTGCATGGTCACTATTATCTCCTTCATGCTCTGTTTCAAATGTGCCTCGCTCCAAGCCATCTTACATGCGCAACAGGAAGTGATGCCGGCATATGCGCGGGTACATGCGGCCATGTTCGGCGAGGGGGGCCATGTGCGCCAGAGGGTGCACTTCACGCGAGATGATTCATGCGTTGCGCTGGCGTACACTGGTGCAGAGTACGAGGTGTACGCGCAGTTTGACACCCTGCTTGACAGGAATGCTGCGGTGGCCATCTGCCAACGGCTGTGCGCATGGATCAAGGGGCAGCATGCTGAGCTCTTTGTGCCGCTCTCCTTGTAGAGATGCTGACCTTACGAAGTAAAATGAGGGGTTGTCTCCAAGGCTCGATTTGTTTGAATAGGAGTGCTTGATTCTTTGCTGTTCCAGTGTGTCCTGTATGTGAGCTCCGATCTGCTTGTGAACCAGTCGCATGGCAACCTTAGGGAGGTAAAGTGGCATCATGCTTTACCAGGTGCATAGCTGTCTGCTTTGGGAGAACAACTTTGTCAATGATAGCAGAATTTGGACATTCCTGTAAAAAACAAAGAATTGTACCCTACCAAGATAAATCTAATCCTTGGACCGATATTCAAAACTGCTGACTCTTCTCAGGTGTGGTAGCAGGAAATGAGTTCTACGCCTAACATCTAAAACTTCAATGTCTGAATCGAACAGCCCTCATACAATTTGGACGCATCCACAATTTTGTCATCAGTTTCATCCTCAAAGAACCTCACTATTTGGCGAACAATCTCGCAGGAACCTGCAAGGCATCAGCACAACTCCATGAGTCTGCAAATCACGTTCAGTTAGACACCTCTCCTGGCCCATTGCTTGCGGCCGACCATGTACTTCGTCCCATATTATCAGCACACCCCAGCTGTGCTGGCACAAAACAACACTGGCACCAATCCAGGCAGGCTTTACAGGGTGAAAACCTGAACCTCCCAGGCCGTTGTAAGAGCTTTGGCCTGTGCAACTGCAAGAACTGTGTTGATTTGGGATCAAAAAGATCAAAGTATATCAAACATGCCTGCACTGCTGGACCAACGGCACGGGACCACACCTTTGTCACAGGTTTCCAAATGAACCAATGAGTCCTTATCAAATAGACTTGGCGTGGTCTAGCCCTGACGGTGAACATGCTGGACACCAGCCTCTGGAGCGGAGCTTGTGGTCCACCATATTTTGTCACAGGTCTAAGAATTAAGTGAACAGGACAGGAACAAAGGGAGCAACATGCAATGGTGGCACGCACCTCCGCGGACGTCGGACTCGACGTTAAGAACGAGGAGGGGGTCATGAAGGGAAGCGCGCAGCAGCGCCCACCCGCGGCGGCCCTCCCCCTCGTCCACACTCACACGCCACCCCTCGTGGTTCTCCTCCTCCAGCACCCACCTGCATGCACAGCAGCAGTGTTCAGAGTCAGTGCTTGTGAATTTTTTGATAGGAGTGCCCATCAACATATCAGATGACACCGTGTTAGCAGAGGTTAGCCGATACCCACTGCGGTTTCAGTGGTGGAAAAAAGTACTGCGCTACTGGAACAGATTGAATGAACTGAGTGAGGGTGGACTGCTCCATGACACATTTGTTCAGGAGACCCTACACATGCCAAAGTTGGCTTGGTGCACAGCTGTCAGTGTAAGGGGACAAGCAGAGGGTTGAGGAGGAAAGCCCATGTATGGCAGCTGTGATGGCTGAGATGGCAAACCCCTGGCGGCGCTGGGGCAAAACTGGATTATGGCCACCCGTGCAAAAGGACATGGGAAACATTTGCGCTGACCTTTCAGTACAGGATCAGGCTGCCATGCATCTTGATGACCAAAGGTGGCAGGTAGACTAGTGACTTTTGGGCAGGATTGAGGACCTCACCCCTCTGCACCGCCAGCCCCTGCCTCTATCCAGGCATGGAACTTGGCCAGGATGGCCTTCCCGTCCTCCTGGAACTCCTCCCCCTGCCCCACACCCCGCCGCTGCTTACAACATGCCATACAAGCACTTGGCAGGAGCAATCCCTCAGTGAAAGTGCATGCAGAGCTGGTTCCTCCGGCCGGCCTCACAAGATACCCTCATCGGAACAGCTCCAGGAACAAGTTTGGGAATCCGCTGCAAAGAGGCAAGCCTAGCATGGCTGCTTAGGAGGGCAGTATTCATCGGACATCTCGGACAACGAGTATGAACTGGGCTGCAGCAGGGGTGGCGGCAGCATCCGCGATCCCACCTTGAGCTTGAGCCTGAATTCATTTGATTCGACAGGCTCCTTGAGGTCGGCCAGTAGGCTGTTGTAGATGTCCTTGCCCTTGCCCTCCAGGTAGCGCTTCACCATGATGATGACTATCTGGCTCGCGCTGTACGTGCCATCGTCCAGATAGTAGTTCTCCTTCATTGCCCCATGCCCACTGCGCACAACATATGCACTCTCCCTCGCCAACTGCTTGCTCGACCAGGGAACCCACTAGTGCTCCACCACAACAAATGCTAGCAATCTTCCTCCGCGCCCACTCCACCCAGATCATTGTATTTGTACTGAGAAGAGACAAGTACAGGGGTCTTTGCATTGTCCTTGACAAGACATAAGTAAAGGGCAACTTCAGGCAGGTTCTGAAGCTTTCCTCATCGTTTGCACCGTTGCCTGCTTTGCAGAGTGCACACCATTTTTCTGTCATCCTATCATGTGCCACGGGAAGGAGAATGACTCCCTTCGAAGTTGGATTGACAGGATCAGATGCACACTCTGCCCACATGGGCGACGGTGCAAACAACGAGGTAGGCTTCACAATCTAAGAAGTGCCGGGGAAGGTGGGGGGATGGACCTGGTCTCCATCATGAGCTCGGTGCGCACACCCTGCTGGTTGAGCTTGACGCCCTGGCCGATCACGTTCTTGTAGCCGCGCCGGTACCGGAAATGCTTGCCGCCCAGGCTGGCTATGAACTCTGTCAGCCCATTGCTGGTCACCGAATCCGTCACGATGGTCGTGCCCGGATACTTCCTGCATTTGCATACCCCCACATCACTCCTCTGCCAGGATGGCTTTTCTCTCATGGAGAAGTTTAGACTGGACAGTCATGCTGGGCATACTGAAGTGGGGCTCAAGGCTCAAGCTCGCATGTGAGACCCGCAGAAAGACAGGAAAGCTACGATGCGAAGTTAAATTGAAGTGGGGCCCAAGTTTCCAGCTCGCCTGTGGGACCAGCAGATTAATAAGAAAGCTATGATGCCAAGATGAAGGAGAAGACGATGCCCGGCATGCATGCTGCGCACAAGGGCGGTGTGAGTGCTCCACCTGAGCGTGATGTAGGCCATGAGGGCAATGTAGCGGTTGGAGTTGATGGGCGCGCCATTGCCGGCCACAACAGCCGAGCGGTCGACGTCAGTGTCCACCACGATGCCAAGATCAGCGTGGGACGAGTTCACCGCGCGCACACCCGCGATCATGGCCGCCTTATCCTCCGGGTTGGGCACATGGTTGGGGAACCAGCCGTCTGGGTCCAGATACTGGCTGCCTGTGCCAAACCAGACCACGCCCATCATGACACGATTCCTTCAGGATTTCGCCACGCCTAGCATACCATATGACAGCTGAGTGCACTGTCTACGCTCCATGAAATCCCAGACGGCTGAAGAGCGGGATGTATGTTCAGGGTGGCCCACTTCAGGCACACTGCTTCATTTGTGTATGACTATTGCTCGGGAGCACAAGAACTCTACTATCTGCAACAGATCAGCTGGTTGGATGCAACAAGATGGTAAGTGGGCACAAGGCCTTTCTCGGAGTGTTCCACCTGGACCACCTTCGGGTGTATAAGTGGAGGCAGGCGCAAGGGGTGGACCCTTGCTCGTCCACAACAGTGCGCTGCAAAAATCTCCAATATACCCCTTGTGCCGATCCTCGTGACCGCTCAATTTCAGAAGGCACATATCATCCTTGATGGCAAAGCCCGTAGAGCAATCACCGCCACATATACTGAACACCATCACTGCAATCCTTTTCAGCATACCATAAAGCACATGTTTGTATGTGATGCACACCTGTGGTGTCAGCGCCGAGCGGGGCGAGCACATCAGAGGCAAGGAAACCGCCGCTCCCATTGCCGGCGTCAACAATGATCTTGAAGCCCTCCAGGGGGCGCTCATAGTTGTCTGGATGCTCGATTCCCTTCTTTATGATCTCCCGCAAGTGCGCCGCGTACACCGGCATGAAGTCCACCTGTTCCCAGATCATGACTGGCCACTCAGCACTTTGCCCAAACAGGTCCATCACACCAAATCCCGCAATCCTTCTTGGCACAGTACCACCATTACTCTTGATGCCTGACATTCGCGCAGATCATATGCAAGCAAAAATCTTACTCATGTAGCCTGGAGCATTACTCTGCTTGAGAGCCAGTCTTTTACCCAAGAGGCCCATGCAACATAGGTCTGTGTGTCGCCCTATGGCTCTTTCCAGCGCATTTTTCCGGAGAGTCCCGGGGAAAAGAGGAATTCCACAGCTGATGCCAACAACACTTGCCTCATGAACACTTCAGGTAACAGACAAGCTCTCACATGAATGCAGAACGGGCAGGAGCCGCACGTAGTCTATGAGGCCGGGCTCGGTGTGCAGCGCGGAGGACAGCACAAAGGCATCGTCGGTGTACTTGTCGCTCGGGTGCGTGTGCGGCGCGTCCTCGGCCGCATGCTCCGCGGCGGCCAGCTGCAGCAGCTCCGACACGTCGCTCTTCTCGTAGCCGCCGTCGTGCGTGAAGAACTTGAAGCCGTTGCGGTTGTAGGGCAGATGCGACGCCGTGATCATCACCGCCCCATCGTACTCGTAGCCTGCGCGCATGCACGGCCACTTCTGTCAGGGGCGTGGTCCGCTGTTTTCCCGCGCTGCCCTTCGCCTTCATCCAAGCATGAGCAGGTGCCTGCTCCTCCTTCAGAAAACCCAGTGCAGGGCCCTGTGCTCAGGGAAATGCCCTTCACGGCATCTCCAATACTCCATTTTGTTTTGTGGAAGGATGCCTGTCTTTGGTCTTGAACATGTGGTCTGTTCAGCAGACTCAGCAAATCTGCTGCTCAATCGCACCCTTCGTGATGGTGCTCATGAACATGGCAGGCGTTGTGGCGTAGCCAAAGCGCGCCACATGCACGCCCTTGCTAGTCAGACCAGCAGCTAGTGCGGCAGCCAAGATCGGGCCGCTGATGCGGGGGTCTCTTCCTATCTGCGTTCAGCCACATTTTTTATCGCACCAGACGCATTCAATTCCAGTCAGAAATTGATTGACATGTGTCCTCAGTCGAGATGTGCCTCTTTATTACTAGATATACATTTGCCGAGGAACGAGGGATCACCGAGACACTGAGCGCGGTGGTAGGGACGCTGAAACGTTTAGCAAGCTGCTCAGACAAAGCAGCTCCGAGAAAGAATGCAATTGTCGGGGTGATGTTGCGGTTTTCCCCCTCAACTCCTGTGCAAGGCGAATGTGCGAAAAGATCTCAGAGCTCTCTGAATGTGCAGTGATGTAGCCATTTGTCTCACAAGCAAAGAGCTGCTTACCATCCACAGCAATCCCTCTTACATCACTGCCATTCTGCAGCCTCTTGTACAGCTTCAAGATTGCGGCATCAAGTTCACTTGTGCTGGTCACTGGTGCCTCAGGGGCAGCTACTGCTGCGGCGACTACAACTCCTCGTCTCTGAAATATTATTGACCCACATGTGGATGCTCCTGCAAGATGCAGAGCCAAGTGATCCGCTGACAGTCGAAAAGTGATACACGTAGGGTTGTCTAATCAGAGGACACTTGCGGGAATTGTGTTCAAGTGGCCTCTTGGAACACACAGGTAAGCGGTATCTTGCCGACCAACAGGCATAGCTGCAAAGCGTGTACAAAATGTACATGTTCCTTACCTGCAGGTGACTTCGAAGGGCATGGCATGCGCTTGGAAAGTCTTCCTCGCCCTAGCAATTTTCTAGATATGTCTCTTTGATTTGCCGATAAATTATCGAAACATGTAGACCCCACACCTACAGAAAATGCAGGCATGTTTGCTGTGGGGAACGTAATCAGGTGGTTCCTTAATGCAAGATCCAGGTGCTCGACTGAGATGCCGAGAGCTCCGGTATGAAAGGAACAGGACAGATCTAGTATTCTAAGCGATCCTATCTTCACAGGATGTCAATGGTGGTGCTTCTTGGCTTATGATCGACAATTGCAGTTCCGTTCCCAAAATTAGGGTCTCTCGAAATTTCAGGGTCGATATGGAGTAAACTTGCATTCAAAATGCCAGTCCAAGGCAAAACTGATGGTCAAGCCTTGCATGCAGATTCCCTCAGGCCCCACACCTCGTTGAAGAAGCAGTTTTATAGGCAGGCAAATTGGGAGTCTGTGGGCCAAGGCCCCACGATGGCGCCTTTTGCGCGTCAGATCGACCTGAGCGCAACGCCTGCTCGCTTGTTTGTGCAGACCAGAGGGAGTGTTCGACAGATTATTCGGCCTCAGCTGCAACATCATGCAGCATTGAGAGTATCTTTCAACACAGAACAATTTGTACTGAGAGGACGATGCTCTGTCAGTCGTAGACTGTGCATCACCAAGGCTGCAGCAGCAGCAGTTGATGCCTCAGACGATGGTGCGTCATCTTCATGAAGCGGTTGACATGGGGTTCTGTTCAATACAAATACGTTTGTGTGAATCTCCTGGCGCGATCGGGATAGGATGCGCTCGACAGAACTATTTTCCATCAACATCCAACTCTTGAGGTGCTGCGCCCCCTGAAGCCTCAAGGACGGCGATTGGATTGATCTTTGATGCATCTGCTTTGCAGGTGATGTGAAGCCTTCGAAGGGGTGGCTTGCACAGCAGAGGGAAACCGTTGACTCTTTGTTACACCCCTTCTCGGACAAAGCAATCAACGCAAAGCTGCTTGCGCTCTGCATGGCGCAGGCTCTCTGCTCTGTGGCAACTCTTATCCATGACACATACCTGCCTATATACCTGCAGGATGTTCTTGGTGAGCAATTCCTTTGCCCTCCTTTCCTTGACTGCCTGGTTTCCCCAAGAACCCAGTAGCCTCCAGAAGATGTACAGGTTGCTGTTGATTGACCAGCTTGAAATGTGTGCTGTACAGGACTTACCAACACAAAGGTATGACCATCCAGCACCCAGGCTTGATGAGAGGATTCCATTTGAGCTGGAAGCGTAGGAGTCACGGCAGTGTTTAAATTGCTCACCAATCATTGTTCCTGCTGCAGATTGGCAACCTTCAAGCCCTGGCTCAGTTCCTGAGCAATGCCTCCAAGAGTGTCAGTGGAACTTTGGCCGACATTCTGTCTCCCTCCAGAATGATCATCTTCGGCACATTGCTCACAACGCTGAACAAGCCCATGTTTGCCGGGTCCGGCTACATTTATGCCACATTTGGGACTGTCATCACTCTCTACTGGGTCACAGCAGGTGCCCTCATACTCTGTTCATCCTTTTTAGCATTGCATGCTGATGCTGCCTCATCTGGTCGGCCATATGATTCTGTTTAAAAACTTGAAACCTTACCGGGTCTGAATGCAGGCAAGGTGTTTGACAGAATGAGCAAGGGTGTGAGGGAGGCACCCGGGAAGGCTCTCATTGGAGAGCTGGCCGCAGCATCTGGAGACCGTCCTGAGGGCGCTTTTGGTATGGGCACGGAAGTGACCATCTGGAGATTAAGATAACGCTTGCACCTCACACAAGAGCATGCAACCACCAAATTTCCATTGGTGAATCAACACTGGCGCATGGGTTGCAGGGCTGCGGCAGGCCATGGCCACTGCTGGCGCTCTGGTGGGGGCATCGGTGGCTGGACTGGCGTACAAGCTGTCCGGACAGAACTATACCATCACATTTGCTCTGGCTACCATCCCAGCCACTCTCGCCCTTATGCTCACCATTTCTGTGAGGCCTTCCCTTTGCTCCCTACACTCTAGGACGAACCAAATATTGTGATCTGTTCCACAATCATTGATGGCCTGATTCTCTGGGTTTGAGGCAAGGGCTGTTGCAGGCGTTTGGAGACTCAGCCAAGGCTGCTGGTGCCGCCAAGAAGGCAGCCAAAGGTGGGTCCCATCTGCTTATCTGCATGGCTCTTCCCCATACATAGACTCTGCTGACACTATGCAAGTGATGGCGCCGGGCTGACCATGTTCTGTGAAGGCTATTCTGAAGTCTCTGCACTTGCAGAGGCCAAGGAGGCGGCGTCTGGGGGTGTGGAGGAGGTGCAGCTGTCGTTGATGCAGAAGGGGAAGGCCCTGGTGGGCGCATTGCAGCCGGCCTACTGGCAGGCCCTCATTGTTGTCTCCCTCCTCTACTTTGCCCGCTTTGATGCCTCCTTCATCACTCTGCGTGCCCGCACAGTGCGTAACCCCTCAATACTCCTGCACCCACTGGCTCAAGCTACTCAGATTGCCTCACAGGCTCTGCTGCTCACATGCGCCGGGCTGCATGATTTGCTCACTGCTTGTGACATGCGCAGCTGGCAGACGTACAAGAACAACTGCTTTGATACATCAGACGCGCCCAATGACATCACCGGATCACAATGTCCTGCGGGATTTATCATGTGCACATAAGCCCGGCGACTCCTATACATGGTTGGGGTTGCTGTGTAGGTGATGTCCAAGGCGCAGCTGCCGTTGCTCACGTCGATCATCATGGTGACGCAAGCCTTCCTGTCCGCCCCGGCCGGCATCCGCGCCAAGCGCTCCATCAAGGACCGCAACCAGGTCCTCTTGCTCGGCTATGCCGCCATGATTGCCGCCGACCTATCCTTCGCCCTCATCCCCTCCGTCCTGGGTAAGCCCTACTCCCCAACTGTATCCACGCCAGCCCCACTTGGCTTCCACCTTCTCCACAACCATAGAACCTGCAAACTGTTGTGTGTTCTTGAGTGCAACCAGGGCATTGACAAGGCAAGTGTGCAGATGAGCCGCTGCCAGGGGCATCAATGAAACGACTCCCAATTTCGGCTGTGCTTCTCACCATGTGCTTATCTGTCTGGAACATTGTGGGGCATGAAGGAGTGCTGCATGGCGTGCGCCTTGGCAGTAACGGTCTCCCAAAATGCCGTTTAAGCTAGAATGTGGGGTTTGGGTGCAGGCATGCTTGGGGGTTCCCTGTTTGTGGGGGTGCACATGGCGCTGACGCATGGCGTGACATTGGGCATGGTGGCCTCCTACATCCCTGCCACCGAGGTGAAGGGCATCGGCCGCATCACCGGCACCTGCTGGTCCTTCACCGACTTTGTCTTCGGTGAGCCGCATACCTGAGCTCTGAGGGTATCCAACAAATCAAGCTGCGAGGCACCTGACCCCATTTTGTGGAAAATGGGTACAGGCCCTGCTGAGGAACAAGGAGGGAAGTGCCAAAGTGTAGAAGTTCTTGTATAACTCACCTTCCCAAGCAGACAACATCAGTCTGGAGCCATACGCCAAAAGAAGGAGAATGAGCGTCTGCAAGATGCCCCCAGGCTGAGGGGGGGAACACATTCGTAGATGATGGCAATGCCGCAGCAATCGATAAATTCAAGTGCAAGCAAATCTGATGTGTGAATGGTCCACCGTGCAGGCATCATCCTGGCGTACAGCAATTCAGTGGCAGGGCGGCTGTCAGACATAACAGTTGCAGCAAGGGCGGGGAACATTGGGTGTTTCTTCGGGGGCACAGTTGCAACGCTGCTGTCGGCGACCGCACTCGTCCTGTTCACCCAGTTTGGCAGCCTGGGCAAGGAGGAGGCACTCACCACCAGAAAGCCTGCCAAGGCATGATACTGTGAAGATTGAGAGCTGCCTTTCAGGGCTATCGCTCCAACATTGTTTGCCGGCTGAGTTTAGAAGACAGTTGTTTTTGTGTTGGCACATGTCCGGAATACATGCATGATAACCATGCCATACATCATGGAATGAAAGTAGCCAGAGAAGCAGAGCCAGCACAACCTCTGGATTGCTGCAACATCATTGTGGGAGTTCTATGTAAAAAAGCAGATCAGATTGTTGTTGGACGCTTGACTGTTGATTCTGAAGGTGGTCTTGTGCAAGACAAAGTGACTCTGGCCACACTGATGCATATGATTGCACACAGTCCAGGGCTGGTCTTAATTGATTGCTCTCAAGTGTTGTCAGATTGCAACAGGTAATCAGGACCTCAAGTAAGATCATGGAGGTTGAGTTACACTTGAAAGCTTTGGAGCGCTTCACGGGGAAAGGCACCTATGAACAATATGGCCCGCCTACTAATGCATGTGTCCGCTGTAACAACCACTGATCACGGTATATTTTGTGGGTCAAGCTGAGCAGTCCTAGCTGCAATACATCTGAGATTATAATTACGTATTGTATTTACGGAAGTTGAGCAGCCTTGTAAGCCTCATTCGGCTCATATAAAAAAATTGGTTGAACCTGGCATGATTGCTCAGCTTCTGGTACATTGTAGGGAAACTGAGCCCTACAGATAGTAGGGACAGGCCCGAAACACTCAACAGACCACACCCTTGGTGTCCACTCGGCACATAGCAACGTCTCATATGACCAAAAAGAATACTGTAGAACGAAACACAAATGACTTCAGAACAAAGAGTAAGGAACATGCATGTGAATATCCCCTCCCCTTAGCAATGGTGCTTGCATTCTTTCAAATTTTTCATGTGCAGAGCCCGTAACTACCTCAATCTAGCCTGGTTTTTTAATAGACTCTCGCAGGCACCACATCCCAGGAACAGTTGAGACGCCTTCCATATTTGAGACTGTGAAGCCTTGCATCTGACACACCTGTGCACGTCAGAGGAGTGGGCACCTTCTGACAGGACCTTGCCAGTCAAATTCAGCCCCAAACGCCAAACCCAGGACCACAGCCGAAGTAATTCCTGCGCACTCTCCCATCGCGCCAGACCTGTCTCTGCGCCCCCACGCATGGGTTCCAGCCTCCCCCAAAGGGACTCCCCCAGGGACCGATGCTCACCAACCCCCCTTTCTGCCCCGCCTGCGGTGAGGGTTCCCATGATTCCTGCAAGCACATACCCCACACGCTAGGTATCCTCCCAGTGTCAGGCACACCTTGGAGTACCTCCCAGGACGGCAAGATGAATGTGCATCCCAACCCATCACTGCGGTTTTTGCCCACCCAAGACCGGCAATTGCCAGCCAATCACTCCCCAACGGGGCATGCGTAGAGCACTTCCAAGGAAAAAGCCAAGCACATCAATCTCCACACACACTTGCGCATTCCCCGGTAGAACAAACGCCAACCACTTCAGCAGCACCCACAGACAGCAGTACGACTATGCAAACCAGCCCAACGATGAGATCACAGCCAGCGAAAGGAAAAGTAGAACTTTCTCTCGCATCTCATCCGGCTGTTATGTTCTGCATGCTCATCATCTGTAGTGACACAAAATCTCGCTGTGGAACTGCACGGCAGAGTTGTTTCCGGGGGAGAAGCCGGGCACGCACAGTTCTGGTGGCATCATCGATGTAGATGACAATGTCCCGCATGATTAGACCGGCGATGGTGCTGTTCAGGCGCATGGCTGGATCGCTGCCGAGTGCCGCATTGGCCATGCCAGCACTGAGCTTCAGCGTTGCCGCGTCAGTCACTGGGCGCACCACGAAGCTGAGCGTGTCTCCCGAGGTGTTATACCTGGAGACACAGGTTGGCCTGACAAGGACATCGCTGTGATTGAGCTTGCACTGACGATCAGAGTCAGACATCTGATCAGCCCTAGGTGGCTGAGAAAGGTGTAATCGACTGACTGACTGACATACCGGTATTAGCAAAAGTCTTGACAAAGATGAACCTACCAGGGAATTCCACTCCGCCACTACATTCACCAAAGTAAGTCTATGAGGATAATGTGTGCGGTCATACCGGGGCTGTGACAGGATTGCCACCATGGTTGTCTCGTTCGTGCTGCCATTGATGATCCCCTGGATCACCTGCACAGGAAAACACCCCATCAATTGCAGTTTGCACTCGTCTTGTTCAGCGTCGCATTTGGCAGTGGTGGGCTGGCTTAGCAAGCTCCGGGAAAGGCATTGCATGCTTGGTTTGTCATGCATCTGTGAACATCTGCAGGAGATATTGGACATAGCAGATTCACTGGTTCTGCTGTACGCGGCAGCTTTTCCTCCCTGCTCTGGCACCCGGCACTTGCATGCCCTCTTGCGTGCATTCCAGCGCCTATCCTTATGCACAGCAGCTTCAGCATGCACGTCTCTCCCTCACCGCTTGAGGGTCTCCGAGCCAGGCGCTGCCGGTTGGAGTGGACTCGTTGAACGCCGCGCTGACAAAGTAGTCGATGGCAAATCGGCCGGTGCGCTTGCCGTTCGGCCCCAGGTCGCTCATCCAGTCGACGCGCGGCGTCAGCCCCGCCAGGACCAGCGTGTTGGCGCGCGTGAACACCCCGGCACGCGCCTGGATGGTGTTTGTGATGTCCGCCGTCGTGTTGGCGCCGGCCGCATTGCTCGGTGCCGGTGCTTGTGCGGGAGCCTGCATGTCAGCGATCCAAATGAGGTAAAGCAGAAAGTTGATGGCAGTGCTGTGGATACAGTGGAAATGGGCTGTACATGTGCATTTGCAAGTCAACCTGGTGCACCTAGAGCCTCAGGCATCCAAGCAAGATGAGACATGAGTCACACTGACACGACACCCAACCATTGCAATAGAGCTACATAACTCCAAACTTTGGCACGCCTTGCCGCTGCATGCTGTGATCCAGAAAATTGGCCCTTTGGTACGGCACTAGTGGACCAACCCTGTGGAGTGATGCAGGAGCCGCTCGGAAAGTGCTGCTCCACCTTTGCTCACTTCCAACTAGTACACAGCTGGCAAAGGTGGGCACTTCAGGCACGAAACGAAAGGAACACATGGAATGGTGTATGTGCATGCCTGGGTGGGTGCCCCGGACTCAAAAGAGGAGGCGCGGCCCACTGCCTTGGAGGGTGCGGGCGCTTTCGCGCCGCTGGGTGCCTTGCTAGGTGCTCTGGCAGGTGCTGCAATTGGCGCTCTTACAGGTGCTCTGGCAGAGGTGGCAACTGGTGCTCTGACAGGTGCTGCAAATGGTGCTCTGGCAGGAGCGGCAACTGGTGCTCTGGCAGGTGCTGCTAATGGCGCTCTGGCAGGAGCGGCAACTGGCGCTTTGGCTCGCGCTGCAGCAGGCGCTTTAGCAGGTGCAGGGACGGGAGCTGCTGGCAGAACAGGTGCTGGAGCTTGCGCCAGAGAAGTCGCTGCCATGGACGAGTCTGCATTCAGGTCGACGGCTGCTGAGGAATCTTGCATAGTTGTCGCTGCGGCTGAGGAAGCGTCACCAGTGCTGCCTCCACCAACTACTGGTGCAAGGTTCCCTGTGCTGATCGCAGCCTGCCCGAATGCTCCTGGTCACCACACCATGATTTATTGGTAGTGTACGGAAGCTTTGTTATGAGCTACAGCGTCGCTATGAAAGTCAAAGTGCTATTCGTCATCGTGCACCTGAGCGATCTGTAAAGCAAAGCCCTCACCTTGCACTCGTATCAAGAGCAAAATTATCAGCACCAGAAAGGAACCCTTCATACTGTGCATCTCTCTGCCAAGAGCGATATAGATGTTCTCTTGCTGGGTTCCGTAAGTGGCCGTTGAACCAGGGATCAAAGGTGCTCGTGTTGAAGGGTCTGCAGACTCTACCGTTTCAAAATAACAGTTGGATGCTCATACGTACTACTTCTGATCTATTCTTACTTATTGCCACTGGCTGAAGGCCTTCAGGGTGGCGTTCGATCGCACGTGCTCATGGGCCGGCAGCTTCTAGGGCACTGCAGAATCCTTCCATTGGCCCTGCAGGTGTCCCCACGGGTTGTGCTTTGTTCTCCTTCCTCTTTGGATATGCAACAGTCAACTAGAAGCACCATGCCTCTGTTGTGCATTAATGGCAGCGGTTTCATGAAGGACAAAGTTTGCCCAACTTAGTCCAGCTGCCAGCTACAGTGTATACTATACAGTGTACATACAGGCCAGCCGAACTGAGGCCTTCAAATTGCGAAACAAAGTTTCCAAACTTATTGCCTTCGTCCCACAAACGAAATAACAACAGTGTGGCAACCATGAGGAGCTGACTAGAAACAAAAGAATTGAACACAAGCAATCATTGGCAATGGCACCGCAGTAAAAAATGTCTTGAAGAAGATTTTCATCCTGACAATTGTAAGAGACTGCAGGTCATTGTTGACTCCAGTGCATTAATGGTAGGGTAAATGCAACAGCAGGGTAACTGGATACCATGCATTTCTAGAGTCTGCTAGCGCTAGCAGTAGTACTATTGTAGGCACAACCTCACTGACACAGACACTACTTTCCCTCGGCTTCCTGCACTACTAATACAAGTCCCATCTGCACTTGAAAAGCAAAGCCCTGCAAGTGCAAGTATCATAGAATGCCTTCCCTGCGCAACATGCTGATCCTGCTTGATGGCTCTGGCAACCTCTCACACTGTCGTCACCTAGATGCACTTTATCTTTCCCCGCATCGTTTGCCAGCCTCTAAACACCGGCAGTCTCCCATCTCGACCCAGCAGCCTCGCTCCATGATGTTGACCATCACTCAGGCAGCCCGCAGTGTCTGGATCATTTGTCTCCCTTGAGCCGCAGGCACAGCACAGGGGAAACGAGCAACATGCAATCCGAGGCACGTTGCCCGCACGCAATCAAAGATAACCTCCCAAGAAGATCCTGTTGCTTGCTGCCCATTGAATGACAGGCTGCAATGTGAACAGCGAGACAGGCCAGGTTGCTCACCCGGACCTGACCTCTTTCCCTGCCCTCTCATTGCTATTGCTGCTTTCGTGAGAGAAACTGCTGAGAGCCACTCCCTGCAAAATTCTGGCGACATATTCCAGCAGCAAAGAATGCTTTGGCGCTCATGCAGCGCCTGATAGTACATCTAACGCTAATCTAACCGGATCGACCGGCTGCTGCACGGCGCACAGCAAGAGCAGCCTTGATGACATCGCCCCTGGTGAAGATGCCCACCAGGCGTCCATCATCATCCACAACAGGCAGCCTCCTCACCTGGGGGACCCCAAATTGTAAACTTAGGCACTTACACCCCATTCACCCTCATTACTTGCTCGTTGTCATGGTTGTCGAGAGTTTGAACCACACCAAATGCACGGGCTAGCCACAGATTGCAGCGCTCCTATGTGCTAGCGGAGCAAAAGAAGAATGCATGGGAGGACTAGCGCACCCGTGTGTCCAGGAGCATGCGAGCAGCAGATGTCATGTCAGTGTTGAGGCGGACCACAACTGGATTTTCTGTCATCACATCACCCACCCTGTGGCACACATAGCTACGTCATTGACCAGGCTGGAAGTGAACGCTGGAAATGATCTACCTCATCTGCAATTGACAGCCACCAGTGAGACAACAAGGTTGTTCATGGCTTTGGTGGCATGCAAGTGCGATTGATTGTTCCGTGGATGAGGAGTGCTCACACTCTGCCAGCATTCTTGAGGACCAGCTTCTGCACTTCATGGAAAGAGTCCCAATTTGTGTCGGCCCTTGGGAAAAAGCCAGCCTCCTGCGGACAAAAGAACACCAAAGCCTTGAAGGACACGAGTTGGCCTCAGGACTAGGAGGACTGGATTCAAGTGACACTCATCCTTTGTGTTTCTGCACTTTAAATCAGGCCTTCATCCTGATCAGACCATACCTGCATCTTGCCAGAGACTGCATCTAGGGAGAGCAAATCGTAGTCCGACACGACACCCACCTGTGCAAAGGCAACATGATGTCAAAGGCAGCAATCTCCATATGACACACCACAAACGAAAGGAGGAAACTCTGCAACATGAATCCAAGTGAGTCCAGATGACGCACCACCCTGTCATTGTCGTCTAGGACTGGAAGCCCTGATATCCTGTACTTGACCATCAACTCCAAGGCTGCACAAGAACGGACATCAAAGGTCAGGTTACACATCTTGCTATCCCTGTATGCCACTCAATGTATGCTGAAAGCTTAAAAATGGTCAAGACGTTTGGAAATGATACTTGGAAGTCAAAAGAGTGCCCACCTTCGTCTACAGAAGTATCCACTCGAGCACTATGAAGCACTCCCTTTGTCATAACGTCATCCACCTTGTATGGTCCCTGAAGGGCATACATATAAAGCTGAGATCATGGCAAGGCTCTGGTTGTGTGGAAGCTAGCCCCAAAGAGTATCCTGGTAGTCTACGTTCACAAAGAAACGGTAAACCATCATCGCAGCATCCCTAGCAGATTTGCTCACATGACACGTTTCCAGATATAGCAATTGGACAAAAGCTGCTCAAATATACAGCGCAGACATGCAGGTGTTAGGTTCAAGTGAGACGCCCAGCGCCTTTTCTCAACCAAAAAACTCGTTACACGTAGGGCGTAAATTGCAGTTCTTACCCCAACCTCCGGTACTGCATAGTTCGCTAGCAGCGCCCGGGGCAACACAAGGGAAAGTCTTGGATGTCTCGAGTGCCTGGTTGGCTGCAAACTGGTCGTCTGGCTGGGCACAAGCAGTAAACGAGAGGGCAGCATGTGGCAAATTGCTGCGTACGTTGTTCGACCGCTCGTGCTCGGTAATCTACCACTGAAGGAAGCAGTGTTGGCCATAGTCGCCGGGCTTCTAAAATGAAAGCAGTCACTTGGGCGCTAACACTTCGACGCTGACCTTTTCAAGGACAGTGACACAGATGCAGTCGAGCAAGTATATGCCTGTCACTTGGATCCACTTAGCTCTCAAAGGTGGTGCTTTTGCTCTCAACTGCGACCACGCTGTTCCAACACGCTTTTTCTGCGTAATTCCGTGGCCTGGCCTGTGCTTTTGTCCAGACTTGGCTACAGGAAGGGAACGCCTGCGTTGCCTGAACACAGCTTCTTGCCAAGTTCAACTCGGCAAGTTGGAATACCTTGGAATTGCTCTTCTTCGTGTGTGGGGTTTCATCCTCTAGGCGTGATTCAACGATGCTATTGTAACGTTGATGACCACGTGAAGAGGAGATCCTTCTGGTCGATACTGTGATCTGAACAACTTTTTCTTAGGTGGTCCGATGTTCCAGTCTTACCTGTCGTTATCTGCATGCTGGACGACGAATGGGTGTAATATAGTGTGCTGGCCATGAGATCTGCCACGACTAGCAACAATCCATGAGCACGTTGTATGGGCAAAAGACATCTGGCTCCAGGTGATTGCCAAGGAATGGTGTGGAAGCTTTCCTAGCGTCCAACAAGTTTGTTGCAATATATGTTGTCTGACGCTGATCTATACACAGGTGGTATGCAGCTCATGAGTAGTCTCGCTGGCACCTGGGCTATGCATCAAATCCAGAGATGCTGGTCCTGGCCTACCTGGAGGTGGCTTACAGGTGCATGTATACTTGGGCTCATCATTTCTGCAGTTGTTGTGAGAGAGGCAGACCATGGACACGTACACCACCTCACGCGGGGTTTCTTCTCCCTCACTCCTTCGAGCCGGTCTGAGCAGGTACAGCGGGCTCATTTGTCGCCCCCAAATGTGGCTTTATGGTGTCCGGCGTGAAAAATGCTGTATGTAACAACAAGACAGGTTGACGTGATTTCCAGCATAGAACAACGAGGCTTAGGTTGTGAGCAGCAGTAAAACTAACGGTCGGCAAAACACATATAACAGGACATTCCAGAGGTCATCTCCGAGGCGAGAAGGGGGAGAACACCTGCAGAGGGAGAAGTGTGGATGCAGATGCATCAGGACTATGTAATGGAGATTGATTCATTTGCTGACAAGGTGTGCCACAAGACCCCACAGGAGATGGGATGCACATGCTGACTGCTGAACAAAGAGGAAAGCCTCCCTGTGCTTTCAGTGCTACTCTTCCTTACCATGCTCATGCATTTTTCAGGGTTTGGATTGTGTTTTCTACGGAGATTCAATCACGGAATCACTCCGGGGCACACAGATGGGTGTAAAAATCGAGAAGTTTGTTGGCATTCCTGAAGTCTTTGAGAAACACTATGGTCATCTGAGGGCGGCTGCCTATTCCATAGCAGGTGGGCGCTATTCCATCAATCTAGGCTGACAATTTTTTATTGTCATGCACTTGGGACGGAGGCAACCTCAATGTTAACTTTCCTATGGCAGGCGACACCACACGGAATCTGGTGTGGAGGCTGCAAAATGGGGAGGGGCCAGGGAAAATTTCCCCCAAGGTGGCAGTGGTGTTGATTGGGACAAACGACATCACTAATCCCGTGTACAATTTGGTGCGGATTCCCATGCAAAGCCACCCTATATAGCCTGTTGGTGAACACTATTGGCGCTGCTTTTCCTGATGTCATGATGATGTATTCATACACAGGATATCAATGATCCTCTGCAAACAAGTGCCATAGTGGCCTCCGGGATCTTTGCATCAGTATCAATTATGCTGAAGGAGTGCACTCGGTTGCATGTCATCCTCTTAGCCGTGATGCCTCGGGGAGAACGGTGCGAAGTGTGAATTATTTCATTTTGTCCAGGCCTATTTAAGTACACTTTCATGAAGCTACCTGTGCTTCTTTTAGCTGAACTACCATGCATGCAGGTTCCTGTTTGTGGCCATACATGAAAAGTACAAACTGCCTTCGCGGTACTCCCCGGTCATTGGGGCGATCAATGCGCGACTGAAGCGTTTTGCAGAGGAACAGGAGCGGGTGTCTTTTGTAGATTGCAATAATGTCCTGGTGGAATCAAGCCAGGTAATCATGTGCATCAGTAATGCAGTGCATTGCCCGTGTGGCTCCTGACACGTCCAACTGGTAGAGATTGGGTCAATGTTGATTGTATGACTGTGCCTCAAGTGCATGGAATCCGGAATAGTGCTCCACAAAGATTTCATCTGTGTACTTGACAGGATGGGGAAGGAGAGATGTTAAACAAGGACCTTATGCCCGATGCCCTGCACCCAAATGCGCTGGGCATGGAGAAAGTTTTGAGCTGCCTGGATCCCCATCTGCTACCATACCTGCCACGGCTGCCCATGCTGTGAAGATCATCTGCATTTTTAATATGCAGATTCTGTTCAGTGTGTCAAAATTGCAGTACTTTAGCCTTCAGATCTGAACTGCACCAAAGCCATTGTAACTACAAGGCGCACGAATGCGGCCATTCATGTACGCTGATTGTTTCTTGTTCTGCACATTGAGAACTGCAATATGTACACTGTACACATATAGCTACTGTGAGGTCAGGTGATAATGAAAAGTGCCATGTGGATGTGCTGCTGTTACTTGCGCATTGACAGAGGATTGAAAACAAGTATGACTTGGAGTGAGGTGGGCAGACTTTGACGCAGAGATAAACTTTCTTGAGAAGGCCATCGATGGATATCCAGCGGCTGCATCTTCAAGAGTTTGAGGAAGAGCTGTGGAACATGCAAGTTGCCTGTAATGATATTCACTAAGTACTCATTGTCGCTGAGCCTTTCATACAGGCCTCGGTCAAGCAAACCTCCTGGACCCGTTATACTCCGGAGCATTTACTATTCATCACAACCTTCACTCCTAGAGAGGAAGATACAAGCGTGTCTTTCTACCAACAACAACTACGCAGGCCTACAGTTGGTAAAATTATGGAACACGCTGGAAAAGGGTGATCATCTAGTTTGTACCCTATAAACAACTGGTCTATCTCCTCATGGTGCATGCGTTAGGCGGCCACATCCTGGGCACTGCTGTACAGATATTTTGTGGGAAGCACTGCGGGCATGTTGCTCCAGGCTGTCCATGGAGCCAAACATCCTGTTGCATCCCTCATGTCCACACCTGCACATGCACAAGTAGCAATCATATCCAAATCTCAGGTTCCAAAGCAAAAATGACCAATGGAGTTTTACAACCTGTTCATCAGACGCCCCATGAAAGAACCCGGGGTTCTAAACAAAGTCAACACTGAGGCACTTGCCTGAGGCTGCTGCACTCTACAAGGCTGCCGATCAGGCTGTGGCAGGTGCTGCAAGCGGAGGTGCTGGAGTGCCACAGCCGCAGCGCCCTGAAGATCTGCCCCGTGATGAGAGCGTCCAGCGCCGCGTAGATTATTTGGCCCTGTGTCAGGCGCCGCGCCTCCCAATTGCTCATGGACACCTTGCGCGGCTTGGGCAGTGTGAACCCCAGCACGCGGCCTGTGAGGCTGCCCAGGCCATAGCGGTGATAGCCCAGCGCCAGGCTCACCCTCTGCAAGTCGAGATAATGCGCGAACAAGGCCCGTCCGATGTTGAAGCTCGCCTGCATTACCAGCCAAAGCAGCACTTTTATCCATGAACCTGTTACACAGCTGAGAGGAGTTGTCCTGTTTTCTGCCAGAATAATTTTGAGCTGTGAAATGCTGAAGCAATCATTCGGGCAGACTGCGTGCTGTTTATGTGGGAGGGTGCAACTCTGCAGAACCAACGGCGATACTTGCCTGCATCTTGTTTTCATCCGCGCCGTCCCAGCCAAAGCCGCACAACACAATGTTGGGGTCCCTGTGACATGCACACCACAGCTGTAGTCCTTGACCGCGAGCAACCCTTCGATGTTTTGGGGGAAAGAATTTAGCTCTAATCCTGGCTGTCTCAGGCCTTCAGGCAGGCGCTGGCTGAAACCTGTAAGGGTGAAGTTGAGGGCTCACCGGAGGAAATCCAGGAGGGATGGCGGCAGCTGGTGCTTCAGGCGGCATGTTCTGATCAGCACAGCACATGAGCTGGTGGCTAGTTGCATCAGAGCCACTCTGCTCTGTCCCGCCCCAAAATCTGGTCGCCACTCCAAGTCTATAGCGACCAAGGCATCCTGCACGCACAAACCTGCTGTCCAGGACGTGGCATCCATATGAAAGTCTAGAGCCCAGACGGTGGATGCCACTGTATTCTCTAAATCGGCACTGCATCACCAAACACACCTGCATAGAGTCGCGCAAGGCTTGAAGGGCTGCGGGCAGCTCAAGTGCGTTCTCCACTATGTGTACACTGATGCCGCCTGGGAGTGCTAGGCAGTCACTGCCGCATGCTGAGGCTGCTGATGAAGCTATGGCAGAATCACTGTTGGGAAGGCTGGTTAGAGTGGCCACCACAGACGGCCAGTCGCAGTGGGGCAGTGCCACTCTGAAAGTGCACCAAGGAGCTACGTCTGCACGTTGCTGGCTGCGGAATGGCACAACACAACAGCGCTCAGGATGGAAACATACGGTAGACAGGAACAGCCACATATTCCGGCTGCCGCTGAAGCTATGGCAGAATCCTTAGGGACCTAGAACAGTTCTTATATCACCTGGCGTGAGCTGTTAGAAAAACAAGCATCATTAAAGGTTAAATTCAACCAAGGTGATTATTTGGAGGGTACGTTTATCACCTGCATTCACAGAGACCAGAAGGACAAGGTGGCACGACCGCCACATTACTTTCATGCGATCTTTGAAGCTCCTTACTAAGCCTTCTTGAAACTTTCCTGTCGCTCCTCGTGTAAGTGCTTGCGAGCAAATCCTCGGCTCTTTTCCTCTTGGCACTCTTCGGAAGAGTTCCTGACTTGCCTAATGATTCACTGGAGCAATTTTCTACCAGAAGTCCTCTTGATTGACTTCGAAAGATACAGGTTTGTTCGGACTCCGATGAACAAGGTCCTTCTGAAGAGTTTGCAGCATCTGTAGTCTGTAGGCTGCAAAGAGCAGGGCTTGAGGCCGTTAAGACCTCAGCAGCCGTCCGCAACAGCGCGCCCATTCTTCACCTAATCTGAGTGAAATAATCGTAATTCAAGGAGCACTCTATGCATTTCGAAGGGAAATGGGAACAAAACAAGCTGTCGGCGGACCACGTGCCATGGCACGTGCAACTGCCAGTCTTGGGGGAACGCAATCACAACCATCGAAGCACCTTTAACGTGGTTTGCATGGAAGATTGATGTTTGATCGTCGAACATTCGAAACATCAGCATCTATCACACCAGCGGCACCGTGTAATTCCTAGTGCCAGTCGAGTTTATAATACAAGATGTCTACCATGATCCATAGGAAAGGAACACAATTGACCTCATAAATTGATGTTCTCCACTGCTGTTCTGCAGGAATAGAACGCTGTCTAGCCATGACAGCAGAGATAGCTGATTCCACAAGACAGACCCTGTTGTTCAGCGAGGTTGTTGAGAGCTATGCCTGTGCCCTGAAACAGCTTGTGGAGTTCAAGAACAATCCCAAAACAATTGCAAGGGACAAGGCAGCTCATATTCAGGTACTGGTTCAATCATCCCATCGTTTTCCTGTTTTTACACGACAGTAGCAGAGATTTTGCAGCGCCACCAAGCATTGCAGCATCATGATGGGATGTAGTATTGCAGGTAACGTGGTCCTGGGTTTGCAAGGAGTTACTGTCACTGCTACTCCAGTACCCCGGCGGCGTGAGCGAAGCAGTAGCACTGACAGAGCTCAGCGAGCGCTGGCAGGAACAGGTGCTGTGGCCTTCATTCGGTCAACCTCATGCGCTCATGCTTCAATGTGTTACAGTTGCATTTCTTCCTGAAGGAGATCTGACTCTGCTTCAGGGGCGTAGCAAAAACATTGATAGGTCCAAGTCAGCTTTTGTGCCAGTCCGGCAGCTTCTGCGTCGCCAAAGTGAATGCAACAGGGATGGAGTGACAATTGAAGGCACGGTAAGGGGAATAGAAGGAGGATCAGGTCTTCCCATTGTCATGATGCTGGCAGACAGCATGACTGAGGAGCAGCCACTCGGCATGTACCTTCACTCGCGCTTTCACAGCCTCTGCTCGGGGCCCAACCCCATGCTGAGAGGTACGCCTTTGGCGTGTGTGCATGGCTACTGCCTGCCGAAGCTCTGTGCCTCTTTTGCCAACTGTCAGGCTGTATTGATTGTTTTTCTCAGTTATTGTTCCGGGCAGTCCTTGGAGTAGAGTATTTACCACTTCGTGCAGAAGGGTGCAAGCTGCGTCTGGGCAACTGCATCATTCATAGGGCACATGTCTCTGTGGCACGGCCAGTGCGGCTGCTGCCGACAGAGGAGCTTGCCATTGTGTGCGCTAGCATGCCTGAGGCTGCAGCCCTGCTTGGACAACACCAGCCACTGACCCCGACACAGGTGTGCACACCTTGTCCTCTACGGTAATGTCACCGCTTTCCTCCCTGCAGTTGGGCCCTGAACAAGCTTGTGTAACAGGTCCTGAACATGACAATGGAGAGGGAGGAAAGCTGCTCGCTTGCTGGAGTGCTGCATGCTGTGGTAACCCATATTGGTCCGGTGGAGGCAGGCATTGACAGTGGGCATGGCATCAGTTCAAGGTGGTGCTCATGACATGATGCTGCGCTGAGCTGGATAAAACATTACTACATCTTTCACAGACACCACTTTTGCTCTCCAGACATGCTCCATTCCCTCAGCATGCAATGACCTCACTAGGATGGACACCTGCAGGTCTGGCACATGGCGCTGCATATGGCTGGCAGAGCTGGAGGGACAACAGAGCGATCAACGAGCAGTTCAGCTCCGGCTGCTGGACCAACAGGTGTGAAGCCAAGCCGGATGTTGACCCACATGGCCGTCACCATGCACATGATTATGCCCTCATATCTGAAGATTGTCCCCAGGTGGCATATGGTGACATGCTGCAAGTCGGGGAGTATGTCCTGATTCGGCAGCCACTACTGACAGCCACTCTTGGACCAGGCACACAAGTCTGTGTGGAGGTGCAATCCTCCGGCCCATCCATGAAAATGCGTACATTACAGTTGAACACTATGCATCGTAAAAGATGTGAAAATTAGCATTCAAGGACATTCTAAAGACACTTCTCAGCTTTCTTGGCAAATCAAGAGTAATGGTTGGAGCTCTTTTCTGGGGAGCAGGTGGGCAGAGACTCGCTGGTGTTTGTGGTACCTGCAGATTGGGCGTTGTGTGGGAACACCACCAAGGCTCCTGTGCAGGGCTCACAGATCAATGTAGATGCCACTTGCACTTTGTCCAGTCCAGCGGGGCACCCAGTCACAGGAACAGGAGGTGTGGTTGTGGGCTTGCTCATTTCAATCGTGCTGCAAGTGCAGCAGCAGCAGAGATCCCTCCTCATGCGAATCATGGTGAGAGAGCTCAGACAAGCATCACTAGTCTTGTTGCAATTTAGACACAAGTAGCAATGCTTTAATATAGGGGACACTTCTATCAAAGATTAAAAATCATGCTCCTGGTGCAGGATAGCGGAGAGGCAGTGTATGATGTGACAGCAGTTTTGGGGCCATCCAGTGGAAATGCTCTGCTTTCCATGCGCGCCGGTCAGACTGTTGCAGCGACTGGACTGTGTGCCAGAGAGCCTGGCCAGAGTGCACAGGAGGGTGTGGAAGCATCTGCTGGTCAAGCTTCCTTCTCATGTGTTTGGGCAGAGGTAAATTCACGGAGACCAAGATATGGGCCAGTAGCAGCTGTTGTGACATGTTGAATCTCGACCATGCAAATCAAGCGGCAATTGATGACATACAGGGTCCAGGAGCCATGATGGTGAATCTCTCTGCATTGCCATCGATGCTCTACTCGCCTGCTTTCCACACAGAGCTTGTCAGTCTCGCTTCCTTGCGAGAGGCCGCAGCATTGCAGCGGAGCTGCTGCATGCCTGCCATCTGTAGAGTTTCCATAACAGGCGCTCCCAGCGTGGTGATCAGGTGCTATAGCCCCTCTTGGAGGGTTGTCCTTTGCTCCACGATATCAGTGCAACGACTTTGGCCAGCTAGAAAAGTGCACAGCACGTTTTGCTGCAACTGTAGGAGAGTGCATGCGCCATGCCAAAAACCGCTGCGGCGCGCGTCTTTCGGCTTTGATGAGGTGTTTGGTGGAGACGAAGGTGGCAGCGAAGACATGGCTACAGATGAGGTCAGTCCCTTGACATCAACTGCGAGACTGAAAGCGCCTGCAAGAGCTTGTGAGGAAGCTGCACAGCCTCAAAGATCCTCCGAAAGTACTCAACGCATGCAGACAGTGGCCCTGTGCATGCAGGCGCCCAGTCAATCTCAGCCAGAGTATCTGGCCACTGACAACAAGAGCAGCCTTTGGACCTGCTCCTTCTGCCAATCTGAGTGCGGCTCATTTGCCACTGCTCCAGTGCTGGAGGCACGCCTTGAGATTACAGATGAAGCAGGTAAGTTATTGCACTTCGAGAAAGCACAACAGTGCTGCAGGCAGATTTGCAACAGTTGATTGCATGCATGCATGCATGCATGCATGGCAATCTTGACTGAAATGATGGCCTGGGATGATGGCAGGCACGACAGAGCAAGCATTGGCACAAGGGGATGCTGTCGCTCAGCTGGTGGGAGCCACTGCTTTGGAATGGTATGGCAAGGATGCAAGTGCGAAAGAAAGTAAGATAGATGCTCTCAAGGGCATACGCCTGATGGCGTCCATTTTCAGGGAAGCTGAAAGCCTGGAAGCCGACAGTAGTTTACAGCAACCCCTGAAGATTGCACTCGTGAGGATCCTTGATTGATCACTCAAAGAGACAGTTTTCAAATATAAACTGACTGTACCTGCAAACTCTCTCAAACTCTTTAGGAAGGAACAACTGGGCCTCTAGAGGCCTCTCGATTTATCGCATCCACATGTCTGAAGTCTTTCACAGACGATTGTAATCCATTGCTCAATACGAGAAGTCAAAACCGCAAGGGATCAACTCGGCTAATCTGCCACAGTTGGTAAACACAATCAGGAAAGGCCAAATAGTGCACAGCAGTAGCCGATACAGCTGTGCCATTGCTAGAGATCTTTGATCGACTTCCCCGCCACAAATTCCAGCACTGGGGCTATCACCCTCTGCAGCGAAGGACATTACACACCCATCAGTTTCATGACAACATCAAATCAACAGCAGACAGCCTTCCTGCATAACAACTGTCTCAACCTACGCATTTTCTGGCCAAATGGAGACTCAACCCTCCATAGCAAAGCAAACAATCACAGGGGGCTACTTCATGGCTCTGCATGCAAAGTTCGGGAGTAGATTTGTCACCTGCAGTGCCTGTGCGGCTGCATGCAGGTTTTCTAGGAATTCCTCCTGGGGCGGGCGGTCACCATCCACAATGTCCGTGATGCTCTTGAGCGCTAAGAAGGGAACATTGTGCAGGTGTGCCACCCAGGAGATGCCAGCAGCTTCCATCTCCTTCACCGCAGCCTCATTTGCATGCAGTTGGTCCCAATCCTCCTTCGAGTAATCCAGGGAGTTGCCTGATGAGACTACACCTTCCTGTGCAGCATCAAGCCTCCTTGCATGAGCTGTACAAGTTCTATTTCAATTAATGCTTGAAGATAGGGATGTTGCAGGGATAGAAAGGTTGCTTCGCAGGCAGGCAGGAGGGAAGCCAGATAACCTTCAGGCTGAGTGCGTCTCTGAGCTTGGGTGCAGGCACCGCATCTATTCTCCAGATACCATACTTGTCAAAGCCCTGCACATCGCATACCCATATAGGCACCATGCAGGCGGACTAACTTTTGCATATACATTACATTTGGCAGCAGAAGGCAGTGTAACGTGAGCTCATCTGCAGCAGCACAGAGGGGGGCCCTTACCGGGATTGGAATGCGTCTGTCATGGTTTGCAAAGGCTGTCGCTAGGAAAACATCCCCGATGGCTGCACCGCGCGCCTTGAAGCCCCCAGCAGTCCCCACACTGATCACCAGGTCCGGTTTGAATTCATGGACAGCCAGGTAAGCTGTCACAGCTGCTGGTACCGTGCCAACATTGTCCACGCCATGCAACTGGCATTTTCCTGCCACAGCAACAGACGTTCGTTCCTGCTTGGATGGAGCATAGAAACAAGCGTGGTATGATGGATGCTGCACAGGAGCAGTGTGCCTCACCATTACGCACGACGTGGACTGTGATGCCATATTTTCCCCCCGTGTAGGATACAGCTGGTGCAGGTGGTGCGATACGAGGTGGCACGTCTTCCTTCAGGTCTAGGATGTTCACCAGCGGAAGTGCTTCAGCCTCCATAGCTGTCGCCAACACCAAGAATCGTTACTAAGCTCCACTTCTAACCTCAGCACCATTTGATGTCAAGCAGGTGTAGTGCAGAAATTTCTCTGATTTCTGAACAGCAAATAAATCACCTACCGACTAGGACCAGAACGGTCTTAATATCCTTGTGTTCCATGTTGTGTTTTGCGATCGAACGATCGTGCGATCTGATTGTTTGCTTACTGCCCTTAACCCAACTTCTGGCGCCTGCTTGATTCCGTGATACACGACACGAGCTACCTGCAGACGTATTGGACTAGTCAGCCCTGGAAACCTACCCTCAGGTCACCGAAAACAATCCAGAACTGAGTCCTTTTTGGCGAAATGTCTCTTGTAATGCGACACTGCAGGTTTAGCGCACGTGCGTGCAGGCGGCCAGCATATGTCCTATCCTTAAGCCTAAACTGGCTGTATGGATATTTTCTGTGCAGGGAGGGCAAGGGCGCTGAGAGCCTCATATCGGGCCCCAAAAGAAGACACTTAACGCACCGGACCGAGTACTGTACATTGAAGGTATGGGATTCGCTGTGCCCCTTTCTTTTGAGACATCGTCTCTGTTGGTTGAGGGTAGCTCAGTCGCTCAGCGTCTGAGTGTTTTCATGGCTGGCCGAGTATGCCTGTCTGGGGTGATGTCGAGAAATCGCGGTAGCTACGGATGCTGTTCAGGAAATTTCTATTACGATTCATAGGATTGCAAAACTCTGACTTGTCAGGCTGTGTTGGGTATTACGAGAAGTGGCAGGGATGGTTAGCCAGAGACTTTGAGACATAATGCGATTTGTTGTGCTGCTACTTCGCATGTGATCTGATTGGACTGTTCCTATGATTAGCCCACTTATAGCACAGGGCTTGGTACCCAGCTCCACCAGCAACAGAATCAGCAGCCCTGGAGTAATACTTTCTAGAAGGCGAAAATGGAGCAAACTAGTGGCAATTTGATTGAGGAGTGCCAGTTTGCAGGTTTTCAGGAGAAAATGCAAGCCATGATTGCCCGCCCAGTGGCCTGCCGCAGCCCAACAGTGGCATTCCAGACCAGCCAGGCAGTGCGCCCTCGTGTGCTGGCCAGGACCTCACGCCGCTCTGTGCTGACCAGGGCTGAGCCTACCGCGGTAATTGCCCTTCTGATCACCACGATGCTGCTTTATCTCCTGCTCATGTTTCCCGGACTGTGCTTTGGGGTACATATCTGAGCATGTGTCTCTGTCACACGCGTCCTTGCAGCTGTCTTGTCATGTCATGATCTGCGTGTAATCAAGACAGGTCAGGGGGCTTGGTGAGGGTATCTTAGGTGGAACTGGACAACAGCATTGGCTCATAAAGGGTCCGATGTTCAGGCCCAGAAGACCCTCTCCGAGCTGGAGAAGGCCATTGCTGAGGCCAGGAAGCAGTGCGATGAGGCAACTGCCGGTGAGTGCGCTGCTGCCTGGGACACTGTCGAGGAGCTGTCTGCCGCCATCTCTCACAAGAAGGCCCAGGTATGCTCAGCAGCATGGTTCCGCGTTGCCTTCACATTTTGTTTGAATGCTTGCGGCCACCATCCGCAGACATTGATCTCATGCGAAGGATGGTGAAAATGGTGAAGGATGTGGGTGTCAGACGGCGGCCCCTCAGCTGAAAAAATGCTTTGCTTCACAGCGCTGCTGACGTTGGATTGGGATTGGTCAGGGATTTTAAAGTATTGCAGATGGTTGGGTTTTAGGTATGTGAACGCTGTGAGTGTGGCGCAGGCCAAGGCTGACCCCTTGGAGGTGTTCTGCGATGACAACCCAGAGGCCGATGAGTGCAGGTAAAGCTCCGGCTGTCGTCAGGCCTTGCAATTGCCTTTCATGTCTGTGTGGCTGCATTGTCTTGCACAGCACTCACAGCGTTTAGCTCTGTAACAAGATTTTCAGAACAGATCTTCTGTGCTGAGTGCTGTGTGCATGGCTGTGCAGGGTGTACGAGGACTGAGCTTTCTGGAGTTCAGCCCACAAGCTTGACAGCATTAACATAGAGATAATGGATGTAACTTGTGTGAGATTGAGCACATCTATGAGACGGGTGGCTTAGCAAAATGCGTGGTTCAAGAAGTTATAGTTGGGGTGTAGGATCTTTGGTATGCGTGCACTTTGTGCACTGTTGCCATGTGATACCAATGATGAGTGGCTTTTCTGCACTGGCAGCTTCATGTTTGTAAACATGTGGAAGTGATACTGAGGCTTCCATGCTCAACACAGTTGCACAGCAAGATCTGTCTACAGATATAAAGCCTGGTGTGAGACCCTTTATTGTTTCTTTCTATTTGCTTCAGGCCAGCTCTGTCCATCCTGTGGGACATGGAGGAGCACAGCGCACAGTGTGGCATCTGGGGAAGTTACAGTGTGTTTCTCATGTGCCAACAGTTGGAAGTCCTGACATATCGCTCAATGATAACAGAATACCAGCAATGCAAACATACAGGAAGGTGACCATGAAAAGAAAACTCACAAAAGGGATTCCCTTTGGAAGTCTCCCTTTGAAATACTCCCTTTGAACTAGTTTATGTCTCGCAACTGTCTCAGCCATCGGTCTGAAGCGATTGCTGTGCTTGTTTCTAATCTAGATCTTGGTAGGTGGCCACCCATGGAGGAAAAAAGAACTGCAGCTTTGGCAGACCCCAATCAACACCTCAAAAGCTTCAACTGATACGCATCCCAGACATGTTAAACGCCAATCATAGTTTTTAAATTTCCGCTGCACCTTTTGAGGCGCATTTGACGACACATGGGAAAGCACAATAGTTCAATAAGCTCAGGATCAGTAAGGGTTCAAGGCAGAAGATACTAGAACTCTCTTATAGCTTGAAAGCTATAATTAGGGAGCTCCAAATGATATAATCTCTTGACGAGACTGCAAAATCTCCACTAAGCTGGTGCAAACAACAACTCCATGCCCTCTCCTTTTCCAGCACCCCGCAAAGGACAATTCTTAAACTTTATTATGTTCGGCACAGGGCATCAGTGCACCATTGCAGGACACACAGATGACACCTTGCGGCAGTGTCAACTTCCTGATGAACCCACAGCAATGGTGATTGCAACTCTCGCTAGAGTGCAAACCAGCCTGATATAGTGTACACAGCACATCCGCGGATGCCCTTCACCTCACATTTCTCAACTTGCAGTCAGCCCTCAACCCTTCAAAAGTGGCAGGTGAATCCAGCACTTCCACGCAGGACGCTAACAAGCACCGGCCATTTTGGGCATTGTCTTTGTCCTGAATCCTTGATAGGAGCTATTCTGGCTCGAAACCCAAACTAACCCTGGATAGTCCATGTTGGATGCTGCTAGCCCGAAGCTCCTCGGTGATGCTAGAATCCCATTCTTTGATAATCAGTGTTGCTCCTGGTTCATATCCCCGCCAGCGCATCTGGACCTCTGCCTCTCCTTCCAGAGGCCGAATCCATAACACCTACATGTCTGCCTATTGGCAGGTGCAATGACCTCTCTCATCCCCTAGTGGCTGTCCTGGATCCTCCAGCCAAGCTTAATAATGCAGCCACAGCTCTTGTGGCACTAGCGAGCTCAAACCTTGTCTCCCACAAGAAAGCCCCCATGCTGAAGAAAGCCTGATGATGGCAGCCACACCCTTTGTGGCAGCAGCGGGATCACAATGCAACCATCCCCGCCAAACAGGCCGTGCTGGACACTGTTTGAGCAGTTGCGCCTCTTCTGGCAGCGAATGGGGCTGCTCAGATCTCAATCTCAACAACAAAATCGCCGTGGTGCAGGAAGCCGTGCTGCTCATCCTCGACATTGCCGAACCACAGCACGAACATGGCCCCCGTGCGCTGCGCGGCCCACTCCTCCAGGGCGCGCTGCAGGCAGCCGCAGACGGCCAGGCCGCCCAAGCGCAGGGACGCCAGGTAGCGCAGGAAGTTGACGCAGAGCGCGATGTTGGGGTGGATCGACAGGTGGGCCAGGTGGGACAGGTCAGGGTGTTGGCCGCGGCAGCCCAGCGGGATCCCCTGTCCCCCCGCCGCCTCCAGCGTGAGGTGCCGCAGCGAGCCCAGCACCGCCCGGTCCGCCACCATCAACGCCAGCTGCACGCACAGAAAACACCTCTCACCTGCATGCCCATACTCCGGACATTGTGGGTGTGACCCCCAAGAAGTAGTGCCCCAGTGAAATTATTCATCGACTGACTTTGGGAAGCTGGTGCACACTCAATTACACCAGGACAGCGCAGTTCATGCGTTGTCGTCCTGGTGTGATTGACTTCACACCAGGACAACAGAGTATAAGATGCACTGTCCGCATGTTCCTTCAGAACTGCCAGGATCATGGCCCCTTTGGCAGTCAAGGCTCGCGCAAAAAATAATCCTAGCCTGTGGCAGCTTGCATGAAAAATCTGAATGGCACATGGGACATCTGGGGCCCTCTCCCTTCTTCCATCCATAAGCAAACACTATGTTATTGGCGGTGCGCGCAGCATATTCAGTAAACAGAAGGCAGGACCTGAAATGGCCTGGGAACGCCATGCACATGTCTCCCCACTACGGTATACATTGTACGAGCACAGCAGGTTACACAGGTTCTTTGCTTTGCATGCCATGCTCCCAAGGACGCTAGGCAGGTGACACGGGTGCCGACCTGGACTTCCTCTTCCTCGCGCAGGTGAGTCAGGTGGATGCTCTCCAGATTCCTGCAGTGCCCCTTCTCGATTGCTTCGCATGTGCTTTCGCTCAGGCTCTCGGCAGTCAGCCGCAGAACCGGCACCTGCTCCAACATCGCCGAAGCATCCGTCATCACAATGACTATTTTCAGTTTTCTTTCGCTTCTTGGAGCAGTATACCTCGAACAGCATATGCAGTCCTGCCCTGAAACTCGCTCACTTTTACTCGCGGCATTTCCGCGCTCATACCTTGCAGAGCAAGTGTGCTCCTTCTGCATCAGCTGCTGAGTAAGGATGCTGGCCATGAAAGGAACAAAGCAAGGCATATAAATTGTGCTCTCGGCACACGTCGCCGTGTTCACAGTCCAGCAGCAGCACACCTTCTGCAGGGCGCCAGCAAAGTCGGCATCAATGCAGCAGAGGTCGAGGGAGGTAGCATGCTGCAGCAGGCCGTAGGTGTCCAGTGCAGCCTCCATCCATACCAGGTCAGACGCCGACAGCACCGAATTGACACACACCCGCAGCTCATACCTGCGCCCACAGGCTCCCGACTCAGCACAATGAGAAGTGAAGGACTGCCTCAAGAGGCTGTGCTGAGGACACTGCAAGACAGCTGCCGTCATAGCCAATAGCATGAGCCAAGCACAATCTCTTGCAAGGCGAAGGTGCCAGCACACATTGCTGCCACAAGCACGCAATGAGGAGTGCTTCTATGCCGGCTGCCGTATGCGCAGTGCTGCAGCACATGAGGCCGGTTGCAGGAGCAAAAGCGATGCATCTGTCCAGTGCCAATGAGGGTGGGCGGGGGTGTGTACCGTCTGTCCTGACCGACGGGAGGACCGAGGCGGCTGAGCAGGTTCTTGAAGGCGCGCTTGCGCACGCGGCCCGGGCAGGTCTGCTCGAAGGTGAGTTTGCGGATGGCCGGGCGGTTGGCCAGCAAGGGGACGATCTGTTGGTGCTGGCGGCTCATGGGGAAGGTCAGGTGCAGGCCGCCGTAGGGAATGCTGCTTGTCAGTGCCCGGCAGCTCTGCCGCAGCGCCAGACGATCCTGCATTGCCATGAAGCCTGCTTCACCATATTGCGACCTGAGCAGAAGCATGCAATCTGCTGCGCTTTAAAATCGCTACCATATCAGCTTGAAAGACTGACACGTGGAAGCAGTTCATGTCGCACTTGACGGCCCACACTTTTCCCATGGAACCTCGCAAAGAGTTGTTCCAACGATCAGAATGGCATCGTTAAGAGACAGACACCATCTTCTAGCAAGAAGTTTAGGACCTCCTGAATGACTCAGTAGGTGCTTTCTGCTCCAGGGCTATCCTCAGTGGCTTGCAGCAAAGAGACGGATGCTCACCGGGAGGGGCAGCTGCTGGAAGATTGTCTGCAGGACGTCTGAGGGCAGTGCGGCCAGGTTGCTGAGTGCGGGGGGCTTGCGGAGTTCCAGCGAGACCGAGCCCATGCGGGCCAGGTGGCAGTCGCTTGCAAGGTCCTCCGCACCGTGGCTGGAGGAAGTCCCGGCCTGACAGCTGGAATGTGACCGGCAGCACCATGCCTTGTTGGCCCCGGGGGGTGGATCTGGCGGTGCACAATAGTGGCGCTTGCGCATGGAGTGGTGCTCTGTGGCGGCAGTGTCATTGTCCTCGGAAACAGTGGGGCCCTCGTCTGTGGCGCGCTTGCGCTTGCGTAGCATCTTGTTGAAGGCGCTGTTGAAGAATGACAGCATTTTAGGCGCCGTGCCTGCGCAGTCAGACAGCAGAGACCAGAGTAATGCTGAGATCATGGTACTTTGGGACATATTGCTGGCACCACCAGTCTGAAGAAGCACACACCCGCAGCTTATGGTGAACCCGAGACAGAATGGATCTTAAGAAATATTGGTGATAACTTCGTGGTACTATGCAACCTATGCAGGTACACTCGACCGAGATGTAGAGACTGACAACTGTCCTCGAAAATATTAGTAGTCTTGTCTCTACGCGGTGCGTGATTAGATCGAAGGCCTCCACAGCTAAGATCAATATTTCAATGTGGCATTGGTAGGCTAGGCAATCACGGGACGATCATAAGGGGCATTGAAGCGTTTCCGTACTGACATGGCAGTTGCACATGGCACCAGGGAGCTGTCAGCAGTGTCCATGTTTATATAACCCCTAGACACCTTGGAACAGATTTTTTTTCAACTGGATCCTCAAGCAGCATACCGTACCTGGCGTTACCTTGTAAGCTGTACAGCTTTCAGACTGACGAGGTCCCCAGAACAAGGGTTGTCAACCCCTTAGACTACCTTGTGTGCGTGGCGATCACTTGCACTGCTTTCACTGTCGAGAAGGATTGAATGGCGCAGGGAAAACGAAGTTCCTGGGCAGGATCTCAGCATCATGGGCTTCGATCAGGTGGGTCGTCCACGTGGACATCAGTCATTTTTGGATGGCCTTTCTCCGCAGTTAAAGAAGTTTCTTTAGCTGCGACTCGCAGTTACACTTGCAAAGCATTCTGGATTTGAGAGATGCGAGAACCCATTATGACTTGTGCATGCCAATCTAGCGCTGGAATGGCAATTGTGCATGGTTCAGACGCCTTTCGGAAGAGGATTGATCCGCCTGCTAAGACCCTGAATTCCTGTAGCAAAAACCTCTGAGATTAACAGCTTTACTTGACAAGGTTGGAGTTCACGATGGGGGTGAAGGGCTTCAACACCTGGTTCCGCAAACAATTCCCAGGAGCTTATGTGGGAGTGAAGCGACAGTATGACCACCTTTACATCGACATGGCTTCATTCCTGCACGAGGAATTGAGAAAAGGTGCTTGTGCTTGCTTACTTACTCGCTCAATGAAGCAGTTGCAGTGGCATGTGGGTGTGCATTGGCAACAGACAGCTATCACAGCATAATTGTCGAGATCCATTCTGGGTTTTTGATGCAGCTGAAGACGTGGATCATTTCCACATGCGCTTGCATGCGCGACTTGACAAGACACTAAAGCTGGTGGATCCTCGCAAAAGTGTTGTCTTTGCTCTAGATGGTCCTGCGCCCTTGGCCAAACTCCTGACTCAGCGGTACGGGCCTCAGATTCTGTTATTCCACATAGCTATCCTCTTCATTGTCGGGGTCCCATCTACCTTTCCTGAGCATGTGCTCCACTGCGCGACAACACGGCCAAGCCGATGTTGTCTCTGGCTACTTCCACTCATACTTTCACTAACTTTCTTCTGCAGGATGAGGAGGAGGAAGGAGGCTCAGAAGGAAGCCAGGACAGGACCAAGACCTCTTTCCAGTCTGGGGTTGACACCAGGAACGCCCCTGATGGCCATGATACAGGAGAGCCTGACATATTACATCTGCCGCCGTCTGCAGACCGCCAAGTGGCAGCACCTGCACTTTGAGTTGTCTGGCGCCACTGTCAAGGTGCAAGCACAAAAGCATATTTCCTGCCTGGTCAACCGTATTCATGAAATTTAGAATATTTGCTGTATGAGCACGGCATCAGCTCTCTCATTTTGGGTGTTGTTTGTGGCCCTTTCCTATACAAGCCTGTATGCCCACAGGATCAACTTGCGCTCATGGTGCTTGACGTGACTTTGCCATGTTTGAAGGGTGAGGGGGAGGTGAAGATCTTGTCCCGGCTGCTGCGGCCATGGGCAGATGTACAGCCGGAGGACACCCACGCGCTGATTGCCAACGACTCTGATGTTGTGCTGATGGCGCTGGTGACACCGGCACGCAATGTCTATGTGCTGGCCGAGCCAGGCCGTGTTGGCCGCCGCGTCGGCCCCGCGGCTGGGGTGGCGGCGGCTGCCAGCAAGGGCGCGCAGAAGGGGCGCCAGGCGCGCGCAAAGGTGGCGGCCGGTGCTCGCGGCCTGCCCATGATGGGCGGCTTCACCTGCTTCTCTGTAGCTGCCCTGCAGCTCTTGTGGCTGAAAAAGTACCCCTTCCTGCGTGGCGCCACCCCACAGGTCTGTGCTCTTACATGCCTCATCCTGGCCTCCAGCCTCAGCTCTTGTGGATTTCACAGATACGATTTTGCTTCCACCCATGCTGTGCCTATTGGAAAACATAGATACTTGTGGCTGAAAGCTGGTGTACAAGTTCAGGACACTGCGGAGAGCCTGGCGCGGCTGCAAATGGACCTTGTCATCCTGGTTGTCCTCAGCGCGGGCAACGATTACCTTCCAGCGCTTGTGGGAGGCCGCCTGCAAGGCAACAGCCTTTGGGAGAGCTATCTAAAGCTGAAATCAAATCGGGAGTGGGCCCATGAGTGCGTGCCGTTCCTATGTCGAAAGCTCAACAGGGGGTGCAGATGGGAGTCTTCCAAAGTGTCACGGATGAATGCTTCATCAGTAACTTTGGTGCTCATGCGCAGGCCTCTGCTGACGTGGCGGGATGGTGAGGCTCGCTTGAACGCAGCTTGTCTGACAGCCTTGCTGAAGGCATGGCCAAGAGCCCAGAATAGGTACCTCGTTTCCTATGACGAGGACGACACTGTGGTGTATAAGCCACCAGCAGATCCCCTCAGGTATCTGGAGGTGAGGATACTGCTCTTCCCTTTTCTCCCCCACTTGCGATCTATGCGACTTGCACACAGGAATGTGTGACACAGAGACAAGAGACGTGCATAAAAGAGACATGCATAGAAGATACATGCATAGAAGATACATGCAGAGTCGATAGACGATCACTAGCCTGTATGCTGAAACAACTTGGGGTGCGGGCGGCCAACGCAGGGTTTGGAGTGGTTTCTGAAGATGTATGCGGAGGGAGGGTGCACCGATTACAGGTTCACATATGATGCTTACGCCCCAGCACCATCACAGATCTTGTCCGCATTTGCAGCAGACAGCTTGCAAGAGGCCAGCCCTCAGGCTCAGAATCTTGGGCAAGACTCTTCAGAAACCTCAGATGCACCTTCAGCAGCCCCACTACCCTCAAATAATCAGGTACAAACAGACTGCCATCCTTCTTTGATCTTGCATGCGCACCCTCTTACGCTAGAAACACTCCTGAGGCTCTTAGCATCAGCTTCTTGTTTGTGAGCGTGTCATGTCTGGGACACCACCAGCACGGTACTTCAGTAAGTCTCACAAGGGTTGCTTGTGAAAATTTGCCCGTGCAGAGCTTGTGAGTGCTGCAGTGCTTTGCTGGGTGGCTCATTGACTCGGTGTTCTGAGTGGCACAATGACTCAGAGTCCGGTCTGACATGGTTGTAGACTACAACTTGTAGTGGAGAGTCAGCGTTGAGTGTTGCCCCCTGGGAGGGCGGTGCTTGCTCGCTGTATGCCCTTAGAATTATGGATCAATACTGTTCTCTCAAAGGTTGCGAATGTGCGAATGCGCAGGCAGGCAGGCTGCAGCGGATATCAGAGTCGACAGAAGCGCTGCTGCCGACGGTGTGCGCCATGGCGTTGCTGCCGGGGGGACCCATGGGGCTGGCGTACGCCCCGACGGCGCTGCGCCACCTGATGACCAACCCCGACTCGCCCATCGCGGACCTCTACCAGGACTGTTCACAGTGCACAGCCCTCAGCCAGGAAAGCGGCAGGCTGAACACAGAACGGACAGAGGTAAGCACTCAGAGGAAGGCTTCTGAGCAGTGCCGCCATCCCTATGCCATAAGACAAGCTGTTTTCAGACAGAAGGTTCGCACTTGAACCGTGCCGCTCAACTTCATGAATCCAGCATTGCTCAACTGCGTTCCTGCTGCAGAAAGGGATGTCTAGATGCAATTGTAAGCCATGCTTGGAGCGCGCTGGTTGATGCACATCCCAAGTTGTGTGATGTCTTCGTGCTGTGCAGGCTCAGCAGGTGTTGGCTGCAGCGGCAAAGGCGCTTGCGGCTGCGGAGGCGGCAGCGGCCGGTCACAAGGAGGGCCTGGAGGCTGCAGTGGCCCAGGCAGCGGTGGAGGCGGCCACTGCGGCTCTGGCAGAGGGCAAGCGCCATGTACAGCAGATCAAGGATCAGACCAGGTACGCAGCCTCTCTTGTGGTAAGCCATGTTGACAGTTCCCAGAGTCTCTTCTGCTCGCTTTCCCTTTCCCTGTTCCTGCGATGGCAAGATTGCTTGCCAAGCCCTTCCATGCATGGCTCTGCCTGCCTCAGCTTTTTGTCTGGGTGATATGGACAGACATGCTTTGATTAGTCACTAGGGCAACGAGCTCTGCTAAGAGGGGAGATGTGAGGGCTCTCAATGCAAGGATGGGGTAAGTATTTGCAAAGGACCTGGACTGCAGGGCGCTGGAGGCCACGAGAGCTGAGCATATGCGGCTGCAGCACCCCTACGCGCCCTTTCCCATAGACAGGCTGGAGGCCGCGGTGCGCGCGGTGCCCCTGGAGAGCTTCCCTGTTGTCCAGCGTGACGCGGCCGTGTTTGGGCCGGCCTACAAGTTTTGGTGAGCATCCTTGCTCTGCGCTCCTAGGCGACAGTAGTGCCCGTGTCCCCACAAGGATCTTCAGGCTGTGGCTTACATTTTCTGGCGCACACTCATGGCATGGAATGCAGCAGCCTTTCGCGTTTGCTGCCAGTCAATGTGTGGCAATGCTCGGGCTTGTAATTCTAATGTGAGCATCAATGCCTTTCGCACAGGCATGTAATTCTTGCTGACGATGCTCCTCTTTTAAGGTGCACATGTCATGTTTGCCTTCATGTACCTGAACTTCCTGCTCTACAGTCAATGTTTCTCATGACTGACACAGCTTTGAGCTATTCATTCCTTCTGGGATGGTAGCCTGCATTGTGGGTACTGAAGAGAGTGTCAATCTGACTGCTTCATTGTTGGCCTGTGCAGGAGGGGGTCTGACAGTGAGGCAGCGTCCTCTGGCTTCACGCCACCGGACGCACCTTTTGCAGATGCGCCCGAGGAGCCGTCTCGGATGATAGAGAGGGAGGAGATTCCTGAAGTGCTGCCTGTTCTGGTGCAGCAGCCAACCTTCATCGACTATGCAGGTGTGGGTTTCTCCCAGTCTTCTGTTGCGCCCCATGGACCGAGTTACCCTCGCGAACTCTACAACATATTTGATGTTGGCCAGCCGGTTGGAAGAGCTTGTTTAATGGCTACTGTGGGCTTACACATCTGCCAGGTGTGTGAGTGTTGTACGTACATGAGGCCGGACTAGGCTGTGCCCTCAGCTCACTGTTGACATGCTGACTCTGATTTGTGCACAGCTGCAGAGGGGCGAGAGATCGAGCAGGCCACAAGCAGCCAGACATCTGCCAAGGAGGGAAAGCAGAGCAGTGAGGCAGGGCAAACAGAGGCAGGCAATTCGCAGCAGCTGCTGCAGGCATCAGCAGGCATGCGGCACATGCGCAGGAAGATGGGCAAGGGCAAGGCGGCCAGAAGGGCGCGCAAGCCGCACAAGCCCGCCGGCCTCATGTCAAACGGCGACCTGGTGCCTCGTGAAGAGACAGAAGCACGCCAGTCGAGCTTACCGGGCTCGACGCCTGACAGCACTGCAGCTGCGCTGGAAGGTCGTGCAGCTGCGCAGCCTTGGGTTGGCCGGACAGGGGAGGGGACTGGACTTGGCGCCACTGCCTCGGAGATGGTGTACAGCGCTGTGACATATAGCGGTCTGGTGATGTGGCGGCCAGGCTACAGGCTCAACACAGCAGCGTCGTGCCTGCCCAGCAATGCCCCCAAGGTGCTGCTGCGTCACCAACACTCGACCCTGGCAGTTTGGCGTCCCTTTTGCCTGCTCTTTGTGATCGGCCTGCTCGCATCCTTGCTCAAATTTGCAACAGTCTGTTGGTCCTTTCTGCTGTTTTCTTGTTGACCTCGATTGCAGGTGGTGGGCACATCCAAGGTGCAGGAGCATCAGCAGCCCTTCTGGATGGGCTTTCTGCAAGCTGATCAGGGCGGTCATATGATGCATTGTTTGGAAGTGGCAATATGACTTATCTCTGAAATACTTCAAAGTGCCACATGCAAGAGCACCATCCGCATGCAAGTCCAACAGCAGCAGTTTTGTGATCTTCGTTCTGTGCTGCAGGGCATTGGTGCTCGGCAAGCGAGGGTGGCAACAGAGCGTATGCAAGCACTTTGGCGACGAACCGCTGTGCCCAACCACCGGTTCCAGTGCCTGAAGCCTATTCGTGCATTCAGCAAGCCGATCCATGCCGCATGCATAAGATGACATTACAAACTTCTGGCTGGCCACATGGCTCAAGATATGGTATTATTATGCAAAGTTGTCTCGAGCAAATAAAGTGTTCACCTTCAACTGGAAGATACAGGCTGGGTGTTACAATAATTCACTGGGCATCTGTTTCTGATCTAATTCACTAGGCCTACTTCTCCTTGTTTCCATATCCCTCAATCTAGTCGCATTCAAAGCATCATGGGGCATTCAATGTTACTGCAGCACTGCTGTGATGCAAAAGGCTCTCCAAAAAAGCCTAAGCAACATCTTTCTTCATTGGCAACGTGCAACTGCAATGCAACTCCGTACAATTTCAATCTTATCTTCTCATCTCCTCAGGAGTCCTTACACATGTCTCAGCGCAGACCTGACAACTCTCAGTCTTTCAGAGGCGGCGCGGGCGGCAAACTGATGTCCTTGGCTGCCCCGACCGCTGCCTCCAGCTCAGTAAGCACGCTGTGCAGCCCATCCACCGCCTTCTCAATGCTCTTCACCGCCGGCTCTGTCTCACTCGCCGCCTTTGCGCCTGCCCCAGGCAGCGTGTCCAGCGCCTCGACCTGCGCTTGGGCCGACTGCAGCGAGCTGGTGACATCCCGAGACTCTGCCGCATTGCGCAGATCGGTCATCGCCGCCTCCAGCTTTTGCAACACCGCGCTCACTTTCTCCTCTTTTACGCCCTCCGGCGGGCAGCAGGCCTTGTTGAGTGCAGCGACCGCGTCCTCAAGCTGCTTCACGAGCGTGGGCAACCCGCTGTTCGCGCCCGACACGGTCTTTTCGGCCGAGCCGAGCGCGGCCTCCAGCGCCTCGGTGGACTGCGCGAGCGCCTCGGGGCGGCCGGCCGCGGCCTCGCCGTCAACCGCGGCGGCCAGCCGAGCAATCTCATCGGCGATGCGGCGCACGTCGTCTGCAGCCGTACGCAGCGGCGCAATCACCTGTTGTGTGAGCTGGCTGTTCACATTCACCGCAGCCGAGACCGCATTGGTCGCCGCCGCCGTGAATCCGATGTCTGCCGGCACTGCCAGGTCCGACAGGTCAAACGCGACCTGCACCAGTCCTACCTGGTGGTTCTGGGGCGTTCCTCTCCAGCTGCCGACATCTGCTCCCTCTTGTAACTGCTCTGTCGTACTGAGAAAATTCTCTCGCTGAACGTCCAAAAATACTGTGTGCCCTTCGCTGTCCCCTGCTGTCAGCGGCAACGCACTGCCAAATCCTGCACTAGGGCTCGCCATGCTCAGGCCGACCCGTTCCTCAGCAGCTGCCGGTCCCAAAGTCTGTCCTGTGCTGCCTGCAGCAACTGTTGAAGGCAGAGGATCCACAGCACCGGACAGCCAACCACTGACAACGGTTGCCTGCTGCTGCGGCAGCGGCTGCGGCCGGTCCGCCCTGGAGAACAGGCCGGAAAGGACCTCACCTAAACTGGGCAACGCATCGCCGAGAACTCTGGCGATACGGCTGAAGACATTCTCCAGCTCATCAACGGCCGACTCAATGTCTGCGCCTGAGAGGCCGTCCAAGGCGCCTGCATACACCTCCTCCAGACGGTCCTGCTGCGACACCAGCGCGGTGTTTATTTTCCTCTTGGCCGCCTGAACAGCCTGACCAGCCGCCGCATCGCCCGGCGCCACCGGCTGCTCGGAATCTGCGGCTGCCACTGCTGGCAGCATCGCCAGTGTTCCCGTAGGCAGCCACGCTGAATTTTGTAGGCCCCAGGGTGACGTGGGCCTCATCCAGCCCAGAGGAACAGAGGTGCCCTGCGAACACGCACATCACTGAGCACCTTGCACTTTGCACAGAGTTTGGAACTCAAATGACACTAACAAGACTCATCTAGAGGCCTCATCAGGAACCATCCACAGGCCACAATTCTGTACCGATTAGAAAGACGACCTCCCCGGGCTATGAGGTACTCAAGTCAGTAACTTCCACAAAGAAAATCCCCTCGTTTTGAGGAGCTGGTTCCAAAGAACAGCTGTGCGCCAAACAGCAGGAGCGCCTGTCTTGCATGGAGAGCAAGGTGCATCTCTAGGTGTTGGCGGCGGGGACCTGCCTTTCAGGAATCCAGGATCTCAAACAGGGCATCTACACCCTGGTGTGGCACTGCTGATGGAGGCTGCGGCAACACCTGCGCACTAGCTTCTGACGCAGCTGCCCGGGAGCTCGAAGCTGCTGAGTCAGCGACGCTGCTGGCGGCGGGGCGACCTGAAGTCCCGGCATCCTGGAGACTGTCGCTGAGGGGGGGTGCGTCCCGGGAGGCGCTGGCAAATGCATCTGCAAGCGCCTTCGTGATGTCGGAGGGCGACTTTGGGCCCTCGTCTCCGAAGCACCTTGCGTCCGGGAGCGCTGATGGCACGTACCCATAGTTCTTCACCTGTTGCAGAGCAGCAGCAGCAGCAAGGTTGCTTTGAAGGATGATGAAGGGAAATGCTTGGCAGTCCCAACACATATGACAACAGCAGGATGTGAGATGACAACAACAAATATTCTGCTGAGAGGGGATGCTTCTTGTCTTTGCCAGATAATCAGGGAAGCTGCCTGGTATGTGGCGCACCTGCAGGACTAGAACAACAGCGCCTGCAGCCAGACTGAGGTAGCTGAGGCCCTCTGCAGCGCCCAGCAGCCCTCCAGGACCTGTGCGCATCCCTCTGGTACTGAGCGAAACCAGGGAGTGATTGCAAATAATACATGCAGGTGTTACAACAAAGAGCATGGCGCAGCCCAGCCTCAAATCTTGTCCGTTCCAGTGTCTGCATCAGATCTGAAGTGCAATGCGGTGTAAAAACAAATGTTGCCCGGAACATGGCATGGAGGATGCTGTACGCAACGAGTGTTTCGACACCCTTAGCTGCATCCCACTTCAAGACGGATGGAAATACTGGATTGGACAGTGGAAATCTTGCACTTTCACGTTTAGAGTTGCCACAGAGGCAGCGCACCTGGCGGCAGGCCCTTGCTGGTGGTGGCCTTCATGCCGATGCTCCAAGCAACCACGCCCAGCAGTGTGACATAGCTGACGCCTTCCAGGGCGCCTAGAGCCCCGCCCGGCCCAGGAGGCAGCCCACAGCCTGGACAAACCCACACGACAGCATTCAACATCTGGCACTCCCTCGTGTGCCTGCTACAATTACCCTTCCCCGCGCTTGGATTATGTTTGCATACTTGCATGCATGCTCGGATGCCTCTCGACGGCTGACTATTGCGCTGTTTGATTCTTTGAAGAGGGCATGGCAAGTACACACACAATGTACACTCAGAGATAGAGCGGCGCTACCTGTCGTGTTGAGAGTGTACAGTGACCAAGCCACAACAGGTACAGCAAACAGTGCCAGCGTTCCCACAAACACCTGCAGCCCAACCGGCAGCCCGCCACTCTCCTGTGGAGACAGAAACAAACGGCTGTCAAGCAGGGCCACCCGCAATGGATGGAACAAGGTGCCAGCTCAAGGGGACCGCATAAGAGGATGGAGTATGCACGGAAGTACCTTTCCCTCGGGAGAAGCATCTGTCTTGAACACTGCCTGGGCCACAGGTCCACCCGCAGCATCTGCCACTTTGGTGCCCTCTGCAGCCACCTCCAATGTGCCGCTCGCAATCTGCGCACCAACCACAGCTGTGAGCGCACATGCATCACAGCATATGCACCGCAGAGAGTGTAAAGTGGGTCACAGGGCATATGCCCACTGCGAGCCTTGATGCAAGCAGCGTTAGGCATTGAACATACGAACGGCAAGCATGGATGCACTGAGCGTTGAGCATCACAGCGACGCGTCTCAAGCACTGGTACAGGGAACTAATACAGAAAAGTTGCACACCTGATCTGGAGTGGGGTCTGGCTGGAACTGGGCCGCCGCAGTAGGACTGGCTGCAGCTTCTGCCAGGCTGCTTCCCTCAGCCTCCACCTTCAGCACTCCCTCTGTCCCTTCTCCTTCCTCCTACGCAGCCCCACAAATGGATGAGGCACTCTGCAACACTAGACACTTACATCTACGCTGCACATTCCAGTTCCTTTCTTTACTTTTGAGCAAGCGGGTGAGGCAGTAAGGCCATGTGGTTCCCCATCATCGCTTGCTTAGTGATCCTACAGAGGGTCTAACATGCCAAGTGCATGAAACGCAGCAGATGTGGGGCGCACAGCAGCACAGGCAGAGGCAGAATCAGCTGCGGGAGCAGTCTCAGTGGCTTGCTGTGGAGTGGCATCAGTTGTAGCAACCTCGGGCTCAGCAGGGCCGTCAGAGTCAGTCTTCTCTGCTTGTGCGATATTGTCAGCCCAGCGCTCTTGGACTTCTGAGCGTTCCTGCTTCTCTACGTCGGCCTCATCCACACTGCCCATCTCACCCCCACCAGCAGGGCCCCACTCATCTGCTCCTCCAGGCACCTGGGAGAACATGCGGGGGGCGGACTGTCACATGCCGGCAGCGGGCTGCTCATTATCTGGGTCGTCTTCGTGGCAGCTGACAGTGGCTCATGCCCTTCACCAGGGGATGGCCAGTAGGCAGTACATGCAGCTGAGTTGCTTAGCTTAAGAGCAGAAGGGAGTGGCTTGATAGAAACTGCAGAGGAGAATACATACAGTGGGGGTGTCCGCATCCAAACTGGGCTTTGGCTCCTCGAGTTCGCCCTCAGGCTCAGTGACAGCTTCCAAGGCATTTTCTGCTTCATCCTGCACCCATAACATACTATCTAAATTTCTGTTCCTGTACTGACAAGGCTCTGCTAGCCATGCTGGCAAGGACATAAAGCGTATGTACTGGGTTTCGAAAAGGAACAGATGCTTCAATGCCTCAATAATGTGTTCATGTTCTAAACTGGTCAACATTGTCGACAATGGGAAAAGGGGACCTGCTGTGCTTCGCCAACAGGCTTCTCAGAATCTCCAGGCATAACAGGCTCTGAGCCCTCAGGGGCATCACTGGCCTACAAGTGGCAAAACACCCTCTCATGAGACACAGAATGAAGGCTGATAGGTCTTGCAAAGCAGAACTCCACAAGCTTTTCCATTCAGCCTGACAGTTTTCCATTGCCCAACTTGTGTTCCCGAATATGTTGCTTTCCGTTGTCGAGACTTGTTGAAAGAAGGAATTGAAGTGATAGAGGTCCGAGACCTGATTTGCAGGGGAACTATCTGTTGCTGGCGGCTGTGGCTCGGCTTCAGAAAGAGTCATGCCTGAGGATTCAGCCTCAGCCTCTGCAGCTTCTACTTGAGCGACGGCCCCAGAAGTCTCAGCCGGCGTTTCTGCCTTGTGCACTATTTCAACAGCCTCGTCCATCTCGCTCTCAAGAGGGATGGTTCTTGGCGCGTTCTTCAAAAAGAAAATGGAGATATGTCAGGTATTGCACTGACACCCTTCAGAGCTCAGCCGTAAACATCTGAAGAATACTATGATAGCAGTATGCAGCAAACATGATCCCAAGCCGCCTCAGCAGCAAAGGACTGATTTACTGGGGATGTGATGCAAGTTTTTTGTGGTAAACATTGGAAAGCAAACGGTGTCTCACCGTCACAAGCGTCGCGGTTGTGTTGCTCCATGTGCATTCTGCTTCAATGACATCATCCTTAGCTTCCTCCACCTGCACAGGAGTAAATTTTATACATTCACTTTTGGCAAGGTTCCCCTGAGGCATTGCCTACTGACTGCATTTGCACTGCAATACTAGAGCACAAATACAGGGACATGCATGGGATGAGCAGAAACACACCATAATCTCACGGTTGGGACCGGCCTCCCACTCCACGGCTGTCCCATCCTCCCTCACCACTACCAGCTTGAATTCATAAGAGCCTGGAGGCAGCTGCAGGTCAACTGACCAGTTATTGCCATCACTCCATGTCAGGCCTGCGCAGCAGCAGCATGTGTCAGCAATTACCCTTCCCATTTACACGAGAACTTCACCAGTTGCATGCAAGTTGCATGTCCATGTGAAGAGGGATGTTGGCACCTGGGGCTGCCACAGGGTCCCATGCTCCCAGTTCCTCCTGCGTGCCAACCGCTTTGATGACCTCTCCAAAGGCCACCTCATGTTGAGTGGTAAGCCGCACGGTGCTGCCCGAGGACGCCGCGCACTGCAGTGCATGCAACAGCACATCAGGATCAGATTCATCTGAATTGTTCACTATTGAAGGTCTCTGTGGAGTCAATGGCTGTTAGAGCACATGGACTCCCAGAATGCGACCCACCTTCAAGGCTCCTCTCCTCTCCCTCGGAAGACCACTGTGCAAGCTTCCTGAGTACAGCCAGGACAGCACTTTGAATTGCATGTCAGATTTTAGACATTTTCCAATGCTATTTTGAAAGCTTACAGAGTCCTTAAAAAGCCTCCACTCTGTGCCCTTCCCTACGGAGAGGTAGGGCACAGAGGTGAAGCACAGGGCATGTGCCACTCTCGCTCGGCTGTAGGAGCTCCCACTCATTGCACATCATATCATGATTGCCTGATGCACTCCGCAGCAACTCTGCATTGTACACGATGCATTACTCGCAGTGTCGGGTTCCGATGCATTGAGTACTGCTTCCTCAAACTAGCGCGCACCTGGACTGGCCGGTCGGATGATGTAGATGCCACGGTAGAATGTCTTTTTAGAAGTTATAGAAGAAAACTGACGCTTACATGCGGCAACTGGGTCTCTCGCCGTTCCTGCGTGGAAAGGTTTTCGGCCACCAAAAGCGCATGGTCTGAGAAGTTGTTGCGCCCCACAACCAGGCTGTGCCGCACGCGAGTGCATCGCTGGCATTGTATTTTCGCGTACTAATCACATCCCTGATCGAAGAAACTGGCTCGCACTGATGTTCCCTTGGCTTGTTCCGGAAAGCCAAGATCAGAGGCCCAAAACTTGGCGCCCCAATCCCAAGGTCAAAATCAAAGTCGCTGCACTTTTGCATGCACTTTTCTGCACGAGGGCCGCCTTGATAACATTATCTCCAGAATCTGTCTTGAAGACATGGGATTCCTATCACAAAGTTGCATGGAGTCTTTGCGGTCGTCTGCAGGAGCAGCAGCAGGCAGCTGTGCAGGGCTGCGATCGAGCAGTGGAGCAAGCCCATCGCACAGGGTGTGCACCACTCCTGTCTGTGTGGCTCGCTGCTCTGGCAGCGGACGTGGGAGTGTCAGGAGGTTGCCTGAGCCTCTGAAAGCAGCCAGTGTCGAGGCAAAAGTGGATCAGGATGGAGATGGGTCTAGGCGACTTGAGAGGGAAGGCAGCATCAGGGACAGAGCCCACAAACGAGGTGAGGCGCGCTGTACTATGCATTCACTTCTCCACCAACAGGATATCTTGAGATTAACTGCTTGACTGCTATCGGTTTTATTCCTTTGTGCGACCACTTTCCTTCGCTGTCTTCTGCTCACTGACTCTGGAAGGTTGGGAGGACGACCTTCCTATATTTCTCGCAATGTCAGTGAGACGGCTGAGATACTGTGATTGTCATTCCCGCAGCTCCGCTCGACAAGGGCCACCTGTTCCGGGCAAAGTATGTTCCCTTCAAGGCTGTGCTGGAGGGGGATCCCTGGAACTCCGAGGAGTCCTACTCATTGGATGATGTAGTCTACCGCGCCAAGGACGGCGGACTGTTGGATGTGGTGCACGACATGGATGCACTGAAGCAGTATGGGCCAGAGTACTGGCGCGCCCTGTTCGACAGCAGGGTGGGCCGCACCACCTGGCCTTTCGGCTCGGGAGTGTGGTCCAAGAAGGAGTGGGTGCTGCCGGTGCGTGCGCTGCTCATGCCATGCTTGGCATAACGCACACTCATGCATGATTCTGTTTGATATTGTGTACTCTGTCAGGACATGTTCCACAGAGGTCAGGTAAAGCAGCTGCAGACTGCTTGCTGTGCTTCATTTTTTGTACACAAGCATGCATGCCTGAGATTTGAGCATGGGTGTGCAGCAAATCGAGGACGACTACATCAAGAGCATGTTTGAGGGCAACAGCAACCTCTTCTGGGCGGAGGGCTTTGGGCGCGAGCTGGGCATGTCCGACATGTGGGTGAAGAACTGCGGCATCAGCCACACAGGTTCCTTCAAGGACCTGGGCATGACAGCCCTGGTATCCCAGGTCAATCGGCTCCGCTCCATCAAACCCGACGCCGTCCAGGCTGTTGGTTGCGCCTCAACAGGTGCTTGCTTCCGGCTCTGGCAGCTACTTTACAACTCCTTGCTCTGGCCCTATTAATTCCTGGTTCTGGCAGCTACCTCATTTGAGCAAATTATAGCAGGTGCATATCGCAGTACTTCACTTTTTGCAGTGGGAGAGCCCGGCTTGCCAGAAATACGTCTATGATTGTGATTGAGGGTCAGCCACTGGAAAATCTTCCAGTCAGCGATGAGGCAATGCGGCGAGCCCACAGCATAGCAGAAATTGCAGCCGAGAGGGGGAGCTGGGAGGTTTTGACAGAGATTTGGCTGGTGCCTTGCAGGTGACACATCTGCGGCACTTTCGGCGTACTGTGCGCATGCAGGCATTCCCTCCATTGTGTTTCTGCCGGCGGACAAGATCAGCCTGGCGCAGCTGGTGCAGCCCATCGCCAATGGCGCCCTCGTCCTCTCCATCGACACTGACTTTGACGGCTGCATGAAGCTTGTCAAGGTGCTCCCCGACTGAGAAGCTTGAGGACTACATTTCCCTCATTTTGAATCTCAGAATAAACCTGCACATCCTAGCAAGTTTTGCTCAAATCTACATGGTACATTGTGTAGGCTAGGTTTGCTCGTGTTTTTTACATTCAGGAGACATCACACTCTCTTACTCTGTGATAGTTTGTAACTCTTGGTGGATTTGATTTGCAGGAAGTGACATCAGTGTCGCCAATCTACCTGGCGAACAGCATGAACAGTCTGAGGCTAGAGGGGCAGAAGACGGCTGCGATTGAGATCTGCCAACAGTTTGACTGGGAGGTGAGGCAGCGACCCATACCCAACTCTCCATTTTTTCATGGAGTCTCATGCGCCTGATCTTTGACTGTCATATCAGAACAAAAGTAATCGGCACATTTTAAACTGATTCAATAATTTTGTGCAGATGCCTGATTGGTGATCATTCAGGGCTGCGTGAGATCAGATTCGGGAATGACTGTCACATCCTGACCGGCACAATATAATGTGCACAGGTGCCTGACTGGGTCATCATTCCGGGAGGCAACCTGGGCAACATCTACGCCTTCTACAAGGGCTTCAAGATGTGTTATGACCTGGGCCTCACCGACCGTATGCCGCGCCTTGTCTGCGCCCAGGTGCAGTCCCCTCACCCAGTTGACATCACCGGGTGCTTGTGCAGCAGGGACGTGTCGTCTGCAAGTACTCTTACGGTCTTCAAAGTATTGTTCTCCTGTTCCAGGGGCTGCCATACCTAGCAGCCTGCTGATCTGGCTAGCCTCTGGGCAGGGGTCCCAATCCTGTGATTACCGAGTGTGGGCACCGGATGTGTGATCACTGCGTGCGCAAAATGATGGATCTGGTTGTTTAGAGTCGGGTCATGTGGGTGGCAGGCCCAGCATGCCAACCCGCTGTACCTGGCGTACAAGAAGGGCTGGGAGCACTTTGAGCCGGTGAAGGCCAAGACCACGTTTGCGAGCGCGATCCAGATCGGCGACCCGGTCTCCATCGACCGCGCGGTGCTGGCGCTGACGGCCACCGACGGCATTGTGGAGGAGGCCTCTGAGGAGGAGCTCATGGACGCCTCCGCCCGTGGCGACCTGACTGGTGCGCCCCTGTGCTTTCCTCTTGTCCCTGACCGCTGCAATCTCACTATCTACTACCAGAGCAGCATTGTCAAGTGTCTTGAAAGGTGTGCGGGCTCCTGCAGAAGCTGTATTGCTCTGAGCTTGTCAGCTGCTCTTTAGCGGGCAGGTAATCATGTGCTTTAACTCGGCTGTGGCTGCCATTGTTCGGCTGGGGCTCAGCGTGTGCGTTGCGCGTGGGGCCATGAAGCATAGGAGAGTCTTGTGCTGGCTACGTTATGATGTGGTGTCCAGCTTCTGCATCAGGGCCCTCCATGCTCATGCGGCTGCGCTGACTTGTAAACAGGGCATGAAAAGCAGTGTGGGGTGTGCGCGCGCAGGCATGTTCAACTGCCCGCACACGGGAGTGGCGCTGGCGGCTCTGATCAAGCTGCGCGAGCGCGGAGTGATTGCTGCGTCCGACCGCACCGTGGTCGTGTCCACGGCCAGCGGCCTCAAGTTTGCCAACTCCAAGGTGGCCTACCACTCCAAGGAGATTGAGGGCATGGCCTCCCGCTATGCCAACCAGCCCACCCCCGTCAAGAACGACCTCGGCTCTGTCATGGACGCCATCCACGCCAAGTTCAGCTCCATGAAGTGATCCTGACTTGGCACCACTTCTGTTCATGCCAACGTGGGTGCCTAGGAGAGGGCACTGCTGGCATTTCGAGCCGTCCCAAACTGTCTGGCCTGTGTCGGAGCCGTGTGACAGACATTCAATGAATGTCAACAGCTGTTGCTGGAATCAGAAGACTCAGGGCTGGGGTGTGTGGGGAGAAATCGGTTTGGTGCTAGCACCGGGGCACCACCATCTGTTCAGGGCTTTGCAGACAGCATGCTTGGCATTGCACAGTTTTGAGATGGTGTGCGCTGGCCCGTGCATGCCATGGCTGGACACTTTCAATGCGCCATGCACATAGCCACATTGTTACGGGCTATAGCTACAGAAGTTTCTGGTGATATGAATGAAGCAGTGTTGATGCGGGAACTTTGTTGGGAACTCTTTGAACGCTTTGCAAGTGATGTTATAAGAAGCAGGTCTGCCCTGCTTCCTGAGTATAATGTAGTGCTTTAACTTGAGGTATGCTCGCATTACAAAGGGGACAAATTCTGCTGTCATATTTTGTGTTTACATGGAGCTTTGACAAGCTTAATATGCAAATCCGAGCAACATAACTGTCTCTAGCAGTTCACAGATTATGAGCAAATTCCATCCAACATTTCTGCTGATTGAATCAGCGCTGGCCTAATTCTTAACAAGCTTAATGATCCTTGCCACCATGGCCACGCAGCATCATATATACACAGTTGTCAAGTGCCATACTAAAACTTCTCGCTCAATGATTTGGAGTTGGTTTTCAAGAACCAACTCGCTCAAAAAAACACGCTCAACTTGCTCTCTCCATGCTCAAACACATTAGGTAGCGGAGACTGGAGACAGAGTCAGTACTCGTCAACATTTGAAGCTTTATTCTCAACAATCAAAATCCCGCTTTCTAGCGGCAAATGTATGCCACGAAGAGTACATTAGCAGATACACAAGCTGCTGCGGACGGGTGCCCCGAAGCACTGCCATCCAGCTGGCCAGCTCTCATTGGTGAACGAAGCGCTGCCATAAACACAGGCAGCGCTAGAACGCGAGCAGCCTGGAAATCCTTCTCCTGCTGAGCGCTTTGCTCCGGGGCATGCGCCCCCAGCAGACCTCCCAGCTCTCGCTGAGCGACTCCCACACCTTGGCCGACAGCTCGCGAGACCTGCCCTGCACTACGAGGGCACCCCAGCGATCTGGGCACTCTGCCGCTGCAGCGCCTGCAGGCTTGCCGCCGCTGCGGCCGCCGCTCCGGCCGCGCTGCGCCGCAGCCCGGCAAAAGCGGCCGCGGCCAGCGCGCGGCCCCGGTGCAGCACATGCGCTGCCATGTTTCTCTCCCCGTCCTGCTTCTCGGCGAGGGCCTGCACACAACCATGCAGGGGCCAATCAATCACTCATCGACCCAGTGACTACAGGCCCTCCACAACATCGCAAGAAAAGCCACCAATGCCTGCTTGCCTTGCACTGGTCGAGGTCAACGAAAAGGACGTCACGGTGCACAGCGCAGATTTTGAACCCCGGCGAGCTTTTGCAGACACAACTGAGGACTGAAGCATGGCAAAGATGCACTTCTGATTATTCTGTACTAGCCTTGGCATGGCAGTTGCAATGTTGAAGGCTACAGGAGCAAGCGCATGGGACTTGTGTGCAGGAAGAGAAACGCACCAAGTAGGTGATTATGAGGAGCGCGCCAAGCAGAAGCAGGAGTAGCAGCTGCTGTGCTTGGCGCCCCCCATTTCCCTGCTGCTCCGCCCTAGGGGGTGCCACTCCTCCCACCTTCAGCCGCTGCAACAGATGCGCCCTGTACTTGGTGTATGACTCCTTCATGCCCTGCAACATGCCAGCCCGCCCCTCAAAAACACCAACAAACCTGCCAACGCAGTGAGAACTGCAAGATATAAATGTAAGAAGTCCGGACGAGGTAATAACATGCAGGCCTCTAAGCAGGTTGTTTGGCATGCAACAGGCTTACCTCTATTGATGCCTTCTTCACAACGCCCTTCATCATGCAGCTGCCTGTGAATACCACCTATATCCCAAAGATTGATGGATCATAATCATCATTTCGCACGACACTTGTTCAAAAGAGAAATCGGCAAGCATGCATGTTTAGATTGAAGGCATGCAGCTCCAGCATGAAATCTCACCTGGCAGGTAATTTTGAGATGGGTGTGCTTGTCATCTATGCTCCTAGCTGCCCATCGTAGATGCGAGTGAAACGAGTTCCCATATGGAACCTGCAACAACCAACGGTTATTGCCTCAGCGGAGCAGTACCTTGCAAGTGCCTGACCTCCAATCTGTGGCTGAATTCCGCCCAGCAGCCCATGCAGCATGTGACCACAGCAGACTGTATGGCAGAGATGTGCAGATGGACAGGACAGAGGGAAAAGCTCACCTTAGGCGTTTGGACTCTGACATCCACCTGCCAGCTGGAGTCCGGTGGACCAGTGCAGTGGTGTGTCTCTCTGCACTGCGCCTCCTTGGGGCCAACAAGCTGCTTCTTGATGGGCGTAATGTACATGACTCTCCTCTCTGCACCACCATCTGCACACCCACATGCCATGTCGGTTCAGTAAGAAAGCCACTGTATTGGGCAAACAGTTAGTTGAGGAAACAGACAGCTCGATGACTGCAAGACACAACGTGGAGGATCACCACTGTCCTTGCTGTAAAGAGCACTGCACCTTTGGTCAGCTTCCACCGGCCTTGTTTGGTCGCTCGGTGCTTGTTCAGCTTTTGGACGCTGTCAAAGAACTCTGGGTCGGCCATTACAAGGCGCCAAAGGTCGCGGGCGCCGACGGGCAGCGTCTCATCCAGCAGCACTGTGGAAAGATGCTCAACCTCGTCCTCCTGGCCCCTGCTGCTGCCTGGCTTCCGCTTGGAAGCTGCTGGCCAGGGATCATCGATGTCCGACTTTGCAGCCTCCTCGCCCACCTGAAGGAAAAAAAAATGGTCAGATACCTGTTGTGCCTCTGTGCAGTGCCAGACTCACAACCTTCTTCCCTCACGCCACGTCAGGCAAAGAAAGTACTTCTTCAACTGCTTCTGACCTTGCCGGGTCCAACATGAGACAATGTGCGCGCTTAAACCGTTCGCGCAAAGGCATTGTTTTGCTAGACCAAGTTCACACACCAACAGACCTGTCTGTGGAACCGTGAATGGTACTTTGACTAGACTAGACGGTCCATGAAAGAGACGACGCCATTATGAGCGAACTGAACGTCAACTGCTGATCTAACCTGAAATTCCATATGAGGTCATAAAATCGAGGTTCGACACCGGTTCAACCACTTGTCAAGCGATCTATCCAGTTCCTCGTAAGGAGATTAGGCTTCACCTCATCTCCCTCAAGGTCTGCTTCATCAGGACTTGGTTGATGTGGGTGCTTTTGTTTTCTTCTCAGCCGCCAGAGGACTGCAAATACGACAGCCCCACCCACGAATGGAGAAGCTCCTAGACCTAGAGCAATGAGGCCCCGAGTCACCCGGCGTCTCTCTTCCTCGTGCATGGCGCCAATACAACGTGGAGTGCCAATGGTTCGGCTTCACATGGTGAACCGGAGGGTCAAGCCCCCTTCACGGTTTGCTCGTGGGGAGACAAGAGACGGGGCCTCGGCAACGGTTTCGCGATTCCTGTCCCCATTTCAACGGCGTTCCATAAATTCATTTTCTTGGACATCGCCGAATTTCAGCAGATCGAGAGCTTTTCGAGAGTACGCAGCACGAATCTATTGTAAGGGATGCCTGTGACAAGGCTCAAGTGTGAGCTTCTGTGTTGGGTTCTTTACCCACAGAACTGCAATGATGCAGGGCTTCTCGGAAGTTGACAGAAACGGACAATATCGACGACCAAGCAAAAGTAGGATTTGTCTTGGAAGCTAAAGAAGTGTCCTATAGACTGGTGAACGCTGCATTCGCGCCAAACTCCTCGGAAACAGCTGTAGCTTCCTGCAGAAAGTTTGTCCATAGCCTGCCCACGGCACTCGAACAAAAGAGCCACGCGAACTGGCACAGCACAGTTCGTGAGCCAACTCCTCGACAAGTGCTCGTGGTTCCACAACGAATCGTCTGTGGTTGCGTTCTCGCAAAAACGACCTTGGTGGGCGAAACATCGACGTGCACAGTCGACATCTTGCGATAGGGTATGGACCCGGAAAGAGTCGTCGCCAATATGCGAAAGGCTTCTGCAAATTGCATCCAGTCAATTTCTCTAGTGATGTTGCTGTCATTCTTGTGGAAATATTCAGGGAGTCGACTTCACCCTGGACGTACACGAACGCTGTCTTGACGCCTTCTCCTCGCGATGGTCGGCAAAAGATCGCTGCTTCTTCACCTGCGAGCGTGAACATTTACAACAGCAGTTCTTGTTGTGTTTTCTGACTCTGAAAGTTGTCTAGGTCTTGCACCTCCGATCTGGCGGTCGACAGTGCTTTCAACCAAACGACAGCTATTCCTGCAGCGAGGAACATGAAAGAGCCCAGCAAAGCAGTATTTATACAAATTTGTGCCTGGTCGCATTCCCGGACGAGCGTGATTTGGCGGCACTTGATTAGCAGGGTTGTGCTTGGAACTAACTTTGTGTGACCGTCACTGCTACTACTGGCATATGGGCACCATCCAGTTGGAAACTGAAAGCATGTTCATATGCACTCACAGGGATCAGCATGGACAGTGGAGAGGAGAGGCTCAAGGCGCTTGGCTACAAACAAGAACTTCGCCGGGACTTCACACTTGTTTGAAACACGGCAATCAGCTTCTCCATCATCAGCACCCTGTTGGGTATCACAGGTGAGCATATATTGATATCCCTTCACCTACGCAGCAAATTTTCTGAGTACCAAGCGTACCATGTGTGAAAGCATGCAGCTTGACTGGTATCAGCTTTGTGGTATCAGCTTTGTGGTATCAGCTTTGTCATCTGAGATGCTGGACATGTTACACTGCAGCTGTGCAGATGTACATTTAAAACTGCACGGAGTTTCTGCGAAGGGAATTTGCTGAATGTCTTTATTGGACGGGGTGTATTTAGTAATGATCTAGAGATTAAGTCCCCGGGGCCCAGCATGACGACCTGCAAGCACTATCTATTTAAATTTAAATATAAATTTTATAACAATCCATCCGGCGGTGGTGGAGTCCTTGACTCAAGCTTGTCAATTCCATGCATAATTGCATGATGCCATTCGCTGCATGCTGGATGAAGGATGCAGCATGCTAGCAACAGCGCAAGCCAGAAGAGAAAATTACCTTCATGCCCATTACTTACATCTGTCTTGCAGATGATTCATCCCATCGACCATATGCAAATAAATGAGCAAGGCCCTACAGGCCATGGCTAGGGCAACCACATAAGTGCAGCACTGCTGATCTGTCAAAAACAGAATAAATTTGCTACCAATATGATGCACACATGCGTATATATACCACAACCCCCCAAACAGTAAGCTCTACATAAAGTACTACCCACTGGAGAGACCAGCATGCCATACACAGGTGAAGAGCAGCCTGAGTACAGCAATTGCTTATCCTGGCAATTCTCAGGAGCGATATCCCAGTCTTCCTTCTGTGCATCAATAGATCTCAGGGAGCAAGTGTCAACCATGCAGCTCTGTGTTCAAGGAAATGTGGAAACGTTTTTGGGCACAACAGCAAAGGCAGAGTGTTGACACCTCGGCATCCCACCACTGCATTCGCTTTGCGTCCTGCCTCTCTGGATCATGATCCCTGATTCATTGCAGTACCATGCACCCTGCACCCATGTAACTTAGCTGGGACTTCCCGACTTCCTGGGTCCAAGCAATTCGTGAGAGTGCGAGAACAATTAGGGGGCCAAACCCCCTTTTACAATATCTAGTGTAATGTGTGCGTGCTCAAGAGCAGGACACCAGTCCTGCTGACGCCATAAGATCTCTAAAGCAAATTAAATCCTTCCATTTGAGACGCAATACCCCGTCCCCATCCCCCAAGCGCTGCACATAGGTCCGCACCCTGTCCCATTCTAGATCTCATGCGTTGCTGGCAAACGCCTTCATGTCCAGCACCTCTGCAAGGCCCGGCGCAGAACCATCCGCCATCTGCACAGATCCTGCAAACGCCACACCCAACGGATGTCACACAGCATGCAATCCCTTGCAGTCCTCCATATCTACACCATGCCATGCAACAAACGCTCTCCTCTGGCGCAGCTTGCTGTTGCTGCTGGGACCAAGATGCAGTGCCTCGCTTCAAACACTGCAGGCCATGGCCAGCCCAAGTCAGTGTACACGATGTCCTGAGTTGCCAATAGTGCACTTATGTTGATGGTGCAAAAGGGGCAATGAGCGTACCGTCCTGCAGGGAGGCAAGCTCAGGCATGAGGAGGCAGTTGAAGGGCGAGGTCTGATGCGTGGCGGCCTTGGCTTGCTGCGATTCGTAGCCGCGCTTCACATCGGCCATCTCCGTGGCGGATGCGGCCAGCAGGTTGCACATCGCCAGCACGTCCGGAGTCCAGGGAAACGCCAGCAGCTCACACTTGGCCTGCTGCAGCGGCGTCGCCACCTGAGCACAGCCCCACCATTGGTAAGCACCCCCCTCTGGTTTCTCCCGCTGCCACAATGACACTCCCTCAGATCCCTGCTGCTTCCATGCTCACGTGCAGATCAGCGCGCTTGAAGATTTGGCAGCTCATAGCTGTTCCCAAGGACATTAGCTGCAGTAGGAGACTGCCAGCAGAGTGACACAAGCTGATGCAAGACACTCTTCACTGGGAGCCCTCTCTTGACAGATAATGGTATTGGCTGCTGTGATAAAAGTGGCGCAGGCAGGTAAGGTATGTGTGGAGAGTTGCAGGTTGGGCGCAGGTGGTGCGGACCTGCCAGAAGGCGAGCAGGAAGTCGGTGCAAAGGAAGTGCTCGCGGTTGACGTTGCGCTGGAGCCGCTCGGCCGCAGCGCTGGCGTTGAGGTAGCCAGCGTTCTGCTGCCGCCCCTCCTCCATTGACGGCACCGCCCCCTGCCCCACCACATGCCACGCACTCCTCAGCCAACCGCCCATACACTCTTAACTTCTGGAGGCCAACTGCTGAGGTTTAGATATGACTGTATGACGGAACTCTGCCCCGTGCTACCTCCAACTACATTTGTAGAGTAACTAATGCCGTCCCATGCCATCTGCGGCACTCGCATAACTCCCATCTGTACTTTTACACAAGTATTGATCCCCATATATGGCTGCATGGGCACACGCTCTGCAAGGAGGCTCGCTGCGGGCCGAAACGACAGGTTGCAGTGCAAGCCGGGGCCAAACTCAAAGAAGATGACACGCAGTTGGGGGCGAAAGGCAGAGGTGTGCGAGGGGGATGGGGAGGCTGACCTGGAGCATGGAGATGATGAGGGTGCGCTCCTGGATTATCTCCATCATCTGGGCGAGCAGGTAGGTGCGCGCGGCCAGCAGGCGCTCCTTCTGCTCGTCGCTGAGCTGCAGCGCCATAACGATGGACTGCCACTTGGCCAGCCGCGGCGCGTCCGACGACCCGCTCGCCTCGTTCAGCATGGCATACTGCATGTGGATCAGCTGCGGGCGGCTCTTCCATGTCTGGAACTCGCTCGCGTTCTGCATGGATCATTCCCTGGCTCAGTTTGATGCATGCAGCCGCTACACTTCTTTGACCATTCACAGGCAGTCATCATAGTGCTGCCTCAATGCAACATCCCAACCCAAAACGTTCATTCCAATTGTGTGGAACATGCCCGACAGATAGTTCCACTGAGCACTTGGCAACATGGCAGGAGGGGTGCATGGAGTGGGGTTGTCATGCAGCACACCTTAAGAGCGAGCAGCTCCACCAGCTCAGCATGGGCAGCGCTGTCAGGGTCCTCCGCCCCCTGCTCAAACAGCCTGGACAGCATGTTGTGGTACATCTGCGCGCACACCCCCAGCATGCCCATCAGCCAACCCCCTTGTCCCTTCTCAAACCCAGCCATCAGCAGCCACCCGAGCTGTATCTGAACGCAAGCCCATCCAACACACTCGGCCAGTGCACACCCAATAAAACGCTCCCCATTTATACCAAACTACAGGATTGCAACCAGGCAGTCTACCCTATTACAGGAGTAAAAGGGATGTCACCAAATCTGCATGGGCTGTGTGCTGAAGCAGAACAGGGCGTACAACATGTGCATGCCCATTCTTGCAGGAACAGCAAGTGTGTTAGCGGTGGCGCTCACCTCCACATTTTTTGCAATGTCTTTGAAGGTCATGTCGCGGGCCTGCTCCCACGTGAAGGTCTCCCCGCGCACTTTGCTCACAAACACCGACAGGCTCTCAAAGTACTGCGCGTCGTCCTTGCCCCCCTCCTCACCCGCCGCCTGGCCCTGCACAGCATGTCTGTTGAGCTGCTCGTTGCAGACACGCCTTGCAGTGCCGCATCCCTGACCAGAAACAACAAATACCGCCCCAGCTAAGGACACCAGCAGCCACTCGGGGTGCCTCCCCTTCCCTCGCAAGATGCCCGTTCAACAGAGGAAACACCGTCGCAATGGTTCACCCCCTGGAGCACATGTTGCATGCATCGATGGCATCACTGATGGCAACTAGTACAACAGCTTCACCCACCCTGTGTTGGGCCCATCTGTGGAGAACCAAAAGCCCGGCCTTTGCAAAAAAAAAGCCCAGTATTCCATGTCCGGTGTGTGAGAGCCGACAGGTGGGGAAACAAGCTTGTCAGTCCTTCCTTCATTACAGGGGAAGCGCACCTGTGCGGTTGCGGGCGGCGTGGCGGCGTCCTTGGCGCGCTGCGCGGAGGCTTCGAGCTGCCGGTTGCGCACCTCCAGCTCCAGCTTGGCGCGCTCCAGCGCCATCACCTGCCGGCTCAGCTCCCGCACCTGCGACTCCGAATCCTCCAGCTTCGCCTGCGCCACCACAACATGCACTCTCTACATGGCAGAGCTGCAGCTGTCCGTCTCAGTGTTGGCACTTGCCTTAATTTCAACGCAGCTCTGTGAAGTACCCAATTTGCATGCCCCTGAAGAGCTGAGGAGCGCAAACGACACGGATGGTTGGCACCCACCAGAAAACTATTACATCAGGACCTCCCTCCATATATGTGTAAACTCAGGACTTGAGTGTGCCGGTCTGTGGCTGCCAATAAGGGACAGATGTGGACCACATGCAAGAGAGCAGGTGGAGGGACTGACCCGCTGGCGGGCGCGGAATTTGCGCTGGTTGCGGCGGTTCTTCTCCTGGATGCGCCGCAGCCGCAGCTCCTCCGTGTCCATCTCCGCCGGCTCCCCCGCCACTGGCCGCCCCTGCGCGCCCCACACACTGGTTCACCCTCCTGCACTCGCGCTCCCATCCACCCCACCACTCAAGCACTGGTTGATCCACTCGACTATGTCAGCCCAGTTAGGCAACCTCTGAACCCTGGCTCAGCGACTCCAATGTGCTGATGCATGATAAGGAAGATGAAACGCAAACTTGGAAGCAGCCGCATTTGATGCACATAGGAATCAGATGCTGTGGCCGAAAGCTGAACAAAGAAATGATGAGATTAAATGAAGAGACGGGGAAGCAGGTTGATAGGTGGTGGTCCGGTGTTCTGCATCATGGGGCCGGTTGCAGCACCTGATGCTCGGCATGGCTGTCGTTGCTTTCTCCTGAGAAGCATGCTGGCGCCTCTGCATCGTCCTTGCCGCTGATCGCTGAGTCGTTGGTCGACCTGGCGCGTGCCGGCAGCCCAGCCCTGGGTGCAGGTGAGTTTGGCACCTGCACACAATCCACATACCCCTCAATCAATCAATCAAGCCCCTCCCAGCACTCTTGCAACAAGGTAAGCATGGCAAGCTTGATGGCCACAGTGGAATGTCACATACAAAATCTACAGTATCTGAAAGCCCAGGCAGTGGCGGCAAGCACACCTGTGAAGCATGGCCGTCGGCTTTAGGGGAGGGGAGCGGGGGCATGGCGCCCGCTCCGCCCCTGGACCCGCCCGGCTGTGCCGGGTTGGACCGGGGGTGCGCCGCAAAGGGCGAGTGGTAAATGCTGGACTGGTGGCCGCCGCCGCCGCCGCCCTTAGCGCCGCTGGGAGGTGACTGCTGCGGGAACAGGTGCGTGAAGCTGCCCGACAGGCCCGTCGGCGGCCTGCCGCCGCCGCCGCTGCTGCTGCCGCTCGGCCCCGCCCCGGCCGACGCGCCGCCGGCGCCCCCCGCGCTGGCGGCCTCGGCCGCGCTCGGCTGCTGCTGCGGCGAGGGCGGCGGCAGTGACGGCTGCCCCGGCAGCTTGTTCTGCGAGCGCAGCGCCTCCAACACCGCGTTGGCCCATTCCCTCCGTGAGTCCGCAGTCTGCGATGCGCCCGCCTGCATGCAGCCGCGGTTAGCCACTGCCTTGTCATGAGTGATGATCAACAATAAACATCCAACGACCAGAAGTCCTACTTGCTGGAAACAAGGCATGTTCTCGTAGCGCCCTTTCTGCTTTCTGACACTTCTGGACCTGCGCATTCTCAGCCTCGAGAGCCTGCGGATCCCGCAGCAGCTAACCCATAGCAGGCAGTAATTATTGGCACAAGTCTTGTGTCCTGCCTGTCGACACTCCCTGACGTTGCATTGCTGCATAATCAGCACAACACCTGGGCAACCTCTCTCTAGCTGACACAGAAGGGGATGCTGTGACAGACGAGCATGAGATCGTGGTCAAACCTGTCCGGCATGGAGCTGCAACAAGTGGTGCATGGCAGCAGCATTTGCGGCCTGCAGAGCACTGGGCTCCCCTAGTTGTGCCTCGGCGGCTGCTAGTGCTGCGGATGCGGCCGAGGGCAGCAGTGAGCCCAGCATGTTGAAGGTGGACTCATCCTCTTGCAACAGCGCAGCCACCGTCCGCTCATCTAGTGAAAAAGACAGTGATGGATTCATGGCTTGCATGGGCTGCTCTCTAAGCGTCACTGCTGGATTACAGCGCGTCGCTTGCTCTGCTGTGCTGTTCGGCTATCGCTCTAGGAGCTCTGCATGCTGTCCAGGAAGAGCCGTGGTTTCCCTGCCCACCTTGTGAAGTAAGCTGTAACCCCAGCTCCTCAAGCCTGTTCTGACTTGCTGCGATGCATAATCCTGCAGCACAACAGAGCCAGTGATACACTCTTCAGGGGTCCCAATCGGTGTCTGTAGGTATGCAGATTAGGGATCCACGTTAGCCCTGTGCATCCGGAAGGCAGGGGGTCATCGCTTGGCCCTTTACCGTATGTGCATTGTTATGAAAACCTTCAGTGACATACACATGTGTATATGCTCGCAAAAACCTGCTAAAAGATCAGCCTCTATGACAGCAGGGTTACTCGATCCGTAAAAGAAGCAACAAAGGCTGCTTTACAAAGCGCCGACCCAACACTGCATGCATGCACTCTAGTTTGGGCAGTATATGTTAGGGATAAGAATTGTGGCTGCAACGCAAGACCAAATATTTGTCAATGCGTTCGACTAGTAGCGCTGACGGCGTCGAGAATGACCCACAAGTACCATGCAGAGCACACAGAATGCATTTCAACTGTAAATCTTCTACAAACCCAAAAGCAGCAAACTTTCCCCGCATGTGTTTTTGCCGGGTTTCTTGCCAGCCTGTGCGCCCGATTTAGCGACAAACACTGTGGTTGCGCGTTCACATTCCTAGAAAAATTGACTTGATACCAGTGCATTTCAATAGGAAATTGACGATCGCATGGCTTACCCACAAAAACCCGAGCTTCGGCGTGGCCGGAGGTGCCCGCTCTAGTGCATCCCACTCGAAAGGCCAAGAACGACCCGCAGTACACAGGACAAGATTGTACGCTGGCACTTCGACAAAACCCTTGCGATTGATTGCTACTTCTGTCACCTAGGTTCGGCCAATGAGATCGTGATAATTTAGTGATCTTTCAATCACGCTTCTCTCAGTAAGGCGCAGAGGTGAGCACGAAGCTGAGGTCAGATCCGTCGGATCCAGGATTATTTCCCCTTTTTGAGGGGGATTGAGCGCGCCGCGGCGGGTTTCTAAATCGGGACTCGAACATTTTCATCCCACAAGCAACTTCCAACAATACTTCAGGGCTCAGATGTTCCTACCAATTGTGCCGTACTGAGATTAGCGTCTCCGAAAATGGTGGCTGAAGTATAAAGAAGCAGGATGGACTCAAGCGCGACGAAAATCGGAGTTACAAATCCTTTGAACGATGCAAGCGCAGCTGTATGTGGCACGCTGGATGACAACAACGAACAAAATGGGGATAAAAACGAATCACAGAAGCCTTGGAGTTCACAGTCCGGTCTGCTTTCAGGGATTACAGCGATCCAAGATGATCCCTTGGCCTGGAGTGCATCTAGTGAGGGCTGCACCGTAGTCCTAGACAGTCAGGACTTGTCGATCACTGCAGGGGAGACTAAGTCTGATTGTAGCACAGCGAGTAGCTCCGATGTCGGTGACAGAACGGCTTCAGAGAGGGATAGTGAGTCACTGGAGAAGGGTTCTGAGCACCTCGTACAAGATCAAGGTGCTGCAGCAGCTGATGTGGAGCTTGATCAAGAATTAGCAAGAGAAGCTGCAGTAGCTGGTCCAGAAGGGGTTGCCACTGCTGCAATTCAGCTTTCAGGGCAGTACAATCCAGAGGCCCGACTTACGACACAGACAGCAGAGTCAAATATTAATATCTTCATAGAATGCACGGATAGCATAAATGCAAGTGGTAGGCAATCTGATGGAATAGGAGACAGGCACATCCTACATCAACAAGCAAGAAAGGTGAGTTTGACAGGTGCATCCTCTGTGCAACTGTACAGTCTGGGACACTTGAATGGGGCGGCAACTTGAAGTTGAATTTGAACTAAGTTCTTAAACATGGCAGGCCCTTGCTGCCGTAAGGAAAGCACAGACAATGGCTGTTGAAGCTGCGCCGGACTCCATGATGTCGGGCAGTGGCGAAGCGCAGGCTGCAATTGCCATTGCAGAATGGGATGGCCTTCACAAGCAGCTGGCACTACTTCAGTCACGTCACCAGGAGCAATTGACTTTGTTGCAAGTCTGTCCCATTTCCATATGTGTGCTTTCACGCTATTGGTCTGCCTCTCTGACTTGCCATGCGACACACAGTGGGCTTCAATGCCCGTCTCTACGATCGCTCCGTGCAAGTTACTAAGCAAGCATGTGTTTCAATTTATAGAAAAAGATTATAGAGCGAGAAAAGGAAGCTACAGAGCTGCAGAGCCAGTACAAGGACACTCTGGGGAGGTTATTGAGGGAAGCGGTTGATCCCAAGACGGGTAAAAACCTTCCTATTGCCAGAGTCACAGCCCTCGAGCAGTCTCTGCTCTTGAAGGAGCATGCCGCAGACACAGCGCGATTCAGAGTTCTGTACCTACGTGCCAAGCTCCACAGATTGCAAGGGTTGCAGCGGTCGGTGAGAGCCCTCCTGATCTGGAAGTGAACTTGTATAATTTGTTGATTGTTGCTGGCAGCTAAATTTCACAGACAGTCAGACACCAGGGGCTATCAGGTTAAGCCGTGAATTTTCTGGCACAGAGAGGAACCAGTCCTGGGCTGCACTTGGTGGACTTTGAGCAGCTAAAAGTAGAGAACGCACATCTGTCTGATAAGATTGAAGATCGGAGACGTCAGCTAGCCGATGCGCAGAAGCAATCGCATGCCGCTCTGAATGTAGGCCCCAATGTGGCGTTAAAAAATCAGTTGTGGCCTCAGTACAAGGTCTTTGCACGCCATGAGTCGCAGATGCCGTTTCTGTGAGCTTCCTCATAAAATGCCATGTCACATGCCACTGGCAGGTGCTAGCCCATGTCAAGGAGAAACATCACCGGGAGAAATGGAAATGTGCAGAGATGCAGGCCACATTGGCGAAGGCACAAAAACAGCTACAAATAGATAAGGAACGTGCACGCTTCGCTGTGGAGCAGCGTTTGCAGAGGAAGAAAACGCAAATGAAGCTACAGGAAGCAAAGCTTTTGCAGGACCCCACCTTGATGGCTAACTTCCAGGTGTATTGGCTCGTCTCCATGTTGCGCACATGACATCCCAGCTCTAAAACCGCAGTGTTAGTGTTAGATGCTATTGTAACCTACTATCTGTGCTGGATTTGCAGGAGCTTCTGATCGTCAGAGAACAGTGGACATCAAAAGTCGCTCTTCTTAGGGAACAGCATGCTGCAACAAGAGGGCACCATAACAGATCCGCACATCACTTTGTACCGTTTCATACGTCTCAACGGATTTGAATGGCTGCTGTGAAATGAGTTTCCAATTCTCCAAGCAAGCCTCTGGCTCAAATAATGGTTGGAGGCAAATCCTGGCCAGAAGTGACCCTTGCACCATTGGTACAGAACACTGAATTGACCACGGTTGAGCCAGCGGGACAGACGCTTTCGTGTGAATGTCCACATGTGTTCCGACAAGCTGCAATTGCTGTACAGGACTGAGTTCTGCTCAGCGTCAGTTGTCTGCTCCAGGAGTTCGTGGGCAGGTGATAGGAATGTGGAAGCTGCCTCTGGGCAGCGGATAATTCCTTGGAGTCAACTCGACGTCTTTGTATTCAGATTTTAACACAGGGATTTGTAAAACTGTTGCATTGTTTCTTTTTCCTCTATTCACTTCTTTTAAGCAAAGAGATTGACGGGCTACATTCGCTTGAAGCACCATCAACCCGCGATCTTGCCCTCTATGGAGGAGGCACCTCGGGTGGAACTTGCGACATTCTCATGTCGAGAGTGTGTTGTGTATATGATACCTCCTGCTTCAACCGTGGGTCACCGTGCTGAGCTGTGGGACGTCGAGAACCCACTGCAGGTGGCTGGTCAAACACCAGGCCGACTCCACACTCTCTGACGGCAGTGTCTCACATATCGTATTTGGTGGTTACTGAAACTGGTTGATAATGCTAAATGGCTATTGCAGGAAGTGACCAGTAGTGTGGTGACCTGTGGGGATGACTGCTGGGTTCGGCTTCATGATGTGGTTTCAGGTGATGAATCAGTACCAATCACGGAAAGTACTTCACTGATCTGCATTATACGACGATTAGTTGCATTAAGAGAGTGCAAATGTCATGTTAATTCGCAGGTGACTTGTTTGCAGAGTGTCCCATCATGAAGGGGAAGCCATTAACTTCGGTGAGTCAAACTTGCCGATGCACATGCTCACTGTCACTCTTCCTGAACTCTTCTGATTGGATCTGACTTCTTCGACGTGCCAGAGTGTTGAGCCGGTGGTTGATAGCTCTCGCTACTTTGTCCTGAGAGTGGTGGACCGAGACTCGGGCCGGCATGCCTTCATTGGTTTTGGGTTCAGGTGCTCTCCTGTGCCCCTCTCACCCGCCAATGCGGCTGCTGCACTCATGACCTTGTAAATGAGTGTAATCTGACCTTGTCATGCTTCGTGCCATGTAGGCAACGTGCACATGCGACAGACTTCACAGCGGCCCTGTCTGACTATCAGCAGTACCTGAGACGGTCAGAGGAGGCAATCGCCATGCAGCAGGCCTTTGCAGCGGCGGAGTCTGGCGAGCAGGGCCCCAATCTGCCAGTTCTGGATTTTAGCCTCAAACCTGGGGAGACTGTGAGCCTCAAACTCTCGGCGAAGGTGACACGGATCTGCTTGCTTTGCTCGTGCTTCCTACCAATGCTGATGCTTATTGCAGCTGAATCTCTGTCATATTGGACTGGCTTGGGAAAGGAACATGGGTGCATATTCATGAGTACATGTATCAAGTGGCGTCCTCATTGCAGAGATGCACTGCAGCAAGCTCTCTGCCGAGACACGCCCGCGTGTGGATTGTTGGAAGCTAGCATCAACCTCACCGGGCTTGGCTATAATTTACAGCAACAATCATAGTCAACTGATTTTCATCCACACAGGTACCGAGTACGCGAGGCTCCTTCCTCACAGAGCGGATGGCAGCCATGCCTACAACAGAGGCGCACCCGTCCGAAGATGGTGCTGGAGCATTGCTCCCACCACCCCCAGCCCTTCTGACAGCACAGGAGGCAACAAGTAGGGCGGTCAGTGGGCCCCTGCTGCCCTATCCCTTAAACAATGCTGACCAAGCGCAGCAAGTTGCAAGCATTGGGGGCACAGCAGGGGCTGGAGACAGCAGAAAAGTGGATGGGAATGAGGCTGGAAGCAGTGCAATCGATGACTGCAGTGAGACAAAACTTGTAGAAGAGAGCAGCGTTGACGAGGAGTTTGGCAGCTTTGTAGGATAGCCGCCCCATGTTTAAGGGGTAGTACTAGTCGGAAGTACTCAAAATATATTTGTCTAGATTGAACACACATTCGTATTATATTCAGCAATTATTCAGGTGCTTAGCTGTGCTGGTCGTCAGTTTGCAAGACCAGTGGTTTCTTGCTGGCAGGCAAATCTTGTGGTTCACTTAGGCATGCGCATGGCTGCCCATCTTATTTATATGATTATGTGTTGCAAGAATACCGGCAATTACAGTATCAAATAGTTGCATTTTCAAGTTCCTACCAGCTTCTGGACATCGGTGCATGCAATGAAGAAGTGCACGCGGTCGTACATCAAGTACCAAATATGGGTCTTCAAGAAGCCAAGTCCTGCTCACCTAAATCTCCAGTACTCCTAAGCTGATTAACTCGATGATATGGACATCACCCAAATTCAACGGCATGCCGCATGAGAAGGACAGGATGTGCCCCATATTCTAAATAAATGCAGAAATAATTCTCAAAGCAAATGGCTAGGGGTACTTCATGAGAGGCACGACTTTTCATGACCTTCAGTAAACTGTAGGCCTGCCTGCCCATGACTTTGCAGCAATGACTGCAGACCAAAGTAATCCATTGATGAAGCAATGAGCTGGCTACCACACATGCACTTCATTTCCACAGCAGAGAGGAAGCCAAAAGAGATTTCTGCCACAACATCATCCCTTGGAACCCAAGCAATCGGCCTTGAGCAGCTAAGTTGCCACTGCTACGTCGCTTCCATTCCTTGTGTCATCCACTGCATTATGACCCTGCCTGTATGCCCTTCCGACCCCAAGAAGGCCCTCACACCATGACAAGTTCGCTGGGTTGACTGCTTCTCCTGTGTACGTATCAGCTTCACCTGCATGCATATAAATCACTAATCAGTTTGTACAGCAAGATCGACACGCAATCAAGGATGTATCAAGTACATGTAAGGGCTCCAAACTATTTGCAGTGCGATGTGGTGACAGGTACTGCCCAGGGAACATTTTGCTCGTGATCACCTCTCTTGATGGCTTCCCATCGCATGTCACCATCCTTGAGGTCCAGTGTGGTGATCTCCGGGATGAATGCAAAGGTGACAAAGACACCCAGAGCGCCGGCTGCCGCTGACAGGATGAATTTCATCCTGTCATCCACCTGAAAACAGACCCCCCACATCACACACCAATCCTGTGCAAGACCAGGTCATGACACTTGCCCTTGAATGCAAGCCAGCCCTTTTCAGATGCCAAGGCCAACAAAAATTCCGCACCATACCTCCCCATGCAATGTCAAGGGGAGCAGCATGTACTGAGCTCACCTGACCCATGATGATGTCAGCAGACAGAGCCCCCAACTTGCCAACTGCAGCGCTGATGCCATGTGCCATACCCCTGTTCTCTGTTGGGAACAGCTCTGATGCCTGACCAAGAAGAGCAATCCTCATCAGTACGACTGACCCCGCAGTTTGAGTGCTGAGGCACATGTCTTGTCCTTGAACCATCGGTACCAATGCAGGGCACATTTCCAGGGAGTCCAGGTGTTGAAGCATCAGATGGGCGTGCAGCCTACCAAGAGGAATGTGGTGGCGTTCACAAACTGGGCAAACACGCTAGAGATGTAGTACATGGCCTGGAAGCCCTGCAGTGCTTGCGCCGATGCCGTCAGCGGGTAGAAAGCCAGGCCACAGGCAAGAAAGAGCACAAAGACCGCCGCAAAGCCGATAATCTGCAGCATTGCAAGCAGAGGAAGTCATGCCTTGAACTTCTCACCAGCCAGGACAGCAATTGCCAATCATTTAAGGAGTGCATCATTGATCAACCATGCAGGGTGAGATACAGTTGAAGTATGAGGCAGCTGTCCCAACCTGCATGCGGCGCCGCCCCATCCAGATTTTGTCAATGGTAAACGCTGCAAAATAATAGCCGAAGAGTGCGACGCTAGAGTTGAGCAGGTTGTACTCCAGTAGAGGTACAAGGCTGGACCCCGGGTGAATCACATTTATGAACTCGCTCTGGAACAGCTTGTTGCCATCTGTACGCCACAGACATCATGCATCAGCGGGCTCCACAAAGGTTTTCACATTGAAGAACACATAGATTTGAGCCCTGTTCAATGAGCCAAAGTTGCAGGAGTAACGTACAGTAGTAGAAGTCCCAGGCAAACCACCCCAAAGCGGTGCCGAGAAGTCTGTGCCAGTAGTGGTAGAGCAGCAGCCACAGCTTCCTGCGGCTCTCTCTGCGTTCGGCTTGCTTGTCCTCCAGCCTGCCCTCAAGTTTCTTCTTCCTGTTCTCCTGCACTCAGTACCTTGTCTCTTAAGACACACCACAGTGGAAATGAATGAAACACTATAAACCCCCACCAGGATAGATATCTGCAGACCCAGTCATCACAGGATGGCATACACCCGTGCATGTCGAAATTACCTGCCATACAGTAGATTCCTTCAGGTAGAAAGTCCTGTAGAAGAGCATAAAGATGATTGGCAGGAGGCCCAGTGCATACTGCATGCGCCATGTGATGCTGAGGGCCTGGAAGCTGTACTGCGGTCCTGTCTGGCCCTGGACACCCAGGAAGAACAGCAGCACTGCCAGGTTAAGGATGTTGCCCCAGCCCTGCAACAAATGCACCACAGCTGGGCTTGAGCAGCAAGGTTGACAGCAAATTCCTGACCCATACAATGGCATAGCTGCCGTCAATCGAGATGCTGCCAATTAAGAACCCTGCTTGCTCCTACATGGCATTCTTCACATGACATCTTTCTGACCATCTTTGTCAGCAACCGCATTGGATAGGAGACGTTCTTATTGAGACTTACTCTTTCAACCAGCAGTCAACAGGACATGCCACGGTGTGTTGCACAGCTTTATGCCAGCCAGATATCTGTGTGGCAGAAATGAGCAGAGGTGTTTTGATGATAGTATACAAGCCATGTTTTCAAAGGGCGGAAGGGAACGCACCTGCATGGCAAAGACAAGCACAGTGGTTTGGCCTCGCAGTGAGCGAAGCTTTTCACTTGACTCTGCGCGCTCCGAGGCTGATGCAGCCGCCACAGGAAACTCTCCACCGCAACCAAAGCCAAAGAGCGCTTGCGCAGCAGTCAAAAACGCAAAGACAGCAAATGCACTTGGCCCATCCGCAGAAGTCAGGAGCACTCCAGCTGCACATTACCACATGTCTATTGCATTCAGTGCTAGCATACACTTCTGACAATACTGTCTAAACAGATAATAATTTGCTTCAGTTCCTCTTCATTGCGTTGCATGCTGTGATGAAGCCCCACCCACGAACATGATCAGAGCAGTGCTCACAGAGCCCCACTTGCGGCCTATCCGGTCCACGATAAGGCCGAGAGCAATCATGCCAGCGCATAGGCCCGCCACTTGAGAGTAGTTCAGAGCATGGAGGAACGACTGGCTACAACCCACTCCCTCCTGCCACACGCGCGCCAGACAATGTTGCTATTTTAGTGCGGCGCATCATGAACAAATCCGGCACAATGCTTGATCGAGAAAAGGCAGTGGGAGGCATTAGCATGTCTTGGGAAAATACCTTCCAGCATTCAGGGTACTGCTCTGTCCAAATGGGCTTCACGTTGCCAACAGAGAAAATGTAGTAACTCTCATTGAACATCCCCAGCCCTGGGACAGCCCAGCTCCACACCCATCGCCCGAACCTGCACATGAGGAAAAGTTCTTTGACAAGTCTCGTGCAGAGAAGTGCATTCTGTTGAGACATGACCTGCTGGCTATATATAATACATGTGGAAGAGTTGCCCACCTGGTCAGGCGTCCCCTTTCAGGAGGAAGTACCACAGAAGCATTGTTCTGTGCCTCACTCTTCACGGCATCCTTTCCGGAATCTACTGATTCTTGCATAATATCCGTCTTGCCATCCATGGTCCCTGCTGCCGTCAGTCAACCAGGGAGGCCATAATGTTGGCGATCAGGTGATGTATTGCCCCAACCAGAAGGATTAAGCTCAGCTCTGAGCTGCTGCAGCCCTGTCGACGGCGGTATGTCAGGCAATCGGCGAGTGCTTCAAATCGAGCCCCTATATACACTCCGTCCAAAAACGTGCATGCTCGTGCAAACCAAAAAAAGTGACCTAGGTAACGTCTGAGGACACTTTCCTCCAAGGACCGATGTTAGCTGCAGACGGGAAGAAGGGGCTGTGTTGCCGTGCCATTCGGGAAGCTACCTAGAAGCAACCAAGTCACGTGTGAAAATTTACTCTGCACGTACTAAGCGGTGACGCACCGCAAATTTGAAGATGCCTCCATTTTGTCCCCCGCAGCCGATCGCAGTGGCCCCAATAAGAAAAATCATCCAATTGAATTCTATTCGCTTACAGTGTTCTTTCTGGAAGACTGATCACTTTCGGTCTCCAGTTGATGGTGGTACTTTGCGCAATTTACACTGACTAACCTGAGGTGCCTCCCTTTTGAATTGCAATGATTGACAGTTCTGGACAATAACTGTTGTGACAGGCTGGGATACTAATGCAGCTTTACTGGTAAAGGAAGCAAATTGTGCCTGAGGTGAGCAACCCTCTGGACAGCAAGCCAACTACATCCACTGTATTAACTACATCGAAACATAAAAATTGTTTCGCCTAATAAGCTTGCATCTTCCGGAATCTATGACCTGCGCGTGGGGCAATACAATCGCTATCTGTTGAGTTTTAAAGTCGGCATGGTAATCTATACACCACTTGAAGTGTCTGTACATTTCGATCGCCGGATTCCAAAACAGCGAATCCTGAAAACAATTTATTAACGTGACAGGAAAGGCACAACAACGTCCTGAAGACCTCTGATTGGTGAGAACGACAGCGAAGCACCTGATGCTGACACCCTGCAGGTATTTATCCACTGATCTTGTGAAGCTGTGTGGTAGTGTGCACCCCATCATTCCCACAGTATTCATCCACAGGAAACCCGCAGTGTGGGTACGGAAATAAATGAGGATTGTCACACGTCGCAGGCAATAGGAGCCTCAGGAAAGGCTATGGCAGGGCTCAGCCGAGGGCGCAGCAGGAGCAGCCATCTGGAGGACTTTAGAACGGCACGCCGTGCGGAGCTGGTGGCCATCTGCTCGCTGTTCGTGGTGCTGCTCTGGGGTGCCTGCCTCATCCCGCTGCCGGCCGGTCGCGGCCATGAACCGGGCGCTAACGACAGCCTTCTCTACCACAGCATTCTCGGCCGCTTCATGGGCAACACCGTGCGCATGCGCCCGCGAGACAAGCATGGCCGCGCCTACGGCATTGACAGCGAGCTCATCCCCAAATATGCCGCAGACGAAGGAACTGACAGCGTCACCGACGTCCGCGTCATTGCCGAGCGGTGGCTGGAAGCTGAAAAGGCGGCTACGCGCCCGCTCGATCAAGCACCGGTCGATGGCAGCGGCAGCACGACCGCTCGCATCCGTATCCATGCCCGGGCCGGCGCGGCCGAAGACCGGCGGGACGAGGCCCCACAGCGGCCCGCCACGCTGACTCTGCGCAGTCAAACTCTTGCGACTCCCTATGCGGCATCCCGGGGGGAGGAGGGCACGGGAGAAGACCGCGCCCCGGACGTGGATGGTGGATTTCTGGTGGAGAACCCCGGCGAGGAGAACCTGGCCGGCGACATGGAAGTCGGGGAGGAGGACACCGGCCTGGCCGAAAAGGCGGCGCAGTATGTGGCGGACACCCTGCAGGCCAAGTCGAAGGCGGCCACTCTGGGGGAGAACATAGTCGATGCAGAGGCGGCGCGAGTAGCCGGGTCGGACGGCTCTCGCGTCGCCTCAGAGCAGTCGCTGGCCAAAGCCATGCAGGCGGCAGCGATTGCAGGTGACCCTCGGTTAGCCCTGCCTACCTTCATGCCAAAAGTACTACACTGTTTTGCATGCACCGCAACTGCATGTCGATCTGCCACTGACATCAGTCTTGCCTCTGGATGAGGGTGCTGAGAGGTCTGATTTTGCAGCGGAGGAGGTAAAGGGAAAGGGAAAGGGTGGCGAGGAGGAATTTAAGAGGACGGGAGGCGTGACAAAGGGAGGCGCAGCGGGGGCGTCGGAGCGCGCGAAGACGGCGGCCAGGGAGGCGTTCGAGGCGTGGCAGGCGCGCAACCGGTTGCCGGCCGAGACGGACGAGGACCTGCTGCGGCCCATCCCCGCGCCGCTCGTCTTTGAGATCGATTCCCCGGAGCTCCTCGATGACGACATGAAGGAAATCCTGGAGATGTCCGAGGTGCCCATGCACACCCTGCTCTCTAAGAAAGCAACCTGGGCATGCAAGGATTCTGCTGCCTCCCTTGCTTGTTCTGGGGGTGGCCAATCGAAGGGCAGAATGATGGTGGTTAAAATCACAGAGCAGAGCCTGATGTGGAAGAGTTTGCTCACTGACTTGGGGGTTGGGGCTGGGCAGAATCTGGAGCAGGATCATCAGGACAAAGATGATGAGTCGGAGAATGTCCGGGCGGTGGATGCTGACAACATGGACGATGAGAGTCTGCAGGAGGCTGTCGGTCTGCTGTCCCAGCTGGAGGCAAGTTGTCATTGACACCTAGCTGTCTTCCATGCAGACCAATCGTTCTTGTAACCATAAGCAGCAACGAGGCCTTGGCCTATGGGCCTCTGGCGCACCACAGCTGTTTGCTTGAAGGCGCCCTGCCTGTGCAGGCCTACAAGAAGGAGACTCTGGGCCAGGAGGCATTGCTGAAGGAGCGGGAGGAAGCCATGCTGGCCTCGCGAAAGCGAAAATTCGGTGCGCACCGAGCCCACCTACCAGCCCATACCATTCCCACTCACCTGCTTTCTCTGTCCCTCCTGCCTCTCCCAATCACTCCCCTCAGCAGCTCCTGTAAGCAGCTCTGTCTTGGGGCTTTTGGGAGAAGGTGATGCAGGTGAGCTGAAAACCATGCCATGCACATGCAAGTCCCTTGAAGTTTCGCAAATTCCTCTATGAAGTTGTGATGGGGTGTGTTGGTGGTGGCGGCGGCAGAGGAGCAGGAGTACCGTGACAAGATCCGCAAGGACAAGGCGGCGGTGTACGATCACTACCTGTGGCGCAAGCTGCTCATGGCCGCGTACGCCAGCCACGTCGACTACATGATGTCCCCTGAGTGGGAGGCCCGATTCTCCGCCAAAATCAAGCGGTGCGTGCTACACTACTCCCTGCCAGATGCAGCCCTCCCTGGCAGTTTTGCTGTTTCACAAGTCGCACTCACTCTCTTGCCATTGTACACCGTCCATGTACCTCTGCCTGCCAGACAATATGCATTATCCACAAACTGATGTCGTCAATATATATTTATGAATGACGTGAGCCTTCCCTCTCTTCATGAACTCACGGGCCTCTCTTACTTTTATTGACTCAACTCAAGACCACCACCATTATGACCTGTCTTTCTCTTGCTTGCCTTACGGGCCCAGCCAACGCTATGAAATTGCTGCATGCATGCAAGCCGGAGGGGCAGCTCAGAGCCATATTGGCATGTGACGGCGATGTGCGGCTGTGCAGGTTGCAGCAGGGCAAGTTGACTCGCGGGATAGTCATCCCTGCAGGAGGGAATGTGCTGCTAAACCACGCTTGGGCCACCCTCACCGTGCTGCGCGAGAGTCTCAACTGCACCCTCCCCATTGAGATCATCTACAATGGACCCATGGAGATGGATGCCTGGTCCATCAAAACATTTGAGGTGGGCCATCCCCCTGGACACAGCATATTCTCCTGGCAGCCAGTTTTGGCAACACATTTCCACATGCACACAACATCCCTATCGACAAAGGACAGTGTCTCATGACCTTCCTGTAGAACATGCCGATGTACACGATCTGTGTGTACTTCAAGAGAAGGAATGCCACAATGGGCATGCTGGGAGGCCAAGCATCCTGAAGGGCGATTTGATTTGCGCGCAGAGCTCGTTCAAGGATGTGCGCTGCGTGAATGGCGGGGCAGTGCCTCTGCCGCCGCATGGCCGGCAGCTGCAGGCAGAGGGGGATGGGCCCCCCACAGAGGAGGTGGGCTGCCTATTGACATCCCGGCCATCTTTTTCGCAATAGCAGCGCTAGATGTACAAACGACCAGACCATGCCTTGTGAGGGTCTTTGGTATGCTTTTTGATTCCCCTAATTGTCATGCAGGACAAGGAGAAGGGCAAGGTGGTGCATGACATCAGCGGCTTTGCACACAAAGTGCACTCCCTCGTCACTGTGACCTCCTTCGACGAGGTTTGCTGCTCTTTCACCTGAAGAAACTTTATGCATGTTGCTTGCCAGAACTAAAGGTTCCTGCTGTGTAGCTCCCACCACCGTTAGCCCAAGTTGATGCGGGCCACTGCGCATGTATCCTGTGGCATGCATTGGCTGATGTTTTCTGTCGTGTTCCGCTTGCTCACGAGGTGTGCGGCGGCTGCAGGTGCTGATGCTGGATGCGGACAACTTGCCGCTGGCCAACCCGGAGAAGCTGTTTGAATCGGAGGAGTACAGGCGCAACGGGGCGCTGTTCTTCCCGGACTGGTGGGACGCGGGCGGCTGGATGCGGCCGGCCGCCTACACCCTCTTCGGCCTCACGCCGCCGTGGCTCATGCAGGGCGGCGCCGACTTCAAGACCAGCGAGAGCGGCCAGATGCTCTTCAACCGGTGCGCGCCTTTGCGCCGCGCAGTCCCTGTCTTGCTCTCACATGGGTCTTTTGCGGACATATTGACTTCAGTGTCTGGGAGGGCCTATGGCTCAAGCCTTCTGCCTTCAGGACCACCTGGTGCTTCCAAGTGGTGCTCGTGGTCCTGCAGCAACTCCGGACAATGCTGTCGCAATGCCTTCATGATCTCACGGGCCACCCTTCAATGGGCAAGTCGATCTCCAGAAGGGCCACCTGGCTGGCGCCTGGTGGGGACCTGGTTGACCCCTGGGGGCCATTGTCTGGCCTGGCATCCATGGCATTCAATGGAGCTTATCGCTACTTATATGTAACATGATTTATCATGCTATCTGCTTTATTTTAGCTTGCAAAGCCATGGGATGGCTGATCCTGGAGCGGGCTGGTGCAGGCTGTGGCATGCGGATGTGCTGGAGTGGGTGTGGTTCCTGAACAGCTACCCGGAGGTCATGTACCGCACCATGTACGGCGACAAGGACACCTTCCGCATCGCCTTCCACCTGGCCGGCAAGGCCGAGATGTTCTCCCAAGTGCGTGTGGCGTCCCAAGCTGTCCTGCCCAACTGCACCAATTCCCAGAGTTCTGTGCAGCGTGCTCACCTGTGTTGCCCGAAGATGCCTGGGAAATCTCGCCTGTATCGATGGCTGGTGTTTTGTGAAGCATGAAACGCTTGCCGTTGTTGGTGCAGGTCCAGACTCCTCCCAGAGCAGTGCTGGACGCTACGCCAGAAGACGTGAGTGACCACAACTTCCCAACCAACCACCATACAAACCCTGATCGAACTCACGCACTATCACTCATGCATGGACATCACAATGAGTCACTCCAGCTGTGCAAGCATACGTGCTGATCAGCATGACGTCACTGCACTGTGCAGCTCTGCTACGTTTCCTGCCAGGGATCACGGCTGTCTCCTTGGCGTGATACCATGGACTCGAGAGAACTGACCGCGGGTGGGTGTGTCGGGGCGTGCAGGAACGCAAGGGGCTGATGCTGCAGGCGGACGCGGCGGTGCGCTTCCTGCATGTGGGCATGCTGCAGCACGATCCGGCCGGCCGCCTGGCGTTCCTGCACCGCACCGCGGAGGGCAAGTTCCTGCCGCAGCGCGACTCCTTCCGCCGCTTCCACCTGCTCACCGTGCCCCTGTCGCCCAGCCGAGCGGCTGCCCTCCTCGGCGGCCTCCACAAGCACATGGGCTACGACACCTACCAGGTGCTGACTGCGCCACACCAGTCAGGGTCCCTGATAGACGCACTCGCCGGAGTTCTGCATGCCTGTCTCAGCAGGATGACATGGCCAAGGGCTGCGGCCCCCCCACACTGCTTAACCATGGATAGACACTGGCTGGACACCGCACGGCCGCGTTATGGCGAGGTGACAGTACCATAGACTGCCAGAAAACAGTCCAGTCAATTCTGGCATGCATGCCTGCACATGCATGTTGGAAAGGGCGTGACTGTGGCAGTGTGCTATTGGTGGCTGCAGGTACGGCAGACGTAAGGCTGGTGCAGCACTGATGTTTGCTCGACCGGCCTCCTTCAAGTGGCGTCCGTCCACTGAACACACACGGAAGTATGTATCTTCTGTTTTGTGTCCTCTGCGTTACTGATGAGTTGCTCGCAATTGCAGATCGACTTCCAGACGTACCGGGACTGCCCGGTGCCGGACGAGCGGCGCTTCCTGGAGGTTTGCAACATCGATGTGTCGTCGCCCAAGTTCCCCATCCCGGTGCAGCCGGCCGCGGACTTCCCGGACATCATGCGCGTCGTGCACCGCTGCGAGGCCGAGTACGAGTACCTGCAGCGCCGCTACAAGGGCACCATCGTGCTCGGCTAGATCCTGATAGAATCTACAGGCATGCATGGCAATAGCGACGGCCCCGGCGGCTCGGATTTGCCGCCGCCGCGGCCGGCCCAGCTGAAGCGGTGGCCCAATTATGCAGTGGCTACATGGATGCCAACACGTTTGCGGGTTGCGCCACTTCTGGGTCAGATGGGCTGTAGATAGGAGGCCTAAGCCATGCATGGGAGGGCTCGAATGTTTTGCTGGAAGGCAGCCTGAGTGGTATGTGGCACTCTGTAGACATTGCCTCTGCCTACAATTGAGGGCCAGTCCTGTTGGCTTCTGTCACATGACCGGAATGGCAAGATCACGGGTGACATGCGTGCTTGGCTAGGCTGCGCTTGATGGAACGGGCGCGCTGGCATCTCATGGTCACTTTAGATGGGCAATGTGGCATGCATCAGGGTCACCCCGTCTTCTTTGGCTGTGTGAAAGGGAAGAGCAATGATAGCACCATGCCACACTGCCATCAGCAATACATTATACCTTGGAGTGACATGCACAAAAAAGTGCATGGGCTTCTTGGAGTACGCACTTCCGAGATTGGACTGTTTTGGGCCAAAACTTTTGGCCACCGGCCTCTCACGTAGGAACAGTGATGATCATTGCGCAACGCAAGTCGAACTGGGTCGAGATAGGTGATGGATAGGTGTTGCATCTCATTCACCAGGATTGCAGAATGAAGCAGGCTTGTTTGGACGAGGAAGCTAGCCCACTCGTATATTGCCCCATTAGCAGAGCAGAATAGGAAGAACAGCGGTCTGGAGGAATTTCTGGCATTTATTTGCCTTTTGCTCTGGGACGCAGACCTCAGAGAGGTGCAGCAATGTTGGTGGAACAGCATCTTCTGCTGCTACATGACTGCCTATGATAGTGAGCCCTCAAGATGGTATACTCCTTCCGCAAGGGAGGTCATGAATCTTAGAAGGTCCCCTCTGCTGCCAGCACTGTATCTAGCATTTCCTGTATATAGAGATGACAGATCTAAGGCAATTGCAACCTTGCACATGGTTTGCCTGGATACCCTCGTTCCGCATACATGCTCAGAACCAAAGGTCCAACAATGCAGGAAGTTGCTTGACTATCAACATGACTGCTATAGCTTCTAGTGGCCATATGGTGCATCATGGTCCACCTTCATGACGTCATGAAGGTACAACTCCCGGTGGTGAAAGCAAATTTTAAAATGAATGGTTCATCATTCCGCTAGATGCCTGCGCAGGATGCATGCAACTGGCCACCTCCTAAATACATTGTACTGGCAAGCACCAGAGGAAATCTCAGCAATCTAGCTTCCTGCATCTCCAGATACAACAATTGCAGGTATCACGTCTTGTAGGCACACCTTTGGCCCCTCTGTATTTCTTGAAGTCTTGGAAGAGAATTGCGTCTAGCAAATCTGCTAGACCAGGGCCCTTCGGTGAACCACCGCACATGACACGCTCTATCTAGAGTTGAAGAGCTGCCAGGAACAGACATTTGCACGAGTCTAAAGTTTCAAACAGTGTCTCATGCGCCATTTTCAAATGTCGCAGCCCTGCCCAGAAACATATGCATACCACTTCAAGTTTCATACTTCTCTGCGAATAACATCCAGCACACGCACATGACAGCAATACTAAGACGTTCAGAACATCAACGATGGAGGAGCCCTCCTGAACCGTTCTGGCACCATGCTTTTTCAAGAATCCATCAAACAGCATGCACCTGCTGGAAAACTCATGGAAGACTACACCATACAGATATATGTCATGCCTTTGGACTAACAAGCAGGCAACATTGACAATTGTTTCACGCTGTCCGGGAAGTGAAAAATGATTCGAGATCGCCACGATCAATGACGCCCTTTTTTAGCCCCTTGCAGGTCAGCCTGCTCTCCAGAACTTATTCCAAATAAAAATTGTCAGACACAGTGTCAGAGACGATCGACTATAAGCCTGGCCAAAAGAGTAACAAGCTGCAATGCTCAGTTTGCAACAAAGTGGGCCATCTGGCGGGTACTGTTTGATCACAACCCACACTTCAACAAGCTCATATGGGATTGAAAGTGCACAGCCATTGCCCTGAGAAGGTTCAAGTCACAGAGACTCGGCTGCTGAGGGGAGGGCCCCTGCTGGTGCTTGGGAGGTCCGGGTCCAGCTGCCGTGGGCTGATGGGCTCTTCCGTGGACGCAGATCGGAGGAGAACAGCGCTCGCGCGCGACAACAGGTCGCTCTGTGGCCGCGTCCCCAAATGGTTGCCGGGTGCCACTTGCAATGACGCCTTCTGGCATGCTCTGGCCTGCCACCGACAAAAGGTTTCAGCCATACTGCAAATCGCAGTGACCCAGGCACAACTGATAGCTTCAGAGCCACAGTTGAGAGCGTGGCCTGCAAGGTCCTTCTTTCCAACCCAAGAAGCCTTTTGACGCCAAGTTAGAGTGCAGTGCATTCTCATCTGCCAGGATACGGTATGTGCCGTATCCACTTGTGAGGGGTAATGTGGATGTTATCACCTGCAGGGCACAGCCTCCATCCCAAGTCTCTACTTCGCCGGCACGCTCGCCGCAGCCATAGTGCTGCACGCTGCCGTTAGAGCTGACCACCACCACCGGTGTGCGCTTCAGCTTCGCCACAGACTTGGCCACGGACGGGAACAGAATGCTTGATAGCATGTTGGACGCGCCATTGCCCACCACCAGCACTGCAGCCATCAAAATTCGGCAGTGTTACTGCTAGAGTAGATGGCCCCTTAGGAAAGAGACACTGTATCCTTTCAATGTGGCAGACACAGCAGGCAAACTTACACACAAAACTGCTCTGATAGTCATGTCAAGGCCTCGGCAGCAGGAACCGACTAAAAAAGTGCATAACATGTCTGCAGGAAGTTGAACAAAGAAGGAGATGCAATCTGAAGCACACGCACCAGAAGCACCCAAATCCACGGACTTGCTGCCTAGGACTCCAGCAATGCAAGCGGGGCCTCCAGTGTACGCCGTAGTCCTCAAAATGTGTGTCCGATGAGCCACGAATACATCATCTAGAAGAGGCAAGAAACGCTCTGCAATGATTCTCTGGATCCGTGCCTGTACACATGGACAGCTCCACGCTGAAAAATACCCTCGCAGACGGGACCGTCAGTCAGGGGGCAGAGCAGTACGCAGAAACAGCAAGTGACAGATGAGGATTTGGACTCACATAGGTTCTGCGCGCAAAGTGGTCATCTGCTAAGGTGGTGTCCAGGAGGACGCAGAGCAAATGGATGGTGTCGCCAGGTTGCGCAAGTTGAGTTGCAGCATAAGCAACGGCTCGTTGAGAAGCCTGAGGAAGCAATGCACATTTTTATAGTTCTGTTCAGCTGACGATGGAGCATTCCACTGCATGCATGCACTTCTGGCAAGGTACTAGTCGGCCCACCTCAGGACCCAACTTGCTGGTAGACTAAACATCTCTGTTGCTAGAGCGTTCTAAAAATTCAACAGGAAGGAGCTAATCATGACAATTAATGTGCACGATCGGGGAAAAGGCTTCGTCTCCGCTAGCAAGAAAGACTGCAAGGAATATTGGTAATAGAAAACCAGAGTAAATAGCGCCCTTCCAGGCTCCTTATAGAGGTACCAACTCACCTTTGAATTTGTAATTCCGACAGCTATTGCCTTTCCGGATGAAGGAGCCATTGTTCCTGAAAAGGAAAAGCTACCACGCCGCGTTCACAAACCCTTCAGATGTAACACGCGTCTCAAGCGCTGCAGGCAAATTGATGCACAAAAGAGCCTCAGTATAGTTACTTTTATATATCGACTGAGCTGCCTCCAATGCGGTTCCGATTCGCAACTTCCGAAAATTAATTATTCTGCAGAAGGTGCTCCAGAACGTGAACGCGTTCGATCCACGTGACGTACCGGGACGTTCGGGGTAAAGAATTAATTAAACCCTAGTGACGTGGCAACTAGCCCCAAGCGAGAGAACAAGACCAGAGCAACATCCAGGTGTAATTATCAAGACTGAAAAAATATAATAGAGCGCAAGTTGATAATACTAAATTTTAATGCATGCACAATATATCATATGGCAATGATTGTGGTACCATATGGCATTGATGGCGTCGCGTCGATTCGATGCCGGGCGCCCAGCCAGCAGTAAACTAGTGTGCCAAAGTTATCGTGCCGAGCCTGATTGAACCTGATGCAATGGATGAGCATGACAGTTGTGTATGAATCCTTGCCAGGGCTTGATTTCCATGTTGCTCGTACTCACAAAGTTGTACACAGGTGCCACAGCTACTAGCAGTAGCACTCCGAGTCCCCAAGGCGCTGGTGGGAGTTGTCACAGTAGTCTATCAACCACCAGGCTCAAAGCCCTTTCAGAGGTCCTTAGTATTCTACGCACAAGCATTGAACAATGCTTGGACAGCAATTTATGACTGCTGAATCTCCAACCCGGTTGAACCCAGCATGATGCCTGTTGGGATTCAGACTCAGTAACCAGCTGGTCATCACGGTGATGTTGACATGTGACGTCCCTTGCGCAAAAAAGGTACCGCATGTCTTCACACAGTCGCAGCCTTCACGAGACACTTCTGAAGCCCTTCCCGAAGCATGTCAGCATCCAGCTCCCTCCCAATGAACACCATGCGGCTCTTGTGAGCTTCCCCCTCCTTCCATGGCTTCCCGGGACTCCCCTCGAAGACAGCATGCACACCCTGCGCACAGCATGACAAGGTCTTTACTAGAGACTCTTCAGAGAAGAATGACCCTGGTCCATATGGCTTCTGGCGCTTAACACAATGTGCACTGTGCTGGTTGCATGCCCACCTGGAAGATGAAGCGGTCCGGCCATCCGTCAATGGCCAGCACGCCCTTGAAGCGATACAAATCCTCTGACGAAGTGATCAGCAGATCCTCCATCCAGTCGTTCACCTGTGCCAAACACCTGCTTCTCAGAGGGAGAGCCAGGAACGACCGTTTCTGGAGTGGATCAACACAGAAGTCTGGCACTGAAATATGCTCCTCAAGTACTCAACCACACCCAGCGAGACTCACCAGATCAAGGTCCAAATCGCCGTCCAGCTCCAAGCTGACTGATGTCACCTTGTCATCGTGCACATGGTCATGGTGGCTGTGGTCGTGTCCATGTGCGTGCTCATTGTGGCTGTGGCTGTGGGAATGGCCATGGTCATGGCTGTGGTCATGCGAATGGCTGTGCGCAGCCTCATGACCATGATCATGTTCATGCCCGTGAGCATGATCATGGTCATGGTGAGAGTGGGAGTGGGCGCTGCTACCTGCAATCTCCTCAATCACCTGCGAAAGATGCAGGTACAACACATGTCAAAGAACTCTTATACCTTCACTCAGGGACCAGCAAAGCAATCTGCGACATCACCAAGTAGTCTGGCTGAGTTCTCCAGTCATCCTATCATGAGACACATGATGCAATTTTTATGTGACAGAGATAGGTGTGTCGTACCTCATCGCCAACGCGATCCAAATCGAAGCCGCCAATGCCCAAAACATACTCTGCTTTTACGTCGGCCCTCTGCGCGCGCACCACTTGTGCCAGGTTGTTGATGCTGCTCAGCCTCCTCTCGACTGCATCCACCTCCTCCTCGCTCACCTATGCTTGCCACACCACAAGCTCAGAACTTTCAGAGAAACTATTGACTCAATGACGCTGCCTCGCTCATGCAGTGATCTGCCGAAGCAGCACAGCCCCTCTTTGCATGGGGAGACAGCTTCCTTTGATGGTGCTTGGGATGGCATCTGTACCAGATCTGTCTTATTGAGGATGATGCGGTCAGCATATGCCACTTGTGCAATGGCCTCATTGACGACGCCTGCTTCCTTCTCCTCGTCAAGATGCTGCCCGACATGCTTGGCATCCACCAGTGTGAGCACCCCATCCAGGTTGAAGTGCTCAGCAACAGGCTGCAAGGGCATAAAAACCGTGATTCCATTGTTATTGTCTCTTGACATGCCACTTGTGCTGTACCTTGTGCTGTACCAGACATATCAAGACAAGTGTCCGCTGCAGGCAACTGAAAAAATTAATGCCCCAAGACCAGGTGCTTCTCACCGGGGAGGCACGGAACGTCTCAATGATTGGTGCTGGATTTGCGAGGCCAGTCGTCTCAATCACAACATGATCAAACTTGTCACGGCGACGCACCTGCGGGTGGCATAAACAAGTTTTAGTAATTTTCCCATTCCCAAAACACCTAGTTTGACAGAAGCCAACAAAACTAGCTCATATTTCAGTACTGCAATGCAGGTGGGGCAAATGGCAGCAAGGATGCAGCACCAGCTCTTCCAGCATGTCAAGCAAGTCATCCTTGACAGTGCAACAGAGGCAGCCATTGTTGAGCATCATGATGAACTGGTCTCCTTCAACATTCTCTTTGTAGGCCACAAGCTCGCTGTCAATATCTATTTCTCCGAACTGGACCGAACACAAGTAAGCGCTCAAGTGAGCATAAAGCCGCCTTTCTGTAAAAAAATCCAATGTAAAAACGTGGTCATATGAAGCATGCACACCCGGAAACAGAACCTCACACCTCATTCTCTATGACAGCTATACGCTTCCCATGATCCTGCTTCAAGATTGAGTTCAACAGTGTCGTCTTGCCGCTGCCCAGAAATCCTGTGATCACCTGAAAGCCACCAATGTTGTTGAAGACGAGACATTCACTAGTTAGTAAGGATTTCGACATGATACTAGTTTTACAAGCAGCCAACGCAGGATTGAGTGCCCACCGTCACAGGGATTCTATTATCGATGACATCTGCTTCCACATCAACATACTCGTCTGTAGCGCTGCAGCAGGTAAGCCGCTCTGCTTTGTGGAATTTCCTAGCGCACGCAAGCTGTCCAAAGGACAGCCCGGACTGGCAAGGAAAGACACGTGAACTAGAAATGGTAAGTCCCAGGCGCAACCTTGGCGCAACTGCTCTGCATTTCCTGTTGCAAGTATGGACTGCGGACAAGGACGCCTGAAAACAGCAAGCCGACATACTGCTCAGCAGATAATCACGGAATCCTTTAATAGCAGGTTCCTTGAATGCAACTCTTCTGGTTTTCCTGACTTTTGCCAATTATGCACGTCAAGGCTGTGAAGAGGCCGCAGAATGTTAGAAGGCATCTTGAACAGGTCACGTGAGCACCTGAGGTGGTGACATCAGCAATCACGTGCGCTTCACGCAATTCGCGGATTTGCATAAAGCTCGCATTGTGGACATCTGGAGTCTGTATCCCGCACATTGCCAATTGTCAACCCAGCTCGCATACCAGAATTTCTTTGGGAGCGTCTACAGCGCTGCGTCGTATTTGTCATTCATGGAGTTGTATAGAAAAAGATGGTGAAAGGTTAGCTCTGAGAACGAAGCTTACATTGGATGCTGGAACACATTTAGAAATGTTTAGAAGGAGAAGACACCTTGGATCGAGTCGTGTACCACATGTGTCCACGCCTTATTGCGTCTATTAAATAGGTGGTGTGCTTTACATCCACAGGATTGCAAGTTCAGCTCTCTGGGAGATCGGACGAGTTTAAAGCATTAAAGCTTTCTACACCTGGAAGTCTGAATGAACTGAGGACAGCAGTCAAGAATGCTCTTCGGCTTCACCTGGATGGCAAGGTAAGGCTCTCCACTGCTGTTTACATCAGGACTACAGGGAAGTCAAGATGTGCTGCAGCGAATTACTCTCACTGAATTACGAAAATTACGCAAGACGTCACTTCTACTCATTGTTTCCGCAGGAGTTCTCACTGACCAATTTTACAAAGGATGTCAACGACGACGAGGATGTGCAAGCACTATCAGAAGGAGAGAAGCTGTGGGCTGTTATCTCGGACCCATCCCACCATGTGTTGCCAACCAAGGTTTGCGTTTCATACACCGTAGGGTTTTGGCAAGCTATGTTTGCTAGTCCCCCAGTACACCGTTGCTGAATGTGTGTGCTCTTTGATAATTTGGCAACGCTACCACAGGAACGTGTCACGTTTCAGCCGCACCCAAATACCCTTACCATGGCTGGAGAGCTGGAGTACTGGGCCGCTCAGGTTGGCAACAGACCAATTGACATAAAATGAAAAGTTCACCAGACTCAGGTCAGCTTGTGTCAATGCTCATTGCTTGATGCAAATCTCTGATCGCGTGGCATGTTTCCCTGGTGCAGGGCCGCTCACCCCTGCCCTACGCACTCTCAGAACTCATTGACAATGCCTTGAGGGCCACTCGCAACAACAGAGCATCCAGGAAGATCATCATCACACTGGCAACCTCGGGAGGCTCCACGCCCTCTGCAGGGCTGATTTCCGTCTGGGACAATGGTGTGTCGCAGCTGCCTATATTGTTTTCACAGTACCTGCATAATAAGCAAGAGATGCAGGACATGTGCACGCACTTCAGGGAAGTACTTGCTTGGCTCATGGCATTTCGGCAAAAGAGCTCTACAACACCTGCAGAAGTGGTGATACTACCTGGCAATGGCAGGATGTGGGATGACCAAGCGGGAGCTCAATGACTGGGCGGTGATGAATCTGAGCATGGAGGACAGGGGGGAGCAGCCACAGGAGCCTGATGTGGGCCATGGCCCCACACAGCGCAATGGCCCAGAGCGCTTTCTGTCTGGCAACCTGTCCTATTTCGGGGTGTGCCCAAATACCTTATGGCAATGCACTCTACCATTCCTCAACAGCTTTAGCCAGAACTCCTTATGAGAGGACAGGCGCCGATGGGTGCACATCATGTGCAGGTGGGGAGCAAGAATGCAGCGTTCTTCATGGGCAGTTGCACCAAGGTGGTGACCAAGAGCGCGCAGAGCAGCTTTGTGCATGAACTGAGCCTTGCAGCAGAAGAGCTGGAAGAGCGCTACAGGAAGCAGCAGGTGCATACCAGCAATTGACACCCATGCATACCATGGGTTCAGATTTGGTCTCCGATTCTGTATATTTTCATAGGGGAAGGTGGGCACTGATGTTAAAGTACTTGGAGAAGTTCTGCAGAGGATCCAAGCGAGGAGTTCATGCATGCAGGACGTTTATGCTGAGGACTTGGTGCACCGGAGCCCCGGAGATGCATCGACGCTGACAGCCATCGAGTCGGCCTTCGAGCCCCTCGCACAGTCTTGGGTAGCAGCAGAGGTGGACGCAGATGCAGCTGAAGAGGGGACTGGGAACAGCTTCACGAGGGTGATGATCGGGCAAATAAAGCCGAACATCCTGCGCCAGATCGCCGATGAGTCGGCCATGCAGCAGCTGCGGCGGGATCTCAGCCACCTGTACCACTACTATTTGCATGGGCCCCAGGGCAGCCGCAGCCATGGCCAGACTGGCAGCCAGCCCCGGGACGGGTCCCTCCCAGAAATCATCATCCAGGGCATCAACGGCGGCCGCACCACCTGGAAGGTCAACCTGGCCGATGTCACTGATGACCTGGAGAGCCAGTACCTGCAGGTACCGTGGGATCCAAACTGCTGCATCTGATCCCACTGCTGCCTGTCCTTCCTCAGTTGCACTGCGCCCTTTCTCTCCAGCTGGGAGATGCTGCAGGTCTGTTCTGGTGAACTGCAAAGTGCTTGGGAAAATACAGTTTAGCTGACGGGGTCTGGGGGTGCAGGCGCAGCGCGCAGAGCTGCAGTTTTCGTTGATGGTGCCTGGCAAGGGGATTGTCGCGGGGGCGCTGTACTACTTCCCCTTCCAGGACGAGCGCGAGACGCTACCGGCCGAGGGCGCGGTCGCCTCACAGCCGGAGCCCATCACAACTTACAACATGACTCAGCAACCCATGCCCTCCCAGCTTCCCACTCAAGCACCTCCACAAAGCGACGGTACCTTGCTCTCAGGCTCGGCCACCTGTTGTCACATGCATTATGCTTGATGATAATGATTTGATTGCCTTGAGATGGTGGATTGAAGGTATGCTATCAGATAGATCTTGTTGCAACACAGGTGCTGATGCTGCTGGTGAGGATGGTACTTCACTGTGGCAGAGGTCTCGAGCACCGCTCTTCAGCGCTTTCTGGCAGGCAAGCTTTTGCAAGCGTCCATCACAGCACTTTTGGGTGTTTCTGTCCTCTGTACCCGTTCAGGATTTTCTCACTACTTCTCCCATGCGGAGCTGCCAGGCAAGCAAGTATGTGCTACATGCAGGGCCGCCTGATTCCTGGTGCACGGATTGAGAGCTTGCCTTTCATAGAGGTGCGTTGGACATCCTCTTGTTCTCACTCCTGCTTCCCTCAGCACCTACAACATGCATGACAGCAAGAGGAATACTGCAGTAATGTGTCCTCCGCTCTGCAGGCGGTGCGGGTGAAGCGCAGCTCAGCAAGCAGGGATGCACTGCCAGACGAGGCTTTCATGCGGCTGCGCGGCTCGCTCTTCTTTGGGCCGGCCTTCCTGGTCACCCGAAACAAGCTCACCTTTCGCGACAACCTGCAGGAGCTGCTGGCTTCCTCCAGCCCAGGTCCGGCTTTCCACACGTGCCGACTGAAAGAGCTTTGCTTGGCAAACATGCATGATCATTGCAGGTGCAGTCCCGGTATACAGTGCTCGCTGGTATTTAACAGGTGATAGGACAAACCTGGAGCGGAAGTTCCGCGAGTGGCTGACCAAGTGCCATGCAACGCTGGACAAGCGCATCCGCTTTGTCGGCCTGGCTGACCCCGCCATGCAGGCAAGCAACTGAACAACTGCACCACTAAGTGTACCGTTTCCAGAGTGTTCCCTGTATACCTTGCAACCTGCACACCGTGACAGAGCACATATATGGTAACAATGCTTGTGGGAGTTTGAACCAGTGCGCCATCTCCGGCACTAACACAGCAATTGAATCTGCGGCTGCAGGCGGCTGTGAGGACCAGCAGAGGCGAGGATGTGACGGCGTTTGCGCGCATCGAGGACGGCTCGCGAACAGTCAGCCAGGGGGACGTCGTGCGCCTGAATGTGAAGCCTGCCATGATGGGCATGGTCCTCTACTTCTCCGTGCAGCAGGTTCCGCACAACCTGCATCCCTCGCTTTCCTGATTATCCGCACACTTCCCTGGGCGCAAGATCTTGTTCCAAAAAATTTATCCCATTAGGTGGGGAGGGTGTCTGGCTCTCCTGAGCAGTACACGGGCACTGTGTTTCCCTCCAAGTCAGAGCCGGCCGCTGGGCTGAAGGATGCCACGACATTTCATTACAATCGTCAACCCACACAAAGAGCTCTTGACATGGCTGATGTCAAAGCACACACCTGCACACACATGTTTGCCTGTCGCAGCAGACCCATGTGAGGGCCTTGGCGCAGGCGCTCCCTGACCCCTACTTCAATTCCTAAAAAGTAAGAAATATATAGATTCACGTGAGGGCTTGGGCGCAGGCGGTCAGGACGGAGGGGGTGTATGCGAACGGGAGCGTGGCAGTGCGGCCGCTGCCGGAGGAGGTGCATGGAACCGCGGCCGAGCGCACGGTGCCGCTGCGGCGGCTGGAGGGCGGCCCTGTCCAGCGCCAGGAGCTCGATGACTACCTGGCCAAGGAGCTCCTCAAAGTGCGCAACCTCCCTGTCCGCGACCTCCCTTTCTTAGACAAGCGGGGAGAACGAGACATCACGGCTTTTGCATATCATTAAATATACACGTCATGCATAGGCGTACTCCCAAAGTGTCCTGCTCAAATGCAGCGCTCCTGCCTCGTGACTGTGCATGCATATCTGAGGCATGCATGTCACGGAAGGGACCGCAACTATGCCGTCAAGATCTACACAACACAAATTGTAGTTGACCTTATCATTGAGATTCGTCTGCAGAGAAGATAATTTCCTCATTATGGCTTCCATTGGGTACAACAAAAGTGCTACAACAAATTGCAGGTGCCAAGCAGCCTTCGGCTAGAGCCGATCCGGTTGGCCACGGGGAACGCCGTTGAATTGACAGCAGGTGCCTCAATCCCAGCCACCGGTGTGACAGTGCTGAATGGCTCTGGGCAGCATGTCATCAGGGGCTTTCTGGCCGGCGAGAAGCACAGCTTCTCCATCGTGCAGCGCCTGTGGCGGCTGAATGCACAACCAGGCATGTCTCCCGTCTTGATCATATTGCTGTGTTCACGGGCTAGCCGGATTCCGTGAAATGTATGCTGCACCCACTGCTTCAATGCAATCTTTCGTCAGACAATCTTGCTGCCATTGCCTGCTGAAGCTCAATGATGGGCTCTCAGGTGAAGGGCATGCACCAGAGGAAGCAGCACCGGCAGAAGAAGAGCCCCAGCGGCCGCCAAAGAAGCGCAGGAAACCAGGCAAGGGCAAAAAGGCCGCAGAGAAGACACCTGAGCCTGCTGCTGACATGTCGCCAGGTGTGCTCCCCTATCTTGTGGACTCCCCATGTGAAACACTTCTGGACCGATGAGCAACTGTACCTCTGACCCACATGATGGTATTCCAAGCCTGAGAGCCACCCTGCATCCTCTTGTTAGCAGCCACTAGTATGTGACAGCAGCAAGGTTCTTCGGAGAGTTCAATTCCCATGCATGCATGCAGGCGTGCTCATCATTGAGGTGCACAACCACACACCCAACAAGGACTGCTTCCGCTTTGAGCGGATTGAGAATGGGCTGAAGAAGGCCGGCACTTACCGCTTGGATTATGAGCTGCAGCCTTGCCTGCCTGGCAAAGGGCCCCTCACCATATCAACGCAGCTAGTTGTCTCTTCAGGGCCGCTCGCACGTTTCGATGTGCAGGTGACACTTGCATGGCATTGGATGCATGGCTGGACTCACCATGTGATCAATGAAAGAGTGCTTCAATACCTGTGGAGCCAACAGTGTGATGGCATGTCACCATTTCTCTGCATCTCACAGAATCATGCGAGGGCAAGTTCGTGCTTGCCTCCATGAAAAGAAGTCACAAAACATCGGATTGTCACAAGTCAATGACTGAACAGCTGGCAGATACTCCATCACCTGCAGCAGAGCAGGATTGAAAGGAGAATCACTGCAAGTGTCATATTAGGAAGATGAGTCTTCAAAGGTGTTGGTGGTGCAGGGAGAGGGGCGCACACTGCTGGCATCCAGAGAGTTCATGCTGGGGGAGCACCTGCCCAGCCTCCAGCTTGTCCCAAGGGTGTGTGCTCTGACTCTTCACCTGTGATATTTTGTAGATTTAGTGCTCTTGCCCTTACTTCTGCTGTGTCACATAAGTTCTCAGTGCAGTTGGTGTGTGTGTGCAGGACGGGTGTGGCAACAAGCTGGATTCTGAATTGGAGCGGCTGAAGGATATCAGTGTGGAGGTTGTCACAGGTCCCACTGATGATGGCAGTGCGCCAGAAGTCATCCAGGATTTGCAAGCATCCTTCCAGGTGCTTGACTTCTTACTCGTGCATTTTACTTAGTGTGCACAATTGCTCACGCGTCTGACAATTGTCACATTGAAGGGGCGACAGCCAAGGCAGCAAGTAATGCTGAAGACAAAATGGAAATGCCGCAGGTTGCCGAGGACCAAGGGAGAGTGCTAATCAGCTCCACTCAGGTTCTGGGGTGCAATCTGGGCTCTGTGATATCAGTATTTGCTGGCAGCCCCACTCCAAACCCAGTCAGCATTCCACAGGTGCCTGCTGCAGCCCGCTTTGCATGCAGACACAGACACCTCATCATTGTCTACTTTCACCAAGTGTTTTGGCCTTCTTTTGCGGAAACCACATCCCTCCTCTTTCATCGCCTTCGACTTCCTCCTACATGCAGGCACAGCAGCAGCCTGCATCACAGCAGATCATAGCGGCTGAAACGGTGCAGTTGCGGTTCTGTGTGGGAGGGCTGGAGCCCCAACTAGTGTCGGTGCGGCTGCGACCGGGCGCTCCTGTAGGCCTGCGCCTGCTTTCTGGCCACCCATTCTCCGATCAGGTTGGTCTGGCTTCCTACCTTTGGCAGTCATGTCTCAACTTGGACTACATGCACAGCACATTCCAAGTAATCCATGCATGCGCCAAAGGCCACATGCCTCCAAGGTGCTCGCTCAAGTCTCTCATCCTAAGCACCTGTATGGTAGCTCGCTTCATTGCAATTCCAGAAGGGAAACTACTGATAAAGTCGTGCTTTCCTCCTGTCTTTGAGGTTCCTGCGCGTGATCTGCCAGAACTTGAAGGGTGTATTACATAGACGTTGACAATTTTTGGCGCAGGCGGATGAGGCAGCGGCGGTGATGACTCAGCTGCCGCCGGAGCGCGCGGCCGCGCTGGCGCTGACGCTGCCAAGCGGGGGCGCGCTGCCGGCCTTCCACGTGCAGGCAATTGACGCCTGGGGCAACACCACGGGCCCCACCGAGGCACTGCCCTGCGATGTCACCGTCGGTTGCGATGCCCTGTCCCCCACGCAGTCCTCCTTCAGCATTTGCGCCTCCGGCCGGGCATATGTGGAAGGTACCACTTCGCAAGCCTCTCCTTGTGAAGTGATGAGCACTGTTTGCTGTGAATCTGCATTCACCATCCCATACCCAGCAGAGGCGGAACCCACTCAGACCTATGTCAAATCACCACCGCAGAGACAACACCACAATGCCGTAGAGATTGTGTCAAGTGGTAGGTTGAACCCTCTATATTTATGGTGCAACACCCTAAACCCCAGGTGTAAATGCAACATGATTGCACAATATTACTCGCTAGACAAGTTCTCCCGATATTAGACGCGCATGCGGCAGTGACAAGTGTGTCCTGCATGGCAGCGTTGGTGGCGGCCAGCGAGGGAGCGGCGCTGGGGAAGCGAGTGCCGTTGACGCTCAGCGTCAAGTGTCGGCCGGCCGACGCAGATGCCGCAACCGCGGTGGCCGCTGCGGGGCTGCCGCGGACGCTCGTGTGCGCTCTGGAAGTCGAGCCCAGCACCGCACCTGCGGCCATCTTACTGCTGCATGACGGCCAGCCGCTGCCGCAGCGCGAACTGGTCAGACCCCCGTGCCACACCCAAACCATAACTACTTCTAACCTGCTCTTCGTAGCGGTGTCCTGTCTCTGTGCACATTCACTGCACTGTGTGGGGGGAAGTCTGTCGGATATGAAGTATGTGGGATGGCAGTTGCCATCATGCCTTGCAGTCCTCACGCAGATTGGTATTATCCGGGATAGTTCCAAGTGAGGGCTTGTAACAATTGTTTGTAGACTGAGGAAGCTCCCAAGAACAATGGCTTGAGAGGTGATTGCCATGGGTGATGGTTGTCCACAGGAGGGGGAGGATGGCGAGACGGAGACGGTGTTTGTGGTGGAGGACATAGCGGCGGGGTCAGAGCTGGCAGGCCTGGCCATGCAGTGTGTGGACGCGGCCTGGCGGCCGGTGCCGGAGGGAACGCCCGGCAAAGTGCGCGCGACCTGGATCCAGGGCACCAAGAAGCTCAGGTTTGGGCTGGACGGCACCTTTGCCCTGCTCAACATCCGGGTGCGCCCTCATAAAATGATGCACTTGACCAACAATGTCATGCAGTGGCAAGAGCTACTCTGGACAAAATCTTGTTTGAAGAGCAAGTGGCATAAAACAAGCACTGCTGTCAAGATGAATCTTGTTTCCCTTCACTTTCACTCTGTTTGAATTACTTGTATTGTTGGGAGCATTGCAGCTCCTCAAAGAGTCCGTAAAGTGTCTGAGGGCCTGCTTGGCACTGGAAGGCAAGGCAATCGTCGTGAATGAAAGATACATTGTGGCTGCATGGGTCATTAAGAAGTGGGATGTCTACTGTGGCAGGTGAAGGAGGACGTAACAGAGGTGGAAACATACGATGTCAAGTTCAAGTCGGCCGGGCCAGCACCAGAGGTGCTGGAAGCCACCCTCTTGGTACTCAAGGTGGGGCATTGCCTGCATCCACCTGCCTAATTCTCTTTCACAGAAATGGATATTTAAACCGTTGAAACAATCGTGTCAGAAACGACATCATGCAGTGCCTTAGGAGTGCCTACTGAGTTTCGCCTCATCTTCATGGCATGTGCTGATTCCTCCTTCTTTTGTGTCCACTCAAAGCTGATGTGAAGGCGGTGAAGGGTCTATTTGCCTGGGTTTGAGGTTGCGGCACAGTATGTGAAGTCAGAGTTCATGCGGCCCCTACAAGAATGCCAGCATGCGATCAGTAGCACATGCCGGCAACAGAAAAATCATGTGTTAAGTAGAGACTCGACTTGGGACCTGCCAAGAGGGATTGATCATAAAGGGGAGGCATGTGCACGGCAGGTGCCGGCGGCGGCGCATGTGTGGCAGCTGCGGCTGGACGAGGCGGCCAGCAGCCAGGCGCGCAGCCAGGACGACGTGGACATGCGCAGCAGCTGCCCCTTCAGCCTCGAGGTCGAGGCCCCTCTGGCTGGCAATGCAGCTAAAGTCAGCGAGCACCATGGCAGTACATCCATCCATCATGGGACAAGTGCTTCATGCTTGTAGGGTAGTGACGAGCACTGGAACCTCAATCACAGCCAAGGGAGAGGGAGAAAAAACAAGAGCAACACTAATATGGCTGAGAGATTGAATTGCAGGTTGAGGCGCTCGACCGCTTCGGCAACCGCTGCCCCGGCGGCGCGGCTGGCGCGCTGCCCGCGCCGCTGCTCTCGGCCGACTCCGAACGCAAGCTCGAGTACGACGCAGACGCCTGGGAGCGCTCCTGGAGCCCTCAGGTCGGGGGATGCATTTCACTCTCTCCATGCTATTCTTTTCTGACGTTTTGGTTTGCACCCACTGCAGTGCTCTCTTGGGTGGGCCTCTTACAAACACTCTTTGTGAGTGAGCAGACCAGGGCAATCTAAATTTGTATTAGAATTGAAGTTATGGTATTGCAATTGCACTCAGCTAAAGAATCAAAACATCTGAATACCGTGTCGACAGAAACTGAACATGAGCTTAGAAATACTGCAACCCCAGGGAAAGAACAGAAAGCAGAGAATTCTGATGCCCTTGTACGAGGCAAAACCTTGATCAAAACTCTTCACGAGCACCACATGCATGAGAGAGACATGGGCATGCAGGGGAGCGGGGAGGTGCTGTCGGTGAGCGTGACACTGCGCGGCCGGCCGGGCCTTGTGCGCATGCACGTGCGCGACGCGGCCGGCCCCGCGGGGGGCTCCGCACTGACACCCGACACGCTCGAGCTCAAGCTGGCGGCTGGGCCGATGACCGGGCTCGCCTTTGACGGGCCGCCCTCCCTGGCCTGCGGCATGCGCCATGTGCTGCCGGCTCTCCGAGTCATCGCCGTCGACGACTTTGGCAACCACACCAGTTGTGCTGCCTTCGAGGTAGCTGTTCAGTGCATGTTCTTTGCTAGGAAAAGGCAGTGCGGTTTGCGACCTCGCTGCAGCGCGTATAGGAGGTTGAGTGCCGGGTGGAGGCAGTGCATCGATAGTGCTAACTAAATGCATGGTTCATATCTGCTTCCTTCTGGATACACTTTGGATACACTTTGAGGAGAGGGACTTGAGGGTAAGATGACCTGAATGCATGGACCCTTAAATTTCTGGTTCCTGCCTGTTGCAAGCACCGCTTAATGCTTTCCTTTGACATGCACCGTCACAGCTGAGCAGTCCTTGCTGAGATCTTGCTGCTTCATGAACCTCAGGCGTGCGGGAACAACAGACAGCAGGATTCCTGGGTCAGAAGTCTCAGTGCGTGCATATGTTGGTGCAGGTCAGTCTGGCACCGAGTGCACTGGCAGCAGACGGCAGCGGTGTGGCGGCCGCCATCACGGCACCCGGCGGCAACAAGGCCAAGGTGAAGGATGGCGAGGCGGTCTTCAAAAATGTGCGCATCGAGGCTGACAGCCCCGGAGCCTATACCCTCCGTGTCAAGTCGGCTTCCAGAAAGGTGGGGCAATAGTTCTTCACATCAGGTCGACTAGACAAAATTTATTGCACGCTGGCATTTTGCGGCGTGGGATCACTGTTTCCGGTTGTGGGAATCATGTCAGTAGGATAATGCTTGGCTTTTTGCAGGTGGCTGGGGATGCGTCTGTTGAGCTGCAGCTGACAGCCACAAACGCAGTGAAAGCGCTGGCTCTCAGGGAGGACAGCCTCCCAGTGGAAGGGTGCCAAGCCGGCAGCAGCCTGACGCTCTTCGCTGAGGTGCACTCTCCCTTGCCATTATGGCAGTTCCCCTGTCTCCAGATCGCCCAGTGGTTGCCAGCCACTATATTGAGGGGCTGTGCTGACTGGGAATGTCATGTTATATTCATCACTGCATGTGCAGGTCGCCACGGAGGATGAAGCAGCGTTGGATGGGGAGGCCGCAGCACAAGGCCTGGCACTCAGGCTGACACCTCCCGGCAGCGGCCGCTCGGATGACATTGTTGTCTGCCCATCCCAAGGTCCGCACACCCTGTCGACTCGTACCTGCACACTTCAGAGTCGCTGACACCTTTGCACATGCTGGACATGCAGATGATGCAACAAGCACAAGGATGTGTGTGTCTTTGTGGTGCATTCACAGCTCTTTGCCCCTGTCCTCATCAACCCAGGCTCGCCCCGGTGTCCACTCGACAGCGGTGTCTTGGGTGCAATGCGAAGGTGTGGGTGCTTGTGGCCTGACATTGAAGTTGCGGGGTGTGCAGGTGAGGGAACGGGAGAGCAGGGCATCTACGCGTTCTGCACCGAGGCTCTGGTGACAGCCGGCGAGTGGACTGCGGTGGTGGAGTACACAGAGCAGCGCCCGGAGCTGTCCAAGGCGCTCACCAAGCGCGAGGCCGTCCTCAGAAGCACCGCCGCCACCTTTCAGGTGTGCCAGCATAGGCTCTTACCACAAATTAGCATGCATGGGAAGCAGCACAGTGCTTGCAACTCCTTGCTTGCTGGTACTTGGCATCCCAAGCTCACTTCAGCACTCCTAATATAGTGAAGGGAGCGCATGTGACATCAAATTTCTCTACCCAAATAATCATGCGGTGTGCCACTCATATATCCTAAATTGGGTGATGATATGCCGCAAAGGAGGACTCCTTATTTGTGCAGGTGTTGCCTGGTCCTGCGGTAGCGCTGGCACTGGATTCTGGGGCGGCAGGGGAGCGGCTAGCTGCCACCAACGGCGCAGACGCGCGAGAGCGCCTTCTGCTGGCCGGCGCAGCGCTGCAGCTGCAGGACGAACACGGCAATGCAGCTGCCGCTGGTGGCCACCGCGTGCGCCTCAGCCTGCACTGGCTGCCCGGCAACCAAGGTGATGTGGCGTCTGGTCCCGTCCTCTCTCCAGCATCCGCTCTCCCAGAAAAATTTTCCAAATATGGACACTGCTTCTGAGAGTCTGCACATCCTCGGTAAAACTTTCTCAGAATTCAACACATTGCAATCATTGAGTCCATCTCAAGGACAGTAGACTGCCAGGTATTCACAGAGTGCTTTTTCTCAATAGGAAGTATTGCCAAATGATGCTCTGTGATGAAATTGGCGATACGGCAGGTGGGAATGGCAGCGAGCTGCCGAAGTTGGAGGTGGAGGGGGCGGCGGTACGCAAGACAGATGAGCGCGGGCGCGCCTTCTTCGGGGACGTGGCCATTGGCGAGGGCTCCGGCCGCATCGCCCCAGACGAGAATGCAGGCGGCAACGCGCGGCAGGGCGGGGCCATGGAGCTGGTGCTAGTAGCCGAGGTGGCCGGCCTCGGGACTGCTGACACAAAGTGCGCCAGCTCCTCCTTGTAAAACAAGCTCGCCCGTCCGAACCTTGCAGGATACCTAGCCTGGCACATACTACAGCTTCCTGCATCTTTGTGGCGGACGAGGGCATGTCTGTGGGTGTGCAGGCAGTGGGTGCGGGCATGGACCTGCTCGGTGCTCTTCTCAGACAACGCGGCCAGCTTTGCGGCGGTCAAGGAGCTCACAGACCGGCATGCAGCGCTATCGGCAGAGCGTGACAGGCTACAGGAGCGCCTCAGCACAACGGGCCGAGCTGCCCAGGTCTGCCATGCGTAACTCCCTGCATGCCATCCGGCTGAGAGCTGAGTATTGCTGTGACATCATTGCATGACTTTCAGGTCGAAAGTTATCACCAGCGAACAGGTCCGATTGTTGGCTGGTGTGATGTAGGCAGCTAATAAGGAGCTGAAGGCCAGGACCAAAGAAGTGGCGGAGTGCCGGCGCCCGCTGGGCAGGAACGCGCCAGAGACCATGGCCGCAGCAGAGGCCGCCCTGTCGCGGCTGCAGAATGGCGCACATGAACCTCAGGCGCAGCAACCTCAGGTTGACCATTCTTGTCCATCCTCCACATTGCCATAAGCACCCTCTTTCATATGTTCCTGCTGCACACCTATTGCAAAATCGGTGTACCCTCATTTGGTGGGAATGCAAACACAACATTTGTCATTCAAAGCCTGCAATGGCAGGCTGGTGGAAGCTTACAACTGTTGTCGGCCTCCACCAGCTATCATGGGAAGCCAGAGCCTTCCTAGTGCAGTGTAAAATGTGTTTAAGCAAAAGCTAGGAATGTGCGGGTGCAGGTGGAGGCGCGGTTTGGGGAGCCGAGCGCACGCATGACGGAGGCGCTGCGGCGGTGCCTCGCGCTGGAGGACGACGAGGTGGTGGGCTGCGTCGCGCAGCTGGCCACGGTCTCCGACGGCGCCCTCGCCCGCCTGCTCTCCGCCTCCTACCGCGGCATGATGCCCCTTCTCGTCACCAAAACGCCCGCCGCGCAGAAGCGCGTCACCCAACACCTTGCCAAGCACAAGGTCAGGCCGAACATCAGCTTGCCAGCTAGTGGACCGCATTACTCTGCCAATGATGCCGGGAGGAGTGCAATTCATCCACTGTGCCTATGTGTATCGATTGTTCTATGTTGTGCAAGCACTTGAAGAGAAATTATAACACTTTCGGGCGTTGCTTTTTCTTTAGAACGCAGACATTGGCATGCGTCTTTGCCAGGGGGCTCAATCCAAAAGCTCGTATGTACGCGGTAATAGTGGATGCAAAGTAGCTGTCAAGTAATTGAAGTGCATGGAGGCAGTGCTGTCCTGCTGACTTGCGCTGCTGTTTGGGCGGCAGTGCGAGGTGCCCGACATGTTGAGCATGACGATGTGCGCGCCCTTCACGGGCAAGGACGGCGCGTCGCCGGGCTTTGACGGCGCCAGCAGCCGCGCCAAAGAGCTGTCAGCCGCCGCCTGCGACGGCACCGACCCGCCGCTCGCCCTCCCGCTGCCGCACACCCGCATCCTGCAGTCACGCAAGGGAGGCGAGTTCCCCACACAGCAGTGTCCTCTGAGCCCTGTTGAAACCTCGCGTACATCAAGTTGAAAGCTTTTCCATTATGGGAGAATGCAGGTGAATGAACAGCACGTTCCACGCGCTCCACATCATGCTAGAAAGAAGGAGGTGACATGGCTTTCGCTGTGCATGTAATGTTCGGCGTGTCTCTGATCTGCACTGCACAAGTCTGGCGCATTGCCTTAGATGTTGCCGCTGGTGATGGCAGGCGCAAGCAATGGGGACTTGGAGCTGGGAGCCACAGACTGGCCAGAAGGGTGCCTGGGGTACGCCTTCAACCTGCTGCGCCCCACACAGCCTGGCCATCGCCGGCAACTGATGTTCTCGGCCTTTGGCGCGCAGCTGGTAAGCTCTCTGGCTCAGCACCTCGGGCTGCCACTTTAAAATATCTACATTATGCATACATACTGCAGTGTGTGCTCACATGCAGCGCCTGACTAACCGCGTCCATCATGCAGGTTTTCGAGACGCTGGAGGATGCGTCAAAGTACAGGGAGTTTGTGACACAGGTGTGCAACTCATCACCCGGCCCGTGGATGCTGCAGTGCACATAAGAGACATTGAGCGTTGCATTTCCGAGACAGACTTGAGTTCTATTGGAAGGCCCTCTAGATGTTGCCTGTTACGCCGTGGTATCAGAGGGCATGCCTGATCTTTCGGTCCGCATGAAGGTGATGATTGCAGGGTGAGACTAAGGAGAGCCTGCTGCGTCGAAGTCTACTGCCCTGGAATGCTTTGGGCACATATCCGAGAGATTGCTACAATCTAACGGCAGGGATTGCACAGCACCGCAGCACCAAAGATCAGAAGTTTCTTGCGGTTATGCCATGCAGGTGCTGCGCTCAGGCATGCCTCAGGTGGTGACTCTGCAGGACTTCCGCTGCATCACGGGCATCGGCGTTGTCAGGGGGACCTCCTGGCAGGTTAGTCGCTCACTGCATGTTTCCACCTCCCATCTTCAGCCACCTCCAGGACATCAACCGCCCCAACATGAAGCCTGACGTTTGACTCAGCATCTAGCTGGCTATTCAATGCAGAGGACTTATACTTTCTTTTTCTGCATCCTGTCGCGTGCGCGAGCGTATCATGCATGGAAACCTGATTGTCTACCACGTGCATTTCAAATGATGTTGGAGCAGTTTCCCAACTCTTCCTACATGTCTCCTCGTGCAGGTTCCCACATTGGAAGAGGCGCACTACCGTTTTGGCACCACGGCAGGCGCGGCCGGCAGCAGCAGCCGGGGAGAGGCTACTGAGGCGGAGGAAGCTGCCCTGGAGGCTCTGTTGGAAGCCCTGCGTGCCAAGGAGGAAGCAGCCGAGAGGCATCAGGCTGCCAGGATGGTGAGCCATTCATCAATGACTGGTGTGCATGACCTGATCAGGCCCCACATCCACAATGCTTAAAGTGCGAGGGCATCTTTAGGGGTTGGGGATGTGGGGTGTGCCTGAAAACAAGACAGCTGCCAAGCGACTTTATAATGTTTGTGTGGAAGTGGCTGGGGAGTTGAGAGCTAGATTGAGGCTGTATGGCCTTGTAGAAGGCGGAGAGCACAGAGGCGCAGTATCGTGGGGAGCTGGAAGATTTGGAAGCGCAGATCAGCGAGCTGGACGCCCAGCTCAGCAGCCAACACCCTCCAGCAGGTACACGGCATTCTCATCTTCCTAGCGGCTTATTGCCAGCGTTCAATGTGATGCTTCTGATGACATGTGATATCTCTACCCGTGGCAATGGTGCTTAGAAAGGAGATGCTGTAAGCACCCTGTGAACTCCAGGTGGGGTTCGCCAACGAGCGAGGAAGAGGCGGAGTGCGGGCGAGGAAAATGAGATCGCTGTTGTAGAAGACGTTGAAGAGCAGAATTGTGGTGGCGATCCGCAGCAAGGCAGGCGAAGCAAGAGGAGGCGATGAGCATCACGTGCCTGGAGTTGTGTTCGACTTTACTAGTTTCTGGCTTAAAGGGTCAGCAGGAAACATGAGATTGTGCGAAAACAATGCAAGACTTCCTTGCATTACAAAATCTGGAGTGTGCCTTGCCAGAGCCCTTGTCGTTAGTGCCGATTTCACGGGTCCAAGGTTCAGATGGAGATGAGGGATTTGCGGTATCGAAAATCGTCATGCCAACATCGTACAACTTCATCAATGGCAAATCTTTTTCCACGATTGTCTGTGATTCACTTTGTAGCCTGCTTTCACTGTCGTCTTGAGTCATTGAACTGCTTGTCTTGGTAGTAAATCGTTTGATCTGGTGTACTGAGTGCGTTTTCCAACGCATTCCGCCGAAGAGGAGCGAGCATTATTTAGGAATTGAGGCTTGATCATGATGCATCAGAGAAATTGATTGGCCTGTAGTGGACATAGGAATACTGTTTACTATTTATTTGCAACAATGGATTGCAAGCGAGCTCAGACTGTGGCCGCACTGGCCGAGGCCTTCTTTCCGGCCCTAGATGAAGACGCTCAACTTGCACACCGTGCTGGCAAGGAAAATCTGGCAGAGTTTCTGAGTACGAGTGGTGGATCATTAAAGTTCGTCGTTTCCGAGGTATCTGCACCCCAGCCGATGGGTTCATCATCCTGACAGCGAAGAGCAACCACTGAAGATTTGAATGCCAGTTTGCCTCACATTCTTACGTTTGCGATGAGTATATCAGACGATAAGCGGAGTCCCCTGTACGCCGCTGCTATTGTGAGCGCCATTTACGTATCAGTCCCAGAAAATCTTCCTAGTCCTAGTAAAGGAGTACCCTAGTGTTCTTCCGTTAGTCTCACTACGACTGTAGTTGAACTCGGACGACCTTGTTTCTGCCATCTATCACTTTCTAATCACTAAAAGGGTGTGTGTACTGCTTTGCTAGGTCCTTCATGGCATGACACTCCTCACGCCTGAGTCTCAGCAGGAGCTGGCCTTGTAAGCAGAAAGCTCATCTTGCATGGCCAACATTTAAGTTTATATTCTTTTTCATCTCTCGTTGTGTTAGTATATACGTCATATACTCGCTCAGGCAATAGCTTGAAGCCAAGATATGTGTGCCTGCAGGCTGTTTGCTCTGCTGCAGACTGGGGCTGGCACAGCAGCTGTGGGCGGCCCTAAAATGCTGATGCCGAGGTGCCCATGCATGCAGCCATTTGCGAAGCTTTCCCTGCAGCAACGGGAGGGCATCCTGCAGTACTGGGCGTCCTCTCCGATCCCTCTCCTGAAGAAGGTTTGTTGCAAAAATAGCTTGATTTTGGATCTCCCAAAGATGGTACATGGACTTTGGAAGGTGCCATGCCATGCCTTACCTAAAATGCAATTGGTGCACGCAGGCCTTCAAGGGTCTGAAGAGCATCATAGCTAGCACCATCTTCAATGCCTCTGATGAGAAGGGTCGCAACCCACTCTGGCCTGCCATCCTCTATGCAGGTGAACCAATATCTCTCAAGAGTCTGCTCTTTGAGGAGAACCCGCTTTGTAACAGCACAAGCCCAGGTTTTTCTGCTCACACCATTTCCATTCATGACAATACTGGCTTGCCTGGGAGTCATCCTCTGAATTCCCAGCAGAACATTACACCTATCCAGAGTCCTGGGTTTTTGTCAGAGGACGTTGCTCCATTGCACATTCTTAACCACAGCGGGACAGCTCTTCCTGTCAGCCCTGGCGCTCCCACTGCACTTCCCTTGACATGCAGCTCTATAATCAAATGCAGGCGGCGACCCGGAGCGGCCACTAGTGCCACTGCCGCAGCGGCGGAGTGCAGAGGCGGCCCTGGCGGACGCCATCCTGGACCTGGCTGACGTGGCCTGCAATAGCGCTGACGCTCTGCGCCAGCTCATTGCCGCGCACGGCTCACAGGCACGGTCTCTCTGCCCCTTTCCCATCTGGTCGGGGGGGCTTTGATGGTTGCGCCTTTTTCCTCTGACCAGGCGTTGCGTTGATCACATCTGATGAAGTGCTGCGCATGTTCCGCATGTTGCTTCGCTTGACACTGCAGTCTTTGGGCATGTTCCAGGCATCTTCAGTGTGAAGGGCATCTGATTGTATGGCTGCATGCTCAGCCTGGGCATGTCACGTGCATCTCTTGCTACAGCCATCAAGGGAGTCCTTGGTGCCTTTCTGTGGGCTTCAGGGAATAATGTGGGTGCGCAGGTGACGTGCTTGGCAGATGGTACGCTGGAGGTTGTGTGCGATGCGGTGGTCGTGGGGTCGGGCGCTGGCGGTGGCGTGACAGCCGCCCTCCTTGCACAGGCTGGCGCCAAGGTACAATTTAGCTCTTTTTCATAATTTATTAGGTTCTTGGGGTTGGGGTTTAGGTTCTTTTGGGGGAAGAAGAAATATAAAGGTGAGCCGTCGCCTGCTCAATACCACCCTTGCAGACGCTATCACCACCGGCAAAAATTGCAAAGTAACATTCGCTACTGGCCCTTTCCCCCAAGAAGAATACGCCCTGAGAATTTCATTGGCACTTGAGGGCATTTGCGTTATCCCCCCGCCTCCAGGGTATGACAGACCAGAGTTTCCCGAGTGCTCCATGACATGATCATTCAATCTGTAATACTTCAATGCAGTAGTTTTGATGGCGGGCGAGTTCAGTGTCGCTCTGTCATGGAAAAGGAGTGGGTGTTCTTGAGCGGGCTGCGTGCGAGAGCGTATTGCTTTGTTGGGCACAGGTGATTGTGCTGGAGAAGGGGCGCTTCACACCGGCAGCTGACCTGTCCCTCAATGAGCGGCAGAGCTTCCGGGAGATGTATGAGATGGGCAGCTTCCTGACCACCCAGGACGCAGGTGCGGCCCTGACTTGCACTGTTAGTGGTTGCCTTGCCAAGCCGTGTTGCCGCTGAGTTTGCATCACGGCTTGCGCGGTGACGAGGCGGATTGGTCAACTCTTGAAGAATGTTGTGTTGGGCATGTCGGCTCTATCCTTCAGGGTCCAGGCACTGCATAGTCATGTTACATGGGTTGGATGGTAATATGACTGGTGGACTCGGGTAGATGAAGTGTTAACAACTTTATTGTAGAGGAGGTGGAGCACAACTGCCCCTGGGCATGGCACTGGAGTCACTCAGGTGTGCTGATGTGGCGGCAGGGGTGAACATCCTGGCGGGGGCAACATTGGGTGGCGGCACGCGCGTGAACTGGCAAGCGTCATTCGAGACGCCTGAGCACGTGCGCCGCGAGTGGGCTGAGGAGCATGGCCTGCCGGCATTACAGTCGGAGCGCTACGACCGTGCCCTGCGCGCCGTGTGGACCCGCCTGGGCGTCACCACAGGTACACCAAACAACTCTGGTCAAGTGCTCTGCTCGTGTTAATGAGTGGCAGGAAATGCACGGAATGGAGCATGGTTTCTGGGCTAACCTCATGCCACAGGGCCGTCTCCTGTCACGAAGAAAGAGGATGCAGGTGCAAGAGGCAGGGCAAGCTTCAGGACACAGAGGTTGGACTGCGAAAAGTCGTGCAGCAAAGGGGGAACCTTCAATTTAATCAGTGAACAACATTGAGGTTTGCTGGCATGTGTAGTTAAGATGCAGCATCCCAGCTCTTGAAGAGTCCAGTCTGAGGAAGGGAGTTAACCATGCAGGCATTAAGCAGCACAGCCGCCCGAACGAGAAGCTGAAGGCTGGGCTGGAGGCGATGGGTGTGCACTGCGGGGAGATCCCACGCAACTGCAGCCGCGAGCACGCCTGCGGCCACTGCTGCTTTGGCTGCCCCTCCGGCGACAAGCAGGACGCCACCGGCACCTACCTTGCTGATGCTGCCAGAGCAGGCGCCAAAATCTTCACCGGTGGGTTATCAACTTTACTTCCTTACACATGCGCATTCCATGCGCCTCAAACTCCGAAATCAGGAAGAGATGGGGGGCACAGCTGCTGTTGAGATAGCTAGAGGACATGTCAATCTTTTCAGCAGTTTGAAGTGCAGAGAATACAGGTGATGGGCATTCACATCACACAGGATGTCAGTACAACGTGAAGCAGCTAACTGCAACGTTGCAGCCCGATATAGTCTATGGAGCGCGGCTTTAAGCATGCGTCTCAGATCCAGCCGCATCCATCACAGGCATGCATCAGGTGAGATTCACGGTCGCAGGCATATTTGCGGAGAAGATCTTGATGAGCAAGGCCCAGGGAGACAAGCTACGGAGGCAGTGCGCGACCGGCATTGCGGCGCGGACAACATCGTGTTCCCCCGGCGGCCGCCAGTGGCGCATTGTGTTCAAGGCGCAGTATGTTGTCAGCTCGGCCGGTGCGCTGCACACGCCTGCGCTGCTGCTGCGGAGCAAGATTCGCGTGAACGGCAACGTGGGCAAGAACCTGCGCCTGCACCCCGCCACCGCCGTCATCGGCGTCTTCAGCAAGGTGTGCGGCTGCAGTTCGGGTCATTCCCTTGCTGTTCAGGGTTGTTGAAAATGTAGGTAGAATGGCTAGCACGAACCCCCTAGACAATGACCGCAAGTTTGTTCATCCTGGTGCATAGACAGGCACAGGAAAGAAATTTCACTATCTTTTGTAGTCCTGTCTTGTGCTCTACCAGCATGTCCCACCAAGAGAAAATCAACGTTGCCAGCAAATGCATGATAGAGCATCGAACACTTGCATGGGGCCATCGATCCTATGAACAAGGGGCATGGAGAAAGGAAGGCACATTGACCAGCGAGCACTGCTTTAACTGTGCCTTCCCAAGTCAGGGGCATTCCATTGAGGGAGGTGTGTACAAAATGCAGGGGTCGGAGGGAGAGAGGGATCCCAACGCGGGCCCCAAGGTGTACCGGCACACCAATGTGCCGCCGCTGCCGGGCGTGGAGAGGAACTCGGAGGGGATGCTGGACCTGCCAGAGGAGATCCTCACCTGGAAGGGCTCCATCTTCAGCGTTTTCAGCAACACAGTCGCAGACTGGCACGGCAGCGGATATGGGCCCCTGCTTGAGACTCCCTCGGTATGTGTTCACACCACTTGATTGTTCCTCTCATACCCTCAACCGGTCGAGTGAACCCAAATTTTAGCACCATCGGGCTCCTTACTGCTGCTTGAACAGCGATGCTGCTGTGTGACAATTGCCTGAAGGTCCTCACATCCACATGCAAGTCTCCATGTTTGTGGAACATGTGCCTCATGGTGGGTTTGTTATGTTGCTGATCCCCTGCTGGATTGCAAGATGAAGGGGTCGAACCACAAGGTTGCCAATACCAGAGGAGATGTTTTGGCATCCCTATAGGGGGGCTGAAGCAAGCAAACCTAGGTAATTTCTGTGAGTGCAGTTCACTGATGTGGTCCTGATGCAGGCGCACCCGGGATTGATGGCGGCATCGATACCGTGGCTGTCCGGGCTGGACTACAAGCGGATGTGCACCTGGCTCCCCTATGTGTCCATCGTGCTGGTGCTGACGCGCGACCGCGGCTGCGGCCGCGTCACGATCGGCCGCGACGGCCTGCCGCGCATGCACTACTGGCCCGACGCCCACGATCGCGCCTCCATGATGAATGTGCCGCCCATTCTGCACATGTCAACATTGCGTGTATAAACAGCAGTGTGATCCTACCAGACCCTGAAGAAAGCGGGCCTTGGCTCTGCGCCCCTGAGGGCAGTGCCACAAAATAGCAACACCACAGTCCTCTGGATACAATGTGAGAATTGTTTCATGGGAGCAATGGGATGACAAGGAATGGCAAGGCAGTTGCCAAAGTAGCCAAAGTCCTCTGGATACAATGTGAGAATTATTTCATGCGAGGGTTACATAGGCATGCTCCACCACTTACCTTCAGGGAGCCATCGAAACAAAAGTACAGAGATGCAATCACTCTCCACATCAAAGCCATCTGGTGTGCCTGCAAACAGGGCATGGAAGCGGGCCTGCGAGCGATGGCAGCTGGTGGGTCGCTGATGGTGGGCACGCTGCAGGGCGGCGGCCGCGAGGCCACGCGCTTCGAGCCCGACCGCGACGCGGCCGGTGCCATGACCGACCCCGCCGCATTTGACGCCTTCCTCGGCCGCGTCCGCGCTGGAGGTGCCGCACTGCCCTGGCTGCCTGTTGTGCGGTTCTTTTCTTTGTTTTAGGGGGTGAAAAGAAGGGGTGAAACCTTTCATTGAGCTGAAGATGCCCATTGCTTGTCGTCTCATGCGTCATAAATTCTGCCTTTCTCCAGCACTGCTGCAGGCCCTGCAGACCATGGAGCGCCTTCTCACTACTACACACCTTATCACTTTGTTAGGTTGTTGCAACTTGGCCTGAGGCGATTCTTTGTTGTTCCCAGTTGGCCTGTCTAGCAGGTGTTGTCACGCATGCAAGGCAGGCAGGCCAACAGATGAGGTGATGTGTTGGCGGGGTTGCACAGGCATCCGCAAGAATGGGACGACTGTGTTCTCGGCGCACCAGATGGGCACGGCGCGCATGGGCGCGTCGGCCAAGACGTCGGTGGTGGACGCGCGCGGCGAGTGCTGGCATGTGTCCAACCTCTATGTCGCCGACGCATCCCTGTTCCCCACCAGCACCGGTGCGCCCTCGTATCCGATGTGCCTGCTCCGCTCAGAGAAGCACTTCTTCCAAGGCATTCTGTTTAGTTGGAAGTGCCTCTGAGCTTGGAGCAGAGGTGAGAATGCATATATTGCCTCTGCAGCTTGATCCTCGAGCTGTAAAGATCTCCAGCGCGGGTTTCTTGGTTGGCATTTATCCTTGATCACAGCTGCTGACTTCAAAATGGAGAGGGTGAAGTTGAGGTGTAGTGGAGGGTGAGGCATGCGGGCTTGTGCATGAGGGCAGGTGTCAATCCCATGATCACTGTGGAGGCGATGGCATACATGGTGGCAGAGGGGCTGACTGAGGAGTTCAGGCAGCAGAGAGGCCAAGTTGCAGCGCCGATGGACCCTGTTTTGGCCGCTGTCCGACCCGAGGAATGATATAAGTATGGCACCAGCACTCATGGAGGCAATTGTTTGCATGGATGGTGACTATCACAGAACGAGTCACAGCAGTCAGCCTGCATGTGCTGGGCACTGCTGGCAACCGGCAGAGCTCGTGTATATCGCCTCGTGAGTCACTGTAATCTTGGAACCTTTTCATTGAACGATTTTTGAAACTAATGTTATACTGATCATGGATTTTCTTTTGCTATTTGCAGTACGTTTGACTTACCTGCATGATTTCAGTGTTCACCTGTAGGCACTTTAGTCACACCGTGACGGTGTGTTGGGCAGACTTCGGAAGTACCGTTTGTAATCATAATGCATGATGCTAGGATCGAGCGCTGCACCCTTCGAAGCCTCCCTGTAATGACAGAGGCATAAGTTTCCTTGAAGCAAGACTGGGACGTAAGCACGACTTGCCACAAAGGAGGCACATCAACGAATCCTTGCTAGCTAGGTTTGCAAAAGACCTGGGGTAATCTCCCTGATCAGGGGTTTCTAACTACTTGAAGCAAAATTATATTTATCCCAATTCCCATCATTCCAGATTTCGACGCTGAGTCAGAAGTTTTAATAACAAGGCCACTAACGCTCTCCGTTCACGCAAAAGATAAGAAATGGATAAGAAGAACGGCAGTGACTTTCTTGTTGTGTTGACCAAGCAGTGTGCTCGACCCCCTTGGGGTTTGGAGCACCACTACACCGACGGTGAGGATACCGCTGCTTACTGCAAAACGACAAGACTAGCTGCATATACAAGAACTTTTTCGTGGTGTCTAACCGTCATTCCTGAAGATGGGCTGTCCGTGTGTTCGTTGCTTGTTCGGGGTCGCTCCATGCCGTATTCCGATGGTGTCGGTCATAACCCTACCTTCCCTTTAATTGGCGCACGGAATGCTTTGAGGGGTTGCAATCCGAGCAATGAACCTCATTAGCAGGCATTTACATGACCTGATTCAATAAGGGCGTGTAAAACAGGGGCCCTTCAGACCTGTGTTCTGGACACGTAAACCAGAACGTTCACCATTGAGAAGCTCCTCAGATTTTATAGGCCTGCTTACAGGCCAGAAGACAAGGAACCCTGGATACGGCGACATCAATTTGCAGAGGAAATGCAGCGAGACACTGGAAGATTTCTCACCCAGGACCAAGGCCAGAAACTCCAGGAGGGTTGTGCACCTGCCTGAGGGGGGCGGCTTCTCCATGAACATTGGCCCATACTGCCATTACGCCACCCGCAATGGCGTCAGTGCTGTCTTCAGCGGGGAGATTGGCTCCTGGCCTGGCATTGATGTCATGAAAATGAGCCACGATGGTATGCGCCCAGTCCAAAGGCAACTCCAAGAACCTCCTTCAACATGATGGATGGACAAGGGTGTTGCCATGAATATTATTGTTGATCCTTCCAAAACTCAGAGACTGATGCAAGATGCCTTGAACTCAGCATTTGTGCGTGGAGAGGAGGAGGGCAGCATGCGCGATGATGCCACCTTCCTTCTCGATTTCTACGACACCTTCAAGGATTTTGTCGCCAGCGATGTCACTGACATTGCCCTGTCATCCCTTGCCAAGATCGACGGTCGTTTTGGTGTGCTCTCTGTCTCAGCTTCCCCTCTTGAGAACATGGAAGTCCGCAAGCAAGAAGCTAGAATCCCCTCGATCTTGGGCCCGCCAAGCCCCAAGAGTTGACCTTGCTTTGCAATGCGCTGCTTGGCAGCCTCTCAAACTTGTTCCGCTGTGCCTTTCCAGGCATGGGGAGTTTCGGTGTGTCGTGACTGATCCGAGCTTGTGGCCTGCAGCGTTTGTGATATACGACGGGGATCAGAAGAGGGTGCTCGCGGCGCGCGACAGGCAGGGCGCGCAGGACATGCACTGGGGCGTCACCGACGACGGCCGCTTCATGTTTGGCAGCGAAGACATCGACCTCAGGGAGTGCAACCCCACCGCCACCCCTTTCCCTGCAGGTGTTCTTTCTTCAGTCCTTGCATGCACCCACAGCTGATAGCAAATCCATTATCTGTGAGTCAAAGACCAGCTCGACAGTCCATGTAAATGGGAAGCTCACACAATGTCATGTTGTAGCATGCTGTCATTGAGTGCCTGGTTGACGGAGGGATTGCCTGTCTGCAGGGACTCTGTATGCGAGCGAGGGCGAGAGCATTGCCATGTCTCCTGGTGACAAGGTAATACAGTCGCAGCTCAGCACCCTGCCAGTCCAAACGTCATGGCCTCCTGTGAAGAGCACTTCTTATTTACCTCGATACGTATAGATTGATGTTGGGAGTGACTCTTTCCACAGGGCTGGGTCATGGCGGGCGAAGAGTGGCCTGGGCAGCTGCTTTCATTTGTGCGCCGCACTCGCCCACCTATGCCCACAGCTGTGAATGCCTGGCGCGATGTCAAGGTAAGCACAGTGCTCCAATAACGCCAAGTCATGTCCAGCTTTGTCAGTGACGTTGTGCCTCTTTCATGCATGTATCTCGCACTGCTCCTGTAGTGAAGGTGCCCTGGCCATGTGAGTTTATTGGCATTGTGATGTTTTGCTGCACAGCGATATGCCACAGAGGAGAGTGATGGGCATGCTGTGACCGAGTTTGTCCTAATGTGGTGCAGGCCATCCCAAGGGTGACCAGCAAAGGGATGCTGTGTGGAGCTGTGTACAGAGTGGCGTCAGAGCAGCAGCTGGCTCCTGAAATTTTTTGAGCTGCATGCGCAGTGGACTCTGCCAGAACAATCGTGCATGAGCTGCATCCTGGCAGCAGGGGTCCCAAGCGAGGCCTTTCACTCATCTAAGATCCTTCCATATCGGTCATACACACCCAAGCAAAAGCTGCATGAGTCGTTGCCCCGCAAGTAAGCATCACGTTTCTGTGAGGTTATCAACGTAATTAGAAAGCCACCACAGGTTCTGAAGCAGTGTGATTCACTATGTTTTTGAAAAGGCTGATGCCTTGAGTCATACCACTTGTGACTGACAATGATGAAAGTACTTTCATCACTCAGTACCTGTCTATGACATCCAGGAGTTCTAGATGTATGTGTTGTATGTACGCCTGAAGCACCTGCAAGGTGGCCTATATATATTTAGAGGTATAATGTGCACCAATGGCAATGGCAATGGCTGACATGTCTGATATGACATGCTATGAAATGTGTGAGTTTTGCATGCTGCTGTCACCATCCCTGACAATTGTGTAGCCCTGTGGGTGGCACTTACTGTATAGTGTAGCTGCATACTATGCACACTGAGTGCATAGGACTTCGCATGAGACTTTGCTGAGCTTTCTAGACGGAGGTGGAGCAACACATAAAGATCGATTTGCAACTTAATTAAGTATCCATTATTGTCAAGAATATAAACTGTAACTCACGACAGGACATGTATTGGTCCAACTTTACAGCTTGTCCACAGCCCCATGTGGCATGCATGGCGTTGTAAAAAATTTCCCACTGAAGACCTTTTCACAATGGTGAGCGGTGGCAAATCAGAAATAGCTCCTTTGCTGTGGAAGCACTCAATTACCTCACAGTGTTTGTTGTGACAAGGCAGCCTTTCCTCTTTCTGGCGCTCGTACACCCTTGATTGTCCTGTATCTCTTGACCTTAAGCACTTCCCATGCTGAGAAAGGGGTCATCCTCTGAAGAGTGGAGAGCCTAGATCTAAATGTCAACTATAATCAAGATTTTCACAAACTTGAGGGCAACAGAAATGGCTGCTGCATTTATTATCGATGCACGCACCCTCCCTAGGCAAATTTGATTGCAAAGAATCGTCCCTGGGAGTCAGTCAGTCAGTTACATCTTATTGCTTGCAACGTTTCTGCCCCAACGCCCCAAAGTCCAAGGTTGCCAATGTTGCTGCCAAGTTTGGCGTTGTCCACATGCACACGCTGGCCCGTGCGGTCCTGGGACTCAAGCTCCTCGAAAGCTTGGCAGAATTTTCCAAATGTATTGATTGAAGCTTCCGTATGCAAATGTTTGATCGCAATCAACGAAGCAGAATGTAGATGGCGAGGGAAAAGTAGGACTAGAACGGCTGACTCAGTCAATCGTTGCTGTGAAGTGTCTGTCATTTGACAGGCATCTATTTGTGCAATGGTGAGTGTTCGCATAGCGGTATCTAGCGTGTTGACGCAATGCAGCGACGGTTTTAAGAGCCTGAGGGACTCACCAAGGCAAGCCTAGCTCCCCTGGTGTTGCGTGAAACCATTTCTGTCTCATGCATAAGTGGCCAGACTGAGTCACTCTTTTGGATTCAAAAGAGATGAGCGGATGTGCTGTGCTAAAGCTGTTATATCCGAGGGTTGCTCCAGCACGCCTACATATTTGCAAGATGTGACCTGAAAAGTCAGTCGACTTCTTCATAATGAGTGGTGGCGGATTGTTCGTATCCTCAGGGACCTCTACTTGACCTACTTCTTGATGGTGCTGGAGAGCTTCAATTACTTTAGTACGTCTCTGCTGTTTGTACTATATCTCACACAGAAATTTGGAGTGAGCGACATAGAGGTGAGCTTCTTTTGCTACATCCTCGATGTTATGGTATAACTACAGTAACACTCACTTTCATGCCTGCAATTGATGAATTGAGCACATACCTCAATGCAGGCTGGGACACTGTATGGCTTGTGGGGAACTCTCCTAGTTGCGAATGGCATTATCTTCTCGCCTGTGATCGACCTCATAGGTAGGGACATTTTTACAGTCTTAACGTCTCAGCTGCACATCACACAGGGTTCCCAGAACAAGTTTGTCGCCTCCACTGTACCCTGTCTAATGCTGGTGACATTGTGCGCAGGTTTCCGCGGTTCATTAATTGTCTGTTACATCATCAACATTGCTGGCAGGTATGCTTACCGAGGACTGATGCACTCATTGTATACGTGCAAGTCAGGTCCAAGATTGTTGCATATGGTGACACTTTATCTGTTGTGGCAGATTTGTGGTGGCAACCACGACTAGTAAAACAGTGCTGCTGTGGACTCTGCTGGGACCTGTGACGATTGCAGGGTCCCTGGGAACGCCAGTGCAGACCATTGCAATTAAGCGTTACACCACGGAAACAAATCGCGGTTTTGCCTTCTCACTTTTCTACTCGTGAGTTCCTCAAATTTTGGCTTTCTGAGCAGGAACAGCATTCCCATCCTCATAATTTGTGTTGCTCCTGTAGAGTTGTCCTGGACAGTGGTTGTGAAGTGCTGTTTGTGCGCAGTTTTATGAACGTGGCGGCCCTGTTGTGCGCATCAATCCTGGACCTCTTTCGAGTGAAGTTGCGCCACGGATTCAACATTGAGAGCTTGCCGGAAAACCACTTCCTGAACGATGGCAGCCGCCTGTTGCTTTTCATGGGTGCGCTGGAGGCCATATTCATTGTTTTAGTTTACAACAGTCATGTGTGTGCCTTTGTGGACGGTTGTCATGGAGTTGACGTGATTCTTCTTCTATTAGACGGGTTGCTGCCTTCTGATATGAAGAAGTAGCTGCCCCTCTGCAGGCTGTCTGACGTCTACAGTGGCCCTCATTGTGTCATGCTTTTTGAGGAGCAAAGTGGAGCTCGTGGACACCATAAAACTGCAGAAGAAGAAGCATGCACAGGCAGCAGATATCGAGGATCAGGACCAGGAGCCATTGCTGGAGGTAAGTTGAGTTCATCTGCAGAAGAAAGCCGCAATTGCCTGCCCTTCTGGTTATGCTTTTCTTACAGCCATCCTGTCACATGTGCTGGCATTGGTGAGTAAAGTAAATCATACTCAAGTGAAGGTAGTACTCTTGATTTCCAGGATTTGCAGCACAAGGCGACCAGGAGGAAAGACACCATTGACCATGCTGCACCATCGCAGCCAACTAGTGATAGCCCCTCTGCTGTGAAGACCTCATGGCAATCGTTCATGGCTGATGCTAAGGTACACTCCCTGTCCTCACATTTGCTTGCACGAGTGCCACCGTACGCATGCATATTGAGGTCTTATTGTGCAAACTCCCAAAGATGTAATGGTGTTGGGGCAGGATGTGTTGGTGTCTCCAGAGACATGGAAGTTCATGGCGATGTGTGTGATCACTGTGAATCTCAAGCAGATTTTCAGACATGTTGATGCTACCCTTCCCAAGTACCTCATCAGGTGAGGGTCCCCTTTGCCCATCGCACAAGTCACCTGTGGTCACATAATATCATCAGCATGCTTGTCTGCACTGCTGCAGAATTACCACAGAGGTTCGCATGCAACACATGTTACAGCATGTTTCTGCTTGCAGGGCATATGGCTGCGATGCACCAGTTGGCCTGGTGTACGGCATTAATCCCTTCATGATCATATTCATGGTCCCATTTGTTGGAGCCCTGACCACCAAATTTGCGCACTTTGACATGATCCACTATGGCAGCTACATATCTGCTCTGTCGCCCTTCTGGATAGTGGCCTTCCCAACCCACGGTATTTTTTAGCTCAATCCTTTGCCAACAGCCAGTGATTTTCTCTCCAGACAGAGCGCACTGGGCATCTGTCATGGCACTGTGCATGCAAGTGGAACAAGGGAATGATGGTGACTAATATGGTGTAGAGTGGAGCGCTGTGCTCTTTGTGATCACGCTGTCATTGGGGGAGAGCGTGTGGAGCCCCAGATGGTATGACTATTCCATGTCGCTTGCGCCACATGGGCGCGAGGGCATCTTCACAGCGCTTGCCTCCGCCCCACTGTTTGCTGCCAAGCTGCCAACAGGTCTGTGTTGTGCCTCCCCTTCAAGGTTGCTCGTCCCACCACAGCATGAGCCGCTCCCCCCATACTCTGTACAAGGGGCCTCTCTGGAGTGTGCTGAGTACGTGTGTGGTGCGCATGAGCAGGCATGCTCAGCGGAGCACTGCTGCAGGCATACTGCCCAGATGCGCACTCATGTGACAGCGAGACTGGCCAGGAGACAGGGGAGCTGGGCATGTGCGATGGCCGCAAGATGTGGGGCATCATAGGCGCACTCACCCTCACATCACCCCTGCTCATCCTGCTCACACAGGCAAGCCGATGCTCTCTCATTGTCCCATGCGCTGTCCAAAAGCCGATGGGTCTCTGGCAAGCAAGGACGAGCGAAGTGAAAAATGGCGCGGCAAACTTGCTAGGGAGACTCTCCTTGCTTTTGTAGCCACTGTGTTATGTTAACTTGAACGTGCATTGCTGCAGCGGTGGGTGCGGCCGGCTCCCAAGCCAGCAGTGCCGGAGCAGCCTGAGGAAGAGAGTGAGCGGATGTTGGGCGCTCCCAACACCCACATTGCTGTGCCTGTGCACGACTTCCTGGAGGACGAGGCTGTGGTGGACGGCGCTCTCTCCCACATTCAGGAGGGGCACCGGCGCTGAGCAGCACCTGTATCATAATAGGCCTAATTTCTATTTATCAGGACCCATTCTTGTCCTGCTGTACATGGCAGCACATTAAGCAATTTTGATTCTTCTGCTTCCAGGCGGTAATAAGTAATAGAAGGGCTCCGCTGTGCTCGGCCTCCTGTGGTTGTCTGGTGCATGTCCAATGTGTATGCAGACTTTTGTCCTTTGTTGTACTCTGGGAATGCATGCCATGGTGGACTATGTGTATCTTGACAGCAGGGTCGCTCTGATTTTTTGCAGCTGTCTTGTTGTAGCAGCAGCACTTTGAGCACTAATGCTGCAGCATCATCTGGATCCAGTAGTGAATGCTTCAAACAGTCCGGGCTCACTGATGCCGGCATATAAAGGCGCCTGGCCAGGTGACCTTGTGAGGATTCAACTGTGCTCTGTTGCCTTGTGAGGATCCGGACCATGATGAGGCTGAATCTGGCGTCGTGTAATAAGAAAGGTTGGACTTACTCCTGTACACCAGCTGCAGTGCAATCTTCTGCTTTGGGAGCTGCCCAATGGGGCAGAAATGGAACGCCGTTTACAGCAGCGTTCCAAGGAAATTTTCTTCCGCGAAAATGTTGAATTGTGGTGAAGCGTGGTCTGCTGCATCGTGGTATCATAAAGCAACAACTGAATAGATGCACATAAGCGCTTGATCTTGCCTTGCTTGTTGTACTTTCACTATCTACCAGCTCAGGACCAACTGCGACGTGGTTTCGGTGTTGGCACAACCCTTAATGTTGTGACCTTTTGTATACATTCCTGTTGAAAGGACGTGGATCATTTAGCAAATATGTCTTTTGTTGTCTAGTAGCTGGTTCAGGGTTGGGTTCAGTTGACATGCTTCCAGGTCACCCACGTGAAAGGGCCTGGAGGTGGTTCTGGCTATCTCTGTGGACTACCCTGGTAGTCACATGGTATTGTGTCACACATACACAGCAATTCTGCAGACGCACAGGTCTATGCTACTGTCCTGGTCCTGTTCTGGTACCAAGCCCCAGAGGAGAAGCATGGTGTGTTGCCTTCAACAAAAAATTGTCAAAGGAAGTCGCAAGGGCTGATGCAGGACAGGTGCCGATCCTCCATTTTCCCTTTAATTTTTTTCGGCTATAGCACGAGAACTTCATAATGATCATGAGCAGCTTGCCGAATATTGCAACGTTGGAACTGTGCAGGGCTATGAACTGCTATTTTACGGAGACAGCATCACAGAGACATGGCGAGGTACAGACATGGGCAGACAATGTAGCAGGTGTCAAGGAGTTCCAGAAGTATTTGACGAATACTTTGGGTCCAAGTATAAGGCTGAAGTCCTTGCTGTTGGGGGTGAGCGCCCCCGTCCTGCCTTATCGAGATATTTGTGATGAGTCAGAGGACAATTTCACTGTCAGCTGTTGATATGCGGCTGGCTTAAAACAGTTGGATATGGCTGCAGGTGATCAGGCAGCACATTTGATGTGGCGTTTGCAGCATGGCCAGCTATATATGCACAGCCAGCCACGGCTGATCGTGGTCATGATTGGTACAAATGATCTGGGAGCAGCTTCCTGCTTAGGTGGTGCCTCCGGCATCAAGAAATCAGCCAAGGGTGCAGCAGAGAGGTCTGGCACTGCAATCAATCATGACTTCCAGGCAGCAATTGGGTCCATGCATGCGTTTTCGTGGCCTGGCAAAGCAAGCTTTGTCAGCCCAATACTTCCTGGTCATAGCTGAAAAAGCAAGGATAATTCAGGGAGCTCTGGCCGTCTCAGTAGCAATGCTTGGATGTGCAGGACTTTGGGCGTGCTGCGTTTCTTGAGGGAGAAAAATCCTGACGCGCACATCATTGCGTTGGCAGTGCTGCCCCGAGGCTGGACAGACGCCTGGCACGTCTATGACTGGCCCAGCATGTACAAGGGCGGCATTGATGTCATCAACAGGGCGCTCAAAGACTTTGCTGCTCAGGACGACGCAGTGACATACCTGGATTGCAGCCCTGCTTTGCTGCCTGATGGGAAGGTGAGTACACTCTTTTGTTGACTTGCGTGCCTCTTGGATGCTAGCTCGAGCTGCACCGACAGGCATGCACCCTATCCATTCTGAGATCCTCTACAGGACAGAATTGTGATAGTATTTTACTTAAGTTTGATACCATTTGAATCCATCGGAGTGCGCTTCATGATGGCTTCAAGATGGACCTGAAGTGAATCATGAAGGCATTGAATCTTTGTGCCTGCCGTGCAGATACACCCAGAACTCATGCCGGATGCGCTGCACCCAAATGCAGATGGAATGGAGCTGTTTGCCAAGTGCTTGTCACCTGTAGTGGACGAGCTCATGGAAGAGGAGCAATCGGGTGCTCTGAACAGATCGCATTTTTGGGGCAGATGACGAACTGTGGAAGTGAAGGTACTTGTTTTGGAAAGAACAACATTGGCAGTGGTCAGTTGATTAATTGAACACTGCAACGTTGCAACCATGGCCATAGAGGGAGGTGGATTATGTCTGTCTGATTGATTTCAAGCCGCTTCCCAGCAGAATATTGGCCTCCAAGGAATTGCAACATTGAAATTGTCCAGCTGCTGAAATTTTGATGACAAAAAATTGTTCCTCAACAAGAAAGACGCCGTCCAACAGGTCATCAGTCCAAGGTTACGGAATCTTGACCGGAAGCCGTCCAATGCAGCTGCGCCGTGAATGTGGTCTTCTGTTCTTAAGATTTTGGTGTTCGCAAGTCTTGTACTGAATTGCTTCCTCATCTTGTACTAGATAGGTTCACCGTCGCCCACACGCACGTCTGACCAGGAAAGTCGGTCTTGGTACAATGCCTATTCTACACTTGGAGCTAAAATGTTTCTGACTCGTAATTTTTTCCTGACAGTCAATATGAAAGAGGAAGTAGATCTCGAGCGAGCATCATTATCCGAGAAGGAACCCATTATTCTTGCATCGCTGGATCAGGATGCCAAGACTGTGCACGTTGAGTCCGTGGACAACAAAAGCAGATGTAGATGGTGGATATGGTTTTCTTCCTGCATCTTGTTAGCGTTGCTGCTACTCGGGGCAGGTTTATGGAGAAGTCATAGGATACGTGACCAGGAGCGTTACCAGTACTCTACTGTAAACTGGTGCCAGTTTCCTGAGGTTGCCGAAGAACCAGTGCAGAGATTGGAGCCCTTAGTACATGCGTACTTCGCAAATCTTGCGGCAGAGGTAGCGAGTGCAGATCAAGGGCAGGTGACTGCTGTACTCTCATTTAATGCTTTCCGAGTTCCCTAATATCCTCCTTGTCCTACGATGCATTGACTATCACGGTGGCTTGCAAAGCATAATTGCTGGTGTGCACACAGGGAGCTGATGTGGTATTCTATGGGGACTCCATCACAGAGTCCTGGCGAGGAACAGCGCTGGGCGCTCCATGTGCCAGGTCCGAGCATGAACAAGAGCAGATGCCTTTAGTATCAGGCGGGGGGAGTACATCCAAGCATGCAATGCTGCCTTCACAAACTCGCTATTTCAAGATATATCAAGTATGCGCACAATCTTTGACTCTTTACAGTCTAACTATGTGCCATCAGGTGTGCTGGGATTCCGGACGTGTTCGGAAGATACTTCTCATCCAAGTACACCACTAAGGTCCTGGGCATTGCGTGTAGGTCCATGCCGACAAAACACGACTGCAGTAGTCCCAGACTGTAATGCATCCGGTGGCTTCGGTTGGGGATTTGCATTGCTACTTTAGATCAATTAATTGCAGCTTTCAGGACCCTTGACCATGCATTCTGCAACTCGCCCAGGTGATCAGACGTCCCACCTGATGTGGCGACTTCAGAATGGCAACTTGTTTGTGCGCAATCAGCCCCGAGTGATTGTTGTGCTCATCGGCACAAATGATCTCACTGGGGCTGCCTACGCTGATGGAGACTTGCTGAGCAGCACTGGCGCAGCGCAGGGAATCGCCTCAAGGTAGTGAAAGCCCACATGTCCTTGATCCCACCCCCTCTTTCAAAACTACAGAAGATCATGCGCTGGGGGGAGACAATCCTTATCATCTGCATGCGCCCTCTAGATTTCATGCTGGCAGTGAGTTGTCCATGGACGGCATGTCGTTTCTATGCCTGCCAACACGCACGACAGCCGCGACTCGCAGGGTGCTGGACCTCCTGAGCTTCCTGGGGGACAACAACCCTGAAAGCCAGGTCATCCTGATGGGGCTATTGCCGCGCGGATGGGACACAGATTCGCGCCGCGCAGTATGGCCCAACCCGTACACCATGAGCATCTCGTTTGTCAATGCTGCGCTGGCGCAGATGAGCAGCCAGGACAGCAGGGTCCACTTTTTGAACTGCACCTCTCTGCTACTGTCAGGCGGCCAGGTGAGTCGGCATCCCTTCTTCTGAGATACATGTGATTACTTGATTGTCTGTTGCCGATACAAAGCATGGGCCAGCAAAGAGGGTGCTTTCAACATACCCTTTTGGACAGCCACCTCCACCGCTTGTCGGATACCTGTTCAATGTGAGAACTGGTAAGATTTGAAGGGGAACAGAAAACGTGCCTGTCAATGCGCCACCCTGATTGTCTGAAGCGCATACTGATTTGAAATGCTTTGCAGATGCATCCAGACCTGATGCCAGATGGCCTGCACCCTAGTGCAGCTGGCATGGAGCTCATTGCACGAAGCTTGTCACCCCTTATTGATCGATTAATGGCAGATTGAGGGTGGAACAAGGTTGACTGAAACAGAAAGTGCTAGTCATTTGCTTTACAAATTACATTTTTTAAAATTTGCCATATCATGCACGGTTGCCTATCTCCATGTAAAAGGGCAGCATCGATATCGATAGATATCTGTACTTCACTACATGCTTGTACAAGACGCCCGGTGTTGCTGCGGCAGACGTGGGGTCTACTGTCTCGTACACAGAAGAAGCAACCACATCATTCCAGCCATCTAGGGCTGATCAGATGTCCTATCATCTCCCACATCAGCAGCTATGACATCAAAACAATCCATGACAAATTTGGCGACATCCACTAAGTTTTCCTGCCACATGAACACATGGGGTTTACAAGAGGGCAGCATTTCAATGCTCTACGCACTTCAATCTAGCTAGCAAGCTCTGCAATACATCAGTCTCTTTGACTGAAAGGACAGTAGAATCTGTTAGTACAACATCCTCTTGAGGCTTAGATTGGCACACAAGCCAAAATCTACAGGGTGCCACTTCTTGAAGCTGCTCCCTGTCAGCGCATGGTGACTTTTGAGTTCAAGATGTTGTAGGTCCACCTAAACCTGACGGTCTGGCTTCTCCATTGTGCAAATGCAGCGTTCAGAAATATCTGTTCATACAGTGCAGAGCATCCGTTCCCATCCAACCTTCCAACTGTGAAATGATCCAACTATGGGATTGCTTCTCACTTGGGAGGAAACGCACAGGCTGCTTAAAAATTCAAATTTTCTCAACAGTGTAACATCTCACAATCAAATCCACTCTCCTGTCTTCTTCCAAATCAGTCTCTGCAGGTATTGCAACGCCTCTCCTCTCCTCTCTCCACGATTGCTGCTGGATTTATTCAGAGCCCTCCTGAATGCGAGGCTGTGGCAGCTTGATGAAGTCCATGGCCAAGCCGTTGATGGGGTGGCCGCCCAGAGGAAAGCAGCTAAAGGGCTCATTGATGTCCACAGGCCGCCATTCATAGCCGCGCGCCATCACTGCCAGCAGCACCTGTGCCCACGCATTTTTCCTTGTTATGTTGGCCTACCTCTTGGCCAACAGGAAGCAAATGACCAACAACTAAGGGGCTGCAATGGGCTTGTGGCAGCAAAGAAAAAGGGCACCTTGATCTCAGCGGTGGCGAGCAGGTAGCCAAGGCACATGCGTGGGCCGCCTCCGAAGGGCATCCATGCGCCTGTCCTTGCACCAGCCTCGGTGAGCCAGCGCTCGGGGCAGAACCGCGGCAGCGCCAGGTCACCAGTCTCCCCCTCCCACCGCTCATCATTCGTCATGGCGTGGCCGATGTTCAGAAACAGCTTGCTGCCCTGCATGCCCATGCCCACATGACACCCTCCTGAGCCCACTGCTCTTCGCTTTTCATGGCGAAGCCAAGGATCTGAAAGAGCTCGATTCTCAATATGCGCGCAGCCCCCCATGCACTCTCTCGTTCCAGGAAGAATAAAAGCATGTTGTACTCATACTCTGGACCTCTAGCCCCCGGGGTGATGCACGATCTGCCTCCTAAAACCGACCCCGCACAAATTTGCAGAACATACACTGTCAGGACTATAAGAAGCAGGACACCACGCACCAGTGTTAAAATGGGATGCCTGAAGGCGACTAGTATAGCTGCTTGATGTGTGTTGCAATAAGGCATTTAGGGCGCGAGTGCGGGCCCGACTGAAGCAAGGTGCGCTATGACCCTCACATCTCCCATCAATGGCAAGGCAGTCTTCATGCGCATACGAGCAGGAAGTGACGAGTAGATTGATGGGCTGGGTGTGGGTCGGGTGTGAACCTTGGGGACGTGGTATCCACACAGGTTGAAGTCGGTCAGTGCGCGGCGGAAGGTGCCGCCGACGATGGGATGCAGGCGCAGAATCTCCTTGACCACTGCATCTGTATACGTCATTGCCTTTACAGCCGCCCCATCAATCTGTGTGCCATGCTCTGCTGCCACCTTCACATGCACAGTGTCTTCCTCACAAGGCACTCGGTGTTGCTGCAGCAGACACTCTTGTCTCTTCACATGTGTATTTTCCTCCATGGGACAACCAGTTTTGTGCCCGGCGTCTGGCCCATCCTGGATTGCTGAGGGACATATCAAGTATGGCTTTTGTCATCCTTACATGAGCCAATTGGAACCTCATGACCTCGTGACATAAAGAGATTTTGAGGGCGCTTTGCTGCTTTACTAAATTCAGGGTCTGATCAAAGAAGAAGCAGGGCTGGACCAAGGTGTGCATTGTGTGAAGGTAAGCAGGAGCAGTCCCAGCAGATAAATGTTGAGTCCAGCCATGGCTGGAGCAATCATGCAGATGCTCACCTGCTGCTGTTCTGCAATGAGCCTGTTCCAGACATCAGGATGGCGCGGCAGCTCCGAAAACAGGCGCGTTATTGTTGCCGCAGACGTGTCGTGTCCCGCAAACAGCAGCGTGAGGAACAAGTCCTGGAGACCCAGCATTAATGCTGCTGTCAGATATGCACCACCATCAAGCAAATTCGCGACAGCAGGGTTGCGATGACATCGAGTGATTGTGTACATCTGATATTAGAGGCATTTTTGGCATGGCACAAGTCAGCCGGCTCACCTTTAATTCATCCTCGCTGAGACCATTCCCCTCCTCATCCTTGACATCCAGTAGGCCTTCTGCACATGATGCCTGCTCACCCTTGCTTGCTGCTGATAGGCCCCTGAAGAACAGCAAGACCTAGTTAGGTGTATGAAAGGGAGAAGCAAAGCCCACTCATGAACATCATACCGACAGTACATGGGGTGATTTCACCCCACGTGATCCTGCTAGCATCCCATGGGAAGGCAAGTGGCTCACTTGCGCTTCTTCTCCTTCAGAAGCTCCAAGTTCTGATCCAGATAGCCCATCAAAACCTTCTTCGCTTCAATAGCCTTGTGAAAAGCTGCACAGCACACAATGTAGGTATAATGCCACCGACAGCATCAGCACAATGCAAAGACATGCGCAGAATCCTGAAACGATAGTGAGTCAAGCACCTGTGCCTGGCAAGTTGATAGGGAAGCTGAACAAGCCATCATTCCACACACTGAATGCTTCTGTGCAGCTTTCAATGGTGGCGTTGGTGAGCAGGGTCTCATCAAATCCCAGGATGATGTCCAATGCAATCTGCACCCCACATGCCCTGTTCTTGGACTCTGCATGGACTGCTCATCCCCCATCAGACACAGCATGCTAATACATAAGGGATCAAGCGCTGTCCTGCAGTACTGGCTATGTCTGAAGACAGAGTGTCAGATGCATGAATGACATGGGTATTACCGTGAAGGTATAATCTTTGGCAAACATCAGGCCCTTCCCGCGCCCCTGAGCGGCCCATCGATCACAGCATCGGCGCGCAATGTCGGCCATGCGTGGCATGAGATCGTTCACGGCTGTCACACTGAAGGGCGGGCGTAGAATCTTTCGCAGCAGCTTGTGGTGCTCGCCCGCCGCGGTCGCCACTGCATGCTTGCCCAGGAGAACCTTTGTGGACTTAGGCCAGTCCGCTGCGCCACCACAACCACCGCAATCAGTTTCCACTGCCATTCACAAAGCTGTTCCAGGTCTGCCGGCTTCATTACAGCTCAGCGGGTGTGCAATGGACACAGCAAAATTCAAGGGAGATGTCTGCCGCCCAGTCCACTTGTCAGTGTGAGGTGCTAGTATTGCGGACGGTATGGCGTACATTCTACGGCATCATACTCCTTGTTGAGGCACCACTTTAGCATGTCCGCCTTCATTACAAAGAACGTCCTCTCCCCGAACACCCATGACTCCCAGATGGGCCCCAACTTTTCTAAGCGCTCCTGAGCAAGGCGCGGGCCATCCTTGAACAGCCGAATCGAGTCTCCTATAAACGGCAGTACGGATGCTTTCGGGATTGCCTTCAGCCTGTTGACACCAGTAATTGACGGTCAACTCTCTAGTTGTTGATGGGCAGGCCTTTTGGTAGACCGAGGCAATCCGTCCAACACACATAGGAGCACACATCGTCCCTGCTGGACGTGATGCACATTGACTGACCAGCAAACTTGGAAAAGTCTCACCCTCTTGGACGCTTCGACGCCCAGATGTGCTGAAATAAAAAGTAGATCGACACAACAGCAAGTAAAATGTAGAGAGGAGGTATGTCCATTTCTGTGAGTCCAGACATTGTGAAGATATGTGCAGCACCAATACTACACAGGGAAGCCGACGATAAGCATAAATGCTTAGCCGAGGTGTGTTGGAGTCCACGACATGTGTGTCGAATGTCGAGAGGTACGCCGCACAATGGACGGCCCTCCTGCAAAGCGGGCTTCAGCAGCTGGCGAGGCCAAGCCCTTGTGCTTGACCGCGCATGGCGTCCAGTTTCGAAAACGGAAATATTATAGTAGTGCTAGGAAGTTTGTGGTGTCTCTGGGGTGCAGTAAATCTACAATCGGACTAGTCCTGAACGAATAGATTTTAGGCAGTGTAGCAAACCGGTCTGCACCCTTCTCTGGGATGGCGAAGCCAGAGCCAGAGAAGGGCTGCGATGCAGCACCACTTATTTGTACGAAGGAGCCATACAGAGTGGCCAACCTTCCGAGGAAAATGTACGCACCTTCCCATGGTACTGTTCACTGAGTAGTTTTCTCTAGTTATTTTTTTCTTAGATGCTGTCATGATCTGCTTGATTTGCTCTGTGCAGTCAACAGATTCAGTTTGGAGTCATGTCACCAGATGAAATTATTAAAGCAAGCGAGCTGCAAGTCTACGAACGGTCACTCTACAAGGTGATCTGAAGAAACAGGGCATATCGGTGAAATGCTGTATGTAGCACCAGTATCACTGTAGAGCATTCAGAATGACGGACTGCTGACATCACATTGCTGAAAGCTATTTGTGTGCAGATGCCAGAAAGGAAGCCAGCACCAAATGGCACACTGGACCCTCGCCTGGTGGGTGTGCTGTATTGGTGTCATGATTCATTGTTAAACGGTTCTTGTTCTCAGATTGCTTGATATACCATTGTGAATGCAAATGATCCTCCTAAATCCTGCATCAGTCACGCGGCTGCTGTGCTCGTCGCAGGGGGTCAGCAACCGCGCAAGCAAGTGCACCACTTGCGGTCAAAATCTTGCGGATTGCACTGGCCACTTTGGTGAGCACAACAATAAATGATGGTGCAAGGGGCTTGTCTGTGTATAATGCCCCAAATCAACCCTTCCATGCCATTGTGGTACTGTTGGTACAGAGTAGGGAGCCCTGAGCTTGGCTTTGGATGACACTGCAGGCTACATCAAGCTGTGGCTTCCAGTCTTTCACATTGGCTACTTCAAGAGCACGATCACAACACTGCAGTGCATCTGCAAGACTTGCTCCAGCATCCTGCTGACCGAAGAGGACTACCGGAAGTTCTTACGCCAATTCAGGTATGTCCACAGCCCCTCAGGGCATCCACGCTTCTGATGGAACATCACCTTCATATCAAGTGTCCTTAATAATCTTGGAAGGTACAAATATGCAAGATATGTGATGATGCATTGCAGGAGTCCACGGCTGGAGCGGATGGGCAGGGCAGGGCTGTTCAAGCGAGTGTCAGAGAAGTGCAAGCGTGTGCGGCAGTGCCCTCACTGTGGGGCCACCAATGGGCCAGTGAAGTGGGTCATCCTTTCTGCTCCACGTACTGTGTCATTGCACAGGAAGAATTTGTCAATTGAAGACCCTGAACTCTTATGTGTCAACGTGCAGGAAGGTGTCGGGGGGGCTGAAGCTCTTTCATGACAAGTTTGCAAAGAACATCAAGGAACTTGATGAGTATGCCGCTGAGTTTGATGAAGCCGTTCTCCACAATGAGCAAATGAGGAATTGCTTGCACAAGGTGTCACACCCATACCGCTCCAGTGTCTTTTGATACCAGTGGCCCTTCCAAGGGGCTTCTGCCCAGTGGCATATGCATGTAGTTTTGTGTGTCTTACCTGATGAGCTGGTGATGGACCTCAGACAGATGAGCGCTTGATCCACCACATGTCAAAGTGCAAGGCAATTGCTCCTGTCGGTGATGGCGCTTGCGCGCCCGCTGGAAGTTTTATCCTTGAACCTTCTCTGGTGTGGGCAGATCGGGGACGACTTGAACCCCATCAGAGTGCTGGAGCTGTTCTCAGCCATCACAGACGAGGCCTGCGAGCTGCTGGACTTGGCAGGGCGCCCTGAGCACCTCATCATGACGCACCTACCGGTGCCTCCCGTGTGCATCCGACCCTCTGTGGAAATGGACAGCGGCGGGGGCACCAACGAGGACGACATCACCATGAAGCTCATGGTGCTCCACTTCACATCACTCCTTGCCATTCGCAACAGACTGGGGGGCATCCTGATTCAGAGGCCTGGGACTTGTCTCACTGTATCAGCAGCTGTTCTCCTGCCAAATCACATTTTGGCCTGCTTTGTATCCATAATGTGCGGTACAGGCTGCATAATGTAGTTCTCGCAGGACATCACCAACTTCAGGCCGGAAGTCATTTTAACCAGCTCTGCATTGGGTAAGTGCCTGTTCAAAGCAGTTTTAAAAGCGCATTTGCTCGCATGCAGAACATCATCGACACCAACAATGGGCTGCGTGAGGCGCTGCACCTGGGCCTGCCTGCGGACAAAGTAGTGGACAGCTGGGACTTCCTGCAGGTCAACTGCGCCATGTACATCAATTCTGACGTACCCGGCCTCTCACAAGCCAACCAGCCCAACACAAAGCCCCTCAGGTAGCGTCATTGCCTGTCATCCCACACCTGGTCTTGACTGGAGAATTTTGATACGCAAGGATATCAGATATGATGCTGGGTACAATCTGCCACCTGTCTGAAGCATCTACGCGGTTGTGTTCTTGATGGAGTTACATCGACGCTTGTCAGTCTGATAGAGGGAAACTTTGATGGTCCTACATATGGCATGGCATGCAGGGGGTTTGTGCAGCGGCTGAAGGGAAAGCAGGGGCGTTTCCGAGGGAACCTGTCCGGCAAGCGTGTAGACTTTTCAGGGCGCACCGTCATCTCACCCGACCCAAACCTGGCCATCAACGAGGTTGGAGTGCCCATGCACGTGGCCACCATCCTCACATTTCCCGAGCGTGTCACCAGCCACAACCTCAGCCGACTGCAGAAGTGCATCATGAATGGTGCGCTTGTTGTGTCTGTTGGCCTGCTTGAACTGCCAGAGCTACATTGCAAGTTGATGATGTGGCTTGGAAGGTTCTCGCCAGAGAGGTGCTTAATCTCTGCAACAAGGCTGGAAAGTTTTCTTTTTGTGGCGCAGGCCCAGGAGTGTGGCCGGGCGCAAACTTTGTGCTGGTGGCCAAGGACGGGGGGCGCAAATCTCTGAAATATGGCGATCGGCGCAGGACTGCCGCAGAGCTCAAGGTGATTCATGCTGTGGCATGCTTCAAGCTGTGACGCAGGCCTGGGTTGGGGCATTCAGAATTTCTCCATGTCCTGTAAGATTACTGGAGGAACTGGCTGTAATTGTTCTTTAGGGTGCTGATGAAGACCTGCTTTTCACTGCACTGCAGCTGGGAGATGTGGTGGAGAGGCACCTGCGCAATGGCGACATTGTGCTCTTCAACCGCCAGCCTTCCCTGCACAGGATGTCTATTATGGCCCACCGCGCCAAGATCATGCACTGGAGGTGAAGCACCTCTCCTCTCCACATGCTCTACTACAGAATTTTTCCATGGGCTCTGCGAAATTTTGACTTCTTAACTGTCAGGTGAAGTGGGTTCCTTTGCTTTGTGGCATCTCAAACAACTTGCGCGCTCCTGCAGGACGTTCCGGTTCAACGAGTGTGTGTGCAATCCCTACAATGCGGACTTTGACGGCGACGAGATGAACCTGCACGTGCCGCAAACAGAGGAGGCTCGCGCGGAGGCCTCCGAGCTCATGGGTGTTATGCGCAACCTGTGCACCCCCAAGTCCGGCGAGATCCTCATCGCAGCCACCCAGGTGCAGTGCAATCCCTCTCTTTGAAGCTTCTGGCTTTTGAGTAGATGTCCACCCAGCATAGGCCAGACCGAGTTGCAACCTCGCGCGCCTGGTGCGGAGTTTGGATATGAAAAAAATTGACTTGGAGGCTGAGGCAAGTTTGCAAGTTTCAGATGCGCACGGCAGCATTGGCATGTCTTGCTGACCAGTTGCATATGATGTTGCAGGATTTTTTGACATCGGCGTTCCTGCTGACGAGCAAGGATCGGTTCTACAGCCGCGCGCAGGTGGCCCAGTTTGCCTGCTTCATGGGTGACGGCATGGACGCCCAGGACCTGCCGCAGCCGGCGCTGCTGAAGCCCCTGGAGCTGTGGACCGGCAAGCAGCTCTTCTCCATGCTCATCCGCCCCAACACCCTCACCCGGTGCGCCCCACCAATTCCTAGACACTGCATGACCGTCATGCATGCAACCATTCGCTTTGACCACCTCGCTCAGCACCATTTTGACACCTTTGTGAACTGAATGCAAGCATTGTATTCTCTCCTTTCAATTCAGCTACGCCTGGAGCACTGTGTGTGCAACTGTGTCTGCACTGGACGCCTTGTGCGCGACACCTGTTCCACTGGTCTTCTGATACATTAGGTGTCCAACATATAAGCTTGTCTGCGGGGTGTGGGCGCAGGCTGTTGGTGAACCTGGAGACGGCAGAGAAGACGCATGTGAAGGGGAGGGGCGTGATGTGCCCGCGCGACGGCTTTGTGGTGTTCCAGAACAGCACCCTCATGTGCGGCCGCCTGGGCAAGGTCACCCTCGGCGGCGGCAACAAATCCGGCCTCTTCCAGGTGCTTGCCAAGCTGTTCCTCCTGGTCAACATTCTTTTCAAAAACCATATAGCAACAAGTCTGGCGTCTGCAGTATACTTGCCAAGTTGTTGCTCCTTATGAATCCACAAAACCTTCCCACTGCTCGTAATACATGAGGAGAGGTGCTATTTGATGCCCTACACTGTGTTTTGGGGGAACCGGGAGGGTGGGAAAGTGGAAGTGGTGTGACAGTTGTGGTGCATGGCAAGGTGCTGGCGAATGATTTCTCACCGGAGGCGGCAGGAGCAGTCATGCGGCGGCTGTCAAAGCTGAGCGCGCGCTTCATCGGCGAGCACGGCTTCTCTATCGGCGTGGATGATGTGACGCCCGCGCAGCGTCTGCTGCTGGAGAAGCAGGCCACCATTGACTCCTCCTACCTTGAGTGCCAGGTCAGCTCCTTCGACCCTCAGGACTCAAGCGACAGCACCATCGGCATGGCGCTCTATTGCAATCTGGTTGATCAATCTTCTGGAGACATTATAGTGCTTGATCGTACTGTCTGAGTGATGCTTGACTTGCTTCACAAGTGTCTGTTGCTGCGTACCTATCCTAGCACTGCCATTTGCAGTCGAATCTGGCCAGATGCCAGAAGCGCTATGAGAGGATGCTGACATGGCAACTTTCCTGCAAATTGTCCTTTGCAACTGGGAGTGTGAAGTCTACAGAGGCCCAACATATTTTGGCCTGTGCTGGCATCATGACTGCTGGCAATCTTAGCATTGCTGGAGGATGTGCAGTGATGTGTGTGGGTCCTGCTACAATTTTGCAGGCCAAGATAGCAGAGTACAAGGCTGGCAAGCTCACCCTGCTGGCGGGCTGCAATGAGGAGCAAAGCCTGGAGCAGTCCGTCATGGGCGTGCTCAACCGCATCCGCAACACCGCCTCTGACGTGCGCACTTCTTCCCAACCTCATCACACCGCACCTTTCTTTCCACCAAGCTCTGTCTCGGCCTTGCACCTGAATATGCATTGCGTGCATGCCAGCAAGGGCAATGCTGTCAACTGTGGAGCTGTTTGACCGAGCATGGGAGGGGGGCAGTGTATCGGTGTTTTCCGGACAAGGTCGAGGAAATTGAGTCAGATGCACTGGGCGGTGTGTGCAGGTCTGCATGAAGACGCTGCAGCACCACAACTCGCCGCTGATCATGAGCCAATGCGGCAGCAAGGGGTCGCCCATCAACATTGCGCAGATGGTGGCGTGCGTGGGGCAGCAGTCTGTCTCCGGCCGCCGCTGCCCCGACGGCTTCAAGGACCGCACCCTCCCCCACTTCCCACCCGGCGACAGGTGCACCCCCCCCTGCCACTGCACCACCACATTTGATTCCTCTCTTCTTCTTGGCGCCTAATGATTGATTTGTGCTGAGGAGAAATGGGAAAGGCGGCCGCTGCTGGTCCGCCTGTACAGTGAGTGTGGGTCACCAGTCTTAGCGATTCTTCTCAAGGAGCATAGCACAACTTGACGTACAGAACTCGAGGCAGTTGTGTGTATCTGCAAGGAGTTTCTGTGCCACAAAATGAGCCAGGGCTTGCCATACCATCAGAAGCTCAGTGCGATGGTGCAATGGACCTTTCCTGGCAATTTGACGTGTTGATGGGTGGTGGCAGGACGCCGGAGGGCAAGGGCTTTGTGGCGGCCAGCTTCTACAGCGGGCTGTCTCCCACAGAGTTCTTCTTCCATACCATGGCCGGGCGCGAGGGCCTGGTGGACACAGCCGTGAAGACGGCCGAAACAGGCTACATGAGCCGCCGGCTCATGAAGTCCCTGGAGGACCTCTACACGCACTACGACTCCACGGTGACCCCTCACGCCTCCATTTATTGCCGGAAGCATGCACCATCACTGGAACGTTCCAAGTGCTCTTGAGACTGCGCGTGAGCAAGCAATGCTTATGCATGGGAAGAGTGACCAGTTGGCTGTTGCTGCGGCGATTCATGCCATGTTTTGGTAGACCATTTGGGTTCGTGGGCTGGAGTGTTTTGTGGCAACTACAGGTGAGGAACTCGGCAGGGGGCATAGTGCAGCTCACGTATGGCGATGATGGGCTGGACCCAGTGGCTATGGAGGCGCAGGATGGCAAGCCAGTGGACCTGCCCCGCTCAATGTCAGTGGTGCACGCCACCACCCCTCGTCTGCCACCGCTCCCAGAGAACGCCATGGAGGAAGGTGTGCCACCCAGTAACACTCTCAGAGCTTATCGTATGTTGCCAAAACGCCGATCTTTGCCTCCCAGGTTCCTTCACCAAATCTGCGGGACATGGATATTCCTTTATTGTGGTGAGAAGATACAGTGTCATCTTTTCCATTGTGCATGCTGTTTGGCGCAGACGAGTGGCATGTGCCGCTTCCAAATGACATGGAGGGCTTGATAGAGGAGCTGCTGCAGCAGTACGACCTGGCAGAGGGGTCCACCTTCTGCAGTGCAGCGTTCCAGTCTGACCTGCAGGCATTCCTCCAGAAACAGGCACGCGGCTATACTGCTTCTCGCCTGGGCCCTTCTGACATGCATGACTGCCATGGAATGATAAGCTGTTCGTCCCCATGCTGCTTACATGTTCTACATTCTAAGTGGTGGTCAACTGTGGGATCCATATGACTTGGGAAAATATGCAACTGGTTCATTGGAGTTTGCAAAGTCAATGTGCTCTTTCTTATTGCAGGTGAGGAACTGGCGGGCGGTGCGGCAAAAGCTGAGCCTGCCAATAGATGACAGGGGCCCCCGTACACTGGAGGTGGCTGCCGCAGCGCAGAGCATCACAGCCGCGGAGCTGCGCGAGTTTCTGCGCCTGTGCGCGCAGCGCTACGAGGCCAAACGCATGGATCCGGGTGCTGCTCCGCATCCCTTCTTGTGAACATTCAGCCCCAATCAACCCGAGTCACTTTCTTGATGCGCTCCACTGGGATCCTCACTCCCTCGAGCCTTCTTGTGAAAAGTTGGTCAACCCTGCTGAAAGGAACAGACATGCCACCTCACCAGCTCACATATGTGTAGATCGCCTGCATAAATATTACACATGATAATTTTCAGTGTATGTGCAAACAAGTGATATGGGAAGTCGGCAAGTTTGAAACGATTGTGTCTCTGTACAGGGTCGACGGTGGGCGCATTTGGGGCGCAGAGCATTGGAGAGCCCGGGACGCAGATGACGCTGAAGACGTTCCACTTTGCGGGTGTGGCCAGCATGAACGTCACGCAGGGCGTGCCCCGCATCAAGGAGATCATCAACGCCTCCAAGAACATATCCACGCCCGTCATGAACGTGCGTGCCACTATCATGATCACCTGCCGCTGACAGCGCCTCTTACTGTGTTCTTGTGGCTCCTGGTCGAATGCCTCTGAAGGGTGTGAGCCTTGCTGGTGATATGGTTCGAGAGGAGAGTCTCCAAAGTTCTGGCTGTGCATGCATGACACATAGTCCTTTTTTTGGTGGTCTTGTCTGTGCACTGCATGACACAAGGCTACAGTGTCATGCATTGCAGACACAGAACCATAGAGAAGTGACTGTGCCATGCAGTGCAAACACTGCATGACACTGACTACATGGTGCATTAGCAAAAATCTGGCGTGTGTTTGGTGATGCGCTAGTGGCCGTGCAGGTGACGCTGGAGGTGAACAACAGCGAGGCGGCTGCGCGCATGGTGAAGGCGCGGCTGGAGCGCACCGCGCTCGGCCAGGTCGCCAAGCGCATCCGCGCCGTGCTCGCGCCCTCCCTCACCCACCAGGTGCCCCTCTTAGGACCCTGTGCCAGTGTCTATTGGGCATCCACCTTGCACATCCCTACCTAGCAGGCCTGTCAGAAGCCTTCCATTGTCAATCGGGAGGATCGCAGGACTGCCGTTGCTTTGACTCTTGAGCAGTGCTTCAGCGAGTGAAGCTGCGGAGTTTGCAGCAGAAGCAATTCTGCATGCATTGCAGCTTTCTGCCAAGCAGCGTGCTGGCGAGTTCGAGGACAGCAACAAGTGGTGGTGCTTTGAGCAACAAAATCATAGTATCGGGACACAGGAAACAATTTGCTTGCTTGAGTGATCATTTCCGTGCTTGGAACACGGCATCTAGAGGACTTCAGCGCTGCGCCACATGTGAGGGGGGTGTGGGGTTGCAGGTGGGCGCGTATGTGGACGTGCGGCTGGACAAGGATGTCATCCAGGCGCTGCAGCTGGACATCAACGCTTACACCGTGCGCAACGCCATCGTGGCCTCCAAGCTCAAGGTCAAGGCGCCCCAGATCACGTGCGCGCCTGCACCCTCCTCCCGCCCACCCTTACCCTTACTGCCCCACCATGGCACCCTTGGCAAAACAGCCTCTGGGTCTTCAGTGTACAGTCCCGTTCTGGCTGACTTCCTGGCCGCCACCCATGCTGTTGTGTGGCGCAGCCCTTGGGGCACGCCTCCTCCTTATGACTCTGCAACCATCATTCCACCCATGTCCGGGAGGACATGTGAAAAGAATGCTGTGATGCTTGCGTTCCTCCAAACGAGACATTCGCGAGTGGGGCATGGCCGGCTGAGGGTGCATTGCCGTGCTGGTGCAGGGTGAAGGCGTATGATCACTTGGAGGTGCGGCTGTCGGGCGACGAGAAGGTGTCCCAGGTGGGCATGGGCTTTGCGCTGAACAGCCTCATGGTGCAGCTGCCGCAGGTCATCGTGGCCGGCATCCCTTCTGTCGACCGCGCCGTCGTCACCTTTGATGACAAGACCAAGAAGTGAGCGCCCGAACACCCTCCTGCTGCTGCTGCATGCCCTGCATGTGCCCTGTCTAGCTAAGTGCAGCTGGCTCAACAGATCAATAGCACTCCACGACAGGACCGGATCTGCTGCACATCCATAGAGCAGTCTGCAGTGTGACAGCACGTCTGTGAAGGGACTCCGAGTCCTTGTCCAACAGCAACTCTCTGTGCTGCTCTCACTGTCAAGACGCATTGCTGTTTGCTTAGGTGGAGTTCAGTGAATATGAATCGCTTTGCGGGCCGGCCAGGTATTCGCTGGGAGTGGAAGGGCAGGACCTTACGGCGGTGATGGGCACGCTGGGCGTGGACGGTTGCCACACGGCCACCAACCATGTGATGGAGACAGAGCGGGTGCTGGGCATCGAGGCCGCGCGCACCAAGATCATGACCGAGATCCAGACTACAATGTCCTCCCACGGCATGACCATCGACGCCCGGCACACAATGCTCCTCGCCGACTGCATGACCTACAAGGTAGCGTGGCTGCCGCTCCCACCTTCCTCCCTGCTCGGTCTACCTGGCCAGCCCGTAACACCGCCGCCTGACTGAAGATGGAGCCCTTCTGTTCCTTCACAATTGCATGGGCGCGATGCTCATCAACATCCTCGTGCTGGATGGCATGATATCGTCCCTCCCTTGGCCGTTCAAAGATGGTGGATCTGCAACCTTAACAAGCTGGAGAAGGTGCAAAAAGTAGGAATGGTGTTCGAGGTGGGTTGGGTGTGGTTGCAGGGCGAGGTGCTGGGCATCACCAGGTTCGGCATTGCTAAGATGAAGGACAGCGTGCTCATGCTGGCCTCCTTTGAGAAGACCACCGACCATCTGTTTGATGCGGCCCTCCATGGCCGCACCGATGACATCACCGGTACGCAGCAGCTTAGCCCCCTCACCCTCCTCAACAAATTGAGAAGCTGCAATCCAGTGATGGGGCCGTCCATCGATGCACAAAAGACATGAAATTACTGTGCATGCGACCCAACCCAATGTCCCAGAAGCAGACGCGTGGTGATGCCTTGAGGCTTGCTGCGGATTGCAGTGATAAACATGAAGGCTATTGAGGGTCTTGTGGAAAAGGCCATCATGTACTCCAGAAAGAGTCTGAACAGGACTTTAATTGGGGTTTTTTATGAGGCGCAGGTGTGTCGGAGTCCATCATCATGGGCATTCCCATGCCCACAGGCACCGGCCTGTTCAAGGTCCACCAGCGCACCGAGGAAACAATGCTGCCTGAGCCGCAGCCGCTGCCACTGCTGGCATATTGAGAAAATCGTGGTTTTTTATAAAGCATGTGTCCAGTAGTTGATAGATTGACATCATAACTGAGAAAGCACACTGGCCACGGATTAGTCACAATGTGAAGGTGTCCAACAGCACTGTTTGCTAGCCTGGTTTTGAGCAGAGCAATTAATCAGGCCACATAATGACCATGACACACATAGTCATGACCCCATGTGGCATCAGTAATAAATGTGATTCAATCGCTGCAGGGATGATTGGTAAGGTAGCTACTAAAGTCAGTCTGTCAGTCAGAGATTACATCTTTTCCAGCCACCTTGGGCTGATCAGCTGATATCTGATTCTAATCGTCAGAGTCAGCACCCAGCATCACATCCATACATTCACAGAGAACCCTAAAAAGACTCACACGATCATCCTACCAAAGGAACTGTACCACATGTACATGGCATGGTTGGAACCCTAACACAACCCTGTCAATTTGTCTCTAATATTAGTTTATTATTATTAAGAGTTTATTAATAAACTCGAGCTCAAGATGAGGCCTCAAAAACAACATGTTTTTCATCACGTGAAGCCAGCACCACAAAAGCTGCATGCCCGTTCAGTACGAGGAGCACCTTAGTATTGGCTCACTGAGTTAAGTCCGAGGTGAACGGCGTGTGGCACGCGACTTCCAAAATGGTTTGAGTTGCATGCAACTGCCACGTCAGCGCGGGCTTCCAAAAATACATTGGCAGCTTCCTGAAATTTTGGACGTGTCTCAGGTTTCTTATTCACTTGCTGGACTTTTCACAGTAGCGAAAGATCAATTCTTTGCTTCGAAATTCCAGAGTCGATAACAAACCTCCAATTCTAAGCGTCCACCTTCCTTTACAAATCGCGTCAAGATGGTGCGACACCGCTGAGGCAATATGCCGCTTGATGATTCTCAAGCGTTCGTGGCGCTGCTTATTGAATGCATTGAAATTGAGAGCTTTGTATGGCTTTTGAACGACTTTCTGGGGTATGATGTTTAAGGACAGTGTGCGCGCAAGTGAGATCAGTGGTGCGTCTTGACAGGTGATGAAGACCGACAAGGAGCAGCGCCTGCTGAGCGCTAGCAAGACTTTCGACAGCGGGTTGTCCCGGTTTAACCTTGGTGCTTGGGATGATGTGCTGTCCAACGATGTCACCCTCCACAAGGATGGAGTGACCCTGATGAATGACTTGCATGGAAGGAACTCGGTCAAGGGATACTTCCAGGTTTGCGTTCTCCTATTTCAGCAGTTCTCATTGGAGAACACACATGTTTTGGTTTCTGATTAAAGGCCGGGCTTGCGCAAGGATCGAGAAGTTTTTCCCGGTTATCTGGTACTCGGTGGGATAGGTGATTTGGGACAAACCCCAAAGCGATGCCGCTGTGCGCGCAGGCATACATCGACAGGTACAGTTACGAGCACGTCCCCATTTGCGGAGCTGTGGACGAGCACAGCAATGTCGCATTCTCGTTCCACGTTGACAAGGTAAGACTCCAGTCGTGTTACTTCAGTAGTGCAGAAGCACTCTGTAGTGACCGAAAGACAGTGTCAATTCAGAGGGGCGAAACATTGTTACAAAAAAATTTTGTTTTATGTAACTGAAAACTAGTCATCTGGCTCGACACAGGATGTGACTCCCAAGAAGGGTCACTATCAAGAGCAGCACGCCTCTGGTCATGCCAAGCCTTCAAGCACCCTGGGGTATGCCCACTGCATGGGGTGGCTAATGTTTTGAATGCTTGCTGATACATATTCAACACGCCAATGATATCCATGATGGTGCTTCATCATCAGAGCCTGAAAAGTTTGCCTGGGGTATGGCAGGATCTTCTTCCTGCGCTTCGACCACAGTGAGAATGTTCGCGACATCTTCTTCCTGCGCCAGCTGAGCCACGATGAGGCAGCACGCAAGGTATCTGCCACTTTGTTGTTGTTCCGAAGCATCACATGTTCAGGTTTGACTGCAAGACTTGCACCGAGTCTGTGCCTCCATGGGATTTTCGGCGAAAATTTTTCGCTGATCATCCTTCTTGACACTGCAGCTGAAGACAATCCCAGACTACAGCAAGCTGAGCATTGATGACGCCATGAAGTACCGCGGCTCTGAGGCGCAGAGTGAGGACCGCGCGCGCAAGCACGACCATGCCGCCTCCATCTACAACCACGTGAGTTTTATCATTAGAACGAGATCTCCTTACCAACGTTGCAGGACCCCATCAACATCTGCAGTTATAAAGAACAATTATCTACAGAGAGTTCTGTTGATTACATGTGGTGTGCCTTACAGATCTGGGCTACCGGGGATGTCTCCCTGGCTGACAGCATCTTTGCAAAGGATGTGTCCCTGTACAACCTTGTGTACGGTGCGCGCTTGCCTTGCACTCTGTGCTGCTGCGGTAATGCTGCTGTGAGTCTACTGGTGATGTTTGTGGGTACTCCTACACAAAAAGTAAACCACCTTTTTGGCGACAATGTTGTGGCCTTTTGTAGGCGGTGAGAAGGAGGGCTTGGACACATTCAAGAGCATGGTCAGCAACATCTTCAAGGTCAGCACTCTCATGCACTGACCTGCATGTTGGTAACTTTATCATCTTGGACTCATTGCAATGTACGGGACTGTGAGTTGTCAGAGCCTAAAATGGGATTGAAATGTTTGCAGGAGTACGAGGTCAAGGACAACCGCTCCACCGTGGCTGTGTCTGCTGGTGACAAGGCATTCATCTTCTGGAGGGTGAGTCAAGCTCACTGAGCTTCCTTTTAACTGCTCTAGGATTATGCTTTGCAAAGTTCATGCAGACTCTGAAAGTATAAATGCACATAATTTCACGCTATGCTGCTGTGAAGCATGCTAGCATGTGGTGCAAATGTGCTTGTGTTTGTTGTGCAGATCACAGGCGAGTACAAGGGCGATTGGACCCAGAACTATGGCCTGAGCCTGCTGGTGTTCAACAGCAGTGACAAGATCCAGGAGGTGCTGACCTTCATGACACCCTTCCCCACCCAGCGCCGCCAGCTCCTGAAGGCTGAGGAGTGAACTGTATTATTATTATTACAGGTCGGCAAAAACCCAAAGCCTTATATATATGTTCAGGTATCTACAGGATCCTGGTGCATTTAAATTTCAGTCCACTGTGAGGTGAATACGCATAACAGCAACAATGTAAGCACAAGATCAAGAGATAGATCATGGAAGAGTAGTGTTCTCAGTCGAGCTGGCCAGCTGACCATGTTGCTTGTATCTAAGTAATATGTTGTGGTTCATTCAGTCAATATACAGTTTGCTGATCATGGTCATCCATTCAGAATGTAAATGTACTATTTTCCACAGAAATTGTGTGGTCGTGCCTTGTCATGTCATGCCAAGCCATATGATCATGAGTCAGCCAGAGGCTAAACAAAATCATGCGTTTATAAACTCCTACTGCCTTGCCATATATGCTTAGTCCCATACACGCTTATAAAGTGCAATATAACACAACTGCTGAGATTCAATATTTAATACTCCCTCACATCAACAGCTACAAGTCTTCTACCACAGCTGTGACGACACCGCAAGCATTCTATACCAACTACCATTGACATTCTCACAACATATAGTCACCTGTTCTGATTCACTCTGTTACCTTTGCTGCTCGTTTTATGGAATGTTGCGCGACAACAACTCACTAGTTATTAAGACACGGAACAGCTTCAACAAACACCTGACAGACTGGGCAGCACTGACAGAGATTGTTCTCGCACGATTGGCCCATACGGAAGTGAAGGACTCTTTTGGTTTATCAGATATGACACCCTGCTGTGTACGTGACAGCGCTCCTTGCCGTAAGAATGTGAACTAATCTTTCAATTTATCAGATGTGACGTTCGGCTGTGTACGTGACAGCGCTCCATGCAGATCTTGAGAACTGAAAGCATGCTTCATTGTCGCTGGCTTCACCAACTGCACAAACAACAGTACTTTGGAGTGACAAAATAGCAGAGGCCCTGTTATGACCTCCCTCCCCCAACACCAGAAATATGTGGTACAGCATGAATCAAACACCTCTGTGAACAGTGTGCTTTCAGCAAAAGAAGGACCAATGATGTACCTGAGGTCTCCTGACAAGGTAGGGGAAGAAGACGGCCACAATGCCCTCCCCCTGGATGATGGGCAGGATTATGCATGCGGCACACCACAGCAGCAGCACACCCATCCACACCCCCCTGCAGCCCAATCACCATGCAAGTTGGAACACCAGCCACATCACAGCTCCTCCGCTCCCTGCAGGCTCTTCACCCGGAAGCACAGCTATGAGCCCATCAGTCAGGCATTAGTCAAGGATGCAAAGCAGCCTCGACTGGAATCTGCAAAAAGCTTCACTCAAACCCAATATTGACAACACTCTGCCCTCAACCCTGTGAAAGCACTGGGGCATGAGGAATCCCCGCATTGGCAGGGGTGCAGTTTGGGTGGACCTGAGGGTGGGGCGCGGCAGCAGCAGGCGGCCGACGCCGAAGATGGCGACGGCAAAGAAGTGCATGACGAGGACGGAGGGGCGCGGGTTGAGGCCGGAGAGGAGGCTGACGGGGCCCGCGCTGTACCAGCCGCCCAGCCGCAGATAATCGAAGCACGCCTGCCGCATCTCCTCATGCGCTGCACTGCCCCGGTAGCAGAACACCTGCATGCCACGACGAGCCTGTTCAAGCCAAGAGACTTTAAAATGGTGGCAAACTAGACACCTGGGCAGATTAGCTGGTTGCCATCGAGTGAGTCCCCGTCATTTGCTCCATGCTGTCATCTTGAAATATCTTGTAGCTGTTTCGGCCTCCCAACTGGTTCTTGCCGACAGGGTTGAACACTGTATTTTGCAAACACCAATCAATTTGAAGATGGTGTCAAGTTGGTCACTCTCCCAAGAACAGAAGGGGATGGAGCATTACTGAAGACCAGACATGGAGCAGCGGGGACAGTGCCTGGGGATGGGGCACTTGCGCGAGCTAAGGCGCACCTGGTAGAGGGCGTTGGCAAGGGTGTTGATGGTGGCGGAGAGGGGTTTGCGGCGAGTGTAGAAGGCGTGCGTGGTGGCCGCGGTGGCCAGGCTGTCGCTGAAGTCCGGCAGCGGCCGCAGCATGTCGCACAGCAGCAGCGTGTCGCTCAGCGCCACTGTCATGCCCCCGCCTGCAACCCCCAGCCACTCCTTCAGCGCCAGCCAGAGTCCTCGCACATCATCACAGGAGGGGCCGAACGCCATTGACAAGCTAGAAGCATGTGCAAGATAACCATTAAAACTGCTCCACCCCCAGGCATGACTAGCGCACCAGCAGCATTGGTCATGAAGGACCACGTCATGGTGCTACTCTGCCTTGGAGCCACTGCATGTGAAACAATCTTGCAAGGGAACAGACCTCAGAGGTACAGCATGATGAGATGGACATGCAGTGTGTCTGCATCAAGTCAGCAGCCATCTCGGCCCAAGCATGGCTGCCATATCAATGAGTAGAGGGTGATGAGTGACTCACCGGTGAGAGGGTGGCGCATGTTGAAGGCATCCCCCAGAAGGAGGGCGCCCGGCCGGTGGATGGGAGCCGCCGGCATGAGCTTATTCTGCATGCTGCGGATGCGGCCGGCCTCGATGGCCTCCAGGAAGGCACTGCGCAGCTGCTTGGGCACCTGCGGCGCGACATTGGCGCGCAGGTATTCCGGCAGCTCGCTCGGCAGCCGCTCGCCCGGCACATCCACCAAGCACCGCACCTGACCCACCACCACCAACACATCAGTCAGACCAGCTTCACTCATTCTTGTGGGCTCTTGATGATGGGAGCAGCATGTTGGACAAGCCAATTCTGTGCTTTGTTAGCTTCTGTTGGCCAACGCTGTGCGATGGCCCATCAAAACTGGAAACACATCACTGGGAGCGACATCTGCAAGTGAAAAGAGAGCTGCTGTGAGAAAGAGAAACATGACAAGCCTCTTGCTGCAAGGGGAGCTTCCCTGGGAGGGTGACACACCTCGGATGAAGATATGGGGTAGAAGAGGATGGGGGATGGTTTGGCCAGGACGACGTGCCCAAAGTTGGCATAGGGCAGCGCGGCGTTGTGCAGCAGCAGGCCCACGAAGAAGGAGGGGTGCCGGATGTTGGGCGTGGACAGCTTGTTGCGCAGCGAGCTGTACATGCCGTCGCAGATGATGCTGAGGTCGGCGCGCGCCGTGCGCTCCGAGCCGTCGGCCGCCTTGTACAGCACCCCACTCACCGCCTCCTCGCTGTCTTCCCTCCACTCCTCTCCCCTCTCTGCACCCATTCACCCCTCACTGGTCAGCCTCACCACCCTGGCTGCCAGGACTTCTGTGCTTTGGCCGCACAGGCCCTGCCGCAACAGTGCTGTGAGCTTCTTGGCTGCTGCTGGCTTTTCACCTGCTGCTGGCATCAACTACTCTACCTTGTCCCAACCGAGTAAGCTGTATCTATACGCAGGAGCAGACCCAAGCGAGAGGGAAACGAGGCTACATGTACCATCTGCGCTCATGAGCGCACCGTTCAACAGGCGCTTGGCGATGCCTTGACGGACGGTGATGGAGGGCATGCTGGCTGCGGCCTGCCGGAGGCGCTGCACAAAGCGGCCATTATGGAAGGAGCGCCCCGCCACATCCCCATCAAAGCCCTCTGTGGGGTAGTTCACCTTTGCCTCCTCCTCATCCTTGAACATGCAGTACCCATAGACCTGCAGGCATCCCCTCAGGGAAAATTGCAGCGTTAAGCACACATGCACTGCAGCGTTGGTTGCACAGTGACGTGTATCTGCAGAGCATCCAAGGTGGACATGTGGGAATGAAGTGCTGCACTGGAGCACCTTCTGAGAGTCTATGCCATCCACTGCATGTTCCAGGCCAAGGCGCTTCAGCATCAGGTAGCCGCCTGGCTGCAACAGCTCGCCAACAATCCGGTCTGGCTGTGATAAGTCTCGCTCCAACAGGAGAACGCGCCGCCCATCCTGTCATGCTTATGTATCATGCACTTCATATTTCTTGTCACATCAGAAGCACAGTGCGGCTGTCCACCGCAAGAGACGCATTAGAACAACATGAGACAGTCATTTCCTGCATAGCAAAATTTGAGAGCTTTCCAAGATTCGCACCCGACCCTGTGAGTATGCCAAGGCAGAACCAGCCACACCCGCTCCAACCACCACTACGTCCCACACCTGCATCAATTTACATCTTGATGTTCGTGTCTATGGTGTTTAATGTTCACAGGTCAAATGATAACAAGTATGGATCGCCAGGCCAATTCCATGTTTTCCAACAGAAAGCCAGGATCTGGCTCTTACTTACTGAGGACGCATATGTCACCGTGACCTGATCTAAATACGGCAACTTCGAACATTAACACTGAAAAAGCGCACCTCTGGATCACGGCCATAGTCGTCGTTTGATGGAATGGGTGGCAACACATGGCTCGAGGGAGATCCTGACACAAAATGGCTCTGACCGCCTCTGCCCATGCCTTGAAAATGCACAGCTGCTGGTGCAATATTTTTGGAGTTAGAGCATGGAGGGCCAGTGCTGTTTCTTCCCACCTTTGTACTTTTCAACGGACCGCTTTCAATGATCGAGCGTCTGCCAGCTGGCAGCACACGTGGCAAATTCCTGCGCGCTGACTGCGCACATTTTGACCATTGAGAAAGGATTAGAGATGTCTGCAGCTGATGAATTGCTCAAATGAAAACTTTACAATTTATGGATGCTGTTTTAATGATGATGCGTTTAGAGATATTGATCTGCACGACAAGGGTTCGGTAACTTTGCTCGGTGTACGTATAGGAGTTTTTTAGAGTACTCGATCGGTTGTCGGTGGGCCTACTGAGACATGAGTATTGTTCATCCGTCTCGAAGATTTCTGAGTATGGCACACGTCGCGTGTGCGTTGGAGGGGCGAGCGGCATGCAGCATGGTATGCATATTCCTTGAGTGATTTGAGTATTTGTTGCACACTGTTATGGATGCATATCTTATTCAGCAGTACTAATGGATCAGAATCTTGCGAACTTGTTCAAGTCACAGGTACGTGCGCATGCAAGGTGGTCGCCAGCAGAAAGCAGCAAAATTCCTTCACGTTGTTTCTGCAGGTCCAAGGGCTGGTGCGTGGAAGATGGTTTTCCAGTCAGGCAGCATCTACACAGCAGCCTCGTGAGGCTATGGAATATGATGTCTGCATCGTGGGTGCTGGGCCGGCAGGACTGTCTGCTGCTATCAAGCTTAAACAGGTACCATTCGCCTCATCAGAGTGCATTTGTTAAGATAGTACAGTAGTCAGCAGTTGATTTAGCCCCTCACACTGGCTTTCCTCCAATAGCTCTTTGTGTTTCCACCTCAGAAATGCCAAGAGTTTGACAAGGACATCAGCGTGTGCGTCGTCGAGAAGGGAGCAGAAGTTGGTGTGCCCTGTCACAAATTTGCGATGTAGTACAGCAGCAAGTGCTTGGGAAATTTGTGATGTCGCTACAAGAGCCTCAAGTTACCTTGTGCACCGATATCAGGCGCTCACATCTTGTCTGGAAATGTCTTGGAGCCGAGGGCGCTGAATGAGCTCCTACCAGACTGGAAGGATGAGAATGCCCCTGTACATGTGCATGCAAAGGATGACAGGTAACCTCACGCCCACACTGATGATGCTTGTTTTGCCGGAATGGCTTTGAGACCTCCCTATGCTGTTCTGCAAGCATTATGTTGCTGATTGAGTTGTTCAAACACGCAGGTTCTTTTACTTGACGAGGAAGCATGCTGTGAGGTTGCCAAATCCGCCACAGATGCACAACAAAGGCAATTTTGTCATCAGCCTCAGGTGATCCTTGCTCAGATAATAAGATGCCGGTGAACATCTTGCATTCACATGGTTGTGCTTTGACAAACAAATTCTCTATGTTATATATTATTTGCCTGTTATTCGAAAATTGAAGTAACGGCATGCACCTTGCAGTGAACTTGTGAGGTGGCTTGGCGAAAAGGCAGAGTCTCTGGGCGTTGAGATCTACCCAGGATTTGCAGCAAGCGAGGTTCTGTACCAGCGGGAAGCAGTGGCTGGCATAGCAACCAATGACTTTGGCATTGGCAAGGATGGCCGCCCCAAAGACACGTATGCGCGTGGCATGGAAATAAGAGCGCGGGCCACCCTCTTTGCTGAGGGCTGCCGTGGCTCCCTCTCCGAGGTGTGGCTATTTTGCGGTTCCCACCATTCTCTAGGGGCATTGGTGTGTATAGCAGCATACTTGTTTGTAGCAGAGCCTGCAGGGGTGGTTCGAAGTTGTCTCGCACAGGAAGTGCAATGGATGCTGCTGAAACCTCGCTTCTGGCTGGTTGAACAAGAAAGAAAGTGTGTCTGGATGCACCTTGTGAGCTTATGAAATGAGGTTTGACAGGGAGTGATGAAGCACTATAGACTGCGAGTGGAAGCGGGCGCAGATCCTCAGACCTACGCCATTGGCCTGAAGGAAGTCTGGGAGGTAAGTTGGGTGGTTGTCATGATACCAATGCTCCGCTGGTCTCCTCTTTTAAATTCCAGCAATCCCGCATTGGAGAAGATGATTCTGGGAGTCACAGGGATAGGCTGCAGGCCCCTGTAAGATGTAAGATGGCCATCTGCATGCAAAATGCAGGTGCTGCCTGAAAAGGCCAAGCCTGGGCAGGTATGGCACACTGTTGGATACCCTCTGGACAACAGCACATATGGTGGATCCTTCCTGTACCACATGTCGGACAACCGAGTGGCCCTGGGGTAGGCCACCTCCTTTCAAAGCACCATCATTGGAAAGCTTGGGCACTGGTCATCTGACCAATGGTCTTCATCATGGTAGCTCTGTCAGCAGGGTTGGAGATTATCATGAAGTTTAGCCTGACAGGCTGGCGCATACAGAAGTTGTGTGTGCAAACACACACCAAGCAATGATCGAATGGGATATGTGCTGCAGGCTGGTGGTAGCATTGGACTACAGGGACCCCTATTTGAGCCCGTACCAGGAGTTCCAGCGGTGGAAGAGCCACCCAAAAATCAGGGGACTGCTCCAGGGGGGGACAGTGCTGCAGTATGGCGCGCGCTGCCTCAATGAGGGCGGCATGCAGTCCGTGCCCAAGCTGAGCTTCCCTGGCGGTGCCCTCATTGGCTGCTCTGCTGGCTTCCTCAACGTCCCAAAGATCAAGGTGGTCGATGTTCCTAGCTGCACACACCCGCAATACCATCTGGCTTGCCATGCTGGAATACGAAGCTGTCCTGTAGGTCGAGTCGCTGTTGAGGAGTGACTGTATGAATATTGTACGGGTGCCGAGGGGGCTGGGGTCTTGTGCAAGCAGGGAACGCACACTGCCATGAAATCTGGCATGCTTGCGGCCGAGGCGGCCTTTGAAGAGCTCACTGGCACCAGCGCAGACTCCACGACACCTGTGGACCTGTCTGGCTATGAAGATTCCTTAAAATCAAGCTGGATCTGGGAGGAGCTAGAAAAGGAGCGAAACATAAGACCATCGTGCGCTACAAGACATGCCCTTGCTTTTGCTGGGTTGGAAGAAAACCCCTGCTCACTTCCTCCCCGTGGCATTGACGGGTCATGATCATTTGTGCTGTGGCCTTGCAACACAAGATGTTGTGCCACCCAGGTTTCAGTTTGGCTTCTGGCCAGGGCTGGCTCTGTCAGCAGTGGATACAATTCTGCTTCGAGGTCGGGCGCCTTGGACACTGCATCACAGGTGACCTTCCCTGCAGTGAAACCACAGCCGGACGGTAGCTCCTTATATTGTAGCCTGGTCATGTGCTTGCATGTGGGTTGTCTGAGAGAACAGCCACATGAAGCAATGTTGATGCTATGCAGGCACGCTGACCATGAAGCCCTCCAGCCAGCCAGTGAGTTCGCCCCACGCGAGTATCCAGGCCCTGATGGGGAGGTCACCTTTGCTCTTAATGATTCGCTGTACAGGAGCGGCACCAACCACGACCATGACCAGCCTGCCCACCTGCAGCTCAGAAACGCTGGCATTCCTGAAACAGTCAACCGGCCCATCTACGCAGGGCCCGAGAGCCGATACTGCCCAGCAGGTCCGATATAGGCATGAAGCCAGCTCTGTGGCCACTGTTGTTGCTCTTGGCATGGACATGGGAAGGCGCTGGCATCATGAAACCTGTAGAAATGTCAGCAGCACTATCGGTTCATGTTGTCCATGCTGTCAGGGCAGAGGTATTGCTTAATTTTTGAAACCTTTGTACATTAGCATCTGCATTTTTCTTTGCAGGTGTGTATGAGTACGCAACTGATGAGCATGGGAGGGAGAAGCTGCAGATCAACGCTCAAAATTGTCTGCACTGCAAAGCATGTGACATTAAGGATCCCACACAGAACATTAACTGGACGACCCCCGAGGGAGGAGGTGGCCCTGCCTATACCATGATGTAAAAAATCGGCGAAGGTGGTGTGTTATTAACGTCACACCTTTTCATAGTCTGCACATGTCAGTTGGAGGTCACGCGAGTGATTCTCTGGATACATGTTTTCTGAAGCTTCTAGTCATTCAGTTACACGACAACCGGCACTGAATTTTCAATTCACTTATTACCACAGAGCAATCAGCATTCATTCTGGATCATATGATCGTCTATCCCGGGATATGTCTAGAACAGGTCTGCTCGTCAACAAGGCTGATGGAATTTCCGGACCTTCCAGCTTTCTTTCCGCACACGTTCTACAACACTTAGAAAGAAAGAAAGAAGGGAACGCATAGAAAGAAGTCTCATCCTTTTCAGCTGCAAATAAATTTACAGGGAAGGAACACTTTGTGACGGTTGGGGGTGACGTTGGACCATGTGACGGCTGAGTCAGATCAAATCTTTCATATAAATCTCGCGGGACACCTTTAAAGCTGCTTTTCATTCAGCTTCGCCAGAACCTGGCCGTCGCGACGGGCTGCTCGGCAAAATTCCTAGAAAGCAAAGTGGAACGGAGTCTTGCGGAACAAGCGTCATGAGGAAGAGAGCACCCTTGCCCCTGCAGTCTCTTTCGCACCTTTCTCGAGTTGTCCAAGACACCCAGGTATCAGCAGCGTTTTACACCGAAGTGTTGGGCTTCACGGAGATTAGGAGGCCTTCTTCGTTTGAATTTGAAGGCTGCTGGTGAGGCTGCAGCCCCCGCATGAGCGCAAGTTTTGCAAGACCCTGTTCGATTGCTGACTTTTGGGTCACTTTGAGGACTGACCAAAAGTGTGGCGACAGGCTCATTGGATATGGGATCTCACTGCACCTGATTAAAGGCACTCCTGTGCGTCAACCCCGGCCTATCAATCCCAGTGACGATCACACGTCCTTCCAGGTTAGACCTCAACTTCCATCTTTTTCTGCACTTTACCATTGTGACTCCGCCTGGTGAGGCTCGTGAACCCAGGTGATAGTGCCAAGTCTACGTGTGTGACATGTTGTCTGCTGACATTTTGGCGATGTTTTGAGCAGCTCTCTTCTCTTCTTGACCTTCTCCAAAAGCCGGCGTCTGGGGATGAAAAGTCACGTGTGGGGGGTTTACAGGCTTGCTCACTTGACGAGGTTGAGCGGCGCTTGAGTGACTTCAACATTCCATACGTGATGGCGAAGGTGGAGGAGCACGGAGTCGTTGTTTCACAGGTATTGCTCGTCACTGAACTTACTCCGGCTAGCCGACCAACGTCAGGCCTTGGACAAGTGTTGCAGGCAGGCTTTTTATTGCTTGCTTTTAATTAGTTATGGGGCTGCTCTTACGCGTGTTATGAGTTTGTGTGGACTACTCTTGCGATGACTCGTTCCCCTGCGACGGCATGCCAGCACGGATTTTCCAAGTCAACCGTAGTTCAGGTTGTTTCACGATGTTGCCATTCTGTGACTGTGGCCAGCAGTACATTAGGTTTATCAAAGAGCAATCTGGTTGTCAAAATTCTTATTTTTTCTGTCTTCCGCAAGTAGCAGATGGTCGGACCTTGAGGTCTATTGTTGCGTTATTGTGCAGATCTTCTTCCATGACCCTGACAACAACATGATTGAGGTGTGCAACTGCGACAACCTTCCAAAGGAGCTGCTGTCTGAAAGTCGCCAGCTCTCAAGGGCCTGCACCATGCCGCTAGAGGCACTCCAAGCCTGCAAGCCAAGCCTAGACCTTGGCTCGCACATGCACTTTGATGCACCATCGGTGCTACGTCCTCTGCGGTGAGGTGTGAACAATGAGGGTTATGTGCTGGGCCCAGTTTGCCAGATGCGCCAGCCTATTAGAGATTTCACCTCAGCATTCTTGATGGCAGCTGTGATCGATGGGTGGCTGCATGAGCAGTTCTCTTAGAGGTTTGCTTTCCGTGGCTCCCATCCTTCATACGTTGATATCCACATGCAATCAGGAATGTCATCTGTTGCCAAGGGAGAACCCACAGGCACGCTGTATATTTGCTTTCATAGATAGATGCCCTAGAGATTTGCAGCCCTGGCTTCGCCAGCTGCCATCCTCATTCCATGAGGAATTTTGGTTTTGAAATGGACAATTCTAGCCCAGAAGTCTGCGTGTTATTGCAGATATGCTAATGAGAAGATATTATGTCCATCCTTGGCCGCTACTCCTTTTTGAAGTGTTTTAGAGGCCTTTCATGTCATAGACATCCGTTGGATCTGCTCTTCTTTCAAAGGGCAGAGCAGTGTCATAATAGATGCCCGTCTTGCTGCAGATCTTGTCATTGCCTATAGGACAATGTGCTGACAATGCGCTGATGGACGTGTCTAGAAACCTGGAGAGAAAGTGGTGTGCAACTTGTCTGTGTCAGTCCCCATGGGTTCTGAGACTGTACAGGCAAATGGCCTGTATGTAGGTGCAGTGTGATGATGGCTTGATGAGTGAGGCAGGTGCGTGTTGCCTATCAAGATTGTTGGGAAACAAAGTAAACTTTTGTGGAGTGGCTGGCTGGCCGGTTGGCCTGACCATTGTAATAGTTGCATGTGTGTGCAACAGTCAACCTTGATGCAGAGTCACAATTTCACATGCTCATGCAGACCAAGCCTGCAGAACAGGCAGCCCAACCTCCTCCTCCAGGAGTACTCCTTCAGGTTTTCCTCTAAATCCTTGCATTCATGCACAGTATCAGCGGCGCTTGACTTATTCCATTAAGTACCTCATTTGCACACGATTGTACAAAGTCAAATTCTTGCCTTACATGAGCAGGCCGCGTCATTGCAAGAGACCATGCCTGCTATACATTTCTCAAGAATAGCTGCACGATACAGCAACAGAGTGCCATTAGCCATGACCAACACTGGCAGTATTTCATATGACTTATCTAGATCTGTGCATGACTTGCTCCCCTTTCCAGTCCTGCAATGACAGGGATAGAAAAGCATTGCATGCAGAATACCTGAGCGTTTTTTGATCCAGTTGCAAAATTGTAATTATCCCATGGTGGTACAAGCACCATAGTGCACAGGCAGACTTATGGGCATCAGAGTAGCCTCAGGACTCACTTCTGTTTCACTATCGTCTTTGTCATCCAAGAGCCTTCTCTCATGCCAATATCTTTCTTCTGCATCCTGAAGCAGAGCCCAATTTTCTGCTGGGTACTTCTGCTCCTTACGGTGACATCCACTTCAACTGTTCCATCATTCGCTCCTGTCCTGCTCTCCCCAATCTCATAGCTGTCAGCATCCACTAGCTCGCCAAACGCGTTTCGGAACTGTCCCTGTACAAAGGCAAGAGGCGTGCTGGGAAGCGTGAAACATGTCCGACCGTCCTTCTCTTAGGTCGGTTGGGGTTCTCTCCAGCAAGTAGTTGCGCATTAGATCAGCAGTGAGTTGACCAACCCACCAAGAAGTGGTCAAAGTGATACAGATCCTTGGAGTACCCAAAGTACCTCGACCGCTCCATGCCTCCAATGTCCCAGCCAAACTCGTACATGGTTTGGATTCCATGGTTCGGCCTGCGGTCAGCAGCTTAGTTGACTGAGCCCACGACATTTACAGCAGAGATTCTGTAATCTGCAACAGATGCTGTAGAGGGGCTGAGAGACCCCATAAGAGGATAGGCACCTACCATGGATCGTCATTGTGGAGCAGGGCATTCATTTGTGCAGCAACAGCCTCCTCGGGGCTGAACTCCTTCTGTGGCATTACCTACTGAACATTGCATGCATGCAGAGGCATTTGTCAGCACTCTGGTCAATGACTGTCAACAGACAGAAATGCTCCAGGACCAGGCCTTCTTACCTGGGGATTTGGAACATTCTGGGGATTGTACAGTGGAGCTGCGCATGAAACGACGCTTCTGCCGCAGCCGCAGGACCGCTTCTCATTGTGGTTAACTTTGCATTTCCTGCTGCGTGATATTGGTGGATGAGCGCATCTCCTAGCTGTTTCTGCACGTTGAGCTTTACATCAAAATGAAAGGCCAATAAATACGTGTCATTCACTCTTACGAACCTGCTCCTCTACTGTCAAGACAACTGCGCACCTGGCAGTTGCCAACAGTCCGCAGATTTCCCCAGAGCAGCATGGGTGAAAAGTTTTACTTTCGTTACCACTCTACTGAACATGCCAATCTTCCTTACACCCGCCCCTGGATCCCCCAGCTTGAGGTTATGGTTCACGATGGGGGAAATCGGCGGGCCAAATCCTCGAAACTCAGCAGGAGCTCTCAGACATCACTTAGCTAGCATATTTTGGTGGATCCGTATGCACTAGGCAAGCGCGATCACCTCCGAGTGGCCATTGGGGCTCCTCTGAGCTTGTCCAAGCCTGGTATGAGGCGTTCCTTGGAAGAAACAGAGGCTTTCGGTGTCAATCGCAGCTCCTTTCAAGCCTCAAGCCAGAGTTCAGAGATTTTCAGCATTTGTAAAACGGGCATTGTCTACATTAGGACCTGGGACACTTGCAGAGCGCTCTGCATAAGGATTTATTTTTGTTTCGTGACCTGCGGCCGTCAAGTTTTTGGCTCCCTCCTGCTCCACTGAAGTTGTCAGCAAGAGACATTAAGGTTTCGCGAAAACATATCTAGGCTTCCAAAGATCCATCAGCAGGCAGCATGATGACGGCATCAGACTTGACTATCAGATAGATTACATCAAAGAGAGCAGGATCCTTTGTCAGCATGGAAACAGGTCGCTTGGCGGCTGGTTCTTTGGGGCCTCGGTTAGCTGGAAGGCTCACCGCGGAGCTAATTTTGAGGAGTCCGCAGTACATGAACTGTGTGAAGGACTATGAGATTGATCTCAGAGGTACAGTCTATGTAGCTTTCCTGGAAAGTTACACTGAATTGACGATTTAGAGCATTTTATTGGTGAAAACTTTGCTAGAAGTAGCAACTGTAGCTTTCTTCAATGTTTTCCTGCATTTGCCAAGCTGATACCTTAAATGTGTGCCGCACTCAGGTTCAAAGATCAACTCCATAGAGAATTTAGGAGCTACGCAGGTACTATGAAGGCGTGACTATAGTTTGTACTGCCTTGCATAAGTGCTGAATGTGTGGAGGCAACCTATTCTTACTCAGCTTGCACATTTTCTGGTGTGCAGAACCAGTTCGACAGTATTGACCTATCGGACAACAACATCATCATCCTGGAAGGGTTCTCAAAACTTCCACGCTTAAAAACACTGCTCCTCAATAACAATAGAGTGACCAGGATTGGGCGACATCTGGAAGGTACGGCTGTTTTCGTCAATTTTTCTGCACAGCCCATGTCAGCTTGCCGAAATGTTCTAAAATGCTGGGGTGGATTGCAGAGGCAATCCCTAATCTGACACACCTCATCTTGACAAATAACCGGTTGAAGAATCTTGCAGTAAGTACCTCCGCAAATCAATCTAATTTCTGAACCAGCTCACTTCTGTGCTCATGTACCCTTACTCAGCACTGACAGCGGGTTACACACTGCAGGATCTTGAGCCACTCTCAACACTCCCCAGGCTACAGCATTTAAGTCTCTTGGACAATGAAGTCACAAAAGTGAAGCACTACAGGTGAGCCAGGGCACAGCCTGTCTGTGCTTCCCTGTACAGGCTGTTGCTGCTGGGTTTCCAAACTGATCTCCCGAGCGGTGCTGACACTCCTGGAATGCAGACTGTACGTTGTCCATCGGTGCAAACACCTGAAGGTGTTGGACTTCAGGAAAGTCAAGCAAAAGGTAACACAAACCCTAAATGCATCGTTCAAGTTGTCATGGGCAATGTTTTCCGTGCAAGGCGTACAAGTTGCCCTCAATCTGAATGTTGCCCTTGTCCTTGCTGGCTTGACAGTTCATTGCGTGGATTGCAATTCTGGAGTAGTACGGTGTCTCATCAGCAATGAAGTGCTCGTATCAGGTGCTGCAGCTGCAGACGCTGTCTGCAGTGTTCTACTGACCACGGCTTGTTCCATGGGGAGCAGGAAAGGGAAGAGGCGGAGAAGTTATTTGCTGCAGAGCCGGATCTGGTGACTGCAGAGCGCACCTTTGAGCCGGGCGAGGGCCTAGCGGAGGCTGAGGCCCCAGCCGACAAGGAGATGGAGGAGGCAGCGCCTGCAGAGCCCTCCACTCAGAAGGGGCCTACTCCCCAGCAGCTCACGGCTATAAAGGTGCGCCAAAGCCTTTGCATGTCATGTATGATGCTGAAGGCTGTTTGATGGCGCGTGGCAAGTGATTATGCACTTGCCTTCAAGGTGGAGTTTTGGGTTTTGGTAGGGCCACAGTGTCCACCCATGTGTTGTGATACAGCTTGAGATCCTCTTCTTAACTTCATCGGGGGAACTCTGTCAGTCTTGTTGTGTGTCTGCATGAAGCAGAGCTTTGACACCCAAATGCATGCAATAACCGCAGCAAACCTCTTTCTGATTGGTTTTGGGCTGTCTTGACTCTTCAGTGTCACCTGACCAACCTTGTTCGGCTGGCTAAGATGTGATGATGCATCAACAATGAAGTCTTCCATATACCATAGATGATGCCAACAGCACATTGGGCTGGTCCTGGGTCCTGTCGTGCAAATATAACATTGACAGCGATTGCTGGGTGTGCCAGGCTGCAATTGCAAATGCGGCCACGCTGGAGGAGGTTGCGCGATTGGAGGAGGCCCTGCGCACTGGCCACATGCCCAGCCAGCTCACCGAAAACGGGGTCAACGGGGAGGCCTCTGCCATGGAGGAGGGCTAAGTGTCCCATTGGCCGGCGCCCCTTTCTCATCTGCAGACAGACACTGGGGTGGAGGACCTGGAACATTCCCAAAAATGAGAGATGGCCCTGGACGTGCTGGAGGATTGCCAGAGGTGCTTTGTTGGGTTGCGGTTTGCAGAGACTGTTCCTCGACATCTGTCAGCATTGTCGTGATGTGCACGTGAGCATGAGAAATTGGATTTGGTGCGTATTCTGGGAAGGAAGGAGGACTCTGCTGTTAAGGTGGGAGCCTCCGTGAGCAGCCTAGAAACGCTGCATCAGGTTGGCGTGCCTTTTGAGTGTATACTGGCCCATGTCGATCACAAGACGAAACGAGACCATGCCATTCAATGTTGCTGTATCTGACCTGAAGGAGCGAGAGTATTTTACAGCCTGAGACACCCAGCCTGAGCCTGAGTGTGCGGGAAGGAGGGCCTTGCCTCTGAAGCCCACTTCAGTTGTTACGCAAAGCCAGTATACGGACATACCGGCCACTGATGCTGAAACTCTGAAGGCAATCTGATCATTTACACCCCCTCTTCAAGAGCAAGGTTCACGTTTTAAAACAAATGTGCGTCTGCATTCGGGACAACCAGAAGAGAAAGATGGTACACATGACCAGCCAGCACAAGGCTGATCTACAAGACCAGCTACTTGCCAAAATTGGATTGCAAAGTACAATGACAGGCAACTTGCCCAACTTGGCAAGTGAGGAGTGCATCGATGGGTTAATCTACTCGGGTCGTGATTGTCAACAATCCCACAGTGACCGTCCCTGTTTTTAATGATCCCACATGTCCTGGAGTCCCGTTGGTTGACTCCTTGGTCGATACGTTGTCCTTTTTATAGACGTCCTTAAAGCTGAAGGTCGCTTTGACCTTCGATAGGACCAGCGTTTGGCGGACAGAGCTGAAGGGAGTACTGAAAGCCCAGTCCAGTGTTGACCCCTGCTTGGTTTGGTACTGCTCAATCTTACAGCATCTGAAGTATGGGTTACTTCTTCGCTCATGTCATGGGAACGATCGAGGGAGGGATAGAAAGTCTGCCAGGCACAGAAGGCAACGCAGATTTCAACCGAGGGACAGAACTCAACTCGTATCAAAGAACAGCACGCGGCAACGTTGCCGTAGTATTCAAAGACGATCCTTCCACAGAACCCTTGCGTGCATTCCTCCTAGCTACAGTGCGGAGTTGTCAGGAACTCTATAGTGCAGCCAGAAGACTCGGTCTACCAGAGACATCCGTGAGGAACAAACTGCCATGGTATAGGTGGGAGCCATTAAGCCCTCTTGATCTCTCTGGCAACCACCTGCCACCTTGTGCAATGGTGACAGCCTGATAGATTTTCAAGCACTTTCCCATTTGCCTAGGTGCCTGCGCAGCACATGTCTACATACGGTGCTCAGTTGGGCTCTGCAAGCAGGGATGCGATGGTGGACCCTCATAAGGCTGTGGTGCTCAGCTTGCATCAGCGGGCGATGCTTGCTGGCCTGTCAAGTGGCGCGCTGGCATCTGAGGACGTCAACTACAGGCCCAAGCCCCACTTCAGAACTGGTCCTCCTGGGATCAAAACCGTCATTGCTGCCAATGTGTTGCTTGTCTGGCTTGTTTGCACCGTGCGCATTTGATATCTGCTAGCGCTGGCAGCTCCTGAGCTTTCTCTTCAGGAAGAAACAATAATTGTAGGCTAGGTTGTTTCTGTGCCCTTGACCTGGACTGCCACTCAATATGCCGGGGGTTAAGTGCCTTCAGTGTACCAATAATAAGCCGATTATTCTCTTGCATGTGCTGCAGCAACTTTGCAACTAGATTGTCCATGCCACGTGACAGGATGCCATTCTGTGCAGTGCAGAAACGAGCAATCGATGTTGGCCTGTAAGCCACTTCGGTTGTGCAAGGTGATCCTTTCCTGGACATTGGCAGCAGTGCAAATGGAAAACTCAGTGCAGTGCTTGGACGTTTTAGAGGACAGATGCAGTGCTGCGCACATGATGGTGCAAGAATTGCAGAGGCGACTCACAAGTGCTCACACCATGTAATGATCATTACATCCTTTCATGAAAGGATTATAATGGAATTTACATAAAGCATAGACTTGGGCCTCAGAACTGCGTCGCAAATATGTGCAATCCAAAGATGTAAAAGGCAATAAAAGAATACAATACTGTGCCTACAGCTCACTCGTATGAAGCAACTGGCTGTCAGCATACTGGAGCTAGCCTGCTCTTACTAATTAGGCCTCCTAGCAACTTGCTGAACATAGAATTCTGTGTGAGAGTCTTGCATATATCAGGCCTGGTCTCAAGCAAAGTAAGGCAATTGACAATCTCAGTGCACCACACCTTCCGTACTACTGCATTCTGCACAAGTAATAAAGTTGCATCATATTGCCAAGAAAACTACTGCCAATCAACCGGGTGTAAATGGAAGGAATCCTTCACAGGGGGAAATACAGGGTCAAGGGCCATGCGTTTTTGGAGCCGTAGCTATAGCTGCCATGATGGTATGTACTGGAAGCCTAAAAACTGCCAACCCGGTACCTGAATGTCAGTCACGGTGCCAATTGGATGGCTCAGTGCAGAAAGAGCATCTGCAGGACACCCATTGCCTCTGTTACCAGAAAAAGCTGAGTGCCTCTGGCAGGTGGTGGAAGACTCCAAAATTGCAGTGCGGCAGGAGCAGCAAACGATATTGTGACGTCAAGATGGCGTCCCTTGTAAAGGCAGGTAAAACTAAGGCATGGATGGCCTTGGCATTGCCACTCCGTATGTACACCACAACATGCGTAGAGCACGCAGTTTGCTGCAGGCAATGCCAGAACACAGCCAGACGCAAAAAAAGTACGTTGTCCATCCCTTGGAACAACAGCGCCTTTCCCAAACGAAACTACAGTCAATGATACAACGGCGGTTGATGAGCGAGGCATCTGAAGGTGCACTGCATCCACACCCTTGAAATGTTTGGGGGGCGCAAAAGCAATGACACAGGCACGGTGGCGTCCCCTTCTGTGCACTGCCAAAAATGGTCAACTGCTCTATGCCTTCCAGTTGCAACGAGTGGTATACGACAACCTGCAGATTCCTGTCAAGAATACCATCCTGCTGCAGGACGTTTCAAAAGCTAGTCCCAGCCCTTCGAACAAAGTAGTGTACAGAAAGTAAGAGAGCTCTAATGTACAGCTCGGTCCTCAAAATACCCAACACCAGCAGATACCAACTGCATTGCCATGCAGCATCTACACCTAGGTGAAATTTTCCGTCCTGAAGGAGTCAGCAGGCAGTTCTGCTAGATGGAGGACGTGCTGCTACCTGGATCAGGCTGAAACTGTTCCTTCCACCATGCCTATTTCGGATTTTCTGTTAGTTACTTCGGTGGAAAGCACAACGGCCGCAAGTTGCGTACCAAAAATTCAAGGAAGACCTGCGTTAATCAGAACAGGGCCCTGATTGTGGCAGAAGGCTTGCGAGGGTTTCGGCGTATAATGGGTGTTGGAGTAGAGGTGCCGTCCTCCGCACTGTCGCTGTTGCTGTCACTATTCCGCAAAAGTGTGAGAGTGGATACGGCGATGTTGTTGAACTCATCCTCGTTGAAGACCTGAGTTGCGGGACAAACATGCCAGTTTGAGAGACCGAAAGAGTTATCAGGATGCTTTGCCGACCAGGTGAGCTCTACGTGGGTGGCAAGGGCTATATAGTTGCACCAAAACCCGTCACCCTGGGTAATAAACGCTGACAACCCGAATAATCGGTACCGTAACTTGGCGGTTAGGGCATTCCCTGACGAGGATCAGGTTGCTGCTCACCTTGGCCGGGGACAGGGTGAAGAGACTTGGAGGCCCAGATATACGTGCGGCACCGTCATGGAGCGTGAGACCACTGGGGACAAAGAGCTGGGGGTGCACGACGGTCTGGGTGCCCCTGTCCACGACTGTGCGCCCGTTCCGGGAGAGGGAATTGGGTCTGATCAAGCTGCACACACAAGCGTGCAAGTCACGAACTCCACTTTAAGCTTTCGGAAACGTCCAAACCCCCGTTGCTATGGTGTTGCTTTGGCTAAAAGTCTTCAGCACCCTCCTGATCACGCAAGGTCAACTCCCGAGATTCATCACGTTTCGAGCTCACGGTGATCACCTCTTGGTGGGCTTGCGCCCCCTCTTTGAGTCTGTCGGAGACCTCTTGAGGTGGCCAGAGCTCGGCCGGCCCGTGAACAGAATACCCAGCTCTTTCCTGCCACCCTTCACAGCCTTGTGCCCAGGGCCGTCCTTCTTTGTCACCGGTCTCGAGTGTGGGAAGTACCCGTCCAGGCTTCGCTTGACAAGATACCTCGCCCCGCAGGCGTTGCACAGAACAGGCTTATCTTCCGGCCTGCGGTCATGCCAGCGCCGCAAGTCAAGTACTTCAGCAGTGAGTCCAGGTGATGAACGTCCATAATGTCTGTGGGCAAACTTATGTGCAAGGCAGGAGGAGCCTTGCGGTCCATGCTCTCACCCCTTGCGCCAGCATACGCTAGTGGTTGTCATGCAGTGCCTGCAGGGCCCACCGCTGCCCGACCGCATTGCAATACAACAGCAGCCGTGCCGTGAGCTTGATGAATGGGCAGATTACTGGTGAAACAAGTGGCGCCCCAATGCTTTTATGAATGCCAGGAAGGTCAGCAATTATCTGAGTCCTGCAGCCGCCGATATTTGTGGGGATACGCAAAGAACATGAGCAGGAAATCTTTTGAGCAGTGCTGGCCAAAGAATTCTCTTCCAGCCACCAATTGCTCGAGACCCTTTCCGCCACCTCAGCCGCCCGGCAGGATACAACAGCCGTTTCAGATCTGGAACCCATCCACGCAGGCACTTTTGGCTGAGATCTAAGAGAAAATTGTGTCTTGCCCATTATCATCAGCCCTGCTGACGTGCGGCAAGAGCAGGTCACACATTGTCACATATGAGACAGTCATGATCATGATTGCATGCCACCGGTGGTACCACCCAAAACTTGGGTAGCCGTACCGTACGTACTACCTGTAGTACAGCCTGTTAATCATGATGGAGGCCCTCGGGAACTTATTAATTAAATAGCATTCCTTGATGTACAGGGTGCCACCAAAACAGTGTTTTTCTCTGACTCAGATGATAAAGAGACAGGAGATGAAGAACATCTGGTCTTTGCGTGTACAGCTGTTCAGGACATAAAGGAATCATTAAATTATGCATCGATATCGATGTTTTCTGAGTCCATCCATGAATTGTCACCACCGTGTGACACCATGTTATATTTTGGATACACGCAACATCCACGGATTTTCCTGCCACAGAATGGCAGAGTACGTGTTGGCATAATATGGCACGCCCTACATCTTAGCCTAAGTCACTTATGGCTACGGTAACCATAACCATACTGTAGTGCGGCCAGCGAGCGGGTGGATTGAGTGAACGCATGGATGGGCCAGTATATCATTGATGTCAGACCTGCCCTACTTTTCAATCAAAGTTTGTCCGTAGAGAACATGAACAGTCTACACTTTGAGGTGTGGGGCCCTCCGCATGAGCCAAGATGTCCAATCGCTGATGCTTCCTTCACAGAAGATATGCTTAGTTGTTCAGGCACCAACTGTGACTCGTTCGCTCTTCAACCTCTTCTCACTGTGTTTCTCAATCTCACATTCAATAATGCCAACGCTCTGCAACACCGTTACCGGGCTACTCCGTTGATCACCCCCAGGTTGCCACTCTCTGTCTTCCCGCCTTCCCATGGAATTGGCACTGCACTCGGCTGCACCACCATTCTGGTCCGCGGCAGCTGGTTGCAGCGTTGCAGCACTGGCGCTGGTGCAGCAATCTTCTCCATGGTTTCCGGCAGCACTGGCCCCTCCCTTCATTGCCCATTCTGCTGACGCAGGCCCATCAGCGAGGGAGCTTATGGGCGGAGGAAGCGGCGCTGTGGCAAAGGCAGGTCGCGCACGAGGCTTGGGTGGTGCATCCAGCACATGCTCCGGTACGCACTTTATGACCTCCTGCATGCATTCAAAGCACACATGCATGTTTGCAGGGATACGGCAAAGAGCCCCAGCCCATCAAGCTGGACCCAACCTTTCATTCCATCATGCTAACAACCTTATCACCCTGCCCATGCTACTAGCAACACGATAATGGGCCTTCCTGCAAGAGCACACAGGGACAGTGCACTTAAACGCGTTCCTACAAAGGAAAACAGATGGACACTGCAACAAGACCGCTGGTAGCATGGAAATGAGCAAGGAAGGCACCTGCACAACTTCAGAGATAGTGGCCGGCTTCTTGAGGAGGGCTGCATCCAGCAGATGGCGCCACTTGCGGCCGCTGGGCTCGCCCACAAACAAGTTGAGCAGCGGCCGCGCCACCGTGCGCACGTTTGGCGACCTGCTGCCGTCCGGCTTCACCCCAAAGCGCCCCACCACCGCGTCCGCATACTCCACATATTTGGCCAGCACCTGATGCACCACCCGGGACCAGCAAGGCTCGTCACAGCACCTGATATCGGTCTGGCAAAAGCTGAAGAGTTGGCAGACATGACTGCGCATCTCACCGGCACATTGCCTTGGCCCAGCAGAACTGCCAAAAAGGGGGCAGTTGAAATGGACGAGTGCAATACCGATGTTTGATGTGGACCTTCCTGCCTGACCCATGCCTGCCACTTCTTCACAGAACACAACTTGCAGCCGGACAACTGCTCGTTCGTGAGATCAGGCAGCACAGCAAGCAAGAGCCGCGTGGTACCTCTCGTCGGCTCTTTGCAGCGTTCTCCGCTGCGCCAAACACTGCGACGTCCGCGTCTGCCAGGCAGGCCCAGGGGTGGTTGTATGCAGCTCGCCCGATCATGACCCCATGTATGGATGCGCCATCCACGCTGTGCTGCAGCGCCGCTGCGGCTTGCTGGCAGCTGTCCAGGCCACCATTCAGGCTGAACTCCAGGTGTGGGAAATCCCGCTTCAGGGCAAACACCCACTCATACCTGCACGTAGTAAAGCCCCAGTCGGGCAACTTGCAATTGATGATGAACATAGTGCTGTATGACTATTACATCTTGACAACCTGTTGGGAGCTCATTACTCTGTCGGCAATCTTCAACTGCCCTCAGGGCTATATCATGAATCATATCCAAAACTCTAGATCAATATTGCAACATTACAAGTATATGAGTGACATTGCAGAGGTGTCAGTGGGGCACATCCTTTGGGGTATTGGAGGCTTACCTAAGCGGGGGGATGGTGCGGTTTTCGTGAGGCGAGAGGCCCTTGAGCAGGCATTTACGAGCATGCATGATGAAGTGGCTGACGCCCGACCCCTTAGACACCACCGATATGAAATTGCACAGCGCCTCGTATGAGTCCACATTGTCCACACCTGAGACCAACACCGTCCCATGAACACCCAAAGAATTGCTTGCCATCAAGCGTGCGCCAAGCCGAGCCACATCAGTGCTCTTACAAGGGCATTGCTACATGAATACATGATAGTCATCCCTTCTCCAGCCCCACACAAGCCGGCCTAATGAGACAGCATGCAGCGCGCACCAAGGCGGCACTTCACAGTGACGGTGGAGTCGACAGCCTGGTGCATGGCCGAGCAGCATTCTGCAACGGTGTCCGGCTGCAGCATGAGGGAGGCGCCAAAGCAGCCGGCGCCAGCCACGCGGTCACTGGGGCAGCCGCAGTTGAGGTTGATCTCATCGTACCCATAGCGCGCAACAATCTTTGCCGCCGCTGCGAGCTTGGCCGGATCGCTGCCCCCCAGCTGGCACACTATGGGCCGCTGCTCTGGTGGAAACCATAGGAACCTGCAGTGTTTCTTGAATTCTCATTAAAATCACACATCATTGCATGAATAATACCAGGTGAGCAGGTGACGGATGGTTACAGAACTGGCAGGAAACAAAACTGCACCATCAGAGTGTTGTTACCTGTCTGTGTTGGGGTTGTGGATGATGGTCTGATCCACCACCATCTCGGTGTACAGCCAGGTGTGCTTGGAAATGAGACGAGCCATCTGGCGATAGTGCACATCTGTCCAGTCCATCCTGCATAAGGTCAGTCAATGTTTCTCGTCAGGCATAGTTCAGCGATATCCCAGCATATACTGAAAACACCAACTGGCCTCTGTATCATTTTGGGTTGTTGTTGGAGCGATGGGCTTACATGGGTGCAACGCTGAGCAGCTGTCGGTCGCTGTTTGCTGAGGTGGCTGCCATCCTGACACACGCACTGTGCTGACTGCTCCTCAGGGCAGGTAGGCTGAGGCGTGGTGCAAAATCTAGCAGGGACACCAGGGAATGGCAGGTCCACGCTCTGCTGTGGGGTGGCAGCGCAGGATGCAGAGATGCAACCCGCTGCATTCAGCAGAGCTGCTCTGGTGGCTCAGGCTGCCAGTCCAGCCCCTCTCCTCAAGGAGTCGAACTGGCAGGCAGAATCAAACTTTTTTTGGGACTTCTTCAGGAAAAATGCAGACAAAATAGCCTTCCGAGCCGATTCAATGGATCTGTATGTAGGGACTTGATCAAAGTCCCTTATAAGTAGCGATCCTAGAAAACAATCACGGCACAAAGCCAAGCTGCGTAATCCCTTCTGCACACAAATAGCAGGACTGTACGAGTGCAGTCAACTCTAGACACATTTCTTCAAGGCTCTTGAAGACTCTGAGGCTCTGAGGCTCTGAGGCTCAGCCCGGCTGTCAGCCAGTGTTGGTGCCAGCAAGGGGTTAGTAATCGCTGCCGTCATCCCGGGAATGGATCAAACTTTGCGGCCACTGCTCAAGTGCTCGACGTTAAAACTGTGGTGAAGACAATCGGCTTGTTGCAATGTTCGCTATGAGTCCGTGCACTGCTCCTGTTCTTGTTAGATCCCAGCCGCTGCGTTCATTTGCTGCCCCTTCTCAGAGACGATGCTTGCAAAGGGGAATGTCGCTCGTCAGGGCAGCAACTACTGTCCCTAGCGAGGTATGCTGGATATTATTTGTGACCGAGTGTTTACTCTATCAGTACATATGTGTCTTGCTCTCTTTATGTACCGCCACAATTAGTTCGCGTGCCAAAGGAGAATGTTCTAGAGGTGTCGTGTGGAATTTAGATGATCGTGTGCCACTCCCCGAGCCCACAAGCAATGAAAGGTTGTTCAGATCACGCAAGTGTTTAGATGCAAGATTTGCTTCACTTGTGCACTCTGTGCTTCGGTCAGTGGCTAGAGCTGCATGCGCTCTCTCAAGCAGTCCAGATGACGTTGTGGGGATGACAACATCACCTTGTGATGTGCAGTACAAGACAGTTGCTCCGGTGGGCGAGCGTGTCCTCGTGAAGGTGGACGTCGGTGAGGAGAAATCTGTTGGGGGCATCCTGCTTCCATCGAGTGCACAGAAGAAGCCTACACAGGGTCATGTGGAGAGAGCAGGAACAGCAAAGGCTGTTAAGGTAACGATCTTCTTGAGATAGTGCCAAGTCTGCTGCTCAGCTGGGCGATGGTTGTCAGGTGTTTTCCCAGTACTATCCGGGACATTCTTGCTGTCTTCTTTGCAGGACGGAGAGAAGGTGGTGTACTCCAAGTATGCAGGTACAGAGTTAAAAGTGCAAGGCACGGAGTTTGTCATCCTTAAGGTGCGCCTTCAATGCTCCACATGTCCGTTGTTATGCTTACTTCACATGGAGTGCCATTGTTGCTTGCTTGCTGTTTCCAACTGGGGAGACACATGGGCGCAGGAGGATGATGTCATTGGTATTCTAGCGTCTGACAACATTGCAGATCTGAAGCCCCTGGGGGACCGCCTCTTGGTCGAGGTGAGCTTGCCTGCACATGCGTACATGACTGAAATTCAGGTGCCTTTGTTGCTCAAGAGTAGCTCATCAAGGGTTTGAGCTGATGTGCTTCTGCCTGTGCTCATCAGATTGAGGAAGGCAAGGACGAGACAGATGCAGGCCTACTGCTGACTGGCTCAACAAAGGAGCAGCCCACTATTGGCAAGGTGCTGCTCTCCTTCTGAAGTTTTTCCTTGCTGTCCTGTGCTCTCTGACTTGGAGCAATGCTCTGACCTAGGGCAGTGCTCTTGGTCTAGGACAACATGACCTTCCAGCCTATTCTCTTCAAGGGAGCTTGTCATTCGCACAATGTAATGAGCATATGCGATGTTATGTCTGTACAGGTCATTGCTGTTGGCAGTGGAAAGGAGGGCGAGGACGGCAAAATTGTGAAGCCGAACTTAAATAAGGGTGACACAGTGTTGTACAGCAGATACAGCGGGACCGAGTTTTCTGGCCAGGACGACAAGCAATATATTGTCATTCGGGAAAGCGATGTGCTGGCCTCCCTTGCATAGTGCATTGCTCCCCTGCGACTGGTTTGCTTGATCTCAGACTAACTGGAAATGCTAGACTTTGTGCCCATCATGCAAGGACCCTAATAGTAAGCTTTTCAGCACAAATGGGCTGTGCCAAGGATGGCTCCAGTATAATACTGCCGTACACATTGTGCTGCAATGGTGATCCAAGCAGCAATACAGCTTTGCTGGTGGAATCACTGTGACAAAGACCTGAAGTGTCCTGCTGTAATGCATGTTGCATTGCATGTAGCACACGATTTATCGAACAGAAAATTCTTTGTTGCACACCAATGGTCTCCAGAGCCAGAGCTACGGTAGTTACGACAGCATCAAAGAAGTCAACCTTACCACACTTTGGTAGCACCAACAAATTTGATTTAAATCTGTCTCATGTGGCCATGCAATGCTAATTTGGTGTCATGCTATGAGTACAGACATCATGCTGAGCTAGAAGATAGCCTTCAAGTGACCTATGGTCCAGTATTAGGAGCCTCCTGAGGTAGTTGTGCTACATCTAAAATACTGCATGTCACCTCCATATCTGTTTGCACAGGCAGGATGACAGCTTTCCTCTGGTTCATCTACTAGCTAGTCAAATATGAAGAAGCATCCCTTACTGCAGACCTTTGAAGGATGTGCGATCAGCTGAGGGGCAGGAATTGCACATCAAAGAATTAAATAAAAAAGGACATCAAACAGTCTTCTGTCATTGCTGCAGCTTCATAGCCTTCAGCATCTCAGACGTTCCACGCAGATCATGTCCTTGGACAGTGGTCCTGGCGCAGCTGTCAAAGAGCTTGCCGTAGGGATAGGCCTGGTTCACAAACACAACTTCCAGTCAATCAGACTAGAGCTTTGGGGGTTTGCAACTATGTAGCTACACGCTCTGCCTGCAGCACAGAAGAAAAACTGCCTGAAGTGTGAACAGTCCTCTCTCAAGTGTGGATAACAATACCTTGCCAGCAGCAAGCGTCTTGCTGCGGTTTTGCTCCACCTCTGTGAGCAGCCATGTGGCCAGCTCTGGCTCAAAGAAGTCCGCAAAAGTTTGATTCAGCGCGCTTCCTTTCTGGACATCGTACCTGGTTCACATGACAAGTGAGCCTCACCTTGGAGGTGGCAGGGACTGGACATCAGTTCACTGCTGTCATGCAGAACCCAGAATCCAACAGAATGAATGCACTTCATTGCTGCTCTTTGAGATTACGGAATTTTAAAACCGCCATGACATAGCGATGCCTTGCGATTTCAGCATCTCTGCTCAGGAGACATGCGGCAAAGACCAACATCTAATGACATGGGGTGGCCTTACGAGAGCATGTGAATCTTTCTCCTGGTAACAGAATCCACCAGCGGTTGCAGCACACTCCAGAGCCCATTGAAAATGAATGGCGCACCCACCACCTGTTGGCATCCCCGATTGTGTTGCTGGTCACAGATCTTTACACCAGTTCTAAGTTATGTCACAAAGGAAATAAGAATATGGGATCATGATGGACTGAAGCGGCTCACCATGAAAGCACCCAACCGTTCGGGATAATGCTTTGCCGAAAGCTCAAGGAAAGTGTTGGCAATCTGCGGATTCAGGTCCCCGAAGCCAAACCCATGGAAGTCTACGCCATCAAACGGTACGTTAGATCGTTTTTAAACAGTATCGATTTCCATTGCCCTCCATGAGGATAGTAGTATAGGATCCATGCCAACAGCAATCATACCTGATACCCAAACCCACTGCTCCACAGGTGGTTTCATCAGCTTGATGGCCTGAAAGCAGCACACAACAACCTTAGCAACAAAGTTGGTGCCGGTTTCTTTGCAGCTCATGTTGTTTGTCTCATGCAGGACAGGTTCTACATGACAGCATATGCACACCTGCTCAAATGTGGCCACCATGTGCAATCTATTGTCCTCCACAGATCTATTGGCTGCCAGTGCCAGGCAGCTGTAAATGACAGGACGGCCCCAGCGGTCAGAACCGACTGGATGCATGTAGTGTGAGCGCGGATCCCTAGTGCACGCCAAGCAACGGATGCTCTCCACATTTTCTGCTTCCCGCCATTGCAGCGTTTCTCTGAGTCTCTTCTCCGCCTGCTGGCAGGCAATCTCATTTTTGGAGTGCCATGTACCAGCAATCACCGAGAGAGCGCAACGTACTTCTGCATACAAGAGAACGAGTTGACAATGGATGCTTTCCGTTAAGGACCAGCACCTGGCTGACATTGCTATCTGTAGCTCTCAAGAACTGATTAATCATCTGATCAGGACAGCGCGCTGACAGCTCTGATGGCAGCCTGCTTCTGAGAGTGGCCATGTCTGCAGCACTGATCTGTGCCTTTCGGGTGGCTAGAGTGGCATCCACTTGCACTACATGGGCTCCATCACTGCCCTTGTTCGTTTCAAACCGCAATTTCGAATTGTCATAATGGGCGCTGTCCTCCATAACTCTGGCCATGAATGCTGACAAGCCACCTACACAGGCACCTTCACTGGATAACCAAAATGCCTTGGTTGGCCTCCTTTCATGAGTTAAGAGGACCAAGTTCTGCAGTAATGGTTGCTGTCCGAAACTGCTTCTTCAGGACATAAGAGATCTCTCCGAGAGAATTTGAAAAGCACTCTGATTGTCCATTTTAGTACAAGCCTAGGGTTAATATTCAACAGCCACGCTTGACAAAATCACCACTGCATAACAAGCACGCTGATCACGACTTGTTTGGCAACTTTGTAGCAAGGACACACGCACCGTCACAGCTTCTGTGTCCGAACCGTTCAACAAGGGGCGTATATTCCTTTTGGGTCCCTTCAGCAGAATAACTGCAGATTTAAAAGATTGGTGCACAATAGTGAAACTGAGAGCCAGTATATGGAAGTAAATTCAGAGCTTGACGAATTTTCTTCGGACGCTTTCCCACAACTGCTTCTCGTCCAATTCGTATGAGCCGAGGAATACCACGTGGATAGCACGTGCTGGAGTTGTTCGGTGTCGGGACATTTGCCACGAAGTCAGCGTTTCCTGCAAAAATCATCTTCTCATCTGTGATGCAAAGTAGAATATTTCTCTGGGATGAGTGTTCTACTTACTAGAATCGCCCTCCAAGTCAACAGAGTTCAAAGCCTGTGCCACCGTAGCGTTAGGAGCGCCCTTACTCGTTCATACCACAAGCCGATTTGCCTTGCAGCACGACGTGAATTGCATCATTTGGGACAAGTGCCAAAAAACCAATCTAAGAGTGTCAGGGCTCACAGTTCGTCAGTCGTCACACCCGCAGTTACGGAAAGTTCGGGTAGCATGGAGAATATCACTTATCTGTAAGTTGCCTTTTCACATCTGAGAAGATGTATCACGCCAGGCTCAAGGATCTGCTGATACTTGAGCGTCATCGCAGCATTAATGTCTCATGTCTTGCATATTGGGATGTAACCAATTGAAAGTGATCCCAGCATCTGTGACAACGTGTTTCAGATTATAGGAAAGCGGAAGCGACTAAGACCGTCCTTCTTAAGTTCTTTGACAGCAATGGATCGCCTAGGCGCATGTCTCAAGCACCTCGTCTTGAATGCCTGCTGTCACCATTGTGGGCTGACTTCCACCCCTGAATATGTCGCAGTGGCCAGGATGAGGCAGTTGCAATAGACCAGGAATTGATGGGCCCCCTGGGATTCAGCGTCGATCAGCTCATGTGAGCTCCCGAACTCGGTCCTTTCGGTGGCCATATCCTGAAGCATTTTGAAGCCACCGTCTTTCATGCTCCACTCTTGTTGAGCGCACTCCTTTGTGCAAGACATAGCCACGTAATCTTCTGGCTGTGCAGGGAGTTGGCAGGTCTGAGTGTGGCATGCTCATTGGCGTCTGAATGGCCCGCAGCCTCGCATTCGCGCATTTTGGTTGTGGCAGGACCTGGCAACAATGGAGGTGACGGACTAGTGGCAGCTCGCCATCTGTTCCACTTTGGCTACAATGTGCAGGTGACCCCCTTTCACACCTGCACACGACTTGATACCAGCACTTTCTGCCCTATGAGCTGCATTGCGTGTGTAGATGACTTGGAATGATAGGAAAACACTCTGAATAGGCCCACTGCATTGTGAGGCAGGAACTCATCAGACTGAGGATGGCTGCGCTGTCCATGCCAGGAACAGAAAATGAGGAACTGCATTGCTGCAACGTGAGGCAATGAGACTGTGATGGCTGCACGGTCCATGATGCCAGGAACAGAATATGAGGATCTGCATTGCTGCGAGCAGGTGGCATACCCAAAAAGGACAGAGAAGCCGTTGTACCATGGCCTGGTCACGCAGCTAGAATCATGCAATATACCCTTCCTGACAGCCGAGGACATCACGGAGGGCACACCTCTGAAGGAGCGCTTTGACGTGGTCATAGATGCCATGTTTGGCTTCAGCTTCAAGGGGGCACCGCGCCCGCCATTTGACACAATCCTCGAGGTATTGCATGCTGTCTGCACGTTCCCAGCATCCCTCATGATTTCCAGCGATTGAAATCCAACATGTTTGTGTTTTCCCACATTGCAAATGCATTCCTGAGGTGTCCAAGTATGAGCACTGAGGGGCTGTTAATTGGTGTTGCAGCGGTTGAAGCCACACAGCGAGCCGCCAATGATTGCCTCGGTGGACATCCCATCGGGGTGGCATGTCGAGAATGGCGACGAGAATGGAGACGGTCTGCGCCCCGACATGCTGGTGTCCTTGACAGCGCCCAAGCGCGCCGCGCGCTTCTTCGAGGGGCCCTTCCACTACCTTGGCGGGCGCTTTGTACCTCCCGCCATCAAGGTCTCCTGCATGCACCCAGCATCTGCAAATATCCTTAATCAATGATGCAGTACAGTGCGGCTGGTGCAAAGTTGATTACTCGATAAAGTGGGTTTTATCGGCTTTAAAGTGTGTGAAAGCAAGTAACGATCTTGCAGATGCCAGCATATGCGGCCATGGCACAGGACGTGACAGTGGTGCTGTAATTTATCGCAAGAAGTGAAGCAGCCATTTTTCCTAGTAAAATGTTTTAGGGCCTTTCATGACTGTGGAGGGTGTGTCTACACAGGAGAAGTACAAGCTGAAGCTGCCACCCTATCCTGGCACCTCCCAGTGCGTCAAGCTGTCGGGAGGCAAGGCAGGCTGCGGGGAAACCAAGGTGGACCCAGCCGCAATCCGGCTGAACTACTCCCTGGCGGATGTCAACGGCGGCCTGCTCGAGTCTGATGTGGACGCAGACCCCATCAAGCAGTTCGACAGGTGGTTCAAGGTGACTGCCTGGCCGGGATTGCTGTGTTGAAGGGATGGTAATTGCCTGGTTGAAGATCCCATGGCTGCGCAGCTGGGATTAACAACTGTCACAGCGGCGGTCTCTCGTCCTGTGGGTTATTGGAAGGCTCGAGTGTAATCCAAGCAGTGCTGCCCTTTTACAGGGCGCTCCGGCACATTACTCAAGTGTACTTCACGACCAGGCAGGGAGGTTCATTTCATTTTTAAAATTTGAATACAGGGTTTAGGGTTTACCCTAAAACCGCAAATCCTAGAAAGAAGGTGTAATAATGGGGCGCGATGAAGGAGGTTGATTTTGGTGCGGCAGGACGCGGTGGAGGCCAAGGTGCTGGAGGAGCCGAACCAGATGGCGCTGGCGTCGGCGGATGCGCAGGGCGTTCCCTCCGTGCGCATGGTCCTGCTCAAGGGCTACGATGAGCGCGGCTTCATATTCTACACCAACTATGACAGCCGCAAGGCGCGCGAACTTGCCAATGGCCACGCCGCCCTCTGCATGTACTGGGAGCCCCTGCAGCGCCAGGTCAGCGCTGACATCAGCTCTCTCCCATGCATTCAACAGCATACATGTGCCCTGAGACATTGCAGCAACACAAAGTAAGCAAGCCTTTCCCTTCATCATGTTTGTCCCTCAAGAGAGGCAGTCTTGCGGCATTATTCCTTTGCCCCCGCATGCAAACCTGTTCTTGGGTATCTAACCCATAATAAGCAGTCCAGGGGGATGGGCTCTGTAGACTTGAATTTCCAAGCGGCAAGGCAGGCCTCATGCCTTCCTCAATGCCTGCACACCACTCACAACTACTGCACAATGGCTGACTGTGGTTGAAGAAACACAGGGTCCAGGGCCCATCTATCAGGTTTCTCAGCCTTCTGTCAAGTCACAACGGTAACACAGGGACATTACTCACCAAAGGCTCATGCTGAAATCCAGCTGCAGGTGCTTGTGTGGCATGGTCAATACGTATGGACGTCTCGAGGCTGACTGTTCCCCTGTTTACGCACTCACGGTCATCACATTGACCCTTCCATCGCAGAGGGAGCCCACATTGTGTTGCTGTTGTCCAGTGAAGGTGGAGGCCACAGTGAGAAGAAGCAGCCTTGAGGGGACTCACCGGATCAGTCCCTGGTTGATTTGGGCGTATATATGTTCTGCTGTTCAGGTGCGGGTGGAGGGGACTGTGGAGAAGCTGCCGGAGGAGGAGTCAGATGCGTACTACCACTCGAGGCCGCGTGGCTCACAGGTGGGCGCACATGTCAGCCCGCAGTCCTCAGTGCTGGAGGGGGGCCGCGAGATGCTGGAAGACCGCAACGCGCAGCTCAAAGAGGTGACACTTTGGTCCCCATGCATGCATCTTTCTCAGGAAGACTTTCTGTGATGAGATGCATGGCAAAAGGGTGGATGTGGTGTTGCTGTATGGCAGCGCCTGTTGCACCCTGTCATACAAGCAAGTGGAATGAGGGATCACCGACCAAGTAATGCCCACTGGTGTTCACACCACAGCAGGCAGGATGTCCTGCACAGTGAGGCCGTGACAGTGCCCTGTGTGGTGGCCATGGTGTGCATGTATACATAAGCAGGAGGTGCGGCCTCGGTGTGATGCAGTGTTCAGTAAATTCATGAAGAGTACAGCACACTCAGGTAAATGTGAGATACTCAAATGGCTGATGTTGTTTGGTGGGGTGCAGCTCTACGCAGATGAATCAGTGGAAATCCCAAGGCCAAAGAACTGGGGAGGTTTCCTGATAAGGCCGCAAGCCATCGAATTTTGGCATGGGAGGCCGTCGCGGCTTCATGATCGCCTGCGGTACCAGCTGAAGGATGGGGAGTGGAACATACATCGCCTTGCACCTTGAAGTGCACAACTGACTGCTGCATGACTGTTTGCCAGGATCTCTTGCGTGTTGCTATACATCTGTGCGCCCAGGACAAAGCAATTCTGGCCTGTGTGCGACAGCAGTTCGGCTGAAGACCCAGCCAGCGAGTCCAAAGCTGTGTGGATTGCAAAGACTACTGTAAAGAGTCACAGCAATCTGGTCACCAGGTTACACAGGCACCCCGCTGTGTTTACAGTGTTGACGCATTAAACTTGCCATCACCTGCTCCACTGTCCATTGTTCCAAAGGATTTGGATTAACAACACTCCAGCATGCAGGCCATTTCAGCCCGGCCGGGATATTTATGGTACATGTGGACCTATGAAGTTGCGCAAAACAGAACATTCACACCCCTTCCCAATAATCTCCCTACTGCAACTCTATTTGCCTGCGCTACCCACCTACCATAGCTGTATGTTTTGTTCCTGGTTGGGAAGAACAGGGGCACAAATGCCTGTGAACATCCCTCTCCAGGAGTCCAACTTGAGCAACGCTGAGGGAGTCTGCAGCAGATCAACTGACCATCCAAATCCAAGCTTCAAGGACTGCTCAGATGACCTTCTTTGGCTCAGCTGTCTTGACAGGCGCAGAGTCCGCTGTTGACTCGACAGCGGCTGGCTTGGTGGGTGCAGCAGATGTTGATGTCGATGCACGGGGGATCTTGTTCACATAAGGCTCCACATACTTGGTGTAGTTGACCTGAAACCATAGGAAGGCAGGATCTCAGGATGCTTTCCAAGTTTTGAGGAGGCTTCTGTTGACCCCCTGTAACACAAAATGACAGGCGCCCTAGGCACATTGCTGCAAGTCCCTGTCTCACCTTGCCATGGTGGTGGGCCTTGGCAGCAAGGTTGTCAACCTCGTCCTTCTTGAGCTCATAAGCCTTTGGCAGTGTGAAGGCCAGAACCACCACTGCACAGAGACACTTCAACGTGAGGACACAGATACTTCCGCAGCATACAGCAGCTGCAAGGTAAGGACCAAAAACTTCTAGCAGAAGACAAAATCACATACACAAGGACCAATTTGACAGGTGTGCATGCAGCAACACATGTCACACCCTGGGTGCTCGGAGGACATTAGATCATGCCCCTACACAGGGAGCAACTCACCTGTGTACAGGAGTCCAAGTGATGTGAACCAATTTCCAACTTTGGCAATGGCGAAAAGAGCTGCAGCCACCTGCCAGCAAAAGGATTATCGTCAGAAGCGCAACCCTAGGGGCAAAGTTGGATCCATGCCAAGGATCGACCAGGAAACATACCTGGGCGGACAGGACGACCTCTTTGCCGGTGAAAACGCGGTTCGTAAATGCTGTATGAAACACAAGAGAAATCAGTAGCGGTCAATGGTGCAAGTCTACATAAGACGCCCCCCTCCCCTAAAAAACACGCGCGCCTAGAATCCTGGCCGGATGGAGAAGGAACGCACCCAGGAGCTTGTTCAGGATCGTAGTGACCTTTTCGGCCGCGCCCTTGACCTGGCTGTCACTAACTCCGTGCCTCACGACATCGGGCACGGGCACTCCGGGCCTGTGGTACCATCAGCCATAGCGTTTCAGCGCCTTCTCACTGACTGCAAGCTGGTCCTGGACAAAGAACCTGATGAAGGGGAAGGCTCACCGGCCAGTGAAGTTGGCGATGTTGTTCCACAGGAAAGCCACACTGACGGCTATGAGGAGCGTGTTGGCAATAATGCTCAAAAGGCTGAAGTGACTCCACTCCAAAAGCAGGTAAGCGAGAGTTGCTCCAGCGAAGACAATACCGCTCTTCTTGGGATCTCTCCACAAGAGAAGGTCTTCGACTGCGCACATTGCAAGGTGTCATGTGGTTGCCAACCTGAAAGAGCAGCTGCATGAAACGCAATGTGGGGGTTCATCCAGTATTTACCATCCTTGTTTCCAATCGGCAGCGAAATCTGCTTCGACATTGTGGGTCAAGCACCGGAGCTCCTTTGCAACGTGTTCTGGATATTAAACGACCTTCGTGCAAGCAATTGTGTCTGGCGATCTCTGCACAATCATCTCGTGATGAAGTGGCAGGGAGCTGAAGGACTGCAGGTGGGAGGGAACGCCTGGGGGAATGGCAGGGACCAGAATGAGGGGGTTGCTCACGAACGAGGGCGTTCTAGAAAAGAGGCTAAAATTGCCCAGTGTAACACGGTGAAGTGTACAGACCACGTCCCAGCATTGCACTCGTCGTTTGACAGTCTGAGATCATCAGATTCATCAGACTTCAAATTGTATTATTGCTTATTCTTACTATTTCGCTATTGTGGCTTGAGCTCGTTTCCAATTTCATTACCGTAATGAACTTCGACTGTCGAAGGACTGTCTTATGAACATTGCATGCATGTGCTACTTCCACCCCACATCCCAGATGGGTATCATAACCATGTGATAGCATCGGCAGACCACGACGGCATGCCACGACGGCATGCCATTGCGCAATGCATCTCACTTCTGGCAGACGTACTGTGAGTCCATAAAGTGTCACACGGTATAGCCCTGAGGGCACATGAAATGCGCTGCGCGAATGGCTGCAGGCGCAAATGCAGGGGTATGCCAGACGGTCAGACAAAGTTTTGGAGGCGGACATTGCCGGAGGGGAAGCCCATCTCCTGCAGCAGGGCGCCCTGGATCAGCGGCAGCAGCTTGCCGCTGCCGTCCAGGTAGTAGGCCAGGCGGTGCGTGCTCACGCTGTACACCTTCAGGTGCGCATGCTCTGCCGGCACCAGCCGCGCCTGTGCACACAGGGAGCACACTGTGCTCAGCACACCGCCTGATGGCTCTTGACTTCACACACATAGGAGTGCAACATGAAAGCCAGTGCGAGTGCAGGGGCTTCAGGATGGGCCGCATTGCAGCGCAAAGTGCTGGAAACACCTGCAAACACCCTCTGATCCAGGCTTGGGAATCTTTGTTGCGCAATTAATGCACACAAGAAACTGTCCATTAATGTTGCGATGGCAAAGAGCCAGACGCAGACAGTCCCTTAGTGCACTCTGTCAAGACACGTGCCCAAACAACGATGATCAAGGAAGCAAACGAAGAGCGCTGGGCCGACATTGCAAGAAAAGCGCCTTTGCAGGACTTTTCAGAAGCAACTTGTGCAGCTCACATGTGGAGTAATGAACTGCAGAGGACTTGTACACCTGGTCAAGGTCGTGTAGCCAACTGCTGGAGTGTGTGGTGATGTTTGCCTCGGAGGCAGCCACATTTGACAGCACGCGGTCTGTGAGACGCTTCAGCCAAGCACTATCCCGGCCCGGACGCAAAGATGCCGTCATGAAGTCCACCTAATGCATATACATGGGTCAAAAACTGCCCATCATGTCCATCCGCCCATCATTACTGAATCCTCTTTGCAATGACCCAATTGGTCCCCACAGGAAGTGTGCAACAGAGATGCATGTGACTCAAAGAAGCAGAGTGTGCTGCAAGGGGGATACCATTCCTCTGTCTTGTGCAGTGTTGTTCGCTGGCAACACTGCAGTGGGATTAGAAGAAGGCTAACTGTATCTTACTTGCTTTGTGTTTGATGAAAACAAACAGAAGGAAAACCCCAGGAGCAGGAGCGCAAATGAGGCAGGGGTGTACCTGGGGAGCGAATGCATGCACACTGGTGGCTAGGGGAGAGAACAGGAGGGCTGCAGTGGCACCCATGGAGTCGCCCAGCATCAGCACCCGCGTGTATTGGCCAGTCACCCTTGCCAGCCGATCCCACCAAAACTGGAAGTCCTCATCATCGCCGCCTGCCCAGCACAGCATGTGATACCTTCCATGCGTCATCGTTTGTCCGCGACTCAGTGCAGCAGTTCTAGCATCAACTACACCGCCTGTTTCATCATGTGTCAAGCTGGTGAAACCCATCCTTGTGGCAGTTCCTTGGGGAGAATCGCTGCAAGATGCCTGGCACACCAGTTGTCATAAGTAGTGCAAGCGCAGCAACACATGCAGCCAGGACTGGAGGTGGTTCGCACCGCTGTACCAGGAACGTCCAGCATCGACAACATACAGGATGTCGAAGCACTTGTGGGCCGGCTCCTGCATTGCCCTGCGGATGCGCTCCAGCAGGCCACCCCAATTGGGCACCCCTGGTGCGCTCCCAAACGCCACAACAAGCACGCGCTCCCCTGCAGACAGAATATTTCGTTCTTGCAGCTCGTATGCTTGGTGCCCTCCGTTACAGTGCAAAGCGGTGCTGAGAGAGGACCGTCTGTTAGAAGTACCAGGACCTCCTGCAGCGCATGAAAAGCCAGGCAGACGCACATCTGAAGATGATGCCTTGGGTGAGGCATAGTGCAATTTCTGATGGTTTCTAGATAAGAAAAATCGCTCTCTAGATACATTGCACTGCATGTGTGCAATGTCATCACTCTTATTCCTGGGCCGAGGTTTGTATGTTGTGTTTCGCCGAGTTTGTACCGCGGGACAGCCCTTCCTCTCACCCCAGGCGCTCACTCTTGCTGTCATGTGATATTCCTAGGTCAGTCCAACCTTGCGTACCTGTTATGCCAGCTGCGCTGACGATGTCCCCCGGCGGCCCGCGGCGCAGCTTGAAGTAGCCGCGCCCGCAGCCCCTGATCTCCCCCACCTGCAGCCGCCCGTTGGCCGCTGCCAACACCGCATCATCCACCCCTTCAACTTGCTCCGAGTCCAGGCCAACCAGAAACTTCCGCTCTGCTGGCAGCCTTGCCACATCGCGCAGCAAGTATCCCACAGAGCGAGTGTTCAAAGGATTTGACTCCGCCCAAAGCTCTGCGACAATATACAATGGATTCATGTACGTTCCATGCAGCAGATCAGATACTACATGCACATTAAATGGAGGCAAATGCAAGGTACAGGCCAGGAGAGGGGGGAGCGTGCCTTTCAAGATTGGGGCTTGCAGGAGCCTGAAAGGGATGGCCTCCAGCTGGTTGCCATACAGCATGCAGATCCTCAGGAGCTTCAGATGTTCCCATTTGTCAGTGGGGAGGGCGGACAGGCTGTTGTCTGCCACATTGAGGTCATCCAAGGCCTGCATGGGTTTGACCAGGCACATCAGCACCAGCACGAGTGTGTCATTGATTGCTCCACTGCTGGGTGGAGTGCTCAAGGGTGAAGATGAACGAAGAGTTGGGAAGCATGCATCACCTGCAGGGATGTTATGGTTGAGGGTAATGCGGTCAAGTTATTCTCTTGCAGCGCAAGGGATTTCAGGCTCACAAGGCCCCCTATCGTCTCAGGAAGACTACTTAATGCATTCCCGTTCAATGTCAGCTTCTCCAACTTACCTGCAAGTCAAATTCTGCACTCACCAAGGCTTACTCTCTGCACAAAGAGCGCGCCATCAACTATGGTGTACATTAGCACAAGCTAAGATAAGACAAGCGAGCCCCCTTCTGCATCTTTGATGCGATATGGACTCACTGAGTTTTCCAAGTGATGCTGGGAGGGCCTGGAGCCTGTTGCCAGCAAGCTCCAGCTGCTTGAGCTCTTGCAGGTTGCCGATGGAATCCGGCAATTCCTCCAAATGGTTCCCCACTGCAGACAGCCTGTCTAAGGCTGACAGGGCTCCCAAAGAAGCTGGCAGGAACTTCATCAGGTTGCCGTCCAACCACAGTTTCTGCAATAGCACATCTATCAGCATTGGCTACAGCACTGCCTTGAATTCAAGACCGCCAGTCTCCTCCCTCCATCATTTGCTGCAAAGGACATGTCTAATAGGATGAGGAGCAAGGTGCCTCTGTGTGCATGTGACAGTGCCATATGCCACACCTCTAATGAAGGCATACAGCAGAGGCTTTCAGGAAGGCTCTTCAGGCGATTGCCAGACAGCTGCAGCTTGCGCAGCTTCTCAAGTTTGCACAGGCCATCTGGAAGCTCGCGGAGGTCATTCCCAGCCAGACTCAGCTCCTGAAGGACACCAGACATCGAGATTGTCAGGACATTCAGGACACTTCAGAAATGAAATTCATGTCTTGGCTGAGATCCTGAAGCTGGAGGACGTGCACTACATGTGCTGAGTTGATTGCATGCAAGACACCTCCAGATCAGTCAGCGCCAGGACGTCATCCGGTACTGAAGTCAGACCACATTCGCTCAAGTCCAGCTGATTGGATGTTTTCGCCAGACTCATTTTCACCATAAGAGAACGGTCCACTGTGCCTGCAGCAGCTGAGCAGCGCGGCTGCTGCCTTCTACTGTGTCCCTTGCCACTGTGGTAAGCCGAGTGATGCTTTGATGCCTTAAAACTCATGACATCATGGCTGATTATAGCTGTCCGCACCACCCTCTGTGTTCTGCATCGATGTCCTAAGCGCGTCCTGTTGCTGGCCTTGCGGTGCATGGTTTGCCTTGCTGCATCTGATCCTTCCTTGAGATCTAGATGGCAGCTCAACAGTTGTCTGAAATTTGTGCAAGGCCCCATGCTGATGGCCAAGCTATAGTTGAGCACCAAAAGCAGGCACTAGTTATGCTATCTCTTCATCCTGGAGCTGATTTTCCTGGCTCTCTCCAGCACTTCCTTTGCAGTGCCCTCCTGCCAAAGGGGTGCGTTCCAAACCTTCTTACCCGACCCCTTATTGCCTTCGTCAGGCTCAGGCAGCTGGTGAGGTTTCTCTGGGGTCTTCTTGGCCTCCTCTTTATATGCTTCAAGGAGTGTTTGTGCAAGAGCTAGTGCCGAGGCTGCTGCAGCTATGCCAATTATACTTCCCCACATTGCAAACAGATTCTATATGCGTGCGACATCCGCTTGAAGCAACTCCAGATCGGATAGGATGGGGATGGTTCCAGGATTGATCGCGACCTAGGCCTTTCTGTCATCTAGAGTGCAACAAGTTGCCAGTACTCCATTACTATCGAGGTTTTGGAAACTCCTGATGGCCTGATGCATCAAATGTCGGCCTCGGAGCAGTCCTGAATGCAGCATTCAGAAAGGGTTAATCAGGAGGTGGTGTCGAGTTTGATCGGTGAAGGAATGAGGTGGAGAGTCCGAGGGGCTTGCCAGCTCGACCAAGCTGTCCAGAAAAAGATTTTCCTTTGTATAATTTTGTGCAAAGGGGTCCTGCATTTTGCTATCAGAGACAGGCCTCCTCGTGAGAAGGTTCATATTTTTTCCGTCTGGCAGGCAGCTATTTCCTGTACTAGTACTTGCCTTGAAGTCACATGTTCTCACAAACTTAGAAAGGAAATACTTCTGAGAAGCCACAATGGGAAGTTCTGTTGTTGATTGGTACTGTCATTCCCTTTAGGATGAGGTAAGAACGGTGACACGGTTCCAGATCACTCGACTAGATCGTCAGTAATTCCAAGAGACTTGTGTTACCTATCCAAGCCATACACGAGTCTCGAACAATTTTTCTAATATTGCCTCTTGTATTGTTTTGCAAGCAGGATGATTGCCTCGCCCACTTGCACGATGGAAGAGGGAGCTGACAGTGGAGCTGCAATCTTGCAGGTTGCAACATAGGAAGAAGTCTGATTGGTGCAGCAATTGACACGACAGTCAGAAAGTTTGCCATGGCGGGCATCATCCATGTGCCTCCGTCCCATGCACATGACGTACCAGAAACAACACCGAAGGTGAGAAGGCCTGTGCAGTGTGCCAGGTTCACTAGATGCCCCTCCCGCCTCGAATGGGAATCAGTTAGTGTGGTCTGGCAGTAGTGGCAAGCAGCATGTACGTCCCTGGTCAGTTCTTGGGCTGAATGGGAGTCCTGGAACTCCAGGGAGGGACGGCAACAGTGGAGCTGCGCCATCCGCAGACCGAGGCCCATCTGTGTCAGCTAGCTGTCCTGGAGAACTTCGCTGAGAATGGGCTGTACGTCAAGTTCAGCAACGAGGAGGCAGAGCAGTTGGAGCAGGAAGCGCTGGCCATTGCTCTTGCAGAATCGGCTCGAGAGGCCAGCATGATGAGGTGTGGCGCTCTATGAGTTAGCCGTGAATGAGTGGGTGATGTCAAACTTCTGACTGTACAGAGTGCCCACTTTGCGTGGTGGTTTCTCTCTGATGACATCTGGGACATCGCAATGGCAAGGGGCCTGGACCAAATTGCCTTCTTGTGCAGGGAGGGGGACGCAGTGATTCGCCAGTCCTCAAACCTGGCTTCGGCGCCTTATTCCAAGGAGGAGGCGGAGCGCATTGCAGCAGCACTCATGCAGTCAGAGCAGCAGACGGCAAAGCCACAGCAAGGAGCCCCTCAGCCAGCAACTCCCACCAGCAAGAAGCAGAGCAAGGGAGGCGGATTCAAGGGCCTGTTCAAGCGCAAAAGTGAGCCCCGATGCTGGCCCCATGTCGACAATGCTGGCAGTGTCCCTCAGATTCGAGCACTGCAGAATGCCTGGTACGCTGCTTGCAGGTAAGGACAAGAGTACCAAGAAGGATGCATCAGTGGTGGAGCTGACCAGCGCACCTCCGGCCCCTGTTGCACCCATTCCTTCCACAAAGGTACCCGAGCTCCCTTGCAGCACACGCAAGGCATGCTAATGGAACAGGTTTTGATAGTGAAATGGCATCCTCAGTATGTCTGAGCTACAACGAGAAGCCGAGGTTCATACCAATGCGCTTAGACAACTGTGTGCAGATACAGGAGCCCCAAAAGCAGCACCATTACAATGACATCCTGCAGAGCGCAAGGGCTCTCAGAGCAGAGCTACAAAGCAGCCTGCCACAGTACAAAGCTAGGAATGCCACCCTGGAGAAGCAGGCAAACTCTCTGGAAACTCGCCTGCAAAAGGAGCCCCCAACTGTGGAGGCAGCAGAGACACTGGATGCAGCCAGGACACAGGTGACTGATGCTTTCATGGTGTGTGAAGGACGAAAATCTCTCAGGTTCAACATCACTGGCGATGGATGTTCTTAGCAGCAGTGGTTCAGTACTGAACATGCTGATGGCTACACAGGTGGAGACAGCTGAGATCCAGCTTGATGTAATAGAGGAAGGCGTCGAGGAGCTTGGAAACTTGGAGCGCTTTGTGTTGAAGACCAAGCCTGCAAAGGCACAAGCCACTGCCCTCACGGTGCGCCTGCCCCACTGAACCTCTAGCAGCACCTCATTTTTCCTACACCAGCCCATATACCTGTTAGCAACTCAGCAGGATCTGCTCGTGCAGATCTTTGCTGTCATATGTGCAAAATGCACTTCGTCGATCATACCCAAGCTCGTGAATGTGTAAATGTCTCCAAGTTTCTTGTTATGCTGGCTGCTGATTCTGACGACCAGAGCCAGACAATTTGATCAGCCCTAGGTGGCTGGAGAAGGTGTAATTGACTGACGAACTGACCCACTTTGTGTCATTGCTTCAGGATGAGGTGGTGCACCAGCTGCTGGCCTGCCTGCACCATGTCGGTGTGCCCACACAGGTGACTCTGCCTCACTACGCAACTGGGGGTCCAGCGGAGCAACAGGCCACTGCAGCGCTGGTGACTCACTTCAGAGAGAACTGTCGCTTGCCACACCCCCTGCCCCTGCCATCAATCCTCGAGGAGGAAGCTGCTGCAGAGGAGCCCCAGTGTGAACCCACACCACAGGCAAACAAGGTGTGGCTGAAAAAAATAATCACAATGACTCATCATGTCAAGGTATATGATTGTAGATGGAAGTCAGTTTGTCTCCTTGGCAGTTCCTTTGTGGCATGCCAACTTGCTGAAAGAGGCCGGCTGCGGTAAGCTCTACGTCCCATATGCAGGTCATCAACCACGATGTACGTGCACATCGTCTGTCGCTAGAGAATCAGCCTGCGGCTGCAAATGCTCCTCAGCCTGTTGTGGAGGTGTCAAAGCCTGTGCCTGTGACAAAGGAGGCCGCCCCTCAGCCCATGCCACCACCAGAAAAGGCTGCCACCGCTGCTGTTGAGCCTGGGCCCGCACCTGGGACTGCACACAGTCCTGCATCTTCTTCTGCCACTGCTGAAAAGCAACGCAGTGCTGTTGTTCAGAGCAGAGCTGCTCCTACAAAGCAGAAAGATGAGGCAGCCCCATCAGCTGCCCCAGTTGAAACAGCAGCCCCAGCTCCGAAGAAGGAAGCTGCTGAGCAGCAGCAGAAGCAGCAGGAGAGTCAGCAGAAGCCTGAAGCAGCCCGGCCTGCCCCGGCTGAACCTCAGCAGAATGCGAAAGAGCCAGCTCCTAAGCGGAAAAAGGGATTCTCCTTCTTCAAACGTGAAAAGTGCGGACTTTGTCCCAATTTTCACGTCTTGTAGAGATCACTGCGCTAAAAAGCGCATGTTTGCTGTGCATGTCCGGTCGCTGCGATTGGCTCTTTTCATGCATGCATGCACACAATCACGCATGCATGTCCAGAACGAAGCTCATGCAGTTCTTTTGACGGGTATTAAATGTGTTGCAGGCAGACAGAGCCGCAGGCGGTGCCGCTGTCAGCAGATGCAATCAGGGAAGCTTTAGACAGCTCGCCTCCGCCAGAACCTCAGCAGCATGAAATGCAGCAGGACGCCCAATGTGCTCCCTCAACCTCTGCATCGCGGCAGGGAGCTGCGCAACCGGTGCAGAAGGCCCCGCTCAAGGACTCCAGCCAATTTCAGCAACCAGCAAATGGTGGCATAGTCCACATCCCCCAGGAAGAAGTACCCTCTCCCAGCGCAGTGCCTCCACAGCCAATAGCAGCAGCAGCGGCGGACGATCTATCTGGGACCAGTGCTGCAGCAACCAATGGCGAGTACAGTGTCGCTGCAGCCCATGCACCAAGCACCGAGCCACAGTGTCAGCCTAGCGCAGCGGCAGTTCCAGAGCAAAGCGGGGACGGCACTGCTAGCATTATCGTCCCGGGAAGCTTAGCTCCAGTGGCTATTGAGGCTCTGCCAGCAGCAAAGACGCTGCCTGAGCAGGACAAGCCGGTTCCCCTGACCCCTCGCACCCCCCGCGAAGACAAAGGTAGCACCCAGCTGGTGGAGTGGTGGAGTTGAGGCCCAGTAGAGGAGGCCCTGTCCTGTCCACGAACGCAGATTTCTTGAAGCTCTTTGATACCCTGGAACGACACACACATGCTCCTTTGATGTCGATACCTAAGAGTTGCGCGTTCTGATTTCTGGTATGGAGAATGAGGCGTCTGGAGAAGCACAATATTCTTTTTGTATTTTTCATTTTTCATTTTTAAGGGTCAATATTTAGGGTTTAGGATGACCCAAACCCTAAACCCTACAATAAAATACAATAATGATGTGGATCTGCCGCAATGTGACAGGTGGGGCGACTGCTGCGGCTGGGGGCAAGCGCGTGCGCGCCAGCTCACGCCTGAGGCGGCACATGCCCGGCAAGGGCGGTAACGCGGCTGCAGACGCCAAAGCTGCCACCGAGCGCATCAAGACCAACCCCCAGGTGGGAGACTATCTTAATGTGTGCGCTGCCTGGTGTGTGCAAGCAGTCTTCAAGTGCGCTAGTGCATGATGTGTGCTGCAACTGTTGTTGAAGTTTGCATGCATCTGGACAGGTTGACAGCCTCTTCAAGGAGCTTTGTGAGGCTCTTCCCAGCAGCTTCATGATGAAGGACCTTTTTGATGCGGCCAAAGATGCCTCAGAAAAGGATGCACAGGCTTCAGCTGAGCTCACCCCAGAGCAGCTGGAGGTATGTTTTGTTTCAACTAGGAAACCAGTGTCAGGCATCAGAACTTTGCCGAGGTGAATGTCGCATAAGTACTGATGGCGCATTGCTGCCTATATTTCCAAAATTGATCATGCAGTGGCGCCTGCAATACCGCTCGCTGAAGCAATTAATGAGACATGTGTTTGCTATGAATACAGTTGGTGAAGGCGGATGCAGCAAGGTACACGTCCCTCATCACCAGCCTGTCAAAGGACATCTCTGACTTCACCGCACCCAACATGACCACCCTTGTTGAGTATGTGCAAGACACGCGCGCGCGCCTGGGTGTGATCATGGCGGATGAGACAGCTGTCCTGGCCGAGTTCCCAACCTGGCCCCAGGTACTTTGCTGCTGCATGCATGCTGGAACTTGGCAAATGGTTCCACTTGCCCAACTCTGAAGATTTTTGACGCCGGTCATCTTCAGAGTCGTGTGGCTGGCACGCATGCAAAATTATTTTTTCACTTGAAGCAAGATGGGATGCTCTATGTGTTGAGCATGCATGGCATGCTGCAGGGGAAGTGGCAGTCGCTGTGTGAGGCTGCGGATGCATACAGTGAGCTCAGCGAGTATGCCCGCAAGGAGAAGCAATGGCTGCTGCAGAGGGTAAGCGCCTCCCTTTCCTTGCACAGACCTGGCCATGTACTGCTCCAGAACACCCACTCAAAGCAACACAGCTTCACAGCATGCGTGCAGAGGGTGCATGCTCCTCTGCCATTGCAGGGCCGGGCAGTCGCATATGCCGATGGCAACGAGGTGCTCACAAGGATCCACCTGGTTGTTGTGATGCATGTCAGCGTGGTTGTCTGCCCGAGTTCAGCTGCAGGTTCCGGTGTGAACTGTTCAAGATGCCAGGTCAACGCATGCAGGGAAGCTGCGACGAGGAAGCGCAGAAGATCGAGGCGTTCGTGGACAGGGTTCGGGGCAGGACGCAGGTGCTGGGGGCAAAGCAGGCCACGGCAGAGGCGCGGTGGCAGCTGCAGGGCATCCCCTGGGATGCTTATGTCTACAGCGCCGTGCGCGCCAACTCCCTCCACCTGGCTACCCTTAACATGTCCAGGTCTGCTCCCTGCACTCTCCCTTTAAGCCCCAGGGAGCCTCCAGTGCGTGAGCGCTCTTGCCCCACCGCCGTCTGCATCGCATTCGGTCCGTACTGTCCAATAAACGTGTCAGAAGGGGCTTTTGTGAGGAAGGAGAGCATTCAGTGGGTTCTGTGTCGACATTGGGCATATTGGGGCGTCAGTCAAGAGGTGCGCTCAGGTTGGCTGGTCATGGCAAAGTTTAGGGGCCGAGGGTATACCCCATATCCTCAGGGTTTGACCGCTGTACAGCTATGAATCAAAGAGCACCACGTGTCGCAAGTGCACTTTGAAGCTGTGCCACCACAGGTTGGGTAGATAGCAAATTACAGGTTGTAAGAGGTGCACTGATCCTCGGGAAATGTCTCCTGGAAGGCTTGCAAGCCAATGCTAAAACATGAGAGCACCCCAAGAGTCAGGATTGCATGCAGTGTTGTTGTGTGTTTGTGGCAGGGTGCTGTTCGAGGTGGCGAGCCTAGAGAGGGAGGCCTCGCTGCCGCATGAGGCGTGCCTGCGCCACCTGGCCGCCAGCGTGCGCACCTGCCACAAGATCCACGACTTTGCCGGCGGCTTTGAGCAGGACCAGTCTGAGCTCTTCGACAAGGCAAGCCTCCACTGCAACAGGCTACACATGTCCTTCTGTTGCGCCAAATTTGGTTTCCGACAGGCAATATGAGGCGGTGTCTGAGGGGCATTGTGGGTATGTGTACAGGTGCAGCGCCTGGCAAAGTACTACTTGCGTGTAATGGACCCTTCCTGGCTGGTGGACAGCGCAGAATGGGCAACTGGCAAGCCTTGATATGATTACAACATGTACATGCCTTGGACTTTCGTTACGGGTCACCAGCGTACCGGGTACCAGCAGCGGAAAACTGGGCACTGTGAATAGCGATACTGAAAACACAATATCATTGCCAAGAGAAGATGCTTCTGAGTAGAAGGTCAATGCTCGGTGAACATGAGCAAAATCCTTTTTGCTGGATCACTTCTGGATTGTGATTGATCTGGATTTCAGGCTCACCAGCGACAGGATGTCACAGGATACCCACGTAGACAACGATCTTATAAATCCGTGTGATTTCTTGTAAAGAAGAAGAAGAAAGCGATTATATATTTATACACGGGTAAAGGATCTCCCAAAGTTTCCCTGTGATGGGGCCCACCGTTCCACCTCGGAATTTCTTAGGATTCCCCTGGAACAGAGAAACCCTGCGCTATTTTAATCTGGCTCCGCAGTCCAGTAGTTACAACTCTTCCTTCTGAATTTTACTATTTGATCATCACGATTGCTTACTCGCGGCTTGATACTTCAGAGAATTCTAAACAGCACATTGACCTGCCCAACAGGTACAGGAAGTCGCATGCTCACTGCATCACTGTCTTACGTACCGGTAATATGAACAAGGATGGGCTGGTGGGAAATTTTTAGGCTCTAAAATGGCTTGTTTGTCGAGGAAAAGTATGTCGTATCCCGAGACTGTTGTTCTTTCCGGAAGAGGCAAATTGCCTTGTCGGACATGAGTAGTGGTGTGAGACGACACGGAGTGTTACAAGCCTGCCCTTGCTCAGGTTTTCGTCAGCATAAATTCATCGCTCTTACTGTGATCCCTAATCACACCAGTGGTGCTCGGCATCTTACAGGCATGCAAGGAATTCGTCAGGGTTTGGGACCGCAAACATGATCGGAAGGATGTCATCAGCGTTCGCCCTCCCCAGCCCCGCAAAGACAACGTATCATGGCAAATCAGAAACTTTGACTACCGTGAAGGTGCGCCTGATGTGACCTTTGAGCTGCTTATGCATTCTTCTTGTCAGACTCGCTTCCACTGTGCAAATTGTGTTGCGTGGTTGTTTTGTTGCATTGATTCCACTTCTGACATCAAGATTCAGCATATCATTTACTTAATAAATGAGATTTTTGTTGCCACAGCCATTCCCAAAGATCAGGACACCTCATGCGAATGGAAGCCGGGGCAGGACGGCCGACCAGCGTCCTGTTGGCAGGTCTGTCTGGGAGCCCTGGAAGTACTCTGAGCACCTTTCAATGGTGTCTAAGCAGAATCTCTCCAGCTTCTGATGCCCCAAACCCGAGTGATGTTTCCTGACTTTCCTTGCCTGTTTCGGTTGCAGGCCCACAGACCGCAGCACAGCAAAGCAGCGGCTGTGTGTTTCCGCGGCTTCGCGGGAGCTCATTTCTCCGACACTAGGTGTGATTAACCTTTCAATCACATGTCCATTAGCACAATTTGTACCTTTTCTTGACCTGTTGTGTCTGTGGTACTTATGCGGATGTAAAAGTTGCAGGTCTCATGTGTCATGCGGAACCATTTGCTACTGTCATTGTGGTCACGATTGTTGCCCTCTACGCAGAGGATCGCTGCAACAACTTTGGAAAGATGGCTGCGCCGCTGCACAGGCAGAGGTCCAACGTACGCACCTACCTGATGGTGCTGGTTGTGAGCCTGATCATCTTCGGCATTGTGGCATCCCAACCCAACATCCGGGCGGCTCTCCAGAGCCCCGATGTCATCGATGCAGTGGCGCTCGCGGCCTACACTGCAGTATGTTCCTGCAGACCTCTTCATCTATGGCATGACTGACTGCCTGCAACTCCACATGCTGATCAATCTACCATTGTGAGATGCTGTAATATGGTTGTGACATGATGTCGTGCTTTGCCAGTATGCCAGCCTTGTGCTGGCCGTCTTTTATGCGTTCCTGGAGGTCCAGTACCGGCAGCTGCTGCAGCTGGCAGAGAGGGAGGCTGGACAGGCGGGTGCGCTGGCTGTGCAAGACCCCTGGACCTATGCAGTCCTGTAAGCTGCTGTTCGCGCAGCCATGTCACATACCAAGTCTCAGCTGATGTACATGTCAAGTGCTTTGAAGCGCAAACTTGATCAGTTGGTTGTTCCCTGAGCTTGAATGTCCCGGTGCCTTGTTCGGCTGCTGCATGATCATGAGCAACCAATCATGAGCAACAAAGATGCATTGCTGTGTGTGGGAGATGCCCAGCAAGCCTGCTGATTACGCGCACTTCTCGATGGCTGCAAAAATGAAACTCCCTGCACGTGCATCTCCATGTATGTCTGTAGAACAATGATGTACATATGTTGTTGATAAAATATGTCTAGACGTGTAGATCTGGCGTGTAGAAATGCATCAAGGTCTGTGTGGTGTTCATAATGATGATTTTTCTCATTTATCCTGAGTGCCATCATCTGCATTGGCATCTCATCGCAAGTGGCAACTTGCACTTTCGAAGACCTGGAGGACTGCAGGAACTCCTCCCTTATTGATGCAGTAGCCATTATAATTGTAATTACAGTTGTTTTTAAACCTTTGGACGTACTCAGTCCTGTGCGGGCAAGATCACTTCACTGTCTGTGCTAAATAGTCCTCATGTATACCCTTGCCTTTCTATGTGGGACCTGATAACTTGCATGCAATTGGCATGGCCCGTCAAAAGTCAGTCATTTGGAGGAAGTTCACCTGGAGGATTTCTTTGCATGCATGCTGGATACGCTTCAGGCCAGTCCTGCCGAGCAGGTCCTTCCTGGCAAGCAGCCTCTTCAGATAGGCCCATACAACTATTCTCGATCCTGATTTAGAGACGCGTTACGCACACCAAATGGCCAGGTACCAGCAATGACGTTCATGTTGGCTTCGAGGGATTGGCCCTGATTGTCCACGCTGGTGGTCTGAGTGCGCACCAACTTGAGCATTGATTCTTGTGGGAAAATGTCAGCATCGAGACAAAGGAAGAAGAGGCGGACGAACCAAGTCAGGGCCTTCACCCCTCAGGAGGTCAGTCAGATCGAGTGGGAATATTTGTGCTGTTGGCTCTCCATCACGATCAGTAATGTTATTGTTGTGACATGTTTACACTTTCTGTTTCCAGGCACTGAAAGCGCTGGCTGATCACCACCTCAGGGGCTGGTTGCAGCAGTCCCATGTGAGCATTGAAGTTGATGCCACAGTTGCAAATTTGCTGGAATGCGCCTCCTTGGGAACCCAGTCGTGTTCTGATCATCCTCAAATATCGAGAAGCGATACCAAGTTGCCATCCAAGGAGCTGGGTCGTGCAATCGGGAATTGCGGGGCCGGCAATCAGCCTACAGGACTGGAGGGAGCTGCTGTTCAGCAGGCCACATGCAATGCTGGAGAAAGAGAGAAGGCAGCCAGCAGGCCTCCTGCAGCAGCACCACGAGAAAACCAAGAAGATGAAGAGACTATGCCTTCTCTAGGAGCGCCATTAACCAGTCCAGAGCCAGGAAACGCAGATGAATGCCTTTGGGGGGTACTTCAGCAAGTGGGGAGGCTCGCCGGTCATGACATCCTGCTACCTGTGGAGGTTGCTGCCCGTGTGGTTGCAGATCCGGGCATTGCTTCCTTGCCTGCTGCTGTTCCCAAGCAGCAGCTCAAAGTTGGGGAAGAAGCTACAGACAAGCAGGCAATGCAGGTGGCAGCGGCTCATCTGAAAGAAGCAGGCAGCGGAGCACATGCAGATGATGTGACCAAGGAGCAGACACCCAACAGAAAAGCTCACAGGAGTCCACATGCTGCTGGAGGAAAAGTAGCTGCAGAGGAGACTTGTGCTCAGAGCAGTCATGTCAGTTTGAGCTTGGAAGAAGCATTCTTCTTGGCACATGCGCTGAGAGCCTTGACCGTGTCTGTCGCCTCGGCAGAGGCACAGAGCCCCTTGGCACTGACATGTGAGGTGTCGCTCATCAACAGCAACCTAAGATTGTACCTCAAGCAGCAATCAAAAGTGCTGTCTGTGGACCGTTTGGTCTTGTTGACACCATCAGCACTCATATGTGCAGGAACTGTGGGCAAGGTGCTTGGAAATGAAGCATGACTTTGCGCTCAGCTACATCCCTTTCTGCCACTTCAGAAGCAAGGTATGCCCCGCCACTGTTTGTCAGTCCCCGTTGAGGAGAAAGAACCCGCTAATACTAATTTGCTCTCATGGTGATGACTGTTGACAGTCCAATGCATTGAAATTATATATGAGCAACATGCACCGGATGAGCTGATATTGATATCCATTAATTTCAATTGTGAAATGCTGAAAGTGGTCAGTGCTGTGTGCAGGGTTGGGTGGTCCGGCCAGGCGCTCAGTATGGGGTCGATTATGTGCTTTACAGTCAGCATCCTGCGGAGGTCCATTCTAGCTACTGCCTCCTATCATTGATGGGCAGGAAAGATCCCAGCTTCCTGTGCTGGAATGACATCGAGGCTGCAAACCGCACCACTACCCAGGCACGCCTCCATATATCAGATTATTGTTCTGGCCTCGGACAGATTGGCTTTGATTGTGTGATACAGTCACAATGTTGATGGGAGTCTCACAGGTTGCATTATTCAGGTAGGGAAGCAGCTGCTCTTGTTGTATGTTGACCAACAGACAGCTGTGGACTGGACATCTCCCGCTTGCCTGTCATCCTTCACGGTGAGTATTGGTTCATGGTGTTCATGCACATGAATTGCTAGTTCTAGCTCCTCTCCGTTATGCTCCCCGAGGAGAGAAGGCATCAAGAGAAAATGCTGCCAATTGTCTCATCCAGGTGGAGGAGCGCCTTGTGAAGCGATGGACCCCTGGCTTGAAGGACAGGACTCGGGATTAGACAAAGTCCTTTCCTGAGTCTAAGCAGACGCACCCTTGCCCCGTCCTCATAGAAATGGCAGTGGCACCTTGCCAGGATTGATTATCAGCTATGAAAAATTACATCTCATGAGCGCTCATTCTGTCCCTAAGGACAGTACAAATTTACTTGGAAGTGCTGGACTACGAGTGGTACTAGGGACCCTGGCATGAATTGCGGTACTCTCCTGCCACAATATATGGCTCAACCATGTCATACTCTACATTTTTATTGCATTCTGTCCAACGACTACTCATCACTCATATGAAGGTTTGACCTCTTGGTACCGGACAGTATATACTAGCTAGCTATTATAAGTACCTGTACGAAGGCACCTTACAGCTAGGTACTATGAGCCGACAGCCAGCAAATTGAGGCTCCACACCGACATTTGACTCTGAAGATCGTAAGTTTATAATGTTGCAGCCTGCCTCCGCCTCGGGTTGAAAGCGTGTCTTCTAGGACTCCTGAGACTGCCCCATCTGCATGCAATTCTGACTTGCATATGCGCTTGTGCTGAGAGACGTTTTGGCTTCACACCGCGCACATGGTCACTTGATCGTTGGGGTTCCGATCAATACATAAAAACGTGTGTTGATCATAGCCCGATGTGATGATGCCCACATTGGTTTGAAGTAATGCAAGAGCAATTCTAACCTCGATTACAACATCTTTGTTATGATAATGTCTAATTGAAATTTTAAGATGTCCCGAGAGAATCTGCTTGATGCCCTGCACGCCCTTAATCATCACCCCGATAGTAACGTGAAGAAGCAGGCCAGCGTTTGGCTGGAACAATGGCAATCTTCCTTGGATGCATGGATCGTGTGCGACACCATTCTTCACGATGCTACCTCAAATCTGGAGGCCCAGTACTTTTCTGCCCAGACTCTCAGGACGAAGGTCAGTCTCTTGCATGGCCTCAGACAGATCACGGCCAGTTGTCACCCCACATGATATGTTTGAGCCGTGTCTCCTGTTTGAGACATGCGGCATTCACGTTGGGAGACATGGGGCCTTAACATGTAATGCAGAGCGTGACCAGAGTCGTGCAAGGTGTTCAGGTGCAGCGGGACTTTGAGGAGCTGCCGGAGGGTGCGGCTGCAAGCCTGCGCGACTCGCTTGTGGAGCTGCTGCTGCGCTTTGGCACAGGATCTCCACCAGTGCGTACGCAGCTGTGTCTGGCGGTGGCCGCGCTGACCGCGCATATGCCGCCGCAGCAGTGGGGCCCCGGCGGCAGCCTGCAGTGGCTCGTGCAGCGCCTCAGCAGTGGCACTGACTCCCAGCAGGCCGCCCTGCCCTGTCTCCTCGAGTTGCTCACCATCCTGCCACAGGTGTGCAGGGTCGCTGCCAAGATGCATCTACTTGGGGCTTTCTACATACCTACAGGTCTTGAGAGCGAACAGAGAGACCTTGTAGCTCAAAGCCTTCCCTATTCTTTCAGAAATTTTGCAAGTTGAGAGGTATCATTACCTCAATGCCATTGGTTCTCACGGACTGTCTTGCAACGGATCGAGTGGGTGTTCTTGGACGTCCCACAGCGGCCCAATTCCTCAGTCGTCATTACTAGCAGTCCGGCAAAAAGTCCTGCACAGCTGCTGCATAATTAGACATTGCTTGTGTGGCTTCTACACCAAGCAGAATGGCATGTGTGGGCACCAGGAGGCGGGCAGCTATCGGCCGGCTGTACGGCCGGAGCGCAGGCGGCAGCTGATCCAGGAAATGGAGGTTGCCATCCCCAGTGCGTTGCAGCTGCTCGCCACCATCCTCCAGCAGCAGACAGGTTCTCCCTAAGCGCCCCTCCCTGCAGCATAGTGAACTAGTGCCAACACAGTGCATTCAATTCCATGTTTTTCCTTGAGAGAAAGGATCTGGCATGCGACACGGACATCAGCATTGATCGAGCATGCCCTTCACATTGCGCTTCAATCACATGCGCACTCCAAAGCGGTTCTTGCAGCAGTCGAGTTCAGACTTTACTGCCAGCTTGGTATGTCCAACGAACTTCATCGGATGCAGCAGGGCCGGATGTGGTGGCGCGCGTGTTGGTGGCCTTCAGCGAGTGGCTGAAACTGGCCAATCCTCAAACTCTGGATGGGGCGGCCCTGGCGCAGCACCCGCTGGTCACAGCGGCGCTGGAAGGGCTGAACAGCGAGCGCACATTTGACGGCGCCGTGGACGCTGTCGTGGAGCTCGTCTATGTCACCAGCTCGGGTGGCCAGCCCAATGAAACGATGCTGCCACTGGTTGCACGCCTGGTGCCAGCGGTGCGGCTAGCTTCCCATGCTGCACACTATTTGCTGCTCAGGAAGTGTATGTGTGGAGCAGATGTACAGCTCTTGCTCGCAGAGCATCTGTGAAGCGTTTGTGTGCATGCTCGTGCTCTGCCTTAGAACACAGCATGAGCAGCTTAAGAATTTCAATGAGAAGAATGATCAGAGCCGCATTGCTTGCAGTGTGAGTGTGATGTCAGATTCACACTGAAATTTGTGTCCCTGTGAGCCCAAATGATGTGCACAGGCTGCCTTGTGTGGCTGGAGCAAAGCAGTCCATTGTTTACTTTGACGCAGTTTCGCAATGTCCTGTTATGCTAGATGTCTGGTTGTCACTGGCCGAGGTCACTTCTCTTCAGCAAATCTGGGCGCAACTCTTCTTCTCAGCCCTGGCTCTCTCGCTCTTCAATTCCCAGTTTTTGACTCCTGGCCTGCATGGTATTGCAGGTGATGCAGCTGCTTCCGCGGTTTGTGCGCGCGTCACAGGCAGCTGCGGCACAAGCACATGCAGGAGATGACGGCAGTGAAGAGGGGGACGACGATGAGACCGCCAAGGGCATGGCACGCCTCTTTGCAGAAGTCGGCGAAGCTTACTGCGCGCTCATCGCCACAGGTCTGCACCTCAACACAATGTTGCGTGCTCCGTTGCTGCGCGCTGAAATTGTTCTCCTTTGCGACTGCATAGTAGTCTTGGCGCAAGTGGCAGTTGGACAAGGTTTGCTCCAGGTTGCTGGGCCTGACGCGCCATTTCCAAGTCAGGCCTAATACTTGCTTATCAGCCTCAATAACATGTGTGGTGTGCGTGGCGTGCAGGCAATCAGCAGGCAGTGCATCCGGTGGAGGCGCTGCTGGCGGTGGCCGCCCACCCCAACGATGAGCTGGCCGCCATGTCCTTCAACTTCTGGCACCGCCTCTCCCGCCACCTCACCTCTTCCTTTGGAGCCCAGCCTGCCGTGAGTGCTACCGTCTCTTTCACCTCACATTCACACCCTGTGGCTCTATGCCATACTCCCAGGGGTAACATTGCCCACAACATCTTACTACGTACTGCTAAAAATAATGGTATTTTAGATGGTTGATGCAGTAAGACTCTGTCTATTCACCTCTCTCACAGCTCGATGCAGTAGGGAAAGCCGGATATATAGTCTACCAATACCTCTCATTTACATGGGTCTAGCCTGTTTCACCGGGAGGCTGCTGTGTTGTTGGCAGAGCGAGGAGGAGATGCGGCGGCGGGTGGCGGTGTTCACACCTGCTTTTGAGCAGCTGGTGACGCTGCTGCGCGGGCGCGTGCGCTTCCCGGCCGACTGGGACTCCTGGGAGCAGGACGACCGTGACGACTTCAAGCACGCCCGTCAAGACGTCTCCGACGCCCTCCTCGACGCTGCAGGTGCACCCTAATAGCCGATGCACTGTCCTGGCGCCTGGCTATCCTCCCCCACATTCCCTCCCTTCCTCGGTGTCCTCCGTGGAACCTGTTCTCTCACATATTTCCATGTGCATTGCTGTTTCACCATATTCATGATCCTAAGAGTTGTCCTGCCCTCAGGGACCTCACCAGGGGACCTGTGGACCTCCTAAAGGTGGACTGTTGTGGTGCTTGCTGTGGCAAACAAAGCCGCCCTTTGCCTGTCAAGCATGCAAGTACTCGAGAGCTTTTCCGGGAACCTGAGGGTGTGCGGCTGCTGTGGCAGGGGTGTTGGGCGGCGAGAGAACACTGCAGCTGCTGACAGAACCGCTAGCAGCGGTGAGTGCGCAGGTGGCCTCTGGGGGCGCCTTCGATTGGCCCACAGCTGAGGCCGCCCTCTACTGCGTCCGCGCCGTGCACAGGTGCTTTCCTTTGTTTGCTCACTTTAATTTATTGCATCGCCCAGCCATCATGTACATTTATGCCTATTTGCCCTTCCACGGAGACTCTTTATTGGTCTGAATCAATAGAACGCTGGGGGAGTGCAGCGTGATGTGTCTTGAAAGGGGCTCGTTGTGGAACTCTGGTAGTTGACGTGCACATCCTGAGTTGTGGCGTGGGTGTGGCAGCAACGCGCCCGAGCCAGGCAATGCACTACTGCTGCAGCTGTTCAGCAGCCTGCCGCAGCTGCCTGCAGTGCCGCAGCTGCAGTACACAGCGGCCATGCTGCTGGCCGCATACGCCGACTGGCTCACCAACACCTTTGCGGCCGGCAGCGCTGCCGATCTCATGCCCCAGCTGCTCCAGATGCTCACTACAGGTGCGCTTGATATTGACTGCTGCCCAGATAAAGTTATCTACTGTGCAGTCTTTGAGCTGATGAAGCAGCCGACACTGATTGATGACTCATCCAGCCCAGAATGTCTGCATTTGGTGCTCATATCCTCCTTTTGAAGGTTGTTGCACAGCATGCAGCGCCACCTGATTCCTGTACAAAGAAGTACCAAATGTACGCCTGTAAGAGTTCTTGTCGGCAGACTTCGTTTGCAAGAACAACTGCTCGAGGAACAATACTAAAGAATGGAAGTCAGAATTGATGTGGCTGAGATACACCGAGTGTCGGCACAGCCCTGATGGATAAGGAGGCAGCCAACGCGGCAGCCCTGGCCCTGCGCCACCTGTGCGATGCGTGTGGTGCGGCCATGGCGCCCCACCTGGACGCCCTCATGGCGCTGTACCAGCGCATCCAGTCTGCTGGCCAAGCCTCCACCTCCGCCGCTGCGCTGTCACCGCCACATGCCGCTGTCGAGGAAGCCGACGTGCAGCAGGTATGCTCCCCTTTCTTATCCAAGCCATCACCGCTTTTCTACCCTGAAGCATTGAAACCTATGCGAAAGGCAGAGGCGCACAGCAGTGCTGGACATTATGCCGTGAAAGTATTTCGAGCATGGGGCGCGTGTATGATACCGATGAGCCATGTTCATTTCCAGCTCAGGGCGTCGAATTTGTCCAGGCTGGGGGAAGAGAGTGCCACGAGTCCTGCCTAAGCCGCATGTTTTAGGGTTTAGGGTTAGGGTTTGTGAGAGGATTGTGTGAGGCGATGCATGAGTTGTACATCATGCATGTGCAGGTGGTAGAGGCGTTGGCGCTGGTGGTGTCGGCCCTGCCAGCAGAGCAGCGCAAGGCGGGGCTCCAAGCGCTGCTGTCGCCGGTACTGGGAGCCCTGCAAGGCTGCCTGGAGCAGGAGCTGCGCGCGGAGCTGTCCGCTGCCAATGGCCACGCCATGAACGGCGGCAGCGCAGGGCACCCGCACCAGTCCACTCCTGCCGCCGGCCTCGACCAGACCTTGCCGCTCATCGACCGCATCACCATCATCTTCAGGTGTGCGGGACTCTCCTTGCCCTGCTGCACTCCCTTCACCGAGCGTCCGTGCCGCAACGGCCCTCCTCGTGTCCATGCAGATGCAGACCTAAGTGCTTTTTGCGCTGCTTGTTTTGCTGCTACGCCCTGGAGCCGCCTTTTTGGCGCTGGGGATACAAAACCTCGAGAAAGATGGGCCAGGTGGTGGTTCAAGTTGGTCAAGCGATGCGGTGCAGGTATGTGAGGGATCCAGATGCGGTCGCGAGCGCGCTGCAGCAGGTGTGGCCGCTGCTGCACGCCATCATCGAGGACTTTCGTGGCAAGAGCAGCGCCATTGAACGCGTCGTGCGCTGCCCCCGCTACGCCCTCAAAACTGCAGGTGCCTCAGATTCCCACCTTGAGCCTCACAAGTCTCTCTGGCTAATCCAGACAACTGACAAAAATGCCCTCAGCACTTCCCTGCCTCCTGTGTTGAAGTGTGCTTTGTATTGGGGTGCCCGTCTGACTAGGCTGGAGTTGTAGAGGCTGCTTTTGCATGTGCAGGCAAGTCAGCAGCAGGCCTGCTGCCGATGCTGACAGAGACACTGCCGGGCTGGTTTGAGGCCACCCGCCACAGCAGCTTCCTGTACGTGGCTTCTGAGCTCATCAAGGTGTTCGGCAGCGACCCTGCCCATGTCCAGGAGTTGGGTGAGATACCTCCCCGCCCTGCAATCTTTCCTCTTCTATTTCATATGCCGACCAAAACCGCATGCGCCACTCTTCCGAGACACCACACTTTCTTGTAACCGTCTTCCACCAGGCTCGAAGCTGCAACCTTCATGCTTGTGGAGCAAGTGGTTCCTGCGAAGGGGGGGTGGCCGGCATGAGATGCATGCATGGGGGTGTTGAGCAGGGGTGCTCTTTGAGCGGCTGGTCGGCAAGGCGTGCGAGCAGCTGCGCAGCCTGGGCGACTTCAGGGACGTACCGGACGTCGCGGACGACATGTTCCTGCTGGCCGGCCGCGGCCTGTCGTACTGCCCCACCATTGTGCTCACGCCCGTCACCCTTCCACGCCTCCTGGATGCCGCCACTGCCGGCGTCCTTGTCCAGCACAGGCGCGCCCGAAACCTGTGGAAAAGACTCCCTATGAGATTAATTCGAAGAGACTTTCTGTCCTCTTTGGTCTCGACAGCAGCAGCCCGCGGGTCTGCGGCAACACAGCGGCCAGCCGCGGCCACTGCCGCAGACGCGTGGGTCGCAGCTATCGACACCAAGTGGGCCACAGCCTAAAGCTCCCCTGATGGCGGCCGGCAACTCGCTGACGCGTCCTTGAACTGGGGCAATGATGTCATTGCCCTGGTCGCAGGGCACATCAGCAAACTGCCGTTTCATTGCTGCGGCTTTTATTGTAGTGCAGTAGGTGATGCCATGGCTTGGATGCCCTCATATGCCTGTGAAGGTGTTGCATGATGATTGGAGGAGGTGTCGAATGGTACTGGGGAGCTGGACCAATAAAGAGACTTCTGATGTGGGATGAAGAACATGTGTCATGACATTGTGTGAGGCGTGTTGGTGAGGCATGCAGGGATGCATGCTGCTCCATCCTGACCTTCCTGACGCGCCTCTTTGAGCCACAGATGCTGCTGCAGTGCGGCCCAACTGCCGCCACTCAGGTTAGCTGGAACTCTGTACTCTTTCCAGTGTACAGGCCCCAGGCACCTTTTTAATGAGCATTAGTGATACACACTGCGCCAGTTGGCAAATGGAAGTGACATTGAGAGTGCCAGTGAGAATGAGAAGCATTGAACTGACATTGAAGTTGTCAAAATTGATCTGCCAACGCCAAGACTGAGCTGGTGCCTGTCTGGTGTGCAGATCACAGCCGCGGTTGTCCCCAGGGCTCCTGTGCTGGTAAGGCTGCTGGTGGCAGGTGCTGTTGGAGGTCTGCCCTCTCCCAGATGCGCAGACATCACCGATGCACTTGTTGCCTTGCTCAAGGTGCGTCTGCTTGCCAAAGGGGCTGGCAATCTGCTTAGTCCTCTCATTAGCCCAGGTGAATTCCCCCTCGAAGCTTTTTGTGGGTGGGTGTCCTGCCATGGCCGCCGCACTTAGGACACCGTTGGCCGCAGGCAACGCACGACCAGGGGATGGAGTGGCTAAAGGCTGCCATAGATGTCATTCCGGATGAGGCTGCCACTGCTTCAGATCGCACCCAAGTGCTGAGTGCGGCGAGCGAAATTTCACAGGGCGGTGCTGCTGGTGGCAGGTATGTCAACCTCACTCTCCTTGTATCTTGCACCCACGGCAAGTCCTTCTTAAATGTAACAATGTACAGTGCGTAACAAAATGAGGCACTTGGTGTGTGCCGCAGGTCGATGGCGCATGCAATGGAGGAATTGTCGGAGCTGGTGCGACGCAACAGGCGCTCCTTAGAAGCAGCACAGCGGGCGCTTTTGGCTGGCCTACAGCATTGACGCAGCATTGTATGATCGTGGAATGTGTGACTGATGCACATGCAGACATCAATGGGTGTTTCTGACCCAGAGATTGCTAGACTACAATTTGAATGTAGGTAATGCTGCATGTCTGCTTTGCCCAGGATAAGATAGACTACAACTCAGTTCAGGTGGTGTTGGCATGTAAGGTAGGCACCTGTGATAATGATTATGGCACTCAACAGTGCATTGAAAGGAGTCATATACGGTATGATATATATCTTTTGAAGGTATTGAAGGCATTGGATTTGTTTAGATGTACTGACTGCTACACCAACATCTCATGTACACGGAGCAAGATACTCAGCTCAGGCTGTCAAAAACAAATTCAAGATGGCAGCAACCTTGCCTAATGAAGAATTTCATTAGAAGTCCTGCCCAACCTCTTAATGTACATTCATGCACTACAACATGAGAGAAAATTTGATGCTACACACAGCTGATGAGATCTCTTCTAGTATGCCAAAATAACGTACAAAAATGCAGTCCTGCCGAAGAGGAGATACAAAGTACTCCAAGCATGTACACATCTACAACAGTGCTCCTTGTAATCAGGAGAAGACCCTCTTTATTATGTACATGTCCTCCATGTTGGCACAGGTATAAAATTTCATGGACGGACCCAAAGAAAGGTGCCTCCTCACCAGCATTTCAATTTGGAGCTGCCATTAGGCACCACTTGCACCAGCAGCAAGCACACTCCTATCGGAGTGATTGCTTATCCGCCGTTTCAGCTAAGCTGCAGATACCCTCCCTTCTGGCAGCTGACCTCCCTTTCTCCTATCCACATATTTGCACAAGTTTTGCTACGTTTTACAATGATTCATGAGCAGCGCTTTCCCACAAAATGGGACAAGCAAGTCGCTCATGCCTTTCTCTCATCATGCACTGCATCGCATGGCAGCTGACACAACCAGCTAATTGGATCTATCGGCCTCTTCCTAGCATGCCGGAGTCCAGTGGACAGGAACATGCGGGGCCGCTGCTCCTGCTAATGAGTCATCTAGCCGCTGTCCTGCTGGAGTAGCATCTCCAGCTCAGCATCACACAGGTCTGCCTCGGACGTGGCCGGGCGCCTGGGCGCTTCGGTGTCCACGTCGCTGCGAGCCACATACTCATTGCCGGCTTGAGGCTGTGCATAGCTGGACTGGGGGTCCTTGGGCGATGTGCCTGTTGGTGGCTGAGGCTGCTGCCTGTCCTCCTCGATGTCGTCCTGCGTTAGGTCCACCAGCTCCTCCACCTGCCACCACCGACCGCCCTCTCAGTTTCAGTTTCTGCAAAGCATTGTGTTTATGATACGACAGCAGCACCCCAGGAACAAAAGTGACTCATCAAAAAACTGTGATTTTATCTGGTCATGCTCAGCCAGTCCTTCGAAGCACGAAGACCTGCATGTTTGGCATCACTCCAACCTTCATGCAGGGTGTGCATGTCGATTTCGATAGGCTGCCCTTTTTCCGCTGGCAAGCTCTTGCATGGCAGAGAGTCTCCAGGGCCCGATTAAGAGCTGATGGGGCACACCGAGTCGTTGCCAAAATCGGCCATGGGCATCCAGGCTGGCGAAGAAGCCACAGAGCGGCGAAAGAGAGCTTGGCCGGGCGTGAGCCTGTGGGCAGCGGGTGCCGAGCTGTGCGAGAACAGGGGCAAGTGCGGCACCACTGGGACACTTGCAGGTGCGCGCCTCCTGTGACGCTCAAAGATGCGCCGGGCAAAGCGCATCCTGCGCCTGGACAGGCATACAGGTGTCAGCTTCCGCTGACCTTCCTGGCTGGGCACTCCACATCCCTTTCAAAGATGCTGAGAAGGGCCTTGCAAGAAATGGTCACTCTAGCATTTGTCGGGCCGAGACATCTGGGTAATGAACTCACCGGAACAGATGCTCGCGTGGTGCTTGATCGTCATCCGATCCTGCCGCCCTGCAGCCACCACGCCAATCGGACAATGTCAGTGCCGGCGCGGGAGAGCGCTTGGCATTATATGATGCACACTTCCTCACAGGAACCCAGTCATGCATCTAAGTTGTTGCGGCATGAGGTGTGCACCTGGGGCGCCGGCGGTGCATCTCGTGCTGCCAGGAATCAGCCAGGCCCCGGGCCAGGTGCGTTGCAAGTGTGCCGCGCTCGGGCTGCTCGGCTGAATGCAGCGCCGCGTGGACCGCGCGCTGCACCATGCTGTCATCGGGGACGACGGGCGTTCCAGGGCGCGACCGCCACTGCAGCAGCGCGTCGCCGTCGGCGTCGTTGTCTGACAGCAGCACCGAGGGCGCCTGCGGCGAGGGCGGCTCTTGCGCCTTGCAGGGGCTGCCGCGGCTCCTGCCAAACCCAGTGAATGCACCCCCGGAGCGAGACCGCGATCTGGAGACAGAGCGGAGATGCTGGCTGGCATCTGAGGCGGACGGGTTCCAGATCGCAAAACGGATGCGCCCATGCTGCAGGTCCGGCGATGGGCTTGGCAACAGGCCCAACTTGCGCAGATCCGGCGAGTGGATGGTGCCGACAGCATCGGTGTCCAGCGGGTCGCTGCAGTCGACAGCATCAGCCGTGTAAGAATTTCATCAACATGTTCCAACACTAGTAGTAAGTCCCAGGCTCGAAGAGGAGACGAAACATTCCACAGGCTATGTCACTGTCAAAATGGAGCATGGACTTGCCGAGTTCAGGCACTGCTCACCTTTGGACAGGCAAATCTTCATCCTGATCTGAATCTTCAACCCGATCTGAATCCTCATCTCTGATGATGCGAACATCCTGGTTCAGTTGGTCGCGATCCTCAGCGCCATCGCCCATCACATCATAGCCAGTGTCTTGCAGATCGGTCAGGCGGATGCCACCACCTGCTCAACCATTGTCAAAATACAAGCCTCAGCAACCAGAAGAGCAATGCAGGGTCCGTGGCAGATTCCGGTGCACAGAGCCTCGAGTGACACGACATGCAGAGATGTCACAGCAGCCGAGGCAGTGTCATTCATACCTGGGTGGCTGAAGGGGGAACTTGTGATGGGGCTGGGGGAACGCGAAGGCGAGAGCAGCACGCCACGCTTGCGGCCGCCGGGCTGGCTCAGAGATGGGGACATGGCCGCCTTGTGTGCAGCAACATCCCCTGCAGATTTGGCCTTGAGGTCCTCACAATCGCGCACCAATTGGCGCAGTTCACCTGCAATCGGCGCCAATCAAACATTTGGCTTCGCATTTGGCCGCGATTTATCTGAAGTAGATTCTAACATATGAGGAAAGCCAGGCATAAAGAAAAAACATAAACAACAGTGAGCAGGACAACCCACCATCTGTGGTGTCGCTGTGGCTCTTCTTGTAGCTTGAGTACGAAGGGCTGCCAAGCTTCTTTTCAAGGGAGCCACTGTGAAAATGCTTGGTTGGACTGCGCCTCCTGCTTGGACTGGCACTTGCAGCCTCCCACCTGGTTGCCAAGCAGGAATATCATCAAGCGTCATATCGGGTCTAATAAGCTGCATGCCACGCATCTCAATGTTCCAGCTGCGGTCCAGTCATTCCTTGTGTATGACGAGGCCACAATGATGGGCAACTTAACGAGCCTGAGCATCCACAACCCGGAAATTTTCTTGCAAATCAGGCGACCAAACGGGCAACCAAATGGGGGCATTATGCAGCAGAGGAGGCACCTATACCTTGGGGACTGCTCGTTAGAGTCACGACCGCGGCCACCACCGCAACTGAGGCTTCGTGATGGGCTCTGCGAGGACAGAATACGGCTGCGTGCGATGGAGCGCCTCCTGGGCCTCCTCATGGGAGACAGGTTGCCGTGGGAGTGGCCACGGGACAGACTGCGGCCTGCACGCTCGGAAGAGCGGCTGCGCGAGGGCGTTCCCTCGTGCCGCTCAAAACGTCGTGGGGAGCAGCTGCGGCTGCGCTTGGTGGGAGAGTACGAGGGGGAGGAACTGTGATTGCGGCCGCGGCCCGGCCCGCTCAACTGCCGGCTGCGGCCACGACTGCGGCTCACGTCACGGCTGTGGCTCCGGGAGCGACTGGTGTCGCTGACAGACCGACTGTGGCTGCGACCGCGGCTCACATCACGGCTGTGGCTGTGGGAGCGACTGGTGTTGCTGACAGACCGGCTGCGGCTGCGGCGCGGGAAGGGAGACAGGCTTGGGATGCTGCGGTCCTCCTGTGCAAGGCCGGAGCGGCGCGGACTTGGAGAGCGGATGGGGCTGCTGACGTTGCGGGGCTCGCTGAATGAGCGGCGCGCCAGCGGGGAAAGGCTTGCGATGCGACGCGCTGGTGACAGGTCAGATGGGTACTCGTGACCCTGCGAATGGTGAGGGCTCAAGAGTCAGCGCGGACTGGAGGCATGTTCTGCTTAGTCATAGAAGAGTGTGAAGAATGGAGGGATGCCATAGAGGGTTTGCTAGACGAACCTAGTCCTTAAGGACTGGAAAACATGTAATAATAGTAATAACAATAATAGAAGAGCGAGCCATTGTCGGTGATGAGTCAGGGATGTAAGCTTCTTGGGACAGTCCGATGCGCACCTGTCCAGGGCGAGGGCTCAGAGAACGACCACAGCTGTAGTTGGGGTGGTGCTCGCTCCTAGAACGGCTGCGGCTGCGGCGGTCGATTGGTGAGAGGCTGCGGGCATACTCGTCTTGAGACAGGCCGGAGTAGTCCTGCTGGCGGCAGAGGCTTGGAGAGTACGCAGCTGCCGGATTCGATCCATAGACAGCTGGAGTGGGAGACAAGTCGCCCCACTCCTCATCAACAGGCGCCTTCTGAGGCGAGCCCAGCGCAAAGATGTGGCTGTCAACGGCCGGAGTGATGTCCTGAGTGGCTGGCGCCTGCCCAACAGAAAGAGTATCCTGACATCCATTGAAGCAAGTTGCATTCCATCATAAGTAACTAAAATAGGCACTGAAGTAACAGAGCACGGATGCGGATTATTTTGCAGTTGGTTGTTGACATGGGGTTGGGCAGCGCACCTGTGTGAAGCGCGCAATCGCCATGCGTGCTTGCTCCTCTGCATCTGCTAGAGCAAGCAGGGCCTTCTCCTCCTCACTCAGCTCGTCATCAGCGGCAATGTCTTCAGTCAGGAAGATGCCAGACGCTTGGATGGGCACTCCACTGGAGTCTGGGACTGGCTCGCTGCAAGCTGCCTCTACTGTGGCCTCATGTTGGGCAGGCTCGACGTCTTCAGGGGTGGCTGCATCTGCAGCTTCATCCCTCTTGGCATCTGGGGTGGCAAGAAAGACGCTGCCCTGCTCCATGACTGCAGTGCCGCTTGTTGCCTGCTCCTCACCAGCAGCAGGGTCCACCAGAAAAGGCTCTGGCGCGCGAGCGGCCTGGTCCTGGGAGCTGTCCGAGGTGCTTGATGCCCGCCGGCGTGCACCACCGCGCCAGTAGCTGCGGCCTCCAAAGCGCTTGAGCGTGCGCAGGGGCCTGGGTAAGTACGAGAAGAGGCGGCTGCACAGTGTGCGCGGCCGCTTGCGGCTCCTGCGCTCCTCGCCCGACATGTCCTCTCCCGAAGCCGGGCGCTTGGGGCTGCGGCGGGCACGGCTCTCACCGCCGCTGCGCTCGTCCAGCACCTCCGTTGGGCTCCATGTGGCTGCAACTGTGACAAATGGACTGCCTGCGGTGGGACTGTCCATATTGGCAGCAGCATCCTCGATGTTCTTGCTGTCGCTGGGGGTGCTGTCCGCCACAAGGCGATCAGCAGGCTCCTCCATATGCACACCTCCTGACAGGGCCGCAGTTGCAGCGGCACCATCGTCGCTGCTCAGCAGTGGCTGCTCGGGCAGTTCTTCTTGCTTGGGTTGCTCGGTGGCATCCTGTGGGCTGTCAGGCAGCAGCCCCGCCGCCATTTGCTGCAGGTCGCTCATGATCTCCGCCTCGCCGAGGCTGCTATCGGCTATGTGCAGGTCATATATGGCTGACGCGATCTGTTCCTGGACTTGGCAGAGGATGCGGTTCTGCGCCTCCCTGTGGACCTCGACTTCCTCCTCAGGGCCCATCTGCAGCTCTATTTCCTCGATGTCATCCACCTCGACCTCACCAGCTCCCTGATCCTCTGTTGGGCTGACAAGAGCGGCCTGCTCTCCAGCTGCAGGCAGCGCAGGCTGGTCCACTGGCGCAACAGCAGCATTCACAGCATCGACTTCTTCTGACTTGCTGTCACTGTCGCCGTGTGATGAGTCCTCAGTGTCCTTGCTACCTTCTGATTTGCTGTCGCTATCACTATCACTGGAGGAGTCGTCAGAGTCATCGGTGGAGTCAGATGAAAGTGCCTCTGACTCATTTGAGTGGTCATCAACAGACTTCAACGCCTCCATGATGCGCTGGGTGCAGTCTGGCACAGACGATGCAGGACAGCTGTCATCAGAGGTGTATGGATCCTCAGAGCTCTCAGGGCATTTTGCCTGCAATGCACAATCCATATCAGTGCTGGAAACATGATGACAGGCTTCATGCCATCTTTCACTGGAGATAGATCTTAATCAGTACCATGACCATCTGCAGGGTGAACTTAACTGCAGGCATGGTGGAGAACTCGTACCTCACTGACGGCCTGGCTGAGCTCCTTGCTGGAGGAGGAAGGCCCATTGGTGCTGGGTGTTTGAGATGTGCTCTTGCCGGAGCTCCCTGAGGAGCCGCTGGTGGATTTCTTGGAGAAAATGTCCTGGGCTTGACTGGGCTCGTCCTCTGGTTCGCTCTCTGACTCGCTGCCGGAGGTGGTGGCACTGGCAGAGACGGCAACATCGCAATCCTCAACTGCCTCAGAAGCCTCATCCTCGTCACTGGAACCCTCCCCTTCACTTGATGACTCTTCCTCATCGCAGGAGTCGTCGGCGGCATCACTGTCGCTGCTCTCCTCATCTGAGCCGGAAGAAGTGCCACTGCTCTCCGACTCGCTTGTCTCAGTCATGTCAGCGCTAGCCGATTGGTCAGTGCTTGTGGATGGGTTGCTTGAACTTTGCACCACGGCAGCACGGTTGGAGGGCGATGGAGAGCTGGGAGGCTGCGCTGGCTCCTCAGCACTCCTCCTGCATGCAGAAATTCAGTCATGCGGGTGGCCAAGGGACAAGCTCCAGTTCAAGTGTGACACAGACCACTTATGTGAATGCATGCATGCCTGCTGGTAAGCGTATGGCTCTGCATGTGATGCAGTCCCAGTGAGCAGCAAGCTGCGAGGCTGTCAAGGCACATATGGGACGGCACCTTACCTCCTAGCAACTGGGAAGATACTCCAGCGCGAGCGTTTGGCGACAGGTGCCGCATCATCAGAAGGTCCATCTGGTGCAGGGCGCTTGAGAGGAGACCGACGGCCTGCACCGCATTGCATTAGTACCGATTACAGCATGCACTTCAGGCACAAGCATGTGCTCCTACTAGGAGTACTAGGAGTACTATGTAGTACATAACACCAGCTCTAAACGCAAGGACTGAAGGGCTGCAAGTGCGACATGAATGGCAAACTCTGTGGTAACAACGCACCATTAGCAGTCTCTCCTGCAGATGTAATTGCCAGACGTCCAGGCAATGCCAGCACCAACGGATCTTGAGGAACCTGAGCTGCAGGCAGCATGAGTGTCTCCTCGAGCTGCTGCAGTCGGGCATTTTGCTGTGCGATAACTCCTTGCAACTGTTTCACCTGTTCGAGCACTCCCAGCTCAGTACCTCAAGCAGATATTTTCCTGTGAAAACCTTGTCAGTGGAAGAGCTCGAGGCGGGTGGCAGTTCCAACAAGGAGGAAACCCTGCCGAATGGCTTTCCATCGATAGGCAAACTTCCCTTCCACCAATTAGATGCCTTCTTCATGCCCGTAGCAGCGCCAAGTCGTCACGCAGCAAAAGAGGATCGGACGCAGGACCCACCTCCTGCGAGAGCTTCTCCTCTCGCGATGGGCCAAAGACAGCGCGGCGCAAGCCGCGCACGGCCAAGGCTCCGACACTGTAGATGATGATGTCTTCCATTACTTGTCGTCACGAGTTTCCTGGACAACCAGACACAATCGCGTTTTGTAAATACTGGAACACACGGGAAGGTGCCTGGCGTCACAGGGCTTCAGACCTCAGTTGAGGTCTTTGCATGGCACTTGATCAACGCCGACAGCTGGGATACACCTAAATCACCATGTAAGCACGAACTACCCGCAGATTACCGCCGACGCGTTGGAAAACTGGAGACACCCCCAACAGGCCTCCAAGCCTTGCAACACCAATTCCATTGCAACAAAAAAAGGATAGGAATCACATGAAGCATCTGACATGGGAGTCTTCTGTGTGACTTGACATCCACAAAGCAGTCTCAATCAACACACAGTTCAACGCTCCCACCCGAGAACCCTCCTCGAAAGCCACGCCAAAACCACGCGGCACAAAGGTAGTCCTGAGAGACTACCATAGAAGCATATACCTATAGTCCTGGCACTAGATATACAAATGTACACGATAAGAGAGGGAGCACGTCAATGATGCCTCCTGAAACAGTGGAAGCGTGCAATGTGTCACCTTCATGCACAGGCCTAGTGTTGAGGACACTCACGAGGTGAGCGATCAGAGTGGCACAGGCTGTCTCACCTTGTGGTCTTACTTCTCCAAGGGAGATGTTACTCCTCACGAGCTTCCTTGATGGCGCTCCATGGCTGGAAAATCAAGGTTCAAGGTTGGCATGACCCCGTTAAAGCTCAAGGGAAGGCGAGATGGCCTAGTAGGCCGCACACCCCAGAAGCGATCTCCTATCCTCTGCAGTCCTCTCGGGTTTATGCAGATCACTGAACAGTTGTAAAGAAGTTTTGCCTGCTGAGGTGTGGCAGGAAAAGAAAGAACCTACAAACACCCCTGATTTTCATGCCCTGGAGGGATGTGGTGTCGAACGAGTCCTGAACAGGAAATCCTGAGAGAGTCACGCATCAGGAGTCTCGGAAGATCAAGAAATACAGTGCGAATATCAAGGGAATATGAAGCTCGAAGTTGTTCACTTCTGCAACGCATAGGGTGGGACATACGGAAACCTGCGCCATTGGTGGCCTCAGGCTACTAGTGCTGGGATTCTTTAGCTGGGTGACTGCAGTCTGTTTATGACAGTGTGAGACAGGAGATTGGAGGACACATGAAATGCTTTACAGCGTTCTCACTCTGAAACTGTTCAGGGCAAAGCACACCTATTACTCAGCACTTCCCCCTGAAGCCTTCGGAGGCCTTCCGAAGCCGCTGCTGAGCAGGAGACAGAGCCAGTTTTTGTCACTACAAAAAGGCGACCTAGGCAGCAGTGCAGGAAGACATACACACACTAAACAATCAGCAATAATCAGCACCGGAAAGCAATGTCCATTATTGTACAGGGTGCATCATGATTCACAACTTCCAAGTGCCCCTCAATGCAGCCTCAAGTTCGAAAGATGCTGAGAAGCAACAGTGACCTAGCTTCGTGATGCCAACGACCATGGTGCACTGCATGGCATGGCAGCCCTACAGGAAGTGTAATGATGCAGTGAGTAGACATACACAGTGTGCTACAAATGGCTTGCTTCCCGCCAGGAGAAACATCAGCAGCTCTACAACCGCTTTATTTGCACTTTCTTGGCAAGCAAGTGCAGGTACACATCAACCTGATATTTAGTCAATGCCTGCTGTGCTGCACCTCCACACATGCAGCGTCCTACTGACTGGTAGCTGTCAGAAGATGCATTCACTGACATCTCCGCTGCCAGTGCCCTTCACAGGAGATGTTGAGATGCGTGTCTCTGACCCACGCAGGCCGAGAATGCGGCCGACCTTCTTCACACTCTTCACCTGCATGCCAATCACACGACCTGTTGGTACATCTCGGGAGCACTTATAACCACACCCCCCTCAAGAGGGCTTTTCAATTGGAGCCAGGAGGTAATCTTCAAGCGGGCACCATGGGGGACAATGACAGGCAGCCGTCCATATGCGCACCTCCAAGTCATCTGATGCAGGGGCAGACATCTCGGAGCCTGCGCGGAGGGGCTGGATGCTCGGCCTGTTCAGGCCGTTCTGGAAGGACGAGGAGGGCGTGGTGGGGTAGGACAGTGGCTCTCCATCATCAGCAGGCAGGTTCACTGGCGTCAGCGGCCGGCCATTGCCTGAACAGACAGGTCTTTGTGCTCTCAAGATCCGCTCACATCCATGCCATGACACTCCCTGGCAAATTGATCACTTCCCAAAACTATGCAAGACAAGGTTGACGCACCCTGGGCTGGGTGTGAGGCAAAACTTGACTCTGGAACCTTGACAGCTGCGCTGTCAGGCGCGTCGTTCAGCGGCTTGGTGCCTGCTCACATGTTTTTCATGTGAAATAGCATCCTCGCACTGCAACCTTGTGTGGACTGTGCATACTTTTGAGCAGAGATGAGCAGCTGGAAGTCATGGATATTCTCACCTTGTGAGCCTGTGCCAGACTTGGAATGGATGCCATTGCCTCCAGAGCGGTGCATCTCCAGCTCCCCGCTCTGAGTGGGACTCTGTGGGCCCGACCCCGGATAGAAAGGATTTGGTCTCAGGTCCGGGTGGCCATCACCCCCATCACCCTCATCCTTGAACTTCTGGAATGATGTGGGCCCGTGCACCCTGCACCAACAATATCCCATCTTTATGCTGATGGAGACTCCCGGAGAATGCAAGCACACTTGGAGCGGGTAGATAGAGGGCCGCACCTGCGCCGGCGCGAATGGGCGAAAGCTATGGCCGCCACAATGAGCAGACCGACAGCCGCAATGCCTCCAATGACTGCCCCAGCTATCGCTCCGTCATGATCTGGGTGCCCATGAGCCGTCCTTTCCTGCTGCTTTCCTGTGTGAAAGAGTGCCTGACATCAGCGCGATTTACAGCAGTGGCAGGTGGGACAGAAATGGGAGACCTGCATGGAAGCTGGCCTGTGCACTGTTGACTTGAGGGCTGCCTACCTGCTGAAGCCAGCTGTGTCTCCTTGTTGGGGTTCGCGCATTGCTGCAGCCAGCCACTGGAGATGATGGGGCACCACTCCGTGGAGTTCAGCTTCAGGCAATCAGCATAGATGACACCCTGCACAACAGTTTCTGGTGAAATGAGCAAGGAGCAGCAGCGTTGCCTTCACACTGTTTAGGAATCGTCCATCTTGGCAGGGTCAAACACCAAATAGCCTTGCGAAGAAGTTTAAGGCACTTACATTGACAACAAATGGCAGGGCACATGGCTGGTTGTTCTCTGTGAGGCGGGTGACACTCTCGATTTGGATGTAGTCCGGGTGCGCTTGGCCTCTTGGAGGAGCGTCTTGACCAGGTGCCATGGCAGGGGAGCTTGTCATGCAGTCCTACAGAATCCGACACACTCATCAAAGATTGATGTGAGTCAAGATCAGGGACAGCAAAGTATAACTGAAAGCCTTCAAGGAAGAAGCATGCAGATCCAAATCTTTTGTGCAGGGTTCTTACCTCCCAGCCCACATTTCTGACCCAGCACACCGGTACGTCCTGGCCATGGATTTCGACACAGGAGTTGATGACTGTGCCATTGTACTTCAGTGGCACATAGCAAGCCTTTCCGCTGATTGTCTTGAGGCCGGCCACGGGTGGAAGGCCCAGAGCCGGTGCCTGGACTGGTGCCTGGAGCAGACCAACCAAGGAGTCCCCTCATTCATGACTGGCACAGAACTCAGGGAACGATCAAGCAACAAGACATCATGGATACAGGCGCCACATGGAATACCTGTTATCTTTAGAGTGCTGAAAGAATGGGCAGGAGGAACGCACAACTGCTTGGGTGGTGGCTACCGGTGGTGGAGGAGAGTAGGGAACTTGGGGAGGAACGCTGAGGGCCTCGGAGTTGCCCACTGCAATGAAGGGGGAGGTTGCATTGGCGGCTCGCACTGTCAGGTATAGCACCCGGATCTGTGCTGCTGTCAGCACTGTGTTGTACAGACCTGCAACAGCGCTCCAGATCTGAGCCTTAGTCGACATCGGGTACATGTGTGAACAGGAAGGTCTGCTGATTGGCCATTAGAAGTCTGGTCAGGGATCGGCAGTGAGAGCGCACCCAGGTAAGCAACCTTGCCACTAAAGTGGCGGCTGGCATTGTTGTCAGACCTGCTGCACAACTCAATTGGGCCCGTCAGTTCTGCAGGGTTGCCGCCGGTGATCTGCGCAATCTCGCCATCATCGTTGACGTAGTCGACATTCTCCACCATCTGCCCCTTCAGCACACCGTCCACGTACAGCCTGGTACATACTGAATGAGTGAGAGCGCCAGCCTCAGCAAACAGTACTGACACAGACTGGGGGGGTGTCGTGCAAGGCAGGCATCTAAACCCCAGTCTGCTCCAGCCTCACTGCCGTGTTGTAGTCTAAACTCCCAAACTCTGGAAAGAACCTCAATGCGCACAGTAGGGGGGCGCACAGAGTGGAGCTGCTTGTCTGCAGGAAGCAGCTGCGTCATGGGGCGTCATTGAGGCTGTGGGAGTACTAAGTGAAGGTCTGAGGATTCACCTGTACCCTTTGGTTTGGTTGGCCTGGGTTGTGACAGTGAGCATGTGCCACTGGCCATCGGTCAGGACAGAGGCAGTGTCTGCAGCAGAGGACGAGCTAGAGCGGGGGTCGGACAGGCCTGGACCGCGGGGACCATTGTACGCCACCTTGCCGTCCGAATCTACCCATGTCTGTGGGCAGCAGTGCATGATCAGCTATCTTCAAGTCGCAGATTCTCGCAAGCACGTCTTCTGAAGCTCATGCTTTTTGAGCTGCACTTGGATCTTTGTGGGAGGCTCACTGACCTGTGAAGCGTCGCCGAGGTCCACGTCCGTGCCATCCCTCAGAACCGCACGGATGATGCCAAAGGCCTGATGGCCACTCTCTGGGAAGTACAGACTGACCTGCAGGATGTGTTAGGCAGGACTAAGCTTGTGATATGGACATGTTCAGCATACAAAGCAGGACGCATACAATTCTCTGTCCCACTGCAGCGCTGAGAGTGTCCCGGTCTTGGTGAAAGCAAGCTCACCTGGTTGGGGCCCCAGGCAGTGTCCGTATTGTTGTAGTTGACTGGACTAGCACTTGTGTGCGTGAATATGTACTCCATGTCACTGCCAGCTGTTGACTCCACCTGCACATTTGCAGCAGTGCCCCTCTCTCATCAATGCATCATACACACCTCCATTTGCATGGTATTAAATGGAGGGGAGGCCTGTTCACAGAAGAAGCACAGAACAAAGACCGAGATCTCAAGGTGAGGCCCTCACCTGGAACCAGAGGTTGACGGAGAATTCACCGGTCTCTGCATATGGCACAGTGTCCAGCGAAATTTGGGACTGCATCTCCTCACTGCACACAAATGTCGTGCCAAAGATGGGATCGCTGACCACATCCGTGCTGAGTGCTAACCCTACGAAGGTGGGCACAGGGTAGGAGGCCAGACCCCCGTCAAGGGGAAAGAACGCCCTGCATCACAATCAGTATTTCTCAGAGCACGACTAGACATGGAATGCCCACTGAAATTCCGGGAGATCTTGTTGTCAGCGCATCTGTGGTTGCTGTACATACACCTTGCGCTTCCTGTGTGCGGAACAATCACCGCACCTTGCTGGGGGAACATAGCTGGCATTTGGGAGCAGGAGGCCGCTTGACAGGGGCGCTGAGCAAATGCCCACATCGCCAACCATGACACCAAGTGGCAGGGTGTCGGAATTTTCCTCGATCTCCACACTTGAAAGAGCCACGCAAACCTCGTATGGGCGACACTGCTGCAGCTGTGCCCCTGCCACACATCTCAAAGCCTCAGTCACATTGGCAAGCACTTTTCCCCTTCTATACTCACAGATACAAGATGCTACAATAAGATTGTCATGGTAAAACTAGACAAGGGGACAGACTAGGCACCTGGGACGACTGGATTCAGCCAGCATGCAGCCCTGTCCTCATAGAGCTTGTAGGCATTGCTTGATTCTGGATAGTATGCTCCAGGAGCCAGAGCGGCTGATGCAGCGCTTGGGAGTCCCTGTTGAAAACACGGCAATATAAAACCATCACTATGTCAGTGCATCAACTCCCATGCCTTTGCCTTAATCATGCTGTCGAGCTGTGACCACCCACATTTCAGGAGCGCCATGGAAGCACCTGCTTGTAGATGTAGAAGACTTGCAAGGGGGACAGCGCTGTGTTAAAGAGGGCCAGCTGGGTCAGTCTGCCGTTGTAGCCGCGGAGGGTGTCATTGTCAGACCGGCCGCACAGCACAATAGGGCCATCCAGCTGCAGTGGGCCCCCTCCATCATTGTGCAGGACGTTGCCCGAAGCATCTGCAGATAAGTAAATCAGTCTCTTGCGATCAGCCCCATGCAGTCAGGGAACTCATGTCATGATACTATGTGAAGCATGTTGGAAGTTCTAGGCAGGAATACCTGCAGCCAGTCAGCTGCACACCTGTGTAGGTCTGATTGCCATTGAGGACTGCAGTCAGCTTGCCATCGATGAACATGGCATAGCCTCGAGTGCCATCATACAGGGAGGACAGTGTAATCATGTGCCACCTGCCATCCTCCAGAATGTCACTGCCTGGGTTGTTTGGTGATGGCGAATCTGATGCATTCCGGGTGAGGGCACCAACCTGTAATGATTCCATGCATGCATTAGATATTTCTCACATGCAGTTCTCTTCTCATGCAGCCAGAATAGATGACATTGATCTGGGTTGGTCTGCGCATGGGCGCTTACCAGGCCGTCTGAGTCCAAGAAGACAACTGCAGAGTCTCCAGTCTCAGTGTCTGTTGAGTCCTTCACAATGGAGCGAATGACGCCAAAAGCGGGGTGCAGAATCTCAGGGTAGAAGAGACGGATCTGCAGAAACGGCACATGTTGACTCACTTGCAAGAACATGGGAGCTTCCGGGTGATTGAGTGCATTGCTGTGGCCAGATGCAGCTCAATCATTTGCGCTTGGCTTTTAAAAGAAGCAAGGGTTCTCACCTGATTAGATTCCCATCCAGTTTGGAAGAACTTGTTCTGGGCATGGGAGAACATGTACTGGAAATTTTCGCCATACAGGCTGCCAGGCTTCATCCAGATGTTGATCGCCCATGCGCCGCTTGTGCCATACTTAACAGATTCTAGCACAATGGTGCTGTCATTGGCCTGAGCGAGCAACAGCTCATCATTGCAAGAAATGCAGGAACATTATCATCAATACTCAAGGCGACTGCACGGCTTACCTTGTTGCACTCAGCGACGACGCCCACATCCTGGTCTGCTGTCCACATAATATTGTAGCCTGCCCCACTATAGTTCCCACCAGACCCCAAAGTCGGCTCCGAGTTCAGGTGGTACCCTGCGCATTCATGCCGTACCTTTCTGTGCTTCTTATTAGGCAATGTGAGTAATGCTGTTCGACAGTGGAACTTTAGGACAGTATCATGGGGCCTCCTTGTCGTTTACTGTTCTCACCTGAGAGTGGGAAAAAGGCAACAGGCACTGGGAGCTGCGAGAAGGAAGGCGCTGCAACACCAGAGGCCAAAGGGGTGATTGTTGGTGGATCTGCGCAAACGAAAAGCGGTTGATCACTATCTCTGCAAAGAAGCTTCACTATGTAGTATACAGTCTCGTCGTGTCAAGAATGCAATGCAGTTTGTCTGGCTAGCTCATCAACACTCTTGGGGCGATATTGACCTGCTGATGGAGGAGGAGGGGTCATTTGAGAAGTGATCCCATAATCTGATTGTGATAATGCTGGTGCTGCGGCAGCGGCTGCGTACCCCAGTCCCTGCATCAGTGCACTCAGTGTCAGTCTGGAATGCTGCTTACTTCACCAGGAGGCTGTCACCATGAGTAATGTTCCTCCCAGTGGCACTTAGAGAGTGAGCAGAGTGCACAGGAGGCATGCGAGTGGAATCGGATCCTCACCGCGTGGTAGATGTTGGCCACCTCCGCTGGGGACAGGCTACTATCCCATATTGCCAGCTCAGCAAGCTGGCCGCTGTAACCCCGCGCCATATCCATGTCGGAGCGGCCGCAGAGCACAATCTTGCCGTCTATGTTCATGGGCTGTCCTCCATCGATGTTGCGCATCACTCCATCACTGCCTGCGACCACACCAGTGCCGATGTCAAGATGCAAGTGCCCAAGCAAATGGAACATGTCCATGCATTTGATGACTTCAGTTTCTGCAAGAGCACTGGACCACAAAAGGGCAGAAGCAAAATGAAAGTCTCATCCAGACATGAAAAGAGTGCAAGACATGAGGTGGGCTCGAGGTAATGAAACATTGGAGATCCCCTTCAGGACAAGTGGTGCACTTGGTCGAGGAGCTCAGGAACTGCAGTGATTGCAGGGACATGTACCGATGTAAGTGGTGTTCTGCATCATTTGGCCAGCCAGAACGCCATCCACATACATGCGGTAGCCTCTGGAGCCATCGGGTTGTGATGTAAGGGTGAGCATGTGCCAGCGCATGTCCTGGAGGTCCGGGTAGGGTGGCCCACGGTTGGTGGCATTGCGTGCCAGATTTGCCACCTGAGCAGATGCAAACACTCAGGCGCTCTTGTCCCCAGCTAGAAAAGGACATGTCAGCAGCAAGCAAGGCCGAGATCAGCAGGATGGCCAAGTTAACAAGAGTGTGCTCACCTGTCCAGAAGAATCCAGGAATGTCACAGAGGGCAGCCCCCTGTATGTGTCATATGAATCCTTGACGATGGCTCGTACAATGCCAAATGCTGGGTGTCCAAACTCTGGGAAATACAGCTGCACCTGCCGAGGCAAATTGCAAGCATTCATGTACATGTCCCCTCTAAATGATGTCTGATTACTGTCAGGAGTAGCACTGCGAGCGAAACGAGATGAAATTTCTGTTCCTGGCAAAGAAAAGTACAGTAGCTCTTCGCCAGTGTCGATGGCCAAGGACTGGGCATTACTTGGTTTGGGCCCCAGCTTGAAGCATCCTCCGAGGTGGAATTGTGCGAGTAAACATACTCAAACAGGTCTCCATTTAAGCTGTCCACCTTCATCCAGATGTTGATGGCAAATGCCCCAGCGGTGCCATATGCCACAGGGTCCAAAACAACAGTGCTGTCCACAGCCTGCGCAGACTCTAGGAATTCAGTGCATGGGCGCGCCATTCTCGACATGTGCACCTGAAAGATGCGTTCTCTCAGGCAAGACAATCAGGGTGGTTTGCTTGTTGCCTGGGAGCACTGGAGCGCAGCATAGCCAGCGGTGTCATCCTGGGTGAAGGTGATGTTGTAGCCTGTGCCATTGTAAGAGCCAATGGTGGACTCCAAAACCCCGTCTGCAAGCAAGCATGTCAATTTGGTTTGTTCTAATCAGGGCCTTGCAGTCCATGTTTTCGCTGTGGTAGCAGCATAGTGTTGTCATGCACATGATGCATGCAATGAAGCCATCCAGTTGAATGCAGTGCTTGCACCTGCCAGGTAAAAGAAAGCCACAGGCTGTGGCACAGAAGTGCTGTCAGCGGCTGGTGAAAGGGCTGCGAATTCCTGCAAGACATTCATCAATCGTCAGCAGGAGATCTCACGTCTATGGCAACCGCAAAGCTGTGTTTACTTGTGCAAACTATCGAGGCAGACAAGGCTTGACAACCCTGCATGCGAAGCACCGTGCATCCTTGTCCATCTGGCGCACATGGTCAACCGTCACCTCTTGTTGCAGCACTCTGCCCCACGACGAGATGGTGATGAGCCGATCATCCCCCCAATCTCCCCGTTGGCTTAAAAGCTTGTCGTTGCCTGAAAGGCTCGTGTGGTGAACCAGTCCTGCGGTTGCAAGCCTTGCCGACAGCGCAAAGAGCAAGACAAGCGTACCAAACTGACAGCCCGTCCGTCCCATTCTAGAGATCGTCGCTATGACAAAGACGTCCTAAGCTATTCCATCCCAGTGCTTGGTGGAAGCGAGAACGGACTGCGTCATCACCATTTCACCCTTGACACAGCATCGAAACATCGGCTGCGCTAATAAGCCTCAGACGTTCTCCCGCAAACACTTTCCAAGAGCCGCCACCTCAATTCGAGGAGAGATTGCAGACAAGGGAAGAAAAGTACAGTACGTCAGACATGGGATGTGGCCTGATCAGGAAGCGCTGACGTGGAATGCAAGGGATGGTCAGCCCCATCTTCAGGTTGACCATTTGAGAAGCAATTCAAGGCAGAAAAGGACGTTGGATTAAATTGAAACTGTCATCTCCTAAAAACGAGAGCAATGCTGTCTTCAAAAAGGACCAACGAACGAACGCACATCACATCATGCACAAATAACTTCAGATCAACAACGTGCAGGCATGCACTTCATGCGCAGCACACATTAGTCAACAGCATCCAGATCTTCCTCGTCTTCATCAAACATGACATCTTCAGGGTCCTCTGCCGCAGCAGCACTGGAGAGTGGTGTCATGCCCTCAAGCATCTTCCCCTCGCCTGCAGAAAACCATGCCATGCAACCATGACTCAGCCCGCTATGAATGCATACTGCACGTTTGAAATCGTCCAGGTTTTGCACTCTCTCAGCACATTTACGACTTACAGCACATCATCTTGTTTGGCCGTTACCTGTGCCAGACCCTTCAATGGCAGGTACTCCGGCATTCGCTTTAAGCTCCTCCAGTTCGGTCCATGTCAGGGGCGGCAAGCGCCACGTCTCCAGGTACTCTGGCCCATGCTCTTCCAAGACATCCAGCAGCTGCTTTGCCTACAACAACGACTAAACAAACTTTTCTACTCACTGTTCACACAGCACACACTGGCAGGCTGGAAGCAACCAGAGACACTCTCCGTCACGGCTGCACAGGACAATTTTCAATACTTGGACTCTGTTTTGTATATGTCCCAGCATTATATAGTCAGGACTCTGTTTGCATCAACAATGATGCAGAGTTGCCAGCAGCTCCATTGAGGTGCGCTTGCATGTCAGTCAATCAGTCAGTCAGTTGCATGTACAGGCAAGTTGCCGGCATATCAGCAGACTGACCTTGGTCTGCACACCAGCAGGGTAGGTGAGCAGCGTGTCTAGTTCTCCAGCCTCAATATTTAGCAGCTTGTCCAAGACAGGTTCTGGCAGCCCTCCACAGTGGGTTGCAATGCGCTCCTTCATCCACTCATAGTAGTAGTAATACTTGGGCCGCTTGCGCTTGAACTCAGGAAGGGCGCGTTCTTTCTCCGCTGCAAGCCAGCTTTCCAGTCCTCTGGACCCCTCCTCCTGCCCAACAGATGCATGAATTTTGGCAACATTTGAGACCTCCGGACAGTGCCACCACACATTTCTGCTGCGGGTGATGACATGGCAGACTACCGAGGATCTTGGAGTAGGGTCCATGTGCAATTAGTCAAGGTGGATTGCAGTGGATACCCCTCACCTGCAGGATGATGGCTGGCTGGTCAGATATGAGTAGCAGCAGGCGGTCTCGCTCCTTGAGCCACTGCGGTTGCTCGCTGTCCTGCTCCATAGCTCGTTGCATGGCAAGGGCTGCCATCAGAAAGTCCTGGTCAAATGAGACACAGCATCTAAATTTGTGTGAGTGACCGGTGCCTTGTCCATCTGTGTGAATATGCCCAAGGAGTTGTGCACAATCGATTAACTCGTGGCTTGATAGAAGAGCACCTTCAGACCCTCCAGTGCATGTGAATGTGCGGAATTCGCATGTGGCCATGTGCTTTGCTCCTCTTCTTTTGGTCCATAAGCTAGAGCTGTCCTTGCATCCTGCATGGCCAAATTGCATCTTACATCTAACACCACACTGATAGGAACCATAGCTGTTGCTGGCAAAGACTGCTGCCATGCCGCAATACCCATGTAGCTCCTCCTACCTTCAGAGCCTGTTCAGGCCTTGAAGCAACAAGGTAAGCATGTGCCCGCATAAGAGCGACCTCTCCGCGTCCAAGCCGCTTGCCTGCTGAAGCAAGCCACGTCAGCCTACAAAGCTTTGCAAGCATCGATAATCTATTGGCAGATGGCCCAACGTCTAGTGGGAATTTTAAACATACCCTTTCCCCAAGCATTGCACAGCAACTTCCTCGCTTCTGCTGCCAAAACTTTGTTTTCAAGAGCTGACTCCAGGCATAGCTGTAATTTCTCAGGCTTCAGGCGCAGCTCTGATGGAACAGGCTTCAGAAGCCTTCCATCCCTCTTGGAGAGCAGAATGGGCTTTTGGGCATTTGCAATCTGCCTAGCCCATTGCTGCAGCAATCAGAGTGGCATCAGAGAATACATCACAGGGCATGCATCAGCAGAGTATCTTGGACATGCATAGGTGATTGTTAGACGAGCATGGGTGAATGTACACATGGAAATCTTAATTGTAGGGGGCTTGCCTGAGCCAACCATTGCAGCGTGCAATGCTCCATTGCCTTTAACAGCTCACTTTGAAGCGCAGGATCCTTCTCACACCCCTTGGCACAGGATCTGTAGGTCGCTACTGCTTCAGGCGCCCTCCCAAGCTGCATCAGTGCTAGACCTTGTCGAAACCTGGCTTTGCTCAACTGCAGAGGGCTTGCATTTGGCACGCTCTCTGTTAGCAGTATTGATGCAAGCAGCTGCGTTGCTCGTGTAGCATCCCTTAACGCCTCTTCTGCATGTCCTGCACAATTTGCATGACGGTGTGTTTGGATGGTGACTGAGTTCAGTTGAAGTACAAGGATGAGCAACTATGCAGGTGTAAGATCAGTGCTATTCTCATCAGATTCTGTACCTGACTTTAGTGCCGCGAGGCTTCGGTTCAAGAGGACGGCAGTATTGTCTGGATAGATGTCCAGTGCTGCGGAGTAGCTTGCACAGGCTTCGGAAAACCTTCCCTCAATGAAAGCTGCGTAGCGATTAACAATTGCTTCAGGATGTGACGTGCTCATTGAGATACTACGATTGCAAGGGAGAATGTCAAGCGTTCTTACCTGCATCTCCCTGTTCCTTCTCCGGCAGCAGACTCATACTAGTCGAGTACGCTCGGCCTTCACACCAGCGATCCTACTTTGCAAAATGCAATGAAATTATCAGCTGACTCTTGCAAAGCTCTTGCTGAAGTTGAAGTTTTACTGTCTGTCATGTGCGGACTGATCGGTCTGAAAAAGTGGTAAATTTTTGAAAGGAATGTATGCCCGTAACACTAGCACCGAAAGCCTTCTTGTGAACCATTCCTGTTAATGACACGAGTGACGTGGTGAAAATGATGTTTTATCGAAGGATATCGTGCAATGCAGCAAATGCAGGCGTTACGTAACGTGCTCACTTGACCTATTCCGCAATTCTTGGGATGGGAGACTGCCAGTGCCATCGTCAACCGTACAAATTGGAAATTGTTGCACTGATTGCCTTCATGACATGCCCGCTTTACAGCAAATCGTCCAGAGTTGCGATGTGCTGCAGTGAGCGGAATCTCAAGGACAACAAGGCAGTCCTTTGCGAAATCAGTGCTGAAGCTGACTGCAATGATAGGTTACAATGTCATTTTACATGCACCAGATATGGCAGTGTTCCGGACATGACCAGTATTGTCTAAAGATGAAGGCTGCTTTGCCGCGGCCAGTGGACTAAAGTTAGTCTCACACCTTTCAAACATCCACAGTAGGGCTACAAAGTGACACAACCCAGCATCCCCGATGATGCCAAGTGCACTGTGCAAGAAGGGTGCATTGGGAAGACACTATCATCTGGTATACTTCCCAGCATACTACTGATCGTGCAGCCATGCTTATGCGAGGCTACCCTTAAGGAATGGACATCATTCCATCATCTGCGCCGGGTGACGTTAGTGAGCGCCAGCGTAGCCAGTTTCCGCAGCTCTTCCAGCTGATTAGCAACTTCTTTGCGGTACTGCTCTGGCACACTGTCAAGGCCGCTAGCCAGATCCACCGTGACGACCTCACCATCGCTTGTTGTGACAACCATAGAATCAGCCACGCCCTTCCGGGATCCTGCAAGCCAGACAGCGCAAGTATATTCATGGCAGTTGCATTGGTCCTTTCAGGTCATCAAAGGTTTAATGACGTCAAGAGGAAGTGCGGTTGCAGATAGTCGAGCTGAGCTCACCCTTTTTGCGATTCAAGATGGTGGCGACCATGTTCTTTGTGTTCTGGAGAGCGCCAGGCATCGGTGTCATGAGGCTTGTGCCACCCTTAGCCACTGTATTGAGCACTGTCTGCTTTGTGAGCGGGTCCTGCTCAAAGACACCCAGGGGAGAGCCTGCAGCAATCACAATTGCATACTTCAGGGGTTGACAGGACCTCAGGCTCTGTAGCTTGGCGTCTGGAGTAGGGAGAGCCCTCCACAGCCTCAGGCTGATTGCATGCATGCAAGCTGGACGTAGCCACAGTATCCCTTTCCCATGACCCATCATAGCTGGTGTTAACAGGTGCAGCACTGAGACTTTGCTAGAATAGAATGTGACAATACGGGGACAACAAGGAGAACTTTACCTTTTTGTGAATAAAAGGTCTCCCCCAGTTTGGGCACACGCATGAGTGTGGCTGGGACAGCAGGAGTGAAGGGAATATCGCGTGAACTGGGCCCAACAGCTGGCGTCTCTGCCACTACATTCTCCTTCATGACTTCCAGCACACCCCTGTTCTTCTTGTGTCCCTTGACTTCCTGTGCGCCATCACATTGTATAATTAGTCGGCTGCATCACAGGCATGTGACATGGGAATGGTGAAGGGCTTGCTAAAGGGCACTTGTTCACATTGAGAGGAGTCAGCACCAGCACTCCAGAGTCCTGCTGAGCTGGGTCGCCAGCTTTTGCACGCTTTCTCGTTGTACGGGTGACTGTCGCCACTGCGGACGAGCCTTGTGTGACTGTCGATGGAGCGATCTGCAAGCATTTCAGAGGTTGACGCTTATACGAGTTTGCTCTCACAACGTCTCTGTCCTGCACCTGCAGCGTCCGCTTTTATGAGACTTGCATCCATGATGCTAACAGGAAAACGTATTGCCGACATGCCTGGGCTGCAGAGGCACGCTTGATGCTCTCCAGCAGGACTGCATTTATGTCGCTCCCATAGTCACTTGTGAATTGTACCAGAGGCATTTCCCTTACCTGCAATAAGGATAAACTTTCCTCAACGGTCTCTATATCTATTATATGTGTATATATACTATATATCTGTGTATGCACTCTTCATAGGCATTGAGATTGTTCCTCTCACCGACTTGGGCAGTTTGACAAGCTGGACAGTAAACAAATTATCTATGGCTCTGCATTCTGCTTCTGCTGCGTCCAGTAGCTCCTGAGCACGTTCCTGGACTATGCATGTGCAAATGATTTGAGCACGAGGCTATAATAAGTTGAAAGGCACAGACGACTCGATGCTTATTGTGTCTGTTCACCTTGCTGCTCAATGCCGTCAATGCGCTGGAGAATACTTTCGTCCAGCTCTTTAGATTTCACTGTTAGGACTTCGTCGACGAGCTCTTCATCCTCTGGAACGGAAGCCAGTACTTTTTGCTGACGCCTTTTTGGCATGTTCCTGTACGACCGGTGACCTGTACAGCTGATATAAGAACTTTGCTGTCTGAAGGAGGTACTTATGAATAACACTCAAAGACAAGATTCTTACAGACTACATTTGCTTGTGCATGGCCTCTTTGCACAGTAAAATCTTGAGCTTATTGCAAGATAAGCAGGGGTTCGCAGCACTCCTTCCTATTTCTGCGTAGAGGAACTACAAAGGTCTCACAATGTATAGCAACTCTGTCACTGTGGTGCTGAACGTCAAAGCTTCATTTGGGTACTCTTTACGATCACCTGCCTGATGCTCAATTTGAAGTTGGGCCCCGCCTCGTCTGCATCTCACGTGCGTATCCCATACGTGCAAGGTGCCAGCAGGTGCCCGCACATGCTACAATGCCTATGAGCTCCTACACCTCGCAGACATGTGAACGAATTGATTGATTCATCCAACATATAGATTGACACGATACTTTTATTTGTGGACAGCGCAATGGTTTTGTTGACGTTGATTGTTTTTTCTTGGTCGTAGCCACGAAGATGCTGCTCGACGTCTTCCTAGATGCCAAGTGTTAATTGCAACTGAGCATAGTCAATTGTGAATAGAGTTCTTCTCACTGATCATGGAGTTTTTGGGCATTTCTGAGCGAAAGGTGTGAAAGCATGTAGATGGTGAGGATTCTTAACTGTAGCAATTGCCTTACTATCTGCTTGTCACTAACACACATTACCCTCTGTTCTGCTGCAGAAACGTGCGTTGTTGCATGAAGAAGCCCTTCGCGAGAAGGAGAAGGTATGTACTCCCAGCTCTGTACACCAGACAGGATCCTAGTCAGGCCCTGTCTTGGAGACTTTAGTGCGCAAGTTGATTAGCCTCTCAGCCTCTGCGTCTGCCTTGCAGATTCTGGACGTCTTCCAATGCATCGAGCGCCTCAGTGAGCTGGATGCCATGTCTCTGCGCAAGCTGGTACAGAAGGAACGAATGCTCGCGGTTCCCCGCCTAGAAAAGCTGCTGGCTTTCAAGGTGGACATTGTTGAGCTGCTGACCCGCCTTCCTCTGCACCTTATAGCCTGCGTCCTGGCACAGGAGCCTAGAGTCAATGGTGTGCTGCTGCCACTTTCCCTGTCTTTTTCCCGTCTGTTGTTGAAGGAATGTGCTGACCAATGCAGCTGCTCGACCCTCATCTAATGCAGTGAAGTACTCGCAGGTGACTGGCCTGGGTCTGTCACCTCGCACCCGCTTTATTCCATCACTTGGCATGGGCATGTGGTGAAGGGACTGCGGCTGCTGATCACCTTGTGCACCCTGTCAGAAGCGCTCTCACCGCTGGCCTCACTCGTTGGGGTGAGATCAAATGCTATCTTCCATCACGTCCCTTGTTTGCATGCAAGAAGTCCACTTATTTTCACATGCCGCATGTGAACCATATCGAGACTGCTTGAATTAAAGCACATGTGACCTGTTTTGGCAATCTGGATCTTTGTTCATCACAGGGCGCGGAGTTCCAGCAAAGACTCCTTGATTTAGTCGTTCTCATCCTGCTCAGTGCAGCAGGCCCAGATGTGGCAGATAATCTTGCATCAGCAGCAGAGGACAACAGAACAGAGGTGCATTGCGCCAGTCACATCACCTCAGGACGTGCTAATCAAGTTTAGTTTGCAGCGCGAATTGCATGCTGTTGCATATGAGTGTCTCAGAACCCAGTTGCTGCACCACAGGAGGCCATGGATAGGGCAGCAACAGTGCCAACAGCGCTGCGAGCACTCACCATTGGCCTGCTTCCTGTCAGCGCAAACATCCACATACAGCAGAAGCACTGGCATTCCCTGAGCAGGATCGTGCTCCTGCAGCCCCGCTCCATCATTTTTGTTGATGCTGTCTTTGACGCCATCCGTACGATCTATCGAATGGTGCGATGCCATCTTGCCATGCCTCTGTAATAAGGTTACATTCAATATTATGTCTGGTCCTTTTGCGGAAGGCAGCTCTGAAGGTGTAGATCATGTGTTGCTGATGTGGTGTCAGGTCCGGGTGGCAATGGAGAAAGGTTGCAGCAATGTTCCAGGGCTTGCATTCCAGGCAGGGCTCTCGATGGAATGGCTGACAGAGTTATGCTGCACCCCCTTGTTCTATTACAGGTGTGGCTTTCCCATGCTCTCAATCAATGGGCCGAGAGACATCTCCTGCTCGCTCCAATTGTGACTTTTTCATGCTGGCTGTCTTCGTACATGAAGCACTGCAGCTGAAGAATCTGTTCACCTCAAGTTGTTTATCCCCAGTGAATCTTCTGAAGATTTGTGCTTCCATCAAATGACACGACACGTTTTATGCAGTAGTTGCCTTTTGAATGATGTGCTACTGATCAGGTTAGCCCTTCACGATCCCAGCCTGGCGGGTCCATTGCGGCTCATTTCAGCGGGGTTGAATCTGCATAGTCCACCCTTCACCGTACCACCATACTCTGCAACCCCAGATGGCAGCCCCAATTGGGCGGAGCAGGCCTACTCCACTGCTGCTGGCGAAGGTACATCTTAAATCCTCAATAATCATCATGCCTTGTTTGAAACACATTTGGAGCCGTTCATTCTGCTGGGCTGGTTGGAGAAGAACGGTTCGCACCTTGGGGCATCTGCCTACACCTGAGCTGGGTCCTCTTGGGTCATGGCAGGGACAGTAGAGCTCTTGGTGGCAAGAAGCCTGGCTCTGATGACGTCGCTGACGGAATATGAGGAGACATCCTTTTTGGACCAGACAGTTGCTCAGGAGGGCACCAGGGAACTGGCAATCGATGTGGCTGCGCGGGCTAGTCAACTGGCCGGTGAGCGTTCAACAGGAACACACCAGGGAATATCTAGCAGCTCTCAAGACGCAGGCCTGTTAGAAAAGCCTGTAGGCACACCTGTTGGCCTCCACAAGGGTGTAAGGCTGAGATGCAAACACTTAGTCTTGAAGCAAGAGGGTGGCATGCAGTGGCCTGTGTCTGTATGTATTTGATGCATAGTGCCTGGGCAGATGATGTCTCCAGTTTTACCTCCTTCCCTGATGTGAACCCATGGCAGAGGTCTCCATAAGGAGTGGACTCTGGATTCAAGTGTCCCACCATGCCTGGGTGGCTGGCTGGCCACATCATGGCAGGGAATACTGGACCAAGCTGGCCCGCCCTGTGGGGTCTGTCAGTGAGCATTGTTGCAAGAGAGTTCCTGGGCACGCTGTCCAACTCCGGTCCATCAGTTGCCCCTGAGCGTGAGGCGCGTCTGAGATAGAGGAACCTTTGCAGGGGTGGTCATGCAGCGGCCAATGAGCACACAGTGGCCGGTACGGTCTCCTGGGGAGGGTCAGCTGGCAGTGGCAGCGCTGCAGGTGACTCCATTGGGATGTTTGTGCTCGGATGCTTTGTCATGGGTGGACACACCTCATATCAGTCATACCTTGGGTTGATGTGTTGGTAGTGGCCACGCAGTGGTGGCCAGACATCTAATACGCCCTGTGCGGCTGAAGAAATTGTAAATGACTGGCTGAATGCAGGTGCTGGAGGTGCTGGCCGACGACAGCAACTTCCGCCGCATGGCCATGCACGCTGTGGCCGCCTCCGCAGCCATTATGCTCACTGCGTCCCCGGCTGACTTTGAGTCTGCCTGGTGTGCCGGTGTGCTGCCTGCCCCTTCTCCTGTGCAGGCATCTCTTTGCGAGCAAGGCTGTCAGCCTTTGCAATGCGACATGTCCTCTGTACATCGCAGCCGCTTTCCGGATGTCTCATTTATTTACAGGGACATCTGGTGGTTCAATCACAAGGCTCTGGAGGAAAGCATCACTGCCGCCTGCACAGGGCAGCCATGCTGTCCCGTCGTGGAGGCCAATCCTGCAAGAGAAGCATGTCTGAATAATAGCACATTCATGTTGCCAGAGGAGCAGGTTGAGCTTTGATGTACAAGGGAGGACATGGTCTTGAGCACTTCGAGGCTTTGAAAGATCTGTCTCTGACCTTCACTCACCGGGGTTGCAGGCGAGGAGGCGAGGGCGCTGCACAAGTCTGACTTTGCCATTGACGGGCGCAGCATCATGATAGGGCCCATGGCGCCGCAGTATGTGAAGCGGCTGGAAGCGCTGGCCAGCCTGCTCAAGCGCGATGATCTCGGCAACCTGTCCTCCGCCACACGCGCCAAGGTCAGCCTCCATCATGCATGTCCCCTTGTCACCAGTGCCACATGGGTTCGAGAATGATGGGCACATGGCCTCTTTATGTCGTGGGTTGTGGATTTGGAGGTGTGCTGCAGCAGCACTGTCTCTGTCAGGACACATGGCTGTGGTGCCAAATGGCTGTGGGATAGTTTTCAGGGTGCTGCTTGCACAAGGTCTCGAGCGCAACCAAGAACCGTCACCTTGGGGGCCACCGAGGCAATTGAGGTCGCCGGCCCGTGCAGCTGGTTCGTATTCGGTGTTGGTAAGGGGAGCAGCACTTTCATGGCTTGGTGACGAAGGTGTGGGTGGATGTTGCAGATCGCTCACGTGGAGCTGGAGGCTGCGCTGCGGGCGCTGTCGGTGTTTGAGATACTGGGCAACCTGCACTGCTACAATGAGGACACCTGCACCCCGGACATGCGCAACTTGTTTGCCAAACTGCTGTCTGCAGAGCTCCAGCACTGCGGGCCTTCTGCAGCAGGTGCCTTGCAGTGCTCTGAGTGCTGCCTGTATGTGCATCATCAATGCATGCATGGGGCCCTGCATGTCATGAACACCTTCACAGATCCAAGCAAGTGCTGATTTAGCGAAGCCGGCCAAGGACTGCATGAAGGATAGTTGTTGTTGACACAGGCACAAGGCCAGAAAGTGGGCAGGCAGCTGTGAAGCTCGCCCTGACAAATCTGCGCCGGCTTCACATTTATGCAGTGGGCGTTTCTGAAGACGCAGACAGCAAGGACATGGACATTGTGGCAGCAGACGATATCGACCTTCTACAGAGTCTCAGTGATGCTCTGGCGAGCATCAATGGGATAGAAGCTGACGAGATTCTGTAGCTTGTAGTCAGAGGTGAGACCGAGGGGTCGGATTGCATCTTACAGTTAGGTGCATGTGAAAGTGACCAAGGCTAGTTTAGGGATGAGCCGATGTCTCTGCATTGTGTATGATAGACACCCTAATGTACAACAGAACACACCACTCTTATGGTAAAGGGTAGCATCTGTTTGCCATTAAATGGCAAAGACTTGACAATCCCGTCTCCCTCGTGACAAACAAACACTGTGAGTTCCAAACTTAAACCCAGAAGTTGTTTTGGTTGAACGATTTGTTGATATTTCAAGACGCTGTGAATATTAATAGCCCATCATGAGACCTTGGGCTTCAGAAGATACGATGCCATAATGGCTCCAAAGAGCACCTCTCTGACAACCCCTGATGTGCTGCCTGTGCTTGCAAAGATGGCAATCTCTGCAACTGCTGTTCCCACCACAGCTTTTGCCAACAGCTTGAAGGTGCTAGCAGTATGCCTGCCTCGGTCGAGAGCATCCTGCAGCAACACATCCATGGCATGCTCAGAAGATTGAAAATGTCTCTAAAGCTTCAAATTTGCCTGCGAGAGACCATTGATACCAACATGGTATGGGATTCTATGCACACCTTCAAGGTGGTCAGAACAACCGCGGCAAACAGGATATTAGCGCCATATGCACGCATGGCAAGCTTGCCCAACCAGCCAGCGCCCAGCCTGCAATAAAACGCCCCTTGAGTCCTGAACGAACAAATGCAGCACTTTGGTGCTTTAGCATATCATATCAACAGCACATGGTTGCTGTCCATATGAGTGCCTACACCTGAACTCAGGCGGCTGGAAGTGTTCCAGGGGCTGATTGATATTGAGGGAGCCTGCAGCAACTGCTGCAACAGACAGCACTGCCAGCAGAGCACTCAGGAAAGTCTTGCTGCTGAAGAGCGCCTGCACATCCCCAAGGAAGCCATCGATGATCTGCCGACCCGTGGGGGCAAATCCCGAGCTGCTGGCCCAGGCATACCCACCCACTGCTGCAGTTGCAAGAAAGAATGCCACCTGGATGCTGAACACACAGCCCCCAATGTCTCTTCAGCAATTTTGGGACCTGTGTCACTCGGGCTGACTCGTCATTGCTGCAAGCTGTGGGGCCTGATAGTCAAGCGCGCACTTACCTGAAGCACCAGGATGTCAATGCAGATGTCTCACCGGACAACAGTGCCAAGTTCACTGCTGCCCATCCAACCAGACCTAAGTTCAGTCTTCGATAGGTATTGGATCCAAGCCGGTCATGCTCAGCTGCACCCTGCAAGCCCACCCAGCTCAGTCAACATAGTGCAGATTTAAAGATGACAGTCAGCATACATGCTGACATGAAGAAGATTCCACCAATAGGCATTCTCCAGACTACCTTGAGAGCCCAAAATGCCGCTGTGACGGGCAGCAATGTCGCGCCTGTCAGACGCAACAGAGTCTGCAATGTTGCATTTGGGCAGGCATTGTTTGCCAGCTGCACATACAGGGATGGGGCGGCCAGTCTTGTTGCAGCACTTGCGCCAATGATTGCAGCTAGAGCTGTATAAGCTGTAGAGACTGCTGAGCCCTCTGATGTAATACTGGTCCCATTCCCAGAACTTCCCACTGCTGAAGACCTTGTGACACTTGTGAATCTGTCATGCCTCTTCTGGCTGCTTGGATACGCCTGCACATGGTTGGATTATATTCGCTCACTGGGAACCACACACCCACTGCACGATCGCACTCGTCTGTAAATCAGAGATGGGTATCTGGGAGACATTCCATGAGGTACCTTGGGTGGCAGGTGTTCTGTTCGAATGGATCTGCAACGTGCTCGCGGCGTCCTGCGTACAGGACACGAACACACCCTCAGGATCGGGCATGCCATGGAGACTTACCACATTCAGGCAATCAAACCACGTATTTATAGAAGATGTCACGTAAATGAATTGCGACAACTTCATCGAATCGCTGTTACCTCAGAGGACCAACTCTGAAGACTGGAATTGTAGGTGCTCGATGCTCGCTGAGTTCTAACCTCCCTCCGAGGTCCTGCCCGAGCGCGCAGCAAAATGGCTGATGTGTTTTGACGAGCAACATCACTCAAGTCAGAGACCAAAACCGTCGGAGTTTCCCAGGGAGGCTGTCGTTCTTGAAAGAAAGAAAGAAAGCTCTCTGCTTCATCATCCATCTCATCAACTGGAGATCAAGCTGACGTCATCATGTAACTCCTCCAGATCCAGATGCATTGCCAGATACGAAATTCCCTGAAACCTCGTCTACTTCTCGTCTTTGGATGAACATATCTAGCAAGATTAACACATAGGTGACATTGAAGTGCCGCAATGAATTGCACCGGATCGTATCTTTTCCATGGAGAACACCTTGGTGCCTTTCCGAAGACACTTCCTATCCGATGTAGAAAGACATTGTCTCTTGTTCCTATAGATCAACGTCCAGATCAACCAGTACTTGTACTGAGAGCGTCAGCAGAGGGATCGGTGACCCAGAACAAAGACAACTTTCGTCAATTTTTGCAGGTGCTGACCTTACGTTGGACCAGAAAATCACTTCCACAAGAAGTTGCCTTCACAACCATGTGTAATTACGAGTGTTCTACATCGCAGAAAGCCAAAGACTATACCCTCAGACATCCAGAAGGCCAGTTGCATGGGAGGCGCGGGCGCCGCTGTGTCCTGGAAGATGGTGTGCTCCAGTCTCACAGCTTCATGCATGTGCATTTTGAGTGAGGCAGACAACTGCGGCCTCTTACGATTGTGCTGGAAGAGAGGCTTGATTGCAAGGGCATGGCAGGAGAGCGGCTGCTCCTGCTCTGCCTGGACATTCGGCCATCCTGCATCGAAGCGCGCACAGTCTTGATGCAAAATCTTATCATGCAAAACAGGTCAGAGCAATCATCACGTCATACTCTGTTGTCACACAAAAGTTGAGCACCATGTCTAGGCCGATACTGAAGGCTGTTGCATCATAGGCAGGCATCCTGGAGATGTAAGACTTATGCTGAGCGATGCTGGCACTGCCTGGCAGGGGGAGAGAGTTGGAGGTGCCGAGACTTGCTGTTGATACCTTGAAGCACACCGCTCTGAGAGGATGCAAGCAGTCATCCAAACATGCAGATGAGGCCATGATTGTCGTCAAGGTGAGTCGAGATTGCCAAGTTACTCGTCTCATCTCGATCCTACATCCAGAATTCCTGATTGTGAGCAGGTGTATTCAGTTCGAGATGTCGAAAAATGTTGGCAACCACTGAGCTTCACCAGTGCTTCATGTGTTCTGCATATTGCACCGGGGGAATCAGATTACATGGACAATCAAACGTGTGGCATCTTCTTCCTCTTCAAGTACAGGAGCTTGTTTGCAAAAATGTACAATTTTTTGCATGCAGTTGGGATTGGGGGCGCTCAGAAAAGCTGAGAGACACAGCAGCAGCTTCCAGCGATATATTGAAGACGTGTTGATGTTTCTGCCAGATCTAAGAGAAGAAATATGTACATGTGCTCTGGAAGAATACTCTGTGCAGATGCCAGCATTTAAGCCATTATGGATGGCTGTCAAAGACTCTTGTGAGGATGTTTGAAGAATGAAAAGAATCCAATGATCTTCTACTTCCTTACAGCCCAATGTAAAACCTGCAAATTTGAACCAATGATAAAAACATCCTTGCTTACCATGTCCAAAAAGTTGATCTTCTCAGTACCACTATGCTTCAAAGGCGACACTAAAAGGTCCCAGCTCTTCAGAATAAAAGAGCACTGTCATCTGAAAAGTGCGACCTGAAGGGCGCCCTATAGTACAACATCCCCTGTGCGGCATTGCAGCAGATGCTCCAAAGAGCAACCACCCCCCAAGGCCTCAGCTGGGACGAAGGTGTGCACGACTAGGCCAATTTGGCACAACAGCACAATGCAGGCAGCCCGCTCACAGGGTCAATCCAGAGTCATCGCCGCTGCCCCGACCCTCACCCACATCCTTTGTGGCCACATAGTAAAGGGTCCAGATCAGAGTGAACACTCCCAGAATTGCAAGCGCCTCTGCGCCAGTTCCAACGCCCAGCGCCAGGCCAGTGCCATCACCATTCAGCCTCGAGTCCACCTGTATGCACAAGACCAGCCTTTCAGCCGCTGCTAACACCATGTTGCTCGATGCTAATGCCATGCTAGTGCTATGCTGCTCTATATTTATAATTATTCTATGTCTATCTTTTTAACTAAATCTATGTTCTAGGCTATGGCTATGGCTATAAAATGTATTGTCTAGGTGCTGTATTTCGGTCTGAAGCTAAGAATGCTACACCTGCATGACACATTCATGTGAGAAGCTTCTAGGAAAACAGCACTATAATGCTAAAAAATCTATGTGAGGATGCTGTGATATGGCACCTGCATGCAGCATAAGTGAGCACAACAAAACAGTGTGCAGCGGGCGGCAGAGACAGGCATGCCTGGAAGCATGCTGTCGAGATGAAGCAATAATTTAAGCACCTTCTACAAACTCAAACCAGAGTCATCGGTGTCGTTGCGGCCGTTGTCTAGGTCGCGCTGGGAGCTGTAGTACAGCGACCAGACCAGAGTGAAAACACCCAACAGTGCAACGGCCTCAAGGCCCGCGTCAATTCCCAGGACCTTGCCAGTGCCATCTCCATTCAGACGTGAGTCGACCTGTAAAACGCCAAAAGTGGCAGGCACACCAAAATGTGAGCTAGAGCAAAATCAACAGCAAGGTTCGCTTCCATCCTGCAGATGCTCCACTCTCTCGTCCTTCCTCTCATCTCGGTCTCACAGCTTGCTCGTATTGCTCGCTCGCTCGCTCGCTCACGATGCTCCACGATGCCTGTTCTATGTCATCTCCGGAAAGAAACTGAAACGTGTGCGCGCTTAAGAATCCGGCTGAGAGTCGCGTACCAGCGCGAAAGCTGGGCGAGAAGCGACGAACGCTGGGATAGCGACGGATGCAGCAGCGACCTTCTTGGCGAGGTTAGCCTCAGCCTTGCATGCCACGCGGGCTGCGAAAGCACAGGAGCACATCACAGCATGCACACACCAACCCGGGCCCTCTCTTAGAGAGAATGCACACAATCGAGCCACCTTCAGAAACACAGGTAGCAACGACAGGCACGAAAGACTCCAAGAGGACAGATCAGAGGCCCAACACCAGACAAGGAACTAAATAATGCACTTTGTGATCAAAAGGCAAGCAGCGCTTAGGAACTCACCAGCGAGCACTGGGCGAGCTGCTGTGACACCTGCAGAAAAATAGAACCATCTCTGAGCAACTCGAGGTGGACAGCAGTGCAGTCAGTAGGCTTCTGAACTGCAGGACAGCCACGTACCAGTGCGTGCAGCACGACGAGACAGGGACACGCCCTTGAAGGCGGTCGCGGAGGTTGAGCACACAGCCTGCATGGTGATCTGATGAACAAGAAGCGAAGCTGTGGCGAAAGTTGCACTGGAGCCGAGGACACAAAGTGGACGACAAATCTCTCAAGTTCGCTCTATCCATTTGCGATTTGGCCTATCCAATTATAGCCCTTTTCAGGAGAGGGATATGACGAGAAGCCCTGACCAGAAGCCCTGCACCCTGTTGCGGCTTGCACCAGAACCGATTGAAGGAGATAGGGAAGTCCTCTATTCTCTCTCGATACAGACGTAAATTAGACTGATTCGTATTGTGATTCTTGAATAGCAGCTGGTAGCCATGGCGTCTCATGCGGACTGCCGCATGTATGAGAGCAAGTACCCAGATGTTGATGATGTGGTCATGGTCCAGGTCAAGTCTATTGCAGAGATGGGTGCCTATGTTTCCTTGTTGGAATACAACGGCATCGAGGGCATGATCCTGCTGTCAGAGCTCTCAAGGAGAAGAATACGCTCCATCACAAAACTCATCAAGGTGCAGCACGGATTTTCGCCTGCAAAACGTTAGACTGCACGGTGATGAGTGCATCATCTCAGCCTGTTCTACGGGCTGACTGTGAAATGCAGAGGCGCTCGTGAAAAACCCAGCTGAGATCTGGCAGGTCACCATATTGAACAGAATAACTGCAGTACTCGGGAGGAACCGTAAGCGTTAGCTCCATGTGTGTTATTTTCACTCATGTGCAGGTGGGAAGGCAAGAACCTGTCATGGTTCTGCGTGTGGACAAGGAAAAGGGATACATTGACCTGAGCAAGAGGAGGGTGTCCCCAGAGGATGTTGCCGCTTGCGATGAGCGCTTCAGCAAGTCAAAAATGGTGCACAGCATCATGCGGCATGTAGCAGAAACCACTGGACAAGACGTGGAGGAGCTGTATAAGTCGGTAGCCTGGCCTTTGTACAAGGCATATGGCCATGCATTTGATGCCTTCAAGGTGCTCTTGCTCTCCTGCACGCAGTATTTTGCTGCATCATTGCAGGACAATTGTGTGACAGACATTTGCTTTAGTTGTGTAAGTATGCAATACGCGTAATTGTTTTGCGGATGGTTGATCTTGATAATTGTTGTGAATATTCAAAGTCTGCATGCGCTGACAGTTGGCGGTGTTCTGCAACAGACAATGGTGCAGGACCCGGATGCCATTTTCAGGAAACTGCAGGATGACTTCAACGATGGCAAGCCAATCGAAGTGCTCACGCCAGCTGTCAAGGAGGCCATTGTGAAAAACATCAAGCGGAGGATGACCCCCCAGCCGCTCAAGATCCGGGCAGATGTTGAGCTCACCTGTTACTCCTACGACGGCGTCCTTCACATACAGGTGCATTCCGGCTCCTGCGCCTTCTGAGTGTGTTTGCATCTAGAATATCGGTGGTCGTATGCAATGACATTGCTTGCGGCCTTAAAGTTACGAGCAATCTGTTCTGCCATGCACAGGATGCTATGCGGGCAGCAGAGAAGAAGAGCACGGAAGACTGTCCAGTCAAAATGAAGCTCGTTGCCCCGCCACTCTATGTGCTGACAACGAACGTAAGTTACACTTCTTTCTTTCTTCCTTCTGACTTTTACAACTCTCAATGAACTCACTGCCTCTCATTAATATGTGCGCATACAAGATGCTCTGACTTTTACAACTCTCAATGAACTCATTGCCTCTCATTAATATGTGCGCATACAAGATGCTATGCCATACTTGTTTATTAGTGATGCGCTGTGGCAGACGCTGGAGAAGGTCAAGGGCATCGAGGTGCTCAAGGAGGCATGCGTGGCATGTGCAGAGAGCATTGCAGCAAAGAAGGGCAGAATGGTTGTCAAAGAAGAAGCGCGTGTGGTGCGTGTCACTCTCATACACTGCTGTCTGCTTCAGCATTCCAGAAGTATTTGCAGGGCGATTATTGTGTGAGAGAGTCAGCTCCAGCTATGATTTTTTTGTGCTGAGTGCTCAGTGTATTCATCATTGTGCCAACATACTATCTGCTCATTCCCTTTTGCTGAGTTTGTCTGTTGCATTTCACAGGTGAGTGACAGGGACGACAAGCTCTTGACAGAACAGTTGCTGGATTTGGAGAGGGCGAACCAGGAGGTTGCAGGAGATGATGATAGTGAGGAAGAGGAGGTGGGCATGGGTGATGTTGACATTGAGGGAGCATGAGGCAGTAGGACGACAATGCTTAGTGCACTCCAGATGGGACTTGTTGGGCCAGTGCCAGAAGTACTACAGTGCTTTACCTGCAGCTACTGCTGCCGTGTTGTCCTGACCTTCTCTTGGAGTGCTTCTAGTGGTTGTTGTGCCAACAACATTTTACTGTGTACTTGTATTAGCGTTTTGCGTGGTCCTTTTGCACGTGGTGCATCATCAGGAGTGACACTATAGCCTATATGCACCACCCTGAGGGTATGCTTGAACAGATTTTGAACCCTTCAATATTTGTGAATTACACACTGTGTTGGCGCATGTCGCACTTATTGTATACTGACAGATGGAGAGCATAAGTTAGTCAGCAACTGTGAGCCATGAAGCAACCATGGCGAAGCTCTGCATATGCTACTAATGCATTGTTCTTGGAAACTGCATGTGATTCACTGGGGACAGAACCAGCAGCATGGACTATCGCGTTCCTTGATTGTATCAATTCCCGAAGTTCCACAAATTCACCGTTGGCGAAGGATCAAAGCAAGTCAAAAATTATCAGCAGTCATGCATGTAGCACATGATGGCCATCACGTCAGCTTCCTGCTCAGTCTGCTGGTTGTGCGCCAGCAGGTTTTGCCCGAAAGTTCCTCCTGGGCTTGCGAGGCTGCATGATCACCGGCGCATCTTCCTCAACATCCATTGCCTCCTGGACATTCCACACCAATTCAGACTGAACCATGCCTTCAGTGGCCCAGTATCTGCTGGAACAACTGTTCTGATACCACAGAACTGAACGTGCTGGCAAAAGTACCTGCATGTCTTCGACCACTTCTTCCTGTTCCATTAGCTGCACAGCCACACTGCCGGATCTGTTGGCCTGGTCTGCCCCTGCAGACCTCACAGGAGCATCCTTGCTGCGCTTAGACTGCGGTCTGAACTCAATGCCGCTGCCGAAAGCTGGCAGCTCTGTTGCTGCTGCTGGCTGCTCTGGCTCCGACACTGAGCGAGCTGCAGTCATTGCAGCTCGAGCTGCCTGCAGGACATAGAGTGAACACTTCAGACTTCTGCTGTGCGTTGAAGTCGGTCCCACAATCATCCCTACTGTCTACAAGTCAGCAACTGCAGTATAAAGAACCTGGCCATAAAGATGTGCATGAGCAACAGCCGAAGAGTGGAGGGAAGGAGGGCATGTCCCCACCCGCTCCATCTCAGCTTGGCCGCCATCGGCTGCTGCGCTGCCCTGATCCCCTCCCCCCACCAGGATGGGCTCGTCCAGTGTGTAGCAGGTGTACCGATGCGGGTTCCTCACATGATCCGGCACATATGACCTGTTTCGCGGCGGCAGTCTGGGACGGCTTACGCGCTGTGGATCGCTTGTCGTGCTCCTGTTTCCATACGCAGAGGAAGGAGTCAGACGCTCTTCAGTGTGGACATCAATTGCGCTAAAACACATATTATATATGTGCCGCATGTCTACCCTGGCGATAAGAACACTCATGTGGCTGTTTTCAGCGGGTGGGAGAATCATGGGTTTACCGCAGTTTGCTGCCATTCTCATCATCCCTGCGGTGTGGCGGAACCCAGGGCTCTTGGAACCTCACTTTCTTCTTGATCCTGCGCTTCTCATCCTCATCCTGCACCTCTGGCAATGCGCTACTCTCCAGTGCACCTCCCTCCTCTGTCACATAACTTTCCCCTTGTCCCCTTGCATTGGCTGGAAACGCTGCCTTCTGAACAGCTGCCTCCTCAATCTCTGGTGTGCTGAAGCCGCCACTGGATGCCGCAACCTCTGGCATTCCCTGCTGTGGCGGTCCCTCAGATCTACCCTCTACTTGCATAGCTGCTAGTCCCTGCTCGCTGACCAGCCGTGCTTCTGCATCATGCAGTCTGCTCCTCTGCTCATACACATTCTCCTCCAATACCTGCCACGTACTTTAGCATTAGCAGAGCGGGCAGGAGGAAGCAGGAGGAAGCACTAGTGGCGCAGTACCCCGAAGAAGAAGTAAATATGAAGCCATTGGAAATCACACCTCAGTGTTTCCTGCCGGTCTGGCATCAGGATCTCCCAGTTTCTCCCCCATAGCCATAGCGTCAGAGTCGTCATACTCCTGCTCTTTGTCCAACGCCTTGCAGAAGGCTGCGCTTGGCCTAAACACCTCATCTTCGTTCTCATCTCCTGCAAGCAACATCCCGTTTGACATCATTTCGTCATCTCACAACAACTACACTACCCCAAGAGTTGAGGGCTCTTTGTTGGTACCTTCTAGCTCCTGCATGCTCCCAGGGAGAAACTCTCTTTGCCTACGGTCGATCTCCTTCGCTTCTTCCTCCTCTTCGCTGCTGTAGTCGTTGGCCTTGCCACTCCTGAAAACGTGATCCTGACTGAGAGACCAACTTGGCAGATCGCTGCTGACGGTCCCTCCCACGCTTCCTTCAAGGGATCCAAAAACTGCAGCAGCTCTGTTATGGAATCCTGCTGCAGTAGGCCATTGTGGCACAATGTCTGTTCCTTCAGCCTGCATCACTCCTGCTTAATAGGCAAGTGAAACTGAATTTCACAGGTGAAACGTCAGAGGATGAAGCCTTCAAGTAAACGATCTTTTCAGAAGTACGAAGGCTTATAATTGTGTTGAAGACCTCCTCCTTTCCTGAAAGATTTGTATTTCTCGTCAAAGCCTTCAGGTGCCTTCCGCTTCCGCAAGGAGCCAAACCCCAATACATTGATGTATTCCCCTGAGATAGAGCACTACCAGGGGTAGTAGCACGTTTCCAGGCACACAGGCAACTTGCAGATTCCAGATTGGATCCATCTGCTGATGCCCGAGCAACTTTTTGGCGTCCGGTTGAGCTTCCAAGGTGTCTTAGCATCCATAAGTAACTGGTCGCTGTGCATGTTCGGTGAGGATGGGTCAGCTCCTTTTCGAACGTGAGTAGCTAACACTGCAAACCACTGCCCAACTGTGCGGCTGGAAAGGGGATGATGGCGGCATCAATGGGACAATCGCCCACCATGGAAGCGTCCCTGTCGCTGCCCGTGCTGGTCAAGCCTGGTGGGGGCCTGCTCTTGCATAGTCGGCGTAAGGCAGTGTTAGCCGGATGTTAAAGTAAAATTGGCAGAGTTGTGAGTGTGATGAGGGACTTCTGAAAGTTTTGGCAGCAAATCAACCGACCACCGTAGTTGAGCTCGATATTCATAGCCTTTGGCGTGCTGACACTTCACTTGTGGGTGGCTTCAGGCAAGATGTGCTACACCTCTTCTGGGCACCAGATGAGGAGAATGCAGGTACATAGAGGAACCATGTTTCTCTTTGTTTTCCCCAAAGCTGATTTGGTGACCACATGCTTTCACGTTGCTGTCAGGAAGAGTTCATATCTGGTTGTGCAGGACAGAAGAATTTACGACATGATTTCCCTGTGACACTTTGTCTTTGCGACGCAGTGCATCAATCTTCTTTTCCCAATTACTGTCTCAACTTACTGTCTGTCATCAATGCCTTTTGTGATTCCAGCGGCTTAGAAGACGGTGGCAAAGGCAAGGTTGTTTGGCGGAGCCTGTGCAAGCCTCATCGTCCAATGGCGTGAGCCGCTCCTCTGTGGCCAAGCCAGTTCTGGAAACGCATGCCTGGGATGCCACATTCAGCCAGGCCTCCCACCTGGCACAGCCCTACAGGGGTTCCAAACTGCCGACGCCTCCCAACCGCTTGCGCATCTTTTCTGGGACCTCCAATCCGGTGCCCCCCACTGCCGACCCACCATCTAAACTATCCTCGCTCTGTCGAAATGACCTAACTAAGGAAGACAGCATTGTGCTGTTTGTTTGCCTCCATCAGGCTATGCCATGTCTCAGCAGCATCTGGCTGTCTGGCTGCAGGCACTGGCACAGGAGGTTGCTTGCTATTTGGGGCTGGACCTCAGCAGCATAAAAATCAAGCGCTTTGCTGATGGAGAGATCTACGTCCAGGTCCAGGTGGGCATCAATCTAGGGACCTCTGGCACTGGTGGCATGCATGTAATGAGTTTTTGAAGGAGACAGAGGTTCTCGGGATCTTTGACGAGATTCGGGAGCTCGTGCATGTTGACAATGCGATATGGAGTTCTACAATGGACAGTGTCCGGCATGTGTGCTAAGCTGGCGTCTGCCTGAACAGGAGTCCATCCGCGGCTGCGACGTGTTCCTGGTGCAGCCCAGCTGCCCGCCAGTGAACGACCACCTCATGGAGCTATTAGTCACCATCGACGCATGCAAGCGCGCCAGCGCGCGCTCCATCACCGCGGTCATCCCCTACTACGGCTACGCTCGCGCCGACCGCAAAACGCAGGGCCGCGAGTCCATCGCCGCCAAGCTCACCGCTAACCTCCTCACCGAGGCCGGTGCGTGCGCTGCCCCCCACTCGATGCATCAGCAGCATGCCTAGGCCAGTGCGCGCTTTGTCCTGTTAGCAGCACGCAGAGTACTGCTCTATGCTTTCTGGCAGAAGCTGTCGTGCATGTCAGCATTATCCCAGTGTCCCCTCGCCATCTGATCAGCACTCATTGCTGCTTTTGGAATCCTCTTCAGGAGGATGTCCAACACCACAGCACATACCTGCTGTTGCCACCTTCGAAGGGCGTCTGCTGGATTCATTCTGGAACTTGGATTTGCTGCTCATGCGAACAGTCAAGGCCAAGGAACGGGTGTGTAGCACTATGGGCTGTGGCAGTTAGCAGAGGGTGTGTCACTGGGCGCAGGTGCAAACCGCGTGCTGGCGATGGACCTGCACTCTGGGCAGTGCGTGGGCTATTTCGACATTCCAGTCGACCATGTCTATGGTGACTCTGTCATCCTGGACTACCTTGCCTCCAAGCGCATCAGTACTGGAGAGCTGGTGCGGCCAATCCCAGAGTCTTACCACTCCTGCCTCTTGGAGCTCATGCTGGAGGAGGGAGTTTGCTGGCTGACATCCCTGACACCCTGTCATTTGCACAGCATATGGCTGCACGGCAAAGGTGTCATGCCCAAGTGCGAGTGTTGGGGATGGCCTCGGATGATAGTCGCCCTGTCCCAATATTCAGAAAGAAGATCTGATTCTCCCATGCTTGGTGTCAGGTGGTGGTGTCCCCGGATGTGGGCGGCGTAGCGCGGGCGCGCGCGTTTGCGAAGAAGCTGAACGATGCGCCGCTGGCGATCGTGGACAAGCGGCGCAGCGCGCACAACGTGAGCGAGGTCATGAACCTCATCGGCGATGTCAAGGACAAGGTCGCCGTCCTTGTGGACGACATGATCGACACTGCCGGTGAGACCCCTCCCTGCCCGGTGGCTGAAGAGATAAATGATTGCTGGACTCACACAATTCATGGCCCTGCTTATGCAGCTGCGCATGTCTTGGACATATGTTTTTTCCACGTCAGGTTTTATCTAAGTGGTATACATGCAGTTGCTGGAACAGATGCTTACCAGGGATGCCCATGCGGGAGCGCATGGATTCTTCTGCTTTGGGGGCTATGCAGGCTTGGTGTCAGCAGAGCTTGGAGTGCCTGCCCATTGAGCTGCACTGGCTGGTGTGTGCAGGAACGATCACGAATGCAGCCAAAGTGCTGCATGCAGAGGGAGCCAGGGAAGTGTATGCATGCGCCACGCATGCAGTGTTTTCCCCACCAGCAGTCGAGCGCCTGAGCTCAGGGGTGTTTCAGGAAGTGATTGTCACCAACACCATCCCCGTGTCACAGGAGAAGTCCTTTCCTGAGCTTACTGTGCTGTCAGTGGCCAACTTGTTAGGAGAGACCATCTGGCGTGTGTACAACTCGTCCTCAGTAATGTCATTATTTTAAATTCAGCTTGTGCAAATACTTATTCATTGATATAAAACGAGGCAGCAGCTCCCAAGTTTTTTAATAAGCCAAACGCTCATGTGAAGAAAATGAATTGTCTGTAACTTCAACAGTCTGTAACAGTATGCAGGTATTACATGCGTTGGGAACGGCTTCAATCCTTCATGTTTTGCTCGAACAACGCGGTGCATATCATAGGTTGTCACTTATCCCAATTGGCTTCAAGACTCATCTACAACATATGTAACAAATACACTGACGAATTAAAGTGAGAACACATTGCCCTCAGACAATTTAAAATATGGACTCTGTCCTGTCTTCTTCACTGTTTGCACTGGCAATCAAGAGGCGGCGAATCCCTTTGGTAATGGCTACCCAATGAGGATGAGCAACCCCCCTTGACAGTGTACTGATATACTGCAAACAACACACACAAATTTGACTGACTGCAGCCAAAATCACCGCCTGTCCGTCTTGCCAATGCCACGTTTGCCGGAGAAGAGATGCTTGGGCTTGAGGTCGGGGATGTGCCTGTCTGCCTCTCCCCTGCGCGCAGCCTTGCCCATGCGCCGCTGCATCTTGTCATGTATTTTGATGGCCTTGTTGTGCTGTTCCTCGTTCTTGAGGCCCGTCCCCTCAATGGGTTTGGCTGTGCTCAGCGCCCTGCCGCGTGACATGGACCTACAAAACCACACCCGCCCACATTTGAGACCATGTGCACTGAGCTAGCAGCCTACAAGACAATGTGCTGCATCATAGCACCACTGAAGCAACTGCTCAAGCCCGCCCAACCATGTGAACTGCCCCCATGCTGCACGCGGCTTGGCACCATGCGGCTTCAGCCCAGGCAATGATGGCCGACACACCTGGACACCCTACTGAAGCGACCACCAGATACCAACCAATCAAGGATGCCTTCAACTACAGCAAGGCAAACGCAGCTGACCTGGACTTGGAGGAGTGGATGCGCTTCTTTGGGGGTGCTTGGCTGCCGTCCACCTCCATGTCGGCCGTCGCGGCTGCGGATGCGCTCCTCAGGCGCTTGCGGCCCACTCTGCTCACGCTGCGTGCACGCGCCCGTTCCACCGCTGCGCTGGCATCTACGCCCACTCTCGCCAGCGATGCCTGCACAGGGGACACCCCTTTTCTCAGTTCCCGCCACCGCAGTGCAAAAAGCAGGGAACATATGGTGTTTGGGTGGGACATGTCCTGACCAGAGGACAGCTAGAAAACTAATTGAGATGAGGGAAAAAGGGGACAAGGCACCGGAGCTGGCATGGGCCAGCTCAAGACTGAGTGCAAGGCAATGAATGCACACCCCCCTCATATTTTCAACCTTTCAAACAAACATACGTACAGGACGTCTCTGAAGAGCACAGCTGACTGGTCAGCATGATGCATGCAAGTGACAGGTTGACGGTGACGCACCTTCATTTGCTGCGTGGTGGAGGTGCGATCGGCGTCGGCGCGGCGCGGCTTGACGGGAGCGTTGTTGGCAGCGCTCTTCTTGCGTCGGTGCGCGGCCACCACAACAGCTTTGCGTGCGCGGATTTGCTTCAGCAGGCCCCTCTGCTCCGGTGACAGGTCATCTTCATCCATGTCGTCGCCCTGGCAGTGCCATAACAGATATGCGTAAGGCAGTGCCCAACAAGTGTATCATAATGGCATGAGCAAGAGCCTCCTTGCTCCCTCTGACAATCCTACGACTATGCACCTTGTAGTGCCTAGAGCTGTCCGTTCGTTTTGTACTTGCGGCACATTCTCCTCGGGCAACCACAAATGTTTTTGGAATGAATGCTTTGCAGCTATGTGCAGGTAACAAACACAGAGATGCCAGTTCCATGGCATCTCAGGGTTGGCATGCAATGCAGCTGGCAGACAGTGCGCCTTAGCAGAGGACACAAAGTTAAGAGACTGGCAGAGACTGACCTCCAGCTCTGCTGCTGCAGCCAGGGCGTCTTCCTCACGCTCCAAAGCCTCCAGACGCGCCTCTATGTCCGGGTCGATGAAGTCCAACACGTTGTGGCCCTCAATGATCTCCGGCATGATGTCGTGCTTCCACGAAGGGTCGTGCAGCGAGTAGTTCTTGCGCAGATCTGCGCTGTACACACCTGCACCTCCGTTCTCCTCCTGCACCAGTCCAGACTCACACCTCTCGATCTGGGTTCTATTTAAATGCCATGCTCCCACAAGAACCTGGGAACATGCATCTAAGTGCAAGTAAGGTAACGTGGCATAATACAACATGCAAGGTTGCTTAGGCGAGATCGTCTCTCCACTTATGAAGCAGTCTCAGGTTGGGGGGTGAAAAAGGGTCTTGGCCAGAGGGCAGCACCTGCAGATCCTTCTCGGTCTTCTTCTTGTGCTCAACCGCAGCTGCGGCCCGGCCCTGCGCCGCGGCGACGCTGGCAGGGATCACAGGCGGCCGCGCCTGCCTGTCGCGCGGAGCTGGAGTGGCAACATGCATGCGGTACGCCACATCCTGGATGCGCCGGCCCTGAACACAAGAATAACAGCCTGCTTCAGTCTCTAATGACCAACAACATGCCACAAGGCCTTCATTCCAGAGCGCAAGGAGCATGCGTCAAACTTGCCATGTTGAGCCGCAGTGTGCCTCGTTGGGCCCCCAATCATTGCATTCCCTGAAGTGCCTCCTGTGACCTTGGATGCAGGTGACATGGGATGTCCGATTCTAGGGGGCAAAGCAGGCCTGGGCTGACCTGCAGCTTGGCCTCCACCCTGGAAGCCAGCAGCCGGTCACAGGCCACATGCTTGACAGCCATCACTCCTTCCTCTGTCAGCGTGCTCATCGTCAGCAGCTTTGCATCTGCTGGCGCCACACCTGCACCACATGGAACACCCTCTGGTTTATTCCAGACCACCTCCCAACCATCTCATGCACCATCAACCTGCTTTGGGCTCACTGGCAATCTCCCTAGTCTAACTCCTTAGCGTCGCTAAGAACTGATCACAGTCAGCAAGTTTCGTGCAAGAAATGAATATGCCTGAACTCCACTGCACCAGGCCCTCACCGCTCATCTTTGCGGCCTCGCTGACCATCTCATCCAGGAGCGCCTTATCCTCCGGCGAGAGGCTGTCGACGCTGGTGACGTCGGTCTTGTTGGCAACGATGAGCAGGGGCTTGTTGGCAAAGAGCGGCTTGATGGAGTGGAACAGCGCCGCCTGCTCCGCCAGTGTGTGGCCGCACTGCTCGCTGATGTCCATGATGTACAGCACCGCCGCCCTCAAGTGCGCCAGGGCTGTGATGCTCTACACATGCCCAAAAAACATCAGACACGGGGGAACACCTGAATCGGTGCATTGAGCCTGGGTGGCTACGTACACTGGAGAGGTAAGCAACAGTCATGATACAACCCGGAAGGAAGCTGTAAAATCAGTCGATCAAGTGCACATGGTGGCATGAGTACTGAGTAACATTTGAAGATGCAGACCTGCATCTCGATTGTGTTGCGCTCTTCCAGCGGCCTGTCCAGGATCCCAGGCGTGTCGATAACCTGCCACCGCAGGTACCGGTAGTCCATGTGACCCACAAATAGCGACTTTGTGGTGAAGGCATATGGCTGCACGTCCACATCAGCGCGGGTGACCTCTGCACCAGCCAGAATGGACAACGTCAAAAACAGACCAGATGGAAGGAGGTTGCAGAACAATAAGTTTGGTGCACGAAACAGGAACTGCATGGGAAGGTGACACACTGTTCATGAAGCTGCTCTTGCCCACATTGGGGTAGCCGCAGACCAGAAGCGTCCTGGTGTTGGGCTCGATTGCAGGCAGCCTGCTCATGTGTTGCCTGACCTGCTCCAGGTACGCTAGACTGGGCCCCTGCTTCTTCATGATGGTACACATGCGCCCCTGCACAGCCACATGCATCACTCCTGGCATCTGACCGTTTTCAATTCTATGACTAGAGCATTCAAGTAACGTGATCACAGTCTTGCTGTGGAATACAATGGCAGACATGATGTTTGACTCGGTCTTTGTGATTTACCAGTGCAGCGCGCTTCAGCTCCTTGCATCGATACAACGAGTCACCATACTTCATCATCCGCACATAGTCTGCAACAAACGCACAACTCGTTAAAATGGAGGGATGTCCACAGCTCTATCCAATAACACCCTGCCTGGCCTGCCAGTAACAGGGGCAGAGCATGCTGTCCACTCACCCTGTGACACCTTGTCGATCAAGCTGCGTGCTGTGTGTAGCTGCCCTAAAGCCAGCTTGTAGTGATCTCTGTCGTAGAGGACATTCAGCAGGTCTCCAAAGAAGGGGTGCATATCGTCCACTTTGGGGAAGTCATCCAAGATCTTCGACAGCTTCTCATGCCAATTCGACTGCGTGAATTTGACCTGCGTGCATATTAAAAGCGTGAGAAGTATTTAGTATCGTCAGACCATCGTCAGAAGGCAAAGTTTCACGCCGTTCTTTGTGCTATGGCACTTGCACAAAACTGCAGACTTACCTTCCGCATGTAAAATTGCCTGATTCGATTAATCGCCCATCCATTATGAACAACAGTGGGTGTCTGCCGTTGCGTTTTCGAAAGGACGATATCGATGAAATCCTTGCCCGTAGGCACAACCTGAATGGTTTTGAAGTTGTACAGGACCATTGTGGGCGGCTGCCCTTGGCCCTTCCTGATGAGGGGTCAAGCAATACAGAAGTGTTGTAAAATACAACGCCAGATGTGGAATGATTGGCTTCAGAGTTAGCAACGAGCTAGTCCTTAACGAGTACTAGAAGGAATACACTACTTTGCAAGACAATTTCACCGCAAAGCCTCGGGTTCACTACAATGGAACACAATGGAACACAATGGAATACAAATACTGTACTATATTCCGTTAGTCTCCTCAGTGAAGATGATCGGTTTCTTGGAGACAGAAGACAAAGACAGTGTGGGCCGCCTGCAGAGGTTAGTCATGCCATGTCATCGGGAGAGCAAGAGTTGCATTCCATTGTGAAAACGCCTTCAGAAAGCAAGTGTTCCTTCGATTTCGCATGTCGATGTCATTATTGAACTGACATGCTTGCCAATCATACGAGAAAATAGCTATCCTCTTGCCAGATCGTCAGATCCAGAGCAGCTATGTTTGAGCAAAAACAGCCTTTTAAGTTTAACTTTTCCAATGATGTTGATTTGTCTGAAAACCCGTCTCATGTGGAATCTCAGAGTGACCAATCTATGCCTGCAGAAGAGGTGGTTTTATCCACACAGGTGTTTCCCATAATTCCTGTTCCTCACACTTGGCCCTGTTCTGCCCGGAGCTTAGATTGGACAAAATCTGCTAGATCAATGGGCCACTACCTTCAGCCTATGGGACACCTGCAGGAAGCTGGAAATGGAAGAATTCCCTGTGGAACTGGTCCAGTTGCCGTCGGATGTGATGTTCTGACCGAGGTGGTGGAAATCTCACCAAACGTCAGGTTCCTCAAGGTGCGCAGCCGCATGTGTCTGCATGCCTGTCATGTCGCTCATTTGTTATATTGTCCTCACTTATCGAGACAGCAGTATGCTCGGGCAGGGCAGACTGTCTAGCCGGGCGTCTTCACAGCTGCTCCAGGAGGAGGGTCTTGCAGACAGCGATCTGATTCCTGGGAAATATGAAGGTAATCCTGTAAGATTTGTGAACATGAGTTTGCAGCATATTTGAACCCAGTCTGAGCTGTTGGAGTGGTGGCGAGTGTAGAACACTGTGCGATTCTGACGCAGGAGGCTTCAAGCTGTGGGAGTGTGCGATAGATTTGGCGCGCTTCATGTGTCAGCACTTCAGGATCGAGGATTTCGACCAGCATGCCTATCCCCAGTTGCCTGGGCTACCAAGGGTGCTCGAGCTGGGATGTGGTCAAGGGATCCCAGGGATTCTTGTCCTGAAAGCTGGTGCTGAGGTCCACTTTCAGGTAATCACACATGCAAGCTCATCTTGAAGCACTGGCAAATAGGGACACAGCGTTAAAAAAGAGCACACGCGCATGCAGGACTACAACAGGGAAGTTCTGATGGCCCTCACCATCCCAAACGTAGCAGCAAATACCGTGACAGCTGACAGTAACAGGCAAGCGGAAGGCCATTCCTTCCCACGTTCGCGATTCTTTTCAGGTATATCTACCTGGCCAGGACACCAGGCACCAGCATATGTCTGGACTTCTAGCAATTTTCAATAGCAGTATTCATCTTTCTCAGCAATCTTTGATGACAAAGCTTGAAGCACAATATGCAGGGGACTGGGCCACCTTGCCCACCCTGCTCGAAAGAGAAGGTCTTTTGGGAACGTACGACATGATCCTCTCTGCTGAGACCATATACAGCCTTGATTCACAACAGCAGCTATTGAGCTGCATCAAGCAGGTGTGTCCATATGAAACCTGTTTTTTGTTGGCAACTTTCTTCCACCCTTCCATGTTGTTTCCTGCTGATGCTTCACGTGATTTATGTTGCCATGCAGTGTCTGAGGCCCACAACAGGGCAGGCGTGGATAGCAGCAAAGTCGTACTATTTTGGAGTGGGCGGTGGTACCGCCTCGTTTATCCGGCTTGTAGAGAAGGGTAGCACTTTCAATGTGGAGGCAGTAGATGTGATTAATGATGGAGCATCGAACAAAAGAGAGATCCTCAGGTTGACATTCAGGAGATAAAAGTCAGCAGAGTCATGCATCCTAAGCGTCAGTCATTAGAATCTTGTAGAATATTACACACAGATTAAGTATGCCTTGGCCTGTCAGAAACACTATCCTAGATCCTACACTAGAGAATCAAAGACAATCAGTTCTGTGCAGCAGGTTCCCGGCAACTTGCATTCTGAATTTGCTTCTTGGTCGAAGCTCCTTGTCACATTCTTCATTCATAGACATACCGGTAGATTGCCCCAAAATCTAGATGGTCATCTGCTTCTTCAGCGACCTGCACAAATGCAAGCATACATGCTTCAGCGTTTTGCAGACACTGTTGAAGGAGGTGCTGCAGCAGGGTGCGGGAGATCATTTTTACCTTCTGATATAATTTCAATGCTTCTCTGGCCATGGGAGTTGCAGAGTCAGCATGTTCAGCTGCAGACATGGCAAGGCCCAGGTCTTTGATCATGTGCCGTGTGGCAAACCCATCCTTGTAGTCTCTGGATGCCGGCACCTCCGGCATAACTCCCTGCTCAGCAAATGGGACCATCAGTCAATGCCTGACACAATTGGCTCATTAACGCACGGGGACATGTACATCTTGCCCATGTTTCTGGCAGAGCCAGAAATGCGCCCCCGCACCGGCACAGGATGATAGGAGTCCGAGGTCCAACACCGAGCAGAGGAGGAGTTGAATATGTCCGCAAGCAGCTTGGGGTCCATTCCCAGTCGAGATCCCAGTGCGGAAGCCTCTGCTATGCTCGCCATCTGTATGGCTAGAGCAAGGTTGTTGCAGACCTGGAGAATTCAGCATAAGAACGGACCTCTCAACCTGTCTGGGGGTAGACTCTTCCACAATTGGTACTTTCAAGATTGCCAGCCAGAAAAGGTCACCTTGGCAGTCTGTCCCATGCCTGCTCCTCCACAGTGCCAGATCTTTTTCCCCATGCTTCTCAAAAAGGGTTCCGCGGCACTCACTGCATGCTTATCCCCGCCGCACTGCAGTCATCCACCAACAATTCTTTGAGACACTCTTTGCACAGAAGCTGCAGCAGCAGGATTTGTTTCTGTCAACAGAACAAAAAAGCTGGAAAACCTCACAGACGCTCACCATGAATGTCAATGTCGCTGCTTTTGCGCCAGTGATCCCTGAGATGGCGAAACAATTATGATGAATTGGAAAGTACTTGCACATGGTTTCTGAGGTCCTGCTTTGCAAGATGGCCTTTGCTATGGGCAGCTCTACAGGGTCATGAGCTCACCACCGGAGACGGGTGCATCCACTAGCATTGGGCTACGAGCGCTGCAACCGGGAAATGGCTGTGATTCGCGGTGCAAAGAGGCTGAAGCAACCTCCTTGGCCACGTTCTGAGCCGTCACCGGATTGATGGTGGACGAATCTATGAGCAATGATGGTCTCGTTCCGCCTAGCCGCATCAAGTTCATCCAATCAGTACATAAGCTCTGGCAAGATTACAGAACACAATCCCAGCCTGGTAAATGCTGAAGATGGGGAGTAAACCTTCTGCAGAGAGGATCCCTTCTGAACCGCAGTAGACGTTCATGACATCCCTGCATGATGGCAGCATGGTGATGATCACTGCCACACCTGCATGGGTGCAGATGTTTGCTCAGTGCTCTGTGATCCAGTCATCGCATGCGTCCACTCATGACATATGCATTAAAGGAACGGGGCGTCCACCTTCTTCCTCAGCTACTGCAGCAGGACTGGAAACGCTTTGGACGCCCTCGTGCTCACTGAACTCCTCAAGCTTTGCAATACTGCTGTCGTGCACCACCAAGTCATGGCCTGCCCTCCTTAGGTTCTCCGCCATTCGTGCTCCCATTGCACCTAGTCCAATGAAGCCGATCTGCAAGACGTGAACAGATCAGCCACAGTAGGTTTGTTGGGTCACCCCAACAAGACCTGATGAAATACTGTTGCCTTCACGGACTGCTTGAAGCCTAGGATCCACCTTTGAGGAATCAGATGCTGCGCTTGCAAAGCTTTTTGTCCATGCACCTTGCATTCGTGGACCTGCTCTGCAGATTATTGCTGCAAGCATGTTCATCCGTTGATTTCCAAGGTTTACAAACCTGGCCGACCCACTCTACTAGTGACACTCTCTCGGTATGTTGACCTCTGTAGAGTAACACTGCGACTGGTATATCAACATATCGTGTTCTCTGATCCTTTGTCCTTGGAAGTATTCCTACAAAGCCCGAAGGAGGAATTTGCTGAGTCATGTGCCAGCTCACCGACGCAGAAGTGAATGTGCTCCTACAAAGCCATATTTTTAGCGACAGCGAACGAAACAATCCGTAGCTGAAGAGCGACTGACCTATCATACTCACTCCAGACATCGCAGCAGAGAGAAACCTTTGCGATGCATATTCTTCATAACTTTTGATGGACTACTGATGTCAGCCTTTCCCTGAGTTACAGAACTTAACATATCGCATGTTATATCTGGCATTTCCTTGTTTCAGATCTTTCTGCAGGAAGTGGTAACGCCCATATAACTATTGGGAAAGACAAGTCCAATGGTGGCATCTGAAAAGGCCATCCAGGAAGCAAACTGGGCTGGACAAGTGTGTTCATCCCTATAAGACTTCCGGAACATGCTTCAGTGTTAGTCTGTTCGGGAGTGGGATCACTGATGGTCGCTTTCATGTTGCAGATCCCCCTGAAGCTGGTGCTGGCTTCTAACGAAATCACATCCTTGGAGACACCATCACCCCTCTATGTACGTCTACACCCGATGCGTAATTTCTGAGAAGCTTGCGAAATGAGAAGTGGTCACCTTCCCATCTTGCTGTGCAGTAATGAACCAAAGCTTTGGTGCAGGCGCTAGCTTGCAGGCTCGGCTACTTACCTACCGTAGCAGCTCAGGCTCTAGAGTTCTTTCAGGTCAGTTCCAGGTTTCTTGTGTTGGTTCTTGCTGGCGTGCAATGAGAGCTGTCTTTCCCATGGTCTAACCTGCTTTACAGGACGTCCTGCCACCTGGGACGGATACACCTTGGTTTGAGTACAAGCGAATTCCTTTGCCCTGGTGAGTCCTCACCTTACGATCAGCAGTGGGCCTGCATACCTGTACATCAATTGTATTCACACTGGTCAGGATCAAACCATGAGTAATCAGGAACTTGGCTACCTGTGCAGGCAAATTCCAGTGGGGATTCTGTATGATCTGTTAGCAAGCGAGGACGAGCAACCGTGGCGCCTCACTGTACGCTCCTCCTACCCATGCTTGAGGCCATGGAAGCTGATCTGAAGTTCATGAGGAGTGTGATGCGTTTCTCACAGTATCTTGATACGATCTGGACTCACACAGGTGCACTTCCGGTCGTTTCCCTCAGATACCTTGCTCAGGTGGGATGGCGATATCACCCTAAGAGCAGCGTTCTTCAATTCGTTGAAGGTGAGCAAGCAAGTTGGCGCTGATGCTGGCCCATCGAGTCATGTCATGGTACAGCTCAGAATTAGTGTCTGCTGTGTCCAATGTGCTGTGCCCCCATATGCACAGCACAGAGAACACATTGGACACTAACTCTGAGCTCATATGGGAGCACAGGACATGGCCTCTAATCAAAGTTGACCCAGTGCACGTCTAGCCTGCTCACTTGGAAATGCTGTGTACAGGAGGCTGCATACATTTGCCAGGGCAGTGCGCGGAGTGTCATGGACATGGCCTTGCAGGCTCAGAATGATCTGTGGAGCGCTGTCACCGCTGTAAGCAGCTGCACTGCATATTGCTGGCAGGTGCCCTTCATTTTATCACTCCATGCATGGAGAGCCACGGCGACTGCTGATTGGAGGCTGGCTGTGTGTGCAGGGGGATGCAGAGCAGTATGCCTCCATTAGCAGCTCGCTAAACATGGTTCCTAAGGCTCGAGGGGAGCGCCGGCCATCAGTTCCCCTGCGGCTCTATGTCCGGCATTCCCATGGAGGTCCAGATCCTGTCTGCTTCCTCTACTATCCTTAACAAGCGATTTAGCTCATCTGGGCCTGCAAAGTGTTGTGGCTGGCAAGAGAAATCTCTTGATGTGAATGGTGTGGCATAGGGTACATGGCGAGCCTGAACTCAGCCACTCAGTACACATCGCGGCCAGTTGAGACAGTGACAGAAAGCGGCAGATCGAGAACGCTGCAGGAGGTGCTACTAGCTCTGCTGTCTGATCTGGGTGGAGATGATGCCGGTGCAGAGGCAAGGAAGCCGGAAAGCAGCAGCACTAGCACATCTCAGCCAAAAGACACACTGGTAGGTTGCTCTTTTGAACGCTCTCCTCTCGTTAAGACATGCACAACCGCCGCTTGAATGTATTACATCCTCTGTTCACGGTTTGAAAACACAGCAATTTTCAAGTATTCCTGAAAAGTGCAGGAAAAGGACTCAGATGTTGAAGGGGAGGCCACAGGGGATATTCATCAAGCTGCCAGCAATGCAGATGATGAGACTTGGCAGGTGCTTCCAACAATGCAAGGGACAGATCTGCGCGTCAAAGGAAAGTCTGCGGAAGCTCTCATCAACGGTATTCGGCCAGATCTAGGTGCCCCAATTGCCTGGGTTCATGCCAATTTGCACCATGCAGACTTTTTCCTGTACATTGTAGTAACAGTCAGGACAATGAGTTAGAGCCTCATTATAATTACAGGAGCCTATCTTGCTGTGCACACCTGACTGTCCCTATAGCATTCAACATCACAGCCTTCATGGACACAATGGCATCCAAAACTGTTGTACATGACCATAACAAGATTTGACAGGCCAGAATTAGGCCATGCCTACCAGTAAATGTTCACACTTTGTAAATTTATGGTGTTGATCTGTAGTTAATGGTCTTGCCTCGTGATGTTTTAGGACACTAACTAAAACCAAGTGGGTGCAACATGTTGTACAAAATCATGTGATAATTTCTGGAACACAATGGCACTTCATACTGCTGCACAGCTGAACACCTGTAGAACTAGTTTATGGGCGGCCAAGGCAGTGCAGCCTCCTCTACGCTAGCACCATCAAACACCAGGGGGAGGCGGCTCTCCAGCAAAGCCCTGAACTCGTCCAAGTTGACAACCACATCCACATTTGTGTGCGCCTCCACGCAGTCCTCCGTCTGCGCACACGATCGCCCTCAACTCGTTTGCAAGTCGGCTGACCCAAAGCCAGGAGCCATCTTGCATGCACATGATGACTGTATTCCGGAAGAGCATGCATGCCTTGGACTACATGCTGTCGCAATAGCTTCAGAGGAACCCCATTCCTGCGGCCAGCAAATGAACCACAGCAGCACGATACATGCTGGCGCACCGAGCACTGTAGAGACTCCCAGTCACCAAAGCGCTCCCCATCTCTCTTGTTGATGTAGATGGTCTGGTTCCTGAAGCGTGCGCGCCAGGCAAAGTGATGGATGTCCCCCATCTTCTCAGTCTGTATCTGCAAGCATGCAGCCAGCCACCATACTCAGTGTCAAATCCTGCATGTGCATGAACAGCCTGCCAAACATGAACTCAAAAATGAGTGGTGCTCCCCCTGGCTCACACAGAGGCAGACCCTGCACAAAGGCTTATGCGGAGGCTAGCCAAAACGTGAGCCCATTACTACACTGGTGGGGACTGGCGTGGGCATGCAAGAGCGGCCAGTTACCTGGAAGGATTTGTCCAGGTTGTCCCAAATCCAGTTCCGCTGGATGATCTCGATGACTGCGCTGCCCGGCTGCAGGAAGGGCGCGTTGGCGAGGTTTGAGGTGTGCACGCTCACAAACACCCCCGTGGCCGCCATCGTGCGCAGCTGCTCCTCAAACGGTGTTGATGCATTGAACTCCACCACATTCACCTGGCCAAGCCCACCACAACCTTTCATGCACACTTCACAGGATGATTGCCTCTGTAAACACTTCCGTGAGGCCCTCCTGTCGTGGCTTCCTATCATAGCAGTGTGTCACCCCAAGCTGCTTTTTGCATGCATCCACGAGCACAGGAGTCTGTGACTCATCAAGCAAGCCATACAGACAAGATAGCTTCCTGCCAGCCGTCTTTCGCCTCCTTTCACTGTTATCATAGCAAGGGCTGTCGAGCAGGGAAACAGATAGGGCGGTGCCACCAAGAGAGGGCACGCCTGTCCAAACTCCTGCAGCAGCGCGACCAGCTGCTCCTCATTGACCACTCGGCGATTCGCGCGCTTGCGCTGGAACGTTATCACCCGCGGCACCGGCCGCTTGGTCGGCGGGGGCAGCCCTGCACATGGATCAAACCCCTAAACCCTAAAAAATATTAATTAGAAATACCAATGCAAATCTTTAACCCTGAACCATTAACCCGGAGTTAGAATAATAAAACCATGGGCGCCTGGGGCGAAGCACATCGGAGCTTGAACATCAGTCAGTCCAGGGGGTAAGCAGGCCACGCAGGAGCATGGTCAAGTCAGGCCTGGGTAGCCTCAGGCATCTTCTCACCATATTGGGCGTAGATCATGGACCGAAATGCGCGGGCGTCCTCCTGGCTCAGGAACGTGCGCTCGCCGCCCAGAAACATGTCGCGCACCACCAGCGCCCTCTCAAAGCACACCCACTCCCGCGGCCCAAATCCCTCCAGGGGTGATACTGCAATCAGTGGCCGGGTCTCATGCAGGATAAGAATTGTGTGCAGCGTTGATCCCTGAACCAAATGATGAGCATGGCCATGGGTACAGCATCACAGGTTCGTCTGCAGCGTGAACTACATGTGAAGGCAAGCAGTGTGGGTTTGGGTGACATACAGATCTGGTCCCAAATAGAAGCTGCCTCCTGCTGCATCATGAGTGGTGGCAAGGCCCTGGAGGGCAGCACTCCCAGAGTGGTCGCGATCACAGCTCTTGCCCACTCCAGCAGATGCACCTGCTCATTGTGGCAAGCTTCTAGCTGTGCGTTGGGCCAACAAGAATGTCAAATGCAAAAAGCACATGTGTGTCCCACAGATCTCAGGTAAAGCGGAGCAGAAGCAGAACAGATAGGCCGTGTTGTTCTACTGGTATCTCAAGTAAAGCGGAGCAGAAGCAGAACGGGCTCACCCGTTTCAGATGTAGGAGCAGGAACTGTGCAGGCGGCCACTGGAAGTGAGGCTCGCGCTTGAGAATCGAGAAGAGGGGAAACATCATCTCGCCCCAGTGACCAATAGCTGTCTGCAGAGGACACACCCCAAGTTGTCATGCTTGCATGCATTGCTCGTCTACCTGCTCAAAGCCATTCAAGAATTGTGTGTCATGCAGTCATGGACAGCACAGAGATTGTTGGCATCACACCGGATGAAGAAAGTAGACAAAGTCGAAGAGGAGGGTGTCATTGGAGACCACGCGCCATTTGAGGTTGTCAATAAAGGCCGTTGCATTGTCCACATGCAGCACGTGGAGATCCTGATTGCGAGTCATCTTCCACCCTGTCTGAAGGCATCAGGACAAGTGCAATATGGCAAAGGTGTTCCAGCTCTGTCACTGATCAAACATCGCAGCCGAAGGCAGAACTGAGACAGTGTAAGCTGCTGTACACCTGCTGCAGATCCTCCTCATCATTTGAAAGATTTTCAGATGCTTGCTTACCACCGGATCGGGGCTGTCCACAAGTAAGAAAAACCTGCCATTGTTGTACCAAAGGTTCTCGTAGATGCAGTGCGTGACAGTGCAGTTGACCTCACTCCTTGGTGACCCCGCCTGCTCTGTAGCCCACCTAGCAGCACCATCTCTGGCGATGAGAGGCTTTGCATCCATTCTGTGCACGCTTGCAACAAGATTGCTACCACAACTAACAATGCTCTGCTTCATAGACATGCATACAAGGAAGTAAATCTGGACAGGAGCCACGTGGCGCACTTCAAGCCTGCATGGCCTTCAACAGTGCATCCAGGCGGGCGCTTGCTTGTCCATGTCTGCTTGACATCATCCCAGAACTCATACTCCTCCACAGCCCAGAATTCCTTGTCAGTCCCCTCCCACTGCACATCTCGCCACTTGCAGCCAATTGGGAATACTCCACTTGCCAGTCCAACATGCCGCCCGGGCCCCTTGCCTGTCCTCCTCCAATCATTCCAGAGCCCTGCAGGTAGACAGAACTCGACAGCTTTAACCAGACAGACAGTGGCACTATGTCAACAATATTTTTCAAATGTTGTTAGTGGGCTGTGCCATGCAAAAGCGCACCCTGCATGCTGTGTGCTGAATAGTTGGTACCGCCTATGGCAATTGCTGTCACCACCAAGAGGCAGGGAAGCAAGCACCAGAGCATCAGCTGTCCGTTCCATATCTTGTTGTTGTTGCTAGGTGCCTTAAGAGGAGTGCTCTGTCTCAGAGAAACTGGCTTGGACTTCTCAGTTTTGGGGGATTTGCAATTGCTGACGGACGAGCTCTCAGAGCATTTGTCTGCCGTTTTCCGCGACATAGGAATAATACAATTTGACCTCAACATCTGATCGTCAATGGGATGAAGGAGCCCACATCATCGGCCCCTAGTGCTTTGCCATGCCGAGTAGGCGTTTCACACTCTGCTAGAGAGCATTGGACAGCTGCATCTGTTGGCGCAACAAAGTGGGTTGGTGATCACTGTAGGGTGCCATAGAGACGCATGATAGCACCGTTGGGTCAAAGAAATGGTGCTGACCCCTTTGATCAGATTGAATGCTGGTGATGCTTCACTGGTTAGCAGGGTTCCAAAGAGATGCGCTCACAGGATGGCGATTGATGCAGATTCCAGGATTTATATATGGATTCTACCCTGCATCGCCAGTGCGAAAAAATTGATGAAACAAGATGTCCCTTGTGAGAACAGCTTTTGTGAAGTGGACGGGTTTACCTTGAGAGGCCTAGGACAAACGGAGTGATGTTTTCTTTTTTTCTTGTATTGAATGTCTATTGATTTTGTGGTCATGAACGTGCACATGATCACTCATCGGCGGTGTCCAGGTGCCCGAAGCTGTGCCCAGTGGACTAACCGTTTGGGCAGCTTGGGGGTTGCCGATGACAGCCGATAAAAGAAACTTGCTGGTGCCAGCACCACTATAATTATACAGATACCTCCAACAATCTGCATCGCAGAACGAGACATTACACAAAGCAGTGCTGGGCGCAATAATAATTGTTCGTCTTGACTTCTCTGCCATATTTATTGCACTATTTTGATCGAAGTACAGCGTAAATAGTGACTTCCGTTTAGAGCACACCTGGTGATCAGAAATTGTATAAATATATTCTGCAGCTCATAGTATAAATGGCGTCACCAGCCAGGCAGAGAGGAGCGAAGACCTCAACTGCAAAGAACGACGTAGACGAGCAGCCGGTGAGCAAAGACCTTAGGGTCAAAGGCTCCGAAGCGAGGATAATACTGCTTTGTAGAAAAGCACTGAACTCAAAACCGACTCCATGGGACAAGGTATGCATCAATCCTTCGTCAGCTTGAGTTTTTAACAATCCTACACAAGCCACCAGATCAACCCGACCGAAGGTTGCGATCCGCATCTCAGGAAGACCTTTTGGACATTCTCTACTGGGTGCGGCAATTTATCGCTATACTGGCTGGTGTGGCTTGGGGACTGGTACCTCTGACTGGCCTCTATGCTTTCCTGGGGTGAGTCCTCACATGCCTGAGGAGTTTCAATTGAAATCTCCAGTCGAAGCATGTGATACTGACATGCATCTGAACATCTCTCCTGGTTTGCAGCTTCATGGCCCTTATGATTGGAGCGCCATTTGTGTGGTATCAGTCGCAAAGGTGGGGATCAAAAATTCATCTCATGCAGTCAGTGCTGTAGGTCCATTTTCTGCCATATATTGAGTGGATATCGAAGTGGTATGATACCTAACAGCTGAGCATGTGCACGCAGAATTGATGAGGAGGAGTTTGGAGGGCATGGGAATCTAGCAGGCGAGGGATCAGCGCCAGCCCTGGCCTTGTTCCTGGTATGTGCAATGTGTCGCAATCAACATCGCTCCCCATTCTGACCTTATACATGATGTGATCTTCAACATGCAATGCCTGAGTGCAATAGAGGGCATTGCTGATCTGATTTCAAATAAACTGTGTGTGCAGCTGGTATGGATTGTGGTATACACTTTTGCGCACTTCACCTAAGGAGGCCTTTGCAACATCCGCTGGTAGTTTTGCCACTGCTCCCAGCGGTGCTGAGGATGCACGACGCCTCCTGTGGATGGCGCAAGCTTGTATGCTTTGGACCATGCAGCTGAGGGGAAATGTCAGTCGTGGCAGCATATGCTCCCTGCAGAAGAGCCTGAACACCTCTGCTTCATTAATGACTGAAGCATGGGATATGGGATGCAAGAGCATGTTTTCTGCATTAATGAAGGCCAAGTATGTAAAAGTCCCTGTCAGGAGGCAATTTTCTGTTCAAGGAAGTGCGTTGCAATCCTGGCACCCACCTTTGTTGCATGCAGAGCACATGCCAGGAAGAGAGTGACAGATAGCGGGAGGGGTCCTCCTGACTTGCGCAGAATGCTATGTGCAACCTTTAAGATCCATTCCATGTGTAAAGGCTTCATGCGGGGCACAAAAATGGTCGAGACATGTTCAGAAAGCATGCGACATTGGAAGCACTTTCATTTCACTCACTCACACTTCAGCAATACTTCATGGCTCCTATCCGTCTGCAGCACTGGGAAATACTTCAACATCCAAGTACATCAGGCATGCTCTCAGACAGCTGCCACCTGGCATACATTTGCCCTGGTATCCAGCCCTGGTCTTCTGACAAGCGCTTTACGGACATGATCACAGCATCTGCTCCAGGAATGCCTTCAGCCATTGCAAGGAAAACTTCCTCCGGGACATTTCTGATCAGAAACCTCGCTGCCATGCGCGGTGCCCACTCCAATGCCACCCAAACAACTCTGACCCCCTTTCCACTCCTGATTTCAGACCACCATCCCCTGAAAGCACCTACCAGTCCCTTAACGGCATCCATCCCCGCCGCAAGCCATGACTTGTGCGCCACTGCACCATGGCCGAGACTGTCATCCGCTGCAAGGGGCGGCTGGTGCTGATTGGACAGAGCAGCTGCCTCTGCCGTGGCACAGATGGGGATGAAGCCGGCCCTGCGCGCAGCCTCCAACTCTGCTGCGCTCTGGTCCAGTACCCGCTGCTCTTGTGAGGTGCCTCTCACAGCTGCATCACCCTCCTCATCCGTACCCTGTGAAGACCATCAAACCGACAAGCCTGTTGATTTTGAGGTTCTAGGGAAGTGTTGTCGACCCTCCTCATTCGCACCCTGAGAACACCATCAAACAGACAAGCCTGTTGATTCTGAAGTTCGAGGGAAGTGGTTGGCGACCCAGCTCCATGACATGGGGGTGTTCACCTGCACGCTGTGAGCAGCATCGCCAGCTGAGGCGACCAGCAGCTGGAAAAGGCCTCCAACAACAGCAGACTTCTGCTGATCAAAGGCATTAGGTGTGGTATTCTGGCAATCCTCTTCTGTTCCTGTGCAGTTCAGGACCTGTGCAGAGGCAGATTCATAAGATTATGATGAGTTCACAGTTTCAACCATGCACCTGAAATGAGTGATTACATACTGGCACTTTCAACTCTTTGCGACTGCCACACCCAGGTTGGCAGCCAGTTTCAGGCGACAAGGAAGTCACTTACTTGGCGGGCCATGGAGGGAACAGCATTCACTTCCAGAAGCCAAGGGCGCAAGTCACTGTCTACGAGGAAATCCACGCCCAGCACCTCAAAAGCAACGCCCTGTGGTGAGGGATGTTGCCTGGCTGCCTCGCTCAATTCTGGCTGCGCTGCTGCAAATGTCAGCCCTGCAAGCCATCTTTTTCATCTCATAAGTGGTGCCCATCGTTGATTTTGGCTTCAGTCATGTCATGACAAGACACCAATGTGCACATAATTCCGGACTTAGGACCAATACAGCAGAGAACCTGGGAAACCACACCTATCTTGTGCTGAATGGCGGCCCAGAGCCTGTCAAAAGCTGCGCTTGAGCCGCTCACTTCCCCTAGATGCTGGCGGAAGTCATCCACGCTCCAGATCACAGCCTCCCCTCGATTCCTCCACAAATTGACGATGAGATCATCGCCAGCATCATGCTGCTGATTGCCATGTCGGTGTGCATCTGCTGAGCAGGTGCCATCATCTTTGCCTGCTGCCGCTCCCTCATCTTTGAGGGAGCCAAATGGCAGCACTCCCCCATTGAAGAGGTACACGCGCACCGGTTCAGCTTTACTCACAACCACCCACACCCTGTCGTTGACAGACACAGTTCAGTTGTGTGTCCATTGGTGCAACATCTGGAATGCTGCACGACAAGAGCACACTGATTGAATCTGCATCCAGGCAGTCTTCCTATGAGATAGCAGCGAGTGCCCGAGCAAGTCAAAGAACATACCTCAGGTAAAACTTCCTGCCTGCAACAGTGAGCTGCTTGGAGATGTATGCTTGCGCCATCTCATAGAGCAGCGTGCCATCCCTTCCCCTGACGGAGATGGCGCGTGCCATTGCCTCTTTCTCGGGCAGGACAATGACCCCTTGGCCCCTGTGTGCATTCTCCTTCAACACCCACAGCTTCTCCCCATCCCCCTCCATATGCCCCTATGTCAAGGAAACAACCCATTTTGAGTACATCCTTCTGGTAACTGAAGCACGTGTGGCTAGCATGGATCCATATTTTGCGCTCTTCCAAGCACAATATGAATCATGCTGAGATGATATTAGGAATATGCAAAGGCGGCCACAGTACAAAACCTGTATCCAGAGCCTCCAGTCCCAGTAGAGCTCTGGGAGAAGGAAGGTGCGAGGCAGGATGGTGAAAGCCCCATCTCCATAAGCGCTTGTGAGTGTCTCAATGAGGCGGCGTTTGTCCGAAAGTGCCGTGATGCCTGGCATGCAGCTCACCTTCTGGCCTGGCCGGGTATGGGGCAGCGCTTTCAAGCATGCCTGCACGATTGACTCCCCACATCAAGAGGAGCGAGAGGTAGCCAAACGAGAAACAATCGTGTTGCTGCTCTGCGTCATATGACACGCACCCGTCGATTGGCCCAGTACACGTCCCACTGGTCTGGCACATAAAATCCCTTGGTGGACAGAAACTCTGTCCATGACTCGCCGCTGATCACCGCAGCGCCGTGCGATGCCTGTGGCACTACTGTTGGTTGAAGACCATATGCATACAATTTAGGGTCTCGTCCGTTTTTGATGACAGGCTGATCTTACCTCTATTTGTTCTCGAAGCAGGGTTGTCTCCCCTTCTGAGAAGGCATACTCCTCAATCCAGAAGCGTATAGGCTCACTCTGTGCACCCACAGGACTTGAGTGGGAATTTGATAGTTCTCCATTCTACCGGAAGAAACTGGCAAGTTCTGGAAAGTTCGACAGAACAGCAGGCACGCGGCCTGTTTGGTGGCCGAGCAACAGATAGATCAGGTCCAGATCACTTCTGGAAGCCCTACCTCAATGGTCACCGCAAAGAGGTCCAGAAGCAGTGAAGTGAACACGGTGACACAAATAAAGTGGTATTTACTTTCTAGATTGCAGTGCATCACTGATATAGAGGAGTCTCGATATGAGTCAGATCACATTGGTTGGGTTCGACAACTAGAAAGCTCCCTCATAGTGTGCATCAAACAACAGGCTGACTCGGTGCATCTTAATCTTGAAATATTCGCCATATGCCAAGCGTTGATAGTTGTAGAGACCGAAACCTTCAGTGACATGTGGCCAACGCATGCCTTGCACGTGACCTCATTAGGGGTAATTAACATGACTTGTCAGGCTTTGTAGAAGTAACCCTGTTGACAATGTTAATTCCAAAGAGGCATTCAGAAAATGCATTCACTTGAACCATTTTTTTGGGCTAGACTGCTATGTCCCAGCTGCCATCAATGCGCTCGCAGTCACTGTGCCACCGCGGCGGCGGCGGGCCAACTCATATGTTCTGATGTCTTTTCCTGCGCAGGTACTACCTATAGTATACGTATGCCAGCTGGCAGGAAGACCTGCAATTCAATTAACGTGTGGTGGTAGCACCTCTTAAGGTCAACAGGCTCCATTATGGATCAGCAGTACGACTGACATTGCCGTACTAGAGCACATCGTCAACTTGACATTCATGTAGCGGAGCTCTTAATCATGCTGGAGCTGCTCTTGCCCTATATCCGCAGATGCATATGCATGCAGGGGACCAAAACCGTGTATACACATTGCTGTTGATCACAATAGTGAGCAATCCTTGGAAAGACTTGTGTGCAATAAATCATGTGGGAAATAAGTCCTTCACCATGCCTTTCAAAGTGAGCATCTGAAGTCGCTGTCACGCCATGTCATGGCCAATCGGTCTTGTACAAGCCAGTCTAAATATACCTATTGTACAAGGAGTGCTCATGCTCTCACACAGCATGCATGTCATCCATGCACTGCAGCTGAGTCCCGCAGAGCCCTCAACCGGACATGTTCTCAGTCCTGACCACAGACACTCTTTGGTGCAGCTGTTCTGCAGGGTACATTTGTTTTGAGCCGTCCACAGCCAGCACGAGCTCCTCAATGCCGCGACTTATGGTTGTCGCCGTGTATTTGTACTGATCCACATGAACCCAGGTCGCCAGTTTCTTGCTTCTCCATTGCTGAGCTGGATGCTGAGCTGCTTTGGCTCAACCAGTTATTGGCCCCACCATGGTTGCTGATTGAGCGGCAGTTGAGGCAGGGCCGATCAATCCTGGTGCATGCTGCAGGAGCCGGTGGCCAGTCACTAGCTGGTGGGCTGGTGATGGTTCAGGGCCAGGGGGGCGAGCCAGATGCGGACAGTCTTGTCATCCGAGGCAGAGGCCAGCATGAAGGGGTTGGTGGGATTCCAGGACACGCTGTTGACTGTGCCGGAGTGGCCCTCCAGCTGCGCCAGCAGATCCCCACTGTCTCTGTGCCATATGTGCACCCGGCAATCCTGCACCAGCCGCTGCCATTCAGCCCGTAGCTCACACACGCTCACACCAGCACAACACCAGTTGTCCCTGGCTTGTGCTCAGAGAAAATCATGTGCCATCATGCATCCAAAACTTACCAATACCATCATGCATCAATGCATGCACTCTTCAATCACAGATCCGCCTAGCACAAGAGTTGGATTCGGGCCCACCATGCCAGCAGCTGCTATACAGCCACAGCTGACACAAAGTGCACAGCTCAGCGTGCGCAAGTAACACCCAGTTATCCTGACAGGGGCCAACTCACCTCTGACCCGGAGGCCACAAAGGCAGCACTGGAGCCGCCAAAGCAGGAGCGGATGATGAAGCGCGGCTGCCTGTTGGGGTCCATCTTGTATTCCATGGTCGGCTCCTTGATGCTGTTCGCTGCCTCCTCTGCAACAGATCCGCATATTTGGCCTTCAAAAAAGTGTGATATGGAAGCCAAACCCCTACCCATTTGCTCAAACAAGCCAGTGCATCCTTACGCTATCAAGTGAGCAACAGGGTGGTAAACATGGGCGCCACTTCAATAATACTGCCAGCAGGATATGCCGGGAAAAGATGCAGAGGTGTGGCCGAGCTGCACCAGGCGAGATCTGGCCGCTGTGAAGGGCATTGAGCTGGCGAAGCATTGGCTCCATGGGCCACAGGTGGATGGTGTGGGAGGCCAGGTTGACCAGAATGAAGGAGTTGTCCGGGGACAGCGCCATGCTCATGATGGGGGCCGACTCCATGACAGACACATGCAACTGTGCACGCGCAGCAGCAATCATCAGTCCTGCCACACCGTCCAGGCGCAGACTGAACATCAGAAAACATGTCCAGGAAGAGGAGCAAACACCCGAGGACGGCCCCTCATGTGCAGAAGAGGCAGGACGGGTCAGACTCAGACAGTGGGGCGCACGTCTCTCACGTCTCTGTTGTCGGCCAGGCGCTGAACCTTGATGATCTTCTCCTGGTTGACTGTGACCATGACCTGGCCGTCTCGTGTGAGCGCCAAATCGTTGATGCGCAGCAGCTTCAACCGCCGCAGCATGTTTCCCTCCACATCATACATGTACAGTATCCTGCGCGCATGCAACTCCAAGTGTCTCTCCCAGTGGACGTGGCAAGTGGACGATACATGAGTGGCTCTGTCAAATATCATGGAGACTTGAACAGGGTTGGTGTCACACCTGTCCACCGTGCCCACGACGAACCGCCGACTGTCGGGCTGCCAGGCACAGGAGGACACCTGGTTCTGCTGGTGCTTGTACGTGTGCGCGCAGTGCCCCGTGTCCGTGTTCCACAACCGCACCTGGCCAAAACACTCACCTGCTAAAGCTTCATCCCCTCTGTTAACTCAAATTCACAACTCCAGCAATTTTTGCAGCTCGTGTGTTCTAACACCTTAGACATTCTGCACAGCTGCACATGATCAACATATTTTCGACTCTGAACAGGTGCTAGAGCTACAGGGGTAGGAAGTTGTGCCATGTGCTGGAATTCTCGCGCGGAGCTGGTGTCACCAATGGCAAAGTGCTGGGAGGTAAGTCAACCTCATGGTCGCTGCCACAGGTGAGCAGGCGGCTGTCATCAGGGCTCCAGGTCAGAAAGGCCACCGCCTTTTCGTGCCCGGCCAGCGTGTGCATGTGCACAGCCTCCCCAGAGGGGCTGATGCGCCAGATCTGTGCCGTGGCATCCTTTGATGCCGACGCCAGCAGCAAGCCGCTGTGCGAGAACTGCACATGCCACACCTCATCCCTGTGCATTTCCAGCACCTGTGCAGCCAGGCGCCGACTGTCACTGAACATCTCTGCTGAGGTACAAGAAACCCTTGCCTTGTATGTATTCCTCCTAGAGATGTTCCATCCAACATTTGGTTGAATCATCTGTGGTCTTCAATAAGATTGCTTGTGGAAGAAGAAGACTACTGGCAAAAGAGGGGGGCTGTACCTGGTTGGGGTGTGTGGGAAGCTGCTCTATGCCTGCTTGGTAGTCGCTGAAGAGTGAAATCTGGAAGTGCTGTGTGTTGTGATATGGGCACCTGGCCACCTGCATCAACCCACAGCCCCAGACACATTCAGAATCCGCACCCAGTGAACTGCTTTGAGTCTAATACAAGCCTTGCAGCAAACAAGGTGCCAGGGGGAGCCGCCATTGTCCATCACAGAGACTGTGGATACCACGTGAAACATGTACCGCTTGATGACAGCTACAGCAGAAGCAATGTGCAAGGAGAGGACCTGGGCGTCAAGGGCTTGCTCTACGAGTTGCTCAAGGCGGTTGTCGGGGATCATGACAGAGGGCGGCAGCCGCTGCTGCAGCGCCCAGATCAGCTGCGCGCGGCTGCACTCCTCCACCACACCCCACTCCAGATCCTTTATCAGCGGGTTCACTGGGTCGTCATGTTGCCTCAGTAGGCAACCTGCACCATACATGGGGAGCGTCAAGAACTGCCTTGCCATTCGGCATAAGTGAACCGAAAGCTTCTGAATGCCAGGACAAAGACTGAATTTTGAAATGGTTGCTGCAATTATACCCGCGAGTTTTCTAAGCTGTGGTTCATTGATTTTTAAGGGCGCCAGTTCCTTCCTTAGAGTCCGCAGGGCTAGACTGAATTGGCCTGCCTCCACGGCCTCAACATATTTCTGCTGTATAATCAGAAAGCGAGCCTGCAGCCAAGAGCAATTTTTTACTACCTCTGCATGGTGTCACGGGCATGCCAATGTGAGATTGTCCTGCTGCAGCACAGTGAAGGAGGGAGGGGCTGGCCTGCAATGCAACGTTTGGGTCATATGTCAACTGGGGCAACAGTGCCAGGGCAGCCTCCCAGCGACCATTGAAAATGTGGTCCTGGAACTGCGTGACCGTGACCGGTTGCATTTGTATCCCCTGCACACCACAGTACATGATGTGACCGGCAGGTGAGGGCAGGAAAAAGTGAGTCACTGCAGCAGCATTACATGCACTTTACATCACAGTCATCGACGACATCCAATAAGGTTCATTGGCAGCACGACACAGCAGTAAAGCATCAACCCACAGGAACAAGAGCATCTTTGATGCATCCAGCCATTTGAGAAAGGGGGATCACCGAATCTCGCTCAAGCTGCTGGGCTGCAGCAGCAAAGCCAAGCCGATGCAGGCTCTGCTCCAGTAGGCGGATGTACTCCTGCCTGTTGATCATCCGCTTGGGGCCCAAAAACTCCGGCACCTCATGGTGCACCCCGTTACTCATCACTGCATTCTCCTGCATGAGCTGCACACCAGAGGACTCCTTGCTCACGTGCTCAAGGAAGACTGGAAATCATGAGAGACAAGCATGGTGTCCGGTGATTATGCTGGGCGAGGGTGTTGTCACAGCACCAAGATGGAAGAAACTTAAGAATCATGAAGGTACATCCCTCTCTGATATGCAGTGCGTCCTTCAAGCCTTTCATTATTCACCCATGCACTACCTCCTTCAAAGGAAAATCACAAGGACATCCAACACTTTCCCAATGTTATGCGTACAGTGTGGTCGGATGTGACATTCATATACTACAGATGCAAAGGCCGTTGTTGAGAAGAACCATGACTTCTTCACCTCGAAAGCATAAGGTTTTCGACTACATCGACGGATAAATGAAGCTCTGCACCTGGGGTCCCATAATCCGTGCCTTCTTTGATGCTCGCGGTGACCCTATGATGGGCCTCTTAGCACCATCCCGCCAGGGAACTTGAGCAATGTCAGAGTCACTGGGAGTGCCTGGTGGTTGCACACACTCTCTTGTTTTATGCTTTACACCGACACGGAGATGCTTTACAGTCTGCCAAGCTGAAAGCACTAAGGCGATCTGCAAATGAAAGATGTTGAGGGGTATCGAGGACTGAATGGTAATCCCATTCCTTCAGGGTGAATCCTGTGGGTGGCTAACCCTTCTAGGGTGAACACACACACAAAGTTGCATGTCTCTTAACAGGTACATTATTGAAGTATCTTGGCCAAAGCAAATCAGAATTTTGCGTGGATTAGATCATACTTATTCGATATACTGTATCATCCATGATCATTATCCACCGCAGCATGCGGCACCGGCGCAGCGCCACCGGTCACCGGTGGTACCACATTGATCAGTCATGACTTCCAGTGCACAATGCACTGCAGTTACGTGGCTTGTGACTGCAAGTCCAACAGTTGCTGCTGTTGTCGTGGAACAGGAACACACAACTGCCACAGCGCCTGTGTAGTGACAATATGGAATGCACAATATCATGTGTGGATCATCCACATGATGTTGCCGTCAGCAGAACTGCTTGCTGCCTTCGCAATAGAGTCATGGCTGCACTGCACTGTCGGGCATATGCTATTCACTGCATAATGTTAATGACATCTCAATCTTAAGGCCACTCCGCGCTGGCAAGGACTTACAGGCCGTCCAATGCTGCCGACATGACACATTTGATCTAACACTGTAGTCTCCTCGCTGATGCTAGCTAGCCAGCCCAAAGGCCCACACATAATTAGATCGCTTATATTGCCAAGTACTCCTGGGCCAATGAGCTTGCATGCAAAATATGTGGTAAATTAACAGTCAAACCAATCCATTACCATCTGAATGATGTGAGGCTCTCCAGCTGGCAGCTCCGATATGGAGCCCCACGTCAGGTGGAGCTGCTCTATTTCTGTATAGAGTACAGCTCGTCAATGAGAGACTCACTGTGGGTCCATTCATTACTCTACATGTAATGTACACTAATAGTCGGTTGCTGATGGATCTGCAGCACTTACATGCATGACCAGAGCTCTGTGCTGGCATTTTAGCCCCTCAAGAGCTGCCCTTGATGCTCCTGTGCTCTCCTTTGAAGTCACGGCAATGCTGATCCAGTTGTTGGTTCCATGGAATCATTCTCAAGCTGCTCTACAATCTAGCTATTTTCGCGAGGTAGGTCCTTGTACTTCTTGATGAGGGTGGCCTTTCATCTTCGTCTGCGGTACACAGTCCTGCAGGCTCACACATTCGACCATTAGCCTCTGACCAAGAAAAATGCAATTCCACAATAATCTAAAAGTGCATTGATCTACCTGTAATGGCACCGCTCTCCTGTGTCTCGAATCGTCATGTCAGTGATCTGCGACACATCAGCCAATCAGCTCAAAGCAAGTCAGCAAATTGCAAGGCACGGATAGATCCAGACTGCCAGTCAGTCGATTACACCATGACTGTTCCAGCATGGTATTGGTACCTGTGTCAATGTCAGCCCATCCTCACTTAGGACAAAAGTATCAGTACCATCACCTCCATAAGGATTTTCCCATGTCACCCTGCAGGTCACCATGACAGGGCACGGTGTGAGTTCCAGTTCCATGAAAATTGGAATATTAGGAGCCCCTATGGACTTAGTACAGATTAACAGCTGACATGGAGGAAGGCGGGCCTTCATAGACTCACTCTATGCAGGGACCCTTCTCCGTGCGCACTACTCGCCCCAAGTGATGTCCCTTGCGTTTATCGCGCCTTTTGTGCTTGACTATCTCTCCGCTCCAAGGGTAGCACTCAACCTGAGACAAATGACTCACCCTTGCAGGCTGCACCTTTGTTGCCCACTCTGGAGAAGCACACTTAGTCGTGCAAGCGAATCACTCACCACATCCATGAGGCCACCAGCCTTCAAGGTGGTTTTAATATACTCCTCAGTGTCCTCTACCTCCATGTTGTTCAGCACTAGAAGAGCTTTTCTGTAGATCCATGGAAGCCTTATCAATTCACAGGGTGCATCCATGGAGTCGCTATTTTCCCTATCTTTCCTGTAAGCAGCAGAAAAAATAAGGTTAGCAAACAGTGTTCCATTGCCTGATCATCGACTGTGAACGTGTTCCCTTCAGGATTCCTCAACATCTGGTACTATGAAGTTCTACCTCCAGCTGCCAGACAACCCTGTAGTCCCCTGTGCAGCTTCCAGAGCAGTGACAGGTCTTCCAACTAATACAGAGACATCGGTTACCCTCCTCTGTAGCACCATGCTGCTGAGACCACGCTGAAGCGTAGCTGCATCAGAAGCTTTCTTGTTCGTCGGAAAGCCGAAGGATTGAAAGCCTTTCAGCCAGGCACATGGAGCTAGGTGCGCCATACTTCGCCGAATAAAAGGATTTTCAGTCTCAGAACCGGTCACAATGCTGGAAGTATGAATGGAAATGCGGGGACACTTGGAAGCGTAGCGCCTTGGGCAGGCAGAAGGGACGTTCAAGCCTGGGCCAATGGGGTGGGCCCATTACTCCAGTCGAATACCGCGATTGGCTCGGGGATAATTTAATTGGAAGGCCTGGAGACACATACCGCAATCTGGTGGAAGGCATGGCCATGGTACAGGGAGCACAGATGAGTTCCACCTTTTAAGCTGGAAACTTTGCGTGTCATGACAAGCATTAACATTACAGGTGTGCACTGTAGAGATGATCATGCCATTCGTGATCAATCACTGTTGCGCTCATTCAGAAGAGTCAACGCAAATGGAGTTCAACTTGAACTGTTCAAGTCAATCCAAGTCCACCAGGCGTGCAGGACTCCAAAAGCCCTACATGAATATAGCTAGTCAACTAATGCAAGTACCGCTTCATCAATAAAACTGCCTCCTCTTCCAAGCAATCTCCCTGCCAAACCTCTGGCAGACCAAACATGGCAAACACCGTTCCACTGACTTGCTCCTGTGTGGGCAGCGTCATATTGGCTCTGCTCTCAGCAATGCAACGCTGAAAACCTTGCCACCAAATTTGATGTTCTAAATATCATGCGCATGTAGCTATCACTTAAAAGTGCAGTCACTTATGGCTTGAACAGTCGAAAGCTTCTGACTTCACAGTTCGGCACATATGTGGAGCAATTCCGCTTGTCATCTTGAACAAATGACTCATGAAAGGTCGAGCTGGCTACTTTGCAGCGCTCTGTTACCTCAACTTGCACCTAACTAGCACTAAAACATGCAAGCTTCCCCCACCCAGCTGCAGGTGCAGGAAGCACACCATGTGATTTTCTACTGTGAACAAACTTACTCAAGCCCGCCAAGCAAACATCGGGCACTTCAGACCCCAACACCTAAGCTGATTGCACAGAACATGCACTTGCCAGGACGCTAGTCCTCTTCCATGGCCATGCTCAAACAATAGTGCTGCCTAATCTCTTCCTCTCCATCCCCTTGCCACCCCTGCAAAGTGTTGACATACTCGCCTCCCAGGCACCGCATTACAGCGACTGGTTTGCCGAGCTCATGGGCTGGACTTGACTGGAGGTGCGATGCACTTGTGATGCCCTGTCTCAGTCATCGTCATCATGAGCGCCGCCGGGCTTGTTGCCCTCGTAGCCGCCGGCCACGCGGTTGGCCGCGATGTCTTCCAGCGCGCCTGACAGCGCGCCCTCGTCCAGCAGACACCGGATGCGCGAGCCAAATACCTTCACAACAAAATCGCATGTCACACATCTGCGATTCCCCGCTCTTTCGAGTCAAATGTCCTCGAGCACCCACCGCCAGTCCTTATATCTGACACCGGCCCGGTACTTCAAGGTGGGTGACAGGACATTCAGTCGTTTGTAAGAGGCAGTGCATCCAGCAAACTACTGACAGCCTTGTGATAGTGAACCTAACAGGTACAATGAGAGCATCTGATTGTCTGTAGGTCCTGCAGCGGTGGTACCTTGGGCGACACGCGGATGGAGATCTTGTCCAGGGCATAGCTGTCATGCTTGGCCGCTCGCCCCTCTGCCTTCTGCTCGTCTGCCGCCGCGCCGATAATGTACACCTGTCACAGTCACATGCAACCAGGGCGCTCGCTCATGCATTCACCTCCCACTGACACTCGCACTTTGCAAGGCTGCCAAACACTGCAACTTGTGAGGGTGCAAACAGGTATAAGAGACGCCAGAGATCTCCCCCCGCACAGCTAGCCTCGGAGGCCAGAGAGGGGAATGAAGAGGGACCAACAATTTTGGCGACAAGAAAGAGTGCTGTCCGCAATGATTTGGGAGAGGGGTTTGCACGGCTCACCGGGCTGACGCCGGACACTAGCTCAATGAGATCAGACGTGTAGGCGGTGACCTTCGTGACCTCCCCAGTCTTCTCCAAGGATGGCGCCACAGCCACAAGCTGCACACATGCAATGGTGTCAGCCTCATCTTGGACATCACGCATCAAGCTAACAAACTCATAATCAATGGTGCCCATGAATGACTGAAAAGTCAGGTGTGATGCAAACTGCAACCCCGAGAAAGCCAGCTCTTTCAAGGCGTATCTGTCTTCACAGGAAGAGATAGGATGGCATTGTGCGCGCACCACAATGTTCTCCATGTCTGCAGAGAACTTAGTGGCGAGGTAGCGCAGTGCAAGGGCGCGGCTGGCCCGCATGGGAGTGATGTGCACAGTCGCCACGACCGTCTCATCCTCCACTACCATCTGCTCGGCACAACCAGAATTCTTTCATCAGATTGATATAACAACAGCAGCAGAGGGGGTACACCACCTGTCAGACACTTGTTGTGTGTGGCCTGGTACTTGAAAAGTCCTGTCAAGCTCCCAGACCTGTAGGGTGATGTGGGCATGGTAGCCATTCTGCCGCATGCGTCTCCGCATCTTGTCCACGACCACAGTCGCCACAGCGTCCTTACCGGTCGCGCGAGGGCCCATGTCTGCAAGCAAATGAGTACTACACGTTCAACAATTGAAGTCCTGCTACCAAGCTGCTGTGTCCACCAGCTCATGTGATGAATTGAAAGGAGTGCCGATGGCACCAAAACATTTGTGGGCAACTAGTTGCAAAGGCCGCAATGCAGCTCTGTCCGCCACTTTGATGGATGTGCCGCACAGGGCTCCACACTGTTGCTTCTTTTGATTTCGATCGGCAGGAGCAGGGGGGTCGGGGAGCAATGCGCACCCAGGATGGATTTGGCCTCAGCATCGAGGGGGAGCATGATGTGATGGGGGTGCACATGGTGCTGCTGCTGCGCGTCGGTCATGAGCGCCAATGCCTTCTGCAGCGTGGGGGCGCTCGCCAGTGTCTCCTTCTTATCATTGCTGACCAGCTTGGTCACCGCGCGCGCGAGTGGATCCCGGTCCCACCTGTGCACAGTCACTCACACTCAAAGCAAGCTCCCACGCCGAACACCACTCACAAGGATGGATCCCGCAGCTATTTTTTCGCATCTACAGGATGGAGCATTGCCTCAATAGGATGAAATCGAATGCAATGGCATCCTGGTTCTCCTCAACAAGAGCCCCAGTTGTATAGTTAGTGTTGAAAAGGCGTGCAAGGGGACGGTGCATGCCTGAAGGTGATGTGGGCATCCCAGTGCTCATCGGAGGACCATTTGGGGTCCTTGCCGTCGCGCATCTGCAGCAGGTGCCAGATGTCTGCTCCGCCATTGCACACCATCCAGTCGAGCTCTTGCAGGGGCACGCCAGCTCCCTGCAGCAGCAGCAACACCAGCCATGACTCAGCCATGCACCCGAACTTTCATGGTCATAACAAAAGTACTGCTGAACCCTCAAATGCTGCACTGGTTGTCATTGCTGCAGTAGCACACAGACTCTGCACTGAGCTACATCAATCTGCAAATGTTTCCAAATGATGCTCTGTGACGGGTGTTGGAGGGTGTATGGAAGGTTTCCACAGGTGGCGCACCTGAAGTGCTTTTCTGGTGGAGCTGAAGCCGAGCATGCTGACGATGCCGATGCCCATGTCAGAGGCGCCGGTGTCGTTGCGCATCTGGATGAGCTTGTTGAGCAGCGGCGCCACCGCAGAGATGCGGAACTGGCCGTCCAGCGCCACCGCCGTGAAGCGCTTGCGCGTGTCACCCATCGGTTGCCCTGCACGCAGGGCAGCGCAGATATATCTCAATCTCACCTCCCGCGTCAGCCTCACCAGAACCAACCACAGCAAATTGCTACATAGCCAGCCTGTGCAAACGCGCATGCCGAAGAAGCCTCCTGGACAGCTGCAAGTCATGCAGATGCTCGTCGATATGGTGAGCGCTGCGTCTAATCCCCACTTGACAGCCTACATGCTTTCCAGGACAATAGCAGCAAGGCATGAGTAGTTAAAATGGGCAAACGCAGTGCTACAAAGGGGGACTCAGGACACCCAGAGGTGTTGTCAGGTCAGGCTCCAGACAGGCAACTACAGTGTTACAAAGGGGTGCTCAGGACACCCAGAGGTCAGGCGCGCACCGTGGGACCAGTCATCCGAGATGTGGCCAGTGAGGCCGGCGTCGTCTGAGGCATGCACGACCAGGGAGTTGGAGGGAACGCGGCGCACGCCCTTGGGGCTGCGCCCGGCCGGCATGCTGGCCAGCCGGTTCATGTTCGTCTCTGTGTCCGCCGCCGCCGTGGGGCTGCCCACCAGCTCGTCCAGCTTGAGTGTGCTCGCATCCCAATTGCCGCTCAGCCGGCTCTGGAACCTCTGCACACCACCCAGGACACTCCAACCTCAGCAACCCAGATCCTGCTGTCTTGAAGTCCAGTGAATTGAGGGGTTCTGGGAGATTGTTACACATCATCATGACCAGCATGACTGGCTCACACAGTGATATGAGCCAGTCATGATGGCATGCTGACGTGTAACAATCCCCAATGCCAATCCCTCCAAGGGGATCTCCTTCAGTTTCAGCATCATTTGTACCAATTCTTCTGCTCAGTCAAAACAGTTGCGAGGCCCCAAAGATTCCAAGACAGGCATGCAGGGAATGCGCAGGAATTGCTGAGTGGAGGCCCTCTCTGTGCGTGGTACCTTTTGGGTCTTGATGAATCGCTTTTCAAGTTCCAGCGCCTCCAGGTACTTCTTGCAGTGGCTGAACCATGAGTACGCCATTATGTTGGCTACACCTGCACCAGAAAAGCCCCACACCACATCACATCATCCCATGACCGAATAACGCTCAACAACCTCCTCATATGTGCAACACCTTCCGCCAAGCAAACCCACAGAAGCAGCAGAATTCAATAATGCAGCAAGGTCCCGGATCACCAGACGGCACTTAGCATGTCCAATAAATTCCCTAACAAGGGTGGTTCCCGGGGCGGCGCACCGTTGTGCGACATCTCGTCCCAGACCTCTGGGTTGGTCAGGATTTTGAGGAGGGCATCAGCAATCTGCTTGGAGTTGGTGGGGTCCACCAGCAGACCGTGGTGCAGCGTGGCCATGATGTCTACCGGACCGCCGTTCTTTGTCGCCACTGTTGGAACTCCATGCGCCGCAGCCTGCAGCCATCACTTCTACTTCTCAGATTAAAGCTGTTATTGTTCCTCAGGTACATCTACATTGCATAAACTTGTGAAAGCCTTTGATGCAGCTGAGAGTGCAATCAACCAGTAGAGACTCTGCTGATGTGAACATCATGGATGCATTATGCAACCCTAGAAGCCTCACAAAAACCAGAGATGAAAGGAAAAGCTGACTGAAAACACACCTCCCACATAAACAGCAATATGTCTGGCCATGCAGCAAATGTAGGCATATAGACGACACATGTTGTGGGGGCAGGGGGCAAGATGTGGGCCACATGGGCATGCTCGGCAAGTTGATCAGGTACGCGCCTCGATGACAGTCAGGCCGAAGGGCTCCTGGAGTGCGACATTGGTGAAGATGCCGCGGGTGGCGTAGGGGAGCAGGTAGATGTCAGAGATGTCCTTCTGCTCGTGCTTCTTGGGGTAGGCAACGCTGCCGTAAAGGTCGTGCGCATCGATCAGCTTCATCACCTGGGTCAGGATCTTCTGGCTGCCTGGCGCCATGCTGTCAATGTTCTCGCGGTTGCCCTTCGCACAACACAACAACACTTTTTTGCAAGGGAAGCATGCAAAACTGATCAGCCGAAGCAATCTCGGATGAGATGAAAGGATATATGGATGAAGAGGAGCAGACAAAATACAGCAGCGACGACAGTTGTTTCATCCATGGCAGGGACGGTTGTCAGCATGCGAGGTGCCATATGATCTGCTTGAACAGTTGCAGCTCATCACAACTGTCAGAAGCGAACTGTCATCATGCTAAGGCTCACCATGATGAGCACGAGGTTGGCCAGCTCTCGCAAGGTGGGGTTCTCCCCGAATGCCTTGACCAGGGTCGTGATGTTCTTCTTGGCGTCCGGCCGAGACATGGCCAGGATGGCCGGCTTGCGAGGGTTGCGCAGGAAGCGGAAGATCTCCTGCGACAGTGCAGAGCACTGACGGTCACACAACTGTGTGCAAATGTCTGCCAGGACAGGTATTGGCAGGTAATTAGTTGAAGCCTGGGAGTATCTCACTGTTGCTCATGATGCACGAAACATGCAAGCATGCGTGGGTTTGGTGCTCAAACATTAGCCCTCACCTGCCAGATCTGGGGCTCCTCTTTGATGAAGGGAAACAGGCCCTGCGCTGTGGTTGTTTTGGTGATGGCCTTCTCTTTGCCGTTCTCCTCCGCGCTCCCAAGATCTGCGTATGGAGCCGGTAAATCAGTCCTCAAACAAGGCGGGGGTTCTGCAGCAAGTCCAGGGCTGGAGCAGTGATGCCAAGGAGCCACTCCCCAGCACCAGGGAGCCTCGGAAGCTTTTCACTGGGCTCTGCAACACACCGATTGCGGCAGACTGCAAGTATCTGCATGCTGTCCTGCCAGGGAAGCAGCTTTGGTCCCCAAGCGGATGGCAGACCAAAGCAGCTGCAGAGAATGCAGAGCGGAAAAACCGTGCCACCACAGCGGCCTGGAATTGTCAGCCGCCCAGACTCACCCTTTCTGGAGCGGCTCTGTATGGAGGGGTGCAAAGAGGGGGAGAGCGGGGAGCGTGGAGAGTGGGAGCCCGCTGGTGGGGTGGCACCGAATTTGGCGATGGCGCGCTGGAATGGGGAGCCTGCACTGCCATGCTGATTTCACCCAGGACGGCTGCACCCTCCCCACCGGGAGAGTGCCTTGCACTTGGCTTACCAACCATGCCTCGCATCCCATACACCATCTTCCGACCCTGAGAGTGCAGTACTATGCCCCCATTTTGCTGCCGGCATTGAGCTGGCTGGCATGGAGCTCACACCACAATGCTATGATCCTGGATAGGTATGGGTAGAAGCACTCAATGCCAGCTAGGCTAGTAGTCTCTTGGTTGAGAGGCCCTCTGAATTTGGTTGTTGGGAGTACCTGAGGGGCTGGTCTCCAGGGACTTGTCAGGGCTGGTGGGCTCCGCTGCCTGGGGAGAGGTGGGGTTGGAGGCGTTCGACTGCTGGGAGGAGAAGAAGGCGTGCTTGGGCGGGGGGCCCTTGGCCAGGGAGGGGTCCTTGGGCAGGTCCACCTTGAGGGAGGAGAAGTCCAGGCCAGGAGGGATCACATTGATCAGCGGCATGGTTCGCCCCACCCTGCGCCTTGTCCGCAGCACCCGCTCCAGCTTCACATCATACCTGCATGCAAATGCAAACCGCTATGACTCGCCTGCTATCAAACTCGGTTGAGATAAGCCATTCGCCTCCTGCTACTTGGCAGCCATGGGGGTCATAACCCGTGTGCAAAACACCCTTTCTTAGTTTGCAGGCGGTAGAGCGCGCAACAGACAGGTTAGTGCAAGATGTCTGTAGCCGAAGGGAGGGGAAGGGACTCGGTACCCGTCATACAAGCCCCACTGCTCGTCAATTTCCTGCTGCGTGGATGTGAGCACCATGGTGGCCGTCTCCAGAGCGCGTTCCTCCGCCTCGATACGCCGGCTGATGGCATAGTTCTCCTCAATCTCCTTCTTGCTCATGGTACCTGCAACACATGCAGGCTTCCTGTCTGGCACCCTGCTTCGTCTCGAGCACCCCTCGAAGTCTTTACAAATTAATGCAAGTGATGCACTCCTGTCAAGCAAGTGCTGTCGGTAGCTGTCAGGATGGAAGGTCATATGTTGACCCGACGGGCTCTCTGCTGTAGTATCGCTATACAGGCGACAAGGCATCTGCTAGTATTGACCAGTAGATGGAGCGCACCGAGCAAGTGCTCCAGCTTGTTGCGGCCCAGGGAGTGGCCGGTCATGACCATGTCAACGCCCAGGGTGGAGGACATGAGCGCGGCCACCTCACCGGCATCGGCATAGTGGCCATGCACTGCATACAGCTCGCAGGGCGTGCCCGCCTCGCTCAGCTTCACCATCATGTTTTTGGTGTGTGCAACGCCCCTGTCTGCAAACTCCCGGATGTGCGGCCACAGCTTCTCCTTTCTGCAGCATGACAACAACTTTTGCGTCGGTGCGAGGTTCATGGAGCGGCATTGCCGAATTCGAACGAGCCTCCCCCAGCCCACATACTGGCGTGCAGGCACTCTCAAGTATAGCAAATCCGCCTAGCAAACGCTCATTAACACGATTTTGCCTCTCACACGCCTCGCTCGCTGTTACAAAAGCATGCCAATGCCTGGCAAGTCCAAATGTCATTTAACAGCGAAGATCTCTGACAGGCAAAATGGCCTTCAATTGAGTGGTGGTTCTGGCAGGGGAAACCTTGAATCAGCATGCTGCGAAAAGAAAAAGCACCTGAGGTAAGTCTTGGGAGGACCGCAAGGGAGGCGTATGATGTAGGCACCACCCAAGCCATGGTCATCAGGGGCCTTCCACAGGACCTCCTCCGGTACGCCATAGGTGGCATCCACACAGGGGTCTTGTATCAGCCGCGTCATGAGATCCACCCGGAACACCGCCGGGTGCTGCGCCAGTGCCCTCGCCAGCTCCACCACATACTTCACCTGAACAGACAAATCCCCACTGTCAGCCACCGATCTGGTACGATGTTTGGCGACCCCGAAGTCTTATGATATCCCTGAAAGATGCACGCATCAGTTACAGTCGAACGGTTACCCCTGAGAGTAAACGGAACTGTGCACAAAGAAGCTAAGACGATTGAGCAAGGCAACATGGTTGATGTGGAAGCTGCCCGCTGCCCTTCTGCAGCTAGTGTGTCCCAGTGCAAGGCGCGCCAACATGGTTGATATGGTAAGCTGCCTGCTGCCCCTTGCGGAGCAAAATTGTCCCAGTGTTAGGCGCTGCACCTGGCCGCCGGTGTCGGGGTCCTTGCCCAGCTCCATTCGCTCGCCGCGCACAAGGCCGTGGAGCGAGATGAGCACCAGGTACAAGCCGTCCACGCGCCCCTCAAACAGGTCCTTGTCAGACTCCTGTGGCGGCGGGCTGCTCACATACTCCTGCGCCAAAAATTCCGACGAGAGATCCCTGTGTGGCGGTTTTGTCTGTATCGAAGGTGGCCGCTTGCCCTCCTCCACAAACTTCTCCCCCTCCTTAACCTGTGCATGCATGCATGAAGCTCTCACCACCCAGCCCATTTGTGTTGGCAATACTGTCTCCCAGAAGACCTCATTCACTCTCCTTGACCATGCGCCTTGCATCTGAGCATCTTAAGAATTTCAGTGTGTACTGTGGCCCCCCGGTACATCATCAGTGCCATGTTATGGGCGGCATACAGGCACCTTCTGCATGGCAGGGTCCTTCTTGGGCAGCTTGAAGGAGACGCCCTTGGAGCCGACAGAGGTGGCTGGCAGCATGGGCTCCTCATCTGAGGTCTCATCGTCAGCGTGAGGCTTGCTGACATCCTCTACAAGTCCCGCAGCCGCTCGCTTCTGGGCATCCGCCTTGGCCAGAGCGCGGTTGCGCTTCATGAACCACACCCTCCAGCTCAAGTACTCCAGCCGCGCATCCTTCTCCCCATAATGCCTCGCCGATGTGGCCTGCAAGGTACAAGTTCTGCCAGGGTGGATTTCCTGTGCTGTTCAGACGTCGTATCGCTCTTTCACGTTACTTGCACAGCCACAGATTCCACAGGAGACTGTAATGAGTCACAGAAGTAGAGCATCTTGCGGAGCATAGAGCATGCGTCATAGGCATTCACACAGAAATGCAGAGCCCTGCAGAGTCATCTTAATAAGAAGCAACTACACAGCGATGCTCTCTTGAAAACGAAGGCATCTTTTGAGAACCCAGGAAAGGTCTTGATGCTGTGATGAAGGTACTGGGAAGCTGTTGCAGAATCCTGTGCTGGTCGAGAATGTTGTCCTTATCGCTTCCCTGTGGTAAAAGAAGAATATGAGTGTAAAAAGGGGACAGCACACCTTGCTCCAAGCATCCCGGATGCCCTCCTCGCCCAGTTGCATAATTTGAGACACATAGTACTTTGCGTATATCTGCCGATCTGCATCTATGTTGTCGGATTTGGAGTCGGCTGGGCTCTTGGAGTATTCCGTGGACAGCCCATAGCTCAGCTGCAGGCACACCATTGTCAAATAAGCTACTTTGTAAAGTTGATGTGTGCCCCATGCGGCAAGCCTGTCGGCGAATAACAATGCACTTCGAGTCAGGACCGCTTCTGTATATATTAGTAACACTAACATCCATTTGAGCGAGTATATTGCATCACATGCGTCCAAGCACTTGATGTCCAGATAGATACAGGCATATCTTCAGAGACCTAGATTGCGAGCCATATCTTCACACGTACCAGCGCCTCCAAGTAGGAATCGACCCAGCCATTGTTTGCAGAAACGGCCATGTTTGTGGGATGTAGAAAGCCCGATCAGATTGCTTCAAGAAGTTCGTTGCTCGAATACCCGTCCCGCAGGTCAATTCCGAAGATGCATCTGTTTTTCGGCTGCAGCTGCGCGCAACGGTCCTCGCAAGTGGAAAGGCGATGTATATCTTGTGTTTTTGCCCCGTCACTCCCCTGGACGTGCGAGTCTGCTGAGATGCGTTTCTAGAAGAGCAAACAACCGAGGAAGCGCAGGCGCGCTCTGGTCCCCTCAACTGCCACATCAGCACTTTCTCACCACAAGTGTGGCGGGCAACGCCAGGCAGGACAGAGCAGGACACACACAGCAGGGGAGCAGGGAGGACACCGAAAACGATTGCGGGGACCTGATTGAGCAGCCTCAGCCTTTCGTCGTTGATAGGGAATCGGCATGTAGGCACCGTGGTTCAAAAGCACCAGATGGTGCCCCTCCGATGTGTCCGATGGAAGGGCCGCAGTGAAGGACCAGGCTGAAACTCGTGCTTGAGAAGCACTTCTCGACTGCTTATGTACCCGATGTGCATCAGTATGTCATAAATGCACGTGCTTACGAGAGATTTTCGTGAGCGCCATGGTGGCGATCTCGATCACCTTCTTGTTGGTGACACTGCTGTCGCTTGCTTGTACCGGGCAATCCATCACATGCAAAAATGCTTCACAGGTCAATGTCGATTGGTGATTGAGCTTCCACGCTGAAGTTGCTCAGATCGTCATGTTTGCTACACTTTGGAGCCTCTTGCCTGTGTCATCAACGACTTGACCTCAACTGCCTTTGCTCCTCAGGTGGCTCATTCTCAAACTGCCGCATGGGAGTGATTACGTGTATGTCGACAGCACATACATTGCAGGCCCCTCCGGAGGTATGCAGACACTTCAAGCTTCTGAACGTGCCTGTCTAGTGGCCCACTGTGGCAGACGCGTCGCATTATCATTGCAGGGCTTGAGTGGACGCTCCAACATGGTCTCAACCGCACCATGGGCAATCCTTTGGCCGAAACGCTGCAGCAGCTGTACTCACGGGGACCGGGATATGTGATGTACAATGATGAGTGGCCGAATGGGACAGTCTCATTCCACCTTGCTCATGCCAAGGGTAAGCTAATAAAGAACGTGCAGTTCAGTGACTCCCGCTTCATCAAGGATGTATCTGACCGCTCATCAGCCCTAGATGGCTGGAAACATGTACTCGCTTCTTCTTCTTCTTCTCTGACCGGCATTGGATTTCTTTGCGCAGGTGTGCTTGGCTTTGAGGGGGATGGTGGGTTCTGGCTAGTCCACAGCGCACCCAAGTTTCCAAACAATCCCACAGGTGGCGCCTATACAGGTATGAACGGCAATTATTTTGTTTATGGAAGTCACACCAAGTGGAAATTTATGTGACGCCAATGAGGAGCTTTGAGAAGCATTCATGCGTTTGACAGTGTCAGACATGCACCGCAGGCATCTGCTGCGAGGAGTATTGGGGTCAGTTGTTGGAGGGGCAGAACTTCATGTGCTTGACAATGGGACCCACCCAAATGAACAGTGTAGCGGCCTTGCTGCAGTTGCCATCGCTGTTCCTGTATGAATGGCATGTGCCGCCCTGGAGCACCCTCACATATCCTGCCGTCACAAGACTTGTCAGTGGAGGTCTGCTCTCCATCAAACTGTCCTTCTGATGCCAACTGGATGGATAAGATCCTGAGTTAGAACAGTAAAATGTAATTGCTACCATTAAGCTTTCACACTGATATCTTTCTACAATCACAGGTTCTCCAGGTCTGGCGACACAAGCCAGCCAACCCATAGCAACAGTTGGTGGAGAGGCTTTCATGGCCTTTGCAAAAGCAACAACGCCACTGCATAGTCTTGGCATATACGAGGACGTGGTTGAGCCATTCTTCAAAGCAGGCATGGAGGTTCAGAGCTGGCTGAATGGCCGCAATGCCCTTCCTTCCCAGTGCCCGCCCACAACGCAGTACGAGTCTCTGAATGTCAGGCATGTGTATGTCAGAGTGGCGAGTCGTGGCTGGGACAACACAGTGGATCACTCAAAGTGGTCAGTATCAATGCCAAATGTGGGACAGAACTCATCATGGATTGGAGGGCAGGGAACAGTCTGCTTTGGGGACATGAATCGTATGGAGGCGCAGCTGTTCCGTGGTGGTGGGGCTGTGTGCTTCATGAACAACACAGCAGTCTGGGAAACATTTAGGTCTCTCATTTTTGCGATTGAGGGCTGTCATGGGCCTACATGACGTGAACCTACATGACGTTCAAATTGAGAAAGACTGTACAGCATCCTCTCATGCTTCAATTATTTCTTTGGCATTTTGCTTCTTTCGAACTTATTGCGATACAAATGCGGTGGAGAGTTACTGCTGTGTTCAAAATGAGATTGCACATCTGTTTATCCAAAGCAGTTTGCAAACTCTTGCGTCCTACAGAGCTGACATTTACGGTGTTCCAGGGATTGCCTCTTCATCGTCCATGTCCTCATCATCGTCGTCAAACAATTCAGCTGCAAGATACCTCCTCTGCACTGGACCTGCAGTTTGCCACTCACTCTCCTGGAAATTGTCAGAGGGCTGCCCTTGCTCTGCTTCGGGTGCCTCAAGACTGCCAGCTGCATTGTGAAGGCTCCTGTTGGCAGTGGCAATGGTGCCATTCCACTCTGAACTCCTTCCAGGTCCAGCTTCTTGTCCTTGCTGACTGGGTGGTTGCAAACCTGCATCAAACAGGGATATTGTGAGGTTTTCCTAATTCATGCTAGGGAACATATGAATGTAAGAAATCTTCAGCACAAGGCGCGCTGCAAAGGGCCTGGGGACCGAGAGCCTGTACCAAGTTTTTCCTACCTTGGTATCCCTCACCAGAGAGAGATGGGTTATGCGAGCCATCGTCTATAAGCCCAGATGGGATGTTCCGGTGCTCATACGCGTCCGGAGGTGCGCTGTTCATGTCTCCATCTTCGTGGGCCATGTGCGCTCCTGTGCTGCCATCATCTCTCAAGCCGGTCCCACCCATGTCCATGGTGCCTCCTTCATGCCGGCTGCTTGGCCCCATGCCATCATCATCACCTGACAATCAATGGTGTCGTCAGATTCCTCACGACATGGCATGGGACATAGCATGGTAAATTACAAGAGGGAGAGGGAAGTAAGACGTCTTATGGTTGCCAGGATACACTTACCGTTTGCAGGATCGCTGCCAAGTCCAGCCCCAAAGAGGGAGCTCCTTCCTGAAGCCTCTTCGATCCGCCTGCCGAGAGGGGTGCGGCGAAACCGCAGTAAGCTGTCTCCTGGACACACTCATAGAATTTACACAGAAAATGCTCTTTCAAGAGATGCCATTGCCATGCTGCAGTACACCAGTATGCCGGGACTGAAATTGCATTGTAGGCAAAGCCATCCTTGTTGAGAACATCCTGAGACACATTCACAAATGATCATGAGACCGTCCTCTCATCACATCAACGACACTCTCAAAAAGACCGTCCTGACAAGGCACATTTCTGTGGGTGAGAATATAACAACAACCAAGGACGCAGAACAAAGGATGTCCGCACCAGGACCTTGTGCTGCACGTGCTCCAGAAGATCCATTATGAGTTGTGGCATGAGCATTGCCATCCCGCTCTCCAGTGCTCCTGTGAGCCGTCGCTGGGTTGGACTGGGCAGGTGAATCAGAAAACCTGTACAATGGCAGATACATCAATCCACTGAAAAGTCATCCGCAGGTCAGGACTACAGGCAGTCAAGTTCTAGTACAATCTCCTCTTGCTGACACTAGCAGCAATCAGGCATGAGTTCGTTTTGATGTGCATTAGTGGCATTATCGCCATCAGAAAACTGGAGGTTAGGCGTCTTGCTTACCGTGGCGGCTCTACATTGGTCTTGAATCGGCTGGGCCGGTGCGCAGTGGCAGTCGCCGCACCAGAGCGGCTGACACTCTGCAAGGCTCCAGGGCCATGGGCACTGCCCTGTCCATCTGCACACCCCACAGCAGCCACTGCTATCAAATGAACATCCAAGAAGCCAGCATTATTGGCACATTCAAAGCCTTGGCGGTAGCTCAGCATCTGGTCAGAGAGTGCAAATGGCTGGCATGGATGGCATGGCCACTAAGAGACACGGATGCAATAGGGCTGGGATTGGACGATGACAAGGGGGTGGGTCACCTGGTCGCCAGGGTGTATCACCGGGGATCTGGCCCCCGCCAGGTGTGTCCACCCGCCTGCGCGCTTTGGCCGCCACTGTGGCGGGACCGGAGTCGCCCAGCCGCGCCGTCTCCAGCAGCGTTGCCAGCACCAGCTCGGCAGTTACATACTCCTCCTATCAGAATATCTCAAACCTTCAGAACATCATCACATCAAGGTTCACAATCAAGTGCACTGCGGCGTCCAGGATGACCTCAGACCCGACATGTAGGTGCAGGGAGCATTCTATGACACCCAAGAATACAACAAATCAGGTTGCTGAGGTGGTCCCCTACCAGAGGGTTGTTGCTGTGGAAGAGAGGCTGCACAAGCAGCGGTGCGCCTGGCTGGTCAAAGCAGATTGTCACATTTGCGCCCAGGCCCTCGCACAGCACCAGCATCGCCTTGAAGTCCTTCAGGTTGAAGGTCACATCGCTGGCCTCAGAAGAGTTGTGCCGGTAATCCAGGAACAACTCATGCGTGTCCACTGATAGCTGAGTGTGCAGCGTTCTGTCTGCGTGTCCTGCATCACCATCAAAAGGTTGATAGAATCTTGAGCAGAAATTATCGGGAGCTACACGGTTGTGATGAGGATGTTTCGAGGTCCACACAGACCTTTAGCAGGATCAACAAAGCTGTGGAGCTGGACTGCTTTGGTCTGCCGGCCATGGCCTTCGCCCTCCGTTTCCTCGGGCATGGCAATGATTGTGATCTCCTCCAGTTCTTTCTGGAATGTCGACAGCAGCCTGCGTGCAGACGAGTCAGGCACACTCTTGAAGTCCCACAAGAGCGCCATTCATGTGTCACGCACGATGTGAAAGTCAAGGCAGCCGCGAGCACTACCTGTTCAGCTCATTTGCAGCGGCATTGACGCATGTGGGGAATGTATCCTTGTCAACACTGGTTTGCAGAATCTCGGCGTCCATGCAGGGGATTCTATACTGTTTCTCCAAGCCTGCATGCAACATGAGCTTGTGTGACACTTGGTCTTGTGCGCTTCTTGTGCTCCATGAGAAGCTGCCAGCATGTTCAAAAGCCATAAATGATCAGCCCCACCATTTTCTGCCGACACCTCTGCAGTGAGCTTGCTGGCAGTGCTGTCCAGCTCCAGGTATATTTTGACAATGCGCTGTGTTCTGAATAGAGACAACGCTTGCTGTGCACAAAAGTGATGAGGTATCAGCCCTCTTGCACAGATTCGCAAGGCATGTGATGCAGTAGTGCCGCTAACAAATCTGCCTGCCAGCTCACCTTTGCGAGTACACCAGCTTGGACAACGGTGGCTCCAAAGATGTTGTACCCATCAAAGAAATCGTTTGTATATGTGATTGAAGCGTAAGCTGACCGAGATGAGTTAATGCTTCGCAAGATTAGCTGCAAGCACAAAGCCAAAACCCCTATTGTGGCTACTTCTTTTGCATGCACACAGGTAGCTGCCGCTATTCAACAGGATTAACAACACGCAAGAGAAGTCAAACTAAACAGATTCGGATCAGCCTGTGCTTCATAATGTATTTATGGAGAAGCTTCCTAGTCTGCTCGTTTCTAACACACCTTTTCTGGGAGAGCTTCAATTAGTAATTCAGCTCCTGCACCAAATAAAATACATTGAGAACTAGAAAAAGTTCAACAAGCACAGTTATACCAACATTAAGAGATGCAGATTATGCGGTTGATGCTTACCGATCTTTGCAAGATATTGCAGAGCCCCTTTGAGCTGTTTCACTTGCAGGCCAACTATCGACGCTTTAAGGCTCATTTGGAAGCAAATCTGCTCGCCTGATGATCGATCGCTATTTTTTATGGCACGGGATCCCCTTCATCAAAAAGGCATGTAGCCAATTTAAACCTTTCGTATCTGCCGCAGGATACTGAAAGGATTACATTCCTTTCTAATCATTGCTCTGGATTGTTCTGTGCAAACTTGTCCTTCGGAAACAAAAGTTTTAATCGTCCAAGGATAATGCAAGAGGGAAGCAAGAAGACAAGATAGGGCTACAAACCCTACTCAGGCATGCTGCCACGCTGGCAAAAGTGCTTTCGGCTGCTCGCTCAGCAGGAATTCAGATATGTTTTAGAGCAGACATACTTTTACGTGCTGGAATGCAGCAGAAAAATACACAAGCTCTCACACTTTCACAGTAATGTCGCCGTAGTGCAAATTGGGCTGACAGAGTGCGTTGATGACGTTTTGGAGTGCTGCACTCCCACCTCAGCTGCAGTGCAGTCACTTGTCGAACAGGGATGGAAGCGCAATTTCACTCTTGAAGGGGGATGAAGGACATCTTCCAGTACAACGCTCTCCAAGGTCTAGGAAAAGCCTTGTCTGCCTAGCAGGTATGCCTCAGTGCCGTGCGAATCCCGCAACATGAACAAGAATCTTCTTGTGCGAATTTGAAGCGGACGGGCGTATAATTGGGGCAATCAGTGTTATTCCCATGGTACAAGGGCCTGTGAAGCTTGGACACGGTGTTGCAATGTTAGTGTCAGGCGTCTCACACTGGTTTCCTTGATGACTGCAGCAGCAAAGAGGCGACAGAGGCAGTACATCAGCAGTGATGGGAAGGAACATCTGGGATCGGCACTGTCGCATGTCCAGAACAGGTGCGAGAATGCATGCCTTTGCACCTTGCTGTACACCTGCCAGAGGGAGAAGTATGCATCTATGAATGTATTCGATGACCTGAGGCTGATGCTTGCCTTCTTGTAGGCCCTTTCCAGGGCCACCTCCGGATGAAGGGCCCCCCTTACGGGTGTTGCCCATCGGCGGACTTGGTGAGATTGGCATGAACTGCATGCTGGTGGGCGTGGGAGACAGATATATTCTCATTGATGCAGGCCTCATGTTTCCAGAGTAAGTTCATTTGCGCACGATTGCACATGCCATCTCTCCTTGACACATGCATGCAATGGCCACACGCACTGCTGTGTGCAACTCTGAGGTTTGGTCTTGTTGGCGCAGCTTCACTGATCTGGGCATGCAGAAGATCCTTCCAGACACCAGCTTCTTGCATCGATGGCGGGACAAGATTGAGGCAGTCATTATCACTCATGGTCATGAGGATCACATTGGTGCCATGCCATGGGTGAACATCTACTTGCCCCACACTGCCACCAATTCTCTTTATCTTCCTTTTTGGGAAAAGCACATGTTTGAAAATTTGCTGCCATTCAATGCTGTCTTGTACCGCAGGTGGTGCCCGCTCTGGATCCCGAGACGCCTATCTATTCAGGCGGCTTCGCCATGCAGCTCATTAAACGGCGCATGCAGGAGTACAGCATCTGGAACGAGTCTCGCTTCAAAACATTCAAGATTGGAGAACGCTTCCAGCTGGGCCCCTTCGAGTGAGTCCAAAACCCCATCTCATAGTCGCAATTTGTGTTTCCGAGGGAGTGCAAGGAGTGCGCATGTTGATGTCCCGGGCTGTATACAGGTGTGAACCAATTAGGGTGACCCACTCCATTCCAGACTGCTGCGGCATGATCCTGAGGAGCGAGCATGGGAACATAGTGCATACGGGAGACTGGAAGATTGATGAGGACCCTATTGATGGGGACCATTTTGATCGCACCACATTTGAGGCAGTCAGTGAGGCCCCACTACCATTCTCCACCTTGAGTATGAGCTGTGCTGTTTGTCTTTCGCGTGGACTTTTAATGCAGGACACCAACAAGAAGCATGTCACCCAGGCAAAGAGGGAGTGGCGCTGTTCATGAGTGATTCCACCAATGTTTTGTCTCCTGGACGCACATCGAGCGAGACTACAGTGCGAGATGCTCTGATTAGGAGGGTGATGGGACATCAGGGCAAGGGCCGTATCATCACCACTCAGTTTGCCTCAAATCTGCACAGGTAAGGCCTAAGGGCGTGTTCCCTTCCCATCCAGCCGAACAATTCTAATGTCCCTTTTGCTTCACCAGCTGAACGGGTCTTTACATCTTTTGCTCTTGATACTACATGTCCTTGAGGGTCTGTCACATGAAACCAGGCTGGCCAGTGTCAAGGCGGCAGCAGACGCAGCAGGCCGGAAGATCTGCTTCATTGGCATGAGTTTGACGACATACCTGGAGGCAGCACAGAGGGAGGGCCGCGCCCCGATTGACCCCAAAGATCTCGTCAGCCAGGAGGACATGGAGGGCATGGACCCCAATCAGCTGCTGATTGTCACCACAGGCTCCCAGGTCAGCACTCTCTGCATCATCGTGCATAGCCCATAGGTGTCTACAGTGCCATACTCACTTCCCGTCCAAGTTTTGTGCCAGATCGCGCCAGACGATTTTTTTGTTTGTGCTGCAGGCTGAGCCACGTGCTGCACTGTCCTTGGCTTCTCGGGGAGCGTCTCCCCTCTTGCGGCTCGACCCTTCAGACCTTATACTCTACTCCGCGAAGGCAAGCACAGTCTCTCATGCATGTGCTGCAATATCAAGTATTGCGGACTGTATATTGAGGCATAGCAGCTCAGCAGACTGGCTAACTCATCCTTGACGCAGGTTATCCCTGGCAACGACACTCGCGTGATTGAGATGATGAACAACATCAGCCGGTTGGGGCCTGAAATCGCAATGTCGCGCAGCGAGAACCTGCATACTTCTGGCCATGCCTACAGGTGCAGCTTGCTGTCTTTCCTACACTCTTTACATCCCACAGCCCTTTGGCTTGAGAGCGAGACACAATGAGCCTCATGGGTGGTTAAATCATGAGTCTAGATTCCATACTGCACACACATGCATGGCCTCATCGTTTTGACATGTGTCCATGTGGGCATGGGTGTTGTGCATGACTTCAGAAAGGTGTTGTCAGGGACGAGTTGGAGGAGGTGATGAAGCTGGTGAAGCCGCAGCACTTCCTGCCAGTGCATGGAGAGTATGCGTTCCTGTGCGCACATGCACAGCTGGCTAAAGACATCGGTATCAGGGACACCAGCGTCATTCGAAATGGCCAGTACCTGGGCGTGTCGCCGCGCCGCAACGGCAAGACCGTCTCCTCCGGAAGCATGCAGCTTCTCGGCGAGGCTAAGCTGCAGATGTTCTACAACGATGGCGGCAGGGTGCGCATCCTTCCACCCTCCTGCTTCCATGGCTCAATGCGGTGTAGGCTGTCCAGTGCCAGGTGTTTTGTTAGGTGGTGTTTCTCTAGTACAGTGTTGAGTGCCTGCTTTTGGTTGTGTTCGAAATCTAGTTTGTCCAACTGGCATAGCACTCCATTTTTGTTCCCAGCTTTTCTGGTACATGCGCTGTCCAGACTGTCCAACATTGGGGAGCCACCCCTGAATTTCTAAGGCGTGCAAGGGGCACTATTTTCTTACATCATGACCTGTTCGGGGCCACTTGAGGCCCATTGGGAGTGACGACGATGATTATCAAGGAGTTATTCTAATCTTGAACAGGCAACTATTATATTTGACACGAGCAGGGGGGTGGAATTTATAAGATATGACATATCCACCCAAAAGTTGGGTATGAGGCCCCGTGAACAACCCACCCACCCCCCAAGTTGCCTGTATAGGCCAGATTTGTATCACGTGACAGCTTACCTAAGTGTGATTTAGTCACAACCCATGTCTTACACGTGGCTGTGAACACGTGGCACCAGACCCTAACAAGCTTTAGGGGTGAATAACAGGCCACAAACCCTAAAAACCCTGGTTTTATAGAGCCATTTTTGCTTGGACCACCCAAACCCACCCACCCACCCCCTGCCTAATTAGGGGGGTGGATGTCCCAGATTTAAATAATTCCACCCCCTTGACACGAGAGAAGATGAGGTTCAGAGCCTTGATGTCGTTCAGGGGACGGGAACATCAGAGGAGATGGCCCTAGAGGAGCGGACAACGATATCGACAGAGGGGTGTGTCATCGCTGATGTGGCGGTGATGCGGCCGCCGCAGACGGCCGCGCAGGCGGCGGCGCAGGGGCAGGCCTCCACGTCGGGGGGCAGCGTTCCCCGCAGGGGCACCGTGGAGGCCGAGATCGCAGACGTGCCGCAGCGGCTGCACGCGCGCGTTCGCGTCAAGACGCTCGCCATGTGGACCGACCAGGGCCGCCTAGGCCAGGAGCTCTGCCGGGTGGGGCTCCTCTTTGATCCCCCACACCTCTACACCCAATTTCCATTCTTTCCACCTGTGGGCAGAATGCATTCTGAGCGTCTGGGAAAGGGTCGGTCGTGTCTTTGCCACCGCAGAAGGTCAGGAAAGGAAAGGAAAGGAAAGCAGACTAGAGGATGCGAGAGATGCCCTGCAGTGCTGCCTTGGTAGGACTACTGTCCCATGTAATTTGCTTTGGAGGAGTGAAAGCGTGAGTGAGCGCAATGTACGGCAAATGAACAGGCTGCAGAGGCAGCAGTCATGCGATTGGGGCCGGATGCATCACTGCTGGCGGTGGAGCGGGTGGTGGAGGAGGGCCTGGTCCGGGAGTGCCGCGCATACAACCAGCGCAAGCCGCTCATCACCGTGATCGCGCACGAGATGAACAGCCGTGCCGCACCCGCTGCGTACGCTGAGGCCATCCAGCGCGCCAGCGCCCGCATGGCCCAGTCCGAAAGCACCCCCCGCCGCGGCGCCGGTGGCAGCCGCAGAGGCGGCGGCAGCTCCAGGGGCAGAGGCAACTCCAACATGGTGCGCGTTCCCCCATGTTAAAATTCACACCATTTTTTACTGGGTCGCTCTGATACCGGGAGACATGCGAGAGCACGACAACAGTGGAGCTACTCCGAGAGCCCTGAGCCCCTCTGTGGGGGCAGGCCCCTGGCTGAATCTCTTGAGCCGGTTTGGGTGCATGCCAGTAGCCTCTGATGTTTGTTACGGTGCGGCATGCTGCCCAACTGTAGTTTTTGAGAGTGCCCCTGTGGTGTCCTTTTGATGGTTCTTTATTACTGTTGACCGCCTGTCTATGCGGATGGGATGGGCCATGTGGGGAAGGCACCACTTGCATTCACCCCCAGAATAGAGATGAGAATAGACCAGACTGAGGGTTGGGGTGTGGCAGGGTGGCGGACCAGGACTGGCGACGCCGCTGCCGAAGGAGCTGGCGCAGCGGAGGAAACAGGCCAACCCCAGAGAAAAGCCAGGGGAAACTGAAGAGCCGACAGAGTACCCTTGAGTATGTCTGAAAAACACTGCGTTTCCGAGCCAGTCAAATAGTGGAGCGGGCTTGTTGTCGATGCTTTGTTGCCGTGTCCGCCTGCCATGCAGGCAACATGGCTCAATATTCTTTGCAGGCACGCAAACAATGCTGGAGGCCCCAAGCGCCTGAGTCAGATCCAACAATGGCATTGCACCTCCAGGAAGTTTCAAGAGAATTCTTGCATAATATTGTTGTTGCTGTGCCATCGCTGGTTTGGCCCGTCATGCCAGTGGCCCATTCTCGGTACTGGAAATGCATGTACAATTGTAGCGGCTGATTGTCGAAGAAATGCCATGTATTCTGTTGGAGGTCTAAGATTCAAGAATCGGCCAGACGAATGGCCAAGGCAACGCTTCTCTTGAAGGAATGAATAGTTGACGATTTCATGGAGAGCCAGCAACATACTAGTAGTACTCCGAGTTTACTGGCAGTAGGCTACCGGTACCGGGGTGCTAAACATGCTTGACCTGAGGAGTGCACTTTGCAATGATGACTGGATTCCAATCAGCATGCTCATAAACCTTCAAACCTGCACACACAGTTGCTTGCGTCACCTGTTAGATGCAATTGATTTGCACATGTTGTGGGGGTGCCTAATTAGGTGCCTGAAGATACAAAGCCTGCAAAAGCAGCAACAGCTGGCGGCTTCCTGTTCTCCTGTCTAATTCTCTCTGCAATATTAAAACCACAACTTCATCGATCGATGGGCATATCAGGTGCTTCATGAGCTTGCACTTCTGAAGGTTGCTATTAGGATCAACCTGTCAGAATGGCTCCTCGCTCGACGGTTTTCTACCGTGCAACCCTCTTCGTGCAAGTATGTGTCTTTGTCGTAATCAAATCAGCTAGAGGAGCTCAAATATGGCACAACCCGAATAAGATCAGGGTGGACATCAGTTCTGGCGGTCAAGCACTCTTGCATCCGGGACTGAAGCGACAGCACAGTTGTCAAAAGTCCGCAGCAGCATACGAGTTTCTGGTATGCGTGTGTTTATAACTCATTGCACATATTCTTACTTGATGTGGCGCCCCGCAAGATCGTTACAGCGGTGGCACAACTTTTCAGTCGCACGTCTATAAGAAGTGACACAACAATACGCGTTGCTATCAATTCCCATCGCCTTCCAGTCATTTCCAGATGACATTCTTATTTCAAAGCGCACAATGCTGCAAGCATGGAGGGACAAATTATTTGTACAGCACAAACACAAAATCTGCCGTGTTCTATATCGTCACCATACACTTGTTGGACCCAATGTGCATCGCCTTCAGTGGTCTCTTCCAGACCCTGATCTGTATTCTTGGGTCCTGGTGACTGGGTCGTGTGGTGACAGGAATACATACCATCGGTCTGGGAGACTGACTGGCGCCTGCACGCCTTTGAGTACTCCAGCAAAGTGTGTGAGACCATGAAGAAGGACACTGACCGTGTGGAGCACTGGATGACGATGGCGGAGCGCTACAACAAGACTGGGCCCACACAAACCACCCTTGCCACCTTCAACGCAACCACCTTCCCTAAATTTGTCTACAGGTGCAGCACCTGCAGACAACCTGACGATCAGGCCACTTCAGCATCTAAATCCTACAATCTTTTCATCAGATGCCCAGCGAACAGGCAGCCTTAAAATGCTGTGCATGCAACTGCATAGCATGGCAGCCTGATATTTAGAGCACTTGCACATGTGTGGGCACAGAAACATGTGCCCCAGCAACATGCTTCCTCGCACCCTGGAGGTGCCCATGGAGCCACTGGTTGGCCACCTGCGCAACCCCTACTGGGGCGCCTGCCAGTTCCCCAAAAAACCCAAGGAGGTCTGCCATCCATCCCTACACCTGACCCTGTAGTGCCACACAGCATGGCTGAGCGACTGAGAAGGAGCCGCACTACCCAGCGACTCATAAGTCAGGGAAAGTCTGACACCAAGGGCTGCATTGCAGGAGGTGCCTGTTGAGGACCGGGAGTACCTGATCATCAACGCAGTGCCGCCCGCAACCTTCCAGGCCATGCACCCAGGGCGCAAGTATGCAGACATCTCTTCTGCCTGCTTGTCATTATTGCAGCTGCATAGACTGATATGATCAAGATTATATAGATGGGGTGGTGCCTGTTAGAAACACTCTCTGCCAGACTGACAGATGCAGCTTTGCTTGCAGGTACTTGTTCGACCTGGGCACATCCTACTACAACACAAGTCTGTCGTGGGTCACTGACCGCTACAGGGCCCTGGGCGTTGAGTTTGATGAGATCTGGGCCTGGGAGGTCTCTCAACAGGTGCCCACCTGCCTGCTCATCTGCTGATCGGCAACGCTGCATTCAAGTGCCACTGGTGATCCATTGGATCACTGGCTTCTGCCATGGTAACATTTAAGAGCATCAATCAGTGTATTTGACACATCAGGCAATGCGATCGGTATGTTGTCTCTAGAAATGCTCCGAGACTTTTCTTGAAACACCTCTCATCCTTGATGGACTCTGGCACATCTTGACCTTAGGCAGTGTTGCATGTGTCTTGTGGCGCAGCTGGCACAAGACCCCTACAAGAACTACTGGAAGTATGTGCCAGAGGACATGCAGCCCAAGCTTCACTTCTATAATTTTGCCATCAGCAGCAACCATGATTCGCCCTCCTACCCCATGAACATCATTCGCAACATCTACAGGCCAGGTACAGCCAAGCACCCCATCTTATCTTCCTGGATTTGTTTGCAACGCACTTTGTCGGTAGCAGGCACCTCGATGTGCAGGCTGCAAGAAGTGCTGTTTCCAGCTAAATCTCACTGCCCATTTGCTTCCGGAGGGCCAGGCCGGCCGACTGTAGAAGATGAGGTAGTCAATATGGGAGTGATGTTATGTCCGAGATCATGGCTGCCTTCCATCCAGGCGACTTCATTGTGGTGAAAATGGATGTGGAGGGCAACATTCCAGTGGAGGAAGGCATGCTGAAGCCATTCCTGCAGGAGGCTGGAGCGGCCAAGTATGTGACAGAGTTCTTTTATGAGCTGCACTTTGGCAAGGACATCTTCAACCTGGAGGATCAGGTGTCCATGGAGGATGCCATGCAGGCCTTCCACAAACTGCGCAGCCGTGGCCTGCGCATCCACTATTGGCCATGAAACAGTAGACTGATGCCGGGACATGATATGAAGTACTGCGTCCTGCTCCTGTGTCTTGAGTGACTGTTGTGCTGGCCATGCATCTGTCTAATCATGTCAATGCACGCGGCTATGCCAGGCTACTGCACTGCAGTGATTCAACTGACGAGCACAATTCAAGTTCTCAAAAGCCCTTCGATAACCATACTGATGCTCTTGAGACGCGTCGTACGATAGAAGCTTCACGTTGTTCATGCTGATCAGTCAGACATACAGCTCAAAGTTGCAATCTTATTTGTGCTCCATTGCAAAGCAAGTTCTTCTGTACATAACTGCAGAAGTTCAGAAGTTGTCAAAAACCACAAGCCTAGGCATTAGCCTGGCTTGTCACAGTGCTGATGTTTACTGATTCAAGGGGAACAGTGCACACACTCGCAATCAACTTTGTCCCTCTGCTATTGCGCACTGCCAATAACACTCTGCAACAGCATTTCACCATGTCGCTTACAGCAGACCGCAGCGAACAGGAGACTTGCCAATACCCATGAGCTGCTGTACTACGGCAGAACCACAGAGAGCACAGCTCATGTCGGCACATGGCCCCATGCCATAATCAGCTGCATTGCTCACTGGCCCTTGGCCTTGGCAGCTTCGCGCTCCAGCTTCTTGTAGTACTTCTTGCGCAGCAGCAGGTGGAAGTGCAGCAGGTACAGGTTCACAACAGACAGTGGCGCGCTGCTCACAACGCCCCACATCGCACCGTGATACCTGCACACCATCTCTTTCCTCACGCACAGCATCCTTCATTCTTCAGTCCTGTGGCAGTTTTCACGTTCAATGTGACCATTTGTAGTGCAGCCTGTCAGATTGTTGAGGAACGAGATTTCATTAAAATATGCAGACGAATGAGGAGTACAGTGTCACTCAACGTGGACATACTCGCCCACACACAATTTTGGTGCTTGCCACAGCAGTGAAGCTGCCTTCCTCCACCCTGAGGAGCGCAAATGTGTCAATGTTGCAACTCTGGATGAAGAGGACTTCCAAGGAGGGGTGGGCACGCACGGGAAGGGGCACTGGGTGACCTCGTAGCCGATGTGGGCGATGGCGGCCTTGACCCAGTTGGCGGGGGAGGGTGCGTCCATGGTGGGCTTGCGGATCTTGGACATCTTGGTGGCCACGTACGCGGGCGCCTGGTTGTGGCAGCTGATGCCAAACTGCCTGTACTCCAGGTCCAGCGACTTGCTGAACATGTCCACGTATGCCTGCAGCCCACCATCCTATCACCCTCATCACTACCCCTGGGGGTCAAAAGGCACCTGGACACAGGGTTCAGAGATATCGAACACAGAACCACCACCCTTCTGTTCCCAGTCTTAGATAGAGTACTACTGTACATACATTAGACACCAGAGTTGCATGTGGTATCCCCTGCCATCCTGGACATCCATTTACCCGCCACACACCCTTGGTCCTGCTGCCGAGCAGCAGCCATGGAGTCATTGTGCTCCTGCGTTGCTGCAGACGCCAACTCGCAGGAGATGGTCAGTTTATGAGGGGCAAACTGTGCAGGTTGCGGAGCTGATGCCCGTCAGGAAGAAAAGCTCACCTTTGTGCCGGCGTACACTGCATACAAGGGCCCTGACGGCGCAACGGTGGCCGCGGCGCTGCCGATGTTGACAATGGCGCCCCTCTTGCGCTGCTTCATGCCCGGCAGCACGATCCGGGTCATCTGCACAACACAGAGTTCCCCAGTCAACCACAAGAATTTCAACGCAATGTGCCACAGCGTGCAATGTCTCCAGCAAGAACAAAGGGGCCTCTTACACGCATTCCACATAGCAAAACAGCCAGAACTTACCTTGCCAAACACTAAACAAAAGTAATGCTGTAATTTGTATTGCTGTTGTGTGCAACATCACCAGCAACCATTATGGGGCTTCGAACTTATCAAGTCACTGAGTATGGCGCTGGAAGGATCGGCCAGGAACTCACCTTGTTGGTGGCCTGGATGTTGATATTGATGAGGTCATCGATGAGCTGATCATCGATGGCCTCGTAGTACTCTGCGTGCGGGTAGGACACACCCACATTGTTCACCAGCACCCCCACCGCCAGCTCAGCCAGCTCGGCCTTCAGCATGGACCATGTGGCAGCATTGGCCTTGCCGAAGTCCACCGCGAGCGTCTTGGTCTTCACCTTGTACTTGCTCTCAACCTCCGCAGCGGCTGTGTCCAGCTTGGACTGTGTCCGCGAGATGAGCACCACGTTCAGGCCTGCAACAATTACAAACGGAGCGCTTGATCATGCCATATCATGTGTGCTTTGAGCCAGGCCAGCTTAAAGCAGGTCTGCAAGTCAAGCCAGGATTTGTTGCTTGAATCTGGAGCCAATCTGTTGCGTCTGAAAGGCCCCTACTTATTCTAGGAAGTCCAATTGTACTGAGTAATTTTTTCATTCTCTCAAAGGGTGTTGGCATAGTGACAGGCTGCAACCTGTGAGAGCTTCGACATGAGGAGAGGAATTGTACAGGGCGCACAGGTATAAGGCACATGTGAATACATTCATAGCATTTGGGCCTGCTTAAATGCATCCAATGCGAGTAATGGTGGAGTTCATATCTCCAAGGGCCTTAGTGCACGTGAGCACCGTAAACTATAAGCTTGATCATGCATGATAAATTCTGGCTTGCAGCTCGTTTCGAAATTTGCTTATACATTATACTCTCCCACAGGCGGACCTTTCTTCGCTAGTCCATCAGCGTACGCCCTTCCAATGCCATCCGTTGCACCAGTCACTACTGCCCACTCTCCTAGCCTTTTTAGGTTCTTGCCGGGCCTAAGGTAGTACACATATATGCCAGAAGCAAAGCGAACAAGAGCTTTGAGGCCCTGGACAGCTCCCACGAACAGCAAAAGTCCGACTGCCCAAGATCCACCGCTTGTCGAGGTAGCAGAGCTCAAGAAGCTCTGCAAGGTCATGATGACTGACCTCCCGGAACGTCTTAAAGAAAGGATGTAAGCAGCTCGAGATTGAACCCCGCAGTATTAGGGGGTCTTCCAAGGTCGAATGCCAAGACGCCCTGGAAATGTCCTGGCGCGAAGGTGCCCTGCTCAAACCCTTCACGTTACTTCCCTTTCATGCAACTGTTCAGGGGTCGTCAAAAAACTTCTTGGGAACACCGACTTCAGTCACAAAAGACACACAATTGCTCTCAAAACTCACAGCAAAGCGCTGCGATGTGATCTTGAATGTGTGCAACTCATCGTGACATTGGTGCCTGTTGTTAGGAGATCTACGAGCAGTCACTGATGCCTTGACTGCAGAATAAGATTTTCGACGGGCAGCACGATGCAGTCCCTTAAGGCCTATCCATCAATGCTGTGGATTACAGTTTGCTTTGCTTTGTTAGGTTCTTACCAATTTGGTGAGCTTCCTGTGAAATCCACAACGGTCTTGAGGCGACATCTGCTCCCTGCTAGACCAAGTTGCACGATGTATGCTTCTTTTTTGGTCGAAATTTTCAATTGTATGCTAGGATAAAAGATAGGAGTCTCATGTCCGTGTGCTCAATCAAAATCCAGGAAGTGCCCGCAGGAATGCTACCTGGCATGCACTGACGTTCCCACTCCCTGACTACTTTACCGTGATGGCGTGCAGGTTATCATCTTGGAATACTCAACACGGCCCTTTACTGGGTGACCAAAGACTTGGGCCTCGACTTCACCAGCCAGGGAGCAGTGGTGGTGTCTGCAGTAGTGGTGGGTGCTGTGGTGGGATCCCTGTTTGCTGGACAGGCTGCTGACAGCATGGGACCCAAGAAGGCGCTGCTCATCAACAATGCGTGGCTCGTGGCTGGCACCCTCTTGTGTGCTGCAGCCCCTGGTGGCTATTGGGGACTCCTGACAGGCATGCTGCCTTTGCTTTGTCACCGTGAGGAAGCTGCCATGCTGGTTGGGATAGCTGGACTCCTTTGGCCCCCAGCGCTGACTGGCTAGTGCTGTTGCCATGCAGGTCGCGCTTTGGCAGGCATTGGAGCAGGCGCAGCTTCCCTGTATGTCCCTCGCTACATTTCTGAGGTGGCACCTATCTCTATAAGGGGTGCACTGGCAACGCTAAACCAGGTGCGTCTTCCTGTTTCCGAGTTGCACTTGTGCACTCTGAGCAGCAAGGAAGGCCACTGATTGGGATGCCAGAATGTGTCTCACATGTATAATTCTGAGATGGTGGGCAGGCATTCATCTGTGTGGGCATCCTTGTGGCATACCTGGTCGGCCTGCCCTACCGCCACAATGAGCCACAGACAGTCGTCGTTGCCTCTCACCTAGTGTCCTGGTGGCGAATCATGTTTCTCTTTGGCGTTGTACCCGCAATCCTACAGGTACAGTACCATGAACAGCTTCCCAATCGACCACACAAAGTTTTGGCAGGTCTCGAAAAAGATAGGCACTGATTCTCTTGTGCGCGATGGCACGATGGAGCTTGCATGTGTGCTCCGAACAGGCAGTGGGGTTGCTGTTCACTCCGGAGAGCCCGGTGTGGCTGCATTGGAAAGGCAGAGGCGCAACAGCACGCTACAATGAGTATCGGCTGCTGGGGTCTCTCTGGCGGGAAGAGGGCGAGGTGGACGCTGACGAGCCAAATGTGGAAGAGCCTCTGCAGCCACGTGAAGCAGCTGAGGTCAGCCACGGAGCACTTCTGCCTGCTCCGAGACAGTTCCGCTATCACCAAACTACACTTCCTAGAGCTCATCTCAAGATGCAGACCCTTGTACCTGTGACAGAGACTCACTGCAGGCAGTCGTGCTCACAGGAGCAGTCGACCACTGAAGGGGGTTGGGGCGCGCTTCTGAAGAGGCGGTACCGGCGGATCATGATCCTGGCATCAGCACTGCCCATTCTGCAGCAGGCATCCGGGATCAACACTGTGGTCTTCTACAGCTCTGATGTAGGAACTGACTCCCACACAGAAGTCAAATGCCATAAAAGCTATAACGTGGTGATGCTGGACTGCAATCTTCTGATGCAGGCAAATCAATCTCGGAGCAGTGTAGCTCTGAACACTCGGAAACAGGAGGTATCGTTGCAATGTGCAGGTGTTTGCCAAGGCGGGCCTGGAGTCGCCTGTCTTGGGCAGCATCATAGTGGGGTCCGTGAATGTTGCTGGGACAATGTTGGCGGCCACGCTGATGGACAGGGCCGGCCGCCGCCAGCTGCTGCTGACCAGCCACATCGTCATGGCTGTCTGCCTCTTTGCCCTGGCTGTGTCAACGTACTTGCCATGTACGCCCCACCCACTGGCCCCTTGCTGTGTAGGAATAGTAGGGTCTCGTTGAGCGAAAAACATTCCACAGATATGGCATGCCTATCTGCCAGCAACGGTGATGGGTTCTGAAACAGCAATGGTGATGGGTTCTGAACTGAGCGCACCGTGAAGTCTAGCTGGGATCTGTCTTGCTCTCGATTGGGGTATGCCTGATCTCCAGTGCAGGTACTTCAGGAGGCTACATATACCTAGCATCAATTCTCGTTTTGGGGATTGATGCCAGATGCTTTTTTTAATAGGGTCAGGTCTTCCATTGCAAACATTTCGAGAATCTCCAAGCGATGCATACCCATGCACTTGTCTCATGTGGCGCAGTGTCAGCGCTGGTGGAGGGAGTGGTGTCGCTGGTGGCGGTGATGGGCTTCGTGCTGGGCTTCTCGATGGGCAGCGGCCCCATCCCGTGGGTGTACCTGCCGGAGGTGCTGCCCAACGAGATCAAGGGCGCGGCTGCCGCACTGTGCACCAGCCTCAACTGGCTCAGCAACCTCATTGTCGGCCTCACCTTCCCTGCCATGCTGGCCCTGCTGCACCTGGGCGGCGCATACCTCGTCTACGCTGTAAGTACTCATTCCTCATCTGTGCTGTGACAACTTGTTGCTCCCACACCCCTTGGCTGCCTTTATGTGGCATCAATCAACGTTTGGACAAGATCCCAGACTAACAAACTCCTCTGATTGGTGTATGCTGCGGTTGTCACTGCTCTTTTACCAGCACAACTGCAAGAGTTGCTTCTTTGTGTATGGCACAAGATGACCAGCTTGAAAGTGTGCATCTGAATGGGTGTGGCTTAAGTAGTGAATGGCTCTGTGGCCACCCCTTGTGAACAGCAGGTTGGTGCATCATATGCGCAGGGTTTGAATGTCTTGGGAGCGATCTTCGTGGCTGCTCTGATGGTGGAAACAAAGCAGCGCTCATTAGCCCAGATCCAGGCCCAGCTGCTGCACATGGATTGAGGGCCATCCTCATCTTGTGTACTACTAGCCTATGTGCAATCAGCCTTGTGCTAGTGGCCGGGGCAATGTCAGTATGAATGTGTATGAAGTGAGTCTTAAGCCAATGCACTGACTCGCAGCGGCTTTAAATGTTCATGGAGCGGCGTGTCAATTAATAAATGACTCTGCTCTGGTGCGTTTAAACGTATAAAAACTTTACAACTTAATGCTAGTATTTGCTGACCTGATTGGGTTAAGTGGCCTCTCACTGACAAAGTTGAGCCTTGCTGAAAATAGATGCATGTCCAAGTAAAACCTCTCTTAGCACGACCTGTTCAACCAAACCCCCTGTGACGGGGTAATCATGTACCTAGGCAACTGCAGCCGGGCTCATCATCGGGCTGATTTGTGCATGACATTTGGAGAGAACTATATTGCCACAAGAACCTGTGGCTGGTTGAACAATTCCAGCGCCTCTTCAACCTCTAGAAGCTTCGCCTCCAAGCCGTCCTTGAGCTTCCTCTGGCTGGGGGTCTCGATTATGAAGGGCAGTGCCTGCATCACATGCATGTGGTCACCAGCTTAGGCCTGCACAACAAATGAGTTGCAATTGTGCTGTATAGGATGCCAGAATATGCATGCGGACCAAGCAAGAGACATACTGCAAGTGCGTGCATGTTGGGACAAAGAGGACAAATACAGGCTTTTGATGTACCCTTATTCTGGCTTCAGTGTCATCTCTGCTGGCTTCCAGAAGGCTGAGCATCTCCAGGCGTTCCTCCTCAGGCAGCATGCGCATTCCTTCCGGGATCAATGATGCCTCCTTCTCAGCCTGCACCAAAACATTGTGCAAGATTGCCGCCCTCCTCCATCACTTGCAGTAAGGAAAAGGGTAGCATGCACACAAGTCATCAAGGGATGCATGCTTCAAACACGTTCATGCCTCAGTGATTTTGAGTAAGGAAGACTGAAAGTCTTGGTAAGAGGACAGCTTGTCACACAGGGCTGGCAGCGAGGAACGTTGTATAATGTCCAGCATCCAGGCATCCTAGGTGCAACGGAGCTGGCACAATGTCTGGCATCACACCTGCTCCTCTGCATATGCGGCAGCCATCTGCAGCTGCCGCTGGATGAGGTACTGGGGTACGCAGCCATAGTCATCCTTCTTCAGCCATGCAGACCCATCATCGCCCGAGGCGCGTGCTCTCACGACCGGGACAAATGGCCGCAGCGCCTGTGAGCTGCTGCCTGCACTGCGCCCAGACTCGCTGCGTACATCGCTCTGCCTCCTATCTGTGCTCGGCCTGACCGCCATGCATCGGTCACGACCCATGTAATGCCAAAGGGATGCACCAACCAGGGTGCATCTTGCGTTGATTTTCAGGCAATGCTTGTTGCTTGAACGCGTTCTGCTGGCCAGGAGGATGTTTTTCATGACTCAGTCGGCTATTTGATTGCCCCCGTAAACGGTCCATGTGTGGCGCCAGGACCTTTCAGAAGGAATGCACACCTGTGAGGGGTGTAGTGTGGGCTGGCATATCCGCTGCTCCTCACGGAGGCTGCTGAAGAAGGCCTGGACACCTGGGCTGCCTGAGCTGCCTCCTGCTCCTGTGCTTTCCGGGCCCGGCTCTTGTCGCTCTGTGCTCGGATTGCAGCCAAGTTGTTGCGCGCGTGGTTGACTGGCTCGATACCCTGCCTGCGAGGGCATGGAGAGAGATCATGCACTATAAAACGCTGGCACAGTCTAGTTGGGGTCATCAAGGATATTATTTTTGAGCTCATCTGCAAGCGAGTGCATGGCATGCATCTCCAGTGAGTGAAGCCTCGTCGCCACATCTGATTGATGGCCTTGCATGCGCTGGAGCAACCGAGCATCCAAGTCCTTGCTCACCTTCGGAGAGCATCCCGCACACCCCGGACTGGGTCCAAGCATTCCTGCAGCTGGGAGCTGTTCTGGTGGGGCAATTTGGACAGGACCTGCCGCTGACCCGGTCTCAGGGACCATCTGCTGACACTCTCTGACTGACGTCTTATGTCAGATAGTCTCCTGCCTTCATCTTCCAGGCTGTGTCGATCCACCTTGTTATTTTGCATGATCGTCACTTGTTCTCACACCCTGATACTGTACATCCTTCGAGACATTCCAGACTTCCTCTTGCAATTTAAAAGCAGAAACGATGCAGTTACTACTCATACTGCCACTCTCCCGTCGTTAACGACGCCATCTCTGTATATAGTCTGCAAAGATCCGGACCAAGAAGGGAAGTCAAAGGCAGTTTTGGAGAATGGCTTTTTTTGTGATGAAGAGTTCTAAGTAATGGCTGATCAACGGGCGAGATAGCTTAGAAAGCGAACAGATGTAGCACGTACTCCTGTAGTCACCCGCACGGCAAAGATTCTGTGGGTGGACAGTGACCTCTCATGAAGACTCGGATATTTCGAATTTCATTGCTTTTGCAAAGATCGGCTCAAAGCTTAATCTGTGTTTATTGTATCCGGCCGTTACTCCGACAGGGTGAGCATGCTCAGGACAACGGCGTTGCTCCCCAGCCCTTCTTAAACCCTAAACCCTATATTGGCAATTATTATTTGCATTTTCAGATCACATATCGTCTTGATAATGTCATTGCTTGCATGTCAACAGTTGATAACCAGGATGTGAGGGGACACCGATTCCCACAGCACCCTTCTAGATCTAGATCTACGTAGATCTGTATACATCTGTCAGCTATATATAGCTAGCTAGCTGAGCCAAATATAAATCACCTGGAAGTCACGATCATGACAACAGTGGCATGCATCAAGTGTTGAAGAAATATGTAGGTATCATGAAAACCCATTAACCTCACATTCTAATTTCTGCACACAGCTGGCACATTGGCGGTGGCAGTCCCGGGCCGGGCCGGGACTTGGCACGGCCAGGCGGGCCGTGCCGGGACCCGGGCGCTCGGCCATGACATGGCAAGTCATCACCAATCATGTTGACCTAAACAAGCATCAGGCATTCCTCGGTAGAATGCAGGAGGGCAACCTGATTGCTGTATAGCATCAGGAATTGAAGCTGATGTGTGCCATTGCAATTGATGCATAGGTTTCCATGTCTGCACTGTATCAGTAACTGGTGTATCAGTATGAGCAGCCTTGATCATCAACCTGGCGAGGTATCGTTTGTGCGCAGCAGCAACCACTGAGCTCAGCATGATTCCTTCGGAAGTCCTGCAAGCAATGATGTGCATCAATACATGTCTATCTTCATGGCAACAGAGCTTGTACACAGTGAATCTGAAAATTGCCTGGTCACGAGGGAAGCAACACCTGCTCGGAAATCATGGTCCAGGGCAGCCGCAGCGGCCATCTCAACCTCTGAGAGGATGAGGCTGTCGTCACTGTCATCCCGGGCAATGACCATTGGAGCACTCTTCAGTGGCAGCTGCTCCATTGATGGAATATTTTGGGCAATCATCTGCCTTGCATGCATTCCGCCAAGCCAGAACGCCAAATGGCCCAGAAGCCAGACAAGCCCCACCACCACCATTGTAGCTCCTGACAGCACAATCAACTTCTCAGGTCTGCATTGACTGCCTGTCATCAGAACACTGAAGCGCGAGCGTCTGTCATCCAAGCTGCTCTCTCATTCCAAGCATTCCTTCAGACAGCAGAGGCGACGTAATATAAGAAATACCAGCTTGTGTGAGGGACACCCAATACACACCCGCAATTGCAACAGCGCCGAGATAGCGAGCATGCAGCGCCAGGTCCTGCATGTGGCCGAGCGCCTGGTGTGCGCACACACATGCAGAGCTGTGCAACATGAGGTACTTCTCCAGGTCCAGGCAAGACTCAGGGCATACACCCCCCGGTGGCTGCTGCCCCAGCAGGCCCTCGATCTGACCAACAAGGCCGGCCAGTGCAGCGTTGTTTTTTGTCAAGTCAGCTGCGCCCCGGTCCACATTGTCCTTGACAGCCTTCTGCACGGCGTCTGTTGCAGGTTGGACTGCGCATCACACCGAAAGGTCAAAGAAACTCTTAATGACACTCGAATAGGGGTGGAATGGTGGTGAAAGCTGCGCCAAAGAATTGACCATCGGGGCTCATGTCTGAGTGGATCTCTTACATAGTCCGCTCAGTGCAGCATCTGCAAATCCGCCTAGAACCTGTTGGATTGGGTCTGGAGGCGGCGGCAAGGATGCCTTTGCCTTGGAGAGAGCATCCTGCAAGCCTTTCGGCGGCTTGAGGCTATGTTCCAGCTCGAGCTGCCCCGCCGCCAGGGCAGCCTCAGCATTTGTATAGACCTGTGCATGGCACACCTTTTCTGGCTTGGCAATGTGTGCGCTACACAACTTGTAAGAGCAGTTGCACAAGTGAAAATAGTACAATGTACATTTGCTGCCAAACACATCTGAGGAGCAAAATGAAGACACACCACTGTTGCTCGGTGAAGCCCAATACTGAGAGTGTGATTCACTGCTGTCAGCATCGAGCTGCCCGCCAGCGTCACTAGCGCACATACCACTGCAAGCCCCAATGTTGTACAAAGTGCAGTTGTGACGGGCCCTGTTAATTGCTGATCCACCTCCCTTGGTTTCAGAGAGGTCCTGCGTTTTGATGTGTGTTTTTGCCACACAAAACCGATGCCAAGGAGGGTGAAAAGGCAAAATGTGCTGGCACCCCATAAACAAGACGTGGTAAGCATGCACAGGTGCCTGCAAGCACACGAAGGCTTGATTCCTTATTTGTAGTGACTCAGGAGGGTTCTGCATTTGTCTGAAGGATGCCATACTGGAAGGTTGCCTGCTCGCCTGAGTTCAGCTCTGCTGCCATTCAGGAGTCTGACCAGTTCCTGGCTGGCAGTCTGAGTTCTGCTGTTGAAGACTGAGCACAAAATCAGGCCTGTGCAAGCAGTTGCTGCAGGAAGCAACAGTACAAGACGGGCAGCACTTCGCTGCTTGACTGTTGACACCTTCTGCATATTATTGGCATCAGTAACCAGTGTGAGGATATTGCTGGTTCAAGTTCCTCTTGATCAAGCACAGCTCTTCGCGTTTTATGTGTCAGGCATCATAGGCGGATGAACGTGTGGAGTGCCAGTGTCTGGTCTTGGAACGATGCAAAAAGACAGTGCGAACGTTGAGGTGAAAGACGAGAGACTGCACTCCTGCACAAGCTGTAGCCAGTTCACTGGATTTCTGTTGATCTGTCGTGCCCGATCCAACGAAATTTGAAGTCCAAGGGCGGTCAAATTTGGCTCGAAGTTGGAGCGCTCCGTTCTGCTCCGTTGGTCCGAGGAAGTGGAGCACTTCCCTCACGATCACCAACAACTTTCAGCAAAGGTATCTTCAAAGCCAGATACCACCGTTGAGATCGCTTCTGCCAACGGCAGCAATCGCTAACCATTTCTGTCATCGAAGGAGGCCCGTATCTTGTGCTCACTCTTGCACTGCATGATTAATTCAGTCGGGCAAGCTTATTTATTCAAAAGTGTGTTATAAAAGTTAATCATGAAGGTGATAATCTTCGGCGCGACGGGTGCTGTGGGTCATTCCCTTGCAAAGGCAGCTGTCCGAGAAAACCACGATGTCACACTTTTTGTGAGGAGCAAGGCAAAATTAGAAGGTCTGCTCGGCCCAGAAATCCTTAATCATTGCAGGGTGCGGTTTCCATCTCCGTAAATTCTTCTGTTTGTCCTCACCCTCCGCCATGGGAGTGTGTCTGGCATGATCGCCCTTCGACCAACCGCTGATTAACGTCCGCCAATATTTGCTATGTTAATGGAGTGATCCTGACAGACTGTCACATCTCTTCATTGTACACTTGGTGCATGCTTGCCTGGCAGGTGATCGAAGGAGATGCCTTGGAATACAACTCTGTCAGGGAGGGGCTGCGCGGCCACTCAGTTGCCATAAATGCAGCTGGGCATGCCAAGGATGGTCATCAATTCCACCTCCTCTTCAAGGGTACTGACATCAATGTTTTGCCCAACGTTCACCTGCTTGACTTCTCCACCTTCTTGCTAGCCAGAGAAAAGGATTGAACGCACCACCGCAGGTATTGTTGAGGCAGCAGCAGAAGCCTTGGAACCCCCTAAGAAATTATGGATGCTAGGCGGTGTCACCGCACTGGACGTGCCAGGCTCGCCTGACACTTTGAAAGCCTTGAATGATTTGCCGATTCTGTACAGGACACCATACAGGTTGGACACCATACCAAATACCCAGCAGAGTTCTGATGCAACTGTCGAGGGTGTCAATAAGAGCTTGGCAACCGTGCAGGAACTGCTTTGTATTAAGACTGATACTAACGCTGCAATCGTCTGGTGACTTGGAGTCCGTGAGGTTACCATGCACATGCATGCAGGATACACACGGAGAACTACGGAGTGCTCCTCTCTGACATTGCTTCAAGTCTGGACTGGTCGATGCTTTGCCCAGGTGCAGTGTGTCAGGCACCCTTCACTACCACTACCATTGTGGCTGTCTGCAATCTGGTATCATGAAATCCAAGCTCGGCCGTTCTCAAATTGTCCAGTTAGTGTGTGGCATGTGGCAGTACAAAATGAAGACCTTGATAAATATGTTCAGAACTCAGAGGATTGCATGACATTGCCAAAATAGCTGTCGCTACCATTGAGTACTTCCCTGATGTTTCACCAGGTGTCCTCTACGAAGCAGATGAAAGGCCAGCGACTGCACCTGCTGGGCCTGTGCAAACATTCACAGATGCCGCACAGATTTCGCTGCCACCTTGGGCGCTTGGTAAATGGTGTCCAAGGGTTGTAGTCAGCCTTCTTGCCATCAGGCAGCTTGGCAGCTTCACCGTGGGCCTGGCGGATGTTGCAGATGTCATTGTAGGCAACTTGGGAGCTGGCAAGTTCTCTAAGAAACGTGTTGGGTTGAAGAGGGACCCAGCATCCGCTTAGCTTCTCATGTCTCCATGTCTACCAGTAATTGGTAGATTGGAAGATTGGCATGGTAGATTGAAATGTGCATGCAGATTGCCCAGGCCCCTGGCTTGTCCATTGAAGTGTCAGAAATGCAATATCCAGGACACATTCAGTCATCCTGGACATTATGATCATGTTGTGCCATGTCAACGCAATGCCAGTGGGCCCGAATGTGTGCAAGGATGCACTGCAGCCCGCTGGTCAATTGATTGCAGCTTTCCACCTACCTTTCCACCAGTGGTATGGCGTATTTGCAAGGTATACATATCAATGTGACGATCCTCATGGTTGATTGGTCGGCTTCTTTCTGCCGTGCTTGCATATACTATAGTATATACTATAGTATATGCATATATGCATAGTATGCAACAGACTTGCAAGACTTGCAAGACTTGCAATGCAAGTCCAACTGCCAGAGCCAACTGCAGTACTGGCCAGCTAGTCCTATAGTCCTATCGGCTGGAATATCAATATTTCGGCGAAACTGCACTGTTAAGCAGTGTTCCCAGGGGCTGCATTTATAATTGTGACAAGCTCACTGGACTGTTAGTTTAGGCCCCTGCAAGGTCCCCTGTTTCCAATCCAATACTCCTAAATTGGCAACCGATCAAAGCAGGCGCAGCAGGAGGTGGGCTTCAGGCTTGGAAGTCATCAAATCGGTCACACATTATATGTGTGCGCCGCTGTCAACTTTGAATATCATCCAATATTGCAGATCCCTCGGTTTGTGGAGTTATAGCGCAAACTTCAAGTAATCTACTTGCTGATCTGAGTGACTCACACCAATGTTGCCATAGCAATTTTGTCTGAATGGCCATTATTTTTTGATTGATTGAGAAAGTTTTCTGTTACCAAACCGTGCAGCAGCGAATTCATCGTGACATTTGGCCACAATGTGTACAATAGACAAGGTGAGCGTAGAGCTGTTTTCGTACACTGCAGGCACAGGAGATGCCAGATGGCGCGATCATGATTGTATTTGTTTTTGAAGTTTTGTGTAGCATGTTGAGCACTACTGTGGGGTAAATGGAATGACCAGCTTTTGTGATCCTGCCCGCTTTGTAGATGCTCATCAAGGGCATACGCAGCTTCAGCCCCGACAATCAGCATGTCATTGAGTTCTATAAACCACTCACTCTCATTGTCGGTCAAAACGGTGCTGGAAAGACGGTAAGATCATCTTCAGGTTCAGATACCTCCAACGTCAAGCAACGCTCTCTCCCATATTGTTGGTCGATGTGGCGTCTTATTTAGGTGACGATGTGCAGACTATTATAGAGTGTCTCAAACAAGCTTGCACTGGAGACTTGCCACCAAACACCAGGTCAGGTCAGAGCTTCATTCACGATCCCAAGGTAAGAGCCAAAGGTTGATGATGCTAGCATATTCATGGTGGTATTGATTACAACATCAATGTGATGATACATCATTTCAGTACAATGAAATTGTCCTGCACACAGGTGGCTGGCGAGAACGAAGTCAAAGCACAGATCAAGCTGCGTTTCAAGACAGCAACTGGGCAGCCGGTGGTTATCATCAGGGCGTTTCAGGTCAACTTTGATCCCCGAGATTATCTCTGGTTGTTTCTAGGGCGTACATAATACATCATTAAATCTTGTCTACTTTCATAACTGACATTCTGACAACACAAACTAACATTCTCGAACGTCATGCTGTGCAGCTGACACAGAAGAAGACGACCTTGCAATTCAAGGCGTTGGACCAGACTCTGCAGACCATAAATCGGGATACCAACAAAAAGGAGGCTCTGTCCTATCGCTGTGCAGATATGGACCGCATTGTGCCATCCCTGATGGGCGTCTCCAAGGTGCATCAGCTGCTTGCATTGTCCTGTTGCTGGACATTATGCTCCACTGATATAACCTTGCCTTGTAAGAAAGGTTGCTGGAACTAGGACATGCATGAGCATGTGATGTGGTGCCCAGGCGATCTTGGAGAATGTCATATTTGTGCACCAGGAAGAGTCTAATTGGCCGCTTGCAGAAGGCCAGACCCTGAAGAAGAAGTTTGATGACATCTTCGCCGCCACCAAATACACCAAGGTATGCTGTTGGAACGAAGGCACAAATCTACAGCATTTGGCCGCTGCCAGCAGTAATGCCACCTGCTGACCCCAACTTGCTGCGCAGGCACTGGAAGCACTCAGGAAGCTGAGGACAGAGAAGATGGCGGAAGTGAAAGAGTTCAAGCTGCGGCTGGAACACCTGCGAACCCACAAGGACAATGCTGCGAGGCTGCGCAAGGAAGTCCAGGATGGCGAGGCGCAGGAGCGCAAGCTGTTGGATCACATCCGTGCCATCGAGGAGCAGCTGACTCAGCTCAAGCAGGTGTGAGGCTGAGCTCTATAACATATTCAGAAGGTGCCTCGCAGCATGTCCAGTGGGCATCGTAGGGTGCAGATGTGCTTGCCATCTGCATGTGCATGACCATACACAGGATACCCAGCAGTGTTGAGTAGCAAACAAGAAGCAGGATATGGTTCGATGCACTAAAGTAATAACAGGCTCCCTGTGGCACAGGTCATGGATGGCTTAGAAACACAGCTTTGCAGCATTGCAGACTATGTGGAGGACCAGCGAGACATTGTAGCTCGGCTCGAGGTCACTGCAAAGACAAATGCTGAGGTGTGGAAGGTTATAGGCATCTGCACTCCAGTGAAGTGGGTCTGTGAGAGAGTCCTGAGATCAGTTTCTGAGGACAGAAAACTGCATACAACGCCTATTTCACAGCATTCAATTTCCTCTTTTTGGTATGCAGACTCATGCCAGATTGGCAGCTGCATATGGCGAGGATGATCTTGGCTCATCTGTGGAGGAGCTGGAACAGTTCACCCGGGAGCTGGACCCCACAATGCGCGAGAGCCGCACCAAGCTCCAAACAAAAAATGTGGATCTGCAGGTGGGTGTGCTTGATGTCGATGCAACTTCCCAGCATCCGTGGGGCTTCGTGATTGAACATCTCAGATGAGTTGGTTCTTGCATGACTGCAGCGCGAGAAGATGAATGTGGAGGCAGAGCGCGAGCAGTATGAACGAGCCATGCAGAAGCTGAGCCGGCTGACGGCTCTAGCAGAGGCAAATGTACGAAACGTGGCTGACAGGGACCGATTCATCCGTGAGCTGGTCATGCGCACCGGCATCATGCCCCTCCCGGCCAATGGACAGCTGACACCTGGCAACATTGCAGCGTGAGCATTTGTGCCTAAGCTGGTTGTGAATGCTATCACCTTCCCACAACATGCTGCCTGCTTGAATGTCCAACTTTCCACCCCAGAACAGTCATGCGGACACAATCGCCATCCCCACAACATGGTGCATGTGCAATGAGTCCGAGCTACACTTGAGGGAGGTCTCTTGGTAAAATGTCTGTTGTGCTGCAGGGTGAAGCGGGCAATGCAGGACTTTGAGGCCAAGCTGTCACAGGAGCTGCAGGCGCTGAAGACTGCCAATTCAAGCAAGGATGATGAGATGGGCCGCCTTGTGGATGGCATCAACACTCAAATGGCAGGTGCAAGGGAAGGCATCCGCGCCAAGAAGGACTCCGTAAGGGCCAATGAGGCCCATATTTCACGCTTGCAAGCCGAGGTGAATACTGAACCTGACTTGCTCCATGGTTTATGTGCATGTACCACCTGGCATGAACTGGTAAATGACTTTATTACTCCGTTTATTACTGCATGCTTAATAAAATTGATCTCCTGGTCGTTATGAGTGTTGTGCTTCTCAGATGTCGAGTGGGGGCCAGAGAGCAGTGAGCAGAGCAATGCTGGATGAGGTGAAAGAGAGGGAGCGCCTGGCTGAGGCCCAGGTGTCTGCCAGGCAGATCGCTTTGGAGAAGGGGGGCCTCGACAAAGAGCTGCAGCGGTTATCCAGTGAATTGACCCAACTGCAAGGAAGGTCATCTGCTCTGAGACAGGTCAGCATTTGCTACCAAAGCCCTTGCATCCCTTGAACGCAATGTATACTACAACATCGTATGGATACCGCACACAATCGCCATGTTTGCAATTGTTGAATGGAGATTTGTTTAATTGGAGAGCTCTTTGCATGTACAGGAAAGGGAGCGGCTGGCTGTTGATGCTGACAAGGGCACCAGGCTGCGCATGCGCCGCCAGGATGTCAACGCCAAGGAGGCAGAGCTTGACACTCTCATCCAGAGCCACAAGAGCAAGCTGGAGAGCCTCCTGAACTGCCGTGGCACAGGTGACCCCACCTCAGAGTCATCGCATGCAACTTAAGTTTCCGTGGACCTTTTAAACTAGCAGAGAAGTTAAGTGTTTTTTTTTGGTAAAATCAGCCATTCGTGGTTGCTGGTGCCTGCAGGTCTGCCACAGCCTGAGGAGCTGAGAGGGTCAACTGAGGTTGTGCTGCAGCAGTTGAAGCAGGACATGGAGAGCAAAGCAGCTGCACTGAGGGCCGCACAGTCCAAGCACTCGGGCACAGAAGCCCTCTTGAATTCCACTCGCCAACAGTTGCAGGCAGCTTCAGATGATTGCAGAGGCCTCCAGAAAAGGATCCAACAGGGCCTTGCACAGCTTTACCATCAGGTATGCTCTCACATTGCGAGTTTGGATAATCTCAGTCCTTGATGGTTCCTTTGTGTTCATGGGTAGGCTCTCAAAGGTTTTTGCGCTTCACAGAATCTGGAAGACAGTGCATTTCCAGAGCGAGTGGAGAAGGAAGAACGTGAGCACAAGGAGGCTAGCACCAAGCACTCCCGGGTTGCCGCCCTTGGTGTCAACATTGACCACTTCAAGAAGGTTGCTGTGGAGCAGCACAAGTGCCAGATCTGTGACAGGCCTCTCAACACCCAGGAGCTGCAGAAGTTCTTGCGCTTCCAAGTGAGTTGCTGGTGCTTACCCCACCAGTTTGGCGTACCAGCAGAGTCATTACTTTTGCGCTTTGTTTGAAGAGAAAGAAGCCCCATTAAACTATAGCTTGTAGGTTTGAGACGGTCAACAACTCCATCACTCTGGTTGTTGTGAACTAGACCACCCTCTAGAAATGGGCATTCCATGATGGTTGTGCTTGCATGACCATGCAAGTCATAATGCAACTTGTTTTTGGTGAGTGTGCAGGACAGCAATCAGCAAGATCTTGGAATCATCAATGCAAGCTGTGTACAACATTTTTTCCAAATGTGCAGGATCAGCAATTCAGCGAGATCCCAGTCCTCACCGCCAAGTTTGACAGGCAGCTGGCGGAGGTGGGCGCTCGGCTGCAGGCGCTGCGCGAGCTGCAGCCGACATCGGTGCGCTGCCAGGCGCTTGCCCAGAAGGACATCCCCCAGCTGCGCCAGCGCGTGCAGGAGCTGGAAGCTGCGGCCGAACAGGGCGGGGAAGCTCTGGACACCGCCAGCTCAGACTCCATGGAGGCTCAGCATGCCTACCAGGTGCCCGTCTGGCCATGCACCTATCCTGTCTCACACTGCCGTCGCAAAATCCCCAAGTCTGCAGCGCCTCAAGAATGGGCGGCTTGGCAGCAGCCAGGGCTACCTGCCCTTGAGGATGAGCGTTTCTTGCTTGCATATCAGCGCACACAAGGCTGTGTCATATTTTTTGCGAGACAGGAATTGATCATCCTGGCTGAACCCGCGACAGAGCGGGGCCTTTGCACTAGGCACTTGTGAGAGCAGATGTCTCATGCTCGGCTTGTGTGCAATGCTTTGCAGGAGGCTCAGAAGCTCCATGGGGAGGTGGTGTGGCAGATAGACAGGCTGGCAGTTGAGTTGGCGGAGGCGCGGAGGGATGTGCAGCAGCTGTCAGCACAGGCCAGGGCCAGTGGCTCGCAGCGAACGGTTGGCGACGTGGACGCTGACATGGAGGCCTTAGAGAACCAGCGCACTGCACTGGAGCGTGAAAAGGACACCGCCATGCGCAAGCTGGAGCGCCTCAGGTTTGCCCCTTCTCAGTGCAGAATTATGAGCCCGTCGATCGTGATGTCTGTACAGTGCCAGCAACCCTGGACCTTTCCATGACGTTTCCAAGTTCATGTGGCAATGATTGCAAGCTTCTTCTTTAAGATGACAAATGCAGAACGCTGGCTGGAGTTTCATGGCAATGCTGATGTCTTAAGGAATGGTCTTCATGCATGGCGTTGTGAGTGCAATGGGGGCATCGAGTTGGACATGTGGTGCGACGCGTTTATAAGTGCATTGCCCGTCACATTGCCACAGGGGACGCATGGTCTGTTGACATAATGCATGGCTCAGCGGCACGCATGGCTGTGCAGGAACGAGGTGAACAGCGCCACGCACGAGTGGCACCAGGTGCGGGAGGAGGCCATGCGCAAGGTCGCGGCGGCCGAGCGGCGCGCACAGCTGGACGTCCAGGTCAAAGAGCTGGAGACACAGTGTGCCGCCGCCCACCGCCAGATACAGGAGCTCCAGCGCCAGATGCAGCCTCTGGAGGTCGAGGGAGACCAACGCGCCAAGTGGGTCCCCACATTTTGATTGTCCTGCACACCTTCCTGGAGCCCCGCACCCTTGCTAGATTTCAGGGACCATCAAGCACATATATACAGTTTGTTCTTTTTATCCCCGATTCATTTGCCTTGCTTGCACCACCCTTCACCTGCATTGTCCGTTTAATTCCAAGCTCTCAGTACCTTTCTGTGAGAGTTTTGCTCGATAACGCTTTGTTGTGGTGTGGTGTCGTGGTAAGCCTCGCTGTTTTGACAGGGAACGGAACGAGCAGCGTGCGGCAGCAAGGGCAAAGGAGGCGGAAGCTGAGGGGCGACTGCGCGAGGCGCATGCAGCGTCTTCTGAGTTGCGGGCCAAGCTGCGGCCAGTGGAGGAGTACCAGTCTTCTGACAAGAAAGAGCAGCTGAAGAGGGCTGGTGCTGCGCTGGAAGCCAGCAAGCAGCGCCTGGAAGCCAACGATGAGCGCGTCAAGGTTTGCGCACGCCAGATTTTTGCCCAGATTGTGTTGCTTTCATCCCTTGCCATTTTTAAAGCCTATGACACAAAAGGGTTGCCAGTTGCATGGTAGTCTAGCATGCCAGCACCGCGTTAGTGTTGCTGTTGGGATATGTAGTTTGGCAGTGGGGAACAGGATGTTGAGGTCCATATTTTGGAATCCTTGTGAAGTGATGGATGAAGGGGTGCTGAAAGTTTCACGTACCTGGCTGAACGATAACATGTGGTGTCTGTACAGGCCATCACTGAGGAGATTGGACAGTTGCAAGCTGATGTCAAGGATCATGATAATTTGAAACGCCAGCTTGACGAGTGCATAGCCTACCAAAGGAACCTCCTTCTGGAGAAGGAACTGCACGCCCGCCATTCCAAGGCAATAATTTCCCAGCACGAACTTTGCGCATACTACTGCCGCATTTTTGAAGGGTCTGTGGTGGCTTGCTGTGTGCAGAACAGGAGACTCGTGCAATTGAGTATCTTTATGGCTGCAGATTGCTGCTGATATGGGCAGTCTTGGTGACGAAGAGAAGATCAAAGAAGAGTATGCTCAGCTCGAGGCGAAGAAGAAGCTGCTGTGCCGGGAGCAGGTGAGATGCCCTTGAGATCCAGATGACTCAAGGGAGCATGAAGGAAGCAGGCCAGGCCCGCCTCATGAATCTTTCTGAGAGGCAGGAACTTTACAGGAAAGATTTACGTGCATGCAAATGTGCTTTTCTTGTACCCCATGCTTTTGAGGGATTGAGGCTGCTTGTGATAGGACATGGCACGTGGCAGCCTGGGCACAGTGCGGGAGGGCATGAAACGCGCCAAGGACAACCTGTCAGCCAAGGAGTACAGGGACATTGATGCCCTGCACCGCAAGCAGCTCATAGAGGTCAAGACCACCGAGATGGCCGCCTCCGACCTGGACAAGTACCATAAGGTGTGCAAGGCTACCTCGCCAGGGTCTTTCCGCAGAAATTTTTTGGTGGCTCCCACTGCCTGCACAGCACACTCTTTACATCTTGTGAAAGATAGTAGGGCGCCTGCGTTTGACACGAACAAGGTGACATCTCCAGTGCCGACAGCAAGGCTGCAGGCGAAGGCAAAGAAGTTGGCTTACTTCGCGCCGAGCATCTTGCCCTTCTTCAGACGTGCAGAGCTGAGCTACTTGGCTGAGGGCTGACAGGAGTGCAATCGCAATGCGTAAAAGCGCGATTCCAATTGTGGGGTCTGTGATCTGCACAACTGAATTGCCGCCTTAGGCAGTCCACTTGCATCCGTGTCATCTGTCAGCCAATTGCCTCACTTCTGCATACCCTGATGGTCAAGCTGTCGGGCATGAAGGGGTTGCCAACTCTGTCGCCTTCTTGATGCTCGTGTGTCCCACTCTCCAGTGTCAGGATGCCAGAAGATTGTCGACGACTTCACCTTAGTCATTGGGGTTACCGGTGCAGGCCTTGGAGAAGGCACTGCTGGCGTTCCACACAGCGAAAATGGCGGACATCAACAAGATCGTGAAGGAGCTGTGGCAGAAGACGTACCGGAACCAGGACATCGACTACATCCAGATCGTGGCCGATGCGGACCATGGCGCGGCACGTTCCTACAATTACCGCGTTGTCATGGTCGCCGGCGGTGCCGAATTGGACATGCGCGGCCGCTGCTCTGCCGGCCAGAAGGTCAAAACGCTCGCTGTCATTCATGTATTGTGCAGGAAGACACTTGCAGGCAGGGGAACGCTGAGATCTGAAAGATGCACCTCAGCCTATAATCCAGGACCCTGTTTCATGCATTTGCTTCTGAGCCTGAAGCTTGGAGAGACAGAACCCTGTGATGCTCTGCCACGGACGGAGTGTGGTGTCAGCAAGCTGAGGCAGATGCGTCCTTGTATGCCTCATCTGCTGTGAAGGCAGCATGACTGCTGCAGTGCCGCTCTGGCTTCCTGGCGAAATAAGGGTCCTGCTTCAGAATTGAAGCGCATGAGTGGTGCAGGTGCTGGCATGCCTGATCATCCGGCTGGCGCTGGCGGAGACCTTCTGCCTCAACTGCGGCATCCTCGCGCTGGACGAGCCGACCACCAACCTGGATGAGGCCAACTCTGCCTCGCTGGCCGACGCCCTGCGCCAGATCATGGCTCAACGCGCCGCCCAGGCCAACTTCCAGCTTGTAGTCATCACCCACGATGAGAGGTACATTTCTCTCGCCCGCGCCATTATCACCGCAACCTCCAGGTTGGTCGTGATGTGCTGTCACAGCGTCATGAATAGTTGGGTCTGGCATGCTGTGCCATTATGGTGGCTCTGCTTGGAGGCTTGAGGTGCTGCTGAAGTCAGCGCAAATGCTTGGTGCAGGTTCGCGCACATGATCGGAACGCGGGAGCACGTGGAGTTCATGTGGCGCATCACCAAGGACCATGACCAGCACAGCCACATCGCACAGGAGCAACTCTTAGATTGAAGATGGGAGGATGGGCTTTGCATGTATTGTATATTGGTATTATATGTACCATAATGTGTATCACTCATGAAGACTTGAACAGCTTCAGGCAGCTGCACAGAATTGGGGTGATATATATCGAGAGCGATGTCCTCGAAGACGCATTCGACTGTACTTTCTTGAGATCATCATTCATTGGACACAGCAACTTGTATCACACCTTGACACATAAACAATACCTCGGTGCTGTTCCTCAAGCAGTTCGTCAGTGGATGCCATTCGTAATATGCGGAGCTCAGAAGAATACAAGCCAGTTGACACATGAGTAAAGTACAAAGGGGTTCGCCGAGCTTGACTGACTTGAGCGTCAGAAAGGTTGCTTCTGCTATTGAAAGGTTAGTCCTGATCGTGTGAGCTCGTCATTGTCTTTCCTATGTGTCCGGACGATTGAAGCTGTGAAGAAAACCTCAACGGTCCGTTGCTCATAGACTTCATGTGTAAATGCAATCCAGGGTGTCGAGTCTAGAGGGTCTGCCCGAGGAGCTCGTCTGCAGGGTTTTCGAAGAGGTCATAGCCAGAGGCAAACTCACTCCACGTGTGTTGGAGCTCTTCAAGCAGACAGAGCACGACCTGGTGCTTGGCCAAGTTGAAGCTCTCAAAGTACAATCATTGCCGCCGGTGCTCCCAATCACCAGGAATACCTGGCTTCACGAGAAACCAGGCTGGTACTAGCCTCCTGTCGCTGTACCATCAGGGGAACCTGGGAAGGTGGTTGCTGACAACACAGAGGGACAGGAAGAGGAGAGATGGTGATCAAAGGCGTGGATGCAGCGTAGAGGTTTACTATGTAGGTCCCATGCGCTATGGACAACCTGGCAGCCAAGCTGCTGGCTCCAGTTCGCCCAGGCTCTGCAAAGTGCCTGGCCGCAGGTAGAGCAAAGGTTGGGCCGTAAAGGGCCACAGGAAGGTGACAGTTGGTCATGGCAGCGGCTGTTATGCAGTGCATCCGGTGTGACTGTAGCAGATGCTCCTGTAAAGGCGCCTCTTAAAGAGGAGCTGCTTGAGCAGCAGAAAAAGCCACCTGGGGTTGGCAGCCGGGCGAACGATAGCACCAAGCGCAAGAGCAGGCTGCAGAGCAAGCTGCAGGTGCGCTGCTTCAGCTCATTACAAGCTTTTTGTGACATCATATCTTGAGACTCTAGTATGGCAAACAGTTCATGATGTGTGAATGCATGTTTGACGCTAAGCAGGAGTTGGGTGAGGGTGACGCACTGGAGGAAGGTTTTTTGCTAGATGAAGCTATGTTCCAGAACTTGGCCCGCCGATGTAACCTGAAGCCTCAGTGGCACGAGAAGGTGCTTTCCTCTCCACCCTGACATGAAAACTTTTGCGGCACCACCCTGAGAAAGAAAGACATGACTCACATTCTCGGTTGTGACATTTCCCTGTCTCCGTGATGCATGGGACCGAACAACTGTGACAAAGGCATGGCTGTGCCAGGTGACTTTGCTTTGCCGGCTTGGAATGACCGAGGCCGATCTGCGGAAGTTATCATCAGGGGATGCAGTATTCTTCGACGGCGCTCCCAAAACTGTCCGCGCGAAGCTCAAGTTCCTGCGGTCTGAGGTGGGCAGGTTGAGCTTTGCCTGCTATACACTGAGAAAAACTTTTGAGGCAAAGCACTGTTATCAAAGGGGTTCCCTTTTGCACAGGTGAAACTCACAGATGCAAAGCTGCGTAAGCTGCTGCTGAAGTTTCCCAGGATTGCTGAGAAGAGCATACGGCTGCTAGCTGCCCATGCAGACTTTTGGAGAAGCACAGGCATCAGCAATCGCCAAGTGGCAAAGGTGACATCTGCAGCCTTTAAGCTATTCATCTTTGTTCTTCACCGCATTGGCATCACACAAGGCGTGCTGATGTGGCTTGGCCCCCATGTGCAGCTTGTGCTCCAGCAACCGTCGCTCCTGACTAGCATCAGTGTGGAGGCCACGCTGCGCCCGCGGCTTGCATACTTATGCAAGATCTCAGATCTGCCTGCTGAAAGAATTGGGCGAGTGATTGTCAGGTTGGCGCCTTTAACGCCACTTGAACTGAGCTTCACAGCATGCAGGGACGTGCACGCACGGCATGATGGTTTTGACGCACTAGCAATAGTAGGGATGCTGAGTTCCTTTATGAGCTAAGCTGGAAAGCACATGGGTTGGTGTTGAAGGGCATTTTCAGAGTAATTGGCACAATGGCTGCGCAGGGCATCATCTGTGATGACCAGCAAAACAGACACGCTGCGCTCGCGAGTGACCTCGCTGCGAGAAACTGGCTTGACCAAAGAGCAGATTGCAGGGATAGTTGAGAAGCACCCCCAGGTGATCATGCGCATGTATTCCCAATAGATGCAGCCACTGCTGTGATGCCTTGTCATAATCTAGTTTATACACAGGGTAAGTGCGCCTGACGGCATCGGCAGCAGAATTGTCAACTTTATGGCTACAATGGATTGGGTATTACGACAAGAGAGCGGCGTGTGTGGTGTGGAGAAAGTTAAGAAGTAATCAGGCAACAAAGTGGCAGTTGATGAACAAAAGAATTATGCGGCAGTTTGTTTGTTCAGGTGCTATGCTATAGTCAGAGCAGCGTCAGCAAGCGCCTTGACTTCCTGGACACAATGGGGCTGTCTCAGGCTGATGCTGCGCATGTGGTTGCGACATGCCCATCTCTTCTGGGGCTGGATGTTGACACAAACCTCTGGCCCACGTACAATTTTTTGACTCAGGATTTGGAAGTGTCAGCCGCCAACATACTGTCATGCCCGTCCTACCTGGCTCTTTCCCTGAAGGGCAGGTCAGTCAGAATTGTGTCTGCTTTTGAATGTACTCCTAACTAACTCTTGCAGCGCTGACAACCTCCTACCCATGGCTGTGTCATATAAATTTTCATTGCTGAGTTTCATTGGCTACAAGATATGCATGCTGACGAACCAGGATCATCCCAAGGCATCGATTTTGGGAGTTGCATATGCAGCGGCGCCTGCCCGTCTCCTACCTGACATATTCAGATGAAAAGTTTTGTGCGAAGGCAGTCAAGCAGCCTCTGGAGAGCTATGAGCACTTCAAAACTGCATTGGAGTTACCAGACCTCAAAGATTATGAGGGCGGCCCTTACTTGATAGAGGGTGTGCTCAGCAAGACACTTGAAGTGCCATCCTAAGTGTTCACTGTGACATGTAACAAATCGCCATTTTGTGTGTCGGAGTGTTGTCTTCAATGTCCATTGGGAAGAGCAGTCATTGAAAGGGCAATAAAGACGTCAGGGCGACAAAGCGGCAATATTTAATATTAGTGAGTGAGCATGCAAATTTAAGAATGCCACCTGTGGCTGACTGACAAATGCATCTCCATTCTGGGTGCTCATTACATCAAAATGTTAAATAGAGCAATCTCATGGCAGGCACCAAGCCTGCAGAGTTTGTTCTGAGGTAAGGCAATGTAAAAACAAGCTTGAAGTCATGCATGCACTGTGGCACAAAGTATGCAGCAAGCAACGACCGCTCCCTCGGCACACAGCAGCACCCAATCAACTGCATTTAACGGTATGATTTCTGGAAGCGAGCGCGAGCACCAGGACCACCAAACCTGTATAGACAGACAGTGACGGTGAGTAACACTTCATAATGTCTGAGAACACGAGCAAAACATGAAGAAGAAGGGGCTGTCATAATTGAGTGCGTTTGTGGCCAGCGGCATGAGAGGTAACGCGCACTTCTTCGGCTCGCAGCGCCTGGGGTCTGCCACCAGAAGAGTCCTGTCGTAGTTCAGGAGGATGTCCTTGATCTCCCTCTTTGACTGCTCATCCACATCTGCATGGCCGCACACATACTGAACTCTCCAGGGTGCTACAATAACACCTCTCCAACAAAAGCACGGGAGTGACCTCTAGTTGCACTGCTGAAGCACTGCATTTGCTTCACAACTGCTTGCAGGGAACACAAGCAAAGACAGATATCAGGTTTTCGCCGGGAACTTACATTTCTGGTAGTAAGCGACGAGGCCCTTGGCGATGGCTTGTCGGATAGCTGCAAGCACAGCCAATGCACTCATGATCCTGCTATATCTCTAAAGTGCACATTTTGACCAGGTCAATCGGGACAGCAGGAACCAAGTTGTCCTCGCAAGGCTGCGGCCGGTGCTCTAACTGTTGTTTCCCATCAATTCCGACAGGTGCTTGAATGCCTGTGGGTCGCACCATATATCTGTGACACATGGCCGCCACCCTTGGCACGGATGCGGATGTCCACACCCTCAAACCGCTGCTTTCCCAGGAGCAGGACTGGCTCCAGCACCTTCCATCTGAGTGTGTCAGGCTGCACCAGCTCCAAAGGAGAACCTGCATAGTTCCCCACAACTCCTTGATTCTGCCCTGTTACACCTCCACCCTACTGCAGAGACATGATATTGTGGGTGCATCTTGGTCGACTAGAAGGCAACTCATTGTAACTCTGCTCACCATTCAGCTTTAGCAGTCCAGTGCCCCTCTTTACATATGCCACTGCGACAGCATTTTTCTGTGCGCACATCACACGAGAGTCAAACACGTTGATAATTGTGGTTGATCGGAGATTTGTGGCAACTGTCCCAACATATCTTAAGACAACACAGGGAGAACAAGAGCGATTGCAGCAAAAGAAATGCCCTCTACAGATGCTCTGCCACGATCCACAACGCAAAGGGAAATCACCTTTCTGCCAAAAGTCTGGACAGACTCCTTCTGAAGGACACACGAACCAACGTCAGAACGAGAAACCATCCACAACAATCAACCACTCAGCGATGCAGTCAGCTGGCCCTTAACGGAGCACACGAGCGTCACTTACCTCCGCCATGATGATGGAGAAGAGCCCCAACGTTGAAATGCTTCACTTCCAAAAGCAATCTCAGTGCCCAACCAAGGCGGCTGTGGCAGTGCTGCCGTGATTAGTCAGCGATACTGCACGTGCTTTTGAAGGGGAATGATAAGTACGATCTGTGAATCCCAGTCAGGAAACTGCCCGATTCTCACTCGATGCGAGATATTCCAACAAGATGTTGCTTAGTTGCTAAGTTGCAGGTACCTCCAGGAATTGGGCCCAAGTTTGTTGCATTTTTGGGATATGTCTTTTGACTACGAAGTAGATGTTGTTTTGTGAGTAGCAGCATGACAGGAGGGAGCGCCAGTGTGCTTGTGCAGGGATTTTCGCATCTTGTTGGTGAGAATATTTTCGAATTTATTTTCATGATTTCCTTGCATTTCTGCATGCCATCATATTCTTTGCCACCAAGCCTTGGGGTGTCCTGTTGCGCCAAGATATACTGAACGATGAAGAAGTCTTGCACGGTGCAGTGTCACAGATTTCAACGCGGCTCATCACCTTCTTCTTGAACCTCCTTACAGCCCGGCTTCTGTCTGTGGACGCTTATGGGGTAAGTAAAAGCAACTAACACAGCAGCAGGGATTGAACACTCCAGCATGTGAAGTGCATGTCCTCTTCCGTATGGTAGGTGCTAGCTCTCTCATGTATCGTTGGTGGGTGCAGCTGGCGTCAGTGCACTTCCACCTCATCAACACCACAATCTTGTTCCTGAGCCGGGAAGGCTTCCGGCGCGGTTGCCTGCGAGCGCAGCAAGTGCGCGATGCCTCCGGCACAAATGCCATCCTGGGCATAGCAGCGCTCTGCATCCCTTTTGGTGCCGTGGTCACGCTGTGTGTGTGCGCTGTGGCTCTCAGAGGAGCTCCTTCCCTGGCTGACCCCTATGCTGCTGCTGTCTTGTGGCAAGGTGAGACAGAGCGTCTCCGAGTTTAAGCTATATGATGCTCGCGGCAAACTGCTAGCTCACAGCCGGGACTGCACCACGCCAGCACCACGTCAGACGGATGTTACTGAGTGTGGGGCATCCGTCGGCGATGGATTTTAGATACATGCAGAAGGTTCAAAGAGACTCAATTGCAGCAATGTGACAATGTTGCAGGGCTGGCAGCCATGGTGGAGCTCGTGAGCGAGCCGCTGTACATCCTGGCGCAGGTGCGGCTGCAGCTGCAGGTGCGTGTGGTTGCCGAGGCGGCCGCCACGCTGGTCCGCGGCGTTCTCACGCTCGCCCTGCTCAAAACCGCCGCCTGCGATGTTGGCATCGCGCTCTCGCTCGCGCAGGTCACTACCCTCCATCAGCCAGCAGCATGCATTCCATCTTCCTTCATCACATCCCAGCCTGTTCAAGGCTGCAATCACAACCCTGCCGCTGCCACGATGTTTAAAGCATGCATGCAGAAGTGGACTGTTTCAACTTCATAAGGCTGCAAGTGAAAAGAGCTTCCGATTCCTATGTGAGGAGCTGAGGTAGCGTGGGGTGCTGCGCAGCTGGCCTACGCTGCCGTAACACTGCTGGTGTACGGGCGGCACTTTGCGCCGGAGGTGCTGTCCAGCTGCAGCGGCCAGGCAGGCGGCCGGGCGCCTCAAACGGCGCCCGGCAAGGCGGCGGCTGTTCTGGGTTACAGCCTGGCGGCTACTGCCCCGGATGACCCGCCCAGCAACATTCCACCACCTCTCATTGCGGAACTGCCAGCAGGTAGCCCCTCGGCGGCTGATGGCCCTGCACTGCAGTCAGTAGGTGACGGCAATGAGAGCCCGGACAAGGATGTCAGCGTGGAGCAGGACGACGCCGACGCGGACGGCTGGGAGCTACTGAGCAAGCGCGCAGCCGACACAGCCGAGCAAGCAACAGAGCTGCATGATGGTTCAGCCGCTGACTGCACCCAATCAGTGGCCGCAGCAGGAAGGTTCAGGGCTGAGTTAAGAGAGAAGGAAGCAGGAATAACGAGTGCAGAGAGGAGCCAACAAGAGGGCCTGCGGAGGCGGGGCACATCTCGGCATGCTGGGGAGGGGATCACCAAGGCAGAAGAGGAGGACGTAGGCTCGAATGTGGGTGGAGCTCAGGGGGACAAGACGGAGGCTGCAGGCGGATATGAGGCCACGGCAGGGCCACTGTCCAGGATGGATGTGATCTGGATCTGCGGCGTCTTCACCCTCCAGGTGTGTCAGCGTTGACCCGCTCTGCACTCTGCTGCGCGACACAACTTGTGCGCTGGCGTCAGTCAGTTTTTGGATTCTTCTGGAGTGTTGACACCATATATCCGGGTTACCAGAAAAAACCTATTCGGCCACCGGAATGTGAGGTTAGGTCTGGCATGAATCAGGCACTGGAGAAGCTGCTGTTGGCAGAGGGCTCCAAAATGGTGATGGTGGCATTCCAGAGCAGCTACAACCAGGGCGTGTACGGCCTCGTCTCCAACCTGGGCTCCCTTGTCGTGCGCACCATTTTCCAGGTAATCCACCCTCCACCCGCCAGGAAACCACCCCTGCCTCCCTGAAGAACTGCCCAAGAGAATGCAAGTTGCTGGGGCTTCGAATCGACCGCAGTGCATGCATGTCAGGATCAAGCAAGGGTGCTTGTGGCATGACGGATGGGCTGTATGGTGGTCGCAGCCGTTTGAGGAGGCAGCCTTTCTGGCATTCTCGAGATCGGAGCCTGGCCTGGGCGCCAGGGACGCTGCGGCCCAGCGCTCCAAGGTGCTCGCCATCTCCACGCGCTGTGTCACCATTGTGGGTGCGTCATCCTGTGCCTCATCATTTGTACTCGTCCTCTCGCACTTTCAGAGATTTGACTTGCAATCTGCCATGCATGCACCCAAGCATGGCCGTACATCGAACTGCTGGAATTCCTTGCTTTCAGCCGCCTATGATATGTACTGCAGAACTGTGCGGCATCGGTTTGCCAAGTTAGTCTGCAGATACGCTGATCAAGGTGGTATTGTCTGCACTGCAGGGCTGCTAGCGATTGCATTTGGGCCAGCATACACATTTGTGCTGCTGCGCATGGCATACGGCCAGCGCTGGTCGCACACTGACGCGCCCCAGGCGCTTGGCGTTTACTGCGCATACATCCTCCTGCTGGCCGTCAATGGCATCCTGGAGGCTTTCGTGCATGCCACCGCCCGCAGCAGGCAAGCTGTTCACCCTCCCCAGCTCTCTAGCTAGGTGCAACTTTCCTCTGTAAATACTGCTCAGCTGATGTCGAAGCCTGCCAGGTTGTCCCCTAACAAACTGGCTGTGAATGCAGGGACATCACTGTGTCGAACGTGTGGCTGGTGGTGTGCTCGGGGGTCCATTTAGCACTGGCGGTGGCCCTTGTGCGCACGCAAGGAGCGGTCGGCCTCATAGCCGCCGACAGCCTAAACATGGTCCTGCGCATCGCCTACTGCCTGTACTTCATCCGCCGCCACTTTTCGGCCGTTCCGGGCCACAGCCTGCGCGATCTGTTCCCCAGCCGAGGCACGCTTCTGGCACTCTGTGCAGCTTCCGCAGTGACGCTCGGATCAAATATCCTCTTCCTGGGGGGCTTGGGTCTGCCTCGCTGGGTGGCCATCACTGCAGCGGTTGCCACGAGGGGGCTCTTCAGGGACTTGCCTAGCAGCGCGGTTGGGGTGGTGGGATTGTGGCCTGCAGCGGTGGGTCATGTGACTGTGGGCGGGTCGGTGCTTGTGGTGACCCTGTACGCGGTGTACCTCGCCGAGGGGAAGCTTGTGAAGGACATGCTGGCGCTCAGGAGAGCTGCTGCATAGCTGGCTGGCATCTTGCACATGTAAAATAGAATATGGTACATTGTAAATTTATAACATGTTGTAATTTTCCCAAAGATGGTCACACACCTGCGGTGGACTAATTTTGTCCATCTGTATAGTAACATTATGTGGGGCTGAAAATTTGCCCTTACAGCCTGTTTGCGCTGTGACATGCGTATGAACATTCCAAGTGCATCGATGATGATTGTAACTGGAGCAGCACAGGCGTCAAATTTTACAAGACGTAAATGTGGATGTAAAGTCAAAGACTCTGAAAGTTGATGCAGCAGTGCTATGCTTACCTCGAGCTCGACTGAAGCAATTGCAATCTAGACAGTGCACTGTTGCTCAACGGGTGCATTTGTTACACTCAATATGCAGCTTCAACGAGGAGCCATGACTCCTGGCCCCCTCAATCATGTTCACGGACGAGTCCTAGGAGGCTTCATGTGCAGTTCATTTGTTAAGGTCAACACCTGTTCAACAGACTTCTTGGATTTCATTTGAAAAGATACAAATTCGTACACTTCCCCATGCCTCATGCATCAGGTTGCCACGGCATGTGCGTTGCCATGTAGACCTTCTGCTCTGCCAACAAGCTGTCCCAAGAGGTGCTCCAAGTCCTCAGCGCTGTCTATGAGGCTCCCAACATCGCTCCCCATCCCTCTGAGCTTACTCCCTGAAGAGCCCTTCACAGCATCACGACTGCATGCGCCGCTCCTTGGTTGCGCTTCAGACCCTCCCCTGGACAACTCTCCTGCTTCTTGGTCTGTGCTGCAGCTCCCAACATGCATCGGTGCTCTACTAGTTTCACAATGAGACTCTGGCGGCGCTTCTTGACCCTTCGAAGGCTGCTGCTGGGCGAGAGGGGCATTCTGTGGCGTTCCCAGCAGTCCTGGTTGGTTGTCACTGCGACAAGGTTCGGGCTGAGCAGGTGTCCCAGATGGACGCCTCTGACTGGTGAGAGCAGGGCCCGACACTGCTCCGGCAGACTTGCTGAGCGCCTGCTTTTGCTGCCTGGCTTGCCTCTGCTCCTGTTCCTGCACATGTGCACAGAAAGTAACGCCAAGCCACAGTGGGATTGTTGAGACTGTGTCACATCTCACATTCTCTCAAGCGCAGAGAGTGGTTGTCAGAAGCTGGGAGCACCTGGCGCTGCTGCATGATCTCTCGCTGGGCGCGCGTGAAGGCGTGCACAAATGCTGTGACATCGCGCCAGAACTCGCCATCGCTAGCAAGCGCAGCCGAATTCTCCCCAAAGTACGCCACCATCTTGCTGAAGCCGTCCCTGGCAGCCGCCAGAGACGCTTTTGTATGCTGCAATCGCAGCCGCAGCTCCTGTGCACGTGTGCAACCTTCAGACAAAATTCAGTAGAGCCTTGCCTGGCCACCTACACTCACAATCATTCTTGCCAATGAAGGTGCACTGTGATCTGCCTGCCAGACTCAGTGGGGCCACATTTGGCTTGAGGCTCAGTGGAGGCAAATTGAGGGCAGACGGCAGGAAGTCGAATTCCCAGGAGTGAGGACGTCATGCAATCAGGCCTGTGGACCATGCAATTGCAGCAATAGAGCGCACAGTAGAGGTGAAGTTTGGACCTTGAGGGCAATGGTCATGGTGTCATGGTAGTTATCTGGCAAGAGCTGCACGGCCACTCGCTCGCCATCGGCCCCCGCAACCACATGCAGTGAGAGCCGGACACTGGGGGGCGTTCTCTTTGTCTCCTCCGCCATGTCAGCCACCGCCGCGCTCACCCTTTCCAGTAGCTCTGCCACCTCCTTCAAGTCACAATGGAACAAATTAAGTAAAGACTTTGTCCAACAAAAAGGAGCACCCAAAGTATCCTTACTGCATTGCCTGTGAGGCATTATTTGGCGCAAGACACTTGGGTGCATTGCTGCATGTCTCTCATTCTAGCTGGCATCTGATCCATGCCAGTTGAACCAGCAACCTTTCCTTGCCAATTCATGGTGCATGGCCACATCCAAGGCCCAAAAAGAGGTTGAGAAGCGCAAGTGGTTACAAGAGGAAAGAATCAGGAGGCCCCACCGAGAGGGAAATCTGCAGCGCGCTGGAAATGACATGCGGCACCTCATCGGCCAGCACTGTGTGCGACGGCTCTGCCGAGCACAGCTGCACCGCTATGTAGCGCAGCAGCGTCGTGCGGCCATCCCGTGAGCGCGTGTCCTGCAACCATGGAACTTGAATGGAATTGTTGGGAATGGCAGGGTGATAGCATGCTGTCCTGCTGTCTGGTGTCAGTAGTCGTCAAGGGGCTTTGGCCCAAGTAACAACAGGCATGAGACACACTGCGCCTGCAACGAGCACTCCCCCACCATGAATGGAGGCAAGAATGTGCCGTGGAAGACAAGAAGTGAGGGTCAATGCGAGTCCGCAGGTCAAGGTCGGATGCAGGACGGGGGGAGTATCATGGGGTCTTACCTGGAGTTTGGGCAGGTTTCTGAGGCGGAACCCGGCGGCCTGGCCAAGGCGGCTGCCATGGTTGAGGAAGTTGCCCAGCGCCAGCGCAGCCGCCAGCGCCGCGCGGAAGCACCCACTGTCGGCCAGCTCCGCCTGTGCTGCAGTGTGCGCGGCCAGCACCGCTGCCGCCTCGCTCAGCTGTGCGCTCATCTCGAAGCTCGCCGCAAATGTCGTGAGCCTCTCCTGGATGCGCGGAACCTGCGCAGCACAAGTCCACAAGGATGTGCATTTCGGACAGCATGCACTGTACATCAAGTCCTCAGGAGCTGAAAAAGTGACATCGTCAGGTAGTGTGCAGGATCATGTCAGACCTTCGATGCCACGCTGTGGTTTCAAGCTCAACATGAAACCACAGCAGCTTTAACGAAGGTCTGACATGACGTACAGTAGTGGTATGAGCATAAGATACACTCTGTTATAGGCTGCATTCTGGCATAAAAAGCGCGCAGCGGACCTGCATGAGGTCCAAGCAGAACCGCTCGGCGTCGGAGAGGGACTCCGCGCGGCCCCCAGACCTGAGGAAGGCCTCAAACATGCTGCGCTCCTCCGCCGTGGGCACGCAGGCCAGCACTGTGCGCGCATCGTCCGCGCCGGCCAACACTGCCGCGTCCAGCCGCATGATTGCCTCCGCCGCCTTGCTCCAGTGCACCCTGCAAGCAGGCAGCCCCACTCGATCCTGCCTTTCTCTTCTGTGATGTGTCATGATCAATATTACTCCTGGGACTGACGGATGCTGTGCGAAGTGCGGTGTTTCTAAGTGTTTGAGTGCTATCCTGAAGGAGGATTATTGTGACCCTCGACAAGCAGCTGGTAGGAGCAGTAGGGGGGCTCTGGAGCCGCACTTGAGGCCGGCCATGCGGATGCCTATGGCTGTTGCCCGCTTCAGCTCCAGGATGGCCAGCTGCTTCACAGCAGACTGCTTCTCTGGCGCTTTCTTCAACTGCTGCACCTGGAACAGCTCCTCCACCTGGCAACCATCCACATGCACTTGAAATGACCGTACTAGTGCCATTATACTGCTACCATGGACATGTGAATGACAATGGAACGGCACCGCAGAGGATCAGCAAGCAGGGACAGACACCTCTGATAGATTGAGAGAGGAGTAGACGGGAGGGTGGTCTGCCCAGAAGGTGCCCTCAATCCTGTTGTCGGGCAGCTTGTCCCAGAAGAAGGACTTCATCTTCCTGCCCGGCTGGGGCCCGGCCTGGACTCGCGCCTTGGGCGGCGGCGGCAGCCGTGCCTGGCCCTTCAGCCCTGAAACCCACAGCGACACGCATCTGTACTCCACATTTCCGGCACTCCATAGTCCACACCCAACCATGCAATTTCCTCCACAAGTGCATGCTACTCGTGTGCCGATTTAATTTGTAATACTGCACAAACTGCACAGCAAACGTAATGGCCTTGACTGCAGGACACGTGAGATGGTACTGATGGCTGCACTGATGCGTTGGCACTGATCAGCACGGGGCAATTACCTTTGGGGGGTGGGGGAGGGGGCGGTGCTGGTCTGGCAGGTGCTGTGGGGGGCACAGGCGGGGGCAGGGGCGTAGCTGCCGGCTTGGGCGTCGCGATGACATCTTTGACAGTGGCGCGCAGTACGTCTATGGAAGCGTTCATGTACGGGTCCAGTAGGTTGTATATGTCCGCCAGGACATTCAATAGGCCTGCGATATTAATAAACCATGGGTGATCCTGCTGGGACGGGCATGCACATCAGATAAAGAGGTTCCTCACCTGCTGCCCTTGGGCAAGTAGCGGCGACACCCATGTCAACAGAAGTGCATCGATACTTTGAGACTGACATACCCCGCAGCATGGTGGGAGTGGCGGACCTTTGTCCAAGAGAGCATTGGTGAAGCGCTTGCGCAGGGGCAGATCGGACTGGGCCTCGGGGGAGGTGAGCGCTGCATTTATGAAGGATATGATGTGGTCGCACAGCTCAAAGTCTGCGCCGCTGCCCGCTACATCCACCTGTAGGCCACAGAAGTAAGTACCACATCAGATCAGGTGGGAACCTGCAGACTCCTTCGTGGCCTGCACTTCATCATTGCTTGCTGGAAAGCAATTGCTCAGCATGTAAAACACAAGCTATGGCATGTAGGCGGGTTCCAGAAGTACAAGGTGACAAAATGCCCACCTTGAGCAGAGCGATGAGGGAGCTGCAGTGCTCCGGCCCAGTGCCCTCGCCCACGCCTGACATCCTTTTGCTTTCCGGCCTGCCACTGTCCGAGGCAAGGTCCCTGTCTGGGTCTGCCTGGGCCCCAGCATGCACGCTCCCTCCATTGACATGTGCATTATGACTCTGCTTGACTGCCGCATCATGCTCTCTGCTCCCCTGCAGGAGCTTCCCCTGGATTGGTATGGCAGGCACCGGACTTTTGGGAGCCTGGCTGCGGTTGCTGGGCTGCTTGAGAGGAGGAGGCGGCGGTGGTGGCGGGGGTGGCGTCATGGGTTTGGGGGGCCCTCCGGAGGAGCGGGGGGCATGCGAAGGCGGCGGTGGGGGCGGAGGGGGTGGTGCTCGCTTGGGCGCTTGTGCAGCTGGTGCGGCTGTGGCTGAGCCACTTGGTGCTTCAGCTGGGGTGGCAGCAGCCCCTGTCGTACCCTCTCCAAGAAGTCCCTGCCGGGGCAGACTGCACTCAAGATATGTGCACACGGATGAACCTCCCCCTCTGCCCCTCTCTCAGTGGGAACCATGGTGCTGCCTTCCAAGTCCCAATGGGCAGTAACGTGATGAGGGGCATGGTGACGCACACAAATGCAAAAAAATGCATTGTACTTGTCACTAAATTGAAACAGAGTTTCCAGATGAGTTGCAGTTGAGTTCAAATATGTGCAGCAGCAGAAAGTGCATCCAATAGTTGGTCTAGCCTGTGGCAGTTGCACACCTTGATGGCCAGGCGGTAGCCATCAGCGGAAAAGAGGCACAGCTTGATGAGCATCTCTACAACCAGCTTGGCGGCATCTGTTTGGGAGTGTGCCAGCAGCCCACACATGCGCGGCATGCAGCTGTCCACCTGCATTGCAGCACCAAGTGCAATGTAACCAGCTGCCTGGTCCATCTCTTCTTCAACATGGCAGCCATGTTACAAGGTCGCTAGATCATGCGTTATTGATTGGAGCCAAGTCAAATGCAAGCAGCCAGATGATTGACTGCAACAAGGAGATGCAATCACATGTCCAGCCGCCTGTCTGCGTTACACGATGGCAGATTCTGAGGCTTCCTGTGAGGTGAGGAGTTATATGAGGAGCAGCATGTGGCGCACCTCGAGCATGCCGCGCATGCCTGCCGCGCCGCTCATGAGCGCGTGCAAACACTGCAGCGTCGCCAGCAGCGCCTCGCGCGCCTCCATGCTGCCGCACTCCTCCGCTGCCTCTCCATGCGCATCCAGCGCCTGGCACCGGCACATTTTGAGCCTCATGCGCTCTAAAATGTGCCACATGCACATGCCACCGACCCAATCACGAGGGCACTTCTTGGCCACACATTGTGAGCATGCACTGAGGCACGGCCTTGAACTCGCATTGCAGCTCAAGGCCGCAGTCGCTGATCAGCGATGCCCTAGTTAGTACTCACAAGACATCGAGTCCTGCTAATTAAGCAACTCGCTGATTCCCACAGCCCACTTCTCTTCTGAGGCCCACAGCAGGCAGCAGTCTAGTATAGAGCAGATTAGCAACATGGTCTCACCTGCAGCAAGAGGTTGGCGCCGCCGAGCTGGCAGAAGAGGGAAACCCAGGAAGTGGAGCAGAAGTCCAGGCAGTCCTTAAGGTCCATAAGGCATCTGACGCTGGGGCAGCGCTGCACATCCCTGATCATGGCATCCGGACTGCAGCCAACATCCATCGTCCATCATCAGCCCGCCCAGCATGCCAAGGTCGCCGCTGTCATGTCTGCAAAGTATCGAGGCCAGCAAACATCTACACGCAGCACAGAGCTGACAGGTCACCTGATGAAAGCTGTGTCGTGTTCTGCTGCCCAGTGTCCATTTGCCTGCGTGACCTGCAGGACGTACATGGCCGCGGCAGCCAGCTTGCTCTCATTCACCTGCTGGCCACACTTCGCTGCCTCCTCCCAGACCTGCAGAAGACAGCGCGACGCATTGCAAAATGCAACCCACCTTGCAATGCTGCATGCCGGTAATGAGTGACCTGGTCTGATCATATGGTTACGAGATTCACATCGACCAGGAAACATATCATGTGGAAGTTGCCTGGAAGAAGGCTTGTGTTCCCACCTGCAGGGACTCCAGGCGGTCGGCCGAGAAGTCCTCTTTGTGGCGCGCCACATACTGCTGAGCTCGGTCGAACTGCTCCAGCAGCGAATCAGCTGCCAAGCTGCCCGCAGGTGCCTTTGCCAGGTCTCCGCTTGGTGTCCCTGTCCCTTTCAGCGGCCGCAGATTGGCGGTGTAAGCCGAGAATGCCGTCATCCCTGACTCATGCGAGTCGTCCGACATGCTGGAGGCTACATCTGATGGAATGGGCGGCACAATGACATTCCTGGCACAGCAGAAGAGTGTTAAAGCTGAGTCATCACATCGCAACATTGCCAGAGTGAACAGTACCAAGCACAACTGGGGTTAGTCATGATGGGCATGTCTTTCTGCTCGCACACTCCACATCATGGTTGCCTGTGCACCTTATGGAATAGGAGATGGCGGCTAGGAGTGATGATCGCTTGTAGGGCCCAGAAGACGCGCGCAGGCTCTGTCCCAAGGCGGGAGATTCACCGCCACTTGCCGCGCCTGGGCCGTTGCTGAGGCGAACATCATGCGAGGGGCTGCTGCTTCCAGCAACAGAGGGGTTCCCACCGCGGCGAGACACTGAAGGGCTGCTGTGTCGCCCCGCAGGACTCTGCTGTGGACTGTTGAAGTCCAGCGCGATGCGGCGCAGCTTGGATGGCTGAGTTGGCGAATCGAAAGCCTCCTGCATGGTCAGTGTTCACAGAGCTTTTGAGTCTGTGAAGGGCGGGCAAGCGCAGATTGGGTATCTTGGGCAATCATTCGCTTATCTCAATGGCCGGTAAACAAGCAATCGATGACCTTCGAGTCAACAACAGACTTGTCAACTCGTGTGAAGGACTGCTCAGCATATATTGGGTTTACTTGTATCAAGAGGTAACCAGGCTATTTATGACCCCTGAATCGGCAACAGACCTGTCCTGAAGTGTGCCGCCGACCCAGTGGCGAGATTGGGGGGCTGCCAAATGTATGAGCCTGTGCATGCTCAGAGCTTGCGCGCAGCCCTGCATGCGGGCTGAAGTCTTGCACACACATGCCGGGCTGGTAATGCTGATTTACAGGCCACACAAACACAAGGGATATCTTGCTCCATGCAGTATCGAGGCAGAGTGCAGTTGCCTGTGCAAGTCACTGTTTGTTCATGTCTGGTAAGGGACATGGAGGATCACCAAGGGGTGAGGGCGCCAGCAGATGGCCACTGGCATTGGCATCAGCCACCTTCAAGGGGCTGATATATGGAGAGGCCCCGGCAGACAACTGCATGAGCTGCTCCACCCATCTGCATGCCGTGCAAGTCTACTCAGCTGGATCCATTGCAGGCATTCCTTGCTTCTTAGATAGAGGAAGCACAGTGTACAAGCTGTCAAACCTGCGACGGTCCTGCTGGCTGGTTGCAGCAAGCTCATATTTCTCGCCGCTGGCTTCAAGTGTGAATGGGAAAAGGCTCCCGCCCTTGACAGTGTTCAAGACCTGAAAGCAACACAGGGATTCCTGATATGCTTCTGATCTTAATCAAGAATGAAATGCTGCCATTGTCGAGCACCTCTCCCAAGAAACATATTTCCCCTATTGTCTTACCGTGACAGATGCGCCGCTCAGCTTCAGGGTGTTGGCCGGTGCCTCCCCAACCTGCGCCTCAGGGACATGTCAGGCAAAACAATAACCAGTGATCTGTGCACATTAGCGCTTTCCTGTTTGGGCTCATAATTCATAAGGGAGGTGGATACTGTGGAATAGCTGCCCACTGCTGTGAAGATACCTTTCTATAATATACTATGAATGGTTGTGGTGTTGCGTAAAGAACGAAATACCGCAGATTCCATTTCTTGACGACGTCACCTGATAAATAGCAGCACAGAAAATTTTTGCTGGCTATGTGGGTTCATCACCTTGGACGAAAACGTCAACAGACTCCTATGTAAATGGCTGTCTCGTTTAAAAGAAACGGAAACATTTCAACGCTGAGCAACTCCAAAAGCTTTTGTTATTCCTTCATGACACCGCGCAGTCCAAACATACAAAAGACATGCTGGTCTTTGAGACCACACTGGCGTTCTTCGTGAGAAGTACCTCGTTTGTACAGATATCCTTCTTGTTGTTGCATTATGTAACATTATAATTGTTCGCCATTCGTAAATGGCCTTCTTGCACCCTAATTGGGCTTCTTCCTTTCCCGGAAGACTTTTCCGAGACAGGATTCTTGTTGCCCCTATCGTTCTCTTTCCAAGGAACACTTCGTATGGCAAGTACTGCCTTCTCCTGTTCCCAAAATGCGCACGACCAAGATGACGAATGGTATGATCAACGAAATTTCTTCCCGAAGTACTTCCGTCAGCGATGACTAACCGCTGACCACCGCTGCTGGGCTAGCCTAGTAGGAGGTGGGAATGTGTTCATCAGGTGTTGACGAGAAGTAATCTTCCTGAAGACCTCCTCCCTTTCCTTTTGGATTCTAGAGAATAGCATCATATCATCAAGGTCTTGCGTCTCCTGATCAGCTGGCTTAAGTACGTTGGTGTTGCTTGAAAGTGCAAAGCAAATTTCTCGACGACGAGAACTGCTCTGTAAGCTCAAAATTAGCTGCTTATTTAGACTGAATAAAAGGGAATTTTCAGTAGTGCAGTGTGCGATTGCTTGAACGAGCCGTGTCCTCTCACTGAGAGCAGAGTTTTAGGGACACTTTGTCCAGGCACTCGAGTGTTGAGAAGAGGGCTCAAACGCGAGCGCCAAGATGAGCACTCTCGCTGCAGCCCGTGCAGACAACTTCTATTATCCTCCAGAATGGGATCCCTCCAAAGGAGGCCTGAACAAGGTAAGGCTGTTGTTGGGGAACAAGGAGCAGGGTGTGGGTAACCCACAGTGGGTTCCTCACTTTCCTTCTGCATCTCTTATTTCGGTATGGCTCTAAATGAAGGTGAGGATGACTGAATCTTCCGTTTCCTGTGTGACGCAGTTTCAGGGCCAGCACCCACTGAGGGAGCGGGCGAAGAAGCTTGACCAGGGCATCCTTGTGATCCGCTTTGAGATGCCTTTCAACGTCTGGTGCAATGGTTGCGGACACCTTATTGGCAAGGGAGTGCGCTTCAATGCAGAGAAGAAGCAGATCGGCTCCTACTTCTCTACTAAGATATGGAGCTTCTCCATGACAGCCCCCTGCTGCAGCGAGCACATCGAAGTGCAGACAGATCCCAAGAACCACGAGTATATTGTGGTTGCTGGGGCGAGACGCAAGGCATGCTCCTGATATCGTGAACGCCCGAGTCGCTTCACAGGGTAGCATTGGTTGCAACTTTTGTAGAAATGGCAGTCTGCATGATGCTACTAATTTGGCAACAAAGTGTCAACAACATTGCAAAGCTTGCAGTATCGATATCTGGGTCGAGGGGCTGACATGTGGCTATGCACAGGCGGAAACATACACAGCGGAGGCTGCAGAGACGTTGGAGCTGCCCGATTCTGAGGAAGCACAGGCGAAGGATGACCCCTTCTCAAAGCTGGAGCGGCGGGTGGAGGACCGGAAGCGCGGCATCCAAGGCGCAGACCGGCTGGCCGAGCTGTTGGAGGACAGCGAGGCCAAAATGAAGGATGATTATACCATCAACAAAGCCCTGCGACGCCAGCTCAGGTATGGCCTTGCCCTGATAGTTTTTGTGCAATTGTGCCTTCAAGCTGGCTTCAGACGCTGTCATGGGTGGTCAAAGGTTGATAGGAACTTTGCTGTTAACTTGAATGCACATTGTGCAGGAGTGCGAGGAAAGAGGAAAGAGGGAGGGATGACCATCGCAAGCGACTGGGTTTGCCAGATCAAGTACGGCTCTTGCCAGAATCTGGAGCGGACGCCGAAGCAGCGGCACTCGTGTCTTTTGGGCATGCTAGCGCATTTGCGAACAGCAGGTCTGTTTTCAGCCCTGGCCAGTACCAGGAAGTGATCTGTCAGACAAGTTTGATCTCCTATCATTGTGCGTCAAGTCTGGAAAGCATTTCATGAAGAGCATTGTGTATATCATTGTGCTGAGGCATGCTGTGATGTGCATGCGAGCAGGGAACACAAGCGGCAGGCGATAAAATCTCAACCCATATTCTCAGGACAGGCAGCGCGGGGGGGATCGCAACAACAGGCGCCAGTGCAGAGGACAGAGAGCAGCCTCAGGGTCAGAGGAGGTGTGAAGGGGAAGAGCACTCTGGACAAGGCAGCACTTTTGCTGAAACGGAGGAGGATGGATGCCAGTTTGAAGCTAGGAATGTCCGCCCCTGGCATGCGGAATTGAGGGCAGACGACCCGAGCTTTGAGTTTTGATGAATCTAGATCTGAACACAATTTGTACAATTAAGTAGAGAAGTTTTATGGCTTTACTGGTCCTATGAGCATTGAGAGTTGCAGAGCATCGTGTACACTACACTGCTCGTGTTGTGAAATAGCCTGTATACTATAGTATACCGTATACACTGGCAGTGACTGAGTATTCCGGAATACATGGACTGTTCTTAACTTAGAGGAGTGCACTGCAGGATTGTGAACGACTGACTCATGCATGCATGCGCAGTCCCTTCCCCTTTCTGGCGCTCGCACATGTGTACACCTGTTTGTCCTTTATCTCTTGATCTTATGCGCATGCACTCATGATCATATGATGCCTTGATATTGATTACTAGTGAACCAGCTTGCAATGTTGCAGGCAGGCAGGCAGTCAGTCAGTTACACCTTTTACAGGCACCTTGGGCTGTTCAGATGTCTGACTCTGATCGTCAGCATTGCACTGCTTAATGGTTTATTGGAGCGTCTGAGAAGCTGGCTAAACTTGGCGAGACCTTTTAGCCAAGGAACCTGTGGTGCGCGGTGGGTTGAATCGCACGAGTTGAATCGACAGCTAGATAGTATCTCCGACTGATCTGAACATGACAGGCGGTCGAAGTACAACATCACCCTTACCCTTGCAAGCTTTGCCTACGCTATCCGTCGTACCAAGAAACCTGAAGCTGTGTTGACAGTGCTGGCCGACAGAGCAGCGTCTCAGAAAGTCTTATTAATTGCTTCGATGTCTCTTGCTAGGTGGTGCTAATCTAGTAATTTGTTCCCATCACTTCACATATTCCACTCTTTTCTTCAGCTGCCTTACGGCTGTCGGACATTCGTTCTCCATCCCGTAAGATCAATTTGATCTGCATCCCACAGAAAGCTAGTCGTGTCGGAGGTTGTTACATCATTATCCAGGTTAGTTCTTCTATCACCATGCTACCATAGATGTCGATGCGTGTCTGCTGCTGTAGAATTCCTGTCCCTCTGCCTGCGAGCGCTTGCCCTTGTCATGACACAAGGATGCTTGCCAAGGATTGCCGACATTTTGCCAGCATAATTTGGCACTTACAATACATGCATGAGCTCTGGTACAACAGGAGAAGATCACTCCTACATCAGGCGATCCCGTGTGCCAGTCTGAGGCCTTCGACCGTTCTAGCATAGGACACAAATTTCATGCAGCTGGCCCTTGAAATGGGCAGGAACAACACACATATGAAGCGGTGGAAATTAGGGGGCTTCTGGAAGCAACATATCATGCTGGCATGGGTACGGCCCGCCTGAGCTTCAACTGATACTCACTCCCGCGTTCATCTAGCATCCCTGTACTTCTTGAATAACATCAAGTGTCAGGTCTGTAGAGTTTGAACATGATCCTGTTTCCAAAGCATTCTGAAACATTATTCCTGGACTGCTCCTTGTGCAGGTCTTGCTTGGCAGTGCAGCTGCCCAGTCACCATCTCCCAGCGGCTCACCCTCATACTCCCCGAGCAATTCACCCAGCAGTTCGCCTGGCTACTCCCCAGGCGGCTCCCCCAGCTATTCACCCGGCAGCAGTTCACCGGCACCTGGGCCCTCAGGAGGGAACGGCAGCTGCTCGATCAATTACTCACAGGTGAGGTGCAGGCCTCACACTGAGTCGACGCATTGCTGAACGGGCCCCTCCCAAGAGCTGTGGGGCCGGTGCGTTGCTGTGCAATGCAACCCCCGTCTCGCTGAACGGGCACAACCAATGCACAGATGGCTGCCGTGCAATACCTTCAGACAGGCTATCTTTCACTGGCTGTTGCAGAGTACACTCTGTTGCTCCTGTGCCCTCCATGCATGGTGCAAGGTGTGGCCTTGCCATCGATGCAGTCCGCCATGCTCTTGTGTTGTATGGGTCGCCAATCACCAGTGTGTGGCTTATGCACAACACCTATGTGCTGTATGAAGTCGGGGACAATTTATGTGTGGCAGGCGCTGTCTCCAAACAAGCCGGGCCAGGGCGTGGGTGGTTTGGGGATTGCTCTGGCGTCGGATGGCAGTGTGGCTCTGCTGAGCGGCAGCCCCGCATCAGGGAGCCAGGCGGCCTCTGCCTACATCTACTCTTTTTACACAACAGCTGGCCAGTACAACTCCTGCCCCCAGGAAATCAGGGTGCGGCTCTCGGAACCCACCCCTTGTGGCGCTCATCCTCCATGGGCAAAATTGGTCCATGCCCCACCACTTGTTTGGCCTAACTGTTTTCATCACGTGCTCAACCTTTGTCACCTATGCGTAGGATTGCAACACATGGTGTTCAGACTGGAAAGCACTTGCAAGACCAAGTTTTCAAGTTGGGCTCAGGCAGTGGTGGTGAAGTTTGGTTGGTGGCCTGCAGGACCCAGCACCCTTGTCAGGCTTGAGGTGGGGCTCATCATATGCAGTGTCCGGCGACGCCTCGGTGATCCTGGTGGGGGCAGCCGGCAGGGTCCTCTCGGGTGCAGTCTATGGCGGCCAGGACAGAGGCATTGATGGCAAGGTACTTGTCTGAACCGTCATACTCCATGGTGTCAGGAGCGGAATGCCTTCGAACAGGTCTTGTCTGCGACAGGAAGGGACCTGTCGAGTTCTGTTGGATGTTGTGGAATTATTCTCAAGCATGTTGCACCTCATCCTATCTCCCAGACAGGAGTTGCAGGACTGTTTGCAGCAGGTCAGGCTGGGTATTTGGGAGTGCGCACAAGGGATAGAGAGAAGTCGCCTGCAACGCTGCGCATGCAGGAGTTGAGAGCATGAAGCATTGTGGATGCTCATGCAGGAAGGTACAAGGCGACTTCCTGGCTGTTGATCCTGTGCTGACTGTACAGGTGTATGTGTACAAGCTGCCGGAGCTGCCTGGAGCCACACGGGGCTACTCTGTGACAGACCAGCCCTTCTTGCCGCCGGCTAACACCAAAAGCCCCTTCTTCGGCAGCGGCGGTCTGGCCGCAACTGTGGGCGGGGAAACTATCTTTGTGGGGGCTCCAGTGGCCCCCCAGCCCACGCCACAGCTCAGCGCCCTCTACGGCAATGCATCTGTCTTTGTCTACACGGTCTGCCTGATGCTTTCCCGGCTTTACCTCCATGCACATTGGAGTCAAACTCGATTACTCAAACTTACGATAGAGTATCAACTGATAGACAGTGCGAGCGCCAGGGCTGACAGGAAGGGCTGCGGCGCCGGATGGACGTAATGTAAGCTGCATATTCAGGAGGTCTGCAGGAATGGGACATCTTCTTCCTGTGGTCCAATCAGTATGGACCACGGGAAGAACATGTGTGTGCACACCAGTGCTTCGTTGTGGCACAGCTGTGCTGCAGGGTACCTGAAAGGCTGAAAGCACAATAGCCCCTGTGCTGACATGTGCATGTGTTCAGAGGAGCGCTGATGGGAAGGGGTGGACCGCGGCCCAGACACTACCCGCACCAAGCGGCGCCAACAACACCGACTTTGGGCGCAAGGTGCGACTGCAGCACTTCGCCCCTCAGTGCTCCATATACATCCAAGGACACACGAGTTCCTTGCACTGAGGGTCTCCCCTTGGGAAGCAGATATTCCTTGGTGTGAGGGTGGGCCGTGGTTTGCCCCTGGTTTTCCCATTAGCCTTACAGAACACAGCCATGCCAAGGCCGGATGACACTCCCATGGAAACATATTGCATGGTCATGGGCAGCGGTCCTCATCTCCACATCTATGGAAGTGGAACTGATGAGGAGTCCGCTCCTTTGGCAAGCGCGGCTCCACGGCTCAGAACGTGCATCTAGAAGCAGGGTGGAGTCGGGGTACAAGATCCACAGCAAAGGAGGACGTTGCTCATGTAATCTGCATGCAGGTGGTGGTTGCGGACTCGGGCAAGTGGCTGGTGGTGTCGGACCCGCAGTTTGTGATGGGGCCGCAGTCGTGCGGCATCTTTGGGGCCATGCCGGGCTACTTGACGAGCGGGCAGGTCTACGTGTACCAGCAGCAGGGTGATCAATCCTACAAGCTCACCCAGACGCTCCAGGGCAACACCACCTCCGCCACCGGCTTTGGCGCCGATATAGGTGCGCCGCCACTGCAGACACCTCTTGGGTGGCCGATCTGGATCTTGCCAATTTGGATTTGCAGCGCGTTGGATCTTGCTGTGTTGGCTGTCCTAAGTGTCAGGCAGGGAGTAGCAGGTCGATGCGCGCCACTGCAAGACCCAGTGGCCATGGCGACTTGCGCTGCTGCTGTGGATGCCTGCTGTGTGGGTGTTCAATTCATGCACAGACATGCTGAGGCCACAAGTCATGCAGGGATTGTCGAGGTTGTTCCTAGGAATGGCGCTGCAGTACCTTTCGGCCATGAAATCTTGCGCATCAACTTGTACTGTGTGGTTATGGTGTCATGCCAGACCACTGGGCGCATCAAGCGTGCACATGCACAGGCACTGAAAGGATGCACTGGCACAGTTTTCTTTGGGTGGATTTTAACAGCGTCCATGTTCCCAAGCAGATTTATCGGCGGATGGATCGGTTCTGGTGGTGGGCGCGCCCGACAGCATTGCCAGCCCCCGCCTGGTGAAGGTGTATGCGCTGGAGAACAACATGTATGTGGAGCGCGCAAACATCACAGCGCCCGCCGGAGCGCCTGACAACAGTCGCTTCGGCCAGCAGGCGCGCAGTCAAGCTCCTTAATGGTCTTGATGCATTCCAGCTCTTGATGCATTCCAGCTGATTCGCATATCGCTAACATTGCTCTGTACTCACAAGGTCTAGCATGTGCTCGGCCGCACTTGGGCCGCTGCCGCGGCACTTTTTTTATAGATGGAAAGTACCAGGGCCGCGGCAAATTCAAGCCAAACTTCATTCTTGAAGCCCCACTTCCACCTTCTGTTGGCATTCAGACCAAATCCGGCCAGGAACAACCTGTTATATTCCTCACCAGGATTCCATGGGGTATCGGCAACCTCGCAGAAATCCCCCCTGAAATTGACCTTCCCGGCTGATCTTCCATACGCAGGCCTTCTCGGGCTGCGCATAGAAGACCACTCAGATGTCTGTAACCCATGCTTTTCAGAATGAGGATGAACCGTGCCTGATGTTATTGGCGTGTCGTGCTGCAGGTGTCTGTGTCTGGAGATGGGCAGCTGCTGGTGGTGCATGCGCCTCTGCCCTTCCCGCGGACCTTCACCCCTGGCCCCACCAACGATGATGCCGGGGGCCGCATCTACAGCTTCAAGCTGGTGCGCCCTTGCGATACACCCCTCGTCAAGCCAATCATACCCCTGCAGCCTCACAGGGAGGTTTCCTTCCGGACATGTTTCTAGCTGTGTGCCTTTAAACCACACCCTTGCACACAGTTGTTACTTTGCACTTGCTATTGGTAACAGGAGCAAAGCCACCACCACTACCAGGCAGATGACCTGCCAGGGGCCAGAAGGAAGGGCTGCAATGCAGGGGCATACAGACACTGGGCTGAGAAGCTGATTGTTGTGCACTGCCCAGGTGAAGGGCTCCAATGGTGTGAGCGTGGCGCAGCAGACGGCTATGGTGTGCCCCAACAACCAGTACATCTCCACGCAGCGCACGTGCGAGGACTTTGGCAGCACGCTTGCGTTATCGGCCAATGGGAAGCTGCTGCTGACTTCCGGCGGCTTCCCGGGGCCCCCGGAAACGCTCGGCACCTACGTGTACCAGACCCAGAACTGCGTCAGCCCCAGCAGCACCTCCGCGCCCAGCGTCTGAGACTCAGCCCCGTCTCAGGCTTCAGCTATTGGTAGCATCATCAGCCTGAGAAGAAGCTGCTGTGAGGGGAGCACCTAACTTTATCCTACCCCTGCATGCTGTCCCTGCCTTCAGTGCCTAATCTTGCGCCCAAGGATGGCCCAGATGCACGTTGCTTTCAATCACATCCCTGAGCTGCCTCTTTGGCGGCACATGGATCCATCTAGGCTTGGTGGACAGTGGTTGCTGGACTTGCCTAATTTGCCATTCTTTGTCACACTATGCCCGCAGCCGGCAGCCAGGGATCGGCCTGTCTGGAAGAAATCAGTGTGTGTATGGCAGACCATGTTTCATTCAGACCAGGGAATAAGCTGGGCAACAGCTGGCAGACGACAGTGCACGCACTCAGAGTGTGTTTGTGAACCTTCAATGGGGATGCACGCTGTGGTGTGGGGTGTGAATGGCGTGGTCAGTGCACAGTCACATTTGACTGGAACTATGACATCAGCCAGCCACGTTGCAGTGTCATTTTCTTCTTGTGAGATCTCTGACACAAAGCAGCTGTTGGCAGTGGAGCTGTAGCATATCTGGCTCTGTGACTTCAGCTGGTGCTGGATAGGCCAGCATGTGATCACACCTCTCACCAATCTTCTATTGTTCTCCAGCTTGACAGCCAGTGGCACATCATGCATAGAGGGGCGCAGCGTGTGCGCAGTTATATGTGTTCGCCTGTATGTGGCCGATGTAATTTCTATCGCTGATGCTATTCCAGTCTCGGTGAGAAGTGTCCTGTTTGGACGCCATCCATCCTTGTAACCATATCTGACATAATCCCACATGCACCCAAGGCATTTCTTTTACACTTGTAACAATTGCAATCATTTGTCGGTGCTATAATTCAAGAACAGTACTCAACTCCCATATGCCCACAAACTCACGTGATCACCCTCAAGATTGCCTTTGCAAGAATATTGCAGCCTAGTCTTGAGAACGCATGCCAACACAGCTTCGCACACATCCAGCCTTACTATAAGCTATGGGACAATAATCTGACCCCTTGCCTGTAGATAGTTCAGCATACATACAGCATACAAGCATGCAATCTCGACATTCCGGTGGGTAATGAAATGAAAACAAAGAGACCCTTGGTCCAAAAATGATCATATTGGGAGATCAAATGGTGACGACAACCTTCTTCTCTGCAACCTTGAAAGTGCTAGGCTCGTCTTGGGACAGCGCTGCAGACTTTCTCCAATGCGAGAAAGATCGATGCATTCAGCCACACCCTAGGTTCTCCAGTGACAGATCCGGGTGCTCTCCAAACTTGTCCAGTTTCCGCTTTCACAAGCTCTGGTGCCTAAGACAATCAAATCACTGACCCCATTGATTGTGGCAGGCGTCCACTTGTGAAACCTGGACTTGAATATGAATGTCTCCAAACATGGTCAACCTAGAGTCTCTTTCTCGTCAGCTTAAGGGTGTACCGCAAATCAGGAAGATGCCCTCTATGTCGCTTACCCCATGCCAAGAAATGCACACTTTGCTCAACGCTGGGCATATAACCGTTCACTTGGACAACATGCCTCTAGAGGTACACAACTGTCAGACCCTCATTTCTGTCGCATGACATCTTGTACAATCCCCGACAAACCCCAATCCCCACCCCTTGCAAGATTCCCAGCATTACTAGCGCAACTCTGAATATCCGTTTGGGTGCTAGCAGCCATAATGGAACCTGCACAACATCGCAGGCGGCAATTGCCGACTCCCAACTATTCTTTTTAGTGTCCTGATGAAGCACTTCGCCTGCACCGAGTAGGGTCCCATCAGGTACACTGTATACCAGCCTGCCAGGAGCTGACTGGGAGCCTGACTGTGGCCATCGCAGTCTGCACTGTGAGCTCACCCTTTCAGGTCGAAGAGGTTTTGGGCAAGGCCGCTTACAAGGCAGTTACGGGCCGAGATGAGGGAACGACCCACACATGGGAGACTGGTACATGCCCGTTCATCAGAGGCTGGGGGCGGGCCACTCGCTTGAGGCTGGCCCGAGAGTAGAGTTGCCCTGCAGGAGGCCTAAAGGGTGCACCACTGTGTTGAGGCGCACGAAGAGGCTGTTGTAGCGCAGGGAGCGCGCGATCTGCTTGTAGCGGAAGACCTCCCTGTCCTGTGTTCTCTCCTCCCCGAGTAGGTTCTCATCGGGGAGATTGCCCCTGCAGCAATGCCCACATCGGCTTTCAGCACTTTCTTTCACCATGAAGAGGTCAACTGAAAGACTCCTGGTTGCATCGCACGCAATCATGAGGGATGCTGCACATGCTCATCAGAAGGGGCACTTCTAGTGAACTTGAAAATGGTGGGCTCCCAATCCAGAGCACTGCAGCACTGAGAAGCAACAGTGATTTACATATATGGGTTGAACCCTAAACCCTAATACAACAGCCCTGTACATGTCCTATGACCATGACCAAAAATCAGACGAAGAAGCTGCCACCACAACCCACAGAACTGCTGGTGATGGACCAAGTGAGGTGGTGCAGACGCACGTGGTTAGGACGAAGAGGCTGCCATCAGGAGGCACGCCCAAGCCGCCGCAGGGGTTGTTGGGGCCATTGCGCAGGCCATACTTCTTGGTCATGATCAAGCGCGGCGCGCCCTGCTCGGTCGTGTAGTAGCTCACGTTCTGCACCAGCGCGTATGGGGTGATGCCCTTCAGGAACAAGCGGTAGTGCAGCCTGCGGAGCAACACACGCGCACAAGTGAGCTCATGCAGAGCCCCTCGTCCCAACTTCTGTGCGCTTCAGGGATGGCAGTTTTGCACCACTTTTGCCTGAAACGACGAAGCACCCATGCATTGCAGCATCTACAGGGATGTGCCAGCGGAGAGGGTGCAAGCGGCATGCATTGCCCGGCATGCTGCCAGAGCAGGGCATCCGGCACCGGAAGAACCGCAGCATGTGTTGTGAAGTGTTGATAGTTGTGGACAAGCTCTCACGTGTTCTCTTGAGGGTTGATGCTGATGAACACGACGCCAGTTGCGTTTGTCATGACGCCAGGGGAGGCCGTCAGGTCCACATGGAAGGTCGCTGGCCCGTAGCCGACCGCAGCAACCACGGCGGCTGCCGGCCCGGCTGCGGCTGCGGGGTCGGTGGCAGGTGTAGCGGCACCGGCAGTGTCTAGCGAGTCTGCGGTAGCGATGGAGCTGCTCGAGACGGAGTTCCCTCCCGAAGCAGTGTAGGGCTGCGCGCTCGTGTCATTCGTGTCGGCATTCACGTCCCGGAATATGCTGGTGTCCTGCATGCACCCCAGCTGACATGTGTCACGGCAGGGCCTCCTGAGAAGTGGCTTAACAAAAGGCCGGGCATTGCAGGTTGCAGAAATGATTAGAAGACCTGCCACACGTCTGCTTTTGTGAGAACTGCACAAGCAAATAGCTGCAGCTATTCAATCAGGTCCCTGGCAAGCACTCACAAGCCAGCTCACACCACTCAAAATGGGTACAGGATCAGTGTGAGGTATACCTGGTCGACGTATTTCAAAGCAGCTACGTTCAGAGGCTTCAGGCCGTTGGTCATGCCCGCAATGAAGGCCTCCTTCACCATAAAAGTGTCCACCTGCACCCGTACAGTGCTTACCACTGCCACCATGAAGAGGTGAAAATCATGAAAGCAGGGACAGCATTGTCTGGAAAACAAGTCTTCAAGGGGGTGTTTGCATGGTTTGCAAACTGCTTATGAAGTTGCCTACCGTGACAAAGAGCGGATCCACATTGTAGCCGCTGTAGCTGCCCGTCAACCGGCCAGGGATCTCCACAAACATGTATGGAGAGTCATCCAGGATGTCTTCGGGATACAACAACCCATCGGCAATCTCCCAAGGAGAGGAGCCGTCCACCAGCTCAGGTGGTACTTGCTGCAGGCACACCAGGGACACACATGTCAGACAGTGGTTCAAGCCTCATTCTAAAGGTGTCATGCAGCTGCGCTGACACACTGTCTGATATACCCCCGCACTGTGCCTGATGCCCAAGAGGGGGAGATGAGAGAGGGCGCAATGCAACATCAAAAGAGAAGAAGACGAGCGCTTGCCAGATTTCCATCGGGCCCATAGAGGTATGCCAGAATGGGGCGCTCCCCAGTGTCATTAGACATGGAGCCCACTAAGTTGACACTCTGGATTGAGTCCCCTGGCAGCAAGGCCGCCTGAAGCCTGACAGTGTATTTCAGCCTGCACATCACACCCACAACAGCGTCAATGAACGGCTTACATGTCTTTCCAAGCTGCATCGTGCCAAAAACTGCAAACTGTGGAAGCTCCGCATAAGCAGGCAAAGCCCTTCTCCAGACTTGGACAGAATCAGACCCAACCGGCCTGTGTGTATTGTGAAGCCACATGGCCCTCAACAGATCAATCAGGTGGATGGTAACAAGTATGCCCGCACGTGTTAGCATCATCCATGTAAAAGATGGCACTGCTGTTGGCAGGAGCACTGGCGGGAGCCCATTCGCCTTTGTTGATAGGGTAATTTGTGGCCTGGAAGCTGCCTCCCCAGTGAGGGGCAAAGTAGCTAGTGGTGCTGCTGCTAGCTGCTATTGTGCTGTTGCTGGTGTTGTCCCCATATGTGGTCTGCATATGCATGCAAGCAATTATATCTGGAAGTATGCGTCCAGTAAGAAACAGCTCAGCACAAAATGCGGCTGCAGTTTAGGGGTTGCTGTAATTCGCAGTGACAACAGTAAAGAGCCTCGTGCATGGTGGAACAAGACATCCTGATCAAATGTAATCATCCACACTGCATGAAGATACCGTACCTGCAGCAAGGTCCTAGCTGGAAGTTCTCTAGCTTGGCTTGCTGTGAAGCTTAGAATGCAGCCTAGAAGCAGGATCCCCCTCCGATCCATTTTTAGAAACTCGACCTGGAATCAGAACAAAGTCTGAGATCCTTGGTGCCGGGCAAACATGAAGAAATATATGTAAACCCAGCATTGACTGCGTTGCCGATGGCATCAACATGCGAGCTCTGAAACCGTTCAGAAAGGGGACAAACTCGTACCTGAGCCAACGTGAACAAACAGAATACGACAATAAGCTTACGCTCACAACGATCTCATTGTTCAAGCGAACCAGAGAGCTAAATAGAAGCCACGCAGGTAACCCCCCAGCACGACTCGTGGCGAGCACACTTCCGCAGCACCCTTTTGCGCCAGTGATGCCGTACACCACGTTGAGATCAAGCGACAATTTATACTTACCCAGGGTCAAAGAAAACGAAAGGTGTGACCCTTTCCACGTCTAATATTTTACGGCCGACTGAGCCAGCACTTGCAGACGTCCCTTCTCTTCGATCTTCGTCCCACTGAACCTGATTTGGCGTATGAAAGTCGAACAGATACTACTGAATTTCAAGCCACCAAGCAATCAAGCACCACTGCACGACACAGAAGACGGACAAGAAAAGCCAGGATTTACGTGTGTCATCTTATTGATTTGCCTGTTCAGGCAATTTATTTGTCACGTGAACGCATATCACGTGCACTTTTTGATCACATGGTCCAATTCTTGCTCGCATGAAAAGGGATGCGAGGAAAACCCAACATCGAGATTAGATTCCAATCGGGAATAGACTGCTTTCAAATCGGCATCGGGATTTGCAATTCCAAGTGTTGTGTTCAATAGGATCTCTCAATACGTTGCATCGCCTTGCACATCAACTGCACCAAATGTCTGAAGAAAGACCAAAGATTGATCTAAGATCTCTTCTGGGTCCCTTGCTCATCAATAATCAAGGATCAGTTCCGGTGACCAGCCTGGAAGACTGCGTGGTGGGCCTCTATTTCTCAGCGCATTGGTGAGTCTGTCAGGACCACCACAACAACCCCAGACAGGATATAGATGTGTCCTCGTTAAAAGGTTTGCTGAGTTTTCTCAGCAATCAACTTCTTTTGAAGCCATTGATGTTCCTGAGCTCCTGCAGGTGCCCACCATGCCGACAGTTTACACCCAAGTTGAAGGAGGTCTATAAGGCTGTGAAAGCCACAGGAAAGCAGTTCGAAGTAATCTTCGTCTCTTCAGACCAGAGCGCCACACAATTCGAGGTAATCACCCTGGTCCTGTAAATAACGTTGTTCATGTAACTTGTCATGGGATCCTCAGACACTCTCCTAAGCCTGTCTTGGTCGAAGTCCAAGTGGAAGCTGTCACACCCTACGACATGTTGGTGAAGCAATCCTCTATGTACCTGTGATATAGGAATACTTTGCAACAATGCCCTGGCTGGCACTCCCTTTTGCCAATCGTGCAGAGGCTGCTGCAACAGCTGAGCGGTTTGGCATTAGGGGCATACCTGCTCTTGTCATCATTGACAGGAATGGAAAGGTCATCAACGCCAATGCGCGTGGGGCTGTGATGAAAGATGCTCCTGGCGGATCACAATTTCCCTGGGCCGGTCAACAAGATCCGGAAGGGTGCGAGCTCCCCATTCTGCAAGCCCCCGTTCGCACAAGTGTTTGCACTGCATCTCATGATGTTCAGCATGGTTCCGAACATCAATTATATGCCTATTTTGTGCAATCTGTGACTGGCTGCCTGTTCAACTAGGCACAATATATTCATAAGAAATAGCTCAAATGATTTCAGTCAATCTAAAATGCAGGTATGGTGGACCAAATTGGAAGCTGATGTTGCTTCTCATAGTGGGCTACTACCTCCTGCGATTTTACTTCAAGGTTATTTGAGATAATTAATAAGAGTATGAACTTCATGTTTTGACCATTAAAGCTTGGGACATCAGCGTTTACATCAGTGCAAAGCTTGATATAGATGTGAATCTCAGCCTAGCAAGAGGCTATAGTGCGGACACTGCAACTCTTGAGCATTCATAGTAATCGCATGTAGAGTGAGAGGCAACACAATCATCAAGGTCATAATTGTGACTTCATGAACATGTTGAAGAAGAACCACTGGCTGCATCAAGCCTTATCTCGTATATCATGGATTATGCCGCAATATCAAGATGTACCCGCCAATTTTTCGGCCGATCAATGTACTCAACTTGAAAACACAGCTGACGCTATCCCAAAGCGCTGGTTCTAGTAGCAGTACTGCTCAGTGACAAACAGACCAGGATGCAAAACAAACGGATCCAGAGACACTTGCCACACAACCACAGATGTCACGAGCTGAATTCTTGCTTCAAGACACTGGGACATTGTACAGGGGGGATACGCATTATACAGATGTTCGTACAGGGAGCTTTTGTAGCGTACTGTTCAGTGCATACACTGCAGTTGCAGCACAAAGCATCCAGTACCCGGCTAAGACTCGACAGGAATGCCTCGGGCTCCCAGCTCGTTTGAGAGGCGCAGCAGTGTCTTGAAGGACTGCGAGTCGGCGGGCATGCTGCCTTTCAGGCTGACCCTCTTGAGGGCGGGCAGCCGCGCAATGGCCAGGAACGATGACTTGGGCGAAAGATTGGCAATATCTGACAGCGTTAGTGTCTCCAAACAGCCCATTTGGGCCCACTCCTCACTCTCTTGGATCTGCATGGTCATTGGACAGCCTTCAGCCTGCCACATGCATTACCAACCACCAGACACTTGCCCACACAGCTCCCCCCAGCACACTTGTCCACATCGCCAGCAGTAGGGCACATGACACGAGAAGGCATGAGGAAGGTTCACAGTCGACCAAGCATACGGACTGGGCAAACTTACAGGGAGAGCACTCCTGGCAGTCGTGCACAAACACGTTCCTCAGTCCAACTGTTGCTGCCACAACATGTGAAAGCAAGCGCCATGACCGACAGGCCGTGGGCTGCTGAGCAATCATGTCCTTGAGGAAGTGATCCCCAATTGAAACCCTTCTGACAGCAGCACAGCAGTGGAAGAGGAAGGGGCAGGGCATGGGGAGAGGGAGGGGCACAGCAGTGGGAGAGGAAGGGGCGCTCACCGCAAGGCCAGGGTTGCCCTGTAGGCACAACAGGCGCAGATTGCGCATGGCAGCCACGCTGGCGGGCAGCCGCTGCAGCTTGCAGAAGGTTATGGCCAGGCTCTCCAGGCCCGTCAGCTGCAGGATGGGCTCCGGGATCGCCTTAACCGTTTTGAGTCCTACAATGAGCGTGCGCAGATTGGTCAGCCGCCCCAGGTTGTCTGGCACCTGCCCCACCACAGGATATTCCTCTGCAAACAAGCCTCACAGCACCGACGCATGTTCCCATGACTCCTAGGATGACAAATGTACAGTTGGCAGGCTTCAGGACTGCAGCAGCATTAGTGGACGGTCCAAGAGAGTGGTCACCTGGAGGTCAGTGCTCCTGCGCCGTGCATGCTCGCCGCCCCACACACCCGCCTCAGTGCTGAGCACCAATCGCCTCAGAACAGTCAGCTCGCACACCTGTCACCCAGTTGCCATGCCACATCAGCATTGCATGCATGCATGTCACACTGGCGGCTTGACTTGTGGAAAACAACCGTAACGTCCTCTTGCTCCTCCATCCAACAAAATGCCGTGCAAGTGGTGGTTATGAATGCCCTCAGGACACAGCAAATGCCTGCCAGAACAAGTCTGGCTTGATCACACACCAACCGCGCTCTGTGAAGCCTATCTGGAAAACGACGCAGACAGATCACATGGGAGGCTGAAACGAGGGCTGCAGGATGCGCACCGCGTCCGGCACGGTGTTGAGCTGGGGGCAATGGTTGAAGACAAGCTCGGTGAGGGATGTGAGGCCGGAGAGGCTGGGGCACCAGGAGGGCGCGTTGGGGCTGAGGTCGCCCAGCCAGCTGCAGTCCTTGAACGTCAGGCTCTGCAGGCTGCCCAGCTGGCCCAGGCCTGTACCATTGCACACCAGCACCCCTCAATCACAGCACAACTGCCACTGCAATTGATTCACACGCTACCCATTTGCCATCGACAGCTTCGTGCTGTCTGCCAGCTTCCTTGGGAACTGATATAGGCCGGGACATTGCAAGGCGTGGCGCCGATCCACAAGAAAGCAAGGAAGGGCTCTCATCACGGCTGAGATGTAGACGAGGAGCAGAGCAAAGGGTAAGAGAGGTGCAGTGCCTCTCATAAGCACGCCCAGACAGGTACATTTGCTGTGAAGTCTAGCTTCTGAGGAGTTGGGCGGCCAGATTGTAACCAAGCGCACCGGGCTCGATAGAGAGGGACCCCTGCAAGCCCTCAATGCGCAGGCGCTGCAGCGCGGTGAGCTTGGAAACTGCGCTCTGGATGGAGGTGAGTGAGGGGAAGCGGATGTGCAGCGAGCGCAGCTGCCTCAGGCACAGCAGCGGCTCCGGGAGCGCGTGGTGCGTGTTGTCATACTTGGACGTCAAGCTCACCTCCTGCGACCATCACAAAATTACAGCCACATCCTGAGAGGAGTCCCATGTGACCAGCGGCGTCCAATAGAATGCTTAACTCCTTCTTGCACTTGGCCAAGCCGCCACATCTATTCTGCTGCATGCATGCAGCCCGTTGGATCATGCCCACAGCTCATTTCACATGTGGCCCTGCAACCTGGGATGGGATGACACTCACAATGCAACAGCAACGCAGCTTGTTGACTGCAGCCTCTGCCAAGCTGCCGGCCAGCATGCGGCCCCGAGCAAGAGTTACACCTCATTGTCACAGGACAAAGACATCCCGAAAGGTTTGAGGGAAGGATGTAAATAAGCTTGTCCTACTGATGTTCTTGGCGGCGTGTCTACTTGGGCTCCGAAACTACGCTTCACCAGACCATACAAATGCACCTGGTGCCCAGGGCCCAAAAGATTGCAGAACTGACTAGACACCGGTTGCAATGCCGCACCTGGAGCTGGTCCAGGAAGCGCAGAGCGCCCAGGTCGACAGACATGAGCTCTGCGGAGGACACGGTGAGGCGCTTCAGGCGGGGGCAGCACGCAAGGTGGGACAGTACAGGCTGGCTGATGTGGCTAGAGCCAAAGACAACATCTGTGGTGTCTGAGCGCAGCCGCAGGTCCTGCAGTGTCCTGTACAGAATCTCCACAGCTGAGCTTCCAGGGTGCAATGACTGTACAAACTCGCTCAATATCGGTGCCCCAAGCACCTCACTCTGATGACATTGCACTTGGGCATGCCTCCACTGAGGTGCTGGGTGAGAAGCTGTTAGTCATGACAGTGTAGGTTGATGATGGAAGGGTCTGTGCCCTCCTTTAATGACCCTCAGTGCCTATGAAATGGGCTCTTGAGGCAAAGTGAAGAGGGGCATTGATCTCGGGCAGATTATTCATCCCCGGGACATCTGCAAGCATGATCCCGGAGCCAAACTTTACTACCCTTGTTCCTCCATCGAACAATCTGCAGAGAAGGAGCAAACCCACCTGCCCAGCAGAGAGAGTAGCAGCTCCAATCTGTGGGAGTCATCTGATGAGAATGTGGCATCAAGAGTGTGTATGGCCGCCGCTCTTGGTCTCAGCCAGTTCACAAACCAGGGCTGGCACTGCATTTCACAACATGAATTTCGCTCAATTCATGAACCAGCAAGAGCTCTGGAGCAGCTTCAATCCAAGGTGAAACAAGGATCAACATAGTCACATGCTGACCAGGAACTGTGTTGGAAGCACAAAGGCTGCTTAGCTTTTGTACCTTGGAGAGCGACCGGGCGTGCAGCTGCAGATATGACCAGACTTCGCACGGCTCCCTCAATGCCTCATTGAAGCGTTTGCACACAATGTGAAGGTTGTGCCTGGCCCTGTGTCCGCACACAGAACATCAAAGGGGCACCTATGGGCTGCACCAGGCCCACTCGAGAATGCTTCAGAAGCCTACTAATCAATTGGTACTGCAATAGTAGTACTCAAGCTTCCCCTTTGTCACAAAGCGAGGGGCGACAGCTCACAACCCCACCTTCTGCCTTCTTTGTCATTGGTATTTGGGATGAGGGCAGCGATGCGTTGGATCAAGTCTGCAGGGAGCGAGTCAAAGCATGCACCAGCATGCATATCTCTGGGCACCATCTCCTGGTAGATACAAGCAAGCCAGACTTAGTATGTGGCAGCTGGGATGTTGACATCTCCCAGACTATGGGAGGAGATATAGTTCAGCTATGTAGCATGGCATCAACTGTCCATGAAGGTCTAAAATATAGATCTAACAGCACCGCTTACAGGTGCCAAGCAGGCACAGACGTTCAAGGGCTTCCCACCTGTTGGTCACCAAAGATCTGCTGTTGTCCGTTGTGCTCGGAACCAATGCACAACATCTGGCGAGCAGTGGCCTAAAATATCCCGCAGCGAGAGGTCCTGAGACACCTGGTGGACGCTGTGGCACACGCAGTACTAAGGACACAGAGGAGTAGCAGATGCACACCGACCTGTTGGACGAAGACGAAAATCAAGTAGAGAATGTCTTGTACTACTCTGCACAACCCTTTAAGGCAGCGACTTTTCGTGCCTTCAGAGTTCATGAAGGGTTAGGCATGCACTCTTACTCCGGCGGGTTGCGATCCCGGTAATGTTCTCAGACTATATACAATGGAGGTTGAGCTGACCTTTGCCACCGGTGCACGAACCCAGCAGAAATTCGAGGGAACTGCAGAGGTATGCTCGATCCTCCACCTAACGAGAGGGTGAAAACCTGCCTCGATATAGCGGCGATGGGGAGCGCCCCTAAGCCGGGAGGCACTCCAGCACCAGTTAACCAACGCAAGCAATGATCGAGGGAATGGACAATGCGAAATGTGTGGATCACCAATTTTGGGCTGCTGTCGTACGGTTTCACAGGGAGGCTGCGTCATCATGCATCAGATCAGGTAATCCAGGACAATCATGCATGCACATCGGATTTTTGAAGCGGATCCAAGGACTGCAACACCGAGTATGCATCGTTGAAACGCCTGCAGGTCTTTGTGGGTGATCTATGAGCCTTACATGGCTGTGTAAATATCCTGTCTAGTTAACTTCCGTCAGCAGCTGTTGAAAATGGCAGCTGCCGCCAGTGCGCACTACACTTTTGCTGGCCTGGCCAGGCTACAAGCTGACACTGTCATACACTTGTCAACACAACAGGAGAGTATGCAGCAGCAACAACACAGCAAAGCTGCTTCAAGCACAGTGACCTAGGCTTGCAGGTTGCCTAGGAAAGACAGCGTGCTGCGAGTGCTCTGGAACAGGTCATCCATTCGGCCCCATGTTGTCCTCACAAGTGCCTCCAACTTCACAGCCCGCTTGCGCAGCCTGGGCTCCTGCACAATGGCCTCTCCATGTACCTACAGCACCACGCATCTCATCGCATGTTGTCATAAGTCTTGACTGCCGCGCTTTGCAGGAAAGACGCTGCAGCAACACCACCATAGCCCTCTCGTGGGTAATGCTCAATTGGATTTCCACAAATGCAACTTCAATTTTACCCTATGGAAGCAATGTTGCAGTGCATTGCAACCCTCAAGTACGCTATTCTGGGCCTGGCTGATGGCACCTCACTTGCATGAAGACACCTACAAAGAGCACACTACAGCACAGAAGATTGCCACACTCCCTGCTGGATGAAAATTCCAGGATCAGACCTGCAGCGTGAGGCGCAGCAGCGCTTGCATGAACTCAAAGTTGCGGTTGGCAGCCAGCTCTACCGCGAGAAAGTCCAGCAGCCGGCACAGATCCTGTAGCTCCTCCTTGCTGCTGGCGCCCACAATCATCTGCGCCCACAATGTTTTTAGATTCTGCCAGCCATTGCGTGCGACAGCACAGACTGCCCCATGTGAAAAAGACTTCCAATGCAGCAACCAGGCACCTCAATTACTCTGTTCAATTACAACAGAAACGGGGGAAAAGATGCTTCTGCAAGGACAGAGCTGATTGGACATAGGAGGTCGGAGCTTGATTATCACTGAGATCCAGGAAATTACGATGAATCAAAATGAACGAGTGCAAGCCAGACTCATATTGACTTCAACAACAGGCACCAGCAAAAATTTATGAAATTGAGAAGGTACGCCACCTGCATGGCGCGCAGCTCGCCATCTAGCCTGGATGGGGTGAGGCCTCGCAGGTAGCCCAGCAGTGGCGTGTAGTCCTTGGCTCGGCGCCCCTCTCTTAGCAGCCGCGCCAGCTGAGATATGTCCCCAGTCGCCCCCCTTTTTGCCACCCTCGACGCCACTGGACCCCAGTTTCAATCACACATCAGTGCAGTGCCCAGAGCTGACCTCACCCGTTGTTCTGAGCTTGGAACCCAAACCACAGGAGTCAATATCAATGCATATCGCCGATTTGCTTTTGGGGGACATCTCTCGACAACTTCTTGTGATACTCGTCTTGACCTGCAAATGTATGAGAGGGCTGTTTGTGGCCATTGGAAACATGCTTGGGCGAGTAAGAGCACGACATGTAATGGGCACTTCACAGTGAGCAACCTGGGGCCTCTTCGGCATTTTCAGTGTCGAACACAGGGTTGCCTTCCAGCCCAGGGATGGTGGGCAAGAAGAACGGCGCGGCCGCCGGCTTTGTGGGCGGCTCAATAGGCTTGTTGCGCTCCTGCAACCATGCACACCGTCCATTGTTTCCTTCATCAAACAAAGTCAACAAAAAACACTGCCGCACATTTATGATTATGCTCTGCAAGTAATAAGATCAGAAACTTCGTATCTAAGTAATTGGACCAGTGTTTACCATCCCATTGCTTCTCCAAGCACTATAGACTATGCAGAAGAATGAGTACAGAAGACTACAGACCTTGATGGCGTCCAGGTGCACAAGGCCCTGCCACTGGGAGCGTGGCAGCAGCGCCAGCGTCACTAGCGTGGGATGCAGTGGCACTGGCGCGCCGCTTGCATCTACCGCACCCTGGCCGCTCGGCCCTGCCTCCTCCATCTCCTCATCTGAGCCCCAAAATTGCAGTGTCAGGTTATCTTTGCAGTTCTGATGTTTGGTGTGGCCAATGCAAAACGATGGGGTCAGGAGGGATCCATGATAACAATAGATGTATCATGTCCAATGTCTAAAAACAACGCCGGAGGAGAGGTTCCTGCCTGACAATGATGTGCAGCGCTGTAACAATGGGGCCAAGGTATCAATGGCTTGTAACAATGGAGTCAACAGTGTTGTAACAATGGGGGCCCTGAGAAGGGCAGTCTGGACACTGCCATCCACATTGAGACAACAGTCCCATGGACGTTAACAGAGCTCTCATTTGAAGTGTGATGCAGTAGCAGTCTGATGACAACGATAAGTCACTGGTTCTGTTCAAATGTTTGGAAGATCTGGGGGCGCATTGCATAGGAGTCAGCAGCTATGGCCAGACCTTCCAAGGTGTCCTCAGGGATGGTGCGAGGGAGTGCATCATCATCTCCTTCATAGTCCTCATCTGAGCTCCCTGCATTCCCCTCCTCTGCCTCCTCGCCCATTTCTTCTTCTCTATCACTGCGGCCTGCGTCAGCAACCACCAACATTAGAGGCCTGTCAACACAGATGCACATTTTAACCCAACTTCCAACCGGCATTGAAAATTTATTTTGCCAGGTGTGTGTGGGTAGGCACGTCAGGCAGCCTATAGAGTTGGCGCACACACCATGCGCAGCACTGAACTGGAATTCTTTTGTTCGCTTGCTTGCGGATCAGAGCTCAAAAGTGTGATCATGGGTAATCTCATTTTCAACGAGGAATTGATGCTTTACTCATCACTTCCAGCAAGCAAGGATCACAGCCTGAGCAGCAGAATCATCATGTGCATCATGACCCTACTCTGCATTACTCTCTGTTCTCCACGAGCCCTGTTCCTTACATGCAGAAAACTTTGGGAAAGCCTTACAGCACACTGTATTTTCTTGCTTTCCTCCATGTGCACTCAGAGTCCTTCCGGGAATCTGCTGGGTGGGCAAATGCCAATATGGTGTGTGACTGAATTATTGATGCATGCAGAGGCAATGGTCGAGTCTGTGAACAGCGCAGAGTGGCCATGCCTAACTAGGAAAGCCAGAGTCAAAAGTTGCATACCGGCTGAGAGGGCGGGCAGCCGCGCGTCAACGGGCGTGTTGGAGGGGCGGATGTCGGCGCCGTTGCCGTAGATGGCGGAGTTGGACCACAGGTAGATGCCGCGCCGGTTCACGTGCGTCGTCGCAAGCATGTCCATGGACGGGCTCAGGCTCAGCGCCGTAACGGGCGCCCCCAGCCTCAGAACCTGCGCGAGCCACACCCACCATTCAGAGTTCAGGTACAGGTCATACAAAGTACCCATTATGAACATAGGTTTCAGCTCCCGCACAGCTTCTTGTCACCAAAAGCCTCTGCATTGGTATGAAAAGTTTGTTGAAAAGTCACTTGGGCGGCCGCTGGAGCGCAGGAGCACCGGCTAGTTTGTGATCCTCTCTCTCCTTGTCGTTGAGACATGGGGGCCATGTCCGACATATATGATGGTGTTGCTGGTGGGAGGGGGAACCTCAATGGAGTTTTGCTTGCCTGGAGGCACATGGAGGAGGGAACATCCCAGACGCGCACGGTACCGTCCAGCGAGGCGGACAGCAGCCACCTGGCATCCGCGCTCATGTGCAGGTCCGTGATGCGATCGCCGTGGCCCCGGAACTGGCGCACGCTCCTCACCGCCTCAACATCGTACCTGCCCCACACAGATGCCAATTCTGGTCCCGCTTTGATCGAAGTCTGCACCCGCTTGGTGCAATAATGCCAACCCTTGAAGCACCTGTGGGCTATCACGTGGCAACCAGGTGCAGCGAGTGTGAGTCTCTACTGAGTAGCAAGCAATCCCTTCAGGATTTTCAAAGACTCGCTGTCTGCTTCAAAGGCGCTAGTTAGACTTCTAGGAAGGTCCAGACTGTTGCCATGGGCCTGTCCATTCCGAGAGCATAATTAGGAGCAGAATGTGTGCACCATTCACATTGGTGTAGGACATACGCATGCAGGGAGGTGGGAGCTCACATGCGGATGACGAGGTCATCACAGGCCACAGAAAGCAGGGCGCTGTTGGCATGGTGACACAGCCGCGTGGGATTGCTGCCCATGGCAACCTCGCTCTGCATCTGGCGTCCCTTGAATGCCCACATGCGCAGCCGCCCATCAAGTCCCCCAGTCACCAGCAGCTTGTTGCATGCATCCGCCGCCACACCCACCACAGCCCCCTCGTGCGCATTCTTGCCCCCGTCCCTGCACACACCTCACCTCCTCACTCCCCTGAACCCAGACTTTTGATGTACTGATCAAAGCCTCGACCAGCTGCATGTGTAGTATATTCCCTGGGATTGCATTCGAGCATTCGAGCCAAAAACCCAGAGCAGCTCAGGGTGTTGGAACAACAGTGTGCTCCTGCTGGAAGGCTACATGTCCCCTACACATTGCATTCGCTAGTCTAGTACTCCTGAGTCATGGAGCTCTGGTGTAGCACGCCTGCAGTAGGAGCCACGGTGCAGGCCGGACTGCATGTTGTAGCGGTCCACTCGACCGGCGGCGGTCCCGACCAGGCCAAAGTTGCCGCAGCAGCTGATGGCGACGGCCGTGACCGGGGCGTCCGGCGCAGCGTCCGCCCCCTTCTCGCGCGCGCGGCGCGGCCGCAGCACATGCTCCCCCAGCGACAGGTGACTCAGCCGCCAGGTGTACGCCGCCGAGTCGCCCTCGTGCGCCGTTATCACGTTGCACCAGTCTCTCTCGCGCAGCTGCCGCACACAGGTGATCACTTTTGGAGATTGTCTCTTGAGCAGTAATGACATCTGGCCATTGACATGGGAAATTTGAGGTATGCAACCCAAAACGCTCCCCTCAATGCGATGCATGGCTCCATTGAGACATGGATCTATCATTTTGGGGTGACGCAGCACCATAATCCGCTTGCAGGGATTGAGGAGGTGAACAGAAGTCGTGGCGAATAGGTCTGAGGGAATAACAAACCTGGCAGGCGTCGAGAGCGGTGACGCGTGGCAGCTTGAGTTCCTGGTTGTCCACCTTGAGCCGCTTGGCTCGGCTGGCAATGTGGCCCTGGCTCAGCTCGCTGCTCTGCTGATCCTGGATTACCGAGAACATCCGGAACGCCCTGTCCTGCCCTGCACCAAATCCAAGGCCCCACTCCTTCACTCTTGTTCAATTCTCATCATGCTTCTATATGACAAGAAACTCAAGAGCCATAGCTCTGCAGACTTGGAGCAGCACCTTGAACACCTCGTCCAACTGCTGCCAGGATGAGGTCTGCTCAAGTTGGATGAGGTCTGCAAGTCAAGCCGATAGATATCAACAGTGTCGCACTGGACCTGGCTTCACACCAATGCCCAAGCTCCAGCAAAATACTGGAGCGCTGAGCCTGCACTGTATGGTTCAAAATACCATGATACATGGCATGTGATGCATGAGGGCCCAACCTGCGGAGAGCAGGCGGGTGCCTGTCTCGCCATAGTACTTGAGGCAGGTGGGCGGAGCGGCATGGCCGCTGCGGAAGCGCAGCAGCCGCGCGGAGCCGTCGGCCGAGTCGAAGACCCACTGCTTCAGTGCATTGTCCGCGCCGGCGCTCATCAGGCGAGGCTCGCCCGGGAAGAAGTGCAGCGCCGTGATGGGCGCGTCGTGCGCGTCGCGGATGATCGTGTGCAGCCGTCGCTTCTCCAGGTCCCACACTGTGATCACACCGGCTCCCCCGCCCGCCGCCATCAGCGGCACCCCGGCACCTGCTTGCATCCGTGCGGGTGTTGGCCCCAGCCCATCACACACCATACCATGAAATTCAATGGAGGTTACTGAGCAGCGTAGCAAGCGCGCTGAGCGCGGCTTCTAATGTGTGGTCCTGGCAGCCTCCTATACATACCTGTTCGGAAGGAGATGGCCGTGCAGGCTCCGCCTGCTGCGTTGCTGCGAGACGCACCGCCCAGGAATGCCTCGTCATTAGTTCCAGTCCCGGAAGCGTTTGAGAACGCTGCCACTGGCTCATCAAAGCGGATGTTGTGAAGCAGCGCCCGCCTGCCAGTGAAGCACACATTTCTCCGGCTGAACGGAACATATATCTCGACTCCTTGCAATCCAAGGATGTGAAACGAGTTTGAGTCAGAAAGTGTGGAAAGGTGGAGGTTGGTCAGGTGCTGTGGAGACAAGTCCACCCACCCATCAGCCAGACCGATGCCAACGACATCCAGAGCAGGCGAAGAAGCTATGCACTTGATGTCGCTGTGGGCCACTGTGAACTCAAACAGCCGCACTCCCTTGCTAAAATTCCACAGCTGCATGCGGCCCTTGCTGCCTCCCACTATGACCTTATTCAGGTAGGTGTCTGGGTGTGCCATACAGGCTGGGCTGAAATCCTTTCCCAAGTCCATGGAGACCTGGCACACTATGCCATGCTTCACCTTGTTGGGGACTTCAGAAGTGTTGAAGTGTTGCCACCAAGGCATGCATTGCAGCAGGCAGAACCATCTCCTCACAGCGAGCTAGTGATGACTGTTGCTATGCACCTGTGGGTCATCAAAGTCACCAATCTTCCAAAATAGCAACTTGCCATCGCTGCCCAAACTAAGCAAATGGTCCCCCAGGCAAAGCAGCTGCAAGATGGTGCCAGTGTGCCCCCTGTAGACGCCTTCCCTGTAGACATGATACCATCCTTGACTGTCTTACGCAAAAATTCTCAAGGGAATTCATGCACGTTATCCAGTCAAAATGATGCAGATTAAAAGGAGATTGCTCGGGCCTCACCTGTGCATTCGCTTGCATGCAATGATGTCACCCTTCACAGCGGCAAACACCAGCTCTCCTTTGCTTGCCAACGCTTGGATGGTGTGGGGCAGCTGGCGGGACAAAATGGCCGTCAGCAACTCGCCATTCCTTTTGCTGTGTTTGCTGTGCCGACGCAGCAGGCAGATTGAGCGTGTTGCCAAAAGCAGCGCACCTGAGGTCCGACCATGGCGAGCCGGAGCTGACTGCACTTATAGATCTGTCACACAGAGAGAGGAGAGGTCAGGATTCTGAATCATGATCCCAAGAAACACCCAGTGCTACAAGGAATTCTTACACGAGGGAAGACTCCATACCTGCCAAGCCTTTCCTGCACTTACAGTCACGAATGCTTCTCTTCCTAACCTTTGCACCGCGAAGGGGATCTCGTCAGTGATGTATCCCAATGCCCTGAAAGGCTGGAAAAGTGGAGTTGCCATTGTGACTCCCAAGGACTGTTGTGCGTTACTATTTAACAAGCTATGTGTAGATAGAAAACAGCATCTGGCTAGCCTAGATTATCCTAGCAAGTCATCATCGCAGCCCTCGTTTTTGTGATCGCTGAGCGGCTGCACTTGATATTGGGAACACAACTTTCTGATCAGAGGACTGGAAATAGGACGATATAATAAACAAACTTGCGTATTTGTCACAACTAAATAGCTGGCTTGTAAAAACCAATCCCCCTGTGGAAGGCTTCCTTGGATCCTTCTGCTTTCGGAGTTTGTTCCGGCTGGTACTAATAAATTAGTGATGTGACGCAATGACCACGTGTGAACTCTGAACCAGAAGTTGTTTGGACAATGTGTTCTCCACACTGAGATCCTTACGAATCTCAATCCGTCGGTACTACAGATGAGATTCTCAACGAGAGTTCCTGTCTCCACGGAGTCTCTTCTGCTGCCCATCAGATCACCAGTGATCTGGGGAACAGGAGCCTTACCCCAAAAGAGTTCGTGGGGGACAGCAGTGAGGAATGGTAAGAATGATTACCCACGATCCAGGGGCAAAAGGACACTGTCAGCATCCAGATTGAGAGCTGTATCAGCCCCAGTCGATACCGATGCCCGGGAACCACATCTTGCAACAGACCATGTGCGGGCCGTCCTGTTCGACATGGACGGTGTTTTATGTAACAGCGAGGAAATGACGCAAAGGTGACTTTTTATGCATCATGGACGATGCCGTAAGAAGATGATGTCTCGTGACATATGGTCCATGGTTGTTGAGCGCAAATGCTCGCATCTTACAAGGCTACGTGGGCCCCTGCACAGGGTCGGTGCAGAAACTCTCTTGAAAGTCTACGGAGTCAAAGTCGACCCAGACGAGTTCCGTGCTTTCGCTGGCATGGGGGAGGCATACTTCCTGAGTGGTGTGGCGGGCAAGTACGGCATTCAGATCGATGACATCGACAAGCTAAAAGAAATCTTCTACGGCATATACCTGGAGAAAGCTGCTGATCCCACTGAAGACATCGGCCTACCTGGTAAAGAGGATTCCTGTCCTTCATCTGCCAATAGACCACTGGCCCTCCCTATTTGGTGACAAAGATGACCGATGGAGCAATTGATCCTGCAGGTGCAATTGAACTCGTGAAAGCATGCCGCGAGGCTGGCCTCAAAGTGGCAGTCGCTTCCAGCGCTGACCGTGTCAAGGTGGGGTCCATGCTGTGCATTTAAGCATGCTCCTCTCGTTATTCACATTGTCATAATCTCACATAATCAGATCTCACAGGGTGTGAGGGTACGCCGTTGCCCACAACATCCTTCTCTGTGATCCTCCTCTCGAGCCAGCTGATCACGGGTGTGCACACATCTTATGCATGATGTGAAATGCCATCGCTGCAGGTGGATGCCAATCTCAAGCTAGTGGGCTTCAATGCCGAGGCAGACTTTGATGCCATCGTGTCGGCAGATCTGTTTGAACGGCTGAAACCTGCGCCTGACATCTTCCTGGCGGCTGCAAGGGAGGTCGGGGTCGAGCCCAGCGCTTGTGTTGTTGTGGAGGATGCTGCAGCTGGGGTCCAGGCAGCACGGGCCGCAGGTGAGGGATTGCATCAACATTTTACCCTTGATGTACTGAAGAGCAGCCACGATATGAGGTGTTCCACTGCCAGTTTTGGATCCGCATGGAAAGATGATTGTCTGGCTTGGCATGCAACAGGCATGAGGGTTGTGGGAGTGACAACCACTCTCCCCAGGGAAGAGATGCTGGCCCAAGAGCCGGATGAAGTGAGGCCAACAATAGCAGACATCGATGTGAACCTGCTTCAGGGCCTGCAGTGGGCCAGGCAGGCTGAAGTGGCAGCCGAGGATAGGACAAGCAGCGGCAGAGGGGCTGGACCCTCTGACAATGTGAGAGCATGATTGTGCAAGAGACATTCTATCGTCATGCTTGTCGGCGCTTGCACTTTTGTATGCTTTGGTAACAGGCTGCAAGACTGAGACTTTGCAAAAGGACAGACGAGGGTGACAGATCGTATTGCAGTTGATGATACTGGGGTGTATTGAAGTCATATGGACATGTAATGGTGCTTTGTGATAATCTGCTCCTTGGACCAGAATTTGCTCCAGACTGCATCGCCAATTCAAAATGTCTGAATGAGTCATAGGAAAATCGCTTTTGTGAACACTCATTGATGTTGCTGATGGACACCGTCCTGTTATATGGTCAGGGAGCACCCTCTTTGGATTCTGTTGTTGAGCTGCCAGGCGGCTACTCCACCACCAGAAGGGCTGCTCTGAAGGCAGTGGCTCTGGCAGGCGGCCTTGGATCCTTCTACGTTCTCTTGACACGCACAAAGGTGAGCCCACTTCAATTCTTCTGTGCCTCATCAGGGGCTACAGGACTTGTGCTGTACACTGCTCTTTTCACAGGATCTTTTGCACCATCAGGTGCGATTGCATGTGCACCTTTCAAGGTGCAGAATAACTGCATGCAGTACTGTGGCGCATGCATGCATGCCAGTCAGTGATGCGACATTTGTGCTCTGCCTAGAGCGATGTGCGCGTTAGGAGGTTCCTCAGGAGGTATCATGTTGCAACCGTCATCCAGCTGGGCATTCTTGCTTATGTCGCCTCAGCCTTCCAATACTGGCGGAAGGTCCGTTCATCCAGGATGCTCTTTGTGTTTATTGGCATGGCTTCTTCATCTGTGTACGGTAGATTTGTCCTGAACGGGCTCTCTTCCCCACACTGCACTTGTTAGTACAAGGGCTATGTATGAAGCAGACGTAGCCTTCTCAGCAAGTTGCAGGCCTTTGCAGAAGTTAATATGTTTCTGACAGGGTCTGCAGAGGCAGGAAGCCAAATGCCATAGGCCCGCCACTCCCTGTGCATGCAGCCACACCACTGGGCCTCCAATTCAGTCCGCAGCCTCGTGATCTCAGATGTCATCCTGCCATCTGATTTACATGCAACCCCTGCGAAGGTGTTAAGGTCCCTGGTCTTCAAGTCCTGGTCCTGGGCATGCCTGCAGGCCATGTCTTTTGCGAGTCCAAAGGCGCTGCTCAATGCGCTGCTGCCGAGGCCCTCGCCGACAGCGGGCGTCAGCCGGGAGCAGTCCGAGCGGGCAGCTGCATTCAAGCGCTTCATTGAGAGCGTGGAGAGGAGAGGCGGAGGTGAAGAGGTCCCTGAGTTCCCGGCCGGCGCGCAGTGGTTCAACTCACCTCCCCTTAAACTGGCAAGGTATATTACAGGCACATCAGCCGTCTGGCCACCCCCATTCAAGCTGGCTAGATGAGTTGCCACCGTGGGCACTGGATTCATCATGTGTAAGATGTGCAGGCCTTTTGGTAAGCAAACATTCACAGGGCAGCATTTTTGCTGTGCGAGTGTGACTGTATGAGTATTGATGAGCGCAGCACTGTAAGGCTCGTATGGAAGCTCAGCGTTTGTCCACACAGCATGTGAATAGTTGCACTCTCCATAGGGGCGAGGGTCGACCCACACTGCCAGGTCAGGAGTGCAGCAAGCTATTGACATGGCCTGGCAATCCATGCAGCGGGACAACAAATCAAGATGGTTTGTTTTCACCATCACAGAGTTCTTCACCCTGAGCTCTTCACCCTTCACAGAGGTTTTCACCCTGGGCTGCAGGGAGCTGAGGGGCAAGGTGGTGGTGCTGGATTTTTGGACGTACTGCTGCATCAACTGCATGCATGTGTTGCCAGAGTTGGCTGCCCTGGAGCGCAAGTACGCCGGCCGCCCTGTTGCCGTGGTCGGCGTGCACTCCGCCAAATTTGACAACGAGAAGGTGCGCGCCCACAATGTCATCACCAGCGTGGCAGAAAAGGACGGATGGACCGGCGCACACCAGGAGCTGTGTTGTATGTGTGCGGCTGTGGGCTAAGAGCACTACACTCGGTAATAACATTGGTGCGGGATAGTTTACTTCATGCGTGTGCACTCTGGACCAACGTGGACTGCACGTTTGGGAAGTGCTGTGTGTTCAGTATGATTCTGCCTCAGGACAGTCATTCTTTGTCTGGATACAGAAGCTCGCTACACATGGGGACCCTGACATGGAAGGGCAGGAGATCCACAGACTGCAGGGCAGCTGCAGCATGCACATTATCTCTGGCCACCACAGCTTCTGTAATTGGGTTGGCCGGCACTCCTCAATCTCTGATGCATGCGTGGGGGCAGGACAATGAGGCCATCAGGAACGCAGTGCTGCGCTACGATGTGAGTCACCCGGTGGTGAATGATGCCAGGATGGTGCTGTGGCGCGATCTGGGCGTCGCCTCCTGGCCCACCCTTGTCATTGTGTCCCCCCGCGGCCGCGTCTTAGCCACCCTCCCCGGTGCGCATTTCTCCCTTGCGCCCTTGGTTTGTAGCACTTGCCAGCCTCCGGTGCGGAACCTGGTTCAAACCTTCGGAGCCTGCAAACGACAAATTATGGATTTGTGGCAGTACTATACCAACCTCTTTGGGGTGATGGGAACCACCCCAGCAGCAAGTGCTCAGGATTACACATAGGGGGTGTAGCCCATATAATGTGTGTTCAATCTGTCTGGGCACTTGAGTCGGAGAAGGGTTGTGCCAGGGACAACTCGGAGTTGAAAGCATTTGGTGGTGAAAAAAAGAAGATAGGTTGGGGTGGAAGCCAATCCCCGTCAACAAGTTGCTGCAAAATGCAGGTATTCCTGCTGGGCCACATAAACATGTTAGAAGTAGATGCAGACAGAAGTGGACTGTTGTTTTGCCCTGGTCCAGGGGAGGGACAGCAACAGAATGTGGATGACATGCTGGCGGCCGCGCTGGAGTACTATGGCGAACGGGGCATGCTGGATGAGAGCCCGGTGCCCTTGACACTGGAGCGTGAGCGCAGGAACTCCGCAGCTGCCCCACTGCGATACCCCGGCAAGCTGGCCACTGACCTCGCAGGCAACCGGCTCTTCATCTCCGACAGCAACAACCACAGGCAAGCTCATGCACTGCATCTGCTGTCGGCATCATGAGCTCTCGTCCACAACATGTTGCACAAGGCGCTTGCCACAGGTGAGGCATGACCTTATCGCGGCCCCTCGCCCAGCCATGTGCGGAAGAACGCAGGGCGCTTCAGGAACGGCAATTGCCCCCTTTGCCGCACTTTGGACACCCTTTCATCCGTGCTACTGTCAGGTGCCTTCAATTTGGGCTTCAAGTTTTGCATGTTACTGGGCTGCAGGATTGTGGTGTGCGATCTGGAGGGCCGATTCCTGGACCAGGTTGGCGGCAATGGGGCGGCCCTCCGGGACGGCACTTTTGAGGCGGCCGCCTTCAACCGGCCGCAGGGCGCAGCCTACAGCGGCCGGCGCAACTGCCTGTATGTGGCCGACACCGAGAACAATGCTCTGCGTGAGGTCTGCCCTCCCTCCCCCTCCTTCAATCTCTGTCCCTCCCACAACCGCGCTCTGCTTGCAGCTAATGAAGCCGAAGACGTGATCTGAAGTGCAAATCCTGCAGCTGTTCCTGCAGGATGTTTGCCCTCCCTTCCCTTCCCTTTCTGTCCCTCTCACAAGTATGCTCTGCTTGAACCTACTGAAGCCATAGAAACGATCTCAGCTGCAAATCCTGCAGCTATTCTTGCAGGAGGATTCCCAGCATTCTCGGTACTATATTGCCGAGGCTTCACATCGACACCTGCACCTGTTCAGAGTGCATTACATTGCTGCCAGGATTTGATCAGTCAGAGAACCATCCCTTGGGTGGGCGTGCAGGTGAATTTGCAGGCCAGGACTGTTCGGACATTGGCAGGGGATGGAGTGAAGGCAGAGCAGGACTATGCAGGCGGCCGCTCCGGCAGGGCCCAACGCCTCAACTCCCCTTGGGACCTGGCATTTGACACCCAGGTAAGTACCTTCACTCGCACTCCCTCACTCTCATCCTCTCGTAGGTGACTGGTCATGCGGCCACCCTCCATATGCCCACAAACAAAGCCTTGCATGTGAATGCAGGACGGTCTGCATGTGCATGCAATACTTCCCACTGCCTGGTCAATGTCCACTGCAACACGTGAAATACTGATGGTGAAGCCCCGATAAGACACTGCTGTTTTTTAAAATATCTTTTGCCACTGTGGCAGTAGACATGTTGCACCATGTGAGCAGGAGGAGGGGCTGTACATTGCTATGGCTGGGCAGCACCAGATATGGCGCCATGACTTAGGAACAGGCACTACGAGCGCTTTCAGCGGGGACGGCTATGAGCGCAATGCCAACGGCGCCAGCGGGCCCTCTACCTCATGGGCTCAGGTGCTCTAATCTAATTTTCTCAGGAGTCAGGGTTTAGGGTTAGGGGTTGAAACCCTGAGTAATAAATAGGGACCCCTAGCCCCTCAAATATAATGCTACCAACCTATGCTCGCCACTGCATGCTGCTCAAATCTCTCGTCAGCTGCAGGGCTCAGTGCAAGCATGCTTCTCATTGCCATGGTCACAACTTCAGGATCAGGCAAGGAACATTCCGTAAAAATTCGGCATCCAAGAAGGGCTGCCATGCTGCGGGTCTGATCCATGCACATCTTGGGTGTTTGTTTTGCTGAAATGCAGTTGCAGCACTGTGACTTGGTGCACATCAGCTCACAATGTGCACCAAGTGAAAGTGGTGCACATTTCACACCAGTGAAAGAATGGCTTGGTATTTGCATAGAACGATGGTTTTCAAGTTATTGTGTGGGTGCAGCCATCGGGGCTGAGCCTGTCTGTGGATGGGCGGGAGCTGTGGGTGGCCGACAGCGAAAGCAGCACTGTGCGCAGCATGGACCTCACCACCGGTGGCAGCAGGGTGCGGCACCTTCTGTTGGGCAACGAATCCATGCTACTTTCATTCCCTAGAACAGCACCCCTTATGACCGTTGTGCTTTGGACAAGGCCCCTGTTCAGGCACGCTAGGCTGCTCAGACACCGGAGTCCAACATGAAGTGTGGCTAGAAGGCGAATCCTGTTACAGCTGAGCTGCAATTTATACTTTGGGCTGCCAACATAACTGGTGCCTCCAGTATTCTGAGCTGCAGAGCATGCCCAGGCAGCCTTTCTGCTCGAGCACAGCCGTCGAGCCGGAGATGATGAGCCAGGAGTTTTGTTCACATCATGTAGCACGGACGCGGCACTGTAAAGAGCTGCTGCAGTTATTGCCAGCATGGTGGTCGGTGACTCGAGTGTGACGCTGATGGTCATGCTGGCTGAGCAGGCGCACGTGGGCGGCGACCTGCTGTTTGCAGACAACCTGTTCCGCTTCGGTGACAAGGATGGGTCGGGGACAGGCGCGCTGCTGCAGCACCCGCTCGCTGTCCTCGCGCTGCCCACCGGGGAAGTGGTCGTGGCCGACTCCTACAACCACAAGCTCAAGGTGCCTCCCAACACAAGTGTGTCATGCGGGTGCTTGCATCAACAGCTGCCTCTTCAGTCCGGTGCTGCTTTAGAAAGATGCCTAGAGCGGGGCTGCAACAGTTGACACTTCAGTCCTGCACGGGTTTTGAGAGATACCTGGAGGGCTATTCAGTCGGGGGGGTCAAGATTCAGTTCCTGTGACCACTGCTACCCGGAAGGGCATGCGTTCAGTTCAGGCCAAGAACATATTCTTATAAGAGGGGTTGAAGTTGGTGCAGCATGCTGCGACACCCCCACTTTGATATGTCCTGCAGGTCCTGGTCCGCCGGCATGATGTTTTCACATTTGTGAGGCCCAGCGGTGGCTTTTGTTGCACAGGTGCTGGACCCAGCCAGCGACAGCATCCGCAGCGTGGCTGGCAGCGGCGCTGCCGGGATGGCTGATGGAGCAGGAGGGAACGCGCGGCTGTCGGAGCCGGCCGGTCTGTGCGCCGGGCCCAACGGCACTGTGCTTGTGGCCGACACCAACAACAGCGCCATCCGGTGCGCGGAAAGCCCCTGCTGCCCATCACACTCTAGATGGAATATGTCGTCCATGCATCCTGGAGACATGCATGCTTTTGTATCTCAGACTGTGCAAGGACATTGTGATGTATCCCGATATTTCCTTGCTTCAATATGCATGGCAGATATCTTTCAACAGAGCTACACGACGGCGGATGTCCAGAGGTGTGTCCTGGGGTTGGGAATTTATTGCAAACAGGGTCTACCTCGAATGTCTCCCAGTGCAGACACTGTGAAGTGTAGCAACAAAAAGAACAAGCACAATAGCTGTCAATCATCCATGGAGCTGCATGTCAAGACTGTGAAGTGAAACAGTGCCGCACTGTCTAAAAAAAGTACTCTTCTTCGAGGGGTGTGCAACTGTGGCAGGGTGTTCAACCCGAAGTCCGGTGCGCTGCGCACGCTGGACTTGAAGGGCGTGCCGCAGCCGGCCGTGTCGCCCGACGCCGCGCCGGCCGACGGCCCGAGCACATCGTCCACCGATCCTGTCATCCCCAAAGGGGCCACCCTGGTGGCTTCTGAGGCGCCCATCACATCAAGCTCGGCCAGTGTCCACATCCGGATCCAGCTCCCTTCGGGGTACCACCTGACAAAGGGAGCCAACAGCCGGTTGGAAGCCTCCGCCCTGGGGCCTGCAGCGCAAGGTGAGGCTTCTTGCTGTGCTACAGGATATTTTGTACTGCCACAGCAGGGAGTGTGAGGGGAATGGACGTTAGAGCTTCTAGGACTGCAAAAGCTACATGTCTTTACACCAGCAGCGCCTTTGGCGTTGAAGTGTGGTAAAATGAGAAGACTGGCATGAGGCCTCCTCAGTTGATTGTTATTATCATTACATTTTAGAGACCTTTTTTTATGACTGTCACAATAGTGCGTGAATCATGTGTTGGGGTGCAGATGTGAGGTTCCAGTCCGCCACTGGCCAGCTGAAAGAGAATGGTGCGGAGGTGTCTGCAGATGTGGTAGTCAAGCTGCCAGCTACAGATGGCGTATCAGGAGTCCTCCTGGCCTGCAAGGTGTTCTTCTGCCAGGATCAGGATGTGTGCTTATTTGAGGAAGTTTATTTCAAAGTACCTGTGGAGAACCAGGTCTCGGGATCTACAGGCAGTGAAGTGGAGCTCAGATATGCTTTGTCTGCAAAAGCTCAAACTGCCACTTTCCCAGGCCTGTAGTAGCTCACCATGAGTAAACTAGTACTTACCTGATGATAAAGCTTCTACAGGCGTGGGAAGGCAGAGTGCCCATCCGATTTTGAGAGGTGTGAGTGTGGTGGCAACTGGAAGAGTGCAATGCAATCAACAGCCAGCCAAACAGTATGCAGACTCTCAGCAAACATAGGATTCTACAACAGATTGCTGAATGTGCTCGAACTCGATGCCAAATGTGATACCAGTGCAAAATGCGCCTCATATGAACCACTGATATAGAACTCCGATGATACGCATCTAAGGTGAGTGGTGAATACCCCAGCTACACAACCCTCAAGGGTGTCACAATTAGAAGTCCTTCCCCTCCCCTAGCAACAATAGAGGATTTGCCACAAGGTGACATCTATACATCACTAACGACACTTTACACTACTCTGCTGTCGTCCCCAAAAAGAAACCAGTCCACCCAATGATGAGGCTGACATGCGCTCGCCTTAACGATGACATGACCGATGCACTTCTAAATGATCGCTGCATATTTCGATCCGGGAAATTGAGCAGGAAATCTCAGATCTCAACATCGTCCAGACCACCACCACTCTGCCCGGCCATGGCCAGAATCTGCAGAGCACGTGTGATGCTGGGGTCCTGCGCGCGGCCTTTGCCCTTGGCAGTAAGCTTTCGCTTGCGGCCAGCCGCCGTCGGCTCGGGACTCGACTCCTTCTGTGCCTCGTACGCATCCTCAAACCCCCTGCACCACAGACAGGAGCATGCCCATGTTGGAATTCATGTGACAGGCGGATCTTGTGGAGATTGCCAAATCTGTCATGGATTGTTTGGATGTGTTACATGCAGACTTTGGGGATGATAGGACATCTGACGAGCACCAGTTGGCTGGAATTGCTCCTGCTTTTCCATGTCTGTGACTGGTAGGAGGATAACTTATGATATGGGAGCTTGTGCCTGGCCTTGACTAAGCAGCATCGTGGCATGTTTGACACTGACAGCCGTAAGCATGCATGCTCACATGCATGAATATTAGACGCAATTACGGGCGCTAGGTGCAATGGAGGTCAAGCATGCAAAACATTCTACGCCATGTTATATCTGAAGGCGATGCAGAGTACATTGGTCCCAAGGGGGATGAGGAGGGTCAGGTGGACAGGAGCAGGTTCTGGGGGCGCACAGGTGTGATGCCGAGGCCACAGCCTTTGCGCGCACTCGCGCTGTCCAGTCCAGAGAAAAGGGCACCACGGGAGCTGCGTTGCCCATGTTTTTGGGAGCATCATCCGCTTCCACCTCCAGCCATTCCACTGCAGCGCCAATTGCTTCAACTTGCAGACTTGGCACGTAAAACAATGAGCAGGATCGCGGACAGGGTTGTTGGTAACTGTTAACAAGTATCCAGCCTATAAGGTAACTCGAAGCTTACCTTTCCCATTCCCGTCCGTCTTTGACAGCCCAAGGGCATCAGTAAGAGTCCCAGATAGCACTGGCGCCTGAGGCATGGCCACGTCCGCAGGAGAGGAGATGATGACATTCCTGCAGAGCAGTAGCCGTCTGTCCTTCAAGATGACTCCCTTCTGAGGGGCATTTCTTTACCTTATTTCCCACGCTCCCCATTTGAGGGGCATTTGTTTACATTCATTTCTATTAGGCTTCAAAGTGCGGGGTTACACACTCATCTGGCGCTGCCTTGGTTGCCTGGTCCTCCCATAGCGGCTGCAGCAGGAAAGGATTTGGTTCTGCCCCCAGTACAGGAGCGGCCATCTTCTCAGCAGCCTGAGCACCCCGAAGACACCACAGCTCAATCACTGCAAATATGAGGGAACAAATTGCCAAACAATCAAGGTTCCCATGTGATCCGCAGCCAACCCTCACAAGCAAAATTTGCATGCCGCATCGCCGTCAAATTTTCTCCAGCGCGAAAGTGCATATTCATGTATGAACAATTTGAGGTGCCTACACAAATAGCTCAAACACCCCCATTGCATTCATATTCATAGACCCCAGTGGGCGGGCATAGATACAACAGCTCATTTTCAGAACAGGAGAAGCGCTTCCTTGGCATTGTAAAATGCAACAGACAGTCTGCATGAGTGGGGATGGGGGCTCACAGCAGAGGGCTCTGCTGCAGCATTGGCGGCCTGGAGTGCGCTCTGGCGCTGGTGCAGCTTGACAAGGGCCGTCTCCGCCTTGCGCTTGGCAGCATCAGCAGCCGCGCGCTGCTTGCGAGCATCCTTCTCATGCGCCGCATACGCAGGCGTCGCGACATACCTGCCCCATTATACACCACAGTGACTCAGCACAGATGCATTCCCGAGCACCGAGCTGCTCCAGAGGCGCATACAGAGCTCAGCGAGCGATGAATTGCCTCTGAACCAGGCGGACAAGAGCTGGTTGAGTGCAAATAGGGGTAATTGTGCAAAAGGGAATGAGCTGAAGTTGCCAATGTTCTGAATATGGTTGGCATGACCGGGCACGAGGTGTAGAGGACACACGTATGCTTGTCAGGGAAGGCTGGCAAGTAGTCAGGGATGTGCTTTGGTGGTTCCTGCGGCAGAGACCCAAGCTGAGTTATTCTTCACATAGATCAGCAGGCATGCACAGACAGTCCTGTGCTGGAAAGGGGCATGGGCGGCATTCACCTCATTTCTGTCGGCAAACGCGGGGAGCGTCACAGCTCGTTTGCTGACTGGATACTTTGCCACAGGGTGTGCAAAGGGGACCTCCTCCTGCAGCAGGAATGCAGTGCAAAGGTCAGGGGTGAGGGGAATACCGGACATCTGCTGCATGTGAGCATGGAGGAGCTGATGGTGTCAGGCACGTACCTCAGCATTGGCATACTGCATGAGGTCCTCCATACGCACTCCCATGTCTTCAAAGGCCAGCAGCTGTGCACATGAAGCACATCAATGATGCTGTGGTCATGTAGCATGAAGAGACCGTGAATATCCACAGATTATGCAGGAAGGAAAAGAAGAGATTAAGAACCCACCACATCGCTGAGGTTTGTAGAAGTTCGGCAAGCCAACTCTGCATAGGAGTGGGAAGTAGTGCCTAGCTCCGCTACAAACCTCATCAGCAGATCTGCCAGTGCTTCGTGAGCACTGGTCTGCGAGCACATCGAATTCATCGTGGAAAAGTGGAATACAAAATTTCAATGGCACTGCTGTAGAAGCTCGTCTTTCGTCGGATGCTGCCACAAATACCTTGCGACCTGAGGGATGAGATTGCTTCACACCTGCATGCGCTCAAAGCCCGCCCCCTGGGCCATCTGTGCCACTACCACTCGCGCAATTGCGCGAGAATACTCCTGAGCCATCCTGAGCAAGAGCTGTCCACTGCAGAGTCGGGAAAACAGGTTCATGACGATAAAGCCTGACTGTATTATACAAGACATAGTATAATCCAGAAGTCTGCTCACTAGCCTTCTAGCAACAAAGATGATACCGACCAGCACCATCAAGAGATCTACCTGCATCCTTTAGGCGCTCTTTACTGTGGCGGTGTACTGCCACTGATGGTACATGGCCCTCAACCAAAGTAAAACGCACACGACCAGGAGGATCAACGCAAGCGTGTTACCTATCCTGTTCATTGCGTCACAAGGACAGGTGAGACTTAGACGATATCTCTAGAGGCTGTTTGCTGGCAGTGCGCAAAGGGACGCGATGAACGAAGAGAGTGTGGACCGGACTCAGACTCAGATCCACGAGTACTGGACGGTGTTGAGTTCACTGCTCTTCAGAAGAGCCTCTTCTTCAGGCAATGGAGGGATGACGTCACCACCTCCCTGATGAAGGTTTTGCAGTGTTGGAGAGTAAATGTAGGAACGAGGGAATGGAGCTCTGACTAGATTTTGATGTCACATTCAAAGTGCAAGGGCGGGCAAGCAATCTGCACAGTGCAGTGGAATGGTGTGCAAAACCGTTGCAGCAAAGCCACAGAGGCCTCCTCTTTGCAGCTGCAGCTGCAGGGATGTCACGCGCATGCGCCGAATGCTATGATCAGGCCCTGTACGTCTACGTACACCTCCACATAGGCCCAAAACCCCTGATCATGATACCACTGATAGTAGTGCAGTACCAGCTGGTGGTGACGCAGAGTACTAGTACACTGTGACATAATGTTCCTCCAGTGGGGACATGTCTTGTTGTACAATTCTAAATTGATTCCATGCACACAAACACTGCAACATATTGGCCTGCTCTCTCATATGAAGGTCACACGCACACTCAAGAATGCCACTCCCCAACCTCTGCCCAGCCCGCAGCATTTGGTCAGGCAACAGACAAGCCCGTTGCTAGACAGTCTCACAGACAGAATCCCCCGCTGCCTGGATATTCCCTCACAGATACCCAAAATCAGTGCGTCCACTGCAACAGAACTGGCATTACTTCAACACTGCAGACGAAGTGCTCTGTACAATGACCTGACAGCACGAGAAATCAGCCTCGACAACAGGTATCAACAAACAAGCACTCCGCAGTCGATGTTAGCACCAGTCTGCGCATGCACTGATCACCCCCCTAAACAGGATCCTGGTCAATCCTGACACGCTCAGAAGAACATTGCCCCCTGCGCCTTCTCCTTCTCATATGCCTCGAAATACTGGTAGATGATGGTGACAGCCAGCAAAATTCCTGCACGCACAATTCATGCAGTTGACAAGTATCTTTCATTTCACAAAGTGGATGTGCACATAAAAGACATCGTGCTGCTCTTCATGTGCTGAGAAACGAGAGCATGGCCAGTCTGCCATGTGCCACCAACATCAGCACTCACCTGTGCCTGACCCAATAGCCCCCATGAAATCGGCGACAATGGTGAGCGCGCCTATGCACATGCCGCCGAAGGCCGCGGCCGTAGGAATGTAGCGGTTGAGCTCCTTCTTCAGCGACTGCACCGTGTCACGGTGACCCTGCGCACAGAACAGCACAATTTTTTCTGCTGACATGGCACAAGTACTTCTAATAGCAGCAGCAATAGACCTCAACAGTCCCAACAGCATTGGAAAATGTTGAAGATATATGTAAGGGTGTGAGATGGACTCAGATCACTGCGGATGCAAGTCATCAATACAGAGGTGCATGTCAGAAATGAGTCTGAGGGGAGCTGACCTGGAGGAACATCTGCTGCTCGCGCAGCTGCTTGGCGACATCATTGGCTGAGGAGCCGGAAACCTCGATCCAGGTCTTGGAGAAGAGCGCGCAGGCGCCCAGCATGAACGCCACGTACACCAGCGCGTGCAGCGGGTTGGCCGCCACCTGCGCCAGGCTGTGCGGCGCGCTGATGTAGTACACCAGACCGCCCACCGGGTGCATCTGCCCTGACATGTCCACCTCCTGTGCAGCACCAATGGCGCACATACTTGTCAGCCCAATCACTTCAAGGACCTCCCCCGTCTTCCGAAGGCATGCCAATCATGAATCCAGCCACAGAGCTTGGCGAGGAAGACTTGTGTGAGTCATTGCAAGAGCCCCGCTGCAGCTAATTTTTCCCAGATGAGATACATACATTATCCTGCTGTCTACACCAACCTTCTCAACAGGATGGGCTCCCTCATAACAGGCAAGGCAGTGGCATCAGCAAAGGATGGAGGGCAATGGGCCAAGGAGCCTCACCTGCCACTTGCCCAGGAGCTGGACAAGAATGTTGCCGCCATAGCGCTTGTAGAGGAGCTGGGAGATGAAGTAGAGGTTGGACACCAGCGCGCTCTGCAGGATGATGGGCATGTTGGAGGTGTAGAACAGCTTGATGGGGTAGTTCTGCTGAGCCCCCCGCCTGTTCTTGGAACGCACCGGCAGGTCCACCCTAAAGCCCTGCATGGTGCCAACAAGTGACAACTCAGAAGTCTATGGCGGAATTACCCACGCTTAGTCTGGTTTAGGGAACTGGCAGATGGACAAGGCCATGCAAAGGCAGCTACCTGGAAGTAGATGACGACCATGAAGATGGCAATCGTGGACAGCAGCTGCAGAACATTGGGTAGGCTGCTCCTATAGAAGGCCTCCTTCAGGGCACGGACCTGCGCAGGCAAATGCAGCGGGCAATCATCAGTGCTAAAAGTCGTGACTGTTTAACTTAAGTCCAGTTGAGCACATGACCAACCTGCAGCCATGTCAATACCAAGCCTGAACCACAAGTTGGAGCGAGCCTACACACACCTTGTCGCCTCGGGTGAGCAGAAGGTGGAAGAGAGCGATGATGGCGCCTTCGAACTCAATGCCACGAGGCCCAGCAACGGTGTATGGGGAGAAGGCCTTCCAGATAATGCTCTCGCAGATGTTGGTGGCAATGAAGAGGGAGATTCCGGAGCCGAGGCCATAGCCATGCTGCAGCATCTCATCGAGGCAGATGACGATGATGCCCGCGAAGAACAGCTGCAAGCATATCAAAGCACTCAGGCGGGTTTGCAGCACAACTTGCACGAGAACAAATGCAATGCAGCCAAACGAGCTCTGTGTTGATACTGTGCAGGTGCCAGTGCTAAGCAGATGGCACACAATCATTGGCATGAGGAATTGCCACACCTGGACGATGATCAAGATGGCATTGCCGACACCGAGCTCACGCACGTCTCCGTACATGCCAGACACCACGTAGGCCACAGCCTCACCAATTGTGATGAGTACCCCCAGCAATTTCTGTGCTCCGTTCCTGCGTAGCCGCATGCATAGATACATCAAGGTTGTAAGTACAATAGAGCTGAAAAAATGCAGCAATGAATGTTTCAACCTGAGAAGTAAAGTTGTACAAGAGCAACAAGTTAAGGATGCTGTTTAGGAGGATGGACTCACAGCAGTTCTCGGTCAGCTTTGACGCTGTTGTCAATGTCAATGAGTTTCGACCCTGCTAGAAGTTGCATGACAAGCCCAGAGGTGACGATGGGACTGATTCCCAGCTCCATGCACGTTCCCCTGATGCAATTTAGGAGTTGAGTTAGCAGCTAAGAATAACAAGGGCCATTAACTGCTAGAGTATCTGATCAACAAAGTACAAATCACACAATAAACAGTTGCAGGGAAATGTTGCTTTCTTGATAAAAGTACATGGCTTGAAATCTAAATATGACGCAACGACTTTGCTGTTGAACTCCTTGGAAACTCATAAGAACCTTTTCATCTCCACCCACCATCATCACAGCGTTTCATGCGTCACGAGTGCTGCTGGTGGTAGTGAACTTAACAGATGATGCCTTAAGGAGTAGTCCACACCTGTTTGATGCCATGATGACGCGAGCCCAGTAGAAAGGGTCTGACCCTGAGTTGGTTTTGATCCCATAAAGGGGCAGCTGGGAGCACACCAGAAACACGAACAGGGCCAATGCGGTATAAAGTGCTTTTTCACGAAAGGAAACTCTCCTGTCAGGCAGCTCAATATCCGGCAGGACCATAAGGAATGGCCGAACAAGCTCCAAAGGCCTGCACAGCCATCACCAGAGTATTTACTGGGAGCCGCTGAAATGTCAATAGGACTTATCCTCACTAGCTCAGAACTGCTTGATTGAATGGCACTATGCATCAAGTGATGCATGACGTGCAGCATCCCCAACAGCAGCCAGACGTCTGCCAGGTGTTCCCACCTGACCATCCTGCCTCGTTGCCGCCCAAGGGCACCTCAACAAAACCCCGCGGAGCACCCCAACAGCAGCGCGCTTGACGCCGACTTCCGATTATGTAGGACAGATACCACAGGAGGTGCCCTCTTATTCCGCAACCGAAAATTGGTTGCCTGGGGCGTCTTGAATCTGCAGCTGCTCGCCTCGCTGCTGCTCAGGAACGCCGCAGGCTTGACAGGTTCTTTGTTCGACAATCGAAACGGTGTTCGAAAGAATTGACAAACCCAACAGGCCACGGTGTCCTTGCAGAATAAATAGTAGGGAATAATTATACTTGTTCGCGGCCACCACGGCGGCTTTGTGCCACAATTTCTCAACTCTACACCTGCCAGCATAGCAAAGGCACTGGTGCTTGTCTTCCTCCCGGTGAGCGTTCGATCCGAGTAGATGATATATGACTGTTGGTCGGCACTGTCAGATTTTAGGGTCGAGCGAACCTCACACGTGAAGCTACGTCACTGAATAGCGTTGCATGTTATTAAATCCTTTAACAGTCTAAAACCCGCCACTTCCACCCCAAGATTCGTGATGACATGCACAGCAGCCTGAGAGGGCAATACATCACAGCATCTTCAAAGCAGGTGGGGCATGCATATATGCCAGTGTGTCGTCCGGCACCCAGCTGTGGTAAGGTCTGAGGTGCCGCTTCTCGGACGGTGCGAAAGGAACGACTCGCTTGCAGCGCCGTCGTCACTCCTCTCTATAAGTTTGCAATAAGAGGATGGGACAGTTGGTTGCATGCAGCCTTCTTGCGACCTACTTTCCAGCGCGGGTGACAAGCAATGTTCGGACAGCTTTGTTGGTGCTTGTGCAGGCTTCAATGGACCTCGCGCAGGAGCTTAACAGAATGCAACTCCACGCAGCATTCCCCAAACTGGATGTGGACACTGTGAACGATGTGTTCAACGAGTGTGGGGGCGATGTTACCGAGGCCAAGGCTAGGTTACTGTCTGTGTTTGGAAGCACAGACACTGTTGCAATATCAACTCCTGTTCAAAGCCCCACTCGTTGTGGGGATGGGGTGCCTTGGAGCCCTGTCACTGCACCAGGACAGAGTACTATTCGGAATGGAAGTTCGGTTCTGAAGTTGTCAAGTTCAGTGCCAGGGTGTCAGAAGTGTGTTGACAAGCCAGGACATATGATCAATTGTGTTGCGTCGGTTGGCTCACCAAGCACTTCGCAAGACCAGAATAGGATGCCAAAGTCATTGCCCAAAATGTTAGGCACCCCAGTGCAAGTTGGTACCAATAAAACATCCCCCCAACCAGCAGAGCTGACGGCCTCAATCCTTAACAGCCTCATGCCGCCCGCACACTAGCCTGCGCCCACTCCTGCTTCTGCCCCAAATATCGAGAAGCGTCGGGTCAAACCGCCCCTGCCGAGGCCTGTGCCGCTGGACTTTGAGCCGCAGACACCCACCCCAGCGAGGACCCCTTTCCCGCCGCACTTGGAGTATCTGCTGTGCCCTCCAACAGCTGTGAGCAGCCCAGGCTCCACCACATTTGAGCAGGGAGGATGGGGGGAGTCAGCAGGAGGTACCTCGCCAGTCGTGCCAGAGAGTCCTTGCCAGCTGCCGCAGATGACAACAGCCAGCCCAGTCGCCGGGGCACCTGCACCTGCAGCGGAGTTGCACGGCGAGTCCAGTGGAGCCTCTGACGATGAGGGCTCCAAACTGGAGTTTCTGCAGGGGGTGTTCTCCAGCATGGACCCCGCCCTGGTGGCAGACGTCATGCATGGCGTCGAAAACAATGCTGAGGCTGCCATGGACAAGCTGATGGCTCTCCAGGTGACCCGCACACTTGTTGGTTCCCCTTACACACATGTACTTGTCTCCCAGAACCAATCTGAACTGTGCTCACGTGGTAGTTAAATGCATCTACTGGGCGTGTGCATTTGTGTCGCCGAATATCAATGTGGGATTTTTGCCTCAAAGGGCAATCTGCTGACAAACCTGGAGACTCTTGCAGGCGCTCGTGGACCACACAGAGGTGTTGGACAGCTCCAACGGGTCTGACAGTGGCGTCTTTTCAGAGTCAGACTTGGCGACCAAGCTGGTCAGCCCCTCAGCCAATGGTGGAGAGCCGTGGGATGTGTCTGGAGTCCCTGTTGACTACTCATTCATGGTGCAGCTCTCTTTTCTTTTTGCAACTCTTCACCGTTTACTTAAAAGGCAACTGGCAATCTGGTCCATACCTGCCTCCCAATAATGGCTTCATCATGTACCCCCAGGTGATAAAGGGCCTAATTCAAGTTGCTTTGCTGCTGGCTGCTGCAGGATCTGTCAGACGAGCAAAAGGTGATCCTGATCAGACGCGAGCTTTCAGGCTGCAGTGTAGAGGAGGCCATGAATTCCCTGGAGGCATGCAGTGGGGACGTGGACGCTGCAGTCGCAATGTTGTCTCAGGTGCGGGTCTCTTATGTTCTCCTTATGATGGCCTTCCGTGTTGCATCATGCTGGTCTGTCGCAATCAGTCCCGCAGTGGCGACTCATGGGGTGTCCTGGGGCCTGATGAATTTTCAGGCCCTGTTCAAAAAACACAGCAATGGCTGCAGGCGTATGACAGGAAGGACTCCAAGATACCCGACAGTGAGCAGACAGCGGCTCCTGCTGAGGTGCTGGAGCTGAAGGAAGTGTACCCTGAGATTGATTTTAGCACACTCGGCATTGTCTTCGATGCTGCCGGCAAGGACACCGAGATAGCAAAGAAAGTGAGAGTCGCAAGCAATTCCAAACTATGCTGTTGGGCCTGTCATGCCACCATTGTCCAGCTGAGCTTGAGTGAAGATCAGCAGTTGCCATGCACATGACACAGAGTGGTCTTCTAAGATCTATAGGGTTGCGTGATCATTTGCAGATGCTGGAGGACAGCGGCGTGGCCCCCTTTGAGCAGGTGACAGCCAAGAAGAATGTGGCATCTGGGTTGTTCAGCCAGCCAGCCGCAGCTGAGGTGCGCGCGCCCACACAGCAGGCACCCATCCGCACCAATGCGCGGCCCAACTCGATGGTCCACCGCTCCGATGCGAACAACCAGCGTCTCTACCAGGTGAGCCCTGCTACACCACTTGTGCACTGTACTTCGCTTGGCGCAAATTGCAGTAAAAGCACCACGAACATAGTGCAATGGGCTTGAAAGACAAGATCTTTTGCTGCGAATCCAGCTGTGCTGTCTGTGCATCAAGCGTTTCTCTAAGAGTGATCTGGCTCCTACTGTATTATGTGGCAGCATGGGGATGCCCCTGCTGTGTGGCTTGCCTGCCTCGAGTGCAATTCTTCTCTGAAGCAGTTGCTGGGTGTGGAGGTGACTGCAGCATTGACTGGGTGACAGTGCCATGCACGAGGATTCAGTGGTCTCAGTCATGCTAATGAGATTTGGGCTTGGTGTGCAGGAGCAACGCGCGGAAGCTCTCATGTTGAAACAGGAGATGGAGATGAGGTATGCAGAGGCCCGCAAGGCCTGGGAGCGCCGTGACCACTCACTTGCCCAGCAGCTGAGGCAGAGGGTGGGTGCTCTCCCTGTGTTTCAGCCTTGCTCTGGTTTCCTTGTGTGATGCTGTGTTGTAGAGCTGGTCTCGTCCAAGCTAAGACTGTGCTATGTGCCTCCATGCAGGCCCATCAATGCCGTGACAGGTACAGGGCAGCTCAGGCTGCGGCTTCAGAGAACATCTTCAAAAAGAAGTGCGTTTTGTTCCTGTTGTCTGGCCAGCATCCAAGTGTGGCTGCTTCTGCTGTTCATGTGCCTTCAAAGTGATCAGACAGTGCTGCTTGCATATGACGAGCTCGCTGTTGATTCCCATGTGTGTTGTGGGTGCAGAAATCAACTTGTGCAGAACTTTTGGGAGGTAGAGCTGCATGGGCTGCATGTGAACGAAGCCATTGAGAAAACAGACAACATATATCGCGCGCTGAAGAACCTCCCATGTGAGCCTGCTTCCCCTGTCAGTGCTTCTTGCATCCTGTTTGCCTCACAGAAAGTAACAGCATCAGCTGTGTTGATGTGCTTTGACATGGCTGAGGAGTTGTGTGGTGAATGTGCAGCCACCAAGAGGCTGCAGCTGATAACAGGCAAGGGGCTGCACAGCGAGGGGAATATTGCACGGCTGCTGCCAGCCATTATAGGCTACCTCGAGGAGAAAAACCTGGATTATCGTGTGTTGAATGGTGGTTGTGTTTCAGTGGACATACCTGACGTTGATGATGATCCAGACCAAAATGGACGTGTGCACAATTACCAGGACGCCTATGAGCATGGCTGATTGTGATGAGTGTGCGTGCTCAGATATAATTATTGAATGTTAGGCTGTTGCAAGGAAGTGACTAATCATGGAAGTTGGTTTGGATGCTCAAATTTTGGACTGATAATGGTGTTCATGAGAAGCGTCGTCTGCTTGTACAGATCATCCAGGATTCTGTTGGTGGTATATGGTTTGCATGCTTATTTTCCAGCTTGACTGGGGACAGGTCCACAGGTGCTGTACCGAAGGTGTTCTGTGTTTTTTGGGAAGTTCTTGCAATTGTCCATTTCGTTGGTGTCTGTTTCAAGATCTTTATCATCAGTGGTCTACGTGCAGGATAAGGTGTGTACATAGTAGTGATGTTATTAATGTGATTGTTGAGACTTAAGTTTCGAGAGAAGCCAGATAATGATTTTGGTCCCTTTATTTCTGGAATTGCTGATTGGGCATGCTGGAACCCAACTTGGTTGGGGTCAGGACCGTGAACATAAAGAGAAAGGCTTGTTTATGGTGTACATTTTTCCTATTTACACGACAATGTGTGGTAGTGTGTGGTAGGATTCCTCAGCAGATTAAGCCATTTGCCCAAGTTCGCTAGTGTTGAACAGCTTTGCGCAATTGGCAGGCAAAATTAGCATACAGTAAGTAGGCATTCAATATCATTATGAAATTGTGAAATTCAAGTGTAAGATACCACACAGACCGGTCGGGGTACCGGACGGGGTACCCCTATACATGGAACCATCACATTTTAAAAACTCAAAAAGACAGTTGCAAGAAACATGTGCTTATGCAGCTCTGCTCGTACAAGCTGGCATGACACCTGTTACAGCACCCATATGGGCCAATTTTTTTGCACTCAAAACGCCGCATTTGGAGTGTCTCACACTGCGACACTGGCGAAACCTAATGATCTTGAGACCATCCATACACATTCATCCACTGCAGCTCCAGGAAAATATTGCTCAAAACTCCTGTATGCACCCCAGCTGTACTGGGAGAAAGGCCCAAGCCGGCTGAATGGAACAAAATTCCCAAAACTGATTGTCATCAAGGACAACCTTTGGGACAAAACTGCCGCAATATGCTCGCGACTACTACTGCAGTGTGTGTGGATATCCACACTCGTCAAAATTGCAGAGTCTGAGCCGAGCATACTCTTGATCATCTGCTGCTTCCGAGCGACAAACACAACAACATTCCAGACCTGACTCTGGAGGCGGCTGAGACCGAATACGAGTCAAGAGGCAAAAACACGCCATGACATTTAGCATGCACACATGTGTCAATCACACTCTGCAGGACCTCGTCAGAGTGACAAAAAATTCCAGGAGGTGATAATCCGGGAGAGTACAGTAGTCTTGAAGAATGCAGCATAGCAACATTGGCATATGTACATATGCAGCTATACAGCATTTGGAGCGAGGTGCAAGTCCTGCTGCTTGGGTCGTAGATGGAGGCCAGTCTTTGCGTGACCCGCTCATGCTGCTGCAGCTGCGCTGCTGTCATCTGGTGATGTGGCAATGATGGTCACAGAGAAGGCAGGCAGCTCCAGCTGTGTCTCTGTTGATATGCCCAGCAGCTCAGATGTCTTGGGAGCCACCTGCAGTTCATCACAGAACAGCCGATGGGATGCAAGATCCTTACAGCAATGGTTCGATTGTGCTCATGGTACAGCACTCCTGCTGCAGTTCATCAGCAGCAGCCCACAAGACGCATGATAGCAAGCTGCAATGATGTAAATCTGCGCATGATCTAGCCTTTCTGTCGCTGCTGCTGCAGTTCATCACAGAGCATGCATGACATTTCCTGATAGAATCTCATCATGCCCAAGGTCCAGCGCTTCTGCTGCAGGAGGAAGAGCACATGTAGCAATGAAAACGCTTCTACACAGAGGATGGAGTCAGAACAACTGCCCACCTCAAAGGGCGAGTCGAAGGAGTTGGTCGCATAGGGACCCGATCCAGTGAGCATGGTGACATCAGCCCTTCTGCTTATTCCAGCGGTAGCATTGGAAACATGCAGTGATACAGTCTGGGGAAACGCCGCATAGTTCACCAGCTGCGACACAAAATATCCCCTTCAGACGGACATGACTGTCTCGCCCATGCATCACCTCACTCTAACTGTGACACAGAAAAGGAGAGCGCTGCCTTGCCAAGGCACAAGCATCTGAGGTCCCGAGAACAAGACCAAGGAGGACGACATGTCCGGCCTTACACATGCTGAGACTACTTCTGGCTGCTCATTTGGGGGCAAAAACATCCGGCAGAAGAAACGAAGTCCATTTGTAGATACAAGGTAATACAAAATTCCAAAGTCTTGATGGACGAATACCACACTGGCAGGAGTCTCATGCTCTCCAGCGATTCCAGCAGAGCTGCTACTTCAAGGTGTGGAGGGCCACAGGAACAGTTTTGCCTACATCATCAGCAAGCACCTGGAGATGGAGATCAGAGACGCCCCCTTCGACCTGGCTCGCCTGAGAACACTGACTTTCTCCCAGGCGAGCCAGGTCGACCGGAGAGTCTCCCCAATCCCCATCACCAGGTGCTCATTTGAAATACAGGCAAAATCAATCCTACGGCACCTCGCACCTTGATGGAATCCAAGATGCATTATTATTATTTCAGGTCGGCAAACCCAAAGCCAAATGGCCATAGGGCATACACACAGCGTGTCTGCGTAGGGCCTGTAACCTAGTCTGCATGCATGGTTGCGAAGACACCGCGGCTAACAAAAGAACGAATTTGCTCACCTTGATGGAGAGGGAGGTGCAGGCGGGGTCGCGGCAGGTGGCGGAGGCGGCAACGCCGTTGTCCCGCGGCGTGCGGCTGTCGATGGAGGTGCGCGCGTACGCCACGCCCTGGTGCTGCGCGAACAGCGCCTGCACGTGGTACGACGGGTTGGCAAACGCCCTGCGCAGCAGCCGCAAGCTTTGTGCCGTGCGTGTACCCTAAACCCTAAAATTACCCCTAAATATAAAATATAAACACTAAATATAGGCCATAATGTCGAGAGATCAAGGACAAAAAGGTGTGCGAAGCGGTGCACCACTGCATGGATGCTCGAGACCAGGAAGAGCACGAGAGCAGCACCCAAATGCAGGTCTCAACGCCCAGCTCTATGATTGTCTATAGCAGAAGTCGGTGATCTCACCTGTGGTTGTCGTAGATGATGAGGTTGGTGGGGCAGAGGGCGCCCTGGTGGTTGATGTTGGCCAGCAGCGGCGCATACGCGGCCAGCTGGACCACCTGCGAGTTGCGCTCCATACCTGTCATGAACGCTGCCTCCGCTATCGCCCCCTGCAATTGTACACATGCACACCCTTGAGCAATAGAGGAAGCTCTCTGACCCAAAAATCCACATCCTTTTTAGCAAGATAGGGAACTTTCGACCATTCGTTATCTAACTTGCTTTGCGACGGCGAGATCGGTGCTCCTGCCCTTTACTAAGGCGGCCTTCACTTGTTTGTGGCCACATACACACCATCATCGCTCAGCCCGCTGGTGCATCACCTCCAGGAATATCACGCATCTGGACTGCATAGCATGGTTCTGTGGATGTGAAGTGAGCTACAATCCCGACATTAGCTTGGGGTCCAGCTTCCACATGAAGAAGAATGAGCTCTTGGATCCCTCGAGGGGATATGGAGCGACGGGAATGAGAAGAAGTACTCTCCCTATCATCTCAGTGATTCCCCAGAAACATGTGTCCCCTTGGGGAATGCAGGAGTTTCATGTTCTTCCTGTGGAAGCTGGACCCAAGCTGGACCCAGGCTGTCGTCGGCAGTGATATCTGTCATGTCGCGGATATGGTGTTCTTCGCCTGGATGCGGAAAGCGCACCTGGATGTTGCCCCTGGGGATGGTCGAGATGCCCCAGTCAAAGACAGCGTACTCCGATGCAAACACATAGCTGTCCTTCGCCACTGTCATCGAGTCAAACGTGTACCTCCCATTGAACATGCTCTGGGGGTCCGTGTACCAGTGCCTGCATTTCAGAAACAGCCCTTAGTTGGCGTTTCTCCAAAACTGTTCAGTCCGCCAGACAAATTGTGAAGTCAGCGACGACACAAGGATCAACCCACAGCGCTGCAACACGCGCCACTCAAGAAGACGAAATAATAACTACAGCGCGATGGATGGTAAGAAAAGAAAGGCTTCCCAGCAGTGGCAGCCACGCACCAGTCCCACATCTCTGTTGGGGCATCAGCGCCCATGTTGCAGTTGGCAATGAGCTGCATGTGCGGGTAGCGCTCCTTAATGGCATGAAAGAAGGCCAGGTAGTTGGTCACATAGTAAGGTTTGCCACAGTCCTGCCACAGCCACAATCACCCATGTCAGCCCTCAGGATCCCAAACCATCCCAACACCAATCATGGGTGATCCATGAACAGAACTGGAATGTTAAGGCGTACTCAGGCTCCTTAAAAGAGTGCTATTGCACAGTTCACAATGCAGCCCCCTACATGGTGCCGCGCATGCTGCAGCATACCCCATGTTTGGCCAACACATCATACAGGGCATCCTCTCAGCTAGTCGCAACATGCATCCCAGAGATACCTGAATAGCGGTGGCATGCATGAAACAACTCAATTACTAAATATATAGAACATGGATTTAGTGTACGAGCAAGTGGGAAGGCAACAAAAACATCTGTGTGAGTGCGTTCGATTGTTAAAGGATCTCCCCAAAAGGCAGCACACCTCATTGCCAATGCCAATGTAGGTTAGGTCCCAGGGCTCGGGATGGCCCATGGAGGCGCGGAGGGCGCCCCAGGGAGTGTCGGCGGCGCCAGTGATGAACTCGATGGAATCCAGGGCGTCGGCCACGAGGGGCCCGATGTGCGCCGTGGGCACGCTCTCCTCATGGCTCAGCCCGTTGTTGATCACCCATATGGGCTCCGCGCCTAGCTCCTCCGTGAGGACCATGTACTCATACAGGCCCAGCCCTGTGCACCACCAATTGACCTCTGAAAAACGAGGACAGGCGATCCAAGTGGTGACTTTCCAGCATTACCACAGTGCGTCAGAAGATTGCACATTAGAGAGGGGACAAGCAAGGTGCAGACAATCAGTGAGATTGCTTTGGCGCGTCAACGAAATATTGATTAGTCTCCATCCTCGCAAGAGCCAAATGCACCGGTTGCAAGGAAAGTCGCGCTGCTCGTGGACTGATACGCATTCCCCCAAGACAGAGGGGAATGTGTATGTTTGCAGAAGCAACGAATTAAACCACAGGCAGATGCTCCACCTTGCCTGACAACCCCTTCCATCTGCAGTCCTTCAACCCAGAGCAGCATGAAATGACACCCGATGTGTGACTTCAGAGGTCAGCGCACACCGTCTGTACTCCAATATTGCCACATGCCATTCCAGTGGCCGGGCCGCTCAGCGACTGGCCCAACGCTGGGCTTCCAGAAGAAGCCGTTGCGCATTCTCACGCCCTCCACATAACAGCCGCCCGGGAACCGCAAAAACCTGAGGCCCAAACAGGCACCATTCCTCAGACATGTAACATAACGATATAGACCTCAAGACACTCACAGGACATTATCAGTTGACACCTCTTGCATGCCTGGACATATGATGCATGGGGAGGTATAGTGTGTACCTTGGCTGCAGCCCCTTCATGAGGTCCAGGAGATCACTCCTGAAGGGCGACACGCTGCCTTCCACTCCGTTTTCGGCAGGGAACAGCGACACCATGTTCACCAACACCTCCCCACCCTGCACCACATGGACTGTGAGTCACCAGTCTGCAACTACTACAACAACTAATTATCTGGAATTGCATGCCTTTGTCACCTGTTCAAGAGTGAAACACCATAAGTCAACTGTGCACCCCCTCACCTTCAAGCGCAAGGCTAGACGGGCGTTAGGATCTGTGGTGTTTGCCATGAGCGTTGCTCTGAACTTGCCCCATGAGGACCCGATGTCTTTCAGCACCGCAGTGGCATATGTGTGAGACCCGTGGCTCGACTCCAGAGTCACTTCAACGGACAGTGGCGCCTCCTGCAAAATCATGGAACCACACTGGATGCCATCCGTGAAACCCACACGCGCTGCAGCGCCTGTGCCATCTGACAACACCCAGACAAGGCAACAGCCATGCAGGGCATGTACATAGTGAGATTTTGACTAAGCACAGTACGTAGAGGCACACCTAGCCTATGGGACTTGTCCATATGAGTGTTCTGCCTGAGCCTGCCATGCTGTACACAGGACCCCTCATTCAGGATGTGTTCAGGATGTGGATGTGGAGTTCAGGATGTGGGTGTGTGCACACCGCGTCTGAGCTGGGGTCTCTGAGGTAGGCGGACAGCTCATACTGGTGGCCGGCCTGCACTGGGATGCCCCAGAAGCCAGTGTTGATGATCCCCCCGGGTGCCCCCTGCGTGGGTGCCAGGCGCATTGACAGAGAGCGTGCACCATTGCCGGTCATCGGGTACTGCTTGGTCAGTGTCAGCGTCGTGCTTCCCAGTGGCCTCCAGCTCACCGGCTGGCTTGTTGGCCCCAAACCCCTGCAACCAAAGCTGTCTCTCAATGACACATGCATGAGCTCTGCATGCATGTATGTTTGTGGCTCTCATTAGCGCGCAGGATATCAACTCAACAACAATACTTCAGTAATACATGCGAGATTAGATGCCCTTTCCCAACATGCAGGTACATTCAGGAGGGTTGATTGGAACGGGTGTCTCTGCTCACCCATTCTCTGTATGCTGCCAGAGCTGCTCAGCCAGACTGGTGGCACCGATTAAGCTGGCGTTTCTGCTAGACAGGTGGCTAGCCCCCACTTGCAAGCTGGGATGCAGCGACAGAGTGGGCCCTTCAAAGGCGCTGGGCCCCAGTACCAGCTCCTGTGCATCGCTGTCCAGGAAAGCCTGCGGTACATGCTCATCTTAGCACCAGCATGCAGGGGGCTCCCGATACTATAAATATGTCAGATGCGGTGCGTGTCTTTTAAAAGCCGCCAAAGACAGAGCACAGGCGCCTTTGGGAATGGCCAATGGAGGCACCTGTGTGTATGCTAGTCCGCTGAATGTGCGGTCTTGGATGAGCTCCGCGTAGATACCTCCCTCTCCAGCATGTTGAATCTGCATCGAGGAGCACCTCATTCAAGACCAATACCGTTGAACTCATGGTCACAACAGGAACATTCAACTTGTGCCGCCATACATCAACGGCACGTCTGAAGGCAGGGGCTTCACACAGTCATCCTCTCGACTAAATTTTTTGGATACATAAGGGACAAAATGTGAAAATTGGGCACTACAAGGTCTACAACCTTGCTCACATGCGGTCAGCTGCCTGTACCTCCTCAAAGAAAATGCCGTAAAGATTGGGCGCCACTGGGTGTGTCTGCGAAAGATCGACGTCTATTCTGACGTTTGGGGACGTCGAGGTGAGGGTGTTCTCTTGTTGAAGAAGTGGCTTCAGGCTCTGCAGTGCTCTCCCGGAAGCCGTGCTCGCGAGTGCAAGTAATATAATAGCTGCACATACCTTTGCTTCCTGCATCAAAATTTTCCGGCAAAAGCCTTTGCCTTTAAAGGAAAGAATTGGAGTGTCCCACAGGTGCTTACAAATATGAAACGCTCTGCACGTCGGTCGACAGTCCTTGTGCTTTCAAGGGCTAGTCGACATCCCCATCGCTATCACTTGATTCGTCTTACAAGCGGGACTTTCGATCCTGTAACAAAGAGCAAGCTTCCCACGTGACTCTTACAATCGTGAGTCCGCGCTGACACGGCTTTTTTAACTTGCAGCTGGCAAGGTGCAATAACGCCACTTGTGCCCACACCAGTGGTGCACGAACCTTAAGTCAGAATGGAATTTGCACACGAGCCAGTTGTTCTCTCTGGCGCATAGCCTTTTGTGAATTCCAAGGATAGTGCTGACTCGACAGTTGTACAGGGTTACATCGGTCCCAAGGGTTATAAGTCGCAGGGTTCCCCACCCAGCTTCCAAGAATTTCGAGATCCAGACTTGAAGGCAACATTCCATCGCAAGCAACCTTTGCAGCTCTACATGACATCAGTTGACGCTGCAGAGCTGGTGGAGAAGCTCAAGGAGCTCAGCAGTGGCGCAGATCAGGCGGCTTTATTGAGCGATCTGGGAAATTTACACCTTTCGGAGGCGCGTCCTGCTCGACTTTTCAAGTTGATCTTCTTATTTACCGGATATGTCGCAACATTGTCTGAAAAATTCGTTCCATAATGGGTCTATGGCATGCTGCCCAAATGGTTCAGAGATATCGAAGTGGTTATTTCAGAGAAACATAGAGGAGAACATCACTGCAGGGGCGTGTGGAGGAGGGTAGGGAATGTTTCAAGAAAGCATTGGCAGCGCAAGCACATTGTGGTAATGGTGAAGGGCCCTCACCAGGCAGCGATGCTGAGGACGACTGGGAAACAGGTGAGGGGCTACTTCCCCTTCCTGACCTCTGGTTGGCGACGGCCAATGCGGCAAACCTTCTCTAATGATGTACACCCTAGTGTTATGGGGACCCCATGTCACCGAACCTGCTGCTGTCTTGTGAGCAGAATGGGAGCAGAACCTGGGTCAGATTACGCCGCCCAGAGAACTCGAGCAGCCCAAGGGCAGCGCAGCAGGAAAGCATTCAGCCGTGCCCAGGAAGGGGACTCAGGCAGAGCTGCCTAGGAGAGGCGCTCCCCGGCAAAGAGCAGAGAGCCCCGGGAATAGCAATTCAGAGCCGGTAGAGGTGCCCTTTGATGGTCGCCATATACTGGAGCTGCATGGGCTCACCTCAGCTGATTCAGCCACACAAGTTGAAGCCTTCCTTGCCACCCTTAGCAGCGGCCCTGTGGACCCTGTTGTCAGGTAGGCATGCCACTCCTCTAGCCACTTTGGAAGTTTTGTCATGCTCTGCACAGTTTCCTGTCGAGTACAAGGACGATTGGTGGCAATGGCCTCTTACTCGTTTTTAGTTCATAATCCATGTCTTTCACAGGCTTGGTGTGCAGGTGGGTTAATGAGAAGACAGCTTTGGCTGTGTTCACAAACCCAGTTGCAGCCCGCGCAGCTCTGGAGGCTTCCGATGGCTCCTATATCATGCGGCCCTTCAGTGAGGTACGCCTTTCTGGCTTGCCCTTTGATCTGGAAGATTTGGGCGCTGGCTTTGGGTCTGCAAGCACAATGAGAATGTGCAACCTGCCTCTGCAAGGATGATTGTGTCACCGCTGTGATGTTGCTGCATGCCAGGCATGTGATGCATCGAAAGCCATGCCGGCATCAGAACTGCAGCCGCCGCGGCCGCGCCCCAAGACGTCTGCAGCTGTAGCCCGGCGGCTGATCGGCATGGCTTTGAATGCGCCCACTCTTCGAGACAAGGCGAGCTTCATCCTGCTCTGACAGCATGCACTTCTGCGATCGTGTGGGCTGGCCATGGAAGGCATTTTAATGCCGCGTCATCGTGAGAATCCTTGTTGTGTTCTTACCGTTCATGGTAACTGCAGCACTTACCTGCGTTTATCATTTTTAAAGTTGCGAGCACAGATGAATAGCTTTCACTTCATGAGGGCCGCAGCAAAATAAGACAACGCCCTGTTTTGTGAGAAACAGGCTGGAGAGCAACAGCTGCGGGAGCAGAGGCAAAACCATCAGGATCTCAGACGGCAGCGGCAGAAGCAGGTGGATGCTTCATGGAATGATTGAAAATGACCCAGACACACAGACAGGAATGAGAAGCCTAGTGGCTGATGATTATCAGACACCTCACAGTACCAACGCCTGTATTTATGTAGAGAGGGTTGCTTACCAACGCACCTTTTGATCAAGGCGAGGCCTTGATGTTGAGTCAGAGCTACTGGGCCTTTTTAAAAGTTGATATCTCAAGAATCGATCGTGAAGGAATATGCTGGCCTTACCAAGCTTGGCCTATATTTTACTGAAATTCAGTAACTTCAGTATCCAGTATATTCTGCCCTTTACATGCAGTGGGCCCAGTGGTCACATAAAGTTACTTATAGTGGGCACCGTGCCCACTGCAATGACTGCAGTGGGCTTCGTGTCACGAAGTTCGTGATAACTATAGTGGCCACATTATATATACGGTATACGGCCAAACTTGAAGTCTGACACTACAAATCTGCTTTTCAACAATGCTGCAGCTACAGCCTGCAGGCACCTGACTTTCGCTTCAGGCTGGATGGTTGTGTATTGCATCAGTGATCCTGCAAACCAATGAGAGTTGCCAGCATTTGCCAATGCCCCCATGCATGCTTGCATTCATCATGAATGTAAGCATGCTCATGCATGCTCATGTTGCAAGCATTCATCTCATCATTCATGAACAGCTTTTCCAAAGTTGTCCACTGGCATTGGACCAAACAGCTGACATCATAGTTCCCCGTATACACAATCTAGGCCTTGAAAAGTACCTGGTTAGAACTCATTTTGGTACTTCAATGCATGCTTAGGGAGTCCCAACTGTTTTATAGGGCAAGTTCCCCTTATCCCTCCAGATGTATTGGTATCAGGATAATCCCCTCCGTTCAAAATACCGTAAGCCAGCTGGCCCAGCTGAGCTGGGGCAAGCTGACTTTCTTCCGTTCACTCTCTATTCTTCCGTTCACTCTCTACCTCATCGGCTCCACAATCATATTCTGGCCCACAGTGGCACAATTTGCACGGATGAAGCGAAGGTAAGCGAGCGGCAGGGGTGCTGCTCTCTTTCTCTCTGTACTGTTTGCACGAGGAATAGGCGCACGTAAAGTGGCGACGTAGCGAGGGGTCGCTTCCAGACCACCCTCCATTGGGTGAGGTGCTTGTGACAGGCCGTTTCGTTGCAGGTCAGCTGAAGGGAGCGAAAGGGTGACCTTCTCGTGGTTCCCATTCGTTGTACTGCTACTACTAACATCGAGGGCCCAGCTCATAGGTAATCGGAAAAACGCAACAAAGGATGCTGCACATGACCCTGGCGTTGAATAGTTTGAATGCTGTGATTCTGGATTTGTTTGCAGGCGCCTCTGCTATTGGGTCTGACAACGACCTTACGTCGACATGGTTGAAAGGTGCGTCATATTTAGTACGCAAACGGCTTGACAGCCCGGCTTGCACAGGAAATCGATTAAGATTAAGATAATGCGCTTCCTATGTAAAACTCTCATTTTTCCCTCTAAATTGCTTGTGATAGCTGTCTGGGTCCGTACTGTCACGGTGTGGATATGTATGCAGGTGTCGAGGGTGTGTTCCCGGCCAGCAAATCTGAGACTTACAGAATTGCTGCCGAAAATGAGCAGCTGAAAAGTCAGTTACAGCCATTGAAGACCAGCATTGCCAACCTGTATGCCGAGAATGAGCAAGAACAGAAAACAATCAAGAGATTGCAGAACCTGATAGACTCCTCGAACCCTGTGAGCTCCCTCCTCAGAATGACCCATGAGAGGACGTATCATTCTAGAAATTTTCGTGTATACAGTCAATGACTAGCAATGCGTGCACTGCAAGTACCACAAAACCCACGCTGAAATCAGTCCAAGCACACTCGACACCCACGCAGGGGCAAAACGGGACAAACGGGGTCAACGGCTTCAACGGAACAGCAGGTATGTCAGAAGGTTTTGCAATGCCTGCAATGCCCGTGATCCTGAAGCCTCAACACTGTTGCCATGCAGGCTAAGAAAGAGCAGTCACACATACGAGGCCGGGTCCCTTCCGCTGCGCAGCAAGTGGCAGCAAGCACCTGAAAACCTCCCTTTGTGCAGGTCCTACAGGAGACAAGGGGGCGACAGGCGTCACAGGTGCCACCGGCGCTACAGGTGCCACCGGAATCACCGGTCTACAGGGATTTACAGGTCCAACCGGAGGTACCGGCCTTACAGGAGCTACGGGGGCCACTGGTCTGCCAGGTGTCACCGGGCCCACTGGCGTCACCGGGGAAACTGGGCCAACCGGAGCTACTGGCCCAACAGGTGTGCTTTGCTTGAGTTGCTGGATGGCCATGGGACAAGCAAGTTGTGCTGACTGCTGCCAAAGCTGCTCTGGCAGCACTTCTATCCTCAGAAGGCAGGTTGTACAGTCAACATCGCCAAACACTTCTCACTGGAACCACCAGTGCAGTGTACCGCTTGTACTGCATAAAGTGCTGGGTTGCAGTAATTGCCGGGGCAAAAAGTCCAGCGGCCATATTGTGGTCTAGTAGACATCCCCGAAAACGTGCAGAGTAGCGGTTATGTCTGCAGCCTGCACCAACATTTTCTGCAGTGCAAAGAAGGTTGGCACTGCGCATGCATGCTGACTTTCCAATCCACTGGAAATCTGCAGGTGCTACGGGACAGGGCATCCAATCCACTCCAGGTCTGTCCATTTGCATCCTTCCAGCTTGTAAACATTCTGATCGTGCCTCGGATGTCACTGCTCTGCGGTGTTGCACCTCCTGCATTGTGCATGCATTGAGTGGAATCTGTGACCCTCAACATTCACAGCAGCTTCACCTGCTCAGAGACAGGGTGCCTTTTGTTGTGCAGTGCCAGAACTCATCACCTTTGATGTTGATGAGAGCGGCAACCCCTTGGCGGCGCAACAAAACCTTGCTTTGCGAGCCTCTTTCTTCGGTCTGAAATTTGGCGACGTCGACGGCTTTGGGACGGTTACAAACACTGGAACCAACGCCGGCAAAACCTATCAGAATGGGGGCCCGTACACAATCACACCCCAGTCGCCGCCGAACATCGCGGTGTGGTCGCCAAGCACGGCTGCCACCATCCAGACGGCGCCCGGCACCGTCACCTTTGCGCTGAACAGCGTCTACGTCGGCGCTCTGGCGGGCAGCAGCGCACCAACCTCTCCCTTCCAGGTCACCATCCGGGGCAGCTTGCAGAATGTGACTGTGGCGACTTGCTCGTACACAGTTATCCCAACTGCCGGCCAGCTGCCCACGCTTGTGCCAACTCCAGCTTGCTCAGACGTGGACCAGATCCAGATCTCAGACAATGTGGGCCAATACTGGTTCATTGACAACCTGAATGTCACGCTGGCCAAGCTGGCCAATGGCTGACCGGCTTTCATGGGCAGCGCTGCTAGCACCGCATCGATGGATCTCCTCTCCTGCTAGCATCCTGCTAGCGCTGATGCTGAAATATGGTGTTGATGCCGCTTCCCCGTTGCATCCGTCTGCAATAACGGTGCTGCTTCTGCTACGATGGAATAGTCCATGCAATGCACATTCACCCATAGAGAGTCAGCCCATTAGGTGGGGTTACACATTTCTTTTGGCGACTTTGATGATCTTCTGTTATGAAGGCAGCAAAAGTTTACCGGAGTGATAGCATCACATTTTCATTCATATTTCCAACTTGCAAAGGTGTGTGAGGGGCAGGATTGCGGACATGCATGAACCTGTTTACTGTTCTCTGTGCCCTGTTGCAACATGCTAGCAGGTATCATGAAACGTGTCAGCTGCATGAATGCAACTACTTTCTGGACATGTCCTTCATAGCTGGTTGTCTCCGTGGGAAAGGATCCACCCCATTCCTGACCGAGCTTACTGGTTCAATTGAACATTTGGATGTCTTTGCTTCATAAGAACAGTTGGACTGACTCAATGAGCAGCTATCAAATCAGTTGATTCAAATGCTCAGCTGCTGTACACATGTGCGCTATGAAGACAGAGATATTCCTAACAGGGACATTTGCCCGGTTACTAGGAGTACTCGTCATGAGCGCTAGCGCTAGGAATTGATCAATCCCTGAATTGGCCCGGGAAGAGCTAGGCTGTACACAAGTGGGGTTACAACTTGTCACAACTTGGTGGGCTATCTTGGTTGACGCCCATCGGTGGTGCCTACAGCGCAGCATATATATTGACTCATGCATGAGCTCGGATGATGGACGCAAGAGGGCCACTCGTCGAGTGGTACTCTCGATCATCAAATTGTCGCAGCCATGACTCATCATGATGGCCCATGAGTGCTGCTACTTAGTGTGGTATTGAATTCCATGCGCATGCGCTGAATAGTTACACCATGCATAGTATGCGCTTACAAACTGAACTCAAGTGCAACTGCACTTGCAGTGTGCAATAATGGATGATCCTGGGAGATATGATGTGAGCGAGTTTCCACTGGCAGGCTAGGCCCTATAGGGGGCTGTACATATGCCCACAGGGTGTATTTAGAGCCCCCTGGAGTTTCATGGCCAAGGGTTTGTAATTGATGTGTCAAGGGAATCTGGTGACCCGTTCATATATTATCTCAATATTGATTACCGGTAATACGGCAGTTGCCAGGTTCCTGGCCAAGGTGGAACCTGGACTACCTCGATCGATACATATGTCACATATGATATGCATGTAGGGTTGTTATTATTATTATTACAGGTCGGCAAACCCAAAGCCAAATGGCCATAGGGCATACACACAGCGTGTCTGCAGCCACACCGTGGGGCCTCTAATCTAGTCTGCAGCCCAGTAGAGTCCTACTAATATATATATCCGGAGAAGTGCACTTCTCACAACAACCACAAGTAGACAAACCACTAGACAACTAACACTCCCTGTGACAAAGCAGTATCCCTCTGCATTTGACACCCCTGGCCTGCCAGCAACGCAACACCATTTCAGGTGTCGTTGAGGATAGCATGCAGGATACCCAGGGTTGGGCAGACAATCATCACATACAATCACATGCAAAGTAGGCAAGACTTGCAACACAGGCAAGACATACAACACAATCGAAGACAGGCAAGACATGCAACACAGTCAGTCACTGGCTGTAGGGTTGTTTGATCTTTCAAACTTCTGTGGTGTATGTGGATGCCAAGATTTCAAAACGGCTTTATCTTAGATTTGCATGCATGTGCCGATGGACCTCCATGGACTTGTCCAAGTTGCTCCCGGAGCAATGTTGAACAGGTTGGGCCAACAGGTTCGACCGATGAGTCATCATCAGCCTGAGACTGGGTGTCATGAAGAATAACTTCCAAATCTAGCAGGAGGAAGACCACCATATGATTCCATGTGTAGAAAGAAAGTCCACAAAGCTTTCGGTATGAAAGTCTCAAACTCAACTTCCTAGAGCCAGTGCTTCCTTTAAGGATTTAACAAAATAGCAACTGTGGCTTTTCAAAGCCGGGGGAATTAATTTTGCGCTCGCCTGCTGCTTGATTTATTTTTAGGTGCCACACTGTGGCTGGACAGCAATAAAATGTGGCTAATAGCTCAAATTTTGTCCTTTTTTCCATTTAAGCGCTGCTTTGCATTGCATCTGCCCTCAGGCTATGTTCATGCCTTTCCTAACCTAACGCAATGCCCTTGCACAGGGTCCTAAGCTGCTGTGCAAGGCAGTCTATTCCTAAACAAGGCAGATAGCAGCATGCACAGCAATGTGACCACATTAAGTCTCTTTCTCCATGGTTCACATGCTTCTGCAGACATTTAGATTGCACCCAGGTTCCTCCTTGAGGGTGCCATCCACAGCGCCAGAGCCACCTCATAGGGGAAATTTTCAATAGTGAATCTGCAACGCCAACCCCTCATGCTTGCGTTGAGGTGCTGCTCCCCCAGACAATTCCTCTTGTCATCCTTCAGGTAATTCATGTCTGAGAAACTCCTCTCATTCTCCACGCTGCCAGTGGGTGCCCATGATGCCCATGATGGCGAATCAGGCCCATCCCCATCATCATCATTCGCACCAGAGCCACTTTGCTGTTGGTCTTCTTCACTTGCTGCAGAAGCAGGAGCGTCTGCTGGAGCGGTCTGCAAGCAATCACAAGGTAAGGCACAGAGCCCAGGCACGATCAGCAAAGAATAGAGCTTGCTTGAACTGTAGACCAACAATATCCACCCACATTGTTCGCAGCGATCGAAGCTGCTGCATCTGGAGCCCGGTGTGAAGCTAGGAAGCCTCCCCCAGGTGCAAAACAAAGTGCCTTCTGTCCAGGCACGTACTGCGGACCCTTCTTGGGCCTCCCTACTCCGACGTTAGATAATACAGCTGTTGCAAGAGCAAGCATCATTAGGGACTCGATCATCTTTTCGCGCCTACTGCAGAACCTGATGAAGCCCATGATGCTACACCACATTCATGGTACGCACGGCCAGGGATGTAATGATGAGCTTTACAAGAGATCAGATTGCTGAAAACAAAGAGTGCAGAGCAACTTGGGATTAGTGCAGTATGCGCGGCAACCTGCGCGCCAAACTTGATCGATGGCAGTGGTGAGTCACCGCTGGCAAGGCCATGTGAGTGCCATGTCATTGAATGGTCAGAAGTGGTCAAGGTGGTCGAAAGTCTTGCGAAATGTGGCTCTTTTGGCGTCGCAGCATTAATTTATCAGGAGCCACAGTGGCTACCCTACCTTGTTCATTTATTTTTTCGCTAGCCACAGTGTGGCTAACCTTTTCCCTGAGTTAATATTTTAGGAGCAAATTGTGACGCCCTGCGGGCGCCACAATTTGCTCAAATGCACCACATTTCGGGCCCAATTATTTTTTTTTCGTCACATTTGCGAAAATGAGCCACTAAAAAAAGCACTGCCTAGAGCATGGAGCAATGCTCCAGGAGCATGGTTTTCCCATTACCGCCATTCAAATCGCCAAGGGTCAGCTTCTCCGGTTTCCCCTATCCCTCACTACAGCAGTCCGACAACTCCATATCTGGCCCGAAACCTTATGACCATCAACGACCACGCTTGATGTTGCAGACCATGACGCAAAGGTGAGCGAGGAGCGGTTGCGTACGCTTCTATAAAGTGACTGCCAAAAGCACGTGGTGATGTGTAGTGTTCGCTGTGACACGGCGAGGTCAACGAAGCAGGGTGCCTGAGCCTCCTGAGCATACACTTATATTTGTGAGCTGCTGACAAGACGATTACTATCCTTGCAGGCCAGAAAATGACGCGAAATGGGCTGTTCTGTCGTGGTTACCAATCGTTGCCGTGCTCCTATTGCTTCTCAAAGCCCAAGACGTAGGTAAGAAAGGAAGAAGCACAGCACTTGCTACTTCTGCTGATGACCGTTGTGTTCAGGAGCTTTTATGGTACTGTATTGACAGTGGCTATGTCAATAGGTGCTTCTGTTCTGGGGGAAAACAATTATACTGACCCGAGAGGCGCGTCTTATTCCGTAATTAAGATTTTTTTCCAGCCTATTCAGCATTGATTCAAACATCTCTTCTGCATATTCGTTGTTGGTTGGTAAGTTGGTTGGAAACTCCTGAGTGGATGGGTGCAGATATCGAGGGTGTGTTCCCAGCACGCAAATCTGAGGTTTATAGGCTAGCCACCGAGACCGAGGAGCTCAAGAGTGAGCTAGAGTCGGCACAGACCAGTGTGGCCAATCTGCGAGCTCAAAAACAGCAAGACCAAAGCATACTTGCTTCACTGCTCGACCAACTCCAAACCTTGAGGCCTGTAAGCTGTTCCTCAAATCATATACATTATACGTCTTTCAACACACATGTCTTACTGACACTTCATAGGCATCCAATGTGCGCATCATATCGCATGTTCAGGTCAGAAAACAGATACCAAAGCTAGGAGTGCGCGCAGGGCCTCAATGGAACATCCGGCTTCAATGGAACTTCGGGTCCATCAGGGGCCAGGGGCCTTACAGGTGCCAGCGGCGCAATTGGTCCCGATGGACTGACCGGTCCATCAGGAGCTACCGGCCTCATCGGAGCCACGGGGGCCTCAGGCACACAGGGCGCAACTGGAGCCACGGGCCCGGGACTCACAGGGCCACCTGGCCCTACTGGGGAAGCTGGCCCGACTGGAGGCACTGGCCCGACAGGTGTGGCCCTTTGGATTCCAGTCAGCACAGACTGTTCTGAAGTCAACTGGAGCGAACCGGTGGTGACAGAGTTAAGATGTGCAATGCTTCCAGAATGTGCTACGTCACATGATCACATGGCGCCCCCGGATGAAAACAGCAGCCACCACAGTCAAGCAAGCAGTCCATCCATGCATGCTTCTATTTTGAATGCGCAATCAAAGCTGGAGATCTAGACGGGATCCCAGGGTCTTATACTCGTGGACAACAGGTCATTACAATTCCACAGCGGTGTGGCATTCATTTCACGTGATGAGCAAGTCGCCTGCTGAACAGTCTGAGTGCACATTTCACGTGAGCGCGGCCCTGTGGCAATGTACATAAACTTGAGACCGCATCTCGATTGATGTTTGGTGCTATCTTGCAGGTCCCACAGGTCCAAACTATGTCATCAACTTTGACATCTATGAAGATGGAACCCCTCTGCCGGCTGAGACTCAGATTGGCACCTTCCCATCCTACTTTGGCTTGCAGTTCAGCAACGGTTTCGGGACGGTTGCGAATGGAACGGGAACTTGGTTCCGACCAACAGCCCAGAACCAGTACACCCTCGTTCCTGAGTCTGCGCCGAACGTGGGCTTCACAAGCGACCAGACCCCCGGCTTCATCCAAGCATATGCCAGCCCCTTGTTCTCGCTCAACAGCCTGTATGTCGGCTATGTCGCCGGCCCTCTCGCGCCGCCCACTGCAAACCCGGTCACCATCACAGGCTTCGTGCAGAACGCAACCGTGGGGTCTTGCAATTACACAGTGACCCCGATTCAGGGTGGGCCGCCCACGTTTGTATTGACTCCCGGGTGCGGCAGTGTGGACCAGATCGAGATCTCAGACAGGCCCGCGTTCACCAGTGATGGAACGTTCCAGTACTGGTTCATTGATGACATGTTTGTCACGATCTAGATGCCTCTCACTCCATTTGACCATGCATGCCTAACATGCAAAACACCCTTTTTTTTCTGGCGCACGCACGCCCTTCATTGTTCTACTTTCTTGATCTTATGCGAAAGCGGGACGATGATCAAGCAGAGAATCTCAGGGGATTAACAAAACGGACCACAAAATGACAGAGTTTGTGACACATGGTCTTCCAATGGGATCATGCAGATTGTCTTACCAGAACCTGGAGATGTCCTACATTTTGTTCAGGGCGCCTAGTGAGAGCGCGGGTCCTCTCGGCCTGTCATACATTGCAGTCAGCAGCAGCAGCATACAACTCTCTTCTTCATTATGGAGTTTCAGATGGAGTAGGAGATTGTAAGAGGGAGAAACACTCCCTGAAGGCACTTCTGCTGACGGATTGCTGTCTAGGAAAATCAGTAAGCCAGAAATGGCACTAAAGTGGCAGTCAGGCAATTTGAGAATGAAGCAACTCTTTTTTGATTGGTCCCACGTGGAGTGTTGATTACTGGCTTTGACTTTTGGATTGCAAGGATGCTGCGCATGCCCAGCACTGCCTGGTGTTGGAAGGTTGTTCCAAAATTTATCAATTAGCAGGCTTTGCAATGACACTACTTTCTTGATGTGGGAGTTATGCATGACCACAACATTTAGTCAAGACAGTTTATCCAATTCTGCCTGACTGCCGTGCATGCCAATTAAACCCATAGGGAAATCTTCAGAGAACTGCCTTTTTTGGTACATGCACAATGCGCATAGAATGCCAGAGCGACCAACTATTGTAGAAGATTGGCTGCATTCAGCTCATTGCGCCCTGGAAATGGCCAATCCTCGACACAACGTGCAGCATTTGCTGACTGAAAATGCATATACATATGCAGTGCAGACGTAGAAGAAGGCCAGGGTCAACCGGTCACCATGATGGCAGCTATGCTTGTGCTATTTTCCAACTGGTTTGAGGCATCTTCTAAAGAGATTTCTTGCAGCAGTTGAGTCACCAACGCGACCACTTATGTATACAGCTAAGATTGTGGGGGACAGCAGGCCAAAATGCTCTGAACAGGCAATGGAAGATTAACAGATAGTCTATATAGTCATATATGCCTCAAAGTGAAGATTGCATATGCAAATGCACATGCATGTTCAGCTGGACTGAATGGCTGGGATGTCAAAAGAAGATTTGGCATCTCATGAGTGTACTTCGGTCAATGTATACTTGTAATACAACCACTGAGATATTTCAGCTCCAGTTGCAATGTTGCATTAATTACATTTAAAATTTTTTCGTATAATGCATCCAATGAGATCGGAAAACCTGCTGGAGATTTGCCTCAGGTACCTTCCACCGGTGGAAGCCCTAACAATCCTTGTCAGAAGAACCCCAAAAGCCTGACCAGGCATCCTGAAAGGAATCTTGTACAGTCGTTGTATGATAATACTCTCGGACAAAATCAGCTGGAATCCCCATCCTGAGCATACATATGTGTTGTCACCCCTCATTCATTGCCTGCTGTTGCAAATTTACTGTTAGTCGCTTCATGGTCTAGAAGTGGCGCACACGCAGTTTCATGCGTTCAATACCTCAACAAGGGCCGGCTGCCAAGCATGCTGGGAGCTCTCAGTCTGAGCAGCAAACAACAACCCCCAATGTATGGAATACAACTCTGGAACATCATTCACTAGGCTGATGTCAACCGGAGTGCCCTGAGCACAGAGGCATGAAAGATTGGCTGACAGTCAGAAGAGAAAACACCAGGGCAGTTCGCTGAAGGCCCATTATCAATGCTGCTGTGCCCCTGCCCAGTCGGGATTTCGCCCCCAAAATTGACCCGTAAATACCCCTCTCTGCAGTTCGTCACTCCTCTCTCGGGCACCTCTGCGTAGGATACAGATGCAGCTCATGCTGCCTGCCCATCACTCTGCATCCTCTGGAGGGACAGGTTCTTCCACTTTCGTGGTCCCTGGCTTCGAGGCACCCTCCGTGACCTGGCTCGATCCTTTGCCTGCACACCACAGCAATCCCCATTGCAGTCCCATTCCAGATTGCCACCTGCCTGATGCCACATCGAGGAGCACTCCTACAGTCACACATGTAACAGAAGTCTATGGGATGGGTTGGTTCACAGTGTGCCATGCAGCCGCTCAGCTGCTAATGTAGCTGCACAAGAAGCTGACTCAAAACACGTGGGGGGGACCCTGCCCCTCTGGAGCACTGCAGCTCAGAAGACTACCACCAGAGTCGTATCACTGATGTGAGCAGTCTTACAACCTCCCCATATCTGACCTCTCTACATCTGCCTGACTACTTGATGGAACTGGCTTGCACCTGAACCGCTGCCTCCCAGCCCCAGCACAGCAGCTTCCGCTGGCTCGGCAGTTGCGCTGGTTTCCTTCTTCTCCGGCCGCACCCGCCCGTTGGATGTGGGCGTCGCCGCAGCGCCCATCCTGAAGAAGTCATGCCGCAGCGCCTCGTGCGCCGTTATCCTCTCCTTGGGATCGTACCTCAACATCTGCATGCACCCACACACATCAGCAGGAGACTCCAGCCGACCGCATACTGGATACTGGATAGGACACTGCACTGTGAGACAATGTCCCTGGGTGTAGTGGCATGCTGAAGAAGCTTCCAGACAGAAGGTGTCTAGCATGGGTGTCCACTGGGAACTCACCTGCATGAGGAGATCTAGAAGGGCATCCAGGTGTGGCCGCAAAGACTTGTCGCCTAACGAAGACATGAGCGTTTTGAGCGGGGACAGCTTTGCGACGGCGCGCACACTGCGCCTGCTGGCCGCTCCCCCGGGCCAATTCAACACCAACTTGTCCCGCCTGCACTCGCAACCACTGCTACTGAGACAGTCCTGTCCGCATGCCGCACAGCAATCCCTCCCTTTGTCAAGCCTGCAGGTTGTGCATACTCTAGGTGTGATGACTGTTTTAGAGCCAGCAGTAGGGACTGCCCTCCTCACCTGGTCACAAAGTACTTCCTGGCAGCAGCATTTGCTGCCGCAGCTAGGTGCTCTGGGATCTTATCCAGCACTGCTTCCATCATGGCCAGGTGCTCCAAGTTCTCATGCGTCTGGAAGAGCGCGTCCCCTGCCCCCCAACACAACAACACAATCACAGAGCTGCGAAGGATTCCCTCATCCTGGACTGTGGACTTCCTCTTGCCGCTGACGATGCGTCAAGTGGCGCTGTATGTGTGTGCATGCACAGGAACTATCCTGGACAGCACATTTTTTGGTGTCACGAGGGCGCGAGCAGAGACCTCTGCTTGAAGGGTCACCTGTCGCAAGCTCCACAAGGATGCAGCCTACGGACCAGATGTCACAGGGGAAGGTCCACCCCAGGCCCAGGATGACCTCCGGCGCCCTGTAATGCCGCGTGGAGACTATGGACGAGTGGTACTGGTCGTCAAATGTGGCGCTGCCAAAGTCAATGACCTTGATGTCACTGTTGTCCGGCATCCGCTTTGCGCCCCTTTTGGACACCACAAAGGCCAGTGTTCGTGCCACAACATCCATATGGACCTGATGATGGTCGTTAATGGTGCCATGTGACTTTCAGTGTATTCACAGGCTGTTGTGGCTCCAGAAAGGCAGTTTATTACTCCAGGAGGAATGGCTCCAATTGCCCACCTTGTCGTGGGCATCTCACTGTGCTTGCTGTACTCTAGGGATGCTAGGAGAATATTCTCTGGCTTCAGATCAGTGTGTATGAGCTGCAGGTCGTGCAGGTATGCCACACTCTCCAGCAGCTGCTTCCCAAACGACCTTACCTGAACGCAGCACTCACATATTAACAGAATTCCCACGGTTCCATGCATCTGCAACAACCCAAGGACCCTGCTGGGTGTTGGGTGTATGGCTCACCAAGTTCACATGGAATGGGGTGTAGCCATTCCGCCGGAGGAAGTCGTAGAGACTGAGGCCCAGCTTCTCAAAAGCCATGCACACATGGCCCCTGTAGTCAAACCACTCTAGAAGGTTGACACAGTGCCACCTGCCCTCGGCGTCATTTTTCTCCAGCGTGTTGAGCACCTCCAGCTGCACAGAACAAGTATCGCTCATTTGGACACAATATCCAGCTAGCTGGATGGCAGCTAACAGGATCATGGACTGCACATGTTGTTGTGGCAACGCCAAAGTAGACAGTTTCCTGGGACCCTCCTCGCAATATCCAAGCGAAGTGCCTGGAACCGGCCTTGCTTGCCGATGCCTGTCATGTACGGCAAGATCTCGATTCAAGGGGGAGCCATTCGAAGTGCCAGCGCACCTCTATCATTGCAGCGTCTCTGTACTTCTGCACATTCCGAACAATCTTGATTGCCACATACTCCTTGTTCTTTCTGTCCCAACACTCAAGCACTCGGCCGAACGTCCCTGTGTATCCATAATTAGAATCCGGTCAAGCTTCCGATCCTGTTAGCCGAAATGTTTCAGAGGAATTTCTGAAAGTTGGAGTTGACAAGTTCCTTCCTTCAGAGCGACAGAGGCTGCAGCAATCGCAGTAAGACACACCTTCTCCCATCTTGCTAAGTATCTTATCTGCGAAATCCAGGCACACAATAGATAATGAGGGGCAACGAAGTAAGCTGGTGAGATGTAACATCTGAAACCTTGGTACGCATAATTTTCAATGTGTGTTAAAGAAACAGAGACCAAATCGGGTCCGCTTACATCTTGAAGTGAGATTGTCGCCAAGTTCATACACGAAGTGTCCATCCTGCAGGCCAAAATGTCCCAAATATGGAGAATGGATGTTCTGCAATTTGCACCCTTACATATTCAGTAACGCGCATCTTGGGGGCATTTGCTCCTGCTATCTTACCTTATCATCTTCCCTGAATGGAGGAGACGGTCTATCTGGGACTACGAAAGCAGAAGTCCTTGTTGGGGCCGGAACTCCGGGACGCTCAATTTTCTGCCTGATTCTCCTGTCGTTCTCTGGTGAAGTCTGCACAGGAGAACAAAATAAGCCATTCAATCATGTATGAACGCTCGTAGAGACCCATGCTGACAGTTCAGATCCCTTGCTCACCCTCTGGCGCTTGTCATCCCGGAACTGCCTGTCTCCATCTGCGCTGCGCCTTCTCTTCACTGGCTTGTCTTCCTTCTTGTCTTCCTGTTTCACTGCAGGCTCCTCTTTGCTTTTCTTGCGCCTACCTGAAGCCATGCTGGCCAGGAGAACAGAGGCATTAAACGAACGCGAAGCAACGGAACTTTCTTTTTGGGCCGAGCTGGGCAAATTTTTTGGGGCAAAGGCAAAACCTCGCTGAAACCTCGCTACCACATTTCAGGAGCGTCCTTCCCGATTGCATAAATATTGCATGCACTTAGCCTTCATGTTGAAGGCACACTCTTTCAGTCGTACAGTAATGCGTGTTCAAAGAATGTCTGCACCCGCTTTGTTTCCATTGGTCTCACAGACTCTATCTTAAGATGAAGCTTGCTCACTGCGACCAAAGGGTGTTGGCTTACATAGAGGGGCATGAAGGAATCTCAACAGAGCGCAGAATTATCTGAGACGAATGTGTTCATTTGTTGTTACTGTGGTCTGACAGCTCCTTATGAAGTTTATGGCCGATGTCTGGACAATCCTGCTGGATCGAGCCAGAAATCAAAGATCATGTAAGAAGCTCTGTCAGAAGCTTGCATGTGTCAAGTGATGCTGATGGATACGATCCAAACTAGTAGTGGCAACTGCTGTCCAACAGAGAGTAAACCAGTGCTATCCCACCTGTGCAGTTTCTTGGAGCCGGTCTACGCCCGCCAGGATCCTTTTGTGCCAAGAAGCAGACCTCTAGTGCTCGGATCTCATTGCAGCTTATGTGACAAGATGGTGTGCAGCTCTTGCTCTCTGTTCTACACCCGCAGATTCTGCAAGGATTGTGCTATACACCATCGCGCTGCATTTCCCTTGGAACTCCAGCAAGCAGAGAAGAAAATATTTGACGTTGCTTGAGCAGGCTTATTGTAATGCCAATGAGAATATGTCACCATTAAGCAGATGAGAATTGCTATGTTACAGATTAACCCTCAGGCACTTCGTCTCCGCAACCGCAGACAGTGCTGGCATCACAGCAACAGCATAGTTCTCTGCAATGAAGCAGCCTGCACTGAGTGCAGGCGTATTGTAGACTAGTAACACCACTGGAACGTAAAAAGGTACACAGGTGTCTCAGAAATTGCTGACACTCCCCTGAAAAGCAGGACCTGACATGTCTACTTTGCCTTGTCCTTCTCCTCGGCAGCTGCCTCAGCAGCACGCTTGGCACGCACACCAACCATCTTGGCGTTTGTGCGCTCCAGGCGCAGCTTGTAGTACGCCTTCTCAGCCTGCTCCAACAAATCCAACACACATCAACTTGACATTGCTGCATGCATATCTTTACAAACTCATCAACAGTACCAGCAAATTTAGGGAAGCGCACTAGGAGCAGATGATTTAATTCTGGTGACAACACCGGCTGCTGAAGATGCTCACCTTCATCTCATCTGTGAGCTTCACAGTCTCCGGCTTATGAGCCTCGTGCACGATAGGCAGGAGGGGACCCTCATGCTGCTGCTGCGCCTTGCGCTCCTCAGCTGAAGCCTCGCCAGACTTGGGCTTCTTGCTCCGGACAGGGAAGAGCACCAGCTTGGCCTTGTACGCCTTCAGACGGGCAGCATTTTCCTGTGCGCCAACCTCGTGTCAGTGCATGCCATGCAAAATTGACCCTGTCCCTTAGCAGCACCCACACATTGCAAGAGCCTCCACCTTTCACAACCCAGAACTGCCATATTCACACCTGCAAGCTCTCCAAGGAGCGGTTGCGTCGCCTGTGGTCCACAGCAATGCCAATGGTGGGCGCCAGCTTCACAGCAATGCCAGCCTCCTGCACGGCGAGATAAAACAAGGTAAGTAACTCGCATAAATTGCATCGAGACCTCATTTCCCTCTGACTGACACTGACAACTCCAGTAATGAGTTGGATCTGTTAGATTAACAATGGGATTACAGCAACCACATTGATCGGGCAGCACCTTCAGCTCTTCCAAGGTGAACCCCCTTCCAAGACGCTTCTTCAGGTTGTACTTGATTGTCTGTCCATGGACAATTGGGCGCAGAGGACCTGCTGTTGGCCTGGGGAAGATCTTCTTTGCCTTTTCAATCCGAGCTGCGCAAGTCCAGGCAAAACAGTGTTTTCAGCAATCCACACTTTTTCAGCATGATCTGAACTCATGCCATGCAATCAGCCTTGCGAAGCAACTTTCACAATTAGTAAGACGACATTATTGCTTGCAACAGCTCCTGTCCGCGCCGCATGTGCACCAAAATACTTTGCAAGGTGATGATGCCCAGCTCTCTGAACACACCAGTTGCCCGGCGGTGTTTCCTGGCAGGCTGGTTGAACCATGTCCTCACATAGCTCCCCTTGCCGTTCTTTCCTCCATGCCAGTGCTTCTTAAAGTGCTGATTGGGGATCTGATTGTTGTGCTTCACCATCTTGCCTGGCTCGCCCCTGTCGAAGGAACACAAATCAGCCTATATTTTAACAACAGCGGGAACGCAACCTGAAGACGTCTTTAGTGCACTGCAATGATGGGGTTGGAGAGACGCCTACCTCTTCCCAGGCAAAAGTGCAGCACTTGCAGCCGCCGAGCAATTGCAAGTGCAGGCCTGGACAACCTGTCTGCGATGGCGTGCTGCTCCAGAGACTGGGATTGCCAATCTAGGTGTCCTCTGCCGGGTCTCCCTCCCAGATGCCAGCGCATGCTCCAATTTATTCCCAAGATCTACAGGTTTACATAGTGGATAGTAACTACATATGGTGGTTAGGCACTCGGAGGCAGGGCACCTTCTGAAAATTCAAAGTGTCTCTTCAGTATCCGGTGCATCTGCACGTCATCCTGTTCGCTTGTAAGACATGGCGCCATGACAGGGCAAATGATGTCATAACATTGCGGCCTAAGCACGATTTGACCGGGAGTCGCTGGACCTCGATGTCGGGATGACATGGTAACACAGTACCGCGCTCCACAATCACTGCGAAATGGGGAAGGGAGGAGCAGATGGATCCGGAGGCGAGACAGAGAATCTCGATCCGCCAACATCTCCAATACACAGACAGTCTTCCCAATCGCTTGCGAACAACGCAGTGCCTAGTTCCCGTGTAGGTGAGGGGCACAGGATTCCTCATGATATAACATCTTTGCTCTACACATGCCGGTGGGCATAAAGCTAGTACCGAATGTATTTCAATATATCACCATAATATATTTCTGTAGAGGAGTCTTGTTCTCATCAATGCGCCTTGTCGTGCTTTAAGTGGATTACTATAGATTTCATGTTCAGAAGTGGTGTGCTTGCATGCTGATTGACGCGGTGTTTGCAGCTCGATACGGCATCTCGATGTGTCCGGAAATGTTCTGGTGACACTATGGGATGCGAATCAATCCCGAACTGCAAGCACCCAAACTTTTGGAGCACCAGTCAGCATCTATATCTCACGTTATTTGGCTTCTTTGCTGCAGATCGTCTTCTCTTACAGCGCTTGCGGAAAAGCCAGAGTGGGACAGCGCTGTATGGGGATGCTCAGCAAGTAGTCGAGGACTACACAGAGCCTTCAGTATACTCAGCCTATGAAGGCACCACCTCTCAAAGGCTCATTGTTGTAGCAAATCGGCTGCCAGTGTCTGCAGTCAGGGAGCGGGATGGGAGCTGGTCCCTGCAGGTATATCAGAATGGCATGTTGCTCCATTTTATATGCCTTTGATGACCACAAAGCTATGCATTGTCCCTCAGAGCATCTGATGACGTTTTCTGATTGGGGGGCCAGGTGAGCGCAGGTGGACTGGTGAGTGCTCTCATGGGCGTGTCCAACTTCAGGACCTGCTGGGTTGGATGGCCAGGTGGGACAATGGGTCTGAGAGTTGAAGACGAGTGGCGAGCTTGCAAATTGCATCATTGCTGCAAACGGCTGCCCTGCCTGGGAAGCCCGCTCCTGATTCATCCCAGCTAACCAGACTCTTCTCCTCGGCATCCTGCAGGTGTATATGTGGAAGAAGGGCCAGACCGCGATGCGTTGACCGCTGCTCTTGCCAAGGAGTACTATGTGCCGGTGTATCTGGACCCAAAGGTCTTTGACCTGCATTACAATGGCTTCTGCAACAGCGTGCTCTGGCAGCTCTTCCATTATGTGCCACTCAATATGGACAGCAAGCTGAGCGAGACGAGGACTCTGCAGGTGGGAGGCCTGATGATGGGGTGCTGCATTGTATGTGCTGCTCTGGTGCTGGTCATATCATCATGCATTCTGCTGTCAACCATGCTGATGGAAAGTGTGTCTCATGCGTGCAGTTCCAATGGGCAGCACATCAGGCAGCCAACCAGAGGTTTGGAGAGGTGGTGTTGCAAAATTACTCGGCGGGGGATGTGGTGTGGGTCCAGGACTACCACCTCATGTTGCTGCCTGCCATCTTGAAGAGTCGAGCGCCCAAAATGAAGGTATTTCCTGTAGTCTGTTGTCATTCGATTCAACCAAGGTTTTCTGCATGCCTGATTCATGCCATTTGCCCCTCTTCCTCTTTACCCCGCCCGATCCACTGAAAGACCGCACCGTGTTCGGAACCAGGAGCTCACCTGTGTCCTGTGTAGGTCGGGTGGTTTCTGCACACACCATTTCCATCCTCGGAGATCTACAGGACGCTGCCAGTCCGTGAGGAAGTGTTGAGGGCGGTCCTGAAGTCAGACCTTATCGGCTTCCACACCTATGACTACGCCCGCCACTTTGTGTCTGCGTGCACTCGCATCTTGGGGCTGGAGGTATGGAGCATTTGCCTGCTCAACAGATGCCTTGATCGGACTTGTCACCTGTGCCAATCCAGCCAGCTAGATTCTGCATGCATCGTGGTGTAGTACAGATGTTGACTCAGGTTTATCAGTGTAGTTGACCGGTGTCAAGAAGGTCCGTCACCTGTGACCTGTCTTCAATGCAGGGGACTCCAGAGGGCGTAGAAGACAATGGCTCCCTGACACGCGTGGCAGCTTTCCCCATTGGAATTGACCCGGATCGCTTTGCCAGAGCCCTGGAGCAGCAGGAAGTGAAGGCCCACATCGCGCAGCTTTTGAACAGATATGCTGGGCGCAAGGTGCGTTTCAGCGATGCAGGCCAAGCACCCACAAGTTTGATCATGGATACTTGCATCTCAAGCTGTTTCTATGGCATCGTGTGCTTTCTGACTGTCATTCTAGGGTGACTTATCTGTTGAGCTTCTGAGTGTGCTGCATAATTTCGCAGGTCATGCTGGGGGTGGATCGGCTGGACATGATCAAAGGCATTCCCCAGAAACTGCTGGCCTTTGAGAAGTTCCTGGAGGAGCACCCCGAGTGGCGGGACAAGGTGCTGCTGGTGCAGATCGCTGTGCCATCGCGCACAGACGTCCCAGAATACCAGGTGTGGGTCACCTCACCTTTGCAGTTATCTGTGTAATGAGCCCCTGTTCAACATCCAAGTTCGTACCATGGAGGACTGATCTTGGCGCAAGGGTTGCTCTCAGATTGAGCAAAGATCTTGACTCTTCCGTGGAACCGCAGAGGCTGCGGAGTATGGTGCATGAGATTGTGGGGCGCATCAACGGGCACTACGGCACCCTGACGCATGTGCCCATCCACCACCTTGACCGCCAGCTGGCTTTCCACGAGCTGTGCGCGCTCTATGCGGTGACAGACGTGGCTCTGGTGACCAGTCTGCGCGACGGCATGAACCTGGTATCCTACGAGTATGTGGCTTGTCAGTCAGATAATGCTGGTGCGCACCCCGGCAGCTCCATTTGAAGAGCAATAGACTGTGCATGCTGCTCTCAGGATACATTTCAACTGTATGTTCCTGTGTTGCTGTGAGACCATCAGTTGTCCCCTCATCAATGCAGGTGTGCTTGTGCTGAGTGAGTTTGCCGGCGCTGCGCAATCCCTGGGGGCCGGTGCCATCCTTGTGAACCCCTGGAACATCACCGACATGGCCGCCGCCATAGAGGACGCCCTGACAATGAGTGATCAGGTAATGCAACACGATCAGCTTGCCCTTCATGCCATAAAAATGACGCTGCTTGGATGTGTGAAGGACGTTCCTGAAACAGCCCCTGTGATGGTTTGCTGTGGGCGCACAGGAACGACGAGAACGGCATAGACAGAACTACATGCATGTCACCATTCACACGAGCCAAACCTGGGCAGACACCTTCATCAGCGAACTCAACGACACCCATGTGGAAGCAGAGCTGCGCACAAAGCACATCCCGCCCCAGGTGAGGCTCCCCAACAGCAGCATAGCATCGGTGCTTTCATGTGCTGTATCGCTTGGGTGGGCTGGCATTGCATCTATAATTTGCGGTGAACTGAGAAACCCAAGCCAACCGTGCTGGGTAAAGTGGATTTCAGAAGATGTTCATGCTTTCCGCTGCAGCTTGTGAGCGCCGAGGTGGTACAGACATACTACGCTTCCAAGCGAAGGCTGCTGGTGCTGGGCTACAACGCCACGCTGACCACCGCCGTTGAGGCTCCGCGACAGCCCAAGCGGCACTTTGACCAGATCAAGGTAGAGTTCTCCAGCTCTTGAGGGCTCCCAGCAGAGACAGACCGCGCAACGCTCGTTGATAGTGCGCCGCATGTTTGAAGGTTGGCCAAGTGGCATTGATCTGTGTCGATTGTAAAGGCACGTGCCGCACTGAAGCAATATGTGGCCAAAACAGAGAGCCTCTGAGGCAATGCTCTGAACACGTCTCATTCTGACACGATGAATGAGGCACGGTCTCTTGTGTCGCAGGCGCTGACTCGGGTGAATCCCACTGTGTATGACAGCGTGGCTGCACTGTGCGACGACCCCGACACCACAGTCGTGGTGTTCAGCGGCTCCGACAAGTGGAAGCTGGAGGAAACCTTTGGAGAGCTGGACGTGTGGCTGGCGGCGGAGAATGGCATGTTCATGCGCGCCCCTGACAGCAACTGGAACAATCTGTTGGAGGTCAGAAGCGCTTGGTCTGACTGTCTGGCTCAGCTCAGGGCTAATGACCATGACTCATGGATGCTTGACAGCCAGGCAATAACATGCATGTGTTTGCAGGCTTCCAGAAGATTTGCAATGCGTTGTCGCACACCACTTGCACAGAGCCAACCCACGTTCAAATGTCCTTGCAGCCCATGCAACGCCACCATGCCTGCATGTGCAAACAAGAAAGAGACTGGCTCGACCGATTCAGCAGAGCTGAAGGTCTGAGTGCATGCCGTGCATGCTGAGCGCAGGTGTCGAAGAAGGACTGGATGGAGAGCGTGAAGCTGGTGTTCGACTACTTCTGCGAGCGCACGCCGCGGTCCTTTGTGGAGCTGCGCGAGACGAGCGTGGTGTGGAACTACAAGTATGCGGACGTGGAGTTTGGCCGCCTGCAGGCGCGCGACCTGCTGCAGCACTTGTGGACCGGGCCCATCTCCAACGCACCCGTGGACATTGTGCAGGTGCTCCAACCTCCTTTTATGGGCGATTATAAACTTGATATTCAAATCCCTCGCATCCCATCATCAGTGCCGTGCATGTATGTATTACTTCCCAATCACGTCCCAGGCATCATCAGGGCGTCTATATTTTATTTTATTTTATTTTATTTTATTTTATTTTATTTTATTTTATTACTTCCTACCAAGCCCTGGAAGTTTCAAAGGTCGGCTACAATGGCATAAGGATGCAAGGGGCAATCACACCTCCCGCACAGACAAGTGCTGGTAAATTCTGCGCACATGTCTTGCCGCCTATCCCATATCATAGAGTGCCTGCAAATGCCTGCAAGGCATGCCATTCTGCTTTGGCTGGAGGTTATTAGATGTCAGCCGCATTGGAGGATGACAGTGGTCTGCAAAAAGCAATGCACAGCACGAAGTACCATGGTGGACCCATCATTCAGACCCAAAAGTGTTTGACCCCAGTAGGATCAGCCCTGCTGGCACTGCCATCAAGAAGGGGGCGTCGCCTGTACAGGCAAGCATTGACTTTGTGGTAATGACAAGCAATGTTGTTCGGCAGGGAGCTAAGAGCGTGGAGGTGCGGCCGGTGGGCATCAGTAAGGGGCTGGCCATGTCGCGCATCATCAACTCCATCGCGGAGCGCGTGGGCCACGAGGCTGTGCAGTACGACTTTGTGCTGGTGGCTGGACACTTCCTGGCGCGCGACGAAAACATCTTCACCTTCTTCGAGGGCCAATCCCTCAAGGTGGGGCCCCCACATCTGCCCCACAGCCACTTCCTGCCCCATTGTTGCTGTGCATACTAGGTTGATGTACACTGCTCAGCAAGGTCAGGTCCATAGGCCCCGTAGTGCATGGCTAGAATGACACAGTACAGTCTTGAGTCTCAGAAGCTTCCGTGAAGTGGCTTGGAAGTGTGCTTTGTCCCTGCTCTTTATTTCTTCCATGCTGCTGTTACATGGAGCTTCTGAGGCATCATCTGCATCTGGCATGGCAGGTGAATGAGGGGTTCGGGCAGCACCACAAGGACAAGGCAGCCACGCTGCACGTGGTGCCCGAATACGAGGAGGAAGAGGAAGACGCGCTCGCGGCTGCGGCGGCCGGCCGGGCCGACGCGGCAGTGACATCGACGTCCACCGACCCGCTGCCGATCCCGCGCGCGCGCCAGGCCTTCGTGCCGCGCAGCTCCGCCGACAGCGACGGCAGCGGCGCAGGGAACGCCCCCGGCCTGCCTCCCCCCCTGCCCTCGCCGTCCGCCTCCATCAACCCCGCCGCGCACTACGCCTCCGCTCGATGGAGTGCGCGCCTCACCCTCTCAGCACTATGTTTCCCCCCAATGTTGAGCTGTCATGGTGGTGGGCATCTTCTCCGCTGTTTAGTGCTGACCAGGTGTCTGACTATGTTGATCAGAGCCAGCATCAGAGTCAGCGCCGAGCATAATATCAAATAATGCTGTGATGAATGGATACACAGAATCATCCTAATGATAATGCCTCTGTTTGGCTGAGGTAGGCATGTCCCATCAGGCTGCTGGCAGGCAGTCACAGAGACTGCCTGCCGTTCTCCTGATTCAGCTGAGACTTACACACAAAGTATGAAGAAGGCAATCTCGCCCAACTGACGGACAGGAGCTGGCAAATATGCTGGGTGTCTGATTGGAGCCTGTGGATCAGCAATGGTAGCTGCTGGCGCCCGGGATTAAAGAGGCCACTTGAAGCTTGAAATCAATTTTCCAGTGTACCCAATGTGAGCCTGTCTCATCATGTGACACTGAGACAAGGCCAGCTTAGAAGTGTCGAGGATGGCTATGATAGGGGTTGTCCGGTGTGCAGGTCATCATGGGCAGCACTTTCACCCGCAGAGCCATGGGCACCACCATCACAGGTCTTCCAGCGAGCTTGACAGCCTCCACAGCAGTGGCAGCCTGTCCATGGACAAGCCGCCCCCCGTCCCCCTGCGCCTGCCCCCCGAGCACCTCTTCACCTGCACCGTCGGCCGCAACCGCTCCCAAGCCAGGTGTGCGGTGCTGCCCACGAGTATCACCCATGTTTTTCCTGACAATTTAATCCTCACTCTTGAGCTATACTGCTCAGTCCTCATTAATATGATAGTGTGAAGTACACTAGGATCAGCACAGCTGTGCGCCAATGTTTACATCGACTGGCAATGTCCTTCTTTGCTGCATTTATTTCCAACATTGCGAGGCAGAACTTCTTCTCTGTCCCAGCAGATTCTGCTACCATGCACCGTCAATATGGCTTCCGTGCAGGGTGCCATTTACCCACTCTCAGTGCTTTGAGTGGTAACTATTGCTGCAGGTATTTCCTCAACGGCAGCAGTGAAGTTGGGGCTCTTCTGGCAGACCTGGCAGAGATGTCTGGGGTGCGATAGCAGCAGGACATTCCAATTTCTGCGCAGCCCCGGACCAGTCCAGTCATCCCTTTCATTTACCTTATCTCCATGGGCGGGCTTTACACAGCTGATTTCAATTCTTTCTGCACGTTTTGCACACCGCTCATGGCATGGCAACATCACGAATGGTTGCGGCAGCAACGAATGAATTGGCAGATGAAGTGCTTGCAGCGCACATCCAAAGGCATGCAGTTCTCTAATGCTTGAGTCCTGAGCTAGCTCATGATCTGACAGGCAGTAAGTGTTTTCCACATTGCATTCCTGCTTGGTGAGACCCAGATCGACGTAGATGTCTGACAGGAAGAGTCTGAAGTCTAAGGGAAGCAGGGCACTGTGATCATGTGCTTTTTGTTTTATATCCCTGCTGTTCTGTTCCGGATTTTATCATAGCGTGGGGTTCTATGTTCTCTTACAAGCAATATCAGCAATTACACCAGCAATCCCACAAAGGGGGGGCAGCATTTGGGCTCTGGGCTGTACAGCTGCCATGCACACCGTACCACCTAATTTACTTGAGGAATTTGTCGACTTTCATGACTCTGGCAGCAACAAGACTTTGTTTTACAAAATCTAGAGACTCTGCATTTGCAGATTTGTGTATTTTGTTACAAATTTGTTTAAACAGGCATGGTTTCCCTGCACGCAGTGCATCCATTCTACCCCCTGGTAATTACCCTCCTAAAGAGGGAAGCACGATCATTATCTTCATCAAAATTCACACAGAGTGCCCTTTGGGCAAAGGAATGGTCCACATTGAGCTCAACAAGCATTGCGCCTCCTCAAGACCCTTTTAAAAATTTTTGGGCGCCCATGTGTATGCTTATCAGGTCCCTGTCATCAATTCGACTGCTAAGAGTAGAACACATTTTACCCTGGACAGTGTGTGAAATTGTCCAGTGGACACGCGTGCTGAATGGCCGTGCTTGCTGTTGGCCACTGTCTGGGCATGTGTTGGCATTTGCCAAAACAGTGCTGGGTAAGTGTCTGTTTTGTTCTGTTTGGACCCTCAATGCGGCACCCACGCCAATATAAATGCCTTCCACTGAAGGAAGCATGTCATACGCGGAGGTGTACATAATTGTTCACCATGCACTACCAATTCAGTGCATCAAATCCTGAGACCCATCATTGGGCTACCCGTCCGCAGAACTGACAAGGAATTGCTTGAAGATTTGATCAAGGCTGCTAAGGTGAGCCGCCCTGATCTCCTCATCAAGAAACGAAGCCACAAAAGAATTCTTGTGAAGCTCGTAGATTTCCTCTGCCACCAGGCCCAGGGACTGTGCAAGGAAGGCGTAGTTGGCATTGACATACCCACCAAAGTATGCTGGGTCATCAGAATTGATGGTTATGCACATCCCCTGCTTCAGGAGCACTTGCAGCTTCTCCACAAGCACTCCATCATACACCTTGAGCTGCACAGTACACGCAGACACGACTGTCAAGTTCTGTGTAAACATGTGAAGCTGCAGAGATGCAAAGCATGCAGCTGTGCACTATTGAGTTAAATGGGGGATGCTTGGGCTGCTACCTTCACATTGGAAAGTGGGCAGACTGTAAGAGGCAGTTGCGCCTTGCTCAAGTGGGCACAGAGAGCCGCATCCTCAATGCTCTTGACACCATGATCAATCCTGTCAACTTTCAGGAGGTTCACTGCCTCCCAAACGTACTCCGCAGGTCCTTCCTCCCCTGCAACAACACAGCGCCATGCTCTCAAACTCTGATGCAAGCCTCCTTGTACCCATCTGCCCGTCACCCTAAGTCAGGGCAACAGGTGTTGGCAACTCTGCAATCTCATGCATCATTGTTCCGGCTATAGTGGCCCTTCAGTGGCCTTAGTGATCACTGCCTTGTTGGCTGATGTCTCATGCAGAAGATAGAACATGGACACACCAGCATGCGCAACAACTTTGAACCCCTCTTTGGCAGCCAGCTCAAACACTTCCTGGAACAAAGATGGAGGAAAGCCCAACTCGCTTGAATCCAGGCCGACTCCTTTGATGTGCTCCTTGAAAGGCAAGGCCTGCATGCGAACCCATGCTTTTCTATTCAAGCATGGCTGGGAGCTTCCTTGCCTCTGACTAAATGAAAAAGTTTCTCTTTGCATCACCATTCAGATTTGACCCGCTAGCCAGGTGTCATAGCAGATCCAGATCCAGGGTCCAGTGATATCAGATGGTTCATGGCCGCAGAACAGTATGGCAACAAGTTGATGTGCAGACTGCAGGGTAAGTTGCATGGATACTGGCTGGCACACCTCATGGAGAGTGGTCATGGCTGACTCTGGGCCAAGGTGTCTCAGGAAGCACATGATAAGGTGGGAGGAGATGCCCAGCTTTGTCCTTGCATCAGCCAGAGCCTCGGAGATTCCTTGCAGTGCCATGACAAAGGGCACGTCACGTCCTGTGTGTGTTTGCGGGTCAAAAAAGATCTCTGCATGCACCACGCTGTCGGCAGCTGCTCGCTTCAGGTATGCCCATGTCAGATCATAGAAGTCCTGCGCCATGTGCCGACACGTCCATTCAAGCATGGTAGAAGGAGAGGTTGGATGCATGCTTTCCTGAAATGGCAAGAGGGCCTGCATGCGTCCCACCTGCTTTGTGATGAGGACTGCACAGCCAGCATAGTACAAGTCCAAAAATGACTGCAGATGGTGGAAGTTGTAGGCAGCCTGAGCTTCCTCGAGGGATTTATGGGGTAACTTGTCCAGCACGCCATTCCTTGCAGCAAGCTCGAACATGAGCTCAGGCTCCAGTGTTCCCTCAATATGCAGGTGCAGCTCTGCCTACATGCACATGCCAAGTCAGAGTGTTTTGGACAAGCTTTCATGTCCTTTAGCACTTCACTTATGCCCCTGCTCATACCGCACTAGCACCCTCTACAGGTCCAACGAGAGGCATAGCAAAAGAGGTCAGACGATGTGCCTTGGGTAAGACGGATATGAGCTGCAGGATGTCGCCGCCCTCCACGCTCAAGGGAGCCATGAAAGTCTCCCTTTTGTTACTCTAATCGGAGTTCTTTGTTTGCAAGCAGACTTGCACACCCTCGGCTGGACAAAAGCTTGCCCTAACTGGCTGTGTGCGTCAAGGACACAGCTGTACCACTGATATAATCTTGTCAATACTAATGGTTGTGCTAGGAGCACGGAACGTTGACTGGCGTACGATTGGGCTTGAAAAGCGGTGGGGTTTTCACGAACATTCTGGCACGCACGCACAGAAGACAGCACTGCTTCGGAGTCCTTCTGTGCTGGATGACCTTCTCTGCATAAAGAACAACGCTCTGAAAGGGAGCGATTTCACAAACGATTTCCCCTCTAAAGGCAGCAAAACCCCTTCAAGGCTTTGATTCAGATCGGCTTCGTCATGCCACGTGAACCCACGTGGTCCAAATGGACGGTGAAAAGCGAAAGTGTTGCAAAAAGTGACGTTCAGGAAAGAGAAAGTGGTCGTGTTCTTGGCGAGGAATTGAGATTTGGGCGATTCGGTGTTTGCCTTTCCAACGCTTGTGTCTGGGGAAAGGCGTTGCTTGCCTTTCTGCTGGGTCCTCGTCAGCCTAATAAACACTGAGGGAGAGGAGTTTATTAAGATGTGCCGGATGTTCTCTGTAGTCTTTTGATTGAACAGCACAACAGCGGCCACTGGTTCCGCGGTTGCAGGGGTGGTGGATAGGGCATCCCTTGTCTAGTGAAACCGAGGTCACCCTGTGACTACAGAAAGAAAGCTTCAGAGCTAGAAATTACTGGTGTGTTAACAACCGGAATCGCGTCCTTGCCCGAGGTAACATTGACCTTTGGTTATTGGTGTCGGAAACTCAGCTAGTTTGACTTTGACATCAGTTCAGAAATCTGCTGTGCCTAGTCGTTTCTGGCTTTCTCCTAATCCAGAACCTCGACCAGTTCGACTATTTCCAGGACAATATGGGAATACAACCACTGTTGAGGCGGTGGGGAACATGCAAGGCGCGGCAAGCACTGGGCACAACTCCAAGCGCAGCTCTGTCAGCTGTGATCAGAACTACAGCCGTACCGGTACTCCTTCTGCTTCCTGGCTTCTGCGCGCCAGTCATGTCTCACCCTGGGGCACTGCACCTTCCTATCAGTCTTCAGTTGTGTGACAAGAAAATGCCTGACAATTTTTGTCCTTGCTTCAGGCCACAGACCCCATGCGTCAGGACTCAGCTGAGGCTAGTCCTGAGCAGCCCTCAGTGACACCTCCATTCCAGGATCTCCAGTTTGATGATGCCAAACAGGCCTTCAAGGTACAGGAGTACTCACATCACACGGCATCACTGTCTGCTTCCACTCTACAGCATGCTCAAAGTGTCCATCTTACGAGGTTGTGCTGTGGACAGGCCAAGAGCACAGGGCAGCTGCTGCAATCCCTGGCAGTGTTCAAAGCTTGCACCATCAAGCCGCTGGTGAACAATGCCGACACACTGCTGGCAGCTTCGAGGCGCCTTGCCCCTTATTTGGTGGACCATGCAGTCAAGCATACCTTCTTCCGCCACTTCTGCGGCGGAGAGTGCGTGGAAAGCATCCAGCCCACCCTGCAGGCAAGTTGCAGATGTCATAATGTACATGACAAGGGACTTGTGTGGCAAAGGACCAATCATGTCTCAGCATGCAGGGACCCATAGCAGTGCTCTTACTCCGGGGTGAGAGTCCCTGAGGTGCAGTAGCCGCAATATCTTAAATCTCTAGGGGAGTGCGATGGTAATGTAATACTGGGGCCGAAAGGAGCAGTCGTGTGGTGCAGTATTTGGAGCGGCATGGCATCCGGCCCATCCTGAATTATGCGGCGGAAGACGACGTGAAGGAGGAAGGCGAAGGAGATAGCTGTCCGCTGGCCGCTGCAGAGAGGAAGCTGGACCGCAACTTGGACATTTTCATGCGCAGCATCCGCGATAGCGACAACATCCGCAACCGGGCCTTCGTCGCCATCAAAGTGCGCTGTGGCGGCTGCATCTTACTTGGCCATACATGCCAGCTCTGATCATCCAGTACACTGACCCCAGCATCTCAATTTTGAAGGCAAACTTCAGGCCAGATCAGCGGTCAGCTTAACGCAAGCACCTTGAGCCGCAGGAAGACTCTAGCAGCATGATGGTTGTTTGAATGAATTTGGTCGGATGGTCTTCTTCCAGACAGTGCAAGCCCTGGCTGCATCGATGTTGTGCTTGTGGGGGACAACATTGCCACTGATGTTGTGTTTGTCCCAACCGACCCTCGAGGGATGTAATGTACATGACCACTGCAGGTGACGCCACTGGGGCCGCCCAAGCTGCTGGAGAAGATGTCGGAGGTGCTGACCGCGACTGGCAACCCGCTCGACCGCGGCCATGCGAGCGCAGCGCTGCGCGAGGCCCTGCTGCCGCACCTGGACCCACAGGAGGTCGTCTCCCTGGACGCCCTCATGCGCCGCCTGGACACCCTGTGTGACGCCGTTGTTGCCAAGGCAGGCTCCCCCTTGGACCTTTGTGCCGCGCCCTGTGTTGTTCTGCTTACTGGGCATATGATTGTGCTGCTCTGGCCATACTTCTGCATGCCAACTGCGCGAATGCCGCAAGCCTGTGTCAGCAATGTAGGGCAACAAAAATGAGAGAGTGAGATGGAGTGCGGGATGTTTATATTGCTTATGTAAGGTTCATTGGGGCCTTCTGCCCTCCGACAACAATGTCCTGGTCTGCACGCGGCAGGGCAATTCGCGCATCCTGGTGGATGCGGAGCACACCTACATGCAGCCGGCCATCGATGCACTAGCCATTCGCGCGCAGCAGCGCTGCAACCGCTCAGAGCCCGTCGTGATCAACACCTACCAGGTGCGCTCCTTCTTGGCGCTGACCCCTGCCCTTGCCTGCATTTGCCCGTATTACAGATCTGTCCCAGCACAGCCGTCGCCAGCGGCTCACAATTGAGAGCCCTGTCAGCTACACTGCTGCTACCAGGACACGGTTCTGGGAATTCTCCCTTCCCTTGGTCACACACCACAAACCCATAACAGAATGGTCCACATACAGCGCCTCAGGTGAGCATCTGACCTCAAGAGGTCGAGGCCAAAGCTGGTTGGACTTGCTTGGAGTGCGCAGTGCTAACTGAAGGATGCGGCGGCGCCTCGGGTAATGCTGCTTTGGTCACTTCGTGTTCAACAAAGCTGATGGGAGTTGCTCTTGTGGCGCGCAGTGCTACCTGAAGGATGCGGCGGCGCGAATCGAGCGCGACATGGCGCGCGCTGCGGAGGAGGGCTGGGTGTTCGGCGCCAAGACGGTGCGCGGCGCGTACATGGTGGTCGAGCGGGCGCGCGCCCAGGCGCTCGGATACGACAGCCCCATCCAGGATACCCTGCAGGCCACCCACGCCAATTACGACCGGTGCGCGGCCTCTGCCGTTCTCTTGCAGTGCCACACCAAGGACTGACTCTATGTGGGCCAGGGGGGTCTTAAAGTGATGGCACATAGGGGCCCACAACCTGTTCTCGTCAAGCTTCCTGCACCTAAATACACCGGAAGGGTGTGTCGCCTCCAGAGAAATGATGTGGTGTTCAATAAATCATGTACACGTCTCGCGTTGCTATGAAAAGCATGGGGTGTTAAAAGGAATAAGGTGTTGCTGCGTGTGAGGCTGACGGGTGCGCTTATGGCAGGTGTGTGGAGCGCATTCTGGGCTCGGTGGCGCGCAGCGATGCGGAGCTGATGGTGGCCAGCCACAACCAGGCCTCTGTGGAGAATGCCTCCCGTTGCATGCACAGCCTGGGCCTCAACCCCTCCACTAGTGGTGAGGCGCCACTTGCCACCGCAGACATACTGGTCCCATACAGATCACCTTGATGCTAAACCATTTCAGTTGTATTCTTGTGCCTCCTGTGTCCCTGCTTACTCCTCAGACATCAAGAGGCTGCTTTGTAGATGGCGCAGTCCTTTGTTTGGGTGCTGTTGGAGGTGCTCCTAGTATCAACGTTCATAACTAGTCAGGTGGTCTTGCATGGGATGGGGATGCATGTGTGCTGAGGCATGTTGCGCCGACAGGTGTGTATTTTGGCCAGCTGCTTGGAATGGCCGACCACCTGAGTTTCACGCTGGGCCGCGCTGGCTACCGCATCCACAAGATTGTGCCCTACGGCCCTGTCCATGAGACGCTGCAGTACCTCATCAGGTGCCCACTTTAACCCATGCTCCCTTCCACCTTCTGCCGCCTGCATATCCGGCCCAAAACTTATTAAGCACAATGCCCATAACTTTCGGCTGTAGGGTCACATCATCATTTAGATGGTGCCCTGACAGTGCCTGCAAGCAAGCCGAAAAGTTTAAAAGATTATGAAGCCTGAGCAGCCCTTGGTAGACGCCACCAGCCTTCTTTTCTCCCTTGGTGGTCACAATGTGAATGGACAATTTTTGCGGCTGCAGGCGGGCGCAGGAGAACAGCGATGTGCTGGGCGGCTGCGGCAAGGAGCGCAACATGATCCGCACCGAGCTGCTGCGCCGCCTGCGCCAGGACAACGCCCTCGCGCGAGCTCTGTGGCGCCCTCGTGACACCTCCCCGGCCGCCGCAGCCGCCGCCTGAAGAGCGATGCGTCAGCTGTTGCCGATTGTCAAAATTGTAGCCGCGCCGAGACCTTGTCACTCGTCAGGCGCACCTGCTTCAGGCAGATCCATCCTGTCGAGAGGCTGAAAGCTAAAGAGAAGCTGTCATGGACTTCGTTGCTGAAGCCTCGATGATGCCTTCTGTGAGGGCTCCTTATTTGAAAGAGCATGATCGGGGAAGTTTCTATGATGCTCCTTATCGCCCCCAGCAGAAAAAATGAGCTGAAGATGGTGCAGCTTACCCCGAAAATATTGTGCACCCCACAGATGCCACGAAGCAATTTCAAGAGCTGGTTGTACCAACAAAGTAGACAGTGAATTGCCAAGCTTTAAGTGACTGTTGATTATTTGCACGCCTTCATTCTGGGGTGTGGGATGAAACTCCATGGTGGCATGCAGCAATCCTGCAGGGCGTGCCATTACGGCGTGGACAGCCTCTGATGGCTGACATTGCTGTGTGGTGGGTCTGATGGGAGTTGCCTGCTTGCCTGTGGAGCGTATTGTACTCAAAATTATGAGACCATCGTCTCAACTCACCATCCATGTACATTAGAAACGCATCTTCCCTTCCATATTTGCTGGACATGCCAGTGCGCATATTATTGCAGATGGGACTTGCAGCATTTTCGGAATGTTATGATCAAGGGCTTGTGTGTTGTTTGGGAAGTTTTCAGTCGATGGAAATGCATTAGAGCAAGTGACCTAGTGCAGAGTCTGCACTGCAGACATGCCATGCATTCAGTGCAATGCCAGTGGTGTTGAAAGGAGGATGGGCTGCCTTGCTAATGAGCAATTGCGACTGTAGAAGATGTTCTCCTAGAATATTAGAGTTTGTAGTGCTAGAGTACCTGTGCAGTCAGTCTCCTGCGTTTGATGATGAAAGTAAAATTTCTTGCAGATCTAGACGTGTTATATGACTAAGCATGTACATGTACTCAGGCTGCTTTCGCAGGCCCGCCATGCTTGTTTATAGAAGGGTTTCCGCATTTCATGTGTTGCAGTTCCTGTAAAAAGTTTCTATAAGTATTTGGCTGTCATGACCCTGCCCTTGTGGCTTTTATGCAGTCCAACCCCAAGCAGAAGGGCCCGCCCTTCTTAGCATCACTGCTGCCTGCCGCCAGGCTGATGCCCAGACTGACAATGCGGTGTGGGTTCATCTCTGACCTTGTCTCCACCAGACGCCCCTTGTGTGTAAGCAAGAATCTGTCCAGAGGCAGCACAACCTCCTGCCATGCCCCCTTCCTGCGTGCACAGCACAGTTGCTTCTCACTTAGCACGGATAACAATGGTATCACCACTGGTGGGACAGCGTAGTCTGGCGACACAAACTGAAGCAGAGAGCGACACAGGTGAAAATGGAATGTGACGTCCTTGGCACGCAGTCGTCTCACTACATGTGATGCATACCCAGAGCAGTCCAGGTGCTCTAGAAGAGCGATTGAGAGAGGACACTGATGTGCGACTCACCTTGCGAACAAGAATGCCTGCCAGACATCGTAGGAGTTGTCCTCACCAACTATCCAGTTGGCTGTGCGCAGATTTGCAATGTACTTCCTTCCATCGCCGCGCACACAAAATGCCAAAGCATCGTAGCCTTCCACATCCATGTACTGACCCTCCATCTCCTGCACTGATCCAGGAAGGGTGAGATCAGTATGCTTGACAGGGCTCATGACCCAGCAAAATACACACAATATGATGCACAGCAAAAATCTACTTTTCAGTCCGCTCACAACTACAGTACCTGTGTTCTAATTCCAGCAAAGCCACTGCGTTGCATCCTCTTCCCCTCTGTCTCCTCATCAATCTTCACTGAAATCTCACCGCGAAACTCTGCCGTTGCCTGTGCTCATACCAAGAAGCTCCTCAGCAAACAATTGCTTATAGGCATGGAGCATGCCAGGAGTGTTCCATCATACCACAGGTCTCAGTCGCACATTTGGAGAGCTTGTGAACTCACTGTCCCATCTCTGGAGTTGCTGGATGGAGACAGCTCTGCTGTTGACTGGCCACCATATTCCTCGTCTGTGAACACCTTCCATCTGCCCAGGTCCTCTGCGCTTGCAAACTGGTACAGCACACGCTCGGCAGCAGGATATGGGTTCTGCACTTCAACAAGAGCAGTCCAGAATTCAGTGAATAGATGTAGATATGATTCCGGATCTTACTTCTGTATACTGTCTGCCCGTGCAGCTGACAATTCTGACCGGGCCTTCACTTGTAGCAGGAACCAAGAAAGCAGTACACACTGAAATACCTTTATCCAGGTAGCGCTGAGTCTGTTTCAAAAAACCCTTCCAAGCCATACTGAAGCAGGATGGCTGTTGTAGATCACTTGGAAGTACGTATATACCGATCTATACCGATATATATACCGATCAGTTGTTGGTCTGATCTGAGATCTTTCCAAGTGCTACAGCCCCGCCTCTGTAGTCGAAATTTGTGCAAATTGTGGGCTGAAACAAAGTTTTGTATGCGGGAGGGTACATGGAAGGACACAAGTTCCCTGCGGAGAACTCATTAGATCTCATGCATTGCATATGGCAGTGTGAGTCACTGCCAGTTAGGTGACTAAGATGAAGGTGCAAGAGGACGTTTCTTCTGAGTGCAGGATCGTCTCTGTACTTATATTTGTGTGTGTGGTTACAATTTGATTGCAGTTTCCTTTCCAAGCAAGACGAGCCAGGGGACATAGACGACTCATGTGACGCTGGGGTTTGAGCTTCCGCGTCTTTCTGATATCCCTTCAACACGGGAAGGGACACTCTCTTTTGGATCACAACAGAACATCACAATGGGCAAGCTTGACGATACGGACTTCAAGAGCTGGAAGATCAAGCAGCTTCAGGTGAGTCAAGTGTCTAATGCATTGCCCATGCCCTTTTGACGATACACTAAACACAATTGAAGGCCCTTCGATATCGTCACAGGAGTACATCAGGGATCAAGGTGGCAATGATGACGACTGCGACGAGAAGGAGGACCTGATCAAGAGGGCAACAGAGCTCAGAGACAAGAAGAAAGAGGTGAACTCTCTTGTCAGACAGGGAAACGGCTTCAGCATCAATTTCTCATCAGACACATGCACACGCTCACAAGGTCCTTGAACAGAATGTCTGATCGCAGAAAGAGAAGCCAGCTGCAGAAGCCACTCGCAATTACCCAGCCCCATCTTATGGGGATGCAGCGCCCAGTGCCCCACCCTATACTCCTGCTCCATACGGTGGGCCGCCGCCATATGGTGGTCCCCCGGCCCCGTACGGCCAACCGCCGCCATACGGTGCACCTCCGCCAGGGCCATATGGAGCGCCGGCCCCACCGTACGGGGGAGAGTACCGGTCAGATTACGGCGCTCCTGCGCCCTACGGAGGCCCTCCGCCCTACAATGCACCTCCGCCTGGGCCATATGGCGGGCCTCCTCCAGGCGAGTATCCATCACACTGATATCCCTCGTCAAGTCATTTTAATCACTTCGTTGTGAAGGAGGTTGTGCAGTTTTACATAGCAGCAGGGCCTTATGGTGAGACTGTTTTCCAAGCTTGGCGTGCTGTGCATGACAGGCCAATGGGGCGGCCCGCCACCAGCTGGCCCCTATGGAGGCTATGGACAGGGCCCACCAGGTCCGTATGGGGCCCCACCTCCACAGGGGGGTTATGGGGGCCCGCCTCCTCAGCAGGGCGGATATGGAGGGCCTCCTCAACAGCAGCTGGGCTACGGCGCCCCTCCCTCTCAACAGCAGGGCCGCAAGAAGGCTCTCATCTGCGCCTGCAACTATGCGTGCGGCCCTGGCACTCTTATCCTTGCTTGGCAGCACAGCCTCACCTTTGACATGGCCATGACCCACCCACATCCCCAACAGCTGAACACATGTCTACAACTTCTTTTGCCACAGCTTTCTGCAAATGTGTCAGGCATCTAACACATGCAATTCAAAGCAGCTCGTGAGGAGGCGCTGCTTGTTCACATCAACAGGCCCACAGATTATTTTGGGCTAAGTAATGGAAGAGGGTCAATATAGTAATCTCTCTCACCAGAAATGTTTGCACTTTGAATCCTTCCTAACCCACTATTTGCATGATGCTTGGCACCATTGGTATAGCAAGGCATCTGGTGGTGCAGGGGCTCAGACAATGCACTCAATGGCTGCATCAACGACGCCAAGTGCATGCAGTACATGCTGAAGACGCGCTTCGGCTTCAAGGAGGAGGACATCACGATGCTGACGGACGACCAGAGCAACCCAGCAAAATGGCCCACCGGCAACAACATGCGCGCCCACATGCGCCAGCTTGTTGGGGACGCCCAGCCTGGGGACTCCCTTGTCTTCCACTTCTCAGGTGGACCAGAAGTCAGCCCAACAACAATTCACTGACGCATCTCCTGTGACATCCTTTTCATGTTTGTATTGAGCGATGGTCTGCCAGCAACAGGACAGGGAAGCCATCCGACATTTCTGTGGTTCTGCTGTGTCAGGTGGACAGCGGACATGACCGCATTGTGTGCTGTGCAGGGCATGGGTCGCAAACTGCAGACTGGTCTGGAGATGAGGATGATGGGTGCGTTGCTGCTCTGCTCCACAACTTGCACCGCAATCATACAAGTCTCGTCTGGTCTGGCTTTTTCTTGTACACTGCAGTCAGATGCTCAATGTGGGGGCTTGTCGATGCAGGTACAACGAGACCCTTTGCCCCTGCGACTTCAAGCAAGTATGTCCTCACAGAAGTGCAAACTTGTACCCTCCCTCATGGACAGCAGTGCAGTCTGCACAATGGGATGCTCCCCAGCATATCTCGGGCACACATGATTTCTGCTCATCAGCTTGGTCGTGAATAGCATCGATGGAAGACATGCTGATGTGGGCTGCCCCGAGCAAGTGTGTATGTTGCAGGGAGGCCAAATCGTGGATGATGAGCTGAACCAGCTGCTGGTGAACCCACTGCGGCCGGGTGTGCGCCTGCACTGCATCATTGACGCCTGCCACTCAGGCTCCGTCCTCGACCTGGAGTACAGAGCAGAGTTCCAGAACGGTGTCCCCGTCTGGACTAACGAGTACCGCAATCGCCCCTCTACCTACAAGGTGTGTGTCGCCCCCCACATCCCTGTGCCTCACACTATTGAGAGCAGACGGGCACTGACTGTTTAGACTTGCTGATACCTATGCGGGCTCCAATGCAGGGCACTGCTGGTGGAGAGGCGTTTCAGTTTGGAGCCGCCAGGGACAGCCAGACTGCTGCTGACACCTCACAGCTGTCTGGCAATGTCTCTACCGGCGCAGCAACCTTCGCATTCATTCAGGTCACCTGTGAAAGAGAGCTGTCTTGTGGTTCATTCAAGAGTCGAGGAGGTGTGTAGCAATCTCAGAGAATCTCTGATCTGGACTCTTTCCTGCGCAGGCTATAGAGAGGACCGGTGTGAACATCTCATATGGTCGCCTTCTAGACGTAAGCTGTCCATCGCCCATCTTCCTGCCTGAAACAATCTTGTAATGTGCTGAATGCCCCAGGATAATGGACACTGGTATGGTACCCAAGGGACTATCCTGACACTGTGTGGCATGCGCAGGAAATGAACCGCACACTGTCTGACATGGGCCATGGTGTGTTCATCACATCCCCCCAAAATGCCTTCTTGCCCGTGAAATCATGAGGATCCATAAATTGGATGGAGCGGGCTTCGTAGAAACATCCTTTGAATATGACAACAAATGTTCAGAAGAGCAGGCTGTGAAGGAAATTCAAAGGGGATTGGTTGCTGTAGGTGGCGGCGCTGGAAGTGGGCAGCCACTGAGCGACCCCTTTCAGATGGGGGGCATGTTGGGGGCTTTGCTTGGACAAGGTTTGGGCATGGTCGGTGGTGGTGCGCAGTACAGCAACCAGACACCCGTGCTGTCCTCAAACCAGATGTTCGACATCAACCGCCAACTCTGCATCTGATGTGCTTCAATGGTCAACTTGTTGGAAGTCCTGGGGCACATGCATGCTCCTGCACCAGCTGAGCTGGGTACAGAATGCCTTCCAGTCAGGTTTGTTCAGTTGGCATGTTAGCAAAGTTAGTAGTGTAGTCCTGCAAATGCAGGACTACCTGTTGCATTAGTACAATTGTAGTGTTGCACTCTCCGATGAGCAAAATATTTCCTCGTCTTGAAAACTATGCTGTTGTTAATCTGGACAGAATAGGTTGTGCGTTTCATGATATGCTTGTGTTCGTGATCAAGAGGTCGCGAGTATATTGCGATAGCTTGGGCTACTTTGTTGCAAATATATTCTGATGGATCATTTACCAGAGGGAAGTCCACTCAGCATGGTATTTCTGTGATGAACACTAACAAAGCTGTATTGATGCTTGTATTAACAGCCGGCGTTGAAAGCGTAGGCAACCCATTCATTTCAACTCTTTGCCACACTTCATTCTTATGCATTCTGCACAAGTCCACTTAATTAACCAGTTCCTTGGCACAGCACTAATGATTCTTGAACTGCATCGCATCATCTGCCCCTCGTGGCAGAGCTTTTATCTCACATCCTGATGTACAGAATACATGCCTTCCTTGGCTAAATAGTTGCTCCTATCACATCCTTTGGCTACGCCACCATCACACTGACCATACTCCTACACCTGGCATCATCTGTGAGGCAGGCTTGATCCGCACACCAGAAGCTCTGCCATCCTGGGGCAAGTGATCCATTACCTAGATCGATAATGAATCCTTGAAACAGATGGCAACCATCATGACAATCTGTGATCGCTCCAATCGCATCGCAAGGCAGTCACTCAACGTCCTCCTTCTGGGAAGTCAGCGCAACCTCACGCGCACGAGCTCGCTCAATAAGTCCACCGCTCTTCTTCTTGGCACCGCTCAGCTTCAGGGGCACCTGTGACAAAACAGAACCCTCGTCAAAATGAATCACAGTCAGTAGCACAATGCTGTGTTGTCCTATGACAGGGCATTGACATTGTAGACAGTGGCCAGCCCGTCGAAACTTATTAGACAGATGAATAGCCACACGTGTGTCGCAAGGGTTTTGAGCTTCGACGGGCATGCTACTTTCTGCAATGACTGTGACCCTAACAATCGACGACCATACATCAAGCTACTCACCATGCCAATAAGGACGGCTTTTCACACTGAACAGCGTGCACAGCTGTCACACACTTTCACACCGAAACAGCATGCACAGCTGTCGCACACCTTGTTGCCGACGACCAGCTGCGGCGGGGCCGGCTTGCTGGCGGACAGGTTGCCGCCACCGATGCGCGTGGTGCGCGGGTGGCCGAGCGCGGGGCCCGGGTGGTCCAGCACCAGGTGGCCGCCGCGCGACTCCTGCCGCTGCAGGGCCGACATGAGGATGAGCTCGCCCACCGTCGTCAGGTTGCGCAGCTCCATCAGCTCTGTAGAAGTCCCATAGCTCTGCCACATCGCCTGCACGAAAACCGCAGTGTCTTGCCCAGCCACTTGAGAAAAGGGAGGGTGAGTGCCGCGATATGAAGCTGAAGCAAGCACTGTCAAATCCTCCTACGAAAGCCCAATATCGGCAAGCAGAAAACACAAAACCAATGATTGCAGCAGCACTACAGTCATGTTTTCTCTGGGCTGTACTGCCACATCAAGGGCCAAGCAGGAGGAGGCAAGCCCTTGCCTGGACATCAACATGCATGCCGGCCAGCTGCTGGAGTGCCTCCTTCATGTCTGCGCGCCTGCGCACTATTCCGGCAGCACTCCACATCAGCGACGTCAGCTCGGCGCGCTTTGCCACCACCCACTCTTTTGTTGGTACAGACAACTCTCGGGGACCTGCGCGAAGAAACAGGAGATGATAAGCAACACAAACAACACTGTATAGAACACACATATGTGACAAAATTTCTCTTCTCAAAAGCAACAACACATAGATTGAATACCAGAGGCACCCACCAACACTAAGCCAGCACAGCGAAGACTGTACAAAGAGCCTCGAGAACACAAGACAGAAGAACACACCTATGAAGTCTGGAGTCTGAGAAGCTTTTGTCATAGCCTGGCCAGCATCACGAAGCATGCCCTCGGCATGAGCAAGGCTGGGCAGCACAGCGCGCTCTGCAAAGACCAGGCCCTCCAGCAGTGAGTTGGAAGCTAGGCGATTGGCTCCGTGCAGGCCTGTGCAGGAAACCTCGCCGCAGGCAAACAGCCCCGCCACATTGGTCTCTCCAGACAGGCCCGTCTACATCCACCAAAAAGCACGTCAGCCATCTTGGGCGCCTTACTGGATTTTGTCAGAAGCTGGCAGAAGCTGGCCAGAAACCATGATGATACATGTGAGGCACGCCTTGGTCTCAATGGTGTTGCCACATGTGCAAGTAATCAAGACAAGCTCAATATTACTCGGGCTTGTGCTCGTCTCAGTTACCAACAACTGAGACATGCACATCCATCGAGACCAAGACATGCACCAATACCAATTAGACCAAGCATCACATGGAGCATGGCTGCGCTTACCTGAACGCCGCCGCACATGTAGTGCTGAGCCGGGGCCACTGGGATGGGCTCCCGGGTAATGTCAATGCCAAAACTTTTACACTGAGCCGCAATGTTGGGAAAGTGAGACAAAATCTCATCGCGGGGCTTGTAGCTGCAGGAAAAGCACACAAATCTCAGACTCCGTTTGGCATCCCACAAGCATTACGATACGACCAGCACTGAAGTCGAAGACTTGCTAAGGACAACTTGTGTAAGCACCTAATATCCAGCAGCACATGGCTCTCCCCTCGACTCAGCATTTGGTCCTGAATGGCGCGAGCCACAATGTCACGCGGCGCCAGGTCAAAGCGGGAGTCATAGTCCTCCATGAACCTGCACAAATGCAGCACGTTGTTCACGGACTTGCACTTTTTGGCGATGCTACTCCCAATGCAGGAAAAGAGGTCCAAAAACAAAACGCACTAGGAGCTCCACAATGCGGCGGTGTAGCAGGTTCTTGGGGGGCAGTAATAGGGGGACCGAAAGACATGCCTGTGGCCGGCTAGATTGTAGAGGCGGCCGCCTTCGCCGCGGACGGCCTCGGAGATGAGAAATGTGCGGCCCAGGGAGGGCTTTCCGGTGGCAGCCGATGCGCAGAAGGCGGTCGGGTGGAACTGCACAAACTCCATGTTGGCCACGGTTGCCTTGGCACGGTATGCCATGGCCATGCCATCCCCCGTGGCTACACTTGGATTGGTCGTGTTCGGGTACACCTGTACATTGCTAGCTCTCAGTGGTTGCACCATTGGAGGCTCACAAAACACCAGAGATGAGAAAGACTACAAAATGTCACCACATTGATGGGAGGAGACTACCCTCCCATTCTCTTGGGAGGCAAGGATCGGTGCACTGCACAGGAACAGCACCTGGCCGGCGCCGCCAGTCGCGAGCATGGTCACAGGAGCCATGAAGCGCATGATGCGCATGGCCTGCTGGTCCAGCACATCTGCTCCCATGCAAACCTTTGTGCCATTAACCTGCACAAGTACATCAGCATGATTCACTTGGCTGAACCACGCTCAGGTCATGGAGCAAAACTCGACAGGTATGTTTATTAGAGATGGGCTGCAGACATCATGGCCCATTGGCGATGCTTGAGCAGGTGAAAACCACTGCATGCTCGCACGCTACAAAGGCACTCACAGAACATGTGCTGCAAGCACTAAGTGCATTTGGAAGACTGTACCTCCGTGTGAACGAGGTCAATAGCGGCGTGGTGCTCAAAGAAGGAAATGTTCCCCTTGGTGGCCGCGGCGGCCAGCAGGGCGCGCTCTATCTCGCGGCCAGTCACGTCGGCGGCGTGCACGATGCGGCGGTGGCTGTGGCCGCCTTCGCGCGTGAGGTGCAGCGCGCCGTTCTCCTTGCGCGTGAACTCCGCGCCTAGCTCCACCAGCTCCATCACCCGCATGGGACCCTCCTTGCAGACCACCTCCACAACCCTGCGCATATCCCAACACCGCCCCCATCGCTTACTGTGTCCCGCAGCAATGCGCCATCCATTAGCGGGCATGCCGATGAACTGACATGCCGCATGCCCACCACATCATGCGGTGTGCAAGATCATGGGTCACAAGAAAGGGGTGCAGTAGGGCAAGATGAGGTTGCCAGGTATTGTCACAACCCTCACTGGTGCTTCTGCACCAAATGATGCACCTTCTATTTCGACATGAGAACACCACAGAACTGAGTGAATGCGGCGCACCGGCAGCAAAGGCATTTATAAGGAATATGCACTTGCAGACTCATATACAAAACCTGAATCAACAGAGCACCGTTGGTGCACACCTGCGGCTGTTGAGGTGGTCACCGGCAATCATGGTATCCTCAACATGTGCTTCGACGCTGTCATGCTTCCCCAGAACAGCGCACACGCCACCCTGGGCGTACTGGGTGCAACCCTCCTCAGCCTGGGCTTTGGTGACCACGGCAACGCTCCCGTGCTCGGCGACTTTCAGCGCGTAGCTCAAACCAGCGATGCCGCTTCCCAGCACCAGAAAATCAAAGTTGCGGATTACTGGCGCCCCCGCTGCTGCCTGCGGAGTGGGTGCAGCCACACGGCACGTGTTCGCCCTGCGAGATCGCGCGCCGCCTGCGGCCTTCAAGAGGCGTGGGGCGCGCTGCAGGGCTCCATTGCCGCGCAAATTGGCATATCTTTGCCGGTGCGGTGTGCACTTGAAACCAGCAGACGGTGCCTGACGCGCTAACGTAGCAGCGCTCATTTTGCTTACGAGAACACAGTAGGACGCTAAAAAAGGCTGGAACTTTAGGCGGTGCTAAAGCGCAAGGGATACTTCTTATTGTAGACCCACTGACGTTTGCTTGGACTCGATCCGCGCTGCATTGCACACAGAATTGGTGTCAACTCCAGGCACTGGCCATCTCCAAGGCAAAGGAGAGGAAAAAGCAGACAGAAGGACACACCCCCATCGCTCAGCAACTGTCCCGCATGCGCTTTTAGATTCAGTAGTGTTGGGACTCGATCGTGGAGACAGCGTTAGGAAGCTATCGAGAGGCTGTTCGCTGTTTTGAGCTCTGTGGTCATAGCGGAGTTGAACCCCTTCTGGTTCAAATCCAAGCTGGCACGTCTCTGCCGGTGAGTCAGCAATCCACGTGCCACGTGTGATGGCGTTTGTGGGCTTCTGCCTATCTGCGCCCACCCACCAGTGATGCAGTCATTCAAGTCGCACAATGACTGCTGTTCGCTGTGAATGGTCAATACAAGGCGCATCTGGTGGCTGATGCCATCGGATGGCCCCTGAAACGCTCCAAAGCAATCTAGGTTTCCACACTGGTGATCAATGTGCATCGATGAAGAGCAAGGGGCGCTGTGAAAAATCATGCAAAAGATTCTTTGATGCCTTTGCCTTTACCTTTCTGTATTTTCTAACCTTCAGCACAGCACTGAGCCCTGACGTGGGCTTTGTCCCTCTCAGGATTAAAGGTGTGTTGAAACCTCGCCGTCTATGGAGGGGTTCAATTCAATTATAGTATCAATGCAGCTAATACTGAGCGTGTAAATACTCAGCTGACTGGTGTAAAACGGCCACCTGTGGCTAGCGAGTTTCTTTCTTGTCTGTCCTGTAGATTATGCGGCAGATCTTTTTGGGCCATCCAATCAGCTGATATCTGCATTGAGGTTGACGGATAGGCAGTTTGGTGGAGATTTGAACAGGCTTCGCCAGCAGTATCAGAACAACCTCAAAGGCCCCTCCTTCAGGGACTGGCAGGGCTTTAATGTTTCATTTGAGGTACACATACAATACTTTGCTGAACCCGTGCAATGATTACCAGCTGGGATTCTCTGGCCAGCTGATGATGGAACCCACCCTGGATGTTCCTTTGCAGGTCCTTAAGGTCACTCCAAGCATGGGAGCCAAGACAATATCGTTTGGATCGAGAGGTGAGATATACAATGTGGTTGCATCACAGCAGCTGGTGAAATGCTGTCATCATGTACAGGCCCCAACCAGTGGCAAGATTTACACATATTTGCTAGCCGAAGATGCTATGGATGCAGACATTCTATATTACTGTGATCAGGGGATGGAGGGGCGTTTCCTTCTCAGAACCTGAGTGTCAACCTGGGCTACTTCACCAGTGTGGACATTGTAGTGAAGGTCTATTGGACCATCGACAGCTACTATAGAGAACCGGAGGGCTACAATGCGACTGAATTTAACATGAACATCTATGAAAAGTATCTGGACGCCAACAACATATCGGTGATTATTCAATAGATTTCTTTATTGTGTCCTGTGCAGTTGATGCTCTTTCCTGTCCCCTTTTCGTGTTTGTTGTCCTGAAGAACCTTTTGGACATATGCATTCCCAGGTTGGCCAGAACTGGCACTTAGCTGAGCAGATATACCCTGAAGCCGCCCCAGTCATTGCCCGCCTTCCCTTGGAATCGTGCAGGGGCTTCAGTGTGCTGATTCAGGTATTCCCACAACTGCTGGCATGGGCACAATTTGGTTCAGGACATAAGAGCTGTATGGCAGGTTGCTGTTTGGACTGATGTGGGCTGTGTGCAGGTGGAGGGAAAGGACTTAGCTCCTTTTGTTGTAGAGAAGGAAAACTTGCTCATGTTTGCGATGTTTTACCCCCTCAATGAGAAGCTCTGGATTCATCAGGCGCATATTGACAATGTAAGAACTCCTCATTCTCTTGGGGGATCATAGTTTGACGAGCCATTTTGTGCTGAAGTCATGCTTACAAAATCTTTTGTAGGACCGGGCTCATGCCGAATGACAGTGGATTCTACTGAGGGTGGGGTTGTGTATGCAGATCACACAGTACATCGGTGAGAAGGACACTATCACTGTGGCGATTGCTCTTGTAGCTGCGAACAGCATTGAGGAAGTTTCTGAGGTAATGGCATCGATTGTGTGTGCTGGTGACCCGCAGCACATTCGTTTCTACAATGTGCATAAGGATGCTTTATGTCCTTATCAACCGGTACCTCTGCACTTTAGTACTGATGGTTGCCATGGGCGCTGTGTTGACAGATTTTGTGTCCCCTGCAGGCTTTGGTGGACACGCTCCCATGCAGCTCCTGCCCTAAGACTGTTGCAAGACAGTCATTTCTGCAGGCATTCATGGGTGCTGGTGTGAATGTGACAGAGGCCATGTTGGTGTCTATTGCGGATCAGCCAGGTCAGTCACCACGGGCTAAGTGGCCCACACATGTGTGCTGCATGTGCACACATCTACAGGATTATCATTGGGACTCGTCTCCTGGTGCAGTGCTCTTGCACTGGAAATTATGGAGCCTTGATCACCTTTGCCTAGGGAGATTTTGCTGGAGACAAAGCTTTTGCGGTCCATTTGCACAGGATTGACACTGCAAGATCAGGCGGCTGCTATGGGTTTCCCACACCTTGTTGATGTGCGCCCAATAGAAGACAAAGGGAAACCACGGAGTCCCCTGGTGGCCATTATTGGCTCCATGATCGTATTTCTTTTTGTGGCCTTCACAGCTTTAGGTGTGCCTCATTGCACCGTTTGGTTTGATGCACTTCTAGTCTCCTTTAATCATGAGTGCCAGGTTATCACATTTTCCATTGGTGATGGCATGGCTCTGAGCAGATGAAGCCATCGACCAACATGATGTGATGTTGCAAATTGATGGGGTGCAGGCGTCTTCTTTCTGATCCGTAAGAAACACGCCAAAAGAGCCTGTCATAGTTCAATTGATCCCAAGAGTCACCGTGGAGGATCTGCGCATGGAGGGTTCAAAAACTGTGCAGGTGGAATCCATGGCTACCCTATTCTTGCACTTTAAGTACATTGAGGTGCTACTTAACGCGAAATGCTGCTCTGTGCTAAACTCGCTGCATGCGTTGTTACCATGTATGCCATGCATGCGCAGGCAGCATGATGCACAGTTCTGCTAGGTCCATGATGAGTTCGGCCTGCCCAGAATTTGATATGCACAAATGGTCTCTACCCACCATACGAGCCGAGGATATCGAAATCTGCCGGTATCCTGATGGAAAACCGGTTGAGCTTGGCAGAGGCGGATTTTGCAAGGTGCACCCTCTTTCCATGCGCAGTCTTGCAATTGTGCATTATGTTCTCTCGGGATGTGTGTCCTTGCTTTTGTTGCGTTGCTATCCATGCCGAATGCAGCACACAAGTCTCTCCTAGAGCCCTGAGCAGGGAAGGGGGAAGCCCAAATTAGGTTCATTTCCCTCAGGTTCTTAAGGGGCTGCATGGCGGAGTGAGGGAAGTGGCACTGAAGATGTTGCTGGAGGTGGAGGACCCTGAAAAGGAGCTCGCCCGCTTCACCCAGGTTCTCCTCCCACATGCTTAACCCACTGTGTGACGACTGGGACCACCACCATCAAAGGCACTTCTTCGTCTTTCGACACCAAGAGCGTTCCAGGATTTTCATGTGTCCGGCAATGAGTCTGTTCCATTTTTGCACCGCAGGAGCTGGATTTGCTGAGGAGCCTCAGCTTTGACAGCAATATTGTGCAGCTCTATGGTGCAGCTGTCATGGAGGGGTGCCCTGTGCTGATTTTGGAGTGCATGGAGGTGGGAAGCCAGACTGCATTGCATTTCCATACTCAAGGAATCATCATTCTGCTTCATGTTGATGATGTCAACAGCCGAGCAAGTGTGTCGTTCTAATCTGCAGGGAGGTGATCTCTGCAACGCCATATCCAATGACAGGAGTGGTGAACTGGGCTGGTACAACAAGGGCCACAAGATTGCGCTGGATGTGGTCAGGGGTCTCTGTTTCCTGCACAGCTGCAAGGTGTGCTGCCCTTCCTGCCAGACTGCTTACATGCTATTTTTATAGTCCATGTTTTTACTGTGGCTAACTGGGATGGAACTTCCAAGGAGCAAGGAGAACACTGTTGAGGAGTGGCTGGTGTTTCTGCAGTGTTTGCATGGGGACTTGACATCCCGGAACATCCTGCTGAATCGAGACTACACTGCTGCCAAAGTTGGCGACCTGGGCCTGGCCAAGATGCTGCAGTCCTCCATCACAGACATGAATGTGGGAGGCACGCTGGCATTCGCTGCCCCCGAACTGCTACTCAACATGCGCTGCAATGAGAAGGTGCCCGCTGCCCTGTGTTTCTGCCATGATTCCTCTATTGGGGCCCTCCTTGTTGCATCGCAGATGGGTGGCAGACAGACAGTCGCTCCTTCATCGTGCCTTCATGGTAAATGCGACCTGTGTTCTTTGCAAGCCTTTGAGATCAGGAAAGGATGATCAGGGTCATCACTGAGCATTTGAACTGTGACGCCTGCTGCAGGCCGACATCTTCTCATTAGGGGTCGTTCTATGGAACATCTGCACTCAGGAGGTGCCCTTGCGTGGCCACCTTAGACGCCTGCAGGTCTGTCATGCTCCCTGTATCCAGACTCAATGCATCAATGAAGAGCTTGTTCTGCACTTTGTAGCCACGGATTCTGATGATTGTGCGACCTCTTGCATGATGTTCACGAGTACTCAACCACAAGCCGCTGACTATTGCAGGTGCCAGAGGAATGCCCTGCCAGCATAGCAGAGCTTATCGATGACTGCCTGGAGCGGCCTCCTGAAGACAGGCCCTCAGCCAGGGAAGCCTTTGAAGTCATCAAGAAGAGCATGTCCCCAGCTCTGTGCAAGGCAGTAGGTTTCTTAAAATCCCGTCTCCTTTCCTTTCTCCCTTCCCTAACCTTCTCATTTCCTCAGCACCCTGTGACAATTAGCCATGCCTTGACTGTATCCTCTGCTTTCATCAACAATTTACTTCCCAGAGCCTGGATGTTTTCATCTTACACGTCCCTGTTGTGGAGAAGTGCTGCCAAACCACAAGCAAAGCTTTTCCCGGAAGCTGGAGCAAGCACTTAATGTTAGATGGCAGTACTTCAGTATGGCCTGACAGCCAGGATGCACGTGCTGCAGGCATGTTGCCAGAAGAGGCCGCCTCATCCCCCTCAGCCGCTGCGCGAGGGGTCCATGGACGGGCGAGAGGGTTCTGCGCGACAACCGAATGAGTCCCCACAGGATCACTACTGCGCACTGAGTCAGCGGCCAACAGAGGTCCCCCCGGAGCGATGCTGCCCGCTGAGTCAGCGATGGCGCTCTGTCACAGGCTGCAGCCTGTCCCGCCTGGCGCCGCGCGACCTTAGTCATGCCCTGCCCTCACCCCCCAACCCCTTTAGCAGCTGATGCCAGGGGAATTTTGAAAAGGGGACTTGAAGTTGACTCCGGCACAGATACTTGTTTCCTGCAGTCTTTCACACACTCGTCCGCCCAGGAGATGTGGTGCAGTTCTGAAGACCTCTCTGCTGATGCAAGACTCAGTAGCTTCAAAGTCCCCTGAATGACTGTCCCTCAAGGTAGATTTGGCGTACTTCTGCCGATGCCAGGAAGTCACCAGCAGGTTTTGCTCGGGAGGAGCAGTGAAGCGTTCACATGTTGTGAGTCCAGAGAAAGCGGAGCTCCCAAGGGCATACTGCTGGTGCCTATGTATGCATGAAAGCTCTAAAATCTGATCTGCTTTACTGCACCAGGACCCTTGATGAGCAGTCTGTGTGAGAATAGTGGTTTGTCATGCCTCAGTCTTCGTTTTCCTTGCCAGGGAAGATTGCTATTTTCCATATTGCTGGGTCTGCCTCTGTAGGAATCTGCGATGGCTTACCCACTCCTTATGTCATTGTGTTTTTTGGCTGGTTGCATCTGGCGATGCAGGTTCTTTAGAACAGACTTGTGTAGAACTTCTTGACCTCTTGACCTTACTGGACTTACAAGGCACACTAGTTGTGGACTACGTTCTTGTGACTAGCCATATCATGCCTGAGTCCTGTACCCCATGCCTGGTATGTCTACTGGGTGGTCATTGTTTGTTTGCTGTGAAGCTCCGTATGTCTAGTTGCATTGATATGTGTGCAACTCTTTCAGCAAAGTATCATCAGTCCTGTCTACATGAGCGGCAGTCACTTGCAGAAACTGATACATGTTCGTGCGTTTATCTTGACTATTGGCCAGCCCAGGAGCACTGCGAGTGCTCATATATTGGGACTGTGCGATAGTGGCTAGCACATGAAGTGTGCAGGTGAAGCGTGGCCCGTATTGTGGCTTAGAACTATGATCTCGACGCTGGGCACTGTATGAGCAGAACATATGGTCTGTGGAAGATGCCAGAAGGGTATACGATGCTAAATCTTGCTTTGGTTTTATCTGTATGTGGCTTAGAACTGTGATCTCAACGCTGGGCACTGTATGAGCAGAACATATGGTCTGTGGAAGATGCCACAAAAGTATATACAGTGCTTATAAGATATTATCTGTGTAATACTGACCCATTCTTTGTGATTACAATTGTAGTGATCTTTTTTTTCCATTGCAATGGTACTGCAGCCCAGCAGAGGGATGGTGTTGGGTTAGTCCGCCGTTAGGCCTGTTGATCTCATGGAAACGGAAGTTGTGACCTTTGTTCTTTAGTGTTGAAGTTACTTTTAGGAGTGAAAGTGTGCTCGAGTGATTTGTCATGGGATAATAAAATCAAAACATCACAATTGTACTTTGAATCCTTTTTTGGTTGCTGGCCACGTGATGGTGGCCAGGCCTTTGATCAGCCCTGTGCAGCTGGAAAAGATGTAACTGACTGAATCTTGACACCGTCTTCAAAGATACTTAGCAGCCCTGTTGAAGCTCTAGTCCGGACCATCACTCAAGATAGTTCAACTAAGAAATGCCACTTGACCAGTGCTGCCAATGCGGTGGCTATAAACCCCTGTATAAACACCTGTCCTGATAACGTTGAAACCTGGCCAACTGCAAGTAATCATCATGACACTACTTGCATTAATATCAGGGTCGAGTTGTTGAGAGTGTACAGTGCTTCCATTATCCTCATTCAACTTGATCAGATTCATTGGCTGACAAGCATGCATTGCCTTCACCCTCTCCTCTTCCAGCATGCTTCAACAACCTCGTGTCTGGCAAATGATCTTCTGTCGTTGCCAGGTCTGTGGAGTTTCCAGGCTCACATGAAACATCGGGTTCTTCCTCTCTGTCGTCCACTGCAGCACTGCAGCTCTGCACTGCTGATGGAGAACGGCACTGCCTGTCCTCCAAGCTGCTGCTTGCATTTGATTGGCCTAAACTCTCCTCGCCTGCACTCTCTCCCGATTCTGGTCTTCCGAGTTTTGCCTGTGCCACTTGACCAGCAACCAAATGGTGTTGGCCATGACTTTCTGAAGCCCTCCCTTCTGTTGCACTTGCAGAAGAAGCAACAGATACCTGTGCAAAGCGAAATGCTGTTGTGACGTATCTAGAAAGTATTCTGCCTGCATGGTCTACAGAAGGTTCAGCCAGGATCGTTCTAACATACATACTGCAATCGGGCGATATAAGCCGCAAAATGTGAGGAGGAAGTCCCTGCCTTCTCGGGAGCAACTCCGATGCTGCCATTAAGAGGGCCATGTGGCTGCTTGGTAAAGCCATGGGCATTGAAGTTGCGCATGCCCGCAATGACATCTGCCGGCACTCCTTGTGCTCGCAGCCTCTCGCCCTCATCATGATACTGAGTCTGTCCTTGCACAGGATGGAGTTTCTGCCACCCCACAGCAACCCCATTACATGTGTGATCCCTTTCTGGCACAGTGTGCACACCACTAAGTCTTGATCGTCTGCATGACAGATATGCAAGGGGCATGACTTACTTTTTCTGCATGTTCTGGCTTCATGTGCTTAAAGAGCTTCTGCGGGCAACACAGCAGATGCCTCAATTTTCTTCTTAAGGCCTCAGTATCTGGCAACCCGTTTTGGACAAGCAATCATCAAGTGGTACAGAGAGCATGAAGAGCAGCACAAAGGCCATGAGATGCGCACCCCGCTGTTCTTGCGATCCCAAAGCGAGTCAGCCAGAGGAGCAAAAAGCACGACACCAACAACTAGAATGCCAGCAAAGCCGGCATGGAAATAGGCGTCGGTGCGGCCCATGCCGCTCGTGAAACCCCTGAAGAAACTAAATGCAGAGCCTGCGCCATATGCCACACCATATCACTTGAAGCCACGCCAGACATCTCTCAGAGTTGACGGATATTTCACCCATGCATGCAAAGTGAAAACAAGTGGCATTGGGTGTGTGACATGGTACAGACTATGAAGCATGCACAGGGCACATTCACACCATGGCGGTTGTAGCGCTGTTGCTGATACTTGAAATTCGACCAGCCACTGCGTGCCCTGGGGGTAAAATCACTACCATATGGGGATGTCCTGCCCTGTCTCTGTGCTGCTGCATAGACTGCTGAGCGCCCAGAGGTGTTGTACAGTCCTCGCTTCCCCTCTGCAATGCAATCACAGCATGAAGCTTGCACTCACGTAAGACTATTGTTCTGGGTGAAATCGTGTGTGCATGCCGAGCAGTGCACACTTCGGCCGCATGTTTGAAGTCTTGTCCACAATGGGACAGGTCAGGGGTGCCACATGAAGTGAGACTCCACCGTACCATCACTCAGCACCTCATAAGCCTCTTTTGCCTCCTTGAACCTTCTTGCAGCCTCTGCTCTCTCAGAGTCTGATGCATTCTGAAGCCTGCGCAAGTGCTCCTTGGTATTTAGCTCATTCCTAGCAGGCTGTTCTGATTAGCTCAGGGCATGTCTTGGGAAGTGACCAAACACCACAACGAGCAGAAAGTCCGTGCACCTGTCTGGATGATTCTTGAGTGCTTCTCGACGCCAGGCATCCTTCACCTCCTGCTGTGAAGCACTTCTACTGATACCTAAGATCCTGTAAAAGTCCATGTGCTGTCATGACACCGGTCTCCTAGGTTACTAATACACCTTGATAACAGAATTCACACATATAGGGAAACTTAATACGCTCCGAATCCCAAGGAAGTTCAGATCGTCAAGGAAGACTTGTTGAAGACCCAGGAATTCCGCTAGCTCTTCGATAAGAACTTTTGAAACGAAGCAATTTTTGAACTTGCTCTAAGGACTAACTATCCGTTCCTGCAAATCAGGGAAAGGGACATGTCGAAGAAACCATCATGAGGCTGATGACGTCATGTGGTGCTCCCGCGTTCCTTTTGCAGATGTCCAGGTCGTCATCAAGATGTGATGTGTGTAATTCCGGACACATCTCCAATCCAAAGCAATAGTGTTCATCACAGATCGCGTCCAACACAGTCTGGACGAAAGCCATTCAACCATCCTCCAATCCTGCACAGAAGCAGCGCTATTGAGCACTACAATTGCGTTCACAGCTGTGCAATAGCCTGTAAGGATAGTCTTCAATGTCTTCGGCAGATCATCAGCTTGAGCTCCCTGCTCAATATCTGACAGGTTAGCGGATGATCTCGCTTGCCACTTCTCGTGATCTTGAAGAAGCATGCCACCAGCAAAGGCTGTTTATGTCCCTCTTAACTTGTTATGTCCTGTGATAGTGAGGATTCCAGATGCAGCATCGGTGGTAAGCTTGGCCCCTAGTAACGGCCCTCTCACGTTGCAAACCACCAAGATCTCCAGGTGAGATGCAAAGCGGCTGATTGAGCAAGTGGCCGTTCTTTCATACTCTCGGCACCTTTTTTACATGATCGTGATATGGAAAGGAAAATTCCATAGGAAATCGGCACCCACGGTCTGCAGCCGTCAAAAGGAGCAAAACGATGCTGCGACACCTGCTTGCATCTTGGGTGCTTGATTTTTGGAGATTGTGAGTGGACACATCAGGAATGCACACATCAAAGAATGCTCAATGGATGTTTACTCTCCAATACAGGGTGCCAGCAGGGAGTATTGTCTGGTCGCATGAGGGTGTATTCCTAGCAGCCATTTCCCCAAATTTAGTGACGATCTATGATGGCAACACCAAAGAGCAGGTATGTTGAAATACAAGTTGACGGAAACACAGTCAAATGCTTGTTGTGTCATGCTATGAAGCATTGCATACTCATCAGCATGCATTGATGAATACACTCTTGATCAGGTTGCTGCATTGGAGTTGCCAATGGTTGTGGCCGTGTGCTTTTCTCCAAAGAACACCTACCTCACCACCTTCCAACGGCCACCTCCAGGCTCTGGCAATGCAGAGAAGAATCTCAAGGTGCCGCAAAAGTTTTCTTCTCAATGACAACCCATCCAACGATGAGCGCCCATATCCTTGTGAACCTTAGAAGTTTCACGGTACATGCCGTACAGTGACCCAGCGCTGGGAGGTGGCCTTTTGGGAATTTGGAGAATTTGCATATAATGAGATATGCTGTGCGCAGGTGTGGGACTGGAGAAGTGGCACAGTGATGATGCAGCTGTTTCAGACGAGCTTCAGCAAAGATAACTGGCCAGCAGTGGCTTTCACATCGGATGAGACCTCGGCACTGCACCTGGTGACAAATGCTGTCAACGTCTACGACCCACAAAACTTCTCCCAGGGTGAATGCTCGAGGATTTGGGTTTCAGGCGATGCTGCCACCACTATCATTGCCAATCGTCCTCATTGTAGCTCGCATTCTGCGCTGATGTCTGTATGTTGCTGCAGGTGTGGTGAAGAAGCTTGCAGTGAAGGGCTTGGCGGGTTTTGCCGTGTCGCCCAACTCTTCATCGCCTCTTGTGGCTGCATATGTGCCGGAAGGAAAGGGCGCCCCCGGTTTTGTGGGAATCTGGGCCCTGGATAAGCTGAGCAAGGGTGACTCACCTGCACCCCTCGCCCGCCGATCCTTCTTCAGGGTGCGCAATACCCAGGATTACAGAAAGAAAGTGCCTGTTTGTGAGGAGGATGCTGTGCTTCATTGCACCGGGTGCTTCGGTTTCTGACGTGTCCCTCTGTGTGTCACCATGTGTGCCTTGCTTGGTTGACAGGCCAGTGCAGCACAGTTTCTCTGGAATGCCAAGGGGACTGCGCTGCTAGCTCTGACCTCCTCCGATACGGATGCAACAAACCAGAGTTACTATGGCGAGCAGAAGCTGAACTACCTCTCGACCGATGGGAAAAACGACTGCGTTGTGCAGCTCAAGGTTTGTCTTTGCTGAATAATTAAACATGCATTTGAGTAGCGCAGGAGATATGACGGGACTGGCTTTGCACATGTCAGACATGAACGGTAGCACATAAGTTCATTACTCTGTAATGCAGGAGGGCCCAGTGCATGATGTGCAGTGGTCTCCATCCGGCGAGCACTTCATCACAGTGGCTGGTTTCATGCCTGCCAAAAGCACAGTGTTCACTGAGGCCTGCAAGCCCTTCTATGATCTGGGCAGTGGTGGGCACAATCTTGTAAGGTGGAATCCACAGGTAAGACACCCAAAACTTGTGTCATGCCGACTGTGTTTTCAGGTCTGCAATTCTTCAACACCCCTTGTATCGTCTTTAATTTTGCTAAAGCGGAGGTGTGATGAATTCAGGGAAGGTTTGTGGCAGTGGCGGGCTTTGGCAACTTGCCGGGTGACATCTTGTTCTTCGATAGAAAGGCAGATGGCAAGCTCAAACAGATGGGCGCTACCAGGTGATGCAGTGCCTCATCTCTATTTGGAAAAAGTCCACTCGATGTGTAAGTTTGCACTGACCCGAGAACACCTCTCCTGACTCTGGCCAAAACTGATGCAGGGCAGAAAACGCCGTGAGCTTGGAGTGGTCTCCAGATGGGCGTACAATCTTGACAGCCACCACTGCACCTCGCTTGAGGGTGGACAATGGCTTTCAGATCTACAAGTCAGTGTCTCACCTGCATGCAGTGATACCATCAAAATGGCGACACCCTTTGTTTCTCCATCTAACATGGTCATGAGTTGGCGGTAGTTGCACGTGTGAGAGACAACTTATTTGTTGCACTGACCAGGGCTGCCTGTCCTGATGGATCTTCAGTCTACACTTTGTGGGCTGTTCTCATAGGCCTGTCTTGCATGCACCAGGTATACAGGAGAGAAGCTGTTTGAGCAGAAAGTTGACGTGCTGCTGGAAGCTCGGTGGCAGCCAGCGCCAGCAGACGCCTTCCCGGATCGGCCACAGTCGCCTCGAGCTAATGGCAGTTCGGCCACAGCTGCTGCCCCGGCAACTGCCAAGGCATCCGGCTATGTGGCACCCCATCTGAGAGGCTCTGCAGGTGCCTCTTCGACCCGGAAACCCACACCTTCACTGTCCCCAAATAAATTGTTGCATCCTGTGGCAACACTTCGTATGCAGTGATTGCTTCTGCACTGAGCTCTTGACAATGTGCGACTTTCTTTGTGGCTCAGGCGCTTCATCGAGTGGCAACTTCAGCCTGGCACATGACCCCAGCGACACCCGCGGCCGCATTGGTGTCAATGCTCACCATAAGAACTTGGTGCCCGGTGCTCCCACTCCTGATACCAAGACAGCGTCTAAGAACGCCAAGCGGCGGCAGCGCGCCAAGGTGCAGCACCGTGACAGTACTGCAAGAAACAGACTGTTACTTGAGATTTATCATAATAGAAGTGATTGATCCTCAAAGAGTGGGTGGAAAAGTCAATATCTGACCTGATGTTGGGGTGGGGAGCAGGCCAAAGCAACAGATGACACACAGGCCAGTGAAGACATTACACAGCCCCCCGCGGAAGTCAAATCCATAACAGAAGGTGGGCTAAACACTCCTATCTTTCAAGCCTCTACTTTTTCTTTGCCACCCAGTGAGATGTATGTGAGCCCAGAAAGAATTGGCCAGGGGATGGCATGCAACATGCATGTTCCACGTACAGTTGTTGTGCACATTTCCTATACATTTTAAAATGAAATGGTGCATTATGATGCAGGTGTGTCAGCTTTGCCCACTTCAGAAGGTCCTGCACAGGAAGAGGCTGGCACGGATGCAGGAAAGCGGCTGCGCAATCTGCAGAAGAAACTGAGACAAGTGCAGCAGCTCAAAGAGAAGCAAGCAGCTGGGGCAGCGTTGGAACCAGAGCAGTTGCAGAAGGTTGCCTCAGAGGCTGCTCTCATGCAGGAAATCAAGGCGCTAGAGGGCCAGACATAACAAATGCAGTGCATCCTTCTCATTCGCATGGCTAGCTCTTGGATGACCGTCCACGTTAGCATCAAAAGCTTACATGCCCATTAGGAGCATCTTGTAAGTCATATAGAAATTGATCCAGTGAGCGTTTGAGCCGGTCTAAGGTGCAACTAGACATTTGCACAACACCCTCTCCGTTGCCTGTGTAACCTTGGGAATACACATGCAAGCAGTACTTTTCAGCTGGTGCGGGCAGCATGCATTACAGCCATGCTCAAGCCATGCATGGCTTATGCACGCATATGCCTGTGCGTGGAAATTTCCTAAGCTTCTATGAAACATGCAGCACTGCATGAATGGACACAATCCCTGGACTCCCTCAGCCAGATCTACATGTACAGCTGACTAGGCATATCTAGAGCTTCTGGATGATGACGGCATTGGCCAGGCCTGCAGCGGCAATTGTGGCGGAGTCGTCGTCCAACTGTGCTTGAGGAAAGGCTGTGATCAAGCGGTAAGGACCTGTCGTGTCTGGACGTGCCGCACGTATGAAACGACGGATGTCGCCCACAGTGTGGGTCAGATTGAAGCGTGCCACCTGCACAGCATGTGCCCAAACAGGGCTGAAAAACAACTTCTGATGGACACTTTACTGTGGGGATTTTCAAAATGCATTGCAGCATGCGCGACCAGTAAATTGAGATGGTGAAATCCTCTGGAAGGGATTCGATCTAGGTTCTCACCATGCGTGAGCCATCCGCCAGACGAAGCTGCAGGGAAGTCGTCTCCTGTGATTCGTCAGGGCCCTCCCATGGCACCTGTGAGGATGAGTCTGGGGCTGCTGCCTGCTGCTCTGGCGCACCACTTCCACTTGCAGAGGGGCCATCATCCCCTGTCAAGCCACCAGCTGCAGCCTCAATCACATGCATGCTGTGCAACTTTTCTGCCAGCACAATGGCCTCCAACCTACAAACATGAGGTCATCCTGCTTTGCTTGCATGTAGGTCACGAGATGTCGTGACTGGCAGAAGCTCCCCCATCGGTGCATGACTGTGGCGCCACTGGAACAGGTTCCACGCTGTGAGGTGTCAACATGTGTCATATAGGTCGCTTGAATTGAGAGCAGTGACTGAAGCCCTCGAGGACAGGCCCCACAAGTCACGGGCAAAACAACTCACACATGCATTGAAGATGGGTGAACTGCTGAGCACAGCGCACCTGAAAGAATGCGGCCAGCGCCAGAGAAGGCCTTGTACTTCGGTTTTTCGGGCGGCACATAGTCCCTCTCGACGCGGATCAGGTTGACATTAACAGGGATGCTGCGGTCGGAAGGCTCCAGCTCCTGGGGGCAGTCTCCGCGGGCCATGCTCTCCAGGAAGGGCTTGTTTGCTGGGTCATCCAGGCGGCGCGGCTCACCTGTGAAAACCAGTAGCCTCGGATCAAGCAGAAGAAAAGCAACACTCTGCTTGCAGCAAAGGACATGAGTTGCACCAATATCAAGACTTCTCCTGCCAGAACCACCTGTGCTCAGAAAGTGTGCCTTAGCCATGAGAGTGACAAGCAGCAGACTGCTGGCAAGTCATTCAGCGCTTCAGCTGAAGAGAGCAGGTGGGTTGCAGGATGCACACGCACCATCATCCACAGTGAAGACATCGTTGGCGTAGAAGGCAATGTTGTGCACGATGCGCTGCGGCTGGTCGGCGGCCGCTGCGGGTGCCGGCGCGACGTCCCCACCTGCCAGTCAGTCAGTCAATCTCACCTTTTCCAGCCACCTAGAGCTGATCAGATGTCTGACTCTGATTGTCAGAGTCAGCACCCCGCATCACATCCAAACATTCTCAAAGAAATTTGGACATGGGCAAGATTCCCTGTGCCTGAACATCACTTTGCGCACTATCAAATTGTACATCTAGCATTTTGTATTGCTCAACTTTGTGCATCATTGAATAGATGAAACTGGGAAAACCGCTTTTTTGTATGGTATCAAGTCCACACAAGTATGTGACTCCATGACATACTACGACAGTGGCATGGCTGAATATGTAAAAGTGAATGAGGCCCATTCACAAGAGTATCACGCCAAAGGAATGACGGTACCACCTGCGAGCGTGCGGGCGGTGCCGGTGAATGCACCGGAAGAGCGCTGCACGGGGAGCGGCGGCGCGGGGCCCTCCTGCGCCCCGGCCATGCGTGCTCGATCAAAGAGCACCCTTGTGTGGATCTCCGCCGCCTTCTCCTTCGATGTTGGAGCGCCCTTGACCACCTGTGGCAAGACTCACTCTCTTGTTGATCTGATAAATGAAACGGTCATCCAATATCTGTACTGCATCTCCGTATCCCATGACACACACCCTTCCAGCATTGCATCTTTTGCCGCTCCCAGAGGAGGCGATGAGGATGACGTCTCAGCTGAAGGAGGGTGTTGCATTCCAACAAGCGCACAGCAAGAAAAAGGAGCATACAGTGCGCAGCAGTGCACCTGTCCGCTCTTCTCGCCGCCAGCATAGTACTCGTTCTGCTCATCATCGTCGCTGTCGTCCTTGTCCTTGGCCATGTCCGCCAAGGAGCGGACCTTGCCCTTGGCCTGCACTGCTGGGCGCGGTGGCATGCTCTGGGCAGCAATCGTGGGCGGACGCAGCGCGGCCGCCGCAGGTGGAGGCGCAGCTTGGGCCGGCATTACTGTCACAGCACACGCCAATGTCATAGGCAGCCAAAGTCGTCTCAGCCCATGCTGTGATTGGCAGGTGCAATGCCAGGCTGTTGCCTGACTAGCTTTTAAAAATAATGCTTGCTGGAAAAAGAGGACATCGTCCAGGTGTTGCTTGGGCTAGTGTAAAACTGCGATACTGGCAAAGAATGCCGAGGAATTTGCTTGCCTGGTGGCACTACATTGTCATCTTCGACCATTTCTTCCTCAGGCGCGCCAGCTGCTGAAAATTCTCCCCCGGTGGCGAAAAACTGATCCACTGCAGCATCTACCACGCCCCCAGAACTTTCCAGGAAGAACTTGGCAGCTTCTTGTGAGGCGCCCGTGACGTCCATAAATTGAGCGATGTTTCCAGAGTCTGCCATGCCTGTGCAATCAGACATGAACCTGTCAATTCCTCGATTTGTGCCAGAGCACAGGTTCTGAAACAACAAGAAGATGGGGCGTCATGGAAGCTTCCAAAGGAAGAAGGAGTAAAACAGGCAAGAATGTTGGTCCAGAAGAGGTGTAACACAGGGAAGAATGTTGGGCTAAACGACGTATAACACAAAGTTCCGTATATGGCTGCAGCAAATGCAGAACAAGTTGGAAGCTGATGAGGCCGTTTGATCAACACTGTACTCCAGCTCAAGAATGTCATTTCATCGGTTCCACTTGCGGCATTTCGTTCGATACAAAAGATTGCAGAAGGTAACACACACCCAAAAAAGGCTAAAGTGTTCAGAAGACCAACCTGGTTGGTGATGGTGGAGCTGTTTTGTACAGTTTTGTGAGGCAATTCTGTGAGGCCGAGCTGATCAACACCAAGTTTCTTTCCTCCTCAGATGCACAATGTGAAGTTCGTGGCAGCATGTCTGGATCAATCTTCCCCAAGAAAGTGAGGAAGGTGCCGGGAAAACCTAAAACTGTTCTTCTCAACTCCCCTTCCTGAGGAGCCCTTGCAGTGCAAGGCTTGCACCGTCAGCAGAATACCAGCCAGAAGAAGGACAATTCTTTAGCTGTATGGAAACAGAATGACAGTTTTATTGTGTTCATCAAACATCGGCAGCGCTTCTCCGTTTCGTAGGCTTCACCAGCTTGATTAAGCCCATCTGCATGCGCCTATTCAGATGCACCTCCCATCGTTGGGTCCTTGAATAACTGGCGCAGTGGCGGCGTTACAGAGATTTTCACACTGTTCGCGGTTGATCCCTGGTCGAAGAAGATGGTTTTGCGTTCCTAAACATAGTAGCACCGTGACCATGCCAGCGGTTGAGGAGGAGGTGTGTCTCCCATAAGTGTCATTACATATATTTTGTTCCTCAAGATTGAACTGACACATCTCGGTGATCTTGAGACTTATGCATCAGTTCCGCCTACAAGTGAGATGCCTAGTATTTGTATCAGGTTGCCCCGGTCATTTTACACTATTTTATGTGCCTAGAGTATGTGACCTCCGGGTCGTGTGGGTACTATAGTAATTGCTGATCGACTGTTTCCTAACTGAGTGAAGATTCGCTCATTGCTACCGTTGCAATAGGTGGTATTCCGAACTGGGAGAGAGGACGATACTCTGCCTGGCCCCATCGGGGTGGCTATTCTGAATCGGTATGTTCCCTTGAATGCCATGCTGGATTAGTCACATGCATTCTTGAACCGACCGAAGCCAAGACATGCATCCTGGCCCACAGCCCCTCACAATGCATTTCCGCAGGCCCAAGTCACTGAATGCGCTGAATGAGCCCATGTGCAAGACCCTGCACCAGTTGTACAATGACTGGGACGCCAGCCCGGACGTGCACGCCATCCTTGTGAAGGGGGCGGGCGGCAAGGCCTTCTGTGCCGGTGGAGATGTCAAGGGCATGGTGCAGTACATCCTGGCTGGCCAGCGCAACAAAGCCATCAGGTATGTGCGCGTGTGGGACTAGTGCAGTGCACCATGCCTCCTTCCTTTGTCGACTCCTCGGGAACGTCTTATCCTGGACGATTGTGAGACCATTGATGACTGTCCAATTCATTGAAACGGAGTTGATGTGGTGTGCAGCTTCTTTCGGGAGGAGTACAGCCTCAACCACAAGCTGGGGACGCTGCAGACACCTCACATTGCGCTCATCGATGGCATAGTCATGGGCGGAGGAGCAGGCATCTCCATCCACGGACCATTCCGGGTGGCTACTGAGAGGTAATCATGAGTGCCCATCTGCACATCGCTTCAACAGCATGCTTGCATCGCATCGCACGACTACACAAGCGTGGGCTCACTTAGGGGCATATGAGGTTGGAAGCAGTGCCTTTTTGGCATGCTGGCATGGTGAAACTGGCTGTTTCTGCTGCACAGGACAGTATTTGCAATGCCAGAGTGCGGCATTGGTCTGTTCCCGGATGTGGGCGCTTCCTACTTCCTGCCGCGATTGCCTGGCCAGCTCGGTACTTACCTAGGCCTCACCGGGCGCCGGCTCAAGGGTGCCGCTCCTTCACTCTGTATCAGTACAGAGCATTTGATGATGTGTGAGGCAGTGAATTTGTCTGACGCTTCACTGATTGCAAGTTCCATGGGATCTACCCATGAGGGCTGGTGCAGGATGCTTGATGGCCTTTCATGATGTAATGGCGTTTATGACTTGGGTGCATTTCTTTTTGTTGCAGGAATTGAGGTCAAAGAAGCACAGCTTGCCACACACTTTGTGCCATCTGATCGTCTGCCTGCGCTAGAGGAGACACTGCATTCCCTGGGCGCGCAAGCCCAGAGCCCTGAGAACATCTGCCACACACTGCAATCCTTCGAGGTGCCTTCCTTAACATGCAGTGGTAGCCCCTCCTGTGGGACGACGGGACGTTGTACTTCCCGAAATGTTGACTTCCCTTTTCAAGTTTGAGAGTTTAGAGTTAACGAAGAGGGACAGCAGATTGCAAAGAGAATGCTTGGAGTGGGGGCTCTTGAAGATTGATGGGCTTGTTTTCTCTTTTTCTCTTTAAGGCGCCACTGTGGGCACTTGAATGCAGGATGCAGGAGAAGCGCCAGGGCCAAGTGGGCTGCTGGACCAGATGCCAGCCATTGATGAATGCTTCAGCTTCAATTCAGTCCAGGACATTTATGCGGCGCTCACCAGGAGGAATGACGCCTGGAGCAGGGAGACTCTGGACACCCTCAACAAGTGAGCGGTCCCCCACAACTCATGCATGAGTCTGCTCTGCAGGGCTGTGGACCAGCTGAACTCTGCCAATCAATGAGGGCCCTCCGTTGTGGGGTGCTCCAGTGCAGAAGTATATCCGCCCAACTTTTGGCAGTTCACCAGGGGGCTGTGTCGCGCTGCTTTGTCCTGAGAACGAAAGCGAGGGTGCCGCTGCGCAGATCGTCTAAGCTGTCCCAGGCAGTGGTGCTGAGGGAGCTCAGGGAGGGCGCGGCCAAGAGCCTGGCAGAGTGCCTGCGCATGGAGTTCCGGCTGGTGCACCAGTGCGTCATGGGCAAATCAGACTTTGTCGAGGGGGTCAGAGCGCTGCTCATCGACAAGACGGGCAAGCCGCATTGGGATCCCACTTCTATCGAGCAGGTGGGGGATCGATCCTGAGACCTCTGACAGTGCCCTCAGTGCTGGCATGGGGTATGTCCAGCTGTATTGCAGCTTCTGGAAGTGTTTTGGTGATGACACTTGCCTCGAAAAAGTGAGAAGCTATCAATGGACTTTGCTAGGCCAATGTGGCATGAAGTTCAAGATGTCACTGAACGTTTGGCGTCCATGTGATGTGAGCAGGTGACACCAGACATGGTTGATGCATTCTTCAAGCCTCTTCCCCAAGCAGAAGAGCTGCATTTGGAAGAGCCGCCAGGGGTTAGCTCAAAACTCTGATGGCCTGAGGGTTGCAGTTTGTGGTCCACTTGGAAACCCCTTTTGCATCCTGCTAGGTGGTGTGCAAGTTTTGGGACTAGTACGCTTATTTGGGCAATCCAAACACACCTTCTTAAAAATACTTCATCTAGCTGTACAATACATGTACTACATGTAATACAGTGCCAGCTCGCTGTGCAGATCACTGGATATGTTTCCGTGAGTCATCACCGTTATCCTTCATGCACAGGAATCAGAAAGGATTCCTGCCTCAATTATTTCCTTTGTGTGCCAAGTAATCGTCCAGGAAGTCATCGTCATCGTCCTCACCTGGCCAACAGAGTCACACCCTCAACAATCAATCGTGCTGGTGTTACTTTCTTGGAAACAGCATGCCAAGTTTTACAGTAGAACTTCTTCAAGCAGCACCAGTAGATGTCAGCATCTGACAAAGGGCAAACTAGTGTTGTTGCGGGTGGTACCTTCTTCGTCGTCATCATCGCCATCGTCTCCATCTTCAGGGGCATAGTCATCATCCTCATCGCTTCCCAAATCTTCCTCTAGCTCCTGTTTGCATTTACACAGGGTTCACTTCTTAAAGGCTTCCCCAATGCACCGTAAAAGGGCAGTGCCAGTCACGGATGCTTTTCACATGCCTCTTGTACACGTCTGTTTAAAGAACACAGCCTCACCAAAAGAAACAGCATTTGATGTCACAGGGCCGCACCTGCTCATTGTTGGCCTCCAGCTGCCTGAAGAACTGCTTCCCTGTGAGCCCCTTGTCCTTCTTGTCACCTCCCTCCCCTAGCTTGGCTCTTTCGAGCGCCATCTCCGCCTCAAATCGCGCCTTCCACTCTGCAAAAGTCTGCGGTGTGATCATGGTGCCATGAGACCTGATCTCTGCCAATCGCCTCTCCTCAGCCTCTTCTTCTGCTTTTCTGGCCGCCTCTGGATCAAGAGTGGGAGTCTCTGCTTCCTGCATTACCTGCTGGTGGTATCTCTCGTTAGCTACAGCCCATGTGGTATCAAGATTGCAGAGTTTGCGCGCCTCAAACGGCAGCAGCCACTTCGCGATCACTCGAGCAAAATTGTGAACGTGGTTTTGGGAACTTGCCTTTTCTCTAAGCCACTCCTGAGCAGCAGACACTAGCACATAAATCATTGCCATGCCCAAGTTCTCATCCACTTGCTGTGCTAAGCTCTGGTTCAGCGTTGCCATGTCAGCATCGCTCAGCCCTCGCACGCTGCGTCGACAGAAATGCCCGTGTTGATGTGCGCTTTTTGTTTGCCTCAATCCTACCACAGTTTGATGATAGCAGCAGAACGGCTGACAGGAAATTCTGGGCGGGTGAATCCGGCGCCTCACCTTCTGGCTTTGTACAGAGGCGGCTCGTCTGGGTAATTTGGTGTGTGGGCAAACACCAGCTCTAGTTTGTCTGGAAGCGTCAGAGGATATATCAAATGATGGCCGGGCACAAACAAGATTGGTAAAGACATAACCTCGGTGGCAACAATTCATCTGTGGAAAATGAGCGTACATTCATTCTCGCCCGTACTGTCACAGTCATCTGGATTTATGGCAACTCTAAAAGCTGTCGACGATGACGGCCATCCTTCTGGTCTGTCGTCAAGCAGCTCTGAAAGTAACACAAACACTATTTCAATATGATAGTTCATGTACTTATGAGATGCATCAGACTGTCGTATCGCCGTCCACAGATCGTGTAGACTGGAACGCTCGGAACGTCTGTAGTCAGGGACATGCACATCACTGGCAACCAAGGTGAACTACTTGCCTTGCAAATCATCCATGAGGATCGATTGCAACGCTTCCATCTCCATTTCCTGCTCAGCTTGGTAATCCATTGAGTTTCTTTCGAGCAGATCTCCCTTTTGAACAGGTCTTCAATGAAGCAACTACAAATAAAAGACGCCAAGAGATTTGACCAAAAAATCAGACAAGTTTTCCCTTTGCAATCCAATGCTCTGCATGCTGGCATGGCACCATGATGGAGGACATCAATGACTGATGGCTTCCTTGCACAGGGAAGCTACAACATCTCGATCTTGTTTGGGAGAGCGTGGAGCTCCAACATTTACTAGTGCAACAGGCGTACTACAGACCAGTAATGATTTTACTGCAACGATCTTTTGGCGTTGGAAGATTGGCATGACTCGGTCTTGCATACTGTCATGGACCGGTTTCACAGTCGCAGGCCCCTGTACTTTGCATAGCATTCTATCTGCAAGAAGCCTGTGGAATGACCACATCTGATGCATCTGCTGGGAATGGGCTCTTGTGGTGACCAAGAAGAGGAAGTCACCTGGGAAAAGGTTTGTTGTACGTTCCCACGATCAGGAGAAGGGCTCCGTCACTCTAATACACGTTGCTGTGATTCTTGCGGCGATTCCAAGTCAAAGATGAATTTGTGCAGGTAGAACAGGCTTTGGCGGCTGGTGCAGCCTTGGAGGAATTTCTACCTGCTGAAAGCCGGCCCCACCCTCACAAGAGACTGAAGCCCACCTCTGGGGATGCTGGCGCTGATATCCCAACCAATCCCAAGAGGCTGGATGCACAGGCACAGCAGCAGCACTGCAGTATCGTCCCTGAGCAAGAGACGTCAATCACCCAAGTAGGAATGCTCCTTTATGAACAGAGCTAGCATATCTGCATATGCTTGGATCCATCAAATGAATCATCCTGACGGCCTCCCTTTTCTTTTCACAGTCACAAGTTGCGAAGACAGAAGGCCAACTGCAGCGCTGGCTAGCCATCAGCCAGCTTCGCAGAGCGTTGAGCAGCACCAAGTCTGACTGGGACACCACCATGATCAGGAGCCCTGTGGTCACTCAATTAGCCACAGCAGATTGGTACTGGGTGTTTGCACCTCCGTACGGCACCGTTTTAGCAGACAGCATGCTACTGCATCCCCGGGCGGCTGTGCCCCACCTTGCTTCCAAATGGCTGCAGCTGCTGCAGATTGTTGGCAGCCGGGCCTGCGCCACGTTTGTTCTGTGCAGGGCTCTCCCCTGCCATTGCAGGTGAGGATCCACCTTGAAGCGGAATACCAATGTTCTTGAACTCCTCTGTCAGTTTGGCTAAAGCTGGCTTACAAGCGCCTTCCTGAGCACCCTTCATGCTGCTCATCACTTGTAAATTTGCTCCCCATCATCCCGAGCTCGGCCCATCTGTGCAGGAGCTTTGGTTGCTCAGAGGCATCGGTGACACAAAGCCAGGATGCCAGACAAGTCGTGAAGCATTGCTTTGAGATATTGGAGTTGAGCAGCTTGAAAGTCTTGGAGATGCTGGTCCTGCTCAAGAGCCTTAAACTGGAGGGGCCACTTGGGATGCTGATGGAAGCTGAGCTCAGGCTGCGGTATTTTGGAGCAACAGCTAAATTCCTTCCAGCCTATTAGCTCTGCATCCACATGCCCACAGGACAGCAGAATATAAGAGCCTGTAATACCTTACACAGTAATGATGGATCTGACTTTCCACTACATTTCCGATACTCTTGCCACGACAATATTGTGAGGACCACGGATCTTTTAATGAGGATTGTGATTGGCCTAGAGTTCCGAGTCAGATGAACTTTGCTGATCCTGCTCAATTGTAATTAGTCCACAACCTTCTTACGAGCAACACACTTTGCTTATGCCTTTCACTAGGCGATGCACCGTTATGCCTAGCTAGACTGTACACAGAAGGAATCAGTCTGCAACTCACACGCTGCCAAAGATACACTCACCGCTAGTAAAGAAGAATTCATGTTACCAACAGGCAAGATAGGTCACTCGTTGGCACTTTCTGACAGTCTCTACACGTGTGTGCACATCTCCACCTATACACTTGTCGCAAAATCCTGATGAACTCAATAGCAACCCAGCTGGGTCATGTCCACCATCTCTCTTGAACACACCTGTGTCCATATTCTCACTGTTCCTCTCGCTCTGTGCAGGGTGTCCATAGAAGAGAAAGAAGGCACACTTGCATTAGGCTCTTCTTTCAGGCGGTGATTTCCACACATTCCACTCTCAAGAACTTTTCTTGTTCCCATGCCTGGAAACTGAAGGCCTGGCCACGACTCCTCACTTACGCTCGCAACTGAGCGTGCAGCTCACCTCCCAGGCAGCTTTAGCTTCCAAAGGGGATACAGATAAGCCCATTAAAGAGATACCCCACACAACTCCAACCCCCCATATATGGCTGCTCCAATTGCAGCCGCACTGGAAACAGGTCCACACATGTTTCATCCAGTCCTTGAAAAACTGAAGATAAAAAAATAACCTGATGGTACCACGCTGTTCAAGGCTTTGGGAATACAGGAGTGCTTCGAAAAATGGCCCTGCTACCCTTCCATAGTATGGAATCCATGCACCACGGTAGCGCGCCAAGCCATCATTTGCCTCGATCCTTGAAAGGTACCTGGGCGGTCAGCATCACCAATCTGGCCTATTGAGCCTAGCACCGCTTAGGAGGGCCGAGAATGCCTCAGCCCTCTCTGCACCCCACCATTGGCTCTATTGCCCAGATAGCGCCTCTCACCTCCAATACCCATCAACATAACTGTGAATACAGCATGATTGATGTGCCCAGAGGCAAGCTACACTTAGCGCTGATGCCAGCACTGTCCAGTTGTGAAGCTATGTCGGCTTTATATCACTATCAACCCCAGACCACCCCTTTTCAGTCCCACTTTTCTGAAAATATTTGTGTCACTGCAATGCAGGGTCTTGACATGTGCACTTCAATGCCCCTGAGCATTGTGCTACTTCTTTGATGGTTGACTGTTTCTCTGAGCCTGTTTGGGCAGGAATTGAGAAATTCGCCGCCAGAAGGGCGGCAGGTGTCTTGCGGGCAAGCGCCTGCAGACAATAAGCGAAACATCAAGACAACCCGAGTACAGTTCAGTGGACAAGCAACATTTACGGGAGGCACCCCAGACAAACAGGAAGACATGACAAAAAGCACATAGGACGGCCCTTGCATGACACGACTTCAGAAAGACTGTCACTTGATGGTTCCTTTCTGGTATACTGCTGAGCTTTGACACTCCTCAGCAAGGAGAAGGAGGCCCTAGGAGAGGCATGCACTGCAAACCTGTCTCAGGGCCATCAGACGAGGTGCGGTCGGCATGTGACGACAGCACGGTGTGTGTGTTGACGGCGCACCTGGATCTCAGAAAATCAGCACGTGAGTGGGCCTCGAGCAGAGCTGCAAGGAGTATAGGAATGGCCTTGCCGATAAGGAGCGTCACAGCCAGGTCTTGGAAGAAGTCGGGCAGCGTGCGCTTGGATGACTGCAGCACCAGGTCCAGCTCTTGGATCCCAAAACACACCTGCAAGCAGCCACAATGACCACAACCCTCAGCAGCAAGCACAGTGCATGTGAATGCAATGACCTACATCTCTTTTAACTTACGACATAAAGAGTAGAAACCGCTGTATATCTCACGACAGACGCAAAATCCTGAGAACATTTAGAGGGCTCCTTGTTGTATAAGTGCGCACCATCTGGATGGCATGCAAGCGCAGGGCAATGGTCAGCCGGTATGTTTCTGCCAGCACCAGGAAGCCTTGCACGCAGGTGATGCCCACCGGTGCCTTGAGCCCCATCTCATGGTGGTGGGAGAGGATGCCTCCCACCATGCATGCAGTGGCACCCACGAGAGAGTTTCCCGACTTGACACTTTCATGTTTCCACACCTGCTCACCCATGTGCACCGCGTCACAGCGTGGCACAGACATCAGCACTAGCACCACATGAGCATTTGTGTCTTATTTCCTCAAAAGTCAAAGTAGTGCGCAGCACCTGAGAGGGCTGCAGAACTGAGGCAAGGGTCCAGGCATGGCTGCCCAGCATAACAGACCCTACTGCAATCAGCAAGGCCAGCCGCGGCGTGAGGCCATCTGCTGCAGCCAAGCTGATGCACCTGATCACACTCAGGGCCGCAAGGAGCGTGGTGAGAGCGGATGCTGCAATTGCGCCCCTCCTGCCTTGCGCTGCATACAGCAAAGCGAAGGGAATTTCCAGCTCTGAGCTGCTGAAGGCAAGGGAAGCGTCCATGCAGCACAGCTGCTCATATCCTGCTGATACCTGTGGGACATCAGCCTCATTTAGCCGCTGGACATCGTCCTGCCAATTGGTGTTGATGGGCAACCATACTGTAACTTTTTGAGAGCCCTAGTGTGCACAGGTGTTGATGGACTGAATTTATGATAATATTTGAGTTGTGTGGACACATTCACCAGAGACCAAATGTACACAAGACATATGCCAACGAGGCACGGAGGAGAAATATCTGACTGGTTGCCAGCTTTTCTTATTGCTGAGGTAACCGGTGCTGACTACCTCCAATACTCCTGAGGTGTTTCAACTGTTGCCAAAAACTTAGAGTTGCTTACTTTCTTGTATTCGCGACTCTTTCAGGTAGCAGAGTCATGGACCGTACAGGCCGACGGATCCCGCATGCACGGCGGTCTTTCATCATTTGATGCTCAGATGTTGCACCAGCTTGCAGCTAGAAATTACTACCATTCTTGGAAATGTTTGAGGAAAGAAAGACAGGCGCTGCATGGGGTACCTGACTCCGATCCCTGCCGTCCCATGTCCATGCTCGGTTGCCTTCCCGTCGTTCAATCCGTCGTTCAAGGTGCCTTAAGGCTTTGACGCTTCCATTTTGATGAGCCTAGCAGGAAAGGTGGCCTTGTTAGTCCAGACGCGGTCTCTTCTAAGAGCCGATGAGGTGAGCCCTGATTTCCGGAAGTGCTGAAACAATCGCCCGTGGTCTCCCAAAGTGCGTCAAGGAAACCAATCAAGCCCCTGATTGGCACTGTACTCCCTCAATCCCCAAGATCAGCGTTGCTTGTCTTGGTTTAGAGGTGGCACAGAAAAATCTGCGGAGATGACACTTTGTACTGCTTAAACCTAATCAGGTCTTTCCTGAAAATATCAAGGATTTGGGGATTCGTGGGTCACAGTCGGATCACGATTTGCAAACAATGGTCCTTGACTCAGGATGCTTTCTTGTGATGAGTCAGATAAGAGACCTTCCTCTCCTGATGCACATGCCGCTCTGCTGATCCACATCTCTCCCAGGCCTCTTGAGGCACTGCATGGTCTAGACCTGTAGGCCCTTGTTGCCACGGCCGCTGCTGCCGCAGCAGCAGCGGCCGCCTCGGCGGCCGAGGCGGCAGTGGCTGGTATCATGATGATGCAGTACCCAGAGGCTCTTGGCAGGATTAATTTGTGAATGCTCCAAGTTTCTCTGTGTATGTATGGGTATGATGCTGGGTGCTGGCTCTGGCGATCAGAGTCAGACATCTGATGAGCTCTAGGTGGCTGGCTGGCCAGCCACCTGGAAACCCTGGAAATTTCCATGGAAATCCGAAATATTTCATTAATGGTGTCACACGGTAATTATAATTGACTGCCATGATGGCCATTGTGGACTGACTGACGGCCGGCCGGTGCCGGTCCAGATGGCGGGTACATACTGATAATTAAAGGCTTGGATGGAGGCCTGAGCCTGCCGTCGCGGAGACTCAGAAATTTTATGGCTCATTGCATTTGGGCCATTCAGATGACGGATGACGGGGATGACTGACTCTGAGTCAGTCACTCATCCAGCAATCTGAATGAACACGCCGCCGTAGACCGTGCAAGGTATGAACACAACTTCTGCAAGCCAAAGCTGTGCTTCCCAAGGTCCTTTGGTGATGTTGACGTCCGCCACAAGAACTTCTTCCAAGTCCACTTCTTCAACTGTTCGGCAATAGCAGCAAGTCTGTCAAAGGTTGGGATTGCTAAGACAGTCACCGCTTCTCAGATTGCACCGGACAGCCGCTCTCCTCCTGCCCTTTCGTCGCGTGCAAGGAAGACAAGAAGGAAAACCCTTCACTGACATAATATTGAGCCTGCGTACTCGCTGCCAGTACTGCTTTGTCGAGAGGTCGGGGACCGGAGGAGTGGGGGGCTTCAGGCACTCTTTACACGTGTGCACCGGGTAAATGCTCCCTGTCAAGTTCCTGCTCGATGGGTAACTCCATTCTTCGAGAGCCTTTGGCTGGTCATGTCAGGAGGGTGCTACTTGAATAGGCACACACAGCGCACCAGGAGCAGATTACATGTTTCTCTACAGCGTAATAAGACGCTGCAACGCACTTGCAGGACATTATACAATAAAGTGACCAGTTGTTAGGACTCTGATGGTCGACCTTGTTTTGATTGGGAGGAAGCCACGTTCCTCTTGCAATATCGAGACCAACGGTCAGATGGTAATGGACTCCTCTTAGCACTCAGCAAAGTGCGCGGGCAGCGTCCTGCAACAAGAAACATTTTGCGATGGTGCAAGAATCAGCAAACTCATGTCGACCAGCACAGTTGGATTCGGCAGCTTGCTCGGGAGGGCCTGTGCACAGCAGCCCTTGAAACCTCAAAAAGCACACTGGGCGCCTCTTGCTCAGATTGTAATCCACATTTAGCGACTCTGCGACTCTCAGTGTCATAATTTTTCACAATGTATAGTATCAAAGGAAGTAGATCCTTGCCTCAGCACAAAATGTGGGAACAAAGCCCCCGGCAGCCACACAGAATACTTGGGACAAGCAGGAGCCTGTCTTCACCAGATGCGTCACAGTTCATGTTTCGCATTCCCACAAGAAACTCCCAATGCTGCGCAGGAGAAACAAAGATAAGCCAAGATGAGCGCGCAGATAGGACACAGCCCCACAAGGCTAGCAGCACACAGCAAGCCGGCGCAGCTTCCAAGCAGCACGCACGTGGACAGCCATGCGGTGACAAAGCGGCTGCAGTCAGAGCTGATGTCGCTCATGGCGTCAGCGGACCCCGGCGTGTCGGCATTCCCGGACGGCGACTCGCTGTTTTCATGGCTGGGTACCATCCATGGCGCAACAGGCACGGTCTACGAGGGCCTCAGCTACAAGCTCTCCCTTAAATTTCCCACAGGTGAAGGCCTTATTCTCTGGATGCAACTTGCACTTTCACACATCATGATAATGGAACACTCCCCGAATTGAGTCACACTGAGTTGCTGATCACCAGTACATCAGACCGTGCTGGTCCCCAACCGCCGAGAAGCAAGCCAGTGCTGTGTTGCTGGCAGCAGCAACCCTGTCAACAGCATCCAAGCTCTCTGCACAGAAGGACTAGTCCTGAGACTCCCTCTGAGTTCGCCCTGCATCACATGTGCCTGAGCCTTCAGCCCTTGTTCTCTGTGTGCTTCCACTGAAATCGGCCGTGGTGTGTGCAGACTACCCCTTCAAGGCTCCGCTGGTGAAGTTTGAGACGGCCTGCTTCCACCCCAATGTGGACCAGTACGGCAACATCTGCCTGGACATCCTCAAGGACAAGTGGAGCGCAGCCTACAGCGTGCGCACAATATTGCTGTCCCTCCAGTCCCTGCTGGGCGAGCCCAACAATGACTCGCCCCTCAATGCCTATGCTGCCAAGGTAGGCAACCCTTTGCATCTCAAGGGATTCACATACACTCAGAACCTCTCAATCTGCTGGCATCTTCAGGTTTCTTTTAGGTGATCAATCTTCATGTGCACCCTTGACAAAAGACCAGGACTCTGGTATGCTTTTCACCTGGTGTCACCCGCTGCTTAGTTTCCGGGAGTGCTTGCACTGGGACTGCTAAGATTGACTTGCAACATATTGTGCTTATCTTGGAGGTGTGGGCTTGTGTGCAGCTGTGGGAGAACCAGGCAGAATACAGGAGAGTGCTGCACAAGAAATACTCAGAGCTGCAGAAGTAGGGGAGCCTGTGCATTGTCAGCGCTGGACCCATGTGAAGCGAAAGTCTCCTAAGGCGGTTTTTGACAGCTAACTGCAATGGTCAGGCTTGCGCGCTGTCTGGCCTTTTGGGCCACTGCTTGGAATGCGCAGCACCATTTTCTGCAACCCTTTTAGCAAGGCGCACTTCAGTCCCTGTCTCGGGCAGTGCAGCTGTGATTGTAGGCGTGTTTGGCTGTGCATCGATGTGCATCGATTGTGCAGGCTTGCATTCTGTGGAATTTGGGGCTCTGAACTTGAATGAATATTCTGGAACAGTTCAGGATCATCACACTTCATGACACTGGCCAGACTTATGCATTTCATTGAAATGAGTGAAACTTGGGTGACCATTCCACACCATCCTTTGCGTTGTCTGTCATGGAAATGTACAGAAAAGCAGAGATCTGTAGAGTAATGAGACTTTAAAGCTTTTTAGCTCTTCAGAGCCAAGGCTTCTTGGAATGGGCTTAGCGTTTTGCTAGCGTTGGAAAATGTGCATGAGAGGGCAAAAGGATGGTATTGTGAAGTTGAGAACTTTTGAATCTGGATACAGCACTTATGGCAGTAATGCACTGCAGAATAACTCCCATTCTTGCAAAATCATGCACCTTCTGAGCCTGGACGTTCCACTTAGTTTCAGAGGACAATACACACATGCAACCAACAAGCTTACAGTGTCAGAACCCCTAAGGATGATCCCGCAGTCTGCAGAGAGTCTCCAAGACCTGCAGAATTGTTTTATGTATGTTCCATCTATGTCTGCACCAGTCTCTGTTAATGGTCTGTACCCTGCCTCTCAATAAAGGCTCACAAAAGTAACCCACTCTTGAACCAGACATGCACTCCACATTGGCGCTTGACCTGTCAAAATGTTTGGCGCATTGAAGCATGGCCAAAAAACAGATTGCACAAAACTTGATGAGTGTTCCCATCGATGAGATGCCTCATAAAACAACAAGCAGCTCTCCTGCTGTTGTATCGGCAGAGCCCTAATGGCTCAGCAGAGTGACTGGCAGGTCAGTGCATGCCCCTCTCCTTTCACTTCTCATCGAGAGCAGCCACTCCAGGAAGGACCTGCATATCATGCACACAGATGGAAATCACACTCGATTGTACACTCACTGTTCCACAACCTAGCAGCATGATCTCTTCAGCAGCACATGGGCAGATCAAGGTGCGGGGTGTGACAAGCAGAGGCCCCAAAGTGACAGGCACATGGGTCTTACAAGGCGCTGTTAGCAGTTGGGGGTTGCTCTGGATTTGTTGTGAGTGTGCAAGGGCACACCTTGCCCTCGAGGAGTTCCAGGGATGCACCGCCTCCGGTGGAGATGTGGCTCATCTTGTCGGCCAGGCCGGCCTTCTCCACAGCTGCGACTGAGTCTCCGCCACCAATGATGGTGATGGTGCCCTGCACACAGCATCATCACTTGTTAGCGTCAATGCAAGGGTTGCTGAGATAAATTCTGAGATAAATTCTCCAGCAGATTCCAACAGACCAGGACTGTCCACAACGAAAAGGCCCAACGCACTCGACTGCGCCTGCAATCTACACGAGGCACCATATGCTGGCCTTTCAAAAAGTGCACGATACTGCTTGTGGACAACAACCCACACAGTGGCAATGCGCTTATGTCATAGGTCGAAATGTCCGTGCTGTGCTGAGTATCGGTTCAATGGTGCATTTCCAACCGCCTCGGGCTGAAGACAGATCGGGTGCCTGTTGCGGCGCACCTTGGGTGTGAGCTCTGCGAGGGTGTCTGCGACGCCATAGGTGCCCTTGGCGAACTTCTCAAACTCAAAGACGCCCATGGGGCCGTTCCAGATGACGGTCTTGGCATCACTCAGTGCGTCCTGGAATGTCTTCAGCGAGTCTGGGCCAATGTCCAGGCCCTGCACGTGCACAATAGCCACACTTCCGCCACATGCAGGAAAAACGAAGCTGGCCAGTTGCCCTACAAATGCACAGCAGCTACACTTCCGCCACATGCAGGAAAATAACAAAGCTAGCCACTGTGCCAAAGACTTGAACAGTATTGGCCTGCGGTTTTGATGTCAGCTTGGGGAGCTGGCGTGGCGGGCGAGGAAAAACGCTGACATCACAACACCTCACACTACTCCAAAGCCATTGATGCTATCATGCATGCACACGTGCAGGGGGTCGAGACTGCAACATCGACAGGGTCCATCTGACAGGCTATTGCCGAGCTCAAAGGTGAGCATGCGCATGCCTCATCTGATCGGAGCTTTCCAGATGAAGAGTTCCCGGACTTTGCCTTGGGGCACACCATGGAGCAGCAAAAATTGAAGATTTGAAGAATGCCATGCATGTACATCCTTCTATCAATATTACATCACCATGCACAGGCATCCTAGCAGAAGGGATCAGTATAACACAGAGACCCCAAGCAAAGCCTGAACTGCCATCAGACACGAGAAAATGGAGGGAGGTGTGAAAGATGTGAAGCACACCATCCAGCCGTCGGGAATGGCGTCGGCAGCGACGGTCTGGGTGTTGGCGTCGGCGTCAAACTTGTCGGCAATGATGATATCGGTGGGCAGGATGAACTCAACGCCCTTCTCCTTGGCGGCTGCCTCCAGCTCCTTGGCCAAGTCCAGCTTGTCCTCCTCCACCAGCGAGCTGCCCACTGAAAGACCGCGCGCCTTGTAGAAGGTGAAAATCATGCCACCCCTGCGCCGAAAGCCGAATAATGCTTTACTATCTACATTCTCGGAAGTTCCTGCTGGCCCTATTTCCCACAGGCAACTTCACCCAGCCCCTTCAACAATGCCTCACATCACTCTTGAAGGTACAGGGTCTCCAGACATGTAGTGCTGAGAAACCCAGACTGGACTTTACTCAACAATCCCGGATTGGAATTTAAAGCTCCCAGAGCGTCAGTTAGTTCATCCAAAAATGAAGAGCTCTTCACCAAATGAGTGGCGCTGAAGGGACCCCACTTGATCCCTTGAGAGGGAGTGCAACATCGAAAATGCAAGGGTAGATTTGAGAGGAATCACATAGGTAGTTTGCTGGGGCAGGCGCGCACCCGAGGATGATCTTGTCAACCTTGTTGATGAGGGACTCGATGACTCCAATCTTGGAGGACACCTTGGAGCCACCCACAATAGCCACGAAGGGGCGCTTGGGCTGGGCCACAGCGCCATCAAGGTAGTCCAGCTCCTTCTGCAGCAGGAAGCCAGCAACTGACGGCTTCAGGAACTTGGTCACACCTGCACGCACATGGACGCTTGCCACATCAGCACAGCTACCAATTCTGAAGGCGTTCCCCACGTTTTAGTGGACTCTGCGAGTCATGCTCTGTAGTCACTCACGTCCCCCAATCACTGGAATACACTTGTGTCCACCTGAGCATTGCCTTCCATGCAAATAGGGTCCAGCAAAAAGTACAAAAGGGACAGAGGGTCTGTGTGTATCCATCTACAAGAGGTTCCACAATTGCAACAGTAGGGTTTCCGAGGGTTCACCCTCGGTGGAGGCGTGTGCGCGATGGGCAGTCCCGAAGGCGTCGTTGACATAGATGTCGGCGTTGGCGGCCAGCTTCTCGGCGTAGCCGGGGTCGTTCTTGGTCTCCTCCTTGTAGAAGCGCACGTTCTCCAGCACCAGCACCTGCACGCACATGCCGCCCAGCCATGCTCAGGTGACCTGGTGATGACTCATGCAAGGCTTACTTTATGACATGAGGAGGTCGTTCTACTCCTATGAACCTCCCAAACCCAAGAACAGGCTGCTGGTCTAATTGATGTTCACTGCAGCTTGCAGCAGGATGTCCTGTTTCTTAGGCATGGCAGACAGCTCCTACGAGGCACCACTAAAGAGTACCTCTGCTGTAGTTAATTCCTGATACTGCTGTTGGTGGTGTGCCCAACAGTGTTGTGCACGGGCAGCTGTGCATGGAGGCGGAAGGCACCCACCTCGCCGTTGCCGAGCGCCTTGGCGGCACCGGCAACCTCAGGGCCGATGGAGTCGTCCACCTTGGACACCTTGGCACCGCCCAGCAGCTCTTGCAGGCGCGGCACCACTGGGTTCAGCCTGAACTTGTCCTCCGGGCCATCCTTTGGCCGCCCCTGAAACACCGCTAGCAATGCTCAAGTGCATGCCTTGCCTGCATGGCCATGTCAAATCAACTTGACTTGATCAAGGGCCCTCCTTAGGCAGCTCCTTGAAACCGCCAACACAACTCGAATGGCCTGCCTTCCGATGAACAACAATGATGAATTCTGTGCCCCTTTGGTACGTCAACAGATATTTGATTGTGAAGGCTACAGGGAAGGAGCTGGTGCCTTCTGCATATGGAGCTCAGCTGCGCACCAAGTGGCTGGTCAGCAGCACTTTAGCGCCGTTGTCTGTTAGGTACTTTAGGGTGGGGATGGCGGCACGAATTCGGGTATCGTCAGTGATTTCCAAGTCCTTGTTCAGGGGGACGTTCAGGTCAGCCCTGACCTGTGGCCACCAGTACAAGTCAGCTTGCTCCCCAAACTAATACAGGGACACATATGATCTGGATCCCCATTTAGGACATATACCATCTGTCGATGCCATGAAGTATAACTCAAGCAGAGCACTGTACATTTACTGCCGTAGATATCTAAAAACGTTCCGCGTCGTTGATGCAATCTGATAAGGTGCAAATGTGCGAGTCTTTACGACTGGCCAAGAGTCGTCAAGTGACCTCCTCTCAGCAAATTGAAGGATAATATGATTGTATATAGCGGTATACTACGCTGCAGATTCTCCGAGTCCGCACCAGCACGGTTTTGCCTTCCAGATCGCTTTTTGTGAGGTCGCCGACAGACTTCTTCGCCATCTGCACCACAAGACGGCACCTCCTGCCAGTCGGTCCGTTCACACGAGCTGCAACGATAGAGTGCAAGCTCTGTGTGGAGGGGCGGCTGATCTGGTGCGTGGCCAGTCCGTTGAAAGCCATCAAGCGAGGCATGGGACGCGCAGTACGCATTGCTTGCCTCACACCGACGGCAACTGGTGCCTGAGCACGCATGTTCATAATCATGGCCGACATCTTGAAGTACGTCCTGCGTCTGGTCTGCAAAGATGCTCAGCGCCAGTCGAACCACCAGCGCCTGCTGAGGTGCTGCCTCGGGCTGCCAGCGTGGCATTTGAGGATCAGAAATTATCTCGAAGCTTGCGATGCAGCATAGCTTAAACTATTACAGGCATCCTTGCTCCATCCTCCCCACTGCATTACAAAAGTGCGCAATTTGCTGAGGAGATGGTCAGATGCAAAGGGGGCCTCTCCAAGCCTGTGCGTCTATGTGGAAAGCGTCGAGATATCGCTGACACATGGAAGCCGACAGCGCTCCTATTGCATATCAATAAATTGCACACGCGGTGCAAATTATCTATGATAAAGAGACCTTGGCGTTCAAGGTAGTGGGGTATTGGCCCACTCGAACAGCAACAGCATACTCAAGACAAGGGCTAGACCGCCGCAGCTAATCAGACACAATGCGTGAAAGGGCCTCTATGAGCTGCTTGAGGTTGCTCTTGTTGCGGGCATCGCCAGTGAATCCCCCCAGGTCGCCTGTGATACCCTCAATATGCTCCAACGTCTTGGTCAGCGTCAGCACAGACTCCCTCAAAGCCTTCACATTGTCCTCGGTCAAGACCTGCGTGTCACGGAGATACAAGTGATTGCTCTGCTTGTCTGCATTTGCATCGGATGTTGGAGCCTGAGCCCCCTGAATACTTGCATTGTGCACGTACACAAATGTTCCTTGGGAGTCAGTCTGCACCTCATTCTGTAGCCTGTGAATATCAGCGGCAGCATCAGAAGCAGATCGCGTCAGGTCCTCCAAGTTGTTGACCATATTGCCCTCGCGCAGCTCAGATAGCAATGGCGTCACCTACACATCACCATCAACAGATGCATCAGACAGCCACTGCGGCAGCACCCCATGAACCAGCAATACTCTGCTAACAATTGCAAAATGAGAGGCTGCTGCTCCCTCGGCATCTTTCTGCACAGACGCACACAGCGCATGCCAGAACGGCTGACTGGACACCTCATCAACAAGCTCCACGACGCGCTGCAGCAGGGGCCGTGCTTCCTCGATGGCCGATGTGGCCGCCTCAGCCGCGTCAAAAATCCGATCGAGGCCCTGCGCGTCCATCTGGCGCGCAATCTTTGTGCAGATGTACACCAGGTCGTCCATTGCCACGCCTGCAAAGCCAAGGAGATATTACATCAAGAGTGAATGTTCAGAAGATATGCAGTGCATGAGTCAGGGCTGAGGACAAAGAAGCTGCCTCAAAGGCAACTGAAGCAGTGCATTAGAAGCGATTGAATGGTCACAACATTTGTGGAACAGACCCATTGGATGCGCGGCATGGCAGAGTTTACAAGCAACTACATCAGGCTAATGAGCAAACCTGGGTGTCCCTTGATGTGCCCCTGATGGCACACAATCTTCCCTTCCGCTTCGCACTCAGCATCCAAGGGACTCGCCTGCAACCATCAGCTGATGTAAGCTCGTGCACCGCAGAGACGCTGACTTCACTATGGGTGGACAGGCAACAGTCAAACTGTGTATGCAAGTTTTCAGAACGCTGCTGACCTTGTAGTCTGGGATGGGCAGCTGCGGTGTGATGTCAATCAGGGGCTCTGCTATGAGGCCGCTTTGGTTTGCCTCAATGTGGGAGTTCCGCGGAATCACTGTGCTGGACTTCTTCACCTGGAACCCCAGACAAACGTTCAAACCCACAGAGACCATCCCGAGAAAATCCAGAGCTTTTTAGTCTCCATGGCATCTCTTCCAGTAGCACCTCACTTTCGTTTGGAACGCGACTGCTGCTATTAAAAGCGATGGCAGTGGCATTTAGACTCTCACCTCTGTCAGAACCTCAACCTTTTCAAGGGAAGCATTCAGGCTGAGCACATTGCCAATGGGAACGCCCCGAATGCGCACAGGGGTGCCCACAGTAATGCCGCAGGCCAGCGGAAACTCCAGCACACACTGTCAGCCATGCTGGGCTCCTTAGCAGCTAACTTGTCAATTGCACTCGTGATCATTATGAGCTTGTGTGGTGGAACAACTGTGGAGACTGAAACTCCTGCAGTGTTGCTTTGACAAGGACCGGTCCCCCTCACCTGGTAACCCTTTCCCCTCCTGCCCAGCTGACCCCCTCTTGCCCAGCTTATAAGCACGATGGCGAGTCCTGCAAAGCAGCATATGCTGGTCAAGCCAAGGATCTCGATGAGGAGGACAAGTTGTATGGGAGGAGTAAGATGGACTCTGTGTGAATATAATTATAACTAAGGTTGCAACACGCTGTGAGAGCACGGAACCCAGTTGCACCGCACCTACGCCAGCAAAGACAAATAGGCCCACGCCGCCCTCCATGAAGGACATCTTGCCGAAGCCAAAGTCCTGCAGCGGCTTCATGACCCTGCTTATGAAATTCTCGCGCCGCTCTTCACTGGCTCCAGAACTCGCCCCTATGCTTCCAGGCTGCTGTGGCTCGCCTGCACCGCTTGTGGAGGCTGACGACGATGGGCTGCTGGCCCGCGGTCGCAGTTCAACAGCCCTTTCCTCCATCCTGCTTCTATGCTGCCTCCATTGCCTGGTGCAGGAGAAACAGGCCCTCAATGCGGTCTGATAGTACTTGGGCCTCACAAGTGCCGAGTCGGCTGATGAAGAGAAGCATGCATTACAACAATTTTAGCATAGCAACATAGCAATGCAAAGAACGGATCTTGCTGAACTCAAGACCAGTGTTCGCTGTGCTGTCAAGGCATAATCCTTCAAGGAGCAATTTGACAGCTCTTCAATTGGAGGCAAGGCAAAAGGGGAACAAATATACCCTTTTCTAACCAGTAAAGAGGACGAGTGGCCGGCTAAAGTCAGCCTTTGAGGTGCTGGTCCTAGGATGGATAACGTTGGCAGTGGCTTCCTGTACGCGCCCATGACAAGCTGTGTACGCCAGCTCGTATGGGCTGCTGGATGTCTAACATTCATTCTAGAGGTTCGGCTAGAGAGGGACAATCCTAATGTGTATCTGAAAGCATATTTTGCAAATCTTGCGCAAGGGCGTAGACGCTGTGTACGCCACACGACCCTTCGGCTGCTCTACTAGCACAACGCAAATACTTTTGTTAGCCTTGACTTGTCCGTCAGGTATCCTTGGCAGGACATTCTGCTCTGAATTGCAGTTGAAAGTCCGAGAGCCAGACTAGACGCAGTTACTACCGACTGAGTCATCAACCTCCTCCAGCTTCCAGGCTTGTGCACAGCACGCAACCATCCTCGAGAACAGTTGTGTAAGGAACGTGTCAGTATTCTTTTAAGGGCCTGTTCTCTGTTGTGCACACGGGAGTTCGATTTGACCCTCTCTCGTTGTACAACAAGTCAACCAGCCAAGGGCTCGAGCAACCATGCTCGATGTTCTGAGCGAGAGAGCGGCAGCGGCTTTTTCCATCCCAGCAGAAGCTGCTTTCAGAACTTTGTTGTCGCTTCTGGTCGTATATCTCTGCACAAGCCTTCCAGTGTTTCTGTGGGGAGTCAAAAAGCTGTTGCAGAAAGTGCAGGTGACGCCACCTTACCTGAAACTCAGATGAACTTCGAGGAACTTCATTGCCACAATTGTCTGTAGTATACCATGTTTCCCGTGTCACTCACTTTGGAGTCTCTTCCCGAGGCCAGGAGATTGACTGGGCTCTCTTACTTGTAGGGCAGCAAAGTATCAGCAGAGACTGCCACTGTGATGGTAGATAATACCGCAGCTGGGTCAAAATGCACTATACCTTCTGCATCTGATGCAGCCAGCCTCATAGCTGCCAGACGCTCCATCTTTCCCAAGGACTTTACAGGACAGAAGGTGGACAGGTAAGAGGATACAGGCATGACCAGGGCAATGCCTTGCAGATGCTGTTTGTCAGACCATCACAGCTTCAAGCAACAGACCATTGAGCACCAATTCGATCTGCAGGTCTGTTGTGGAAGCAATGCTTGAAGCAGCCAACTGGGCACCTACACATGGGAAGACGGAGCCATGGAGGTTTGTGGTTCTGGGCAGGGCAGCTCAAGAGGAGCTGTTAGATCTCTCTCTCAAGGCAGGCCCACTCCGCTCACACGTTGTCACATCTCACCTCACTCATGAGCTCACTCGATATGAGACTAAGTGTCAAATATATGACTCTGATATCACCTTTTCTTGCTGTCCCAGGTGCTGGAGCGGGATTGCACACCAGAAGAGTTCGCCAAGAAACATGCCAAGATTGAGGGCAAGCGCAAGAGCGCTTTCAGCAAGGTTTCCTACATGATTGCCATCTGCATGAAGAGGCACGCCATTGCAGGCAAAGAGATGCCGGAGTGGGAAGAAGTGTGCGCCGTGGCGTGTGCCGTTCAAAACATGTGGCTGTCCATGACGGCACATGGCGCTGCAGGTATGACTGCATTCTAATTTGGTCTTTTGTCACAGTTGTCACTGCTTGGCATGCTACAGTGAGACAATGCAAATTTTGCACATTGGTATTCAAGCTGGGTGCGCAATTTTTCTTGGAGATAGATGTGTCAGTCTTCTTTGGCTTAATTATTAAGCCTTAATGCGTGTGCTGCACAGGCTACTGGAGCTCTTGGTATACTGAGGCAAGGGAGAGCTTGGATGTGAAGCAGTTTTTGGGTCTTGAGGAGGAGGACAAGTGCATGGGAGTTTTCATGGTGGGCCATTGTGCGGATCCTGGCTGCTACCGGAGCAAGCGCCAGCCCATAGCAGACAAAGTCACTTGGCGTGTTTAAGCACAGCACATGAATCACTAATCACTGAGTCAGGCCGTTCTTGTATTCTTTTGAATTGCACAAAAGACCTAGGTTGCAAAAGTTGGACATTAGGACTTTTAGCAATCCAGCGCTCTGGAGCTCCTGGCAGTTAGGCAGGCAGGTCTTCTTGTACCATAGACTGGTTGACAACACGCATACGAGCAATTAAACTCGATGCTCTCTTTCTAAGAGAATTCCTTTGTTTCCCCAAAATTCTGAGTCACAGTCAGGAAGAATCTTCAGGCACTGGTAGTAAGCAACATGCCGGCACATTCACGTACACACATAATCCCAATGTTGAATTTACTCAATGTAGCATTGAGATCATTGGTGTCCATCTACGCTCCACTGTAACGTGTTCACTTGTTTCCACATTCAAGCAGGGCGTTATTTACGCTTGCATCCTCATGCAATTTCCAAAACACCCCTTCTTCCACTGTAACATTTCTACTGTTTTCTTGTGCTAAGACAGCCCCTTCTCTTGTGGCGCTCGCATGCCCATGATGTTTGCACTGTATCCGATAAATCTGAGAGTCTCTTGATTTCGTAACAGGACAGCATCAGTGCTTTTTGTAAACCTTGCGGAAGGACATGCCACGGGCATCGTTGCGGCCCTCGCCGGCGACGCAGCACTCGGCCAGCGACTGCACCAGCCCCTCAAACATCGCGCCTGACGCCTCGGCCGGGGCGGCCGCGCCGATGGGGATCTCCAGGTACAGCCGCTCCGCGCCACGGTCGGCGTGCATCACGTAGCCGCGCCGCATGAAGTCAAACTGAATGACCGAGAAGTAGCGCTTGAGGAAGGCCGCCAGCTCGGCCCCGCTGCAGTGCGCACCATACTCTGCTGCCATGTCCAGCGGGCTTGCATCCTGCGTCCGGCAACATGCCTTCATGAGTCCCCGGGACTACAATCAGCAAGCGTGTACTAGCAGCGTCTCGGAAGGCAAGTTTGTAAACATCATGAAACCATAGGCACAGACACGCTCATTCGCTCATGGTCTTGCTCTCCTGTTTGCCAAAGCGATTGGCAAGTCGGGTAGCTGGTTTGTGAAAAATGATCAGCCATCTGGCAAGCCGACAGCGCACTCTGCAGGAAGCACAAATGGCATAGCTGCTGACCTGTGAAGAGGATGAAGAGGAGTGGGTGCGCAGAGAAATTGAGGCCCGCCCGAGCTGAACAATGGCGCTGCCTTTTTCAGAAGATGCACGCCGCGCGTCCGGTGTCGGGCTGCGGCCGGGCTTGGTGTCCTGGTCGAATGGGGACGCCGGCTGTGCAAGGTTTGGGCCATACATCAGCGCAAAGAGCGCTGACTCAGCGCGCGCGATATTGCCTGCACCTGCCTCTGCAGCAGAAGATAATAGCACCCGTATCAGCGACCAAACTCCTCCAAAAAGCTACAACTCTTTCTTCCCAGCCTCCTCTACAGGGCCAGCAATCTCGTACACATTGTGGTGGAAATGTAGCATGCAACCCTTGCTTGACAAAGGGCTGCACAAAGAGGGGTTGACGCGAGCTAAATGAGGGCATGGCAGCCAGAAGAAAAGAGGTCAGACCGGCGCGAGCCTTCTCAATGATGCGGTTGTATGCTTCAGAAGCGTGTGGGATGCCTGCTGCCGGCACTGCCGCTTCCGTCACAAGCCCATGGCCGGTGTTGAGGAGCTCCTCCAGTCCAGAGATCTGCATGCATGTATCCTTGTATGTCAAATGTGCAAATTTTTGTTCGAGAGGTAGATCTTTTTGGGGCTTACTTGTGGAAGTGCAGAAGGTAGGTGTCCATCACAAGCATGCATGTCGACGGAACAAAGAGCATTTGCTGCAAGGTGGACACACCTCGAAATGTTCTGCCTCTCGTGCCAGCTCCCGGCGCTCTCTTGGATCACTTGGCAAGTCGCACTCCCCATCCCGCAGGTAGTTGAGAATGGTTGCAAAGTGCTGCGAGTATTAGAAGGTCTCAGAGATCAACAGTGCTTCACGGCCAAGATACAAAGGCACTGGAGAGAATTGTGCAGGGGTCCACGCCTTGCCTTCGGGTCTCTGTCCAAGAAAAATCTTCCGTCTGGATCAATCGCACAGTTCGCGAGTCCAGCGCCACTGAATAGCCCTGCGAAGAGCAATCCCCTCTCGTGAACGGTTGTGGACAACCATTTGACGTTATGGACACTTCATCGGTCCAAACACTAACCGCTGTTGGGACTCAAAATCCCAACGAAAGGAGCTGGACCTGCGAGTATGGAGTCCTCATCCTTTTTCAGGGTCTGCAACGAAGTTGTGAACAGCATCCCGCCCACGTTCAGGCTGATTACTCTTTGGCTCGAAGTATCGACATGTGGATACATTGTGGAAGGTATAACTGAGCGATCCGTTTGTCTTCTCTCCTCTTGTGCGAACACGCCCTCAAATCGATGATTAAGGTCCAACCCACTTCAGCTTCCGATAGCTACCTCAAGAAACACTTCCTGCAACAGGTTCAGAAAGTAAGTCTTTCCTTTTCGAATTGACAACGCCATGTTGCAGGTACTTGTTTGAAACTTCTACGGTGGTCAGATGATGAAAGAGGGTTGCTTCTCTGAACATAGCACGAAACAAATCTTCTTGTCTGTTTCTGGTAGTAGCAGTTGTTCCTGACCTGCGTCAGTTATTGACGTCAAGTGAAATTTCTGGCAAATTCCGTACCAATGAAAAGAACAAGAGCACTTTCTCCGATGCTTCCCTGCCGAACAAATTGTGCACAGCAAAATCTCTTCAAATCCCCGGACCAGTTTGAATTTGGGAATTTGATATCTAAAATGTGTTCATGATGATCGGTCATTCGGTGTGCACCTGCTTTCACAAAGGATCCTTAGACAATCGCAGACACAATTTACAGTATGTTCTGCAGGCTTGGCTGTCGTATACAGCGGGGTTTGTACCGTCCGTTTCTGTCGTGCAGCTTGGAGGGATTACGTGCTGGTTCATAATCTCTTGCCAAGTTGGGAACAACACGACACCAAAACCGCATATCTTTCTTGTGGAAAACCTAGCTAATAATGATTTAGTCTCTCTCCGGACAGAAAGGGCCACTTGTCCTTTCTGCTCGTCGACATTCACGTCACTAACGTACAAATCCATTGCCTTGGTAAGATTCATCCGAACCTCCGACCTTCAAATGGTCGTCATGATGTCAAATTTTCATTTGAGACATCATTTGGAGCAGTGGTCAATAGATCCTTCACGCCTCAGTCGACTTTCTGACGACTCTTCATTTCCTGTTGCAGGAGCTTTCACGTTGTAACCCACTTCCAGAGGAGGCCTGTTTGTGCTTCGACAGCTCCTGATAGACAGAGCAAGTATATGGTTGCCCAGGCCAGTTGCTGATCACAAGGTCATGCCGAGCTTGCCTGCAGTCTAGGGCTCATGTCCAGCAGGAGCGCTCGGCAACATGATCATGATCATGATGCGCCGTCCCCATCGTATGCACATGAAGCCTGCCTGACTCCGGCCCAGGTGGAAGCTGCAAATGTTGATGACCCTTTTCTCATAAATGCGTGTTGTCACAAAAGTGAAGGGAGGATAGCTTTGGGTGTCAGTCCAGCATTAAAAGTACAACAGCTCTTGCAGATGCAACAGGATGTGCGACTCAGCTGCAGCATGATGGACAGCTTTGACATGCAGGGGTTGCTATTAAACTTCAAGGATGGAGAGTTGGAGGCTGCTTTCCGTAGAGACTGGGCCAAGGCCAGCTTCCGAGCAGATTGTGGCTTGTATCTGCTTGCACTGTCACTATGGTGCCTGGTGTGGCACACATTGCAGTCCGCAGGAGAGTCTGGGCGAGCGAGATGGGCGGCAGGCAATGCTCTCATGTGTTCCTGCACCTTGGTCTTCATGCGGTAGGCAACCTAAATTGTTGCCTTCTCAGTGGCAACAAGAAAGTGCAACTCAGGTGGAAGTCTCCTTCATGTATGTGTCCCTTGTGTCGGGCTGACTTGCATACTTGTATACATTTCAGGCTGAATCAGGAGGCCTTCATGCGGAGGCGAACACTCATCATAGCATCCACAAAGATACTTGCCACTGTATTTGCCACAGAAATAATGCTGTTGCCTGGCCACCCAACTGCAAGCTGGCTGGTGCCTCCCTAGCCCGCTTACATATTCTCTTCAAGTTCTTGCTGTGAGTTTGTGCAGAATGACCTCCCAAAAGAAACTCATCTGAACATACAAGAGCATGCCGAGCAAGGTCCGGTGTTTTTGAGCAGGGCTTGTTTAGCGCTCTGGGCGTGCTCAGCAAGGTGTGCATGCTGCTCTTCACAGCATGCTTCATGCAGATCCCCTACTCAGAGCACCTGGTTGTGCAGGCTCTGCAGGTGCGCCAGATCTCATCTTGAGAAAAGCAACAGTCGTATAGACCTTCATGTAGATGCACCATGAGCTCTGCCTGCTGTCTGGCACCTCTGTGAGCCAGTTGGGGTTGCAAGCTCTGTTGCGCAGTTTGTCGTCACAGGTTACGGCAGTGGACAGATTTGCAGAGCTGGCCATGTCGCGTCGGCTACTTGCTGAGGGAGTAGAGGGGTTGTGGGAGGTGGATTGTGTGGATCCAATATGTTGTGTGGGTGCCCTGGCAGGTGAGCTGCTGCAAAATGCACACTGGGGTGTCAGTATGAGGGAATGAGCATGGGTGTGGGTGCTCTGGCAGGTGGGGTACTGCATCCTACACAATGGGCGCATGTGCAGCGCCCTGGAGACGCGCTACCTGGGCATCAGGGAGCGCTGCCTGGCGATCGCACGGGCGCTCAGCACGGTCAGCTATGAGGCGCAGGCGCCCCTCAAGCTGCGCAGCCGCACCCTCTCCGGCGCGCACGCCTGCGAGAGCGTCAATGCCTACCTCCAGGTGCCCACTGCACCCCCTTAGCGCTCTGCAGCACACCATTCTCGTCTGCATCCATGGGACTCTTTCTGGCCCCCAGGTGGTATCCTTCCTGGACCCTACAGGCAGATTATGACTGCCTAAGACAGTGCCACTGTAGCATGACCCAGTAAAGATGGATTAATCGGGGTGAAGGCCGAGGAAGTGAGGACTGTTGTAGCATTGCACACAAGTGAAGTGCATGACCTGGGCTCACTGGGCTGGTTCTGTGCGCATGTGCGTTGCAGATCATCTTCGGTTACGTCCTGTCCATGCTGCTGCTGCACGAGCTGGAGGGGCGCTCACGCGCGGACTTTCTGCGCAGCAGCGGCCGGCTTCCGGCGCTGGCAACCTCGAGCGGCCTCTTCATGGGGTGGCTGGCCGTGCCTGTGTTCATGCTCCTGAGCGCCATCATCACCTGGGAGCTGGTGGAAGCCATGTGGGAGCTGACAGACACCTGGACCCACTGAACTCCCTCCTTGGCCGGGGAGATAATTGAGAGCATTGGCGTATATCCCCTTGCAGGAGTGCAGTGATGCACAGGGCAGGAGAGTCCACTGGATCTGCAGAATCAGTGATCCTGCATGGTTCATGGTGTGCTCCCAGTTCTGGTGTCTCTTCTGGCACATACGAGTCACATTGCAATGAATGACCGGAAAAGTCCTACTGGGTGCTGAAACAAGGCCGGCCCCTGTCGGGCGTGCTCATGTAGACCGGTCTCAACAGGTGGAATGAGAACGTCTTTTAAAATGGAATTGTCCGTTGATTTGAAGCTAGGGCCACACTGAATGCTCTCCTCCCAGCACGCAGCTTTCTGTTAAGGCAAGGCTATTTCACAAAAATGGGCTGTGGGTGTTTGTCTTCTTTGGATTGATTATGTCTGTTACTGGTTTGCTGATGTGCTCTCTCTCAGCTGCAGCAGTTGCCATACTGCAGCAGCAAGATTTTCCTATTCTAGTATGAGGATTGCGCTGCTTTGAGCATTTTGCGGCCGACAGGTATGCTATAATTGGGTCTTGCTTGCAGGGATAATTATGGATAGTAGATTGTGTGGGGTGTACGCGTACAGGTGACAATGCCTGCTGTTTTAGTCATCCATAGCATTTACGGCCGTAAATGCACTGGTGTATGGTGATGGTGGAACCTTCTACATCTTCATACACAGTGTGGACAGCGCTGTAATTTTTTGTACAATAGTTGTGCACACCAGGGACTGCGGAGTGTTATTGGAACACATGTGTTGTCCCAAGTCCATGGTAACTGCTCAATATTAGGTAATAATAGTGAGTTGCAGTCTTTTCTTTATCGGATCCATGGTGTCACATATCATGTGATGAAACGTTTCATCATGAAAGCCCTGTCAACGACGTGTAAATGGTGTTATTACTGGTACTAGCTATAGTCTAGTAGTACTACCTGTGGCCACATTCCTGGTAGGTGGTACTGTGTTGCGTTGTCAGTTGCGCAAGGCATGCCAGATGTCAATCTCAGTGAGGCAGGCCGGTGCAGTGCATGGCATGCAAAGCAGGATGGACTCCTTGAAACGCCTTCCAGCTGCTCAATGCTAATGCAGCCTCATCAAGAAGAAGGAGGAGAAAAAGCAATTACATCATTTCAGCCATCTAGGGCTGATTTAGATGTCCCAGAAACTCCCATCAACATTCTGGCTGCAGTCCGGATACAGTCACACAGTGTCAACGTCAGATGATGACTCATCAATGATGAGCATCTTTCACTGTCCCATTGCAAGGAGTTACACACAATTGCTTTCCGTCCAAATTTTTAGAACGCATAAAGTGTTACCAGGTGATATTGTTCTAATCACATCTTTAGACAGTCGGCTCATACATTTCTTGTCATGCGCGAGAAAGGACGGCATCGGCGGACTTCTTCAAGCCATGCTGAGGCTCCCAAAGATACTGACAGGTCACGTAGCACTTAGTAAGCGAACAACGTACACACTGTTAGGTGCTGCGACTGGTGGGGCACTCGTCGCGGTCGTTACTTTCGCCCAGGAATGCAATGGAACTGATGTGGTCAAGGTAAAGCCCTCACAATAAAATCTGGAAGTGCAGATCCGACGTGCAGTGGAATAAATCGTGTGGTTTTGGGTACAATATGCTGCAGAGTATGAAGTGTATGATGTCACTGGCAATGTTGAAGCTGACAATGAATGGTTCTATCAACCTTTCAGATTTCATGATGGAGAACACATGCAAGATCAAGGAGCATCCCCAACAGACTCATATGATGACCACATCAGCATATATACCATTTCATGGCAGTGAAGAATCATGTATCTGCAGGACACCGTCACAAGCACTGCAGGAAGAGTGGTGGAGGCAGGGCAAGCTATGGCAGGACTCTTGCAGTCTTTGGCGTCCAGCATTGCTTCTGGGAAACCGTCTCTCCTCCCTAGAGGTGATGGGCTGGATCTGCTGATTTCATGGGGATAGAAGAGCACGTATAAGGTTCCACATAGCCACTAGAATACTTCTGCTGTGTCCAGGGAAGCTCACAATGTCTCTTGCCCAGCAAGCAGAGGCATGGGCGGAGAGTCAGGAGCACGCGGAGGTGCTTGTCATGCTGGGAGGGCGCATGCTGTTGGACTGGCTCCTTGTGACAGCAGCAAAATCAGACAGCTCACCCGAACAGCTGAATGCAGAGCGCGCACTCCTGAATCTCTTACAACACCGTGAGTGACTACCCCAACACGCAACTTGGTCAAGTGCTCACCGGCTTTTGAGTTGCGCTGCAAACCCAGCGCATGCCTTTACCAGGCTTGACGTAGCTGGCTTCTCATTGCTCAGGGCGGACGGCTTCAGCAGTGTTGTACCTGCCAGGGGCTGTGCCAAAGATGCTGGACATTGCTGGCAAGAGCCCAGACAGCGATGAGTTTGCGGACGCTCTCTTGAATGCCCTGGGAGGAATCAGCCTTCCTCCTGCTGCCTCCATGGATGAGATTCGCAGCATGCTGGTTCAGGCAGGTCCATCACTCAACCAAGCAGGCCTATCAACCTCTAGCATCTCTGTGAAGCTCATGTCCCCTATGGTGATGTGCGCTGCATTGGCTTGTTGTATGCCTTGTTGACATGTTCCTGAATGCAAGAGCAGGCGAAGGGTGAGTCGGGACCTAAGATCCAGGAGCTGGCCGTGGCATGCCTGAGCGACTACGCTGAGTCATCTGTTGTGAACTGCGGCAAAATCGCCGTGGTCGGCGGGGGCGCCGAGATCGGACAAATCGCGGCGGCGGCGGTCCAAGAAGGCCGCAGGCACACCCTTGAGACGCAGCTCACTCGGATGATGGGCATCCTGGCAAGGGACTGCCCCATCAGGTGCTCTCCTACCACTCACCTAATCCACCCAACTACAAATCCACCCTTTCCTGAGTCACGTCTGTCGGATGGCAAATGCATTGTGAATCACGCTTCTCTCGCGAACAGGTTGGCTTTCTCACACATAGATTCCGACGGTCATACTCGCATTTCCAGTACAATGAAACTCCCACTGGGGGAAGAGTGGGTTTGTCAAACGGAGGGTAGACTGCGGTATGTTAATGCTGTCATGTCCTATAGCAATGTCACTGCTGTACTGCTGCAGCTGCTGGCTGGATGAGTTGAGCGCGCAGGCACAGCATTCTTGGAGACTCCAGAATCAATGCATTTTGTGTGGGGCAGGCATCTGCTGGGGATGGGTCAGTGGCTGGACCCGCTGCTGTTCTTTGTGGCGGATGCTGCAGCCCAGCACAACTGGCCCCTGGCAGCCCGGGCCATGGACAGCTTCTCTGCCTGCATCAAATATGGCTCCCAACTCGATGTGCGCCCCCTACTAATTTTCTGCCGCAGCATATGGCTGTGCAAGAGCATCCAACTCACCAACCCAAGAAAAACCACAGCAAGATTTGATGGGAATTTGTTTAGATTGCGCAGGTGTGTAATCAAATCTCTGTCTCAGAAATATTAAGGCGCTGTGCAGGCAGGAGTTGCAACAGCAAATGTGTACCCTTTGCTGGATAGACTGGCTGGGGAACCCGATCTGCTGTTGCGTCGTTCCCTACTGACTGCCATTGCTGCGCTGGCTCTGCCTAGCACGGCTACTGGAGAGGTGCCCGAGGCTGTGCGAGAGCGCTGGTCTGAGCGGGTGAACTCTCACTTGCATGTCCATATGGCTACACATACATACCCACCCCTCTGCTCTCTCCAGTATGCATCAGCAATTGCCCACATGTTTGCAGTCAGTCTCAGAGCGTATCTGGACCCTTTGAAGAGCTGAATATCGGAAAGGCGGAGTGTGGTCATAACTCAGAGCTTGCGCCTGCAGATACTGGAGTGGTTGTGCAGCGATGAGTGTGAAGAGTCACTGCGATTTGCCTGTGCTGGGGCTCTGGCAGCGCTGGCATCAGACAATGGCCCTGGCGGCCTGGATGTGGCCTGCGCCTGGCTGGGGGACCTCCTCATCTACCTCACCAGGGGCGTGGTGACCTACCAGTCCATCAGAGAGGTGCATTTCACTCTGCAGTGCCATACCTCTTGAGGCGCGCCTGATGTTCTTGGGTCTATACGTCGGTGCTGCACAGGGCCTGACAATTCTGATGAGTGCCACCGACTGGCCCTCACACTCCACAAGCACATATCATTTCCTGGCCGCGCGTAGGACTTCAAATCGACTCAGTACAGAGATTGTATGTTGAGAAGATTGCGGGCATAAGGAAGTCATCCTCAAGATGTTATGTTTGTGACTCGCGCGCCCCATTTTACCATCAGGCATGTGATGAGGCTCAGGGGCAGGTTGCATTGCTGGCATGTACTGCTCGAACTGCAAAAAAGAAATTGCATTGGTGGAGCGTACAGGTGACGGCCCCACAGGAGGTGACCGAGGCGGTGTACGCGAATGCGGTATCAGTGCTGCCGGCGTACGCGCGCGGCTGTGCGGCGGAGCTGCGCGGCATCTCCGAGCGCGCGGCGTCCTGGGCCGAGCCGCCACCGCACATGGATGATGTGGCGCCACCTGTCTCCCCCGTGCCCCCCTCTGCCCAGCTGGAGGCCCGCCTTGCTGACCCGCTCCTCTGCAGATGCCTCAAGGTGGCACATAGCAAAGCCTACTCTTTGCCAAATTTGATGCCGTTGATTTGTGGCTGAATGGATGAGATGTCTCCACTGTCAAAGGATGATGACACTGGTCCAAACCAGGAAGGATTGTTGCCAACACGCAACTTGCCGCTGCCTGTCTGGTGGCCACCATATCACAAGTTGCAGCAGCCCCCTCATGGGACAGTTCCCTTGGAATGTTGGCAGCGTGCTTCCAAGCAAGAGGCCCTAGTGGTCAGTAAGAGTCAGTGTCTCTGAGTACATTATGAGGTGAAGTTGGTTGATTATTTGCAAGAAAGAGGAAAGCAGTAAGTGTGAGACATACCGCTAATCTTTTCGTGGAGTTGAGGCAGCAGAGAAGAGGAGCGACTTTCCGCTGGCAGGGTGTAGAGCTTGGTGAATGAAAGTATTGCAGCATCAAAGCAGCTCTGTGCCGCTGCAATTGAGGTTCATGGTGAGCGCAGGTGATGTGTGCCTTGGTGGCCAATGAGCCGGCAAAGCAGCAGTGGCTTCGGAGCGCGGGCATTCTACAGGTCCTTTACAGACTCACACTGGGCATGCAGCAGCGAGGCAATGACAGCGCAGTGGAGGAGGAGGATGGTGAAGGTCTCAGCGCAGCACTGGGCCAGCATCTGTCCAGGTCGCTGCAGCGGCAGGTTGCGCGCTTGCTGGCCATCCTCTCAGCCGATGAGCGCGCACTGGTACACAACTGTTCTCCCGGCTCTTAGAAGCACCACGACCCGTGAAGCTCTGGAACTCTTCGCGCTCTGAGTAACATGTATGAAGCACTTTGCATGTCACACAGATGGACTACTAGCACATGTGCGCTATTCAGAACGCATGACTTCTTGAGAACTTAACTTCTTGGGCGCATTTGGTGGTCTAGTGATGGCGCATGGGTTGTGTGGTTGCAGGGGAGTTTCCAGGGCAGTGAGTGGCAGCGCTGGTTGGATGTGAGCGCGTCCACTGAGGACTGCAAGTTGTCCTCCCACGCTCGCCGGGCCACCCTCAATCTGGAGTCCGCGCAGGCACTGGCTTCAGCCGAGGTGCATTCCTCCGGTTCCCTTGCTCCATTGTCATGGTCCCGTAAATGTTCGGCGCAACAATGCTCCACCAGTGAGCTTTCACTCACTCTTCAAAGATTGGCCGGCCTGTGCTAATTTTCCTATACCCCCGAGCAACCCAGGGTAACAGTATGTAAGGGAGTTGGTGACCTGGCGCGTCGCACAGATGGACGAGGTGGGCATGCGGCAGCCGCTGAGTGGGACAGTGGGCGGAGGGAACGCCGCCCTGCAGGGGCCGCGCCTGGTCATGCGTGACACAGTGCACCTATTCGACCCGGGCGCTAGACACCACCATGTGCTTGCGACCGAGGGCACCGCCACAACTTCCCCAGGTACCATCAAACCAGGCAGTTCCCCTTTGAGGGAGCCCCACTGACAGTAAGAGGTGCACAAAATGGTGATGCCATTCTCATATATGATTCCAGGAAGCATATATGGTAGGAGGCTGCTGACTTATTTTCTAATGCTTGTTGTCCACTCTGGGGGTTTTCAAGTATTGTCATGTGGATCAAAAATTGCATTGTGTCAGCACTCGGACTTTCTCTTCTGGGCACCACACCTTGTGAAGACACTGAGACATTAGGGGTAATTAACTATGAGGGTTAATTCCCCCTATGAGACATGCGTTCACACATGCAAGTTGACTGCATATTATTTTTGGATTAGGGTATAATTAGTTCTTTTTGGGTTGAAGGCTTAGTGGGTAATTTAGTGTCCTTGTTAACTTTGCAGAGGCCCCCAGCATCGACGTGGTGTTTGTGCACGGCATCCGCGGGGGCCCATTCGTGACGTGGCGCCGCGAGAGGACCCCCGGAGTGCCTGCGGTCAGTGTGGTACACGACCAGTGCTGGCCCTCCACATGGCTAGTCGATGACGTCCCCACTGCACGGCTGCTCTCCATGGAATATGCCGCGCCCGCCTCTGGCTGGGAGGTCTGCACCAGCAAGCTGATGTATAGCGGTTTCCCCTGACATGCAGACAACATATTGACTCTGACGATCTGATCAGCCCCAGGTGGCTGGAAACGATGTATTTGAGTGACTGGAGCATAGAGAGCTACATGTGCAGTTGTGATTTTGTTTGCTGTGTTTAAAGCGGGGAGTGCAAGCTTTCCTTTGTTGACCGTGCATGCGACGCACGCCGAGAGCTGGTGCACTGATGAAGTTGGACTGGCCCTTACAGGGGCAGTCTCTGCCGCTGTGGGGCACGGTGGGCCAGCTCATGGACCAGCTCACAGCGGCAGGCGTCGGCCAGCGACCGGTGGTGTTTGTGTGTCACAGGTCAGTGCCCATGCTCCGCGATGCCCCTCTACCCTCTTGCAGCTATGCCGTGCCGCCACACATTCACCCTATAGCTTCCTGATCCTCGACAGTGCCGTGCGCCCTGCTATACAGTATGTTGTACCAGGGGCACAACATGTGATTCACCCCTGGAATCTGTGCCTTATCTTTGGGGTGACTCACGCTGATGGTGTGCATGTGGGGGCTGCAGCATGGGCGGCATACTCATAAAGGAGATGCTGGCGAAGAGCGCGAGCGAGGGCGCTCCCCGGCATCATCGTGCGCTGCTGGACGCCACGGCCGGCCTGGTGTTCTACGCGACGCCCCACCACGGCTCCTGGCTGGCCGATGTCGGCTGGAACCTGCGCTTCCTGGGCGCCTCCCCGGCATCCTCTGTCGTCCACCTCAAGCCTGGGGCCCATCTTGAGGTCCGGCCCCTCTCGCCTGCTGCTGCTGATATGGATGGGGCAGTGTGGAAAAGTGAACAACCCCATAGTTATGTCAAACCTGGAAGATGCAGAAAAATTGTGGGCTGGCACATAGTCGAGGCTGTAGGAGCAGGACTCCTATGCATCACTTGGTGCGCACACTGCTCGAGTTTTCGGGCATCCCTCTCACAACTCCTCACAACTCGGGACGTCCCGAGTTGTGAGTTGGAGCCCCGAAAACTTGGCCTGGCTGCGGTGGCTGCAGTGGCTGAAATCTCCATGCTCCCCCTTGTGAGGAGCTGCTGCTCATGCAGTGGATGACGGCAACCAGTCAACATCCATTCCTTAATGCGAGGTGCTCTTGGCTTCCCTCAAGATCATTCTTGCACGCCTTTGTGAAGTGGCACAACTGTGTGGGGTGCAGGAGGTGAACAGTGTGATTCGGGGGCTGCACGAGGCGGGCCGGCTGGAAGTGCTGTCGTACTGCGAGGGGATACCCATGTCTCTGGTGCCAGTCCTGCCGCGGCTGGTGGTGGTGCCCCCGGAGTCGGCGTTTCCCGGCTACGGCCGCACTGTCCTGCTGCCGGACGCTGACCACATAGACGCCTGCAAGCCGCCCTCGCGCCAGGACCCGGCTTACGCTGAGCTGCTCGATCTAGTCATGCGCGTCAAGAGAAAATGCGCCTCGCCTGCGGCCGAGGCCGATGCGGCGGACGATGGAGAATCAATATTATCCGAGCAGGCATGCGCATGAAGCAGACGGAGTGAGCAGCAATAGTGCTTTAGCTTCCGTGCGTCTCCGCAGACGCAAGCCATCTGGCAGCAGGAATTGACTGCTTGGCTGCAAGTGAATACCTTTGTGTCAGACCTGCTGGGCGCTCACCACTACGATGGTTTCTGCGTTTCTGTTTGCAGGTTTGAGGTGTGTTTGTCAGACAGGGCAGAAATTATTTGATTTTGAGTGAAGGACTGGCTGCTGTATATCCTGTGTGAGCAAGTTCTAATCACCAATGACTGCAGCGGATCAGTACATGAGTCCTGTCATGTCCCTGATAGGGGGGCAAGGCGCTCTCTGCAAAGTGGGAGGTGCATCCTTCCAGACAGCTACCAATGGAACAGACTATGCACAACTCTCGCACGCAGACAGTGGCATGTAAGGCATGAGGACCCAGTAGGCCAGCAATCGTGGACGCTTTCACAGGGCCCTCCAATTCACTAAACAATAACAACGTCAAATGATCGTGATGCTGCTTGCACTGATGCTACAATGTCAGGCCCTCCTACAGGGCTGCAACCCAACCCAGATTTTGAACATTTAATGGTGCCATTTATAATGTAAAGCTTCTGCCCTGCAACAGCCACTGTGGAAACAATGCGTTTCTTGCCGCGTGTTGTGTCAAGTATGTAATCGTAGGTATATATCAGCGTTCCCTTCTCTCCTCTTCGTGAAGAACTGCTGACCAGTTCTACACTCTCTGTGCTCTCCTGCACACAAATACAACTGCTGAGCATACATTCGTCACACCCACGCTGTGTATTGCCGCATCCTTAAGGCCCGATACTGCAGTCACAGAGGAGTCCCTGCCAAGCATTTCCACAAGAGCACTGATGCTCTCGCGCATTGTATCTGCTTGCAGCCTTGCCAAGAAGCTGTGAGGAGCACAAAGGTATCTACCTTGCTACTTTCTGCTGCCAAGAGCCTGTCGCCCACAGCTTTGAGGTCTCCAAATTGCTCCAGGCTCTTTATGCGCACTGGGGACACTGTCACCCCGATGTCTCCCGCCTTGCCAGAGGGCTCCACAAATAGAACGTCCGCACCTGCCACCGCGTGTCAGCAGATTAATCAACAAACGGATATGGAAGCAGAGGTTGGTTGACGTGGGTGTGGTTGCCGTGGAAACCCTTTTTGCAGAGGTCGAGCCTGGATATGATGAACTTCGTTATGATGGCTTTTTTAACTACCCCGCACCAAAGGTAGTAGCAGATGCCAAGGAGAAGCCTCAAGAAACACTCTTGAAATGCATGATTACCCATGAGGGTTGCTTTGAGTGACTCTTGAGCACTTTCCAGAAAGTCAAGGTGCAGTATCATGGTGATCCTGGGCTATCTGCTCGGATACCTGACTTGTCAGTCTTCTGCCAGTCAGATGGTATCTGGAATTTGTAGTCTTGCTTCGGGCTGGTATATGTCTGCAATTGCTGTATGATCTCCGCGTCTGCAGAGCATGCATCAATTCTGGCTTCAGCACATGCAGCACTTCTGAAAAGGAAGCTTACCAATGTTGATGCCTCACCTGCCGCTGATGCAGTATTGTGCAGAGAAGAGATTGTTGAAGCCATTACAGATAAGGAAATTGCCTGACGCCTACTCAACTGCACACATTCCCCTGCACTGCACCTTACTGAAGGCTGAATTTGGTGCCTCTGGTTGCTCTGTACTTTCCTAAAGGGTGTTCGATGTTGAAAAGGACAGCAAAGGGATGAGCAATAATCCTGCACAGGAATTCCTGTAGAGGCAGTTTTCGAGGCCATTGTCAAGCGGAGTGGTATCCACACAACAGGCATGTGATCTACAGATCAGTTGTGTTGATTGAACTGATTGAAAAATTCCTCACAGGAGGAAAGAATGTGCAACGTATACAGTCATAGGTTCCAAGGCTCCTTAAAGCTGGCTTGACAGATCAGCTCATCAGTTTGGCTTATTCGAGGTCTCGGAATTGCAGCTTCCACCCTCGAGCTCGGCTGCGCCTCGGGCGTTTCGACTCACAGAGGTTCAGGGGCTGAAAGCTTTCGACACGAGCTTTCGCAGATCTTGGAGATATTGCCATCTTCGTACGCTTCCAGGAATATCTGCACGAATTCAATACTATTTCTGGCTTGGAAGAGAGTCCATCTAGTCACCTAAGCTACCTTTCGTGTGCACAGATCCCACTCTATCAAAAATACGATCAACCATGACCGCACACTAGTCAGCTATAGGATCTCAGTAGGTATATATTTGATCAGATCCGGACCCTCTCAGGCCGATGGGGCAGCTCTTCAGCCTTATCGCCCAGTACCTTTTTCCCAACAAAGAATACAAGATTGTTATGGTGCGTTCCTTCCTTGCAATTGTCATGGATGTGCACAATGACTTATATATACTTACTCAGGAACAGTCCAGGAGCTCTCGAATGCCCCCTGCTAAAGTTGCATGGAATGCTGGACTTCCTCTACTCTACCACAGGTAGCTCAATCCTTGCCAAATCTCGTGATGCTGTTCACAGGTGGGGTTGGATAACGCTGGCAAGACAACAACGCTGTACAGGCTCCACCTAGGGGAAGCAGTTGTCACCCAGCCTACAGTGGGGAGCAATGTAGAGTGCGTACAGTACAAGAACCTCAAGTTTGAGGTGCGTCCCCAATGCTGTTTAGAGTCACGGCACAACATCAGCAATCACATTAATCACATTGTGGCAACTTGAGGGAGCACAGCTGCAAGTCCAATCTGTGCCCTTTCAGGTGTGGGACCTAGGTGGGCAGGCAAATTTGAGGCCCTCGTGGGCCACATACTACAGATCGACGGATGCAGTCATTGTTGTTATAGATAGCACTGACAGAGCGCGCGCGTCAATAGCAAAGGTGAGTCTGCCTGCATTTTGACAAGATGCATGCATACAGGCTTCCCTCATCATGTTGCTCTCTCCTTCAAACAAAATGCTTCAGCACATGCCTTCGTGAGCTGGACTGTATGTGGGTGCTTGGCTTTCTGAAGGCCTGTAATAAACATCCTTTCCTGGGGCATATGCAGAACGAGCTGTTCAACCTGTTGGATCATGAGCACCTGTCAGAAGCAGCGATCCTCATCATGGCCAACAAACAGGACTTGAAGGACGCCATGACTGTGAAGGAGATGAGTGATGTTCTGGCCCTCCACACCATCAAGCGCCACGACTGGCACATACAGGTGCTCTTCTTAATATCCTCACTTTTGCATGTCATTCGTCGATCAACCTGCTCGGCAAATGTTGCTGCCGCAATCCCTCACATATAACAGGGATTTCCAGCTTTCATATTGGACTAAGGGTCAGCAGGAGTCCGAGTGGAAGTGCACGGCTGCGCAGGCCACCTGTGCAAAGACTGGGGAGGGGCTTGTGGAAGGCATGGAGTGGATAGCACAGCGGGTGAAGGGGGAAACAGCAGCTTCGACGCCTGTGACATCACCAGCCCCCAGCCCTGCAAAGCCGCTCGTACCCCAGATGCGCGCCTAGGAAGGTTGCGCACAGCCCTAGCAACTACTCTGGGTCTCTCCTATATTATGACTGGTTGCCTGCCTGCGAAAGTGCTGTGCCCTGGAGCTCTGCTATAAAGAAAATCCCTGAGCACAACAGCAGTGTCAGCTGTTGGTGTGGCAGAGCATCATGCCAACTTCGAGACGTGTGCTTGGCATTGACGATTTCTGTGCATCATGTGCTTCTTGCTGCTGTGCATGGGTGATTACTTGTGTACAGAGCGTCATGCACCAGCAAGGTGGGACGCGACGATTGGAAGCCCGGTTTATCAATGTGACTATTGACTGGGACGGTCAGCGAGTGAAAGTCCCTATGTGCAGGGCTGGTTATGCTTTTCCTGGGCATGTCTGGTTGCTGCTAAGCAAAGCGTAGCTGAAGAGCAGTGGCACATGACTGAGGAGGAAAAGGGTGGCGTGGGTTTTGCTTATTCTGTACAATATGTATTTTGTCGCCAGCAATTTGTGGAATTATCAGGACTGCAGTCCTGCGGCGTATCAGCACTTCAGCTGAAGTGCTGATACGCCGAGCGATTGTGGCTCTCTGCTTGGTATCTTGCTGTCAGTCATTTAATCAGATGATCTGATGCTGATGCATTGCAAAATGTCTACAGATCAAGAACATTTGGTTACAACTGTGCAACTTCGTCACTTCAGAAAGTTCCAAGTTAATTAATTGCCGTTCGGCATCATGCTGGTCACTTATCCGTTATCCTGAAGTCCGCACCTACCTTGAAACATCCCTTGCGCTTTAAAAACTTCTGAAACCCCTTTCACTTGATCAACTCTGAGTTATCTGTTCACCATGGTTTTGTCCGGGCTAATGTACAATCTACCAACGGAGGCTGCGTACCAGTAGATCTAGATCCCAAACAGCAGCAACAGGGCTCCGGGGCAATCACTCTAGCAAACCTTTGTTTAGCACTCAACTGCCCTTCTTGCCTGCAATTCAGCTCCTGCTAACAACAAGCCATTACCACATTGTAGCCCTGAAGTTCTGTGAATGGAGAGCACCCCTCGTTAGCTTCTCTGGAGAGAACTGGAGAGAACCATGAGGCTGTTTGCAAGTACAACGTCACCCACATAGCAGCCCCAGATTGGCGCAGTGTGGCAGCAGCCAAGGCTTATTCAAGTTCATGCATGCAAAAGTGCTGCAAAGCGGTATCCGTGAGCCCTTCTAGTCCAGGTAGAACAGTGTGACAATCTTTCGTTGCTCCTTGGCCTCGGTGCAAGTCTCCAGCAGGAGGCGGCTGTCATGAAAGGCAAAGCAGATGACCTGCTGCACTCGCCCCACAATGTCCCGGTTGCACAACCTGCATTATGAAGCAGCCCAATAATCTTTAATTGGCTCAACACTGGGGAGCGATAACGACAGAGGTTGAGCTGACCCCTCAAAAGCTGGCTCGCTGGAAAACTACTCCAGTCACTGAGATCCAGCTGCTTCAAGGGTCATAGCTTCAGCACCTGCTGGCTTCCAGGAGGGAAAGGTTGTCGTTTGCAGGCATGTCAATAACATTTTGCACCTGCAAGCCGCACACAATGCTCCTAAGCAGGCTCCAGAGGTTGCCATGTAAGTTGCACCAGTAACAGGGAGATGCGCATGATGTCACAGTGAGTTGAGGGGATGTCAAGTGCAATCATGATAATGATTGACAGCACAGTGGGGCAGCCATGCCTGCTCCAGAAGCTCTTGGCTCTCAGGCGGCTGCTTGCTGCGGCTTTGTGGCAGCACGACAGTCAAGAGATGTGGTTTTTCTGCGCGCAGGGCGCCTCTGATCACAGCGGCATTTGTCCCTGTGGCGCCGGATGTGTAGATATGGTTGTCCTGTCCACATGCATGCAAATGATTTCTCTCTCATTGGAGCTCAAACAAGTGCTTCGGCAAGGTTCAATGCATGGGTGCCCAGTGGAAATTGACTGGTGTCGTTGGGTGAAGCACTCACCGTGAGGACCATGGCGTAGCTCAGTATCTCGATGAGATTTTGATGCATAAATCCCATATTCCTTGTGCCAAAAAAACCTAGCTGTTTGGGGCCGTTTTGCTGCATAGCTATAAGCTCCTGCAGGCAGCCAAAGCAAAGACCCTTCTCATAAACATCCTTCCCCTGCCTTGAATGACTTTCAGATCAGGAGATCAATACCCTCATCATATCGTTGGAAATCGGCAAGAGGGGCAGCTAGTCTTAACAGGACTGCAGATTTACAAGGCACGCACCGCCAGATAGTCAATATCTGCTGGGGGCTTCGATCGCTCCATGACTTGTACTCCGTATTGCTCATCGTCACCTGAACCTCTTACAACAGACTCTCCTTGTGTTGGCAACCGATTGGAAGGTTCCCGATCGGCAGCATAAGAAACTGGTGCATCTCGTTGCCTTCTATCAGGGTATGACTCTGCTCGACTAGAATACCCCTTTCTATCATTTATTCTCCGTCGATCACTTTTATGATGCCTGCAATGACATTGTGCCTCTAAGCTTGCTGTTGAGGACGCTTTTGGAGTCGGAAAACGATAACTAGACACTGCAGAGGTTCTTTGGGGTCTGAAGACATGCATCTGCATCGTTAGCGCAATCCTATGTGAATCTATACCATCAATGGCCCAAAAAGACCGATCCCTTTGCAGCTTTGTATTATGAGCTGTCCAAATAATGGATAGAGTGCACGTGGGACTTAAGGTGACTCAGTGAAGTGCACTCGCGAGATGTTCTCCGATGCTTACATGCAGAAGGAAAAATGTTAGCAAATTTTCGTGATCTGTAGACATCTGTCTGTTTGGAGTCCGCACAGTGCAGCTGGAGAGGCAACTACCAGAACAATAGGTTGATCTTAGATTCCTTGCAGATCCACGGACACATCTATACATAAGATATAGAGGAGAAATCAAAAGGAGTCCTGCAGATATGTCAAAGTAGGTCTCAACTGGTTTTCACCATGCTGGCAGTATTTGCCTGCCGCCCTTTGCAACCCTGTTTCTGTGACATAAGCAGATATCGAGCTGGAACTGTGATCTTGTTCCCTGTATAGTACTTCAGGAGCCTAACATTATTTGCTCCAATCCCAGATTCATGGACACGCTGGGAGACCTTTCAGGCTCTGACTCAGGGGACGACGAAGAGGCTCCAGAGGAAGACGCACTGCCTGCTCTGAAAAGAAAGAAGAAGACCGCCGCCTCAGAACCCGCTCCAGAGGATTTGGAGCGGCTCGGGTACAAAAGCGGCCCTTCAATTCTGCACGTGCCTGAACCCAAGGACAGCTCTGAACCAACCTGGGAGTGGTGAGGACTCGCTGCACCTGGCAAACGCCAATCATTGGCTCTTTTCAGCCATATCTGCCAGTCTAGACTTGACATCATGTTGAGGCAAGTAAGGAGCGAAATTGCCAGGTGAGTGGGCTGATTGCTGTGTGTGAGAGCATTTCAGGGGTAAGGGGTCCAAGGCTGAGGGAGCAGAGGAGGAACAGGAGAGGTATGAGGACAGAGAGCACACAAGGCATGCCACAGGGAGCAAGCTGGAGGAGACTGCGCGCCTTCAGCGGCTCGCCCAGGAGCAGGTGTGCATTCTGCTTGTTGCATGCTGAAGTCCTGGGCATTGCATGGAGGTTCTTGGCAATGTGGGCTCTGTTCTTCTGCTGCACTTGTAATCTCACATTGATTTTTGCAGAGATGTGCAACTCCAGTGTGCTCCAGATATAATGGAAGCAACGAAGGATTGATCTGGACAGAGTGTCTTGAGATACATGTGATTTAAACCTGGACAGGCAAGGCAAGCCAAGATGGAAGCGCGGCAGGAGCGGGAAAGGTTGGCAAACGAGGCGAGGCTGACTTTCAAGCAGAAGGAGAAGCGGAAGAGGGAGCTGGGGCAGGCCAAGGGTGGCAAGGGCAATTACGTGGAGGAAGAGAAGCGCATTGCCCGACAATTCGGAGTGTATTCTGGCTTCGATTGATGAAATTCACTCTCGGTTGCTCCCATCAACTTGAAGAACTATTCTGCATAAGATCAAGAGATAAAGGACAAGCAAGGCTGTGCGAGCGCCAAAAAGAGGAAGGGCTGCCTCAGCCTGCATGTATATGAGCCACTCCAGTCTGAAGCCTGAAGATGCCGCATGTAGCGGCTACTAGCATGTAGTACAGACCCATCATGAAATGCCATACAGTGTACTTATATGTGATGGTTGCGATACTGTGTTTAGTGGAGCGTGGACCCATACTTACCAAGTGTTTATTGGTTATCTTGTGAGAGCAGATTGTATGGGAACAAAAAGTTCGTCAATGTAATTCACTACTTTCGTTGCGCCAGATCTCAGCTCCTAGCTGTGAGTCACCTCAAACGCTTGACACTAGAATTATTTCGATTACAACAATATTATGAGTGCCACTGTGTAGCGCTGCCAGGTAAATTTCGTGCATTGCGTTTAACTGGCTCTTTTCTGTGGAGAATCAAGGATCAACTCCTGGAAAGGACCGTCGTCACAATCTGTGACATTGAATGCATAGCATACGGCCGTGGCATGTGGCCTGAAACACCATATTCTGGGAGAGCGAGATAATATTCAATTACATTCTGTCACTTAAGATCACCCAGTCGAGGGCGCTTCGGCAGCAGTGCTGGAATGCTGAGAAAGAATTGGCGCAGCTATCTAGAGAGAACAATCCCCTTTTCTATCAGCACGTTATCAAGACACTGGAAAGGCTGCCTCAAACGCCTTCTGTTCCTTCCGGCACTTCTCAAACTTATTGCTGCAGGACAACCACAACAGTTGTTAGATGATGAACTCCCTGGGTAAAGCCCACAACATAGAGACAACCTCGTGCAGATATCTTATAATGGGGCCAGACACATGGCAGCCACCCACAGGACCGTACTCAAGCCATGCAACCATTGCATTGGCCCGCAAGTCATTAGAGCACACCTGTAATAGTCCATGCACTCGTAGAACGCCTTGAACTCCTTTGGTGCTTTCTCCTGGGCTAGTTTTAGCCTGCATGATAAAGTAAAGAATGTGTATGAAGAGGATCAACTTGTGACACATGAAAGACACTTCAGAGCTGTACATCCTTGCAGAAAGAAGGGTGCGAAAGCCAGGTTCAGGACTAGGAGAAGATAGCTCACGTCTCGATAGCACACTTAGTCACGGCATCTCCTTCCTTGAGACAAGCCTCAGGATTCTTGTCGTTCCTTTTACATTCCACGAATGCTTTGCTCTGTTTTGAGCACCTTGCAGCCAAGTGCTTCGAGATGGACATAAGGACTGCTGATGTCGGTGGGGGTGTTTCATCATCTGATGCCATCCCTGATCTGAACCTTGTCAATCAACCAAATTCAATATCAACAAACCAAAGACAACCGCATCCAATCACCCCTGCAACGAGAAAGACTGTAAATTGTGCAGAGCAGATCCTCTTACAACAGTCTTGGCTGCAACGGCTCGAATCAGATTTAGGACGGTTCTGTGAGACAGTCTATCGTATATAGTTCTACTGATCCACTGGCATTTGCTTTGTTGTGGCGAATGCAGGAAGGATAGGTGAACGGGGAAACCCTAAATTTCCTCTAAGGTGACAAACCGGTTAGAAGGATCGAGCAGAGGAGGCGGCTCAGCACAACGCAGCCTGTTTGCAAAGGGACAGGAGGGTGGCAGCACCAAATTGTTTTCACACGCACAAGCTTCTGCCGCTGCAAATATGGCGGAGAAGTCGTGCACGATCCGGACGAGGAAGTTTATGACCAACAAGCTGTTGGCCAGGCGGCAATTTGTAAGTTCTTTATCTGGCTGAGCCTGCATCATTCTGGACAGACATAGAGAATAAGTATCTGTATTGAGTGGGGCTCTCCAGCTCTTTGCGTAGACTATCAGGGTCTTGGTACTCTCGATGGGGCTGGCAAAGAAGAATTCGGTAGCAGGAAGATGTGTTTGTTGTCCGCATATGGATGTATATTGATCGAAAGGAGGGACATATACTCACAGCATTTCTGAATGTACAGGTGATTGATGTCTTGCACCCAGGCAGGCCAAATGTTCCCAAGGTAAGCTGCCTTGTCCACTGAATGGAGCCCTCTATGGGAATTTGTATTTGTAGTGCCATGGCATACGGATGCCATTCCACGCCAAATTTTCTGAACTGGTTATTGTACTCAGTGGATCTTGTGCTTCTATTCTGCAGGCGGAGCTGAAGGAAAAGCTCACAAAGATGTATGACGTCCGTGACCCCAACGGCGTCTTTGTCTTTGGATTCAGGACACAGGTGAAGAGTGCTCCTTACTCATATATCACGCAAGAGCACTGTGGAAGCTTGACTACTTGTATGATAGAGCTCGACTTGTTCAATTCTGATATGTACTATAAGAGACAAGAACAGCGAATGTCTTCACTGATCCAAAGCTGGTCCTTGTGCAGTTTGGTGGTGGCAAGTCCACAGGGTTTGGGCTCATCTACGACACAGTCGATGCGGCCAAGAAGTTTGAGCCCAAGTACAGGCTCATCAGGGTATGTGCCTGCCACGGACCTATGCTGGGTTGCATTGAATGTTCCTGGAAGCCTGCTTCAGCACGGGGTGGCACTGTCTGGAGACTGGAGCTCGGAGCTTGTGTGTCTTCATCAGTCGATATAAACTAGATTGGTGCTTGCAGAATGGGCTGGCAGAGGCACCACAGAACAAGTCGAGGAAGCAGATTAAGGAGAGGAAGAACCGCACCAAGAAGATCCGCGGTGTCAAGAAGAACACAGGTGAATCTTTCAACTTCGCACATCACCATTTGCTGCAGTACTTTTACCATGCAATTGTGTATGCTTGATTGTACAGTGTTCCACATTCACCTGTCCCTGAATATATTGCATTGGCCCTCATCTTCATCTGTGTGTCTCTGCAGTTGTTGGAAAGAAGTGAGGTGGACACAGGCAATAATCTGCGTTCAGCTCCTAAGGAGTGTGCAATTCATGAGGAGTGTACAACAGCAGAGCCATGGCCTGAACTCTCTATCGCTACTTGTGCTGAAATAATACAATGCAGTCGGCCAGCAGGAGAAACCAGCAGCACTTGTGAAGTGCTGTACGCCATGAGATTTGCTGTCCACTGGACCCGCTGTGGTCCAGTGGCACTCTGAGATGATTGAAGACACTTCAACTGTCTAACTGTTGCTCTGCTGTTGCGTCCGGCAGTGGGACATGTGCAGTTCGGCCATGTAACACCAGTTCCTTACAACTCCTTGGTAGTGCAATTACATCCATCTTCAGCTTAGCAGCAATCGAGTTACCAGCTGCAATGGACGAAGGCAGATTCAGGGTTCTGAAAACAGTCGCAAGAAGTGTACTAACTTTGGTGTGTGTCTGTCCTCACGACGTATCACAACAGGTACTAAGACGATGCTTTCTCTAAGCCACCTCTTTTCTCTACCCACAACAGACAGTATCTGTCAGACACATTTGCTTCTAACTCTTTAGATAGATGTCAGCTCTCAGTCCTAGGCCGTAGCGTCAGGTATATTGCAGGTCCAAGAAATGGCACTACCGAGAGCAGTGGAAGCCACTGATCCCTGCGGCAAAGCATCCCAAACTCAGGGCTTGATCAGATCAGCAATCCCTCTGAAAGTACGGTAAATTAGTAAGTTGTCAACTTTGGAATGCATCGAAGTCAACGGATAGAGGCCCTGAGCAACACCTGCCCTTCCATTGACGCTTCTCAGCATCATTCCACATCCAGAACGGCGCAAAGAGGCACAGCGCAGTGAAGTCAGTTGTTGTGACATGCACGAAACGGCTCTCCACAAAGAGCTCGAAGAACGCGTTCCAAGCCTCCCCTCCTGCCAAGGCCGCCTGGAGCAACGCACACATTTCCCAATTCCACTTCAGCCTAAGTCACACAAAATAGGGTGCACGCATTCTGGGGCTGGCTCAAGACTTGAAGGATGTACCCTCTGGCGTTGAAAAGAGGTGTCCAAGTTGAGGAGTACCTGTGCGACTGTAGCGACAGCACCAGCCAGAAGGAGCCATGCGCCTATCCTTGACTCGGTCCCCTTCAGCCCAAGCCGACTGAAACCTTGGATCTCCTCTTTGCTGGGAGGCGCAATTGCCTCCTTGGAGGGTGTCCACAGTGCAAAGTACGGCCCCAGAGCAAACACCCCCACTCCGAAGGACAAAGCTACAAAAGGCCATGCTGGGATCTGGCCACCAGCAGCAACCAGAATAAGGGTAGACCTCAGAAAAGCTGGGCACAACAATATAGGATGATGCTGGCTGGGCATGTAATGCCTGCAGGCATGCTTCTATCTTCATGGAATCATCCAATGGAAATGAACCATGGAAACGCCCGTCAAGGTTATGGTGTGCCTGGATGTGTACATGCTGTGCGCACCTTGTTGCCACTTCGCGCAGAGGGAATGAGGAGGGATGCATAGATGGCAGGCCAGACGCCCATCATGAAAAAGAGCTGGGTGAATACAGCATTGACCTGCACGCCATCGTTGACTCCCAGCCCACTCAGCTTCTCAAGGAAGTACATGTCCCGGTAGGGTGTCTGGTTCGGGCTCAGCAGCAGCGCATAGCCTGCACATCAAGAGAAGATGCTCCGGTGGACTGTTGCAGCTGAGAAAGCACCTGCTGTCCACATGAGATCCAACAAGAGAGGGATCTTTGATCACCTACAAAGGCAGCCCATAGCAGCAGGCCCACCGCAGCGCCAAGCAGATTATAGCTTTGCTCTGACGTGCTGCTTGCACTTGGGGGCTTTTTCTCCTGCACTTCTGTTTCTAATTCATCTGTTCCAGCACGGAATCGGCACTCCCTGTCGATGGAGCATCCCTCAGCCTCCATCCCATTGTACTGGCCACGTCACCCAACAGGCATCACAAATGTACCTGATCGATGCAGAACGGCCTTGTGCTAAGCCATTGAAATGCTTTCTCGCGAATGACAATTGCGTGCACGTGGTGGGAACTTTGATGCTTGCAATTCCTGTCAAGCTTTTGGCAAAGATCGGCTTAGAGGTCAGCTTGCTGCAGCAGAAAGGCCGAGCAGGTCGCAACTGGCAATTCATCTAATGACGTAATATAGAAAACTAGATCTAGTACCCTAAGTGACGCAAGTACAGACAGATGAGATCCCTCAACTGGAAGGTCAGATCATAATATCAATTGTCGGCTCGTTCATTGATGTTCAGCAATAAAAACGACAACATGATTTCTCTTCATCGCAATTCAGGGAATTTCCAGTTATAAGCGCATCCAGATCATAGAAACGGAGCGGCAATGGAGTGCCTAACATGACTAACTATGAGATAACCTCCGAAACGGGTGTCGGAGACAATGCAGATTGGAGTAGTGCGTGCGGTAAAGGCTCTTCAGAACCTGCGCGAAATTGAGTCGATGAATATTTGTCCTGTTCCTGTTAAGACTGTCTGAAGGGGAAGGAATCATGGCTCTGCTCTTCACAGCAAAAACGATCCAGCAGGTATGTTCAGGTACTCTGTGTAGTGAGCGGACCGGCATGCAAGGATACTGGAAATCCGACTTCTCATATGGTAATCGTAGGTGCTGATTCGAGGTGGGCCCATGCTTGGACATCGTTATCTTGCCGCTTCAAGTAAACAGGCTGCCGTCAGGTGGCCTAGCTTGCTTTTTACGGCTGTCACGGAGCGTGGTGCAGTGCGGACCAACGCCAGAAAGGTTCCAAGGGGTTCTAGAAGACAGAGGGAAGGTAGGAAGCGTGAGCATCTGTAATTTTTGCTCCTTGAAGTCAAGGTTGGTCGCACGCCAAGGCAAGCATAGTGACTCAGCATGCATTCCCAATTGCAGGGGCAGTAGGATCTGCTGTGGTCACAGAAGACCTCTCAGAAGAGGCGGATGCAGAAGTACAGCATGAACAGAGGCGAGACGAGTCCAATCATGCCAGCACCTCTGGGCGCATACCAGAGCAAGCAGCATTCCTTAATATGGGTGTGGATGACAGGCTCTTGGTGAGGAGGCAGACAGTCTGTGCACCCAGTTTTGGCTCATGCACTGCACAGCACTCTCTCACAGATCAAGCAAGCCCCACAGCATGCTGCTGCTATACAGGGGCGCTTGCATGAGATGGGAATCAAGGCTCCGAGTCAGGTGCAGGAGGCTGCCATCCCCAAGGTGCTGAATGGGGGCAATGTGGCCATCCAGTGCTACACAGGCTCTGGCAAGGTATGTGGCCGTTTACTTTGGCTCTCATCAAAGCTATGATACTGGTACCATTAGCCAACCTTCCCTCGCCAGCACACTCCCCAGGCGGGGGCCACTTCATCAATCAGTTAGCCTCTGGAGGGTTTTGAGTTTTGTAAATCAAGCGATTCCCAGGGCAGCACCACTGAGTCCTTGATGCGAGATGTCTTCTTAGCTGCATACAGGCACATGTGGTCATGCTACCTGACCGGTACATATCCCTTGGTCCGAGTCGGCCTCTGGTTTGTGCAGACGCTGGCGTACATGCTGCCGGTGCTGAGCCTGGCGCTGCAGAGGGCAGAGGCGGAGTTTGAAGCGCTCTCAAAACAAGGCAAGGCGGCGCTGGCGGGCAGCCTGCAGGCGGTTGTGGTGGTGCCCAGCCGGGAGCTGGCCATGCAGATAACGCGTGTGGGGCAGGCCCTGCTGCCGCACCAGGCGCGCGGCTGCGTGCAGCAGGCGATCGGCGGCGCCAATATCAACCGCCAGGTCTGGGCCCCAGCTTTCATTTTGGGGGCCCTTTGTGAGATCGTGACCACCCACCTCTTCAGGGGCTGGAGATGGGGATTGGCACACAGTTGCCTGTCAGGAAGTGGTAAATGCACACACGCAGGTCTGGACCCCAATGTGTCTTTTTAGGGGCTAATACTGACTTGCATAGGACACTTCAAGGTCGCGAGAGTGTGGCTCTTGGGGATGTCATGCTCTCATGGCGGAGCCGCATTGGGCCGTCTGTCCTCATTGACAGGGAGCCATGGTTTTGGAGGACTTGCCTCACAGGGCAGGGCATGGCTCATGGATGCCGATCGAAGTGACGCGCGCAAATGCACAGGTGGAGGCCATAAAGCAGAACAAGCCGCTGCTGGTGGTGGGGACACCAGGCAGGCTTGCAGAGCTGAGCCGATCGGGAGCGCTGCAGACGCATCCGGCTGGCATCCTGGTCCTGGATGAGGTCGGCTTGGTCTTCCCTCTTTTCATGCACCTCCAGAGTGCCTCAAACTGCGGGTTTTTTTTTGTTGCCATGTCAACTGCCATGTGGTGGCGGCTGCATGCCTCCTAATGCACCATACCTGCTGCAATCACCTCCGTCAATATCTGGCTCGATTGTCGCACGTTTCAGCGCCCTTACTAACCTTCTACATTGATAGACCGGCTTGCCTTTGGGAGTTCCCTGAACGCCTCCTGCATCATGTTGTGTTTAAGACCGATTCACTGTTAAGAGGCTTGCGTGCAGGTGGATCAGCTGCTGGCGGTGCAGTTCCGGGAGGACATGGTCCGCATTGTGGAGCATGTCGGCCGCAAAGCCCCCACTGGCCGCCAGACCATTCTCGTCTCCGCTACGCTGACCCACAGCGTGCGAATCCACCTTCTGGCCAGCTCTCCCAAACATTGCTTCTTTGCTGCCATGCTGTCATGCACATGTTGCCCACCCTGAGGGACGTTGTTCTTGAAGATTTGCTGTAGAAGTGTGCGTCCCAGTAACAACACCTGTTTGCGACAAACACATTTTTCCTCCTCCGAAGTGCCTCCTCGTCTGCAGGTGTCACAGCGCTTCATACCGTATAGCACTCTGGGTCTGATCATTGAGGTTGCAGTTCACAACAGAGTTGAAGCTGACAGGCAGTCGACTCTTCTGTGCAGGTGCTGGCACAGTGTGAGAAATGGTGCCCCAACGCAGAGCCAGTCTTCTCATCCCTTCAGCCGTCACAGCCACGTCAGCAAAAGCAGCACCCGCCCAGCGGTGCCCCTTCTGCACCGCAGTGGGGCTGGGACGACCTGAAATTCAGCGCAGGCGACACTCTCAACCCAGGTGCTCCACCGCACCATGAATCAGCTCTTAGCTACTTGGATTTTGTCATGTATGTTGATGGTGCGAGCGGTCACATGGTGTGCTCTGAACAGTTTGACTTGGTGTAGGCGTGTTCTCATCACTATGACCCTAAACTCAAGAGCTAGCAACTTCTGGCCAGCTGCGGTTGAGGAGAATAGGCCTGTATGTGGTGTTCCCACCAGATTGGTGTAGGCGTGTCCTCGTCATTGGACCCTGAACTCAAAAGCTAACAACTTCTGGCTAGCTGCAGCTCAGAAGAACAGGCCTGTATGTGGTGTTCCCAGCAGGTTGTTGTAGGCGTGTCCGCTAGCTGTGGCTCTAAAGAACAGGCCTGTGTGTGCGGTGTTGTCAGCAGATGTGCTGGGTGTGTGTGCGCAGTGACGCAGGGCAGTGCGGGTGGTGTGGGCACGGGGGACGCGGCGCCGCTGCTGCCGCCCCAGCTGGAGCACGGGTGGCTGCTGGTGGAGCGCCGCCACCGCGTTGACGCCGTGCGCCGCGTCATCCACGCCCTCAACTCGCAGCGCGCCCTGGTCTTCATGAACTTCCAGCAGCGCCTCAACGTGCGCGCCACCCTCTCCTTTGAAGTCGACCTGCTGTTGCGGGGAGACACGATTGCTAGCCGCGGATTCATCTCATGAGGGGATGCATACGTTGATGCCAGAGATTGGGTTGATTTTCAAACGTGCGACAGCCTGTGCGGAAATCTGAGCGCGTGAGGTGGTATCTTGCTGAGGCTTTGGGTGAAATGTGGCGCAGGACACCAAGTACAAGCTGCAGGTGCACAACATGCCGGTGGGGACATTGAGCGGGGACATGAACAAGACGGAGCGTGCCAACGTTCTGCGCCAGTTCGCGCGCGGTGACTTCCGCGCGCTGATCGTCAGCGACGTGGCCGCGCGCGGCCTCGATCTGCCCGACTGCGATGCTGTCATCAACCTGGAGCTGCCCAGCGATGCCGCCCACTATGCCCACCGCGCCGGCCGCACCGGCCGCGCCGGCAGGTCAGAATTTTCTGTCTCCTTTTCATGCCTTGGTGTCCTCGGTGTCCTTGGTGTCAGAGTATGTGCAGTTGGCGCATGTGCTGTTGGCCACATTTTATGAGGCCCCAAATGTGGCACTTGTTGAGTTGCACACCACGCCTACAGCACCGGTCGCACAAGCTGCGCTGGCAGATGCTACTGCCGCTTCCCACTCTCGCACCTGAATCTACAGCTGGCATGCGACTGAGGCTGCAAAGTCTGCACCAATTGCAGCTGCTCTGGGTACATGGTATGACTAACACGCGAGGATGCTCAATGTTGAAAGCCTATTGAGGTTGCCTGTCAAGTGGCTTGGCTCAACAGCAGTAATCAGTATGTTCATCCGCATCCTTCATAGGGCTATGCCTGTGTGCCCATTTGCACTACTTGCAGGGACATGTCTATAGGGCATATCTTCGTGGTGTGATCGCATTGTAGACTGGCTGCATGGTTGATGCAGGGATGGCGTGGTGGTCTCTCTGGCAGAGTCATCGGAGAGCTTTGTGATGCAGAAGCTGGCGCGGAAGCTTGGAGTGCCCATCCCAGAGCTCAGGATCCAGGCTGGCGTTATCGAGCCCATTCCCAGTGAGCAGCCTGCTGTTGCTGCTGCGGCAGGAAAAGAGTAGCAAGCCCGTACAACTTGCATGATGCATGCATGCATGCAAGTCGGCAGATCAGAACCAATGTCTTGCTTGACATGGGATGCACGCTGAGTTGTGTCTGGTGCTTTTCCGAGCTGGTGGTTCTGGATCAAAACTGACATTTGAATTGCGGAGAGCTTTGAAGTTGCCAAGAGAATGTTTTCTTGCAATTGCCATGCGGAACCTCCTTGAGGTGAGCAGGAGCCAACTTCTGCACTAGCCTCGAGAAGATGCCTTCAGTTGAGGGCTTGTGGGTATATATAACGTATGCGATTTTGATGGTTTCGGGCAATTCGTACGACAACGTTCCAGGACAAACAAATGCAATATACATCACGCAAGGAGCTAGTTAGAAAGTTGTAATGCCACAGGCCTGGTTCTATGTTGTCCGATCGGCTTCCACAGATCATCCTGTGGATGTTATTAACATTTGTCACTCACCAGGTAGATCGAGACATATTTCTTGGACTGTACAGCGTAGCACCAAACTTTGAAAGGAAGGGACACCCGCTAAAAGAACGTGCATACATTACACCTTATGCGCTGCTCAAGCTGTTTGTATGAGCACCTGATCCTTCCAACATTGCGGCAACATGATGACAGCTCATTACAACCACTTCTGACTCGCTCAACACAACACCCTTGCGGTCTGTACAGCAGCATTGATCAGCTTCACAGGGGCAACATAAAGTCTGTCAAGAGGCCCTGTGGTCACTCAGTCCCTCCTGATGCGCTTGCGGTCGTGCGCCAGGTACTCGCGCTCATATGCTTTGTCCGTTACGGCACCTGCTGCGTCGTTCAGGTGGGGCCCCCGGGCGGTGCGGCTGCTGCTGATCAGCCGCCCACGCCGTGCCGCAGCCGCCGGATTGTCCCGCTCCATCGTTATGTCCTCCACATACCGCCGCCACAACTTCTCCCTGTCCGCATGTCAGAACTCATGAAGGGCCGCTCTGCTTGAGCTTCCCAGATTGGGAATGGGCACAGTGCTCTGAGACATCATGACAGCCCAAAAGAGTGGAGCTGCCGTGCATGCACCACACGTGGATATGCCATATGACAGCTGCTAAGTGTTGATGCCTCAAAATCCGGCATTGTTTGCTTTACATCCACAATTCTGGTAAAACGTCCGGCAGAAAAATGAGCATCGCTGTGTGCAATTGTGTCCGATGTAAGGCCGGTGATGTGGAGTGCACTGCACCTGTCTCTGGCGGGGGCGCGCAGGAAGCGAGCGTCCTCCCCCATCAGCCTCTCGGCCTCTGAGAAGCTGCGCAGAGCCCTTGGCTCGTCCTTCCCTTTGCTCTTTGGCAATAATGGCTTTATCACCTACATCGCCCCAGCAACCTCATGAATGCCCTGGGTACGTTCTGCTCCACAGGGCGTAATAACCACTAGGGTTGCCCTGGCACAAACAATTGTATGATAAAATCACCAATACTTCTCAAAAGCCACTTGGTGTTTTACAACTGGGGATCAGGGCCAGGCAAGCACGAACAATGTAACAGGTCTGGGGTGCACCTCCTCCAGGAGCTCCACGTAGCTGTCAACAGCGCGCTTCTGCAGCTGGACCAGGTGCTCCCGGAACAGGCTCTCCGCCGCCTTTGGATCCAGGTTTGGGTTGCTGAACCGCCCCTGCACCCACAGCCAGACATCCTGTTCAGCGATCACTTGCCCCAGTTACTGTTCAAAACCTGCACTCAAATAGGGCAGTCACCATTGCCCCAGCTTCCTGGTGGCAACACCACTGCAGAAGTTCCATGAGAGCACCAGGCATGCAACCGGAGAGACAGAGAATTGCAGGTGTCGCATGTGATGCACAAGTTCCATCAGAGCACTACAGAAGTGACCGGAACACACAGAAATTGCAATGCACCTGGGGATCACGGGCGAGGCGCTGCTTCCACTCGTGCCAGTTTGCGTCGGGGTCTTTGACAGTCTCGCTGAGCAGCGTCTGGTAGTTGGCGGCCGCGTCGGCCGCTCCGGCCTTGCGGCGGCGGCGCTCGCTCTCCTCGGCCTCCCGCGCCAGCTTCGCGCGCGCCTCCCGATCCTTCTCCTCCCGTGCCGCCCGCTCCTTGCGCTCCGCCCTCTCCCTCGCCTGCACCGCAATCAGACATTTGAAACTGTCTCTGATTGCCATGACTGCCCAGCATGTCTGCATATGATGGAAGCCAAACAGGTCTGTGGGTGTTCTCTTGCAGCCCCTGCTGCTTTCAACACAAGAAAGGTGCATTCTAAAATAACAACCACTTTGTCCCTTCCTGACCGGCATGCTGACCTGGATATCCAGCGGCGTGGGGCACAACCCCACTGATGTAAGGGGAATACCGTGCGCATTTCAAATGCTGCACTGCATATCTGTACAATGAGAACCTAGGCATTTTGGAATTAGCCTAACCACTGGGAAGCAATGGAGCGCACCTCCTGCTCGGCAACATATGCCCGGAAAAGCCTCTCGCGGTCGTCCCGGGGCAGCTCCTTGTAGCGCGCGTCCGCCGCCAGCGCCTCCTTGGTCTTAGACCAGCGCGCGTCGGGACCCACCTTATGCTGCTTCAACAGTTCCCTGGTTTGCAGGCAGGACAACACAGAATGAAACACTAGGACGGCCCCTGGAAGCATTGAGCTAGTGCAGGAAGATAGGGTGAAAATGCGGCTGCACTGCAGGCGTGTGTAGGCATGTTTTCGGGGAAGAAGGACACAAGAGCAGTCACCTGTACGCTGTCTCTTGGGCCTGCTTTGACACCTGTGCCTTGTGGGCTGCCAGCACCCTCAATGGTGCAACTCTGGCTTCGATCAACTCCGCCCTCAGCTTCTCATCGCACCCCTGCAATAAACAGTCAAATTCCATCATATTAGAACGCCCCAGCAGCAGAGTGTCATTTCCAATGCAGCTTGTCGGGTGATATGATGGTGATAACAAGAGTCCATGCATGCCGCACCTTCCATCGTGGATCATTGCCCCAGTACGTTGCCAGAGCTTCCACAGTGGTGTCGGGACCAATGCCGGGGATCGACTCCCCATCCTCACCTTGCTTGCCTGCACCGCCTGTACAGAACAGACTTGCTCGAGCATGCAACAGCAGCCGCACAGAGTCGCTTGAATGATCACCCTTAGTAGTGCACTGAATTTGAAGTCGCGTGAAACAGCGCAGAGGCTCCGCCGCACCACTGCTCTAGCCATTATCATTTGATAGGATAGCTCCCTGCAGACTACAAGGACATGAGATACAACCCACATCTGGGTTCTTCTTGGAGCACGATGCATTTCTTGCATTTTCCTCCTGTTCTCAGCTGACGTTGGGCGGAGGGACCGTGAGTGTTGCTGGAAAGTACGACACCTTTGGCAGCCTCGTCGAGCAGCGCAAGGAAGGCATCACGGGCGGCGCGAGCGCCGTCAGCCTTGCCGCGCTTGTGGTCAGCCGCACAGGACTTGCAGTATTCGTCAAAGATCAGGCGGCGCTCCTTCAGCGAGCCCACTGCGGTCCAGCGCCCGTCGGTGATGAGCTTGGGCAGCTCCCGCTCCCACCGCGAAAATGGAGTCACGCCCTGCAACCCACACACCTCTGTTTGGTACTGCGTGGGGGACAGACGCCGATTGCTGGGAAACCTTTACAGACTGGCAAGTTGTAATTATTGCAACAAAAGCTTACACCATAACCACCCATGTACATGCATGCACATGCTCTACACACCCAGAACTACTGCCCTAGAAACCAGAGTGACACTGCATCATGAGGGGCCGCAGGAGCATGGGACACACTGCCATTGATTGTGATCTGTGGTTAAGAACTTAGCTTCTCCATTGTAGGAAGAGACAAAGTTTGCATGGGCAGGAAGAAGGGAGCCTGATCATGCAGGTCCGAGGGAGAGCCAATCCTGAGGGTACGCGGGTGTGGCGGGTGTGGAGGGGCCATGAGACACACCGGAGGGCCAGGGGGGACGGACAGGCTGCTGCGTGCACTACCTTTTCCGCCAGCAGCTCTCGGAAGTCCTGCGCAGCCTCCGCAGCGCTCTTCTTTGGCGGCAGCGGTGGCGGCGGCTCCTCTTCGGGCAGCGCTGGCTGCGCCTCGCTGGTGGGGGGCGCGATGTCATCCGCTGTGAACGTCATGTCCTCGTCCCCATCTGCCGGCATGTGGCATCACATGTTACTATCGTTGCGAATACATGTTTTCCAGTCCTTATAAACAAGGTATGTTCAGCAGCACATTTATGGCATTCCTCCACACTTCAATAATCCACAGATCAGATATGCTGACCACAAACTCTGCACATTGTTGTCGGTTTAAGTGATGACAGGATGCCTTCTCCGATTTCCACTACATGAACGAGACTCAGGGCCCCTTGTAAAGAGGCCACTTGGAAATGGCCGCACAGGGCAGGCACAAACTTGATAAACAGAGTGGAAGAGAACGACAACTAGAGCATGGCAGCACATGAGTAACAGAGTCTAACATAGTGCATTGGCTGCGAGTGGAAGCCAGACCGATTGCTGAAGCGCCCAGTTGGGCTTGAACGCGGGCGAGGTGAGTGGCGGCCGCAGGAGAGATGGACGGAGCTGATGCCGGCACCTGTATGTGTCAGGCCAAGCAGCTGCATCATGCCCCACAGTGGCTCTGCAACTAACGAGAAACCAGTGCTGCCGCCACACTTTACGAAGGATGCAGGTGCGATTGAGGGCAGTACCTGAGGCTGTCTGCCGCGGACTGCCTCCACTTCAGGGGGCACTGTCCAAGAAGTCTCCTGCAACCGAGTGGGAGCCCATCAGTCTGTCTTGAGGTCTTGCAGGAAAGTCTTGGAGGAGGTCCTGGACAAGCCATAGGTTGAGCAGGCTAGCAACAAGCGGAGGCGACCCACCAGGGTGGTTGTGTTGTAGAAGTACTTCTTCCCATCCTCGCACACCACCTCGGACCAGTCAGTCCCTTTGATCAGCTGAGTCGCCAGGGGCTTTGGCTGAGCAGATGCCTTGCTGGCGTCCCCCTTGTAGCCCTCGGGCTTCTCCCATGTTGACTCATTGGTCAGGGTGTTGTAATAATACACCTGCCAGCCAAGAACATGGGACGTAAACAGAAAGATCCTCCAGGCATAACCCATAGCTGCTTGCAGCTCAACTCAGCATTACAAAGATGATTTGCAGAGCACACCTGGCCATCGCCGGCCTTGTGGGCAATCCATGCGCTGGCTTCTTTCTGGCGCAGGGCCTCTGACTCAGACTCTGCTCCAGAGCTGTGGGCAGATGCACTGGCAGTTGGCGCAGCAGGCAGTCCCCCTGATTGCTGCCGTAGCTGCTCTTGCTGCTGATGCTGCTGACCTACATTATCAGTGGCTGCCGCTGTGAGCCCAGGCAAATATTACCCGGGGAGAGCAGAAAGGAGTGGACTTGCTGACCCAAAGGCATGTTGAAAGGCATGGGCATTGGCAAGTGTCAGGGATGTCTGTGGTTGGCAGTGCACCTGGTTGCATCTGCCAGGCAGCCGGTGGCGCGCCCGGTGGCCCCATTGGACCAGGTGGCTGCCCTGCCATGGGAAATGATGGAAAAGCAGGGTACGGGCCTGCATTTAGACATGTACAAATTCATTGCAGATGCAGTGCAGAAGCCTTGGTATAAGCCAGAGCAGGGGCGGTCCAGTTTGAATCACAGCAGGTGCAGTGTGATGTCTGGAACAGTGCCACCGCGCGATGCTGCAGCAGTTGACAGCACAAAGCCAGCTCCAAGGTTGGCTTTTTGGTGGTTTGGTGAAGTGCTGAATGCACCTGGAGGGAAGTTTGGGGGTCCAGAAGATGGTGTTGGGGCGCTAGGGCTCTCAGACGGTGGTCTGGAGGCAGGGGGCCTTGGGGGAGGCGGCCTGCCCCCCATGAACTGTCCTGGCGGCCCTGGCTGTGAAAAGCCCATCATGGGAGGCATCTGCACCAAACTCGAGCGTCAAACACTTCAGCTACATTGGGGCCAGCATGGACCTGCATATTGTAGGCCAACAAAAGATTTTTTCGGACATGCCCTGATTTCTGCACTAGCAATAATAGCAGTAAGTAGTGGTGCAGGATTGTATTTCAGCACAGCTAACCCCGGTAGCAGAACTGCTATGGTGATGCCCTGCCTAAAGTTGATGAACAGCGATAAAGATGGTGCTGGTGACTCACCCCTGGCGGGCGCATTCCTGGGGGTGGGATGCCCATGGGTGGCATCGGAAAAGGGGGCGGCATGCCAAATCCCGGTGGCGGCATGCGCATGGGTGGCGGCCTGGGAGGACCGCCAAACGGTGCATGCCCCTGTGGTGGACCCCCTGGCGGTGGAGGTCCGTTCGGTGGGCGGGGTCCGCCCACCGGTGGCCTCTGAGGGGGGCCGGGTGGAAAATGTGACCCAGGCATCTGGTGTGGAGGAGGCCAAGGCTGGCCGCTGCCAGGGGGACCCGGCATGGACCCACTGTAGGGGGGCCGTTGTTGCTGCTGTGTGATCCCTGGCTCGACGTACAGCGGCGGGTGGTTCAGGGGTGGTGCGCCATTCATGGTGCCTGGTTGCTGCTGCTGCTGCATCTGCGTTGCTGCTGGCAGTCCACGAGGTCCCACTTGTTGGCCTCTTCTACGGTCACAAGAGACAGCTTCACTTAACGCCCCTACTACTTTGCCATATTGTCGAAGCGCAGGAGTACTACCACGATTCCACACCGTGGCGACAAGTGTACGTGAAAGGTGTGGGGAGTTGTGCTTCCATGCAGAACATCTGAACCATGGATGTTGTGTTAAATATTTCTAGTTTCACAGGATCTTGACAGCCAACAGTACGACACCCAAAGACTCACCCGCCACCAGAGAATCCCAACCCCTGCTTCGCAAAGTGAGCACCACTTCCACGCGCCTTCAGATCATCATAATATGCTGCTTGTTCTTTCTCGTTCATCTTATCGAGCGATGGAGAGGCAGGAAACTTCAAGGTGCTGCAAGATCTCTCAAACCACCCACATCTCCGCAATCGTCTTAGCAGCTTGATGACCCCGCTAATATATACTTGTGCATTCGCATGCTCTGGTTTGGATTGAGGATCTCACTGCAACAGCGCAATGAGATAAATGACTATTATTCAAATGCGACGCTTTTGTGACTATCCTGCAAAGTCCTGATTGACCCAGTGAGGAACATGGCGCAAACTTGGAGTCATGGCTTGTGATATTATGCGAGAACCTTAGCCCAGCAGCAGGTGTTCATGCACACCGAGATCCATTGTCTGTGAAGCACACAAAGTCGTCCTCCTTTCTTGCTGCTTGGAAATCCAAAGATGACGAGGGCGGAGGTTGAGGCCGAGCAGGACAATGTGGAGGTAAGGTCCAGATCGTCGACAGCTCTTTAGACTGCCCTGGCGGCCGCCTGGGGAACAGCACACAACAGCCTGTCTGACCTGCATGATGTAAAGATGCTGCAAAACGATGATCTGATAGGTCGACGTTCGCCTGAATAGTGATTTGCAGTTCTTGTATGCCTAATAGTAAACTTACTGCTGGCCATGGCCTCGATATTCGCTCCCCTGGCTCCCCTGGCTGAAAGTGTATTTTACAATATTCAGGACGTGGACAACGATGATTCGGAGTTGAGCAGCGTTGAGGATGACGGTCCTGACGCTGAGGCTGGTGTGCAATCAACCAATATGTGTTGTGCATGAATGAGAAGTTTTTAGGAAGCTTGCCAGCAATGTGACAGCAATGTGAAAGCACCCTTCACCATCGAGTGCATGGATGTCTGTGCAGACGACGGCACTCCATCCAGGAGCAAGCAGAGCCGATCTGAGAAGAAGAGCAGGAAGGCAATGCAGAAGCTCGGCATGAAGCCTGTGCCTGGCATTACCCGTGTCACCATCAAGAAGAGCAAGAATGTGAGTTCCTGCTTGGCAGCTGCAATGAATTTCCCAAGTAGCTGATGTAGCATGGCCTCCACATTTGGGGCAATGGCGGGGTCGACTCATTCCCAGATTTCTTAGTATTTGAAAGTTGACCACCATCGTGTGCTGCGCAGATCTTGTTTGTGATTCAGAAGCCGGATGTGCTGAAGAGCCCCAACTCAGACACTTATGTCATCTTCGGCGAGGCCAAGATTGAGGATCTGAGCGCACAGGCCAACGCACAGGCGGCCGAGCAGTTTGTTGCGAAAGAGCAGCCTTCCATTGCTGACACCAAGGTACTTTTCTTGCCAATGTGGACCCTAACATGCTGTCTAATCCGCATCCATAATTCTTTTTTGGGGTCTGCTGAGGCAGAAGGGGGAGCGGAGAGGGACATCGCATACCTGTTTTGTGACTGCAAATAAAACATGTTGCATCAGGCACACCAGCGCAGGCTGGACAGTTGTCCTTGCATGTCTGAGTGCAACAGAAGCTTAGAAGAACAGAATCAGCGATTGAATTTATTTTCTGGGTGCTGCAGGCTGAGTCGGCTGCACAGGCTGACGAGGAAGATGACGAGGGTGAGGTGGACGAGTCTGGCGTGGAGGCCAATGACATTGAGCTGGTCATGACACAGGCCAATGTGTCGCGCAAGAAGGCCGTCAAGGCCCTCAAAAGTGCCGATGGAGACATCGTGTCAGCCATCATGGAGCTCACCATGTAGACTGGGTGCTGCAGATAGCCCACAGCCCTGTCTGTTTGCAGAATTGTCTGCTTAGAGCCTGCACTTTTGCATGCTGATATGCAGGACTCCGCAGGCTGGCAGTTACTTTCCTTCATGAGCAATCAAGATGGTCTGATGTAGCTTGAGGAAAGTTGCTGAGTGTGGAATGCATCTTTCTGGTTCTGCATCTTCCCTCTGGATTGTTGTCTTGATCTGCTGTAAGAGTCTGTATCAAATGTCATGCTGTCCTCAAAGTCTCCTCCAAGGGCTTCTGTGAACATTTGCAGTTGGTGCAGTCCTGTTTGACATAGTACAAACACCCTAGCCATGCAAATCTTATGTAATGCACATGTCCTCCATGAGAAGGCCTCTTATTGACGATGGTAACTTATATTGGCGTGAGATATGCCACAAGGTTGTCAACTCGCTCAAATCACGTATGCAGGAAGATTGTCGGGAAACGTTTTAGTGTGATCGGTCAATCCAACCAGACAAGTACACAGTCTCCGCTGATGTGGGTCGAAAGGTGCCCGGGCTGGCACTTGAAAGATGCTATCTTTTTACTATCGGTGCTTGTAAATGTCAGCACATCTCTAATTACTTGCGGAGGTGTGGACATGGAGGGCACATTGGTCACTGGATCGTACCAGGTGAATCACACCATTACGTTTATAAATGGCGAATAGCACACATGAGTACTGAAGACTTTCAGAGTACGTTTTCGCAGCGTATTTGCCTGCGCGATGCGTCACGAACAGTAATTCTAGCTCTACTAGCTTCGTCAGCTTCTGATTAGTAGTCAGAATTATAGGAGGGCATTTGGATTGAGGTTAAGAACTTCGATCAGCACGATCAATATATCTTGTGCAGGACACCATGGCGACGAGTGAATCTAATATCTTCCAGCCTGCAACTCTGGACGACAGCACTATCTTGGACAAGAAATCCAAGAGCACAATTGTGTATGCCACAGTGGGCCGCGCGCAATACGCCTTTGATATCTACAGCAAGGCAATTGGCGCTGTACCAGCTCCTGGGCTTGCTGAGGCCAGCGAGACACGGCTTACTGACGGCGCCTCTGTGAATTATAATGGTGCCTTTGCAGGGTGACTGTCACATCACATGTTCATCTACTGCATTCAACCTGCTTTTTGCATGGTCAAAGTAGCTTCTCATGTCAGCATCAAGCTACCCAGCTATGTGCAGTGAGGGGATTAGTTGATGCATGCACAGGGATGGCGAGAATTTGCTCTTTGTGTCAGAACGTGATGGCAACATGGAGCTCTACAAGGGCCATCTGAAGCATGCAGATGGTCACAGGCACAGCTTCAAGCGGCTCACATACTCTCCAAGCCTTCAGGTACGATGTCATGTCAGAAATTCTTAACAAGTATTGTGGTGGGATACATGCTGAGGCAGGAGTCAGTCTGCAAGCACCTGAGTGCTCATGCGCTCTTCCCTTGCAGGATCGGCCCATCTACAGCCCTGACGGGCGCATCCTCTTTGTGTCCACACACCAGCCCTCCAAGACACCCCGGCAGGGCTGGACAGCAATCTATACCGTCAGTGGAGGTGGGAGCCTGGCCGCTTCCCGCTCCTTCCGCACAAAAGCCCTTCAATGCCTGAACAAAACACAGCTGTATCTCTTAGTGCGCTTCATTGATCAGAAAGACCCGTCAGTTGCTGGGCGCGCAGGGATGGCTCCTCCCTATCTGTTGCGCTCTCTGCACTGATATCGGCAGGTTCCTTAATGTGAAAGCAATGCAACATTCGCAATACTAGTTGAGCCCGGATGAGAAGGGGTCTGGGATGATGTTGCACCCACCAACCCCGCTCCCATCTGAGCAATGCCCGCCATCCAACAGCCATTTCTGAGATCACACCAGTGCACTGCGCAGCAGAGGGGCACACAGTACGGCGGTTGACACCGCAGTCGGACGCCGACTACTCGCCGGCCATATCGGCAGACGGCCAGTGGCTTGCGGCCGCAACCGGCAGCGGCAAGACCGGCGAATCGGACATCGTGGTCATGCGCGCGGCCGACGGCCTGCAGCGCCGTGTTGTCGCAAAGAATGGCGGCTGGCCCGTGTTCTCCCGAGACGGCCGCAGAATCTTCTTCCACCGCCAAACGCCTGAAGGCTGGTGCGGCACCACTCCAGGATGTTCTAACAAAATGCCGCGAAAGGTTGTGTTCACACAGTGAATCAGGTCGGGCCAGCGTTGAGAGGACACCCTGGAATCGTTAATGACTGTGATGGTTTTGCTACCTTGAGGTGGCATGTGACAAGGTCCTGTGGAAGGTTCTGATGGTGTGTTTGCCCTTCTTTCATCAACTGCTGTGGCCGTTGGCATGGTGAATTTGCCCCCAGGGGGGCAGTCTGGATAGAGCAGCCTTCTTGAAGCACCCAGGTCTGACTTCATGCTGCCTGTGCTAGGAAACAGACTCAATCCTGGTGCATGTTTGCCTTCCAGGTGGAGCATCTTCAAGGTGGAGCTAGAGAGTGGGGAGGAGACACGCCTCACACCCCCTGGAATCGATGTTTTCACCCCTGCAACTTCCAAGGAGAGGGACTGGGTGGCGGTGGCAACACCTGACCAAGATGGATACAGGTGGCCTCTCCAAAGCTGACCTTCATCTTATGGTGATGCTGGTCCTGCACGCAAGCATATGCTGTTTGCTGTGTTAAATAAATTTACAGCAGCAAAGTCTTATTGGTTCATGAAGGTGCTTATGAGGGTGTCATGAGTGGACATTTCCCAGTCTCTCCAGTACAAGTCTTCTGAAAAAGAGTGTTGGCTGCTTGCCACAGGCAGATAGGAGCCCTGCACATGGATAAAAATGGAGAATGGGCGCTCAGCCAGCTGACGAACAGGACCACCCACCATTACAACCCCTTCCTGTCAGCAGATGGCAAGCGTGTGGGCTACCACCGCTGCCGCTGCGCTGACTCTGATGCTGAGGAGCACATCCCTGTGCTGACACACCACAGCTCACCGGTCCCAGGTGAGCCACACACAGTGGGGAATCATTGGGGTAATTAGGATATATAACTGTAAATGTATATTGAGGGTTAATAGGGATTTAATGTTGAATATTAATTACTCCTACGGAATCAACCAAGTCACATGCCTCAAACACACCAGTTTGCATGTCAAACCAGTTCCGCGCCAGCTTAGGTTGCCCTTTGCCGCATGTATTGATACCCCTGGCAGAAACTGAATAAGGGTTGGTGTGACGGGAGAGACATGATGGATGTGTTTGCAGATGTGGATCTGGTGCGCATTGATGGACAGTTCCCCTCGTTCTCAGATGACGACCGCTACATTGTCCACAATGATGGCTTCACAGGCGTGGCTGTGTGTGAGCGCGACGGCAGCAACAAGAAGAGCATTTACGAGGTACTCCATCTAGCTACCAGTCCCTATGTCCAGCTCTGCTCATCCAGCCGACCTCTAACCCCTCATCATGGCACTTCAAATGCACTGCGCTCGGCTCAAGGCTGTCTAATAGTCATTCGGCCCAATTCTGGGACATCCCACCTGTCGATGGGACTGTTGCATGGAGCATGGTTTAATATGATTTTCCTTCTGACTGGGTATTGGTGGGCAATCCAGGCGCCAGCATTCGGGACAACAGCCAGCTACCACAATGGCAGGCAAGTGGTGGCCACCGCCCAGGGTCCCACATTCGCCAGCGAGAAAGACATCGTTGACATCGTGCTTCTGAGAGGTGCCATTGTCCTGCCTCTTCTCCTGCCTTGCGACTGGTATGTGACACAAAACCTGCAAGTCATGCCATCGCAACTAGTTTGACTGTCTCGTGCCACAGATCGCATGCCTGGGTACCAAAGCTTGCGTGCTGTCGTGGGTGTGCAGCTGACTTGAGCTGACATGGGTGTAGATGGGCAGCGTGGGGAGTGGCGCAACACGGAAGCGCTCACCCTGACAGCCAATGGCACCGGCAACAACGCCTTCCCTTCTTTCTCCTCCGATGGCAGTGAGGTTTGCCACTCCTTCCACTTGAGCATTCGCACCCTCCCCCTGTTCCAGATGCAGCGCTCGCAGCTGCAGAAACCCCAGCAGACATCAGGACAAGGCAAAACAAATACAGATGTGCTGCTCTGCAGTCTTAAGCTGCTTGTAATCTTCTTACGACTCATCTTCTAGCTTGAATTCTCCTCGTCTTATAGCTCCCCCCAGATGCAGCATTGGCTTACTGCCGGAAGGGTGGGCGCATGTGCAGATAGTCTTCAGGAGCGGGCGCAGCGGCTACAAGAACCTGTACATCATGCCGACGGAGGGGGAGGCCAAGGGCCTAATCAGGCTCACAGAGGGGCCCTGGGATGACACCATGCCCGGCTGGACGCCCGACTCCGGATGGATCGTCTTTGCATCCAGCAGGGAATACGCAACTGCCAACCGCCCCGCCGGCGCATTTGACATCTTCATGGTAAACCACGCTTGCACCTGCCAAGATTTTCTTGGCACCTACATTTGTTGCAGATTGGCGATGAGATGAGTCGAGACACTGGTATGACACTCCATCGATGCACCTGACGCTCCATGTGTTTCAATAGCAAGTCAGGAGAGACCTTTTCGGCATTTCTCCTTGCCCACTGCTGGCGTACGTCTGGCGCGTTTGATTTTTGTCAGAATGGATGAAGATTACTCTACTCTTGACCTCTGTGGGGGAACATGGTGAGAGAGACGAGGTATGAACTTACAAGCGTGCACTTGGGTGTTCAGATTCGGACAGACGGCAGCGGCCTGCACAAGGTATTTGATTCGCATGGCGGCCTGGCCAACCATCCTCACTTCAGCCCGGACAGAGAGTCCGTTGTCTTCACCAGCGATTTTGCAGGCATGGCCCCACCAGTTCATCTGTCAATCCCCTTGCGGAGTTCCGTGTGCTCACTGCATAATGGGGATGCAGGAATGAAGGTTGCAAGGTGATGTCAATATGGATCATGAAGCATCTGAGGCACGAGGCAAGTTAATTGGTCGCAGGGTACTCTGCTGAGGAGATATCTACACCGCATCAATTTCAGCCGTACGGCGACATTTTTACCATCAAGATGGATGGCACAGGCCTGCGTCGCTTGACCCATGGTGAGCGTTCTCGCCCAGAGACTGATGGCATGCATGTACCTGCAGACTTATCGTCTCCTTTTATGTCCGGGGACAGCAAGTCTGCTTGGACCAGGTAGCACTGGCAATCACCGTCCTGTCAAATGGATATGATGGGTCACTGTAGCATCGCAGGGTAGCAATTTTTGCTCTTGTCCAATGAGCGCTTGCCAGGTGCATGTTTGGGGAGGTGCAAGATGTAATTGCATTGTAGAGGTTTTGTACAGCTTGTGGGAGAGCTGTGCCATCATGCATCAATCTGGCATGCCTGACACAGCGCATGTGACATGCAGATCCCTACGAGAATGGAACACCGGCTTGGGGCTCTGAGGGAACGCTGCGAGATCTGTCTTCGGAGGGCCACATGTTGAAGTGTGACTTCTCCGACTCAGTGGACTGGCTGCGGCCGCGCAAGCTCAAGAATTCCATCAAGCAGGCCACACAAGATGCAACCAAGCAAGAAGGAGCTGGCCAGAAGAAGTGGTGCCCCTTCACGCCGAGCGCTTCAAAAGGGGCAGAGGTTTCAAGCAGCAAGTGATTGTGTGTCCAGCTTTTGGTGTGTGCTTCACTGGAGGGGAGCAATGCAGCAGCAGCAGGAGCAGCAAGAATGACCATGATTGTGAGATGTGTAATGAGTGCTTGACGGCTCCTACAGAGGCACTTTGTATGACATTGATGAGGTCCTTGGCCGTGGATGGCATGCAGCATGTACATGTGCTCCAACTGTTAGTCAGTCGCCCATTGGTGAATGATGAAATGCAATTGCAATCGATAATTTTCTGAGCAGCATGCTCAGCAGAACACCTGTTTAGTGTCCAATAGATTAGTGTCACTGCAATACATCCAATATTCTGGGTAGATTCACAAACAAATGAATGTGTCCATGAACTTTGCAGCTGCCTGCAACAGAGACATACAGACTCATGCAAGAAAACAAGTCGTCAAACTGCTATGTGTTTGAGGTTCTTGATTTCAGCAAGGGCGTCGACAAGGGCAGCTCGTCCTCTTTGTTGCCGGCAGCGCTGCTTGTGCCTTGCAATGTACTTTCCTTAAAGTCTTTGTAGTCCTCTGAGTAGAGATCCTGGTACAAGTCATCATCATCCATCACTGGCAGTTCCTCTTCCACCTGTGCCTCCACATCCTGCATTGGCACAGCATGCACCTTCTTACATCATTGACCTGCGTAAAGACATGCGATTCACACCACCTTGTCATGCACATTGCGCCGCTGCCGCATTCTTGATACCTTGAACAACAGGGCAGGAGAGTGAGTCCCAAGGAACCTTGCATGCGGTCCTTGTGTTTTCCCTGGACAGAGAAAGTCTCTTGTGGGGCTATTACCGCTGCAGAAGCAGCTGCTGCAGCGTCTGCAGCCAGAGAAGCTTCACTTCTTTTGGCAATCCTGAAAGCTGGCGGCTCGTACAGGTCGTCCAGGAAGCGGCCGCGATTATTCAGCTCATTCCTCTCAGCCCCTCGCTCCTGGCAGAGCACCCATTATTATGTTAGCACTCTCATCATCCGGCCGAAGAGATTGAGATTTGCCGTGCGAGGGCTCTACACTGCAGTATCTATGTGTGGCCTTCAGCGGACACTGCACTGGGCTTCAAAATATGAATAGAAAAGATTACACCGCAGGCACTTTGAGCCACACTAACCATGCTTCCCAGTGAGCCTCCGGTCTTGCTGCCTGGGACCCAACCGTCAAAGCTGGAAGGTGCAAGTCAGACAGCATGGGCTTTCAAGATGCGCTGCTGTGCGCAACAGCCACTGAACTCATCATCTTGAAGGGATGTAAGCCTGCCCACACCTGGTCGCGGTGGTCCAGGTCAGCGGCGGCCTCCACGGAGAGGACCTCCTGGGGGGGCCCAAACAGCACATCGGCCGAGCGCCAAAGCGCAACCGTCAGCACGGGCAGCGGTGCAGCCAGCAGCGCCATGACCGGCGCCTGCTTCAGCCCCAGCAGCGCCACCATCACCAGCTGGAATGTCAGCACCGCGAAGAACATCTGCCCCTGCACCTCCCTCCACACCTGCATGACGGGCAACTTGTGTTTCAGTGGCATTGTCCCTAACATATGCACAACAACATCCATGCAAAATTGAAGGATGCCTTTCTCTCCTGTCGAGGGCCTGTTCGGCACCCATGAAGATTGGCAAGACATGGACCAATGTTGCACGTGAGAGTAGACAACAATTTCCCACCCTTTTCCATATCCCAGCACCATGCATCTATAGACAGGAATAATAGGTGCTGAAGGCACGCCAGATGCTCTTCGCAACATCTTCCCACCCTTGTGACACATTGTCATCAGCAGATGCTGACTTGAATCAATGGCGTCCTGATGTCAAGCGCCACACCTTGCCGCCGCTCTGAAAGCGCTCGGTGTACACATAGATGAGCTGGTAGCGGCCGGTGATGTTGTTGACAATGAAGAAGAGCAGGACGATGGGCGCGATGAGTGGGGAGATGACGCAGAAGGTGAGGCCCAGCAGCACTGCCATCAGGTTATCGGGGATCTCATAGCCGTAGTCGATGTACTGCCCCATCCACAGCCGCGCCCGCGCCCGCTCGCTCGGTGTCCATATCGATGCAATCAAGTAGTACAGCAGCTCTGCGCACCCCTCCCTTTGGTCAAGACTAGTCATCAGCTGGACTGGTGCCGTGGATAGAGAGTTCCATATCATGATGCCCATGCAGTGGATGCAGAAGTCACAACAACACACAATGCACTGCAAAAGGAGTCGCCTCGCCATCTATTGACAATGGGCAGAATTTGTAAGGGGGATTGTTGGACTGCGTTTTGAAGTTCCAGATCGGCTCTACAGCCCTCCAGCAAAGGGGCTGATGAGTGATGCATCATGCAAAAGGGACAGGCAGTTGCCAACAAGGAGGAAAACAAGGGGCGCACGGGGGATGCGCAGGAAGAGGATGGGCTTGGTGGTGAGGCCGAGGAGGAGGACATAGGACATGAAGAATGAGGCCGTCTGCGGCGCGGCCGCCCCCAAGATGCGCAGGATGCTCTTGGGGGCGCTGATGAACAACTGGATCTGGTTCAAGAAGGACCCCGCCACGAATGTCCCAAAAAAGATCGTCACCACCTGCAGAATTCAAAGTACATCAGTTCCGAATCTTAGTCCGATCCCGTAGGTGAATGCACACTGCTGCAATATGCTCAATTTTTTAAATTGGTGCCCCAATCTGTGATTGGCAGTTGGTGGCACAATTTGCGCCCAGAACAGATGGAAGCTACAAGCAGCTGGGCAACGCTCAACATGGCTGCCCTAGGAGCGTTAGCCGTCATCGTTGCAGGAAACAACACACCCTTGAAGACTTTGCCGTCAGGAGGCCCTGTTTGTGGATCCCAGCTTTGTACCGAGCAAACGTGCCACACCAAAGACTACCAAGCAAGATGGTGCGCAAGGCAAGACCATACCAAGGGCAACAAGTCACCCGCCCTCTGGCAAAGACACATGCGAGGACTGCCATATTTTACTTGTGAGCCCACCCCAAGTACTTGGGCGGTAGCCCAGCACTTGGCCGATAATCGGGGAATTTGCAGTATCTTCTAGGACAACCATGGTGCTGAAATGTTGCTCATAGAGGCCTGCAGAGGCGCAGACCTGGAAGGAGAAGTACTTGCGCACGACGCCCCACTCCACCTCGGATTCGGCGGGGAGGCCGCCGCAGCGCTCCAGCAGGGCCAGGATGGTGGGCAGCAGCGAGTAGAACAGGCGCAGCACCAGCTGTGGCAGGAAGCCTGCCAGCAGGCCTGCTATCATGGGCAGCTCCGCCACCTCTCGGATGCCCGGCAGATCCACCAGCTTGTCGATCTGCCACACACAACAATGCCAGGTCAGCGGAAAACTGCACAGAAAGGTGTGATGCGCATGACCTCAAAGCAGCGGTCTCTTCCGCTTGCCTATCTGCAACTGGTGTTGGAATATGGCTACAGAAGGTGAAGCTCACACAATTCTTTGTGGTAGCAGCAATAAAGCTGGATGGGCGTTCTTGTACAGCACTCAATTCTCTAAGCAACACATGAAGTCCTCTGCCAAACGAGAAGTCCTGCAAATTACACATCTGTTGCGCATCTTGAAGAACAAAGCAAGAGCAGTGCACCAGGACAGAGCCCACCTGTAGCAGCGCCTGGATGGCAGTGACAACGGGCAGGTAGAAGGCGATCATGGTGAAGAACACAACCCAGCACAGGACTGCTCGCAGCTGCCGCTCCCACAGCCGCCACCTGCACATGTTTCAAGCGCTCATGCCTGCATGCTTGCACAAGCCATTCACGTGACTAATCTCAACAATAACCTTGGTTTGATGAAGCGAACCTGAAGGTCATATCCAGGGCTGAAAGCACTTTTAGACAGTGGTCAGAACGCACCCCAGGTTGCCCCAAATGACGTCCCTCGGTTCAGGAGCAGCAGTGGCAATCCAGGCCGTCCTGTCATGGTGGATCATGGATGTGGAGGCCACCGCCTGCCCATCAAACGTGTACTTCTCATGCCGACTGCTAACAGCTGAAAAGAATGTGTATCACATGGATACTTGGACATTGCTGCGGGTCTCAGGAAACTGAAAAGTGGCTCTGATGGTGCTCTCTCCGGTACCAGTCAGTTCCTGAAGCCATGCGCAACTTGCAGCAGCACAGGCGCCTGTACTATGAGGGCTACTACTTTTGCGAGCCACCCACCTGTGCAGCGCGAGTGTGGAAAGTCACAAAGGCAGCCGGCAGGGCGGCTTCCAGGTTCCCATGCAGCTTCTCGCAGGCTGCGCGTATCGACCTGGCCAGCTCCTCCAGACGAGCCTTGTACTCCTCAGCCGCTTCCCCCTGCAAAAGTGTTTGGGCATCACTGCAGGAGAACCATTGTTCTGCTGGTCAAAGGGCTCAGAAACGTGGAAAACAAACATATGACCGGCTCCCATACCAAGGCTTGAGATGGCCGCCAGAAACATGTGGAACACCTGCCTCATCCCTTCAAAGAGTGAAATATTTGTTTTGAAAATACACTTGTCACTCAATACCATTCGCCTGCATGCTTACCTTCTCGTTTTCCGCTGCCTTGTCCTCAAACTATGAAGTACCCAGCACAATGGGCTCATCTATGCACACAATAAAATAAGATCATGTAACATGGAGGTGAGACTCACCGCCTTGCGCACGGCATCGCGGCGGCCTGTGTGGCTGCTGGAGGTGTCGAGCGCATCCAGCAGCTTGTGGCGGATGCGCAGGTACTCGTTCACCAGGCTATCGACGCTGCGCGTGTCATACGCCATGTGCACTCGCAGCACGTCCCCAGCAAACAGCCTCTGGAAGTGCTGCTCCACCATCTGCGATGAGCAACACTCTGACCTGAGAGCCTTGCACACCGGGAAGGCCAGTACTGCATCAGCATGCTGTTAGATCGTCTTCAATGCTGGCGAATGCATGTTGCAGCGCAGTGTGCAAGGACCATCCAAATGTCCCAGATGGGCGGTGCCCCAGTAAGATATCTGGTCTTCAGACAGAGTGGGGACAGAGCTCCTTTTTCGATCCCTCTCTATTGGAGAAAAGTATTCCTTCATTTCTTTATTTCAGCCGGGACTTATCTGCATGCCTAGCTGCCGCCACACACCATGATTGAGCCTGCTGTGAAGAGGTCTGCCGCAGATCTGCTGTCAGAGGGATCAGGAGACAGTGGAACAGGCATAGAGCAGGGGCAGGACTCGCACCTCCTGAGGTGTGAGACCGGATTCCAGAGCGCGCAGAGCCGGACCCCAAGCATCCACTTCTGTTGCAACTTCGCCCGGGTCTGCTGCTTCCCTTGGTCCTGCCACCCCTGCTGGGAGGCGCTCCCCGCTGCCTTGCCTCTGTGACAGCACAAACACATCAGTCCACATACTACCTGCAATGCACCCCTCTGTCCCTTCTCTAATCAGTACATCTCAACTCAGCAGAGTCCACATGCAGATCACACCGACCCTGCAGATGCTCAACAAGAGATTCCCACCTGCTTGTTACCATCTCGGAAGTAAGCCACATTTACACGCAGTGTGGCAATGTGAGCGGTAGCAGCTGGATCCACCTCCAATTCTCAGCACGCATACATTAATTGCAACTAGACAGTCTGAAGGGCATGCAGCAGCAGGATGCCTGCAATTGAGGTCGGGCAGGCCCAGCACATGGAGCAGGCTGCTGACCTTGGCAAAGAAGGATGTCCTGCGGACCAGCTGTGCATCACCACCAGAGGCAGCAGACACTATGCCCTGCACAGGGGCGCCATGCACGCTGACGTCAGCGGTGGTCGCGCGCTGTGGCAGGTCCAGCACGCTGTCCACCGCCTTCAGCACATTGTGGTGCGCCATTGTTGCGGCCCTCTGCTCATGTCCCACACACATGCAGGTCGGCCAGATTGCAGAGAGAGAGCACCACGCAGTGCAAGTCACCAGACATCTGGAAAACGCAGCTCGAAGTGGGATGATGCTCTATCCATGGTCTGTCACAGAGCCCTGTCCAACTACAAGTCTACTTGCAGCTTTGACTACCTCGAAGCTTGCCAATTCACCGCGGCATACAAAAGTTACCATCACAATGGCTGCTTCACGCAATACACATTCAAATTCCTTCTTAGCACAAACTCCCAGCAAATGTGGCTATCGGCTCATTGATGACCTTCAAGAGTCCTCCTTGTTCCAGGGGTCATGGGGCTGATGTGTACACGAAGCTTCCTCATTGGGCTGCGCACCACAAGGCGCTTCTTGACAAAGCGCGGCAGGAAGCGGAGGGCGGTGTCCTCAATGCGCGCGGCCACGGTGCCATAGGGCAGCCCCGGAACGTCGCGCACCAGCACAGTGTGCGCCACGCCGCCCGACTCGGCCGACATGAAGAATGCGATGCGCAGCGCCACCGCCTCTCTGTTGTAGCGCCACAGCAACTGTGCCCCCACAGAATCGCCATAATCAATCCCAAGTTGTCTGGGGGTCATCACTCGCCAAGGGGGAACCAAGACCCAAACCTTATAGACCTCAAGTGGTGTCGACAACATGATGCATGCATGCACACCGTGTACTACATGTGTAGAGGTGTTCAAAGCCACCCCCCTCCTTGAGGGAAATCCAGACCAATAGCAGCTTTGTTTGCAATTAGTGCTGCCAGAATAATACAGGTATTAAGCCTGCCAGAAAATGTGCGTGCAGCCAGAAGCTCACCCTCCAGACAAACCAGCTGATGACCCAGCTGGAGAGCAGGTGCACCCACAGGCGCTGGTCTCCTCCGCTGATGTTTGCCATCGTGGTGAAATCCAGCTTGGAGAATGTGTAATCAACCACCTGGAAGTTCTGATCATACCTCCAGCCTGAAGCCCCACAACTTTGTGTCAATCAGGTGCCACCCTTGATTTTGCTACATGAGCATGGAAATGCAGTCACTCGTGAGACATGGCTGAATACAAATAGAGCAAGCTCTCCCACCCCAGCTCTTATACTTGTCAGAGTGGAAAAACTCGGAGGGGTGCGGCAGTGGCGGAACGCCCGGCTTGTAGTGCCACCACTCCAGACCGGGAGGGGCAGGCGGCACAGGAGCATAAAAGTCAGGTGCCTGCAGAAGGGAAAAGAAAGGAGCCCTGCATGAGCTTCCACCTCTTGGCCAAGAAATGGTTTGGAAATTGCAGCCGAAAATCTTCCCCCCTATGTGTTCAGACAAGCATGGTTATGCCCTGCACATGCGAAGAACAAAGGCAGAAACAGCATAACATTGCCTGTCGAGTGTGCAACCTTGATAGGTCTGGGCGGAGCGTTGGGCGGTGGAGGGTTGACCCCCGGGGGCGGCAAAGGTGGCGGAGGCGGGATCCAATATGTGAAATTACTGGGCTCCACAGCGCTCCTGCCAATCAAGTTCTCGACCTGGCGCCCCTGTCCAATGGGCAAAAGTATACTTGTTTCGAGCTCTCTATTAGCAGGACCAGAGTAGTGCCTGCAGTAATCCACCAACTCTGCTAGTCATGTGCAACAGGCACGTACCGATAGATTTGTGGGCAGAACCACAATGATGACCCACAGGCTGACGAAGGTAAACAACTCTATGCCTGCATGCCAGAAGTCTGATTCAGGATACCCTCCAGTGTGATGGTGGTCACCGCAATGCAGTTCATCATTTGTGAAGTGATATGGGGTGTCAATTATGGTATTCAAGCAATAAAATTTGAATTGAAAATGCCTATCAGTGGACCAGGAGACCGTACCAAAGCCAAGTATGCGCATGTACATGGCTGCATCATAGCCAGCCAGTTCAACAACTTCATCTTGACTGTAGCGCAGAACTTGTGGAATCCATCCCCAGGGGCTGCGCGGTAAAGGTTTGGGCATCTTCCTCCGTGTGCGAGCAAACCTATTTCCACACCAGGACCCCTAGTAAGGGTACGCCTTATGAATTTCAGCATGCTGAAAAACGGCTTCAACGTGACATACACCTGATCATCATATGGAATGTTTGCTTCCCTGATCAGAGAGGCTCCAGCTTTACGATCACGACAAGAACAGGTGTCACAGTACAACACTTCCGGTTTAGATGCCCACCGTTTTGGCGCATAAAATTTTTCTGTGAATCCCGCGCTTCGAAGCCATCCAAAGAAAAGAAATACTGTCAGGCAAATAAGGACGTTTACCGCTACAGAAACACCAAAACTTTCGAGCGTGAGGGCCATCGTCGCGACCCGCAAAGCTGTAGCTAGCTTAGAAAAAAGCTCGTGAAAATTAGGGCATTCCTTGCGATAACAACTTGCAATTTACACATCAATGCAGCTGAGGAGATGTTGTTCTTAGAAGTCCAAAAATGTGAGTATGGGCATTCGCATCCTGGTGCTGAGGTCAGCAGTTTCCGTGCAGGAGGAAGCTGCTTGCCCTGAAGTGTCTTTAGACAGACGACTTTGGCTGTGATAAGAGTTTGTTTGTTCATCGGCTCCACTGCAGCAATGTCATTTGCCTACACAAAGTAAAGGTTGCAAGGAACCCAAGGTGTCTCCAACACCATTTACAATCTGCATCTTGGAATGCTTTTACTTTGAGCTCAAAGCAATAGCTGCCATGATCTAATCAGTTCATTAGCCAGTCAATCAACAACCTTCAAGGGAGTTAATAATGAAGATTTGCTTGGAAACACAACACCTTAATTTGGCCGTATGCTGCTGAATGCGATTTGTATATAGACAGTGACGTCAGAACGATCCAGACCATTGAAAAGGGTGCAGCACCCCCCAATTCGACATGCTGCATGAAAGTACGGAAAGCAGTATATGCCAGTACCAGTGTATGCACCATCATTGCTAGCAAATTCCTGTCCGCCTGCATTTATGCAACCTGTCTGGCTAGTTCATTGCATTCTGGCCCCAATAGCCTGACAGCAACAGAACTCCTCGTCATTCATCTTGTCCTTCCAGTCAGAGTCCGTGACAATATTTGGTTCCAGGACTTCATGCCCTCGACTGCGCAAAACGAAGCATGCAACACGCTTGCCTGGCGAGCAGGCTCCTTAGCTTCCGGCAAGTGACCTGCAAGCTCGAGGTTGCCGAAAGCTTTCGGCAGACAGCACAGGTTCGGTCAATGCAAACGAAGAGTGATGCAATCTCTGATGCAGGCAATACTGAACCTCATGAGTTGTGCGCTCGGTGGAATCCCACATGCCCAGTAGCAAGTGCAAGGGGACACCAGCTGTGCAACGTTGGTACACAGCAGCTCGTGCCAGCGCTCACATGTCCAACATTGCCAGCGTTGCCAATTCTGCCGAGGCTTGTGCCAGGCTTCCAAGCTCATGCGCGGGCAGCTCCAGTGTCAAGGCTCAGAGGCGGGAGGAGAAGCCGATGGAGGCGCGTGGCACAAAGACCATTTTCATGCCGCCGGCCAGGCGCAGCGTGCTGTCCAGCGTCTGGCGCTCCAGCGCGGCCTTGCGCCCGCCGCCGCTCAGGCTCATCTTGAAGCGCGACGCCAACACCGCCACAAATGCAGCCACCTGTCACACGGCAGGGTTCTTAATCGACTTGAAAAGTTGAAGATCGAGTGGCGCACACATCGCTTGCCCAGCCACCTGTCCCACAACACCCCCGTCCTCAGCCATCCCTGTACATGATAAATGTCAAAAGATGAAGATCGAGTGGCGCACACAACGCTTGCCCCTCTGCCTGTTAGTCACATGGGCATAGGAGTTTATTGCTTGCACATGGTGTGGACTGCCCTGTAAGCGAAGCCTGCAAGTATTGGGTCTGCTCCAGCTGGGACCCAAATTGAGTGCCAGGCGGTCTAAATGCACAGCCGGAAGAACTAGCGCCCAGGCTGATGTTCGGGCAGCTGAATCCCTGGCATAGGCTACAAAATGCAGCGGTTCACACAGGTCCGCTCAGCAATACACACCAGCTTCGGCAGTGCAACCAATGCATGGACAGGTGCGGAGGAAGCTTTGCATGGAGGTGAGTATGGAGGTGGCCAGCACATGCCTGTGCCTCAGCCACGTGGGCGCTGATGCAGGAGGCGCCGCAGGGCAGGAAGGCCGAGGCAAGGCCATCAGTACCAGCCTTGGGCCCGCCGCGCGCCTCCGGCGTGGTCCAGCGCTCGGGCCAGAAGCGCTCCGGCTGCGGCCAGTTCCACGGCGCCGTGTGCAGGGCCAGCAGCGGCACCTGATGTCCAACCATGCTCAGCACAATTGCAACCAGACAACAGAGAGTGCTGTTGCAAGGTGCCCTTGCCAGGGAGCACGAAAAAACCACCTCACTAGCGACATATGCAAGGTTTCTCTGTGCTTACAGATGCTTGCATTGTGGAGAAATCAGCAGTGGCAGCAGCACATGTGGCAGGAAAACAAGAGCATGCCTGGATGTGGGTGCCCTTGGGGATGAAGTAGCCTGCGAGCTCGGTGTTCTTGTCCGCATAGCGCAGCGGCCCGATCGCCGCAGCAGGGAACAGTCTTTGGCTCTCCTTAATCACCTGCCACACAAGTGAACATCGCTATCATCCCCATGAATGTGGTAGCAACCCTGCAGCCTCAACCAGTAACTATAGGTGAGATATCAACATCCTCTGGAATGCGACTTTGCCGGCATTTGAAGCTGGGCACTGCCTAGACAACACACCTTTCCTTTGAAGAGCCAGTAACAGCTTGCAGGGGCACTGCTGCCACTCCAAGGTGTGGAGTACAACTCAAGCACATACTCTCTTGGATCCCCATGCAATGCGGGGGGTGTCGCGGGAGTCTTGAGAGCGCACAGCAGTGAGGTACACCAGCTTGGGAATTGTTTGAATTTTTGGGCAGCTCAAAGAGAGCTGCACCCCACAACCCAGACAAGCTTGCCAAACCCCTCAGGCCCCCCACAAGGCTGTCGACACCTGGGTGCACCTGTGGGATGGGTGTGGCATAAGAGGCGCACCGCGGTGAGGTAGGGCAGCTTGGGGAGGTCGTCATACTCGGGCAGGCGCGGCTCGCGGTCCTCGCCGTGTGCCAGCAGGCCATTCTCGCTCAACTCCTTTGCGATCCCGTCCTGCAGGCTGGGCGTTGTCGCAATAGAGAACCTGCCCGCGCGAACATTACATGCAGATCAGAAGTGTGAAACGCTGCTGAACCCTCTCTCAGCAACACAGTGCCAATGCATGACCTTCCACTTCACAGCAGTTATCATGACTCGCAATTTTGCATGCACACATCGACTGTAGGCTTGACTTGGATATGCTCCACGCTAGTGCATGGATCCAGTTGCAATCACGGCGAGTGCTACGCAGAAAAGTGTTCAGTGGTCAAGTGCATCTACTCACAGAGCCCATGCGATGCTGAGAGCAGTTGGCTCCAGAGCGGCAGCGGTGAGTGCAGCAGCTTGGGTGGCCAGGGCCTCATCAGACAGCGGTGCGCCTGCTCGACATCAAGGAACATCTGTTGCCACCTCACGCAAGAACAAGAGCATGCCAAGGATTCCAGGCCACAGACATGGAAGCCCACCGAGTGATCGCAAGGAAGCATGCACTGGACAAGCATCTTGCAGCATACGGCTTGCAAAACTCCGGGCGACACAGTAATGAAGAGGATGTACACATCACAACAATCACACCACATTATAGTGCACAGCACGTGTTATGTGCACGGCAAGCTGCGGCAATATGGCAAGCGCATGCAGACATGTGTTGGAGGTGACAGGAGGCCACCGTCGGCGTCAGTGAGGCGAGAGAGGGCGGCAGCAATGGAGGCGTCGGTTTTGGCGGCCGGGCCGCGGCGGCGCAGGCCGCGCACGAGCTCGATCCAGGCTGCATCGGCCTTGGCATCGCGGGTGGCGCTGCCTCCGAACAGCGCACCCATTGGGTTGGTGACTGGCCTGCAGAAGACCATGAACCTTGGCGCTGACTGTTCCACTCCCGGGCAAACGCCCTTGGAAGGAACAAGGTGGGCCAGTGCTAGTGACTGTGATTCGAATCACGGTCAAGGTAACTTACGATGCAAATTAATGGTTTTGGCTTCATGAAAAGGGGTTGCATGTGCCACAGGGAGACAATGCGCGGCTGACAGGAAGTGCGTCAGCTCATTGCAAACTGCCCAATGTTGCTTGCAATCCACACAATGGGCAAGTTAAAAGAGCCTGACCTTGCAGCCTGGATGCTGGCGGCATGCAGGGAGGCCTGCAGCGGCTTCCTCACAGCGTCCAGCTTCTCGGCGGTTGCGTCAAAGGCATTTGTCAGGACAGTGTCCAGCACGGCGTCCTCAAGAGCTGCCTGCACTCGCAAGTTCATGGACTTGGTGCCACATCAGCATGAGCAGTACATTTTGCATGACCTCGATGCAGAGCCCTTGGTGCCAGGCCTCTCACTAACCCGACTAACAAGCAGTCTTTGCCATAGATAAAGCCTATAACGCAAGGTCATGTGTGGAGGAGCAGTGGCAGGAGCATGCCACCTGCATGTCAATGGGCATGTCCGGGCCATCCTTGTCAATCTTGGCCGCAAGGTCCACGGCCCTCCTCAGTGCAGTGCCGAATTGTGCCCTGCAGAATCACCCCACTCAGAAACAAACCACATGCCACCTGGTACATGCTCTCTAGTCTCCATCTGTACTGTTACAGTGGCCTTGGATGCACCGAAGTGCCAGTGGTCAGCAAGGTGATGAGATAGGCTGCTCACTTGGCTCCTTCAGGACCAAAGGCGGATGCGAGGCCTGCGTGCGCTTCCTTGGAAAGAGCGCCCTCACCAGCAGTTGCCAAGGGGCTCTTTGAGAAGTTCTCAGAGCCCAGCACAGTGGGCAGGGCAGCAGGGTCTGTCACAACCACAAACCTCTTGCCAGACAAGGAGTACCTGAATCATTAAAACAACCTTGTGAGCCTGCCCAAAAATCAGGCCAAAGTGGCCATTACAATACAAAACTGCAAAAGGCGAAACTGCAACATGTCATGAGTTCAAGTAGTATGAGGAGTAGAAGCAGAGGAAAGCCACACTTGTAGATTTTGCCATATGTCTTCGCCCACTCGGCCCATGTGAGATGAGCTTTGGGCTTTGCTGTGTGAAAGCTGAGCAGGTTGCCAATCACTGGCAGGCCAACTGGTCCAGGGATCCTGTCAAAGCTCTTCAGGTGCTCTGCGTTGAACAGAGAGAGGTTGTGAGTATTCAACTTCCATCAAAATAAGAGCCATGGTACAGACCTTGAACCATAAAGAAGTCATCCCGACAACATAACGTCGAGTGGTTATCGGGGAAGGGGGACAACACAGGCAAGCACCCTAAATAACCTCGCCAGCAAGATGAAGCGGCTGCAGAAGCGAAAATGTCCGATACTTCAACGAGCATCGTAATTTTGCAGTTTTTATGAGCACATGTAAGCGCAATTAACTATAGTTTTCAACGTTGTACCAAACATGCTTGACAATGTTGGCAAAGAAGGAGAGGGTGCCTCAGTGATGGGCCTGTCACATGCACGCTGCGAGGAACGACATGTAGCTCGAGTGGCCGCACAACTTATCACGAAATGAATTCATAGAATAAAATGTTATTGCATTGGCGGACTATGCCACGCCCAGACTATCTCAGAAGGCATATCACGGGAACCAAAAATTCATGGCATTCAGAGACGAGAGGGCACGTACTGGGCACCGGGCCATACGACTTGCGTCCGAGGAGCAGGAAAAGCACTATTCCAATAAATCCTAAACCTGCAGCTACGACATAAGGCTGCTCCTGCGCCAAAGACGCGAAGTCGATGTCCGCCATTTGGGGTGATATTCTGCACCACCCTCCTATTTGAGCGCCACTACTGCAGATACAGGTTAAGCAATTAGTTTATACCTTGTCGATATTATTCTATCATGTTGCGCTGCTGCTTTCTCGCAAAAGCCAGGATTTTTCCGCGCTTGCTGATTATCACCCAACGTTTAGTACAGCATTACGCATATAAGAGCCAGTTTTGGACGGATAGTTTCCTTGCCTTGTCACAGAGTGGCTCTCAGATCAGGGAACTCCACGCCAAGAGGCGCACAATGAAATGTTATGGTTTTAAGATGCAATAAAATATTTCTGCTCGATTCTCCGAGCGGCTCAGTGCGTGGCTAAGCAAAGAAGTCATACCTTGGACGGCTAGACCTTTGAAGATCTTCATTGTCAGCAGGATGGGAAGGAGAAGAAATAAACAACGGCAAAAAATCAACCCTGATCAGGAAGATGGTATCCACTTCATTACCCGCAGTGCATACAGCCTCTACAGATCACTTATGAACCGCCTGTGACTCTGATTTTGCTCTTTGCTTTCAGATGAAGATCTTGCACAAGGAAGGGAGGCAAATTCTGCTCACTCTGATACACCAGTTCCAGTGCTTGCCACACAGCCAAATGGGCCTTGCATGGCCGTCGCGCATGACACACAGCTGTGGCTGCTCAATTCCAGGTCGCTGCCCCTCCATCAGCTGTCATGCAGCTTACAAGGTTAGGGTGTCACATAGCATGTTTCTTGATAACTACCAAGTTCAACATGCTATGCTACACGCAGGGCAGCCTCATTGACTCAGCTTGATGACTCAGCAACCGGTGCACCCATTAGAGCAGTAGCTCTTGATCCCAGCGGCAGCTTGATACTTTCTGGAGGGGATGATAAGACCCTTCGTGTATGGCAAATAAACAGCAGGCAGCTCTTGCATCAGTGGTACGTCCTGGCATGCCAGTTGTGTTATGCAGCACAATCTTCACTATGAGAGTGTGTTGCTCATTGAGCTTGCGATCATTTACGTGAGGTCTACGAAGTGTGGCTGCTGTGAACACAAGTGGCTTTGTAGCTGATGCTCATAGAAGGACCTGGTTAATGCACAGGTCTGTGCCGAAGAAGATCAGCGCAGCCATCTTCACAGCAGATGGCAGCTATGCAATATTTGCGGACAAGTTCGGCGATGTCCATGTAGCCGCGACGGCTGAAAGCGCGATCGGGGGGCCCCGACCGCTCCTGGGCCATTTCTGCAGCATCATCACAGACCTAGCAGCATCCCCTGATGGAAAATACCTTGTTAGCACAGATAGGGACAGTAAAGTGAGGGTCAGCATGCTGCCCAAGGAACCCCTTCAGGTTGGAGGAATCCCTCCACTTTTCCTGTAGTATCTTGGAGCTCCTGTGGATTTTTTGCGTGGCCGACATGACAGTTGCCAGGGGATTGTCAGTGACTGGAAAGTATCACTGGGAGAAGATAAATAATATGCCTCTTCAAGCGCGTGGCCCACTTGCCAAAGGATGCTGAATACATATGAGACTCGGGGTTGTGCATGCAGGGCGCGCATGAGATCCAGAGCTACTGTCTGGGACACACTTCCTTTGTCACAGCCTGTGCCTTTGTGACAACTTCGGACTGCACATTGCTCGCATCTGCTGGTGGGGACGGCACTGTAAGGTACGCTCTCCTTCTGCATGCACCCTCTACAATTTCCTCCTCCTACTGCATTGGCATCGACACCTCCCAGATGCTGTGCAGTACACGGTCACATGTGACCAGTCATGGCACAGGTTCTCGCATTCTAGAAGAGCGTGCTCCACATCCTCATTGGCGTTATTCGAGTATGACATGGCCGATGCAGGGACTCTTCTTCGCTGAACCAGAAGAGTCAGCGTGGTCACAGTCTTTTGCCATGACTCCGCAGGCTGTGGGACCATGTGTCAGGGGAGCTGTTGGACACATGCCAGGTGCCAGCTGTGAGGGCTTTGGCAGCTGTCGTGGAGCAGGTGGAAGCTGATGCACAGGCCGCTGCCGCCGCGAAGCTGCCTGAGCAGGAGGCTCCCGGCACGGCCAATTTGGACAGTGCTCCTTCCAGCACGGCAGATGTGAGTTGCATCCGTGAGATGGATGCGGATTTTCTCACAGCAACACAACGTCTCATGCTGGACAACTGTGGACGCTGTTCCCTTCAACCCTCAAATGCATCACAGCCTGTTCACGTCAGTACTAGTGGTAGCCCCATGTGATCTTAAGGTCAGTCACTTTGTGTGACAGTTGTGTACAAGCCTTGTATAACGCTCTGATGGGTATCCCTCACTGTGTGTGCTGGATGCAGATGGAAGTGGGGGATGCGGCTGCAAACGGCAGCGGCTACGAGAGCGACAATGAGGACAATGATGAGGACGCTCCTGGGCCCAGGCACAACGCGCCTGAGCCGGCCACAGCCGCTGCACTAGCCCTTGCAGCTTCTCCTGACGGGTCAGCACCCCATTGCTCTCAGGCCGTCAATGCTTCGTTGATTGTTTCATGTCACTGCCTCAGTCGTGACCATTACAACATCATCAGCGCCAGCACAAACAGCGAGCCGCATTCCGCTGGTCACCTCACTGAGGTGACCTCAGCCACTTGGCAGCATCAGTTGAGATGGTATTCAGCCCATTGAATCCTTGATCTGGCAGGAGCTGGTCCACGTGCTGCTGGTGTCTGGTCTGGCCAGCAGCCAGAGGACCAGCTGCCGGCCAGATCATAAATTCAATGGGCTGATACCACTCCAACTGGTTCTTCCTGATGGGTCTACACGACATGGCAGCACATGCAAAGGCTGATCTTGGTGGAGGGCGGATACCCATTTTGCAAGCTACCTTGAGATCCCGAAGCACATCTGTGAGCCTGGCCTGAGAGCGGCCTGCATGCAGACGGTACCTGGCAGTCTTGGTGGAGTTTCAGGACGAAGTGACAATCTTGACTGTGGATGCGTCCGGCCGCAAGCTGGCAATGAGTCAACGCCTGGCCATGCACGATCTGGCATTGCCTACTGCGGTGCAGGTAGGTCGTGGGACCATCCACCCCTATGGTTCCATCTCCTTGGTCTGAGTTGTGTGGTGGATGTTTTGCATGGAAGGGGACATGCAGACGAGACGATGGTGTCTGTGCACAGTTCGACAGGGAGGGACGGCTCTGGGCTATCGGACGGCCTCGATCTGGATCAGCCGGCGCACTGAAGATGGGCATTGCCAGCCTGGACGCCTCAGGAAAAGTAAGACCTTCAGTGTGGCTTGGGCTGTCCTGCAGTAGAGTGCTGTCGGAGGTGGCTGAAATTGCCTGTACTGACCAGAATCTGTTTCACCATCATCTTTGGAGAAGTGTGGCTGTGCTGACTTGATGTGGGCACCCTCACATGTGGAAGGGATGCTGAACAGTAGCACTGCTGGCAGGAGTTTGTGAGCGCGGGGGAGGAGGATGTTCCAGAGGCGCTGCGTGCAGCGCTGGCAGCGGTTGTGGATGGTGGGCAGACAGTTCAGGCTGGGCCGCTTGGTCAGGTGAACCCGCAGCTGAGGAAGCGCGTGTACACAGAAGCCGAGACAGACTTCCGCAAGCGCAACAGGCGAGACATCACACACAAGGCTGCCAGCGCTGCGGCTGCTGTCAGCAGTGAGTGATGTGCATGGTGCAACCGTAGGTGTCTTTCAGAAGTGGTTTGATCTGTCTGAAGTGTCCTTACTTGGAAAGTGTGGAGAGGTATGCTTAGAACTTCAATGTTTGACAATGGCCATAGTTTGCTGATTGGCACAGGGCCGTTTCATTTCTGCAAGCGTAAGGAGGCCAAATTTATAGAGCAATGGATGTAGCAATTGTGCAGTTCACTTCCAAGGTCACATCAGCTGCACAATAGCATTGTGAATTACTTCGTTCTGATAAATCTCAGCTCATGGGTTGACAATCCAGCAAGCACTTCCCAGGTACCGTGGACAGGTGGAAAAGCAGCAGCAAGAGATCACCGATCATAATCACAAACCAAATACTTCATTCTGCAGCTGCCTAAAGCAGCTCCTAGTTACATCTAGTATCCGCAATAAATCTTTCTCTGTTCCATCAAATCTCAAGCTGCCTAGGCCTAAGCTCACTTTCTGTGATTGAAAATGATTCAAGTTTGCATGCTGATCCTCAAGCACAAATATCCCAGATCTGGGGTAACACCTCACCAGAAAAGCTCAACAGGGGTTGTCAAAGCCTTATCGCAAAAGATCCACGAAGTTAGCTGAACGTCTGAGAAGACGTGCAACACATGAGCGATGCTTGTCTTGACTACATTGATAACAGAACCAACCGAGGCCCTCTGCAGCGCATCTGGGGAGCCGCTACAGTACAGCAGCAGCTGCCACTCAGAGGTTGAGGTAGGTGTAGGAGTGCATCTGGCGCGTGAACGTCTGCACCAGGGCCTCTGCGGTCTCTGAAGACATGCGGCCCTCCAAAACAGCCGCGCCTGCTGCCGCTTGCATCGCCAGCAGCATCTCAGAGCCCTGTGCATGCCAACATGCCATTCCCACTCAAAAGCCCTGCCAACGACTGAAATGTCTCACGACAGCCATCTGCATGTCTGTCATGTGCACAGCTGCTGTATCACGACAGTTTGTGGATCCGACTGATGGACGTCTCGACTGCTATCTGTGTGATTGATATCTGCAAAGGAGCAACATCACACAACTAGCGTTGGGCCAGCATAGGATCAGCATTGGATATTGATGCAACTTCAACCAAAAGAGTTGCATGTGCTCTTGAGGGGGAATCACAGCACTCACCGAGTGCTGGGAACGGCCAAGGACATCCGCCATGGTCTCTCCACGCAAAATGTGGTCCACCACAAAACCATTCCCAAGTATCTTCCCCTCGCCATCATGTAGCACGGCATCATCTGCAGGAAGCACATTCACAATCAAAATCAGGGACAACCAACTAACACATTTTGGGAACTCCAAGCTTTACCGGGTAGGCCAAGGAATGTCAAAAGCCCAATTGGGAGATTCAGCATTTTGGAGGGGGGCTGTTCACCAGGCATAGGGGAGATGCAGCAGTCTGCTGCGCGCACCACAACACAGTGTGTGCTGCCAAACATGTTGTGAGCCGATCCCATCACCTGCACCCACCACAAAGACATCAGAGGCCAGGCTCAGAGCAACAGCCGCTTATGCACGACATCCCGGTGTACACCCTACTGCAGTAGAGGCTCCAAGACCACAACCAAACTATGGTGGCAAAGTGCATAGCATCTTCTCTGATTTTGAGCTGCAGAAAGCATCGCTCAGATTGCTGTCACTTATTCAAAGACAGCACAATCACTGCAGTACCCAAACAGCCATCCAGGCCGACAACGCCACCTCCAACAGATGAAAACAGGAATTTGCTACTGAGCAACTTCATAAGTTGCCCTGGGCAGCTGCTGCTGACCTCCTGGTAGACGCCGGTCAGGAACATGGCAAGCAGGTAGGGCTGGCCGCTGCGCAGCTCATGCAGAGGCAGCACGGGCGCAGCCTCATTGCCCACAGGTGAAATGAAGCGGTCAATCTTGCCGTCCGAGTCTGCAGTCGAAGCCCCCACACCATGTGTCAGGCCATCTGTAGAAACTGGTGCACCATGGAATGAACCAATCGTGTTCACTGCATGTCTATCCTTTCCAGTGACGACGGTGCAGTCAAAATTCTAAGTGTCACGGCAGTACAGAGGCTGACAAAGAACGGCTGGCGTGGGATATGTCTGCTTAGGAGACAGGGTGACTTACCACAGGTCAGGTCAGCGAGGGTGGCAGCCACGGTGGGCTCTTCATCCAAACGATGGATGGGAAGAATAGGAAACACCTGCTCTATGGCCCACGTGTCCGGGGCAGAGCGAAAAACTGCACAGACACAGAACCAAAGTGAGCATCAGACTTTCAACTCCACACACTGAGGCCTGAGACACTGTTCCTTTCACCAACACACTCAGGAAGCACTTCTATTACTGCAAGTAGCCAGAGTTTTTTTACACCTCTTTTGAAGGACAGTTACAGATGGACATGTGCAGATGTATGATTGAGACAAGCGGAAGACCAGGAGCTATCACTGGCGATATCCGACTCACTTGAAAGATTAACATGATAGGTGGCCGAATGGGGCCGTGTGGAGGGCTGCAGGGCTTCTGGGAGGGGCAGCTTCGCGGCAGCTGCCAGGTGCAGGATGCGGTTGCAGGTCGCATCGAACAGCATGTCAACCGTTGCACGCTCCTCCAAGCTCAGCACTCCCAGCTTGAAGGCGCGCAGCGCCTCCTCTCTGTCCGCCAGAATTGCCAATCTTCAAAAATAGTTCTTACAGCAGAAGTCAGGCAGATGTGAATCTTCTCGCATCGATGGAATGTCCCATTTCAAAGCAGTTGAAATCACACTGAGCAGCGGTGCTGTGAGCGTCTTCCGCATTATTGCCAGAGCAAGAGCGCTGCTCTCTCCACCATCAAAACGCAAGTCCATGTGAGAAACATGAGGTATTCCAGCGCCGGGAGGATATTATAATACAAGACCTGATTGGTGATCAGGAAAGGTCCTATGCAGGTCCTGTGCAGAGGGCTCAGTGCGCACTTAAAGTAGACAGCATCGGAGTAGGCCTCGCGCAGGGAGCAGGCAGTGGCCTCCAGGTTGTCCAGCACTTCGTTGAAGGAGCAGAGCAGGAAGCGCCCCTTGCCGCCGCCGCGGGCCGCGCGCCCCGGCTGCTCGCCCGGCACGGCCCCGGCCTCCAGCGCCGCCGCCATCAGCTCATTCGCATCGTGCGGCTCCATCTCCGATGCCGTCGGAGGCCTGTCCATACAAAGAACTGTCTGTGAATGTTTGGATGTGATGCTGGATGCTGACTCTGACGATCAGAGTCAGACATCTGATCAACCCTAGGTGACTGGACGAGGTGTAATTGACTGACTGACTGACTGAGAACTCATAGCATTTGACAAGAGCTGGTGGTGGACTCATTCACTGCCCTTCCTGAAAGATGTCTTCCATGTACACGATGGAAGACTGAAGGGCGAACTTTGTAGTACCGGGCAACCATAGATTTCAAGGAAGACACTGGGCAAAGGGCGATGGTATTAGAGTATCTCTCTGAGACACAACAGGTGCTGAGATACAGAGGAGCTATGCCAAGTGGTGAAGGGCTCATTTGGCGAAGGGCTGACCGGGCAACAACGTCAAAGACCATGACGGCGTGGTGGCTGGCCAGTGCGCGGCCGGACTCAGTCACAATGGTGGGCATGGGGATGCCCCGCTCCAGGCACACATCGCGCAGCGAGCACACCACATCGTTTGCATAGTTCTGCGCCCGTAGCAAACCATTTTTCTCAGTCACCAGGCTTTTGAGTTCCCCTTGCATCACGCACTCTGGTCCTTGTGAAGACCACTCAAAGACTCTGCAGATCGATAGACTGCCACTTCCTTGCAAACGCTGCACAGTCACACCTTCCTTTCGCATGCATGCAGCACTGCTCAAGCCCTGGGCACCCAATGAACAACACCATGTGTCCCCCCCATGAGGCGCACAACCTTCTCTCTCTTATATCCCCCAAAACGCATGTGAGGCATGTGCAGTCTCTGGTGGACGCAGTCAGCTGCCTATGGCAAGAAAAAAGGGCACTGAAAAACACGGAGTGCCCTAAACCCCAAACAATAAGAAAGGGAAAAGGGGGTATGAGCTGGAAGTGGAGGGCGACCTGCATGGTGTAGGAGAGGGAGGCGGGCGCGTCAGTGTTGGAGCCGTCGTAGTCAATGCCGAGGCCGCCGCCGCAGTCGATGGTGCGCATGCCCGCGCCCAAATCCACAAGCTCCGCGTACAGGTAGGCCGCCTCGCTCATGGCCTCCTTCACCACCCGGATGTTCGTGATCTGCTCACACACATCACTCCCCACCCTCAGCCACACAGGTCTCCCATTGAGGAGCAGACCAACACAGGGAGATGCAAGTGCTCTGCAACAAGCCAAGCTTCCTGCAGCACACTCCCCGTGCAGGTTGCTGATATCACTGTTGACAGATTGCACAGCACCTGCCGACACTGCCCACATCATGCCAGATGGTGGTTTTTCCTCTCACGACAGAACCAATGGGCACGCGACATAAGCCCATGATAATGCTAGCAAGTCGCGTTTCCAGATGCAGAAGGGGGCCGACCGACCTGGGAGCCAATGTGGAAGTGGAGCAGCTGCAGGCAGTCGGTCATGCCCAGGGTGGCGAGCTGGCGCACGACGGCCACGATCTCACGCGGCCGCAGCCCGAACTTCGCCTTCTCGCCCGAGGTGGACCCCCAGTGGCCCTTGTGGCGCGTTGAGAGCTTTGCGCGCACTCCTATCTTTGGCCGCACCCCCATCTTGTGCGCCACACGCAGTAGCAACCCCAGCTCCTGTTGCATCACACCGCACAGTTGGCTAGCTGCAGTCACAGATGCAACAAATGCCTTTGAATGCAGAAATGGATTAGTCTGCATAGAAGCTGTACAGAACTTGGGTTCATCTGTATTTGCGGTGCTGTCAAGACACAGTAGTTTAGGGGAGTACCTTGAATTGCTCCAGGACCACCACTGCCTCTATGCCCAAGCGCCAGCACTGCACCACCTACCAAGCACATGGAGAAGTGGTCGACACAGGGCACTACGGAATAGCAGAATTGTGTTGCTGCCATTAGCTGCTAGTCCCTGTGAACTGCAATACAGAGAAGAGGATGGCGCAGTACACGGTGCTCACCAGCTCAATGTATTCCTGATCCTTGTAACCATTGCAAATGAGCAGCGAGCCAGGGGCTTGGCCCAGCAGCGTCATAGCCATGAGCAGTTCCGGTTTGGAGCCAACCTCCAGACCCCAACCGAATTTTGCACCAGACTCCAAGATGGTGGTAATCAGCTCCCGGTCATGGTTGCACTTGACCGGAAATACGCCCCTGTAGCAGCCCTGCCACAGCAAAGGAGCCATATTAGGATGTGCCGTGTCTATGTAGCTATGCTCATCTGATGGCCCACTATAACAGAAAGCTTGTGGCCAAGTTTCCAAGAAGATTCCCACCTGGTACTCATACCGTGCCACAGCCCTGTCAAAGCAACCCTGCAAACAACATATCAACGATTCAGCCTACCACTCCGGGCGTGTTCACTTGACTGAATCCCTGACACGGGACATCAGAGAACAAGTGGGTTCAATCCTTCACAGTGCAGTGGCATGTCTCCAGAAAAGGCCAACAAAACACTCAATGGGCAGGACTATTCCATGCTCCCTAACATTACTATAAGGAAGCTGTTGCTTGTCCCTGGATTTTCTGAGCCTGTAAGATGATCACCTGCAGGAGGTTCAATCTGTGGTTGACAATGTCTGGGAATCTGAACAGCAAGGGCAGTTCCAGGCCCTCATCCTTCAGAGTGGAGGCGAGAGTGAAGAGGTCGATAACAGGACCAGCATCTGCGCGCAAATCCACAACAGAACGTGTCAGCTGTGTTGCTAAACAACAAGCTACACCTCACACCACTCAGTGTCCGAAGACACTGCAGGAAGGCATCATCGCAGGATGGCACTGCAGACGCATTGTGCTGCAATAAACACTGCTAAATGAAACAATCAGAGCGGCACCCCTTTCCCGGCTATCCAAAACCGGTCAGTGCAGAGCCTAAGATTCGGCAGCGAATATGCAGCCCGACGCACCTCCTCGAGGTTTAACACACAGGTGTCCCTGATCGCTGATGCCAAAATAAGGAGCTCCCCAGCCCTCAATAGCGTACAGCTTCCTAGAATCCTTCAGAGACCACCGAGAATTGGCAATCGGTGTAACTTCAGGAGGGTTCGAGGAGGCTACTGCCGACTTCAAAGTGTAATCCGGGATTGTCGAAATGCGCCCGAAGACCTCTCCATACGCCTCGGCCTTCACGGACCGAAAGCAGGGCAAATCCTGCCAGGCACATGTGGAGCCGCCCTCGAGTCTGAGAGAAGTCCAATCTCTGGGCTTTTCCACCATCACCATGGCCATTGCCGACAGTCTTCGCCACTCAGAAGGCACCAGTGAAGGTGCCCCTTCCGAACGAAGAGCATGCGGCAGCTCAAGTGAATGGTTCCAATCGAAAACCGATGTCTCTTCAAGCGTCCCCTGCAGCTACCTTCCTTGCCCAACTGGGCAGCCCAGAAAGGGCCGGATGAAGCTCCTTGTGGCTGGTAAGAAACACTCGAGTGACCCACACGTTTTGGAGAGCACGACTTCATGTTATGCATGGCTGTGCGCTCATGCCATCTTCTTCTTCTTCAAGTAAATCAGGCACTGCAATCGATATCGATCTGTGACAGGTGTGGTGATGCCCCATGATGGGGCATTCATGAATGCAATTCCGAGTACTAGTAATGTGCCTTTCAAGGAAGTAACGGATGTGCACGCAAAATTTACAGGCCCTGGCTGCAGACAGGGTCTTGAAACACCCTGTCATTGATCCACTGACTGGCAGTGATGTCCTAAAGGTTAATAGAAAAATAGGCAACACGTTCTGGAAGAATAGAAGTCTTCAGAGCTCACGTGTGTGCCCACTCTCAAGACCAGAGCTCGCCTACTAGGATAGTATCCTGGACGCCTGGAGACCTACGGTATCTGCAGATAGTGCTCCCGCAAGTGTCACCAATGACACGTTTTGCATAGCACAGCAATACAGCAAGAACGCCAATGCATACTACTATGGCCTAGTATGCCACTGTACAGGAGCTCAGCAGTGGCTGGCACCCAGGCGCCAAAGCAGCAGATCAGTTCTGCCAAACAATAGGTTCTAAAGGCATCAGTGATGCGGTTCTGCAAATCTTCAGCCGCTGTCAATGCTGCCTACAGCAAGCAATATGTGCACTATCCTCTCTCAGAGAGGGCACGATCCTACCTACTGCAAGACGCCCAATGCAGGCTCAGATCTTCTTTTGTGTTACTTCCATCCCAAGACAAAGCAACCTGGGATCAAAGCAAGAAGACACAAACAGGTTGATGCGAAGTGTTCTACAAAGTGTTGTGTTCCTAAATTTGTTTGGTGAACCCAAATGATTCTGCCCGAGAGGGTGGTTGATGAACAACAGTCCCAGGGACCAAAGCTCTAGGCAGCCTGCTTCTCCTCTGTGATGGATCCACCAGCCTTGAGAGCGGCCAACAGCCGGGGAAATGTCTCGGGAATGCCGCCTGTGATTTGGAAGTCCTTGAGCACACCCGCTTTCCTGAACACTTCCTCCACTGGCTTTGCCTCCGCATGATACACCTGCAAAAGGCACAACATAGAACATGATTCAACCAGGACCATCCCCTATTCCCTTGTCATGTTCACTTGTCTGCTCCTGTGCATGCACCTTCCAGGAGCCAACCGACATCAAGACAAAGGAACAAGGCAAAGTAGTAATCTGGCACACACCTCTAGCCGCCTCTTCACAGTTGTGAAATTGTCATCTGACCGCCTTTCAAGGTTGGGCATGCAGCCTTTTGGGGGCAAGAGGGGGGGCATCTTGATGGCAGGGTCCGTTGGTGATGCTGGCAGGTTGATGTCAGCCACATTGAAGTTCTTGCCGCACTTTTTGCAATTGCGCCGCGCCAAACACTTGGCTATCAACACCTGCAAAACAAAGGCAATACAATAAGTCAAGCCATACTCCTGGCCAAACGCGATCCCTCACACAATACTGATACCTGGTTTGAAAGGGGCAGCAAACTTTGCAGAGTGGAAATCGGCACCACCATCAGGCGTTCACAAAACATATGGAGCTATCATGAGTGCTCACATCTTCTCTGAGGTGGAGATTGAGCGCCAGCTGGACATCTGAGAAACTCAACAGCGACTCTGCCTGGGCCCGCGTGCGAGGGAAGCCATCTAACAACACCCCCTCTTCTCCTCTCCGAGCTCCTTCCCGCAACCGGTTTTGTAACAACTGCAAAGGCATAAGCACTCGAATCAACAAAACAGTCAAGATACAGAGGGCAACTTCACAGTGAGGATAGCGATATCAGACACAACAGCGTCAGGCTCCAACCTTCCGACACCCAAAGAAAGACACACCTCGAGGACGTATGAGTCAGGAAGCAGATTGCCTGCATTCACCACTTCCGCCACCTGTTCACAAGGCAGCATCTGTATCAATCAGTTGCCAAGGCAGGATTCCAAAATGAAAGGACATTATAATTTGTGGCAACGAAGAAGAGGTCATTCAACACGTCAACTAACTAAGCGATCCGTAACGTACAGACGGAACAAATCTACTCCTCCTTTGTGCTACCATAGTGAGCTTCAATTCTCCCAACCTCTAGGTCGAGGTATTGACTGTTTTATGCCCTGAGGCTGAAACATTTCAAGCAACCAATGTAGACTTCTATGTTGGCTCAAGAGTGGCAACGAGAGACTGCCAGCGATATTCAAGAATATGCCAGGCCACCAAGGTCAAGTTGACAACATTACACAAAGCGAGACCAACGGCCTTTCTGAAATCAACTCCAGAATAGATACTGCTTAAGGAAGAAGGCCTAGGATCCCACGGCTCCACTCCTTGCTTCACACTTTACCAAAGTACCTTTCAAGTGTATATTCTCAACGCACCTTCCGACCCAGCTCTGTCTGCTCCTTCATTTCTGTCCTGACCAGGTCTCCGGCCGAGATGTGTGCAATATTAAGCGCGTCGGCCACTCGGCTGGCATATGTCCCCTTCCCAACGCCGGGCGGGCCCAGAAACACCCAGCTTGGTACGCTTCTCTGAATCGCCGTCAGGGTCGGCTTGAAAGCTTCCTGCAAGCGCTCGGGCGCCAGCCCGGCTTGCTCTGCCACTCGCGCGATAACTTTGGCTCGTTGCAACATCTTTGATCTGATAGTGGCCTAGTGGCTCGTGAAAGTTTTTGTGAAAGTCCGTGCTGCAACCCACACTGCACTTGGAAGCCGCGCCAGAAAATCGACCACGCTTTACTTTTCGATACTTCCCTTCCCCAGACGCTTCATAGGTTTCCTTCTTTCGAGGGAGATCCAGGGCCTCAGCTGGCTCGCTTCTGATCTGCAATGGATGGCTGTCCTCCTCTAAAGTTTTTACCAACGTCTTTACAACTGCTCAGTTAAGGTCGGTGCAGAAGGCGAGCCCTGTTTGGGGCGTTCGCTACCCTTGCGTGGAACTCTCTTGTGAAGGCGCATAACCTTCTCGGCAGCTAGACAGGTTCAGTGTGTGGATAAAAAAGACACTCATGAGCACCAAAGATAAGCACATTGCGAAGGATGTGGATGGCAACGGCAAACAAGATAGTAGCAAGACAAAGGCAAGACTCGACTGGAGAGACTTCGATCTCCCCCTCGATGCGCAGAGAGAAACTTCAAGCGATTCTTGCAATCTTCAGGAAAATCTGAACATTTAGTGTTAGCCTTCACTTGTGTTCATCATTTGTATATTGAGTCTCCTCGTTTCTGCCGTATCCCTTTCTGATGGACAAGTCATGCCTAGTAAAGGGTGTCTCTGGCGCTGCACAGGCCCGCGCAGAGGACAAGGGGCATGACACAGGTGAGTATTCCGCCTAGTCCTAAGTTTGATTAGCAGTAGACTGGGTGCTGTACTTCATCCACTTGATCGTCTCCCTAAACTTTATCCATTTTCTGGAGAAGCAGGTCTGTAGAGTGTTTGCCAGAGGCTCTCTGACGACAGTCAGAACAATCAGTTAGCTTCAATGGCTATATTAGCAGCCGTTCCTTTTGTTAATTGGTTGCTTTCGAATGATTGTCAGGCAAGAAGGCACAAAAGGGGAGCGGCAAACAACACAAGCGTCGCTGGGCAGTCGTGATGGCTGTTATAGCCGTCGTATGGGGACTGTACCATGTAGGTCATCAACGAACCCTACATCTTTTGCATGCAAGTTACGTTAAAGCTGCCTGGTAATCCTCCGCCTTCTCTTGCTTTGCGAAGGTGCACCGCTGCCTGATGAGTGCATGTGGTTCTGCAGAAGCGGCAGCAAGTCAGAGTGGCGGTGGAGCCAATGCTGGATCCCCTCATCTCCACCATGCCAGAGTTCAACCTGACGGAGTTTGCTGCGCGCCACGGCATCACCATGCCGGATGTTTTCCAGTCAGAGGAGGCTCCGCACCCCGGCCGGGATCTTGCCAAGAAGGGCTGGAAGCCAAAGCACCCCATCATCATCGTGCCCGGTTTTGTCACCAGCGGCCTTGAGCTGTGGGCTGGCAAGCCTTGTGCATCCCGATATTTCAGGTCCACAATATTCCCATGCTGTCAGGGAAACAAGTTTTCTCTCTCGTGCTGACCCCTTCCTTGCCACTGGCCGTGGCCCAACAGCCACAGCTGTTGGGAGTGCTAGAGACATACTGGGAAGGCAATCTCTGGCCCCGGTCAGCTGGGCTCACATGTGGCATTGCTGTGCAGGCAGCGCATCTGGGGCAGCCTGTCCATGACTCAGAGCTTCATGGGTGACAAGGCATGCTGGCTTGAGCACATGGCCCTCGACAACTCTACAGGACTGGACCCTGAGGGTGTGCGCCTGCGAGCCTCTGAGGTAGGCCAGGATATATAGCTCACAAGTTGGACAGAAACATGATGTCCGCGTTTGCTGCAGGAGAACCTCGACAACGCATGCGTTTAAAATTTTTGAATAGGAAGATTCAGAACCATGCATTGTCAAAGTGCCAACTGGAGTCGGGCGGCCTGATTGAGTGAATTCTGCGCAGGGCCTCATGGGTGTGGACTATTTCTTCCCAGGCTATGCAGTGTGGGCAAAGCTCATTGAGGCTGCTGCTGATATGGGCTATGACACCAACAACCTTGTGCGCTGCTGTTATTATGCTGTCTGATGTATCACACTCATTTCAATTGTTTCACAGCACCAAGCTTCGGCATTCCTTGCACTCAACGAGGCATGATGTTCGGATTGTTGAATGACGTAAACCTTAGGGGTCTGGAGTAGAAGTAGAAGTCTTGATGGGATGTGAGAGATCTCTGAATGTTCTTTTTGTCTCCCAGGCTGGGGAGACATATGACTGGAGGCTATCTGTACCCAACATGGAGGCAAGGGATCACTACTTCACGCGCCTCAAGTGGCGCATCGAGCTAGCGGTGAAGACCGAGGGAGAAAAGGTGGGTGCTTGTATTCTCAGCTCTGCAGCCATGAGCACTCCTTCCTTGTTCTGTGCTAGGGATGCATGGGAATCCTTCCGCTGCTTGCGGTCCTCATGCAATCTTTGGTGAGGGGATTTGTTGGGTGTAGGTTGTGGTGGCGAGCCATTCCTGGGGTGACAATGTGTTCCGAAACTTCCTGGTGTGGATCGGCGAGGATGACGAGGATTGGGTTGAGAATCACGTGGCTGCATATGTAAACATCGCTGGGCCGGTTCTGGGCGTCTCAAAGTCCATGACATCACTTCTCTCAGGTATTTGCCACATATCACTGCTGATATTGAGGAGGTCACTGGCATGTTTACAATGATAGTATTTAAACAACAGTGGCATTCTTTGGCAAGGTTGCCAGCATGCATTGAGATGTTGTCGTGTGATGCCGAATATAAAAAGGGTCTTATTGGCAGGTGAGACGAGGGACACAGCAGAGCTTGGCCTGATTGGAGCATTCCTGTCAGACAACCTTGTGCCGCGCAATGAGCGCGTGAAGCTGTTCAGGACCTGGGGTTCTGCAATGGGCATGTTACCCATCGGAGGCCCCGAGATCTGGGGAAACACCACATGGGCGCCAGATGACACACCTGAAATGGCAAAACAGAACATAACCTATGGGTGAGCTCATGCCTCTGGTCATGTCATGTTGCATGGGGCTCCAAGAACATCGTCACCACAGTGTTGTCTTGACTGGTGCGGGCAGATGCATTCAGCATGCATGCTTTTGCATGGTCTGTCGAACAGTGCAAGGAAAGCGATTGACTCCGAATGGCTGTGTTGGATGGGTTTGCAGGGCGCTCATCACAGAGACTTTGATCCCTGAACAGGCTGATGAGGAAGAGGAAGAAATCAAGGATGATGAGCATAAGTCCTTCACTGATGTTGTGGGCGGTTGGGTCTCCAAGATCTTTGATCGCGGCAACAAAACTGAGATTGAGAAGGTGTGATCGAACTTTCATCCCCTGCACGTGTCTCCAACCCTCCATGAAAGGACGTGAGAGCATGAGCTTTCGATAATTCTAAGTTATAAATCCTCTTAAAAGCATGCTGAATGCAGGAATTTACACACCCAAACCACACTATGCTGCATGTTTTGACTTGTCTCTGTCCATGATCAGGTTGTAAAGAAGCATGATGTGGACTCAGCAGTCAAGGTCCTGTTCAAGAATGCGGGGCCCAAGTTCCAGGAGCATGTTGTCAAGTGGGGAGCTGTACATGCAGATGACCGCAGGTACCCCTCCACCATTAGACCTCCACCATCAGAGCTTGTTTCGCCTGGCATCTACCCTCATTCGGCCAAAGGAAACCAGTAATATCAACAAGTATGATAAAGGTTGGCCAGGTGTCCTCCACTCTATCAGGTTCCAGTAGTGCTGAGGGCTTTGTGGAGTGCAGTTGCAAGGCAGCAAAAGGATCCCCGGAGGAGTACTACTACAATCCCCTGAAGTGCCCGCTTCCAAAGGCGCCCTCCATGCAGTTCTTCTGCCTGTATGGCATTGGCCTGCCCACGGAACGCTCGTACTACTACCTCAATCTGGAGTCAGACAGGGTGAGTGGAGGCCTGCAATGTTTTCATCACCCACACTCGCCAAAGATTCACCCCTTCCCTTCAGACACCCTACCGGGGCGCTGTGCTTCCTTCATCAGATATGTAGCTTCATGGAGATGCATGCAGCCAGTAAAATTGATCATCGGACAATGAAGTCCCTCAGTGGGCCTTCAAAGTCACCACGCATCTGAAGACTATCTTGAAGCCGCAAGGACAAGCGTCGATCATGGCACGCCATGCGCTGTCAGCAGCACTGCCTTTTATTCATGCACGTGCGCTGGGCAGGCGATGGAGAAGTCGGAGCAGGAGAGCGAGACGAACAAGCAGTACGAGGTTCGCTGGAAGATGGACAAGGACGCGAGCGGGGCGCGCCACGGCGGCGAGATCAATTATGGCGTGCGCACCTCCGACGGTGACGGCACCGTGCCGCTGATCAGTACGGGCGTCATGTGCCAGAAGCACTGGCGCGAGAAACACCTCAACCCCCACGGCATCCGCGTGGTCTCGCGCGAATACCCCCACGAGCCCGTCGCCCCCTACAAGGACCTCAGGTTGACGCCCCACTTCTGAAACTGCAACATCATGCTCTGAAGATTACAATCTTACATGTATCAATCTAATTACTATGGTGTCATGCCCGCGCTATCATGCCATGCATGGTGCCAGCATGATGCAGGGTTCAGAGTTGTCGGCTGAGGGATGTGGAACCGGTGCATCCAGGCAGTCAGTCAGAGTTGCTGTGTCGATGATGTGAGCAGGGGAGGGCCGCGATCTGCGGATCATGTGGATATTCTGGGGCATGTGGATGTGCTGGAAGACATCCTCACAATTGCTTCGGGCCATGGAGACCAGCTGCAGGACAAAATTCTTTCGGATGTCAAGCGCATTGCTGACAACATCAAGCTCGATGTTGGCTGTGATTGAGGCCAGCAAACTAGGCAAAGCTGGGGCACAAACGGTCATGGAAAGGTACCATTGCAGTCAGGACAACGATGACATGTGGATTTTGTTTGAACTGAGAGTGAGAGGACTGCTTTGCTGTTTCACAAACAAAAGAAGAGAGAACTCTGGGAGTGTTTTGGTTGGTAGTGGTCCCCTCAAAGCCCCCTTTCCTGCTGCTCCAGAAAAGCTTTTAGTTTTCAAGAGACCCATTTGCTGCACATCTGTGAAAGTCAGATGTGCACTTGTGTGTCAATGAAGCTTGGTCCAGGGGGTGTGAAATTGCTGCCAGGATTCCTGCAGGTGTGAGGGTTGGCAGCATCTTTGAAGGCCAGCTTTACAAGTTTGATGAGTGGCGTGATCATTCTGACTTTGATAGCTGACGTTTGTACAACAACTTCCATGGTGGCTGATCAGCCACCACAAGTTCATGAAATTGTGGAAAAGATGACATTCCTGGCCAGAAATATCTTTATGTTTCGCAAATGACAGATAATTGAGCAGAGGGCCCTCGAGAAGGTATTAGACGAGGCTCTGTGTATGCACTCTGCCAGGCCTTAATTACTTTGATGGCGCCAGATATGGAGCGTCAAGAAGAAGCAAGACTACAGAGTACTCGTGCATTACTTGTAAGCGTGCCTTGCTGATGTACAGTGCATATGTAAAGTACTGCAGCAGTACTGCTGTCAAGCGCAGAGCATCAAATGTGGACACCCACATTGTGGGCTGCTTGACAGGCCCTATGGCTTGTGATGCAGGCATAAGATCAAGTGACGCATACCAGGAAACGAAGGGTCGAGAAGCGCCGTAAATACTCAAATGTGATACACGGCCAAGTGAAGGTCCCTTTGCAAAGCAGAGTATCCCACTCTTACAACATCCTTGGATGAGACATCCATAAATCATGTAGTGTACACAAAAGTAGGTACAGTGCGTCACTCTATCTCTCCACCCCGCTCAACAGGCCACTTCAACCTCACATCCCAACTCCTTGTTCCCCAACTTCCAGCCTCCACCTCCACAGCGTACTGCCAACTGTCTACTTTGAACGCTGACGTCGGCGTTTCCTCTTTAGCCGGCGCATACGCTTTTTCTTCCACTGCAGGGGCACAAGCATGCTCACCAATCAGAATAGGCGAAGTAACACAAGGGAGCCTGAGACTCTCCACAACGCTGGATCAACACTGGTTGCATCTAATATCAATCAGTAAGACCTGGAACCAGGATAATCCTATCAGATCCCCGCAGCTAAGGCCTCCAATCAACTCGGCAAGAAGGACGCAAAATTCGTTGATGAGTTCAACTTATTCATCTCCCAGTATGCTTGCAAACCTATGACAAATTTTTGGGCAACATCCCACGACGGGCTGTGGACATGAGCATTGCTGAACACGCCATCTCTTGCTAACAAGGAATGAGCAGCCTAACCACGGCACCTTGCACAGACAGACGCCCCAGTACACCCTAGGCACTGGTAGTGAACACGTGTGTCTTACCTTGGCGCGCATCTTGAAGGCTTCTATGTGGTGGGTCCGATCTTGGATTGAAACTCACACTGAGCAGCCGCCGAGCTAGCCATTCTGAGATCACGGGCGTCTGCGGCGCACCTTCCCGGGTCCGGGGGGACCGCCTGCCGTCTAGCGGGGGACCTGCAGCAGATGAGACAAGATAGAAGTCTGCTTGTGTTGCTTTAAATCACGCGTAAATTTTAATGTTCAAAAGTAAGAAGAGGTGCCCATAGTACTCCTGTATTGTGCTTGCATAAAAGTCAGGAGTTTTGACAGGGCTAGTTGTATGTTTTGAGCACGAGTTTGAGCGAGTGTGACACAGTCTACAGTGGAGGCTCGAAAGGCCATTCGTAATATTGCTGGATAGCCGAGGATCAGTTAACATGGCCGATGATCGGCAACCATTGCCGAGTCCGTGGCAACTCATTTTCCAGCGAATTGCTCATTCAGCATCAACTGCAGTTTCGGCAGGATCCTCTGAATTTCAAAAACATGCTAATTTCTTGATCAGGTCAGTCTCTTATTGTGATCAATGCACTAGTTTACCGTGCTATTGCAATGCTTGCCGAGTTTCGGCTTGACGATCTAGCACTAGCTTTGTGACAGCCACTGGCACATCATGGTTTTGCATCGGGTACAACGCATTCCTTGTGTGACTTTCATTCGTGTTGCAGGCCCCGTGCACCTTTTGCAGCAGCTGCTGCCACTTCAGAAGGTCCCAAAAAGAAGCGCAGGCCGAAGGCAAAGGAAGTCAGCACACCAGACGAACCCAGGTCATCTCACCCTCAACAGTTTGCAAATGGCTGTGATTGGCGTTGCTGCCATTCTATCTCAGGGCAATGGAATTCCCACTGCGCCAACCTGATGGGAAAATGCATCTTGTGTTCCCTTGCAGGGATGAGAAAGCTGAGATCCTAGCAAGGTTGACTCCAGAAGAGAAAAAGAAGCTCACAGCTGTGCTCTTGTTCGAGAAGCTGAAGAAGAAGCGAGTCAGGGTGGACGGCAAGCGGGTAAGGCCATGCTGAGGGGAGCTGCATCTACAATCCTTGATGGCAATCGGGTGCTGTAATCAGTAACGGCATGCATGCTTGGAGCTGCATCAGGGCCTGATGCAGCTGCGTGCTCTTCCGTATGCAGACAAATTTGTACAAGCTTGGCAAGGAGATAGTAAGGGAGCAGCAGATAGAGGAGGTTGGTGGGTACGAGCCACAGATTAGAGATCGGCATCGATGGGACGTGAATGAGAGCATCCCTGGCGAGCAGCTTCGGCCGGGAGCATTCAAAATGCAGCTGCGGCCTGATGAGGAGGCTGCTCTCCCCTTGGTGCGCGCCTGTGTTGTTACCTGACAGTGCCATCTTGCCCCTGCTGGCTATGTTCACTTCTATCTTGCCACAGTACTTTTCCTCTATTCGCTATAAAGTTGGTCTGGCGTTTGGGGCATTCTGAAGAAGAGTCAAAGTGAAATGGACTTCCATTTCAACATGGTGTGCTCACAAACCATGATGACTGGGCCTTGCAGGATCTGCTGGCAAGGGGAAACCACTTCAGCCCGCATCCTATTGTTGGCTACACTTTCGGCGGACGCAGGGACTTTGCTTTTGGCATTTATGCGCGCGCTGATGAAGCGCGAGAACTTCTGAAGGACAAGTGGGCCGGTAAGCCCACTTCCCTTCCTCAGTAAGGGGGGCTGCTATCCAACCGCACATCTGTGCAGAGTATGCCATGATCACTGCCTCTTTGCAATGCCCTGAGCCAGAATATCGCTGTGCACTGCAAATGTGACTCTCAGTCAGGACCATCATTCGAGACGATGTGGCTGCAGCTTGTGTCACTGCACTCAATGGAGCCACTCCTGATCAGCCCGTGAAGCACATATCGACTGCCGCGCAACTTATTGATGCGCAGGGTTGCCGCGAGACAAGGTGATCTTCAACCAGGAGTTCTATGAGGACCTCCTGGACAATGCGCACAAGCTGGAACTGACAATCATGGCGCTTCCAGTGAGGCCACTGCCGCTCCAAACGCTGCGCGATAGCTTTATCGATCGCATCTCGCTCGGCATGCGCCAGGTAGTATCTGATCTAATATAGATCCAGGTGTCTGATCTTTAACTATGCAACAGATGAGATCCTTGATGCTCCTCTTACCGCGCTGACTGCATCCCTCTCAGACAAAGCCAGACGAAGGCTTTGGCTTATCAAAAGGCAAGGAACCTCATACTTATGGCTGCTGCAAACATCACTTTGTGAGCTTAAAGGAGCTTGTTGTGTGGCAAAGTGTACAAATTCATGGGGGAGGGCCATCGATTCTAGAGAGCAATGAAGTTCCTTTGAAAGCGTATGATTGATTGTTCCAATTGTGCAGGTGCCTGGCAAGCCTCTCCTTATCACACAGGAGCCACCCCCAGATGAGGACCTCAGGGAGCTGCAGGATCTCCGAGACTCCTTCACAGGTAGCGCAGTTGGCATGTGTGACGGTACTCTGCGTTTTCGCCTCGGGGGTCATACTTTTCATCCTAGCATCCGCCAGCAGGACTCCGTCTTTGCTGCACTGATGATATCACTATGGTTGCAGCGGACAATCTGAGTCGCACAGGATTGGTGGACAAGAAGGGCAACATTGTTCCGGATTCTCACTTCATTTTCACCGCGCTCCCAAATGCTGACTTCATGGCTGAGAGTGCGTGCCAATACCCTTTCTGACACTTGCTTCATTGCATTTTCTAGTGCATTGGCAGACTGCACATGCAATTTTTCTCTCTTGCTTGTTATCAGCAATCACTGTGCGAGTTCTTGTGACATCTACTGCTACTTTGTTGCCGGGCCCTTGCAATATTAGGACAGCTCCTGAGAGATTGTGTGCCGTGCAGTGATAACACCAGGACGGTTGAGGGATCGCAAGTCATTCATGGCTGGGCCTTTCAAGAGCACGCGCCTGACACGTGCAGCGCTCTCCACACTGTTGGGTCCCTACTCTTTCGATGCCCAGGCCAAGGTGCAGGCCGGCCAGGCAGCCGTCTATGTCATAAACGGCTTCAAGTGAGCTTCCACTCAACAAGTATCTACGAAACTGTATTGATCCCCGCAACATGATGGAGACACGGACTGAGATTTGCAGGTTCGTGCTATGTGTGACTGGAGGCTTGACTGGGAAGAGTATTTTGGTGTCTGTGGTGCAGGTTGGGGCTGGATCCTTCAAATGCAAACCAGGTGTTTGCTGACCTGGACAACAATCCGGTGTTCCCTGAGCCCAAGATTGAGGTGATCCCACCAGAAACACAGAAGTTTGCAGCCGAGGAGGGCAGTCCGCTGCTGCTGCGCAACATCGAGCGCAGGCGTGAGATTTTTGGAGCGAGATGACCCTGCTGGGCTCTTAGGTGCACATGCATGGCACTTCGAATTGCCAAATGATGTTACGACTATCAGATAGAGTACTCCACTGTGACAGCCTGCGCAGCATTACAACTGTGCAGCCAATGGATGAACCACCAAGACTTGCCTGTGTGATTTGGCATGGCCTGCAAGAAGCAGAGCTAAGATTCCGCATTATGTGTACCTGCACTTCTGCTGGATCGCTTGCTTGATTTCTGTCGCAGTTCAAGTCACACCTGGCAACAAGTGTGAGCACGTATACGGGTCACATGACCTTAAATTTTCTTGGAAACCCTGGTAAAAGCGAGGAACCTTACTCGAGCAGATGTTGATCTGGTACTGTCGTGTTGAGTGCATCGTTGTATGACAGAAGCGTAAGGGAAGCAAAGAAGCACAGCACGAGCGACAATACGATCCTGTCGCACCCCTTTGCAACTGACGAGAAAAGAATTTATTGTGCTTGCTTAAGTTGTTTTCAAATATATGTCCTTCAAATATGCGTTGTGATCAGGCCTTGTGCATTTGACGATCCACAAGATGACCGACACCATCAGTCCATGCCCTGCCAATGGGGCCACAGAGAGCGTTGATCTGGTTCGAAAACACTTTCGTCTAGTCTATGCCGTCTGTGCATCGACAGGACATGATAATGACGTCCACTATGAATGCGGCAAGAGGATGACGTCGATCCTGGAAGCCCTCGAAGCAAACAATCTCACACCAGCAAGTCTTCCAGATGAGGTGGGGTCAAGTTCTCCCGGCACTGGACATACTCAGTGTGACTTCATGTCTGGTTATTTGAGTCCTTTGCAAGTTTGCTGGTACTTACTGAGCCCAAAACGTCTCACAACTTCCCAGACATTTCTTCACTCTTGCGCAAAGGCAGAGCACTCAGAATAGAGCTCGCCTGAGGCAGATCGTGGAGCTGGAAAATGTCACACCAGCACGTGAGGAGGACTTGGAGCTGGTGCATGCGACTGAGCACATCACCAAAATGCGGCAAACGGCAATAGATGAGGCCCCATGCGTTGTAGCAGACTTTGAGGAGCCACCAGACAACGTCACCTACATGACAAAGACATCATATGAGGATGCACTGAAGGTGATGCCCGTTGATCTGTTACTGACCCTTTTCGCTCAGGTGCCTTCAGCAGAGGTGTTCAAGTTATATTGGCGGTGCAGGGTATCGGGGTTGCATTGGCCTTGGTGGATTGTGTGGCTGCAGCGGACAGAGCTGGCACAACTCCCAAAGGCTTTGGCTTGATAAGGCCACCCGGACACCATGCAACCACTAATGCACCCATGGGTTTCTGCCTATTCAACAATGTGGCCATAGCTGCCCGCCATGCGCAGCAACACTGCGGCTTGAAAAAGGCATGTCATGTCCTCCTGATCATGTACATATGGCATCCCACTTTGTGCGGTGCTAATCTGACATGCTTGCACACCGGGCCGAATGTAACATCTGCCATCACAGGGAGATGCTTGCCTTGTTCCTGCAGGTGCTGATTGTGGACTTTGACGTGCACCACGGGAATGGCACTCAGGACATCTTCTATGAGGACCCCTCTGTGCTCTTCATAGACATGCACCAGCTGGATGTCTGGCCGGGCAGCGGACAGGTCAGCATGCCCTGACTTGTACACATTGCTTGCGCGTGCAGAGTCCACCTCTACAAATGTACACAGGGCGCGTTCATGCCTTTACAGAAGTTATCAAAATAATTCTGGCACAGGTGGCTGAGACTGGCAAGGGCGAAGGTAAAGGATGCACCATCAACGTGCCCCTGCCAAGTGAGCCTCCATCTCCCCGTGGCTCCTACCTGTGGTTCTTTCACGAGATGCAATTCCTCCAGAAACCAGGAAACTGTCTTGGAACGGTGTTTGAGCGATGTCCATACGTGTGCCTGCACAGTTGCATCTGGCGATGAAGTGGCTGGAGAAGGCCTTGAGCGCATCATTGCCCCTGCTGCCCGCCGATTTGCTCCGGACATCATTCTGGTACGCACTGCACCTCCGTGACTGGTGTTTTCCACAGCGCTTGAACTTGCTAATGCACCAGTGGTGCCAGAACAACTCATGCGAAAAGGTGTGACTGGCTGGCAAGGACTGCTGCAAGGTCACAATGCAACACGTCACAGATTGATGCGTGATGTAAGCAGTCGTGGTGGTGTGGAAAGGTCAGCGCAGGCTTTGATGCGCACTGGAGGGATCCGCTGGAGCAGCTGAACTTCCAGTCAGCCACCTACCACAAACTGGTGTCCGGGCTTAGAGACCTTGCTGACGAGCTTTGCGGTGCGCACTTCAACACAGAGTCCGGAATATCTAACCAGATCACACTGCATACATGCAGTCGAGCGTGGCGAGAGGCAGGCGCAGCACAAAGTACGGGACAGAGAGTCTCTCGGCACCACACCCGGGACCTACAACCAAAAGATTTGTGTGTGGCACATGTTCAGTACTTGATGTCATTAGTGTGGGACACGTACACTATTTGGAGAATCCACTGTGTCTTTCTGCTGCATTTGGTAAGGCCCGAGGAAGCCAGGGTGGAACACTCAGGTGGGCATCGGCCTCAGTCTGAGCCTCAGAATCAGGTGGAAGGGTAGCCTCAGCCACGATGCAGAGCTGAGCCATAGCAAAGGAGATCGGAGCGCAGGTATCTTTAGAAAAGCGAAATCAGAATGAGCCCTTGCCTGTGTGCAGGTGGGAGGCTGGTGGTGCTGCTGGAGGGCGGCTACAGCATGCAGGGGCTGTCAGAGGGCGTCTGTGAGGCGTTTCAGGCGCTGCTGAAGCGCCCCCCGCTGCACCCCCACGACCCAGAGGTCCCCTCGGAGCCCCTCCACGCCGCCAAACTCGCTCTTGACGACGTTGTTGCCCTGCATGCCTTGGCTTCATGATTCAGCCATAAACACAGCGGCATTTCTTCCTTTTCATGGACGCCATGTAGACATGCTCACTGGGCCAGTATTTCTTGATGAGGTGTGCACCCCTTCCAGTTGAGGGCTTGTCCTCTGTGTGCATCACTTGGCAAGCTTGGTGTGCATGCCGGCCACTTGAGAGGTTAGGATATGGAGCACAGAGAGTCCATGAGAACTGTGCAAGCCTCACCATTGTATCAAGCGTGCATTACTGTGAAGCTTTCTGTAAGCATCAGGGATACTTCACTGTATCCCAGCTGTATCTAGCAATGCAGCAGAGAACTCTCGAACGTTTGCATGCCTGCCACAGAAGCACATCATTAGACTGGGGCTACACGTGCAATATTTGGCGTTGCAGTCTGATTTGTCACGTGGAAGCTCTAGCAAGAAAGGCTCCTTGACATTACAGTCTCAGACTGCAAACTGCGCAAGGAAATGAGGCACCACAGTTGTCTCCTCACCTTGTGAGACTGGCATCAGTTACAGCTAAGTTAAGAAAAGAACCAGATATATTGCATTTCGAGGAGGTTGGTGCACCCAAGGCTTGCCAAGCAATGGGTCCCAAGCAATGCCAATAAAGGCTATGAAGAACACATTCCATTTCAACAGTACTGGGAATACTAGTACTGTCTGACTAGTCAGAAGAAGACAATTTGTATCAAGACAGCGGAACATATGTGATGCATCTCAGTATTCCAAAAGCAAGCCGGCAGAGATGATGAAATTTCCCCAGTTCTCCTTTGCACATCAAGTAACAAATGCCATTCAAAATTCCAGTGGATGCCCTTCAAAATCGCTCGCACAAAACAACCTCGCACACATGTGCACACAACAAACACAGGCAAGTTGGAGTGGACAGGATGTAGAAAGCTTGCATCGTTCATCTTGCATGGGGATCATAACAGCTTGGTCGGTACTTAGCAGGGAACCCTGTGACTCTGACCAACTTATTGCCTCGCAAATTTTAAAAGACTGTATAGTAAGACGGAAGCGAGTGCAATTCCACTCGGCTTCATGTCACATGTTTTGTGGCACCGAGCGCGACCTTCCCAGAGCTGCATGTGTATAACCCTAGCAGATGGGTCGTGCTATTTTCTTTCGGGTTGCCATGCCATCAGCACCCATGCACATGGGTATCCATAAAAGGTAGACTTGGTTGCACAATGGAACCATCCATCTCTCGACTAGCAAACTGCTGCGCCTCTCTTCACTCTTGTTCATGTTTCCTGCTCCAGAATGTTGGGCAGCGGAAATCCTGGGGCATCGCCCTACGCGGTTTTAGCCTGGGACTCGGCAATGTTGGTGTTTTTGGCCAGCTCGACGCTGTCAGGGCGCGGAACATCAGTTTCGGCCGTGGCTGCGTTCGCATCTGCAGGCATGTCCTCAGCCTCCAGGTTTTTGGGTCGGTACACTGCGGCAAACACAGGAATGGATCTTCATGCCAGGCACATCACAGCAGTGCTCTCTCAGTCAGCCAGGATGTCACCAGGGCGAGAAGCAATGATGAGCGCCCCTGAAACACACATCCTGGGCTACAGCTGGTGGACAGCAGGCTGGAATGGGTCGCTAACCAGTCTTTAGCATATTGCACGCTCTTGATAGCTAGCCACATGATGCCCGCGGACATTGCATCTACAATGGAAATGCAGTGAGACACAACCGCCAGGAAGTCGGCTACACAACAGCCATCCTGGACTCGAGCAAGTGTGATTTGCCCTCAATCGTGACACCTTGCAAGTGCTACTCAGTGAAGTGGACTGTATGAATAGAGATGGGAAAAGGAACGCACAAGCAATTGCAATTCCCAGGATGAGGAAGAGACCGCCAAGAACCTGCATGCACTTGACATATCCGCCGCGGTCCACCAGCCCTCCTACTACATATGGACCGCAGAAGCCGCCTGACGCGCCACAAAACTATTCAGACATCAGATGTCCGCAACTGGAGGAGCATGAATCAAGTGCATGTTTCCTGGGAGTGGAACCCTGCAATGCATGTATATACTCGCAATGTTGATGCAGGGGGAGGCTAGAAGATGTGATGGTTCAAAGCACGAATCGCATCTGTCTACAGAGACTTCACAGTGAGAACGCATGCGACTGGGACACTGAACGACGCTCACCGATGGCGCCGACGCTGTTGAAAATGGCAATGCCTACTGCTGCGCCTTCTCCGTGCAGGAATGTTTTGGGCCTGTCAGCACACACAGATGCTGCATCAAGACAATCTGACAGCACTCTGTTGCAGTCAATGTGGATACAGAGCAGCAAGCCTCCTATGGCTCAACGGGGGTGTCAAACTCGCGACTTAGTGTGCAATCCTGTGTCAGACAATGCTCCACCAAGATAGAGAAGTTGCCCGTTTGCATGGGTCTGCAGACACATCGTGCAAGAAGGACAGGAAGGTCCTGTGTGTCCTCACTGAGAACCCTCTTCTCCAGGACATAAGAAGCAGTGCATGAGACTTTCGTGGCCCCCTTACCAGGAACAATTCCAGTGTGATAGCCCAAGAGCAGGCAAAAGAAAGTTACACACAGAGACAGGGGCCTCACCAGGACCACATGGGGCCGTGGGGCGCCCACACGCCGGTTGCAGCAATGATGATCAGCACATAGCCGCCCGCCGCGCTGTGCTTGATGGTTTCGGGCACTAGCCTGCAGATGCAACTCCACATTTAGCAGACACGCCTATGCATGGACTGCACCGTTGAGCAGTGTGTCAAACTCTTGCAGGCAGGGTACCTCTTGGGATGCGCAGTGGTCCACGATGCAAAGGCGTGAGGATCTTAGCGCATGCCACACAACCGCGCAACATAAAGTGCGCATATAGTTTGCTGGGCATGTCTCCCGAGAAGCGCGAGTCTCAAGTGCTTCTGTGATGACTGTAAACTCAAAAGAGGTGCATTGCATTGCCATATGGTAATATGACTGGGCAAGGGGCAGCGGCTCACAGGAAGCAGACGCCGGCCAGCAGGGAAGGAATGCAGGAGTGCCAGTTGCGCTCCTTAAAATGCTTGGCAGACCAGGAGATCTGCACCAGGCCAAGCATGGTGAGCAGTATGACCAGCAGGCAAAGTGTTGAGGCAGTGTGGCAAAATGATATGGCAACATGGAGGTGCCGAGGGCGACAACTTACACTTACTGTGACTATCCTTGTAGTGACCAGTATCGGCTTCTCAGGCGTGCATGACACAGGTGTGAAGGGCAGATGGAGGGGCGTACATAGATCATGCCCACGGCGACAGGCACCCACAGAATGGTGGAGAGCAGCGCAATCTTGGCAGTGTGCCAGACCTGGTCGTGGTGAGTCGCAAAGTGCAGCTGGGGGGCTTTGCCCTCAAACTTGCCTCCAAAGAAGAGTGCCTCTGCACATGCCGCACCAAGATTGAACCAAGCATCTACTCCAACATGACTCAAACTTTGAATCCAGATATGGAAGTGATGGGCACATGCCTACCAGCCACACCTGGGTCGTGCGAGTGTCTGTGGCCTTAGTAAACAAAGTACAACTTCATTGGAGTGAACAAAACACACATCCAATGGACCAGGTCATGCAATCACGATTCTTGCTCACCAACAATGAAGGGGTTGAAGTATACGACAGCAGTGATGCCGAACTGCAGGATGGCGTAACAGACGGCCAGATACCAGATCTTCCTGCAACCACCACCCAGCAAGGAACTCATGCAAACAATTGAACCGCTTTCTGTGCTGTATACTCTATCAGTATCCTGGAACAGCCGGCTGATGCGCACAGCAGGGCTCAATGCCATATGAGACACCAGAAATATCTGCATGCATGTACGGAATAATTTGGTGTACAATGCAGCGCACTACTGGCCTCACAGCTGCTCACTTGTGCCGCATGCAAGTCGTGCCACACCCTGACGTGGTTCCGAATGCTGTCAAAATGATTGCATGATTCAAGCAAGACCAGGCTAGGTGTGCGAGGAACTTGTTCCATCACGGACATTTTGTGGGTGTGCAGCAATCATTCTGCATTGCCAAGGGTGGGCAGGGAGTACTAAATCGAACTAAATTTAAGGGTTAGTACCCCCTGGGGTGGGCAGCGCAGGGGTGGACGGGGCGCACCAGTCAGGCACGGCGGCCCACCACCTGCCCTGGCGGCTGTGCTTGCTGTTGAAGCTGGCCTGCAGTGTGTCCTGGCGGTTGGCCAGCCACGAGCGCTCCTCAGGCTTCAGGAAATATGCGCTCGAAGGCCTCTCTGCCAGCACAAACTGCCACAGGCACAAGACATCCAAGTCAGGCCTCGGGTGACCTGCCTTACAGCTGCCACTCAAAGTTGTGTGATACATACGCCCTAAAACGATCAGTCTGCAGCTGTCGTGGTGTTCAAGACTTCCAAGCTGAACGCGCTCTGGCTCCGGCTCCAGACATGCTGTGATATATCCTACGGGACACAGGCATGCACGTGGAGAGCCAGAGGTGTGGAGCGTTGCAGGGGTTCGGCACGGCGCAAGACACTGTTGAAAGGGAGGAGCAACCTTAAGAAGGATGCCGTAGAGGGCTGTGACGGAGCCTTCCAGGATAAACAGCCACTGCCAGCCCCTCAAGCCACCTATTCCATCCATGAAGAGGATGCCAGCCGCGATAGGAGCGCCGATGATCTGATATCAAACACGACATTTGCTGAGCCCCTCCTTTGGTGTCTGGACTTCACACCCATGGACAGGCTCTGGCCACAACTTGGCACTAGTTCCTAAATGGGATCAATCACCACAGCAGCTATTGATTGGGTGCGCGCATAGCTGCACAGCTGACCCCACATGAAGCGACATGGTGCAGCAAACTCGATGTGCTGCAGACAATTGTTCTGATGCAGGACAGTGGCACGCAGGAAGTGGAGGAAGTTGTCGAGTGAGGATTGCTGCATACATTGCTCAGGGCTGTGGACGAGGCGACTGCGGCGTAGGCAAAGCCGACTTCCAAGCTGGTGAAAAAGAGCTGCAGATGCCACCAGGATCCAGGGAAGCAGCCCGACTCGAACACACCTGAGCCATCGGAGAGCCACCTTGACATGGCTGAGATAAGGCTGTAGACACCCAACGCTCGTTTGCAACGCAGATCATGTCAAAGTTGACACAGCAGCATGCTCTCTCGACTGTCATTCACCAGCGGAGGCGGTGGTGGGACGGGGAGTTTTGACAGATTCAGAGGCAAAAAGGAACAATCCTGACAAAACATCCAGCAAAAAAGAACAATCCTGACAGAATAGCAAGGAAAAACTGATCCTTGGAACAGGTCCTGAGTGGCGGGTATCAGGGGCCAGTCTTGTGGATGGGCGGGCTCACCAAGGAGGAAGCGCACAGCGTAGTACTGCTGCTTGGTTTTCATGGTGGAGGTGCAGGCAGACACGGCGCCCCAACAAAAGATGAGGAGTCCCAGCCAGGTCGGAGCACCCACACGCGTGATGGCCATGTTGCTGGGGATTTGGAAGACAGCATACCCAATGTAGAAGATACCTGCGACCAGTGGTCAGGGACAACCAATCAAATACAACAGTACACTCCATGAACAATCGGTGACTGTAACCTTGCGCCGTGAGACATGAGGCTACATTGAACTGCGGCACACTTGCGAAGGTGCCGGCATGATGATGAACTTGCCTGCACCAAGACCATACTCCTCCGCAGACAGGTGCAGGTCTGACTTGAAATCGAGACTGGCAAATGCCACATTAGACCTGTCAATGTAGGTGAAGGTCTGCGCATGCGCACAAGTCAGTCCATCTCAGAAACCCTACATGCACCTATCATACTTGTTGATTTATTGCACAAATCGGAAATGAAGTTTCAGAAAATATTGCGGGCCAACAAAAGTTGTGTCTGACTTCTCCTTTAGGAACAGAGACTGATATTACTGCTCGCACCGTTGTGAGGAAAAGGAAAGGAATGATACCCCAATACGCCTTCCTGATTATACGATGAGCGTCCACCTGCACAAGCCACCCGCCAACCTTGCCTACCGACCCAGCTCGGACCAAGTTACTGTTACCGGGGCCTGGAGCCCAAGACTGATCAGAACCCTTACAAAATACAAAGACCTGAAACCTTTTCACGAATGAGATAATCGGTTACACACAATAGAAAGAACTTGCAGGACGGAATCAATATTGTTCGACGCGACGGTCGAGACTTGTATGAATCACTTGAGAAACCTGGTACAGAAACAGTATAAAAACACAAGTAAAATTGTCCTACTGAACCAGGTAAAGCTCCTGTCAGCAGTCTCCTGGCACGCACACAACGCTGGCAAAGCCGCGCTTCAAGATTCTTGATCGTCGATAATTGGCAACGAACAAGCTAAATAGACAAATTTCCCTTTGAGCACATCTTATCAGCCTTTCATACTGATACCTGACCGGGCATGCTAAGAACCACATCGCCGCCTTTCCCAGGAGCCATCACTGCGGAAACCCGCCCCTCTCAGGTTGAGAACAGTAAGGGTTCCAGAGCGCTTCTTTTCCTTTTGAAGACTCTGTCCCTTTCGTACTTCTCAGTAGTAAGTACTGCACAAAATAAATGGATATATTATAGCGTGAGTGTAGATCCGATCCTTTTCTGAGTCATGTGGTCATGTGAACAACTGCTGACGGTGCGACGGCAGGGGCCTTGCACGGCCCGCCTTGGAGACATGCATGTGCCTTCACGTGACTTCCTGGGAGATATCTGCCCTTCCATCTTGCATTTGCGCCGGTCGACTTTGGGGACGAGGTTGTAAGTCCGGGAAAAACTTGCAATCATTGTTCATTGTATTTTAGTGAAGCACTGCTGTCTCGGTACTTTTCTATCCTGCGCTGTTTTGTTCAGTACACGAAGGGACACGAGGCTATCATACATAGCACATAAATATGAATACGTGTAATTCTCATTTTCAATTATACAAAACTTTCAGGGGGTACCGCAGCCGTGATCTTTACTGAGGCAAGGGTCGGACCAACACGGAGCAGGCTTTGACCAGCTCAGTTTTGCTTCAGTGAGGTGTTGAGGAAAGCATGGTGTCAACTGGTGCTGCCCCAGCGTCGACGTGAAGCATTCCGAAGATCCACATTCCGCACACTTGGAGGCACAGACCTGGAGTGTCACATCTAGGTTCATACATAGCGCGGAATGCCATCGTGGACGAAGCCCTTGGCCGCAAATGTCAAAGAAAAAAAGTTGCCTGTTCCCAATGAAAGGTTTCGGAGCATAAAATCGGTGGTCGACAGCGGCTTCAACGAGCTTAAGCTCAAGCAGTCCCTTGCTGACCAGAGGATCAATGCTCGTTTCCAGCGTGGAGAGAACTTCTCTCGCATCAAGGTGGGGCGCCTACAGCAACCGAGAAGTCCTCATCACCCTGAATCAAGTAGGAAGGCTCTTCTCTGCTCGAGGAACTAAGGAGGGGAATTTCCTATGCAGGCCTCTCGCATGGTGGAGCTGTTGGAGGGTGAGGGTTCTGACATTGAATGCTTGATATTGGACCTGAGAGATGAGGACGAATACGCCCAATATCACATCAAGACAGGTAGGCAAAAAGCTAGATCTGCAGGTATCTTGCAGAATCAACGATGGCAAGGGTGTCCTCACGCTTGCATATGTAGTGCACCCATCTGGTTGATTCATTGACACCTTATCTGGATCGCTGCAGCCAGGAAGTATCCAGCACGCTTGCTGTCGAGGGCAGTGAATCCTCTTTCACCAGAGATACTTGACTTCATGAATGCGGAGCAGAGGATCATACTGCTGTGCGATTGGGACGAGCGAATCGCAGTGCCGGCAGCAAACCTTCTCTTCGAGAAGGGCGCGGACAATGTGGTGCTGCTGAGCGGAGGTGGGGCAGATCTGACAGTTGCTCCATGTTGATGTTGCATGACAGATGTGAAGAGCATTGTCAGCGTAGTGATTTGCACAGTAGTGAGGTTGTTGCGAAGCACACATGTTCACCAATGTGCTTGACTTGGGGCTTCAGGTGACCTGCGTCAGGAACCTGCTGAACCTGCTCTTGTATGCTCCCAGGCCTGAGGGAAGTGCTTGCCAAATGCCCTGAAGTAGTGGAGGGCACCATTCCGATGCCAGCAAGCAGGAGCCGAGCGCCCTCTGAGGCCTTCACATCGACCTCTTTCAGCAGCAGTGCCGGAACCTTCAGGAGATCCCTGTCCCTGGCCCGAAGGCAGTCGCTCCGGCCTCCCGGCACATGCGCGACCTCCCTGTCCTTTGCACCTCCCAGCGGCAGCCGCAGAACTTCCTTCAGCACAGCCTGTGCTGCACCCCTTGAGCGAGCCGCTGTGACTCCATGCATCTCAAACACCCCCACAGCTGCTGCAGGACCTTGGAGATAGATCATCGTTCTTACCAGCATGCATGACACTGGGAGTGTTCAGTGATGAAAACTTTTGGTGTCAATCGATTGCAATGCATGTCAACTTGTGAAGTAAAACTCGAGTTGGAACCTGTCTGCCAGTGAAAGGGTGGGGTGCTGCAAGTTTGGAGTGTCAGACTGGCATCCACACTCTCAATACAGAGTTGCATGCTCTGTGTACTTTATCTCATGCTCAGCGATCAGACATCCATTACTTTACACTTCTGGACTGCTCTTGCATCTGCCTTAGGACAGGTACAACAAAGCGAAGATTCCACTCGTGGCAATTGGGAAATGTAAGTCACAAAGAAATTGTCATGTCCTGTCTCAATCATTGCGACTGTTGCACGAGCAGCTGTTCTTCCCTGCACTTGCACTGCGCTTGCACAATCCTTGCTGTTTTGTATTTCTTCAACTTCTGCCCTGACCTCTTGACACCATCACTTCACCCCGATGGGACTTTATGGATTGGGAGCCCCTTCTGGTTGCGCTCCAGCAGCTGCTTTGCGAGGCTCACCTGCACCACCATGCTTCCCCCGTGAAACCTTTTGTGGCACTGCTTTCAAGACCTCGAGCATGTATGCATGCCGCTGGCTCAAGTTCCACCACACAGCTGCGAACAGAACACAGTGCACACAGATGCAACGCACACCAGACCTACTGGGGACTGCAACCATAGATGAGGGGTGTGATCAGATGTGGAGAAACCACCAGCATAGGGACTCATGGAAGTCATTCACTGCGGATCTGCTGAAACATACCTATCCTACTTTCACCAGAAGAGCCTGTAAGAATGATAGCGATGGTGACATATGTGGTGGGGAAAACGAGCGATGCGCACCTGGCGGCCAAGGACTAAGATGGAGACAACGCCGGAGGCGCCGGCCCCTCGTGAGACGCGGCCGGCGCGGCGCACATATTCGGAGGGGTCCCGGGGGAAGTCGAACAGCACCACGTGCTCCACGTGCGCCGAGTCGATGCCGCGCGAGGCCCGGTCCGTGCACACCAGCACCATCTTGGGCCCGCCCATGGGAGGCGCCAGGAACGTCTGCAGCACATGCATGCAAGCAACTCAGCCGTCTGTACAAGGCTCCGGAGATTGACAGCTTCGGGGCTGCAGAGCTGTGCAGAATGCAGCGCAGGAAATGCACATGACATATGGCACTGACTGATGAGCCGGTGGCCACACCTTGAGGGCTTTGCTGCGAACGCCGTCCTCTATGGCGGCATGGTAAGGCAGCACCACGAGCTCCTCCTTGTTCGCATCATCTCCCTTCCTTTTCAGCAGATTCTCCACCTTGCGGCACGTCTCGATCTTGTTGCAGAAAACAATCGTCCGACTGGCACCCTGCCAGGCACACAGGACTCTCCAATAACGTTTCTGATCACCTACTCCCCTCGGTCATTTGCTTGAGAAGTCATTTGTTCAGACTGGCTGACTGTGTCTACCTGTCTTTGTGCATGTGCCCTGCCGTTGTTACTGCGAGTGCTTGGGGGGACTGCCGAGACAGGAAATTGAATAAGTCAACTAACATGCACTTGAAATGCACACAGCCCAGTCAGGGTGGAGCCTGTGTCCCTGGTTTCCCTTATTGCAGATATGGCTGCACTACAGTCCAACCCAGTCTTGTTACTCTTGCCAGCCATGCGGGGCGTGGAGGAGCAATTGGAGGTTGGTAACATACCTGCTCCTTGAGGACACGCAGAAGGGCTGCGGCCTTGCGCTCAAAGCCGGTCTCCTCATTGATGACGTCACCGCCGCTGCAGTCCACCAGCTGCTCCAGCACGCCTGGCGCCGTGCGATGCAGCCCTGCCACAGCACACGACCCGCCCTCAATCACTACTGCTGGCCCCACCGAGCGCACGTACATACTTGCCAGTACATAAACCCCCCAGCCACAGAGCCCTCAACGCCTGCCGGAAGCAGCGCCCACTGCCACAGAGCAGCCCTAGTGGGATCAAGTGACTTGGAAAAAAAGTCTTGAGGAAGACCAGGAAAGGGCAACAAGACACCCGCAGAGGCTTCAACTGTGGTCATCCCCTTCTTGGTGGCAGACTCAGGTGATGGCAGAGGCGGCGTTTGGGATGTCTGAACCACGTACCGGGCCCAAAGGCAGGGGTGATGCCGGGGAAGTCCTGCTGCAGCTGCAGGTACACCGGCTCTGCCAGCGTGGCCGTCACCAGCACAAAACGCGTCGATTCCGGCGCCGCCGAACGCAGTGGCGCCACCTGCGCACGGAAGATGAACTATGTCACAACGTACTTTTCTGGCACAGCTAGAGGCAACATCTCACACTTGCCTGCATGTACGGCCAGGGTGAACACTGCCTTGAACTCACCTGAACAGAGAACTTCTTGCTGAGCTGAACATGAACACCAACTTGAGAATTAATTTGAGAACAATGCCTGGACAGAAAATCGCTGCATCAGACGACAACATATGCAGCTCATCAAACCCAAGGACGCCAGCCTCAGTGAGGAAGTCTTCACCTTAACCCCTAGGCGTCACATCAGCGGCAACGCATGCATTAATGCACACTCAAGAAACACAGTCACCCCATTCAGTCAGTTTGATCAGATGACAGGAATTGCAGCTGACCAGATCAGGCTTCAGCATGCAGGGCATGCTCAGCATGCAGCCAGTGCGGCGCGCGCACCTGCTGTGCAAAGGCAAAGGTGTCTCCCAGCAGGACGTCGACCTCGTCCAGAACCACAGCGCGGCACTGGTCGAGGCGCAGGTTGCCAGCCTTGATGTGCTCGCCCAGGCGGCCTGGAGTGGCCACCACCACATCCACCCCTTCGTCCAGCGCCTCCTTCTGGGTCTTCCACTTGAACCCCCCTGCGCGCGCCGCCATCACACCTTGTGCACCTTATCTGACTTCTGTGAGGCTTTCACATATAATTCTGCTGAGAGTTCTGCTTTAACACAATCAAATTGCTGAGAAAATAGAGCAATTAATACGAACATGGAGTTCATGTCTCCAAAGTGCCCTTCCCACGAAGAGCAGTTGAAAAGTGACTACCAATGACAGTTCACTGTTGTATGTTGAAGACATCAACCTACTGTTGAGGGTCCAAAGGCGCGCAGACATACATCCCTCCCAAGCAAGCATGCGAGACACAAAGGACGTAACAGGATTGGTATTGCCAAGCAAGTGTAGTTGAAACAGGAGAAATCTGTAGTCTGCAGACAGCCACAGACGCCCGAGTGGCAGATCTCACCTGTGAGTGCGATGGCACGGAAGGGCGCTCCCTTTGCCAACCCACGGGCGACCATCAAAACCTGCAACCATGCAAAGCCGGTCACTACCACCGTCCAACTGTCATTGAGTCCCTCCTGGCAATCCTCATCCCCAAAAGCACACAAAACCCGCCTCCAGTGGTGCGTTGAGCTGGAGACCGACATGCATGCTAACTTTGCCTCTTGGCACACAACAGCCGAGTCACAAGGCTAATGTATCAAGGGTACAGAAGCAGGCAGTGCAAGCACCAGGGGTGAGAGGAAGGGCTGCACCACACATTAGGAATCGCGCAATATGCCATGAATACCCATTGCCTTGGGATAAAACCGAGGGGGCAGGGGCCTTTCTCAAGCAGTCCTATTGAGTCGGACTTTCCTAGGGCGTCATTCTCCTAGGTCGCATTGCAAACTAGATGTAAGGAATCTATGCATGCCAGATGTATGATAAAAATCGACTCCACATGGCGATGGGTGGCGCACCTGGGCGCAGAGCTCGGTGGTGGGGGCTATGATGATGACGCGGGGCGCGTTGCGCATGGTGAGGCTGTCGCATAGACTCTGCTCCTCCTCACGCAGCGCCTGCACCAGCGGCAGCAGGTACGCCAGCGTTTTGCCACTCCCTGCACCCAGCACCCCCCATTCCTTCAATGCTGGAGCCCTGGGGACAGTGGCCTAGGCTGCTGCGCTGACTCTACAGCAACCGGCATCACTCATGAATGGAAGCCCCAAAGTTTGTGATCCGCTCTGCAGCCAGACAGCGCCGTGCACCCCAACGTCAAAAGAGACTGTGGTAGTTGCCTGCCGTTCCAAAAAAGCCTGTCACTAGAGACACCGCTCGCAGCATACGAGATGACATGTGCATGTGCACTGCAGGGGGCACCAGTAGAAAATTTGTGCATGGCGCAGGTGTGCGATGTTCCAAGGCACACAGCATGCAATGTTGGGCACAGAAGGAAACGTGCCACAAGACATGCTGAAGGGTGGTGGAATAGCAGCACCTGCATGGTCGGCCAGGACGATGTGCCGAGCGCCAGACATGAGCACTTGGTAGGCGGCCGCCTGGATGAAGGACGGCCGCTCGACGCCGATGCCCCTCAGCGCCTTGACAATCTCGTCGTTGGCGCCCACATCCTTGAAGCTGGACTGCGCCCCAGCATCCAGGACACCCTTGCTCGTCTGTTTGACAAAGTCTTCTGCCAATGCAAAGCTGGTGCTGGGCTCGTCAGGTGGTGTGCCCACTGGACGGCCCTGAAACAAGCTGTGGGGCCTTGCAGACATCCAGGCATCCTTGGAGAAAGGGCCAAATGGGAGATGGCTGTCACCTGCGTGAAAAAGGTTGCTGTGCTGCCCGGGCCCCTGCGCACGAGGGACGCGCCAAAGAGGTTCTCGTGGGAGGCTGCGCGCTCGCTGGGTACCTTCCTGGAGGTATGCCGCTGCTGCAACGACACCTGCAGCACGCACAGCCAGCCTCTCTCATCGTCACATTGAGCAAACCACTACTCGCTGATGCATGAGGAATGAAAGCTGGCCCATGTCCCCAAGGATATGTGTTACTGCTGCACCTGGGCATGCTCGGGCGAGGACAAGTGGGGCCTTGGTGGTCTCCTGTCCTGCACTCTCCTCTCATCTGAGCCTATCCTGCCGCCTCGCTGCTTGACAAACGCATGCGAGCTGTTTTCACTCTGGTTTCTGTCCCTGTCCTGGCGGAGGCCCGTCCTGGGATTCCTGCTGAACCTCCCCCTGCCAGAGGGTTGTGCCTCTGCCATTCTGTTCCGCCCGCTGGGGCCGGCTGAGCCGGGACTCCTCTCTGGCGCAGGCTGAGGCGGCTCATCAGCGCTGCGTGCGCTGGCCACTCCCTGCTGCTGCTCTGTCTGCTCCCTATCTGGACCTGCTCCCGACTCAGCTGGGCGAGCAGGGCTCAGTGGTATGAAGACGTCTGGCACTTTGGTATTGTTGGTCCTGCTCCTCGAGGCTGGCCGGACGCGGCCTGCAGCACAGACCTGGAGGGGCCGACGACCCGGCCAGTTTCCTCCCCTGTGCCTGGTAGGGCAGGAAACAGCGAGTGGGCGCAATTATGCGGCAGCTTGAAAGATCCCGAGGATGCTAAAAATTCATGTTTCTGTCTATGCCGTTCCGTGCATTGTGCAATTCTCCTCAGGTGGACGTGTGCATTGGCAAAGCCATCTATCCCAGCCCGTCGTCTAAAATTTATCGTCCACCACGCAGACTGTTGCACTGCATAGTAAAAAATTCCACATGGCTGATTATCACACCAGCATTTGAAGTTCAAATGCAGGGAATGAAGTCCTAGCAACCCAGCCTCCTTTGCTCTCCCACCTGGTTATGAAGACAAAAGTTCCCCAGGCGCATCCTGAGTCGCATGTCAGCATTGTGGGGCCTGTCAATGGTTGACCGATTGATGCTATACCATGTCCAAGAACGATGCAATATCTGGGAAGCGCTGAGGAACGGAATACAGTGCTGGCAGCAGCCTCCGCGTCACGCAGCAAAACCACCGCGAAGAGGGTGGAGCTTGTCTTGCTTTGACATGCACCAGGGAATGAAAAGGTTTTCTTTCTTGCTGCGTTCCAAGACGAAGCCTCCTTCTGGCTTCACCGCTTCGTCCGAACGACACTGTGGATTGTGTGGTCATATTTGCTAGAAATTCCGTTCTGGACAATTGGGAACATGGTCTAGTGGTATGATACTCGCTTTGGGTGCGAGTGGTCGGGGGTTCGATTCCCCCTGTTCCCCCCATTTTTGTGTATCCGTCCTGTTCCAGCCCTCGCCCTCGGGTGGGCCCTGATGTCAACAACTTCTGAGTGAGAAGAAGTTAAGTATACGGGTGAAGATCGCGACCATTGCCACATGCCTGTACAAAGGTACCTGTGCAGCTGTACATCTACATGCCAAGCTAAATGACCGCACGGTGCGGATCATGCACACGGCATGCGGTCCGCACCTTATGGATCATGGTCCATTTTTTGAGCTGGTCCCAGTTGGCACAAAGCAGGGTGAAGGCATGTCAATCAGTACACAGGAAAGCCATGCAGAAGACGAGCCAATAGAGTGGTCCACGTGCACGTTAAGCTGCAGAGTCATCACTGACTTGACAGTTGAGCTCACATGGCCACGCTCTAGACAGCTTTCCTGTACACTGTTTTACACCATAATGCTCATCCACATCAGCCTACGCTTTCGAAACCTACAGTTCTTTTCAATCATTGAGGATTGTTGATGATCGATGATCACACCGTCCGGCTACTAATTCACTGCCCGATTCTGCACCCTTTCCTGTTTTTCTTACTTCAAAAAAGCACTCTGCCCACAAGTTCCCGGCTAAAGAGACCAGTTGACACCCTCAATCACCCAAAAGTTCAGTAAGGGGCATGCTTGGCTGATGTATCAATGCTCAGTCTTCGTGTCAGCCGAATGATTCATTCCACCATTCGCTGCATGATCAACAGAGCGTACCCACAAATATGACTGATGAAGGACGACGCCAGAATCATACAAATATGTGGGCAAATACGGAAGCAGTTCTGTGGCCAGATAAAGACAGAGCCTCCAGTTGGGGATTGGTCTAAGAAAATAACCTTCATCAATGACCAGTCAGATCAGCCCACTCTCAGCAAGTCGCTTGAATATGTGCATCAGGGTCCACTGCAGACAGCTGAGTCTCTGCTTCAGCTGATCACAATGTGCTCCTGGATGTCCTTCTCAATTTCCAGGACCTTGGCGATGGCCTTGTTCACATCAGGGTCCCACACCATGAGCTGCCACACACACAACCAAGAGAGTGTGTTCAGGCTGATTTGCACACAGGAAAAGGGGACTTCAGACAACAGGACATCCATGTGTCCGCATCAGGCATATATCTGACCAAAAAACCCACAAGGGGTTCACTGCAGGGGCACGGGGAGGGTTACCTCGGCGACCCAAGTCGGCAGGCCATCCTCGACGCAGACAACCTTGGAGCCCTTCTCGACGATTGCTCGCGCATAGATGACATGCGGATCGCCCTGGAACTTCTGCAGGACACACCACCTCCCATCATTGATGAGCCAAGTGCCACAGTGCATCACTGGTGTCTGACAGGGGAAAAGCAGACCCAATGCAGAAACCTTGTCAAAGCTGGCCCTGGTCTCTCATTCAATAACTAGCTGCACGGAAAAGCATGTGGCAGATGGAATGGCACTCACATCTACCCAGTCGGTGTTCTGCAGTGTTCCCGTCTTCTGGGCGTTGACTGAGAACTCGGCGATGCACTTCTGCGGGACCTTGGACAGGTACGGACGTGAGGGAATGCCGCAGGCGCCCAGAAATTGCTCCTCCACCAGGTCCACACCCCACACAAACTGGTTCATCGCGTACACCGGTCCACCGCCCATGCGAGAGTTGACCTGCATGCATGCATGCAGCAGATACAGTGCCTGCGCATGAGTGAAGATATGCTGATACAGTACTGCAATGGAAGACTGTCATCCAGGGTCATGCCATGTCACACATGTTACAAGCCAGACTCATACTGAGCGAGGTACAGCTAAGATGCAATATGCAAACGGCGTCCTCGAGAAATTTGGCTTTCATGCTTGGGAGTGGCAGTGGCTGACCTCTATGAGCTGGGGGCCGTTCCGGGAGGTGTACTTGCACTCCACATGGAAGTTGCCGACGACAAAGCCCATGCACTTGACGGCGGCTACGGACAGCTGGCACAGCTCGCGCTGCTGCTGCAGGCTGAGGATGGAGGGGCAGTTGGAGCCGGTCTCATTGAAGTAGGGCTCGATGGTGGGCCAGTTGTCGGTCACATTGCCGTAGACGACGTCCCCATCCGAGTTGAGCAGGATGTCCACATCCACCTCTGGGCCGTCCAGATACTGCTCCATCATGAACGTCAGCTCTGCGCGCCCGCGCGCCCTCTGCGCACATTAGGAACATGCGCCAGGTGAGTTCTCTGCCGAACATTTGACCTGCAATGGGCCTGGCAAGCTCACAATGCATGCAGTGCAGAAGCATACTTCACTTTCTGAGCAGAGCATTGTGATGCTCTAATGGAACTGACGCAGCAAGAGATCCTATCAGGAAGTGGGAAGAATCTGCCCGTTGCTCTGCATTGATAAGAATCCGCCCGTTGCTCTGCATTGATTCCATGGAAGAGTGGGCAGGACGTTCTGATGAAGAACAATAATGACAGAGCAATGGTCACTGCAGAGATTTGGTGTTTGTTGTGCACCTCCTGCTCAGCAGTCTTCTCGTCCAGGGTGGTTGTGTTGGAGTCAATCGCCTTGGCCTTGATTTTCTTGCTCTCCCTCCCATACACCCTGCGCCAGCCCCTGACCTTGTGAGAGTAGGGCTAAAACTCTCAGTTCTCCCTTATGTGGGCAGGGCTTGGAAAAGCTGCACATTACCATGAAATGCAGATGGGCGGTCATTCCACTCACTTCTGAAGCTGCTCCAGGGAATCAACCCGTACGACTCCCTCTGAGGCGGCACCTGAAATGGGCTTGATGACAGCAGGGAAGCCCACAACCTCGGCTGCTTTTGTGATGTCCGCAGCGCTTTTGATCAAGTGGTTTGCAGGTGTGGGGAGCCCAGCAGCCTTCATGCATGACCGTGTGTTCTGCGCATGCAAATCGACATCATCGCAATACTTGGTGAATGCTAAGTCGTCAGAAGAGCATCCTTCTGCAACAATCTTGCCACTTGTCACTGTTGCATGCACAATTCGGCCTGAAGCAATATCAAGTGCGGTCAGTAGCAGGTTGAGAAGGCCAACCTGCTTTTCCCTGGCGTTTTCAACAGCACCAGGAGGGTGCGAAAGCAGCCCGACGCGCTCTGCAAGGGTGGCCACGAGCGCCTGTGCAGCTTCCCAGAAACTGCAGATGCCATCCACCTGCCCAAGCTCCTGCAATCATAAAAACTTAAAATCAGCTTCCTGCAATGAGTAACTCATGTGCATATTAAGCTCAACCTCGAGTTTGCTCCTCTTGTCTTGCCACATGACGCTGCAAACAGGACTGATGGAAGGGAAAGGGTAGACTGATCACCTTCTCTGCCTGCTTAATCCTGGCCAGGCACTTGTCAAAGATGGCTGCCTCATCTGTGAAGTCCACGGGGTAGAACTTCTCTATCACTTTCTCACCCACCAAATTCTTCGCCCAGCTATCTGGCCCATCAATGATCACCACCCTACAGCAAACAAGAAAGTCATTAGACATATACTTTGAGTTGCAAAAACAAAGACTGAACATCGGCACACTGGCCTGCACTCAACTTGTAGAAGGGTACCAAATAGCTCACCTGATGCCGAGCTCATGAGCACGTTCATAAATGAACCGCTTTCCAGAGTAACCTGCCACCACGATCACAATGACACAGCCCTTCAACAGAGATCTCCGCAGCGCCCTTCCCGCCCTGGTTGGTGCTGACACTTTTGCCTGCATGCAGCAAAAAGGCAATATGAGAGCATTGTTCACAATACTTTCTCAATATGTACATGTCAATTCAACACTTTCTCAATATGTACATGTCAATACAAACAAGGCACACATGCTTAAGCTCATGAACATAGACTGCTGCAAGAGGCAGAGTGCCGCACCGGAGTCTGGCTCTGAACTTCCCTCAGCGATGCTGACATGGGGGTGTTGCGCGAGATGGACATGCGCTCCTCGCTGCTCAGCGCCTTGGGCAGGGATCCGTACATGGTTGGCGACAGAAAGTTGGCAGCAATGTTGGGTCGCCCCATCTGCTCCCAATGCAAACGATCCTCCTGCAAAAACCAATGCACTTTGTTGCCGCTTGGCTACTGCCCTTCCAGCTTGTCTCCCTCAATTAACCTCAGCAGAGAAGCAACCTACGGGTAATGCACTGTCAAAGTTGCACCAAATGCATACCTCTGACTCGTAGATGGCGGGTATGCGCTCATGGCCACTCAGTTTCCTGCTGTTGGGCTCAAAGTCAGCCTGTTGTAAACAGACATAACGAGCAGTATCAGTACTACCTATGGTGTTGTCACATCCGTAAAGATTTGGATCCATGATCAAGAGTAATCGCCAGTCCATGTTATTTCGGGTTACCTCAAAAGTACTTCTCTTTGCTTTCTTCCAAACCAGGTACACATGCTAGCAAGGGAAAAAGTTCTAATTCAAAGCAATCACGCGAGACTGCACTATACAATGTCAAACACGTCTAAAGAAAATACAGAAATCAATTGTTGTGCTTTGAATTCCACTGGAGGAAACAAGCAGGCGGGGACAACCCTAGATGTGCCAGTCCATAGGATAGGTCTGCAAGAATATTTATTTGAAGTCAAGCAAAACTGGAGATCCGCAAGTACTGACAGTCTACTTACCACAGGCGTCCCGGAACGGGATTTCAAGGATCCGATCCCCTGCGTCCCAAGACTCGTGCCCAATGCCAAGCTCTCGAGCTCAGCAACGAAGTCATCTTCAGCTCCGGAAGATTGATATAGGCCAGGAAAAGCACTCGGGGGCAGTGGGATTGATGATAGGTCAAAACCCGATGCAGTAGCAGCCTTGGGAGGTGCTTTTAAGCTGTCTGCAAGCGCTGAGGAAACTCCCTGATCGACGGTGGGCTTTTTGAGAGCAGCGGACAGAGCCGATGTCATCGTGCCGCAGAGGCACCCACAAAAGGAGACCTACGCTGAACCAAGAATGGAGAAGCAAGGCGGTGCAAACCAATAAGTAATTGCACGAAAACGACACACCCTGAATCACATGGGACGATCACGCCACTAACGTCAACCCATGAGATCCACCCCGGGGCCTCCTTGATTCACCCCGATGAGCAAGCCACAACGTTCTCGAGGAGCCCAAAACGCTGCGGTCGTTATCGTCTTTTTTTGGAAGAGCTTTGTGCCGAAACTTACGAAAGTGTTGGGGGGTTTTGGTGTTGGTGTTGAGGTATTTTATTGAGCCCGATCTGAATTTGATGGCTGAAACACAGGCCAGTGAGGCTCCTTCCGCAGAACCTCTCAAGGTGGTATATGATCCAATCACGGCAGTTCCATCTGAGTATAATGAGTATCTACCAAAGGATTGCGAGGAGTACAAGAAGTGAGTGGCACATCTACACCCTGACAAGCCTTGTGCCAGCCTGTCAGTTCGTGTCTCGTCCCTCCTCCTAACAGTGTGCATATGTAACGTACATCAATAAACCAAGTTACGTCACATTCCTGGCTGCAGGTGGAAAGCAGCACAGGAAGGCGGAGCAGCTGGTGCAGTAGCAGACCTCACCTTGAAAGACAAACATGGGGAGGTCATTGAGAAGCAGTTGCCAGGCGGAAAGGTCAAGAAGAAAGCCAAGAATGAAGTGGTGCTGGAGACAAACACAAGGAGCAAGAAGAAGTGTGTGACAACCATCTTAGGTGCGGTGGGACGACGCTCAGTATTCTATCCTACACGTTTTATTATGGCCGGCCTGTCAACTGCTACATGATTTGTATATTAAATTGAACCACTTAATGGGTAAATGTCCTGCGCCAGGAGGGTTTCCCTGGATTTGTAAGACACCGCATGCTTTTGACCACTACTGCAACTGTTTATGATCTCCCGCAGGCTTGGAAACATTTGGAGTAAAACTTCCAGAAGCAGCCAAGCTCTTTGGCAAGAAATTTGCCAGTGGAGCAAGCATCACAAAGAATCCTATGGAGAAGGACCAGATAGAGGTAGGACTTTGCATTGCTCGAAGGGGAAGCAATGTCCTCTTTTTATCACAACATCTCGGATTAAATTGCTGAAATGTGTCCTGCAGGTACAAGGGGACTTTGTGGACAAGGCAGCGGAACTTATAATCAAGACATACAAGGACAGGGGCATAGAGAAGAAGCACATCTATGCAGTGGTGGAAAAGAAGAAGGCCCCTTACTTTGACGATGCAGATGATGATGAGGATTGAGCTCTTGATAATAAGCTATTGATCAGCGTATATGCACCATCAGCTCCGGCAGACCTCATAATGCACAGATTGCTGGTGCTCTCAAAGACTGAATTGAGAGAAGGCTTGCAAAGTGCAAGTCTGCTTGAACAGCCTAATGCCAGGTTGAACACAGCTTGTGTAAACTCGGATGGTTGCCGCGCATGCAGTCGTGCAGAGAACTGCACGCTGATCAGATTGTCATGAAACGTAACTTTGTTTGGATGCGTCGCTATGTTGAAGAAAATGCACATCTTTTGGCCAACTGTACTGGACCCATGACGGCGCAGTGACCAACATGACACAGCGCTATCATTACTTTTGAATGAGTCTCACTGTCACATTGATTGTGTTTCTTCTACTCAAATGGCTGCAACATGAGTCCTTACAGACTGTAAGTTACAGTCAGGTACACAGTGGCTGCCTCTCGTGCTCGCAATCACAGCCTCTGAAAGTGTCTGCCATATTTATGGATCCTGGGATATCCATCGATGGTAGATCATCTGCCTTGGGTCTTCGTAGCGCACTTATATTTTTCAAAGAGACATGCTCCAGCTTTGACAGGTGTCTTCTGCCTTCCCTGCTGGCAGGGCTCCTTAGTACGAGGAGGGTCAAAGGCCTGCCTGAGGGCCTTTGCACTGCAACCACACCAATGACATTATCTCAACTGATCACATGTGGTTGCATTGCAACTTTCGGCCCAATGGCATATACCGCAAGTGGCCAGTTTGACGAGTGGCGTGTGCCTGCCTCACTTTGGAATAGCAGGACATGTTCATGTACAAAGAATGGCAGAAATTGAAGGGCAGACCTTCGGAGGGGAACACATGGGGCCCTTTTTCTGTGAGCTCCCTTGCGCGCAGCAACCTCCACAAGATCGAGCGCCCTGGCCGCTTCTTTCGCAAAGGGCTTCACGTGGCGCAGGCTGTGGAAGGCATCCCCTTCTTGCGCATCCTCTTCCTCCTCCCCTTCGCTGCCGCTGGATTGCTGCTCTATTCCCTGGTCTAGCTCATTCAGCCTGGCGCTGTTGGTCCTCCTGTAAGCCAATGCCCCATCTCTGCATTCAAATGTCCTAGAACTTTCAAGGCGATGCATATAATTGGAAATGCCTTGCAATTGCAGATGCTGTGAGTGAACACAGTGAACACAGATGCTGTGAGTGAAAACAGTGACAATGAGGACTGCGTACCTTGCTGTAGAGGAAGCATGCCGGCCGTCGTCGTCATGGATGCTGCTTGCTGGCATAGGGTCATTGCCAAAATCACCATGCTGCATGTCTGCATCCTCATCAGGAGCGGCAAGCTGCATGCGCATGCCGGCACCTGCCAGATCACACACCAGATCGCAGCTAGATGGGATCCAATTGCATGTGGACATGTACCTCATGGCTGCATGCACAGGCGAGTGTGAAAACTGCTCATTTGGAACACTAGTACCGCAGTATATGCAGAACGAAGCCGAAGCAACAGAGTCTGGCATACCGCCAGGTTTGCTGCTCTTTAGCGGAGTGAGCAGGCGCTCCAGGTCGGCCTCCTGCTGGTGGGCCTCATTGCTGAGCTCCTGCAGGACGCTGCAGCCGCCACCTCCTGCCTGGTGCCGTCCATTTGGGCTGCCTAGCTGCATAGGGCCCACGTCTGCGCCGGAGCCTCTTCGTGCGCTGCTCAAAAGGGGAACCCCCGGTGACCCTGTGCCTGCCCCACTGACAAACACTGCGTCACCCACGGTGGGCGATGTGGGGAGCTGAAGGCTCTCAGCAGAGAAGGTGTTCTCTGGGGAGCCATGCCTCTGCTTCCGGACGGGGCTGCTTCGCTGTGATCTGGCGCGCTTTCCTGCACCAACTCGCCTGAAGAGGCCCCCCTTATGGCCTGGGCCGTAATGCCCGATGTCCAGTGCAAGCGGGTGGCGGTGTATGGGGCTCAGCAGGTCATCATCATCTGACAGCGCACTGACGCTGCCGCCGCACTTGGCCGGGCATGCAGGCTGCTGGAAGCTTCCCTCCGCCTCCAAGAGGATGTCCGGGCCCTCATAGTGGGCCGCCCACAGCGACACTGGCTGCTGCATGCCGCCCCATGCTGGCACCCGCGGGCTGCATGCTAGTCCGAGCGCATCAGCATTGCACCCTGGCTCTGCCGAATCCGTGATCCCCACTAGGCGAGCTTCTTCGGCCGCATGATTGCCAGATAGATCCTCCACTTGCGGCGACCTTAGCCCTTCCAGAAACGCATTCTGCCTGCAAGCCCCCGCCACATCTTTGCCGCACTCCAGTTCTTCCCTGCCAAGTGCACATGCCAGGGCTGCATCATTGTTGTCTACTAGATCCTGGAAGCCAAGTCGCCCAGCCGGACTGATCCCCTGGAGCATGCTGGCCACAGGGATGTCTGCGCTGCCCTTGGCGGCAGTCTCTGGCACAAAGTCAACGTCTCCATCTGCAGAGACACACTCCATGTCTGTCTCCCGTGCAGTCTGCAGGGCCTCTTCAAGCTCTGCCTGTGACTCCTGTTGCAGGCTGCTCAGCACGGTGCGCAGCTCGCCGCCTGTGTGGCCGGCCTCCGGCCTCCCACCTGTTACAAGCCTGGAGCGCCTGTTTGCGCCCTGTGATGCGCAGCCACATGCATCCGCATCCAAATGGATGTGCATCTGCCTGCCATCTGACCTGGAGCTTGACTCCTGCCAGCCCACCACGTCACCATAACTGCCTCGTCCTCCATCTGCTGACTGCATCCCCATCTCTGACAGAGTGATGTGCTCCTCCGTGATATACACGACTGCTTCTCTGCTGGCGCCGGCTGTCCTGACGCCGGTGGCTGCTGTGTCAAGTGGCGTGGTGAAGTCCAACGTAGTATTGGAGGAAGTGGGCAAAACAGGGCTGAGCCCATCACTGCTGTACGTGTGCCTAGCTGGCTCATGAACTGCAACTCCTCCAGGGGTGTCACTTGGTGTCTCGGGCCTCCTGTGCCCTATCCTGGCTGGCATGCTGATAGGTTGTCGACCTGCGGCCAGAAAATTTGTCAGCTTGTCCACAAGCTGCAGAGTACATATGGCGAGCCTGTGCATGGAGGCATCATGCTGTGTGTGATTGATGTGTATCTGAGGCAGGGTAATCGCTTGCAAACCGGTGCATTCAGTGGACTGGTGTGGACACATGCCTGCATGCTGAACTCCTGAGCCGCCTGTGCCGCAGGAGAAGCGGCTAAGGTGAAGAGTGCGGCGGCTGCTCTTGGGCAGCTCAGGCTGCGAGCTGCAAGCCATGCCGTGACTGGATGCACGCTCGGCTGGCGTCTCATCAGGGGCTGACTCAGACCCCTGTGAAGCGTACACACAAGGAATTTTTGCAGAAGAAATGCAAAGATTTAGGACCGCTAGACCATTCCCAAGTGTCAGCAGTGGTGTATCTTGTTGGGTAACTTTTGGTGATCTGCACAATGGAAACATGTCAAACCTGGTCAGCTGGTGTGGCACACCCTGCCTCGGATACACTCTGGTCAAGGGAACCCTTTGAGTCTGCACGTTCCAGCCGAGCCTCTTCTGCAACTGCATAACATCATCAGCCAGTTGTCAGTGCACCATACATATCATGGCAATTCTTGGGCTCCAGGCAATAAAACAACACTGACAGATACCTGGAAACATTCTAGGAGCTGCAAAGTCGCGCTGGGCCTCCTTGCTGACTGGCAGCACTTTGAAGTAGTTTGCTATCCCATTAGCATGCACTGGCAGTGACTTCCGTGTCCCTGCAAAGTAGGGATGCATGTTGATATCTCCAGATGGGCTGAAGGTGTTGCTGTGAAGCATCCAGCAGTGGCTAATAATTAAATACCTGCTGATCTCCTTCTATGCTGACTTCTCCGCGGATTCACCCGGGATGGATCATCTACCATGCCTTCTCCTTGAGCCACCGGTCTTGGTATGGGCTCTGGAAATGGCTCCTTTGTGATGGGATCCAAGTCGCCTGTCCAAAGCATGCAACATAACATAAATGTGGTGGAGCCCTGTCCATAACACTATAATGCATGGCTGCACAGAGACCTCGCATCAGCGATGTAAACTTGCTCTGTTTCATGATCATACAACTGCAACCTGACATGAAAGGATGGCGATGATTGGCAGGGTAAGGGCACCACCTGTGGCAATGGCCTCAGCCATGGCGTCGGGCAGGACGGGGCCCAAGAAGGGCAGGTCTGCCTCCCCTTTGCTGGGCAGTGCGGCCAGAACAAGCACTCCATCTGCGAGGCCCCCAGGCGGCAGCGGCCGAAGGTGCACCAGCTTGCGTGTGGCCGGGCAAAACACTCGCTGATGGCGGAACGTCCACAAAGCCCTCTGGAAACCTGTCTCATACTCGCGCGGCACTCCCACCCCAGAGAAGCGCAGGCACTTGCACACCTGCCAGCACAATGGACTTTTTCAATGGATTTCTTCGAGCAATGGCAGCATGGAGGAATATCTTTAGGAGCCAAATACATCCCTTCTGTCTGTGAAAGGCAGGATGCCAGCCATAAAGTGCGTGTGCAGAGAACCGTGGAGGTAATACTGGCAGCACACCCTGATGAATGTCTTGTACTTGCGGATGTGGCCATGCGCCTTCTTGATCCCGATGGAACTCAATGCCTTCAAGAAGTCGCAGCCAGCCAGGATGCACATCTGCATGCAAAGAAATCCCAAGTCAAAAAATGGGGCACTGCATGCTAATTCATAAAACGCACCATTGGGGGAGGTGAACAGAAGAAATGCTGAAACCTCAACGTTGAAAGGAGACACTTGCCTCCAGAAACATGTCAGGCGTGAAGCCGGCAAAGCTGGGATTGCGGCACTCCGGGAGATCTGCCATGCAAATTTCCTGACCTTCCCCATTCTTGTCCATCTTGAACAGGACTCGGGGACAGCCATATGCCAACATGTCGGAGTCCTCTGTTATGACCTGCAATGAAGCAGGTTTCTGTGACACAATATTGGGGCATCACACAGATGCTACATTCATGAGTCCTCGTTCGAAAAATTTGATGCCCAGACACACACATAATCAGTGATGCATAATCGTGGAAGTATGGACAATGATCATCATTCCAAGCGCACCGCATGCACAAGGCCATTTAATGCCAGGTACGCCATCTGTGCATCTGCCTCATAAGGAGCCACGATGAATTCCACATTTGCCGCTTTCAGTGCCTGTTAACCACAACAGTCGCCATCACTGATCAGGGTTGCCCTTGCATTCGATTTCTTTCTACAAGAAGCCTTTGCGGAATGTACCTCAATGAACTGCTTGGCAGTGGCTGGGCTGATGTCGACAGCTTTTTGGTAGGAATCATAGGCAGCAGTTGTATTCCCAGCTTGCCAGTGAGCTCGGGCCTTCTCCAGATTCTCCTTGCGGTTCCTTCAAACACCATTTTCGTCGTTGAATGACAGCAAATAAATTTTGCGGTGGGCATTGCTGAAAAGTTTGAGGAGCGCAGCAATGGACAATTTTGTGTTGTGGTGAAATGCATTAGGGATTTGCCGCATGCCTTCCCCTGCTGTCCTCTTCAGCGGATTTCATTGGCAGCTTGCCTCCATCAAAGACGATGATTGGGATGACACCAGCATGCTGGAGGATATGAATTCTGCTCATGCAGTATCCCACAAACCTGGCAATAAAGAAGGTAAAGGCTGGTATCAAGACAACAGATAGACGCTGGATGATATAACAGTGATAATGGCAAGAGAAATCGTGTGCAAGGGATGCATCAAGAAGAGTCAACAAAGAGGCAGGCAAGGTGGTGGGCAAACAATAAAACAAGATGATGATGGTGAACACAGAAATGATTTCAAGCAGTTAGTTTCTCAGGGGAGGTAAAATGCTACAATAGATCCTGATATTACTCTTTCCGTTTTAGTGATGGCAAACCAATGCTGCACCTGTCAGTGTAGATGCCCTCGCAAAGCTCATAGGCACAACAGTAAGCTGCTTTGTGAAGCCACCCATAAGCATCCACAGCGACTTTCCTACCACTGTACCTGTACAGATATAGGGCTATTAATTGGCTTGTCATGTCAGGACCCAATGACGGCTTAAGGTGCAACTCCTCGAACCAGGCTGCTTCGATGAGGCACTCTGAGCAGCCATTGCGCAAAAATTGGACTTGATCACTCGCACGCGTGCTTTCACACATTGTCTGGCGAGAATGCCGTCATTTTCTTACCTACGAACATGCACTTGAGCCTTTGTAATGCTTTTCAACAGAGGAAGGAGACCTTGTATTCCCATGGTGTCAAAACATGTTGACCCAGACTGTCATAACTACAGCGCTTCCATCACATATATTGTTTGACGTGCTCTTTAGTTGCTGCATTCATCGAGAGACGGACACATGGCTGCCATTGCCATCATTCCTCTTCAGATTCAGCTTCCTTCAGCACGTGATACCGTGACGTGATCAGGTGCTAAACACGAGACTCTTCTGGGAGCTAGACAGGACTCCTGTCACAGAAGTCGATCTGCCGAACTAGTACTTCAATCTGTGTTGCAGCGTTTGCCAACTTTAAGAAGAACTAGCCTCCTTATTGCAGTCCGAGACTTGCTGCCAGCAACACAGGGCTCCAAGCTGGCCAGCACACAACTCCCAAAGTTTGTGCTTCCTTGCCTTTAGATGGAAACAAATGGCACAGCCACCAGCAAGAAATCACCAATAGCAATACCTGACCAGCGCACGCTAGCGTTGATGAACATCTATATTGCAAATACTACAAAGACTGTGAACGAGGTTGCTGCCTTGTGCGAGCGTAAAGTGCACGACGTCGATCGCAGGTATCCATTGCGTCCCAGAGATGAAGCTTATTGCTATACCACCTGGCTTCTTTTCTCCCCCTAGTGCTATGAGCTGTTGCATAGGCTTTTGTCTTAGGACTGAAACCTCACATAAGGTGTGATTTCCCAGCTATTTCTCAGATCTTATTCACACTGTTATCATTGAATGGCTATTGTTGAGACGGATGACTGCCAAGAATGACTTGCATTGCTCCGAACAGGCTGCGGAGGATAAGTATCAACATGAGTCTCCTGGAGGCGAAGGTGGACAGCGCAGTAGCCTCCCAAAACGCTGCAGCCCTTCCAGTTGCAGGAGAGGAAGCCTCAGCCTCTGCATCAGGCTCACAATTACAGCAAGTTGTGGAGCAACCACTCAGCACTGCACCATCTGTCAGCGATGGTATGGAGGAGATTGATGTGGGGACACAACACCTGCTGAAAGACGACAATAAAAACAGTGCGTCTCATGTTGGTCGCCTTATCCTCTGCCCACATGAAGCTGAGGGATTGCTTCTATTGGTATCTTGCATGCTGAAATCACATGCGTTGCAAAGCATCGCTTCATGGTTTGCTTGAATTTGCAGGGCGGGGGCTCAGAGCAGACTACGAGAACATACAAGAAGGCGCAACTTGAAACGTTCGAGCTCTGGTTTGAGCCATTTAGGAATCATGGGAAGAGGGGCAGGGCAGTCATCGTAGCACCTCTTAGCAGTACTCGTAGAAGTCCGGCTGTGAACTGAAGTTCTCAAATTGTTCAAGTGTATCATTTCCTACATGTGTAAGCAAACCTCTGTTGTTGCATGGAGTTTTGCTGCCGTTGAACCTTTGTTATGAATGGAGCACAGCGAGTTCAGGAGATGCGGCAGGATGGGCTGGCAGAATTATATTGACAGTGTACAAGGGAGTTAGCCCTATCTTTTCAATTGGCGCAGCTGGGTCTCGCAGCCAGTAGCAGTCCAAATGACAAACAGATTAGAAAACACTTTGTTATGGCCTTTCCATCGGTGGAGTGTCAGTATGTACATGTCAAGTCCCAGGTACCAATATGGCGCTGTGCAAACTCATAAAGTCTCAAGCTTGAGCGCAGCAAGCATAAATGTTGAATTCTGATTGTCAGCTCAGAATGTGGAAAATTTTCTGGTTTCTTTCATCTGTGCTAAGGGTCACCTTATGATGATATTAGTGCAAACATTACTCTAGCAGGGTATGTTTGCATGTCAGGCAGATGCGCGCCTGATTGTTTGCAACGGTATTGACTGACAATGACAACAATCCGCAAAATGGACACAATTGTGCTTGCAAGCACATGTAAGTGAAGGTCTTTGCTCATCGTCTTTGCATGCCGTGCAAGTCAAAGGGGTTCCATTAAAGTTTTGGTACAACAACAGCAGGCCTCAGCCACAGTCATGGCCAACATATGCTTCAGATGCAGAGGTGCATGATTCTAAGATTTCACAAAAAGTGGTGCACAGTGCTTTCAATGTTCTCTCGCCATCTCATCTGTATTTTGCTCACTTAATGCAGATGTCCGTGCTAAAGACAGGAACATCAGGCCTTCAAATCCACGTGGACAGAAGACTGTGTCACTTCGGCCATAATGCCAGCCACAGCCACAGATGTGTCTGTGGTGGCCAGCGCTCTGAGGGTGTCAAGGTAAAAGTCTTCCATGTGCTCTGAGAGTGCACTGCCCGTCACCAGCGTCTGCATGAAGTTCAGCTCGTGCTCGATGAGAGCTGCGATTTCGGCTGTGTCATCCTCGCTTCGCTCCTGGGCAGCCCTCAGTGCCCGTTGCGCCAGAGCGGGCAGCACATCTTCTGCCATGTGGCCCTCCTTGAATACATCCACCTTCTCGTCTGCATCAAAGATTGGCAGCACACCATCACCAACTGTTCTGACTACACTACCAAGTCCTAGAAGAAGACAGAAGAGTTTACAACCAGTTTGCAAATCAGCTCAGTGATGATGATCATCCATCATGACGGATAATAATCATGTACTGGTATACACGCACCAGTCTATTCTACTGGAAAGACAGGTGTCCATGCTTAGTTGCAACGCACCATTAACCTCAAACCGGCCATCAGGGGTGACGCTGACAGAGTTGCCGACGTGGCAGTATCCCATCAGGCGGGGCACGCGAGGAATGACATCCAGCTTGTTAGTCACCCGCCAGCTGTCCGGCACGCTCTTGTCATACGCCCGTGCAAATGCTGCATTTCCCACCCTCGGCGACCCGTAGTTGTACATTGTAATCTCTGGCTGCCCTCCATGTCTGTATCTGCACCATGGGCCGCCATCACAGTACTCAGACAGCGAGACAACTTGGAAGAGTCACAAAGCATATGCAGCGCTCCTGATGCAAAAGGTCACGGGCCCACCATGCAGCATTCCAGACAATCCGAGTGCCCTGAACTCACAGTGCAGGACATTTGGCCTTAATCATTCAACATTGATAACAGTTGACAGGAGGAATAGTCAGCACTTAATCACCTCCTATTTGCCAGCTCAAAGCTGCACAGAGTTGCCAAGGCGCCACCCAGTGAGTGCCCAGTCACATAGACATGCCAGGAGTCCTCTGAGCCTGTCAAGACTTCGTCCACCACCCCTAACACCCTCGTCCGCACCGAGTCATATGCACGCAAAAATCCCTGCACAAATGGAATGCTATCACATTCCAGGTCGGGGCACAACAATATACATTTACACACCTGTGTAGCATCCCTGGAGGTGCAGTCCCTCCAACAATATACATTAAAGAGACACTGAGCCGACCGTATCATGTACGTCACTTGGTCTGTTGGGGCAGAGCGAGGAGCACAATCGTACCTCATGGACCCAGGGTTCAGCATTGGCAGCCTTTTCCACCTCCTGCTCTTCAGACGCCGACAGCTCCTTCCCACTGCCCATGAAGAGTTCAAATGTCTTGTGTGCCAGCTTTGTCCAGTCATCTCGCCCGCCAATGTCCTTCATTTACCACATAGCAGTCAAAGCAGATGTCCCCACATCCCATCACACCCTTCATGATGAATAAGTAAATGAATGAAAGACGCAGTTCCATCCGAGAAGGCTATGTGTGTTGGAGAGTAAGCGTCACCCCCTCGGCTAAAAGCCAAGGCTTCTCGACTATATGGAAGGATAGGCACGACACGGGGCCAGTGCATCGGCGCATTCACCTCGTCTAGGACAAGACAAGATCACCCTTCAAGATGGCTTGGAGAAATTCACTAACAACAAACATGCACATCTTGTGGGACTCTCACATGCATGCGGGGGTGGGAGATGCACAAATGGTGGAAGGCTTGCACCTCTGCTACAGATGCAAGCAGAGAACGAGAGCTGCCGCTCTCAAGGACTCGTTCCGGGTTGAAAGCGGCCGGCTGGAAGCTGAGGTCCGTGACAAGGTCCTTCCACTTGACCTGCTCGGTGCCGCGGAAAGCAACGCACATGCAGCGCAGCGAAGCATTGCGGAACACCCACACCTGCACCAGACACTCTCTGGGCCATCAGAATGGCATACTTCACAAATCGATGAGCCAATCTGTGGCATGGCATTGCAGTGTTACCTTCAGATGGAATCTTCTACAACACCCTGATCAGCCTCAACTCAGGTCATTTTGTGCTCTCTTCTTCGCTTCGCCCGGCAGCATGTCAGAATGTGGCCAGTGCATTCATCAGTGTGTCTCGTGGGGAACATGTCCAGATGTGGAGGGGGCACGCGTTGCACCTGTGTGTCAGTTACTGCATTGTCAATGTAGCATAGAGGGTCGTACAGCTCCTCGGCCGTCTTGCCGCAGATCTCTGCCAGCGCCCGCCATGCGCCGGAGGTTATGCCCTCCACCGCCGATCCCTTAGCTGGCGCGCCCATCTCTGCCTCCACAGTTTCGGCCACCTCATCTGCCACATGGGCGCATTTAGCCTTTTTGTTTGCCTCAATTACATCATGGTTGCACATGGTCGCATCCTCGTGGCTTCTTTGATGAATACTATTGTTGGCTGGCCATAAACGCCCTTCCCTCCTCTTGTGTGGAGGCAGCATCCGGATTGCAAGGGATGAAACCATGAATAGTCAAGGCACTGACTCATTCAGCAACAGGTAACGCAAGTGTGATCCTGGCTTCACCGAAGATGAGAGACTTCCAGCTAATTGCTCTCTGTGAAAACACGATGGTTCCCTATGAGTTCTTGCAAGCATAATATAATCTAGGGTGAGAGCTGAGTCGACTTCTGAGCGCACCAGTGAATGGGGAGAAGGTGATGCTGAGCTGGATTCGGCCGCCGCCACCAGCACCGTCAAGCTGCAAGTCGAGGTTGTGTGTGGAGCCATCCACAAGCTTGGACACCGGCAAGAGTGTGAAGCCCAGTGAGTCATCTGCTGTGAACATGTCCTTGTCGAACACTTTGATGGTCAACCTCTGCTTCTCCGGATCCCTGTATTGGTCGACACACCAGTCTGTACGTGACGTGCAAATTTGGACATATTGAGTAAAGTAGGACACACGGCCATTGTGTGTTGAATGTTTATTGTATCAGCTTAGGCCCTGTGTACCTGACATACAGCTGGAATTTCTCGTCCCAGACAGGATTCAGGGTCCTGTCAATAACTCTGCTGCGCCCTGCGCTCTCCCCAACAGTCACCACTGCATATGGGTCACTGCTTCCCCACAGCTGCATGCATCACATTAGCTCATTACAAGCCTTTTCATAAGCATCTTGAAGTGCTCACACAAACACTGAAACAGTTGTTGGTTGCATGATGTGGCCATGCCCCTGATAGGTAGTAGGTTCAGGCATGTGTAGACAAATGCTTTGATTGATGCGACGTACATCTCGAGCAGGCAGGCCAGTTGCACTTTTCAGGTGAACCTCGAGCATGCCCGCCAGTGTCTCCTTTATGAACTCCCTGCAGATTGGGAAGAAGCACATGAGGCATAAGAGGGGTGCTGGGTGCTGACTCTGACGATCAGAGTCAGACATCTGATCATCCCTAGGTGGCTGGAAAAGGTGCAATCGACTGACTGAGATGGTCAGCCTTGCACTACATCTTCCTTCAGCAGGCGTGCATCTGCATCTGTAATATGTACAGACAGCAAACCTGTCTACGTAGGTTGTGTAGGTCCCGTTGATGCTCCATTCTTGATATCCTTCCACGACCCCAACTGGTTCATTGTAGCTCTCAAATGCGCAGCCTGCCAGTGCAATAGCAGTGGCAACATCAAAGCTGCTGCTGGGGCTCGTTTCTTCTTGTGCGGAGGCATTGTCTGTCTGTGGCGGTACAGCTTGTAGTCTGGATCCCAGTAATTGTGCTTGGCGCTCCTGTGTCTGCCTCACCAGCTGCACCAGTGACAGTCCTCTGCCTCTCAGCCAAACTGCTGCCACTTATTTCAAACACAAGCTGTTTGCATTGAACAGTTGGAAATGATGACATCAAAAATCCAGATCGACAAATTACTAATACTTTGTAGCACGAGAGGAAAGCAGTTCCACCTGCCATCTTACGACGCCTGGCCGTATATTGCGTCGTCTAGACTGGCATTTGCCATGTACTGAGGAACTAAGATGTAATCCACATTGATAACTGCTCGTACTGGCACCGAACAATACCCCAAGCGCTGTTCTTTGAAACATCACCCTTCATCTATTCGTCAAAGAAAGTCGCATCCTCGTGTGATGACGACGTTGAAGACATAGCACGACGTTTTCAGAAACTTTAAAAAGATGGACACCAAGGTGCAGAATGCTGCGCGAGAGGCAATCCTATCTCAAGCGGGATTGGCAGTTTCCGGCTAGATAGAAGCTTCTTGCACCAAGGAAGCTGGCATGTTTCAACATTCTTGACTGAATCACGAGGCAGAAAGATGATGTTCATTTTGCTGTAGTTATACAAGCCTCATTGGTTGATTGGACTGAGTGTGCACAGCATGCATGTATCAGCCATTGCCACACACGTACATGGCCAAACAAGGTTGCGAGTAAATATATATATACTAGTACTGTAGTCTGCTGGAACTAGTTCCGGATCGATCCAGCAGACTACAGTACTGGCGGCCACCCCTGGAAGTACGTCAGACAGGAGGATGCCTTTAAGGTGAGAAAGTGACAAATTGAGGTGAGCTCAAATGAGTTGAATCTCGTGGCAAAGCCACTTGCATGTGGCGTCGTGGGGGCGCCTGGGCGCTGGCGCTGTACCACTCTAACATCAAGCTGCATGCATATGTGCATTGACCATGATCACGTAGACCTACAGAAAGTGTCCAGAACAAAATATCAAGCAACTTTTAGGAGGACATGTCCACTCTGCAGTAGTGCTTGGGGCATAAAGGACAAGAGCTCACAGATGAGTCCAACAGCATGACTCAGCTCGGAGCACTTGCAGGCCAACTAGGTAGTACAATGATCAGATATCACTGGTGGCATGGTAGCCTCAGCAGGAAACTACAATAAATCAACACTAAATGACATGCCGACACACATGGACCATCAAATCAGTTGAAAACATTGGCATGCCACCACGCTCTGATGGCGTTATCGCAAGCCCAGGGTTCATGCCAGAGGAGCCGCAATGTGGGCCCTGGCGAGGTTTCTTGATAGTGCAAGCTGCACCGCATCTAGCTTGGCCTGCAGGAAATGCTGCTCATCCTGTCCTGCACCCTCCATCTCTGCAGCATGATTGCTTCTACCTTCCATCTCTTTGGTTTCCTGTTGGCAGCACATGCCGCCAATCAGTACACCACCGCCATGCATGGACACACCTTCCCCCATATAACATTTGAAGAACATGATAAGAAGTGTGGGCAGATGATAGGAAGCACCAGCAGATGGCTGAGCAGCTCCTGTGTGTCTGCAGCCGTGAACAGGGGCGGCGAAGTGGGCGCTTCAAGCAATTCGATGGCGTTGAACAGCAAGTGGGAACGCGTCACTGCTGGCAAGCTGGGGTGCTTCATCAGCTGCAGCAACGCACCACTGGCCGCTTCGGCCTCCTCTGGTGCCTGACAGAAGGGTGTCTGTTGATGTGACTTCAATGTGACCAGTCTAGATGTGCGCATTCTCAATTATTTGCAAGGCACGTGGTTAAGTGATGGCCATCAGTGACATAGTGCCAGACGAAACGAGCTCATGTCCCCTTGAGGGGCAATACCTCTGCTTGCAGTCTGGAGCCGCGGCCCAACGCTTTCAAAAAGGCAATGTAAGAGCGGATGAGCCCAAACATGCCCTGCCCAATGCCCCTGCCAGACCCACTGGTAGCTGCACAGGACATCGCCTCTAAATCCTCCAGACTGCGCTCCAAGTCCCCTGCCCATGCAATGATACACATAGCAAGTTTCAAAAGATCCCCTCAGATTTGCGCAGCACTCTGAAATACTACCAGCGGTGAAGGGATCGACACAATCTCCAATGCTTGCATATGCTGCATGCACGAGCGCCAGAAAAGCCCCACCAAAGATTGAGCTTGGCGAAACAGCGTACACAGACCCAGTGTTGACACTGTCACTCACTCAGCAAAGACAAATTGCCACAGCCGTGAAGGTACAGCACCCCACCAGATGTGGAAGTTGGGGATGCGGAATGCTCTGCAATCGACTGCACCAAGGTGCGCGCAGCCGCTTCAAGAGCGCGCTCGTCGCCAGCTCTGCCCAGCCACTGCAGTGCTGCCGCCAGGTGTCCTTGTTGAAGGCGCTCCATGCCCACTGTGATGCAGATGCCCCTTTCTGCCGCACGCATGCCATATCGCTGGCACACCTGCACAGCAGGTGTGTGGCTCAGACATGCTTGGGAGGGGCCCCTCCAGAAATCCCCTTTTGCCATGTGCTGATTGAACTGTATGGATATCCTGTTTGCAGATGTTCCCAGTGCCATTTAAAACCATCCGATTGACTCTGTGGTGATGGGGCAAATTTCTTTGCAAGACAAACAGCGGTGAAGATATAGCATGCTGCTAAATATCACAACGCTTGCATGGTGCCATGTTGATTGAGTTGTATGCCTGCAGGGCCTTCAAGGCCAGGTCCTCCGACTCCTGTCCCACAGGCAGCTGCTCCAAGAAGCGCTGCAATGCAGCCTGGCCATGCACAGGGCACCAAGCCAGGTACTCCACCGCCAGCTCCCATGTCTGTGGTGTGGTCATGAGCGCAGAGGCGTACTCCAACGTGTAGAACTCCGCCTGTGTCAGACAGCCCAGCCCTTTCACACATTGCATTCTGCTATTCTCAGCACCTCAGCGGTGGCTAATCGAGGCATGCTGCTGGTCAGGAAGATGGGCGCATGGCCTGCCAAAGTGATTGGTTGCTGCCAAGGTGGTTTGTGCAGCCAAGATGATGGGCTGCCAACCACAGATGAGAACATTTGAAGTGGATGTTCCGGCACAAATGGCTATGGATTCACCTGGTCAGCGCCAAAGTGAGGCAGGAAGCGGCCGAGGGTGGCTGGCGCGGAGGGGTGTCGTGCAAGCAGGTCAGGGATATGAGCCATGAACCAGGGGCTGAAGGAGCGGCTGCAAACTTCCAGCACCTCCTGCAGCTCCTGCTTCGCCGCAGCCTGCGCATGCGATTGACAACCAGGAATGTTTGATATCCCTGGCGCACAGTCGTGCAAGCGGGAACTGCTGTTAGGCAGGAAATACGCCCGGTGTAGTGTAGAGTAATGTATTCAAGTGTTTCTGAATTACCGAGCACTTTTCTCAAGATGCTCCAGGAAGCCACGTTTGTTGGAATGTATCTTGGCAATAATGAAGTCCTAACACCAATCTGCAGAACGTGTAATTGCACCGATCATGCAAAGAAATCCAACACTGAGAGAACTGTGCTGAGACTGAAGGCCAGACATACGATAGATGTCCTCCTGCTGACCTGAACGAAGCCTTCTAGGACAATGAGCAGCTCCACACCGCCGCCATCTTTAGTGGCCAGGCTCTTGTGCAGCACGGGTTCCAGGTCGGCCTGGGGGCGCATGCTGGGGTACACATGCAGGCACATGGCCAGCAGGTGCTCCAGCCAGGTGCCTGTGGAGCTGACTAAGCAGCTGTCAGCGCCCACAAGGATGTTCAGGAGCTCCCGGACTCCATTGGCTGTCTGCCTGCTGGCAGTGGCAGCCTTGCTCCACAGAGAAGCATCCTGCAGCAGCTGCCGTACCTGCCCCTGCCATGCATGCCTGCAAAGAAAAATTACCAATTATGTAGGATATAATTTGCGCAAAATTATTCCATCTGTAGGCTGCATTTTTCTACCACAGGAATGCAACAAAAGCTAAGCTTGGACATCTCAGAAGGGGGCAGCAAAGAAGGCTCAGCAGAGTTCTGTGGTCTGGAGGGGTTCTGGAGCGCACCTGTGTTCCATGAAGGTGTGGGGGTCATCAAAGGCCTGTACAGAAGCGTCGGCTGGGGCAGCAGGACGCAAGCGGGGCATGCGGCGCAACAACAGAATGGCTGGCTCCAAGATGGATATCTGCACAGGCCATTCTCATCCCATCATCAAAAAGCAGCCGGAGAATGTGGTGTTCAACTTCAGCTTCACCTTCCTTCCCTGCTTCTGCATGCTGTGGCATGCATGCTGTTAAATTGTATATGCGTGGCTGTGCTCTCAGGCTAGCTCGATTTACATGTATGGGCACCCTTAAATTCACAGAGGCGCCGTACCAGTGACAGCATCTGATGATTATTGCCGCCTGAATAGGCGAGCTGCCAAGCAGAGTGCAGTCCCAGAAGGCCAACGGCATCCTCGGTCATGCCCATGCCCACCAAGCGCTGCAGCACGGGCCAGTACTCTGGTTGCCGCTCTGTTGCTGACTCCGCGCTGTGCAGGCTCTCTACCTGCTCTGGCAGTGAGGGGCCCATAGCCTCCCCATTAGATGATGAAGCCATTGTCAGCACCCTGGCATGCCGCTGCATCCATGCTGACAAAGCCTGCCATCAATTAGGGGCATCTCGTTAATTCATGTCATTCTCATGGTTCCAGATATGCCACAGCCAGTGCCCTTTATATAGTTATTCCATAAATAAAGGATGGTGTGGGAGAAAGATGAAGACCTCCACAAAGCTGCCATCTGTGAAAGGCCCAAGATAAAACACTCTTAGCAGGTCCCACATAGCTGCTTCCTGTGGCTGACCATACACATCCTCTTCTCCCACCCTGCATGATCCGTGGATACAGGTGTTGGTCTACATTTAACAGTTAACATATTGCATGCCAACCAATACATCGAGACAAAAAACTTGTTCAGCAAATTTCGAGTGGTACAAGCCAGAAAATTGCAAGACCTGTCTATGCTTGGGGCGAGGGTGTTGCTAATACTCTCGGCGTACTCCTGCAAGTCCGATGTGTCTACTGTTCTGCTGCCTGCCAGAGGAGTCAAAGTCTTCAAAGCTCACATCCTAGTGGTCACTGCACATACCACTGCACAGAACATGCATGTGCAGAATGCAGGCAGGTGCAGGGACTGCTGAGTGCCGGTGACGTATCCTTACCACCGGCAAGCTTAGTGCGCAAAGCCTGGAAGGCTGGAAGGGAGTCATATGCAACTCTCCTCTCTGATGCTGCCAGAGCGTTCCTTCATCCAAATATTTAACAATGAGTTTCTTAGCAAGTTGTTTTCTTGTCTGAGAGTTATAGCCAATCCCAAGGTGTAAGTGTCATTGTCCGATTGCTGTTATTGTACCATTTTACAGTAGATGTAGTCTGCGAATGATCGGTTTTCTCCATGCCTGGCCCAGGGGCACTGCAGATTGGGCTCAGCAAAAGCTGGTTGCCAGTGGCCCATGAGATGTGGAGCCTCTGCCCTTTCGAGCAAGGAATTTGCGACAGCACTGGGATATCCCCTGACATTCTATTGATTGGTGCCCAACTTTATGACAACCTCTATGACCTCATATACTCTATTTGCGACGTCCAAGACACAGATGCAGAATCAGTTGCGCCATCAAACTGTCCAGATTTAATCATCTCAAGCGTTTGACAGGAAAAACGGACGTTTTTCAGTTCCTTCCGACGACACCTACGATTCAAGAAGAGATGCACACGGAGATTGCAACAGAATTGTCTTGCATTAATGAAGCCCTCGGGGGGTTCAAATATTACCCAGAGCCTCCGGGCCAGAGGGTTTGGCAAGGGTGGAAAACGCTTGGATAAATGACACAACCCAACCATGCAGCTCGATGCATAACAAAAATGTGACGTTTTGCACGATTTCATGTTTACAATGCTGGTTTGGACCCAACCGCAATGCAACGACCATGACATCTTGTCGACAAAACCCAGCAAATCTTTAAGAAAATAACGAACACCGAGTGTTCAGGACTCATGCTGAGACCATGGCATAATGGTGCAGTGGCAGGAAAATGTTGTCCAACTGTGTGGTAGCAGCTTCCAACAAGCAGGAAGCAACAGTAGCCGCCATCATCGCCCACAACGCCACACCTCCAGACACCTGAGTGAGCCCCGAGCCCAGCCCACCCACCAAGGCCCTCCCTCCCACCAGCCCTGCCTTGCCTTCCACAGCGCCCAGAATGCCCTTTAACAAGATAGGACTCTCCTTCCCACCGCAGCGGCACAGTGGCCACAGCAGCAGCCAAGCAGCAAGTGTGCACACAATGCCACCGAGCGTGCCCTCAACCGTCTTCCGGGTGCCGAGGATGCGGTGGCGGCCAAATCGGCGGCCGATCGCGCTGGCTGCCGAGTCGGCCACGCCCAGGATCATGATGCCTGAGAAGGCTGTTGCAAGATCTGGCACACAGCCGCTCGACGGCGTGCTTGACACTGCTGACAGCCAAACTGGTGCCGCCATCCCTGCACCACCCCCCACATGGCTTTCAGGCCAAGTCACAATTTGCCTCATTACATGCAGATGCGAGGGCCCGCTTCAAGTTGCTGATTGAAAAGTCATGCAATACAGACAGTGAATAACGATCAGAAATGACGATGGATTTTTTAGAAACAATATCTGGGGAATCATAAATGTATTTCAGCATACACCCAGTAATTCTACTTCAATGAGTGCCTGACGATCCTGCTGCACAACAGGATGAAGAAGGTCTTACCCCTAAAAGTCTTTGGGGTCGGCAGGAATGTTGGGCATATGAACAGTCAAAAGTTAAATCTGGAGCGACATGCTAGACAGAGTTGCACCTGCCAGCAGGGAGAAGTGGCTGACGAGCAGCGCCCCGGCATCACGGCTGTCGATGAAGGAGGTCATGAAGCGATGGATCTTGGGGCCCAATATCGGCACATTGCCGACACGCAGCACCTCCACCACAACCAGCAGCGCCGCAGCGATGGCCAGTGAGATGCTGAGCAGCTGCGGCTCCAACAGCAGCGCAGGTGTGAACAGCGCCATTGCTAGTATGTGGTAGCCCTGAAGCATCAAGAATGCAGCAATGTAAGAAGATGGATCTCAAGATTGCCGGGAATCTTGTCACAGGGACCAGCGTTGCAGAAGACTGTCAGCAGACTGAGCATGCCCCATTGATCTAATACAAGCCATCCAGCAGTGAGCCACCAGCTGGAAACTTCCTCCAGACCAAGCAGCACACAAAGAAAGAATCTAATTGCAGGACAGCCTGCTGATATCACTCCAAGCTCAAACTCTGAAGCACAAAAGAATTCATAGATGATGAGGATTTTCAGCATTCTGACATTCATGCTTGCTTATGCATCAGGGAATGGAGTGCAATTTGTTCGCGCACCTTCCGCACGATTATGGTGGGTACTCTGCTGGACACCCAGTCCATGAAGGGCAGCGCGCCGGCCAGCAGCAGAGCCCAGTAGCCCAGCAAGGCCACCCTCCTCCAGCTACTCAGTGCAAAGGCCAGTGCCCAAAGAGCCGGCCGCACAGCTGCCACCAAGGCCAAACCAAGCACCGCCACCAACAGCCCCACAGTCCTCAGCGCTCTCCAATCCCCTCTTTTCACCCCCTCGGTCCTCACACCTCCGCTCCGCTTACTCTGCTCTGTGCCAAGTGCATCTCGGCTGCCATCTGCCGCTACACTCACAGCCTGCTTCGGCTCCTTGTCTTGTTTTCCCGCCTGAGCTGCAGGCGCATGCAGCGAGCGCAGCAGCTGGCCGACTACCAGCCCGGTCAGCAGTGCCCCAAACACCAGCAGCTCCACGAACAGGCCCACTTCTGAGCGCGATGCGAATATGCTGCTAAGTCCTTTGCGCTGGTGTACGCTGCTTGGGTGGCTGCTCCATTGGCCACTCCGAGGCACAGCAACATCAAGTAGCCCAGCTGCAAATGAAGCTCCCAGCAGCAGCACATCCCACAGCAGCAGGGCAATGGCTTGCGCCACCACCATTGCCTCACCTGAAGAAACAGCAGCAAATTCTCGAGGTAATGGCAGCTTTCTATTCTGTAATGGAGCAGCAATTCACATGCTCTGCCTGACAGCTTGTGATGGTGATTGAGGAAAAATCATTATCCAGATCGAGAGCACATACCAACTGTGAAGCAGTTTGGCAGGCGAGTCAGCATTAGATGCATGCTGCCTGCTGCTGCAGTAGCATTCAAAGCAACCCCTGCAGCCGCTACTGTTCCATTCACATATGCAGTGTCCCATGCAGCTGGTTGCAGCTGCTCCTTCTCGCCTCCTGAGTGCAGCAAGACTTCAATGGTGAATGCAAGTTGAGAACTGCTCCGGTACTTCACAAATATATATATATATATATATGGGGTGTGGTAGCTGCTGTGCTTATATATTGAGGACCCACCTCGGAAAAATGTGGTGAGGATAAGAATTAGCACAAGGCACCCGGCAGCTAGAGCAACACATTTTCCATCAACAAAGGTGCCACGGGCTTTCATTTTCCCCCTCGACTTGTTCACATTCAGATTTTGGTCATTTCCTGCTTTGCTTCTTTGCCTGCAATAGTGACAGTATCACCAAATGAGCATAATTGACATGTTGCTACTAATCCAGCTGACAATGAGCACTGTTGAGAGTCACGGCGTGCACCTGAGAGGGGAAGAACCAATGTCCTTGCTTGCTGCCAAGGGATCATGAAGGTATTTCAGTGGGCTCGTCATTTCTGTGCGAATTGCCAGCACTGCAACCATGGCAAATGATGACACCATGGAGCTGCGTACAGCAAAGCATGAAAATCCTGCAAACCCCAATTAAAGGTTCAGACAGCTTGCCGCAATATCAGAATTCTTTTAGACATCTGGCAATTCTCGAGTGCGTGCCAATTCTATGGCATCTCAAAATCTGATTGTGTCAGGAGCATCCTGGCAGATTTTCACCAGAGGATGTCTTGTGACGCAGGCTTGATATCAGCATTCCAGCAAACGCCCAAGGGGCTGCCAAAGCTCCCACAGCTACACCCTCTGAATCCGCATGCCTTGTACTGTAGTGGTACGCTGCATGTATAGCTACCAAAAGTCAGACATGGGTTGTGATGTTTGCATGCATCCCTAAATTCCTATCCATGTTACATAAACGTCAAGAAGGTGAACAGAATTCGGAAGGAAGCGCCCAAAACATGAGCAAGTTGGCACTTCTTGACATCATCACAACAGCGTTGGTCCATTACCCTTGCCCACACGAGAGGTTGAGAGCTCTTGCAGGGCAGAGATGACGCTCAAGGCCAGTAATGAAAGTATGTCCAAAATACATCCTGCGGAACCTGGGAAAGATCTGTTAATTCTGTAAATTGGGGTGCTCATGGGACAGGGAAAAAGTCAATTGACAAGCTTCCGTTTGTCCATGAATAGAATTGATTTTGAAGTGATGAGGCCATCACTCTTGCCTGTGGATCCAACTTGAAAGAACCCGATGGCCAACCTCGCAAATGTTACGCAAAATATTACAGCCTCTGCCAGCTCTCTCTTTGCCAGGTGCATCGGAACGGTGCTGATAGGGAAGGACGCAAGTCTTTGTGGAGTTCACTGTGGCTTCAGCAGTTGGCTCACGCGGAAATCTGTCACGGGCATGAGGCTACGACAGATCCCTTCTATATCCCTCAGAAATTTATAATAACAGGTTCACCCTGGAATCGACAGAGCTTTTGACGACTATGAGCAACTACTCGCAGTGGTGAGAAGCATTCCGACGTGTAGTGCGCTTCCCAAACAGAAGACATCCTGCTTGACGCAAGACAATCACCTCAACCGCATAATTGCATCAATTATCAACTTCATCAATGTATGGGTCGCAGAATGGAGCACCTCTCATTGAGGTTCTCAACTTTATCGCACGTGATATCACGTGAGCCTACTGCCGCGCTTCTACCAAAACTAAAACAGATGCTGGCTGAATTTGGACTGAGATGCTCAATTTGAAGCAAAGAGTGGAAGATGAAGCAGATCCACCTGCTATCCGGACAAAAACACACAACTCCCACTTGATGGAGTATATATTTATACTCATGAGTATTTACATCCTGGGAGACCTAGCAAGACCTGGGGTGACTATGTCAGGGAGGATCTTGACAAGGTTGGACTCCTGTATGATTGGTGGCGAAAATGTCAAGATAGGATATCATGGCAGACGTCTATTGCAGTGCTGCTGAAACGCACCTAGCCTTCTTTGGCTGGAAAAGCGTGTAATAATAATAAATAATAATTTACATCCCATTACTATTATTACAGATCGGCAAACCCAAATTTAAAGCCAAATGAGTACATCCCATGAGTATATACATCCCATGAGTATATATATTCCACCCATGCAAAGAAGGGCAATACCTGAAGAGGGCAATACTGATTATCGATCGACACCATCGATCAAACGTTCCACCGAGCGTTTGCATGTACAAAGCGTGCGTTTCCTAATTCCATTTCTAACCTATGAAGATACCAGAGCAGCCTTGAATGTATAAAGCGTGCGTTTCCCAATTTCGTCCCTAACGTATGAAGATACCAGAACAGCCTGGCTGAATTTGCAAATGCGCACTGATCCGCACTGCCCTGTATCTTGTCTTTGTGCCTCTGCTCTCCTACTGAGAACATGGAAGCACTCCAAACACAGCTGAACTCTATATAAGACGTCCTCTCCTACCCTGAAGTTACATGCAAATGTAACACAATCCTAAGGTCCTATGCAACTCCAACTGGAGCAGGAAGTGCTCTGCCTAGCCCTCTCATCCTCTGCCCTGACAGGGCTGCTGTACAGTGCCATGTTAGGCCTCAGGGGATTTGCTTGTGGAGCCCCCTGGGCGGGATCGGGGCCCCTCAATGGCATAATGTGTACTTAGAGGCCCCTGAGCAGGTGACGCAGGGGGGCTATGAGACAGACTTGGCCGTGTAGTCAGCGAGCGCTTCCTGCACCAGCTTCGCGCCAGTCACCATGAACAGCGTCTGCCAGATGCCCAGCAAGATGCGCGGCACCAGTCCTTTGAACAGCCCCTTTGGCCCCTGCAACTCAGAGTCCTCCTCATCAGATTGCAGAATTGTGCCACTCTCTGAGGACCGTTCGTTGCTGGAGCTAGTGCTTCAAGAATGGTTAGACTTGATGTTAGAGACTGAGGACTGACAGGTGGAATCAACAGACTGTAACAGACACTTTCCAGGCTAGGGGGAGTGCATAAGGGCGGGACAAGTGGGGTCAAGTGGCATGCATGCCTGCTCTTTGACAATCATGCGGAAGATCTGGACCATGTTGAGGTCCTTCTGGTTCTGATCGCCGCGCGCCTGAGCCTCAATGCGCGCCACCTCAAACGGATGATTCCAGCATGCCAGCGTCCCTGTTCCCACAGACAGCCAATTGTTTGTGCAAGTTCCTCCGAGTACCAGCCACCAGCCAGGCAAACCGTTCTGACACAACAGGTGCAAAACATACATGGTGATGGGTCAGAGAGGCGGCTCACCTCCGAGGATGCCAGCGCCCACTTCCTGTGATTTGGTCAGCTTGGCATCTGCAGACCCGTGGAAGCTTTTCTTGAACTGGTTGCGCACAGCCTCCGTGAATCCCTGCCTGGACGCCCAGTTTGTCATCTGCCGGAATGCAATGGCTGTGCCGCCAGGGTAGAAGCCCTGCAGACAGAAATCATAACCTTTGAATGCCATTACAAATGCCAGACAATGAAAGAACCAGAGGCGCTAGCTACATTGCACCCATGAATCACAGGATTACCTTTATGCGGGCATAGATAGTATGGCCTGGTCCACGTGGAAATCCATGCAGGTGATAGTCATGTGTTTGCAAATTGTATGAAGCATGAGCACCTTGATGCCCTTGGCAGCATAGGTTCTGCGAATGCGCTGCACTGTTGACTCATCCTTGTTGCCGGTGACAGCGCCTGTGACGAGGTATGTGCATGGAGACATGATGGAAACCTGGCACAGACCGCCGCCAGCGCCAGCCAGTGCACCTCCCAGGCCTGTCAACGCCATGGCCCCATTTTAGCTTTTACTGGTGACAACATCAACTCCAGTGTGACTTCGTCAAGGCCAACCTTGCTTGTGGGCAGGTGCACCTTCCAGGCCTGTCAATGCGATGCCCCCATATCAACTTTTACTGGTGACAACGTCAACTCTAGTGTGACTTCAATAAGGACAACCTTTTGCTTTTGGGCAGGGACAGCAGCCAAAGCCGCTTCAGTGCAAGCACATCTCATGAAGATCAACAGCACCAGGGGCACATGATGCGCTTGCTCGCTCAATGGATCAGAGATCGAAGATGTGATCATGGGTAATCTCATTTTCAACGAGGAATTGATACTTTACTCATCCCTTCCACCGAGCGAGCTGACAGCCGAGTCAGCATCATAAAAAATTCATTCGTCAGTCTGTGCAATCCTCACCTGGATTGATGTCTGTTGTGTGAAGAACCTTCAGGATGGCCTCCTTGGAGTACATCAGGATTGCTCCTTTTGTCGCGCTCTCAAACATCTGCAGATTGCAGAAAATGCAGCCTTTAACATTGATAAGCGGCGCATTTGTCCAGACATGCTCAGCAAGTTAGGACAACTTTTCAATTGCTGGGCAATGGAGGCAAGTTACCTTGGGACCTGTGCCTGCCCAGAATGCTGAAACTCCACGGAAGCCTCCACCTGCTTCTGTGTAGATTGCACGCAGAGAACCCAGGGTTGTCTGTCCCCTATTGCGACCCATGTGCGTTTTCCACACCTGCAAAGGCAGAGACACAATTACAGTAGGCCCTGCAGTGTCAAATTTATGATGTGCTCAAGAAGCTGAATCCCACTTGTACAAAGCTGGCTTGGTCACAAAGTCTAGTTATCAAGCATGACACATATGACAGACAACCTGTGCATGTGGAGAGTCCAGCCCACCTCAAAGGGCATCCCCAGTGTAGCAGCCTCCAGGCATTGCAGCACAGGACCGATTACAGCGTTCTGCCAGCCTCCACCTTTCATCTCCATGGCAGCTGGAATGAACGTAGCTGGGCAGTCAAACGGTTGTGGCGAGGCTGAGGTAGAGTTACTAGGGCTGTGACGAAGAGGCACTGTATAGCACGACTCCGGTATATTGCATGCTGGGAACAACATTTTCGCTTCCCCTACAGCTCCTGCACACACCCGTACACAATGCTAAGCGATGGCAGGCTCAAGCCGCATCTTGACTGCCAGCCAGGAAGCAAGATGAGGGTTGAAGGAAGGGGGCAGGAGATCCCTATTGGTGAAGTGGGGCCATCTTCAGTCTCCAAAACACAATCTATCTGGTCTCGTGGAGAATCAAGAGCTGAGAGAGGATTATGCAAGACTGACTGCCCACAGTCCGAGCAGGTATGCGTCAGATGAGAGCACTGCAGTGGTACATTTTGAAAGCCCAATAGAGTTTTCGTCTGAAATGGGTTACAAGGCAGCAGAGCCTGTTAGAAATGAGTGAAGACGCACAGGACGGTTGTTGCAGTGAAGAGAGCGACAATCTTCCCAACTATGATACCCTCTGCTCTGATGTCACGAAGCCTGTCTGTGCCGATGACGATGCAGGAGCCGCCACTTTAATGCTCCTCGACATCGGAGATCAGAGCAGTCTGCCCTCCTGGAGCTCTTCCAGGTTTCGGAAGAGGCGCAGCCTATTGATATCACGTGGAGGTCTTAGTCACCCGGTGACCGGTGAAGTCAAAGCATGTGTGCATGCCACAGGGATCACCTTCTTACTCTGTAACAATCATCCTGTAATCTTCTGTACATAATCGGTCTTTCAAGGTGGGTTACTTGCGTTTGTTGGGCTTAAGTCTTGTCCTGTCCTGCGATGATCATCGACCACCACTGATGCAGATTGTGTGCTTCGAATAATCGATCGTTCCATCCCTGTCGTTGGATTTATCCGATTTTTTCAACGCCATCGGAGATATTTGCGGTTTACCCGATGCTTGTGCCGTTGTTTACGAGGCAGGTGGACTGCAGCAGGCAGGAGATGAATAGCATCATACTACAGCCTTGATCCCTGTAAGGATCTCACAAAAGTCACGGCTGGTTCTTCTGCCATGGACAAGGCGCATTTGCAGGCTGATCAGCATCCAGGTGTCAAAATGCCCGTGTACGATGTATCCATGCAGCGTGTGAGGAGGGGCCAGAATCGTCTCGCAAAGGATCTGGCATCCAAGGCCAGGGAATTGGCCGCCTCCAAGTTTGCAGAGCCTCTGCACCATTGGGCAGTGGCACCCACACAATCTCAAGGGGCTCCAGAACCAACAGTAGGAGCTCAGCAGCACCATCCTGGTCAGCTCAGCACGGCGGGCGTTATGCAGCCCGGCAGTTATGTACCGCCTGGATCCGGCATGCCGCAATATCAGCCAGCAATGATTGCGCCATTCCCTCCACTACCCTCGCAGCAGGAGTTTGCTGCCGCACTAGCGCCACGACCGCCATATGCAGCAGTCTCGGAGCCTTACGATCCTCTGCGGCATAGTCCCGTATTGCAGCCATACAATTCAATGGGGAGGCCGCCTTTCCAGTTTGCAGCAGGAGCTGCGCAGTCATCGCCACCCATGCAGCCCCAGCGGCGTATACATGCAGCCATGCAAGGAACCCCTCCAAATGCCCTGTCAGCACAGCATGTGCAAGCTGTCGTTCCATGTCAGTCTGCAGAGCAGGCAGCAGTGCAATTTCTGCAGTCCATGGGAGAGCAGCCAGGCATGCAGGCGCCACAGAGCCTTCAGGAGCCTCCCACCAATGGCTCCAAGCAGCCCACTCAGCACAGCGAGGCAACCCCTGGTCAGAGCACATCCGATGGACAGCAGGCCAGTGGTGCGGCAACAGCAGGGCAGTCCATTGGCGCAACCCCGGCAGATCCAGAGAACCAGGCACTGGCTGAGGTCATAGTGTGGCGCCGAGGTCAATGGGTTGGCCCCTCCCCACGTGAACATCTGCTGGAGTGGTCTGTCAAGCACACCGTAAGTTGCAATCATCCGCTCTCTGATATGGCATGTTGCTATGGGATCAGAAAACAACCTTATGTTGTATCAGATCACATCGCATGGATCATGCAGGTGAAGCTGACTGTGTTGCTGCCGCCCAAGGATCCAGTAGAAGAGTTAGAATGCGGAATGGTATACTGAAGGCCTAATGTTTGTGTTTGCATGCAGCTCCCACGACCTTGCTACGATGTCATGCAGAGGCATGAGGCACCATCCCTGTTCCAAGCAACCTGCATCCTGCCACACCTGGCCCTGCAAGTCACTCCAAGTCAGACCCCCAAAACCCATTAGAGAGGCATCCAAAGAACAGGCTTGTGCATGCATGCGGCCAGAAGCCGTGCAACTTGCCCCCAAGTCATGTGAACATTGCGCTTATCTGTAGGACAATGGACATTGAAAGCAAGGCCATCAATGCAAACATCAGCTATCTCTCTTTCATATACATAAGTTCTCAACTTCATGCATAAGGCGAAACCAAGTCTGTCGGTGCAGTGGCGGCGTTCCCGGCACCGGAGGACGCAGAGCAGAATGCGGCGCTGATGGCGATCGTGTACATTGAAGGCGGCCTGGCCGAGGACTGCACGCTTTGCACGCTGACGCGAGTCGGGCAGGCCGCGCTTCCCGGCTGGACGCCTGTGCAGGTCAACAGCCCTGCGCTTCCCAGCCATGCGCAGCTCGTCAAAGTGCTGGAGGAGCGCATGGATGCCCTGCGCACCCGCCAGGCATGCCCCCCTTAGACCTCACCTTAGATTTCACCCTCAATCTAGCTGCTGCATGCTGGCATGCCTGTAGCTCCCAACTGGTTGAAGTGCTTGATGTTGGGACTGCTTGGGAGTCATGATTGTGCCTGGCATTTTTCCTCTTGCACACAGCGCATAGAGGATCGTATTTCTTGCTTTCCCTGTGCTGTCTTGTTTTCATGTGTACCTTGTCGTGCATGAGTCCCTTCCGTCATTTTACAAGGCCATGCTCACCCAATGCTATATCCTATTGCCATGTGCCATGTGTGAGAGGGAATGGTCCGAAAGGCTTGTTCGCGAATAGGCTTGGTTTGGACTGAGCAGGTGCATGGTGATTGGGCTGACTTTTCTCCTACATGTGCAGGAGATGCTGGATCAGGAGTTTGAGGTGCGCAGGTCTGCACTGGGCAAGGAGCAGAACCTACTGAAATTGCAGCAGGAGGCCCTGCTCCAGGGCGGCCTGAATGCCCACACAATCGCTGCCACCTTGCTCAAGGAGCTCAATGATCCAGGTACGCACTGCAAGCTCACAGAGAGAGGTCTGCTTGCGATGGGGCCTTAAGGTGGGAAGCACAGCGCTGATGATAGATGCTGTCAGGTGCAGGTGGCACAGATGACGGCCCAGCATTGAAGAAACAGAAGGTGCAGGCGCCGCAGGTCAAGGGCCCTGTGCAGGTGCGGAATTCACTTCCCTTGGCTTATTGATGTTTATAATTGCACTTTGGATCTGGACAAAAGAGGAAAGTCAAGTTTTCATGGATGAGGCAGGCCAGCATGCAGCCTCATGGAATTGAAGGTAATAGGGTTGCGCCTGTGGATCGAGGCAAATGTACCCATGGCACTAGCAGGGGGATGGTGAAAATTTAGGAGGTCTCCGCACTGCACAGGAGCTGAAGGAGTTTTGTGAGAAGCACAAGTGGCGGCTTCCCTCGTACGAGTTCAGCTCTGGGCGGGATGGGCGCGGGTATGTGTGCCGCCTGACGCTGCCGGATGCTAACATCAGCGGCATGCAGAGCGGGCTGCAGCCCAACCAGAAGGCCGCCAAGGCCGAGGTGTCAGTGGATGGCCTCAAAGTGGCGCACATGTTCGCTGCTCAGCAGGAGCTGTCTTGAGAAGGAAGGCCATTCTTGATTTGTTGTGCTGTCAGAGTCGACAGCCTCTCCATATGCTCATGATGCGTGTATATCCACACACAAGAGAATACGGGGGTCTGCTGAGCTTGGTGAAAGAATGCTGCCAGCTGCGAAAGTGGATGGTAGCCCTAGTGTCTAGATGCAGCTGTGAGGTGTGATGGATTTTGCCTAAGTAATGCATTGCATCAGTTCTTCCTGCTCCTGTTTGCAGCCTGACACAGTTTCTGGGAATGAATGCGGAGTAAAGATGGAGCAGGCCGCCACTGTATGGGAGCCGTGCAGTGGACAATGTGTTTTGGCAAGTGAGAAATGAACAGCAATTGTCTGCAAAGTCTTAAGAGGAGTTTCAAGGTCCTGAGAAGCATGTGTGCTGTTAACAGTGAAGAACTGGTATCTCTCATTGTCAGTTGGGGTCGGGTGGCGCAGGAAGTTCGGGGGGGTAAATGCCCCGGGAAGCTCCTCGCAAATTTCCAATGCACCTTCCAATGGTTTCATGATGGAAGTGCAGGAGAGTTATGATGTTTCCATCTGGGTTGTCATAACACTTTGAATCTGTCCAGTGCCTTTTGAGCAACTTGAAAAAGCAGAATTTGCACAGCATAGGCTCGACATTGCAGCTTTTGGACAAAGCCAGATTCGAACTGCTCTGCTGGCATTGGCTTGTGCTTGGTAGTCATTGAAGTCATCAATTAGCATCACTGGATGAGTCCTGCATGGTAATACCGTAGTCAGCATCAATCTTCCAAAGATATGGAAAAGTGATGAAAATGCATGACCATTTCATGAGTTTAGTCCTTGGTTGCCGCAACAAGGTGCGGCAAACTTGCTGTGCTGATTGTAATGGTAATCTTGCAGGGGCCCGCAGATGTTCCCCAGACTTGTGAGTGAGCTGCTGTTAGTAGCACGTGCACCAAATTAATTAAATTTAAAGCGAAAGCAAGAAGGGGGTGTAGACCTGCTAGGTTTCATTGCCAATGGTGGTGCACTTGCGAGTTGACGAGGCTGCAAGCCTGTGCATATATATGGCCCCAGGCACCCGGCTGCAGACGGACCTGTGTATGCCCTACGGCCTTCAAGGCTTCGGGTTCACCTCATACAGGATTTATTTATTTAACCGTCCTGAGTGAGCTACTGAGTGCCAATGCATCTAGCACTTGGACAGCTGTTGACTGGAGTTGTTGACTGTCTACAGACGTCTGTCTGCGGGCCCACGTGGGTGCACCCCGGGAAATAGTGGGCACTAAACAGGCATGCATGGGATCACCCATGCATGATGAAGCTGAGCTGAGACAGCAAGCTTACTGGGTCCCGTCTTGTGTGCACGTGGCGGCGCATGCCTAGGCGGGGAACCCTTCGAATCTTTTAAGACGGGAGTCGCTGCACACGTCGAGGCCATGACACATACTGTTGTCAGACATAAACGAGTGCATACAAACGACGTTTCTCGCTATAATTTGAAAGAATGGATATGGCCTTGTGCTTCTTTCTTTGGTTCAGTGGAGATGCGTCCGACGAGGGCTGAGAGAGTAAACGAGTGTCAGGGTGCGCTCTTCTCGAACAGACAAGATATCACATGATATCAATAACTCTGTTCAATTTTGACACTTTTCGACATGATGGAACCGCAGCTTGCGCAAGAATACTTTTCTCGTTTTAAAGCTTTTGTTGTTCCGGAAGGTTGACCTTAACCCACGTTTGTGACCAGAAAATGTACCGGATCTCATCGTACTGATTTCCGATGTACAGCAACCTCTGTTCATCACGAATCATTCCAAGTTTTCTCACTTTGATCTGTCCCAAATACTCCACGGCAAGACCTGATAATGTGTCGAATCCACAATGGGGTCATTCCTAATGTCTAAGATGTTTATAGGGAAATGGCTCCGTCACAGTGTTGATGGAATCTCATTGCAGCCCAGCTCGTTCATCATCACAAGACGCGTATCTTTGGCTTGTGCGTTGAACACTTATGTTTGTATTGACAATCCGGTACACGCAGGCGAGAATGTCAACTCTTCTGGCTGCTTTTGTCCTGTCACCGTCGGTGACGAAAGCAAGCAACAACAGGTGAGGGAACGGGAACGAGCGTCCAAGCCCACGAAGTTAAATATACAAATTGCATCGCCACGTCACAACTCCTGCAGGCACTGTGGTGTCTAGAATATGTTTGGAGGAAATTGAGTGCAACATCTAACGGCTCACGTCAACTTTCTGTCTGCTGTAGAGCCTTCTGGGACCTGCCCAATGACCTTATGATCATCATAATGTCCCACCTGACAAACGACGAGGACAGACACACAATGCGCCTCGTCTGCAGGCACTGGCACATGGCCGTCAATGCAAATGTGTCAAGGTGTGTCTCTCGAAAGGCGGCAGCCAAGTGATCAAGGGAGGATTGACCTATCTAGATATCAAAGAGAGCAGCAGGTGGTCATGGCTAGTTGAGCAGTGCCTCATATGAGAGGTGCAGAGATGGGCTTATTGCACATGTTTCATTCGGGTGAGACATTCATCTGGGTGCGCACAGGCTGACTGGCAACATGTACTGGACATGCAACGAGCACGTACTGATGTTGCCACAGTTTTCCCATGTCGCCTCTGTCAACCTGAGCCAGTGCACGCTGGTCGGTCACATCCGGGCTCTGAAGTTCTTGCCAGCCCTCAAGAAGCTGGAGCTGAACTGGTGCACGGGACTGACGCCGGCGTCTCTCGGCCCACTGGCTGACCTAACTGGGCTGACCCATCTGGACATATCTGGTTGTCCCGAGGCCGTTACCGATGACAGCATGCGCCATCTTGCAGGTGTGCTTCCAGATTAAACTGGCACTCTTACCTCCTCGGCAGTCCATGCACGTCAATCTGTGTGTCCACTTGATTTCTCCCATTGTATGCATGCTGACCTGGCGAATTTGGAATGTTAGCATCGTTTGTCAGATTACGCATTTAACGACTGAAAGCCATGATATATAGTTGCAACACCCATAGTGACCGCAGCAGTATCACTATCATGGGCGACAGTAGAAGCACATGCAGTAGATTCTTTTGTCATTTTCCGGTGAACGCACAGGGATGGGGAACAGTCTGGAGTGGCTCAGTCTGCAAGGCTGCCCTCTGCTCAGCAGCAGCGGCCTCGCATGGCTGCGCACCTTCTGCAGGCTCTCATACCTTGACTTGAGCGGCACACGCGTTGTGAACCTTCTTCACTTGTCGGGCTGCACATCCTTGCGGCGGTTGCGCCTTTCAGGATGTGAGCAGTTGGCCGATGGTGCCTTCCACAGCCTCGCTGGACTGCCGGCTCTTGCCGACCTGGATCTCCGTGGCAGCAGGCACCTCATGACTGCCACCTTGCTGGACGATTTGGCCAGGCTTCCGGGTGTGCGCCTGTCCTGATCTGCTGGCAGTATGTGTACTGGTCACTGCCCTCTGCAGTTGCGGTCCTCCCAGATGTGGGCCGGTGCTGGTGTGCTCCAAGTTCACTGGTGTTTGCCCAAAGTCATATGTGCCTGAATTGCTCGACTCCTATTCTTGCATCCCATCGCTGCAGCATTGGTGCAAAGCTTCAAGCTCTCAAAATCACCTCAACTTCAGGGAGTGCTCGTTATGTCCAGCCGACATCAATTAGAGGTGTATCCTTTTCTCTGATGGGGCAGGCTTGCGCAAGCTGGACCTGGAGGGCAGCGAGGACTTGACAGATGCCAATCTGGACAGCCTCATGCAACTGACGGGCCTCACTCACCTGAACATCAGCGACTGTGCGCTTCTGACGCAGACAGGCCTCAACCAGCTCACCTTGCGCATGTCTCGCCACTGTGCTGTGTTCCAAGGGTATTCTTGACTTGCTTCAGGCATCGCAGAGCATCATTGGAGGAGGCCGAAGGGATTTCCTCGCTGATGTTGTACACAAGCTTACAGATACTCCGGGAGATGGGCAGTTATATCTTGGGATCTGCATGGAAAGCATGCATGACGCTGTATTGTACCTGCTTGCCTCCTGTGAGGGATAAGATCATGGCTCAATACCTTATGGCGGTATCCTGGGACTGTCTTCATATGAAGGCGGCCTGCTGAGAGTTCTTTTTGCCCTGGCTGGGCGTTTTGGCAAGTTGCAAGTATCATTCCGAGGGATGCCCGGCTGCCCATGGGTGTGTCGCAAAGAGCCCTCTGAGGTGGTGCCTCGCAGCCACAACAAGTAATGACACAACAAGTAATGACACCACTGCTGTACAATCATGATGACAGAAGAAGTATAGAAGAAGTATTGCAACCTTTCTCAAGCAAGGAAGGTGCTCTATTGCATCACAAGCAGAACTTTCTCTGTTGCATCGCAGTTTAGGCATCCTTGAGGGTGCAAATGAAGGGGACCATAAAATCTCAGATGTGCTTATTGGATATTAATTCTGTATGGCACCCCATTATGTTATCCGGCTTTGATGATAGCCTGTGCTGATATCATTGCACCTGCCGCAGCTTGTGTTGGCATGCATGCAACAGCCTTCTAGAAGAACATTATTTACTATCGTACGGAGATTGCTATCATTTGCATGTGTGCTGTTTTAAGCTGGAAGTGGCTGTTAGCTACATTCCACTGTATGGCAGAAGGATAACATTGGAATTGCCGGCCAACCGGCCTGATATATTGAGCACTGCAACTCGCATGCTGTGTGCTGATCATTATTATATAAAAGTCATTTGCAGGATTGCAACAAGGATATTTTTTATGAACAATATGCGGTCTTTGGCATCTGCTGCTGATCATGATGATCATTACGAGGCTGGATGATGATTATAGAAACTGGTCTGAGCTCTAGGCCTAGGTACTTCATTCATGACTGCCCTGATCAGGGCACTGCATGTATGTGCCAATTGCTTGATAGTGAGAGTTTTGACGGGATGGCATCATAGAGCATCATACTAGGCGTGTCAGAACTCCTTGGGATGAAGACCTACAACACACACAACTTGCTTCAAGCTGCTTCAAGTTGCATGCAATGCCCAGTATGCCAGATCTGCCATGTAACCCCTGAGCACTGCAGTGTCATGACCGGTGCATCACATGGTTTGTAGCGAATTTTTGACGGTTCTCCTGGAATTATCCCTCATCAGGCAGGCTCTTGGAAAGTGACACTCCTTGGCAGCATGATAATATCCGCTCATTAAAGTCAGTACATAATCACATCTGGAGGCTCTGTATTTCTCTCATATGTTCCGCTCTGCCCGCCGCTTTTGGCTTCAAGGCGGATGTCTGTGATGCAGATGTCTTTGGAGACTGCTTTGCACATGTCATACACCGTTAAAGCTGCTACACTGACAGCTGTCAGAGCCTCCATTTCAACGCCAGTCTGCCCTGTGGTGCTGGCCTCGCCAGTGATGCTGACGGAGTTGCTGTCCGGATCCAGTCGCAAGTCGACCCCCACCTTGCTAAGGGGTATGTTATGGCACAGGGGTATCAGCAGGCTCGTCTGCTTTGCTCCCATGATCCCTGTATGAAGAAATGGCAGTCATGAGAAGGCTCAGGTTGCTGACTTGGCAAGATCTAGAAGGACTTTTGAGAAGTGCAGCATCTTTGGTGAATTTGCAGGCATGGGGGATCGGGGTCTGATACCTGCCAACTGTGCCACTGTTATAACATCGCCTTTCTTCATCTGGTTGGCTTGCACAAGGCTGAAAGCTGCATGGCCCAAATGCACCCGTCCTGAGGCCACAGCCACTCTGCTACTGCTGGCTTTCTGTCCAACATCCACCATGGACGCTTTCCCTGTGCTGCACATGTTTGCGGGTAAAGTCATTCAGTGGCATGATTGGCAAGATGGCAGCTTGCGCATGTTATGACAGGCGCAGTACAGGAATACAGGCAATCACATATGATAGCCATGAAAACAGACCTGTCTACATGGGTCAGGCTCGCGTCCGCCTGTAGACGGCAAGTGTGTATGCTTTTCCGAGCCTCTGCTGACATTCTGCTGTCAGAAAACGGATCAGATGACATGATGCTTGCTTGTAATGCTGGAATACTTGATGTGCTCCTGGCCTGAGTGCGGTAGGGACGATGCATTTTCAATGCAGTCTGTCCTAGAATTCCTAATTCCTTCATTAGTGTAGAACCAGCGGCTACGACATCATTAGGAGCCATGTTAACATCAAAAATAGATCCAAGACCACGTATCTGTGGCCTAATGAGTCTCATTCGGATCTTCTGATCACTCCAGATCGATTGTCCCAGCTCACTTGTCCTGCCACGTTGAGATCACTTGATTAATGCAACAAGATCAGGCAAAACACTCTATGCTCTACGTATCAGACAAATTAGAAAGCATTGCGATCTCATCATCTCGTCTGTGAAAATGGATTGGGAGTTCTGATTATGGACTGCCCGAATGCATGCGACTTGCTGGACATCGGTGAAGTCTTGGAGACCAGTTCTTCCATCGCTGGAGTCCTTTCCTGCACTCCTTTTTCATTACAACCATGTCCTTTCCTCCCAGAAACATCATGAAGGTTTGCTGCTTCCCCTACCAGGACGTTTCCCCGGAGCCGTCGCAGGAGAACAATCCTGACGCTCAGGATGGAGGCGACTCCCCGACAAGCCACCTGAATGAGGCGAATCCCATGGCCAAGGATGTTGCGGCACAGCTGTGCGACGCCGCGTTTGTGATTGAAGGCAAGGAGCTGAAAGCTCACACTCAGGTGAATCCCGCCATGACCGATGTGCTGCCAATTCGTGCGCACACTTCTGTGCCTCTGGAAGATCTTAGTGCCGACTTGCAAGATGCTTGACAGATGGATAATTCCGGTAATGCTTTCACTTTGCTCGAAGACAATCCACTTTGTTGGGAATTGTCGCGACCATGTGCTTCACCAATTTGATTGTCTTGAGCCCTTGCGACGCAGGTTCTCGCCCTGAAGTCGCCTCTGCTGGCAGATTTGTTCCTGGCCACCAAGGTGAGCAGCTTGAAACCCAATTGGTATGATATGTTCAGGATATTAGAGTCCAAGGTTTTTGCAGACCTCTCAGCAGTGCCACGGGAACCTGTTCGAGCAAATTCCTGCCAAAACCCTCCTTCAGTAAATGACTGTGAAGTCACAGTCCCCTGAACGCACTTCAATCTTATGACCGTGTGGTGTGCTGCTTGCAGGGACAGGAATCAGATGTCAAACTGGAAGAAAGCATGAATGGCATCTCCTATGATGCCATGCAGCTGCTGCTGCGCTACATCTACTCTGCAGACTCCAGCAACTTCATGAGCAGCCTCAGCATTGCACAGATCAAGATGGTGGCACCCCTGGCAGATCGTTTCCAGGTTCAGCACCTCAAGGATCACTGCGATCGTGTGCTGCAAGGTGCGCAGGCAGCTTCATGTAACAGAGCTGCCAATGCATGCATGCATATGAAGCATGAAATAAAAATCTACATGTCGTCATGATGTGTCAGACTGTTGTCCTCATGACAGTGCACTGTCCCTACAGTTGCTTTAAAGTATGGTGCATTGAAGCATGTTTTGTGCGAAGGCAAGGTGACACTGTGCATGGAGCATCCGGAGGCTGCTTTGGACTGGGTTCTGCTCGCGGAGCAGTACAAACTTCCAAATCTGCAGGCATGTCAAGTCCAGACAGCCTCCCGGCCATGCAGATCAATGAACAATGTGCATGCACAGCATCTACTTCATGATGTCCAGATCGATACAAACACGCATGGTTTGCTCTGTCCATCAGCATTTGCCTCACATAGCAGGCATGTTAAATTGCTGACTTGCACGACTTGGATGCCCCAGGCAAAATGTGAAGCTTTCTTGGCTGGCAACTTTGGGGCCCTCAAGTACCGCATTGCACTGAATGAGCTCAGTAAGGAAACCTGGATGCGCCTCACTTATGTGGCCAACTACACTGGCGGCTTGAGCAAGGCGGCTGTCCTGCTTCAGTGGATTACAGAGGGGATCCCATACCCAACAACGACCTCCTGATTGTGCAAAGAATGCAATACCTAGCTCTTCTTCCTTTTTGAAGAACACAGTTGTTCACTGTTCTGGACAGAGCCCACCTGGTACTGAACTTGATTGGGAGATGGGAAAGCACCCTCTTGTGTGCAGTCAGATCCGGTCTCATGACTGAGTTATATTAGCTGCATGAAAGAAGGTCTGCAAATTTCTAGTTGCTGCAACACATGTGCAGGTGGCCTCAGTGCCATGTTGGAACCAGTCTCCAGCATGTAGTAATCATTTGCTAACTGCGTGTGAATGTGTGTATGAAAGATGGTGAAATACATAGGCTGTAAATGCTGTACAAAAGCTGCATTCCTGCTACCTGAAATGAGTAAAATTTTTGAAATGTATGGAGAGCTACGGAAATTCTCCCGCAGAGCATGTCATCATGACCTGCGTCATTCAACAACTGCATGTGATAGAGAGAGCGTGTTACAGTACCTGCATTATCAGGCACTCCCGCATATTGACAGCTAGGAGTGGCTCACAAGAAGAATGGTCTGCATGATGTTGCATCCTAAGCTAGTAGGCTGCGGCCTAAGTAATGCCTGCCTCCAGTCCATTGTCTTGATGCCATGGGTGAAAGTATGACATGACAGCAGAAAGCAGGGCAGTGACAATTGCCAACTCGAGTGTCCACTCTGTCCGCACGCGAACGGAAAAAAGGCATGCAGCAGACTTATTGACTCTGGACAACATCAAATCCAACACTGCTCTGAGTTCACACGATTGCAATGGCGTCACTGCAGGGGATGCCTGTCAACAGGCTGGCCTTCTGAAGAGGCACGGCGCAGGTGCACAACCTTCTTCCCAGCCCCGCTCCTTGCTGTATCTGAGCCGGATCCCTGTGCCGGCTGTTGTGCTGCACTGTGATCTGATCTCCGCTTTGCTTGCGCCAGCAGGATCTCAGTCAAGCGCATAATCTCAAAGCAGCTTGGGCGCGCTCGGGGATCCTGCGGCAGCATTCTGCTTCCTTAGTCAGAGTACAAACTTCACAGAACTGTCACAGTCGCAATTTCCTGTCAATGAGACATGTAATAGAAAGGCTGCACTGTTTTTGACAACCATTCGAGGGTGCTGCAAAAGGTTGGAAGATGATGAGGCACCTGTGCCCAGCACTTGGCAATGAGGCGGCGCAGAGGCTCTGAAAAAGATGCATCCATCGCGGGTCTGGCAGCCTTGATGGCCACTTGAACGATGATCTGTAAAGCCACACAAGTCTTTGCAGATCTCAACATGCAGAAAGTCATGCATGCTCCTGGATGATTGTGCTGATCTGCATGAAGACCACCTGTGACAAGTGAATATAATGGCCTGCTATTTCGCTTCTCCATAACTTGAACACAAACTTTTCAGCAGACCTGGAAAGCATTGTTGAACTCCCGCCATGGGGGCCTCCGCGTGGCGCATTCGTTGAGGATGGTGGCCAAGGCATACACATCCACCTTCTCATCACACCGCGCGCCGGCAAACTGCTCTGGCGCCATGTACTGGGGCGTTCCATTCACATTTGTGGTAGACAGGAAGGTCTTTGCAGGGTCCTGCATCAGAAGCACCGTGACACTTTTGGTAACACCATCACATCACCCGCATTCTACAGGAATGCAGCGCTGAGTAAGCTCATGCCATATTCCAATGCTCCACCCGTTTGGGACAAATTGATGAGCAGTAGAACAGTGCATGGCAATGCTCAGAGGACAAGAAATGACCTTGACTCTGGAGATGCCAAAGTCTGCAATCTTCACGCGGCCGTTGGCATCAAGCAGGATGTTCTGCGGTTTCAGGTCACGGTGGATGACGCTGGGGTGCATGTACGCCAGCCCCTCCGCCACATCATGGGCAATCTGCGTACAGCAGCCACTGACTGACTCGCCCTTTCACCACAGACCATCAGTCATCGCCCATGCATGTCTGTCTCCCTCTGTAAGCCACTCGCATTCACATGCTGCTGCCGCTATCTTCAACTTCATTTTCCCTGACCATGACAACGATCAGCACCGGAGTGCAGCACACCGACCGGATTTCGCTGATGGAAGCAGGCACACACCTGCAGGATATCCAGGTGGGTGAGCCGGGGTCTGGTGGTGTCATAGATGCGCTGATGGAGATTGCCTCCCTGCACCAGCTCCATCACCAGACATGCGCTGGCCGGGTCCCTCAAGCTGGCACCATACACCTGCGCTTGGCAAAAATCCCAATTTTCTGCTCCATTTTGGAACACCTTTCCTATGAGTGTATTATCCAGGGATAAATTAGGGTAGCAAAAGGCTGCCAAAGACCAATGAGCCTCAGGTGGCTCCCAAGGGTCTCTAAAATGTAATAATGATAATAGTAATTGTCATAAAGGATGCCTGATGCAAGATTGAGACTGCATGATGAGGCACCTGGACAAGCCGCTCCGAGTTGAAGCGCGAGGCCAACTGGACCTCACGGCGCAGCGCTTCAAAATGCACTGCCCTGCCGTTGCCATCCATGCCAAGCAGCACCTGCAGCCACAATCAAACATGTTGCCACTTGTGCATCCTCAACGTCAAACTCATCTAGCTGAGATGGCAGAGGATTTGGAAAGCAGGATAGAAGGACACACCTTGACAGCGACTGGCTTCCCTCGCCACGTCGCCTCCCACACAGTCCCAAAGCCACCTTGTCCCTGAAGCATTGCACATTAGGACATCATACACCGTGCAAATTAACAGGTGAACCCCCAGACAAGTCAGCAGGAGTATTCAGCGGGCATGCCAAGCATCACGAAATCATCCTGCCATTTACAAATGCTCCTAAATGTTTCTCTGTGAATGTATGGATAGGATGCTGGGTGCTGACTCTGACGATCAGAGTCAGACATCTGATCAGCCCCAGGTAGCTGGAAAAGGTGCAATCGACTGACTGAATGACTGAATGCTCACCAGGCATCTGGTCAGGTGGGGCTTGATCTCGGCCTCGAAATCGACGTCCATGTCGATGTTTGCAGGCGGAGGGATCCCCATGGAGATGGGGGGAGGGAGTGCGGCGAGAGGCGGCAGATTTGCAGCTGATGACATGGCGCGCCGCAGTCGCCGTCTGTCCAGAGGGAGGTCTTCCGATACAATAGGGTCATCATGCTTCTGCTGCACCGCCCCTGTCCATGACTTCACCTTCCTCATTCCAGCCTTCCCCTGCCACACATTCATGACTTTGTGTCAGCATGACATGCTTTTGGAGACAGATGCATGCATGCCAGTACAATCTTTCATGGAATTTCTGAAGCCCATGATCTTCACGCAGCAGTAAACACGCTCTTGCAAGGGCAGCTTGCAGGGGAAATCAGATGTTGTGAACATTTGGGGGGAAACATATCAGGGTCTGCAATTCCTGCGAAGGCATACCTCCTCTGATCCTTCCTCTGCAGCCCAGTCTATTGATGTGCTGGAGTCATCCTCACTGGACAAGATTGGAGCTGTATGTGCAGGGCGGAACGCTGGATGGCCATTACCCCCATTTTCCCTCCGCCAACCATACCTGCAACCGGCATGCGCACAATGAGGTTGCCTGGATAAGCGCTGTAGGTGGACTTGATGCCCTCACATGGCAATGCTGCATTGAGTTCAAAGTGTCCTGAAACATTCTCGAAACATTTTAGAAACATTCCACTATGACGCACAAAGGCCATTGAGAAGCATATGCATGCATGCAGCATCCTTGACAACTCTGGCATGTATGTAAATGAAGGGAATAAAGACGCGCCTGCCTAGAGCTGCTGCAATCCTGGGGAAGTCGGACCTGACCGGGGAAACTGGCACCTCCCCGTTGTCACCCACCCCATAGGGATCCCCCAGCCAGCGAGGAGTCCCCCTTTGCCCCAGCATGTCCACAACCAAGGTGGGTGTCTGCCTGCCGCGCACGCTTCCATCTCTGCTGTCTGCCCAATCTGACACTGCAGCACTCCGATACCTGGACAGACAATCTATCTGAGATACACACATTCGCATGAAGATGTGCCAAGGTCTCTGTCCGCATGCAAGCACTCTGCTGGCTGATCCAAGCATTTGCAGAGGCTTCTACCAGAAAATAAACACAGCATGTACCTGTCTTCCCAGTCGTTGGGCAGCGTGCCCTGGACCAGGGGATTGGTGAAGAGCAGCATGTCTGAGGGCGAGTTTGCCATGTAGCCGTGTGGCGCCTGACTCACAGCAGTCGGACCACCAACTGCAGGCACACAACAACAAATGATGTTCTCTTATCCCTCATGGAACCCCCGTTTGAAAGACAAAAGGGTGCATCATGTGGATGCAGCAGAAGTCAGTGGGCATGCCAACTGCTCCTCTCCATGCGCAATGGAGCACGATAAGAAGCTGCATTCATTCACCTCTCTGCGCGAGATGAGCATCTCCCATCCACCGCTGCACAGCGCCCCCTACCCTGGCATCCCTGGCATTTCCACCCCTGATCAGCTGCAGCGGCAGATGCCCAGCCGCCTGGATCTGGCCTGCTCCTGGCAGATCTGCCAGACCCCCCAGCAATCGATGATGCCTCTGCTGATGCTGCTGCAGCAGCTGGAGCTGCTGTTGATGCTGCTGCGGCGACTGTGGTAGCAGTGGACCAATGACAGCTCCAGCCTGCAGCGCTGTTTCTGGATATGCTGACTTGCTGCGCTGAGGTGAGGCGTCCAAGGTACTGTCTACCGCTTCTCCAGATGGCACAGCCTGCGCATCGCAGAGATGCTGAAGCACAAGTTCGAGGCCATGGAAACAGGAGTGCAGTAGCAGTGCCCAAAAGCATGACAGTGACAATGCATCTCCCAACACATCATGGTCACGACTATGTCATGTTTGGTTGCCATGCATGCATTGGGTTACTCACCAAAGAAGGGTCATACACCTCCTGCGCTGGCTTGCTCCTGCGCCAGGGCATCAGGTTCAGCATTCTCTGAGGGCCGCCCAGGAAGGGCTCCTGAGAGTCCGCCGAGCCCTGCTTGTAGACCGGCTGCAGGGCAAGCGGCAGGCCATCATAGGGACTTCCACCATCCCTTGGGCTGGACTTGCTGTCACTGCCTGCTAGCTTCCGCCGCCGGCGCCTCCATATGAACACATAGAGCGCTGCACACATAATAGCCGCTGCCACAACTCCACCAGCAGCTGCGAACAGCACCTTGTCAATTTTTCTGTTGAACAAAACACGCAACAATCATCTTGACGCTTTATTTTTGGGAAGTTGTATGACCAAGTTCTGACTGGCTGATTGAACAAGCTTGTTTGCATAAAGAAAGAGCTTGTGATGAGCCATCAATAAGAAGGCTGTACGAACCTGCCAAAAAGTATCAATAAAGTGAAATTGCCGCATAGAGTTGAGGGTTCTACATGATGCGCATGCAGCGTAATCGGTAGAGTGCACACACACCTGCAATGCCCCCTATGGTGCCGCCGCTGACAGAGCCTGAGCTTTTGCTGGGGGTGGACGCTCCGCTTGCAGCGAACACAGGAACAGGCCCTAGTGCGCCGGGAGCTGGTGCCATGGGCGCTGGCGCCATGGTTCCTGGCGCCTCGATTCCTGGCTGTGCATCAGAAATTCGTGGTCCAGCATCTGCTCCTAATGGAGTAGGTGCAACCGCAGGAAATGGCACGCCAGCGGCGTCCAGCAGGGGCGCAGCCAAATCTGGAGCTGGAGCTGGAGCAGGAGCAAGGACTGGAGGGGAAGCTCGAAGAGGAGGGGTCGGAGAGGGTGATGGGGGAGCTTCTGTGCAGTTGCCGGCCGCGCAGTTCAGATTGGCGTTGCGCAGGGTAGCCGGCACAGGCTTCTGGACAGGGGGCCACACATCTGGAATGTTTGCATCCACCGGCTTGTCGTCCACAGTGTAGCAGCAGTACAAGGTCGATAGCCCACACACCTGTTTGTTGCCCATCCCCCCACATTTCATTGACCTACTGGGCGAGCCCCAAAATGCAGTTGCTGTGGGATGTGCGGATGTGAAAATATTCAGAACCCATTTCAGGCAGGCAGAGGAAGACCCACTTGGCCGAGGGAAACGCTCGATGCTGATGTCCCGGCCGTGGAATTGGGCTGTCCCTGCCAAGAGCACATCCACAAGCTTATACTCGGCTTCATGGGAGCTGTCATGGGAGCTGTGATTGACATGATGCTCTTTGAATTCTCATTTTGCTGGCATGATGCGCATGTTTCTTCTGCAAGGCATACAGTAGCACATGCAGCGGGATGGTTGGAGATGTACCCCGCCTACACAGCTCACAGCGTTGATGGAAGAAGGACTGGGAACAGGAGGTTCGGCACTTGCTGGGGCCACTGTGACCTGCACAGCAACCCAGCTCAATTATCAGCACAAGCTGCTGTCCTGTAAGAAGCTGAAATGCAAGGCGTACAGAATAAGCAAAGCTCCTGCAGAGAAAGACAGAGCAGATATTTTTGAGCACAAAACATGTGCAGGATGCAAGCAGTCATGCTGCACCCCATAATGCTGCGATCAAAGTAGAGGCACCCACCGCAACAGGTTGGCCGCCCCAGGCAACGCGATTGTCGAGGAACGCTGGGATGTGAGTGTTGGGCTCCGCCAGACGAGGCACTATGTTGGTGGTATTGCTGCATGGGGTCACCACATGGCAGTCAGAAAACTTTGCCAATGTCCATGTCAAGGCTAGTTTACTTTAACATCAACCATGTCAATGATGTAGTCAGTGATGTTTAACATCAACCATGTCAATGATGTAGTCAGTGATGTCTCAGCTTCTGTCCAAGAGGAACATAAAAGCCGACCTGATGGCGGCGTCAGATCGGGGTGTGTCAAGGTATGAGTAGTCTGAGGTGGCATTCATCTCTCTCAGGAACTGCCGGCTCTCAATGCGTATCAAGGCTTCATAGACGGTGACCTTCCGAGGACCAGACCCTTGGCTTGGTGATACTGTTGTCCTGTGCATAAATTGCAGAGGTGCTGAGAAGGCGCTGGAAGCCCCTGTGAAAAGCAATGGACAGAGCATGCAAGCATGCATTTCGTTCCCCAGCTCATCGCAATATGAAGTGGGGACAGCATGGCGCTTACTGGTCTTGTATGGTAGTCTGTGTCTCGTTCTGCAGCAAGGCAATGCCCTGTTCGAAACCGATGTTCAGAACGTAGCGCGCTCCATTCACATTGGGCAGTCCACTGGTGATGTTGTATGTCAAGTCTCCACAACCTACAGCAGCCATGCCAATGTCAATTCACACCATGTCTGCTTACCATGTAACGCATGCAGCATCATAGCATACAAGCCAAGAAAGCAAAAGAGATCGCACTTGTCGTGGTGTCTAGGCAGCTCATTGCGAACTGTGAAAGTGGATCTGCAGCATCAGGAATGTCCGAAGGTCCATTGAACCAGTACTGCAAGTTCACACGGCCCGCATCAATGCTTCCCTCCTGCCCCAAGTTCGCCACCCTGCATGCAGCACCATCCCATTCACCTCGCCATCAAAAGCACCGAAACAATGAGGCAGCAATGCTGCATGATGCGGCTGACTCGAAGGTACAATAAAGTACCACACCTGACAAGGAAAGTGATCAGTGAATTAATGTCGCTCTGCCAGCTGCTGCTGCTGCTGCTAGATTGCTCCTGGTTCTGGAGATACACCACTGGCGCATACTCGACATAGAGGGGCGAAGGCTTTGTGATGATGTTGTTCCCCGGTTCTGCAATCTGCTCTGGCATGGCGGATGGTGCAGCCGCAGGGGAGCCACCCAGTGGCTGCAGAGGCAGTTGCGCGCACACCAGATTATTAAAGGCCACATCGATGATTGGTGCAACCTGTGCACAGCAGCAATCCTCATTGGGCCCTGCAGAGCCAACAGTCCGATGGCGGCTGACTTCACGGTTGTGCCACAAATAGTCTTCATGCCATATGGACTAATGCATTGACCACGCTTCTTGCCTTGTATGGCGCCTGTGGAGTGGGCATAGCTCCTTTGTTGCCCAAGAATGAGACGGTGGTCCAGGTGAAGGGTACGACTGTGTTGTTTTTCGACTGGCTCTCCAGCTGTGCTGTGCTGTCATTCAGCTTCAGCACATCCACCCCTGCTGTATAAATGTTGCCCCCCTGCACTGTCTCCCCAGCTGTGAAGTTCCACCCCAGTTTCCATGTGTCCACGGTTGCCTGCAGAGCAAATTATGCACCCATTCACTTGCAGCAGGTAGAACAGAAAGCAGCAGCATGTTCCAGTTTATGCACCAATGTCCTGGTGGGCAGTGTGGCGCACATTGTTGGAGAAGACGCCAATTTTTGCAAAGAAGATGGGAATGTCTGAGAAATCGCTGGGCCCTCCAGAGCTGCTGCCTCGGGATGCGGCCGTTAGAGGCGCCTGTCCCAAGCTGACCTCGTATGATACAGTGATGGGACAGAAGCCGGCGCTGACTCTGTTTCTCGAGAGGCTGGCACTCAACACAAAGAGCACAATCAGCAGCATCGATCGTCCATTTCCAGGGCTGCAAGTCCAATCTTGTCCTCCATAGAGCCTGACAGAGTGAAGCATCATACACCTGGACAGCAGTTAAGAGTTATGTTTGTCTTGGGCCTCATATGGCGTGTCAAGTGTCAAGTGTCCAGAAGTGCAAGAAACACAGGTACAGATATCACATCTGGATCGATGCTTGAATGTAACCCAGCCTCGATGAGTGAAGAAAGGCCTTGCCTTCCAGGGAAGTGTCCTGCCTTTTCATTCTGCTTCTCTAATCTTTGGCTAGCGATAACACCCAGGGAAGCCTTGCGATCATCTCCGATTGCAGATCAGCCCATCGTCCTAAATGAAATGCTTTCGGTTGCCTTGATTACAATACTGCTGGAGCAGTAACCAAGGCTATGACGCGAACAAGGTAGCTTTGGGCAGTTCCACTGAGACGTTTCTTGGCAGGGCTGACGGAAACAAGTAGACACTTCCTCGCTGCCGAGATTGATCTACGGAGGTACGGCTTTGCTGGGCTGTCCGGCGTCTTGTTTCTGTCCGAGACCTCCAGTGTTTCCCCACAAGGGCCGCCTCCTCGGACACGATACTGACCACAAGCAAGCTTATGTGGCTGTTTGGAGAGACCACTCAGAGCCGCCCTCCCTTGCTGGACGATGGCAGCCTTTCTGGCGTGGGCGATCTCGTGGACAAGTTTGGCGTGGAAGGCCGGTTAGAAGCTGTTCATCATTGCAATGTCAAGAGACCTTGTGGTGTAATGACTGATCGTGACGTCATGGCAACCTGCAGGAGCAGCAACTGAAGGAGCAGCTAAGGTTTTTGGGTGGAGCGATTTTGGCATTTCCTGTAAAAGACATCAATTTAGGAGGAAAACTCCTGGATGTCCCATAGTGGTAGGGCCCAGAGCGGCAAACCATGATGCATGTCACCAGATTTTGCCATGCATGATAGTGGAGATGCAATGCCCATATATACACACAAAACGATAAAGTAAGCCGATATGTCACTGAGAATCCGATAGGCATCTGCAGATTGGGCGTTGAGCAAGCGGAGTCGCAAATCCAGACGTAACGTTAACACCTATAGGTATTTCTAGTAGCTATTTCTTTTGTTCTTCCTGGAAAAATTGTGGGTCTGACAGAAAGACATTCCAGTTTTGTCTTGAAACGACAAGGCAAGCCACAGACAGATATAGTGTTGCCAGTGGGTCCAGGACTGGCCCAATGATACTATTGTCAAAAGATCGCATTGCATTGATCATGATTCATTCAGCCCCCTTGCTTTGGCAAGAGCATATTCCTCCAACTTTTGAAGAGGACCGGGAGCAGACCACAGAACTCTCACAGCGCTGACTGATCTTTGTTGTCTTGAAAGAGACTGGTATTCCAAAAATTGCGCATACCCAGCACAAGTCTCCATAGACACAGACTCCCCCATCTTACAGCGTCTTAGAGTCCAACTTCGGTAGGGGCAGGGCGGCCGACATCCACAGCAGGAGCGTCCGCCTCGGTGGCAGGCTTGGCAATCCTGGCGGCACTGGTGTGGCGGCGGACCTTGCCATTTTTCCGCGCCTTGGGCAGTGCATTGGCAGGAGTGCCTTGGGTGCAGCCGACCGTCATGGGCGGCATCAGATGTGCCTGTGACATGGGCTCACTCGACAGGAATTGGCCCATGTTGGAGAAGGCTGCAGCGCCCGGCGCAGGTGTGTTCTGCACTAGCATTCCTGTGCAGCACATGCGCCAAGCGCTTCAGTGCTCCACCTCGGGCAACACCACGTCTCTGCAATATTCTATGGAGACAACGGCTGTATTGCTACAAGGGTGCTGCCAGTGCATCAGACCGGGTAATGGACTTGCATGAACGCCAACACTGCAAGGACATGCACATGCTCCACGTGGAAAGGACCGGGCTAACTTTTGTGGCAGTGTGGGTTACCTGTGGACTGTTGGGCTGCCTGGAACAGCTGCTGCATCTGGAGGGTCTGCAGGAGCTGGCCCTGCTGCGCCTGCAGCTGCTGGGAGAATGCAGCCTGCTGCAGGAGCTGAGCAATGTCCAGGCCAGGCTGACCCTGCACAAAAATGTGCTGCATTGAGGAAAAGTGGGCAATCCAGAATGCATGAAATGCTCTCACTCCACAGAGAGCATCCAACAGAGCCACATCTGCTTTTTGATTACAGAGTACATTATGAATTACCAGCAAGCAAATTGCAGCTGTTCAGCAATTGGCGGTAATTCACTCAGTGGTGGGACATGCAAGACCCACTCAAACCACAAGGACAGGCCCGAAAGATGAGTGCGAGCAGAGCAGAAGCACCTGCTGGCCTGCCATCCCATTGGGCTGGTTCAGCAGCAAACTCAGCATCGTGGCAGTGGCCGCAGCCGGGTCAGGGACCGGGGCAGGGAGTATCGGGGCGGCTGCGCGCACGGCCGGCACAGTGAACGTGGCCACAGGCGCGTCGCTGTTGCGCGGTAGCAGCACCCGGATGTTCCACTGTGCCTCCTCGGGCAGCTTGCTGACAGCCCCCGTGGACACCAGCTGCTGCATGACTCCCTGGATCGCAATAACAGTGTATCAGCAAGACAACAATGCAGGTGTCGAATTGCCGTGAACTGCAGCCACATCCGCGCTAGACAAGAGAACCTCTACAACCCATGGATTGCGGGCTCTACAAAGCGCTTGCATGGATGAGCCTGTGCAAAGTCACGGGTGGGGTTCTTGCGCACCTGCAGCTGCTTGATGTAGGCCACAGTATTGCTGAGGAATGTGGCCTTGTCAGCCTTCTCATGCCCCGGCATCAGCGCCTTGAGAGCGGCAAACCTGCGGAACAGACCTGTGCTAAACAACATCTTGCTGTGGATGCGCTGCATTCAGGATGGTGCATGCAGTGCCCAACTACAGAAGGTGCAGCTAGACGATGGACTCTCACCCTTCATTGATACGGTCCCGGCGACGTTGCTCGGTTTGGACATGGCGCAGGCCTGCCCGAGTTGGTTCATTGGTAGTCCTGGGCGCCTTGGTGGCCCGCTCAAACTCAAAGACCGGGTCAGTACATTTGTTCTGGTCCTGTTCACGAGACAAGGACTCCAACTCCCTGGACAGAAGCAAATATTCCTGTCAGGTGCTGGCACACACAGGAGCATTGCGCCCACGTGTACTGGCGCCACACTTGAGGACTGCACCCTAGCATCTGGCACACCGGCACAGCACTCCTCATCGGAACACCATGGGCAACAACGACGGTAGGAAGCATTCATCGGTGCAAGATCGGTCCATTTGCTTCGCAGTAGCTCTGTGGAAGATCCGCGAAGAACCGTGGTCCCAGAACGCGTTCAAAATACAAGGCCCTCGAACGCTTGGATGTGGTTGATATGCAGGCGCTAGAAACCTCTAGAGACAATGGAAGGGCAAACAGGGCCTAACTCGGGCCGTCTTCAGTGTTTTGAAGTCCACGTGTTGGCGCAACCACTACACGTGCCTTCACTGGACGGTAGAACTGCTTAAAGGCGGTGCGCGAAGACGTATTCACCTGACGGAGTGGGCAACCAGACCCTCTAGACCATCCGCGGGCGCTTGCATTGTGCTGGGTCTCAGGCAGCGTGGGCGAGTGTCCGCGAGTGACAGGATGGAGTGACAGGGTAGCGCGTGCGGACCTTAAACCTTCAGGTGCGGGGAGCAAGGTAGCACAATCGATGGAACTCGACGTCTATATATCTCAGCAGCAACAGACACAGCAACATCGACAACAAACGCAACACTGGCGACACAAAATGGCGACTGAGCTGCTGGCATTCTGAGTTCTGAACTGGGAAGCCATAGCTGCTGACAAGCTGGGCTCAAACAAGTGAATAGGCTGCTGGAGAATTGAACACAGAGAATAATTTGCTCAGGTGAGTTTTCGAGAGGAATTGGAACGAGCCAGAAGTTATGATAGCCAAAATGCGCTTGTGAATGAGAACGCCCCCGGTCGCGTTGCCGAGCCCTTCGAGGCTGTCTCGTCCAGGACGAGTCGTCCTGCTCCTGAATGGTGAACCAACTTCTGCTCCAATGAAATTTCATAAATTGCATGGACATTGGATGCATCTTTAGTATACCGCGTCATGCTCCAGTGTACTGATTGATCTGATACATGCCGCACATACTGCTACCGATCAGCATCTGTATAAGAGCTCAAGGCTCCCGGGAGCAGTTATTCCGCTCATCTTCTGTAATAATGCAAACAGGCGCACCTTCTGGGATGCAACATGCATTTCCTCGGAAACCTTGTATAGTGGTGATGGGAGTGTCTGGGTGCGGGAAAAGGTAGCAAAGAGTGGAACAGACCCACAAAATATGAATTTTAACAACCTGAGAAGTTTTTGGTACTGTTATACCATCGTGATGCTGGAGTTTTATCAATTGTGGCCATATGTTGCAGCTCTATTGGGAGGTTGCTGGCATCTCATCTTGAGAGCGCCTTCCTTGATGCTGATGACTATCATTCGGTTAGCAATGTAGGTAAGAGCCGTGACACGGACGCTGTGAAAAGCCATGAAGTCAATCCCAGTATCGTGTGGCTGGGCGTTTTGCAGTGTTGTGCCAACCTCTGATGAATTTGTAATTTTCGCAGCGCAGAGAAGATGCGAGCAGGCAGTCCCCTCACGGATGCAGACAGATGGCCTTGGTTGCAAGTGCTTGCTGAACTCATTGACCAGCACCTCTCATCTGGCAGATGCCTTGTGATGGCCTGCTCTGCCCTGAAGGAGGCCTACAGGGAGGTTCTGAGAGGAAACCATGCGGGAAATGTCACTTTTGTAAGTTCGCATCGCTCAAGTGGGGCTCATGCAACCACATTCATAAGCAATTGCATCAATCTTGGCAGCATCAAACCCTTTGCTGAGTCTTCCAGAGCTGTATTGATGATACTCCAAGTTTGGAGACCGCAGGTGCTCTTGAAGCTATCACGTGAGAAGCTTATGGAAAGGCTGGAGGCACGCCAGGCCTTGGGAGCGCACTTCATGCCGGCAGCCCTATTAGATTCACAGCTGGCAACCCTCGAGGAAGGTGGCAGGGACATGGTCGTTGTGTCAGGTGGGCTATCATGTGAGATTTTTGGTAATCTGTATTGTATCTGCGGCTTTGGCTGCCTAGCTTGTAAAAACATAATGCACAGGGAGGGTGAACATAATGCTCTGTGCAGGTGAGAACACCATAGAAGAAGTTGTAGCAGACATTCTGAACAGGACTATACAGTACCCAACAGCTTGATGGCTGGACATTCAGACAATGTCGTCCGTAGAAATATTCTGGATTGCTTGCTGCGTTTGTGTTTTTAAGTCCATCTCAACAAATTGTTACAACGGGTGTTTCACAACCTTGCACTTTAATGATAAGTTCTGCAGCAGGGCCATTGCTCACAACCATTATTTGATGCAATGGTAGTATGTGGATACTGTGAAGTATACGAATCACAGGGATAACGTAACAGTGCACGAGTGCCCTGCTTGCCACACCCTGGAGAAAGCTTTGACTCTTTTCTCTATTGCCAAGAAGGTCCATGAAACCAGTTGCTCAAATGTCAGCAGCTGTGTCAACACGAATGTGTAAATTGCAGTCTAACACTACTCTGTGAACTGGTCTGCCACTTAGAAATGCCTTTCATAAATGGCCTGAAAAACCAAACGCACTGCAAGGTCACCTACACCGACCATTGAAGTGGTTTCTTTGCGGACTATGCTAAAAATCAACCAAACCAAAAGTCTGAAATGACGCGTTGCAATCAAAAAGAGCAGCATCGTCACACTGTGGAAATGGGTGCTTTGCCCTTGTCAGGCGAATGCAGGGGCGCCAGGAGGGAACCTGCCTTGAATCCTGACTGCGCCCCCCTCTCCAACACATGCCCAACTGCCAGAACGCGGGCCTCCTGACTGGGTGCAGCAACCACTTGCACGCCCAAGGGCAGCCCACCCTTCGATGTCAACGCGACTGGCACGTTCATGGCCGGTGCACCTGCAGCCACAAGTGTTGCTCCTTACAATGAGATCCCTACTTGACGAGATCCTCGGATTCAGTATGCAGCATGTGTTAACGCCGCCAAGAGCCAATGCAAGTTGAACATCAAGAGAGGTGATCATGAAGGGAAGCCGGCTCACCTGCCAGGGATGCAGTGACATTGATGGCATCTATGCTCAAAAAATGCTCGTTGCCCCACTCTGATGCCTCGGCAACTGTTGGCGGAGCACAGGGCGCTGATGGCAGTAACAGAACATCCACCTGTGCATGGAGGACTGACATGTGTGACTCTGCAGTCACTGCAACAAGAAGCAATGATGTCTGTGAGAAGTACGTTGGAGCAATGAAAAGCAGACAGGGTGACTCCCAGCAATGGTTCTGTCTGCCAGACGATGTGTGGTCACCTGTTTCAGGCTGTCGGCAAAGTTCCTGGCTGAGCAGGCAGCCACCTCATCACACATGTCAGGCTGGCCAGACAGCTCCAATCCTCTCCTGCGGGTGGCTAACAATATGCTGCGCACCTCCTCATTGGTGTTTGCCTGCGCATATACAACCTGCCTTGGCATGCCTTGGAGCCATGGATGATCTTGCAGATACTGTCATCGCCTCTGCCATGTGTTTAATTGCTAGAGTGCAAAAGTCACCAGTCCTTCAGATCGAAAGGGAACCAGCAGAACCAGAGGTCACAAAGACACAAAGATTAAAGGAGGAGAGGGGTCTCACATGGCCAAATCCCAGCTCTTTCAGCTCGCGCTCAAAGCTGCTGCGCCCCCTCAGAAGGTGTCCAGTAGCGAAGTAGTACATGGCCCCCACGCCCTGCTGAAGATCTGGCAGCTGCACATCCTCCACTGCTGCACCAGCCTGGCAAACAGGCAGCCAAAATCACAACATTGCCGCTGATTCCGTGCAATGAGACAAGCACGCAAAGTCTGGGTAGAAGAGGAAGGTTGACATGGGACAACACGTTCGCGAATTCCAGCACCTGTTCCAGGTAGGAGGTCCCTTGCTTCAGGACTTCTGCTTGAGCATCCCTCGGGAGAAACCCAGAGGTGCTGAGTTCCACCACCCCCACGCGCAAGCCCTGGCACAATGCAGCAGTAGACTAACAAGACAGCAAACATTTTCGTCCAACAAACAGCAACAAAAATAGACGCTACAAGGCAATGCGTGGCATTCAGACAGCAGCCAGCAGTGAGTGATGTTTGAGAGCGCCCTACCTGCAGAGGGCGGTCCCCCTCTGGAAATCCCAGCAGAGATGGAAGCGCACGCTGCACCTTATCAATGTCTTTCTTAGTTTGATCAAGCAAATTCCCAATCTTCTTGCAGCCGCCTGCATCCTGCATTCAGGACCAGAGAAGGGAACACGAGATCAGTGAGCATCGTGGATGCCTCTTTCCGACATGAAATTCGTCCAACCTTGGCAAAGCATAACAATGGAAAGAAGGACTATTGTAACAGAGGTCAACCATACCTTCCCTTGCAGGATTGCCAGTAGCAGCGCAGCGTCTGAAACCGTCCTGGCCAGCACACCAGGTGTTTCCCACTCGCCCGCCACAGACAGAAGTCCCTGCCTGGATAGCCTACCCTGCAAGGAGATCAGAAAGAATTAATTCTTTCTGCTAGCCATCAATTGGCCCCTTATCCCGCCCTCGCAACTCTTGACCATGCAGTGTCTGAAGAATATTGAAGATTGCCAACACCTTCTGAGGGATGTTTTCCACATGCAACTCACCTTTGATGTCTTCAGCCCAACAATGCCGGATTATGCCGCCGGGACGCGAAGGCCGCCAAGGACGTCAGCAGAATGAGCAGCATACGCCATTCCAGTAGCAACTGCAACAGCTGGTCCCCCACTCCTGCCTCCCACATAGCGTTCTTCTGCACCCACCCAGCATTCGGGCTCGCTCACCCTGAAGGAAATTCAGTTCTATCACCGAGCACTATCAAGGTGGTGGAAGTCTGGACAGCAAATGAAATACCTGAGGACTCCTCATCAGTGGAGTACCAGGGGTTCAGGACAGCGTCCGGTTGCACAGTCATTTCCACCGCACCGATGCCAAACTCATTCACTGCTGTCTTTCCCGAATAAACACAGCCTGCTTCTTGAAAGCTTGTGCACCTGATATGCCGTTCACATGTTGCACCCATCAGCACTGTCAGGAAGTACAGCATTTGCAGCAAAGGACACCTCTGCTGTATCAGGCACAACTGCCGGAATCTCGAGCATAGCTTGGGCGCTTCATTATCTGAATGCAGAGCCATGTGGGTTGCATTCAAACGGCACGGATCATCGCGGCCGTGACGTCGCGAGCACAACACCATGTGACCGCGTCAGGGCAACTTGCCGCAACTTGCCATTGTCGCCATGTGACCAAGGCCTGAAAACGGATGGGGTGGAGGGAACGCACCAGTGAGGCACAGTGTGTGGGCAAATGGTCACGCAGCAGCTGTGTGCGCGCTGTGTTCATGGCGACATCCTTCAGCAGGAAATTGCCCTTCACTGCCAAGGGCACGCCGTCCAGCACGCTAGCTGGCACCCCAGACATCCACTTGGCCTCCCCGGCTGCTGCTTGATCTCTGCAAAAGGCAATCAATATTGTACAATGTTAAGGAACCGTCTGCATTGAAGGTTTCACAAGATTTTAGGTCGTCAAAAGACTGGGTTTGTCCTCTTAAGACTTGTTCAATTCATGCCCGGCCCTGGTGAGAGACTCCTCTGCAAGGGCATGTGAGTGCTTGTATGCCTCCATGCGCGCCGCGCATGCATCAAGAAGATGTACGGGCGTGACTGCAGAGGGGCACACGTCAGGAGTTGTTCGAGATAGGAATTTGACGGCTGATACATGCAGACATTCCGACTCACCTGGGTATTCATCCTCAAGTTTGCCACGGCCTCCTGTTCGCTTCAGCACATCTACAATGGAGAGCGCAGCCAAGTGCACTTTGCGGTTACCTTGTTGGTGTTGTGCTATACTGACAACTTGGATCCTGCTAAATTTCCTGCACAATACATCAGGCAATGAAATGAGGGCTTTCATCTGCAATGATCACAGCTCAAGCTTCTTGCAGAAGCGGCTGCACTGTTATTAAGGTCTGCGCAGCATTCATCTTAGCATTAGGAAGAATTGTTTGAAATAGAGGCGAAAACACTCACCCCCCGATGGACAACATCGTTTACTAGATCAACGGCTCAATAGTCGGTCAAGCCTTGGACTGTCTTTTATAAACAATGATGGCCGGGCTTCCCCATTGGAATACAAAGAAATTACCATTGAATCTTATCGCACAACTTGTAGCGCGATCGTAGTATCAGTGATATAGACGAGGAGGCCGTGGATCAATCAATCAGGGAAACCCCTTTTTTCTGCAGGGCATTCGCACGGTTATTCATGCATTGCGAACTATGTCAAATCCCACAGAGTCCAACATTGTTTACACTCCAGCCTGATAGCCCGTCAAGGAGCCTGCATTTTCACTACACGCCCATTATTCATCAAGCTTGCTGCGCCTCGGCCCAAGAAGGATTCACGCGGTTCTTTTTTTGGGGCTTCGCTTTCTCCCCTCTTCCGAAACTTGAACTTGTCCAGCGATTTCCGTCTCGATCTATAAAAAGACAAACCTCAGAAGCCTTCGACAATCAACTAACATCTTGCCCTTCCGGAGACAATCCCATAACTGCACGCCTGACTCAGCTGGTAGCATGGGAAAACACATCCTCAGCGTGACCACCAGTAATGACACGGTGGCAGACCAGAAGACTGGTCTCTGGTAAGTATTTACAAACTTTGTCTCCTTTTGAAAAGACTTCGGAAGAAGTGAGTTGCTGGTGATTATGAATCCGAGGTTTCATCACGGATGCCCGATCGGTCGGGTTCCAACCTCGTATCCCTCATATTAAATTCTTCATTCTCTATCGATGAGGTAACAAAAAATTTCTTGGTTTTCCAAAAGGCTGGAGGAGCTCGCATCTCCTTACATGATATGGAAGAAGAAGGGCTACGGCGTGACAGTGGTCTCCATCAAGGGCGGCGAGGTCCCGTTGGACCCGAGGTCTCTGCAGGAGAAGAACCTCACTGAGCACTCAAGATCATTCTTGAACAGCGGTGAGGGCGATTCTAGGCTTCTCTCCATGAAGCCTGTTCAACATTTACCCTTGTTGATTTCTTCATGTGTGCGTACAGAGGCCGCGATGAAGGAGCTGAAAAGCACAAAATCGGTCGCGGATGTGAATGTGGACACGTACGATGCGGTCTATGTTCCAGGCAAGCTCTACATACCCACTGACATGTCACAAAAATCAACCGACATTCTGTCCTTCGAAATCCTGTCAGTCTTGTTAGTCCAAGTGGTAGCCACCATGGTGAAGCCTGGCGATGCCTCCCGCAGGCGGACATGGCATAGTGATCGATGGCCCCAACGATCCTCACCTGCGCAAAACTCTGGAGAAGGCTGCAGAGCAGGGTAAGATAGTCTCTGCTGTGTGCCATGGGCCTGCCGCATTTGTCAAGGTTGAGGTGGACGGCAACCCGCTCGTGCAGGGCAAGAAGGTATGTGCCGATTGTGCAGTCTGGCTGCCTGTATCCCTCGTCTTGATCGCTGCTCTATGAAGTCCTGGAAGAGAAAACCTGTAGACCTTATCCAGCCAAGTCCAGGTCATGCTAAGAGTAAGTCGGCTCAAGCATGTTATCCGTTGGTACCAAGTCAGCAAGTTGCGTGCATGCAAGGCATCAATATCAGGCGTTTGCATGACCTCACAAGTAGTGTTGCACTGCTAGGTGACCGCTTTCTCAAACAGCGAGGAGAAGAGCGTGGGCATGGACCAAAAGGTGCCCTTCCTGCTGGAGGACAAGCTGAAGGAGCTCGGAGCCAAGTATGAGAAGGTGCTGCAGCCTTCATTAGATGCCCAACTTACTTGGTGTTTGCATGCTATGTCAATGCAAAGCGAGACCCATCATCCATATTTATAATTGTCTAATCCAGCACAAAATATGGGCGCTGTGCAGGGCAAGGACTGGTCTCCATTTGTGGTCAAGGATGGTAAACTGATCACTGGCCAGAATCCACAGGTCAGGCACCTCCAGCGCTTTTGAGCTGCTTGTTGTGCTCTTTTCATGGTCGCCTCTGCATTTTCAGTTGCGAGACCTATAGGAACTTTACTGACATTCTTACTCCCGGATCTTGCAGTCAAGCCCACCGCTGGCAGAAAAGGTTGCAGCCGCCTTGGAGGAGTAGAACAACCCAATGAGTCAGAATTCAATGAAGAGAACTTCATGAGAGGCATTTGAGGTTGAGTATGTGTTTCCACAGTAGTTGTTTGTCATTGGTGGAGAGTGCCCTTGACAGTTTTGCTGTGTTGCTTGTCTCTTGTGTCTCGCAATTTTACTGCATCAAAGCGCCTGTTGCCAACTTTTTTGTAGGCATCCTGTACAATAACATTGCTGTTGTGCTTGCCCGCCTGTCTGGATGCTGGCTGACTAGCAGGCAAATAACATTGTCGCTGCTGCCATACTCAAATCTCTGCATTGCAGTTGTCATGTGTAATGGAATACTTGCATTTGGAGAAGGTGCTAAAATCTGTGATTGTTACAAAGACTCCCCAAGCTGCAAGACAAATGGAAATCTGTTGCACAAACGGAACCTTCAAAATTAGCTGTACGGGAGGGCATTTCTAGGCATGCAATATTTCATCTTGCAACTCTCATTACGCCATGCACGCGGATCACAGACACCCAGATTCATGGTTTGATGTGGCCACAGGTTTCAAGCAGGGAGATGTGAATGCTCCTTTGTTGTTCAACATTTATATTGACACAGTCGTTAGAGCTTTTGAGCCACTAGTTAGGCACCTGGGGATCACTTGGCAGTACAAGCTAGATGGCAACCTCAGGGAGTGCAAGAACCCCACTGCATCTAACATGAGTTGGATTTTCATGTATGCTGATGACATAGCTCTAGTGGCCGAAACACAGGAAGCCCTACAAGAAGCCCTGGCCATTATTGACAGAGTTTTCATCCAGTGGGGCATGCATATAAACATAAGAAAGACTCAAATTCTCTGTTTGCAGAGTGGGACACAGACCGGTGATAGCAGTGAGCAGTTTTGGCTCAGGGGCCAACCCCTTGAACAAGTTCAGATGTTCAAGTATCTAGGAAGCATATGTTCAGCAGACATGTCAATGCAACCAGAGATTGCCTCAAGACTCAGTAGGGCAGGTGGGGCATACCATAAGCTGAGCAGATTGAAAGTTTGGAAAGATAAAAACATATCTGTCAAGATAAAAGTTATATTGTACAAAGTCATTGTTCAGTCAACATTGCTGTATGGTTGTGAAACATGGGCAGTCACCAATGAAGATATCAGAAAACTCGAGGTATTTCAAATGAGATGTTTGCGGAGGATATTGGGGATAAGCCTTTTAGAAAGGATACCAAATGCAGTTACACGAGCACAATGTGATATTCCAGAGGTTGCAAATTTGATTAGATACAGGCGGCTGAGGTATCTTGGACATGTGGCTAGGATGGGTGACACCAGACTGCCCTTACAATTCATGTTTGGTACCATATCGGGAACGGGGACCAGGGGCAGACCTATGAAGAGTTGGAATGATTATGTCAGGGATGATTTGGAAGCCATAGGATTGCCATATAACTGGCGGAGAAAATGCAAAAACCGAGATGAATGGAGGGCTGCCATAAAGGTGCTGCTAGACGTACCTAGTCCATAAGGACTGGAAAACGTGTAATAATAATAATAATAATAACTCTCATTATATCAATCTCTTAGCCATTGTCACAGGAAAAAGCATCCCAGGAAGTTTGAGACTGACTGAGGACCTTGATAAACTATCAACATACTGATGAAACATCCGAAAGAAAAAAAAGCAGGGCATAATACTTGCATCACATGCCGCGAGATATTTGACTTGTGACTGGAACTCATTCTAGCAGGAATACTTCGAGTGCGGGCTGACATTCGCTTTGTCAGTACTACAACAGACATATGACCACTGAAGGACACACAAAATTTTGACTGCAATCCTGACTTTCAACTATCCAGCATGCCCACATGCGAGCAAAGACCACCAGGGAACTTACACATCTTTCAGCATGGCAGCATGCTCCACAACTGCTCCTCTTGCTGCAGAGCAGTCGGCCTGGTCTCGCTTCCACCAGACATATCGCTCAAATTTCCCGGGATTTGCCAGGGCAAGTCTCTGCAACGGCTGTGCATCAAATCTCCACCACCACTCCAACTTCCACAAGGCGCTCCCTGGGCACATTGAAGGCGCCAGAGGCTGTGCGGCTGTTGCGGCGCAGGAAGTTGTAAGTGTGCTCCAAGAAGAAGGTGCGGGTAATGCCGGAGGAAGACTTGGGGTGAGTCATGGTGCGGCCCATGATATACACCAGCTTCATGTTTTTCTCAATAGCCTGCAAGAACGCCCCAGCATACATGTCAGTCTATCAAAAGCTGTCCACAATCAAACAAAATGGCTGCAGGCTTCTGAGGGGCAGAACTGCAAGCAAGCCGTTAAATGCAGGCTAATGATCGGATTGACTCCGGAAGTGGTAATTTAGTTGCTGGAATTGGTGATTGAAAATTGCTGGAAACAGTCAAAAATAAGTCATGTCCCCAAGCAAAGCTCACCGTGCCGGGTGGAATAATCAAGCGCGCTGCCAGCTCAGGCTTTGAGTGTTTGGCTATCCTGTTGAGGACAGCTTTGGTGAACTCGCCATCAGCATCTACAGGGTCCGTGTACCTGAACACCCCAGAACCTGGCCTAAATCAACCCCTTACAACATCAGCAGCATTGTTGCACCCTTCCCAGCATAAATCTTGACTCTGACTCTGTACTGCGTGCATGAGGCTGCCATTCCAGACATGCATGCATGCGCCCGTGCAAGGGATGGAAAGATTTAGCACACCCGTAGCGAGCGACGCAGCGGTACAGGCCGGGCACAGGTAGGGGCATAAATAGCAGGCGCTCTTCTGCAGACACCTTTGGAATGGGCACATATCTACACCATGCACAGAAGTGTGACCATTCGACATCTTCCAGAAACATATATTGGAGCCTTAACACAGCGCCAAACAGGCTGGACTCCAGGTGTCAGTAGAGTAGAGATGATGGGCATAAAGAGAGCACACAATTGTGACATTTCTCGCAGAACACTTGAATACTTGATTCTTTGGAGTAAAGGACCACATGGAACTCCCTGGATGGATGCAGGCCTCCTGATGCATGGTGTGGCAGGAAAGGGGTTGTGCGCACCTGATGGTGATGAACACAACGACCTCATGCAGCGCAGGCACATTGGCCAGAAGGTTGGTGAAGGCGGCAGGGATCCCAGTGTAGGTATTGGTGTACACCATGGCTACGCCCGGAACGCGCGCAATCTTGCTCCCGTCCTTCAGCGTCACTGTGCGCATGTCACCCTCTTGCTCTGCCGCTCTTGGCCTGCCATAAAAGCACCCCCAGAACCTCAAATTCCACCCGCCAGCCATTGCATACATCCCTCGGCAGACAGCAGGCGCATATGAAAAAGCTGACCATGGTTTACATGCCTCCCTGGACAACATGGAGAGGGCTGCAAACATGAGATATCAAAATTTTTACTTTGTAACGCGCCTGCACCAGTCACATTTGAACTGCATGCAACCAATCTGCCGCCCATTTGAGTGCCGGCCCAATTGCAGCCGAGGAAAAAGGCATGGAAGGAAATTATCGGTATGATATGGAGGTATCGCTACAGTAGTCATTGGCCAGCAGATAGGGGTATGAACCGCACCCTTCATCCCCAAGACCCGTCAGCTTGAACAGGTCTCCCAGAAGTATTTTCATGGAGTCCAAAGCTTCCACCTTCCTTTTTGTGCCCCAGTACCAGAGAACGCTCATGGTAAATAAGATGCCTGCGGAACAGCCAAAGAAGATCAACCCATGCCTTTGCACCCATGCGAAAAAGAAACAGTACAACTGCACAGCGCTACAACTGTTTTTGCTGGTCAAAGAGTCTGTCGGTACAATTCTATTGCATCTACCTATGCACAGATATGAGTGAGAAGTGCTATGGACCACCAGTCCTCACCAGAGAGTGCAATGGGGAACCAGCCGCCATGCAAGAACTTGTTCAGGGTGGCCGACAGAAAGGAGACATCGATGAGTCCAAAGATGATGAAGAAGGCCAGGGCTGTGAAGATGTTGTGCTTCCAGATGACCAGGATGCCCACAGTCATCAGTATCGTGGTAATCAACATCACAAATGTCACTGCCACCCCTGCAGCACCAGCACTGGACACTTTGAGCCAGGGACTCCTCGAGGCAGAAGCACAGCCTTATAGATGGTAGCTTATGCCGAATGTGTATGCATTCTCTACGGCAAGAGGAGGAGGAAATCCATGATGGACAGAATCCATGTTTGCTGCATGAATGCACTCCTCTTATCAGACCTTATGCATGTCACATTTCCATGATCTTTTGCACAGAGTGATGGTTCGACTTGGAAGGTTCCGGCTCTGTGACCCACCGTAAGCATTGGAGATGGCCAAAGAGTCCCTGAACCCGGCCACAACAATGATGGTGAGGACCATGAGGGTCCAATTCGCTTCTGGGATGTAGATTTGCCCCTCCACAATGCCCGAGGTGTGCACAATCTTCACGCGTGGGAAGCAGCCCAGCATGAGGGACTGGCGGATAATGGAAAACGTGCCTGATATTATAGCCTGCACCACATCAAAGATGTCATTTGCAGCATGTAGCCTGCAACTGCACAGGGCATTTGCTCCTAGTGCGAAGCGCCACAAGCTGGACACAGAAGTCATTATGGAAGAACATGGCATCCAGACAAGTGAGAATGGCTGGTGGGAGGATGACAGCAGTTTGCATGAACAGCAGTCAGTGCAAACCCTCACCTGACTGGCAACAATAGCAGCAAGGATGGAGATGACGAACATGGGCCAGTAGACTGGATCGGGTATGGAGTCATAGAAAGTGTTTGCCACACTCTCGGGGTTGCGGATGAGGAAGGCTGCCTGCCCCAAGTAGGTGATGAGGACCGAGGGGTAGACAATGCAGCAAAAGCTCATCTGCAGAACAGCACAACTTTGATCATACCAGTTGTGCTTGATTCAAACCATTTCTCACAGCAGCAGGAGGATTAGTCAGGGCAGGTAGCACGGAAAGACTTGGACCCACTTCCAGTCCCAGCAGACTGATCAATGGATCCCCAGGTAGCACTCGAAGGCACAAAGGGTTCATCAAAACAATTTGTCGGCTGATGACGTGGTTGCACATGGAATAGCTTCTCTCAGCTTCCCTTACCTGCACAGACTGGCGGGAGAAATGGCCCAGGTCGGCATACATGGCCTCCACTCCAGTGATGCACAGCAGGACCCCGCTCATGACCTCCCAGCTGAACTTGTCTTGATCGCGCCAGAACAAGATCAGGTAATGGGGAGACAGTGCCTTGAAGATGGCTGCAGCACATGAACCCCCATGGTATAAGTTGCCCTGCTTTGTATCATCCCATCATGGAATACTGTGCCATCAACATCCCACCATTATGTCGCAGCAGATGAGCAAACCATACATAACCATCTGCTGCGTCTGTTGATGTGTCTCGTATAGAATGCGGTGATAAGTTGCCTGTTCATGCTGCAGTGCAGGGTGAAGGCTGCAAGTGACAGAATGGGCCTGAAGGACTTGGCGCACCTGGGTACCATGTCACAATGTTGTAGATTCCGACACAGAAGTTGGAAAAGAACCAGAGCAGGATGACTGGGGCGAATGCCACTCCCAGCTTGCTGGTGCCCAAGCGCTGGAAGACATACAAAAGTACCAGCACTGCGCACGAGATCCCCATGACCGCATCTGCATAGTCAGAGGACAATCAATCTGCCGCGGTTACATCCAGCAGGAACAGGAGAAGATGCATGTTGTTTCGGCCCGGAAGAGAGGTCTTCTTCAGCAACCCAATGCTTGCAAATCACAAGGGCCCCATTGGATAACATTTGATATATGAGAGAAGCCACATGATCCTTGTATGACTTCCATTTGTTCTGATTATGGTGTCAAGAATAGGTGTGCAGAGGCCAAAGAGCGTACTGTTGCCGATCGAGGAGATTTGCTTGAGGCCTGATATGGAGGAAACGACAGAGATGGAGGGCGTGAGGCAGCCATCACCGATGAGCATGCATGTCGCAATCAGCACGAGCACAAGCAGGACACGCTGTAGAGTGCGACTCTTCTGCAACGCTCTCGTGACCTGCAATGGACGCACTATTGTCAACAGGCTGCATGAAGTGTGCGAGCCATCAATGCGGCAGTGGAACCAATCTGAAAGCATGGCTGCTATGCAGCAAGGGTGCAGCTGGTAAAGTGGCGCACGTGTGTTGCAATGCTCGGCTTGACGCCGCCCTCTATCTTGGTCCCATATCTGGCGAGGTTGGTGTCATACTCCTGCTCTGTTGCTGTGGGAGTTGGCAGGCGCGCAACACGTGCAAGGCGGGCATACAGTGCAAAAGTTCCACCTGAGCAATGCCCCTTCCGTTAACATAAAGTCTGCACTGTCATGCCATGATTGAAAGAGTTTCTTCGAACTGATACAGAACCCCAGATACATGCTATTGGTCTGTGAGCAGCCAGTCCTGCACACAGAGGGCAACCCCACAGCTGTCTACACAGAGAACGAGTTGCGTGGCATACCTTCACCATTGTCGTCAGCTCGAAGAACGATGAAAACATACCTGCGCCAACAGTCCACAGATTTTGGTGCACATGGCAGGGTAGAAATTGATTGCAAGAAACGGAATTGACTGCAACTCCTAGCTTGTTTTCTTAGGTTCATTAGGGTCAGCAAGCGCACTTGACCAGCCCAACTAGTGTTAAAGTCCAGAAAATGAGGCTCATCCCTGCCAAAATTTCCTCCTGATTCGGCGTAATCGTGAAGATGTTGGCAAAGGTGTACAGTGGGGATGTGCCGATATCTCCAAAAATGATGCCAATGGCTCTGCAAAGATGAGTCATGTCGTCAGTGCTGACAATATACCCCCTTGCAGCGAGATAGAGATGCATGGCTCGAGTGGATGTTGCCATACCGGTATGAGAGGCTCAGTGTGGCAGCCCATCCTGCTTTCTGCGGGATCACAACAAGTGCGGTTAGGAAACACTTCCGTTTCCAATTAAGAGCAAAACCCAGGCAGCTCTTGACAGTGGCAGGTTTGGCAGGCAAGCTCATCTGCAGGAAAGAGCAGATGTGCAGTATCAGGACACATCTTCCCTTCTTACCGCTTTTGCATCATGGACCCTTCTTCCCTCTTCGAGGTCCTCATCCCGTGCCCAAGCGCTGGGCCTGTCCATTTTCATCCTGGCCTGGGATGCAGGGCTAATGGCTCCATTCCTACCTGGCCCAAGCGCGCTTCCAAAGGCACGTCCCTGCATTCTGTGGTGTACCTATTCAACACATCAGAACAGATGCTGACTGTGGAGTATGTGGAGGTGCTCTTACAAATCAAGCTATACTTGGCAGGCAGTGAATATGCAGCAGAGTATATCGATTATAAACACACTCCTGGGAACAAAAATCATCCCCTCTGGGACATTTTGCGCAAAGGTCCACCTAAGGAATAAATAGGGCTTGGGGCCTTCGCAACCTTGTCGGCGCGAACCCGTGAAAGAACGTCTCGGTAGCACTCGTACGCGTAAAACAAATGTTGGCGGTGGATTATATGTGTCCTTATTGACACCACGACACGCAACAGGAGGGCGAAGAGCACCTGTGCTTGATTGGGCCCTCCTTTGGCAGTTTAATTATGCCCGACCCTAAAGGTATCAGCCTCACCGTGAGATATTTCCCAATTTCATACTATTCCTATGAGTATGGGACTCTGATCAAAACGATATATACAACCCGAGATGATCGAATCTATCTTACTTTATTCTAACATCAATCATCTGACCCCTGCAACTAGAAAGAAATTTCACCCTCTCATCAAGAGCGTAATACTCTCCAAGTAAGTGTTGATGTCACCACGGTTTGATGTTGCAATCTCCGCGTACCTCGCCGAAGCTGATCTCGGCACGTGCGCCGAGATGCGTCATGTGCCTACACATGCAGATCACACTGCCTGCTGAACGCCAGTGCAGTCAAACTTCCCATTTCGACCATAATTTGTGACACCATATTCAGCAGCACTTGCCGTCAGGGTGATCGGTAGGTCTGCTTAATCTTATGTATCTGTAAGGTCACCTTGCGGTGCATGTCAAGTCAAAGCCTTTAAAGGCATGCCAGCACTACTAGTAGCTAGTAGCTAGTGGTCACGGCGGTGCTCTGGTGCCCCATGATGGATGTTTGCAGATGTGTGTGCCGTGCTGTGAGACATACATGCGCCGTAGATCATGTTTTCATCCTGATGTTAAAAGCAGTTGCTGGATGTGCATGCATTCCCACTGGCAGGCTGCAGCACTGGCCGGCCTACAAGCTTGTATACTAGTATTTAAATTTGTGCAACAGTGAAGTCCAATGATTATAGTCTGGTGCTGCGCCATGTGGTGGTCATTAGCATCCGATGAGTCATGGTATGCTTATGTGTCCTTACAGCATAGCGTGCACCCCAGAATTCAACTGTTGGCAATCACATCCATTTTGTAAGTTGACAAGTTGCAACAATTGTAATGCAGTGAAGGTGTCATCATGTAGAGGTGGCCATGGTGAGATCCAACTTGGAGTGCGATCACATGGCTACTTTACAGATTGCATTTTGAACTGACATTGCATTGTCCACAATGGGTACCATTCCAATACATGTCAGCAGCCCAAATTTTCTCAGGCCTGCAATTCTTATCACTTTCATTGCAATTGTACAAAATTTGGCTAAGATGAAGTACTGCCACGCAAAAGGCACAACAAAATTAACTTGGTCATTCAATTATCAAATCTTGGTCCGCGATGCCAGGAAAACAGCTTGCATGCATGCCTGCAGACACCAAGGTGGGTGCACTACTTCGCGTGGACAGCAGCTGAGAATATAGCAAAAGGAGAAATAGGTATCGCACCACAGTTCTTCATTTGTGGGCACAGACACCGAGAAGACGAGGTATGAAATACAGTTTGTACCCTAAACTGTATCTAGCATCACTAGGGATGGGACATTCAAAGCAGGATCAAAAGGTATTTGCTTCTGCTATGCCCAGCTCCTGATCAGAGTGGAGCTTCCAAAAGCATTGTACTGTAGTCCTGCCAAGTGTTCTGGATGCTCCCCAGGATAAGCCGAGGCAATTGCAATGCTTTCTGGGGTGCCCTTGCACCACAGAAAAGCTTCAGAACACCCTGTTGAGGTTTTTCTGTTGCCAGCATACAGCGAGACACCATTGCCTGCTGCACTTGATCTTGGTGGCTGCTAATAAGATGGCAACATCATGCACCTGACAGGGGCAGACTGTGGGTGAGCCCTGACCCTCCCCATCAAGTGCTTCTTGGCACAGGAGGCTTGGCGCCGCTGCATTTCTGTGAGGCCAATTGAGGATCTTCTATCTATTATTGCCGGCATTTTCTTTTGGCAGTCGTTGCCCGGCACACTACAAATTTTCTCTGCCTAAAGCGTTTGCAGCTGTTGCATTTGCGGCTTGGGCTTGCAACTTGCTGAGGAGGCTCTACAGATGGGGGAACCGGGCACATCACCAGCCCATGGAGCACCCTTTGCCAATGGCCCAATTCTGCTGGATCATGTAGCTCTTGCCATTCAGCACAATGTTGGCCATGGCGCCGTTTGAAGCGGACCAGGTCTCTCCGTACTTCCATGAGCACTTGTCTGCACCCTCCTCCCCTCTCGAGTCATACCTGTAACCCATGACTCTGCCTATCAAAATTCCAGTTGTGAGATGCTCAATCCAGCATTGCATGAAGCAACACAGCATGGCACTAGTGTCATGCTCGCATGCAACTGCATGCAGCCCAAATGTGTTACTAGTTCATTATTTTTCTCTCCTCTAATGTCAGGGAGGTGTAGACAGGCTCACCAGGCAGTGGCATCTGGGTCAGAGATGATCTCCGACAGCTCATGTGCAAAAATTGATGCAATTCCATCTGCCGCTGAGGCCCCATTGGGGCCCCGGGGCTGGAACTCACATGTCCTTGGGCACCTCTTCACGCTGCCCACAAAACCATAACTGCACATAGGCAAAACACCATCTCAGCACGGTCCAGATGCTCCTTTATGAGCTGTGGGGACCGTTTGACATCAGATTGCTTTACAGCAGATTGTGTGCAGGGTACGTGGCTGAATGGCCACAATTCAGAGGCCAGGAGAACTCACTAGAGGCCGTCCTGGTCATCATGCCATCCACAGTAGCTGGAGCAAAAGCCTCCTTGTGCCACATCTGGGCTGGTGATGACAAAGTAGGCCCCATTGCGATCCCTGGGCAGGCCGCTGTTTATGCATGTCTTCACCACAGCCTGCACACACAGCAATGGATAAACTTTCCCTGCCATGAGAACAGCATGGGAGTCGGGGAGGGGTCTGCATGCTGTCCTGCAGCTGGCCTGTGATGAATCATCTGCAAAGTGTAGCATGCAAGCTAATGACGCAGAGAGTTGCCACATCGGGTGAAGAGGTGAGGGGACGCACCAGCACGTCGGCATCTGACAGGCTGGAGCCATGTGAGTAGGCGTCATAGCATGTGCCGCCATGTGACACCTGTGAAGTTCCCGTGTTGCCCGCCTTGTCGTAGTAGCTGTTGTTGATGTTCATCCAGGGTGAGCCGCTCAAGCTGTTGAGGAACTCTGCCAGGATGCGAGCCACCTCCGGCTGTGACTTCCAGTTACCATACCTGCAGGATCACCAGGACAACATTGAATATTGTGCCATATGTACGACCTAGAATGCATCGGACTTCCACATGATTCGCAAAGTCTCCCCTCAACAGTGCTCCTTGCCATGCCCTACCACATTTGTTCAGGATAGCAGTATTGGACACAGGCATATGGGGATGCACTTTGCTGACATCAGCACACGCCTTCCAGCCGGGCACATTCTTTCCCACCAACCTGATGCAACATTTGGCTTGCTAGGTGGCACTTCCGAGGTTCATGCAACGGTGCAAGACATGTGAAGCGGGCCGCACATGATCAAGTAGACTTGAAGGGAATTCGTGACAATCTTGCCGCCATGGTAAGACATGACCGCCGCAGCGCCGCCACTGCCGAGCACATTGGGTGTGCGGGCATTCTTCGAGCCGGCATCGTCCCCGCCATTCAGATCGGACTGGTCTGCATTCGGGAACTGCGATTGCCGTGCATATTCCCTGTCAACGGGGCTCATAGCCTTGAACTGGCTTGGCGCGCTGGGCGTGAGGAAACTGTTGACCAGCGCGCGCAGCGCGTTGCGCGGCTGTGTTGTTGCTGGGGTGTCGTCATCTGATTCCTCCCCGTCCTCATCCATCCCAATCATGGGCATCGTGCGCTTCACTGCGGCAACGTGCTGCAAGGGCGCTAGGCTGATGTGTAGCAGCAAGCTCAGGGCGAATACGCGTGAGAAAGCCAGTCTACGAGACAGTACAAGCCTCATCCCTGCCCTGTCTGGGCCGCTCTGCCTGGCTGGCTGTCTGTTTAGGTTTGGCTAGGTGGTGCCTGGGGCCTTTTGACTGCACACTGCTGCACTGCGGTGACCTGCTGAGCAGCCAAGCAACAGCTGACCACTAGCAAAGCTTCCAACGCTGGCGCTGTTACCTGCCTGCACAAGTGAAAAATGCTATGAGCAAACTGTTGACAGCCACTTGCTGGCTGTACTGGGGAATCTTCTGTGAAAGTCGACCTACAGCAAACTGTATGAATTTTCTTGAAAATCTAATTTCGAATGTGACTTCTCATTGACAGCAACAAGCACGCTGGGTTGACACTCTTGGCTCGAATCGGAACAAGCCCTAGTGCCCACCACAACGATATCTATCGTGCCCATGCAGAAGGCAAGACATCGCAAAGAGGCGCATTACAACCTGTGCAGGTCACGGTCGTCTTAGTCAACACTAGAGACCAAGGTGCCTAGTGGGCTCGTACTCTATTGGAGCTGGCAGTTAGTTCGTTAAGCTCACTCCAGTACCCTTTACACAGAAGCCGACGCTCCAATTGGAGTGCAATCGGCAATGATGACTCTTTTCAGAACATCTCAAGCGGGGTGTCACGCGCTGGAGACGTGATGCTGAAGTTTGCGTTTGCGTAACAGTGCATGGAAAGCGCTTTTCTGTGTCGCACCCACAGTTCCGTGGTGCTCCTGGCCTTCCTTCGTAAAATGAAAGGCCAGGGACCTTACCTTCTTTCAACTAGGATGGACGAGAACCCGGCCTGTTGCCTCAAAACATATTCTGCTCTGTCGCGGCTTGGTTGTTTGACGGAGGTCAGGGCAGCAGGAAAGCACGGCGTGTGTGCGACGAATCTTTCCAGCTATGTAGGATTGCTTCGATCTCCGCAACGACGAAGCGCACTGTTTTCGTGGTTCGTGAGGCGAGCGACACGCCGATCGGATCACAAGAGGGCGATCACGAAGTCCATGTCAAGACGAGCTTTGAAAATCACCACTTCTGGGTAACCGACGCACGTGCGAGTGGTCATCCGCTGGCGTTATTCAAATCGTCAAAATCGTCATGCATAAGAAAGCAAACAGCAAAGAGCGTGCGAGCGCTTATCAGTAACCAGTGCAAACACTAAGGGCATGCGAGCGCCAGAAGCTTCGAGAATCGGGTGAAGAAGGAGCTAAGCTGCCTCAGCACAACAAACACAACTCAGTCACTCATGAGTAGTGATGACTCATCGGATCCATCGGGGATCGGATACAATCGATGGATCCAACTTGGAGTCCTACTAGGTAGCCTACTGAGTACTGAGTACCAGCCCAGGAGCACAACAGATCACAATGCAAACACCGTGTATTACACGCGGTCAAGTGTCAAGGGCACGTCAGCCACTAAACCAATACGACTAGTTATTGCAGGTCGGCAAACCCAAAGCCTAATGGCCCGGCCATTATGGGCCATATGCCATACTATGGACATACCTAGTAGGCCCTACTAGTCCCGGGGACTAGTACTACTACTACTAGTACTAGTAGTATTGGCAAGTTTCCTCAGAAGCTCATTTTGATGACAAGAGGTTGCTCCACACAATGGTGTCGGTGTTCCCCAGCGCTGGGCCATGGCCAGCTGCAGCTGTGGCCGGCCGTGGCCTTGTGTATGCCACATGCGGGGTTCAAGTTGTAGGCAAGTTTAAGACAGTCATGCATGACTTCAAGCCCCAGCTGGCACTGACCAAGAAAGAGTGCATACAGCATGCCTGCGCCTTCACATGTCCTTCTGGTATATTCTGGTCTCAACGCATTTTCTCTTCACACAGAAGAGGAAGAAGGTTGCACATCAGAGAGATGAGTCTTCTAGACTGCAATGGCTGGAAGGATGACTTCCTTTCCCGGTGACGTCATTCTGGTGAGTAAGCGAACTTCGCCTTCGCTGAATAGTCTGATTTCTTGATGGGATCTCATCACAGCGATCTCCAATCTCGCCTGAGGATTTTCCAGGCATTCTTTCGTTCTTCCTGAAAAAGGAGCACTATCGAGCGCACTGTTGCTGCTGACGCTGTCTTTAACGCCAGCCGTTTGTTGAAGCCAGTGCGGGGCAACTACAACGGTGGGCACCAGCTGGTGTATCTTGCAGCACTATTTGCACCCTTCACCACCGACGACTTGAGTTTGGGCCGGAGCTTGGCCCACTCCGACCTACGGATCCGTAGCGGAAAGTGGGACTTAGAGTGCTTCTGCTTTGTGCGTGGATCGGGTAACTTTCCTTCGACTGAATCTGTTACCCATTTGAAAGTAATATTGAATGAGTGCTCATTAAGTGCGACGTATGCCGATCCCAGATGTCAACAAAGCCAAGTCTTGTTACCGAGGTTCAGGCCTTTGCTGACAGCTTATTTGAGCTCAGTGAAGGCAGCCGTATTGTGTTTCTAAGAAAAAGGCAAGCACTTAAGCGAGGGTGATAACCTGCTTGCAGGGTTAAGCCAGGCCAGACTTTTGACTGAGACTTGCTGGGGGCATGGGGCGACGCCAGATGGTACTTCTCAGCCTGGCAGCTGTCGTACTGTGCACAGTGTCAGCAGACGCAATGAGACAGCTACAGCAGAGCGAAGTCAGGGTGTGCCGCTATGCCTGCGGCATGGGCATGAGCTGCATCAATGGGGTCTGCCGTGCCACATCTGTGAACGACTTGAGCGGCGAGAGCCCTGCCATGAGCGCTGAAGCCGCCTCGCGGGCTCCCTCAGACTCCGGATCATTGGTGAGGCCTCAGACAGTTCTTGTGAACACAAGCTATTCTGGGCCCCATTATGTCGTGCAAATGTGGACAGTTAGTTACATTGATCTGGATTTTGATGGTTCTATTTATCTAAGAAGTGCTGCAACTATGCAGGACCGCGGCTCCAAGGTTCCCCAGTGTTTGTTCACACATCCCGCTGCCATCAAGCTTGTTCACATACTTGCTGATGCGCTTAGAGTTGAGCAGGTGGAGGGGAGGCTGTCTGATGCAGCAGCACAGATGAGCCCTGTGCCCCTGGAGAGCAACAGCGATGGGATGTCAGCCCAGGACCGCCTCAACGCCGAGCAGGCCGCTTCCATGTCCTTCATTGATACCAGTGCAGACACCTCCACCATCTCCATTGCCCCCAGCAACTCACAAGAGGCTGGTGAGCACACCTGCCCCCATGGTCACAAGAGCTTTACAGAAACTATTTAGCTCACTCATGAGGGCTACTATGGTGACAAGAGCATCCTCACATGTACTCACTCCATTCATGAATGTTGCTGCAGTGTCATTTGCTCCAGTTGCCTAGAACACCTTATTGAACACTGCAGACATGGTGGTGAGCATTCGGGAATGGCATGTCTCGGCTTGCTCCCTTGACGCATGAGGCACCGGCATGGTGCAGGGCGGCTGTAGGTGCATGGCGCTGCCATATATAGAAAAGGCTGGCGTTATATGTTGTGTGAACAATCCAACCGGTATGCTGCAGGTTTGCTCTCAAAATGTTGTCTGAGGTGTTGCGCTGGCAATGGCAGGTGTTGTATCTGTGGTTGTGGTTGAGCCTGTTCGGGCGGAGCAATCTCCAAGCCAAGCTGCTACAGATTCGCCATCGCCAGCATCAGTTGTGGTCGAGCCTGTTCAGGCGGAGCAATCTCCAAGCCAAGATCCTGCGGATTCGCCATCGCTAGCATCAGTTGTGGTCGAGCCTGTTCAGGCGGAGCAATCTCCAAGCCAAGATCCTACGGATTCGCCATCGCCAGCATCAGATGTGGCTGAGCCTGTTCAGGCGGAGCAGTCTCAAAGCCCAGCTCCTACTGATTCGTCATCGCTGGCATCAGATGTGGTTGAGCCTGTTCAGGCGGAGCAGTCTCCAAGCCAAGATCCTGCGGATTCGCCATCGCCAGCATCAGTTGTGGTCGAGCCTGTTCAGGCGGAGCAATCTCCAAGCCAAGATCCTACGGATTCGCCATCGCCAGCATCAGATGTGGCTGAGCCTGTTCAGGCGGAGCAGTCTCAAAGCCCAGCTCCTACTGATTCGCCATCGCTGGCATCAGATGTGGTTGAGCCTGTTCAGGCGGAGCAGTCTCAAAGCCCAGCTCCTACTGATTCGCCATCGCTGGCATCAGCTGTGGTTGAGCCTGTTCAGGCAGAGCAATCTCCAAGCCAAGCTCCTACTGATCTGGCATCGCCAGCATCAGATGTGGTTGAGCCTGTTCAGGCGGAGCAATCTCCAAGCCAAGATCCTACGGATTCACCATCGCCAGCATCAGATGTGGTTGAGCCTGTTCAGGCGGAGCAGTCTCAAAGCCCAGCTCCTACTGATTCGCCATCGCTGGCATCAGCTGTGGTTGAGCCTGTTCAGGCAGAGCAATCTCCAAGCCAAGCTCCTACTGATCTGGCATCGCCAGCATCATAGATCGTGCATTAAAGCCAGCCTGAAGACTGTCTGTCAGCCCTGCTGCGACAAGATTTCCTGCACTGCACGACTAGATGAGTCGCACTCATCTGTGTGGAATGGAAACCACAATGCGCGGTTCTTGCAGCATTTAAGCTGACGAGACTGCTGCAGCTGCGGTGGGGAATAGAGCTTAGCACTGCATGGGCTAGAGGGGTGGCCATGCAAGACACTTTTGAGAGATGAAGTGTTCCTCCTACTCAGAATGTAAGGGGATGGAACTTCAGCGCAGCTCTTTATCAAAGTTTACTTTAATTTCTATGGTGCAGAAGTGCCCCTTTCTTGTTGTACTTCAGTCTTCCAGGATGGGCAGTGTACGTCTAACAGCAGGTTTTTTTTTCTCCAGGCAAAGATAAGCGCGTAAAACCTGAATTTCCCTTATCAGGAGTTCAGCACTCCATAGCCTGCTGTTGGAGCTGTTGAGATTTTGACTGCCTGTTTAAGAAGTGGTCTGGGTTCTCTAGCAGACCCAACATGGCAGGAGCAATTTCTGACAGCTGAGCTAATTTGAAAAAGGGTTCTGATCTCTAAACACCAGAGCTGTAATGTCCCGAACGTGTCCTTTGACGAGAATATTGCGCGATGCTTTTGTCAATGTGTACCACTGTACCATAGTTCACCAAGTTTTCTCAATCCAGCATCCCATTTGTGGAGACCACTTGATGCCCAGCCACATGTAGATTTTCCATACCTGCACCAAAGTGCAGCAGCCCCTTGGCAAATCTAACCATTGTGTTGCTTACCATGACTTTATCAATATGTTTGCACTGTGGCCATACAGTAATTGAATCTGTTCATGTGCCCCGAGGGGAACTCTCATTGTTCAGTCTCATACATGTTTGTTTGCATCCATGTGTGTAATGACATACCTAGGCTATAGCTACTCAGCAGCTCGAAGACAGAAATTTCCTTTCTTCAAAGACGCACACAGTGGTGGCTTGCACTGTCAAATTTGCACAGCATATCGGGCAGCTTGTCATGGAGCCTGATGTTTGTTGTGCGAGGCAGCCCTTCCTCTTTCTGGCGCTCGCACGCCCTTGAGTGTCCTCTATTTCTTGATCTTATGGAGCCTGAAAGTATGTACTTCCAGACAGCCATTCAGAGTGGGTGCACAGTACTGTGCACCCACTAGTGTGCACACCTCAAATATGTGGTGGCCATGACCCACGGGCCCAGATCTGAAGCTTCGCGAGCGGCAATTCTTGCTCTTCACCGAGCTGATCCTGCCTCAAAGTTCTAGTAAATTGAGATGCGCACTGAGTTCACCATGTGATCAACGGGGTGGCATTGCAATTGGATCACATGGTTCGCATGCATGTGCCCCTAAGGCCTTTTTGAAATGAGTGCGTGCAGATCTGGATGACATGGTCTGACGGCCAGCGTTGATCCTGAGTCAGCAGTGAATGTGAACTGAGTTGTATCTTAATTACCCCTACTGAATGTTTGGGACACATGGCCAAAATCCCCTCCTCTGTGAATGCTCCTGTTCCACACATGAGTAAACAACCTGTAACTCATGGCTTGATGAGTCACTCTTCAGAGCCATGATGTCTCTGACATCCGAAAAGTGAAGGCATACAGAAAGTCAGGGAACATGTCGCCCTTTATATGATCAACATTGACTTGCAATATATCGCACAAAGTTTGGACTGAAGCATGTTGTAGTTTGTGCACAACCATGCAGTCAAGTAGTGCGTCTATTGAGGCTGTTTAGATGGTGATGGATAAACAGATAATTGAAATGCGTCCTTTGAAGGATGTTCCATGAGCCTTAATGAGTAAATGCATGCTAGATCGTTTCTTGGTTGAAATGGGGAGAAAGCATCACGTCTGGGGCCCATGCTCGAGAGAATACCAGGACAAGTTATGATATCATCACATGTGCTGCAGTAAAGTAAAAACATCTAAGAATGTCATCAAACGGCAACACGTCTCATGAGGTGCAAGATAAGTGCGTTCTTGAATTTCCCTCCAGCGGCCTTGCTGCACCTCCCTTGTCGGCATTTTAGTGTTCGCCTTGTACATCACGCACTCAACTCCTCATATTAATGATCATCCCACATAATCAAGCACGATTCATATTCTGGATGAATCGTGCCATTGGGTCAAGACAGTTACGACAGGCATTGGTATTGTCTGTCTGCAGGACAAAGCAGTTGGAAGGAAAGCTCGCCACATTGACAGTCATCAATGGCGCGTTGCAGAATGAGAATGAGAGTCTGCGCCAGGAACTTGCAAAAGCAAGGACACCCTCCAGCACTACAGAAGCTGAGTTGCACGAGTTGCAAGAAGAATTTACTCGGCGCCTGGCCGCAGCTGACAGGACCATCACTAGCCTGAGGGTATGTCCACAGCAAAACATGACAGTCTGTTCTTAGCTGACCTTTTGCCCTTGGAGGAAAACAAGGCACATGCACCTTGGCATTTGGAGGTGGTTGCTGTCATCTAATCACCCTTTAGAAGGCCACAATTCTCAGGCACTGCAAGAGCGCTTGCAGGAGAAGAATGAGGCGCTGCGATCAGCGGCGACTGCGGCCAGCAAGGGAGGCAGTGTCAATGAGGCTCGACTGCAGGATCGGGAGCATTACATATCCAGCCTCCAGGTGACCATGCGAGCTTTCAACATCACAAGCACCACTGTCTCAGCGGGTGCCATGAACCTCGGCAATGTGTACTTCTGCTGACACTCTCATGCACACTGATGTAAAGATGGGAGGTGTGCATCTGCTGTGGAGCGTGATCGGCATGCTGTAATGGAGCGGGCCAAAAGACCAAATGAGGGCTGCATTGCAACTCTGAAGGGATATACTGTCACTCTCACCTTGGCATCCACTTCGATCTGACTCACCGCTTGGGGCGAAAACAGGCGGAGGGTGAAGCGCTGGCGCGCAAGAATGGGGAACTGGAGGCAACGGTGCGCAAGCTGCGAGCGAGTGTGCGGCAGCTGGAGACTGAGCGAGACCGCACGGCCGGCCGCCTGGCCGCTCTGGAGGCCAGCCTTGCCAGCGAGCAGGAGCGGGCCATCCAGGCCACCCAAGCCGCTGCTGTGCAGGTATGATGATAAGGACCTCTGCCCATACCTGTTAGTGAGCCTTACCTTAGTGTCTGGAACTCCACTGGCAGGTATGGTGTACTGTGGACAGCCTGTCCTGTGGCATCTGAGGCTCAAAACTCTCCCTGAAACCGACTACGACTGGGAGCATGAGCACGTACTCCCAACTGGGCAATGTGCTTCAGAAAGCAGTTCAGGGCGTTTATTGCTCGCAGCAGTGTTTCCTGGCTCATTTGCGCAGCGCTACTGCCTGTGCATGGAGGTTCCTCGCCTGCTAAAGAACGTGCACCTTCTTGTTAAGAGCGATGGATGTGGTGTCAGCCTCGACAACCGCATCTCATAATGCTGTCATGAGGTGGCCTTGTGAGACCTATTATGCTTGGTGGTGCTTGAAGCTGCTGGAAGCTATGGTGCTTATGATAAAGTGGTACCTGGGCAGATGGAGGAGATGGATGCAGAGATTGCAGCTGTGAGGCAGCAGGCAGCCAGCCAGATCGCAGCTGCCAAGAAAGAGGCAGCAGCTGCGAGGGAAGCTGCAGCGGCGGAGGCCGCGCGAAGCGGAGCGGCCCATGTGGCGTCTGCTGTGGAGCGCGAAACAGCCCTCTCCGCCAATCTTGCAGACCTGCGCGCAGAGTACGAGGTCAGTGTTGTTAGCCCCCTGATGTACCCTCTCCTCTCTACAATGCAAGCATGATCATGATTTGCTCATCCCTTGACTGTGGCAGCCAAGCAGTGTGCACCATCCTTTGATATGGCTGTGTTTTTGAATGTCCAGGCGGCTTCTCTTGCCTGGTTCACTCGAGAGGAGGGGCTACGAAGAGAGATCTCTCGCTTGGAAAACCGGATCCATGACCTGGAAGACGAGAAGGTGGAGCTAGTTGCATCAACATCTGAGAACACGCGGCCTCTCAGCAGGTGTGTCACTGCCACAGTCCTTTGATTCATTTGCACCAAGCCTCCAACTGACCTGCACTTGGAAAATGGGCCCAACATTAGCTTGGAAAAAGGGCTCAAGAATAGAATTTGGTAGCTGGACGGATTGCTCTTTGCAGGCAAGTAGAGTCAATGGCGGCATCGTTAGCTGCACAGCAGGCAGCGCATGCTGCAACAGAGCGGCAGTTGATGCAGAGGCTGCGTGAAGCCGAGGAAGCCGCTCGAGCAGCTGTAGAGTCAGAGCGCAACCTCAAGGTCAGGCCCCAACAGTTTACTCTCCTGCACCAATGTTGAGTAAGTGATGTACACAAGTCCCGCTTCTCGTTGTTGGTGCAAGGCTGATAATTATTCTGCAGTTTTCGGTTCAATGCACACTGTTGAATTACCTGCCGTCTTTCCATCCAGCAGCTAATCTACCTTCCTGAGTGCCGATACGCATGATTCTAGATGGGACCATAAATCGCACAGGATCATCTCCATATGGTTTGCCCAGCAATTGTTTCCTGTCCTGCTATCTCAGGGGCGGCTGGCCACCTCAGAGGCTGCCCTGGCGGCCGCCAAGACTGGCCTGGAGTCAGCCACGGCGCAGGCGTCAGAGCTGCGCGCGCAGCTGGACGCGGAGAAACGGCGGTCAGCCGGCCTGGCTACCGAGCGGGACAACGCCGAGGAGCGGCTGGCTGCGGCGCGGCGGCGTGAGGAGGCGGCCCGGCAAAAGGCTGACAGTGACCGGCAGGAGGCGCAGGAGCGCTGCTGGGAGGCTGAGGGCCGGGTGAGATCTGCCATCTTGTGCCCCCCAGTATTCACATGAATTTATCAGAATTTGAGAACCTGTAGATCTTCAAAATTGAGCCACCTGATGCCCATTGGTCTGTCGAGTTGGTCTTTTATTGGCAGCAGGCAAAATAAAGAAAATGATGAAAGCACTGAAGTGTGAAGGAGATGCCAGAATGTAATTCTTGTTGCATGGTTGCCGCGAAAAGTTGCTAGCTGTGCGATTTGGGGACAGTGACTTAGAGACCCTGTCATGTGGCTGGACAGGATCTTGCTCGTATGTGTGCATGGAGGACACAGTTGACTGCCATAATTGGCTCAGAACGCCCCACCTGCATCCACGCTACCTGGCTGGCTCTGTGAATGTCATTAATCTTGGAGAGGTGTAACTGCAGGTGCGGAGCCTGGAGGCGGATGTGCTGCACTGGCAGGAGATGTACCAGCAGAGCCTGCGCAAGGTCCAGTCCCCCAGCCGAGCCGAGCTGCCCATCTCCCGCTCAGCTTCCCAGACTGCGCCAATGTCTGACGCGTCACCGAGCCCAGGCCGTGGCGAAGGCATTGTTATTGCTGCTGATGAGAGCTCACCATCCGAGCAGCATGACCTTGATGGCCTCATAGCGTGAGTGGCCGCTGCTGCTGCATTCTATCAGCACACTGCACAGTCTGAAACCGCTGTCACAATAGCTCGACAAACCCCCTTTCGACACGCCTTTTGTGCAGCATGCTTGCTGGGTGACTCAATTAGATTTGGGGGACATACAAGCACTCCTGCCCTCGGATTGATTGCAGGGCGATGGGGTACGATGCACAGTCTGTCAACTCCCATTCAACACAGGAACATTCGATGTGGGCTCTACATCGCAGATTGATCGCAAGGCAGGAATGACATTGAACGTCTGAGAAAAGAAATTCTGGCGTCGCCGTAGGGCACCGGCCAGCCCAAGGACCGCGGCCCAGCATCTCTCGCGGCTGCGCAGCGGCTCGGGCGCGGGGCCGGGTGCGGCCGAAGCGCATCGTGTCATCTTCCTGGAGAAGCGCGTCGCGGCGGCCGAGGCGGCCGCCGACAGCGCGCGCGAGGAGCTGCTGCGCGCCTGCGAGCGCGCCGAGTCGGCCAACGCCGCCGTGTCGCGCTGTCGAGAGCTGGAACGCGAGCTGAAGGTGCGACCGCTGACCAGTTGCACCTTTGTAGGAGATATGCGCGAACAGTGCAAGTGAAAGTGATGGAAGATTGCATGTACATGCGTGTATGCATCCACAGCTGGAGGGGAAGGTGTGAGCACTGCTTCACCTCCGTGCCCAGATATGCGGACAGTTTTGTGTGGAACATTGATTCCCTGATTACAGATAGGTAATGCATGTGCATCAGAGGCGTCTATGACTGCATTTTTTCACCCTTGAGGCGCCTGTTGGACAACTTCACATCCCTTGAACTGCTTTGTATGCTAATGCATCAACTGGCACCGTGGAACACTGTGTTTCTCTAGTTGGTCTCCTAGCTATCTGTACCAAACCTGTCCAATGCAAGGCCCACACATCACTAGTTGGGTGAAAATAGGGAGGCAGTTGCAAACAGGCAAGAAGCTTGCCCGGGAACATGTTCTCATTGTGTCTGCTGTTGGAGCAGGAGTGCCAAGCGCGGTATGACATGGCGCTGGAGCTGCTTGGGGAGCGCAACGAGCATGTGGACAAGCTGGAGGACGATATCCGAGAAATGAAGGAGATTTTCCATGGACAGCTGTCCCTCATGGCTGACCAGCTCACCCAGGCGCGAAATGCCGCTGCTGCTGGCAGCGCCTGACCCGAGAAGTGCCTTCGGTAAGATCATTCTCAGGAGGCTAGCACATGACCAGCTAGCACATGATCTGACTGCAGCAGAGTCTGCTCAACTCCGGTCTTGGCCAGATAATGTCACCTGATTGGTCAGATTGGCGTTTGCCCTTTGATTTAGTTGTGAATGTGGTCTGAGCTCTAGCACACAGCACCACGTAGGTTCTCTATATGGGACTGGCAAAGTGCTGATGCATTGAACTGGGAGAGCTAATCTTTGCGGCCCCTGCCTGCTCGTGATCTGAACATTTTGAGTAGCTACCGGTAGTTCAGCACGATGCTCTATGCATGCCAGCGCGTGTATATGTATTCTCATTGCAATTCACAGAATGGTAGCTCATCAGCCCTGGACTTGCTATTGAATCCTGAGCTCAATTCAGTGAAACTGCTGATGCCGAGTCTTGTCCTCAATTGGCTCATTGTGCACCAAGTTGGAGTGCCAGCTGGCAAGTACACTCTCAGATTTCTTTGAAGCTAGCTACCTTCGGCAATGCCAAAAACAGAGCCTGTAAAATTTTGTAGGGATGATTTGGGCTAGTGCACCAGAAGAAGTTCTGAATACTTTTTTAATCCACATAACCGGCCTTGAAGATGCGTGTAAAAAGCTTCATATGCAGCATCAGCTCGGCTTCCAGCTAACAAGGCAGCACGTGAGGTCAGGCATGCATGACCATGGGACAACCGCACAGTCCGAGGAATGCGGGTGCAGGATAGTCCTGAAGAGCATATCCCCGTTGGGTGATCCAATGGCTTCGGAATGCTTGGTGTTGGCTGGCTGCATCCCATGCAGCATGCGCCTGTTCCGTACGAAATTTGAACACCTGGTGTCGTGCTCATCGTTCGCGAAAGGGAGAAGTTGGCGTTGTCGGCAAAAGCTGCACGAAGAATTGTCCTCGCTTAGACCCCGAAACCAAAATGAAGATGGCTGTCGCATCGGTCTTTGTGGGCCTGACCCTTCTCTCTCACGGTAAATCCTGGTGATCGGCTTCCTGCTTGAGAACCTTCATCATGTTGTCTAAATTTATCTCATCGCTTATCTGGTTCCACATGACTGAAAGGAATTCTTCCGAAGTCATCAACGAGCTGATCACCCGGGCGAGTCACCTGCCGAAGAGTGCTCGCTTTTTTGCCGTACAACTCCGAGCACCCCGTCATTCAAATGAACGCCTGCGGGCCTGCAAATCAAGCATTGTTGCGGCGGTCAGACTTGTTAGTCTGTGCTGCAGATGCGTCTATATCTGCCTCGATGCTTGACAAAGCTGGGATTTAACCCGCACCTGCCTTTCTCGCAGTTTCGGGCCGTACCTTGCAAGATGTAGCAGCACAGGCCCCAACAGCAGCTGCCGCAGACGCCATTGTCGCAATTGTGGATCCCAAAGGCATGACCACCGCTATGTTTCCCGTCCTTGATGGATCGGACTTGAAGGTGCTGCCAAAACTCCCATCCTGTGCACAGCTAGAGGTTCTGTCTTGGCAGCAAACCAGGAGCACACTTAGACACATGGCAACACTCCATAAATGTATGCATGCATGTACTGCTTCCTAGCCAGGCACTGAGCTATGGGCATGCCAGCACTGAAGCCTGCATCCTTCCCTGCTCTGGACCCATTTGCGCTCTCTGTCTTTGCAGACAGCTACGTCCCTGACACTTGAGATTTGTTGACTGCAGGTGTCTTCTACTGGAGTCACTGTGGTAAAGCCGGATGGGCAGACGCAGGCAATGCTGGGCCTGACAACTGGCAATAGCACCATCCAAATCCAGCCAACCGTCACTTCCAAGGGCTTCATCACCATCATGCAGCCAGTTGGACCGAGCGCCCAGGTGATTCATTACAGCAGGCGACTCCCCTGTAGTCAAGAGTTTCCAATTATCTCCAGAGATCACAAGGTCTGCTGCTGGGGTTACTATCTGCACGCCTGGAAAGTTCACAGAAGATTCAGCTTGCATAGGATGCTGCCAGCTACAGTAATGGACACATTCAATTTCTTGGCTCAATATCTTCCCGGGACATTATGATGCCTGTTACTGGCCTTCAAATCAAGAAAACATTGACATCGCCTGCACTTGTAGAACACTTGCTTGCTCAAGTATGAGGCAGCAGGTCGAACCCATGCTGCTTAACATGGAGCTGATCCCAACGATCATCGCCCTTCGGCCAAGTGATGGAACTTCTCCACATCTCTCGGTGACATTACTGTGTTCCTTGCTGGAGAAGCACATTCAGGCAGGACTATGGTGCTGCAGGTGTCTCTTGCCCCTCGTGCAGCTGCCGTGCCAGCTCCTGCCGGCATGCCAAAAATGCCAGCCGCCGGCATGCCGGCCGCAGGCATGCCGGCCGAGATCAGCTCCATGCCTCGCTTCTGGAGCTGGGGCGGCGGCGATTTCAGCGGCGTGAGCGTGGGCGTCTCCGTGAGCGGCAGCGATGGATCTGTCTCTGTGGATGTGCGCACACAAATTCACTGTGCCTGTGTGAACTTTCATAGATTCTTTTCTTGCATCAACGCCAAAGGTTTCAATGCGCGAGACTAGCTCAGTCGCCTCAGGAAGAGGGTAATGGTTTTTAATTTCTCCATGACTTCTTCACTTGTGGTAGACATCTTAGTAACCTTTTACATTCATCATTTGTGCTCATGCGTGCGCTTGTTTTTGTGCTGAAACCATGTTTGATGTGCCCACAACCTTTTATTGCATCCTAATCTTCTCACCTGTATTGCTTGGAGCATTAGAAGCTTGTCGTTTATGCTGCGCCTACCTCAGCACCTGGCTGCTCAAAGCACGCTGGCGATTCAGAATGCTACCGTATCACAAGCAATCAACTGCATGTGCTCAAACACACAGCGTGTGGTGCTTTACAGGTGCCTGGCTACTACAGTGGCACTGTAACATGGGGCAAGTAAGGCAGCGATGCTGTGGAAAGCGGCAGCCGATGCTGAGTGCTCCAATACTGTTTTTCCATTAATGTCAGGATTTATGGCTACCTCTCATGGCCAAATTAATATTTGTGAGCAATCCTGTGAACTGCGAGTGCTCACACAAATGCATCTCCATTTTTTCGCCCTCAACTTTCTTCTTTATTCTTATGTCGCAAAGCGCGTCATTGTCATTGGCCAGTATCTGGTCGGACCCCAGGAAGTGCTCTGCCAAAGTATGCCGAGTACAGCAGCGCAGCACAGTCACAGCAGATCTGCACTTACAACACTAGCTAAGAATATTCCAGAACATAAGCCAAAAGGTCCAGCTTATTGTTTACTGCACAGGCAAGTATGGGGCAGGAAGCTTCAAGGGTTGCATTGATCAGATGTCTGTTACGCCTCTTAGGCCGCCGCCATTTTTTGTATTATATTATTTTTAAAATTGGTGTGACAATAACTTCTAAGTTCAGGTTCTAGCAGTGATTGGCCCTGGTGTGGCATTGATGTCCTATCACGTCCTCAGGTTTCACATTGATGTCGCCAATTTTAGCACCCATGCATGCTTGAGAAGTCGAGAGCTCAGCAGGGGGAATTAACTCAGTTGAAGTGAATAAAGTACCCCTAGAGCTGAGGTGCTCGCACGTGCATGAGCATGGAAAATAGCACAGTCCAAGGAATGCGGTTTCATTTGACTCCTGAAAAGTATATCCTATTTGGGTGATCCAATGGCTTCGGAACGCTTGGTGTTCATTGGCTGCATTCCATGCGACATGCGCCTGCTCCGTACAAAAATTTAAATACCTTGTGTCGTGCTCATCGTTCGCAGATTCGGGCAATCTGGCGTTGTCGACAAAAGCTGCACGAAGAGTTGGCCTTGCTGAGACCACGAAACCAAAATGAAGATGGTCGCTGCATTGGTCTTTATGGGCCTGGCCGTTCTCTCTCAAGGTAAATTCTTACAATTGTGGGTCGGCTTCCTGCTGGACAACCTTCATCATGTTGTCTGAACATATTCCCGTTCGTTGTCTAGTTCTACCTGACTAAAGAGAACTCTTAGAAGAAAGCAACAAGCTGAGCACCCGGGCAAGTCACCTGCCGCCCCTCTGCCGTACGCTTAGAACTCCGGATCCGGGCACCCCCGTCATTCAAATTTGTCTAAACGAACGCCCTGCGGCCTGCAAATCAAGCATGTCAGACTTGCTGTGCTTGTGCTGCAGATATGCCTATATCTGCTTCGGTGCTGGGAATTAACTGACAAAGCTGGAACTAAACCCGCACCTGCATCTCGCAGTGTCGTGCCGTACCTTGCAAGATGTACCAGCACAGGCCCCAACAGCAGCTGCCGGAGACGCCATTGTCGCTATTGTGGATCCCAAAGGCGTGACCACCGCTATGTTTCCTGTTGTCAATGGATCTGACTTGAAGGTGCTGCCAATATTCCCATGGCAGCAAAGCAGGAGGACACTTCAGAGACCTGTCGCACTCCAAGCAGGCACATAAGTACACTTCCTAGACAGGCACCTGTATAAGCTATGGGCACGTCGGCACTATCTGTCAATCGAGCTACAACCAGCAATGGATTGAGGGCATCCACCCTTCTCTCACCCAGTTGCCTTCCCTGTCTTGACAGACAGCTCCGTCCCTGACAAAGATGGGATTGTGCGAATGCAGGTGTCCCCTACTGGAGTCACTGTGGTGAAGCCGGATGGGCAGACGCAGGCAGTGCTGAGCCTCACAACCGGCAACAGCACCATGTTCATCCAACCGACCGCCACTTCCCAGGGCTTCATCACCATTTCGCAGCCAAATGGACCGACCGCCCGGGTGAATTCTCACACTAGGAGAACTCCCCTGTAGGCAGAGTCTCCTCACTGTCGAAAAATGTCGCCGGGTCTGCTGCCGGGATTACCACCCGCCTGGAAGGTCTACAAAAGACTGAGCTTGCATGGGATGATGCCGGCTGCAGCAAGGGCACCAATGGATATATCAACTTCCTGGCTCAAATGCCTTATACCATATACCGTAGTACGGCACTGGGCTTCCGACCAACAATATTGATGTGGCGTTGTGCTAGTAAACAGTTGCTCACTGCGCTGTGAGGCAGCAGGTTAAACTTTCTGCTGAAGATGGAGCCGATCGCAACAAATATCGCGCTTCAGCCAGTGATGGAACTTCTCCACATCCACTGGGTGACAATACTGTGAGTACAAGTGCCTTTGCTGGAGAAGCACCCCCGTCAGACAGGACTGTGGCGCTGCAGGTCCCTCTTAGCCCCCGCCCAGCTGCTGCGCCAGCTCCTGCTGGCCTGCCGGCTGAGATCAGCTCCATGCCGCGCTTCTACAGTTGGGGCGGCGGGGGCGGCGGCAGTTTCGCCTTTGCCTTTGCCATCGCTGTGGCCGACGGCGCTGGATCTGTCTCTGTGGCTGTGCGCACACATACTCACTATGCCCGTGTGAATATATGTGTCAGGCTCATCATTCTGTAACTCTTCTGTGCTCTTCATTTTCTCGTGCTGACATCCTGTCAATTTGCAAAGACCGCACCTGATGTGATCACTTTTTTTTGGCAGCATGCTAGTTCACTCACCTGCATTGCCTAGAAATGAGAGCTCGCGGTTGATCCCTGGCTTCTCCGACATCACTGGCTGGCTGCTCAAAGCACTCTGATGACCCTTTTCAGTATGCAACCATGTGCTGAGCAAACAACTGCATGTGCTCAAACACGCAGCGTATGGTGCTTTGCAGGCGCCTAACTTTAGTGGCAATTTCGACTGGGGCGGTTGAGGCAGTGATGTTGTGTGAAAGCTGCAGCATTGTGCCGAGGCTGAATACTCTGCCGCAGCGGCTGTCAAAATCATGGTGACCAGTCATGTCTGCCATGCTCTGAAATAGGGGAATCAAAAGAACAGTCTGTGTTCTTTTAATTACCCCTACTCTGAATTTTGGAGGCTTACGCAAGTGCATCTCCAGGCTTTCCCACTTGGGGTTTCTCCCGTACTCAAAGTGCGTCATTGTTGCAAGGTTTGTGGCCGCAAGTGCCGTTGCAAATGTACGTTAAGTACAGCAGTGCAGCACAGTCACAGAGGTTCTGCTCTTACAACAAATACTACTGTTATCCCAAGAGGCCAAAAGGCGGGGTCATATTACGGCACAGGCAAGTACGGGCAGCGGGCTCCGAGCTCAAGGTTATGATGGTTTGATCAGATGTCAGGTACATCCCTTAGACCAGCGCCTTGTTTTTAACCTTGTGTGGCAATATCTCTTTACTAGTTTTCAGACTCTAGCAGAGGTCGAGCTTGGTTTCATATTCATGTCCCACTATGTCCTTTAGGTACATGTTGATGTCGCATCATTTTGCAGACATGCTTCAGAGCTCAAAAGCTCTGGTGCTTGCAGACATTTCCTGCGTAAAGACAAGAACGGTGAGCTGCCCGGCTGTGAAAATTAAGCTACTTTCAATGTGTCGGTCCTTAAGCTGCGTTTTCATTTTCAAATGTGCTGTTGTGCATGAGCATGCGGTGATTGCAGAATCCAATAAGTATTTTGCATGCTGGACTTCAAGGATGCCAATGGCTTCGAGCTTTGTGGTGGCAGCTGACCGCATGCCATGCAGCATGCACCTGTGACGAATGCGGAGGACCTCATGTCATGCTCATTATCCGTGGAGAGCAAACTTGCCGCTTGTCAAACTGGTCAGAAACCTGAGTTCACCTCACTTTCAGCCTGCAGCAAGCATGAACATGGCCACGTCCTGGCTTTTTGTGGGCCTATCCATTCTCTCTCTCGGTAAGTCACCGAGATAGGTCCAACTCCTGCTCGACATCCTTCACTCGTGTCGTTTCGATTGGTCTCATCCCCGGAAGTGTAACTGTCTGGAATTACTGGAAATTATTAATGAGCTTGTTGGAACTACATCGTCCTCCTGGTTTTCGCTCGACTCGTGCGGTACACCTCCTGGCAGCTCGTCAAGTTATCAACGTCGTCGGCATCGAACGATTTTTATAAGTTGCAGCAGACGAATATGCAGTCTCAGAAGATATGCACATATGGCTAACGCTCCCCTTCAAATTGCGAGTTCGCTAACACGAAGAGTGAAACGTCCATCATGGCATGCGTGGCATCTGCGTGTTCGCAGTTTCGGGCCGCAGCTTGCAGGATGCAGCAGCACAGGCCCCAGCAGCCGCTGCTGCAGGAGACGCCGTTGTCGGTATCGTTGACCCCACAGGCGCAACAAGCGCAATGTTCCCTGTCGTTGAGGGGTCAGACCTGAAGGTGCCAATACCACCTTCTTCGTTTGTGTACCTGATATTTGGATCCTGTTTTGCAGCAGTCCTTCCGTACGTAAAGTGCTAGTTTTTACAGGTCAGCAGATCATGCGAGGTAGTTAGCAGCAAGATAAATCTTTAAAGGCTTCCTACCAGGCTGCTGACTGGTGCTTGCAGAATGCGCCCACGGCCAATTTTTGCCAGGAAAGCGTCCTGCTCTCTTGCCATGAGCAAGTATGTGATAAAGTATCCTGACCTTACATCCACTTACAAATTGCATATCTCATCCTTGGCATTCTGTTGTGCAGGTGTCTCCGACTGGGCTGACTGTGCTGAAACCGAATGGGCAGACACAGGCGGTTCTGAGCTTGGTAGAGGGCAACAGCACCGTTCGGGACCAACCGATCGCCAGTTCCAAGGGCTTCATCACCATCTCGCAGCCCAATGGTGCCAGCATCCAGGTGATCCCTCATTTCTTGCCAGTTCAAAATCAGCAGCTCAAAAATGTAAGGATCTCTGAGAGTGAGCTGCCTAGGAGAGGCAGAAAGCATCAACAGCGGCAAGTGTGGTCCTCCAAAAAATTTGGCGGTGCTTAAACAGAATTTGTGCCTGGGCATGGGCTATGATCATGCACAGAAGGGCCTATCTGACATGAAAGCACAACAGACCTATCTGATACTTTGAAAGCTTAAGGCAATCATGCTGCACCTGATCAAGCATAGTGAACGCAATCCTATAGACGGGAGGATGATATGCACGTTCACTTGCATGGCGTTGTTAGAACTGCTCATCAGTCCAGCAAGCCATGCATTGCTTGTACTGCTATCTTGTGTGAATTTCGTGCAACACTGGCGCTTGTTATGCGCAATGATGACGATGAGTCCATGCCCTTGCAGGTGTCCCTTGTACCTAGCCCCTCTGCACTCGCTCCTGGAGTTCCTGCTGAACTCCAGGCCGATCTGAGCTCCATGCCTCGCTTCTGGAGCTGGGGTGGCGACTGGGGTGGCAGCGTGAGTGTGGATGTCAGTGTGATGAAGGGAGGCGGCAGCTCCTCTGGCAGTGTTTCTGTCTCCGTGCGCACATAGTCCCTCCCATCCCTGTGTCTGATCAGTCCCTTTACCAGTGCTGCTTACCAAATCTGGCACATCTACCGCTCCTTAGAGAGCCGACCTGTGCCATCGTGTCCGCTAATGTACCGGAGGGTTTGTGTACCTATTATAATATATTGTGTGCCTATTACTTGATAATGTCCGGCTCATGAGGTTCCATGCCACAGGCGAGGTGATGTTTGCAATGCTTAGTCTTAGGAGATCTTGTCATTGCACCTGTGATTTCCTCCACAGAGTTTGTGCATGGTGTTGTGCAGGCGCCTTACTACTCTGGCACGGTCACATGGGGCAAGAAGTAAAATGGAATTTGCAGACGCCAAAATCTGGGCCACCTGTACCAGTCCTTCCCTGAAGTCACCTGCTCAGCATCTAAATCTCCATGACAAAATGTGTTTTACTGTAGCACAACGTTGCTGCAAGTTTCCCAGTCACAAACGCTCATGACGAAGTACATCGATTAGAGAACTGCCGTGCTGTGGACCTCAGTTCCGTCCAGAATGCTGGGAGGCCTCAAAGGTCTTTGAAAGAATTAGTTACTAATCAGGTACTAATTTTTAGTACAAATTGTAGCATTGTGTTTCCAATGGGTCTCATTCCTGCACGCGGGCTGGTCTGCCGACAAGCTGTGCGCCTAAAAGGCACTCAAATTTTAGGGCAGTCATGGTGTTTTCTGCAAAGGTAGTATTACAGATTTGCCAAACTTGTTCTCTTCTGATTGAAATTACAGGCATGCATGCAACTGGCAGTGGTTCTCAACAGGCTTCTGAGATGTGCTTGTAAGAAGTTGTCCGATTTGAGTACTGCCTCCGTTACGGCATGAAATAAGCACAATCACTCAGAATAGCCATGCAAATGCTGCGGAGCTCCAACGGCTCCAAAATGACACGGTTGAGCCTCTATTGTAAGGCGAACTATCATTCAAAGCAGCATCCATTGTCTCTCTTAGAGACAAAAAGGACTGCCCAATCGAGCACAGATGCTGATGACCCCGGGGAAGAGGGAAACACATTTTGGCATTGAACATAAGAGACCTGCCATTCAGACAGAATTCTTCGGTCTTAAAGACTGAGAAGAGAGTATAATACTTGGTCACTGTACAGCATGCCATTGCCGCCACGCTCAAGATCTTTGCTTCAAGTAATCAATGAACAGGGTTGCTCGCTTCAAAATCACTTGACTGGCTCACATCACAGTCACGTTTCTCGCATTTCAGAGTGCCATCCAAGTGTGGGTCATTCATCAATGGAATAAAATGGGGACTACAAATTTGATTGAACAAAATGCGCCGCAAGTACCTCACCCATTCAAGGTTCCAAAATTAAGCGTGTGCTGCTTCCACTCTTGTTTCTGTACAAGAATTAGTAGCATTCCCTCCCAGCATACATGCCAGCAGCCGGCAACCCAGACAAGCCAGCTTGATGCAGAGTTATCTGACTACCCTTCAGTACTGCTCTTCCTGCTGAGCCAAAGACTTCCAGGTCCACGCAGCTTCTCAGCTGCTCGGGTAGCTGCTGTGATTTTCCAGCATTTGTGCTGACCAGTCAACATTCACCCCTGTCACCGCCTGAGGCTATGCCCATGCTTGGTGCCACCACGGTGCTGGCTCATTGTTCCAGCAGTCGTTGTCCCCCACATTGCAAACCTCACTTGCACTTTGCGTCGCTGAGCACCAAAGCGGTTAGGTGCTGGGTCACAAGCCTTGTACCAGCTCATAAACTGCTACGTCCACCGACTGTGGCAGCACCTTGTTCAAGCGCCTTTTGGCTCGGGGCCGGCGTAGCTGCTGGGCAGCTGCGGGGCGCCGTTGCCGGCCTCCATGGCCTTAATGTCCGCGGCGGCCGGCTCCACAAAGCGCGACCAGAACCAGTGCTTGCGCCACACGACGACCATCTCCTCAATGGGGATGTTCTTGGTCTCCGGCAGCAGGAACGCCACGAACAGCGTCATCACCAGCACCCACCCCGCGAAGAACAGAAAGATGCCATACTGCGCAACACCCAGAATGTGTCAGAGGAAACTAAGCAAGACCATGATTTGGCTGTGACCTTCGGTAACCTTTACGGGGTTTCTGATAAACCGAAGCACTCTTCCTGCATGCATCTGTGACATAGAGGCAGATCTGATCTTTGTCATGAAGCGTTCCCCGGAAACAGCCCGGGTAGCTCAATCGGTAGAGCGCATGGCTCTTAACCTTGTGGTCGAGGGTTCAAATTTCCCTCGGGTGCTTCATTTTTTAAAAGGCTGAGGCACAGAGGCCGAGTACTCAGCACTCCCGTGGTCCCACCAACAAGCGACTGCTTTTCCTCCCGAGGCTCCATGCACATGTAAAGACCGGCACGTCTGAAGACCGGCAAATGGCAGGCTTCATTGATGAGGCGGTGCGGCGCGCACCTGGAAGGCGCACAGCATGGAGAGGAAGCACTGGCCGATGACAAAGGTGAAGAGGAAGTTGACGGCCACAGTGAGGCCCTGGCCAGCAGAGCGCGTCTCCAGCGGCTGTATCTCGCTCGGCACCAGCCACCCGAGGGGACCCCAGCTCCAGCCTGCAAGCCGCATCAAACCTGATTGATCGTGACCATAACCAGGATCGCAGGGCGGTGCAGCTGCTGCATTACCTGGATGCTATCGTTGGGAGAAATGGCACTTTGTTCCTCTGCTCGTGTCAGGTGGCTTAGTCAGCAAAACAAGTTGGAATCACTGCATTGCAACTGTTATGGCATTAGATTAACCTTTGAAAAAAGATGAGCCGGACACAATATGGATAGCCGCACGGAGCGACACATATATCTCAGAGGTGCTTTGGGAGGATGCATCCAAGCGCACCAAAGCCGGCGACAAAGAGACAGATGAAGAAGATGACGGCGACGCCGATGGACTTGTTGATGGCCTCGCCGTTGTGCGCGTTGAATTGCACCGCCAGCAGGATGGCGACGACCACCTCTGAAATTATCATCTGCACTCCGCCCTGCAGAAACAGCACCTGGCCCCCGCATATGCAGGCCACTGTCACTGCCTGTCACACAATTTGATGACGCACAACCGCAGGAACGATGCCAGATGCCAGCAAAAATGTTGAAAAATGATGATAGAGGGCAGGGTCAAATCAACACAAGTTGTAAGATAGAGCATAGACCCTAATCTCTTAACCCTTAAAAACCCCTAAACCCTAAAATAATATATATAGAGCACAGAGCAGAAGTGTGCTGTGTGCCATGGGTTATCTCGTCTCCACCTTGCGTCCATACTTGTCGACGGTGAGGACAGCGACCACGGTGGTGGCCACAAAGACGACGCCAATGATGACCGAGGACAGCAGAGAGGAGTCCTGTCCCATGCCCAGGCTGCTGAAGATTACCGGGGCATAGAAAACTACGGAATTGATGCCTGGGGACAGAGACAAAAGTCACTTTACCTGCAGTATTTTTAGAAAGCAGCGCCCATTTCTGCCTGACTGTATGACAGAGTCTCCCTTCTATCATGCTGAAATCAGAGAAACACTACTCTCAAAACATTTGGAAGTAATAATGTGAAGAGGGCTGAGGACAGAGGGCCAAAGTTGCCACTTTGCAAGAAAACTTTAACAGGAATGCTGTGTTGGAGGCATTGGGCCATTGACAGATACCAGGAACTGTGAGGTTCATGTGTGAGCACAAGACACAGACCTGTAAACTGCTGGAAGAAAGGAATGAAGGTGGCCATCACCAGCTCCGGCCGGTACTTCCTTGACAAGATATTCCTCCATGGATTCTTGACCTGCACAGAATAATACTCAGAATTATACAGAATACTTCTTTTATATAGAAATATATAGAATACTCAGAATTATAAAAGAATAACACTCAGGAGCAAGGTACCCGACAGCTTCAGCACGCAGAGCAGTCTGCAAAAAGGTTTGCATGGGCTCTCTCTTTGACCACGCTCCATCAAGAGTAACGAATATGCATGAGTTTATCATGCATCTTGCCTGTGCAGAGATTGCGCTGGCTGTGCAGATGTCGTCAAACTCCACACCGATGTCATCTGTCCCGCGCACCTTCCTCAGCACCTTCTTTGCCTACACAAGGCACGCAGCATGTCTTCAGCACAAGGACCACAAGGTAACATGGGGGCTCATGACAAAGAATGGATGCCCTGGTCTTAGTTGCTCCTAGGTGAGGACAGCTGGAGCCACAAAGCAGCTCATTTCAGTTTCAAAGATTGAACGAGCACGGGACGCCATAAAAGAAGGGCGTGGAGAACCTCGTGCTTAAGAAGCAGGACATTTGTTGTGCGAGGCAGCCCTTCCTCTTTCTGGCGCTCGCACGCCCTTGATTGTCCCATATTTTTAAATCTTAAGCAGGGGTGTGAGGAGCCTACCTCCTCATGGTGGCCCCTCTCAATCAAGCTGTTGGGCGTTTCTGGCAGCACAAGGCCACCAATGAACAATATGATTGCTGGGACAGCCGCAAGGCCAACAGACAGCCGCCAACCCCAGTCATGAATGTTCTGTGTGCCTGTACAGGCAGCTTATATACCTCAGTTTGCTGGAATGCATGCAGAGGTATAGATGCTGGTGCAGCTCATCTGCTGTGTCCACCTGCAAAGTGCCAGCAAGTAAGCTGTCATGCTCACCATAGTTGACAAGCTGCGCCACCAGGATGCCTGTAGTGGTAGCCAACTGCGCACACAACAGTCCACCTCTCAGCTTGAACTCTTAGGACACTTGCATGCAAACTTTTCTGCTTCTGTGGATGTCTAGAAAAGGTCTTCCCCGCATGCGATAGGGTGCTCGAAAGAGATGAAGCAGAGACTGCACACCTGGAAAAGATTGTTGAGGCCGCCACGCATCTTGGGTGGGGCAATCTCAGACAGGTACAGTGGCACCGACTGATTTGCAAGGCCCACGCCAAAGCCTGTTTGGGAAGGGACGCAATCCTTAAAACAGGCAGTATAGGAATGACATGCAGCTGAAGACCCCGAGCATTGGCAGGCAAAAGCATTCAATCACAAACAGGGTCCACTGAGATTCATCCCAGGCAAGTGCATGCTGCAATATGCCATGTGAAGTCCCTGCATGCTCCCAAGAGAGTGACATAAGGGCAAGCAAGACTCACCTAGCATGATGCGGCCCGCGATCAGCATGCCAAGATGCACAGCGCCTGCCTGCAGGCCGGCCCCAATCATGAACAGCACACTGCCAATGGTCATGGTCCGCCGCCGCCCCAGCGCCCTGCACAGGTGCCCCGTCAAGTAACTCCATACATGCATGTGTCCTGCATTGCAGACTCCATGCATGTACCCTTGGATACAAATGGACAGCATGTGAAGATGAGCATCTGTCAGACAACCTGTGAAACTGAGGAGGCTCACCTAGTTGTGTAGCCGCCGATGAGACCCCCCATCATGCCGGCAATGAACAGGCAGGAGGTGAACAGCTGCAGGCCCTGGTTGTTGTACTTGCAGTATGCGTTGCTGCCGTCATCAGGGCTCTGCACATGGGCATACACGTCCGGGAAGAACTTGGCGAGGAATGGCCCCATGGATGTCACTCCTCCGGTGATACCATTATCAAACCTGCGAGGCCACGCACCACATGATGAGCGTAGCCGCGCTATGCATGCTGGCAGCGTCCCTGTTCTGTGCTTCACAGAGCAAAGTGAGTCAAGAGGGCACTTACCCAAACAGGAGACCGCCAGTCGATGCCACAATGCATGTGAACAGCACCACCCTGCACAGCAAGAAACTGCGTTTGCAATGTCCCGGGTACAGCAAACTAACAGCAAAACATGATCGCCCTCTTCTTTGCAACATCGATTGTGAGGAAGGAGCAGAGCAAGGGAAAATTTTTCTAAGGGCGCAGAGTCCCACCATGTGAGGTGCCCATTATAGCTCTTGATGTTGTTGTCTGGCGCGAGCATTGCTCCACCTGCCATTTTGAAGGGCAGAAGCTATGAAGCTCTGATGTGCCCTCTAGTCAGTTGTACTATGTACGTGCCTGTGTAACATCACAACGCCTGCTAAAGGGGATAGCTTATGCCATGAAGATGATGTTGTACATGTGATATGCCTGCCATTCATATGCGAAAGAAGCACGAAACATGAGCTGGATATGTGCGCATCGCACACGGATGTACAATAGTACAAGTGGACCATCTAGCGTGACTTATCTTGCAATTTGATTTTCTTCATGTTTTCCAAGACAACTTGATAGTATGAATACACAGAACTTCGAAGAGCAAGATATGACTCGGACATTGCACACAACCTCCAACGATCAAATAGCGAACGGCTCACCACGGCGGGACGCGACACCCCTCAGGTGCAGGTCCCCTTTTATATGTATTTTCAGCCGCCTTCACTGATCATCAGACTGCCCTAACTTTCGCAATACGCAAAATCTGCTAGTCCGATGCCCATATCTAAAAAATCCAGCTGTCATCGAGGTGGGACCGAGATGCTGATGTGGACAATCCTGTTCTGGCTTGCTGTTAAGCATTGCATGCAAAGCTATTCTGGGCAGCATGTCACAGTGGATCTGTTCCATTATAATACGCGGGGTGGGTCACAGCGCCTTGTAACAGTGACAGCACTTCACTATTCTAGTCTGGCAGCCGTGTGCAGCGGTCCGTTGGCGTGATGCCTTTGTGTTTTGCACGGCACTATTGACGACGACAACGTTCGACTTGTTCAGGTTCAGCATTATTCCTCCAGTCGGCTGAGTCTCCCAGCACGTCGATCAACCTTTCTATGAGAATCAAAACGAGGTTTACAATGCAGGTTTCCTACGGCTGAGTAGCAGGTGACAAGTGAAGTGCGCTCTGCTCTGCAGATTCACAGGTTTGCGAGATCTTCACGGGGGACATGGGGGATGACAAGCCACCGCCTTCCGAAGGACCCACCTCGACTGCTCCGCCATCGACACATCGTGAGCCAGCCCGTACAGCACCCCTAAATGTCCAGCTCAAAAGGTCCTGCAGTGCACACACTTGCAGCCATTTTTTAATTGGATGAGGCTGTCGACCTTACTTCGGTGTTAATGCGCAATGCAGGTGTAGATGCTGATGAAGGACGCCCTTCAGGCAGTCAAGAGGAGACTGCTGGCGGGGCAGGCCCAAGCCAGCCACACCAGGAGCCGTCAGAAGGAGACAAGAGAAAGGAGGCACCCGTCTTCAGATTTCCTCAGGGCAACTGGTCGACTCAGGAGCAGTACTACGCGAAGGTACCCTTTCAGGGCAGTCCATATGCTGGGAAAGGTGGTCCATCTGCTCCATTCATCGACCCTCTTGCGATGCCACCGGTAAGCTCCTTTTTAGAACTAGCGCCCATATCTCTGCTTGCTGACCAGTTGAATCTCAGGTCTCACAGAGCAAAGCTGCAAATACGGATTCCTTGTTGAGACATTTTGGCATGCCTGCTTTCAGGTGTTTGTGGTCTCAGGCTACATCCCTTTGCCAGGCTCGCGTTCTGGTGAGCTTCCCTATGACATGTGGAATGCACCGGTCTCATGCCACAATCCCAGAAGACTGAGGCCACTGTACGCTGATGTGCCCTGCCAATGCTTGTCACCATGCCACTGTTTGGAAGGAAGAGAGGCCCTCTTGACCGTCGACTCCTCCAACACCTGTCACTTGTGACCGCAAAATCTACACATGGCCAGCCAGGCATTCTCTGCTTTGACCAGCCTGGCGTAGGACACCGAGAACAAAACCTGGATGGCTCATGGGCAAGTCATGCAGGCACATGGGATCCTGAGGCGGGCGCATGGCAGCCCAGCTATATCCCATTGTTTGAGGACCGGCGCACGCGCAAGGGCTTCGTGGAGAAGGTGATGGGCCTGGTCTTGCTGCAGCTGCTGATCACTGTTGGCGCCTGCGCGCTCTTCCGCTACTGGGAGCCCCTGCTGGTGAGTTGCAACCTGTGCTTCCCAGATGCTGTAGGGCGTTTTGCCGCATAGAACCCATGACACATGGCATCACAGGGTATGACATTAGTCCTAGGACGGGGATGTGCAGTGGATCCCTGACATGCTGTGTACATGTACTGCGTGTGAGAAAGGCACCGCACATGATTGCTTGCTGGAGTGTTGCACCCAAGTCAGCTGTGTGGATGCATGGATTGTGCCGAGGCGCAAGCATGCACATGTTGCATGCATGCCAGTCGCAGAATCTGAGATCAATGTGCACAGAGACTCTTTAATATTCACATATAGCAGCCTTCCGGCAGTATTGCTTTGCTGGACATAAATCTGACAGCCTTACCGCTTGCTGGGCATTTGCAGGTTGCAGTGCAGGACAACACATGGGTCTTCTTCCTGCTGTGGGCAATCTCCTTCGTGGCGGTGCTTGCACTGGCGAACAGCCCCCGCATGCGGCGCACGCACCCCTACAACTACATGACGTGGATCATATTCACACTGTCCTTCGCCCTCATTGTGGGCACGATCACCTCCCTCTACCGCACCGAGCTGCTGCTCATGGCACTCGGCCTCACCGCTGCAGCCGTCGCCTTCATCTTTCTCATCGCCGCAGCCACCGACTTTGACTTCACCCAAGCAGGTGGGCCTTCTGCTGCCTTGTGCCTGCTGAAAGAGTCTGTAACCAGGCAGACGTGATGATATCTTGGCCGATCAGAACAATCATGTGAAATGGTGCCAGCGCCCTACTTCACCCAAGGCACTGCTCAGTTTTGGGGTCTTCCACTGAAACATGTCACCACTTCATCAAACATGTCATCTTCTGAGTAGCTCGAACACTGGACGCCAATCAGGGTGGCAGTGTGAACAGCATCCATTTCTGAACAGAGTCAGCATATGTTCATTGTGTGCCTGGCCTCTGGAAGCATGCAAGCATGTTGCTTTCATAGTCTTCTGATTAATGGTAACTATCTCATGAGCGGTGTGGTATGCGCTCCAGGAAGCCTGCTGTACGTCATGGGCTTTGTGTTCCTGATAATGATCATCATAGGCGTCTTCACGCCAAGCAATGTGTACTACCTGGTCATCAGCGCTGTCGCTGCAGTCCTTTTCTCCAGCTACCTGCTTTATGATCTGCAGGTGAGGCACAGCATTCTACAGACTCATTCTCCTAAACACAGCATCAAGTGTGCTTCTTCATGGTGCCCTTGATGAGGAAAACTTCAAATTTCAAAACGTGTGCATGACTGCAGGCCATCATGGGCGGCCGGACTGTGGAGCTGTCTCCAGATGACTATGTGTACGCAGCTGTGCAGGTGCTCTGCCCGACGTTCTGGGACTGTCCAAACAATGACACTGTGCCGTGCCATGTTTGGTTGGTGATCAAAAACAGTACCGGTACCTTTGGTGCAAAACGACTTCATGACCCTGATTTAGTCCTCCTAGCTTGCCACAGCATACATTTTGCAGGAACATGCGGCTCCGTATCAAAAGGACATGGCAATCTGTCCAAGTCTGCATTCTGTTGATCGAGTAAGTCTGGCTTCTGCAGGTGTACCTGGATGTGGTGGTCCTGTTCGTGAGCCTGCTCAACATCCTCGCTCTGGCCGAGGGCGCAGCTGAGTAGCAAGCCTGAATGAGCAGAAATTGTCCAGTGCCATCCTCAAGCTGCATGCAGCCTGGCCTGATGCCTCAGGGCTGTACGTAAAAACCAACCAAGCCCCACAGGCCAGGCTGGACACAATGTTGCGCTTGTGCTGCGGGTCACTTGCAGCGGGTGTGACAAGCGCCATACCTTCGCGGAATTGCACATATCACATGGGCTTGTGAGGAAGGAACACAGCATGCAGTCTTTGAGGAAGGAGATCTGGGTGCGACCTTGCTGCATCAGCTTAAGCTGGTTCACCATGCTTTGATATTTGAGAGTTCATGCCACTGATGCATCACGATATCGATGCTTGTCATCCAGCTGCGTGCAGCTCTTAATTGTTTGTGTAACCAAAGCTTGGAGGAGACCTGATCAGCATTGAAGTCAAGTTAACGGTGCAGGCATGGGCATGCGCCGCATGCGTATTCATAATATAAATTTCATATGCCGGCCACAACTGGGACATTGGCAACAGGCACTCTCAAACCATACGATAAAGAAATATAGCACAATCAAGGGCGTGCGAGCACCAAATCAAAATATATGATTGACCTGCACTGATTGCTGGTGATCAAACCACGACATATCGGTCCCACAGAGGCGTGTACGGCCAGCCAGCCGCTGCGGCAGGGCCACTCCAGCCTAAGTCGAAAGTCAACTTGAAACTGTGTTCACTTGAGGCTGTAGACACTCTCTGTGATTCCACGTGCGCATCCAGCTGCGCATTTCAAGTGCAGCCGCGTGGAAGCAGGTACTCTCGAATCTTGAAGCGCATGGCTTCAGTTCCAGCTGCATGTTCCAGCTGCGTGTTCCAGTTCCGCATTCGTCATCCCCGTTGTTCTCTCAATCCCCTGGTCCACGTTGATGCCACCTCAGCCAAGGGTCCTCTCGGAGGCGTCCGCAAGATTTCTGCAGCGCCACTTTTTCGCCTCTCGTGTGGCAAGTCGCGCCCAACTGGGCGCGTGTGATGGATTCGCCTTTATGGAGGCTATTACAAACTACCCCAGACCACTCTGTACCAGCGCAAACGGCCGCAGAAGCGGGACGTTCCAGCGCACACCGACTACGCCGACGTCGCAGGAAATAAGACTGCCTCGTGGGATACCATGGACGAAGGGGGTGAGCGCATTAAGAAGCTCTACTACATTCAACTGTGGATCCTGTGTGGCGGTGGCAGATTTCGTGAGATTTCAAGGTCGAACAGGCTGCGGTCGAGTCAAGAGCGCTTTTTGGACGTTCGCGATTGCTGGCGATTGTCCGTAAGCTCTGTTTCAAGAGTACGACCACCCTATGAGCGCTTATTAGCGCTAAGACGTCGCTGTGTTGACGGAACTAGACACGTGTGTCAACCTTCCCGCGATATTGTGAGGAACATAACCTGGGGATTAGAGGCTGTCGGAGTCTTGCGAGGGTATGCTTGAAAATTTGTTCACCAGACGAGTTCTTAATACGAGTATGTAATCTCCTCAAGTCCGAGCAGTCCCTCGAAGCCATCGCCTGGTTTGGTGCAAGGAACCTGGTTGGTACAATCCCGTTTTTCTATGTTCTGCTCCATTTTGGAGACAGAAACCGTGTGGTAGCAATTGGTGGTGCTGTCATCGATTTTATGACCAGTGAAGCCCTTTTTCCAACATATGTTGGGACCCCCTTTCCACAACAGTAACGTTTCGACTGAGGGATAGGGTACAATAGCACGTGTGGACGTAAGGGGAGCGTAGTGTGCGTGCTTCGAGTGAGCGTGGCATATTGTTGGGCAACATGCATGTGTGACTGGGCTTTCTAAGGTGGAAGCAGTCGAAGAACAGAGCTCTAAGTGCAGATGCTTTGACCTGAACAGGATGTGAAGGCGGAGTACGAGTTTCTGGACAAGCTCAGCCACACCAGCGCAGACTCCTCCGATGTCGTGTACAGTGTGCGTCACCGCAAGAGTGGCAAGCGCTTTGCATGCAAGCGCATCTCCAAGCACCAGCCTGATTATGGCGGCTCCTGTGTGCGGTATGTGACCCCTTTCCCCTCTGTGCTGATATCAATCCGCGTTGCTTCTGTGGAAGTCAACTATCGCACAATCTGTGATGCCATTCCCATGCCCCCTTCAGCATTTGCCAGACTGCTGCAGTGTGCAGAATGAGCTCTAAAACACGCCCACCCACACACTAGGAAGGGGGGGCCCTGTGAGAGATCTTTGTGGAGTTCGGGAGTTCAATTGTCAGCTTTTCTGCAGGGTGGGAGCCAGTGCGGGAGCAGGGTGGCGCCATGAAGCGCAGATGCTGGCTCGTTGTGCCGATCATGCCAACATTGTCTCCCTGCATGAGGTCATCGAGGATGCGCACTACGTCTACATTGTGATGGAGGAGTGCGAAGGTGCTGCAGCGGATTCCATAATTCCTGTGCTGGCACATGCCTGAAGACGCATTAATGGAAGTGCCCCGCTGTTCTGGAGGTTTGGATGTTGACAAACACCGGATCGCGTGTACACTAAGAGTGGGATAGGATTGTTTTGTTGAGCGGCCGCTACATTGGTTGCAGGTGGGGAGCTGTTTGACCTGATCCTGGAGCGGGGGCACTTGTCTGAGAAGGATGCGGCCGTCAACGCGCGGGCCATCCTTGAAGTCATTCGCCACTGCCACTCCCAGTGAGCGCCTGTCACGCGGTTGAGGAAGCCTCTGTCTTGTCTGATGGGCGAGTGGGTGCTTGTCTGGTTGGACATAAAATGAGGTTATCCTAGTGCAAGCCTCTGGTTTTTGCTCCAGGGGTGTGGTGAACCGGGATTTGAAGCCAGAGAACCTGCTGCTGAAGAAGAAGTACAACGGCCAGGAGGTGTCTTGCACCATGGAAAACCTGCGCTGCGTGGACTTCGGCTCCGCTGCGCAGCTTGAAACAGGTGGGATGCCTGGCCAATTGCTCACCCTCCATGTTCATTGGAAGAGCATGGCAGGATACTGCTGAAAGCCACGTACAGTCTGCTGCTATTTTTTTTGTGAAACTTATCGACACTCTGATACAGTCTGACTTCATGCATTCCCTGGAACTGCATGCTGTTTGCAGGGATCATCCAATGCTCATGCCAGAAGCCCCCCTCTGCTAATGCTCAGCATGCTGTGATGCAGGGAAGACATTGAGAGACATGGTGGGCAGCAGCTTCTACATTGCTCCGGAGGTGCTGCGCGGCAAGTATGGTTTTGCGGCCGACGTGTGGAGCGCGGGCGTGATCGTGTACATCATGCTGTCGGGGCTGCCGCCCTTCTGGGGCCCCAACACGCGCGAGACGTTTGACAACATCCTCACCGCGCGGCCGCGCCTCGACGGCGAGCTCTGGGATGTCGTCTCAGAGGCTGGCAAGGACTTCATTCGCAGGTCTGCCCAGCATGCCTGTATTGGCCGAACTCCTTAAATGACATGCAATCTAACTCTCCATGTCTGCAGCACATTGAAGATTGTTGCTCCCTCACAGCACCTCCATGGGTCTCAGGCACAGGTGCATGCTGTAACTTATCTTCATTGCATGGGTTGATGGGAGTGCCTGGTCCTGACCTGAGACTGGATGCGTGGGACATGGTTGCATTCTGATGGTTCAATCTCAAGTGTGCTGGGTGAGTAAGTCAGAGAATAACAGGACTAGCTGCGCGCAGGGTGCTGGACAAGAACCCGGAGACTCGGCTGACGGTGGCAGAGGCGCTGGCGCACCCCTGGATCAGCCAGGAGTTGAGCGCGCCCACCACACAGCTGAGCAGCGTGGTGCTGGCGCGCCTGCAGAGCTTCACTCGCACCACCCGTCTCGAGCGCCTGCTGCTGAACGTGGCCGCGCACCAGCTGACCTCCAAGGAGATCGACTGCCTCGGCGCCATGTTCCGTGCCCTTGATCACGACGACGACGGGTGCGCGCTCCCCGCTGCTTTAGCATGTGATCGACTCCTGTGTTTGCCTATGGAACGCGGCTCACAGACTTGAGTGAGGCAGTGTGTTGTCCCAATAGCGCTCCTTCAAAATCGAGAATCATGCATTGTGTGGATGTGCACATCCCTGTGCTATGCTGCAACAGGCTGCTTTTTTGAAATGGCAGAGCAGCACATGGCATGCACATGCGGAGCCGGTTGTCACCAGCAGGTCATCAGCCAATTGCACGGGTGCCCTTGAGTTGGATAAGAAACCCGTTGCACGCTTTAGCGGAATGCTTAGGTTCACTCTCAAGCGGGACAATTTATTGACCACATTGCTGAGAGGGTGTGCTGTTTCTGCACACAGGGTGATCAGTGCGGAAGACCTGCGGGAGGGCCTGGGCGCGGTGGGCAAGCAGATGGACAAGGAGTCTGTGAAGAAGCTTGCCCGCGAGCTCGATGTCTCCGGCTGCGGCTCCATCAATCTCGAGGTGCCGCCCACCCCCTATCCCAATGCTTTCCGCCACGAAAGCTCTGTGAGATGGTGGTGGAAGGCACTGCCTTTCTTTCCACTGTCTTGCGGTGGCCCTTGCCGCAGGGGCTGTGCTTTAATTTGAGGCACATCGAGGCACATCTGAGAAAAACTTGGTTCCTCCTGCTGTGCCACGATGTGAACTCCCTTCCTCATTTCAGAACGTGCCCTGTTCTGGATGCGGCTAGATTGAGTAGTTGCTTGTTTGCTGCTATGGTTGGCCTTGTCATGTGATCAGTCAGAAGGCTGTGCAATTGTGCGTTGCTTGGGCCACAGCATCAAAAGTGTGTGTGTGGCTCCATGCAGGAGTTCATCGCGGGCGCCATGGACCGCAAGCGCGCGCTGACATCAGAGACGCTGACGCGTGTCTTCTCCGAGCTTGACGATGACCATGACGGCGAACTGGGTCCCCGCGTCTTTGCCTCTGCCCTGCAGGTACACCTCACACCAACTGCCATTACCCTGCTGAGGTTGGTGATGCAAAAGCTGCCATGGAAAACTTGTGAAGGACCTGGCTATCTTGAGCATGGAGGAGTGGCAGGATTTGTAGCACTGGCCTCTTGCGAGGCGCTTGGTGTGGATAGCAATGTGGGTGGGCATTTGGTGTCCTCTTCTTTGTTCGACTGGGGTTGACGTGGGTTGCATGCGAGCGCAGGAGTGCCACATTGATGTGAAGGAGGATCAGCTGACCAAGCTGATGGTGGCCGAGGGCTTTGTGCACGGTGCCGAGGTGATCATGCGCGCAGAAACCTTCAAACGCTGCCTCCTGCACGTGAGCAGCCCTCCTTCCTGAATGTCTGCTAGTGCGCCTCACTTGTCGCAATCTGCTCCTTGCAGCTGATCTTACTGTCACCTTGGACCCCATCGCTGCACGCTTGTGTGGCTCTCAAGAAGTCGGGAAACCAACCTTTTTGTTAGCGCTGGTGCTGTGGAGTGTGAGAGCGCTCCATCGAGGGGGATATACAGAAGATCTGGAGTACTGTTTTTGAGTCCATACTTTAATGTTCTTACAGCAATTTGTTGGGGTGTGAGCAGGGAGTGGCGCAGGGGTCAGACAGCCGCAGCTGCTCTAGAAACTCAACCATGGAGGCCTGCCCAGTGCGCAGCTGCTCCAGGAATTCGACCCTCGATTCTTGCCCGGTCAGCCCCACTGCCCGGGCCCATTAATCCTTGTGGCGGGGGGCCTGCCGCGCCTAACCAGGCTCTTGCCTGCAGCAACGCAGCTATTGCAGAAATAACACGTAGCAGGAATAGCAGTATTCCCTCTGCAGCATAATTTGGTAGTCTTAGGGTGTTTAGGAGTTCACCGTACATACTAAAATTCTGGGGCCCACGAGCAAGGTGAAGGGCGTATGTCGCCCGATCCCTAGCAGTGCGGCCCCCACGTGGAATGATATTTCTTTTGGCCAGCAGCAGTGGTCGGCATTTTTGGTGCGAACCATGAGTGTTGAGCGGTGATGACAGAAAATGCTGCAATTGCAAGATCAGTGTGAGGGAAGACTGGTGTGCGGAGACTGTTAAGGCAGCGCGCCCAAATGCAGCGTATTTATTGGGTGCAGCGTACCATGAAGTGTGAAAAGTGTACCTCTAAAATGCTGTGTGCATGGTGCCTTGCGACTCAGTCGCGGCACACCTGTGTGCACATGTACCAAGGCATTACTCTTCCTTTCCAATTTTTGTTTCTTCGTGTGATTGTAGTGGATGCATCATTTGATCTGGACTGCTGCGTGTGTTAAGGCCCGGTATATAAATGATGTCAAAGTGAATACGATACTGATGGGCTGCTAAGAGGTCTGGCTGGGTTTGTCCCTTATGGTGTATCTTCAAAAGGAAGAAAACGCTGGTGTAGGTGTCTTGCTTGTCCCGTCTGAAGTTGCACATCTCACTGGAAGGGTGGTCCCATAAATGGAATGCTATGTAACCTATGACTCTGCATAGCATGATTGCGGGCTGCACAGCATTCTGTCTGATCATTCTTGTGATAATACTTCCGCCCCTTTCTGACCAACAATACCATACTCCTGCAGAAACAACCAAACTCAGCTGAGTTTCGTGCACAGCTGGGAATCACATGGTGGTCTTTGCAAGCTGGCCTGCAAGAAACATGTATGCATATGGCGACAAAGTCACTCGAGAATCTTTAGCTAGCTATATAGTTTGGTGTATGAACATACTGTTCTTCAATAACAATTGTATCACTAGGATTGCTCTCTTGAGTGACCTTATCGATATCAGGCAGTAGCTTTTACAAGAACAGAGTGAGTCAGTGATACAATTCTAGCAACATCTTTTCCCTAGCAAGTCCCCTCCAATGCTGGATCGATAAGTTTTCTACCTACTGGACAATCAAGTGCGGCACATTTGGGAAAACGCAGTGCCAGGTCCTGTACATGAGTAGAGAGCAATGTCTTCCAACCTGCGCTTTCAACCACACAGCAACACGGCTGCAGTGCTGCAGCAGAAGCATTGTCCGAAGAAAGATATGCCCTTGCATCCCGCACATGCACTCCATCCCTCTTGACATTGAATTTGGCAGGCCTAGAAGGCATGTCTTGGTACTTGGAGAGCAACTGGCCTTTTGATGCAATAAGCAGAAGGAGGTTGCTGTGTGTTCTTCTCTCAAACCTCACATGCACAGTTCAGGCCCCTTGACACAGGATTATGATGTGACCCTCTGCCTCCTAAGCAATGAGCAGAAGCATCTATGCCTTGATCAATGCCACGTCCACAGGACCAGCAACATTCGAGATGAGAAACACATCGGCCTTGGCAAAACATTGCATGCGCTCACAGGGACAATTCTCAGCAACATCCTGCAACTTCCCCTCTTCTGAGCAAGCGTCATGTAGTGTGCTTGAAGGTAGGGAATCGGTAGAGTGTCAGGACAAATGGCTTTGATCTCCACCACTGTGCAGGAGTCCTGCTGCAAGCCAGCCTTGCATTCCCAAAGGTATTCCTCGATCCTCACAGACAAGCCCTGTTATTTCCAACAACAGCGCTCTGTGGTTGACAGAAGTAGAATGACCGCGCAGCCCCAAATGCTGCCCTGACGGTGGGCAAAACCTCAAGGACTACCCAGACACACCTCCATCTACCCAGATACTCTCCCACCTGCTAGGCCACTCTACTCCTACATCCGCTCACAGGCACCAAGAACTCTGGCATGGAGGAACAGATAGATGTACGCTCACCCTGCCTCAACATGCTGGGGCCTCCACTGTGGAATCTCTGCTTCATGCCTCGAAGTATGACGCTCCGTCGCCCTGCCGTGCCACTCGGTGACCAGGGGCACTCCCAGAAGCAGTCCACAGCCCAGCAGGAAAATGACTGACCCAAAAATTGCGCACTTTGGCGCATTCCGCTGCACCCCAAAACACTGGGCTCGGCCAGGATGCAAACCGCCAGCTCAGCTCTGGGCAGGCCAGGAATTTTCCTCCCCTTTCACTCTTTCCTCCCCTTCACTCGCGCAGCTGGTAGAACAGCAGGTAGGCCTTGTTGTCGTCCACGACGCGCGCGAGCGAGACGGCTGAGAGGTCCGCGTCGTCGAAGCGCAGCCACTTGCCGTCCGGCTGGCGCACGTCCGCGGTGTAGTGGCCGGAGGCGGGCGTCCGGCCATGGTGGTGCACGACCGCGATGAGGTCGTAGTCGGCTCCGCCGCGGTGGCGCGCGTCCGGGCACCCCTCCGCCATCCACGACGGCTGTATCCTGCCGCGCACTCACAAGGACTGTTCAAACCTTCATTCCATGTTGGATTTCATCACAGAGAAGGATGCTGTGGATTTCATGTTGGATTTCATGTGGCAAGCAGATCTTGTTGGGGTTGCCAAATTTGTCGTGGGTTCTCACATGCAGACTCGGGGGATGATAGGACATCTGATCAGCCCTAGATGGCTGAAGTTTATTTGTATGATGTAATGGCTTCTTCTTCTTCTTCTTCTTCATTCAGTGCAGAACCTTCAACCTCGTGCAGCACAGTGTGTCGTGCCTGACCCACTATCTAACACCTATGAGCAGTGCTGGAGAGCAGAAGCGATGCATGCATGTGTGCTAGAAGGGTTGCCTTGGGCTGGTGCAGGCAGAAAGGCATGCTGTGATAGGGCAGGCTCATGCACCAGATGCTGCTGCCAACAGCATCACCACCATTCTGCCGACAAAACTGCACATCTCTTTTGTCATGGACATCACAGGACAACAGTGAGAGTTGAGGGTGGGAGGGCCGCACCGCAGGCGGTCGCCGTAGTGGACGGTCTTGTGGATCTTGCCGGTGCCGGTGTGGCCGGTGTAGGCGAAGCGCTTGAGGTGGAGCACAAGGATGCGCGGCAGCGCATACAGCTGCACCACCTTGCGCGCCGTCACCGGCTCCGACCCATCTCTCACCTTGTACCCTGCGAGCATGCACATGCAAGATTTGACCACCTCAGCTCCTTCACCATGTCTGAGCAAAAATATGGGCTGGCTGCGCGCACCATATTGCCATCAACTGCAGATCAACAGGCAGTACAGAAGAGCTCTTCACAGGAACGATCCAGATGGTAGATGGCTAGGTAAACTGTTGCGCCTGTGTCATGCATAGACCACTATACCCTGCCCTGTCTTGAACCCAAAAGAGGTATTAACACCTTGGGAGGAAGAGCTACAGCCTACAAAATGCGAGCTGTTGCACTTTGTTGGCTGCATCTTCTCCCCAGAGAATCAGTACCACAAGGATGGCATTAGAATAGAAGCATGTTTGCGGTCCACCGACATTGGTGAAAAGTCCCTGAAAGTGTCGTTTTTCCAGATGCACAGTATCCGGCTGGAATGTGAGCAACGACTCCACAAATAAGTGCGGCAACATCGGTTTCCTCAGTGGTCGCATGCATTGTTTTGGGACTGCTGCAATATCCAGGCTTCACAACACAACGGCAATCTGTGGCGACCATGCGCGCACACCGTGGATGGTCTCAGGGGAGGTGAAGGCGTGGAGGGCGTCGGAGACCGAGCGCACAGCGTCGGGCTGGATGTCGAGGTGGACCACAAAACAGGGCTCCAGTGTGGCGCTGGCCGGCGCGCCCGCCGCCTTGACCTCGCTGCGCAGCGCGCCCCCAAAAACCGCGCTCGCCAGCGTTGTCCCGCCCTGCACATGTACACAGCAACTGTTTTGCGCCCAACCGCTGAATGCCCAACACGGGCACCCTGTGACACCGGTGGTCACAACCTGCCACTGGCCAACACTGATAGGTTTACAACCACTAGGGGGTTGTGAAGGGTCGCTAAAAATATAGCCCGTCAGGGTGTGCCGGGGACGCGCGGACTGGTCCCAAATTCAAATAATAAACTCTGCGCAATGCAATTTGCACTCCTTAATGAGGCTTCCTTGCTCCTGCCACTGCCGCACAGCTCTACTCTGAAAAATTCCACTGCCATGTGAGGGTGAAACCCCTCCAGGCACAGTGCAAGCAGGATGCTGATGAAGACATGGTAAGAGCAGGGGGGTTTCCATTAGTGCATATGAGGTGAGCGCACCTGGATGGAAGTGGTGCCACGGGTGACCGCCTTCTTCTTTTTGGAGCGCCCGGCCATCAGCCACTCCTCGTCATCACCGCCTCCCTCTGTTCCCTTGGCTTGCTCACCTGCAGACTCTGTCGCGCAATGCTCAGATTCACCCTCCATTTCTTCTTGTGATGCTTTCGCGGACACAAGAATCGACTACTGTATGCGGGCACTACAACCTGTCAGAACGGCCCGCATGTGAATCATAAGTCTAGATACCTGGACGCTGTGGGGCCAGCTAGGACACATGCACAAGGCTGACAGAGGCGCGAGGCAAGCTTCTCAGCATAGGATGGAAAAGGTGGGAATCCGCTCACCGGAGTCACTGAGGGAGTGGGCATGCAGGGCGCGCAGGCGCAGCAGCTCCTGGTGCGCAGAGTCCAGCAGGAAGCCCAGGAATTCCTGCGCGTCTTCCTGCTGCCGCGTCGCCGCGGCGGCGGCCGCAGCTGCCGCGGTCGTCGCCTTGCCTGCCGCATCAGCCATGCCCGCATGAATACTCAGTCAATCAGTCCCTCGCACCTTTTCCAGCCACCTCGTGCTGGTCAGATGTCTGACTCTGATCATCAGAAGCAGCATCTAGTATCACCAAACAATTACAAAGAAACATGGAGACGCCGAGCACAGTGCAACTGCTTGCAGAGCACAGCGCTGGATGAGCCACTGAGCCTGCACAAGCTTTCGCAGGGTTGCCCTGTGCTGCTCACTCTGCACAAGGAAGAATGATAAGAGTACAGCGCACCATTGGTGGTAGGTAGAGGACGGCCATTGTTGGGGTTGAAGCGGTTGACGGTGGGGAACATCATGTCCGGCAGCAGCGCCTGCTGATTCAGCCGCGCAGCTAGCGTGACAGCATTTGCTCCCTGCGCAGAGCACTATGCCATTGGTTCTATCCAGATTGTGGAAGGATAGATTCAAAGCATATGATCCTGAGTGACCAATCCGCATCGTATGAGAATAAGAAGACAAGGTGCATCCAAGAAGAGAGGCAAGGAGGACAACACATGGCTGGACTGGGGTAAGCTGGGGAGGGAGCTCACTGCACTGTCGGGCCGGCTCCAGGCGCTGGTCTTGGGTGCCGGTGCATCCCTGGCCTTGTAGACAGGCTCCTTTGCAGCAGCCTTGCCCGCATCACCATTTGGGAGGGGTCCTGCACACATGGGCGTGGATCGTCAGCACGCCTCAGTGGGAAGTCACAATCATAAACTTCGCTCCCTTACATCATTTCTCCAGGTCTCTATGTGCTGCCGGGATGTCCTTGTGCACATAATGTGACGAGCTCTTCATCACAGTAGCAACATGGCAGCACCTGCCACGAGAGCTGCTCACAAATCACTGAAGTGGTTTGAGAGCGAGGCGTCCATGGGCAGTGGACAGCCCACCTCAATGCATAAAGGAGCATTTGTGTCTGCAGGAAAGTAACAATAATAAGAGAGCTGCATTGAGGCAGCTGCAGTTTACTTAAGCAAATTAGAAACACGAGTGCACTTCACTTTGATTCTTGCAGAACAAACAGAACATGTGCTGTGCGGTTACCCACCTGGCGTATCAGGTGACGCAGCCTGCAGGAACTCAGCAGCAAGGGCGGCAAAGGCATGCAGTGTCGGCAGCTCGGTAGGCGTGAAGGCCGGCCCGGCTGCCTGCAACTGCTGCAGCATTGCACAAAACTGCCTTCCCCCCATCAGCGCCTGCAAGCCACAGTCATGTGCCAGATCACTAGTCAGAAGAAGAAGATGAAGAAGAAGGAGGTTGCACATCTCTCCAGCCATCCAGGGTTGATCTGATGGCCTGCAACTTCCCAATATTGAAATGCACAAGAAAAGCAATTTGCATGGGAACAAACCCAGCAGCCTCCCGCAGACATACTCACATGCAAAAAATCGTCTTCAGAACACCTACTCAGGTGTCCTGAAGGTGATGTGGCGCATATGAGCACCTGGCAGTCTTTCAGCATCGAGCCAAAAACTCGTGCATCAAGCTTTGTTTGAGCAGCAACACCTATGCAATGATCTCGGACTGTACGCTTGGACCATCAATGGTCAGTGAAGGATATGGCAAGAGGAGCTAGCGGCAGACCTGGAGGATCGAGTTCATGAAACAGAGGTTGCCGGTGTTGACGAGGCCGCGCGGCAGGAATCTGTGCGAGGGCGCATCGGACAGCTCATCCACGGCGCCGCACAGCCGCCGCACGGCATCCAGCACCGGCCCGCTCAACTGCTTCGTCTCCACGGCCTTGGCTGGCTCAGCTGCTGTTGGCTGCTGTGGCTCTGCTGTCGCAGACGCCTGTTTTGCACAGAGAAGAAGAACAATTACACGTCATTCCAGCCATCTAGGGATTAGTAGATTACCCACAACCACCCGCAGAGTGGTGAATGTGCACATCCAGAACAGAATGTGAAAGGCCTCAATACTGTCCTGTGAAGTGGCACCTTTCACGTTTACTCTCACATCACCAGGCAGGTGCGCATCAGCGCTCGGTGTGTGCATGATCTTCTTCCGTAGAGGTGTCATGTGCTTACTGTACTGACGTGACAAGAGATTAGCTGCCCCAGGCTTACCTGCTCTTCTGTTGGAGCAGATGACTCTGCAGATGTTGTTGGGACTACCACTTCTGCTTTGGCGTCAGATGGCTCTTCTGGTGTTGCATCGGGTTGTGATGTTGACGGGGCGGGCGCGCTGCCCGACGCTGGCATTGCTTCTTCCGCTTCTGGCTTCTCGGACTCCTCAGGCAATTGAGCTGCAGAGTGCAGAAGTTAAGTTGAACTCTGATAACAACACTCGGTGCTTCCACAAGCTGAGCACGCCGCAGGAGACAGTTGTTACAAGGTCCCACTCAGCTTGGCCGCACAGCAAAAGGTCCATGGCCAGGGCTGTGCTTTACCTGCGGTAGAGGGAGCGATCTCAGGGGATGCGGCCACTGATGGGGCGGGTGCTGAGCTGGAGACAGGAGTGCTGCTCGGTCCAGGCAAGTGCTGCTCTTTGGCGGGTGCTGAGGCCTGGCTCGCAGGGGCAGGGGCAGCAGCTGCAGGTGCGGAGGACATGTGAGAGGAAGCGCTGGCTGGCGCAGCCGGCCGCGCCTCCCTCTGTGGGCCCCGCCTGTCCCTGTTCATGAAAACACTCTCAGAGTGGGTCCAGGGGTCGAGTCGCCTTGGGAGGGCATAGACATGCTGCTCGAGAACCACCATACGCTGTGCAGAATCAAAGATTGGATGGCATGCCAAGCGCGATGGTGCCTGCTACTATGAAGCGTCATCAAGGAAAATAAGCACCACCTGCCATCTCGGCTGCGGTCGCCTGCCATTCTGTGCTGGCCGCCATCTTCGCGCCTGGTTCCCGGCTCACCTGCAGCATGACCGCCATTGTCAGAGCAATGCAAGAGTCATCCAATAATGGGGTTTGATGGGATGGGGTTTGTTGGCCACCCCGCCCTTGGCCAGGGCCGGCCATCAAGCCCCCGGCCATCGAGGGGGCAGGGACGGGGGATGGGGAAGGGGGATGTGGACGGGGCCAGTGAACTGCCAACATCTACCAAAGAAGCCCAATGAGAGCAGGCCACCGGTGAGGCAACGACTCAGAAGCAGCGCCAGTCAACATCAGTGATAAACTCAGGAATGGGATGCGCTTGAGCAACAGATGGGAAATAACAGATGGGAAACAACCTCTGCCACGGCCGCGCTGACCGTCCCTCGGCACGTCTCTGGAGGCGTCCCTGCGCCCAGCCGAGCGCCCAGACTCGCTCAGACCCCGTGCCTGCAGTCCATCAGGGTCCACATGTCAGCATTGAGAAACGGCGAGCTCCAAGAACGTAGGAATGTTTAACCCTTCCGCACAGCAGCGACCTCCTTCTCGGGAAGTAGCGAGCTTGACAGCACAGGGTGGGGTCCACCGCGAATGTACCTGCCGCGACCTGTCTGCAGCGGCGTTGCTCCCGGTTGGCGTGCTGACTTTGGGTGTGACCGGCTTGGTTGGAGGCGGCCGGAAGGTCGTGGACCCGCCCTCTGTCAGCGCCTTCGCCATGGTCGCCCAAGACTTGGGTTTTGGCGGCTCGGGTGCAGTGACCGCGACAGGCGCGGGCGCTGGAGGCAAGCTCGTGGCAGCTGGCTCATTTGCCGCTTTGCTGCTGCCCTCCACAGCCGGCTTCATTTCTGCAGCAGGGCTCGCCTTTGCGGGTTGTGGTGAGCTCCCAGATGCCTCAGGAGCCACCTTTGCAGCCTTGTCCGCTCCACTGGCTGCGCTGCTCTCCTCCTTGGAAGCAGGGGTTGGCTCCGGGGCAGGCGCGGCAGTTGTTCCGCTCTCTTCTTTCGGCTTTTTTACGGAGGGGGCGGGCGTCTGGGCAGTGGCAGTTGCAGGAGCCGCCGCCTGCATGGTGGGCTTTGCTGAGGCCGGCTGTGCAGGCGCCGGTGAGATGGCGGCCGGCCGCGAGGCGGTCGGCCGGGAGGCGCTGGCCGGCTGAGCAGCCGGGGCCGGTGGGGGAGCAGCGGCTGGAGCCGACGCGGCAATTTTCCGCTTGCCTGCCCAGCCGGCAGTAGCTGGCAACAGAGATGCTGGCTTTGCTGGCACAGCAGGACGCTGTTGCTGCTGCTGCTGCTGCTGTGATCGTTGCTGTGCGGAAGCGGTTGCAGAAGCAGTTGCTGGCGGCGGCTGGGAGGCTCCCGGAGCGCTCGGCGGCTTCTCTTCTGCGGCAGATATCCTCGGCTCTTCTGCCAGAGCTGCGCTGTCTGATGCAGGAGCAGGTGCCGGAGCAGCGGCAGACTGTGTAGGCCCTGACGTTGGCTCTTGCTGGGACAGCTGTGCAAGAGTTTCTGCAGGGGCTGTGCTGCTGTTTTCTTCCTGCCGCGCACGTGCAGGATCAGTTGTGCTTTGCGGGGTTCCAGCATTGGCAGCAGGCTCCACAACGCCTGAATCTCCAGAAGAAGCTGGAGCATCTACGGCATGAGGTGCTGCCTCGTTAGGTCCAGCACTGGCGTGTGGTTCTCTGCTAACGTCTGGCCTGGGGCCCGGAGCGGCTTCCGAGGATGCGGCAGCTGGCCCGGAGGTCTCATCCTTCGCCGCTGCAGCAGGGGCCTCCGGCACTACAGGGACCTTGCTCTCTTCTGACGCTCCAACAGGTGCTTCTGCTGATTCAGGCGCTGCAGCTGCCGGAGGCCCTGCTGACTGTGAGGTTGTTGTCGCTGCCTGCAAGAGCCCATTCACTCAACCCTCAGTAATGGGATAACAAGTACTTCGAGGAAGTGCATCCCCGCTGATCACTCCATGCACGCGTTGACATGCACCGCAATCAGGAGGACAGCAACATTGTCCATGTCGCTCCTTGAAGCGACAACTCAAGAGTGAGGCCAAAGTTGATGGCACACGATCTGCACCGGAGCAGGAGGGGTGACGGTGGTGAGCGCGACTGGCGGCTGCTGCAGGCCCCCAGCGCCCTTCCGAGGAGTGGTGATGATCTGTGTGGGTCTACCAGGCTGACTGGATGCTGACTGGGTCGCCCTGGGCGGCGACAGGATAACCGGCGGCTGCGCCGATGGGGGCGGTGCTGCAGCGGGAGGGACGGCAGACTGCGGAGGGAGGACGCCATGGTTGAGGCCCGGGGCAGGCTTCACCTGGTACGGTGTGTATCCACTGGCTGTTGAAGAAACCTGGGTGGACCAGAGAGCAGTGACTTGAAGCGTATTTCACTGTCACTTGGCATGCATCCAACGGCGCCATGAGCCCGACCCTCAAGTATTCAATGAGGCATGACTACAAGACTTTTGTGCCGTCCAGTTGTCATTGGGCAGCGGCACAAGAATTCTGATACAAACAACATGCCGACAAATTCCTGGCAAGCTCCGCTGGAAGCTCCGCTGGCATTTGACCAGCGGAGCTTCTTCTGTGCATACAACAGGGCTCGCATTGCAAGTGTTGTTGTCAGTAGCAGGATGCTCCGGGCTACTCACAAAGGGTGCTGCGGTGGGCTGCAGAGTTCTAGACGAGGCAGCCGCATAGCTAGTGGCATAGGTGCGCTGTGGAGGCACAACAGGCACATAAGCGACCGCGGCAGGAACCTGGACCGGCATGCTGCCAAACAACACCTGCTGCTGGCCGAAAGGAATCTGTGGCACGGTCGGATTTGGCGGGTACACCGTGTATCCCTGTGGCAAAGTCGTCAAAAGCAGTGAGAACATCTTGTTGTTTGTAGGAGAATGCGTGAAGAGTGACAGCGCGGCATGTCACCGCGACTACTGCACATTGCCTCTCTAAATGATAAATTGGGCGCACGATCCAACAGCAGGATTCATGAAGCAAGTTGCCAGGGTGCACCTGGTAAGTGGGCGGTATCTGGGAGGGATAGGCCTGGTAAGGCTGCTGTCGGGGGACCTGTGAAGCCGGCTGTTGAGGACCCCATCGCTGATTGCCCTGCTGGCCGCCAGAGCGGTGCGGCGAGCGCTGGTTGCCGTTGCCTCTCCCTCTGCCCTGCCGTTGGCCCTGTGCATCCATCATCAAGCAGTTCACCATACGAGCTTCTGAGGTGACTGCACATGGGCTCATGAGCTTACATGTGCTCAGTATGCATTGATTGCTCGACTCGCCGCTTACTGGCTGCTGTAAGGGGAGAGCAAAGCTGTGAAAAGCGCACCGGCGACCGCGGAGATCCGCCCACGGGAGGACCGGCCCCGCTGCTGGAGCCCTGCTCTGCAGATCTGTCTCCGTCCCCCGGCGTGCCCTCCCGCACAGCCGCACCAGCCGCAGCGGTGGGGGCCGGCTCGGCCGCGCCGTTCTCAGTGGCCTGCGCTGTGGGCGACGGCTCGCTCACCCCGGCAGGCGGTTGGGCAGGCGCTGCTGATGCTGGCGATGCTGCAGCTGCAGGGCCATCTGCAGGAGCGGGTGAGTGGGTAGGCTCCGCGCTGGAAGCCTGAACTGGCTCACTGCTGCCAGCAGCTGCCGTCTCTGCGGCCGCCGGTGTCACGGGAACCGCGCGAGGAGCTGCTCTGCTCTGCGCTGGCTTCCCCAGGACCTGCATGCCACCTGTGAGCCAGCACGAGGACAACATCAATGCACTCGTCCACAGGTGAGCCAACGCCCCCAGGAACAGTTTAACTCGTTGATCTTGGACTGGAATTGTCTGGAGATTCAGCGCATGCATGCTACAAAGAAGGGTGCATGCATGGTGGTAGTGTTCGCGCCTGAGCCACTGCTGCGGACGCTTCCGAGCGACTGGAAGTTGTGGCCGGCCGATGGTGCCACATTGGCTGGTGCAGGCACAGAGGGACCTCTGGGTTTGCGGGTCTGCCCATGTCCAGAACGGTCCCTTGATGGATTGTTGGCACCGGCCCAGGCAAAGCCATCTCCCTGTCCAGAGACAGACATGGCCCCCATTCACTATGGCATGAATCATTCAGATAATGCCCTACAGCGTTCGTGCCAGAAACTTCGCCACTGTCCCAAATTTGTTCACATGTCTGAGATGACATATGCACGCATGTGAAGTGTGCGATGCCGCGCCTGGTTTCTGCCTTCATGCTGCAGGGGTGTCATGGTGCTCGTGTTGGGTGAGCTTCCATAAGACACTTGATGCTTGGGCGGGGGCGGAGCCTGCTTTGACACAACATAGCAGCGCCTTCAGTCAACAAGTACACATTATACTGGGCTCATTGACATGGAGCGAGACACAAGAAGGGGAGCTTCTGTCCCAGCCAAGGCTTTGACATTATCCAACTCATCCACAGCAGGAAAACGGCTACATGGAGCGCGGTGTGCTATGCTCACCTTTGCTGTTCTTCTGGTACCTCTCGCCTGACCACGCACCAAAGGACGTTCGTTAAAGGACGTGATACAAGTTGAAGTTCACAGTAAGGTCATGCAATTCGCTCAAAGCTTCCTCCCCATTTCATGCCAGCACATTCGATCTATCTAATCTCCATGCGGTGTACTTTCAATAGCAATGTCACAGTGCTGACAGTTGCCAACACCTCATCAGGGCTTTCCCCTATGGCCACAGATCTTGTGCCAGGAAACAGGCGGATACCGCCATGTGTCCCACTTCAAACTTGCATAGGTCATAATCGGGTGAACAACACTTGACGCCGAGGAACAACTTCCACGCCTATGGGTAGATTAACAAATGCTGATGGTGATGCGTACCTGTGTTCTGTCACTATCGTTATTGGGTGGATAGCCACCAAAGGAGGACATTGCCTACGCGCGCCGAGCTTGCAACAATTGGATGTCAGATGGCGCACGATGAGCTTTGGATGACTCAAGGGCCTCAGATGGCTGGTCGATGAACCTCGCGCCGTACTTCACGGGCTTTCAGTTCCGTTCGGATCCAAATGCAGCTTCTCAATGACGTCGACACCATGCAGCCAAGTCTGGTAGTGTGCTGTATTCTGTCGAATTGGCCTAAGTGAATTGAGAACTTAACAGAAACAGCACTCTCTAGCACAGACCTTCTAGGATAACATCGCTGTGTGCTATATGCTATAGCTATTGCTTTAGCTGTAGAGCTGGCACATGTGACTGCTCATGCATTCACACAAATGGTGCAAATGGATGCAGCGCTTCTCTCAATTCCTGTGCTTCTCCTGACCCGACATGTTCCAATATGTGTAAATTGACTTCATGCTGTTCCTGCTGAAATCCCAGTAGGACTGTGCCACGAATTTGAAGTGTTTGAGTCTCATGAGTGATCACTTTGACTTTGATCAAAATTTGAGAAGGCCGCCAGCGGCTGCATGTCTGCATCAAAACCTCAAGAATATTGCAAGCACGGCAGACACATGTACAAAGCACGACTCAGATCAGATGTGCACTGTCACAGGCAGTTGTGCGCTCAACAGATGTGTGTCCAGGGGCCCCTACATGTACGCTTTGCTGGCATGCAAAAACTTCTCTGCACTCAAAGCTGAAAGGAAAACGAGAAAGCCACAATGTACAATGCAAGAGCGCATTCGTATATTGAAACTGACATTGACTTCACACACACACACTCATTGCTGACTATGGCAGGCAGGTAACGCATGACCAAAGGCCCTCCATGAAAGCAATGACACCAGCAGACTTGATCACAATCACAGCGTTACCAAGCCGCTCGGAATGCCAGCAGCACCGGACCTGGATAAGGCAATCAGCTCGTGCTGGCCCGGCTGCGTGGCTGGCTCACGCCCCCTGCCCGAACACCTGTTGGGCTGCCCACATCCTCCTCCTCGCCCAGAGAAAACTTCCTGTCGATGGAGTCGGAGTGGCCGCCGCCGGCCGCACCGCGCATGTCGACCGCGCCGGCCGACCCGAACCCGGCCCCGCCGCGGCCGCCGCCATGTCCTTCGGCCTCCTCGTTGCCCATCACCCCCAGCTCTGTTGTCAGGCCCCCATCCGTGGCGTTGCCCTCGCCAAACTCGTCCAGCAGCAGGTATGGGTTGTCCGGCCTCAACCTGCAATGTCACGCCAAGCGCTGCACCTCAATGCACTGGAATCTTGATTTGGTCGTCAGCTAATCATTGATTGTGCTTTGCCTGTGTAGTGGCATCCACCACAGGCAAGATTACAGGGCAGAGTCTGCTTGTGGCTCAGGTCACGCATTAGCCTTGGTCCTCAATCATGCATGCCAGGGCGCACGAGGCACCCCTGCCTGACTCAGAGCCCTTGCGCAGATCAGCATTCATCATTGCCACCTTTAAATGCGTTTCCCAGCGTCCTCCTGGGTGTTCAAGGTCCGCATCAGCTGCCATTCCTCTGGAGCTGAATTGCAGAGCAGACAACAAACTACCAGACGACCCCGCAGAAGCAAAAGCAAACAAAAATCAGCAGCCATACTCACCGTGTGTTGTTCCTCAACGTCCGCTCTGTCAGCAAGAGCATTGGGCACAGAACAACCGAATGGCAGACCATATTGCGCATTCAGCGCACCTGAAAATGAAGGCGAGTGCTGCCAGGAAGGCCCAGAGCACAACGTTCTCCAGGATGAGGACGATGCGGATGGCCAGATCTTCCTGTCCTGGCTGGTTCACGAAGAACAGTGGCAGCAGGATGGCGGCGATGCGCGCAATGATGTAGCCGCCCACCCCAAACATGAACTGGCTCATCAGCCGCAGCTTGCTGCGGTGGTCCAACCGCTCCTCCACTGTCTTAACCGCATCCGTGTCGTTGTCTGTGCACCCAAAAACAAGCTCACTTGATAAATCGAGTAACAAAAGGCCCTCTAAAGGGCTGCAATCCCTGAACAGACAGTAGGGATCGCAAACACACAATGAGAACTCTCACCGGTAACTTCAGCGTAGTGGTCAGAGAGGACAGTATTGCCGTCCAGCAGCACCTCGGCAGGCAAGTCCACATTGTGCCCCACACCCTCATCAGCATGCACATTGCCATTGCTCGGTCCTGCACCATGTAGCATGTATGATGAATACAGCATGCAGTTTTGAACAGCAGGATAGAATGGCATGTCTTTTCTTTTCTTGAGAAATGGCACTTTGCTGTTCAAGCAAAATCGGCATATAGGGCATACTGGCATCGACGCTGCATCCTTGATGCAGCACATCAATTCCAGTCCACTGCCAGCATAGCTGAAGGATTGCACAAGCACCACTGAATGATGTTCAGTGCGAGAGTGCACCACAACTCCTGCCACAAGAGTGAGACATGGAGAGAGGGGGCAGGGGCGCACCGGTGGCACGGCCGGTGGCGCCATTGGTTGACACAGCCTGCTCAGGAGCGCTCGGGTTCTCCACATCGCGCGGCACCGCGCCCACAATGCCTTCCTGCGGGCTCTCCAGCTTCTCTCGCTCCTTCAGCACCGTGTCGAAAATGTACACCCATGCCAGGATCAGCGCCAGGATGCTCGCGATCTGCACAGTTCCAAACAGTATTGGAATTAAAGCTCCAAAGGGCTCTGGAGAATCCACTCAATGGTAAGGCAAAGCACTGTGTGCTAGTGTGCTTGTGTGGCACCCATGGATTTTTCTTAGATGCAAGGCAGCGAGCCTTCTCCATGTGCCAGTGCCATTGCACATCATTCCAGGCGCATTCCAAGATTCTGCAGGGATTATTTTGCAGGAGATAGGAGGACAGTGGCAGGAGGGAATGTGCACCACACCTCACAGATGTTAAGCACAATCCATTCCCAGCCGGAGAAACCATCCCTGATGTCGATATCCTGTTCCTCTGACAGCTCAGCGCCTGGCGCTGTGCTCTTCACTGCATTGATGATGTAGTCCACCACCTGCACCGATTGGAAGATGTTGGCATTGAGATTAACTCTACGTATCGACATTTTCGCAGCAATCAGCAATCCTGGGCAGTGCAGAAGGTTGCTAGAAGCTACAGTGTGTCGGGCAGGGCACAAGTGAGATTCTTTGGGAGAGTCTGGGAACCCACCAGCGTGGTGAAGAGGTAAACGGCGGGAATGTACAAAACCTTCTGCTTGTAAGGTCCCAAATTGTCCCGTGTTATGCTAAAAGCACACCAAATCTCCATCAGCTATCGGCCAAATGCAACTGGAACAGCAGACTAGCAGCACTTCTCAATAAAAAGGGGAAGAGGTCCTCTTCATAGCAAGCAATTAGAGGTGGCACCACCAGCATGCGATATTGAAGCCTCACCAGTATCCAGCCGCGATGAGAAGCAGCAGGGCCTGCACGGAAATATGCAAAAGTTCAAGGCAAAGTTCAGGATGCATGCAAGCCCTGACAGCACTGGAAGGGACCCGTGCGAACTTGCACAACGAAAACTTACGATGAAGGAGCTGTCAGCGAAATCTGTGAAAAATATGTACGCCAGATAGATCCGCTGGGTGTGGGGGTCCTCTGCACTCTTCTGAGCAGCGTAGGCCAAGAGCAAGATATCTTGCACAATGAACGCGCATATGACAAACAGAACGCCTCTCTGAAGCTGATGCCCTCTCCGCTTGACATGCCGATGCCGGATCGTATCTGTTAAAGCTGCTGCAAAGAGAAGTACCCAAATAACCACTCTTGGTATCAAGTATTTGACGTCGAGGAGAAGGTTCAACATGGTGCGCTTGCAGTTGTGCAAAGCTTCGGGTGTTTCTGAAAGTTTGTATCCCTATGATGATGCACTATATCTGGTTTGCAGCAATCTCGACGCGGGTTTCATCTCTTGTTGAGGTTTAGTAACTCGTTCAAAACAGCTTATTTCTGTCCACTTAACATACCAAGACGCGTGAATGTCTCTACCCCACCGATTCTCTTGTGTACTGAAAGCAGATGGAATGAATACGGGATTCATGGGAGGACAACATTTGCGAGAGCCTCAAGGCGCGCCAAATTAAGCATGCAGGGGTGCAGCATGCATGAAATGAAGAGCATGCCTGAACCATGATGGTCAAAGATAAATCAGCATGAAGTGCCCAGTCAAGGAGTCTTGTTCAACTATGATGTCAGTCTAGTCCTTACATCAGACCGTATGTGCTTCCATGTGTTGGAGCAGTGCTTCAACAGGCCGTCTGGTGACTGCAGGTCCAGCCACGCTTCAAGCTGGCGCGCACACTCAATCTCTCCCCGCAGCACAACAGCGGCCATGTCATCAGTGCTGAAACCACTGCTATTTTTGACAGAAGCCACGACGCGCCTCGGAGACATTGGGGCGAGATTTCCTTCGCACCGCTGAACACTTTCCTTGCAGAACTGCTTCAGAACTTGGATAAGGCCGTCAGGCATGTCAGCGGCTGTCGGCCGGCTGAGGGGCCGGACCAAAGGTGCACGCCACTGCCTAACCGTGCGCACAAAAGTGTTGAAGTCGTGATCTGATAACAGCAGCAGCCTGGCAGCTTCCAGCAGCTCTGGTGATGCCCGACCGCTCCGGCCCACCTTGAACCAGCCATCTGACGGCACGAGAGACTGCTCCTGAAGGAACTTCAATCTCTCCTTGCAGTTTGGCGCACTCTTGTGCCCCGCACATGGCTCGCTGCATCGTGCACGCTTTCTGCTCTGCCCATTCCTTCCCTCTGTGTGCCTGTCAGTTCCCCCTGATCCGCTGTCTAACATGTCCGCACTTGTTTCGTTCAAGTGACCATGGCATCTGCTGTTAGTGTCAGACTGTGGCGGCAACGCTGGTGCGCTCGGCTGTTTGTTGCTGCTGCTGTTGTGGGTGCGCCAGGTCAGGCAAGTGCGGTTCAAATCTGCCAAGGCTATCTCCACACAATCGTGTGGGTTGGGATCTACCTCCACGAAGCCATACCGCCGCAGCAGTTCGCTGTTTGGCAAATCCCCATAGCTGTTGATAACCTGCGGAAGCATAGTGCCATTATACCCCTGCACACTCGCAAAAGCCCTGGACCTCCGTTTGACGGACATGCAGGCCATGCTGGCACTGAGCCAGGCATATAGGGGGCCAATTGCGTGAATCTGTGCTCATGGGGCAGATACACAATGAGCGCATGGCAGTTGTAAGAACAACGGAGCTTGATAAAAGCCTGCTGCTTGGCGATTGAGACAGACCTGTTCGCCCTTGGCGATCCGGCGGGTGGCAATCATTTGCAGAGCGCCCTTCTTCGAGCAGTGGTGCAGCCGCACATTGGCGTGGCCGGTGATGTGGTTGAGCGCATCCCACATTGGCACCATTGCCTGGTACCTGCATGCCATCACGCCCAAGTATCAGCAATTAATTGCGCCTGCTTAATGCTCTATGCACAGTGCCAACAACAAACCTCTCATATTTTCATGATTGCATGACAATGCAGGTTGCAAAATAGCGCCTTTTAACCAGCAGAGAATCATGTGGCTCGAAGGGAAGGCTTGTAATATCACCTGTCGTCCCCTATAGTGAAGGAGTATGCAGACACCACAGCTGTCGCCCATAAATACAAGCTGTATGTGCTGGGCGCATTGTGAGGCAGCTTCAGGTGAGCATTGCGCTGCAAGAATGGCTGCACCACCTCTCTGAACTTCCTTTCAATCTGCCACAATAAGAGGAGTCGTCACGCCCACAGCAAACATTTCCCTGAGTCATGAAAGGCCTGTTGGCAGGCAGTTTGGCATGATGTTGGGTCGCACCTGGCAGGGGGCCTCGACATAGCACTCAGGTTGTGCTTTGCATCCTGTGAGCTTGTCCAGCAGGGATGTCCCATTAAGTCTGTCGAGCTCTTCTGTTGTCCAGAACATGGGCATGCCAGGTATTTCGTTGGGAAGGAAGTCAAAGTACCCGTTCCACCTAGAGAACATTCCACATCCTCAGCAAGATTAGGCTCAGGTGTTCAGGAGAGCTGCAGCACCTACCATTCTCACTGCGCTAAATGTGCGTGTTAGCTGTTCATTGAATCTATGTGCCTGCAAGTGATGATAGGAGTTGCACCTCGATTTCTTGCCTAGCTTCCTCTCTGTCATGACGGACAGGACTAGGCCAATGCACTCCAGTTCAGGCTCCCGAGATGAATTGCAGAGACCAGCATCCTCCAGCACCTAGTGGCACAGTTGTGCTTGCATGAAGCAGTGTGCTTGATCCCTTGACAGATTCTGCTTCGCTAGAATCAAAGTGTTGAAAATGTGTTTGAGATGCCCAGAGGTTCGGAGAAGCAGACATACGAGGGCTACCTCAGAAATGGTACAGTTCTCTGGCATTAGTACACACTCGTCCGGCACGTTAACGACAACTTCATTATCCGATATGTCTGTGGTAGCAATGACCCCTCTTCCAGATCCATCGAAAACATCGATACCACATTTGGAGCACTCAATCCCAGCGTTTAGCAGCCACTTCAAAAATTTTGCAGCGCTCATTTCAGGCATAATAAATTGTAGTAAATACAGATGCAATTTATTCATGTAGACATCGCTGGTGGAATTGCATCCGGTCACTCTGTGTCTGCTTGTGCAAGCACAAGAGTTCTCGACTCCCGCCGGGCCGGAACCGCTGTGTCGCAGCTTCCCCCCATGTTGAAGCTGGTAGATTCGCTTCCAACGCCTGGCTTCCGAGACTGCGATCAACCTATCTGGAGTACAGAATCAGATTCAATCGCATCTCATCGGGGCTCCAGAATGTTTTGTCTTCAAGCATGAAGTGTTTGTCGAATGTAAATTGCTGTGAGAGGAAGTGCCTGATTCACCCATGCAGTGTTGTTGCGCTGACTGCAAAAGAGATCGTAACACATGAAGATCAGCTGAAAAGCTTGTAGTTATTTGTTAACATGGATTGGGTGCCGTCATTGCCCCCAGACAACACCATGCTGTGCAGCATTACCCAAGGTGGTGATCCGGGGCCCAACTACATCAGCCCGGGCCAGGTCGCCCTTGGAGCAGTGGTAGTACTTGTGAACGCCCTGGTGTCTGTGTGGCTCAAGCTCGACATGCATTGGCAGCTGGCAATCGGGGTAATCAGGTAAGCACCGCACCAGGTCCATTTCCCGAGTATCACCTGTCTGTACTGTACAAACTCATGGTGCTCTGAAAAGGAGGAAACGATATCCTTTGCATTCTGTAGGTGTGTTGTGCAGCTTACTGTGCTGGGCTACATTCTTGTGCCCATTTTCACGTACAATATGTGGTGGTTGGTGCTCCTTTATGCCTTCTTCATGCTCTTCGTGGGCTGCCTGGAGGCAGTACAGCGACCAGCATACACCTACAGAGTGCGATCCACCACAGAATTTCTGCACTTCAACCCACACAATCGTTCACGATCATTGTGCATTCATGCAATGAGGAGCATGCTTGAAAAAGTGTGCTTTGCTGCAGGGCATGCTGCTGCAGACGTTGTCATGTCTGGGCAGCAGCGCAGGAGTGTTTCTGTGTTACACACTGCTGTTTGTGGTGCGCACACAGCCCTGGTGGGCGCCCCAGTACTTCATCCCCATCCTGGGCATGATGCTGGGCAACAGCATCTCTGGCGTCTCCGTCGGCTTGTCTGCTCTCCTGGAGGACTTCAGTGTTGGTAAGTGCCGCTGCGTACAGCTCTGCATTTTCATCTCTTCGTCACATTTGCGGAGGTTCGCCCGTGTGTGTCTTCAGGAGGCAACTTGGTGTAGTCTGATAGTTTGCCAGAAATTGTTTCGTCCCGCTGCTGCCCTCTGCACCAGCTACCAGCCAACTCATCATATGCATATGTATTTGATGTTGTTGTGGGTGTGGAAAATAGCCTCCTAGTGCCCAAGACGCAACCTTATATTGTTTCATCATCCTGGTCAGCTCAACATGTCTCCATGTCTGTGGTTGCCTTGAGATATACACAAGCATTGGGCTATTATACTATAATATGCTGCTGTGCAGGCAAGGACAGGATAGAGCAGCTGCTGGCGTTGGGGGCGACGCGGTGGGAGGCGACACAGGCTTCTATCCAGCGTTGTGTGCGGATGGCGCTGACACCCATTCTGAACCAAATGAACGTCGTGGGCATCGTGTCCATCCCTGGCATGATGACCGGGCAGATCTTGTCCGGCTCTGACCCCAGCCAGGTACTCCTGGACAATCCCTGTTGATAGAGTAATACTGCTGCCTGATGACTGTGCCAAGTTGAATGATTTGGCTATTATTCCTGTGCTCAGTGAAGCAATCAACCATGCAGCGCGACATGTGGATTGGCAGGGGTGTCATTGGCAAAACCTGTTGATGGGCCTGATGTGTCCTGGAATCTATGTGGCCAGAAACATGCTGCGGCGCTTAGCCATGCCGTTTTCTGCAGGCGGCGCGGTACCAGATGATCATTATGTTCATCATTTCAGCATCTACAGGGGTGGGCGCAGTGGCCACTCTCATGTGCACGTCCTTCTATTTGGTGGACATGAGCTCACGGCTGCGCCTGGATCGCATCGAGAAGCGCGACAAGACCAACAACTGGAACCACCGCCTTGGGCGCAAGATTGCACAGGTGCACCTGCCTTGACATCAACATATGCCATGTGTGCTGCCATTGCATGACCAAATTGGCACTCGCTGTATCCTGCACTCCTGGTTATGGATTTGGTGTGTGTTGGTTCTGCCAATTCGGCAGTGCTTCGAGCTGAGCATATGTGCTGTCTACAGGTCTTTGCGCCGGTAACAGCAAGCATCCACGCACTTGGCAAGTGCCTACAGAACGTCTTCTGTGGCTGCTGTGTGCGCAGAAGGAACACTGACAAGGAGGTGGAGACGGAGCCTCTGCTCACATCACCCTGAAGCAGAAATATTTGTGTTATCCTGTAATCATTGTGGATTTTGTAGAGCAGACCTGCTTGGCTGGCCTCGTTCTGTTGCAGTGCTAGCTTGCGCTGGGTAGCCCCTGTGGGACAGGGTCTCAGCATTATGCTTAAGATCTTCAATCAAGGACAAAATCCGAGCTCCAAATTTTGGGGTTTTGCATGGATGAGGATTTTTTGCCTTGATTATCAATCCCATGGCATGCATAAGTCCTGAGCATGCTTCATGATCTCAAAAAGCTGGTGTCTTGCCTGCGGTGTTCATAGTTATGTTGCTCTGCATGTTGGTGCACTCGTCTGACAAGAGGCCGCAGCTGCCATCTAGATGATCTGTTGTAGCGATCCCTGAAATATCTGCTTTTGCATGAAGGAATTCGAATAGAACTGATCTGTTCATGAAAAAGCATTTTCCTATCTAAGCCCGGAATTGTGCACTTCAATGAGGCAGAGCAAACCGTGCAAGCATGGGCCGGTAAAAGATCCTATCCCAAAATGATATGACAAAGGACTTCAGGCAAATGAACTATCTTTGCAGCATGCAAAGCTGACGTGGCAAGCATGCGCATGCGTGTGCAGCTTCCCCGACATCCTCGGAGGGTTCGCCTGTTCCAAGGTCGGTGACATCGACATCATTTGTGTATCCAATAGATACGGTGCCGGTGTTTCACATGTACATGAAAATCATTAATGCGGATGTTATGGACACTGCGCGTTGTGCGCGTGGGTGTGATGCAGCAGCGACAATCAGTGTATGGATTGCAATAAATTTTGGATATTCTGTGGGAATGCTTATTGTCCCCAACGACAAGCACGGCTAAGGAATTCCCTCACAGTCAGTGTGCTGCTCGGCCTTGAACGGATGGTGTCGTTTTGGGAAGCAACATTCCCCCTCGACAACTCCAATCTCTGTACAGCGCTGTGCCAAGAGGATGTCACGTCTTCAAATAATTCTGTGCATATCAGGTTTGTCGCTTCTTCGCTTCTGAGTGGTCGAAAACTCAAGAGTATCCTGGTGAAGAAGAAGAAAGCGATTTCATCATTGGTGATATCACTTGCATTATGCATGGCTGCAGACTGCATGCATGCGTGGAACTATGCTGCTCTAGATCTACAATTTTTGAGAGTCTTTATCAGGGACTTGACGATCATTTACCTGTAACTATCTATGCCTTGCACCTGTTCAATATTGCAGTGGCAGACGTGTTGGTCCTGGTTTGCAGCACAACAGCTGTAGCTGTGGCGGCCTCTGCTACGCTGGTCAATGGCCTGGTGTCCCTGTGCCTGCAGCTGGACCTCCACTGGCCGCTTGCCATTGCCACGGTCAGGTGGGCTCGTGCTATGCATCTACATTCCCAGAGAAATACGACCCCATGCACGACACTCACACTAATTTAATCAACCAGCAGGATTGCCATGTGAGCAGACGATGTGGTGATTAGATTTGGTGGGGGTTGTCAAATTTGTCATGGATTGTTTTGATGTCATAGCTGCTGATGTGGGTGATGACAGGCCATCCAATCAGCCCTAGATGGCTGGAATGATGTAGTCGATTTCTTCTTCTTCTTTCTGTGCAGGTGTGTAGTGCAGCTGTCTGTGCTGGGCTACATCCTGGTACCAATCATCAAGTATAATATGATATGGCTGGTGCTGCTGTATGCTGGATTCATGCTCATCATGGGCAGCCTTGAAGCTGCGCAGAGCCCGACACACACCTACAAGGTGCCCCTCTCGCTGCTGCTGGGAACCGTCTTGAACAGCATGCAAAAGTCATGAACAGCACAATCTGTTCCATTTCTCACTGCATTAGTGGAAGCAGGAGAGGGCGAATATTGACAATAAGTGGGATCCGGGAGAGGAAGTGCATGTCTTGATGACACAACCATCCTTTAGCTGTGTCATCTGATAAGTTGAGCCCCTTGAAAAATGTCCGCCCCCTTTGCATGGCTGTGTCTCGCAGGTTTTCACACTGGTGTGCAGGGCATGTTTCTGCAAGCGCTGGGCTGCATCAGTGCCAGCACAGCGCCCTTCCTGTGCTACATGCTGCTGTTGGTGGTCAGAGCATCGCCCTGGTGGCAGCCGCAGTACTTCATCCCCATGCTCGGCATCATGATGGGCCACACCATCTCCGGCATCTCCGTCAGCCTCGCTGCCCTCCTCAACGAGTTCAGCAGCGGTGAGCCTCTCTCATCCCCAGGCTGCAAGTCCGCGAAGCGTCAGGCTCTCAGGCTCACATGCACACCTGCAGGGAGGTCGCTCAGTCGGGTCGGCTGCTTGCCGGCTAATCTCGGAATCTGCACCTGCTGCACTTGCTGCTTGCACAGCTCCAAACCCGGTGCACTCCTCTCTGTTCATAAAGAGTGGGTGCACCTGGTCTAAAGCTGTGCAAGCAGCAAGTGCACTACAGGCCAATGGACTGTCGCTGTTGCCTAGCAGCTGATTTGGACATAAAGAGAACCATTTATCGACTGCAGACAGTAACGGCAATAGGGAGGCAGTCACCAGGTAGAAAGGGCAGTGGCAGTGTAAGCATTTGCACATGCCCTGGATAGAAGAGGAAGGGGGTATTCTCGGCAGGCAAGGATTGGATAGAGGAGCTGTTGGCGCTGGGAGCAAACAGGTGGGAGGCCACGCACGCCGCGCGACGCAGGTGCATCCGCATGGCGCTGATGCCCACACTCAACCAGATGAATGTGGTCGGCATTGTCGCCATCCCCGGCATCATGACTGGCCAAATCCTCGCCGGCTCTGACCCCAGCCAGGTACTTCCACATGTGCTGTTTGCCTCAACTTGCTCTTGCTTTGCTATGTGCAGTGACACATCACTGCTGCATATCAAGACTGTTTCAAACTGCATATGAGAGTGGAAGAATGCATGCTGTTGGAAAATGTCCCTTGATAATCGCGCAGTTCTGTCTTGCCATACCCAGAGACAATGACTTGCGCAAGTGCCATGGCAGCACCGGAACATATCTGAGGTCTACAATAAAATGTGGCTAGTGTTTGAAATCGTGAGTGGATGCTGAGCAGGCAGCCAGGTACCAGATGGTGATCCTGTTCACAGTGGCGGCCAACACGGGCCTGTCTGCAGTGAGCGCTATGCACCTGGCAACAGTCCACACGGTGGACGAACGCGCTCGGCTGCGGCTGGACCGCATTCGCAAGCGCAGCAGGGCCGGCACCTGGAGCCAGCGTCTGTCGCAGTCCATCAATCAGGTGAATCAGTCTCTCTTCCCATGGTATGATCCTGCCCGTGACATGCATGCGAAAGACAGCTTGTGGGTCAAGGCATATGAATAAGGGTTCAGAAATCAGATAAATAGCTGATGCCCCAAAAGCCTGATCGAAGGATCGTTGTTGTGACAGTAAGCAGAGCAGTCTCTCATGGTGCAATGCAATCACGCTTCTGACTGTCGCCTGTGAGCTGATCCTGGTGAAGATTGCATTGCTGCTGGGCTTGGCATGCTGGTGCGAACAGATCTGCTGCTGCTGTTTGGCCAAAAAGCGCAAGACGGGACAGTTGCTCAATGGTGACACCTTGACTGTGAGATTGCTCAATCCCGGGCCAATGGGAAAGGCATGACTTTGTATTCTGCGAAAAGCATTGATGTTGCATGCATGCAATGCTGGGGGGTGATAAGTGTGCGCGATGCATGTTGATGCCCAATTGGTCATGAAGAAGACGCACTGTTTGGTGCATGTTGACATGTATGCACTGACATGCTTTTCCCAAATCATCATGGTTAAGTGATGAATAACGTTATTCAATATAATTCGAACGATCAATGCATGCCTTTTTCTTGTGTGAGACTGAAGCGCCACACGTACTGAGTGGAAGGAATTAGTGGACGGAATTTCCTTCAAGGAGAGCATGAATCAACTATGCATCAGTATTGACTGCTGGCCAGCTCCCATGGGAGCCTGCCATTGCAATTTCATGGCTGTGCACTGATGATGTCATAAATATGACTAGGTCTACGTTGATACATTTTCCATACCTGAATTTGCATAGCTAAGGATATGACGATACCTGTGGTACGTTGGAAGTCAACCACCATCTCTGTTGATGGTGGCATTCATCTTTTAACTTGGACCAACGAGCTCTGACGGCTGCATAATGTAGGATTGGCAACACATTCGGGTGTTTATTGGAAGCCTCCCAAATTGAATTTTAATTTTTACCTTTTGTTACATTGTGCGGCTTCCGGCATAGGGGCATCATGCACACTAGCTAGTACTGTTCACATGTACTGTCCAATTCCATTAGAACCAAAGAGCCGAAGACTCTGGTCCTGGAAAAATCTTTTTGACATACTTGTTCTACCAGACAGGTGATCTTCCTCACGTGCAGGCTGCAACTGCCTGACGTCTGGAAGCTACAGCTTTGGAAACTGCGCCCGGTCATTACGCAACAGATTGCATATCTATCGTGGCCAATGGCATGAAGAGGAGGCAAATGAGACGGGTTGACGAAACCTTGGAGGGATATCTTTTGTATCGAGGATCAGTATTGCGCGAGCACTTTCAGACGTTTGAAATTCTTTGTTGAAGCTGCTTCTCAATATGAACAGCATGGCGGCAATCGTACGCACTCATGTGTCGGGTTTTGGCAACAAGAAGGCAGCTTTCGGCCGGATCGAGCCGACGACAATGCGCCGTACCGTCAAGGGCAAAGCAACATCCGGCCCCAATTTTAAACTTGAGCAGCCTGAGAAGCTCTGGGAGATCGGCAGCAGCTCGTGTATGCTCTGACCGTTTCGGGTTGAGGTATTGTACTCTTTATTGTGCATCCTCTGCTATTGACCATATTAAGGTATGTTATCTTCTTTGCAGGGTGGCCGTTCAACAACTACGAAGGTCCTGAGTATTTGGATGGCAGTCTTCGTGAGTATTCGATCTGTTCTCTGATCCTTTGCGGCTCGTTGCAACTCCCTAGGGCTTTGCACGTTTTCCGGGCAACGATCGTACTAATAGCTGAAAGTGTGTCTGTGCATCCGCAGCCGGTGACCGTGGCTTTGATCCTTTCTCTTTGGGTGCGACATGGGGATCGCCTCCTGGTACGGGTCCGTCTTCAATGCTCGTGCTAGTACGCTAAGTGGGTCGATGAAGGAATGAACGGTGTCTGCTGTTGCGCAGATGGCGCCACTGACTCTCAAAGCCGCCTTGGCTGGCTGGTAAGTGATCTCAATCAAACTTCCGTGGAATCCCAGCTGCTTGATACGTTCGCAATCTTCACAGAGAAATCAGGGAAGGCAGCATCCGAACAGGTGTCCTTCACATAAGTTGATTGAATCGCGAATTGACCTTGAACGACTTACCAACGAACTTTTTACATGTACACAGCTGGAGGGGGAGCTGTACAATGGCCGCCTGGTGGGTCTATCTCACGAAACACTTCGACCTGATCTGCCGTACCGCGTCCTTCAGCCTCTGCAAATTGCTGGACTCCAGGGTTTCCCAACTTAAGTGCAAAGGATTTATCATGGCTGGCATACACAGGCAATGCTGGCAGTGGTGGGCATCTTGACTGTGGAGTACCTGGGCAAGGGTCCTTGGTGGACCGCACCTGTCGCGGTAAGTCACCAATTCCTGATCTCTTTAGATGCACAATGTTGTGACGTGCTTCACACTTGCCAATATTCATGGTCCATGTTTAGGCCAATATCAGACAATCCAGGATTGCCTTGACCGTCCATGCGGCATGGAGATTGGTTCAACTTTAAATGATGTTGTCAATGGGGCATGCATGTCAACTGAGGCTAGAGTGCCTTAGGCAGGAGCGACAGCCTAACCTTAGGTGTGCTGCAGGCTGCCATCCCAGTCGGCACCTATGTCACCGGCGTTGTGGCCACGCACGTGACTTTCGCCCTGCTGGAGAAGAAGCGCCTGGAGAACTGGCAGGAGAAGGGCGAGGTGAGCCCACGAGTCGTCAAGATTGTACTAGAGTGAAACAGTCTCGATCAAACAAAAAGCCTGCATATGCAATCTTTCCCACTTGGCACTGCCTCGAACCAAGGCAGTCCAGATTGTAAGCTCTAATGCCAATTGTGCACCAAAGGCTGAGCCAGTGCGATGGATATGCTGTTGATGCCCTAACACATTGGTTTGCATTGTCTTGCCAGGCGGGCCACTTCGGGCTGGCACCCTTCGATCCGGTGGGCCTCACAACTGACTACAACCGCCAGGCCGAGGTGCCGCTCTAACCTCCCATACATGCAGCACTGAAAAGAATTAAAAAGCCTACCACCGAGCTACATGACAGGCCACTGAATATTGCAAGCTGTTATGCAGAGATTCTCGGGAAGTCGTCTCATCCTGGTAGTGTTGTATGCCAGGTTAACCTCGAGCTGCCTGCAACAAATGTTGTTGGACATGGCGCCTTCTTGCACTGCCCTGTCTGCAAGAGGGCGTGTGTGAGTCAGATCCAGCATGTGCAGAAATAGCCGCTCAGCAAGCCATGACAGCATGGTGTCATGTGCGCGCAGGTGCGCAACTGCCGCCTGGCGATGCTGGCAGCGCTCGGCTTTGCAACACAGGCTTACGTCACCGGCAAGGGCCCCCTGGACAACGCGGTGGACCACCTGCGCGACCCCTTCGGCCAGAACAGTGCGCCCTCCTCCTTTTGCCCCCTTATGAACCCCTGCATTCCCCATCCCGGCACCGCAGGAATCAGTGCTCGGTAGACTGTCTACACGGCCTTGATGCACTGCTGCGTCACTGCTGTGTCACGTGCGGCCTTGTTGCGGCATTCAGGGTTTAGGGTTTAGAAGGACACAGCATGCTTACTGTCCCGTGCGTCCCATGCCTGGGGGAGCTACTGCTAATAACAAACCTGCAAGAAGGGAAGGGTCCCCTACTTTGGAACATAACGCTTCAAGACAATTACTTGGGGCTGGTGATGATGACATGCAGGCCTGTTTTCAGTTTCGGCTATGGTTCAATTTCTTTGGCAGGATGATCTTGTGGGTGTTCCCAAGTTTCTCTGTGAATGTATGGATGTGATGCTGGGTGCTGACTCTGATCGTCAGACATCTGATCAGCCCTAGGTGGCTGGAAAAGGTGTAATCAATCGACTGACTGACTGACATGGCCATGGTCATTGCAGTCTTGGCAGCAGAGCAGTCAGCGTCTGAGCTTATGATAATTTGCTGCACAATGATTATGATCAGCTCCGTCTGTGGTTGCCAATGTGTTGCTGTGTCCATGCAGTCTTCACGCAGGGAGAGAAGGGCACCACGGTGGTGGCCATCTTCCTGGCCTTCTCGGTGGTGCTGCACGCGGCCGAATTTGCGCGACAGGCCGCTGCCTCCAAGGGTTACTCCAAGCGGGGCCTTGCATGATCTTTCGCGGCCCCACTGTGCCGATGGCGGATGCAATGCACCCGCAGAGGAGACACTTTTGTGTCCAGCCCGATTTGGACCCGTCGACTGTCAGTTGATGCATTCACTGCTCTGAAGATGGAGAAGCCAGCCTCAGCAGAATACTTTTTGTCAATCGAAGGGAGAGATGTTCTGATCATAAATTGCAATTAGTTCTGCCAGCAAGCACAGCCCGGTTTTTTGTACAGTACTTGCATCATGCATACACGGTTTCTTTGATGAGTGGTGTTGATGATAAAGTTCCCTGGTACCAACAGATTGTGAATGGTGAAAAGGAAGCAATTTCAATTCAAGATGCGCAAGAGTCGTCTGACCAGTTCTTCTTCTGTTTGAATTTTACTCCAAAGACACCGGCAGGCTATCAAGCAATCAGGCAGCTGATTGGTTTCTATCTGGCATTTTGCAAGCAGGATACCCTCTGTTGTGAAGTGACTGCCAAGGTGAACGCCCTGCGGCGTGTATGACTCATGAGTATGCAGGAGATGATCAGCACATGTAGATAAATATCTTTAGTGTACATCAAGAGCTTTGAGTGCAAAGTGCTGTGACGAGTATGTATGCATCTTGTCATCAGAAATTGGCAGTGTTCTAGTTGGGTGTGTCTTTCTGTCAAGACTTGTACTGGCTGCGTGAGGTGGTGAAATTATGTTTTTTGCACAAGGGAAGCGAGACGTGATGTACTGAGTATCTTTTTACTTTGTGAGGAAAATTACGTTCTGCAGTCTGTAAATTATCTTTTTTTCCCCTATGGTCAGATCGGCATAATTGCAAGTGCTCTGAACAGCACATGGCAAAACAAACTTGACGCACAGCTCGGGCGCTCATTTACTCAAAATTCTGTCACCAGGCAACATGAACGCGAGCTTTTCTCTCTGTTATGCCAGTGTTGAAACATCCGTAAAGAACTCCAAACATTCAGTGTCAGAGACAACACAAGGCTGTGCACCGCGGTGCTGCAAAATACAATCAGGATGCATTCGGTTGCAAGTCCTGCTGCTTTGACTTTTCCAAGTCAGCTGCAAGTCCTCCATAGCCGTGCAACCTGCCATGCCATATATTCAGGGTTAGGGTTTATGGTTGCTAGGGTCGTTTAGGGTTAGGGTTTAGGGTTTGTTGTGGCAATTTCAGCTTAAGCTACTGACTCTCATGCTGTACACATGACACCTGTGTGGACGGGGTATGACAAGGAGCCAAGCAACAGCGCTTCTGCAGCTGCACTCAGTGCAATGTCATACAAGGAGCAGCTGTCACCTGTTCATACGCCAGAACTTGCCGTCGCCCTCCAGAGTTTTCCCTGAGCACGCAAGAAAGCAGCTCTTCACTGTTGGTCCAACCATCACATACGACAGCAAATCGTGCAGCGCAACTTTTCACATTCGACTGGAAAGTCCACAAAAGATTTTGAGAGAGACTGCTTGGGCCAGGCGCTCACCAATGTTGGTCCATTCCTGCACAAAGTCGCTCCACCACTGGTCGACCTCGGAGATGGCAAAGTAGTTGATGTTGAACTGGCTGCTCAGCAGCATGCCTGCACAGCCAACACCCCGCACTTTCGACATCCCTCATACTTCTTACAGTGATTCGAATCCAACACACGGCCACGTGAATAGCTGCCTCCCCAGAATGCCTGCCAGCAGCTACACTAGGAAGACCGCGCTTTTGGACACCATTGTAATAGCTTTCCGACAAAAACAGCCCCGTTGCAACTATAATTGATATGATCACTTTACTAAAAGTTCAGTTTTCAGTTTTAATTCAGTCCATTACTAAAATTCACATTTGGTAATTGATAATTGACAGTAGATGGACTAGCACAGCTTGCTTGCAGTGCCAGCTCAGACATCAGCAACTGATGTGGCTCCCTGCATCCTGCCCCCTAAACCCTAAATCTCAAGCCCTAACCCTACCCTAAAACCCTATACGGTTTTTCAAAAAGTACAGGGGTATGGGGGGCGCACCCTCTGTCTGGCGGGGTGTCTTCTTCCTGAGAAGGAAAGAGAAGGTCATGGCCAGAACATCCTCGGGCTCCATGCCAAAGTCCTCGTAGTACTCCCTGCCCACGATCACGCGGTGCTTCGTCTCGCGGTCCTCAAACGTGACGTCCACGTCGAACATGCGCCCGCCGTTTGTCTTGTAGTTGTTGCGGATGCGCATCTCAAACTGCCCCAGCCACACAACTGCACGGTCAGACCTTCTGGTGGTATTCTTGCACAGGAAGTTGCTGCGAGCTTGCCAAGTGAAAGAGTATCTAAAGCATGCTCAAGAATCTCTCAAAAACAGTCAGCCAGGAAAGTGTTAGCTTGACTGCTTAGACTGCATGGGATGAGACTCCAGTCATGGCAACGAATCTCATACACGACATGTGCTCTTGTAAAGCCAGGAAGACAGGTGCATGCTTGGGCAGGCAGGTGATCGCAGCTGCAAGGTTTCCGCACAACAATCCCTTGTCCCGACCAGTGTCTGTCAAGGGAGGTTCCATGCATCAGTGGGAGCACAAGGGCAGCAGCTCGGGTATATAAAGGGGTTAACCCTAGAAAAAGGGTCCAACCCTAAAGGGTGGGTCAAAGCCTAAACCCTTAACCCTAGGAAAATGAAGAACATGTATCTGAATAAGATGTACAGACCTGGGCGGGCTGTTGGTCGAGGATGAAGGCGATGGTGCGCGTGGCCTTGGACATGCGAGCGGCCGCCTCCCGCCGCGCGGCCAGCTCCTCCTCTGTCAGCGCTGCCGCCGGCTCAAAGTCCACCTGCGCGCGCGCAGAACGACCTGGCTGCACTACCCGACAACTCATAACCCTCTACCCTAGGATGACCCAACATGCCCTACAATAACCCAAAGTCCAAAAACCCCCAAATCCCAAAATAAGCCCTGCCGCCGGCTTGAAAGTCCACCTGCATGCGGGGCGGCACAACCTGGCTGCACTACCCAACAATGCTGCTAATGTTGGCCGTACATGTCAAGAGCTCCTTGGAGTATGCCCATGGCCTGAGAGTGCAAGCCTCTGATATCGGCCGAAGGGACACGCCGGCACCAAGGCAAGCTAAAACTTGACCCTTTGCCTAATCTACTAATTTATTGACAACCGCATTTGAACAATTCTTCAGTCACAGTGAACACCCTTCAGTCACAGTGAACATCAAATCTCACACATCTACCCAAACAGCGCAAACTGCACCCCATCGCACTCTGTCGTGCAGCTTCCTCATTGCCTGCCAGTGCTGATAGACAGAGCAGAGTAAGAACTCAAGACTGCCTCGCAACTATGGCAGCTGCCGCTAGAAACAAATCATGCTGGAAGGCAATTCGTTCAGCGTGAAGGCAAAGCATGCCCACCTTTCCTTCGGCAAGGAGGTCTGGCTTGGCAATAAACTCCTCCTTGCACCCTCGGGCTTTGATCTGGACCAGCAGCTCTGCAGCCTGAGACTCCGCAGCCTGCACCACACCACATGGTCACCATCCTGTAAACAACACATCTCGGCCCAGCGACTTGCCTGCACATGTCACCATCTAGTACACAGCACACCTCGGCCCAGAGACTTGCCCGCGCATCCACTCAAACCAGAGGAAACTCATTGAAGGCATGGATGTAGTGGAGATGAAGTAGAAAACCTCGACCATGTCACAGAATGGTGTAAGTCCGACAGCCACAGCAGCCTGCAGCTAACATGCACACCCAAGAAGGGTGGCCTAATTGGTGCTCAAGGGAGTGGGACTGGGATTTTACCTGCTGCCTGCCCCTCTCACTGATTGCGCCTGCCGCCACCGGTTCTGACCAAGCCTTCCTCTCCATAGCCACTGCGCATTCACAGATCATTTGCTCGACTGAGGTCGCCTCCAGAGAGAAACTGGTTCCCTCCAGTGATCGTCCATGCAGCCATGTAGCGTGGGAGGATGAAGGCCAGACGGACCACCCAAGAGCATTGCCCTATAAATAGAGTACTACCGCAGAAAACATTCTCAAATTTTGTTCTATGCCCCCAACTAGCAGTTTCTTTCGGTAAGGAGATCCTAAATCCACCATTGCATTCAGGAAGAACAATAGATACTATAAGAGGCCCCCAACCCCTAAACTCTGCAACTTTAACTTAGGTGGTTGAGAAAAAACTCCTGTCGGTCTGCATGGCAGAGGCGCTCACATTTGTTGCCTGTGGGGGCTCCGCCGACTTCCTCAAACCAGGCCGTCCTGATGGCCACCATCTCATTCTGGTCCAGCTGTGGCAGGTTGAGCGCCCTGTGGGACGACACAGCTACTCCTCGAAAATATCTTGCTGCATGCACTGCAGCAGCTTTGCATGGCGCACCCACACTGATGTGCAACTTGCAGTGGTCAGAGAGTTCCATATGAACCATGTAATTGCATGGTGCAAGTGAAGTCGCGGGTATGGTGGTGAGTCTTAAATACTTGATGTGCACTTTCTGGGGGTTCCCCTGCGCGGGGCAGGACTATCACAGGAAGAGAGATGTAGCTCACTTGAAGAAGAACGCCTTGTCGGGCCTGCGGCTGAATACTGTGCGCAGCGAGTTGCGCAGGTCCTTTGAGAAACCCACAAACTGCAGCTTTTTGCCCTCGTCGAAGATGGCAAACACTGAGGCAGCAGTGCCAGCAGGCACCTCTGGCTCAATCATCCCCTGAGGACCGACAATTTCCGCATTAGGACACAACGGAACGTCAATGCTGGTCCAAACTCTTCAATGTACTGCGGCAATACAGTAGCTTTTAGGCGGGCATGCGACAAAATGCTGGCTGTGCCTAAATAATTCTCCAAGGCAAATGTGACACTCAAGGTGGTTCTCGCAAAGGCAAGGCAAGTGCGAGGTGCACAACATGTGCATTGAAATGCGAGCGAACCTGGAGGTTGAGGATGGGTACAAGATCAAGATCTGACAATGTTGCAGATGCAGAAGGCGCAGCAGAGGCTGAAGCGCAGCATACTGCCAACCGCCCTCTTGTGTGAGTGCTTATGCAAGGAGCTGTGAAGCTCTGAGATAAGGTAGCCTCACTGCTCTTCCCTGACGCTGCTCTCCCGGCACATCCTAATACAAATCGAAACCAAACGATCATCGACTTGATAAAACTCACAGCATACAAAGAATCATGAAACATGTCAAGAAGAAGTGAACGCACGTGTCGGGATGGCATGTGCTAAGCGATCTGTCTGTTGCCGCCTTCCACAATGCCTGAATGCTACTTTCGGAAACGATTGAATATGGCTGGGACCCGCAAAAATTTCTGCCATGGTGGACCCTGCGCAAGCAAAAGCTTATGCACGAAAAAACATATCTTGCACTGAAGTTGCACACACTGGTTTGGTATCCAAGCTTTTCCGAGAACTTATTGGTTGTGTGGTGTCGATGAGTAAAGGAAACAGTACAATTAAGACACATGATAAGAGAGAAATACCTTACTCAAGTAGAGCGGATGTGTTACAACAACTCACGCAAGTCCTTGAAGTGTTATGTGTCAATAATGATGTAGCTTAATACCGTTCACACAGGACACGATTGTCGTCTCTAGATCCTGAATTTGTTTTTAGATTGTCGTATGGGAAAAAGCAAGGCACTTTCCTGCGCTTTTGGTTTTACGATAAGCAGAAGATATGTTCCATCTGTTTAGCTTCCCCTGAGAAAGGGTGTACATGGGTAGGGCTTCTACCGTAGAAGCCCTAAACCGTCCATGCTTTTCTGCATCGATCCATAAGACCAAGAATTTCAGGGTAATCAAGGGTGTGCGAGCGCCAGAAAGAGAAAAGGCTGCCTCAGCACAAGAACTACTAGTAGTATTGCCAGTAGAGATGCATCTGCATGCAGGCCTGCCAGGGATCAAGTGGATATCCCAATCGTTTCCCAACTTCAACTGCAAATAGGAAGCTTGAAGCCACACGGTACTGCAAGAGAATGTCACAAATCAAATCCAATCGTACAACACTGTCAAAGACATCAATAAATTACAATGTCACAGCTGCTGCAGTTGCAAAACACATGCCACCACATCCCTTGAAAAATTCAGTTTAAGATCATCAATATTGCACAGATCAGCGTCCAATAGTACACATATCTTTGAACTCCGTGCACATCAGCAAGTGAGTGCAATGTCCTTCCCTAAGCTGGGCCTCTGCTATTGGGCTGCTCAAAACTTTCAAGTCACATGCAAATCATTTCACTTGCAAAGCTTGGAGCACGACCTGCTGAGAGCACAATTTGCTGCAACTGTGCTTCTCCCCTGCCTGCATCCTCTGCTAAGGCAGGCAAAATTTACCTGCTGCAATGAGAAACTCAATTGAAACTGTCCCCAATGACCAGATGCCAAAAAACCTTTAGAGTTCCACAGGGAAGAACTTCTTGCAGGTGGTAGAATAGAGTCCTAAGGAAACCTTAAGTGAAAGGATGTCTCTCATAGAATGGATCCTAATCCCACATCCTAACCAAATACACACACACAACATATATGCACACACAGACACCAGTTCCTAATATACCAGGTCTCCTAGAAACCTCTCCTAATACACACAGCGACATGTGATGACTGCACAAGACTGCACAACACTGTGTTGTACTGAAGATTGCACACTCCTAATAATACACGTCCTGAACGCCTAGTCCTAACCTTGAGAGTCCTATGGTACCTTGATCCTAAACTTGATGGTTGACAGAAAGGGTTAAACTTGATAGATGACATGGAAAATAAAAGCCCTTGCAGTGTACAAAACTCGGCATCGGCTGCTGGAAAATTGCAGCGCACAAAATTTTGAAGCGTTGGCGACAAAATTAGGCCTATGCCTCCTCTTCGCCTGCTCTTTTTCACATTAATACATGCCCTAGTCAGGGAAAATTCCTATTCAAAAACCCCTTTGGGTCAGTACTTTCCCATCAAAACCGGGGAAAGAGCTTGCTGAGTAAAAACGCAACCTCATCCCAAAATTCAGTATTGACGACTTGGGGAAAAGCGCCTGCAAATGCAGTGTCGGCCCCACAGCTGCTGCAGCCTCCAAAATTGCTGCTCAAACCTTGGACCACAGGCGCCCACTTGACAGCGACCTGGCCAGTCGCGCCAGGCGCGGGGTGTTGTGACGAGTCATGGGCCACCTAGGACGCGAGAAGGACACATCTGTGTGTCCCCAATCCGGCAGACCCACCATCTACAAGCACCACACGCACAAGCCCCATAAGCGCAAGTTCCAACAGATCATTTAGTGCAGACTGCACAGATAGCAGCGACACTGCTCAGTCGGTATGCATGGAGGACCTGTACATCTGGCCCATGCCAATTAAAATGTGACCAGTTCAGCAGATCCTGAAGCTTTACATGTCCGAGGGCCCCCCAATAATTGTTTGGCAGAAGAATTCACCTGAGCCAGTTGTGTGACAACGTCAGGAGACAGGTCTGCCAGCGGACAGACAACGCCCAAGTCACCAGCCGCCCTGAGGCCGCAGCGCGCAGCATTGTTAAGGTCACGCGCGTTGGCACCGCAGAACACGACTGCGTCTGCGCTGTCGCCCAGATCAGCTGCGGCGCTGGCCGCGCCGACAGATATGGCCGCCAGTGACGTGTACACCGCGCGCTCAGACCTTGGCGCCGTTTCGCTAAACTGCGGTGGCTTATTTTTCGGCTGCGGCGCTACCCGTGTGTCCAGCTCCCACAGATCCATGCCTGAACCCGGGAGAAGGTTGACATAAGACTGTTGCATGTACGTCCTAGACCCTGAACTGTGAAGGTTGCTTGGGGTGTGCACCACATCACGTGAAGGGGCAGTGGGATGGGGTTTGGCATGTAGGTGTGTGGTGCTCACCCATTAGATCTGCTGTGTAGCGGGCACGCTCAAGCCGCTGCGCAGGCACAGAACCTGACCTCCCAATGCACGCCACAGTGTTCTCGTCGAACACTGATGCCACAATGTAGGCCAGCAGCGCAGACCCGGTCCCTCCAGACATTGCCACAACTGCAGGAGGCCACCCGCCATGTCAGGGAACATAACGATATAACTAAATACTTGGTGTTGCTTTATGGGAAACAGATACTTGCTCTGTGAACCAGCTCAGTGCAAGGCCGCACACCGTTCAAGCCGGTGCTGGTCCCTTGAGCATATACTGCTCGCTGGAGGTACTCCATCACAGCTCTGGCATCATCGCAGTCCTCCATCGACCACAGGGCCTCCAAGCTCTCTACATGATCCCTATGCACGCTGGACAGCACCTCTGGCTCCAGCCTCTGTGCAGGGATAGATGGGGCAGAGGCCAGCGTTGGCTCAGCTTCCGTCAAGAGAACACTCCTGCACCTGCAAACCAGGAACATTATCTCAAACAATTCCCCACTTTAAACACAAGTTGCACTTAGGGTCCTTGGATATGGCTGCCAAAGAGACCCCAGGATCAAATCTTGGGATACTCTGCATTTGAACCCATTGTACGCCGCAACAACAAATAAGATGACCCCACAGGTGATGACCAACAGTGCACACATCCGACTCCCGAGTTGCTCCACCATAACACTGCTCTCTCAGAAGACAGCCCCTAGGGGCACGTTGAACAGGCACATAATAGCTAGCAACCAATCTCCTCAATTCTTGTCCTCACATATAAGGTGAGGGCATGTACAAAGTTGCAAAACGAGCCATCCATTCGCATTACGACGTTGCGATCAGTTACATTTAACAAATAAATTTACGCCACGACATCGCAAGAGGACACAACCGGGAAAAGTCTGGCTGTGCTGAAAAAATAGTAGCCGTACCGCAATGCCTCTCCTGTGCGGGAATTCCGGGGCACGATACGGGGCGACGGAGCTAGGAACCGCTGGTGCTTCAATCCGCCAGCAAAGGTTGTCGAGCCAGCCAGGGCCATTTTGAGCCGTAGCGCGACGTGCACAGGGCCCGGCTTGGTGTCAAATCGTCACCTTGGACGTCTACCAGCACTTCCTTCCCCGGCCATGCCACTCTGGGCGTTTCTGAAGCAGGTGGTCAGTGACCGCGAGATCCAGGGTGTGATTGCGATTCCGGGTGGAATTGCCTCTTTTGGTTCCTGGTTCCTGGACTGGCGGTGCACAGGACCCAGCGGCGGTGCGATGTGCAGTGCACCTAATGCACTGATCGGGAGTTCAAATTGGATTTTTCTTCAATAATATTCATGCCCACTTCATGGAGTATCGAAATTGAGGTCAAGTTTTGTCCAGGACGCTGAGAAGGCTTTATTGGTTTCAGCAATATTGTTTAGGTAGCTCACCTGCTCTCCTGTCATCATGGACTCGGTGTTGTCAACCTTGATTTTCGTTCCTTCGAAACCTCCGTCAAAAATCGCGTGCCGATGTATTGGACGCACGTTTAAGGTAATTGATGCATTACCTTCTTTGGCCGTCTTCACCGAATATAGCTGTCCACATCTCCTCTTCCATTGATGATTCAGTATGTGTCGATCACCAGGCGTGCACCAGGCAATTTCACCCCGTCAGAGCGTCTGGCAGCCAGGAAGAGGCCTCTGCTTCCAGCCATCAGCAGCAACCCCAGGACCCAGAGGACAATTTTTATGAAGAACTCGAGCGTGAGGAGCAGAGGGCTGCAGAGCACACCAATGGAAAAGCCCGCGTATTTGACCTGTTTCCTCCACCTCCCCCAAAGCTTACCGCCCTGGAGCAGAAGCAGCGGGCTTACAAGCTCAGCGGGCGGCCGTTGCGGCAAAAGCAAGATCCCAGTCAAACTCATGCGTCCAGGAGGCGACGTGCAGGTCAGTAGCATTTATTTCGCATTCATGCATGCCTTCGGTAGTCATGTCAAGCTTGCTTCAGCAGCCTTGCTCCCTGAGCAGACCAGGAGATTTCTGAAGCTCCGCGGGGATTCAGAAGGATGCAATTTGTATCAAATTGACGTGTGTCAGCATTGATGCATGCTGATCTTTTCTAAATGCACAGGGAGTGAGAGAGCGTCTGTGGCCGCTGTAGCATCGCCGGTTGAGCTGATGCCTGCAGACCTGCGCCCGACGCCATCGCTGCCGCCCATCTGCAACCTGCCTCGCAGCAGTGGAGCTGACAAGCACGCCGCTCGAAAGGTGCCTTTCTAGCTCCTATGCACATGTGGTGCAAATAACAAACGGGTGCACTGTCGATGTTTGTGATTCCTCAGAGCCCCCTCATGCTCACCAGCATTCTTGCTCCATGTACAAGCTTTAAGCGCATGCAAGGGTCACATCCCGAATTCGGGCACACTGTATACCATGTGGCAAGGTGCCTTGTATAATGCATGCAGAGGGTGTCCACCATCTCGGAGCACTACAAGCCGCTGGAGCAGGGAGAAGGCATCGGCAGCTATGCCAGCAAGGTGGCAGCCGCTGGGCTGGGCCCCCTGCCCAACCCCCGACTAGTTGTGGAGTACCATCCCATGGTCAGTCACCCTCTCAAAAGCACTGTCAGCATACTGCAACACGATTGCAGCACCATGCTACTTGCGTCAAGACTCGCCAACGCCAAGGTTAAGACATCAGCTCTGGTGTGCATTGCTCTGCTGGGTCCTCTATTGTGGTGCCGGCCCACCGCCATGAAGGGTCTTCACTGGGCTGATGATGGTGTGGATAATGGCTGCGCAGGTGACCAAAGCCCGGATGGACCGCAATGTGGCGGCAGGATATGATCCCACCGGAGAGTGGGCAAACAAGAGCGTCTTGGGGGGCGAGGACCTGGCAGACCTTGGTGACGAAGAAGAGGATGAGGAAGATGTCCAGACGGACGGAGCTGAGCAGGACAGGCACAGCAGCAGAGCAGCAGAGGACTTCCCAGACGATGAGGAGTTCCCTGATATGCCGGCTGAGGAGAGCGATGAGGTGGGCTCCCCACCGCGCAGAAGCTCTGGTCCTTTTGGTTTCCTTTTATCCAATGATATCTCTTGTAACAATAATGATGACGCCCACTAGACATCTCAGTACGACTGCTGTTCTATCACCTTGTTACACACTGTCTCAGATATTGCCCTGGATATTTTGCAGTTGCTCAATTCAAAAAGTCAGTTGAGCTAGGCTTTGGTATCTGGGCCAGAGAGATTTAACTTTGCTTACAGTTGGCCCTTGCTGATTTAAGCCGGGGGTTTGGCAGGTGGATTGGGGGGCCGATTTTGTGGATGAGGAGGAGGAAACGCTGCAGGATGAGTTTGGGCGGGCGCTGGACGAGACCATTGAGCAGCGCTTGGGCCCTGATGCAGATGACACCGAGGTGCGTCTAATTGAACCCAAGCAAGAGCTGTGCACTGCACTGTACACCGCTGGGTGAGCACCGAGGCCCGACTTTCAACGGTGGTGATTTTGTGCAAGTGCATGGCCTTGGAGCCAAGGCTGCTTTGCAGGTGTAGACACACAGTTAGACGAAGTGATTGTGTTCCCCAATTGTTGATGGACACCCATCATAGGGCCGTCAGAACATGTTCAATGTCATAATGACATGTTTGCCATTTTATCATGGCCATGGTTGTGGTATCCCTGTTGGGCTGCATGCATCCTGCTAGTAGCCTGGACCGCAACAGTGGTTGCTTCCAGTGTGTTATTAGTGTGCTGAGTGGCTGAGCTGCAATTTTGGTGCAGGGCTTTGGCGTATGGGATGGTGGTAGTGATGAGGATTTCTTAACATCCGATAGGGACCGAGGCAGGGGGTCTGATGACAAATCAGATGACTTGGAGAAGCTGGATGCCCTTGATTTGGCAGTGCAGGAGTGGGAAAAGCTCCAAGGGGGTGGAATTTATAAGATATGACATATCGACCCAAAAATGTGGTGTGAAGACCCTGTGACCACCCACCCACCCCTAAGTTGCCTAGTTAAGCTACTTTTAGGTCACGTGACTACTGTGTTAGCAAACATTAGTCATAACCTGTGTAGGGCATGTGTTCTTTTGCGCACGTGTACAGACCCTAAGCCTACTCAGGGGTGAATAAAATGCCGGAAACCCTACAAAAACCTTAATTTATAGGGCCCAAGCTCAAGGAACTCAACTCCTTAAGGGGATGATATTGGCAATATCATATTGCAAGAAATATCACAGCAACTGGCCATGTAATGCACCTTAACACGCATACTCGCCTTCGAGACGTCGCCGAACGAAAGCTTTTCGCATGCAATCTAAAGAGTCTTCCCTATCTACAGACTATGGTACGTTTTCACTGCTCGCATCTGATGTCAACAGGTGTAGCAGGAAAGACAATACCACGTCGCTCAATCCGCAAAGTGACGCTGTCCACATTCCCCGGATTCAGCCGCTCTGTAAAGCAATCGCAACGCGTCTGCTTTCCCAAGATTTGGCAAGAACCACGCATAGCCTTCGTCAAGTTCTGCAGCAGTCACCATGGTGGAAGTGTGGACTCAGCGGATACAAAGCCAAAGCAGAAGGACACAACAGGTGCTCCAAGTTCTCTCGCGTTTCGTTGGGACTGCAGCAATATCATCTTGCCATGAGATAATGTGGCAGGACTACCACAGGGCTAGAAGCGAAGTTGCTCTTCTTTTGCTGCAGGCAGAGATAAAATGGCTGCAGCACCCAGTGCTACTTTTGATCTGTCCAACCAATGCCAGGTGCCATGCTCGCACATGCCTTGTTGTAGCAAGCAACTCATGCAAATGCAACGTCAGGGGCATGCACATCCATAGCTTGTTCAAGCTTCTCATGTCAGCAGGTGACAGTGCATGCCTCCAGAGGCAAAGCTTACAGAACTTACATTTACATAAGAGGGTCTACTGACAGAGATGGTGAGCTGACGCCCGGGAAGTGATGCAAGGATGCTTCTCTGTCTGCCATCGACATGTCACAAGCTGTCAGGATCGGATCAGAGCAACTGGGGGCTTGAGCGGCCACTGATGATGAATGTATCCCACAGGCATTACTTGAATGAAGGGGGAGTGGGGCGTCGTCAAGTCTGTAGCAGCGGAAGTATCAGAGGCGCTCAGGACAGGCATCAAAATCCGTGATATTGATCTGTCTGCGCTGAAATTCCTGAGCGTGCGCCTTGTCCGCGGGACTTACTGCGTCGAGCTTAAGAATTTTAGTGAGACAAGAGGTAAATATGCTTTAGACAGAGGAAAGGGTGTGATCATTCACCCATAGCCTTGGTCTCACTCGAATATTATGCGGCTGTGATCATGCAGCAACTTGAGCTGTTCCTCACCTTTGATCTGTCGGGCCAGGCATCATCCTGAAGCCAGATGAGTGGGAAGCCCTCGTCAACGCTGCAGCATACATAGATGCTGAGGTGCAAGCTTTGGCGAAGACAAAGCCAAATCAGAAGGACACAACAGGTGGTCCAAATTCTCTCGCATTTCCTCTCGCATTTTGTTGGAGACTGCCACAATATTATCTTGCCATGAGATGATGTGGCAGGACTACCACAGGGCTAGAAGCGAAGTTGCTCTTCTTTTGCTGCAGGCAGAGATGAAATGGCTGCAGCACCCAGTGCTACTTTTGATCTGTCCAACCAATGCCAGGTGCCATGCTCGCACATGCCTTGTTGTAGCAAGCAACTCATGCAAATGCAACCTCAGGGGCATGCACATCCATAGCTTGTTCAAGCTTCTCATGTCGGCAGGTGACAGTGCATGCCTCCAGAGGCAGAAGTTACATTAGAATAAGAGGGTCTACCGACAGAGATGGTGAGCTGACGCCCGGGAACAGATGCAAGGATGCTTCTCTGTCTGCCATCGACATGTCACAAGCTGTCAGGATCGGGTCAGAGCAACTGGGGGCTTGAGCGGCCACTGATGATGATTGTATCCCACAGGCATTACTTTGATGAAGGGGGGGTGGGGCGTCGTCAAGTCTAAAGCAGCGGAAGTATCAGAGGCGCTCAGGACAGGCATCAAAATCCGTGATATTGATCTGTCTTCGTGGTCATTCCTGAGGATGCACCTTGTCCGCGAGAATAACTGCGTCGAGCTTAACAATTTTAGTGAATCCAGAGGTATATATGCTTTAGACAGAGGAAAGGGTGTGCCTTCATCATTCACCCATTGTCTTGGTCTCACTCGAATATTTTGCGGCAGTGATCATGCAGCAACTTGAGCTGTTCCTCACCTATTAATCTGTCTGGTCAGGCATCATCCTGAAGCCAGATGAGTGGGAAGCCCTCGTCAACGCTGCAGCATACATAGATGCTGAGATGCAAGCTTTGGCTGCCTCAACAAAGACAATGCCACAGTAGAAGCAGAAGGACACCATAGGTGCTCCAACTTTCCACATCCTGTTTGAGACCGCCGCAATGTTGTCTTGCCATGAGATGACATGCCAGGACTACCACAGGGCTAGAAGCGACCTTTGCTCTTCTTTTGCTGCAGGGTGGAAATGAATTGGCTGCAGCACCCAGTGCTGCAAATCCTCTCGGAGGAAGTCGGAACCACCACGCAGGGCAGCGATGCCCTGCCAGTCATACTGAGCAGCAACCGGCGTGCCGACGTCAACACTGTCATGGGTTTCACCTCCCCCGACATTTGGGAGTGGTACGAGAAATCCCATGCCGCACAGCATCATGTGCAATTCCTCAGCATGTGCTCTTGTCAGTGAAAGTAATCATGCCTGCAGAATTGGTAGAATCATGTGACTGTTAGCTGGCCCTGTGCTGGCGCAGGAAGACGGTGAGATGCTGCCTGGTTACAATGGAATAGCACTGGCGCCAGAGCAGTTTGAGACACTGCAGGAGGCTGCTGATGATGTCAGCGCTGCCCTTAAATCAGAAAACCTGCGCTTCAAACTGGAATTGTCAGACTGGTAAGGTCATGAGAATGGCTCAGTGTCGATTCGCAGTCTGTGGACATGTGGATTTACTGCTTCTCCTGGCCACCAAGCATGTGTTTGACAGCTTGCAGTGACAATGCAGTGATGTGCAGGCGCTGTTTGCGGATCCATGAGTTCAAGTCAGATGTCAGGGTGGACATCAGGCATGTTCCCCTGTAACCGAGGTTCTGCTTTCCGGCTGAGCTCTATAATGTCCAATTCAGGCTCTTTCCAGGCCATCCAAGGTTATGTCTGAATTTGCAGGGCATATTTCAAGAAGAAAGGCAAAAGGCTGCCAACGAGGAAAGGTGCTCTTCTACAAGTCTTGTGCATGCTTGACACCTGCCTGAGACCCTTTGTGGAGCGCTGGAATCAATGCTGTCTTGGCCAAATCATACGCAAGCATCCAGCATCATCATGCACCATTTTGAACTAACGACCTGATGTCTGTCGGGCAGGCGTCTCCTTGGTGGCTGAGCAGTGGCAGAGCCTTGTTGAAGGCCTTCCTGCCCTTCCAAGCTGCCCTTGAAGCTGCCCTTTAAAGAAAATTCTGATGGAGAGGAAGAAGTTTCGGATGTGGATCCGGAGAAGAGGAATGCTAGAATGCATTCCAGTGCTGAGCGCATTCTATCTGACTGGATCTTCTTACTAACCAGTGTTGATATAAATTTCCGGCTGTATGTTCTCAAGAACCACATTAAAAATTTCAGTAGATGGGTTCCTATATTACCATGCATGCGATACCTGTCATTCGTATCACTGTGCCCATGCATGACAGGAGCTTGACTGATGATAATTTCGACTGAGCTGACTTGTGGAGTCTGGATGCCCTTGATTCGAATCAATGTTCGAATCAGTTTGAAATCAGCACAGCAGGAGTGAGAAAGTTCATGAGCCTTTCCCACTCCTGATCAGCAAGATGAGGAATACAGCAAGGGGATGATATGGCAAGAAATATTAATATCACTGTTACCGAGCGTGTATACTACGAAGTGCGCCCTTACCACGCATGCTCGGCTTCGAGATGTCATCAAACAAAGCCCATCCTCTTCTGGCGCTCACACACCCTTGATTTTTCTACTGTATCTCTTGATCTTAAGCTCCTTGCAAAGCAGCAATCTAACAAGTTGTCTCTTCTATCCAGAGACTCTGGGTGTCAATTGCGCTGCTCACACCTGACATGCGTTTGTGGAGTCATTACTATATATTCCATGTCACTCACAGTTGCTGCTATCCAGGTGACCCAAAATCAACCATTTTGCAAAGCATTTCTTACGTGTCAGCTGATAAAATGCCAAGGGCCATTTGGATCCTTCATCAAACTCCGCGGCAGTCACTGTGGTGACAATTTGCACCATGCTGGCTCTCAATAACGAGGAATACGCATGGGAAGCTCGCTTCTTCATGCTGGCAGATCCGAGTCATCAAATGTCGCCTCTTCCTGCCCATCAATCTGACCAGCTTCAGCGTGCTCTCCCTTCTCTCCCACCACTACATCCCTGAGCGCTTCTCGCATCTGCCCGCCGCTCTCAATCTCTCCCACGCTCTGAGCAAACACCTCATTATTGCTCGCCGCGGCCCACCGATCCGCTTCAAATTCAAACTCGTCGTCCGCCACAGCCACCGCCGGATCTTCAAGGGAGGAAGGGGCCTGCAGGATCACAGCACTTCTGTCAACCAAACACCCAACTCTGAATGAAGGTGATCCACACAATCCGCATGCTCTCAGGAGCTGCATGCAAAAGGAGCTCCCTGCAAGGCTGTGGTTCAATGCCACCAACTAGGGTGGGCTATGTGCCGACAGTTCTGCATGCAGGGATCGATGATCATTTGAAGGCACCACTGTTTCGCTTGAGCCCTCCCTTTCTTTGATTCGCATGTTCTTAAGAGTCACGATCATGATCAACTTGCACATTTAACATGAAAGCTTGGCTAACTGGTAGTCAAGTTCCAACCGTCAAACAACCCAACGGGATCGATCTTCTTCCAGAAAGTTCCACACATGAGACCAAGAAGGCTCGACTGTACCTCCAGGTCCCCCTCCTCAGGTGGGGGGGCCAGCTCGGAGGTGTCGATGGCGGCGGATGAGTCATCGTCGGGGGACTCCCACGGGCACAGCGGCAGCGCGTTGGCGGTCGCGAAGGCGCCGTGGTCGCGCACCCACCGGATCCACCCCCTCCAGCTGGCGTCCGATGACAGCGTGTTCGGCGAGCCCACCACCACCAGACCCCTGTTGCATTTAATCGTCATAAATATTTCAGTAATACAATTACTCCAATTACTCATGACCAGTCCTTAGGGACTAAGGCACGTCTAGCAGCACGTTTATGGCATTCCTCTATTCTTCACAATTTGTGCACTTTTCCCACCAGTTATGGACTTGACAGGTTATAGTGTGAGACTGTGCATCAATTTTCCAAGAAACCGTGCATTTTTCGGTGAGTTTCTGGTGCCATGCTCCCGCTCTCTTGTGCTCCCCAACAGAGCTCCCGTCCGAGCTGTGGCTGTCAGCTAGATGTCAAGGGCAAGGCTGCCGTCATGCGCAAGATGCCCTTTGCACTTATTGTGTCACAGTCACAGCCCCTGTCACATGCGTTTTTTAGCACCTTTATTTACATAGGGATGGGGGTGCAGGGTTTAGGGTGTGCACCTGCGGGGCCGGGTGATGGCGACGTTGAGGCGGCGCGGGTCGGCCACGAAGCCGAGCATGCCGCGCTCGTTGCAGCGCACCGCGCTGAACACTATCACGTCCGCCTCACGCCCCTGGTACCCGTCCACCGACGACACCGTCACCTGCATTACCATTACGTTATTTTCTTCAGGGTTACCTTATACCCCTTGAAACATTTACCCTAAAATAAAAATGTACCCATCCACCAATGACGCCGTCACCTGCACCACCGTTTTGCTGTCAACCATGTACTCGGCCTGCTGGTTTGTAACATGTTGAGGATTATGTCTAGCATCTAGTTCGATTATTAGGGTTAGAGGGCACCAGAATTGCGCAAGATGAGGGTCAGGTCAAGCATGTATGTGGATGCTTGATGGGCACAACGCCTCAAGAGCTGATGCCGATCATATGCGTTTCCTTTCATGCTGCACATGGAGAGCCTGGACACAAGCATGCAGAGCGCGTGGATGCTCTGCAGCCTGCATGATTTGACAAGTCGGCTTGAGCATGAGTAGTGCTGCTGGAAATCAGGCACACCTTGTCGTAGAGGGAGCTGCCCTTGGACTTGAGGATGCTGCGGATGAGGCGGACCTGCCCATTGTACGGCGTCAGCACCGCAGCGCTCTCTGCATCGCCCGCGCTCATCAGAGCAACCAGCGCCCTGCACCCAACCAACTTGTACATTTGGACGTGTCGCATTCTCAGTGTCTGTTATGCTGAGGCAGCCCCTTCTCTTCTGGCGCTCAATCACCCTTGATGTTTGCACTGTATCTCTTGATTCCAAGCATATAGCAGATCTTCTAGGTAGACAAGCAGAGACAGCCGCCACTAAGAAGAACTGCCTGCAGCCGCCCTGCTTGTGTGCAAACCAAATGCAAGTTCCTTGTCCTTCATCAAATCTGATTCCCGTGAATGCTAAGTACTTCTGGTGTTTGGCCCCAGCTGGGGCTCTGGAGGTGCTGATGACTCCAAAGATCCAGACACGCCATGAAAGCTGTTCTAGGATTGAAATCTCCAGCTATAAACCCTGGAAACCCTCGCGATCATTGCCAACACGAGTGAGAAGAGCGCACCGGACAGCGAGGATGGCCTCCTGTTTGTTGTAGTAGGAGGAGCCGGAGGCGGCGGCGGCCGCGGCGTCTCGGGCGGCCGCGGTTTTGCCGCGCCCCGACACGAGGCTGCCCGTGGCGCTGCGCTCCTCTATGCCACTCTCGCACTCCACCATCATCACCGGGCACCCCGGGTTCGGCCACGCCAGCCCTGCAGGACACAAAATAACTCTCACACAAGCAGTCGACTTAGCGCTGTTAAATCTGGGGGTAAGGGTGTAGGGTAAGGGTAAACGGGCCATCACCGTAATGCTATCTCCTGCTGAATGCAACGGTGATTTTACTGTTTGTACAAAAGTGCCCCTGTCTCAGAGGTGAAGAGCAAAGTGGTCAAGAAATATCTCCTGCGGCCCTGCAGGGACACCGCTAATCGCATGACTTTGCTCATAACTTCACCCGGGTGCTCAGGAATATGACTGCACTTTGCACCAGGCTAGTTTCGGCAGAGCACTAGCTTCAAGTCATCCTGTTCAACCCTCATTGCTCTATGTACCCAAGCTCTGAGAGTGGTGTTCAATATCGTGTGCCAATATTCGTGCAAGGAAAGAACAAGTGTGCCGGTGGCGCGAGGACGAAGAAGCAGGCGGACCTTGTGGCAGGGGTCGCTCCTCGGCGCTGATGCCCGTTTTGAGCTTGCCCTTGTAGAAGAGCGCGGAGGGGTACTCTGCAATCAGCGGGTGCATGCGGTACTGCATGTCCAGCAGCACAGGCGCCAGCCCTGTTCACCGTTTTGAAGAAGAAGGGTTTAAATATAGGATGTAGTGTTTTATTATTCTTTGTATTAATAATATCCATGATATAGGATGTAGTGTTTTATTATTAATATTATGATATAGGATGTAGTGTTCTAGTATTCTTTGTATTTATAATATCCATGATACCCATATCCACATCAGCACACACTCTGTCTCTCACAGACTCTACTGGACCGGCAAGGAATGGGAGGAACAGACACAGCCACCGCCCTGGGATGAAGCTGCTCGCATGGACATATACCCTCAGCACAGTTGCATGCTTTGCTCGTGCGTTCTCCCTAGCGAGGCGCTCTCAGACATCCACTTAGCTTGGGCAGACATGGTTGTGGCCAGGCAATTCGATGGTTTCCGAGCGGCACAAGTGTGTCAGCAGCCTGACCAACGCCGCTCTTACTGCTTGCATGGCAAGCGGGCCAATGAGGTGTGCAATTGCACGCACCGCTGTCTTGGAGGCGGTCGAAGAGGGTGCGGTCGAGCTGCGCGTCGAGGGCGCCGTCGGATTGCAGCGTCGGCGGCAGCTGCTTCGGGTCTCCAGCCATCACCACGCACTCCGCGCCCCTCACCTGCTCACATTCAGCGCCGCCATGTCACTAGATTACTCATCAGATTGCACCATTCGGGTGTGAACCCTAAACCTTCAACCCCTAAACCCTAATATACAAGCGCCAGGAAGCCTCATCAGTCACACAGATAGATGCGCCAGCAAATGCAACCCTTCTCAACTTCTATCGACCACCATGTTGAGCAGCGATCGCCCCAGATCATCAGGCACCCTGCGGTTTGTATGCCCAGACCAAGACTCAGGGGCCTAGTGCCTGACAGACAAGGAAGCATTAGACACCTCATTTGTGCTTGATTCTCCTGCAGCCGCTGGTGGCAAGCGGATATCCATCAAGAGTTTGGAAGTGTGCACACACCAGAGGGATGATGTTGGAGGGCTCGGTGGCCTGTGTGGCCTCGTCCACGATCACCATCTTGTAGCGGAACGACTGCAGCCGCTCATCGTCACCCGCGCCAGCACATGTTGCGCACACCACCTGCAGTTCAACATGTGCGATTCAGCATGCATGCTTCCCTCACCAAGTGTTCCTTCCATCCGCCAGGGAGGTTGCAATGTCGTCATCATCATGTCTGTGCCTCCGAGATCCCGGACAAGTAGAAGGTAGGTTTCAAGGCTGGCTGCACAGATCTGGCTGCGTTGTCCGGGGCTTTAAGCATGGCTGGGGTCTTACCTTGCCAGGGTTCAAGTGTTCTTAGGGTTAAAACCCTAGACCTATTTTAAAAATTCCCTCTGTCAACCCCTGTGTCCAAGCCGGGCCCCCGTGCTGGCTGTCGAAAAGCACGGACTCGCCGGCGGCCAGGACGAGCTTGTTGGCGTGTGCCAGCAGGTTTGTTGGAATTTCAGCATGGGCAGGGGTGAATTTCTGGGGATTTGCACCCTGATATTATGTGAAAATTCCTTCGCACCCCGTTGAGGCCGGAGCACCGGCCGCACCTGGCTGTCGCGGAGCACAGACTCGCCGGCGGCTGGGTTTCCAAGTTTGGCTAGGTGTCAAACCCACTCTATATCAAAAGAGTGTCTTTGTCAACCCCCGTGTACAGCCCCGGCAGCCGCACCTGGCATCATTTCAAAGTTCCCCTTTGTCAAACCCCCCTGTGTCGAGGCCGGGGGCGGCGGCCGCACCTGGCTGTCGCGGAGCACGGATTCGCCGGCGGCCTGGACGAGCTCGTTGGCGCGCTGCCAGAGGAGGTTGCCGCGCTTCTTGAGCTCGAACAGTGCGTCGCGCAGCTCGCGCGGCGTGGCCGGGTCGCGCATTGCGCCAAAGCCGCCGCGCTCGCGGTGCATCTCGAAGTACTCCTCCGCTCGCACCCGCATCGCCTGCGCCTGCACCCACCACCCGCGCAGGAAACACCTCTCAAATACTTTCCTTTACTAGCCCTACTACAGGATCTTCTGAAGAAATTCCCTGGATTCACCATTGCATTCAGGAAAGATAAGTAGAAAACCAGAAAAATTGCTGTTGCCTCGATACAGGGAGGATCCCTCCGCGCACCTTTTGGCCTTCGGGCGTCTGCAGCGCTTTTCCCTCCAGTGTGGCATGCCTCACAGCCTCCCTCGCCTGCCCCACACTCCAGCCTAATGCTCGTGCACAATATACATAAGCAAGTGTATGATGTATTCACCCCCTCACATACACATGCATGTACCTAACGCAGGGTGGTTCAGGGTAAACATACAACCACACACCGTGGCGAGCTGGCCTTTCTTGAGGGTTAAGGGTTTCATTCTCACATTCTGCTCATTTTATGTCTTAGGGTTTAGGGTTTAATGCATTCATGTTTTAGGGTTTAGGGGAAAATATATAATACAGTACCTTGGCGGGCTGGCCCATGCGGGTGACGCGGATGCCGCGCTCGAGGAGCCCCTCCACGATGTTGTCGGTGGCGGCGTTGGTGTCGGCGCATGCCAGGATGGGCCCGATCTGCGCCGCGCGGCCGGGCGCGGCCGAAATGCGCGCCAGGATCTCCAGCAGCGCCAGCAGCGTCCGCGTCTTCCCTGTCCCGGGCGGCCCCTGGCATTCAAACATTTTATTTAGGGGGGTTTATGTTACCCTACTCCCTGAACCCATTGAAAAATAAAAGTGAAGAAATGAATTTATGTATACATATCTCCAGCAGCGCCAGCAGCGTCCGCAACTTCCCAGTCCCGGGCGGCCCCTGGTTATGAACCATCTCCCTTCACCATCTCCTTCGCTATATCATCAACCTCTTTAAACAGTGTGATGCTCTAATATATGAACACTAAAAAAGAAAATCAACAACATGAGACACATGCACACCTGCCAGAGGGTGAAGGTGGAGGACATGGCAGCAGCACTGGTGCATAATTCCAACACCCCGACCCTGAAAAATAATAATTTAGGGGTACAATTAAAAAAGCAAAACGTTGCAAGCGCACCTGCCAGAGGGTGAAGGTGGAGGACATGGCGGTGGCAATGGCACGCTGCTGGCTGCGGTTCAGGCCATCCAGGCTGGCCAGCACCTCACGCGCATCCTTGCGCCAGCTGCCATCGCTGCAAGAAGGACAAACACAAAAATGTTTCTCAGACGCTTTGCTCTATGCCCCCTTATTAGGTGTTTCCATCTATCGCCCTTGACCCATCATCCTTTTAGGGAATAGAAAACATCACTGTGAACGCCCCTCTATCCTAAAACCTAAAACCATAACGCCCACAAAAACCATGCAGCCCTAGGGAGATATAGGGATGAGTAAGCTACACACCTGGCCCAGGCGGGGGGCGTGGATGCGAGAACGGGGGATGCGGGCGAGCCAAGCACGATCTTGCGGACGCGCTCCTCGCCGATGCGGAAGCCGCGCAGAAGCTCCTTGGCCGGCGCGTCGCCGCCGGCGCCGCGGCCGAGCACGGCGCGCACCGCCTGCAGCTTCTGCTCGGCTTCCCATGGCCGGTCCAGGTTGTATATGGCCTGCCCACCGCCACAAGTTTTTTGTCGTTCTTCTCTTAGGAGTTCTACACCCTTTGTAAGAGTGCAAAAGGGAGGAGCTGTGGAAAACTTCTGCAGGTGGCAACATATTCATGAGTGGCAGCCAGCTGATATTCTTATGAAGAGTGAAAATAACTTGATCTTAGCTTTTACCTGCTAACAACAGTCGCCAGGAATGTGCATGGTACAGTGTCACAAGGAAATACAATGAGCATTGTGAAGGAATCAAGAAGGCAATGCATGCATGGAACATGTGCCCACACCTTGAGCTGGCGCTGGAATGTCGTTTCTGGGGAGTACTTGTCCATGCGCCACACGCTGTCCGCAGGGCACTGCTCCAAGCCATCGCTGGCTCCGCGCGAAAACGCGATCTTCAGAAAGTTGCGCCGAATCTCCAGGATCGTCCCCTCAAATGACTGGTAGTCCTGGAAGCTCTGTTGAACCACATGCCCGCTCTTCAGATGAAGTTGCGCAACAAAAGCTCGCACATCTGCACTGGTGAGGCATCTGTGAAGTATGAGCATAGAATGAAGTAGGAGCTCTTGAATGTTGCACCACACGCTTCTCAACGTGGAAAGTTGCAAGAAAGGTGCAAGAGTGAACTTTTGCACAAGTTAAGGAATAAGATAACGGATACGAGGATGTAGACATGCCAATGGAATGCATAGATGCATGAATGGAATTGGGAAGTGGAAGTGGATTCAGACGCATGAGATGACAGGTTTGAGTCGCGGCATTACCGTGCCCTGAACCATTTCTGGCAGCTCGCCATTTCTCAGTGTCCTGACCAGCAGAATGCCATCTCCCTGGGAGAACCTGCAAACAATATCACACACAATGCCATGTCAGCAGATTGCTGGCATGCCCTGCGCGCTTTGCACAGCACGACAGGTCCTGAGCTTCAATCTTGCCATGCTGTTTGGCATGCCAAAAGTGAAGAACATGACCTGTTGCCATGCCGAAAGCCAAACTACGGAAACTGCACTTCAGTATTTCCTCACGCTGGTGAGCAGCAAATTTTGGCGGTTGAGTGCCAGCCCAGATGTGGCTCTCCACAAGTGACACTCTGCAACAACTTGATAGGGTTGCATTCAGATATGTTACTCAGTGAAATGAGCGCCACTAAGACGATAGAAAATGCCAGGGAAGGTACAGACAGGCAATGAGTATCAATTGAACTCAGATCTTTTGATAGTTATAAGAATACAACACGCCTCTGTTACAGTTTGCAAAGCTGAAGATTGGCACCTGTTGTAGGGCAGTTCTGGCAGCTCGGCAGGGCCGTCTTCCGCCTGGCCTTCCTGCTGGGGGCCCTGTTGCCAGTCTTGGCTCGCTTGGGGGTCTACTGTGAAGGGGTCCCGTTGCCTGTCTTGGCTCGCTCGGGGGTCCAGCGTGAAGCGCCACACCACGTTGCTGTAGAGGCGGCCGTCCAGGGCGCCCACCAGGTTTGTGAGAACATTGCCTGACGCCTTCAGCTGCCGCGTGCTCGACCTGTGTCCCCACCCAGTATATTTTTTTAATAGATACGTTCCTTTTAGGGTTTATTTGAGGTTTATATTCCTAAACCCTAGAACCTACCCCATAAAAACAGAAAAAACAGCTGATCAGCATCAATGGATGTGGGTATTAATATATTGTGTCGTGTACTATGGGCTGCACATCTGCAATGACCGCATGCACAGCTGAAGAGGCAATTCGCACAGGCAATGCACAGTGCACGTGGTATGCAAAAAATGCTCAAGAGCTCCGTGGAAATATAATGCACACAAATTACGCAAGATCTCATCATCTTGAGCGCTACTGGATCACCTTCTGTACAGCCGCAGGATGGCTTCTTTGGTGGAGTCCAGCTCAGCCTTCACGCCCAACACCAATCGCGCCTGCATACAGATATCCCAACGTGAGAAAAGGGGCTTCACAAGCAACACTGCTGCCAGCTCAGGGGCTTTGCAAGGACTACCCACAGACCTCTCAAGCACCATACAGGGAACCAGCAGGCAGACATGTTGCAGCAGCAAAGGCCGGACCTGCAATTTCCTGGCAGCGCGCAGAAACTCCTGTTCGGGGGTGTTTTCGGCCTTCTCCGCAGAGTATGCCTCCAGCTCCGCCCATTGCTTGACTGCAGCCGCCTGCACCTGAGAGAACTGCCGCCCGCTGATGATGTCCACCGAGCCATCAGACTCCTCCTCTTCTGGGTCCTCCCAAGCTGTGCTATCCTGCACCAGACCCCCCTCCCGGCCCCCCACATTGTCCCTGTCCCAGCTGGTCCACTCCCTGCTGCCCCCCTCATCAAGCGATGCCCACGCCCCGCTGCCTTCGCTCCACCGGGACCCCCCGCTGCCGAACGACTCATCCCACCGGGAGCCCCCTCTGCTGCTGGACTCGCTCCACCTGGACCCCCCGCTGCCGCCCCGGTGGCTATCAAAGTCCTCCCTGCGGCCACGTCCGCGGTCACCATAGTCATCCCTGCGGCCACGGCCGCGGACCCCCCGCCCGCGTCCCTGCGCCACCCGAGCTCCTCCATCACCTGCGTTAATGAAGGCATTGTGGCAATTGTGACTACGCCTTGCTTGCAGCCAAATGCCTGGCAGAACATTGAACTGCTCAAAATGGTGACGCCTGATATTCCAAAGCCAGCTTTAAGGATAGCCTCTGCACCAGTTCTTAGGTTCCCCCAGCAAAAATTAACTTTAAGCATGGGGACACATGGATTACAATATCACAAATCACATACTTTGATCATTTCACAGTCAATGTGGCGCAGCCAGGCACAGCCTACAGATCATGTGAGTTGCATCACAGCCACAGTGGGGCGTCACATTACTCTTCAAGGCTGTCCAGAATCGCACTGAGCTGCCAAACGTGGCTGGTGATACACTTCCGGTGGTAAAATACTTGGTTCAGAAAACTGCACATATTGCTGTACAAAGCCTATTGTGTAGGGGAAGGGGTCCTAGCAGCACCTCTGTCATAGGGTGCCCTTCCTGCAGAGCCGGTCGTGCCGCTGTCCTGGGGCGCCTCGCCGGCCGAGCCCCAGCCGCCGCTGCTTGCCGGGCCCGGCTCGGCCAACACTGCAGGCAGCTCTGCATCCCACCTGACCGGCCCTCGCTTGCTGCCACCCTCCTCCTGCAGCCAGTGAAACCCCACCCTCACTCTGACCAGACAATCTAGGCCAACACTGACTGCCTTGATAATGAACGGTGTGCTTCTTGCAGGAGTCTGGTAGACACTGCAATTTATATTGTTGTCAGATCAAGGATCAATTCATTATGCGCACAGAATGCGTAAAGCATCCGTCCCTCAGGTAAAAGAGCCCCACAGGAGGAGGATATAGGTGGGGCCTGTGCATAAAGTGGCCATTCTAAAAGCTCACCTCGGGGTCCAGCAGGCCATCCCACCAAGTGCTGGGGTCTGCTTCAGGGGCAGGCGCATCCTCTGAAGAATCAAACCACTCGCTTGCGGCAGCTGCATCCAGATCCTTCAGTGGGTTCCCTCTGGACCCATCATCCGCGATGGCTGCTTTCATGTCCCTGGAGAAGCCGCCCCAGCCGCTGTCCTCTGCTGGACCCGCGCTCTCTGGTTCACTGCTCTCTGCTTCAACAGCTGGCACTGGGGCGTCAGCGACAGGTTCCTGGTCTTCAGGACTGACGCTGGCATGCAAGACTGATGACTGTGGCGCTGCCGCCGATGTTGCAGGGGTCTCTGCCTGGCCCCATGGGCCGGTAATGATGTCCCAAGAGGAGTTGCTGGATTGAGATGCGTCCTGGTCGGAGAACAGGCTGTCCCAGCCAGTGGTAGCTCCGACAACCCGACGTGCTGACATGACTTGGCATTGCCTTGGCACTGTCCTGGGCCTTCGGCCAGTACATTGCAAGCCCTGGCGAGCCGACAAGAGTATCATCAGTGCAATAAAGACGCTACATTCGACTCTAAAAGTTGATATTCTGTACATTAGTATTCGGAGAGCGCCACACAAGCACAGGAAAGTCCTGCAGCCTCAGCTAGCTTTGGGCGGTTTACTAGGAAATTACCTGAGCTGTTATCCGTCTGTGACATTGTCTCCGTGGTGACCTCGGCGCCTTTATGAGAATTACAAACGTACCACATAACAACTTGTGATCCCCAACAGCGTGATACATCACTCTTATGTTTTCTCTATATGTCAATGAAGAAAAGAAATTTCCCAAAAGCGTGCGATAGAAGGCATAGAAACATTGATACAACCACCACCCAGTCTGTTTTAAGTTTATTAATTAAAGTGGTTCTTATCGATCGTTAAGTTGGGCGTCAAATTTTGTCTCGGGCCGTCAGCTTTTCCAGCTTGCCAGGCTGGCAGATCAAAGCAAAGCAGCACTTTCCTGATCAGAACGGCGTTCCTTGCACGCGACTTTGCTCAAAGTCCTTGCATATTAGCGTTCTGAGAGGACTTCAGTGAGGAAAGCTTATCTCTATGTGGCACAGTGCGCAATCTTGGCAGTGTTAACGGCACCAAATATGTTTTATGATTTATGTTTGCAAGGAGATGATCTGGATGCCTTTCTGCAGAGGGACCGTGTTGCAATGGCCGTACGCCTTGGATACGACTGCGTTGCGACATCCCATATTGCGGCTGATCGTCTGATAGACAAAGACAGGTGTTCACATCTGTCCATCTTATAATGTTTGAGCTGAAAGTCATTCTGCAGCGCGCAGAGTAGCACAAACGCAAGCATGGATTTCGATCTGGGGCTGATTGGGGCCTCATTGCAGTTCTTCTGGCTACCTGCAGTGTATGGAAACGCGCATGCGCCAACCATGCTCGTTAGGTACTCCCACGACATGCCCAGGCTTTTCCCCGCACCAAAGAGCCATTTCGTCACAGGTGTACCCAGCGGCCATTGGAGGCAGCCACGTTGGCAGCTGCAGGGCCCGGGGTGACTGAGGCGCTGCGCTGCCAGCAGGGCCTGATTAGGGACGGAGGGGCGGCACCGCGCCAGTTGCTGCAAGTCAGTCGCCTCACTGTGGCCGTGGAGGAGGCGGCGGCTGCCGCGCAGCTGCTGGGCGGCCCCAACCCCATCACAGCCTCCTATGACCTCCTCGCTGTGCAGCCCCTCTCCGAGCGGGTCTTCCAGCAGGTGCCCAACCATGATGTCCCCCTCCTATAATCTTTCATGCTCGTGGGACTGTTGCAGACATTCCTGTGATGTCCCCCTTCAGGAATTTCCGTGCTCGTGGGAATGTCTGCAACAGTGCGAGCATTAGCAGGTCCCAGAAACTTTACACCTCCCGCCTTGTCTGGCAGAACAGTGGGACGCTGCATCGGCACAGCTCAAGCGATCACCTCTGCCACAGAGTCAGTCGTCCAAAATGATCAGCTCTCCTTCTCAGGGGACCATCTGTCCTTGGTCATCCCACTGCTGCAGGCTAGGTGAGATGCCATATGTCATGGCTGCAGGCACAAGTTGAAGGGATCCTTTAGCTCCATGTCTGCCAGACATGCAGTCGTGATGGTAGTAAGACCCCATGACAGTGCCGTTGGCAGGTGCGCAGGCGTGCACGACGCTGGTTGTGGACGTGATCACATTCGACATGGCGCGTCGGCTGCCATTCCGGCTGTGGCCCGGCCCGCTGCAGGCCGCCGTCAAGCGGGGGGTCCATCTGGAGATCTGCTACTCGGCCGCCCTCCGCGATGAAACCTCGCGCCGGAACTTCTTCTCCAATGCCTCAGGTGCAGCTTTGGGGAGACATTCATCCTCTGTTTGAACAGGGGTGAAGACTCGATTTGAGGCTGCGCATAGGCTGCTGTGCAAATTTAAGATATGTTGATTGCAACAAGTTCTCTAGAGCTGAACACCTCTGCTACTGGCGACTCGTCAGTCATGACTTGGGACAGCCATTGTACTGCGCCCCAGATCAGGATGTGCCCTGGGGTACGAAGCGGTGCATAGAAGAAGAGTCGATGATTGCATTATTGGGTGCAGCGCTGGTTCGGGCAGCCCGGGGGCATGGCATAATCGTGAGCAGCGGCGCGCGCACTGCTTTTGAGCTGCGGGGCCCCTATGATGTCATGAACCTGGTGACGCTCTGCGGCCTCACGGAGCAGCAGGCCAAGGTGTGCTTATTTTTTTCTTTTATATCCATTTTTTTGTATTATTATATACGGTATAGGGTTCAGGGTGTAGGGTTCTTGCTCACATCCACCGCAGCCCCTGCTCTTACCATAGGCCGTGATGTTGCCTTTCACAATTGTTGGTGCATGTGTTTTTTTCTCTCTCAAATACATTTCCCTGCATGTCACTTGTCGGCTTCTTCCACTAAGATGTGTGCCTTCTTGCTGCATATCCTTCCATGAAGCGATATCTGTGCGAATGTCATCTGACTTAGGAGGATGTGGCTGTGAAAAGGCGGCCATGTCAGAGCGGTGCCGCCAAGTTGCGCGGCATGCAGAGATCAGGAAGGCGCACAAAGGCGCCGTGACTGTCATCAAAGAGTCAGCAGAGGGCGGAGGGGAGGAATCAAGTGGTCGCTCTGCCCCCAGTCAAGAGAAGGGGCTTGCGCCTGCTGCAGCTCTGAAGAGTGTCAGGGAGCAAGCGCAGCAAGCGCAACCGATGAAAATAGACCGGCAGCAGACTGGTAAAAAGACAGGCAAACGGCGCAGGAGATGAATTGCACATGGGTGAGAAGGCTTGCCAGCTTAATATGTAGAACTTTTCAAAGGGCCTGTCTGGGAACTTGTGGCACTCTTGTGGATGCCACATAATATGCAAAAACCAAAGTTTGAACCTTTGAAACCTCCATTCTCAAACCATAGCCATGACAGGCAGTGTGCAGCATTGCGAAATGTAGTGACATTGCAGGAAACAATTATGTTTAAAAAGCCACTTAGTCGTGCAGATTGCTGAAGACATGCCCCATCAAATTTTATTTTGCAGGACCTAAACTTTAGGTCCTAAAGGCTCATGTTGTACATGCACTATCTCAGAAGACACCTCTCACACAAGATCCTGGCAAACTGCCCAGCATTGTGAACAATAAGCAGTGAACTGACAGATACAAAAGGTTACCCTCCACTAGTCAACCCCAAGAATGCAAGCGCTACTGATGAAAAAATACATTGTGCTCCGGTGTACATGTTGCTCAGCAGCTTTTAAGACGAGCATGCCTCCCTGACGAGTTACAGTCGAGCGCTTTTACCTTTCAGCGATGCTGCGATCTCATCATAGTGCTCCCCGAGCTCGATACCATTCCTGCGCATTGTGCCGTCCCTCACAAGGCAGCCAAGATCGGCCAATAGAAAGGCATCTTGGCAATGTGCACAGAGTCTATTTTCGAAGCTGGTAGGAACGCACCCTTCCGGGTCGTACAAGAAGATCTGGCTGGCGTTCGTGCCGGGCACAAGAAACTTGTGGAATTCTATGTTGAAGTGCTTCAATCGCAGCTCAGCCTGCTCCAAGCTTGCCACAGCAAAAGCTGCAGCCAAACGTGATTTGTCACAATACAGAGATCTGGTTAAAACCTCCATCTCATTGATACTGACTGCTCATGATGTCTAAATTGCGGGTAACTCTAGCAGAACACAAGGTGTTACCTTTATGAGCTCCTCTGCGGATGTACCAAGGTTCTGGGTGATCAACATCATACATCTCCTGCACAGGCAAGCCCCCTGATATTTTTCAAGCATGAACCCATGTCGGAAAAGTCACTCGAACACTTGCTGCAATGCTAGAGCCCAAAGGCCGCCTATGCATGCCCATCATCTACTGATGACATTGCCAGTGTGAAACTGGTAGCACCTTCCAATCTCTGGCGTCCTTCTTGCGGGGGATGGTCGGGTCATCATCGATGAGATGCAAAATCATGCCGCCACCTTCGAGCCAGGCACCGCTGAAAGGAAACGGGGGCCTTGCCAATCTCTTCATCCCAAGCACTTTCGTGTAGAACCTGCATAGGCCCAGTATATCAGGGAGTCACCTTTGTTGAAGTACCGAAGGCGACAGAGCAGCACGTCCAGGATAGCAGCACAACAGCTCCAAGGTATTGCTGCCAAGTCACGGCTTACTTGGTCATGGAATCTACATCCTGCACGCCCAGTGCAGCATGGTTGAAGGACACGAGCTCGATCGATGGCCCTGCGTCTTCTTGCTCCTCATCTGACTCCCACAGAGCACTCGCATGCTGCTTCTTCGGGGGAACAGACTTCCAGAATGTCTCGCCAAGATAGGTTTGCGCCTTCTCCTCTGTGTATCCTAATGATCCGGGTGCTGCAACTGGTGCCTGAAGAGTCCAAATGCCCAGTTAAAGCTGTTGACATCAGTTGATTGGAGTATATACACCTACCAAAAGCGCAGTTGTTTGAGGAAGGACAAGGGACGAAACGCATTTCTGATGTGCTAGCTTCCGCTGCAATGCGCCATCTTACCATATTAAGTTTCTCAGACAATGCAGTCCTTTTCATGGAGGCGCATTTTACAGAGATTGGGATGGGGGAGAATGTCTGGATCAACCTCAAACGAAGCAAAGAAGTCTCATAGATCGCCGTCCCCATCACGCAAACAAAATTATGTTGCATGAGGAAAATACTTTTGTTGCAATTTTGGGGAGCTGGAAGGCCCTCGTGGCTTGAAAGCCAATGAGGAAGGTGCCACGCTCATTTTGGAAGCTGCTGATTCACTGATGTTCTGTGCAAGTGCCTACGCCAGCAGATCAGCAAGCGTTCTCGATCAGTTGTACCAGGAATTTGGTCAACATGGACGTCTTCAGCGATGTTGCTATTTTCAAGGACAAGATTGCCCGTGACCTTCCGGGCTTGCCAGATGAACAAAAGTTGCTAGAACTCATTGACGCCAGCAAACAGGTGGAGACAGTGTTGCTCGGTCAGCTGAGGAATTACATGGCAGACCTCCTGGAATCCCTGTCCTGGCGCTATGCAACTGCCCAGGTGTGGAAGTCGTGATAACGCGCGCGCCCGTATGTGCCTTCCTGCGATCCTGCCAGTGCTGGTCGTCGTGCGAAGTCATGAGTGTCAAGAATTCCCATCACTCCCATTCAATAACAATAAAACTGCAACACCTCATGTCGTCCTGCAATTTTCTACATCTCATCGAAAAGGTGTCTTGTGGTAACCTCTAGTTCCTGAGAAGTTGAGGCTCAACTCGCAGGAGGTTGAGAAGAAGAGGCAGTTTCTGATGGCAGGTGACACCTTGTTAATTCCCCACATCCCTTCCTGCATTGTTGTGTTTTGTGGCGGCTGATGGACCTTCTTGTGGTGTAGCATCATGCAAGCTGGTGTCGTCCTTACATGAACTCCTGCATATGGGGTGCAGCCTGTGAGGAGCAGCTTGTGGTGCTCAAGCGTGACTTCTTCCCTCGGCTGGCCAAGGAGCATGGAGTCTCTGAGCAGTTCACAGAACAGGTCAAGGTGCGTGGCTACTCATTCTAGTCCCCCAACTTTCAACAAGTTTTAGTGCATGCTGCTAGGACTCTGGAGCTGAAACAAAGTATGCCATTGCAATATATTTTCAAGCGGCCAAATGGCTGCTTGCTTCCCATGCATGGAAGATGAGCATTCAGATGGCCGGCTGCAAGACTACGAGAATTTAACAATTGATGCGATGGTGTGTTGAAGGAGCGGACTGCACGCACCATCGATGACTATGAACAGCTGGCAGACCTGGAATTTGCACTCATTGTATGGCGGCAGAATCTAAAGCGGGACCTGGCCACAACACCATCCAAGGAGGCAAGCCCCCTTCTCCATCCTGCAGCTTGCATGGCTTCCACTCCTTGAACTTCCAAGCTCTACCGAGGTTGCTTTGCAGGCTTGCTGCCAGGGGCGCCCACTGCATGAAGGATAGTGGCCTGAGAGAAGCCAGATTGCCGTTATGTTGTGCAGTGCTATGCACTGGAAAGGCCAAAAGTAGGACACGAGGGAATACTGTATCATGATGGAGAAGCATGTGTACAAACTAGAAAACAAGAACGGAGATGTGAAATAAGGATTAAGCATGTGTACGGTCAAGGCGCAGCTGGTGCGCCAGGCCTACATCGAGTCAGAGGCGCTGGTGAAGCGCTGCCTGAATCAGAGCCACAAGTCCTGGAATGACATGGCGCGCGCCAGCCTGCGCAGTCCCCCCGGCGGCTCCAGGCCCAGCTACCGGGCCTCTCCCCGCGCACGCGGCAACTCCCTCTCTGATGCGCCCCTCGGCGGTGACTCCCTGTTTTTCCTGCTCTTCCATCTTGATTTGAGCTGGCCTAAAGATGTCGGATCTTTCCGTTTCTCTTCCGGGGGGCAACATGTTTTGAGCGATTACCACTTGCACATCTGGAATACGGTATCAGAGACGGGTGTAGAGCAGAGGGATGTGACGGCCACGGGTTCATGGGCATACCAGGAAGTCGACATAGGGGAGGCGCGCAACTGTAGTATTAGGGTGACCCTAAACCCTGAACCCAACCCTAAAAAACCCCTAAACCCTGAAAATAATAGGTGGGTGCGCAGGTGACAACATCATCACGGTGTACGAGCGGGCAATGGCGCAAGTGTGGCTGCGGCTGGAGGGCATTGCGCAGCAGCACGGCGTCGCTGACGCGCTGCAGATGCTCATCAGGGTATGTTCAGCCTGTGTATCCGCACTCCTTGCACTGTCTTGCTGCAACCTGGGGTGCACCCTCAGATTGCTGTTCTTTTGGTTTGCAATGTCTTTCTTTCAGTTTCTGCAGCAGCTCCAAGCAGGAGAGTGCATCCAAAACATTACTGCCTTGCATCCTCTGGCGTATCGCATAATAAATGGCTTGCATGATGGAGCCGTTGGAACCACAAGCTCAGAGTTCATGTGCATGTTATGATGGTTGCACATGTCAGGCTTGATGAGAGCCTTCATGGGCTGTTGGGTGTGCAGATGGACCGGGCTTCGTCGCACCCTATGAGCTTCACCGAGGTGGCAACGGCACTGAAGCAGGTGGAGAGCGCGATTGAGTCGGGGGTGCCACCGGAAGCCGCCCAGAAGCAGGCGCAGCAGAAGCTGGCGCGCGGAGGAGCCCTGGCGTTCTCTACTAGCGCACCACCCGCATCCAAGGACCAAGCCTACCGTATCTACATCGAGAACGAGCCGTAGTCATTCATTGCATGCATATTGCAGGAGCAGTAGCGCCGGCGCGGCTGTGTCCACATTGAGTGTGAATGTGAACAAAGCGTGCTCATCCGACAAGAGAGGTTCACTTGGGCTTCAGCTAGGTGCAAGTGCGTGCAATCATGGGCAGCCTTACTGCGGTCTTGCAATCTAGGTTGTCCTCGATTGCATGTTGGCCAGATGTACCCTAATGTGAGCCCTGTGCGATTTATGCAAGCTTCCAGCATGTAGCGCCCCAGCGCAAGAGGCTCTCTGAGTTGCCTTACACCAGCAAGTTTGAGTGTTTGTGGGCACTGTCTTCAACCCAAATAATGCTGGGCTTGCAATGCTCATGAACAAGACGTCACTGTGGCTGCGATGCCTACAGAGATCAATGAGGCCTGATTGTGGGGCTGCAGCAGTTTTGCAGCATCTGATGAGTGTTGCATGTTGTCCAACATGTGGGCGTCAAGAGGGTGTCAAGTTTGTACGCAATTTTTATTTGAATTTTTTGCATTAGGCGTGCGGTGTGTGGCAAGCTGTTCTTTGCCGCTTTCCCATCTTCTGTGCCAGAGAAAATGTTCACTGTTTAGTGCGGATCATTGTAGGTAAGGTGTGTGGTTGACTATGTATCTGCATGTTAGGTTCAACGTGGCATTTAGTTCAGTGTGTTTTCCCTATACGTGCCTCCCAATTGGCCAAAGGCTGCAATTTTGACAGGGATGTTTCTCTTTAGGCAGTATTTGACAGAATGGTGTAAAATAACCCTGTGAGAAATAATAATGCCATGATGACAGCACCCAAAGCAATCTGCTGTTGCTGCTGATCAGCATTTAGTCATGACATTTAAATTTTGTGTTAGGAAAAGTGAAAAATGTCTGTGATTGGAAGTGTTGCATAGGCATCGAAGTGATGTTGTGTTGAATTTTCATCTTGAAGTCAGTCTTGCCGTTTGCCTACACGCAGTTGCCTACAGCAGCTGGCAGCTGGCAGCTTCAGTGTAACGCTTAACCTTCATGCATGCAACACGTGCATGTGCAAGGCATCTGCATCTGTTACAGATGGACCCCGCTTCCAGGCATCATTGCCAAGCACAACTTACTACTGGGGGAGTGTTGCATCTCATCGAAATTTCTGCTGATTTCAAAACTGCTCCAGGGCAATCAACGGTGACCACTTGATGACTCATTGGGCCACGTGGGCACTTGGGGTCTTCCTCTGCTGGCTTCGGAAGTTCGAGATCATTCTTCATGTTTATGAATAAATAAAACAGTCCTTGTGACGTCGGTGCTGCTCTGTATTGATGGCCTTGCACGCCACAGCAGGGAGACTGTCCAAGCTGATCCTCTCTGGTAGCTCTCTCAGACCCCTAGTTTTTCGCGGGATGGCCACAGCAGCGGACGTTGAAAAGGCGCTCAAAGAAAGGTTAAAAGCCTCCGATGTGGTAAGATCCCGAAAATTGTCCCCATAATTTTGTTTGGGAGTTGACTGGGACATGATCTGAAACTAATCTTCACTTTTATCTTGCGCAGACTGTAATCGACACATCAGGAGGGTGAGTGTGCCAATACCTGGGTATTATCTGACGTTGCTGGAAGGCGTTCTCTTTGAAGCAATTGGCTCGTAGAGCCCTGCTTCTCACTACCTAATTTGCACTGTAAAACGTATGTCTGTCCAATCCGCATCTTCTGCACCCATGTGATGGGTGATTGCCCTTGATGCAGCTGCGGGGCAAGTTTTGACGTTGCCGTGGTGTCAGAACAATTTGAGGGCAAGCGATTGCTGGAGCGGCATAGACTGGTGAGGCCAAGCGATGTGTTCCGCATTCTCCCTGCTGGACCTACATGTGTATATTACTTCTGTTGTGCCACTGCTATGCGTTGCATACACCAGTTCTCGCCAAGATGTGGCGCAGGTTCATCTCCCAACTGTGTGGTGTGTAGATCAACAATGCTCTCAGTGAGGAGATGAAGGAGATACATGCGCTGAGCATCAGGCAGTGCTGGACACCTGAGCAACAGAAGAAGGCACAGGGCACATAGTGTAGTGGTAAATGAGAGAAAGTATGGCATCACTGCATTTACAGCTCAGGGCATGCATTCCAGCAGACCAGACCAGATCCTCATTGTCCTGGCTGCCAGCTGACCAGTGTTGGTGGGAGAGGGAATCCCAAGCAGCGCAGATGATTAGTCACTGCATTTGCAATTGCATTGGGGGCTGGCAGACCAGTGATAGTTGAGAAAGATTTTGCCTTCCAGCTCGAGCAGTCTGGCACTCTCTTTGTGCAGTCTGTGGCACAGACTCTGTGCTTTGTCCAGGATTGCATTGTCGTGCATGCATTCTTGTCAGGGATTGGTGAGATGCAGCGATTGAGTTTTCTCCAATCTTACTCTCAAAAGGTTGTTGAGACTTGGCCCTTACTATGAGCTAGCCGCAGGGCTGTGCAGGTTGCCCCAACCTGCTTTTAAAATTTGAACATTGGTAACACCATGAGAGCTGCATTGACATCAGGATGACAAACAGGATAGAAAAGTTTTGCAGCGTTGAGGCACTCGTCAGCCGTATATTCCATATAGCTAGCAACGACAAGGTGATTTTAAAGGGATTCGTCATGAATTGATCAATATTGGCTTCTGGTAGATCTACCAGCACAGTGTGCACTGCGGTTCCATCACCAATGATACTAGATATTTTGCTTGTGTTCTGTCCAGATCTTGAGACAGCAACCTTCGAGCTGGCCCATGCGTCTCTGCCAAAGGGCGGAGTGTGGCCCTGTGTGCGTGCAAAATGCAGAAATTCTGAAGAAAGCCCTGTGCCATGTCCTGTTATCCTGGGGTATGCATGCAGCCCTCAAGTGCTGCGCAGCAATTGTCGTCTGATACAGCAATACATCTGTTGGTCACCCTAGCAAAAAGAATAGCAAAAATAATGCTTTGAAAGCTGGAGTTTATGGCAGCAAATGTTGGAGTGTAGACGCCCCTGATGTTATAGAAGCTAACTATTACGATCCACTGTAGGTGATGTAAAACTCTTCAAGGCAACTCTTCAGGAATAGTTGTCGGTGAGCATCAGCGTCAATCAACGTTTGTTATGAATTACCTGACTGGCAAATGTGTATGCTCAATGATATGTTCTCACGTCTACAGGTTGACTCTTCAATTCAGGATGCGCTGTGCACAGAACAATAGTGGGCTTCCCCTTCGAACCTGATATAGATACATTGCGGATAATCATCCAAAGAGGTTTTGAACTATGAGGATATAGAAATGTAAGGCTAAAGCTTCTTAAGAGAAGGCGTGGCGGTCGACGTCATGGTCTACATAATTCTGCGGGATGCCGATCGTGTCAACCGGCCGTTTCTGGACTCCCAGTTGGGTCTGAGCCCGGTGACCGAATGGTCACCTGGTGCTCCTCTTCTGGTAACCGGGCAGTTGCGGGTTCGAGCCCCGCCAGCCCCGAGAAAGGAAATGTGCCCATGCCTGCATGTCCTGCCTAAAATGTGACTCCTTTTACCACTCTGACCTGCTGCAAGTATACCCTAATTTTATGCTTTTTGGTCATTTTCTGGGAACAACGTTTCACCCGGCAATCTGTGCAAGTTGCAAAGCTGATGCAATGCAAGGGCCTACTAGATGGGAACACCAACATAAAAGCCTAGCACAATTGTGGGCCCCTTCCAATAGAAACTTCAAGTGAAGGATAAGGCATCTGGACGAGGCCTAGGCAACCGACTAGCTGTGCCTTCTAGGGGACCATTGAAAGTGCTATCAATTTTCAGGTGGGCATTTTAGAATATTGCCGAGAGACTGAAAAAAAATGCTGATTCTATTAAACAGCTCATTGACCAAGTGGCGGCTCTGCATGGATGCATTGACATCCTGTACATACACCTCAATGCAGGTACTCATCGTTCAATCACACCAGGCAAAGCACACTCTCACAAATGGTGCCTTAGGGGTACACTGCAGTTTCTGCCTGGTTTCAAATGGTGCATGTACTTCGTTGCTATATATAGGGACTGGTGCTCATGCAGGTCAGCAGTTCATTGGAGAATGGAGACACAGTGAATTCGGATCCGCGCCAGATGATGCTCGTGTATGACACAAAACAGTTGTAGCCCTTGCGCTGACTGGACTCCCCATTGATCCAGTTGGACATGTCTGGGCCTCCGGGTGTGTTGACGTAAAAGTGCTCGAGAGGCAGGGTGTATTGCCGAGCACGAGCATCAAAGGGACCATTTAGCCGCATTGTAAGGCAGGTATCCCGGGGGCGCCTCTTGTGACTCCACACTGCATGTGGCCAGAATGCGTGCACACCCTGACAACAAATCAGCAATAGTGACACTGTCACTGTGACAGCAGCATACTATGTATGATACTTGATTGCCCCTGGTCAGCCTCCCCTATCGATGGGAAAGGAATACATGCAACTCAGCAATTGGCAGCTGCTTCCTGACATTGGCTAGCTTGGCAGAGAGGTGCTCATCTGCAGGTGCATTTTGGCAGGCACAATTCATCTGTCTTTGGCATCAAGGGCAGTGCCGCTTGTATGACCCTGACTGGACCCCACAATGTTGTGTCTATCTTCCTGCTGCATACTTTGTGGCAGCAAAGAAGCCAACACATGCACGAAGCAATGCGATTAGCAGACAAGTAGCGCTACTGCTAGCATGACACAGCAGGGTGGAGCAGTCGCACCAGATCCCACTGCGGTGGCGCCCAGTTCTGTGGAGCAGGCGAGATGGGCAGTGGTGTATCTGGTACTCACACAATTGGAGCGTCCTAGATATTTTGCTTGTGTTCTGTCCAGTTCTGAGACATCAGTTTTTGGGCTGGCACATGCAGCTGACAAAGGGCAGAGAGCGTGACCCTGATGTGCGCACAAATGCAGAGGTCCTGAATAAAGCCCTGTGGCACGGTGCCATGTTCTGTTAGGCAGTCAGCCCTCGAGTGCTACTCGGCAGTTGTCATCTGATGCAGCAAAACATCTGTTGGTCACTTAGCAAAAAGTATATTCCTTCGAATACTGGGATTAACACAGTGCAGACCGCCTTCATGTTACAAGAGCTATTTATTACGATGCAGTGTAGGTGATCCGGAACTCTTCACGCTGTTCTACAGGATTAGGTGTCGTTTAACACCTGTATCATCCACTGTCTTTCATGATGTCCGGCAAATTTGTCTGCTCAATGATGTATTCTCACTTCTCTACGGTTGCCTCTGCGTTTCAGGATGCGCTGTGCACAGAACGCTAGAGGGCTTTGCCTTCGATTTTGCCTACAGATGCATTGTCGACCAACAATAAAATAGATTTTGAACTATGAGGATATAGAAATGTAAGGCCAAAACTTCTTAAGAGAGGGCGTGGCGGTCGACGTCATGGTCTATATAATTCTGCGAAATGCCGATCGTGTCAACCGGCCATTTCCGGACTCCCAGTTGGGTCTGAGCCCGGTGACCGAATGGTCACCTGGTGCTCCTCTTCTGGTAACCGGGCAGTTGCGGGTTCGAGCCCCGCCAGCCCCGAGAAAGGAAATGTGCCCATGCCTGCATGTCCTGCCTAAAATGTGACTCCTTTTTCCACTCTGACCTGCTACAAGCGTAATATATGTACCAGTGAAATGCCAGTCGTGTCAACCGGCCATTTCCGGACTCCCAGTTGGGTCTGAGCCCGGTGACCGAATGGTCACCTGGTGCTCCCTTTCTGGTAACCGGGCAGTTGCGGGTTCGAGCCCCGCCAGCCCCGAGAAAGGAAATGTGCCCTTGCCTGCATGTCCTGCCTAAATTGTGACTCCTTTTACCATTCGAACCTGCTGCAAGCCTAGCTACTAGTAAATGTCCGCTGTGGGATGTGGGCAGTGCAAATTTCAGCCAGGAAATTTTGAGTGCAGCGCAAAGCTCCAGCAGATGTCACTGAGTGAGTCACCAGAACTATCTGCAATAATGAAACCCTCATGCCATTGTTATTATTACAGGTCAGCAAACCCAAAGCCAAATGGCCTGCGCGTTTAATTGACATTCTGCTGAATAGAAGCATGTTGAGTACAGCATGTATGAAAGGTGTCACACCGCCAGCGAGTGTAGATATTGAGTATAGGGACTTTAAGATGGAAAAGTTGCATGGGGACCTCTATAATGGTTGCCCTTGAGGCTGCATGAAGGGCATGACTTGGATCTGCACCAAGCTACCAAAGGGATTTTTTGTGCAGAGGCGGGAGATGGAGCACTACACTTCTTTTTTGCCACCTGCAAGAGAGGCAGTCCAAAGTTTGGACCCCAAATGTCAATGGGCTTCGGGAAACGAACAAGCCTTGAAGGAAGAGGCCACATTCGATGGCGTTGGTCGAAAGTTCTCGGCTTTTCCAATTTTGACTCGGCAGATACCTGTTTTTCCAGCTGGCTTCATACTTATAAAAAAACAATATTGCGGCAATCCAGCAACATCGCAGATCTCACACAGTGGCTCAAGGGCAGCGTTGGCTTTCTTGACTCACTTCTAGGAGGATCCTGGATCAACAGATTGAGTCCTGGTAAAGCAAGGAGGGGCAGTTCGTCTACCACAGCCATTGTCTTTCGTATGTTAGCAGCAGCAGAGTTGCATCAGACGAGCGTGGCCTTGTGCCACCAACAGATCAAGAGAGCTGGCACGCCACTGCAAGTATTGGAGGATACAAGCATCTAGGGACTTCCTACTTTCTCGTTAAGGGTAATAAGGTACAACTGCCTTGATTTAGACTGCACAGCATGCAACTGTGCATTTCTCTACAAGCGAAGGTGCTTTCCATGCTGGCTATCCCGCATGCTTCAGGAAAAGGTTGACGAAGCTGAAGGTGGGATGTAAGTGATGGAACGTGCATTGAAGTGGTGCAGGGCTTTATGTTGAAGTCTGCACAGCTTGGAAACTTTACCTAGTTGCCATAATGAAAAATTTCCCTAAGGAGATGGGTCCCTATTAGGGGCAAATGTGCTGTCATATCTGCAGACATGTCACCACACGCCATTAACAGCGTGCTCCAGCAGCAAACTGAACTATGTGCCGGGATCATGCCTAAAAATGCAGACAAGTCTCAACTGCCAGACACAAAACCCTGATCTAAACCGGCCAATTTGCCATTATGCAGCTTGCAAGGGGGAATGAGCGCAACACAGTCCGATGTGAGGCCTCCGCCAGATCATGACCCGCTGTTTACAGAGGGCGGTGCCCCACCGATTGGACGCATTCGCCGCAAACGCTTTCGATCCAACCGCACTGCCACAGGAGGCGTAGGCTCGTCAAGCAGCACAACAGCAGCTGTGCAGCATGCAACAGCTGCGGCTGCCCATGCTACCGAGAAGAGCCATGCAGCCGGGGATGAAACCAGCAGCGGTGCGCAGGACTCCAACCGAAGGTATGCATCACTGCATTGCTCCCCTTTCTGTGCATCCAAAGGGCAGCCTTACACTGAGCACTGCATCACTAGAATGCAGAATCCAACAGGTTATCTGCTGTACCTCTTCTAAAATTGTTTGCATGCTGAGGAGTCACAATCCTGGCACATGTTCAGGCCCAAAGGGGAGTCATACACTGTTGGACTGCTCCGGGAGTGGCTGCAGGTGTATTACGCACATTTCCAAGCTGGTTTCCTGCTTGATTGTGGCAGCATCGTTGAACACTGTAAAGGTTTAAGCGCAACTAATGTTGAGGATGTACATCTGAATGTGCTTCCTGCTGTTGCTGGGACCCCTTGTGCAGAGTGTGCACCACAAGAGTCGTCTGACATACCATGAGAATTTGGTGCTCATGGCTGGAAATGTGAATGACTGCAGAAGGAGGAGCTTCGTTTGAGGCTGATGGACAACAAGACGCGCTTCATCTTGGCAGTGATTCTGGGCGAGATGTGCATCGGTGGCCGCTCAAAGGCAGACATAGTGGCTGAACTGGAGTACGCCTGCTATGACAAGATGCCCATCTACGAAGTATGATGCTCTCCTAAATAGCTTTGTTGCTTGAACATTCCTGCACATGCGCATGCATCAAGATCAGTCCTTGGCTTTCACCATGCCACTTGCTGCCACTGACATGACGAAGGAAATCATGTTGCAGTGAGAATCAAGAGTCTCCTTGTAATTGTACAGGATGGCTTGGAGGAAAATTTCAACAGCCAAGCCAACAGCGCACAGCAAGGGGTCAAGGAGGGCGCGATCAGTTATGATTACCTCCTGGAAATGCCCATCAGCTGGCTAACGCTAGAGAAGGTATGTCACTGAGCAGCTTCTACAGCTGCATGCACTGCAATGCTGATGCTCACATGCATGCATTCTTCATGCTGGCCGGTTTTCAGAAATTCTTCAGAAAGTGAGGTTGCTGGCATTGGTGGAACATGATAAAGAAAAGAGGAGCAGTGTGCTATTCTAACATTTCTCAGGAATTTAGATGGAAGGTAAATTTAGATAGTGGCACTTTTTGGGTGCCCTCATAGGTGCAGCACTTGACCTAAGACGTGCAGCACCTTCAACAATTTCACCGAGGAACCCAGTGTTCTGAGGCATGCTGAAGAGATGCGACATCACAACACCTTCAATCCCATTCAAGAGGACCTGTTTAATCAGTGCACATGCTTTCTTGCAGCAAATTTCAAGCCTGCAAACAAGTCCAACTGTATCCATGGTGTGTGCGCAGCTGCAAGAGCTGCAGGAGGCGGCAGAATTTCAGACGGAAAGGGTCACACGGGCGCGGGCTGCCCTGGCCCCGGAGCTGAGCGAGCCTGAAGTTTTGGCAGCATTAGCCGAGTGCCATGACGAGTGTCACGCCAGGCGGCCACACAGCAGAAGTGCGGGACTGGGTGGAGGGATGGGAGTATGCAAGTGAGTTCCTCTTGCTCTCTCCCCGTCTGACTCAGGTGCGCTAAATTCCATTGTCATGTGGCTGTCCTGGCACAAATCATCCTTGTTACTTAATGCACTGCCAGGTGATCGATGCATGTCACCCATGCAGTTCTATGACCACAGTGGCTTCTGACTTTGGGCATCAAGGAGTAAACCTGCCATGGCCAAGTGAAATGCCGCCAACATTATGGTTGAGAATGCCGGTGTTTGGTTTGTTGCTGCAGGACGAGGGCAAGGCGGAGGAGGGAAAGGGCATGATGGATGCCGGTGACTATGAGGATCAGCTCTTACCGGGGGTGCAGAAGGCCCAGGAGGGCCTATCAGCTGCTGCTGAGCTGGAGGTGAGCAGTTGTATTGTCAAGCCGAATATTGCCTGGGCATTACCGGTACGTGATGCCCAGCTAGAAGCACAGGCATCTATCTCCCAGGAAGATTTACATCACTCTTGAACAGGCATGGTGTGTCAATGATGGATTGTGTGTCCTGCCACAGGAAGAGGAGAGCCCCCCTTGGACCGGGCCGCCTCCAGAGCTGCTTGTGATGAGCCCCTGCTGTCTGCAGCGCTGGGGAAAGGGGTGGTTGCTGCCACTCAGGACTGGTGCTCTGCTGCGTGACGATCAAGTGCAGGTCTGCCTGAAGAGCACACCTAGGCATTCTCTTTCTACAGGCTACATCAGCGCTGGTCCCTTGTGTGAATATACATCATCGAGTGGCTAAACCCATGCAGCCAACTACACCACCTTGTGGCATGTCAGACGCGCTGACCAGAGCGTGCGACAGGTGCTCCTCACCTCCGCAGTTGTGCCCAAGGCCATCGTCCACGAGGACTCGCTGGACACCCTCATGCAGCTGGTGACCGCGGCGCCAGTTCATCGACCCTCCTCGATCTACACCCAGCCCCCCGCATCGCCACAGCCCGGCTGGCAGGATGACGTTCCCGGGCCAGTACCCATGCCAGGTCCCCCACTGCAGCCGGGCCCCACCCACCATCCACAGCAGCAGAGCGCGCAGTTTGGCGCACCATTCTGGCCTCTTCCACCGCCACCGCACTGGCCGCCGCAGCCGCCCCGGCCCTTCATGGCTGGCACTGCTGCTCCTGTGCCGCGCCCCCCGCAGCGTCCCGGGCCTTTCACAGCCGGCACCCGCGGATTTGTGCCGCCCCCACGGCCCCCTCCTTACGAGCCGCCACGGCCCCCTCTCTATGCAATGCCACGGATTCCTCCGCATGCACCGCCACGGCCTCCTCCCCATCACCTGCCACCGCCGGGCTGAGGCGCGAGGGGGGTCTGCACCTGTTTAGCCGTCAACTGTCATTCTCACTGGGGACAGGTTCAACAACAGTCTTGTCATGGCTGTTTTGGTGCCTGTTGCCAGGCCCTCCTACAAGATGGATTCACACCTGGTGTCAGAGAACTTGGTCTATCTGCGCATCTGTGAGCGGCCTGAACAGCAGTTTAGTCAGGTCTCGTAGTTCTGTTCAGGAAAGAACTGGGTGTGATGCTGATGCCATCAGTGGACAAAATTGTATGATAACATGAGAGCCCGCTATGGAGCAATGAAATGCTGGTAAAGTGCGGAGTGCGGATTGAGTCTACATGTCTTTTTCCCTGCTTTCCGTCCGCGTACCCCAGGCTGGGATGCACGACTGTATGTATTTGTATGTTTACTCCGAGCAGGAAAGCCTGCTGTGACACTAAAAAAACTGTGCCCTGAGTGTGCTCATATGCTGGCTTGAGGGAGCAGCCAAATCTAGGCTAAGGACATGAAAAGCAGATGATGCGAAGAAAGTGATCTGGCCCAATAGCTGTGACGGCAGGTTGATGCATGGTCTGGGTGACACGGCTGAGCAGGACTGCATGTTATAAGTTCTTAGCCTCTTCCACTCATGTGAGTTGTGGATATTGAAGTCACCGTGACGGTGACTCGCAATTTATATGAATCTTTGAATCCAGGCCCGCGCAGCATGCTGTGGCACCCACAAAGAGCAGTGTCATGTCCATGCAACCATCATGCATGGGACGTTCTGATGATTCTTGCAAAATGTTTTTATGGCAGCATTTGGCAACTTGCTGCTTTATATGTAGGATGCTGTGATGTGCCCAAATAGTCAAGAGCAGCTCTTGCAGAGACAAGCAGACTCTGCGCTTGCAGCAGCCACTGCAGGGCACCCTTCAAATTTGGTGAATGCATGCACAATCCTGTTGTGTGAGAATCACACGTTGTGATGTATTGAGTCACAACAATACTACAAAAGCTTCAGGCCTGTGCGGCTGCTGCATTCACGAGATGCACGATACATGTATTGTGCACACATGACTGTAAGTAGAGCAATGTCATGCATGCCCGGTGCGTCCACCTTACAGTGCATGCTGATGTCATTTGCACGTAATGAGCCGGAACTTGCAAGTACAATTAGTTCGTATTTTACATGGAGCCTGCCCACAAAATATTTCAGTCTCGTCTGATTTTACAAACTTCAGAGCCATTCAGCTCTCTTCAAGTTGAAGACTTCAACCGCCTTGCCAACTTCAAATGCATTTACAGAGATCCCCAATTTAAATTTAAAACGGCTCTCTTGAGGAAGCATGCTTAACTATTACACTCATGAGGTCAAACTGATCAGGACTGTGTGGTGCACAGACTGCAGCATGGTGTCTTTCTTACTACGTCACATTGAATCTACTCAAGTCCAAGAATAGTACGGTACTGCTCTTCTAGGTGCTTCCAAAATCCCAATTGCAGGGCCCTTACCTCACTAAATCTCACGCAGAAATGCTGATCTATTCAAAGTAGCAGTTGGGAACCTAGATATACAGGTTCCTATTTGAGTTCATTTCCAGAGACGGCTCCTGCTGCTCACACAACAGTGCATCCTGCACAACATTTCATCTGTATGGCACACAAGCAATACGCTCTCCTTCACTCCAGGTTCGATGACTGACCTCCACTTCTATTCATTTGTCCTTCTGCAGCTTATCTCGCAGCAGGTATCCCACCACTGCCACAGCAGTGAGACTGACAGCTATGATGAGCTTCTCAGGAAGCTCCTTGACGGTCTCCGGAGTGCCTGCTACCAGGTTCTGCATTGTATTCTGTGCTGCTGCTGCATTTGTAGGAGCTGTCTGTATCATGACATCCGCGATCAGAGAATAGCCTGGGCACAATATTGATCATTCAGCCACATATGCATGCCTCATCAAGAGCGCACGTTAGCACTCACTGTTCCGTACTTCAGCGAATTGAACTGTCAGTTAGGTTCATAGATTCTCTACTGACGCATGTAAGACGCCTTCAGACTCTAGCAAAATGTACTGGAGAGAACAAAAACCCGCACTGCAGCACAATAAGCCTTCCCAGATCGAGCAGCTGAGGATTCGGGAGGTGCAACCAGATGGGGCCCACACCTGGCAAAGCGCTTGACACGGGCCGTACTCGGTGCAATTGGCTTGCATTTGAGCTTCTATATACTGCTGGAACTGCCAAAGTCAGTCCGATTGCTTTGCAAGGTGCCAACATCGCACTACGAATTGGGTCTTTTGTGCCAGTTTTCTAATACAAATGCAAACTCCTAGCAATTTCAAGCCAATAGGCACAGCGATGTCGTTCTCGCGCCCTAAGTAAGAGAACGCGCAAGAAAAGGGCAAAAAGATATCTGTTGCCTGATCGGGCGTGCTGACGGTGCAAGTGGAGCGACTGCAAGCAAGGCGCGAAGAAACCGCAGACAGCGTCGTTCTTAGGTCAGGGCAGGGCTCAGAGTTCTTAGGGTGACACAGCGTGGGTGTTTAGGTGCATACCCGAACCTGCCGGTGAAGCTGGGTGCAGTGGGAGTTTTGCGCGCCACGCCAGATTCTTGTTGTTCCTGGACGGCGGCTTTGTTTCTGGAGAGTTTCTGCGAGAGTGGAGGACCGTTCAGCTGTAATCAAGTGTACGAGAGAGTGAGAGCAAAGTGGGGCTGTAGAATCGGGACTTGGAGAGCTGCGTTCGACTGAGAGAGAGCAGGTCAGCCAGAGTCGCACAGCAGAACCTTCACAACCAGACCTGGCCAAAATTGCTCGGAGTTTGGGCACTGTGTGTTATCGAAAGGGTGTTCACGCTCTAAGCAGAAGCCCCAAAGCTCGGCAGTGGGAGAGGAAGTGCTCAGGGGCTTTGTTTGACGGGGATGTTGACTCAGCTTATCCGAAGCCATGCGCCCACGGCGCCCCTCACACCCTTCTTGTTGTGTGTGCAGGACAGGCATCAGACTACATTCATAATACATTCCAATGAGCGAAATTATAAGCCAGGTGCGGTCCGTCCGCTTTGTCCTGACAGTTGCCATCAACCCTTTCACATGCTCTGCTCGGCATGGGACTTTCCAAGCACCTTGTTTTTTAGCCGTGGCGCTCATGGGCACGCGCTTCGTTTCACAGAGAGCACAATCATCACTGCAGGAGGAGGAAAGCCTGCAAAGCAGCGGCCAGGTGCCAACAAGGAAGCGCTCCCTAAGGCCCAGATGTCCAAGGACACAGCTGGAGGAGACGTACTACCTGAGTCCCTTAGACAGCCAGTCCCTTGACGATGGAGACTTGTCAGATGAGTCAGCAGAGGACGAGGAGGCTGCAGCTTTGCTGTTGGAAATGGGCCTTATGACAGACCCAACAGCGGAGAACAAGGCGTTTTTCCAGCAGCCAGGGTCCACAAAGGCAGGCCAGAACAGGCAGCAGGCCAGTGTACCCTTCAGATGCACCTCCTGCCGTCAGCCTGCGGTTCTTCGCGGGGAGAAGCGGCCGACGTTTTTCTGCGCCTCATGCCCATCCAAGGGCGGCGCACAAAAGCGCGCGCAGCGTGCGCTGCATGGCAACAACGGGCGCCTTGTGAGCGTCACCGAGGCCTCCGAGCTGCTGGCAGCCCGATCTGGTGCCGCCCTGCAGCCCAGAATGCAGGTGACCCACCTGACCCGCTCCCGAGCACCATTCTGCAACATCCTAACATAAAGTAAAATTTCCAGTCCACATAGCTGCAGCAGATTAGGTCAGGTGTGTCTCAGACAGTCTAGCAGATGCTGTGTGCTGAAGCAGCCGTTGTGATGTAGGTGCAGCAGCAGAGGGCGTGCCCGCCGATTTTCCAGGCCATGGCACCGGCGCAGGAGCCGCAGGCGCGCTGCATGGAGCGGCTGGCCTCGGGGCCGGTGCACAACCGCGGCGTGGACCCCGACTGGGTGCCCTCCCAGCTCACACGCGCCTCCAGCGAGGGCACAGACGCTAACCAGGGCCGCTGCAAGTGCGGTGAGGCGCCCCTTCCCCGACTGCAGCACATGTTGCCTTTGGGACAGTCCGCAAAGGATTCTTTGTCTAACCCATGTACTGTGGCTCCTAGCTTGTTGTCTGCTTGTTTGAATGGGACAACTACCGAGGTACAGCACCAGTTGGGGCTCTTAGACTGGGTTGGAGGCGCTCTCTCGGCCAAGGATGTGGGGCTCCTTGAAGCACCGCAAAGCCCTGTGGACGACATCTTCTCTGATGTCTCGTTGGGGCTTGTTGGTGCAAAGCTTAATGAGAACCTGTCTGACGCTTGTTGGGGGTGCTTGGCATGAGCAGGCAAGAGGATCAGCGCGGCGCACCCGCCGTGCAAGAGCGAGCTGATGCTGCTGTGCGAGAAGTTCCAGGCCCGGTTCGGGCGGCCGCAGGCATCCCCTGCGCTCATCCTGCTCAACGAGGCGGCCATCGAGCTGGCCGTCCCCCGCCGCCGCCTGTATGACATCATCAACGTCCTTGAAGCCGTCGAGGTGTGCGCGCGCACCTGGGCCTTTCTGCTTTGGCACATGCACTAGGTACCCCAACAGTGCTGGTCTTTGACAACAGTCTCCTGACATGGTTGACTGCTTCCCCACCAAACAGAGGTTTGTCAGAGACAGTAGCTATGGTAGGGGCAGCAAGAAAGCACCAGGGCAGATGCATGGGAAGCAGTGAACATGTCTTTTCAAGCTCTCTGATTTCGGGATGACCTTGCAGCGAGTAAGGATGTCAATCTGCCAGCTTCAGCTGATGCGCCCTTATCCTCTCGCTGACGTGGGTTCATGCCGACAGATTGTGACGCGGACGGGCAAGCTGGCGTATGAGTGGAAGGGCCTCAAGCACCTGCCACAGCTGCTGGACCGCCTCGTTGCCGACCAGGTAAGCAGGACGGCCAATCTCAGCAACCCCATGAAGCGTAGCACTCTGCAAGGCTGAAGACACGCGTTGAATGAATTGACCCCCGCCATGATCTTTGTAGCATTCGGAGGCAGCAAGGTACCTGTCTAACAGTAAAGTACCGGCGGAGCCGCACCTCCTGAGCATGTGTTCACAGCTTAAGACTGATGTTCCTGTTTTGGCGCTTGCAGCTGGCGGGCATCCCGGTGGAGGATCGGCTGCGGCGGACGGCCCCGGCAAAGAGCGCGGCGGCCGCAGCCGGCTCGAGCGAGGAGGGCAGCGGCGGCGACGAGGCGGCTGCCAAGGAGCGCGCCGTGCCGCCCACACACTCCCTGTGGATGCTCTCCCGCAAGTTTGTCCGCCTGCTGCTCACCACCCAGGTGAGATATTTTTTACACTCTTTTTAATGTTTAAATTAGGGGTCAGGGTTATATTAATTAGGTTTAGGCTTATGGTGACACTGCCCGTTCACCCCGCTCGCCTTGCTGCATCAACATGCTGGACTCAATTCTCTTCTGCTCGACTTCACTTTGATATGTTGCCAGCAACTGCTGCACTTCGCTTTCTCTTGGCACCGGCAACCACAAGCCTGTTACTTGAGGGAGCGAGCAGATATTTACTCCTACTGCAAAGCACAGTGTGGCCTGTCAGATGGTGTTGGGGAGCTCGTAATCACCATGACTTCATGCAGGGCCCCATTCCTCTGGCGGACGCAGCCGTGGCGCTGATTGGCGTTGATGTGGCGGCGGCTCGGCGCGCACAGGCGCAGATCACAGTGGAGCGCCGCCTATACGACATTGGCTCCATCCTCTCCTCCGTGGGCCTCATCGAGAAGACCTACCTCGGCAAGCGGTGTGCTGCTCCCCCCTGGCTAACCCCTGGCATTGGCTGGCGCGTTAACCCCATTCTGGCAGTATTTCCCTGGATCTGATGGGATTGCAGAATGACAAGATCATGCTTGTCGTGACGCATTGGACATGATCTTGTTATCTTTGTGGCCCGATCTGATTCAGGGAAGGTGGTGAGCACCTGTTTCTTTACGTGCAAAGTTCTCCTCATTGTGTACGAAGCAGAGGCACCGCTTAAACTGATGTCTTTGCTTGGTTTGCAGGCAGCCGGCGTTTTCGTGGAAGTGGCCGTGGCGCAGCAGCTTGCCTGATAGTGCGGCTGATCGCGCGCCCCCGGCCGCCCTCAAAATCAACGGCCACGCCAACAGCAACACCAGTAGTGGCACTCTTGTCGACGCCCACCAGGGCAGCGCACAGGTGGCGCTCTCAAGTCCTAAAGACTCAGCCCTCTGCAGTAAAATTGCCCATTAGCTTGCAACGTTGACAGGAGTGATCAAGACTGTGTTCTGTAAGCATGGTCATGTTTTTCAAATAGTTCGCACTTGTCTTGCATCTGAAAGCATCGTGATTTAGTCATGAGGTGCAGATGCAACACTAGCTAAGGAGTGCTGAAGCATACTGTCCAAATTGCTCCTGGAAAGGTACCTTCGAGTTGGGGGCTGACATGCAATTGTTCCTATCTCCAGGGGCAGAATGCGGCGGACGATGCAAGGTGCCTGACTCCGAGCTCTGCTGCAACCGGGGGTGAGGGCGCAAAGCGCGCTTGGGCCGCAGCCGACGCGGCCGACGCCGGTGCGGCCGGCCGCCTGGCAAAGCGCGCCAAGCCGAGCGAGGCCGCTCCCGCGGCGCACGTGCCTGCGCTCTCCTACAACGTCACCTCAGCGGCCATGACCCAGCAAGCGGTGCGTGATGCTCTTGATCTGCAAAACAGTGCTTTCCGCCGCCTTATGGGCGGAAGCACTCAGCCAGTGTAATTATCATGCGTCGAGCCGCAAGCTGAGCAAGGACATCTAGAGGAGTATTATGCAAGCGAGTCATGAACCGAGAGAGTATCCTGTTCAACGTCAATGATTGAGTGGTGTTAGCTGAGGGGCCTGCAATGGTGCGACAGGCTGTGAGCCATTTGCTGGCGCAGCCGCTGCCGCCGATGAGCATGCCGGCCTTCGCCTGGAGCCAGGGCATGCAGCTGCCAGGTGCCAGCATGCCCCTGCACCTGCTGGCGGCATCCTACATGGCCTTCCCCCACAGTAAGTGCACACTCCTCCCTTCCCATGCGCCCTTACACCCTGTTTCCATATTTTGCAATGCTTTGAATAACCGGACAAGGACTGGTTGACACTCCATGTCGATGTTGCTTCGAGAGCAGAGACAGGGGTATGGAAAGACATGCCACACATGCTCTTTCTGGATCATGCTGCACCATCATGCTGCACCATCCTCTTCTATGAGGACCCACTTCCTCTGTGTGCATGTGCCAAGCTAAGTGCTTTTGCTGCAGGCCATCCTGACGTGGCGGCCATGTGGGCCAGCCTGCCAGATGAGCAGCACTTTACCGCGGCGCTGCATCCGACGGCGTACCTGCCCATGCATGTCTCCGCTGCCGCTCTCGCACCCCCCGCCCTGCCATTTCCCCTGCCTGCACAGCTGACCCTCCCGGCCATAGGCACCAGCCAGCGCTAGACGACCTGATTTGGCGTCACGACTGCTTTATTGAGTGCTGGGTCAGGTGGCAATTTTGGAGATGTGCCACGCCAGCCGGGCACGCCCCCTGTACCAAACGCTTGGTTTTCCATGAGAGTGTGTGTGAGGTGCTGCGCCGCAGAGCTTCCACACTTAGCTGCGTGTGTTGTTTGCTGAGTTTTGGCGCTTTGAGTGAGGAGACTGTGCCGAGCTGAGAGAGGGGTTTTTTCATGACAATCATGCAATTTTTGCAATTTCAGTGCTGAGTGGTCATCTCGCATGGATGCACCGTTTCCTGCAGCCGGAGGACAGTGGTGCGGGTTCCTTGAGAGCGATGGGGAAGTTTTGTCCGCGCCGATCAACGTCGGCAGGGGAGTAAACTCAGTGACGTTCTGGGATGACCACTAGTCCACCCTGTCAGAGTACCAACAGGAAGACACACGAGGGGAAAGGAGAGAGAGACCATGTAGTTTTCATTGCTGTCCTCAGTTACATTTATGAGGTGGCTGGCCGCCACAAGCCCGCCTGCTAATTATTTAAAAATTTGCCACATGCAACTGCAAATGGGGAGCAAGGGAGGGTCGTTGGGCTCCCTTTATGCTTGCAGCATGCATGTGAATTGTCGATCCAGTTTTGGCATGACTTGTGAGATTGAGACTTGAGAGGGACCATGAGATGATTGAGGCGTACATTAGCAAGTTGAAATAATGTTGGGTAGATCTGAGGGGATCTAGAGAGGACCTGATGCTGCAACAATAACAACAAGAGAAACAAGCCATGTTGTGGGGACGTAACAGTTTTGCACTTCCTTCAATTGTTTTTTTGCGCGCACAGTCGAGGATTGCTACCGCCCGTTCGTTCTGCGAGGGCCCAATTTTGCAGCAGCATGTGCGTGTATGCTGACTGGGATGGCAAATTGTGCAGGCAGCTAGACTGTATGGTTACGTGCCATGGTGGGCAAGGTTTCTGGTCGGTGCCAACCCCATTTTTCTTGTCATTGCGGAAATTCCCAACTTATTGCATTAGCAACGGCGATGACATGTGTCTCCATATTGGCATGTACCCTCCGATCGGAGAGTGTAGTGCCATGACATTGACGGGCAGTTCTGCCCCACAATTTTGCAGGGACAATTTCCTGCCCTGACCTGAATTACCGTGACAAATTGCTTGCTGAGTGTGCAGTGCGCTGTAGTGCTGCGCGGCTCCTTTTGTGTACTTCGAAGTACTTGAGAATTCTCAAGTATCAAAGGCAGGGAAGCTCTCATGCTAGCAGCGATGCATGCGGGAGCTGCAATTGCCACATGTAAAGTTTTTGTCCCTAGTCACAAGTTTGATGGCATTCCAAATTGATGGGACTTTTAAGGGGGCCTTCAAGGCTTTGCAAGCAATCATGATCAGTTCCTTATGATAATCGACTCGAGATAATATTGAGAATTTCAAGTCTGCACGCAGCTGCTGCAGCCTGGGCTAAATATATTGAAGGCATGCTTGGCATGTCTGCAGAAAGGAATAGCTTCAGCCTCTGTATATGTGTCATAAGATTTTTCGATCACTTGGGGTGCTTCTTGTGGAGTGATGACAAAGAAAAGGGCTCTGATGAGGTGGATCATATGCTCAACGTGGCCTCAGCAGCGCCGCGACCGGCAGTGCTGAAGCCAATCGGATCGCATACGTGAGGCTGCTGCCGCTTCGGTTTCAGCCTCGAAAGGGGCCAGAAACCTGCATATTCGTGAACAGTTTCTTGTGGATACCCTTTCTTGCATCGTATACTGTGGTTAAGGTCGACCCACCGGACGTGCAGTATGGAAAAGTGCAGTTGTGTGGATAAAAAGGCATAGGTTCAATAGTCGGGCCGGATGGCCGCGCCCTGAGGAACCGAATTTGGGAGCTGAGCCATAATTTAATGCCCCATCATTCTGCAGATCGGTCGAAAGACGATAGCAAAGCCGTGCCCGTGCCCAGCAGTCGAGACACACCCTCCTCTTGCGGCGATTCCACGGACCACAGCTTATATGTGCACGGCAGCACCGGAGAGCGGGTGAGTTCAAGGGTCAGACGTCTCATGTGCTATAAATTAAGGAAGTTTCAACTGCTCCGTGAGAGCAGTGCTAGACGCTGCCGTGAAGGCTGCTCAACGCCCACTTCAAGATGCAAGAATAAACACTGTTGATCAAGCCAACTTTGACGTTATAATGGTCATGGAAGGGAAGTGTGGTACGTTTGTATCTCTTTACCCAGCCACTTTAACATTGTTGAGCAAGTGCAGCATAGCAGAGCACCTTTCAAGGCTAGGTGTGAAAAGGTATTGTTTAGCTATACCTTGTCAAGTCCTCTGAGCAAACCGGGGTATACAAGGCAGCAAGGAACCATAAGAGAGGGGGCGTCAATGGAAATTGTCCTCCTTGAAAGGACACGTGCCTCAAGAAACAAATTGCGGGACCTTGGAGGCAGTGCAAGTGCCTGTGCAGAGGAAGGGCGCTTTTCTGAGCGCTCTACAGTGGAACATGAAAGCAGGTCCAATGACTGGACAGTGCATGTACCATGCCAGCTACATTCAAGCAAATTTCTGCGCCCAGCAACTGCTTTGAGGGAGTCACCAGTCTGTCATTTCAGACAGGAAGAGTTGCATGCACAGCAACAACAGCTCTGGGCACAACGCGTCAGTTGTTCTCCAGTGAGCGCTCAGCAGAAACTACGAGAGTAGAACAGCTCCGGATCCTCTTGAGAGCACCCAGTTCCCCCGACGCCTGTGCTCAAACAGCGGCCTGCATTGCACAGGCATCGCAGACTGATCTTTGGGTTCTTGTGTTGGTTGCTCGCCATGCTATGATGGCCAGACATCTAATGAGCCCTTTGCGGCTGGAAAAGATGTGCCTGACTGACTGACTGACTGACTCGCTGGCTGACGGACTGACTGACGACTGACTGACTGACTGACAGGCGGACGAGCTGCATGCGCTGCGTCAGCAGCTGGGGGCGACGCAGGAGGCGCTGCAGCGTGAGGCGCACCATGTGCAGCTGTTGGAGGCCGAGCTGCTGCGGCTGCGCTGCTCGCAGACGCCCTGCCTCTACAGCCGGCGCTGGGGGGCGTCCCTCCCGCCGTCCGGGGGGACCTCGGCCACCGCGTCCGCGTCGGCGGTGAGCGGCCAGACCGCGTCGCCCCCCGACGCCCACAGCGAGGGGACCGGCAGCGACATCAGCGGCTGCGACGCTCAACACCTTATGATGGCGCGCCCCGATGCCGTCTCCAACGGCACCTTCGAGCGCTCCGACGTCTACATGTCCAGCAGGTGTGCATCCTAGTGATGTAGTCCCCACGAGATGAAAGACTTGTTTCACTCTTTTGGAGTGAGCTGCAAACCCCTTATCGGGTAGAGTTTTGACTGGGTCTGGATGCATTGTACGAGAGATCATCTTCTGCAGACTGTTACGTCTTTCGTTTTTTACATGGGATTTCACCTGCAGCCCGCCCTGCTCTGATGGACAACCTTTAAACTGACTGTGATAACTAGTGGCTGAAGGGCAACATGGAAATTCAGTCAAGAAGCCTCCATGCATGCAGCCAATTCCTGGATGCAGGATGGAGGTGTCTCTCTTGGGGCAAACCTGGCGAGAAACACTGCGAAAGCCACAATCGACCGAAGCACCGGTTTTGAGTCACATGGTGGTGTGGTGCAGATGCCACTCGGTGGACAAAGCGGCGCTGTATTCGGACGGCTGGGAACATGGGCATGAGCCGCAGCTTGACTCGCCGGGCAGCAGTGTCACTATCAGTCGGGAGGCGTTTGAGCTGCTGAGGCTGAAGGACAGGGCCATGGACAACACCAAGGAGGGCATCACCATCGCTGACTGCAGTCAGCCAGACATGCCGCTCATCTACGCCAATGAGGCCTTCGCGCGCATCACCGGCTACTCTGTCTCTGAGAGCCTGGGCAAGAATTGCCGCTTCCTGCAGGTGAGCCGCAGACACCTGGTTGTCTTTTCGCTGTACAGCAGACGACTCTTCAGATGGTGTTATCTACGACTAGTCAGCAGGTTGTTCATTCGGTTTTTACAGACAGTCTTCTGTTACCTTTCCCCCCGCCCTGATCCTTGTGTCTGCTAGCAGCTTCCTTAGTGGCACAGCCATTCAAAACAGCCGCCATGTGAAAAGAAGCAACAGGATGTTTGCAAATGTGTAAGCTGGAGAGTGTGTGCCCGGCCTATCGCCCAAAGGCACTCGCGGCTTTCATGAGTCCTCAGATGCGCGTTGAGCTTTGCTGCATATGCGTGCATGCCAGCCCGTGAGGATAGGGACATGGACACTTTGAGGCTGGTCCTGCTCACTCCTTGTAGAATTGTCGAGGCCTGCAACGCACCTCGCATTCCCTGTCTCTGACAACATGCGACCTGGTCAACAGAAAACATGTCTTAAACACTGCAGTTTGGGTTGTAAAGTTTGATGGTTAGGATCAGGGTAAAGGGTCGGGGTAAAGGGGCACAGTAATAATTTCTCTTCCTACTTTCAATGGTGGATCTAGGGCTTTATACAAAGACCCTAGCTGGGGAATAATAGAGCCAAGTGTTTGAGGAGTAATTCCTGCCGCGCACCAACGCGTCATGCCAGTCGGTTGCGGCGCCATTCCAGGGCCCGGGGACGGACGAGGCGCCGCTCGAGGAGCTGCGGAGGGCGACGCGGCAGGGGCAAGCGTGCGTGGTGCAGCTGATGAACTATCGAAAGAACGGGGACGCGTTCGTCAACTACCTGAGCGTCACGCCCATCCATGACAGCGCGGGCGTGCTCACGCACTACGTGGGCATCCAGTCGGACATCACCGACCTGGTCAACCACAAGAAGGCCGAGCTGGCCGCCAAGCACGCCGCCGTGCAGGTGCGGATTTATTCTGCACTTTGTGTGTGCGGCTGATTCGGTTATGCATCTGCGTTGCACCTACGGTTCTTTGTTGTGGAATTAAGGAAGGGCTGAGGCAGGCTGGGAGTAAGCCCGCTGACAGAGGTTCTCCCGCTCTGCATTCCACGCGTGATGATAACTTTGCAAGGAAGCGTCGGCTAGAGTTGAGCTGTCCTTATTGCAAAAGTGCCCCTGCTGTGATGCACAGGGCGACAGGAATTTCGTCCAGAAGATATCCACAAGTAGGAAAAGCTGTGCCTGCAGTGCCGTCTTCACCATTGGTGATGGTTTAGGGTTTAGGATATGAACTTTTAGGGTGAGGTTTCAGGATTTAGGGTTGCATGGCAAACATAATGGTCTGACGGCGGGCTGTGGGCGCGCTATATTTTTTATATATACTTTTAGGTCAAGGGTCTACCCCTGAATTATAAAATTACAGGCTTGGTGGCGGGGAGGCCAAGTCGCACTTCCAGGCCCTTTTTTTAGGGTCTGGGTTCTAGGGTTCGGGTTTAGGGTTTACGGTTGCATGGCAAACATGGTGTCTGACGGCGTGCTGTGTGCGCGCTTGATGTAGGCGGCCGCAGCGGTGGAGGCGAAGTCGCAGTTCCTGGCGCGGATGAGTCACGAGATTCGCACGCCCCTGAACGGCATGATAGCGGTCGGGCAGCTGCTGGCGGAGACAGCGCTGTCGCCGGCGCAGTGGGACCTGGTGTCGACCATCCGCTGCTCCGGCGAAACGCTGCTCACCCTCATCTCCGACATCCTCGACTTCTCCCGCATCGAGGTGCGCACTTGCCCTACACAAATTAAAATATATGATAAAATGAAAGTATAAAACCCTATATATTTAGTATAAAATATAGAATAAACCCTAAACCCTTGTTATGAAAACAAAATCAGAAGAAAAAATAAAATTACAATATGAAATGTAGGCTCACCCTCATCTCCGACATCCTCGATTTCACCCACATGGAGGTCGGGATTTTGCCCCGACAAAAAAAAAAAGAAACATAAACCCCAAACCCTTGATATGAAGTGAAATCAATATCAAAACATATATTATAAGCTCACACTCATCTGCGACATCCTCGACTTCTCCCGTGTCGAGGTGGGCTGCCCAGGCTGATTAGCACATAACTACTCTATGTTCTTATATAATGGTGCAGGATTTGGGGTATAGGGGTTGGTTTAACAGGAAACACACATGTTATGTCATCGTGGTATGTACCACAGTCTAAGAGATTGTCCCCACATGTCTGAAGATGCCTGATTTGGGTAGGCTGACAATTGAAACGATGTTCCATGCGCAGGCGAATAAGATGGTGCTGAGCACGGCACCATTCAGGCTGTCCTCGGTCATCGAGGCCGCCATGGAGATTGCAGGGCTTGCTGCTGGCATGAAGCGGCTCCAGGTGTGCTTGCAGCTCTGCTAAAACACCCCTGTCTTACCCTTCTTACCTGGTGGCTCGACATCGCAAGCGTCTCCTATACTCTTGAAAGGCTGTTTTGAGCCGTCCTCAACTCCGCATGTTCTCAGCTCTGCATGGGAAAAATACATTTGAAGGCTCAGATTGTTCTGAGGTAGATGCGTGAGTGCATTCTCTGCTTGGAGGCATGTAGGCCATCGAATGCTTAGGTAGATATTACCCATTCTTGGAGGATGCTAGGCTTATCTTCGAAGGGTTCTGGGCAAGGTCGGGGTGAATACCCTGGGGGTGCGTGATGCGGGTACCGTTACGGGCCGACATGCGGGCCCTTACTCACTGGCGCGGTGCACAGGTGGCGTATCACATCGCGGAGGGCGTGCCGCGTGTGATGCTGGGCGACGCGCAGCGGCTGCAGCAGATCCTGCTCAACGTGCTGAACAACGCAGTCAAGTTCACGGAGCAAGGCGCCATCCTTCTCGAGGTCTGGTCCGAGCCCGTGCCAGAGCTGCAGGGCTGCGAAGCCTCCCTCCAAAAAGCCGGCGAGCAGTCTGCGGCCGCTTCCGAGCGTCAACCTACTGCTGCCTCCTCATCAGCATCAGACAGTGTGGCAGAAGTTGTCGCCAGAGAGGAAGGGAATGGGGAGGCCAGAGAAAGGGAGCAGGAAGGGATGGTGTCGAGGTCAGAGGCGCGCACGGATGCTTCAGTCGGGGGTAGTATGCACGGCAGCGAGGCGCTGTCGCTGTCGGACTGGTCGAGCCATGTGCCGACGCCTGCGGACGACCCGGGGACCTGCGGCGAGGGCGCCGCGCTCGACTACCAGGGAGCGTCCCGGGATCTCGGGGCCGTGCTCGATGCGGCGGAGACGCAGTCCCGGCCGGCGGAAGCCGCCGCGGCCGCAGGCATCGCGACTCTGCAGGGATTAGATGCTGCCCCAGCCCCTGCGGGCGAGGCGGCAGCTGCCGCGCAGCTGCCGGAGCCGCAATCGGCGCAGATCCCGGCGCGGGGATCGGCCGCTGGAGCCGCCGATCCGAAGGAAGCTGCGGCCGCGGCGAAGGCCGCATTCAACCTCCCGACGCTGCAGCGGCTGCGCGACATAGCCATACCGGCCGCAGGCGCTCACGGACGGCCCGATGAGCACGGCGCGGACTTCGCGAATCCGCAGACCATCAGCGGCGCGGCGGTTGTTGTGGACCACCTGAGAGCAGACGCACACAGCAGCGATGCAGCGCTGCCGCGGGGCATATCTGGTGCAACGCCGGCAATCGAGGCGGCCACGAAGGAGGCGGTCGCTCGTGCAGACGGCCAGGAGACAATGATCCACTTCAGCGTGCGCGACACCGGCATCGGCATTAGCAAGGAGGACCTGGGCCTTCTGTTTCAGTCCTTCTCTCAGGCAAGTTGCCAACCAATGAGGACTCCTGATATTGTCTGTGCTTCACAGCTTATAGGAGTCAAGTCTATGTGTATGTTCAGCAGTTGAGCAGCTCCACGGCTGCATGATGTGAAGAACACAAGGTATGTGGCATCAGCTGATCGCCGGTCGCTGACGTGACATTCGGCACATGCGGGCAGGTGGACGCATCGCAGACGCGGCGCTACGGCGGCTCGGGGCTGGGTCTGGCCATCAGCCAGAAGCTGGCGGAGGCGATGGGCGGCCAGATGTGGGCGGAGTCGCACGGCTTGGGCATGGGCTCCTGCTTCCGCTGGACCATCGCCTGCCGATTGCCGCCCCCGGCCGCCGCCGCTCGGCCGCAGCCGGCTCCGACCGCTGCACAGCGCGGCCTTGCTCTGCCGCCCAAGGTGATTGCGTTGTTGTTGTGGTTGTTGTTGTTGTTGGTGGTGGTGGTGGTGGTGGTGGTATGGGTTATTACATGTTTACCAGTCCTCAAGGATTAGGTACGAGTAGCAACACCTCTATGGCATAAACTGTATTCCTGCCTGTCTTAATTGATGTCTTGATTCAAAGGCTTTCACGCAAAAGTATTTCTGGGTGATGCAGTTAGCGTCAGAACTGGCTGTTCTAGGAGAGGCTCGTGCACATGAGCCTGTCTCAACAACTGGGCCACAAACCAAAAATTGAGCATTGTGCTGGCTTGTGAGTGCGGCTGCTGACAACGGCCTGTAGAGGACTGTATTGTTCTTGGTGGAAGACTCGGGGTGGTACTCACGACTTTGCATTCGTGTTGTTGTGCAGGTTCCCGTGGCGCCGGAGGATGCGCTGGAGTGCAACAATCCGTGCGCGGAGATGAATGCGGCTCCGCCCGATGCGGTGGACTACCAGGGAAGCACCAGCATGCAGCGCCTGAACAGGTCTCTCTGGTGTGAGGGCTCCGGCAGCTCCACTGCAATGCCAGGTCAGCCTGCTGCTGTATTTTTGTTCATACATGTATTTTGGGTTTAGGGTTGCCTGAAGTCCTAAATAAGTATCGAAAAATATGCAACATACAATGTGAAAAACGAGTGAATGACCTGCTGACTAGGGGTGAAACCTGGACAATAACACTATCTGAAGAGTCACCTTCTGAAAAGCAAACACAATGCAACCCTTATTGGCAGGAGATACTATATTTATATTAGGGTTTAGGGTTTTATTTAGGGTTTAGGGGTGAGTATGCTGCTTCAGCTGCCATTAGACAGAAGTGACTGCCACTGTGAGCAGCCAGTGCAGCTCAGGCGAGGATGTTGTTTCGCAGCTTGAGTAGCAGCTGCGCTCTATTCTCTATTCTGATGGCTCTGTTGTGCCATCTACATGATGTTGGCGCTGATCAGAGTTGCTGTATGTATTGGCCAATTGAGGTCGGCAGAAAATGTTTCTCAAATACTCTTTGCTCCATGGCCCCCAACTTGGGCTCTCCCCTAAAGCCACCATTGCATTCAGGAAGCAAAAATACTGCTGTAGAGGCCCCGCTTCCCTTCACCCTAATCCCTAACCCCCAACTTTACAACCCTAACCGAAGTGTTTGAGAAATGTTTCCTGTCATCGAGTGTGTTGTGTGTCAATTTGGCAGGCCCTGCGGCGCCCAGCTCATCTGGCCGCAGTGACACAGACCTTGAGGAGCAGACGCTGCGGATGACTAGTGGCAAAAAGGTGCGCCCCCCTATTCCAGGACATACCCAAATGAAAACCGAAAAACCAATGAATACCGAGTATGTTATATGGTAAATCGTATCAGGGCTGCTGATGCTTGGACTTGTCCCGACTGTTGCTTTTAGCACTGGAACCTTGTGAGACTTGTCTTTGGTGCTTTGCATGTTTTCATCTCTGGAACTCGACCAGCTGCAGCAAAAGGACAAGCCTGGCGTGGTGATGTGGGGTGCCAACAAACACGAATGGTCCAAGACAGTGTACAGGCATCTCTTCGCACAGCGCTCTTCTGCGACTGCGCTGTGTGTGTGCAAACACTCGACCTTAATTTCCAAACCCTAATCCTGACACCTACTAAATGTAGATGTATCGCGCAGGTGCTGCTGGTAGAGCCGTGTGACATGGTGAGGCAGGTGCTGATGCTGGCACTGCGAGCCTGGGGCATATCCGTGTGCGCTGTCAAGTCCGAGGAGGAGGCCATCTCCCACCTCAACCTGCGCAGTGCGTATTTTAAACCACCGTTCCACTATTCAAAGCACCGGCTGCTGTGTTTTTTAGGGTTTAGGGTTAGATTTAGGGTAAACCCTAAATATGGGCTTACTTTCTTTGCCTCAGAAGGGGGACCTTTTGCTCATCAGCACCCAGCAGTTACTTGCTGTTGTGTCTCAGTGAAATGCTGTCAGAGAGAAAAGCTTGAAAGCTGGAAGGCATTGGACCCAGGCGAGAAGTTGTCCTCGTCAGTAAACTGCCTGTCTGCTGGGATGCAGCCTAACAGAGTCGACCCAGGAAGGAACAAGTTGTGCTTGTCAGACAGCTGTCTGTGCTGCTGGTATGGTACTAATTTGATCAACTCCCCTTTCATTTTATCCTCAGGCAAGGGATTTTGGTCCCACATTTGGGGTTTGTATCACCCTGAACCGCCTAGAAGCGCCTAAACACAACCCCCCTAGAAAGGAGCTAACTGCTGTGTCGAGGCGCGCTGTCGACTTTCCCAGCTGTGGGTGTGAAATCTGACGGGCACGCTGGGCTGCATAGGCTGCTGTACCACTCCTTGTACCACCCGATGCGCAGGTAACTTCGTGCGCAAGCCCGCGGCCGCGACGCGGCAGCAGACCGCGCAGGAAGCCATGGGGGACGGCAAGCATATGCAGCTGCAGCATGCCGGCGATGTGGGGAGCCAGGAGTGCCAGATTTCTGGGCCGTTCGATGTTGTCCTCATGGACATGACCCTTTCCCACCTGCTGCACGCCCTCCTGCAGGTGCGCGCACATGCCGTTGTTGATGACCCTTTTTTATGGTTTTAGGGTTCAAGGTGTAGGGTTTAAAATGAAAGTACAGGGTTTCAATTAAGAACATTTTTAAACCCTGAAAATGCAGATATAGTAATCTAGAGGAAAGTAGAAACGCAGGTCACTTGACAGGCACCAAGAACCGGTGGGGCTCCTTGATCTGTTGGCAGTCATTCCATTGCCCGGTACCTCTCACAAATGCTAAAGTTTCCCAAAGAGAGCGGCGGATGAGAGCGCCATTTTATCCGACAGGCATCTGCAGACCGAGCGCCACAGCTTATGCAGGTTCCAGCAGGGATGGCTGAACTGACGCGCCCCGTTTTTTTTGGGTTCAGGGTTTATATTATATAGTAATCTGAACCCTAAAAAATATGCAGGGCGAGAAGAGCGAGGCGGCGCGCGTGATATTCCTGGGGTGGCCGGGGCAGCACGAACTGGACGATGAGGAAGGGCCGCACACCCCTCCGGGCGGCCGCGAGGCCTCGCTGGACGGCCTGCAGCTGCCGCCGCTGATCGCCAAGGCGGCCGTCACTACCGCGCAGCCGCCGCTCGCCCTCAACGCCGACTGCGTCCGCGCCCAGAACGGCCGCCAACTCGGGTGAGCGCTGTACTTACATCTTAGGGTTCAGGGATTTATTTGTCGGATTATAGGGTTTGAAATATATGGCTTTGGGGGCTTTTCGAAGGTAAAATGACCAATGCGCACGGCCCGGTTCTCTCTCGGGCTCCACAAATTTTTCTGGCTTCTCCGCGCTTGGCATTGCTTGTGATGAGCTCAGCTTTTGCAGAGAGCACTTCTCTCAACAAGGCGTGATGCATGCTCCATGTCGTCATCCATAGACTCGGTGATCAACGGCCACCAAGGCTTGTGCTCGAGCAAGCGCTTGCGCCACGGCATGATCTGAGAACGTCTTGAGGTGAGGTTGTAAAGAGTGTGATGGCTGCTGGCGCAGGTATGTGGTGGTGACGCGGCCGGCGCGGCAGGGGCGGCTGAAGTTGGCGCTGGAGGAGGTGCTCTCCATGCAAGTCGACACTCCGCTGTCCAGGTACTTGACTGCATGCAAAGCTCCATAGCGTCCAAAGCAGGTTGGCTGGCTGTTAGCTGCGGTACAGGCGATACATCAGGCGCCCTGATTGCAAGCTCGCATAGGCCCTGAGGTTGCTCAGCAGAGTGCTGACGCAGCATATCTATTTGCTTCCGGGATGCACAATGTGCATACATTCAAGCAAATTAAACAGTCCGAGGAAGTTGCCTGTCCCCAGGTCATGCGCATCAATCTGGAACATGCTTTGGCATGCGTGCATTGCATACTCCTTGCAATCTCACCATTCACCCTGAAAGTTGTAATTCAGTGCAACATCATTCCCTTTCTGAATCATTCCTAGAAGAGGGATCCGCACCTGACGTGGCTGGTGTGCGCATGTGCAGCCGCAGGCTGATGCATATTTTCAAATTTCATATTATTGTTTATCAAAAGGGATAGGTTTTAGGGTTATTTTAGGGTTCAGAATTTAGGGTTCCGCACCTGACGTGGCTGGTGTGTGCGCACGTGCAGCCGCAGCGGATCGGAGGCAACGATCCGTGACGTCCTTGGGCGGCCGACCTCCGAGGACAACGGCAGCCGATCGTCGCCGTTCAAGCCAGCACAGCTGCTCGCCATGCCCAGGCAGCACCCGCAGCACGAGCGCCCCTCCATAGACCTCTCCGGCGAAGGCATCCAACGGTGAGAGCTCTGCAGACACACTGTAGCATCACCTCTGACTGTAGTGCTTTATATCTAGGTTTAATTTTAGGGTTTTCCCCCTTTTGTAAACATTCACCCTACCCTATATTTTAGATATTTACCCTGAACCCTAGATTTGTTTAAAATATGTACAGGACACTTTGTTAGTGGTAGGTCAGGTTGGGGCATCGGTGTGCCGCAGCAATGTAGTAGCCGTGCTTACTGGCTCTATCTTTTTGCAGCGTTTGCGGTGAGTATCACGTGAGATGCACACCGCAGGTGTCGTTGTTGGCAGTGTTTGCAGGGGGGTTTTGCGCTGTGTAATTTCTTACTGCGCTGGAATACTTTAAATACGGAGGCCGGTGTGGGATCATGCAGTTCATGGCAGGGCCGAGCAGTCAAATTTGACGGCACTCCTTGGCTTGTGATTGTAGCCCCCTTCCTAGAATATTCAGTAGGTATATTTACCAAGCAGTAAGGGAGCGACATCAGGCAATAAGACAGGCCCTGAAGAACCCCCGGATGGGTAAGTGCAGGGTGTTGGGTTACCCTAACACCTGACTGTTCATTGGTGAGTGCAGTTGTTAGGGTGATCCTAAACCCTAAATCCCAAACCCTAAACCCTAAATAAAATAAAAATAAACACAAAAAAATTGAGTGCAGGGTTGCGTCGGGCGGGCAGCTGAAGGCGGCAGCGCCGGTGAAGAACAAGGGTCGGCGGCCGGCGGAGAGCGGCGAGGCGCGCGCGGCGCAGATCCGGGTCCTCATCGCGGAGGACAACATGATCAACATGAAGGTCGCCCTCGGCATCCTCAACCGCATGGGCTACAAGCAGGCGCGCACACACATGCCCATGTTTGAAACCCTCATTCTGGAACCCTGAAAATATAAAACCCTAAATATTGAACATAAAAAATAATAAATCTTATGGTGCAATTGTTCTATCCACACTGCATCAAGGCATTCATCGAGTCTGCTGCGGCCTGTACTGCATTGGGAGACATACTGGGAGGGGCGCGCAATGTGTTTAGCATTCTCGGGTCATGTGAAGACGGTTGTGAGGCATGGTGGTCGTTCTGGAGGAGAGCCTTGGCTGACATGCGAGGTGATTGGCAGGTGACGAAGGCCATGGATGGGCAGGAAGCCTATGAGGAGATTGTGAAGCACGGAGGGCCTGACGCCTTTGATGTCATCCTCATGGATCTTCACATGCCCCGAAAGGTGCGCTTCTGCCCGATGGCCATCATGATTGTTGCTGTGCTGCAGGACAGAAGATCTTATGTTTCACAGTCCCTGCAAGAATGACCAGAGTGCCACTCCTTGATGACAGCTAAAGAAACGCTGCAGAAGCACGTGTTGAATATGAGTGAGCAAGCACACAGCTCGGTTCTGCACGGGCTGGCAGATCTTCCAGCAATCCCAAGCTTCTCCCTGAAATGCAGTTTTCAGGCGCTGCTCTTGTCTGCAAAATATGGTTCTGATCGTGCTGTGGGCGGCCAGAAATGGGCCACAATGGGTCGCATACGACACAACCTCTTCTGATGACACCATGGATTTTGCTGTAGGATGTCTCTATGTTTAGGGTTTAGGGGTTTTTAGATTTTTGTCATTAGGGTTCAGGGTGAAATAAATTAAAGACATGCAGACTGCTGTAAGATGTCTCGTGGCTGGCCACAGGGCGGCATGGAGGTGGTGTCGGAGGTGCGCAAGCAGTGGCCGCGAACGCGCGTGCGCATCATCGCGGTGACGGCCGACGCGTTTGAGGACACGCGCGAGAAGTGCCTCGCGTCCGGCTTCAACGGCTGGCTCGCCAAGCCCTTCCGCATCGAGGACCTCGCCTCCGTCATGGATGCCATCCCCCAGCGCCCTGCCTGATCAGGCACTGCCTGATTGGGCACTTCATGGTTAGGTATCGTCACTCATCGGGCGACGTTGCCTGAAAGAGAACGCCGCTCTGCGGCGCACCACCTGATCGGGCGAGTCGGCGCGGAGGGGTGCACTACATCACGCTGCCTGATCAGGTCCTGGACCCGAAAGGGGGGGATGGTGCAATCGCTCGCCACGCAGTCATTTCTATGATGGAGCACGCTGGCCTTTGATGGATGGCAGCATTGCCATAGTCCATTCTTGGTCCTGGCTGGCCAAGCAAGCGCATGCCAGTCGAAGCTCCAGCTGTGCTGGGGACTTCAAATTTCTTGGGGAGCAGAGCGCACTGTGAGCAAGCTGGGTGTGCGATAGGACTCTTCCCACGAAGTCTTCTCCCATGCTTGTTCCTTCGTCCGGGGCACGAGCAGTGAAGAAGTAGTCTCGATGAAGCCATAAAATTTTCTGCCACCAAATCGCAACGAACGAGAACGAGAGTTGTCAACAGGAAATGGAGGTTTCAGCTTTGAGCAGAGAGCACAATGTTATGGGTGAAGGCCAGCTGCGCTGAAGCGCTGCAATAAGGCTGTGCCCCAACCAGTAAAGGTACAGGCAAGGTAGATGATAGAGTCAGCTGAGATACTTGCCAAGAAAATGGGGAGCATTGCGCACTCAACGAAAGCATGGGAAGCCCTGAAAGGTGTTCTTTTGACCTGTTTGCTGTGCTTGTGGGTTGTTGGTTGGTGGCTTGATGATGGCACACCTTCGACACTTGAAGCGGATTTGTGTTTGTTCAATGTGTATTGGGCTCGTGCCAACAGCTGGGGATGGGATGCTGTTGTGCAAATGAATGGTCCCCTTGCAAAGCTGGGGAGTTTTCATCAACTCTGTAGCTTGTACAATACCATCTGCGTCTCTTTAAGAGGAGGGATTGCATTGCATTGGCAGTTGCAATTTGGGGTATTTTTTCATTAAGACTTTTGAGCCCGAAGGGCTTCTACAATGCTTGGTTGCAAGAGCAATCCTGCTTCTCTATGCAAATCCACTGGTTTGCGAGAAGCTGTGGTATTGATGAATGTTTTGGGCGTGAGGCAGCTCATCAAATGATGCGGTGAAATATTGGGTTGAGTTGGTCCGAGGAGAAGTTGTAGACAAGACTAGGTTAACCGTTAAACGTTTAAGACCACGTAGAATTGTGAGATGCATTTGAGCAGATGAACATCAAAGTATGAAGGAGCTGCTCTGAAACATGCATAAAGGCGGGAAAGAGCAACGCATGACGATGACTCGGAGTGAATGGTTCTGCTGTAGGTATTTTACTTGTGCATATTGCACATGCGTTGAGCTTTCATGATCAAGGTTTGATGTGATGTGTCCCGAGACTTTGGGGAACACGAGAAATGCCTTCTCTACTAGTACAGAAGGCATTTCTAACAGCGATGGGGTGTCTAGTTTAATCTGCCCTTCAGAGGAGCTGCTGTGCATGTGGCTCAAAAGTACACTTCAACGTATGATATGAAGATTGAAACTTAAGTCTAAGCTTGCCCCATTAAATAGCATTACGTTTTTGATCCATGACAATGCAATGGCAACATATGTCAGGCACAAGCATTCACAGCATGGCACACTTGGCATGTCAATGTCCACAAAGCATCTGGTTTGATGAGCAAGTTCACATGTTCACACAAAGGGGTTGCCAATGCACTCCATGGATCCGGTAATATATAAACGCCGCGACATGTTGGTCACACAAAGAGCGGCCAGCCCTGTGAAGGAAACAAACATTCAGTCCTCTAAGCATCGCTTGCAACCTTTTTGACGTTGAATCTAGACTGAATACCATGAAAAACAAGGTTCAATAGGGGAAAGGGCTTCACCTCCTTGCACTTTTGAGCGTTTTATGTGCTCCAGTAGCTGTTCTTATACTCAGACGGCAGGCTGGGGTTCGTAGCTTCAGAGGCTTTTGTTGTACGCTCAGCCATGTACTATATGGGAGGAAGTCCTCAGGAAAAGATGTAGTCGATCACAATCCAACAATGATGATCATCCACAAGCTGCAGGGGAGAGAACCATTGTATCCCTAGAGCAAACTTTGCTGTTCAGAAAGTGCAGCCCAGATTCCAACAACAATTGATTGCAGCCATTACACGGATATTTAAACAGTGCCGGGAAATTGATTGTCGGGCATATTTAAGGACTGGCAGCTCAGCAACAGGAGCTGCGAGCCAGACAAAGCCCAGGTGCTCTGCGCAGCATAAAGTCACATCCAAGCCACTTGATGGCTAGCATGCCGGCTTAATAGCTGCAAACCCTCTGGAGCCGTCCCTAAGCCCAAAGTCACGCACCTGAAAGAGCCACGTCCGAGATGGCTGTGCCGATGCACAAGCCTCCACCTTAATATCAGAGGTGCAACCTGATGTACCCTCCTGCAAATTGGAGCACAGACAATATAGATTGGCATGACATAATCCAGTAAACACCCACAACATATAATAGTCAGTTGCGTTACGACTGGACGATCTCAAGAGGTTCAGAACAGCGACTAGCAGCTCAGACAAGGCTGAATAGTGTCCGCAGTGGGCGAAACCCACTAGGAATTTGATGGTACTTATTTGGCATCATCGCTGCAGTCATCTGTGCAAATTTCCCTGACAGTCCTTGCTAAAAAGGTGATATTGAAAGCAAGCAGTCCTTACCCATATGGACAGGGAAGCCCTCGCTGATAACGAGATGAGCAGTGCAAAGCTTCATTCAAGCAAATGAAACATCAGGGTTAGGGACTTGGCAGGCCTCCCTTTCCCTAGGGCTGCAAACAGGCCGCCAGTGAGAGTCATCCCAAGGCGTCTGCGATCTGGCTGGAAGGCATAGTCGAGGGATGCTCTTGAGACACTCGTTGATTTCCATTCCGAGATGGTCTATGAGCGACGTCAAGTGCAGCTTGGAGAAGACTATGGCCAGCGGTCTCGTCTTCTTGTGCAAGCGGCGCTGGCTAAACCGGTTAAAAGTGGCTAAAGGGGTCTCTGCAGGCAAAATCACCTTTGGGAAAGTCCTTCACCAGTTAACTTTAAACCTGTCGTGGACAGTTCACCCATCTGCCTGTGGCAAACTGCTTGAATTGTATCAACATGGTTCATGCGCAGGTGATGCAGGCATTCCTGGTGATAGAACTAGTTTCCTTCCTCTAGTTAGGGCGTACCGTACGCCCATGTGATACTGCAGCTGCACATTTGCATGTGCGCACATGGCATATGCATGCACCGGTGACCACGGTGCTGGTGTAGACAGAACTCTGCTCCAGAAGCAGTCTCGGCTTACAACGACATTGATGCCACAAGTTGCAGCATGTAACACAATTGCAGCACTGCACCGAGACACCATGCGCATATGCGCATGTATGGAATCCTTACTAAGGATCAGAGACGCAGCTGTACAGCGGTACATGTAGTCATGACCATTCATTGGTCATGTGTGCATCCTATCCCACAAGCTGAGACAGATCAAGTGGTGTCACTACAATTCTGCAATGCATGGTGCTCACAATCTCTTGAACAGCTGAAAGTGTGGCTGTTTTCACTACTTGAACGTCTTGAGACAACCCATCCATGATCAATGTAATCATATGAAAAGATTGGCATTCCGTGGGTACATTTCTGGAGGACATGGCAAGTTGGATGCCATTTGACCAACAAGTTCATCCCATACGTTGGATACTGATACCCGTACTAATAAATGTACCTTTACCATGATGCAAAGAGCAGAGCACTGCAACACACGGTATTGACAGTGCCCAGGGAAAAAATGATGTCATCTCTATGGAATTTGGACAGCGCGCTCTTGTTGCCACGTCACTGGCTGTCACTTTTGCCCTGCCAGATTCCACATTGCAAGAAACACAACATCCGCTATGCTACAGAGGTACATTGCACACCGCACTTGTCAATCCGCAATATAAAAGAGAATACAGTCCCTTTTCACACATCCAGTGCTTTCCTTTGCTGCTACCTCAGCTCGCCAAATGCCAACAGATTCTGCCAGACTGTGTCGACGAGAAGCTCTGTGGTGGATTGCAATCAGAGGCTTCGCTCACCTCCAAACCAAGTGGATTTTCAGAGCAAAAACAACCCCAAACACCCGCTGCAGCAGGAAAAAAGGACTTGAATAATGCCATCATCTCTGCTCCTGCACCAACTTGTCTGTGTTGCTCGCTGCTCCATCCGCAAACCAGCCCTTCATCTGAACCCAGGCGCTTCAGCTGTCTATGCTGTCCTTCAGGCTGGCCTTCAATAAAGTGCCGAGGGCTGGGCTGCTAGGGCGTTCCCTGGGGCTCTGAGGCGCTCGACCCCGGCCCCGGCCCCGGGGCAGGCGCTGGCGCGGTGGCCGGTGCCGGCCCGGGCGCATCGGCGAATGACACGCTGAGCCCGGACTTGCTGGCAGCGACGCCTACTCTGGCGCGCAGGTGCTTCACCGGGCCGACAGTGATGAGCGACGGAGACTGCATGCACACAACCACAGAAGTCTCGGTCATGTTGTCATCAACCATCACAGTGTGGCATTATGAATAGTTTGAGTCCGGCAACTGAAGCTTGTATGTCATTGGTGTCATGAAAGGGCAAGGGTCAAGAAGGATGCAGAAGAGAGCCATCGGACTCACAACGTTGGTGCCGATAGCGATGCCGGCCGAGCCTCCCTGACTGATGTACAGCAGTGAAGGGCTCACTGCAATTCCTTGTGCAACCACCGCACCTGCTGATGGCCCTATAACCAGCGCCAACTTCATCAGTACTCTCTTGGAGACACTCACAGACATGACGAGTTTCTGGCAGGATCTTCAATGTTGACAGCTTACTCAAAGCGTCCAGTCTTTTTGCGGGGGGTAGCGCACCGTAATTGAATACTTTAGGGGCAATGCCCACGCCCGTGACGCCAGCAATGGCCCCCACTGCCGTTTCAGAGAAGAGACAGGGTGCATAGCTGATGCCTGTGAGTGTTGTGGTGAGCCCTGGGAGCACGCCCTGTCCCCGACAAAGATATCTCATCGATGAGAGGCATTAAGTGTTGGCATGCCAACAAAATCAGGTTGGGAAGAAAGCGCTTAACAGGCACTGTCTATCGCAACACATTACCAAGCAGTGAGTTCTGAAAGGAATTGAGTTACAATGTAAACATAAGTGGAAGTATATAGTAGGCTGGACCAGGCCAGAGCGAGAAGAGGAGAGAAGGGTCCTTGAGGCCTAACCTGGGTGTAATTGTACTTGAAGCGATCCAAACCGATGTGGTCCGGCAGATATTCGGCAAGGCGTGTCCCAATCAACTGGTTAAGAGCAAAGAAGTCCGAGTTTGCGATGGCTGTGACGATATTTGGCTGCGCTGTTTTGTTGGCCGCAATGGTCCTGAAATCACCATGGCCACATTGCCCTTACAACTCATGGACAGAAGCAAGCACTCACAAAGAGCACCGTGACTGTAAATAACAGGCTACATGGGAGGCTGAGTTGAGTACAACAGCAGTTGTGCATTGAGGTTGATGGCACGGGCTCAACCTGGTGTACTGACGAGCTGAGTCAAACAGCACTGTTGCAGCTACTAAGGCCTTCGCAGGCGACTTCTCCGTCAGCAGCAATTGCCCTGCATGAATCAGCGCAGTTTTACTTTCTGATAGAGCCCATTTAACCAGAGATTGCTGAATTCCTTGAGCCATGACATGGCGCTCAACACAAGGGGCAACCCTACATTAAGTATTGAACAATTCCTGCTGGCGTTGAGCTTGCAGCACCAAGAAAGGCAAGAAAGCCAACCTGATATAACAGCCGCATAATGGTCGAGGAAGGCTTTTGTAGGACCTGTTACAGATTGATTGGCAGCAAAATTGATGAATTTTTTGCAAAATTTACAGTCCTGCAATGCTTCTTTTATGCCATCTTTCAAGTCGTTCAAGTCAGGCTGACAGTGGCCCAGGTCAGCTAGTATTAGAAAAACTACTGCTGCACGGAATATGGCAGCACACCTGCATATAATAAATCACAATCGACGTCCACCACGCGATTGCTACCACATTGCAATGCTGTGGAGGTGCTGGACACCTTTCAGATGGGTCATCTTGTTCTATTGGTTTCAGATGATACGATGCGTACCAGCTGTTGAGAGGCATAAATTGCAACAAAGTCCCCTCCTCATATGTTCTTCCTCTCACTCCACATTGTGATTGCGTCGTAAAAGCTCTTGAACTGCTTTCACGCAGTCTGAATGAGTCATGTAATATATCACCCACACCTTTCAGTGAGCAATGGAGAGATCAAAGTCCACTCCAGCTCTTCCAATCATTTTCCATCGGTAATGTAAACGAGCTGAACAGGTTTAGTGACAAGGTTTGTTCCCGAACGCCTCTAGCTGTCGAGCTTTTACTTTGCCCACTTCAAGCTGACAGGACATGCATTGGTACAGTGATCAGAGCAGGCTCCGATATACTATCAGATGCTCTATCGCAGTGCTACTGCAGGCTTTGACGGCTTGAGCTGGCAGACCTTGGAACCTCGAGCTTGTTGGGGGAGTTGAGCTATTGGAGACACGTTTCAAACTTTGCACGGAGCAGATGACCAACAGCGATCCGTCGATCTTCACTTCCAACAATCTGTATGTCGAAGTACTTCTTGTGTACTGCAACGTCAAACGCTACATGTGTTCGCCTGCGGTACCGCCCTTACGTTTGGCTTACGACATCGTCCCAGGAGGAGCACGAAGAACACCTTCACTGTGAATGTGCTGCCTCGGCACATCATGCAATCTTACTGAGAAGATGTGTTTCTGCATGATAGACACACACCAAGGAGTCATAGACTGGAACTCCACGTTTTCCTCAGTACTACAACGAGAAGGACAGCATTCATGCGTGGACGGTGAGCGCGACGAATTGTGCATCCAACATGAGATCGTCCATGGTCTCCTATACAACGCCACAAAAATCGATCTGTCAGTTGCAGACTACTTCCCATCAGTTTGTCAACATTGATACTTGACAACCTGATGTTTCTACCAGGAACCTTGACGTCCAACTTTTGGCTTGGTGGCAGGTTGCAGATATCATTCGTGCTGTGGGCAGCGTTTCTAGTAGCAGCGCTGGGCTTGGACAGCTCAGAAGGCCCAACACCGCCACTCCTAACAGATGCAGAAATAAGTGTACAGAAGTGGGCTGCTACGGTCGCCTTCATAGCGCTGCAGACGACAGGCGGCGACGAGCAGGCTGCGCTGGAGACGTTGGACACCCTGGAAAGACTGACAATCCAGGCCATAAATGACGCGGCCGGCGGCCGGCCCCAGGCCGCTCTCGAGAGAGTCATAAGTGACGCTGGCTCACTGGACCTCCCAGTGAATGCCACAGATCTGCTGGAGCGGCTGCAGCGGGTTCCTCAGGAGGGCGTGGAAGCGTTCACCGGGCCCGTGATCGTCGGCAATGCAACATCCTTGTTCAACGGCCTGCTGGTGGTCTCGGACCCGGTGCTCTTCTCCGACACCTCTAGCAAAATCGCGCAGGCCGCGCTCGGGGGAATCATCGCTGCAACCGGCCTGAGCTACTCGCCATGCCTCGCGGTCCTCGGCCCTGTGGGAGCGGCGCTCTTTGCGGAAGCCATCTCCATCGGGCCGACACTGATTCAGACATCTTCCTCTGGTGGCGCGCTGGTCTCGCTGGGCATCAATATCGGGCCCACGCTGATCAACATCAGCCCAACCGATTCCGCGGACATTGCGGCCGGCGTGTCGATCACCCCGACGCTCATCTCAGTGTCGCCCGTGCTCGACACCCCGGATATCAAGGTGGGGGTCAGCGCGGACTCGGACCCAATCGACACGGTGACAATTCAGCGGCCGCCGCAGCCGCCGGGGCCGTCGGAGCCGCCAGCAAAAGCGGATCCCCCGGAGCCCCCGGATCCGCCCAAGCCGTCACTCCCCCCGGAGTCCCCCAAACCGCCACGGCCCTCTCTGCCGCCGCGGCCGTCTTTGCCTCCGCCACCGTGAAGTGAATTTTTGCTTTTAGGATAGTAGTAGAAATTCCTTATCTGTGGGCAGCAGTGCAGGGAACCTGGAGAAAGCAGAAGCCCAGAGCATATTTTTTCCTGTAAAATCACTGGATGTACGAATTTGTCCTTACTCTCTGTGGGAAACCTTGTATCTGACTACAGAACCGGTTCGACCCCTTTTCTTCTGGCAGCTGACAGCCTGCAGATTGTCTTTTGATCTGAAAATTGCTCTAGTTGATCAATGGTTGGTGGCTGATGTCACAACCCACACCCGTTTCTTCTCATTGAGAAAAGTAATTGATAGGTCTTGTAGCTGCTATGGAGGGACAGCAAAGCGCAGGTGTTTGCAGCAGTAGATTGATAGAATGCAAGTGTTCACCTGCACTCAACATTATTGTGAAGAAATTGGAGAGATACTATTTGAAAGAAGCAAGGAACTGATTAGAGGGAAGTGAGTTGCCGTCTGTGCAGCACGCTCTGTGTGGCTTACAGAGTGTAAAGCTGATCAGTGTGGGGGTCAATGGAAGCTGTAAGTATCGGTAACTGAATAATGTGTCAGCTGCATGTCAGTGCTGTGTACATGTGCTGCAGTCTGTGGAAGCTTCCACAGGCCTTATATGCGCAGTCTGCCCAGCTCAGTGTCAGAGCCCAGCACTGGTGCTAGCACTCTCGTGACGTCAAGTCGACTTCAAGCCTTCTCAGTTGAGCCTATATGCATCATCAATCCGGATGGCGTGTACACGATGAAAGCTGTGGAGCACTAAGGATAGGGTGCTGTGCAGGCTGCTAGGTTTTAAAATAATGTGGGAGGGTGGGGTAATTAAATACCCCTCTGGGAGGGTTGGGCTTACATGGCATGCCAGGTTGCCATCAGTAATCTGTCCTCCACACTGACTGCAGCTCCCCAACTTCGCAAATCGCGAATCGCAATCCTCCATGCCTGATGTCAAGAGGAATCATTACTCGACGTCGACTCGCTGCTTTGTGGAATAGTGTCAGTTCCCCTTGAGGCTGCTGCTATTTCATTGGTCCTTCTCACTTGCCACACCTGGGATGTGCCTTATATGGCAGTGGACGTGCGAATGCCAAAATTCACACGAGGGGTAAGACTTCTGTGCTTCTCAACTCTGGTTTGATTGACCAGGAGGGTTTTGGTTTTGTTTTCGGGATGTCTCTTGCGCATAACTTTTCACATCTCTTTTTCCTTCGGCTGTGTCCCTCTTTTTATGCAGCATTACAGCGAGCTCCAGACCCTACCTATCGTTTGCTCCTCTGCATCAGGTGTGGCTTACGAGGTTCTGCCTTGTGCAGGGCTTCATAAACGCTGAAGACTCTGAGTCTGTTGAAGACTCTCAGATCGCCGAGTTCTACAGACAGCTAGTAGGTACTGGTATATCGTCAGAATCTTGGGCAAAGTCTCGGGAGCTTGATGCCGCGACAGAGGAGAGGTGCACACTCTTGTCCATCGCACTGTAGCGTTGCCTCGACCTGATGTAGATAAATACAAGGATACCATGAACACACGTGCTTATGCAACTCCTGGCAGCAGGCACAGCAGTGGATCAGCTGCAGAATCATCAAATAGGGGTGAGGAGAGAGCAACAAATCTACAGTCTTTGCAGCAAGCCTTCGCTGCGCATGTTGAAGGCCGGCAGACCAGACCGCAGAAGCGTGCAGAAAGCATGAAGGGCATTGGATTCGAGGTGAGCGTGTCTGTTCCAACGTCTGGGGATCATTCTGCTGCGCATTCTACCCCCTGGATAAAGGCATTTTGACGTGTGACACAATGCAATCAGCATGGTTGCAGACAGGTCTGCATTTCCATGCTTTCACCTGCATGCCCTGCCTTGCAGTTTATTGTTCTTGTCTCACGTCTCTGCAATGCAGTAGTGGGCCTAGGTGCATGATCTGCATGCTGCCTTACAGTTATGTAAGGCAGCATGGAAATCCAGATCCGTTTGACTGTTACAGTGCTGGCGCACAGTTGCTGGCGAAGGCAGGATGGACCGGCGGAGGACTAGGAGCGCAGGAGCAGGGGATTACTACCCCACTGCCAGCTTGGCACCAGAAGGGCCGCCGCGGCATCGGCTCCGCCCAGGGCAAGCCGCCAGATCTGGCCAGTGCCAAAGCAGCAGCATCCAGGACAGCTGCGCATGGTGATCGTCCTCCCATGCAGACCCTCAAAATGTGGCTGCTGGAGGGAGTGCTGCAGCGGCTTCCTGACATTTTTTACGCCGGTTTATGCATTCTAGTGAGCGCACCAGCAGAATGAAATAGTTTCAGGCATTGCATCGGTTGGGGGTTGAAGTCGGCCATGAAGAGTCGGCAAGAAAGCGTTCTGAAGTCATGAGTTTTTGCATGCAGGGGCTCAGTGGAAGGGCGAAGGGCAGAACACACCAGCGCAGAGCCTGGGGGTAGGGGACATACAACTTGCGGGCGCTCAAGGCACCAAGCAGGGACAGGCCAGCAGCCAGCAACAGCGGCCGCAGCTGGCCAAAGCGCCGAAGCGCGAGTGGGAGACGGTGGCAGTGCTGGAGGACACAGAGGTGAAGGTGAAGCGGGTGCGGCAGGTGATGCAAGCCGAGGCAGACGATGCAGCCGAGAAGGAGCTCGCGCGCGCCCTGTACCGGGCCTTCAATGACTCCTCGGGCTATGCCTCCACCGACACAAACCCCCTGCTGCGGCGGAGCAAGCTCAGTGATAGCAATCCTTTGCTGTGAGGAGGCCTGCTTGTACGTAGAATTGTTATGTGTATACGCCGGTGTACAAATGATGAACGTAATCTGGATCCCAGTCCGGACTGGGTGTGTCTGTACAGTTTTACTGTGTACCAAAAATGACCATGAGAAAGAATGCCCGTGCGGACAAAGTCACTAGTCCGTGCTGAAGCTTTTGACAGCTTTTGCGGCTTGCAAGTGCAAAATGCAATTTCAGGCGACAGTGATTTATTTTCTACAGGAATGGGCATGACATATGGTATATACAGAGTCGGCCATGATACACCCCTGCCTGGGCATGCCAACATGTTAAGTTTATTTGGAGGGAGAGACACGGTCATGTTGCTTACATTGACGCACATTGTCGAACAGCGTGTTGTCAGTGCTAAATCCATCCAGATTGGGCACCTTGATGTTCTGCAAGGACCTGCGCCAATTGCGCATGCATTTTAGCAGACCCGTCCTGCTAATTAGGGCCACTTGTAGTGAGGCAAGCTTCACTTGCCACACCAAATACCCCCTGATTTCTCGTGCGCTTGTGGCCACTGCTAGGACTTAAGCCTGTGGCAGTGTTTGATTCCTTTTCAACCTAATCGCGAATATTACTTTTCCCAGAAGCAGGCTCCTCGCCAGATTCACAGAGGTCCCATGACCGTTCGTCCCACGTTCCCTCTGAATGCAAGCCCTCCTCCTCACCAATTTTTCATACCGAGTAGGAAAGCATTTGAAAGTTCGAGAAGCCACCGTCTACTGTGTATCGCGCACGGAACATCAAATAATATGATGCCGATTCGCCTCAGCCTCGTGGTGCTTCTCGCCCTGTACGCAAGTGCGTTCTTGCGCGTACTTCCAGAATCTCACGCACAATGTCCCCAAAAAAAATCACGGAGTATCACACAAAATTTACCTCGAATCTTGCTGTGTTTCGCATCTGACCTCGCAGTGAATGGTCAGTTTGGTCCTATATCGGCAGCATAATTCCCATCTGATCCATCTGCCTTGCACAACTCGTACCAGACTGTATGCAAATTGATTGCTATACCTTTTGTACGTTTAGAATGGTCTTTCTAATTCCATACTGTCTGTCTCTTCCTCAGACTTTTCAGGTGTGAGAGAAGCCCTCCGAGTTCAACACCGGGGTGTTGAGGCGGGTTTTTCTCGTCCTGATCCCCATTTTTGTCTTTCTATTGATGTACTTATTATATGCAAAAGTGAGAAATATTTTTGGGCTTATCGTTGTGACTCTATATTTCCTTCGAGCATTCGTAGCTGCAATCCTCGGACATCCTGGGCGTAAAGCGTTCGACATCGCGCAGGACGGATGCAGCACGTTGCTACAGCTTTGATGAATATGTTCAGAACCTTTTGTATTTCTTTCAGGTGCAACAAACGCCCTGCCGCGGACGCTCCTTGATGTAGCACCAGAGGTAGCACCTGGTCCATGGCCATCTGTGAAGCCAACCTTGCCTGCTGCTATGACCACATCCGACGCCCTGCTGACTATCAGCAACGCAGAACACTCAGGCATTGTGGCACTGCCAGTTTCTGCCGGCACAACCGTGAGGGTAAGTTCCTAAGCCTTCATAGTCCAACCTGAGCAAGGTGGGCAGGGACCCTGTGCCGAGGTTAATAAATCTCTGACTCTAGAGCCATTGTGCACATGTGCATTGTCTTCAGCACTGTCCTGAGTCCATTGTGACCACACGTGAACCTCATGCTGCCGACGCATGGTGCCTGAAACAGAATTTCTAAAGCATTAAAGAACTGACAGTTCCGGGTGGCCCCAAAGCAGGGATAGTCATCGCTGGCGTACTGACATGTCGTGCTGTGTCTGTGCAGGCTAGCAGGACCCAGTTCATTGTGATCAACCCCGAAGGCGCCGTTCAGGCTGTAGTGGCCATCCTTCCTGGAAGTGGCAGCATTGACCTGCAGCCCAGCCCCAACGCACACGGACCCATCACCCTCATCGACACGGCCGGCAACTCCTTCCAGGTTTCCTTTTCTCAGGAGCTTTATTGCAATATCATCGAGACCACCACTGCAAATCATCTGCCTGGCATGAAGGAGTATGGTAGTGCAGGCTTGAACAGAACTTTGCCCTCTCACTGAGATCCGAAGTCTAAAAACGTAATGCACAAAACAAACAAACTCTCGATCCAGCAGCAAAACATTGTGCAACCATTGGTGACCACCGGTTGACTGCCTTTATTAATGCAGCTGCTGATCTGGTCTATGATTATCAATCCCTTGTGTCATTCCTCTCAAGAGTCTCAAGGTGCTGTGGCAACCTGTACAGGTTTCTCTGGACAAGCTGGTGGCGCCAGCGCCCGGCCTTCCCGCCGACCTGAGCAGCGGCCTGGCTGCGCAGCCGCGCTATGATGTCAGCACCAGCCTCAGCCTCAGCACTTCTTCAGAAAGCTTCAGCTATGGCTTCATGGGCTCCGACAGCGGCGTCTCCTACAATGTGCGCATCCTCTGAAGACTGCACTAAACCACCTGTCCAGGACAGGCTGTCCTAGGCCTTGTTCATATTTCTCTGACCTGCAGGTCTAAGCCAAGGCCTTGAAGGGTGTGTTTCATGGTTAGCAACATTTCACCGCCAGTCATTTGCCCGTGGGTGTTGCAGACTGTTCTTGCTTTGGATCTCCTGTGGTGTTGACCTCCCAGTCTTGTGGCACTAAGATCTTGAGAACTTGTGGCTGCTCTTGTGTGCAGGTTGGGACGCCCAACTTTTCTGAAGCTGTCAGTATCATGACCGGCTAACCTCAAAGTAAGCTGCGAAGAAACATCTTTGAAGTCTTGGATACAGAACAAAGTTTCTGGACTCCACTAGGGATCTTGGCTGTCACAATTGGGTTGTGTTGTGTGGGCCTGCATGTGACAGCGCTGTCAGCTAGCTAGTGTCATTTGCATGAAAGGACATTACCTTTTTCGTCAAGAGGGGGATCGGACAGGTCCCCGCTCTGGCAACCTGGTCGTGGCCAACTGGTTAGGGGTTATGGCCCGCAGCCAAATTGCTGCTGATCCTGAATGCTTAGCAAAATGCTGCAAATGCTGCGTCAAATGAATTTTCAAGTATGCAATCCCTTTGAGCTGCTGTTCGCACAGAATGCTACCCATGAATCCATGCACATGGAAGGTGTACATGGATTGGCAAAATATATAAAGCCTGGCTGGAACTGAAGGAAGATGTGTCTGGGCCTTGCCAGTGTCACGCGGTGCCAAGTGCAATGTAAATATTTATGTTGGGTTGACTACAGCATACCTGCGCATGCACTTTTGTATGTACTATAATGCCAGCAGGCATTCACCTGGGTACGTTCACTTAAGGTCCAGTTATGTTTTTGAGAATTGCCCTTCTGAAGCACAGGAGAAAGTGCATGTAATGCCATGCATGCCGTGGCCTGGGTACATTGGGTTAATTGACTCGGCGGCGGGAACACAGCTCAGCGCGAAGCACGTGAAACTGAAGCCAGGCACGCGCCCGCATCTGTTCTCGCCATGCTTTTCCTCACACGAGCGTCCGTTCTGTGGTAGCCACGTCCCGTGTACATCATTTATCAAAGCACCTTCGTATGAGCGTGATGTCGCTGGTGCCCTCGACACAGATCTGCCGGCCATGTCGTGAGGATAAAGCAGTGTTGTGTAGCTGTGGTCACAAGCATGAGGTCTGTCGCGTGAGAATTTGTTAGCTTTCGACCAACATGGGCTGTGATGGGAAAGGAAACTCTCATCCTCCCATCAAAGTGTTCTATTATCACTACCACAACTCCATCAGGTCTGAGTTGGATGTCCTGTCCAAATCCGTCATGGACCTGGAATCGTCTACCAGTGATCTCGTACTCGATAGGTTGGCGAAGCTGAAAGTCAGAGTTGCCTTCCTGGAGCGGGTGTACAGCATTCACAGCAGCGTAGAAGACGAGGTACAGTGACAAAGCACAGCCTTGCCCTCCGGAAACGGCCTTGACTAGCTACTCGTGTTAGCTGCTCAGTTTTGAAGGATGCCTGTCGTGATAAACCCTTGTGCGTGTCATTTTCTTGCGAGATGCAGGACTAACGAGTTTCAAGATCTGGTGAAAGTTGTAACTCTGAGCCTGGTACAGGTTGTATATCCCGCCCTCGACTCGAAGGTCAGAAATGTCACAGTCGCATACAGTGTGGAGCATGAGGACGAGGTGAGTCTTCCCGGCGTGCAATGGTGGTGTGCAGCTGAAGATAACGTTGGAAGTGATTCTGGCAATTCAGGATTGTACCCAAAGATCTTGTGTACTGCTCGTGTCAGGAACGTCTGTTCGAGCAGCTGTCTCAGCTCATCAATGCAGCCATGAGCGCCCAAGGCAAGCAAAGGCGTGGTGTTATCCGGCAGCTGGTCTGCAAAGTGCAGGAGATCCAGACCACCCTTCTCAAGCACTTGGCAAAGGAGGAAGAGCAGCTGTTTCCCCTTCTGCTGCAGCACTTCACTTACAGTGAGCAGGTGCGTTGATGCTGACACTGTCTGAGGCACTGCAGTGGGCCCCTCAAAAGGCTACATTGCTATTTTGATGTCCTCATGTCCACTTCTCGTCTTGTTGTCAATCTTTCAGTTCTGTTCATCCAGTAAGAGGATGGAAGGGTCCAATTGTTACAATTTCTGTTGCAGGCACAGTTGGTTGCGCAGCTGCTCTGTTGCATCCCACTCACTTCTGTGGCGCCAGTAATGTCCTGGTTGACATCTGCCATGCCGCGGAGTGAACAAGAGGACCTCCTGCTGCAGGTATCGGTCCCCACCGTTACCAAAGAGCCACTTTGTAGATGACTTTGTCATGTGCTGCCTGTTGTTTTTGCATGCATGAAGAAGCAAACCTGTCATCAGCCATGAAAAAACACGCTAGATCATGACATGGAAAGCTCAACACTTTTTCTAAGCCTGCAAGTGCTCAGAAACAGACATGCCATTGCAGCCTGCAAGCAGCACAACAACCTGTACGCAAGCGTCTGCTCGACTGATCATGTCTGATGGTGATGCAGGTCCAGGAAGTTGTGCCAGACAACCTGCTGCTGCAGCTCCTCGTGGCCTGGCTGTCCCCAGGGCTGGTCACCCAAGCCTCCTCACTGTCTCTGCCGGGGGGTGTGGTGGCAGTGGAGGTTAAGAGCGTGCGGCCATGGAAGGAGGGCTACGAGGATGCACCGCCTGAGTGCTGCCGGGAGCTGCTGGGCCTTGATCCCTGCGGCTGCCCTCTTGCCAAGACCGGCGCCAAGAGCGCCTCTGCTCACCTGGACATCGGTGTCAAGGACTCCTCGGCCAGAGCGCCTCTGCAGGTACAGACCTGCATGAGGCTCACTGACATGCACATGGTTAGCAGATGGAAAATTTTGCATGTACCTTTCAAACGTCGTTGCGTTCATGTGCCGTGCTTCCGAATGCAGTAAGCAAGCTGCAGTAGTGGTGCACGGGTGTTCTGGTTTTGGCATCATCTTGCGATGGCTGAGCATGCTGAGGAGATGTTGCGGTGTGTTTGCAGCACATCGCCCATGTGCATGCGGCCATCCGCTCGGCTCTGGATGCATTTGCAGCAGAGGCTGCTGCGCTGTCATCCTGCGATGCGCTGACCCCGGACGCGCTCAGCGTGCTTGCCGAGCGCCTGCGCTTCCTGCGCGCTGTCTGCACCTACCACTCCGCCTCCGAGGATGATGTGGTGTTCCCTGCCGTCAGGTGTGCCAGCTTGGAATTGTTGTCGCCCTTACTTCTGTTGTCAGTCCTTCCTAAGTGCTTTGCGCTGGAAGATGACTAGTGAGCAACGATGGGACCCTCTAGAATGAACACAGAGAGTCTGGAAGGGGTGCAAAAATGGGTTGTTGGTGGTGTTCGTGTGCAGGCAGCTGAGCAGCAGTGATGAGGACCAGTGCATGGAGTGCCAGGCGGAGCATGAGAACGAGGGTCTTCTGCTGGAAGACATCGGTCGTCTGCTGGGGGACGTGCGCGCATCCGCCAGGTTTGCTGCCTTGCACATTGAACGAGCAGGAGAAGTAATGTCATGCAAGTTTCCCACACACTCTTTACAGTGCCTCTCGCAAGCAGAGCATGTCGATTCGAACATGTTTTATTCTCCGTTGTTCTTCCCACGCTCTTCAGATGACAATCCCATGAGCAACTGCTTGCTATGAAGAGTGGTGCATGGGTGTGTTGCATCTGCAAAGCAGGAACAGTAGGAGGAAGACTTCACCCGGTGCCAGCAGCCCGGCAGCAGTGCTCCCAACCACTCCTAAGCCTGGAATTGTGCAATTGTGACAGTATTGCAGTCCTCCAGAAGCCAGATTGAAGTGATGTGTGCGGAGTGAGAGCAGGCGCAGCGCCCAGGAGGTGGCCGGGCTTAGGAATGTTTGGCAGCACTGCTGCTTGACTGCTGGCAATGAGGGCAGTCGAGACAGTATCACAATACTCTAGAAGCCAGTTTGAGGCGCTGTGTGCGGCGTGAGAGCAGGCGGGGGGCCCAAGAGGTGGCGGGGCTGCTGGCGGACCTGTGCAGCGCGGTGGACGCAACGCGGCGCGCCATAACGTGCCACATGGACCGCGAGGAGGCGGACGTGCTGCCGCTGCTGCAGGAGCGGCTGTGCGCGAGCCAGCAGCGCGACATGGTCTGGCGCACCCTCTGCGCCATGCCCCTGCGCCTGCTCGAGCGCGTCCTCCCATGGCTGGCTGGTGCGCTGCTCTCCGCCCCTGGGCTCCCTGTAGCCGGCCCTAATGGCCTTCTTATTTTGCACTTAACAGGGCCAGACAGAGACCGCTGCAACATCGGCGGCAGCGCCACAATCATCAGTCTTGCATGCCGGCGTCAATCCTGAAGACCAGGAACCTGTCGCAGACGGCTTCAAGTCCAGCAGGAGATGGTAGTCGTCAGCAGTGTCGCTCATTGGGATTTTTGTGCTCTTCTGTATGTGCATGGGTGCTTTGTGTTAGTCCGTCAGGGATAAGTCACTCAGAAGACGGAGTCAGGGAGATTATTGCTGAAATCCGATCTTCTGTCTGGGCAGGCAAGCTCACTGAAGAGGAGGCGCGAGCCATGCTACAGGACTGGGAGCTGGCGGCGCCAGCTGATGATGGCGCACTGGTCGGCCTGCTCTCCCGCTGGGCCACACGCGGCCGCCAAGAGTCCCCCGAGCCTCAGGTAACATAACCTCCAGGCTTGAGATCCAATGAACAGGTGCCTGGGCACACACTGTTCTCCTGTCTCCTGTACTCCTATCCGTGTATTTCTGCCGATTACTTGTTCGTATGCCAAGAATGCCTGAGCTGATTGCTGGGTTGGACAGTCCCAGCGTGACGGATAGTGTACAATGAGAGATGCAGATTCGCTGCTCATGCATCCGCTGATCCGCACAGGATCAGGACAACCCGCAGCATTACTGCAACAGCACCTGCGGGGTGCACATCATCCCTGAGGCGGAAGATGCAGAGCCGCCGCCATCCAAGCGCATCAGGCGGGGTCCGCACCATGTCGACAGGGAAGCAGCGCAGGATGCCGAGCGCGTGGGCAGCGGTGCCCTGGCCACCACCTCTGGGCAACCTGCCAGCACGCCAAAGCGGCAGTCGCGCACCAACCCCATCGACCATATCTTCCAGTTCCATAAGGTCGGTCTGCATGTCCACCATCCAGCTACTTCGTGAGAATAAGCATGTTGAATATGGTTGTTTGTACCATTTGGCTGGACATTGACTGGAGCAGGGTCTGGGCCGTGCTGCAACAGGGAGTGTGGCATTGCAATGCAGAGCATGTGCTGCACATACATGGGCTGCAGAAAGCATGCTTCCCAGAAGATTGATGTCTCGTGTAGCCATGTTCTTATCTCTTGAGGACTCTCTCCGAGCAGCATGGCGCGTCTGTGGTGGCAATTGTCTGCTGATCTGTTTCGGATTGGCATTGCAGGCACTGCGTAGGGATCTGCATGCGCTGGAGAATGATGCGCGTGCGTTTGCAGCAGAGCTTGAGGATGCTCAGGACTGGGTCCCCGGGCAGCCCTCCCTGCAGCAGCTCGAGGGCCGCTTCAGATGCCTGGCTGGAATGTACAAAGCGCACTCGCAGGTGCTCCCACTGTCCAAGAAGGACTTTCTTCAATCCATGTATCTATCCATCTGACTTTTCCATTTGATGATTACAGGTTTGCTAGATTGCAGATTGTGACACGTCTTGGAGACTGATGTTCTTGCTGCTTTCAGGCCGAGGACGAGATCATCTTCCCGGCCCTGGAGGGGAAAGAGGCCCTCTCCAATGTCAGTCATGCGTATACACTGGACCATCAGCAGGAGGCAGAGCTCTTCAGGGGCCTTGATGAGGTGCGCCCGCCAGAAACATCTCCCCTGAGCTCCTGACCAATATGTTGAAAATGATCTGAGCAGTCAACTGAGCTTCTGAAACACTGAAAAGTGCCGTTGAAAATCCTGTACTGTGCTGATAGCTGATTCAGATGACACGCTAGCCTCAGGGCGCTTAATAAGGCGATCCAAGGCAGCAAATGCAGTTTCTTTTCTCGTGGAAGACTCCAGTGAGGTAATCTGTGCACTGTGGGTGCAGGCGCTGGCGGCAATTCGGGCATCAACGACACTGGCGGAGGCGTCGCAGCATGCGGCCCGGCTGCAGCGGCTGACGGCGGCGACGCGGGCGTCGCTGGAGCAGCATGTGCGCGCAGAGGAGCAGGAGTTATGGCCGCTCTTTGCGGAGTACTTCAGTGAGGCCGAGCAGGACCACCTCGTCGGCGTCATCATCGGCCGCACCGGCGCCGAAGTCCTGCAGGCCATGCTGCCCTGGGTCACAGGTACAAGCTCCCATTTCTTGGAGTCCAGATGTCGCTCTCCAATTGCATGAACCCTGGGAGTTTCTGCTTAAACAGTCCATTTTCTGGGCAAACACACTTTGAGCACCTGCACTTGGTCTCATGGGGTTGGCAGGCATGCAACCTGATAGTCATACGTCGGCGTGTGAGTAGTCTTTTTTCTAAACAAGGCTGCAATAAAAGGCCCCCAAAGCCAGGGTCAAGTAGTCCAACCGAATGCGTTGTTTAAGGTGTGGGGGCTGCTGGCGCAGAGTCATTTACGGAGGGGGAGCAGCGCGCGATGATGGACTCGCTGCGCTCAGCGACGCGCAACACCGGCTTCGAGCGCTGGCTCGACGCCACGCTGCGGCCGCGCGACAGCGCGTCCAGCGCCCCAGGAGAGTCCCCGAAGGCGCCCACAGACAGCGACTCTCCCAAGGCCGCAGCCGGCAGCGATGAGGGCAGCCAGCAGGGCAGCGCCCATGGCAGCGATGCTGCTCTGGCCGAGGTGGCCCAGTACCTGGCCGGGTCCAAACCCAAGCAGGGACAGGGTGCCGACCTTGTCTTCCGGCCCGGCTGGGAGGACATCTTTCGCATGAACCAAAAGACACTCGAGGTACGCTGCCCTTGTTACTTTGCTTCCTCTCATACCTGCATGAAATGAACCAGATCGTAGGATATCCATGGCTCGGGGTGCTCAAGTTCATGCATCTGATGCGGGAAGCATGCAGGTGCTTGCATAGGTTGTCTGGCAACAACTGAGAGTGTGTGAAAGTTATCTGCACCTTCTGAAGCATGTCTCACAAAGAGCAAGGTTCGCGTCAGAGACCTGCAGTCTGGCTTTATCCTGCAACGTTACCTCCGGTGCCTGTCACGCCAGCGATTGAACTGCGCTCGTTGGTGTGGCTACAGGAGGCGGTGCGGCGCATTGGGAGTGACGAGGGGCTGGACGCACAGCGCAAGGCGTATCTGATGCAGAACATCATGGCCTCGCGCTACATTGTCGCCCAGCAGCGCCGCATGCAGGGCGCCCACGCCGGCGCCGCCAGCATCGGAGACCGCCGCTGCTTGCACGATGCCCATAACCTCGGCTGCGCCCACTACAAGCGCAGGTGCGCTGCTCCTACATGTCATTGTAAATCTGTGTTGAGTCAGCGCTTGCTTTGTCAGGGAGTGCTTGGCTGCAAAGGGAATCAGCCCTCAGCAGCTGGCGAGCTGCACAAAGCAGGTGCTGACCGCGAGCGGCTCCTTGCTGCTGGTTTGTTAGCTAGTAGACGAGCAGTCGAGCCTTGTCAGACTTATGAGTAATATAGATGTTGCGGTAGTGTGGTTATGGATGCAACTTCTTGTGGACATGGGCATGTGCAATATCAAGGGGACTGCTGGGTTGAGGAGGGGGCATGTGGGGTTCAGGTGTCAGGTGGTGGCGCCATGCTGTGGCAATGTGTACCCGTGCAAGAAGTGCCACGATGCGGAGGAGGACCATGTGCTGGAGGTGCAGAAGGTGGAACAGATGGTGTGCATGGCCTGCAGTCTCCGGCAGCCCTCTGCAGGTGCACAGCCCTCCCACCCTCCCACTTGATGCTCCAGTTCCCCCTGTTCCCACATTTGCCCTCGTAGGGCAGTCTCGGCACCGGTTGCTGCATTCATTTCTGTGAACTTTATATATTCTGGGGCTTGACTTTACCCTGGAGTTTCTGGATCTGGTCTTACTGGCATGGAAGCACCTTTGACTGCTACCTTTAATGGTGCAGGTTCGTGCTCGGGGTGCGGGGCAACCATGGCGCGGTACTACTGCAACATCTGCCATTTGTGGGACGACCAACCGGGGCGCTCCATCTACCACTGCCCCTTCTGCAACCTGTGCCGCGTGGGCGAGGGCCTGGGCGTGGACGCGTGCCACTGCATGGACTGCAACACCTGCATGCACCTCTCCGAGTTTTCCACCCACAAGTGCCGTGGCCTCTCCTCCTGCCCCGTCTGCACTGAGCCCCTCTTCGAGTCCTCCCAGCCCTACCGGGTGAACCTCCAACTCCCTTTTGTTACCCCAAGTTGCCAGGGGAATCTATACGCATGATGCTTTGTTGGGTGTATTTGGGGTGCGCAATTGTGAGGTCTGATTACACTACTGATTCATTATTGACAGAACGATGGTGCTTTCTGTGGATTTTGTCATATTATGAAACTAAAGTTAGGCTGGGGAACACATATCCGCCCAGTCAGATCACAGGACGTTTGATTGACCAGCACTGAATGGGGTTGTGCTGCAACAACCTCCTTCATGGTCTTGTTCGAGGGATACACCAACACGCTTGGGCTGTTTGGGCGTTCCAAGAAGAGCGCCTGAGGATGCGAGGTGGTGTGCAGGAGCTGCCGTGCGGGCATTTCATGCATTCGCACTGCTTTGGGCAGTACACGCGCTACAACTACACGTGCCCCATCTGCGCCAAGAGCATGGGCGACATGAGCGTCTACTTCGGCATGCTCGACTCCATCATGGCCAAGGACGTCTGCGATCTGCCCCCCGCCTACGCCAGCCGCCGCCAGGTGTGCATACCCCGCCATCTCAGGCCGTGGCAAAAGAGTGCGATTGTTGGCTGCTTCATTGCTGTCATTGTGAGGGCAAGGTCGTTGTTTTGGACCCTGCGATGAGGTACCCTGCAAGGTACTGAATCTGCTTCAACCACAGAAGGAAGGAGCAGAGTAGCTCCCTCCGGCACACAAGTTTCTCTCTGCACACAAGTTTGATGAGTGTTTTCTTTCAAACTTTTGAGGGGTGACATGAGCGGAAGACAGTGTTGTGCACATGCCTGATGCTCTGGGGCGCCTCGCAGGTGATCCTCTGCAATGACTGCGGTCGCCAAGGGGAGGCGCCTTTTCACTTTGTGTACCATAAGTGCTCGAGCTGCAGATCATACAACACCAGGGTGCTCCGATCAGTGGGCAGCCACTGAAGCTGCACGAATGGCACCTGAAAGGTCACCGTTGTCTGTGCAAAGGTCTGTGCGACTTTTGGTGTGGTCAAAATAGAATGACTCTGACAGAATGGGCTCCATCTGCCGAGCATGCCCAGGTTATATGTAGTGCCTACACTGGTTTTGGGAGCAAATCAGTTGGTATGTGCCCATTTGGCATTATGCGCCAGTCGCTGAATGTTATGGCCATCCATGGTATCATTTTTTGTGTATGACTTTTTTGTGGGGTGCCCTGTGGCATCTTGAAAGGAATTGGCAAGATGTATCATGTGTTTTCATGATGCTCATTCCTGCATGTGTACTGAGCCCTCAGGTGAATCTTGTGTCAAGTTTCAGTGATGAGGCAAATGCTGGACTGGACGAAGCCCGTATGCTCTTAGCAGGAGCACGAGAAGAGTATTTGCAAATTGGATTGATTTTGGACACGTTTAAAACTTACCTCTATGGACAGTATGTCTCAAGTGGTGATGCTATCTGGCAAGTGGGCACTGTTTTGTTGGCAGTCAGACAATTTTCAAGCCATCTTAGCATAAGATCAAGAGATATAGGACAATCGATTGTGATATCAAGCATGTTTGTGCAGCGGCTGTGCTGTCGACTCTACAGTGTAGAGTGGATGTCCTGGGTCGCCCTTTTAAAAAGGTGTGATGCTTGCTGTGACATTGCTGCGATTCCTACAATGTCTTGTTTGTCAACCTGGGAAAGATGATAAATGAGATTCCTTCTTATAATTCCTCTAATTAGGTCAAGGACAGGAAATGTTCCATGTTGGCATCATAATGATGTCATGCGGGTTGTTTATGCAAATGTGATGAAGGACCTCGAGCATATGGAGCTGAATTTGTAAGACATTTCTTTATAGTTGTCAGTCAGTTCTAGAGAATGTCTGTGGTGCTCCGGGCAGCCCAAAGGTCCACGTGACTTGCAATGGGCAGCCCAATGAGTCAGGTGCATCAACGTATGCGCTGCTACTCGAGGAAGAAGTGATGTGAGCACATTATTCCTTTGATGCGGACTTGGTTGTGTCACATTACGGCTGCAAGGTTTGTTGCAAATATCTACATTTGATAAGCACAGTTTTGCCCGTTGGACAATCTACGTAGCATGGAACAGCAAAATGGTGCAGATCAAACAAATTTGAATGGGTCAGCACAGGAATTGAAATTTATCCGCTTGCTGTTCTGTGATTTTGCTGGCATCCGTCGTTGCAGGTGCCGGTCCCAAACCCTGGAAGCCTCTGAGACTGAGCGTTTCCGTGCCCGAGAAGTAGAAGTGCAGATTGTCTCACTTAATGAATGGCGCAGGGTAATACCAGCTCGATGCCTAGACACGATCGCAAAGTCCGGCGTTGGCCTCACCAAAGCAACCCCAGCATTGCCGGTGAGGCACTCCCGATCCGCCATGAGCTCGTTTCTGTAGCCCTGATCTACCTCAAAGGTTTCCGATTACAATGTGCACGGAGTACTTATCCGTGTTGCAGGCTTGGGGGGACGTATCCGCAGAAGACTCTGGATTTGGGCCAGTTGGTGAGGTGCGATTGCTGCCAGCTGTGGACGCAGTTATCAGGCCCCTACCTTGGCGACCCACACATGCCATTGCCATCTGCGAGCTCCACAACATCCCAGGTTGCTCGCTGATCTGTCATGCGTGTGTAACAGCGCTTTCAGCTTGTGCATCTGCATCACAACAGGGCTCATGTCCTGAGAGCCTCTGGGCGCAGGTGAACCCTGGGAGTGCTGCCCGAGGTCAGCACTGAAACGAATCCTCACATCGGCGCAGCAGGATCATGGCCTGACATTCCGGGTTGGGTACGAGAGTGAGTTTGTGCTGCTGCGCCAACCGGCACCCGGCTTCGCGCTGCTACCGCCAGCCTTCGATCGATCCGTCTATTGCCAAACCTCTGCCTTTGACGCGGCAGCACCCGGTAAGAGATCCCACAGTCTTGACCCCCTTCTGCCTAGATACTGCAAACTACCATACACACAGCTTCTTGACAGCCTCAGTATCATGGTGATTCTGCGGAACAGCCGCGCATTTCCAGTTGCTGCAAAGCCTGCCTTTCATGACCCCTCACCAGCCTGTCTCAGCCTGTCTCTGTTATCACGCACTGCACCGCCAGCATGAATGATGGTCCGCAGCTTGGTCCGAGAATCCTTTCCAGATGGGTCATCATGATATGTGTTCTGCTGGCAGTAATATTTATTCATGTTGTTACTGATAGCTGGGGCGTGTGGCAGTGATGGATGAGATTGTGGACGCGTTGGAGGAGCTGGGCATGCCAGTGGAGCAGCTGCATGCGGAGGCGGCACATGGCCAATTTGAAGTGGTCACCACCCATGATGACCCTTTGGAGGTGAGGCCCATGCACATGCTTCTGCATCCTGCTCGGGTTGTCAGTCATCAAATCATCTATTTAAAGCTACACATGTTTCTTCTTGTGAGGAAGCATGTTTGCCAACCCTTCCAACTGGCCTCTGAATTTGAACCGGTGATATCTGGTTATATTATTCGCCCTGCCGTATGCAGATATCCATAGAGCCAGTTCTCTACGGCAGGCAGTGGATTTATCTTGGAACAATAGCAAGCGTTTTGTCTCCCTGATGGGCATTGTGCAATGGTGGCAGGCAGCGGATGGTGTGATCCTTGCGAGGGAGGCGATCACATCGGTGGCGGCAAAGCATGGCCTTGTGGCGTCGTTTCTGCCAAAGCTGGATGCCATGCAGGCCGGCTCAGGGCAGCACCTACATATCAGCCTCTGGAAGGTGACCGGGGCCACACTCTCCTACCCTTCTTGGCAAGCAATTGTGACAAGGCTTGATTATCAACAGGCAGGATAAGAGCCCAGTGAAGTGTGCTTTCCTGGCCTTGAAGGCCGCCCTTGTCCCCACCCGTCTCGAAGGGTTTATCCCAACAGACCAAGGACAGCGAGCATGGCATTTATGGCACATACCCTGCCTGCACTAACAGATTTGCAGGCCTTAAATAGCTGTCCCATGGCACCCCAAGGACTGCTGACGCGCCTTATGCAAGGTGCTAGGTTGTCTCCTTGTACACAACCGCAAAGATTTCAGGTGGAAAACTGTTGTGAATCATGCAGGATGGTAAGAATCTCGTGGAGGGCTTCAAAACTGGGGAGGGGAGCGTGGCAGAGGCCTTCCTGGCCGGCATACTGAGTCATCTGCCAGCGCTGCAGCCCTTCACGGTTCCATCGCCCATCAGCTACGAGCGCCTCCGGCCCGGCTGCTGGAGCGGCGCCTTCCAGTATGCAGTTGTTCTCAACCCTGTATATATAAGCTCTAACCCTTATCCCTAAACCCTGCAGCATGTCTTGACTTGCACAGCACTGTGACCTCTTGCCAGGTTGGCAGGGCTGAACAGGACATGAGGTCCAAGGAAGTCAAACAACCATCTTTGCACTGGCATTTTTGCAGTGCTGGATCACTGCAACACGCCCGAGTATCCATTAGTGCCGGGGGTGAATGGTGGGGTGAGCATTTCTGGGGTGCAGCAATGTGTGTGAAAAGAACATGCATGCATTAGAGGTGATGTGTGCAGGGTGTGGGGTGTTAACAACAAGGAGGCGCCCGTGCGGCTGTGCACACTGGCCGACGGCTCGTCCAGGGACTTTGAGTTCAAAGCGCTGGATGCTACCGCTAACCCATATCTGGCGCTGGCCGCCCTCCTCACAGCTGGGCTGTTGGTAACTTTCAAGAGACTCTTTGCCTAAACAATTAAGAAATTAGCACATTAAAGATAATAGAGTGCAAAATGAGCCCAATCACCGTGACTTCGAGTTGCACGCCAGACAAGAGATGCATGCGATTGATTGTTTTCCCGATAAGGCTACTTTGATAGGGCGTTATGCCTGACAGCAAAGCCATCAACAGCGCTCGACATTGGAGAGACTGTGAGTCTCGGTTGGCAATGCAGGGCGTTAAGGAGAAGGCAATTCTGCCCCCGGCACTGCAAGTGGATCCGGGAACACTGTCAGCTGAGGAGCAGAGCACGCGGGGGATTAAGCCGCTCGCCTCCAACCTTGCTGAGGCTCTATCGGGGTTCAGTGCTGATACTGGTGCGCAGCCGGGGTTCCTGTATATCACGAAAATCTGACAAATGCATGAATATACATGTTGTTGTACAGCATGTTGACCGGCAATCAATGTCTCTTCTGAGCACCCCGGCCCAGCAGGATTCCACAAAGTGCCCAACAAAATTACTGTGTATTTTTTTAGTCTGAGTAGAGTTCCATACACACCAGCCCTGCCTAAGGTTCGTTTGAGCTCATGACTTTCAACTTATCCGCTCTGACAAACAGGGTTGTGCCAGTCTTCATGTTGCAAGTGTAAAGCACTCCACTCTCCACACCGGGTCCATGTACTGGCGGGTTGTAACGACCCTTTTCAAGGCCCTGCCTGATGTTAGTAGCCCTTGAGAATCCTGTACTGGTGCAACCATGCTGATTATTAATGGTTCTAGTGCTGGGGCTGTATGCAGTGTTCGGTGGCGCTCTGAAGGAGGTATTTGGAGGTGCGCTGATACGGGCGTTTCTGGCGGGCCGGAGGAGCGAATGGACATGGGATCAGCAGCTGCGCACGCAGAGCGCCAGCGATGCGGAGCACATTGCCCGCGTGGCTGCTGAGCTGTACCAACGTTACTGATCCTCTAATCGCTGGCCAGTCGTCCCTGTATTTACTGTTGAAAGTTCGTGCCTGAAGAGCGTATTCAATGCTGATGCAGAAACTGACTTGGCACTTGTGTATATGTAGATGCATTCAGAATCATTCTGGCTTGTCAGGCTAGGAGTCATGATGTGTATGCACTGCAGTCCTGGATAATCTGGTTACATTGCTCCGATTGTCTTATGGCATGGTACTGCTAAGGTCCATTACTGTCGACACAATGGTGTTGACAGCAGACACCATTACCGTCAAAGTGGATTGCACATTGGTCCAAGAGAATTGCAGGAATCATGATGTGGTAAAACCAATTATTGGGCAAATCCCGATATACTGAATAATAAGGTTCAAACTACTTCTAGACACTGCTACAAACGTAGCACACAAATCATAACCTTGCAGTGCAACAGCACGCAGTAGAAAGTTATTGTCTTCCGGCGCAACAGCGCAGATGTCTCACGTCGCACAGATATCATAAGCTTTCACCATCCTACACAATGCAACACCTTAAAACCATAGAAAATATCCAGTGCCAGACGAGGAGCTTGTGGCATGTGGGCATATTCCAAAATGTTCAGGTCTCTAACTCCTGAATGGCCAACGACTAAAACACCTAGAATAAGGAAGAAGTACACTCCAAGCATCCACATTGAGACTTATCCCAGCGAGAAGGTGATATGGGGTCTTCAAGCCCCCAGCAGCTGCGCTTCCTTCTTCTCCAGATTCTTCACCTGCACAAGCACAAGTCAAAACATCAACACCCATTCAGCCTTGCAATGAACCACCACACATGTGGAGAACTGGCAGTTCTAGTGCCCGGGACAAGAACCTGCATGAGTTACCATCTCAGCATGTCAGCGCGTGACACAGGGGCGGCAGAAAACTCGGCACACATGAAAGAAAGTACCCTCTCGAAGAGATGTTGCCAGAAAGTACAAACAGCTGTGAAACTTCCAAACCAAGAGACGTGTCCCACCTTGAGGAAGTTGATGAGGGAGAAGAAGCCAAAGACAGAGGCGCCCACAAAGGAGGCAGTGGCGGCGGAGGCCATGGCAGAGACTGAGAAGAGGGTGCCGATGTTCATCATGGTGCCAGCCAGCAGCATGGACGTCATCATGTTCTGGTTGGCCTGCACGCAACAGCACCACACAGCCCACGAGTCAGACCAGCCTCCATCGCTCAACAGAATTTTCCCTGGCCAAGGGTGCAGGCAGGCGCTGATGGACTTGAACTGAAGGCAGCTCTTATGAGGCCCGCGAGGCGTTTTACATCCTGTCAGGAGGCGTGTAGTGTGGGACTCCTGCCCAAAAGGCTCTCCTGTTGGGGCAGGGGCCCTGCAACCCCTGGCAAGCAGGGAGGGAACACAACGGAATGGGGCAGAAGCGGAAGGGTGGACCAAGGAGAAGCAAAAATTGCTGTGAAGCACCGATGCCCCTTCACTTTACTTTGGAGAGTCTCATTGAACAGGTTGGAGCACGAGAGTGGGACAACAGGGGCGTTGACAGCACTCCTATTTAGAGTTTTCACCCTAAACCATAACCCCCAAACACCAAAAAACGGGGGGGGGGGGGGGGGGGGGGGGGGGGAGTGGGGCGCACCAGGACGCGGGTGAGGGCGCGCTCGGCATCAAGGGCGCGCACGCGCAGCTTGAGGTCGCCGTCCTCCAGCCGCCGCATGGTGCCCGCCACATCCTCTATCATGTTGGGGCCCCGGAACAGATTCACCACCGCACGGTTCTGCGCTCATGCACAATAGCACACCTCGACCGCTCGTCCTAGGCAGACATGTTTATTCCAGCAAATTTCCCACCGACATAGTTCATACCATGTCCAACAGTACAAAGACTCTTCCACCAAGCATACAATCTTAGTGTAACACTTCCACAGGCAGAGCGGGACACATGCATTGGTGGGACGTAAAACAAGTGCCAGAGCAGGACACACACTTCTGATCAACACACAAGAGAGGCATTCCATGTGCTGCAATAACGCAGCCACCACCACTACTACAGGTTCCACGGCAGGCGCACCGCGTGCAACTTGCCCAGACTTGCCACAACCAGGATTTTAAGCTGTGGTGCCGGGCAGCCGCTAGATTCTCAGAGTTTACGGTTTGTTAGGGTTTCAGCTTAGGGTTTTTATATTTTTGGGGAAGGGGTCACCTGCGTCTGCAGGCGGCGGCCGAAGTCCTGCTGCAGCTTGGCGAACTGGGGCTTGGCCTCCAGGATGAGGGAACGCGCGTACGGCGCGGCAATCTCGCTGATGTCAAAGCGCGGGTCCAGCCCCTTGCCGATCCCATCCAGCACCGTGAACGAGCGCACCACGAAAGTGAACGTGGCCGGGAACCGGAACGGCTTGTCCGCCGACGCCACCAGCAAGTCCTCACCTGAGCAGATGTATTTATTTTTTGAAGTAGGGTTCAGGGGTTTTTATATCACACCAGCATTTTCAGCAAGCACTCGAGGAGCACCACCAGTCTCCTTATCGGCAATCAGACCTCACTTGAAGAAGAGCATGACCTTTGATGCGTTGTATAATTTCGGCAGGGTCGCATGGGATTCCATCTCAGCATCCACTTCCTATGTGTTATGCACTTTTGACTGCTCATGGGAAGTCACCCGGGAGTGGCATGCGTGACCAGATGTACGAGGAGAAGAGGACAGGGTGCAAGAGTGCAGGCAAGGGCACGGGTGCAGCCTCACCGATGTTGGCCAGGATCTGCTTGCGGCGGGCCTTCTTCTCATCCTTGGTCAGCTGGTCCTTGAAGGTGGTGCCGTAGTCCGGGTTGTTCTTTGCCTCCTCCCTCTGCTGCCGCAACCGCTCCTGTCGTCCCACAGCAACACCATCATCACCATCCGCAGCTTCAGACAGCTGTCTTTTGGGCCAGGGACACCTCTCAGAGACGACCCACACCCAGGTTGTTTCCCAGCAACCAACACCGCATCCTGCATTTGGGCGCTCATGTGCATTTGTCCTTCTCTAAGGCAGTGTCTGCCACATGTGCAGAGCGATAGAGTGTCGCTCTCACGGATGTGAATATCAGGGCCCCGACACGCAGCAGCGTCAAAACGCACTGAATGTATCCCAAGAGGTGTGCAAATGCTCAGATAGATGTCGGGACAGAGCAGTCCACCCCTTGCCATCCTTTTACCCACCAAACCTGAGACTCACCCATCCCGCCCTTGAAAGCACCAGACCCAACTTGTTCGAGGTTCCCAGTATCACTTGTTCAATGGTAAACAGCATCAAGCGATCGCCCTCGTTAAAGGTCGGTCAGGCGTCGGTGCTGTCTACCAAGGAGATCATACAAGTACTTCCAGGAACCTCGAAAGGTTAATTACTCGCGAATCAAACAGAGGTCAGCAGCATATCCCAGGCGGGCTGCCCTAATTGGCAGACAAGCGCACCTCATCAAAGGTACCCACAAACATCAGAATCACCCATCTTGTGACTTGAAGGTACCAGACCAGAATGCAGAAAAGCGCACCTTGAAGGAGTTGTTGACAGTTGAAGTCAGTGGTGCGGCCAAACATCAGAATCACCAATCTTGTGAATTGAAAAGAAGCAGACCAGAATGCAGACGAGCGCAAATAAAAGTGAGGAAGATGCCATTTTCTTACCCAACCAAACATAACATCCACCCATCCCGCGCTTGCCAGTACCAGACCAGAATGCAGACGAGCGCACCTCGAAGGAGTTGAGGAAGAAGACGGCGGTTCGGCGGATGGCGACGCGGTCGCCGCCGGGCACGAGGACGCCCATGGACATGAGCGCCTCGATGCAGCGGTCGGGGTCCTTCTGGTAGACGCCGTAGAAGAGCTCGAGGAGGCCCGCGCGCACATCGCCCGGGATGGTACCCATCATGCCAAAGTCGTAGTAGATGAGGCGGCCGCCGCCCTCCGCGTCCACCGCTATGTTGCCCGGGTGCGGGTCTGCACACAAGATATTAAATTTTAAAAACATGTAAGGGTGAAGAACTTGGGGGGTAGGGTTAGGGTAAAGGGACCGTCCCTGAAAGCAATGGTGGGTTCAATGTTCGTAAGGGGAGAGTGCCTTAGTTAGGGGCTATAGAGCAAGGTGTTTGAGAAACTTTATCCTGCGGAGGGTCTGTGCATGACCCACGCATGCCCAGTCATTTCAACAAAAAGCACCAAGACAACTAGTCCGCAGGATTCGGCAATCCCAAACCTGCGCAAGACATCGGGCATCGGCCGGCCTGAAAAGTGGAAAAAAATAGTAATTAAGAGTACGAAAATGGGGGGGGAAATCTACTGCTGATGATAGGGTGGTGAGGTCGTGGGGAGGAGGCAGCAAGGAGGCAGCAAGGAGGTAGCAGGATAACCAATATTTCAGGGTTCCCTTAAACCCTAAACCCTAAAGAAATCCTATGGTAATATGATTACCGGCATGGAAGAAGCCGTATGTGAGGAGCTGCTGCAGGTAGCACTCCACGGTGCGCCGCGCGAGCTCCTTGCGGTCGACGCCCATGCGCTGCAGCTCCTCGATGCGGTTGATCTTCACGCCGGGCGCATACTCCATCGTCAGCACCTGCCCCGCCGTGTACTTCCACAGCACCTTGGGCACCTGCGCGCACATGCTCTCAAGGATGACAGGTGCTCAGAAGCTGACCCTACACTTCACATGCCTTTTGACACTTGAGCGCACTCGCGAAAGAGGGCCTCGCTCAAGAGGTACAGTTGCTTCATGCTGCTTCATGTTGCGGGCATGACACCCGTCTCACAGAGCAAGGTAGCTCCTAAGCAATTCTACAATTCAATGTCCACCCCTCTTTCTGCTGTTCATCTGGGGCAGCCACATGATTTGATGTCAACACCTTTGGTACCATGCCTTGATGCTGTGCACAGCCGCATCTCATGAGAACAGCATGGGATGGGCCACAGCTCAGGTGGAGCAAGACAAAATGCCTGAATTGCTCTGCAGCGGCGCACCTTTATCCAGGGTGTGTTCTGGAAGTTCTCGCGGAAGCGGTCTGCATTCTGTCCCTCCAGCTCGTAGTCAATTTCCTGCAGCACCAGGACAGCATAAGATTCGGGAAAATGCACTTATTTGCCACAGTACACAGGTCACAACACAACGAACGTGTCACCAGTTGGCGAGCCAGTAACCTGTCCTTCAGTAGACCCAATCATGATCCACTCTTCCTGCCCAAGCCTACATATTTGCCTTGGCATTTAATGCACTTTAATTGTCATCAGTGCTCCATCCTGGCTGATTCCCCACTGATAGGTATAATCTATACTTTATTTCATAGAGTCCATCTCTATTGCAATGATAGACTTTGTCTACCAGTGGGCACATAGAGTCCTGGGTTTTGTTTATTTCAAAATACGGTATTCCCATAGCAGCATGGAAGGAAATCCGGGTGAAAAGTGTGCAGCAGACCTGGTAGAGGATGCGGGAGCACTCATCATAGATGGCAACCCAGTCGCGCGCAGCGCCATCGGATTTGGGGTCCACGGCCTGCAGGATCTGGGCGAGCACCCTGATGTTTTTCAGGTCCACGTCGAAGATCTCTTTCAGGTACGGCCGCTGCACCTTGACCACCACCCGCTCGCCATCCACCTTGGCCAAATGCACCTGTGCACATGCATGCACTTCTCAGGCAGCCGAACTGGAATGAGCTCCACCGTTGAAAGCTCCACCACAGGACGATAAATGGCATCGAAACTGCGACACACTGCCCAAAGGAGGCCAATGGGGAAGGATCTCGGGGTCATGCAACAGTTGGTGCAATAGATGAGCTGGGAAATAAGTACCTGGCCGAGACTGGCTGCTGCAATGGGCTCCAACTGGAACCTGCACAAACACAGCAGCCTTCAAGACTCATCTCCATGGCCTGTGGTCCTTGCTGCTACAACGACAGCATGCAGCTTGCGACTCTGCAGCCAGTGGAACCAACAAACATGTAGATGCTTAGATCGTCAAGTTTCATATAGTTTAGCCAACTGCAACTGCTGCCCAGCAGCCCGAAAGCGATGATGGGCAGAAGTGCATTTTACTCTTCTGCTCTTCATTCACGGCTGCAAGTACTGCAGATGGGTCAGAGGACGCACTCCTCAAAGACCTCGGTGATGGGCTTGCCCAGGCCGCGCTCCACGGTGGCGACAGCAGCGGCGGAAGAGAACGCGGGGACATTGTCTTGGAGCAGCTCCAGCTCCTTGACAAACTCTGGAGACAGGACATCCACGCGCGTGGAGAACTGCTGCCCGATCTTGATGAAGGTGGGCCCCAGCTTGACCAGCCCCTCGCGCAGCCATGCCGCCAGGGAACGCCTCCGCTCTGACACCCTTGCCTCTGTCATGCCCTGTGCATGCCATCATTTTCTTCCCCTCTGCCAGATCAGGATCACTTAGAGAGCCTTGTGCGGCACTGGCAAAGTGGATCATGTACTGTCATGATTGAGTCCATGACACTTTCATCATCGATCATCATGCAGCTATGATAGCTTTCTTTGGCTTCACGCCCCAAGCAAAAAAGAGTTGGAACATCGTGGCAGAGCCCCTTGCATGTTTGCACAAGAATATTAAGTTTGGGAAGAGGATCGAGGTCTCACCTCTTTTCCATATGTGAACTTACGCCCCACTAGCCAGAGTTTGAAGAAGAATTTGAAGGCAAAGCCCCAGATCATGAACGTCCTCTGCACAAAAGCCAGCCATCAAGTTGTCAATCACAGTTCCTGCATCTCTGCACTTCTTGTCAACTATATGCCATGCGTCAGGCTCGAACACTACAAAAAGTGCAGTAGATGGATGGGCTGCTTGCACATGCCTGCCAGACTGAGTAGCTCCTGAACTTGCTCCATCTGCCACCTGGCGCCTGGTAAGGTGACCTGGCAGCTGCTTTTCCAAGATCCTCCTCAACTTCCCTCCCGCTTGTGGCAGCAGCATCCTGCTCTGCCAGCCTACACAAACAAAAACCAGACCTCAGCACCTTGCTGGGGACACATCATGACCAATAAGCTTTATTGATCCGACTTGATCGCAAGAAGGTTGGCAAGTCAGCAGACAACGTTGGTTGACGCGATGCTGTGTGGAGTGCTGCGCAGCGGCCAATGAGCATGCTGATGTCAGCTGTCTGGCATCAGCGTGTCACTGGGGGGCCCAACGCAAGCAAAACCACACCACACCTGTCCTCAGCCCGAGCGCCTGCAGCTACCCCGGCATACCTCTCCTGAGCGCAGGCTTCGAGCTGTCCCACGTCACAGGGGTCTGCCCAGGCGTGCTCTCCATCCTCCACGGCCACAGGTGAGGCGCCGTTGCCATTCCTCGCTGCAGTGGCAGCCGCGTCCAGCACAGCAACTGGCTCCGCCTCTCTGAGATCTGTGAGAGTTGCGCTCTTCCCATTGCTGCTGTGGCTGTCTGAAAAGTCTGCCTTCAGCACCACGCCGTTCGCGGCGCCATTTGAGGCCCCGTTGGAATAGGTGGCCCCGTTCAGGGAAGCTCCATTCTGGACCAGCATAGGAGCAAAGAGTTCAGCCATGGTGCAAATAAGCTTTATACGGAGCTTTCCAGCTACGTGGGAATACTTCATGGGGAAAATCGCTAGTAATTATGTGCATCATCCCTGCAGCTGAAGGACAGCAACGCTAGCCCCCACATTGCAGCAAAAACAAGCCAAGGAATGCAGATGAAGACTCGATTGAAGGCCGGCTCTTTTGCAGTCGTTGAACGGTTCAGGTGTAATCTCGCACTCTTTTGTAAGTCTTGTGCTCAATCAGCTTTACAGCAGGGCTCTTATTCCATGTACAGTAAACCACCTCCCACAGATACTCAGTAGCTAACCCTCCGTACGCCAAGAGTTGCTTGTGCCTAATCCGTTAACTAACCTGGCTGCTTCCTGTACGAACCGCGGATGCACGAATTTGTGAAGGAATACAAAGCCTGCTCCTGCACTTGCTGCCTCCAAGTAGACGGTTTGCTGGGGGCGTGCTGTTCCCAGTAAATCTCATTCTGACGCCTTTCACGCTCGAGGAGACAATCATCGTACGCAATCTCTATGGCTTCATGAAGAATGTGCGCAGGGAAACAAAGAATCTGTCGAGGCAAAAGATTTGCTATGCGGATAATTTCAGGGGTCGATACAGCTATAACAAATCACCACGACCGCACGTCCATGCCAGCTGGCTCAAAACCTGCGCCTTTTGGCTGTGCCACTCCTCCAATTGTGCATGTAAAAGTTCTTATGTCTAACATCAGAGTGTCTGCTACACCAAATTATCCTCCTTCCAAGCTTCCCATGCCCTGAAGCTAGCTGTACAGTACTGTTGCCACAAAATTGGACCGGCCACCGCCGCTGCCACCAAATAAAACTAAAAACATGCTAAGGAGTCATTGTTGCAACAGACATGCCATCTTGAACCCTGGCCAAAATTTATCATCCCCATATGCACGCAAGATATAGTACAGGCACTACGCCTTCTCCAGGACCACTGGCTTTTCTTGTCGAAGTTTTGTTTTGATACACTGTCTAAATACGCCATCTACACCTGGCACCTTGCTGTCATATTGCTGGCACCAAATCCCTCACTATTTCTGGAGAGTCATCATGACTGCTTGAAGCCCTGTTTTGCATGTATTGATGATCCCAGGATGAGCGGTCAGGAAACAGAATGCTCTTGCTCGAAGTGTGTCCAGTGGACACTGTCCACCACTACCGTATTGTGAAGTTTATATAGCACACTTGAAGGGAAATTCGGTTCAATCGGTTGACAACAGTCCCGGTGCCGTCCTCTCCATAACCCAATGACAGGTCCTCTGTTTCAACCTCATTTATTGACATAGCCGTCCCTGGCAAGAACTGCAAAGATGTTCACTGGCAGCCCCTCGCACGGCTGACCATTCTCGTCCACTTCGTCACCGAATTCCAGGCGTGGTGCTGGTGCTGCAAGCACCACACAGCGCATGTCTAGTGATGGCCATTGTTAGTGGCTGTCAGCAAGTAAGTGCATAGCGGTGGGGATGGACACAATACTGTGCAGTACATAAACTCCATGGCATGCACCCTTGCAGAATAGGTAGGCCTGGGCACCCCACCTGGAGAAGCATCCAGCAAAAGTGACTCTGGGGTTGGGCGCTCCATCTGCTGGAAGACAGGACCCCCCAAGTGTAGCCGGTCGATCATTTCTGCACGGGCCACAGCCGGCCCCAGTGTGTTTGTCCTCAGAATGGGGTTTGCCTGGTCGAAATAGCTGGCGTCGGGAGGCCAAGCACCTGGGGCAAGTGCGCTCAGAGGAAATGGAAGGTTCTCCTCTGCCACCTTAAGGCTCCTGCCAGGGGCAAGCCTCCTGCAGCCGTTGCTGGACTGACTGCGCGCCTGAAAGCTTTTCACACTGTCCAGCACCCTGGGAATGCTGCCAGCCTGGGCTTCCACTGGGGAGGGTGGCATAGCATCCCGTGAGGCCAGTGGCGCCCCTCCTATTAGAGCATAGATGTGGTTGACTTGGTCCACGTCTGCAGGCAGCAATTGATGACGGAAAATAAGCTGATAGTACCTCTGCGCTACCCTGAGTATCTTGAAAGGGTTTTCGCTTGAACTGGCTGGCTAAGGTGTGTTGCAAGAAGTGTGAAAGCAGACATGAAAGGTCACAAACCTAGAGGCTGGAGAGGACGGTCATCAGCGAGCTTTCTACATTGCACGATGTGTGCAAGACAAATTATCATGCACACGACAGTTTGTCTTCTCATGCCCCCATGTCTTGATCAGCAGCTGGAGAAGCGTATGCTCTAGGAGTGGCCGGAAGACGCACGGCTCGAGAGTCTCTCGGCTTTTCCGGAGAACGCAGACCGCGGTGCTGCTCGTATACCGGATCTACCCGCAACCAGGGTTCTGCACTAGGCTCGATACTTCTTTACTAATAAGCTAACAAAATTAAGTGTTGGTTACTGCCGAGGCTTTTCAGTTATCAATAGCAGTAAACTGTCTCAGCGCCTCCTTTGCACCTCAACGTCGCATTAGTTCCGCGAGAAGACGCCTTCCGTCGAAACAGCTTTTGAAGCCAACAGGGTGCCTGTCTTGGCTCTGTGCCATCGTCCACGTGGCTTTCGTGGTGCATCTCGGAGAAGAGAGAATCCCCCAAGTGGAAGTGGAATAAAATTTGCAGATATCTTCACGAGGAGGGAAAACGCCATCAAGAGGTATCTTTTTGCCAGTCCATGGACTTCTTTTGTCGGGATGTGCTGTCAATTGCCCTTCAATGTGAACGGTGTGGCATAGGTTTTACTATAAAATAGGGCGCATGCGTTGTTAGATGTGCCTTGCCCGTTTATATTCGGCGTCTGATCGAGCAATTTGAGAGAGTGGCAACGATGATGGAGCGTTGTTCGGATAGTATTACTGTGCACCAATGTTTTTGTCCTGCAAAACTGCGTGGGGCACGAAGCAGTGTTCCGCATCCGCTCGCTCTCCTCACATCACCGCTTCAACAAAGACCAGTTGGACGCCTGAAGTCGCTTTTTAAAGAGAGTATTGTCATCAAGGACCAACGAGAAAAAGTAGGGCGCGAAAGCAGAGGCCCTGTTGTCCTCCAGGTTCGTCTCTTTCCATCAGAACAACGCTTCTTCAAGAAGCTTATCCTGATTGTGGGTGGATGTTTGACAACGTCAAGTATGAAAAGTTGAGCTGGTAGGTTGTCATTCTATATTGTGATGGCTCTGTTCGAATTTTTAGCGAAATACAATCATATAGCAGACGTGTACCCTCCAGCCTGGGGATCAGACTGTTGTCTTGTCTTAGTACGTGCTTCCTCATTTATGTCATGGCGATCTTGCAGTTTGATGTTGTAACGGAGAAAAACAGGCTGAGGTCGTGCTCCTGTCAGGACGTTCCTGTCAGAACATGTACTGCCTATGCACAGCAATCACTCTGTTGCTTTTGCTGCAACAGGAATCGACCCGCCCTGCTGCCATCAGTCAGGAGAAGATAGATGCCGACAGAAAGGAATTGGAGAAGATAACAACTGTGCTGCCGCCCAGATTGGCTGGCACCCTCCTTGAAAAACCCGACTTCTGTGAGGTATGCTTACGTAACATGCCACATGATCACATACCATTAACCTTCACCAGCTGGCCTACATGCAACCAAGTCTTAGGCTGGTCAATGCTTGCCTCAGTAATTTATGTCTTTCACTGGTCGTTGCAATATAGATGGGGAGACCCTGCATGCCTATCAGTGCTTCATTTCTATCCGGCTCTACAGGTCGTGGAGCTTGTCATGGATCTGGGCAGGCCGCCCCTGGCCAGGTTTCCATCCGGGGACCTCAAACTCTCTACCGACGTCATCACGCAAGAGGACCTTGCCTACGCCATTGACAAGGTGGCGATCTGTCCTAACATTTTTCCAAAGTCTTCAGCCAGCATCATGTGGTTGGTGCATGCATGCAGCAGCTCAACGGTGCTGCCTCTCCATTCAACTTGACAAGCTGCAATGCAACACTTTACTGCCATGTTTTCTGCCATTGATCGGCTTCTGGGCTTCTGACCGAGGGTGTGGGTGTTGCTGCTGCAGCTGGGAGCATTTGGCGATGACAATCGGGCGGGAATTGACCGCACGCTGCACCGCATCTCCTGCATGCGCAATCGCGACGGGCGCATCATCGGGCTGACCTGCCGGGCAGGCCGGGCCATTCCGGGCAGTGCCAGCATGGCGGCTGACCTCATCGCCTCTGGCCGTTCAATTCTCTTCATGGTGCGGCTCTGCCCCAAGGACACATACCACAAGAAGCGAGGCGCAGCAGTGCATCACATCAGGTTCTTGCCGGGCTGTGAGACCGCGAGGCTTTATTGCACCATTGACCTGCCATGGGCAGTAATCGAATAAGGCACTGCCTGGTTGCTGCATGTCTGCATTGAACGTCTCTGTTGCTATGCCAAGTACTGTCTCGGGCAGATGCCAGTCATGGTGTGCATGGCAAGGAAGAGGTTGCAGGCAGGGTGAAATTTGGACATGCATTAGTCATGTCCTGGAGCAGGATGCTGTTGCGCTGACCCGGTCAGGGTACATGACAGGGGCGGCCGGGCGTGGGCAAGACGACGGTGATCCGGGAGACATCGCGGCTTCTCTCGCAGCTGCACCAGAAGCGGGTCGTCATCGTGGACACCTCCAATGAGATCGGTGGCGATGGAGACATTGCGCACATCGGCATCGGCCGCGCCCGGCGCATGCAGGCAAGGCTCTACACTCCAGCTCAGCAAGCTTGTGCCGCTGGGAGCGCCTCTTGTCAGTTGAAATATTCCACGGCCCACTCAACTAGTGCTCTGCAGCATGTCTGCAAGCAGACATACTGTGCTGACCCTAATTGGGGTGGCCTCCTGGATAAAAGAGCATGCGGGTGCATGTGTGCTCGCCGGCAAAGCAAGGGCCCAGCTGATTTCAGCTGAGGCTGTGCCAACTATTAGCCGCGCGGGTTTGCCTTGGAAATGGTATTGCGGATATGGGGAGTGCAATGCGTATGCTGACTGGAGAGAAGTGCGCAGGTGTCGAAGGTGGCGGCACAGCACCGCACGATGATCGAGGCCGTGGAGAACCACATGCCTGAAGTTGTCGTCGTGGTGCGCATCTTCCCTTCTCTTCCCTTCTTTGCAGAGCCTTCAGTCTGCTCTCTGTGGGTCCTTAAAATTGCATGGGCGACCCGAGGGTGGTGCGGACAAGTGTCTTGCGTTGCCCTGTCATCAGAATCGGTTAAACATGACATGAAGGCTCATGGTGGCTGGCGTCATTATTGCGCAAAGTGGCGCTCGAGCAAAGGGGGGGTCGGGAGCTTGAATATATTGGGGATGACCCTAAACCCTAAAAAATGGAACCCTGAATAAAATAAATAAGGGGGCTCGAGGAAAGACGGGGTGCTGGAGCGCTGATGCAGAAGGTGGGTGGGTGCAGGACGAGATAGGCACTGAGGCGGAGGCGCTGGCGGCCAGGAGCATAGCGCAGCGCGGCGTGCAGCTGGTGGCCACCGCGCATGGTGCTGAGCTGGCGCGGCTCATCAAGAACCCCACCCTCTCCGACCTCATCGGCGGCATCCAAGCGTGCGCCCTCCTCACTTCCCCCCATATGCACAACATGAAAATCCAGAGGTCCCACCTATATGGGCTGCATGCTATTGCGCCACCCTTTGCTTCACGCCCGTTTTCTTCCTGCACTTGTGGGCAGCATCTGGGTTTCCTTGGTGACCTTCGTATTTGCCATGATCTTTTCTGCAATTCTGGCCAAACGGCTTGTGCCGAGACATGTTCATGGGAGGGAAGTTTCCTATTGGGTACTCGAGCTATCCAAAGGCCTGAAGCAAGTCAAAATTAGAAAATGTATGCTGTACATATCAGCATAAGGAGAAGAGTGTGTGGCGGGGTGCAGGGTGACGCTGAGCGATGACGAGGCGAAGCGAAGGAAGGGCCCCAAGACGGTGATCGAGCGCATGGCGCCGCCCACCTTCGATACCGCCGTGGAGATCATCGACCGCCGCACCTGGCGCGTCCACCTCGACCTCGCAGCCGCCGTCGACTCCGCTCTCAAAGGTGCGCGCCCCTTGTCCCCACCCCTCCCTTGGCCTACATTCAGGGTGAGGGTTAGGGTTAGGTTTAGGGGACAGTCATGAGGTGCTGTTGACTGTGGCTGGCTTCCCCTGACCCTGAGATTGTGCGTCCACCTAGACCTGGCAGCCGCCGTCGACGCCGCTGTTAAAGGCGCGCGCCAAGGCCCAAACCACACACCCCTTCCATTTGCTACATTCCTGGTTGCGGCACAGGCTGTCAGCAGCTGTTGAGGACTGTAGTTGCCTTCCCGCAATCTTGGCCCTCAACTCGAGATCACCTCATGCTGCCATTGACTCTGCACTTGGAGATGGCGCCCCACCTCGCCCATCAACCCAATGCTCCTAAACAGGCATTGTTTACTGAGCCAAGCTGGACATGGAGAGCAGCCCTTACTTCGAAGTGCAGGAGAGGTGCTTTTTCTGGTTTTGCCTATCCCTTTTCCTTCAATTCTCTCTTCCAAGAGTTGGCATACATTTTACCGGTGCCATAAAGGTCCTTTTAGCGCAACTTCTGGGAGCTTGAAGAGATGGATGGTCTCTGACAGCGGAGTGACTCTGCAGGACATGAGGTGGAGGGGCAGCTGCGGGTGCAGCGTGAGGATGGCAGCGTGGAGATCCTGGAGGGCGGCGCCTCCTGGGACGATGACTCATCGCCCACCTCATCGTCCACCTCAGCCTTGTTCGACGTGTGTCTCAGTGCCACTATACCGTATCTTAATTCTGACAAACATTTACACTGCGACTTCATTTGCATGCAGTTAGGCACCCGATGAATATCATATGCAATGTTGATTCCCAGGTAATATCCGCTTGGTACCTATTGCAGATGTGCACATCCCGTACTTCTGCAGGAAAGAACCACGTGGATATTGCGTAGGATGTCATTGCAGGTTTTGCGCGACTGTAGACAAACAGGCTCACCATGATGATATCCTCCTAAAGATCGGATTTGGTGGCGCTGACGCGATTGGCCAAATGTGCAGCAGGAGAGCATAGCTGCGGATAGGCGCTCGGGTGGGGCGGGAGCAGAGAGCTCCTGGAGCACAGTGGGCTGGTTCGGGGGCGCTGTCGATGCGGCAGCGATAGCCATTCTGCCGCACGGTCTGGACGGCCATGCGGTGAAGGATGTCATCGCCGGCATGGGCCTGGAGCGCAGCGTGCTCCTCACGCCCCACCTCCATGTGCGCACACCTGCCGACCTGCTGGCACACCAGAAGAAATTTTCTGTGCCCTTAACACTGGGAGCTGGCCACAATGACCTTTTCAGCCACTGCAAAGCGTGTGTCCAAGTATACGGAGCGAATGTATTCCTTTTGGAATGCCTCTGTGGTGCTAGGGCTCAAGAGCAGTGTTTACAACTAATGGCTTCCTCTGCGTTTACTGCGTGGTCATATTGTGTATGCCAGCAGATGCATGAGAAGCCATGACTTGCAAGCGCTATTTAATGCCTGGGAATGCACCGCCACAAGTCATGTGCAGCCAGCTCTGAAGCAACAAGTCAGGCTCATGAGATTACTCCAATTGTCTTTGACTGGCAATAGCTTTTCCAGACTCACTCACAAGTCGCCATGGCTGACACAGCGTCTCCGGCTTGTCTTGACCCTAAACCCTAAGTATAAAACCCTGGAAAATCATGTCAGCAGCTGACGTGGCGCAGGAGGCTGACGCGGTGCTGACGGTGCGAGAGCGGCTGCGCGGTGGCGGAGACGACCTGGTGAACGACGCACGCGCGGCCGGGCAGGCCATCTTCTCCATGAAGAGCGGCTCCCCGCCATCCATCATCAAGGCCATCCGCGCCCTGGCCGGCATTGACCCCTCCCCCTTCTCCTTGCGCGACGTGTCCGCTGCGGTTAGTGTCACCCGCTAATATGAGGAGTCCTTGCGATTTGTTAGCATCCTCGTGCATCTGCCATGCGTTGAGCTGATGTGGCGTGAGGGTGACCCTTCCTCAAGGGGCCTCTTGGGCTGTATGGCACCATGTGAATGCGCTTCATCTCATAGTCTGTTGCTGATAGCATGTCATGGTGGGTTGTGCCAGTGGAACATTAGGGTGTCGCTATGGGGCGAAGAGTATGTTTTCCGCTCAGTCGAGGGCTGTTGTGCATTGTACGTACCATGCAGAGCCGCAAGTTGAGCTGCTGCTTCATTGCAGTTGCCATGCATCAGAAGGCCTGGCCGCTGCCACGAAGCAGCAGCTCAACTTGCACTTTGTCGCCCATGCGTCTAGCAATAAATAACATGGGATGCGACGCCAATTCCTGGCCGTCCAACGTCCATGTACCTGACATCCTTCCGCGAGTCATTCACTACATGACAACTACAGTCGGAGTGATTGCGGCCGGATGAGAGGTGAGGTGGATCGTGTGGGTGGCAGGTGGATGCAGATCCCAGCAGCCGCAAGCGAGTGGCGGCGCTCCGCAGCGAGCACGACATCGCGCGCATGACTGGCCGCAGCAACATTGTGTCCAAGGCATGCCCCCCCACCCCAAATTTCCCTTGGGAGCATTCCTCGATTCATTCTTGTTCAAGGACACCACTGACTTCCCTCGGGACATCTCAGCGGACATGTGAAAAAATTTACTGACCGGTGGTGAGGTATCCGTCATCAGACCTGCTCTACGTTCTTGAAGAGTCCCGCTCCGGGAGTCAATGCAAGCATCTGACTCGGCCTTATGGTGTCGTCAAGTCTTGTTCTTCAGTGCCTCTTTTGGGTGCCATGCCCTCGTGACAGCCCGGGAGTGGCAGCACTAAAGGGGAACTGACTCGACCAAAAACCATCAGACATGCTGATGGTGAGCAGGTTATTGATGGCTATTGAAGACAGGAAGTTGCTCATGATGTGAGTCCGGAAACATTTATGCGGCGCTGTTGGGTGGGTTTATCGGCGAGAAACTGAGTGTGTGGTGCGGTTGCTGCCGCAGACGAACTACAAGAAGAAGAGCGCGGCGTTGGAGGAGGCCAAGGCGGCTGTTGAGGAGCTGGTGCTAGCTGGCGGCCACGCTGCAGAGCTGCTTCCCCGCTCCCCGGACATTCTCAGTGCCCAGGTTCGGCTCGCCCCTTGCTGTATGCGCATCATTGTTGGAACACTTGTATCTTCTCCATGGAGTTCTCATCCTCTTCTGCTTTGTGCCTACAGTGGCCGGGAGGCTTGCAGCGGCAAGCATGTGGAGAACCCATCAGCATTCCTTGGCACTAGGCACGACTCATATGAGTCACATCCTTTTTATTGTCCCCGAGAACTGCTGTGTCTGCTGACACTGTGTGGGGCTTTGGTGCACGCAGGAGGACTTGGTGCGGTCGTACAATCTGCCCTTTGAGGTGGTCGGAAGCGATTCGGATGCTCGGTTGCGCATCCTGCCGCAGCATTACACCAGCGGCGACAACGAGCGCGCGCTGGGCACCGAGTGGGACGCCCGCAGCAGTGGCTGGCACACTGTGTGATGCCAAAACAGGCTGCTGCCAAACTTGGACGCCTCCAACAGCCGGCACAGCTTCCGACTCGGTGAAGATAGGTCGGTGTGAGGAAATGGCTGGAGGATTTGTCGGGTATGTGTTCTTGAGGTTGCTCAACTTGCGCGCTAGAAATGTGGGTCAACATATCAAAGAGATGGATCAAGCGGAGGTTCACGGTATCATAACCTGATTAGTTGAGTGGCATGTGAAAAGCCAGATCAGGGCAATTTTTGGTGCGATCTAATCTGGGCTTATGCAGCCTGGGGTGGGTCAATGTGATGGTGTGGCCCCGGGCCTTGCTGGTGGAGGGAGGCTGTTGGGAGTGTCAGGACAGCGCATCTGGCACAAAAAGCATCGCAATTTTTGTAGCAACACGAGAAGACATTCATTAAGAGGTGGCTCTCAGAGAGCCAGGCTCTATGGCAGGAGAAGAGATTCCAACTGGGTGATGGCTCCACGACATCGCACTCTATAACAAGGCTTTTATTATCGGGCCCATTGTTGATTTCGCCGCGGATCGGGTAAGCGGGTCTGTTAGGCGTGTACCTGAGGCGTGGGCATGCTTGGGATTAGCCCACAGGGGCGGTAGCAATTAGGACTGTGCAGATGGATGGGACCGGCAGAGCTAACTGAAAGAAGCACTCACTCTTGAGCAATTATCATGTCATATTACTAAGTAGAAATAAGCTGCTCTGTGTACTGGTTTTTAGCCCTTCAGGAAAAGTGTTCATGATGCACATTCTGCAGATGTAGGATTTTAGGGAAGGCTCACACCGAAAATTTGGTGTCGGTAGAAAAGCCGTACTTGTAGAAATTGTGAAGTCCGTATCCTCACAGCAAGTCCGTTGCTGCAGGAAAGCTTTGGCACAGTATGTGGGTGTGGACTCCAGTTGCTGGAAGAGTTCCCGTGAGCCATTCCTGACATGCACTGTTGTGGCTTGATTTCCACTGCAGGTCTCAGCGACTGTTTCTGTAAATGATTTTTCTGGCTATTCTGGCTATCCATATGAAGGAAAGAACACAGTGCACAACGCCATTTATGATGGAGATCCGAAGGCTCTACAACAGGGTTCTGATGCCTTCGTCATAAGCAGAATCAACCTGTCTGCAGAGGGAGTACACCTATTATATATGTCACCATTTATCATACGTATATACACATGGTGCGACGCCATCTCAAACTTGTGGCTCATTTTACAGCAACATAATATACTCACAGTATTCATCTGCCATTCGTGAAGATGGAAAGGATGTGCCCATAGATTGCAAATGATATTCACTGTGATGCATGACTCGGCCCACAAGAAATTAGCGAGCGGAGGAGCGGCTGCGGACGCGAATTGGTGGCCGCTCAAACATGCGCTGTTCAGTGCGGCCCTCATTGAGCCACTCCCATTTCATCTCCGCATAATACTGCATGTGGAAACGCAGCTGTCAGCTGTTCGTAGTAATATAGCCAGCAGTCAGTTAGTCAGTCAGCAAGTATTGGTTCCTTTCTAACTGCCTGGGTGAGATGATATTCAGAGGCAACCAACACTTGCAGCTGCTCCATGCACCCACAAATAGAGAGCTGGTTCCCGATGCACATCGCGAGCATGCCATGCTCCTCTGCCAACCAATAATCACGACCATGAAGTTCCAAGAGCGCCCATGTGTGTCACTGTGCATATGGGTGCCATGGTTTGGTTGCCTGAGCAAAGGGCAATACCTGTACGAGCCATGCCCAGCGGCCAAAGCCCACCAGATTTACATACATGTGCTGCTTGATGGTGCAGGTGAAGTGCAGGATGCCTATGAAGACTCCTGGCGCCTCCTCATACCCGGCCTGGTCATACTCCGGACAGAAGGGCATTACATTCCATGCGCTAGGCAGCCGGTATGCCGATTCTGCACAGGTGACCATTTCTGGCTCAATCAGTACACAAGCCGATCAGTCCTCTCAGGTAAGACACAATACTCATTGCTTTCCACAGACAGGAAGGCACTGCAAAAGTGTCGAGCCAGACTTGGGCCCAAGCCTCTCTCATGAGCCTGTCTAATTACTATACTTATCTATGTGAATGCCGGGAGCTTCTTGCTGACCCGGCCCCCTGCTCAAATGACCAATGGCATTGGCCTCATGACTAAAAGCTTAACCAGCGATTACCAGTGCCAATAAGGGGGTGGGGCAGAGGTGGATCACCGGGACGATGGCGCTGCACAATGCGGAGGACATCCTGGTCGCCATAAGGGAACGCCTCTGCAGAATTGACATCTCGTAGGTGCGCGGCCACAGCAGCTGCCATGAAGCTGCGTCCCCAGCCGGCCGCGCGCATCTTCCGGAGGTCCATCAGCGCCACGCATGAGCACAGCCCGAATGGATGGTCCCGTGTTGGAGCGTCCGGATTGCCTTGCACCCCAGAAACAACTCAGAATGAGTCATTCACCTAGAGATTCTAACACCACTGGGTGCTGACTCTGACGATCAGAGTCAGACATCTGATCAGCCCCAGGTGGCTGGAAAAGGTGTAATCGACTGACTGACCGACTGATTCTAACACCAGTGGCTTTGCATACGTGCAGGGATGTCAGACATGCATGAGCCAAGGGCTCAAGACATCGTGCACATAGCAAAGTCGTCACTCAGCCTATCATCAGTGGACATTGGCTCATGATGTGCTCACAGATGCAGTGCGCCTGCAGCGAGACACATTGCTGGGTCTGGACAGGCTGCGCTGATCAGCTCAGCACCCTGGCCAGGAAGCCTTCACAGGGGGATGTTCTGTGCCAGCTGAAGGCTCACCCGTGTAGCCAACTAGCTGACTGGCGTTGAAGTGGTCTAAGTGCTGCCAGATCTGGCATATGTCAGTTGTGACCACAGTGTCTGTGTCCATCCACAGCACGCGTTCTTCATCAGGCAAGATCTCTGTGAAGAACATCCGTGCCAGGCCGCAGTAGCCCATGTAGCCCTGCAAAGCACACCATCACCAGTACTGCCAGTACCTGTGGAAGTGGCCTCACCAAAAGTAACACCAAGACGGGGCGCATGATGCTCTTGGAAAGTGAGGAAATTTGTCAAGAGGTCCACGAATGTCAACAGCGCCTGATAGGGATTTTGCGCATGCAGTGGAGCCCAACTATTTGCATAAGTCAAAGTGGCAGGAGACAGTGCAAAAGGCCAGCATCCTGGAGGGAGAAGAGGTTCATTCTTTCACTCAATATACAAAAATGGCATAAATCATGAATCACATGAGTATAGGCCGAAACTTATGTTTGCACTGGAGGTGAGTACCTGCGAAGGACCCTTGATGGACTGGAGGTGATCGCGAATGGCCTCATGATGGACGTCCACAAAGGTGTAGCTGACCGGCTGCCAGGGGCTGTGCAGCCGCTGCAGCCAGCCGCGCACCACCATTGCATCGGCTTCTGTCTCGACAAGTATGTACAAATGCACAGCGCAGCGCGCGTTTGCAAGCAGCGACTTGAGCGCGATCTCCTCCTTGATGTATGCCCTTGTGGCGTTGATCGGCTGTGGCCCATTCGGCGCCTCCCCTAGCTTGCATGCTGAGAGCGCCACCTGTGAGGGAGTGTCGGGTTAAAATTGTGCTTCTATTCATAAAGGTTGTCTCAGGCAACTTGTGCAACTATTGTCCTGCACGGGGGCTCAAGGTGGCGCGCTTTGGAGTTGCAGCTTCCAAGGAGGAGGCCGCTTGCTTTCAGCCCACTGGAGCTGAGGACAGCAACGCTCGTTTGCTTTGCTGGACCTGTGTTCCAGAGGAGTCCTTGCACTGGTCATGGCTTGCAGCCTCAAGCAGATGGTTTTGCTGGCAATATAGGAGTGTGGCTGACCTGGATGCGTTGGTGGCAGTCGGCCTGCTGCAAGTGATGATGCGCGGCTCCTGTCGCATTGCTTGTAGTGTGCTGCTCCAGGCAGCCCTTCACCATCCCAAGGCTGACAAGGCAGGCCAATGTGACTTTCGCCAAGAGGCCACTGAAACTTGACTTCATGCAGTGTAATTCTCTTCTGATTTTTCTCAAGGATGGGCGAACGGGCTAACAGGACTCACTACGCTCTCAAAATGCTTCTAGTTCTTGCCACCAGGCTTTTGCAAGGAGCGTGGCTCTTGAACACCTTGTGAGCTTGATTAATCACAGTCGATTTTTCGACTGATCTTCAAGCCCAAAGATCGACATACAATCGACAAGTTCTTCACGGAGAAAATCCGAAAACAAAGTTCTGAAAGTTCTGTACTTCAAGACAGGTCCACATTTCTGTTTAAGATTCTCCGCTAAGGATGATGTGCCCACTTCGTATAATATACTTTTAACTTCCAAGTCTGACCAGCCTGCTAGAAAAGTAGTCTAAGACTCTAAGCAGCTGATATCCCCTTCACGGCAATGTTCCGGCATCGTTCGTTTGTGCCTGCGCAGAGCTTTTGATCCTCAAAATAATCCTGATGTTGACATCAATATCAATGGTGATTGCGGGACGACAGATTTCTGCAATCTCACGACCACTGCGGGGTGGAAAAAAGGTAGGAAAAAAGAGATGCTACCCTTCTGGACTCGAACTCGCGAAGTTGGCTGGCTCTATGAGTCTTACTGAACCAGGTTAGCTACGCCTGGTGGCATTCATCTCTTTGTTGTTGCCCCGTTGTTGCATTGAAATTATTTCGAACCCATATATAGCGCAATTTGGATGTTGTCGAATAAATTACAGGAGCAACAATGACGCAATATAATCTGATACAATGATATATCCTGAGGGTAAAAGTGCTAGCATAGCGCTATGGTCAACCGACAAATGCAACAGCAAGCCACACAGCTGAAAGTACAGAACAGAAGACAGCGTTGCTCTCGACCATCTCCCAAGTCTCTGTGCCAATTTACTGCTCAACCAGAGGAACAAAACTTGTCAAATTAGCTATAGTTAGTCAACACACCCAAAAGCCACCCTGCTTTCAACTGACGTTCGAGGAAGAATTCTTTCTCGGCTCCTTTGGCCAGTCATAGTACCTGTGGTACAGCTGACACAGCTTGCACACCCACTCCATCCCGTCCCTCCTCTTGCCATACAGCAAGTTGTCCCCAAGAACATGGCCAAAATGTGGCAGGATGGGGTCTTCATTGCCCAGCTGCCAGGCAAAGTAGGAGTCGTATGCCTGCTCATCAGAGTCTAGTTGCCTGATCAGGCGCGCCAGCTGGCGAGGGGAATACTCCAGAGCGTTTATGAAGCTTCCCGGCGGCGCGTACGCTGCTGCGTTGGGTGCCCCCAGATAGATCGGCACTCGCCTGCACAGAATCATCCAGGCCTCGACAAAGTGCAGCTCTATTTCCCACATCCGAGGCATCCAACGCCACTGCTGAACACTTGGCTGGGCAGATCTCTCGAGGCGCCCTGCGCCGCTCTTCCTTGAATCCTTACTCTCTAGGATGTGCACATTGACTTTAGAGGTGCACATTGCAGCTTAGCATTACAACTCTGTGCATGCTCCCAAGAACCCCCAGAGGTATCCCAGCCGGCTTTCAGGAGCAGTTGCTCTTCTCTGCAGGTCCTGCCAGCCAGTGCTTGGTTGCCACATGAATGGCGAAGAAAAAAACATCTGCAGTGCTTTGCAGGAGGGCAAATCCATCCATTTTCAAGGGCTGGGGCCGCACCCGGTGGCAAAAAGCTGGTAGAACTTTTCGGTGACATAGTCGACCTGCACGATGTTCTCCAGGCCCAGCACAAACTTATACTGCTTCAGCAGCTGCACTTTCCTCCGCTGCGCCTCCAGCCCATGGTAGTGCGTCCCCGCCTTCAGTTGACAACAAGGCCAGGTCAGTGTCACTCATCAGCGCTCTTGCATGCAGAGGCTGCCAGTGGACTCTGTGACGTTTAAGGCAACACGAGCATTGTGCAGCTTTCCCTTGCATGCAGAGGTCTACGCCAAGAAAAGCTTTGCAGTGTGCCATTGGAACAGTCAATCAGACGATCACATCTTCTCCAGCCACCTTGGGCTGATCAAGTGCCGGACACCGATCGATAAAACTCGGCACTTAGCATGACATGTAAGCAATCTCAGCCAAGATGAGATGCGATGGGACGCCGCCAACGCACCTTGTGCGGCGGCGGCAGCTGCGCGGCATCTGCCTCAGACCCGTACTTACAGCCGCCGTAGTGGTCAAGAGTGATCCCCAAAGCCGTCAGCTCCTTGACAAAGCGGTTGCGCGCGCTGTACTGCTCGGCTGTCTTGCTCTCTGGATCCTGCACCGCAAGTATGTCTGTCACACCACAGAGACCCCCTGCTCGGAAGCTATAAAAACTGATGTTTGCAATGCTTTGCGGCCCACATTTCGTGCTTGAATCTCCAAAACACTGCCACTTGTTCTGCTTTAGATGCTAGAAAAAGCCTCCACTGCAGCTGCACATCCCTCACATGAAACGTGAAAAGTCCCCAACAAGTCCCTTTGGCCTTTCATGTGGCTCATGCCATGCTGTCTCTGGAAAAATCCCTTCATTGCCGCAGCAAGCTTGAAGAGAGCTAAGACTGCCGCACACTTGTCAAAGATGACTAACCAAGCAACATCCGGGAGATGCATGTGCTTGAGGAGGCCTGCGTGGATAGGATTTGTCCGCGGTAGGTGCAGGTTGACATCACACCGTGTCACAGCCGGTGGTGATGAAAGTCGCCAGCATTGCACGTGATCCGTTTGTGAAGCTGTCAGGCAGCGGGTTGGCCCTCTCAAACTCTTCCTGCCCGTTCCCCTCCATTATGTCCTGGACCACAGGCCCACAAGTCCAACAGTCACAACATACTTCCAGAGGCAGCAAGCAGCTTGAAAGTTGCTGCCAGCTCTCTTGTCAGCTCACTTGCATCAGTCTCTGATTCAAGAGATCCTCTGCGCCCTCCCCAGGCGCTGCAAGGCTGCAGAAAAGAGCTCAAGAGTCAAAGCTCAACAGTGCTCCACCCTTTCTGCATCAACGTGCAGAAGCACGCATTCCGCAAGCTGGCTTGCATCAACAACCTTACAAAGCAGACAGGTGATGTGCATGGCTGTGTGCCCCAGGCAGAGGATTGACAGGGCAGGGCAACAGCAGGCAATGGGCCTCCCGCACCGTCAGCGTGTCAGCATATGTGATAATGGCGTCTGAGTGCTTCGCCACATGTACCAGCATCTCGTAGCCACTCAGCGCCCTGTCCATGTCATTTGCATTCAGCCTGCAGCAACCACACCCCAGGCTCTCAGTCAGTGACACAGGATGTTTCTCCCATATGCCGTGCTGTCAGACGCAAATTCTTGTGGTGTGATGAACTGCATTGGTCAAGGAACATGCAGCACATTGTGAAGGCTACTAGGGCCTGCCAGTGGAAAAGATCTGGAGAGCGAAGGCTCACCCAAAGATGGGCTCCATCGAGAAAATAGCGGTAAGCTGATCGGGGCGCTTCCTTTTTGACTCAGCCTGTGCCGGGTCGTAGAAAGGGTGGTACATTACAATGTCGGCGCTGCTGTGCTCGCTGCTGTCTACCAACCAACGGCATGGCACCTCACACTGCTCCCTGCTCATGTCCTGTGCCAAACCAGCATTTTTCAGAGACAGTAACTGCAGACTTCATTTCAAGCTGGCCGTGGCAAAGCCGCCAGAGAAACATGGCTTGGGGACACCAGTATGCACACAATGCAGCCCTTCCAGGCAAGAGCTTGACCATGCATGGGGCTCCAAAGTGCGCTGGACTGTCACACCTTTCGCGAGCCGTACAAATGCGGCCAGAACATGCCATCCCCGCCAATCACCACCGGATTTTCATTCGTTCTATTCAACCTTTTGTGGCCCTGCATTGCCCAGCACTCGAAGATAAGGCTAACACTCACAGTCCTGCATTGCCATTCTTCGGGAGTTCGCCACCAGCACAATAATCCACGGCTGCGCTAGTTCTTGAGGTCACTGTTGTATGAGCAAGTGATGCCCACCCGGAGGGTGTGCCACTTGAGCCATTGCTCCCTCTCGGCGTCCTTGTGCGCTTTGTTGATGCGCAGCGCTATCTCCGCCCTTGCCGCCCGCTGAATGTGCTGCGTCCAGAAGCTCGACAGCACCTGGTGCTTTCCATGCGCCATCTGCCCAGTCCCCACATCCTGCCACAGAGATGCCATCAGACATGAATGCATGCATTGGGAGGCATCCATCATGTCACAGCAGAAAGTGCAGCTGGGTGATGCTGGGCTTCCAAGATGCTGGTGGGATATAGCTACCATTATGATCTCTGATGGGTAGATTTGGATCTGGTGGATGGTTTGTATCTACAAGATTATACTGCTGTTTGCTGGCAAATGTACCTGGGCCAGAGTGGTATCAAGCTGCCCATACTGGGCATCCTCAACGTTGAGCCCCATATCTGCCAGGAAGGAGCTGCTTCGGATTCCTCTCAACGCCTTCTGCTTCTGCCGTGCCGTCTGTCGTCCTTCCAGCTGCAAAGTCAGCAATGGCAACAGTGCCACCTGGACATTGACAGAAACTCCGTGAGGACAGTACTGCAGTATTATCATGTTTTCCTGTATTCATTGTTTGTTACCCAGTTGAGACACGTGGAAACTGATCGTGTCAGCACTTTGTTGACTCCCGCCATCGCTGGAATACAGGCAGACTGCGTGAGGGAATTTGGCCAAAGCAGGCAAACCGCCAAAGAGCGCTCAGGCACGCACCAAAACAATCATTTTGCATGGCGTTATGGGACTCATGCTCTGCCTCGTGTGTGCGACTCCTTCAGGCTTCCTTGAGGAGCATGGCAGTGAGTTTGAATAAATTAAAAAGCCATCGAGATCGATCGATAAGCTGTCATATCAATTCGAGCATCTGTTGAACTTGAGCACATCTACAGTAGTATGCAGTGTTGCTGACGCTCGTTGTCTACTGTCCTTAATCATTTGTATAAAACGAGATGGTGCCTTCAAGGCAAGTTGCAAGGCGGGACTTCAACTTGGAACCCCATTCCTGTACTCTTGCCACACTTTCTTTCAAGAAAGGCTGTCTTCACTGCAAAGGAGTATGATCCTGTTCATCCATGACGGAGGCATCTTGCGGCGCGGTAAGTTTGTATCGGTCAACAAGGGTCGATGTCATATCGGCACACGGAAATATTCTCCTTTCCGAAAGTCCTCGCAACAGGCGAGCTCAGAAGTTCTGAGTCAGAACTGAAGCGACAAGAAAAAAACGAGAACACGTGGATTAGATGGTCATTTGTTGATATACACGGTAATATCTACAGGTTTGAGCATTAGCGGCCAGAACTTAACGTCACGTCATGACAGTACTTGCAGTATACAAAAGAAGTGTGCAAGCAAGTGCTGATTTCATGTGTTTTTCATTTCTCCCACATTATTTTCTATTGATCTTACAGGTAGGAACGATCAAGAGCTCTTTGATTGGCCGTCGCTATGCGGGTAAGGACGGTCGTGTCGGCACTTGTCCATCTTGCCGTGGCGTCCTGGGGGCTACGCTTGGAAGAGCAACAGCACCACGTAGATCTTCACGACTTCAACGGATATCAAGATCAAGCACACAACAGGCGGGCGCATAATGAAATGAGTTACTGGGAGGCACGCCATCGTTCCATGAAACAGCGCGAAACTTTGCCAGCAACGGTCCTCACGACTTCCGTGACTGATCTCGGAGGACTCCTACGGATCTGGGACTTCTACACGCCTGACGATAACTGCCCCCTCCTTAAAGAGCGCGTTGGACGCCTGGGGGACGGCAGCAAGTGGGTCTGCGGCCTGCGCTACCTGCTGCAGGATCGCCCTTGTCTCGTGTACAGCTTGGGCAGTGCATGAGATACCTCGTTCGAGGAGCAGATCCTTGCCAGCACATCCTGCGAGGTCCACACCTTCGACCCCAACCTGAGCCCCGACACACAGACAGCAAAGCAGTCTTCATTGCCGGGCCTTCATTTTCATTCGGTCGGTCTCGGGCGAAGCAGCGGCCCGCTCCAGTCCCTGGATGACAGGAGCATGCACAGCTTTGCGGAGGTCATGGCTGCGCTCGGCCATGCCTGGGTGGATGTATTGAAGGTGGACATAGAGGGCCACGAGTGGGACATGTTTCTGGACTTCTTCACTTCAGGCGCTCACCTGCCAGCCACACAGCTGCTCGTGGAGTTCCACTGGCCAGGCAGTGCGGAGAAAGTTTGGAAGGTACACTCTTCAGCTCTTGCCCACTCTTGTGCTTCACAAAGGTCCAGAACTTTACACTTTGTCCTGGAGGCCTGCTTGCACCACTTTTTCACTACATAAGCGTGCTGCCATTGAGGAGTATTTGTCTGGCAATGCTGAGGCTACCAGCCCTCTCCGGGCAGGGGCTCAAGCTTGATGAATGCATGGCAGGTTTTGGACACAATCTTGGCGGACAGATATCGCATATTTTCGGTGGAGCCCAACTACTACTGTGAGGACGGCGCATGCGCCAAAAACCTGCTGGAGTTTGCGTTCATTCGCGTGTCGGATGACGGCCATGTATGCTCACCGCACAGCCACCATGCGGATGCCGCAGGAAATGCCGCCGTAATGATGCCGGAGGGATGTTGAGTTCCAGTGAGAATGCACCATAGCAACAGTTTGCCGGCCTCTTGCAGGACAAAGTGTGCGCTGATGTGAAGGAATCATTGTCCCAGATGAAGTCAGGGAGACTATGTGGAGCCACGCAATGCCTCGCTCACCTTGTACAAAACAACAGTTGACCATCCTTGGTTGTATAGTTGTGCTGCATCCAGGATGTTGCATTGCAAGTCGCTAATCTTGTGATTGCATTGAAGAAACAAAGATCATACACATGCCAATTGCAACCGGGTACTTGGGCAAAGCCAGTGACTGATACTTTGGGACCGGACCATCATTTTACATAGGACATGGCAGTGCTACCATTTGCTGGAGCTGGCAGCACACATGCACCATGTAGAGCTCCTCTCTGTCTTGGCACAGTTGCAACACATATACCTCTCACACAAGGCGATCCAGGTTTATGCTCCAGGGAAATAGTTGCTAACATTAGGCTGGAAGTGCCGGCTTGGTCTTTGTGCACTTGAGGCGGCCGATCACAAAGCCTTTATTGTGGCCGCGGTTGGGCCCAGCCGTCCGGATGTGCTTCAAGCTGGATGTGAAGAAGTTGTCCAGCTCCTCGACAACCTGCACATATGTTCACGAGACAATCAGTACCCCTTCATCATTACCCAAGCTCTGAGCAACTTGCAACTCTGCAGCTCAAGGGAAGATTCTGTCACAAAATGCACGTGTTTATTCTGCACCGCTGAGCTTGCAGCAGTTGGTAAGACGGCATACTGCAGAAAATTTAAAGGCTGGAAAAACGGGATGCTCTGTACTTAAGTGCTTGCATGCAATAATCTAGAGCCGATCAGCTAAGTTACAAAGCCTCAGGCTAGGGCCTAGCATAGAGCCAAGTTTTCTTGTTAATGCACAAAAACAAATGTGCGATGGTCTCCTGAAGAGGTATGCTGCCTCACCCCATGAGCCTTCATGTCGCGCCACAGCTTGGTGGGTCCGGACTCCTCATCATCAAAGACATCATCCATGAGGAGGTTGGAGTCGCAGGTCATCATGGGGTAAATGTTCTTGAAGTCGGCCCGCACACCCTCAAAGCCGTGGTTCCCATCTATGTGCACCAAGTCGCACTTGGGGCCCTGGTACTCTCCCGCCACAGTGTGGTTGGCCACAAACTGGGGGAGCAGCACTGCGCTGTCACCCCAATGCACCTGCACACATAAATAATAAATGGATGAATCACATGTCTCCAAAACAACCATGCTAGGTGCGGTGCATTGGAGAGCCTGAGCCACAGCCGCACCCCCTCACTGAAGGCCAGGCTTCTCGACTATCCGGAAGGATCTCAGAGAAAGATGATTTGGACATGGACTAAACACCTTGCAATCTGGACACTGGTAATCTCCAGGCAGCAAAGCACAGACAGCCAGTGCTCGCAGCAATGCAGTTGAATATGCTGTGCGCGTTGGGAAGCAGCACATGCCAGAAGGCAAAGCAGTTGAGGTGGCAACTCACTCTGCAGAAGGCTCGCTGTCCAGACTACCATGGAGGACTTGGTGGTAGTGTCCCAGATTGTAATGGATGCTCCAGCATGCACACTGTACAGCCCAACCTGGATCGGATTATCGGCTGCCTAGAGCATGCAAGATTCATCACCTCGAGACGGCCAGGGAATCTGCGAAGCAAGGCCTCTGCGCAGCTGGGCCCGTAGTGGCCGAGCATGATCAGGTCGAAGCTGATGACCTTGAGAAGCGGATTCGCTGCCAACCACACTGCAGTGGAATAGCCCGCATTGAATCCAACCTCACACACCGTGCGGATGGCCGGGTGGGTTGCAGTCCTCGCGTAGAAGTCCACCTGCTTGCAGCGCAATGCTCAGCCACATTGCTGTCACCTTGCCGGCCACCTGCGTGACCCCTCACCTTGCACAAGTTGTGCCACGGTGGGATTTTTGGACGGATATTGTGGTGCGTGACGCTGTGTGCGTGTGCAGTGAAGGGATTGCAAGGTCAATTGAGGCTGTCTGTTGCTGAAGTACACGACAGATGCTGTGTTGCATGTGAGTTTGCCATGTAGATATTGAGATTGAGGGGAAGGGGGACAAACCTGCTCGGGGAAGCCTGATATGCTGGACCACCTGGCCTGATCTCCTCCCCCCCAACCAGGCAGAGTGCCAAACTTCTTGACCACCTCATCCAGCTCCACAAACGTGGGCTCCAGCTCTGGGAAGGTTAGTTCCTGATCGTTTGGCAGGCTCTGGCGCTTCTTGGCTTTATGAATTTGGCCTAGCAAAGCACCAGCTTTTTGGTCTGGCTGTGTCACCCTCTTTTGTTTTGAACATAAAGTCAACCAGTTGCATGTTCAGATGCTGATTGACGAGAATGGACTTATTGAGGAAACAGAGTGTCGCTCACCTGATGGGCGATCCGTCATTTTGACGCCTCGCGCCACGGATGAGCGCGAAGCACCCACAAAACAAGCATGTGCACTGACCAGTAGTATTGCCGAAACAACTATGCGGTTCTTCATACCCATTGCACTTCGGGCGGCAAGCGCCACCTCGAAGACCTCAGGCTCAAACACCACTTCAAACGGAGCAGCTTCCTTTCATACAGACAGGAACCTCTGCTAATATATTATGTGCCTCCAAATCAAGACTTCGGCCTTCGCTATGTCTTCATACACTGTGTGACGAGCGAGAGCAGTCCTCACAGCGTGGCAGTTCATAACACATATGTATATTCACCCCCTTCAAATCCCTAAGCCCTGTCGTCGGGATAGGGTTTTCACATCATATTTGAATCCTAGTCCCGCCCACCATCTGGCTCGAGCGGGAGAGAAATCCTTTCCCAGATCATGGCGCGTTTATTATTCTAGATTGATCAGAACACTTGCTGCTTTACTTTGCACGTATAAGGCTCAATCATCGCGAAGGTAGCAATAAACAAGCACCAGATTCTTGTAAGACGGCTCAGGCCTCCCGATGCCTTCCGTCGCTTCATCCTCCACTGGAGCCATAGAGGCTGTGACAGGTGACCGTAAGGTAGCCTTGATCACAGGAGTCACCGGTCAGGATGGCTCATACCTCGCAGAGCTGCTGCTCGCCAAGGGCTACGTTGTGCATGGCCTTAAAAGGAGAGCCAGCTCCTACAACCATCCACGCCTGGAGCACATTTTGGATGAGAGTGAGTGAACCTTATGTCTACCATGCACTATGATCAAACCAACAGGCTTGTGAAGAGTTCAGTGTTGCACTGCATGGAATCCAGTCCAAGACCTGCATCTTGGTCGAAAAGGAAATGATCCTTCTCTTGCTCGTTATTCAATACTGGTTTCCTTTCATTGCAGTGTGCATATTTCTCTGCAGTATATCAATAACTTCTCCGGCGCCTCTCACCGGTCAATAAGCAGAACATCCTTCCCTGAATGACTGATGGCTTTGTGCTTGCAGAGTACCCTAACAGCGAGCGATTCCATCTGCACTACGCAGACCTCATAGATTTCGGCTCCTTGTGTTCTATCCTCAGGTCAGCTGACATTTCCCAACTGACTGCTTCAGAGACTCGTTCACTATTCCCAGTTCCAAGATAAGATCCTGGTGCCAGAAGCACGTCCAGGCCTTGCTGTAACAATTTCAATGACAACGAGCCTGAACATTTTTTGCGTTTTGGACTCCAGGGACACGAAACCTCAAGAAATCTACAACTTGGGGGCACAGAGCCATGTCCAGGTGTCCTTCCAGCTGCCCCAGTACACAGCCGAGGCCAGCGGAGTGGTACGCAGAGCTCGCACCCTTCCACCCAAAGCTTCTTGCGGTAGCTAGCCTGAAGGAGGTCGCGGGAACTTTACCAGATGCCTGACCTTATTATCATACTCCTAATGTTGGCATGATGTGCACCCTTGCCAGTAAAGGGGAAAATTCCTCTTCTTGAGCTGCTCCACAACACTATCCGACACATGTTTCCTGGAACAAATCCTCGGCGCCACGTAAGGCTGCTCAATGGGGTGTTCAGGGTGTGATGAACATGCTGGAGGCCATCCGCGCAACTGGGCTCACGCACAGCGTTAAGTTCTACCAGGCCTCCACCTCCGAGCTCTACGGCAAGGTGCACCATTTCAACTCCCAAGATTGAAGCAATATCAACAGAATTAAAGCAAGATTGCCGTGCTTTATTCAATGCAAGCTGCACTGCACTGCAGCAACTTCCAATGTCTGGGTAGAATCAACAGGACCTCAACACAGCTTTCATGGTTTTTCATTATGGCCAATAACCAGGGCTGCACTCCCACCCTTGCTGGTGCTGCTCCGCAACATGTGGAGCACAGAGCATTTGCAATTCCCTAGGAGAAGTGTAGCTCAGCATTCAATGATGTGCTGTGTGGCCAGGTGCATGCTATTCCCCAGGATGAGGAGACCCCTTTCCACCCTCGCTCTCCCTACGCTGTCGCCAAACTGTACGGCTTCTGGGCTGTCAAAAACTACAGGTCAGTGCTGCCAGCTTTATGAAGATGGTACATGCATGACCACGCTTCACACATGGAGCAATCACTCCTCAGTGGCTCGATTACATTAGCCAGCCCCGCAACAATTCATGCAACAGCACATGCCTTAACGCTAGGGCATCAGCAGTGGTGGAATTGATCTTCTATCTTGGGTGACAGGGAGGCATATGACATGTATGCATGCAACGGCATTCTCTTCAACCACGAGTCTCCTCGCCGCGGAGAGATCTTTGTGACCCGCAAGATCACCAAGGCCGTGGCCAACATCAAGCTTGGCAAGCAGGTGTGCCACACTGCTTTCCTTTGCCCTATGCCTTGCATCAAGGTGCCGCAAAAGCTGCACCTTCTGAAAAGAATTGCAAGCCCTGAATGAAGAATGTTGAGTCGTGCAATTCATATGAGGGCGATGCTCCATATTGTACCAGTCATTATATCCATCTGGATCCTGGAGGCTATGCAGTGATAACTCTCATTATTGCTCATGATGATGACTGCTTTATCTAATTGGTGGCACTTTACCACCATTTTCAGCACAATCATCCCATCTCTTGAGAATGATCGACACAGCGCTGCATGGCTGCGCCAAGACCCCCGAGCTGAGGCGGCAGAATTACCAGGTATGGATCCCTGACAAGCGACAATGGTTGTCTGAGCAGGAGTGCCTGTACCTGGGCAACCTGGATGCCAAGCGCGACTGGGGACATGCGCGCGACTATGTGGAGTGCATGTGGCTCATGCTGCAGCAGGAGACTGCCGAAGATTTTGTCATTGCCACCGGCGAGACCACCACTGTGAGGTATGCACATGACCACTTCAAAATTCCTCTGCCTCTGACAGTGCCTAATGCACATCAACCGCTCCCTGAATGGATTGCATGAAGTGTCCCTCATCGCATCAAAGTGGTGCAGCTTTTGCTCCTCCTGCTCTTGCCTGTTAATAAACTGTTGGCCCCATGTAAAGTGCTCAAGATGAGCTGTGCACAACCATAAGCAGCCAGGTGTAATGTGTGCGGAGCAGGCTGAGTGGTGCATCTGGCATGCATGCAGGGACTTCTGCGAGAGAGCGTTTAAGCGCGCTGGGATGCCCATCCGCTGGGAGGGAAAGCCCGGCCTGACCGAGACAGGCGTCGTGGCCGAGGGCGAGATGGCGGGCAAGACCGTTGTGCGCGTGAACGCCAAATACTTCCGCCCCGCTGAGGTGCGCTCGGCTGGCCTGCTCTGCCGACCCGGCCCTCCACAAATCCCTCTGAAGAGTGGGCTGCACCCAGTTCAGCCCTATGAAGAAGTTAATATCATCTGACATCCTGCGGATACGATCGGTCACAATCAGGCACGACAGCAGAATTACAAAAATAAAGTGGCAAAATATGATGGTTGGATGGGGGGATTTGAACCGGGGTGCTGTGCTGCGCGCAGGTGGAGCTGCTGCTGGGCGACCCGGCCAAGGCGCGCACCAAGCTGGGCTGGAACCCGCAGAAGACCTCACTGCAGCAGCTGGTCGAGGAGATGGTGGACGCTGACATTGAGATGGCGCGTGACCCCAATGCCTACCTCAAGTACTGAGTACTCAGCCAGCCGCCTAGTTCAGGTACCCCTGCAAACGCTGCCGCCACTTGGCGCCCCTGCACGCGCTGCATTGCTTTAGAAACAGCAAGAAACAGGTCAAGAGCGCCATTAAGTGACCTCGACAGAGTAAGGAAAATGGCTGTCACCAAACAAATTCTGGTTGAGGCAGCTGTGGTCCGAGTGACCAGGCAGCGTTTTGCCTTGCTAATCTGTTGCTACCACGCCAAATGGCCTCTTGGTGCAGCCTGGCATATTGTACCGGTATGTCTGTGAGAAAGCATTGTGCTGAATTGACCGAGCAATTCAATAGTTCTGGCAACATTCAACAATGACAAGAATATTGTGATGGTTGGAATATTCCTGATGAACATCTTGAATATTGGATCAGGTTGCGCGTTTTTGGAACAAATGTCTCTGACTTGAGGGTTCTTGGGACACCACATCTTGTTTCTCCATGAATGCTTGGCAAAAGTTGTGAAGTAAATGGTTTCAAAAGAGTGGTTTGGGGTTCTTACGAACCGCCCAGGGCTCCATTCAAGTGTTCAAAATTGACCCTAGTTCAGATTGAGTGACATGTAATCCTGTACTGTAGAAAAGAGACTGTTGTAACAGTTACAAATTTGGCATCTCCTTCTGTCAACAGATTGCAGACACACTCGATATCTCATAATCAGTCATGACTGGTGCTGTAAGACATCCAGAAGAGAAAGCAATTTAGACATTCCTGAAACGTTAAAATGCCATGCTGTCAGTCAGTGAGTCAAACGACTTTGGTGGCATGCCTGCATCATGGGCCTTGGCAGCGCTAAAAAATGCTCATGCAAAGAACAATCTGTGGTAGGAGCAGACATGTTCACCACACTACATAAACATGCTACATGTCCATGGAAAAGAGGTGTCTACCACCTGTGCTCCTTCCACAATACAGTGTTGCATCTCTCAGCAACACATATCTGCATCGGACAACCATCCTTTGCTCCTGCAACCATCTCCCACCAATCCAAGCATGCTGGAAATGGAGTGACACAGAACACATAGCAATTTACATCTGTCAAAACTAAATCAGCGCGGAAAGCAGACAGGCTCCAGCTGCTCGGTCTTTTCTGTCCCCGCAGGGGACCCAGAGAGACCATCCAAGCTTACACTCTGGGTCTAGACGCGGGCACTTGAGTCATAGTAGTGGCCCGGCCGTGACAGCTGCGGCGGGGGGACGCCCCCATACTCGCCCGTGGCGGCTGACGGGTGTGACGGCGGAACGTAGCCGCCCGTAACGGGCGCCCCATACGAGTACTCCCCACCCGGCTGCTCCACTGCAACTCCAACTGGCACCTGTGTTTCCACATCAACCAAGCACTCACCTGCCGCTTCAGGGTTCACCCATGGAAGAAATCAACCCAGCCATAAGGCAGCAGACTGCTTCTTGGACATCATTGCAGCCGCATGCAGCATTACCATGTGCATGCATACGCTGTAGTGCGGCCCTTTTCATGAGATGATGCTGGATTTTGGTGAAAAGGGCCGCAAACAGTGTATGCATGCACATGGGAATGCTTGAACAGATCTAATAATGACACATTGTCGGGCAAACAGACATCACCGAAAGCAGGATATGAAATCATGCCCGCCAGATTTCCCATAATGTTAGTTGGCGTCTGGGCGCAAAGGAGACCAAGGTGCCTCCGGAGTCAACGGCGGCGTAGGAAAGCCAGAAGGGATAAGGCTTCACCTGGGAGAAGACCTCGTGGACCTCAACGCGGGTCACAGACTGGGTGTCCTTATCCATGGCATAGCAGATGAAGACGGCGTCCACAATGTCCAGCAGCACGGCCGCGAAGAACGCTTGCACCACCCATGCCATGAAGAAGGACAGCACGCCCAGCAGCGCTGCTTGCTGCAGGCAGACCAACCCAAACCCCCTCAGCCGCAGTGTCTAAACAGTCTATAATCAGCTCTAAATATTGCGCGGCCATCAAACACTGTACCAACGGGCCCCTTCTATGTTCTCAAACAGAGCGGCCCTCACTCCTCTTGCCGCATTGCAATCTTCTAAAGACATACCAAGCAGAAAAAGAGTCGCTCCATGGGTGTGCGCACTGCTCATGGCCTAGACAGCCACTGAGTTGCTGCTGACCGAGGTTGGCGGCAAAACAGAGCAAGGTCACCACAATGCCCTGGCAGCAATTGCCTTCCGGATAGTGAGCAACTTGTCGGACATTTGGTCACCATCCAGGAGGCAATTGAAGCCCAACAGACTATTGATGACCGTGATATAAATTGCTGTGCCGGCTCCTCTGCATCACCATGGCTGGATCGACAATGAAGCACTCAGTCATGACAGGAGTTGTCAATAACAATGCAATAGCAGGAAGGGCGTGTCACGCACAGCCTGGGCGTGCTCCTGGGAGTGCCAGGCGAGGTAGGAGATGCCGGCAATGAGGAGGCCCCATGTGGCGCTCAGCGCAAAAGCGGCCATCTGCAGCACCAGCGGCGGGAACCACCACACGCCTGCGCCACGCACCCGTAGCCACAGTCTCAGACATCATGGAAAACAGGTCTCTCAATAAACAAGTCCTTTGTTCTTGTCCCTTCAACCTGCTGCAGCACCACACTGCCACTTGACAGGGCCGCATCATGGCTTGCATTGGACCAACCCCCAAAAGCCAAGCATCTCTGTAAACTTGCAGGACTTCTTGTGGTTGTAGGACTTGCTCAGGGGGAATGCTGGTCGCGGCGCACCCTCAAGGCCTTGAGGATTTCAATGCATTTTTCCAAACCCCAAAACCAAGCGTTTAAAATGACATGCAGGACTCATCGGACTTGTGGGGAGATCTTGGGCGCGGCGCGCACCATACGCCTTGAGGAAGTTGCGGGTGAGGAGCTGGGTGACGTTGCGGCCGGCCTCAAAGAAAGCCTCGCCCGTGATGGCGGCGCGGACAGTGGCAAACTTGGTGATGTACTCGATGAGGCCCCAGATGCACTGCAGGCAGCACGCCAGCAGGCTCCATATGACATTCGCCAAGCTCTCCCCCTCCTGCCGCCGCCTCTCCTGCGCCCTGCCGCACACCGGCACACAACCGCTTACTCGCATACCAACTGGCAGTGATTCTTTTATGTCCCAAGCTCATCAACGGCTGTGCTGGTGCAGAGCCGGCCCAGGGTCTGCGGACTGGTCCTTTGTGTCAGTGGGGTTGAGAGCTGTACTGCCCCAAAATGCATGTTCAGCTTCGCTCCAGCATGGCTGAACGCCACGCTTCAAGCACCAGACACACAGCAAAGCTATCGATTGCTCGGGCTCGTCACCAGGCCAAAGCTTGTAACTGCAGGTGAATTTCACTTGACACCGGTAAGGATGCAGTTATCTGCTCTTCATATCATCAACCTTCTTGGACAAGGTATCAGACATCTACTTGCCCTGCAGGATTGAATACTGGTGTCACTGCAATGTCATATTGGGACCCTGTGAAACGTGTGTTATCAAATGAAATGATATATGCATGCACAAAGAACACCGCAGACAGGAGAAGGGACGCACTGCTGCAGGGCCTGGCGCATTATCTGGATGATGGTGAGCACCGCGGCGCCCAGCGACAAGGTGCCAAACTGCGGCCCCAGCGCAAACCGCACCGTGCGCAGCGTGCTGCCCCTCAGCGCGTCCTCCGCACCGGCCGGCGCGAAATACCTGTGAATCCCATAAGCTCACTCAATATATCCTGGATGCTGATCTGCAAAAGTTGCAATACCCAGAACCAGGCTGTGCCGACTCCAGAGGGCATGTACCGACAGAGGTGCATGCTCTCCTGGAATCAGTGGAGCCTGATTGTCGGGCACTGCAACTTCAGGCTGATGCACATTCACAGTGAAACACTGATGCAGCCCAAAATGAATGCTTGGCCACAAGCTGCCAGCAGCTGCAGTTCGCCCAGGTGCAGATGCAGGAAGCCCAGGCAGTATGTGCCCAAAGTGGCCCAAAGCGGGCACATCCTTTCTGGGCTTCCTGCATCTGCATCTGGTGGGCACATGCACTTCTGAAACGTACGCAGCCCCTGAGCAGATAGGTGCAGTAGTTCCCGCTTAGGACACACATTTACCAGTAGCTGCAGTGCCCATGCTTGGAACCCACAGCAGCCCCACCACAAGGGTGCACGCAGTGGTGGGATGCATGCAGTGAACATCAGGAGGACCCAGCTACCAGCCAATGCAGCAGGCTCAACTGCAAATTGCATGTGTATTCTTTATTCCCGCTACTACATGTACTTGTCCTGCGCTTGAGTGGAGCTCACGTCTTCCACCCTAAGCACAACATATTCTGATGGCGTTTCCTAGGCTTTCTCTGCACTGGGCACGAAAACACCGCTGTACGACAGCACAGTGAGATTGCCCTCCTCCTCAAAACGTGCCAGATGCATTGTAGAGCATTATTATATGAGCTTTTGCAATGCTATCAATGCGCAGATCGGCGGTATCTTCCTGATGCGTTCCTGGTCCTGAGGCTGAAGGGGAGCGCGCACCACTGTGCGATTGTGCCGGAAATGGTGAAGATGCGGAACTGGCCGAACAGGAAGACGGTCCACAGCATGGTCACGCTGGCAAAGGACATGTAGGTGGGCACCCACCCCTCCGCCTGCCAGGACCACAGTGCAGACATTCAAGGGCATGCGAGCGCCAGAAGAGGAGGGGCCGCCTCAGCACAACAAATACTCAAAATGCTACAATGTATACCGGCCCAGGTTACCACAACAGATCACATTGCATACACGCAGTCAAGTGTGGCGACAGGGCGTGGCCTCACACCTGCCATGCGCAGCAGGGCACCGACTGCCCCTGCGCGTCCCTGCACTGGTGCCCGGCCACCTGCGTCCGCTCCGCTGTACCCAAACACTATTTTTCATTTTCATTCAACTGTATTTTAACATTTTTATTTTAGCCCTCAACCCTAACCCTTAAATATAAACCCAAAGCCAATTAAAAGAAAGTAATGGAAAACCCCTGAACACATGCAAATACTGCCTTAGACCCTCAGCTGTGCTCATGTCATGCCTGCATGGACACAATGCCTGACATGGTTTGATCCCTGTTCTGTCCTTAAGTTCTTACTGTGTTTCATCCTCATACCACATACAGCATAGGTGTTGGCTGGGGTCGAATTCTTCCCAGTTTGCGGGAAGTAGACATCACTACCAAGCTCATGAAGGCATGGAGCAACGAAGAGGCCTTCTCCAATCCTGCTTTTGTGCCAATTGTCTGTCAGTTACTGCAATGCTTGTGTTGCACCCAAGTGAAGCGACGAGTTCCTGTGCTGTCCCTTGGCAAGTGAACAACTAATGTCCACTGCGGTGGTGCCGGAGGCTCATGCTACTTTCACCTTAATTCCTTAGCTGGGCAACGCACCATTTGGCACGATGTCCCCATTGGTGTAGGAGGCGAAGAGGAAGCCGAAGATGGGCAGCACCAGAAACACCAGCACGATCTTGGACACCACCACGAGCACTATAAGGCCCGTGTTGTCATGCAGCCCATGGGCCGCCACTCCCAGCAGCCGCGCGCACAGCTCTATCTCATTGCGCCTGCGCGGGGGCCAGACCACTGAGTCTGGACATCTTGCACACGCTCTGCAGGCCATTTGCTGAGTATCTAGCTTGGCAGCTAGGCTGCCGTGCTGTGCTACTGTCGCTGCTGCTTTCGGATACCATGTTCAGAGCTTCACTACTGCTCCTCCTCTCAACATTGCCCCAGTCATGAGCATAATTTCTTCTCCATCATTCATGTATGGTCTGTGTGACTTCAGCAAATCCCAGCCTGGCTCAGTAAAGGGAAGACTGGCCGGATACAATTTCCAGCTGGCAAATTCGCACCAGAGATAGAAGGCTAGGGCACCCAGCGCAGCCAGGCCCAGCAGCATGAGGCCTCCCCCGACCTGCCCAGCGAACAGCGTTGCAAAGCCCAGCGCGGCAGGCGCTGCCACCTGTAGTGTGCACAGGGCAACTCAGCTGCCTGACGCATTTGCACACTGCGATGTTCCCCGCTAGTGAACCATCACTGCTGCTCATGAGCATGTGACAGAAACTTTCTGGGCACAGTGCAAGCCATATCCTTGTGCTTGCTGGTTTTGGTGCTCCAAGAGATGCTATGCACTTTTGGATGTGGTCCCATGCTGTCGGCCATCAGGTGATTTCCAAGAACACCACCATAAGGTCATCCTATGTGCCATTGTGCAGAGGTGATGCCTCAACATGAAGCACATTGGCAGCAGTGGTGTTGACCCAAATCCAGTGTCCACCCAGATGCTTCAAGGGCTCTATGGGCAAACCTGAGCAATGATGGTGGCCTGAGTGGCCGCGTGAGGCTGATACTTGAAGATCATCAAGAACACGATGCCCAGTAGCAGAGACACCGCTGCAGAGATTGCAAGCCACAATGCCGCCTGCAGAGCATCATCCAGCAGAAATGCACTGTCAGTGGCCTTGGTTCCTGCTCTTAGTAATGATATGCTACACTGGAGCTCACAGACAGTGTTGCGCCTTGTCACTCTTCTGTTTGCAGTGCTACAGTGGAAGCAGATCTCCAGACGTGAGCCACACCTGGCGGAAGAACGTTGGGAGATCAATAATCTCCGGCTCAGCATCCTGCAAGAGCTGCCGTGTGCCATGCACGGGGCAATTCCTTGGGTCTGCCATGTAGTCTTGCTCGAATGCCTTCGAGAATTCTCGGTTCCTGCAAAAGGATACAGTCTCGATAAAGCCATGGATCGATCTGCACAGTCTCCAGAACATTACCAGGTTGTGGCGCCGGCACATTGTCGTGCAATATGATCGGGCGAATCAGTTACAGGTTGGGTACTAGTACAGCTGCTACTAGCTACTGAACCGTGCTGACCCGGAAAACATGATCTTGCATAGTCCTCAAATTGCACAACAGTCATATTGAAGAGTTGTCCTGTGCGTCTCAGTTGTAACGTAAGATTGACAAACTCTCAGTTATCCCTGTCTTGTGTTGAAAAAAGTGAACTACATGCCGAATAATCCAGTGTGCATATAAGCACAATATCCATCAACGCTAGCCCGACAAGTTGATTGAATGAACATATACCTGTTTGTAATGCCGTAAATTCCCCCCGCAAGAGTCAAGGCCAGAAAGATCAAGTATAAGATTCCCCATGGAACATCGACGGGTTTTCTGTTCCTGTAATTGAAGAGCGAGCCCCCTACAAGCGATTCAGTGTCCTGAGGAGGCGCCATCTTTACAAAAGCATGGATCAACAGACGTATTCTCGTTTGACGATTCCACCTTTTGTGATGCTTGCTCCTGACGTGGCATCAGTCATAATTATGTCATGCTGCGCCAGAACAGGCGCCCTCCACTTGATTTTGATCGGCTGTCGTGACAGACACGCATCAGAGCACCTCTGATCAGAAATGCAGGAGATCAGAGAACTCTCCAAGGACATCAGCTAGCTTCACATAAAGTTCTCTAGTACCAATCAAGGTCCGTAACTTTTGTATGTGTCGAGGTGCTTCCAATCGAGTAATGAAAACTTGCTTAGGGAGCTCTCGTCTCCTAAAGATGGACCCAATCTCACATATTCTTATGCAGATAAGGCGGTTACAATAATAAGGGTACGTCAATATACAGACGCTGGTTGCAGGTGACGGCCACCATGGAGCAGTTTGTTCAACTACTAACAATTTCATTTCTGATCACGGCTGGTGCACATGCGAGTGCTTCTAACGTTATTTATCACGACACGGGTACGTTTAGTTCGATTCGAAGCAACAGTCAGTTTGTTCTGACCATTTAAGCAACTTTGTGTCAAATCGCTGATCTGAAAATCGAAGGGCTGGGAATGCGCAGGATGTCGAACAGCGTCCAGCCGTGTTATATCAGACATCCAAGCTATCCACGGTTTACAGCATGTAGCTAGGACAATGGAGAGCCTGCTTGCAGGAAGCCACACAGCCCCATCGTGGTGCAACCTGACTCAGTACGGAACGGGCTGGGGCAAGCATGAACTTTGCAGTATGAGCAATTTCATCAAGCCGGACGGTTTTTGCACATTCTGGTCTTTTGGAACGAGCACGGATGCTTCTTTTGACGTGGATCTGATCGCAAAACACAGCTGCCATGGAATGGCATTGGATCCTTCCGTCTCCTACGCAACCAATATGCTTGGGGACAAGGCGGTGTTCTTCCAGATGGGCGCCAGGCTGAAAGAATCAACTTCATTCCAGCCGACAACAGGATCCTGGTTCTTAGGAAACGTGCCTCTGCTTGCGAAAGCACTGTCCATAGAAAGGCTGCAGGTGCTCAAGATGGACTGTGAGGGGTGTGAGTATGCACTGGCTGATGACATCCTCGAGAACGATGAGCTGTTCCTAGACAAGGTTGACCAGTTCGCAATTGAGGTCCACACCTCTGCTCTGATTGCCAAGACCCGAGACCATGCCATTGCCCTGGGGCGCCTGTACATCCTGCTCCAGGAAGCTGGTTTAGAGCTGGTTCATGCAGCCGTGCAGTACTGCAATGCTGAGCATGAATCATATGGGCATCAGCAGGAGTTTATTGCTGTCGGGTATCCCCACTCCAAGAATGACTACTGCCAAAATCTGCTTTTTGCAAAGCAGCCAAGACCCTGAGTATCTTGGCTCTGGATGTGGTCGGGAAGCTCTGTTACCTGGTGGTATGCAATTTTTGGAGGACTGTAATTATATTTGAACCTCTTCTTGCTGCCATAAAGGCCGTGGTGTCACCTGAACAGTAACATTGAAGGCCACAAGGCATCATATGTTCACTGATCAACAAGCACATGAAAAGCAGCCCTTGCCAAAGGATTGCATTTGCGGCAATAGTATGTGCCTGGCATTGTCCACTTAGGGCCCATGATTACTGGTGCCTGACTGGTCAAGGGTTTCATTGCTTGCACCAGAATGACATCAGCGCGCCGAGTCAAACATTGGCACCCCGGTGCACAGGACAACTGCGGCCGCCAAACAGAGGATCCGCAACGGCCAAGATATCGGTCCAGAACCCAAACTCATTTGAGTGCGCCATGAGCCAGCCGCACAGACCCTCAATGTCATCGGGCCGCACCCGGCTCGCCGACTCAAGCTCTGCCTTTGTTGCGGTTGTACCTGCACTTTGCTTGCAGGACTGGCACCTTGTCACTCTATGAGCTCCTTGCCTTTATCACTAGCAACACCAAAATATTGCAATCTAAATCCTACAGCAAGAATTGCAACGTGGAATGTCAAGACCTTGAATGACACTCGTGCTGCTGGCGCCAGGGCTGAGATCCTGGTGCAAAGACTTTCAGAAAACTCTATTGACATCTGCTGTATCACAGAAGTCCGATGGCTTGGGAGTGGGAGCAAGTCAATCTCTGGATGGACTGTGGCCTTCTCAGGCAGGGATGATGACCTCAAAAGGCAGGGTGTGGGGATAGTGTTTAGCCCTGTTGCGGCGCGCAGCTTCATTGCTGCGGAGGCTATAAGTGAAGGGGTCATGCTAGCCCATTTCCAGTTGAAGAGTAAGAAGCTGTCAGTGATCTGTGCATGTGCACCCACCAATGATTACCCGGAGACTGAAAAGGATGCCTTCTACTCCGAGCTGCAGGCAGCTCTGGAGAAGACCTCTAGCAGGGATACTGTCATGATAGCGGGTGACTTCAATGCACAACTTGGAGCTGAGGACCCTTGTAGCTGGCATGGCAGCCTGGGGAAATTTGCATATCGTAAGCCAAATCTGAAATCCAATGACATGACCCACCGCTTGCTGAATTTCTGTGTGTCCAATGAGCTAGTTGTGCGGAATACATTTTTCAACCATAAGAGAATTCACCTTGCCACTTGGATGGGACTGACAGCTGATGATAATGCACCCAATATTAGGAGCCAAATTGATTTCATACTGACCAAGAGGGTGAGTGCTGGACAAGTGTTGAACTGCAGGGTCTTCCGGGGGGCAGAGTTTGAGACTGATCACTGGCTGCTGGTGAGTGAGTGCCGGCTTACTTTCAAAAAGTCCCCCCGGGAGGCCAAACCTGTCAGGTACAGTGCCGAGCTCATGCGCTCTGATGATGTCCAGAAAGAGTTTAGGGCTGCTGTTAATCAACAATTTGATTCTAGTAGGCATGAGCTGAGTAGAAGTCCTGAGATTGCATGGCAGCAGTTTCAGAGTGCCATGCAAGTGTGTGGGGATGATCTGCTTATAGCAGCCTCACAGCCTCACAAGCCATGGTTGTCTGCTAGAACATTGGAGTTGATTGAGAAAAAGCAGATTGCTTATCGCGAATTGCTTAGTACCCGAAAAGAAGGAGCAATAATGGCCCTCAGAAAAGATCACGGGAACGAAAAAATCCCACTGTCAAAAAAAAAGTACCGCACAGCAGTCAATTTGTGTAGGAAGTCTGTCCGGCAGGACAAACGAGAGTACTGGAGAAAAATGTCAGAGGAGCTCATGGGGGACTTCCAGAAGAACAACATCCATTCAGCATATCAGCGGCTCAACCTACGTATGGAGCGGGAGACCGCCAAACCACTTGGCAGCGGCAGCGTGCGCAGACCCGACGGCTCCATTGCCACAGACCGAGATGAGTGCGCTCGCCTTCGACGCGAATACTTCCAGAAGCTGCTGAATTGCCAGAGAGACATTCACCCTAGTGTATGGGATCGGTTGCCTGTCCATGCACGACCACCAGATTGTGAGCCACATGTAGCTGCACTGCATGCAGCATGTGAGTTGCCTGATGTGGATCCCAACATGCCACCTAGCCTGCTTGAAGTGGAAAGGACTATAGCAAAATTGAAAGGTCATAAAGCCCCTGGTGTGTGTAGGATCATCCCAGAGATGTTGAAATATGGGGGTGAAGGTACAGCTAGATGGCTGCATCACGTCATTAGTGTAGCCTGGGATTCAGGGGAAGCACCATCAGATTGGAAAAAGGCTCTGCTTGTACCTGTTTTGAAGAAAGGAGACACAACCAAATTAGATAATTATAGAGGGATCAGCCTGCTCAGCATTGCAGGCAAAGTGTATGCACTGCTTCTGCAAACTAGACTGGAGAAGTGGGCTGAAACAATTCTCTCTGAGACTCAGTCTGGGTTTAGGGCGGGAAGAGGCTGCACTGATGCAATTTTCTGCCTGAAATTATTATACGAAAGGGCTTTACGGAAACAAAAACCTGTCTATACATGCTTCATTGACCTGAGCAAAGCTTACGATTCTGCTGATAGGCAGTTAGCTTGGCAGATACTTAGGAGCAGAGGGGCACCAACAAAAGTTGTTGATCTCATCCAAGATTTACATGAGGGAACCACCTGTGCCATGCAGGCGGATCACAGACACCCAGATTCATGGTTTGATGTGGCCACAGGTTTCAAGCAGGGAGATGTGAATGCTCCTTTGTTGTTCAACATTTATATTGACACAGTCGTTAGAGCTTTTGAGCCACTAGTTAGGCACCTGGGGATCACTTGGCAGTACAAGCTAGATGGCAACCTCAGGGAGTGCAAGAACCCCACTGCATCTAACATGAGTTGGATTTTCATGTATGCTGATGACATAGCTCTAGTGGCCGAAACACAGGAAGCCCTACAAGAAGCCCTGGCCATTATTGACAGAGTTTTCATCCAGTGGGGCATGCATATAAACATAAGAAAGACTCAAATTCTCTGTTTGCAGAGTGGGACACAGACCGGTGATAGCAGTGAGCAGTTTTGGCTCAGGGGCCAACCCCTTGAACAAGTTCAGATGTTCAAGTATCTAGGAAGCATATGTTCAGCAGACATGTCAATGCAACCAGAGATTGCCTCAAGACTCAGTAGGGCAGGTGGGGCATACCATAAGCTGAGCAGATTGAAAGTTTGGAAAGATAAAAACATATCTCTCAAGATAAAAGTTATATTGTACAAAGTCATTGTTCAGTCAACATTGCTGTATGGTTGTGAAACATGGGCAGTCACCAATGAAGATATCAGAAAACTCGAGGTATTTCAAATGAGATGTTTGCGGAGGATATTGGGGATAAGCCTTTTAGAAAGGATACCAAATGCAGTTACACGAGCACAATGTGATATTCCAGAGGTTGCAAATTTGATTAGATACAGGCGGCTGAGGTATCTTGGACATGTGGCTAGGATGGGTGACACCAGACTGCCCTTACAATTCATGTTTGGTACCATATCGGGAACGGGGACCAGGGGCAGACCTATGAAGGGTTGGAATGATTATGTCAGGGATGATTTGGAAGCCATAGGATTGCCATATAACTGGCGGAGAAAATGCAAAAACCGAGATGAATGGAGGGCTGCCATAAAGGTGCTGCTAGACGTACCTAGTCCATAAGGACTGGAAAACGTGTAATAATAATAATAGTACCTGCACATCCCCTCACACATGTCTCAGGCAGATGATTATGTTCACTTTTTGGTGGCCCTCCAAGGAATACCTGTTGGTGCCGTGTTCCTCTTGCAGGGTTAACAAAGACAGCACACGACCAAGTAACACACACTAGCAAAGACAGCACCACAGTCTGCTTGACTTCACGCTGATCAATATAGATTCTGCAGCAGGTGGATGGGGAAGGTTCGAGCTCTTTTCGACATTGCTCGCATCCAGGGCATCAAGGCCATTTGGTGAAAGCGTGATAATAAATCTGCACAAGCAGCGGTGTCCGCAAATAGAGCCCGAAGGAAGCACCATATTGCCAGGCTTGGTCAGGGATAGCAAGGTCGTGCAGCGTGTAGCCGTTGGACGCCAGGAAATGCAGGGAGTCCTCGCACGTCTTGCGCCCTGGTAGGCTCATGGACTTGGGCCACAGCTCTAGCAGGATATATGTCACCTGCATGCCAGCAAAAATTCCCATAAGATCACATTGTAAGGCAGCCGACGGTACATTGCTGCACGATGATCATTTTCCAAAATCTTGCTGATCTGTGTCAAGGAACGCTAGGATGTCTCACTAGGTTCAGGGAGGTATTGCACTGAGATGCACAAACACTTGCAGCTCAACAGACACAGCCTCACTGCAGTTCCTGTACTTTCAGGGTGGCAGCATCCTAGTTGCGCACCTGCTTGTGGCGCAGGAGTTCCTTCATGCCCTCAATTACGACGCCATCGAAGCCCTGGGTGTCTATCTTGACAATGTACAGCTCCTTCGCATCGGCTGCGGCATCGTCGAGCACCGCGTGCAATGCATGCGCGCCGATGTGATGGCGGCTACTGGCGGTTGCCAGAGTAGGCAGCCTGCTGGGCAGATATTCATCCAGCGTGGTCGTTGCCACTTTGACTGTTTGGAGTCTCTTATCTGCTGACGGGTCATGCTGGAACGCGGCATCAATGGAGCTGCCAGCATAGTCTCCAGAGGTGCCCCCGGTGTGGAATTCCACAACGGCCCCTGCTGTGTTGCTCACCGCCATGTTGACCAGCTCAATAGCAGCCTTCTGCTCCGGCGCAATCTGCACACGAATGGGGCCAGGCAAATCAAGGTGATGTTCCTTCCTTCTGTACCAATGAGCAGTTGTGACAAGGGCAGCAGGATCTTGTCCTGGCCAAGGCCACTCTGCTCCACAAGTGTGCCACTGCATTTCATCTACCACAGTTTAAATGGGCCAAGAGCAAGTTCAAGGCAGGCCTGAAAGCTCTGACTAAACCAAAATGTATTTGACCGCGTCTGCCCCCCCAAGTAATGAAATCTGCCAAACATAAGGCAGGGATGAGGACAACATGTTTGTGGGTCAAAGGCAGAGCTGCACCGGGGCGGCAGCGATGGCGGCGGCGGAGTTGTTGTAGTTTGCAGGTGAGGGCTCGAAGCAGATGACCGGTGAGAAGCCGGCAGCAGCGGCCTGCAGGCACTGTTGCCCGTTGAAAACGCCGACCTCCACGACGGCTGCATTTGAAGAGTTTGGGTGGACCTCCAGCAGGCGGCGGTACAGGGAGTCTGCATCAGAGCCCAGCGCGCGCAGCATGGTCTCAATCTTGGTGCTGCATCCGTCACCTGCCTCCATTTGGTGCCTGCCAGCAGCAGCTTGATGCTGTGAAAATACAAGCTTCTTAATGTGCATGCTCAGCTACAGCTAGTCGTGTGGAACTGGTGGGAACTCACTCAGCGTGTGTGTTGACGAGGCATGCGTGTAGGACAGCTATTCATTGAGGAAGGTCTCTTTGGCATCGATCTCAGCATCCTCCTGTGACTGCATCTGTTGCCCGCTGATCTTTTGTGCAAAGTTTCACTTACCTGTGCTCATGGTGTACCGTTGGAGGCTGGATGAGCGGCAATTTCAAGGCTGCTGTTGAGCGAAGATCTACGAGCAGGCAAGCAAGACAGAGGCCCAGAAGTGGTCTCCTGACTGCCATTTCCTTCACGCAATTCCACTGATATTCGCAACACTCTGCTGCCGCTTCTGCAGTCCTGCAGTCATTAATAAAAAATCGGTGAAGGTCTTTAGTATCACACGTTGTTAGAGATACAGTAATGAAAACACGGATGCAACACTTCTGAGAGACACAGGAGAACGTGGCACGAACGAGGTGCCGTGCAGATGCGACCTTGTACCTTCAAAGAACTTCCTGATGTGTACCGTGTGCTTTTCGTGAGCTGCTGAAAAAAGTACAACACTAGGGATCGAGAGTGCAACACTGTTGCGTGTGAGGGATACGTAACTTGAATAAATGCAGTCTTTTACGGAAGGGGCTGAGACCGGCTGTGTCTTACTGAGACTAATCGGTCTGAATGGACGATACTGATCCTTCAGAGGCAGATGCTGAGTGCCTTGCATTCTTCAAAGTAAAAAGAACGATCGAAAGGCCGCCTGCCGGGCACAGAGTGCATCCACGTGATCATATTACAAAGCACTGCTGGATAAAAGTTGTGCTGGTAACACAATCCCGTTGATTTGACGTGTGCTTGTTTGACTATAACAAACTCGTGCACAAGACCTTGATGCCAAATAACTGTCGCTTTGATACTGCTAAGCGTCTTTTTCTTCCCAATAAAGCCCAACGCAGGTTATAAAAATCATACCTGACTAATATAAGAAGTGCTTGAAGGTGGCAGGCATGACATCTCGGAGGCTCAGCGCAGCATCAGGTTTCTTACTTGTGATCCTTACATGCTCGTTCTCGGAGGCAAAGCTGCCCTTCGGACTGCACGGATGGGTGACGGACAATACCATAAGGCACGCTACTGGTTTCTCCGCCTTTTGTTGCTGGCTACTGGATCAACCTGCAAATCCTACCTGCCAATACGCCCCCAAGCCTTGTTGGCCTCGAAGTTCATCAACCTGGCATTGCTTATCGCTTGTCCAGAGTGCCACACTGACTGTACAAGTTGTATTGATTTTGTCCTCAGGGGACACCATCTCAAGGATCGACAGGCCAGTAGAGTCAATGACTCCTCGGTGCTGGCAGACGAGGTCATCCTGACTGCAGAGACTGGCACAGCCGGGAAGATCTACCCTCCCCGCCTTGTTGAGGAAATCAAACGCGAAAAAGAGGAGGTGCGCACAAGCCATGTTACCCATCTCACCTACTTAGCCATTTCAATTGATTAGGGCATGTCTTGGAAAACTTGAAGCCTCCTTGCCAGGTTGCCTGCCTTGGCCAGAGTTATGTGATCTTTCCTCTCATACATCATCGCTGAGTAGTTGTCACGCGTGGGCACCACAGTATACACACTCTAGACCTCTCCGATACGTCTCAAGTACAGGAGATGCCACTTTTTCCGAATGAAATCCCGCATTGATCAGGGAGAGTGGAGGCCAGTGGAGGGCTGGCGAACTTTGCAAATTGCACTGGTGTTCTGCTCACTGAGGCATGCTCCATACTTTCCAACTCAAAGGGGACCTGCTTCCCGAACAGGCAGCAAAGTTCAAGGATGAGGAGGCGATGCACATAGTGTACACTGTGTGCGGCGAGGTCGTCAAGCCGGAGTTCCTCATGTCCCTGAAGTCGCTGTATCTGTTCGCGGTCAGCGGCTTTGTGCGAGCCCAGTCCTTCTACCACATCCACATCCTCTCAGATGGCACAATGGACACACGGGACATGGCTTTCTTGAGGCCACTGTCCAACTTCAAGGCATCAGTGCACCCCACATTCCCCGGGGCGACCATGCTGTTCAAGCACTGCTCCACCGAGCGCATGTACCTGCACCAGCATAATGACTTTACAAAACTGGACCAGGTGACTTTCAGCTCCTCTGGTTGACTCTGCCTTGAGCATTTCTGGCTGCCAAGGAGAGCTTGAAGCTCTTTAGAGGGAATGCATGCTCTCTCCTTGCTTGAGAATCTTGGACGTGCTTGATGGACAATACGTTCATCATTAACTTTGTCAGAAAGATTCCTCTTGAAGCTTGCAACACTTCACTTCACCGCAAGCCGTGCATCAGTAACGGTCACGTCGCAGAATTTTTGAAGCACTGTCGGGGTGTGCCTGCCCAGATCATTTATGTGGACACAGACACACTGTGGCTGGACAACCCTGTATGGTGGTGGACGCATTTCGCACACATACGCACACAACATGCTCTGTTCGGCCTGGCTCAGAACGCCAACAGCGGTGAGGGCAGCTGGTACACCAATGGTGCGCCCTCTTTCCAACACTCCGACGATCCACCTGAAGGATATGTGGGCCCAGTAAGTATGTGAGCAAAGGATCTAGAACCTGTGGGAGCCCTGCTGGAAATGCATGGGCCAAGGAACGCCTGCCAAATTTCTTGTATGAGAACTGCAAGTCACAGAAATGGCGGGTGAAGCATTTTAACTGGTATGTCTGGACTAGCCCTTCTCTGGGAGGCCTGGCTGAATCCATGGACAAGGTAGGTTGCCCCGACACAGGCCGCTTTTTTTGCAGCACTTCCCTGCCAAAAAGAGGTGCAGATAGCCCTCACACAACGCGCTTTGCAACATTGCCTTGCACGAGAGCGCAACCAGCCTAGATGCCGGGTGTTGCTTTTGCAGGGTAGTCACCTTGTAAAATTTTCACCTTCAAAATTGGAATGCATGGGTGTGCAGCGCCAATCCCGCACTACGGGGAGCGAGGGCTAAATGCGGGGGTGCTGATGGCATCCCTGACGGCCATACGCGCATCGAACTTCACGGCCGAGCGCGACGCCATCATTGAGCGCTACTCGCCGCGCGGCCTGCTGCCGCTTGGAGACCAGGACGTCCTCAACATCTATGGCCACGACCACCCCAAGCACATCTATGAGATGCCTTGCATCTTCAACTTCAGGTGCGGCTTCTCACAAACTTATTCTTGCAGCAGTATGGAAAACTGGAGTGCTGATTTTAAATGGGTAGGACACAAAACACATCATAGTTTGCCGGTACAGGGGATAATTCACGCGCCGGCGTACAGGAGTCCCACAATCTTGTCAGCGGAGATTTGGTGCAATCCGTTAGAAATGTGCATTTGGGAGGTGGAGCCGCATCAACGAAATGCAGAGCATTTGTTTGTTTGTGTTCTATTAATACATAACTCGTTTCACCTTCAGTGTCAAAACTCGTTTCACCTTCAGTGTCAAGATCAGTGTCCTGTTGTGGTTGCAGATTTGATGCCAGATGCGATGAAGGCCAGCCGATTGTTATCCATGGCAACAGAGGCTTGAAGGACAGGCGGGAGTCATCCTACAACCACTTGTACACCTTCTTCTCCAAAATTAGCACAGGCCTCAGTGTGCCCGCTAGCGTACCAGCCGATCCTAGCACTAGCTCATGAGCCAGCTGGCCAAGGCTGGCATGAAAATAAACCTCTTGCTACTACATCATCTGCATGCTTGTTGTGATAGTCATGTAAGTGCTAATTAAGTTTTAAAGAAGCTCATGGTCAACCGCAAGAGACCTTTACTGACCTTTATTGAGAATGATCTCACACCATGCTGGCCATATGATCATTTCTGGGCTGTATGTCATGATGTGTGATGTTTGAAAGTAATCAAGACCTTAAAAAACACTGTACATAAGTCACTTCCAGTGTACCTCAATCATGACATGTGCAAACATAATGCCAGTGCACGTGGGTCCGTTGCAAAAAGGATGATCACACTTCTTAGATTTTCACATTGTCTTGCTGACGTTCTGTCATTTGTAGTGTTAATAGTACAAGTTACGGACCGCAATGACAACTTGGGCAAGAACACGGTTTCAGAGGAGATTGATCTGCATGCCATGCATGATGCTCCCAAGATTGAAGAACATGAAGTGGCGGAAACTTACAATCTGCCAGGCCCTGAGGTGGACGACTTATTGGACATTGACGGCATCAAACATGTCTGCCAGTCATTGGTCACATGAGAGGGTTTTGATAGTTTCATAAGGAACTACATCGCAGCGTTGCGAGCATAGCAATGCCAATATTTTGCGTCCTTATCATGGCAAGGGTTTTTGGTGGGGTCTCATGCATGTCCTCTTCTACTGTGTACCAAAATATCAGCATATTGCCAGCCCCACGAAGGTGTCAAAAAGCTACTGTATGTCACCACTGTTTGTTTGCCAATATGCCCAATTTCCTTTCGTCCCGTGCTGATTATCTTGAATTTGTCCCCGTGCTAAATGTGGCAAGGCACGTGCCGCCCTAACATAGCATGAGTCATGCTGTGCATCGTAAGCTGCATTGCTTCTAGCACCTAATTGCACTTATCACAATTCAGGAGCCTGCATTTTTGAGAAGAAAGTGTAGAGGTGACTATACGAGGTGTGGTTCTTCTCCTTCAAGGCTCGATTGCCATGAACCAGCACCGGCTGGCCCTGATTGCAGGAGGAATCATACCTGCACCGCACAGGAGCTCACGATTAGGTGCAAGAGCTGGTTGAGGTACAATCTCATTAAACTTTTGAGGGCTGCTAACCAATTTGCATGCGAGCCAAGTGGGCCAATCAAAGACCAGGTCAGCAGCAACCTATGAGCCACATTGGTTCCTCCAAGAAACTCAACAAGCTTTGCTTAGTCACAACTAAGCAAAGGCTCTCATCTGTGATCACTCAGAGCATATTGTAACAGCAGTATAGGGAGTATAGGGTGTGATATCCCTGAAAGCGCACCGAAAGTTGAAGATGCATGGCATGACGTACATCTGGTCGGGGTGATAATGCCCATAGATGTTCAGCACATCTTGGTCCCCGAGCGGGAGGTGACCCTGCGGCGAGTAATAGTCGATGATGGCGTCGCGCTCAAACGTGAAAGTTGAAGCGCGCACGGCCTCTAGCGACGCCATGAGCACCCCCGCATTCAGCCCGCGCTCGCCATAGTGCGGGATTGGCGCTGCACCATGCGGACGTGCACACTCCGTTGAGCAGTAGAACAACGCAAGGATATCACAGACCAGTATCTGATGGACCCAAAACTGGTCATCTTGGCCACTCCTTAACACAATTTCCACAAATGAATCAGTTAATGGGCCTTGTATTACCCGGTTACCTAGGGCTGATCACATGCCTTCCACCTGCGAGTCGGGTTAGCACCTTACATGTCAGCAACACAAGTAAAGCGGCTCTACATGGATTGCCTTCCAGAAAAGTTGTGTGAAGATGGTGAATTGCTTGTGTGTTGCGAAGGGGCATCATCTTGCTCACTCCAGTTTCAATGCTCCAGCTCAGTCATTGGCTCTCCTATCACTTTTATGAGAGGATATTTGCACTAAAAACGGCTGCATAAACGCAAGGGTGAAATTGCAAGACATGCTTCCTGTGGTAAGAGGAAGATCACACCGTTGGTGTACCAGCTGCCGCCACTGTTAGTCTCCTCGGCAAGGCCAAATGCGGCTTGCTCCCTGCGCAAGTGCACGAAGTGCGTCCACCACCACACCGCATCATCCAGCCACAGGGTGTCAGTGTCCACATAGATAACCTGTGCAGGGGTGCCACAGAATCCTTGTCAGGCAACATGATGATATTTGCGAAATTCTCACTGAGACAAGCGGTGCCATCAGCACATGCCACATTCCTGCTGCTGCATTTGTTGGGTCAGACTCAAATAGTAGATGACTCGCAGTCCAGGCACTGGACTCTAAACCGAGCACTGAAGCACTGCCAAGAACTCTGATCAGCTTGTTGAAGTGAATATGTGAGCAGCAGATTCAAAACAGGGTGCTGATGAAGTGGGCGAATCACCCGATTCAGGCCCTGGAAGTCGGCATGCTGGTGCAGGTAGATGCGCTCGGTGGAGCACTGCTTGAACAATGTTGTCGAATTTGGGTATGTTGGGTGAATGGTTGCCTTGAAGTTTGAGCGCGGACGCAGGAACGCCACGTCTTGCGGTTGTATTGCACCGTCTGACAGCACATGGATGTGGTAGAAGGAGGGGCCGCGCACAAAGCTGCTGATAGCGAAGAGGTACAGTGATTTGAGGGAGGTAAGGAACTCGGGCTTGACTGTCTCGCCGCACACAGTGTACACTATGTGCATCGCTTCCTCATCCTTGAACTTGGCTGCCTGCTCACCATCCAGGTTCTCATATTAGCATACTCCTCCGATGGCCATACAATTACAATAGATGCTGAAGTGTCCACCATTCTAGGCAAAAAGTGTTTCTTTGCACTTAGTCCCTCTTTATTGTAGCTGGAACACTCAATGTGCCTCTTACATGGTGCACCAGGCCTTCATTCAAGAACGTCCTCACTGTGCGAGTAAGCTAGTTCCTGCTTGATTAGGGAGGACTTACAGCCAATGGACTGCGGGCAAGAACAATGGTGCTGACCTCATCTAGCTCATGCTGTAACTGTTGCGGGATCTTCTCTGTAATGTGTTCATGCTGCACGCCTGTCTCTGCTATCAGGAGAACCTGGCTGGAGGGCTCACTGGCTCCGCCTGCTTGCCGCTCCTTGTGATGGCGCCCCCTTGAGAGCAAAACTTAGAAGGCTGAAACAACCAATGTAGGTGCACCGGCAATCTTTGTCAGCCATGTAGAGCAAGCACATGGTCAGTGAGTTGTTCATCTCCAGGGAGCTTGAACATGCCTGGGGTTGTTTCCTATCGTCCATCTCTGCGTGCTGAATGGCAGTGCTGCTGCTGAGCCCATGTTGATAAGCAGTAACAGTACAAGTGCCGGGGTTGTGCACAAGTTGCTGGCAACCATAGCTGGCTGGTGATGACCTGTGCAAGGCGGTATTGTTCAAAGTGAATGCCCCTCGTACATGTACAGATCGTGCAAGCAGTGATTGGATTGATCAAACAAAAGTGCGCTGCACGAGTCACGCTTAAACTTGTTGAAACAACAGACTCACTTTGGAAATATCTCAAATACCCGTTTTCTTTAGCAAGCCGCAGTCTGTCAGGGAACAAAACCAGGCTGACAAAGCACGCACTCCTAACTGAGATGTGAATTTAATTCGTTGAATAACACCCCATTTACTAAGGCAAAAAAGGTCGTGATGAGTCTTAATTTGCTCCCTCGACTTTCCACTCAGAAGACACATACAAATCTATGAGCTTGCCACGGTGAGGGCGAATCCACAGCACAGTCGGTTCACGTCCAGTCAAGATTTGTTGGGGGTTTTGACATCACTAGCGAACGACAAGGCTGCTGACGCCAACTACGTCATCTGGTCTCCGTCGTCACGTGTGAGACGTTTCTGGTGTTTAGCACTGAATGCCCTCACGATAAGTCATCAATCAACGAGCATTTACCTCTGTGTGAATCTGGAATCCCACGTTGCTCAAACCTAATGAGAAAGTATTCCTCTGCGTTGTCACTGCTCCCTCCTGTGGCCAGAAAGCCGGCCAGAATCGACAATTCTTTAACGAGAATGAAGGAGTTCTTTGAGAAGTTGGAACTGGCATAAATGATGGCCAAGGTGGACGAATTTCTGGAGGGTGTCTAGCCAGATCGGAGATGCAGAACAGAAATGAACGCCTTCTCCAAGTTGGCTTTGCGGTCATTTGCATCCTTGTGCTGTTTGCTAGCCTCTTTCAAGGTACATGGCAACGATCCTCAACTTTTTTACAACAACAACAACAACAACAACAACAACAACAACTTCAATTTATCTTGAGGCCCTGCCATAAATAAACAGAAGTTCACTGATCACTGCACTTGATGTACTTGCTCAGACAAACTGATGGAGCCAACGAGCACTGCAGCTCACGTTGCTGTGAGATTCAACACCGCTGAGCAGCCATCACCCCGGCCCAAACAGAAACTGCTGCTGCATCATAATCACGAAGATGTCCTCAGGCACATGTTCATCTGCATCACTTTCCATTGGAGGGTCACGAAGCTCACTGCTCTCAGACAGGTGAGCAAGCCAAGACACTCTTAGAATGCTTGCCCCAATGACGACACCTTCCACAGTGCCAAAGTTCTTTGACCACCTTTGCTGATGGCTTTTAGACAGTGCAGGTGTTGGAGACAATTTCAGAATACCCAGTAGCAAAGGAGATCTGCATTGCCACTGACAAGCCCAACAGGCTAGCCATAGAGATTGGGAGGTGGGAGATCCCAGATGTGGGCGCCTGCAGCAATCTCACAAAATTGGCAGGCCTGGACCAGTCAGTCGCACAGCTTGCTTCTGTCCATTGGCTCCACCTGTATGCTGCTTTGAAAACAGGCAAGCTCCCCTCCCAATCCATGTTGCAGTCAGGCCCATCACGTGAACAAGCACTTTTGAAGCAACATGTTGACACGGAGCGTTCCAAACACCCTCTGTCTACCCCGGAGAAGTGCAGCCACAGAATCCTTCAGAGAAATGAGAAGTGCTTGCCCTGGATAGGCAAGTAAGTGGGGCGTTCTCAAAATAAGAGAAGCCAGGCCTGTGGTTGCGCAGGCAGGTTCAGCGCCTTTATGCATCTGGAACACGATGTGGAGGTGACGTGGACGGCACTGCAGGCATGGGCGGCTGACAGCGCGCTATTGGAGCCGCTCGGCTTCCGCCGCGGCTTTGTGCGCACCGAGATCGCCCCCTGGAGCGGCCGCACCATGGCCGCCGATGCGGAGGCCCCGGTGCGCCACCCCACATCGCACATCATGAGACACTGAATTCCTCTGTGAGAGAGGTTGCATTAGATATGCTTTGCATCCAGAGAGACACCTGTGATATAGCTGCAGGCCCCAGTAATGTAACGTGTGTCTCCACTGCCATAAGACCCTCCACACTTCAATGGCGCACTTGCCATGCTTGTGCAAAGTCGTGCTTTGAGAAGCAAAATCTGCTGCACAAGGCTACGGCCTCTTAGCATGCAAAGCCCGGGTTTGTGTAATGGTGCTGGATCTTGTTATTTTGATGAGGCGAGGGTACATGTGTGCAACACAGGTGAACCTGACAGGGTATGACAAATGGGTGAGGGTGACGGATGCGCGCAACGCAAGCCGCTATTTCCTGCAGCTGTCCACCCCTGCCTCGGGTGCCTGGGTGGCCTCTGCTGCTCACCTTGACCGCCTGATCTCTTGGAGGCTGACCACCCGGGGGTGCGCTACTGTGGGAACTCCAGGCCGTTGACCATTCTAGTATCAGAGAGCAATCCGGGAGGAATCTGCATTACAAAAACTTCTGCCTAGGTTTTTGCACTGCAATATCAGCGTCCAGGTATTGAACCTGATGTCAGGAGGATCTGATTGGCAATCTGCAATCGATTCCCTCCAGTCATGATAGCATCAAGCAACTGGACATTTGGCCGGCGTACAGACGGGCCTTCAGGCAGTCAGCAAATATGTTCGCATAGCTGCACGTTAACTTAACGTGCTTAGTAAGCATTGCAGCTTGGCCTTCAGACCAAAGCCACTCTGCACTGTAGGAGGAGCATGCAATGGGAGGGCTCCGAGGCATTGGCAGACCAGGACAATTTCATCGAGCCGCCACCCTGGGGCTTCAATAGCTCTGCCATGGTGCCATGCGACCCGTTAAGAGCTCTGGTGCTGGATAGCGCGCAGATCCAGCGCGTATCGAATGAAGTCTGCATGCAGTGGGAGATGGGCGATGAAGAGTACCGGAACAAGCGGCCGCCCGCGACAATGGCAGCGCAAAGATGCACTATTGATTTTGATCGCCTCATTGTCACCTGAACATGAGGACATGTGCTGTGGCACTCTGTGAGTAGTGTGGGTCATGTAGTTGCAGGAAGGTGGAGAGTGTTGCAATCCATGTGGAGGGCGTCCTTGAATTGACAGTGTCACATACTATGATATGATATGTGCTTCATGAGAATCTGTACATCAAGCCCAACTAGCTGCCTCAATATTGACCTGCCTTCTAGCCAACAGTATTGTGGGCATGCACCACAGAGCAAGAAATGCATGGAGGGCCTTTCATTATGAAGTGATTTAGAGAGGTCACCATGAAAGGCTGCATGTTTGCCAGGAACCGACCCTTGCACCTTTCCTGGTGATTATTCCATGGCATCACCGTGTGAGCACTCCCCTTTTTATGTATGTAGCTACCGTAGGTTGTCTGTTTTGTGCATCAAAAGTAGTCAAGCACCGACTGCTGCTTTCAAATTACTAAAAAATCGTCCACACAAATGGTGCAGTGCTTTGCTAGAGTGTTGTTAATCTTCTTCAGGTCCAGGTCAATGCCATCCCGAGTGTTGACTGCGCAATACTTATTTGACAGGTGGTCAATGGCTGAGTCAGCATCCAGTTGTCCAGATACTGGATCGTAGGGGACCACAGCAGAGCCAAAGAACCCTTCTGGGGATGTGACAAACTGCAGTCCACATGCCGCCATCTCCCTTACCTGCCACAATGCAGCGGGTCATCAACATCAGGCTATGCAAGACAAAAAGTAGTACCTTTGATGGTCACTGCTTTAGGACCCTTGTCACAACCACCATGCTTGCACCTGCAATTGTGCGTTACCATTGTGAGGTTTGCTCGGGATCATTCAACTTTGGAGCAAGGTGGAGGTTGCCTGTTGCGCTGCTGCTCACCTCCCACGGAGCCAGTGTCTTTGTCCACTGAGGAGAAGCCATAAAAGTTGCCATTCTGTCCCGGTCAGCTATCCACATGCCCATGTATGGGTTCAGCATCTGCAGGAAGTACTTCTCCTGCACCAGCACACAGAGGCTTCCATGATCCTATAGGAGGCCACACCCGTGGCCCACAGAAGCAAAGTACTAACAGGCAATATGATGAATGCCCTGCAGGCTTACCGAGCTGTCCTCATTGTCCACATTAGTAATGTGGACAATGAGGACAGCTTAATAATAATAATAATAATAATAATAATAATAATAATAATAATAATAATAATAATAATAATAATAATAATAATAATAATAATAATAATAATAATAATAATAATAAGTTATGCCAATGGATCACAAAGGAAGTGCTTCATCTACACGATCCAGGATGTTGGCTGGCAGTACCTTTTATATTGGATACTCAGGACTTTCATGTCTTTGAACCATAACTACACCACAAGCAATGGCCGGATGCGTACCTGAATCAACTTGTCTCCAGTTGTGGCGCGAACGCGCAGAGTCCCGGGGTAGGTGGCAAGGTCCAGGCGCTGTACCTGGTCTGTGAGGCCCAGCCGACCGCTCTGCTCAATGGGCTCCACTCGGTAGAAAGCCCTTTGAAAGCCCAAAGGCGCCAAGATTGGCTCGTCTGCTGCCCAGCCCAACAGTGTGCGCCAGGGCACCCGAATGTCACTCTCCAGGTACATGAAGGCCGTGTATTCTGCATACAGAATTCAATGATGAGCAGAATCTCAACAGTAAAAGGCCTGTGATGAGGCAAGAGGCCACTGCGGTAGGAGCACCTGGCGTCAGCATCATATCGCAGCAGCAACTTCACATGTGCACAAGATCAGCTTCATTGAGAATGAGATAACAACGCATTAGCAGCACTTAACCGTGTTCACTCACCCCTTGACATTCTGTCTTGTACAGTAAATGCATCTTGTGGCTGAGTTGGACATCATTCAGAGAGTGTGGTGATTTCACCGGGGTTCTTGCGCTCAAAAGCTTGCTTCATATAGGCTCGGTGCTCCCAGGCAAGCTTGAACGGGTGGGACATGTTCTTCTGAGTGCCGCAGACAATCTTCGGCAATGCCCAGGGCTTTATGGCCAGCTTCAAGCGCTCTGGCTGGTTTGTCAGCACGCAGTAGTCCAGCTTTGTGGGGTATCGCTGCATTGTGCTGAGTACCTGCTCACGAAGATTAGATCTGAGCTCATTTTCAACAAAAAGAAGACAACAGGAAGCAGCGAAATGACCTGAGGGCTTGGTTCACTGTCACCTGGCGCAGAAATATAAGTGACTGGACCTCCCAGTGGAAAGTGACGCAAACGTATATGTGACGCAAGCTGAGGGGCACTGATGCTGATCTGCTGCTTCCACTCATCTGCTCGATGGTCAATGTCGTCGTTGCTGCGCGATTGTAGAGGGACGTAAGCTTTCAGCAGCGTCCCTTTTAAGCAAACCTAATGCCAGAATTTGCTTTCGAGCTGAGCAAGTGTGTCGTACCATTTGTGTCCCATCCAGCACAAGACGTCAGTGAAGAGTAAGTCACGATGATCAAAACGAGGAGATGACGCTGCCCTCGCATCCTTTTGTCTACATGAAGGCAGGCTATTAAATCTCCATTGTATTCGAAGGCAACTGAGAGTTACGAACGACAGACGTACATTTGGCGAGACCCTGTACCACAATGCAACACTGCTATTATCGTCAAATTTCTTTCTCAAATGATCATCTTTGACAAGCGTCCTTGAGGCTGCAGAGCGCCGGTACCCATCGAGGGGTGTAATAATGCACACGTTAGATCTGGGAGGTCACGTGGCTCAATCACCTGTCTTGGTAGGGTTGCAGAATTGATGCGGCTGGAACACTGCGTAGCTGGAAAGCAATTATGTGCACCAGGCATTTGCTCTTCAATGATGATAAGCTCAAGCGGCAATGAATACCAATGTTAACAGATATGTTCACATTTACATGCAGGTCCATCAGATTCAAATGCAGAACACGTCCCGTAATAGAGTGAGCATGCCCATCAAGCACCCTTGTGATGTGCGCTACTTCGCTGCCATACTTCAATAAACTGATTTTCCTCGTGGCTCCTCAATATCAACTGTACACTATGGCGAGAGGGGCCTCGAAGGCACTGCCTCTGTCCAACCCAGATTGAAGCCAACTGCCTCCCGGTGTGTCCAATGGTGCGCTTGGGTTTGGGCACAGCATGCTGGTCCCTTAATGAGTGATGTCTTTCCTCCGCAAACTCCTCCGCATCATGTCCTTTCAGTGTCATCGTGTCCGCCGTGACAGCATGATGCACACTCTGTTCGGGTTGACTGGTATTGGCTTCACTCTTGTGGTAAGTTTTCTGCCCAAGTGATACACCGGCTTTCAGCCACATGTGCTGCCATCATGCAGCATACAGGAAGCTGTGCACGGGAATGGTGCAATGGAGCGCTCCTGGATTATCGGGGTGATCCACTGGGTCGGTGCTGGCGCCTTCATAAGTGTTGGCGCTGCAGTACTTGTTCGACAGGTGCTCTATGGCTGCGTGGGGATCCAGCGCTGGGGGGACCTCTGGAGGGCCTCCCGGATTGTAGGGGACCACTGCTGCACTGAAGAACCCCTCCGGCACGTTCACGAATTGCAGGCCGCATGCCGCCATTGCACGCACCTGTATGCACTCTCGTCAATCCAAAACAACATGAATATATCATTCCAGGCGTCAGCGTGTATAATATTATTTGTCTGCCTGGCCGACCAGCTCAGCTTCTCAAGCTCTGCACTTTTGAAACAATCTGAACAAGGTGCATCAAGAAGGCAATCAAGCCCTTGCCTAATTGGCCAACCAGGACATTGATACCCATGCCCACGGTGAGGTGTCCTCTGATGTCTGACAGGGCATTAGTCCCACACAGGGCCTCCAGGGCACATACATGACATGTGGTGTTTTGCTTCCGAGTTCAGCTGCCAAACATACGTAATCCGTTTTGTTACCAACATTGGTTCCGAGTGAGATAGGCGGCGCACCGCCCATGGTCTGGAGCGCTCGTCCCACTGGGCAGAGCTGAGGAACTTGGCCATCTGCGTGCGTCCGGCAATCCAAGCTGCAAAGTAGGGATTGGGAAGTTGCATGAAGTGCTTCTCCTGCATTGTTACAGTCAATGTCATTTGCTGCAGCAACTCAAAAGTCCTTGGCTACCGAACGTGGTACAGACCATCAAAGCCACTGAATGTCCACAAAAGTTCAACTTTTGTGCGCGTCGACATGGAGCATTGTGAACCATTACAGACTGCTGCAGCAGCCAAGATAAGGCAATTTGCAGACAAATCAAGCAGAGTTGTGTCCTGTCACTTCCCACCCCTAACAGGATCTCAGCAGGATGTGCTGTTCTGTCAGATGTAAAGCTGGCTAGTGTCTCACCTTTGTCTTGCCATCCTCATCAAGGGTAGAGACTTTCAGCTTCAGGTTATATTTATTAACGTTGACCCTCGAGATCTGATCTGTCAGTGCAGGCAGACCTGTCTGCTCGCTCGGCTCCACTCGGTAAAATCCCCTCTGGAAACCCAGTTGCTCCAGTATAGGCACGTCCTCTGCCCAGCCCAGCAGTGCAGTCCAGGGTACATTCATATCGTGCTCAATGTACATGAAGGAGGTGTACACTGCATCCACATGCTAGCACATCAGCACTCGCCATATTGTGAAAAGAAAAGAGGGCTCGCCATAGGCTTGCAGACGACAATCTTGCTAATAGGTGCATCTGGGCATTGGATCAGTACATTTCACTGCAAGCCGTGCTCCTCTTACTGAGCGGCAAATGGCTGAGTTTGTCTACGTTCAAGACTGGCTGTTTGCAAGTCACAGGCATCCATTAGCAGGACATGCATGCAAGAATGCATGTAGAGCCACCAGCTCTGCCGGACCTTCTCCTGGGCAGCAAGTGTGCAAATGCAGAGGCTGGTAAGGGACTTGATCGGTGGGACCATGGTGCACAACCATGGTTCCCCATGCACTCTGCTGGATGGAGTCCACCAGGATATCAGGACGGCAAGGCTTGCCTGGAACAGCGAAGGCTCGCTCCATGTAGGTGCGGTGCACAAACGCCAGATGCAGTGGATTGATGAGGACCTCATCAGTGCCACACACCCATTGGTCCGCCCCAACAGCCCACCCTTTGATAGCCTGCTTCAGGAGCTCCGGCCGATTGCTGATGATGCACATGGTCACATTGGTTGGATAGCGTGCAATCGTCGTCAGGACCTGCGCTATCAAAGACAGGGACTCAACAACCCATGTGCACCCCAGTTCATTATTACCTAAAGGCGGCCGTGGTTGATCGTATTTTCAAGGGCTTGTGCTATGTAAGTCCATCGTCGCAGTAGAAGCAATCCCTAAGGGGGCGGCTGCAGGAGTATTGATCTACCTGGCGCAACAGGTTGAGGCCCAGCACATCCCAGTGAAATGTGACACAGACGAAGAGGTGCTCCAGAACTTGGGGACGGCTGGCAGCGATCACATGATTGGCTGGCTGTGCAATGAAAGTCACAGGAGGAAGGTCCCAACGTTCCTCCACAGACTTTTTCGCAGCTTCACCTGGGCCATCAACGTCAACAACATTCCACCATTCGTCCGGTGATGAAGTTGAGAACGCAAAGAAAATACACGAATGATGCTGCATTTGTATATCCTTCTGACGATGGATTCAATCAATCAAATACGAACCTGTAAGTCGTAAACTGAAGGTGGTCGACGAAGGAGGGGAAAAAACAAGAGCGCAGTACAAAATTACAGCGACCACAGCTCCAACTGCGGGAGCCCAAGGTGGAAGTATGGGATTACTAAGCTTGCGGCCAATGACGGGCCTCAGCCAGTTTCTTATCTCCGTAATCATCAATTCTCACACCATATCAAGATTCACTTCGTGCTTTGGGCCAGACAGCAAAGATTCTAGTTCAGGCGTTGTCCGCAGCTGCAAACATTACCATCGACAAAGTAACGGCATAGACCTGACGAGGACTTCTTGTATCCATACTTCGGAAAATACCACCCTGATCACCAGTATACGCATTGACGTTGCTGTGTAGGCATAAATGGATCGTCCCGATCGCTCCGCTGGGAGCCAGCTGACGTTTTGGCCTTTCAAGATCGATTGGTGATATAGATATTTATGGCCCTGAAGGGCTCACCGCTTGGGGGTCGACAAGGTCCAATGTCTTCGACATTCAGCTTCCTTGGCCCACCTCAATCCTGCCAGATTTGTAGGACACTGGAAGCAACAACCCTCAAAGCTGCGTGTAGGTGGTGCATGGTTGCAACAGAGGTTTATCTGAGAGGGCGAGCTGCTGGAGCTAGTGTGTACATTTCAATCAGATATAAGTTACTGTGTCACCCGGAACATCTTAATTTGAACCTCTGTCAGGATCTCCAAGTTGCTAGCAGATAAAGATACAGTTGACGCTTCACTCGATCTGATCCGATCATACCAGCGGAGGCCAGTCATTCTCGTGATTGATGGCCATGTGGTCAGAATATCATGCGTTAGACTGCAAAGGGCCACTAAAAGAAGTATCGATACCCCAAGATTCAGCTTTCCTAGCGACGCCTGTGTGCTCCATTGCTCCAAGCAAGCAAGAAGGAGCTATTACTCAGGAACAACTCGATTAGAGGACAAAGGCCAGATGGAAGACTCACACGCCAAAGATGTTCACGAGGTGCAGGAAATATCTACCTTCCTAGCCATTACGAGTCCATTACATTGACCCTCAAGCAAATAACTCACATCTGCAGTGTTAATGTCCTCGACAACTCCCTTGGACTGCAGGTACTCTCATTCTTCAACGTGGATGCAAGCTTGGGCCTCACCAGCACTCAAGTATTGCAGGTGCTCTACGTGTCCACTGGCTGTTCATTGCATGGGTGACACTCGTCCTGGGAAGTCTGACAAACATTGAACTGTTGGCCACAGGCTCGCACTATATATGGCAGAAATGAGCTTGCTCCTGACGAAGGTAAGATTCACTCATGTCTCATACGCCGTTCATTTGCCGCACCATTCGCTATCCTGAGTAAATAGTCTGCAGTCCCATCGACCAGGCTCTTTCTGTGCAGGCACTCCCTTCTGGAAGCTGGTCCTTAAGCAATTTGACGATCTCCTTGTTAAGGTACAAAGCTGTGCACATTGTAAACGCTCCATCTGACCTGAAATAGAACCTGTAAGCAGCCATTATGACTGTATGCATGCATAACCGCATTGCTGCTGCGGTGCAGATCCTCATTGTCGCGGCAGTCGTTGACTTTATAATTGCTCTTGCCAGTGGTGAGAGTGGGATCAGGTAAATCTGCACGTGTGCGGCTGCCCTTGAGACCCAAGTTGTGGCTATTGAAGCCCATGATGATGAGTGATGTCAGCCCAGTTCCTGTGCATGCCTGTGGTTGAGATACCTGTTTCTGAGCGGGACACAAGACTGAGAAGTGCTTGCTTGTCGACTGCAGTGCATTCATCGAGCCCCTTGTCATTGTTGCGATTCTTGTTGCCAATGGTAAGATCCAGCATCTCCTGGTGATTGTGATGTTCATGTCACTGCAGTGCCTGGCACACATTTGTACCTGCCTGTTTTTCATTCTGCAACAAATGCGTAGTCCTGATGGCCTTTGTGATCGAGCAGCAACTGTTGGAGTTGTCACGGAGACCAATGCAGAGAAAGCCATTGAGGAGCTGAAGGCGTATGAGGTCAGGCACTCCCACTATGATCCCCACCACGAATTGTCCACCTCATCCAGGCCCTGATGCATCGTGATTTGTATCCAGAAACACATGATGTTTGGCATGCTTTCCAAGGGTGCCTGTCCTTGCAAGTCAATGCGATACCTCTTACGCCTGTGAGGGTGAATCAACTGCATCGTAGACCCTGGAGTCCATACCAAAGGGTAGTTATTATGCAGGCGGATGTTGCTACTGCTCTGAGGGATGGCCGGCTGACAGTGATCCCTGCAGTGGAGCTGGTGCCAGGAGATGTGGTGGAAATCGCCGGTGAATTTGCTCCCTCTCTTCAGACGTCAGCATAGCCCCCTTCTCATGTACTTCACCTGGTCACTGTGTTTGCATGGTCGGTGCAACAAGGTGCATTGACCGTGGGGCCTGCTCAGCGCATTGTGTGGCTTGCTGTAGTGGGGGCCAAGGTGCCTGCTGACCTGAGACTCATGCAACGGTTCAGCAGCACCTTTCGGGTGGATCAGGTGTGTGCATGCCCCATGCTTGCCACTTTGCTGCACCTTCCTACGCCAAACAGACTGCGCATGAAGGCTAGCTGATGGTGTGCTTCACCATTTTGAACCTTTTGCTGCGCATGAGGACTGGCACATTTGCTGTCGTGCAGTCAATACTGACAGGGGAGAGTGGAAGTGTGGAGAAGTATTTGGAACCTGTCCGGGACAGGAAGGCGGTCTACCAAGACAAGACCAACCTGTTGTTCTCGGTGGGTGCATGACTCACAGCCGACTCCTGTGCAAAGGATACGAGAGACTCTGTTTGCTCTCCAGGCACTGTACCACTGTTGGCTTCACTGGCACGCCTCCCGGCAAGACTACTTGCAAGTCCCCACATCGCTTCATAGCTTGATGTGCAACGTTGTCTTTGCAGGGCACAGTTGTGACGGCTGGGAGGGCCAGAGCGGTGGTTGTGGGATCAGGGCAGAATACAGCCATTGGCAGAATCAGGCATGCGCACTCCTCTTTTCTGCTCGTGTCTGAACAATTCACAAGGCTGCATCCCAGTCAAGTCGGCCCACCCTCCGCTGAGTACAGGGTGTCTCGAAAAATGATCCTTGAGGATTCTTTTGCTGGCAGGGATGCCATGGCAGAATCTGTGGATGAGATGACCCCGCTCAAGAAGAAGCTGGACGATTTTGGCTCCTTCCTGTCGAAGGTGGAACCCCCTGGCTGCCATGGCCTCACCCTTGTATTGCTCGCTGCTGATAAAGCGCTGCCTTGCTTGCAACCTCAAAACGCGCACTCAGTGTTTCTCAGTGACTGGAGGGCCTTGAAGAGCAGGCTGTTTTGCATGCACAGGTGATTGCGGTGATCTGTGTGCTGGTGTGGGTCATCAACATTCCACGCTTTGGCGACCCTGTGCATGGGAATATGGTGAGCTGCCCCGCCCTGACACCCTCCTGTAACTCCTGATCGACGCATTGAAAGCATCAAACATTAAAGCAGGTCGTGCAGTGGAAACATAAATACATCAATTTTGCTCAGATGTGATTGCTGCACATAGAACTATTTCCTTGAACCTCGGGATGTCGCATTGTGGAGTATCAGTTCCAAAAGGGCCTTTAGACAGCAAATGGTGGAAGGAGTCTGGGGTGGGGTTTTGCTGTGGAGCAGGCGCCCAGTTAATTGGCAGGAAATAAGGAAGGAATTGAACCAGGAATTAAGGAAGGAATGCAAACGCAGGTGGAGGGCGCGATCTACTACTTCAAGATAGCAGTGGCGCTCGCGGTCGCGGCCATCCCCGAGGGGCTCCCCGCTGTGGTCACCACATGCCTCGCCCTGGGCACACGCAAGATGGCCAAGCGCAACGCCATTGTGCGCAGGTGGCCTATCCTTTCCCAATACATCAACAAACCTTGACTGATGGGAAGTTTGAGTCTTTGCATCCTTGGATAATATCAAGAGATACAGTAAACAATCAAGGCTGTGCGAGCGCCAGGGAGGGGAAGGGCTGCCTCAGCACGATAGGGTGTGTGACTAGAGATAACACAAATCCTACCGGCCCAGATGTTGGATGTTTTATGCAGCAGTTAGGTTTAATGAAGTCAGCAGTGGCTTTGGCGTTTGACATCCCGATGGGGTATCCCTAGACTGTGCATGGTGGGGTGTTTCTCATAATGGCAGGATGCAGATGTCAGCGGTGGCTATGAAAGGTCGTGTTTTTCAGCAGCGCCTAACATCATGTCGAGCACTGATAGAAGTGGTGAGCGGATTCATCGAGTGTTTCATATCATTGCTGCGCAGCTTGCCTTCTGTGGAGACTTTGGGCTGCACGACGGTGATCTGCTCAGACAAAACAGGCACCCTGACGACCAACCAGATGAGCGTGGCACGGCTGGCGGTGGTCCAGTCAGCCAGTGGGGATCTCTTGGAGTTCCGGGTCACAGGTGCATGCCCGGTTGGGGTCCATTGTCTATCACTTCCATGTTTGTTATCTCCTCTCTGTTGACAATGAATGTCTGAGCTCTCGAGGTGCCGAATGAGGTACGGCTGTGAGACCTTCGTCAGGGTAATTTTTGTTGGTCGGGCCAACAGGGAGAGTGGCCAAGTTTTGGCGAGGAAGCTTGTACATCCCTTCTGAGGCAGCTGGCGCATGTTCAATAGTGGATCACCCAGAAACTTAGCGAGCGGCCTTGCGTGCTTCCCACCAGTCACTTCTTCTTCTTCGCCATGTTCTGATGTGACCCTCGTTATGCAGCTCATGGAGGCGAGCTGTCTGAGCACATGCATGCATGCAGGGGGGACATTTGCGCCCGAGGGGAGCGTGTTGGACGCTCAAGGTGCACCAATACCAAAGCCAGCAGACCACACAAGTGTGCTGCAGACCGCCGCCTGCTGCGCGCTCTGCAATGACTCCGCGCTATCCTACGACCCAGGTCCAACTCGCGCCCACCCCAATCCATCTGACCCTCATGACCTCCATTCATCTGGCCTTTGCTTGCAAACTCCCGGAGAAATTTCAGACCAGCGTGCTTATCGGGCCTGAAGTGCTTCCACTGATCAGCTATCCTCTCGTCTGGGGGGTTGTGCCTGAAAAGAGAACAGCTCTTCAGCTTTGCTTACTGCTCTGTTCGTGCACAGTACTATGTAGCTGTCACAATGGTGCTTACTGTCGCATTGGAAATGCACATTGTGTTGTCCAGGGGTGCACCAACTTTGTGGCACAGTCAGCTTGAGTAATCCTGTGCTCGGTGGGACACGTCTGTAGATTTCAAATTTACTCATACAATACGGTAATTGCAGATTCGGGGGCGTACCAGCGGGTGGGCGAGGCAACGGAGGTGGCGCTGCGCGTGCTGGCCGAGAAGGTGGGCCTGGAATCCTTTCTCAAACACTTTGCTCTAAGCCCAGCACCAGGGGTTTTTTTGTAGCCACCTCAATCCACCATTGCATTCAGGTAGAAAAATTATTACAGTTAAGGCCCCTTTACTCTAACCCCCAACCCCTAATCTCTACAACCCTAACTGAAGTGTTTGAGAAATTGATATTTTCCGGGAATAGGTGGGCCTGGCCGGCTACGCCAACATGCCGGGCGCCCTCGCGCACCTGTCGCGCCGCGAGCGCGCCACCTTCTGCAACGACTACTGGCAGCACGAGTACCACCGGGTGCGCCACCACTGGCCAGGGGTCAAAACCTAAGGACAGGGTGCAGCCAACGTGTACAGCAGCCCTAGGGCTACCTCTGGACCCAATTTTTTGTATCGATGCAAATTGGTTGTGGTTGAATAATTACAAGTCAAAGGTGGTGGGCCAGGCCTCCATTGTAGAACAGTGGTGCTACACACCACAGGCCGTTGTTGCGCATGCATGCTTGGGGAAACCTTTTTGATGCATTTCATTATGGTAGACCGGGCTGTTCTCCTCCTGAATGGTTGTGATTCCTTGCCAAGATTGTGCGCCATCAACACCTGCACTGGTATGTTCATCACAAACTGGAATGTGTGTGCATGGAATTAGTCTTGTGCGGAGGGGTTTGAAGTCCGAGAAGTCAAGTTTGGTGCGCAGATAGTCGCGCTGGAGTTCAGCCGCAGCCGCAAGATGATGAGTGTGCGCTGCAGGCGGGCGGGCAAGGACACACTTTTTGTCAAGGGCGCTCCCGAGGCCATACTCGCACGATGCACAAACGTGCGAGTCCGCTTGCCCCTTCCTGCTTGCAGATTGTGAATGTCACTACCAAAATATTGTCTGATCAAGCTGATAATGTCCTCTGTCTCCTGAGTCGAGTCGTTGCTGGTGAGTGGCAAACAAAGCTGACTCTGCTCTCTAAATTGTTGCTGGACTCGTCTCTGAGCTTTTGATGGTCACAACCAAGGCACATATCGTTCTCTGTCACAAACATTCTCATAATCAACCACGTGAATGGTGGTGCAGGTGCTGCTTGATGATGGCAGTGGGACAGCGCCAATGACATCAGCGCTGAGGCAATCGCTGACAGAGCGGGTGACTGCGTACGGCTCACACCACACGCTGCGCTGCCTCGCGCTTGCTTCTAGATCCATCAGCCACAGCAATGAACAGGTGCACACCCTGCCACGTCACATGTGACCCCCTACTCTTCAAAATATAAGGTGCCTGGTGATCGGCCCATAAGGCAGTGCAGTAGAAAGCGCCCGGCTGTGGACGTGTCTATGGACGCCGTCGCTCCTTCTGTGGCTCGCATGAGGGCACAGAAGTTCTTTCATGGAACTGATGGTATTCTTCGTTCTACATTTCACCAGATCTCCTCTGATATAGGATCTCCTCTGATATAGGCTAAGCTAAGGAACCTAGGGAACCTAGGGAACGTGCCGAGCCCACTTGTGTGTTGGTAGGGCTGACTAATGCAGGAGCCCTCTGTTCCCATGCATGCTCCACATCGAGCAAGTCTGGAGGATTTGTACTCCTCCTGGATTGCAGTTTGCCTCAATGGAGGAGGACCACTTAACCGTGCTCATTGGAATCCACTTGAAAGTTTCAGCCAAGCATATTGAGTGAAGCCCTGTCTTTTTATTTCATGCGTGGGAGCCTCGAAATCGAGGCGTCTCTCTAGGACAGCCCATCCCATCAAGCCTCTCTAGGACAGCCCCATCCCATTAAGCTGCTGGTGCACTTCCCCACCATTCATTGTCTTATACCCCGAAGATGCAGAGTGCTAGGAGAGCAGCTCCTCACTGTTGGCTGATACATTGGCGGACATTCACACATGCCCCCATGCACTGAGGCAGCCCCTTCTCTTCCTGGCGCTCACACGTCCTTGAATGTTTGCTCTGCTTTTCTTGATCTTATGCACTGCGCAGGTGACTGAGGATGATGAGGAAGGGCTGACACTGCTGGGCGTGGTGGGCATGCACGATCCGCCGCGGCCCGAGGCGGCTGCGGCCGTCGCAACCTGCCGCAAGGCCGGCATCCGCGTCATCGTCGTCACCGGCGACAATAAAGCCACCGCCGAGGCCGTTTGCCGACATGTGCGCCACTGTTGCTTTCTGGCATCACATTGAAGCCAGCAGGGGCTTGTGGGTGCGACTCTGTGGAGTGCGGCGGTTGAATCACATTTATGGCGGTCCTGACCTTTGATGGGCCCGATGAGGAGCCATAAGAAGCAGCTTTTGCTAGAGCACCAGCATTTTCTCTGGTTGCAGTTCAAGCAACTGGAGAATTCGACAACAAAGCCACTGCCCAGGCTGTCTGCCGACATGTGCGCTACTCTTGCTCCCATGCATCACAATGAAGCCAGCAGGGTCTTGTGGGCGCGACTCTGTGGAGTGCGGCCCAAGTGGCGTGCCCTTCGTTGCTCGCCAGAATTTTGGGGGACACTTGCTCTGTAGGACACTAGTCTCGTCGACAGAGCTGTCCTTTTACTCCTTGGAAGCATTGCGCGCCCATCTTGACTCGCAAGTTGCTTCCAATGACTGGGGGAACAGCTCGGTATGAGAGGCTGGTGTCCTACAGGAAGTGCAACGAACACTTACTTGCAGCCGGCATGCCTGAAAGCAAACAGGGAAGCTCGTGGCTGGGAGGTAACATCTCAAGGGGAAGAGTACTTGTATCGCAGTGGCTGTACTTGGCATATTAGAAACGCGCTTGGGGGTGTGTTTGGCAGGTGACAGCGATGGATGATGATAGCGCTGGCATCAGCGGGCACCTCAGCTTGACAGGCACGGAGTTCTCGAACATGTCCCCGGCAGACCAAGCCGATGCGGTGGCGCGCCTCAATGTCTTCTCCCGCGTTGAGCCCAGCCACAAGAGCCTCCTCGTGGACCGGCTACGGGAGCAGGTCCGCACCCTTCAGACCTGGGCCCACCCTTCTCCTCACCCCTTTGCCAAGCTTCTTGGCTGCTTCCAGGGACTCGCATTGCATGCAAGCATTGGTGTGCCCTTTCTCATCTTTCCGACCATGTCATCTAAGCACACCACCCAGTTATGTTGTTTTCTCAGCTTTTAGGATGTCAACTGCGGCAGAGCACAAAATTGGTGCCATGTTGGCAGTGGGCGAATTGGGGTCAGACGGGCTGAACTCTTGCGTTGATATTGTAGGGGCATGTTGTGGCAATGACTGGCGATGGCGTGAACGATGCGCCGGCGCTGAAACGCGCGGATATCGGCATCGCCATGGGCTCCGGCACCGCCGTGGCCAAGCACGCCGCTGACATGGTCCTTGCGGACGACAACTTTGCCACCATTGTGCGTGACCGCCCCCGCCACTTGCACTGTGCCGTGTCATGGCAATTACAATAGCCAGCTCATGTGACGGCCTCACGAAAGTGGCATGCTCACATAAGATGGCCAAGTAATTTCCATGACATGGCAAAGTTGAGGCTGTCTGCACCTTAATTACCCATAAGATGTCTAGGTGCCATGTGGTGGGTGCTTACAAAGAAGCTGTTGCAATAAGAAGGAAGTTTTGCAGAGTTGCTGCAGATGGCTTGGGTTTTTGCAGCTTGATTTTCCTGAGGGGGCGGAGTTCTGACAGGTGGTGGCGGTGAGTGAGGGGCGCGCGATATATGCCAACACAAAGCAGTTCATACGCTACATGGTGTCTTCCAACATCGGCGAGGTTGTGGCCATCTTTTCCGCGGCCCTCATCGGTGCACCTCCTTCCCTCAGATTGTGCAGTTGTGCTTCCTTAAATTCCTCAACGCACCACTGTCCAAAGCGAGCCACTCACTGATGCCAGCCTTCCTTTCATACATGGGCAGTTCGACATGTTTGGCACTTGGCTCTTGATGTCAAGGCCTGCCATCCTTCTAAAGTTGCTGCACAGAAAGAGAAACACAGTTGAACGTGGTATGTTAAGTTCCTGTGCTTATTCCGTCCCAAGACACATTTTTGCTTCTTTGACTGTCCTCAGACGAAAACGTTCATCTGATTGTACAGGGCTGCCAGAGGTGCTCAACCCGGTGCAGCTGCTGTGGGTGAATCTGGTCACGGATGGCCTGCCCGCCACAGCGCTCGGCTTCAACCCACCGGACAAGGACATCATGACCAGCCGCCCGCGCAGGTGAGGCGCTCATGGTCCTGTGCTTGTGCCATTCCCAAACTTCTAGTATCATTTTCATCATGCTCAAGATATCACCACTTGGGGCAATCAGTAGTGGCTGCCCGGCACAAGCTACCTGAAGCACCCCAAGGTAACCTGTTGAAGAGAAGCTGCAGTGGATTCCCAAGGCACATTGCTCGGTGTGCGGGTGAAGGTGCCTGGCTGTTGGGCTTTCCTTGTGTGCTGCACACAGGATCCGAAGCATACATGTGCAGCCCTGGTGGTAAATGGAGCAGATATGCCACTGTTTTTTGAGCCTCTTAAGTATGCAGGACGGAGGACGGCATCGTGAACAGGTGGCTGTTTGTGCGCTACCTGGTCATCGGCCTCTATGTGGGCGCTGTGACCTGCGGCGGCTTCGCCTGGTGGTACACGCTCGCCCCGGTGCGCACCCTCTCTAGCCCAGCACTCACGATAAACCGCGCAGTAAACAACCATTTTTCAGCTTGCGCGGGCGGTCATTTTATAGTCACTCATCAGGGTGCAGGTAGAGCTTGCTGAGGTAGAGCCCCCCCATCAGGGTGGTCGCATGGGGCGCTATCAGTCAGAGCCCCTGTGATTATATTCTATAGCCTCGCTCGTGCGCCCATGGAGGCCATCAAAAGGCTGATCTTGTCCCAAGCTTGAAGCTTACCACGGTGATCGCGCCATGCTGCGCCCCAGCTCCTCTCCCTGCTCGGCACATGCTCCCACAGGGCGACATGAGATGGAGCTTCTCTCGAGGTCTTGTTGCTCTGCTGGTCCATGTGCCATGCGGGGACCTTTGGTCCGACGTCTTTGTTCTTGTGGATTGAGGGCCACCCTTAGGGCAGGAAAGGCCATCGAACCCCCATCCCATCGAACCCCACGCCCCAACGCACTGGTCAAGAAGATGCTTGACTGAGGATGGAACTTGGTTTTGTCCCTGTCTTCATCCCTGTGGCACTCGCGCCTTGGTGTATACTCTCCAGCTCCCCCAGCTCCCCCACATGCTGCGCCAGGGCGACAAGAGGTCCTTCACCACCTCTGGTCTAGCCCGGGCATGTGTTCAGCCGCATGCTGAAGATCCTTCCAGGATACTGCTTGCTTGGAGCACCCTGGTGCATGCACATGTCGCTGTCTCATGTTCAGTTGGTAGCTTGGTGTTCAATGGTGTCTTGATCAAGCCCGGCTAGGCAACACCTTGTGGTAGTGCAAGCAATATGCCCGGGCCTCGTACAAGGAACACTTCAGGCATGCCATCCTCAGATCTCTGAGACTAGGACAGGGATGGTGACGGATTTTGTCATATCAAAATAAGATCGAAGCGTGAGAGACTGAGGCAGGGAAGGTGGCGCATGCAGGGGGGACCGAGGCTGACATGGGCGGAGGTGACCGGGTCTCGGAAGTGCGACAGCGAGGCGGCATGCGCGGTATTCAAGGACCGGCACCCTTCCACCGTCGCCATGACCGTGCTGGTGGTCGTGGAGATGTTCAACGCGCTCAACGCCCTGTCCGAGAACAACTCACTCCTGCAGGTGTGGCCGCCACTTTCACCCTTGTCTTAGTGCTACATCCGTCTGGATTTTGTATGTAGCTCCCTCACCTCAGCTGACCTTGACCCTTCACCTGGGAAGTGCGCCTGCTCAACGGGAATGCACTGTTTGTTTGGTTATCATCATCATCATCATCATCATCATCATCATCATCATCATCATCATCATCATCATCATCATCATCATCATCATCATCATCATCATCATCATCATCATCATCATCATCATCATCATCATCATCATCATCATCATCATCATCATCATCATCATCATCATCATCATCATCATCATTATCATTATCATTATCATTATTACACGCTTTTTTAGCCGAAGAAGGCTATGTACGTTTCAGCAGCACTGCAATAGACGTTCGCCATGATATCCTATCTTGGCATTTCCTCCACCAATCATACAGTAGTCCAATTTTTTGTTTGGTTGCAAGCACTAATCCGTGGATGCCACTAGCTGGGGAGGAGCCATGTCCTGTCGAGTTCAATGTCTGATCAGCTGACATCTCCATGTTTCTTCCTTGTCAGAACCCAGCACTGGCGTGCAGCGGTGCCAGAAACAGCTAGTGGGATACTGGCTCCCGAGGGGAATGTGCCCCATGATTCTTGCATGCCTATTCATCTAATCAGGGTGCCCTTTCAGAATGACTTGCTCCTGAGCTGCCAGTCAACGTTCTGTGTGCATGGCAGTTGCCACCCTGGAGCAACCCGTGGCTGCTGGGAGCAATAGCGCTGTCCATGGCACTGCACTGCTTCATCCTGTATGTGCCCCCCGCCGCGCTCATCTTTTCCGTCACTCCGCTGTCCGCCGCAGAGTGGGGCGCCGTCGTGTGGCTCTCGTTCCCTGTCATCCTTGTCGACGAGTTTCTCAAATACCTCACCAGGTGCCGTCAGTCCCCGTGCCCCTTGCATGTATGTAGCTGAGCCTCCGGGGGGAGACTCCCAAAATGCAGCTACCTAGATCAGGCCCATAACACTGTGTGGAAGAAAGCTGTCATGCAGGCATTGCATTCAAGCCACTGGCAAAGTTTGCACTGTCATTGTCTGAGGCAATGAGCAAATGCACTGCTCCCACTGGTTGTTTTCACACTCAATACCGTATTAGGAATGGGATGTGCCAGACCGGAATGGTAAGACCAACATCCTGGGGTTCTAAAGGCGGACTTTAGCCTTGTTTTTACACTTCAGCTTCGGGGTCCCCTGAGACATGAATATCTTTAGCCCTGAAGCAGTTCACAATTATCGCTTGTGGGCTCATGACTGCTCGTGTGTACGCTGGCAGGAATTGCCAGAATTTTTTTTGCAAACAATACAGTTGTTAGGATTGTAGAGTTTGGGGGTTAGGGGTCAGGGTGAAGGGGCCTTTACAGTATATCTCTCCTTCTTAAATGCAATGGTGGACTTGCGGATTTTTACACAAAAAGGTATTGAGCAAAGTGTTTGAGAAATGTTTCCTGCCGCAGGAATTGCATGGTGGCGGGGCGGGCGGGGCGGCTGCCGCGCGGGCTGTCGGCGCTGTGGGAGCGCATGACGCGGGCGCTGCCGCGGCGGACGGTGCGCGCTCTGGAGCTGCCGCAGCACCAATCAGGTAGCGCCTCCGCTCCCGCCACCCTCTCCGCCCGGCTGCTGCGCGCGGCCGTGCCCGGCCGACCGCCCGCCGACTAGATTCCCTCGGTGACCGCCGCGCGCCTCACTTGCCGAGGGTTAGGGGGGTTTAGTGTAAGGGTTTTATATGTCGGGGGGTTGTAACTAGGGTTTTAGGGTTTTTGAAGGGTTCACCCCCAGATGACCGCCGCCCCTGTGCCCCTGCGCCTGGCCTCCGGGGAATCCCATGCACAATCCCACACGCCGAAACCAGTCGGTCAAAAGCTTCACATCAAGGATGATAGTTGCGGGACGAAGCCTGAACGCCCGCCAACAGTGGTGCCCGCGACGACACCGGGGTGCTGCATTTGCACTGGCCGCAAAAGGCGGGAGCGTCGGCCTGGGGCCATTGAGGTTGTGTCTGAGAGACGCTGGTACCGATCGAGTCCCCTGCAAGTCTAAGAGGGAGTAGCAGCCGTAGCTGCAGGAGCACTCAGATCGATAGCGATGCAGTTGTCACAGACAGAGCAAGCAGCCAAGCATGCAAGGAAGGGTCACCTCGCAGTTTGCAGAGGAATTTCAGCGCTCCTATCACAAGACTGCACTGTGTGTAGAAGAGCACTATTGATTGTTTCTGTGCTGTGCAGGACCCATGGAAGATGAGGTTGACATGCTGCTGCCCAAGCGCAATGGCACTCCTTCTAGTATAAGCTCGTCTGCAATTTCTGCACAGGGCACTTGACAAGGCAGTGCTATGAATGCAACCCTCTAGAACCGGAATTGATGCATGCATGTGCGCGCCTCCCAAATGGCAGTTTCCAAAGAGATGCAAGTTGCACATTTGTGATGACATTGCTCCAATATGCTCCAAAATTGTGCGCGCATGTGAAATTTCCCTCTTCTCGGTTACGAGAATGGGTATTCTGCCACTGATGTGGCATGCATGTTACACAAATGCTGCTGCCTCCAATGACAGCAGTAAGAAGAACAAAACAACACTTGGACTTTGTGCTGTAAATGATAACTGCTTTGGGGGATGTTGCATCCCAAGATATTTTGGAAAAAGACGTTGTGCTTCCCAAAGCACAAATGCAATGTAAGAATGATGCGTATTCAGCATCAGCTCTGATGAAATCAAAAGGCTGTAATGAAGACTGCCTCATCTTACACCCGAGATTCACGTTTGCTGTGGTCTCACATTTGCTAAACAGCGTGACTATATAGTGGTTCTCAGAGTGGTTCTCAGAGTGTATGTAAAGCAATCAATTCCTCATCTTTGCATAAGCTGAAACCCCAATGGAAGAAGGAGCTAGAAATTCTGGTCATTTAAAACCCATTCTCTGGGTTCCATGCTAATCATTCTTTGTGCCAAAAAAGCAGAGCAAGAAAGAGCGCTCGCACCCAAGCAAATCAGGCTTGCTGCCGCATGCGCATGCAGCGCTGAGCGGCAACAGCAGATTTTCAAGTCAATCAAGAATGTGTACACTCTTGTAGATTTACCTAAGGTGTACATGTGCTTCTTGCAGAGCAGCAGCAAGGACACCTGTAGTTCGCAGGACAAAAATGGTGGTTTCGACATGCATGCATATTCTTGCATGTATTTAGGGCTGGTTCTTGGGCTCTCCTGCTGAAAGCAGGGAGCTTTGTTTGCGCCACTTGGTGGTGCCAGGCACAAGCAGGACGTAGTAAGCACAGCCAGCCAAATCCAAGCCACTGCATTACTGGTGGCTTCAATCAGCTTCATGTTGTCACTGCCATTGTGCTCGCACAGCAGGCGAGACCATTTAGGGAAGAGCGCCGAAGTGCTCGTGTAACTAGGTAGCTAGTGGAACGCCTCTCAATTGAGGTTGCAACCCGCGCTTGTGAGCTGCACAGTACACAGCCACCAAGGTCAGCTGTGTGCAATCGGCAGCTGACCACCCAACCGACAAACCACTTAGGCTTTTCGACTTGGAAGCGGGTATAATTTCAAGAAGAGAGGCAACAGCAATACGCCTGTCGGGCCACCATGCAAGATGGCAGACCACAAGAAGCAGAGAAGTACTCAAACAGAGCAAGGATAATCCTCAATAAGACACTAGAGTATACTGAACCGATCAAGGGGGTGCTGTGCAAATCTTCCAAGTCTGCAGATCCTCCAGTATCAAAGATAAGCCAGTGATCTCTTAACCGGAGGAGGATGAGGTTGGCCAGCAAGGGGCATGCCTTGCTGTGCGTCAGCTGGCTTTGTGTCTGCCAGACATCTCGGGCGCTCTAGACGGCGCATCGCTGGACTTGAGGAACATGAGCGCCGAAATCTCCTCCATCGACGGCCGCGTTGAAGGCCCCGCCCCTGTCGTGACCACCGGCCTGCTCCCCCGGTTGCTTGGCGGCAGCTGCACGCACACCCCCCAGTGAGTCAAAGAAACCCAGCAGTGAGAGCGCAAACACTGCCCATGCATGCCCCCTCCTCAGAAAATGGGTCATCTGGGCACTGGCCAATCGATCGCATCAACACAACCGAGTTCCTCTCTGGAACACAGTTTTGCTTTCTCAAAAGAGGACATCGCATTTGCTTGTTTGAAAGCACTGTAAGATCTTCACTGTTAACGATGACTGCGACAATGCTAAGCGCTCTACAGAGGTAGTTACCTGTATGCCTGATTGACCGTCAAAGCCCCTGCGCTGCTCAGGGGCATTCTCCTGCTTGAGCAGATCGGCGGCCCCCGAGGTGGCCGGGGGGGTCGCCGCCCTGCCACTGATGGCCACCTCCGGGTGGTCCGCAGTGGAGCTGCCGCGCGCGGCCATCGCATCGGCCAGCGCTGCGGCAGCAGCATTCGGTTGCACGGAGAACGGCGGCAGCGCGGCGGACGCCTGCAGCGGCGTGGGCCGGCTGATGCCGGACGTCCCCGATGACAACTGGCTGAAGCCCTCGGGCAGGCGCCCGCTGCCCGCACGGGGCAGCGGCGGCAGATCCGACAGCCTGCAGTAGATTGCAAACCTAAACAGACATCCTGCTATGACAAACTCACCAAGATGCCTGCAAGGCGGCTCAAGCCTTGCGAGGCTGCAGGCTGTCATGAGGACAGCCAGGAGCTGGCATTAATGGCCAGCTCCTGGCAGCGATCATAACAACTTGCAGTCTCGCCAGCAAGGCCAATCTCGTAGTCCCTGAGTTTCCGTTTCAAAGTGCTGTACGTCCTCATGAACTCTGCTCTGCATTACAATGATGCGTGCCACACGTATCAACAGACCACCACGGATCAACATATGGACCCCTATGCAAATACCCTCCAATGAGTGTAATTTGCATAAAGCTGCACCCATTGATCCATGAGGGCTCGGGGCACCTTCAGCGGTCTCTATGCTCACAACTTTTGGAACGGCCCGATTATCGATAACAATACTCATCATATACACACCTGCCACTGCCAGCTGGGTTGAGGGGCGCCAGATCAGGCAGGCGGCCAGAGCCGGCCGGGTTGAGCGCGGCGATGTTGAGCGCTGAGCTGGACCCGATGCCGGTGCCCGCCAGGCCGAGGCCCTCCGCCAGCTGGCCGCTGCCCAAGCTGCCCAGACCGGCCAGGCTCAAGCTGCCACTGCCCATTCGGGCAGCCGCATGCAGAAACTGCTAACCCAAGGCACACGCATACTTCAGCACGCTGGCATATCCAAGCGATTTGTCTAGAAAGTAGCAGGGAGTCACAAAATCTCATCACACCCTCTCTATGCCTAGCAGCACGACGATTTCACTGCATCGCCCTCAATGAACTTTCGACTGGCTTCCAGAAACATGGGTGAGCCCTCAGACAGTGAAGGCTCCAAAGTGCGCAATCCGGGATTGGAAGGACTGTGTCTCACAGCCTTCCAGAGCCTGCATGCGCACTTCAGAGCCTTTGGAGATGAGGTGCATTGTTCCTGAGAAGGGGCAATAACGCACATTCCATGCATCGGATGGCTGTCGCTGGGCGCCGAAAGCAGTCGCGGCAGCGATGCCAGCGGAGTGCAATGGCTGGATTGGGCTGAACGCCGAGGGGCCATTGTTGCTGAAGGCCGAGATGCCAACTCCACCGCCACCGCTGCCACCGATACCTGGTCCTGCAGCGGCCGGTGCTGATGCAGCTGCAGGCGCAGCGGCGGCTGTGGTGGTGGCGGGAGTGGATGCAGTTCCAGCTCCGGAGTTGGGCAGGCCATAGAAGGCAGCAATGTTGCCGAACATCTCAGCCGCTGTGGGCGTGCCCGGGGCGAGCGGCCCTGGCGCGGCGGCGCCCGCGCTGCCGCGCAGCAGCTCCAGATTTGCCTGCTGCATCTGCGCACAAAATCCAACTCCTCAATCCCCAGGTGATTGAGAAGGATGGGAAGAGATCATGTGATCATGACAATTGCAACAACCCCAGCTGCACAGTGTTCAGGATAGACATGAAAGGGTCCAAACTCCTGGGCCGCATGTGGTGAAGCGTGCAGCCCAGGTGATCGGAGACTTTCATGTGAACCCCGCTGGGACATGCAGCTCAAACTTGCAGCTCAAACTTGAACAAAATAATCTGACCATTTAACTTCTGTGAAATAGGCATCGCACTAGTCCCGACCAATTCATGCGCCAAATACTTCATCGAGGCATATGAGTGTCACCTATGCCCCACTTGTCCGACTGAGCAAACAACCATCGACTTGTCAACCCTGGAGCGCACATGCTTACACATGCATGCACATAAAGGCACACCTGCAGGGACTTGTGCAGGGTGCCGAGCTCGGCCTGCAGGCGCATGTTGTCGCTGGAGGCAGTCGTCCACTTGTTGCGCAGCGCGGTCACCTGCCCCGTTAGCATGCTCTTATGCGCCTCCACCTCTCCCACGTGCGCCATCAGCCGCTGGTTCTGCGCCTGCAGCGCATTTATCTGCACACGAGCCAACCCGTTAGCATAAAATCAAGAGATGCATTGCAAACAATGAAGGCCATGTATGAGCGCTTGTGAGAGAAGGGGCTGCCTCAGCACTACAAACACCAAATGATACAAGTCATACCGGTCCAGGTCCCCATGACAGGTCACATTGCAGACATGCAGTCGAGTGTGTCAGCATATGACATGCATAAACCAGTGAGCATAAAGATGCATCTACCATCATTCCTTCTGCCGGGGCAAACTGGTGTAATCTTGAGGGCTCCCTCTTCTGATTCCTTTCCTTATACTTTGTACCAAAGATTCTGTTTCTTGTTAGCACAGCGCGAGTGACCAGCAGCACAGTTGATGCCCACCTTGACTTGGAGCTCCTCCATAACATCCTGCCTCTTCTGCCTCACTCTTCGAGCGGACTCCCGATTAGCTATACGCCTGCATGAACAGCACGACAAGCATCACAGCACTTCCCAACACTGAGACACTGCGCAGTCCACACGCAGCAGCTGTAAACATGGTTTCATATGCTGAATATGTGTCTGACAGCTCCAGCAGCCCTTCTCACTGGGTTGACATTAAACATAAGGACGGTCAAAAGGCCGTCTCAAAACTCCATGACAAAGGTTCGGCAAAGAGAAGCGCAGTTGTCAGGTGCAGACTCACCGCTTGATGCGGCGCCGTTCCTCCTCTGTGAGGTTTGGCGAGTTGGGGTCCCCTTTGTACGCGATGGGCCGCCCGACGCGCTTCTTTTCGGCGCTGTCTCCCCCGCCGCCGTTGCTGGTCCCCCCGGTCATGCCCTCCCCATCAAACTCCGAGTCAAAGTCCTCGTCCTCATCATCCACATACCGCGATGATGTGCGCCGCCGAGGCCTGTGCACATGTACACTCATGACCATGACTCCGTGTGCATGCTCTGCAAAACACATACAGTGGTGCTGCAAAAACATAACAGAGCAAGGAGAAGGGGGTGATTGCTGTGCAGATGCAGGCATTTGCCGTAATCCCCCAGCTGGATAGAATGGTCACCGGAGCTGCAGGCCTGACTCGGCAGCCGCCCCCCTGCAGCACAAACACTGCTCTCACATATCTGAGGGACACTGAGCTGCCCAGAGCAGCAACATATTTGCAAGTCCATCACACACAGCAGGAATGCCACGCTGCCAATCAGCTGGGCTTGCTTATACACTTTCATTGGACATTTCGGTGATTGCGCAGAGCCCGACCACCAAAATGCCTTGCTCCTCTGTGCCAATATCATCAAGAGGATAGAAGGATTGAGATGTGCACAAATGGCAGTGCATGGCAGGCAGGCACTGCGGCGAGGATATGCATGCGGATATACCACTGGTCGTAGCATCTAAATTGCCTTCCTTAACAGGTGAGCAGCCGCACCTGAGGTTGTGGCCCCTGTTGTCATCCGACCCCTCGCCCTCATACTCGCCACCGCCGCTGTACGATCCCCCGCCCAGGCCTCCCTCCCTGCCGCGCCGGGGGGCCACCCCCTTTGCCGGCATGTTGCCGCTCAGGCTGTGCCTGGCTGTGGCTGGCCTCTGGGGCCGCCCGCCCCGCCCAAGTGGACCCTGCACATGCGCCATGTCCCTGTGTTGCAGTAAATTCTCAAGAGCTCCCAAATGCATGTGTACCCTCCACATGCGCCATATTCCAGTGTTGCAGTGACATTCTCAAGATTCCTCAGATGCATGTGCAGTCCATGTGCCTGAAGAGCATGAGCAGGGCATACAGGAGCAGAAAGCATTCTGCTGCATCTGCACACAGCATTGCCAAGCCATGCCACCTTTCTTCCAGGATCAAGAGTGCATGTGAATCCACTTCAGCAGACAACAAACGCACGCTAGTTGTGCATCGAGTGCATAATATTCGGGACAAATTCTGGTGCGCTTTTCCACTCACCTGTCCATGAAACCTCAGCCGGCAGCTGCTGCGTGCAAGGTTCACATACACACTCCTCCTGCCTCCGCGAGGTACTTGATTAAAACTGTCGAAGGCCTAGTCAGGATGAGCCACCTGCACATGCAAACGTTATGAGGAGAAGGGTCATTTGGAGGCCACAAAGGTTCCAGCTGCATGAGCTCATGGCAATCAGCTTGGTGTCAATTGCGTCATTCCATCTAGAGAATATCTTAAATCATGTAATTCCCTGGACCTGAGCCATCAATGATTATTTCAAGGTAAGCGCTGTGCCCCCGGGCATGCATGATGACCTATGACGGAACGCTCTCGGACCCTTCCGCCACGATTAAATCGATGAGAGACTTACAGAAGCAGAGCACCAGGATACTTCAAAGACTATGGCATGATCTCCTACGCCGTCAAAGTTGGCCACGGAGCAAGGAGTCCGTTCGACAAAATTTTTAGGCAGCAGACCCTGCGAGAGATTTTTGGCCATGGCATTTCTGGCGTTCCTGGATGGTTTGGTACTGCAAAGATGATCGTACAACTGAAAGACTAACGGTACCTTTTGTGTCACCAGAGGCGAGACTTATCACGCCACTACGGCCCTCCCAGAGGCGATGAATAAGCAAGTCGGACGACGCGCTCTTCCACCTCGCAGCAGAGAAGCAGGACACTAAACCAATCTGACAGTATATCAAGCAGATATTCCACCTGGCAAGCAGATGGCACCAACAGGATAGGATCGCAGGCCAGGTGCTCCGCTGTTTTCGGGCGCCCTGAAATAGCCGAAATCCGCCCTGCCATGCTGGCAAGATCTGGGGAAGGGTTTCTGGGAAAACAAAAACTCGGGAGAAGTGTCCACCGGCAAAACTTGAACATGGCGAAACAGGTGACAGCTGGTGGCTATCTTTCCTCTGGTACTTTTGCCAGTGATGACTCCTCACTTTGGAAGCACTGATGCGGAGTCTTCTGGTGCCTTCATTCACGTGATTGGAATCACTTCGAAGGAGCGGAGAATCGCAGGTGCATGCGAAAGGTGGGAAAGGTTGTGGATAGCCGTACGTGGTGCTGACGACGAAAAACGAGGGGAAGAGGGACGTCTGGCCGGAGACCTACCGACACCGACACCTTGGCCCAGAGGCCAGAACCGGTATGAAATGCCATAGAGTGCGCAAAAGCTGAGCTGTTGTGCCCTTAGATCTTCAGGTACTCTTTGTTACTGTTTCATACCAGAACCAGGTGCGCGAAGGGAAGTAAGGGCTGAGACTGTGCCGGGGGCTCCGCGCACTTTTTGGAAACGTGATGGTGGTTGTTGGACCTCTCGAGTGTCTCGGACTTCCTTGAAATGCTGTGATGAAAGTTCTCACGAGACACATGCTTCGTCGGATGCCATCGCTAGGCGCGAAAAGCGCGCGTCATTCTTACGGCGAAGATGTTCAGTCAGTGATTTTCAGTGCGAGTTCGAGTCTGAGTTCTGTTGAAGACCGTGGAAATGTTGTTTGCTGGGCATGTACCAATACTTCCGTGTGTAGGCATGCATGATCGATAATGTGAACGCCTGCTGGGTTTTTACAAAATGCTGGCTTGTGTAGGCATGCATGGCCATGAAATAACCACCCGGGCTGAAGTAGGCACCAACGATGTACTTGCACGAACAGCCCAAAACCTTGCCGACTCTTTCGCCGAAAACTGTGTCCACCCAGTCCGAGCAGCAGCAGCATCCGTTGTGCTTTGTGGCGTTCAGTATGTGAGGTATGTTACACCGTATCCCTATACGTGTTTTTGAGCGCTTGACTAATCTTGGCTGAGTCAGACACGCACCGATGGAACTTTATCACGTTCTTCTGGCCCCCGTTTATTGAACCAGAAACCGGGTTGCTGTCTACATTGCGTTCATTGACCACACCTAAGGTTGACGTCTTGTGTGTGGAGGGGCTGAAAACCTTTGTGCTTGCCGGAATGCAGCATTGTGGTGCCGGCGAGCGGTGGCCAGGTCGTCAGCGTTGCCAATCTTGCAGCAGCAGGACCCCTGCACATGACCCTGCTCCCCAGCAGCCAGTGTGCAGCCGGCCACACCCTGCAGCACCGCTGGGCCTTCACCTCTACCTCGTGAGAGTTCCCCCCAAACAAACCCCCTGCCGGCCCGCCATCGTCCAGTGCAACCTGTCATGACTAATATGACAAGAGCGCATTTGTACGGTCAAGCTGAGGAATCGCGTCACATCTTGGTGCACCTGCACTGACGACATCCATCCATGTCGCACAGGTTTGGGCATTACAGGGACATCCAGGCGTTTCCCGAAGCGGCACAGGCCACTGCGCTGATATGCCGCCCACTGCTGGAGCGCCCACCGCCAGAACAAGACACCACCCGGACTGCTCACAAGCGGCTGCGCCGCTCACACAGCGCTCCCGTCCTGTCTGGACGCCAGGGTGTTCTGGAGGAGAGGGCCTCCATGCCACCACCACCAGGTTTGTCGCCTTCTCTTGGTGGGAGCATGCTTTGCTGCTTCAGTAGGGTGTTGAGGGCCTCCTGTCATGTGCTTTGTTCGAGGCCATCTGGGTCTCTGATACATGCTCTGGCCCAACATCACTATGTTGTTCTTCGTGCCTTACATGCCCCGTCCCATGGGCACTTTGCCATGCACGCAGTCAGCAAGTATCTGCTGTACGTGACAGACAAGCACTTCTGATCATCCTCTTCTGTCCCACGGGTGGCAGTGCTGTGTCTTGCGCCTGCAGGCCTTGTCAGGCCGTATCAGTGTCGAGACCATAAATCCGGACCCCTACGACCCCTGTCTTGCTGGTGATATCAGAACAGAGATGAAAAGACGAGCCTGGCCCAGTTGTCAGCACATTCTTACTTATACCGACAAGCCAAGTGGCATATTGAGGTTATGAAATTGATTCAAGCAATGTGATGGCTTTATAGTTGAGTGGCGGCAAGTAGATGATAGTGGTGGATGCACAGGTCAAGAGGCGGAGCACCATGTGAAGACAGCGTTGCAGCGGCTGAACCTCGACGGCGATCCAAGACAAGTCCCTGAGAATGGCCGGCAAGCAAAGCGGCCTGACGCAACCGCCGCCCAGCCGCGCGTCATCGGCGCGCTGCTAATCGGCCTGGACGGCAGCAATCGGCGCCCCCGGAAAAGGTGGGGGCAACTGCCTGTACTCATGACTAAATATGGGTCCATGTTTGGCACCAAGTGAGCATGTCAGACTCCTACATTACAGGTGTCACCTTACCTGGGCATGCGCAGAAATAAAACTACTAGGCCCCGGCTTGGCCTGGCTGATGAAAGCAGATATATGAACAGCTTTGCGGGCATGATGGCAACAGTTCTTGTGCTTGCTAAGCGTGATGGTCAAAGGTGCTCTGTGCGACTAACACTTGCAACCGTGCTATGGCATCCAATGTCTCTGGTGTCTGCAGCGATGTGGAGCAGCTGTCAGACCTGCTGGGCCCGCTGATAGCGCCTCTGGCAGGCAAGGCTGTTGACGTGGCCTCAGCCGCCTACCTGGCGCGCAAGCTGTCGCGGCTGTCTGCTGAGGCGTTGCCCGCTACCCACGCGCCTGATCGGGCCAGCCCAACCAAGACCTCTGACAGCATTCAGCGCATGGCCAGCGACAGCTGGGTTCTGAGCACTGGGTAAGGCATATTGTGTGCATCCACAATTAATTTCTTCCGTAAACGTGAGCTGAACAGATGGACCACATGTAATGGAGAGTGGCGGCCAGCTTGCACCTGTCTGTAACTTGCTTCTTTCTGGCAAAGCGGTCTCTCAAGTTAAAGACAGGACATTGTTTGATCTGCCTCGAATGCTGAAGTCTTCACCATCCACACTCACGCATATCCTGCTTTGCAGCATGTCTCTCTGCATGTCAATTGGCTAATGACAACCCAATTCCGAGGTTAATTGCACAGCATGGGCTTACGATTACCCCAAAGTGGCACAATCGGCTTGCCTCCCCACAGGCTGGTATCGGGCTGTCTGGATGTACTGTTGAAGGAACTCTGAATATGACAGCAAGGGGTGGGCTTTTTTTTTCTCGTAGGGAGCATGCACTGCTGCGGCAGCTGCTGGAGGACTCGTCGCTGACAAAGCCCAGCATCAGCGAGCCATGGGGCAGCGGCGACAGCTCGCCGATGATGTCACCGCTGATGTCATCCATGTTAGTCGCCAGCCGCAGCAGCAGCGGTTGCACCGACTTCACCTTCACACCCCACCTGCCCCTCATCGACACACCTGCAGGTCCGCTCATCAGCCTTCTATTTCCCCATGCTCACCTGTCATTCCCCCAGAAAGAAAGGCATGCTCACCTGGCATTTCCCTGGAATGGCTCCAAGCAGAGTCCTCCACAGTCGCTTGCCGACGGATCTAGTGGGCAGACATTTCCAGACATGTGGGGCTATGGTCCTGGTATTTCTTGGGACAACAGAGCAGCTGGGACCAGCACAGCTTCACATTTCCATGCATGCTCAGATTACACTTCAGTCCAGTGGATGGGGTCAGGAGGTAGGGAGGCTGAAAATTGCTTTCACCTTCGCTTTGCACAGGATCCAAGAGGGGGGAGTCAATCCTGCCGAGGGGTCGTCAGCGCTCACGCTCTGAGGACTCACCAAGGAGCAGCAAGCAGGGCAGCCTGAAGGTGCAGCCGCGGCCGGTCCCAACCCCCAACTCGGCAGAGCCGCAGACGAGGCTCTTCAGAAGTGCCAATGTCACCCCCATTGCATCCTTAAGCAGCTCCCCTGAGCACTTTGGCCGCACAATCCTGCTGGGCCCCGACCTCGACCTCGCGACAACGATCGCCCCTGTATCGAACCCATTTGCCAGTGGGGGGTCCCGTCCGGTGGGCAGCGAGGCCCCCCCTCCGGCCCGGGAGGACCGCGGCGGCGGCCGCTCGATTTGGGCACCCTTCGCCTGGTTCGGAGACCCTCTCTGAGGGGATTTGCCCCGACCCCGGCATCCCCCTTGCTCAGATCCTCAACAAGCGATTTCGCCAAAAGCCTCTAAATTGGCTTTCCAAAGAATGTAAGTTTTCAAAGAAGTCATTTGAACCGCAAAAGCTGCCCCGCCGAGTGAGGGAGCTTTGCTGTCTGCTCAGCAGAGCAGCAAGTATTATTTTAGATAATGCTCCATTTTCGCAGCAACAACTTTGGAGTTCAAGTAAGCGTCTGGCATGCCTGCCAGATTGTTCATATAGGGGTGTCCCACGGCAGAGATTAGTAAGGAGACAAATTTGATAAGATAAGCTGGCGCATGCACACAAAACATGAGGAACGATGCATGAAGGCAGGCTTGATGACCGCCTCGAGTCGTTCCTATTTGTGTTAGCGCAAAGCTCTTTAGCCTGCAGAAACCGTGCCATTTTTCCCTTGGTGTGGCAATTGCGCCAAATTTTGGGGTTGAGCAGGCAGAAGTTGTGTTTGCGCAGCACAGTGTACTAATTTGTATGCTCGGCCAAGTAGGTAGGTCCGCACTTGAAATCTTGAAGGCCACCTATCGAGCAATTCGTTTAAATGTCACGTTCAGCAATTGGCTGCAATTTTGTGCCTTGCTGTTGGTGGTGCTACGTACTACGAGTAGCTAATATGGTCGCTTCTCTAAACAATATTGAGTTCACCTCTTATCTACCTGTGTACAGTAGCAAAGTCCGGGGGAGGGGTTGTAGTCTCATTGCTGTTGTACATCAGGGGAGTAAGGCTAGGGCAGCAAGTGGCAGTAACCATGCCATGTTGACACTTGCTTTGCTGCTGTTTGCCTCTCATGTTTGCCTCTCACCGTCCTGGACTTTTCCACTCTTGTCATTTCCTTGGGCTTTTTGCTGCTTGGACATCACAGAGCAAGCGACCAGTCCTCTGTGTTGGCACTTGCGTGTTATGCCGCAGACTAGTAGGGAGAGCAGTTTGCCTCTGGAGTTTTCAGACTCAGGAGCAGACCATTTTGTGCATGAAAGTGCAAATCTGGAAAGGAAAGGTGGGTTGCAGTCTGCCTGCAATCTAGTGAGCTGGGCGGGACAAAGTCACATTTGATCACAAGTCAACCGTAGTGAAACGGACCATAATTTGGTAGATTTGAGCAAATCCGGTGTTGGATGGGACTCTGCAAGTTCACAGAGCGCTAGTGCACTGCAGCATCATGCAGTGCACTATGCACTGGCACAGGACATATGACTTGCGTTCGTGCTCTCAATGCTTGATTCACTACAAACGTGGCTGGTGTCGGCCGGATGCTCAGCATGATGAGGGTGCAGGAACTGGCCCTGCCCTTTTTTTGACTGTGCAACTGCTGAATTGACCAGTCTCGAGTGACTCCCCAATCCAAGGGATGCACCTTGCTCTTCATGTAGATGTTGCCCTGTAGTATGCACTGAGCCGTAGGTGTCAACAAATATTGATGTACCTTATGATCTCAGTCCCTTATGAATAGCTTTTTTAAACACAACAATGCGTGGTGCTTGTTAGCTACAGTAAGGGTGGTGCTTAAGGCTAGTCGGGCACTTGATTGATGAAAGTGTCTCTATGTCTTGCTTGGCTGGTGGCAGCATCCAGCATTGGTGCTGTCTCATGAGCAGTGTACATCAAATGGTGTGACAGATCAATTATGTACAGGTTCATTAGATTGACCAGGCAGCCTTTTCTCAGTGATTGCTAGGTATCATCAATTGCGTGTGAGGTGCCCCTGGGGCTGAGTAAGGAGAAGAAGGCTGGAAAGTAGAGCATCTGGTGTTGAATTATGTGCTGTTTCAATTTTTTTCTTCTCTGATGCTGCCTGGTTCAGCATAGGGAAGTCTGCACAGCACAACTTGCTTGTGTTTTTTTTGTTGGGTATTCTTGGGTGTTAGCACCCTACATGTGTTGGGGAACCTGGGTTAGTATGTGATTGATAATGTGGATATATCCACATTGGGGCACCACGCGTTGACCTCTCGACTTCATGGTATAGAATTCTGCTGAGTCAAGGCGTGCGTGTTTTTGAAAACCAGTTGTTCAATTTTTTTAATGTACTTTCTTGTGCCTCAGCACTGATATTACTAATGTGTCTGGGCACTTATGACTACTGCACTTGATGTTCCTGTCTGTAGCACTGATATTGATGGTCAGGTGTGGGCTCTGTGCATGTTGGGTGTTTGGCGTATCAGCGTGGTTGATGACGCGTGTCGATTGCGGCTGTAATTTTTGTTAATTTCTTAAAAGAACCTCTGGATGCGCACGTGAACAAGATTGAGCCGTACAGACATTCACTAAACCTTTTCTGTCAATAACGTACAGTGTCAATGCTCAGTACTAGTGTCGCCACAATCAATGCCCAATGACTCCTCAGCATACAGTCGATGTGGAATTGAGCAGCTGTGTGCACACAAGTGGCCACTTGCAAAGTTAGTCATCACATCGATTCCAGCACACGTCCAGTCATAAATACACTTACTTCTGAGTGAGGAGTTCTGTCGATCAACATACAGCAGTAAACGAATTGGTCCTGTGCACCCAGTCCACACAGACCGGAAGGGCCAAAGACTTCAGGTCAGCTCTACCTAGTACTAGAGCAGGCATCACACATGTACAAACCTAGTCCCAGGACAGTGTCTGTGCAACCATCAGTAAACTACTGATTATTACAATGCTTTGACGGATCTTTCACATGACCTCTGGCCCCTGCTGTTATGAGGTTAGCCGGGTCGTCCAAACTTGTGCACCATATGTGGCAGCCTTGAAGAGCGCTCTGTGATGCAAACATGGGAGCAAGCTGCCCTGCAGTAAAGGCCCCTCCATCAAGCAACGACAATGGCAATGTGGGAAAAGGCTGTACATGTGCTTGACAAGATAATGGAGTCTGCCCAGAAGGCATCCTGAAAGCCTCACCTCATATTAAGTACAGGCAAGAGTCGTACCCCCTTGGCAGGAATGACATTGCAGCAACACCTCTGCACTTGCTTTGACTACTTCTTTGTTGCTGTTGCTTTATGAAATTGAAAGATGGAACATCATACTTAGGTCCCACACCCCAACACCCCTGTGAGCTTGTTCAAAACATGCAATAGTGGACAATATCACTATCTAAATGGGAAGTTCTCGTGGCCGCCAACAATACAAGACGGCCACCCCTGGCGACAGACAAGCCCGCTCCGAGTCATGTTTCGCTCCGAGTCATGTTTATCACAAATGGTGAGTCAATACTGCAGGCAGATGGGCTTCCTGTCTTTATTCTCCTTGCAAATTGAACCATGGGTGTCATCGTGCTGTCCCCCCAACTCCACATCAAATGAAGCATTCTTTGTTGACAACCACACAGGGGCCACGGAGAGGAGGCATGCCAGTAACAACCCAAGCGCTTCAAGAGGGACGCAATCCTGAAGAGCGAGAAGGCCTGTAGAGCACACCTTTCCAGGCGTAATATCTTGATCTTCAATTTCTTTCTTCTTTGGTTCCTGGTGTCATCCATAATGCCTTTGCCCCAGGCTGGCCCCGGACAGCTGTTCTCTCATGCAGGCTGACCTTTCAGCGCTGGGAGATCAGACTCTTTCAGTGCTGTACAGCTGGGGTCGGGTTTGCACTTGGGGCAGCTGTCGCGTGAGCCGCTCTTCTTGCAGGTGTTGCACAAAAGTCTTTCCTTTCTTTCCTTAAAGTCAAATAAGTCTTGAATCCTGCCACCACAGCACAGGGCACAGCACAAGCGCCCTTGCAAGAACATTGAGAGGCCCCTGTTTGTAGCCCTATTTGTAAGTCCGAGGCCTGTGGAGAGACTTGCTTGAGGCGGCGGACGGAGAATTTGATGGGCCCACTTAGGCCCAGCGGAGCGCCCCCCGGGAGTGACATGAGAGGCAGATCATCTGGACAGCAGCATTTCCAGGACCTCTGCGTCCACGAGGCCCACGTCATCGTCCAGGTCATCCACGCTGGGGAACAGGTCCATCTGGTGCTGGTTCCCACCACCTGTTCGAGCAAAGTCCCCACCACGCCCAATTCAGCCGCCTTTATACACAGCCTTAGGAGGGCTTGACCCGCCCATATTTCCTGCTGCGCTCCGTTTTGATGTCTGCACTACATCTCCTGATGCTGTGCAGAAGCGTGTGCAACTTTACATCGCAGCAAGTGAGAAGATCACATGGGGCCTGATGCAGACAGCTGTAGACATCAGCTCAGGTAACCGGGACGAAAATGAAATAGTGTCACGCACCTGAGTGGTGCATCCAGGCCTGCGAGCCACCGTCCATTTTGGCATCGATCATGCTGCGCTGGTTGGCGTATGATAGCATCCCCTGGCCCCTATACATGCCATCGTTGCCCACCATGCCCTGTGCATGCACACACTAGCTCCCTCAGTACCCCAGGCACAGCAATGTGCAATACTTGAAAGACTTGGGGGTCAACTGCCCAAGTGAAGCAAGCAGCAAAGCAACAAAAAGACGAATTGAATTGCAGCAAGGTACAATGCAGTACAATGGCTGGTTGTGTGGCAGGGCGGACCGGAGGGGAATGGTACTGTGTGGGCTGGGACTGCACATGGCCCATGGACATGGCCGGCATCGACAGCGGCGCCGAGATGTGCTGCGCCCCGTCAAACACCTGCATGCATGCCCTTGCTGGTCAGTGAGTCAATGTGAGTCAGCGAGTATCGTACAGGACACCTTCCCTACAACACCGTTTGCAGGCAACTCACAGTGCCCTCAGTTCCAGGTTTCACAATGCAAACCGGGGCTGAGATGCGTGGAGCCGGAGTTCCTGGCATAGTGCCAGGAGATATGGCATCACAAGAGCAGAGCATGATGGAGAAGAGCACCTCGCATTGCATGCAAGATTACCCTGAGATCAGATGAAGAAAGATCGACCTCACAAATTTATACGCCTACTTATCTGCAAGCCCGAAATGCATGCACCTGACAAGCACCAACTCACCTGCGACATGAGGGGCGGCTGCGCGGAGAAGGGTGTGGCGCCCGGGTAGGTCCCCGGGTGGCTGGCTTGCAGCGGGGAGCCGCCCGGGATGGGCAGCGGCATGCTGTTGCCGTAGTGCCCCTGGCCGTGCGCGCCACTGGGCGCCTGCATGTACTGGAACGCCGCCTGCTGCACTCCCAGCACATACCCACTGCTTCTCAGCCTTCAATTATAATATTTTGGTTGCATGCTTGAACAGGCTGGAAATGTATCTTCCTGTAACATCGGAGTTGGAGAGGATATGAAGCATGCATCTGTCCCACTCCACCATGCTGCACGAGGCAACAGAAGTAGGGCCAATGGTTCTTCTGCCGGAGCTGTCCACAATTCGCTGAGGTGTTTTTGGCAAGGTTTCTGGGAGAACAACAGTAGTAAATATATTGATAATTATCTAATACAAGGGTTGAAGACGGCCCATCTCTCCAATTGTGGCCCCGTGAATTTAGTCCAACCCTAAATATAAACCCCTAAAATAAGGGTTAACGAGGAAGTTCCGGCTCACCCCGCAGTGCACGGAGCCGTCTCCACCGGCGGCATCGCCCGTGGCGGCCCCGCTGTTGGAGTCGGGGCTGGCGTGGAGGTGCCCGGCAGACGGGTGGCCATGCAGAGCGTAGCTCGCAGGGCTGCTCGCAGACACCTGCAGTCCGGATAATAATTCTCCAACACTTCAGGTGGGGTTGTAGAAATTGGGGGGGTTAGGGTGTAGGGTTAGGGTCAAGTGGCCTTCCAGAGTAGCAACACTTCTTCCTGAATGCAATGGTGGATTTAGGTTTAATATAAAATTCCCTAGTTTTGGGGGGCACAGAGCAAATAGAGTTTGAGAGGTAATTCCTGGCTACCTGCGGCTGCAGCGAGTTTGTGGAGTGGTAGTGCTGCTGCATGCCGGCACCTGCCGCCACATGGTGCTGCTGCTGCTGCTGCTGTTGCTGGGCCGTGAAGGGGTCCACGCTGGCGCAGCTGTCCACGCGCTGCAGCATGCGCTGCGCCACATCACCCGCCACATCAGCAGGAGTGTTCCCTTGCATTCTAGCATGTGTAAACCCGGCCCAATCAAGAGCCGTGATGTCTACCTTCTGCGACAGAAAGAGAAGCACTTTCCGTGGGACCTCCAGGTACTTCCGAGGGTGGTGAACCCGTGCAATTTCAGGACAAGTTTGAATGGGTGGGGAGGGGTGCTCGAGGGACTGAAGAGCACCTGGTCAGCGCCATTGGTGAGGGCGATGGCTTGGCCGGGCGGGAGAGTCTTCTGCGGCTGCCGGTTGTCCGGCTGCACTGCGATGCCTGGGATGAGCTGCGCCAGTGCGGTCCACCGCGTGTCTGGGCCCGGCAGCGGTTGCCCTGCATCAATGCCAGCACAGATTTTGTTCTCCTCTCTCCCTTTAAAACTTGGAGTCAAAACCGCGAGAGAGATAGCTCAAGGGCCGTTGCCCCAAGTGCCCACTAGACTGTACGAGACGTTTCAGCCAGAGCAGGGCGAGTTTTGAAAAGACACCCCTCCCTTACAGTCTGCGCTGTGATCTGACATGATGAAGATGGGATGAGGATGAGATGAGATCACCAGCCGGATTGCTGTGCAAGACAGGGCATACTTTGCAGCATGCAGAGCAGGATGATGCACATGTTCAGTGTATAGAGAGACTGCCAGCCGCACAGAGTCAATAATGTTCCTGTTTTCCAAGCCACTGAACTGGAGTGTGGGGGTGCCGCATGAGCTCACCACTGGCGGGGGTGGAGCCGTCAGCGTTTTTGACAGAGCCGGTGGCATTGATCTGGTCGATGGCGCGGCTCAGTTTGAGCAGCTGCCGCCTCGGCCAGCGCTGGATGCCGTGTCGCCTGCATGCTCTCTGCACCCCACAGCAAAAAAACCTCGTTAATGACAAGCAACCCTACAAAAACCCTAAACCGTAACCCTAACTTTAACCCTTAAAAAACCATAAACCCCACTGTACGGATTGCACAAGGCCTCACAGCAAGATTTAATCCCAAATTACTGCAGGTAACAGTCAAACCAAGAGCTGCAATAATCTGACATCTCCACGTTTTCACTCAGCCTTCAGGATCATGCTGGCAGCAGCCTGCTGAGAGGCCTGAAGCGTTGGCAACCCGGCTAGCGGAGCGTACGTTCTCCGGCAAAGAGCAAGCGGGTGATGGACACAGCATGAATGGCACAGGTGCAGACCTTGAGGGTGGTGGGGCAGATGCCCAGGCGGTTCGCGGCCTCTTTCAAGCCGACGCCAAACTGGCTCTGCAGGTCCTCCAGCCGCAGCCGCTTGCCCGGCTTGCCAGGATTGCCCACCCCCTTGCCCTTCCTCCGCGCTGTGTGCAACAGCAGCATGGATCACTGACAGCATTAAAAGCAGTTCCAACAAAAAGGTGGGCGAAGCCAAGCAGCATAACTCTGGGATGATCACCTCCGAAACAAGTACTCAAATATCCGCGAGCAGCTGGTACAACGATAAAACTACAAAGCGCCTTCCAAGGTAGAATCACTGAGAGGGCCCACCTCGCTCCTCCTCGGTCTCGTCTTCCAGGTCGTCATCCTCGTCCATGTCCACCTCCTCCTCGGAGAGGGAACCCCCCCGGGTGGACATCTGCTGCTCGTCGCCGCCGGCCGCTACAGCCGCCGGCTTGGCCGCGGCCGCCGCGGCCGGTGCCTCCTTCACGCTCGCATCGCGCAGCGTCTGCTGCCGCAGCGCCTCGCGCAGATCCGCGGCCAGGCTTGCATTCCTTGTGCGCGTCCCAAGACTCCTGCACGGCAGGTCTCTTTTCTCAAACACTTTGCTCTGTAACCCCGCCCCGTTGATCCGCAGCCAGGCTTGCATTCCTTGTGCGCGTCCCAAGACTCCTGCGATTGAGCAGTGGCTCTGACTAAGCCGGTATTGAGATTCTGACTGTGCCAAGGTGACAGTGGAATATCGTATTGGCTGCTGTCGCACTGGAGCCTGTACGCTGAAAAGTGATCTTGGCTTTTACGCCAGTGAGAGCCAAGGTGACCCCTACACTTTCGTCTGCTGCAGGACGTGCAAGACTTCTGCCGCTTCTGGCCCAAAGAGGTATACCAATCTGCACCTTTAGGGTTGCAGCAACTATGCAGAACAGCCAGGCCAGTAATTACACAACTGGCTCGCGCTCTGGGCGCCCACCTTTTCTTTTCAGCCTCCAGTGCAGCCGCGTCAGCGTCAGGATCCTTGTCGGCGACTGACGGTGTGCTGCTTGCTCGGCCGGTGAGGCGGCTGGTGCCCTCGTTTTCAGCGTCCCCTCCCGTGCCCGTGTCCGTCTCAGTGGAGTTGGTCTTCTGCAGTGAGCACACGCGCCCCTCATTGCAATGCACCAACCATAGCAGAACTTTGGTTGCATGGCAAATCTGTTCCCTTGAGGATGCGGCAGGCTTATGTCCGTCACATTCAGTGAACAAGAGATGTAGCAATGCATGAATTGTTTGGACTGATCAGATCAATGAGTCCCTGTCAAGTACAGACTCGGAAGGTAATTCCTTCTCACAAATTTGGGAACTGTTTGCAAGACGGCTGTGGACATGGCACTGTCCATGTTAATGTGTTATAGGTGTAGGGAGAACAGGCCGGACATTTAGGTAAAGATGCTTGTGAAGACTCACGGTAGAGCCTGAAGGTACAAGACCGCATTTCACCATCTGGCGGATGGCATCTGATGACTCAGCCATCTCCTTGCCGCGCAGCCCCTCGGTTGTGTACAGGTCGCAGTCCTGCCAGTACAGGCAACAGTAAACCATCAATTCTCTTCGGTGAGCACTGCTGCACCCCTCCTTGGCTGCCGCATGCCCCAACTGATCGATCCCTGTGATGCATTTTGCCCAGCAATGTGCCCCCACATCCCAAGCGCCAAACGACTGACTCAGCCTCTGCAAGCATGCCTGACACAATGGGTAAGGTGGCATCACATAACCTTGTACATTGGCAGCGAGGCTGGATACGCACACCCCACATTGCAAGACTGCTTCTAACATCAAGAGCGCATGTGTGTACATCTTGTGATGACAAAAGGTTGAAGTGCTGCCAATGCCGGGAGAGAGCCCTCAGGTGCCACTGAGGGTGGTGTGCGGCAATAAAGTTGGTGTTGTAAAGGTTCGAAGGAGCCTCTCACACCTCAAGTGAGCGGGCGAGGGCGGAGATGATCTCCGCAAAGGACATGTCCTGCCGCGTCTGCACCACCTCCACGACACCCAGCGAGGCCTTGCGCTCGGCCGTGGTGAACAGCGGCAGCACGATCGTGGAGTGCACGCGGCACTGCTGCGCCTCGCTCGCCCTCAAATACACGTCCTTGCTGTACTTCTGCACGTTGCGCGACATCTCCGGCTGCACGCGCACGCCAGGCACTTATTGTGTATTCTTATTATGTCCTGACCATGGAGGACAAGCATGGTGGACGATGTATAACATGCATGCTTCACTGACGTCTCTTAGCCGCCTGTGCTAGTGGAGCATGGCCCCCTAAGGCAGGGTGAGCCAGCAGAAGCATCAGAAGCGAGCAACATGGCATGTGTGCCTTGTCCGGCATGGAATGGCACCAAAAGGCCAATTAAGCTTTGTGACTATGCACATTGGCAGGAAGTGTGCTATCTACCTCCTGTGTGGTGAAGACCCTCCCTGGGGCGCCAAGCATGTCCGGCTTGGTGGCATCTGTGCCGAAGCAGTATCGGCATGATATGCAGCGGAACAGCGCTAGCAGGTCCCCCACGCCAGCTACGCAAAATGGCAACCCCTGCACTCGACACAAAATCTCCTGTTAGAGCAGTGGTTGCTCCAGGACAACCCCCACCCTCGAGGTGCCATCCTGGCAGAATACATGCTTCATAGGGCATGGAAGCTGCAGCTACTATTATGGCATGGCTTAATAGCAATTCTTGCTATGCCATTCGACCTCCTGCAATACAACATTTCTACAGACTTGGCAAACGTTTTGCCATTGGCTCATAGCAAGCGGTGTGAAAGCTGCCAGCACTGCTTCTACTGTGAAGATCACGGGCTGTCACCTTTGTGCGTAGAACCACGTCGCCATCTTCAGAGACTTCGGGAAGCCACACCTGGCAGACCAAAGGAGGACGTCAAAACCACTTGAAAGCAATATTGTAGTTTACATCACTCCAAAAGTGACGTAAGAATGCCTGCAAGGTGCTCATAAGTGCAATTGGCATTGCATTGGTTAGTGATGGATGGATAACTTTAAAAGGAGAGTGCTTGGAACTCATGTGATGCCTCTGCCTTCTGAATCCTCCTTCCACCTTGGCACTCTAGGGCTTAGGTTCCGACACGCAAGGTCCGCTTCCCTCGTGGCTCAGCCCAACGTGAGAAAGAGGCAAATTATGCCTCAAGAACGGCAGGACGACACAAGCGTGGCCATCTCATAAGTCCAGCCCAATACTCTCGTTGAAAGCTCTCACCTGACAAAGTGATCCTGTATTGGAGTCAGCCTCCAGCAGTTGGTCTTGGAAATTTAATACAGCCCTAGCGATGCGCGAGGCCATCGCTCCCCTCTGCTCCACACTGTGCGGCAAATCGTAAACTTCCGTGTTCACCATTGCCCGCCGTCCGGTCTAAAGTAGCAAACAGGGTTTAGACAGAACCCCTGCCATGGTCAGCGCTTGGCAGCCCTATTTTCCCACAATTAAACAACACTTTGCTCCATAAGCAGCATCGAAACGACGAACTCGGCAGAAGCCAGCACAATCACATGGATGGGTCATTGGGGTCCACATGACCACTTAGCACCAAGGTCTTGTAAGCCCTGATTCTTATACCCCTTGGAATATCGAAGGTACTCTCCTGGTACCAGTCAGTTGATCGGATACTTTGACCGAGCCAGGTGGTTTATTAGTTTGTCCTGAATGGCTGGAATGATGTAACTGCTTCTTCTTCTTCTTTTAGTTCATCTTGCAGCACGTGTATTTTGAGTATCTCCTGCCAGATGGGAGTGCAATGTGTCTTGCTGTGCAGCAGGTGACTCTTCAGATTGTTTTTGTCCAGTTTCTACGACTAGTTATCAGGTTATTCACTCGTTTTTCACTAGTGTCTATACTGCCATGCAACTGTGAGGTGGCCGCCTGCATTGTCACTCTGTTAGTAGTCAAAAGTCCTGCTACTTAGTCTGAACAGCCCACGGCAGCCTCTCTATTAGCTGAATGCGCACTATAGTGCAACTTGGCCAAGCTTACTACGACCGACTAGCTAGCTCAGCTAGGCCAGCGGGTTTCGACCTGGACATGCTGCCTCGGCAGTGCTAGGTAGAGTCAATTACAGCAACGTTGAAGTTGCTGAAAATATTTCTGAAGGCCATGCGGCCTTATTGCATTGCACTGAATGCAGTGCATGCAGGAGTTCTGCAGCAGGACTATCAAATGCCATACCAATCCCACTGATGTAGACACTGTGCAGTACAGGCATTCCTTCCTGCTTGGTTCATGAGCAGTCTAGATTCAGAGTTTTGCTGAAATATGTTCTCACGGTTTTTGCCGATGCTGCACTCGACAGCCTGTTTCAACTGAGCCGTTGCAGCGGAGTTGTTCCAGAAGTAACGCCTTGTCATGTGACTGTGCGTGTACCAGCAGAGCCCCTGGGAGTGTCTGGTGTTAATGCTGCAGCACTTTTCAAGACTCTATAGACAATGTCCCTCTTAACCTTTCCATCCCCTTTGAACCATAAAATCACACAGCCGTATTGCATCCACAATGCACCCTCCAGACATCTGCGCTCAACTCATCGCCAGGGCGAAGGTGTTGAGGGTCTTAGAGTCATGCATGACCGCGTAGCCGTGGCCATGCAGGAAATCCACAGCAGCCGCCAGATCTCCCGCGCTTAGGTGCTGGTTCTCAAACCCGATCAGCACCGGCCGGAAGCTCGCATGGTGAAGCGGCAGCTGCCGCACAACCTGCTTACCAAAAGTGTCGGCACTTCAGAGTCGGTCAATGCTGAGGGAACCAATCACCGAGGAAGCTTGTTGGATGCAGCTAACTGTCTTGATCCTCCTCCTATACATAAGGAACAGATTCCTGACTAGTCCTTTCATTACTGGAAATATCTACAGTGGGATTTCGCCATGGCAAAGGTACAGGGATGGTATCTGTCCACTTGTGACATTGTGCATGTTGAATGGCGTGCTGTCTGCTGGATACAAAAATGCGCACAACCTGGTCATGTCACTGGCAGCAGCTGAGCTGCATTGCCATAGACAGATCGTGACAAAAGCGACTGGCAGACCCTTGACAGGCACATGCAGAAAGGAACTGCAATAGCATTGAGACAGCGACCTTGCCATGATGTTATGGGGAACATCTGCACTCCAAGCTGACCTGTGTTGCAACATTGATGGAGCATGCACAGCAGCCGGTCCCTCTGAGAGGGGCAAAGGACTCTATTACTTCAAAGCGACCTGGTAGATCACCTGCCAGTCGAAGCCTTCAGTGTCAATGAGCACGACAAGGACATCGCTGATGTCATGCTGCTGAAGCATCTGGCGCACAGTCAGCAACTCCACTTCCACGCTCTCCACCTGCTTAGCCAACAATCACATCAGTACTTTAGTTACTACATGCTCTTCGAATCCGCTGTGGACCTAGATGTCCGGGAGCAACCTTTTTATACAGCCGTCCATTATGGGTCTGGTTCGACAGGTCCGTCAAAATTTCATGGGCCTTGCTTGTTGAGCGCAAAGAGCGCCAACCCCCTTGTCACACATTTTTGAAGAGCAGCAGAATGGCAATCTGGGGGGACTGCAGTTAAAGTATTATTGTGAGCTGTGTTGCCCTTCCTGTCGTACAAGTGGGGCAGTTCTGTCACAGTGCAGCCTTTGCCTGCTCCAGGAAGAACAGTGCAGCACCTACCGTCGCATTGGGAAGGAGTTTGGTGATGTGCTCGCGGCTGAAGGAACAGATCTGATCTGCCCAGAAGGGCAAGCCTGCCTGTTTATCCGTGTCGTTTTGCACGCAGTACATAACTGCAGTTGCCTTTGATGAGTGTCCACTCTCCTCTGCATCACCTGCATGCTAAGGTATGCAGTGATAACAGAACACTTTGAGTGCGTTGCAGAGCAGTTGGAGTTTCTAGCCTCTAATCTCCGAAAAAAGCAGTCTCCAGGAAGTGAAAGGCACCTCCCGGCGTGCTGCTGATTGCTGCATTGACAAAAGTGGTGTTTGGCATGCTGGCAAGGTTCTGCTTCAGCTTCTGGAAGTATGCTGGGATAGGTTCCATGAAGACCTTCCTGTGGTGCTCGTACTTCCCCAGTTGAAGTAAAAAGGGATCATTTGGGTTGTCCATAGTGTTGGCTCCAATCTGCACTGAGCTAACAGTTGCGTCGAATCAAGTGGCCACAATCAGCAGCTTGTATGATGGGAACACTCAATCATGAATGCATCATAAAGTTGAAGGGTATTTTAAGCTTGAAAAATGCTTGAGCTGTGCACTACGGTCAAAGAACGTTCACCTGAAGGTATGTGCCGCTGGTAAACATGGAAGGTATGTGAGCGAAGACCTGCTGCACGTCTGCAGGCGCGAATAAAACCTGCTCGATCAAGTCTCTAAAGTACGGTTTCTTTTCTGAAGTGTGCTGTTGCTGCTTTTGATGTTGCTGGATACTCAATGAACCTGCTGTTGTCGCAAACAGCATTAGAAGCGCATACGTCAAGCTGCCACAGCTCGTTGCAAAAGGCATTCTGTCCTGGAATCGGTGATAGAAGCGCCACTTCTGGAATCAAAACGAACGAGTTGTTAGTTACGAGGCTCTTTCAGTCCGCCTCCTGCTCTCTTGCAAGTGAGCCAAGTTTTACGGCAATTATATTGAAAATATTGTACTGTGTTTGTTGCTGTGATAGAGTGAAGTCCTGGTGATATCACTAGCAATCTCAAGCCATGATTCCCCAACACAGGATCCACATCACAGAAATCATATATAAGGCATGGAAACTCACATCATGCCGGAAGGATACGGGGAAAAAGATAGAAGCCACCAGGACTAGCTATCCTGGCTCAGTAGGGGTCCTGGGTTCAAGCCCCACCCTTGGCCCTGAAGGCATCTATCTTTTTGGGGCCCAAGGTCTGTTCTTTTTCCATTAACTCACACCATTCATTGCACGCACTTTTTTCCGCACTCCTTATAAAAGCGAGTGATGATGCATGTGCCAGTGTAAAGTTTGGACAACAGCATGCAAGTTTGCGCAAAGGCCTGGACTCAGTGCTACTAGTCCCCAGGTAAACCCCCGGGCCCGACAGTCTTTCAAGCTTCTACAGTTCTTGCAGTAGACATCCATGGTCACGTCATGACCTGGCCAGTTCATCAGCTGCAGGTAAGAAGTCATTCAAGAGGACGCATTATAAAACAATCAAAAGAATCCAGTGGCCGCACGAGCAGCGGCCTGGTCTAGTGCGTAGGATTTGTCCATGTGCTCCTGATGCTTCACCACCTCACCCAGTTCCAGGAACCCATTCCTGTTGGTGTCAAACACTCTGTACAGCAAATCCAACTCATCCCTCCGCACCTGCCCACAACACACCAAGCTGGTCATGAAACACCAAATGCAACCCACGCATTGCGCAATGCAGCTGTCGTGATGTCCAGTCAGTGAACTGTCCCCAGTGGACGATTATGACATCCCAGCAGACCGAAGCTGCTCACTTTTGAGCTCCATGGGATAGCAGTCTGATGGTTTTTTTTCTTGGGCCATTTGCTTTCCTGAATTACTTCATGCCTGTGCACCGTCCCACCGTGCAAGCAAGACCACAGACAAGCCTGTATTGCAAATGTGAAATTAATGCGACTGCCACGCGACCCTACTTAATAACCAATACGCTACAACTCCAAACAAATGAAGGGCTGAGAAGTAAGTTCCCCTTCAAGCAGAGCTGGCTTGTCAAGCTTACCTCGCGATCCTTGATGACCTGGCGTACAAGGGTAGAAAACTCTTCCTTGTCAATGCCCGTCTCGCTGGATGACTCTGCAGTGTCAGTCCACCACACATTCACTGCTTGCTACAGGAGGACATTAAAATGTCGCAGGTCGTGCATAACATGATGCTGGGTGCTGAACGCATCAAGAGTGCTCCAGACTGGATGCATTAAGATTTGCCTCACACGCAGGAGACTTTTCAATGCAGAATACTGCATTTGAATACCAAAAGGGTCCTGGCCATATTGCGAATGTCCTGGCCATATGGAGAACCCACCTAGAAAGAAAACTTTCAAGTCTTGTTCAAAACGCCCAAAAGACCCTGGCATGGCCAGAATGTGGCTGTTCCCTGGCTACAATCACCAAGTGGCCTCTGAAGACGTAGAAACTCAAGATCACAGTCCATCAAGGCAGGCACAAGCTACTCATCGGGCAGCCACGATGCCTTCCAAGAACCATTTGCCAAGTATACCGACGCGCCCACAAGATGAGGAGCCATCAGGTAGCAGGTAAGCACTCAATGGTGAAAGGCACACCGAGGTCGGCATCATGGCGGTGTTTGAGGGCGGCCATGATGTCTTCCAGGTCGTCAACATGGTACAAGAGCAGGTCGCGCAAGGCCTTGAGGTCCAGCACGCGCTTCTCGTGGCGCCGATTCGGCCAGAAGCGCCAGTACGCGTACACTGCCCCGAACATGGCCGTGCTCACCGCGACTGACGCCGCCACTATCGGCCAGAACATTGCCGGGTCTTCCTGCACAGCTGATCATTATTTTAAGGGTTAAATTTTTAGGGTTTAGGGTATTTAAATAAAATGACCCTTAATAAGTCTAAATCCTAAAAAGTTAGCACTGAAGAGTGGCAAATATAATATAAATATGTACAAAATATAATGGTCAGGCTTTGAAGTGCAGGGCTGTGCTGAAGCGGCGATGGAGAGCAACAGAAATCGCAAGAGGTGCTTCCTTGTGTAAAGCATGGCCACCGGCGCGCAGAAAAACTGTCCCGCAGAGCACCTCTGTGCTGCCTGGACGTCCGATCATCCCAGGTCGCAGCTTGTGTGGCAAATTCCGGCTATTCCATGGAAGCCAGCCGAGTACTCTTGATCTAGCTGGATGCAGCTCACAACCAAAATGCAACTTGGTCTGTAGGCCAGCATCTGCCAGTGATGGAACCTGGGCATCTTGCTGCACCAGTGCTTCCAACACAGACAGGCAATAAACCCCCTGACCTAGTTAAACCGCTGCATGTCCAATTCCAGCAGGCCAAATTATGGGCATCAGCATGAGCACAGCGGCTCTGTGAATGCCAGGCACGCTTTGACTCTGGGTGTTTGGCTTCGACTCTGGGTAGTGATTGAGGGGCGCGCCTCCAGGCCATGGGGCAAATTCATGCCAAAGAAAGAGGCGGGGACGATGCAGATGGAGAGCGCGAAGGAGGCCACAGTGACGACGAGGTTGATGCGGATGATGCGGTTGCGTGTGGCGCTCAGGTGCATGCTCCACACTTCCCTGAACACCTCCAGGTTCTCCGCCATCTCCTGCCCGCAGCCCAGTCCCACTTACTCCAAATAACATATGCCAGCTACCTCTAAGCACCTAGGAGAGCTCTAGTTCATCGGCCATTTGTGGGTCCCTTCAAGCTGATGGCAATGCCACCACCCAATAACAGGTCACATTTACATGTGCACTGTTCTCTCGGACTTCTGTTGCAGAAGAAACCATCCATTGTGGCACAGCAATTGCACAGTGAAGGAAAGAAAAAGAATAAAGTGATGACGCATCATTCCAACCGTCTAGGGCTGATTAGGGATGATCCACAACCACCCGCAGAATTACTCAATGCAGCAAATCAAGCCTGTATGAAACGAGCAACCTCGACCATGTTCTCCTGCCACATGAAAGACTGCACAGTCATGCAAAAACAAGGGATGCGCAACCGCTGAGAGCGCACCCTGAGGGACCCCTCCACGGACTGGATCTGGCGCTCGTAGCTGCCGAGCAGTGCAGCGGCCATGCGCATGCGCGCCGTCTGCCGCCCGCTCGCCAGCATTGCCGCGGTGGCCATGTCGTCTTCGTCGCTCAGGCACACGGCCGCCAACACCTTGTCATCATCCACCAGGCTTTTCTTTGCAACCCTGTTTTGTTCATGCTTAGCCAGGGTATCAAGACATCTGGACACAGTGTTCTGAGCTATCGAAGGCCTGCGCGGCCCGCATGCTGAGATAGACAATCATCATTAGTAATAGTCACATGTGACATATTTCACACCTTGTCATCATCCACCACTTCCTGGATCGCCTCCCTTGCCTCCTTCACATCGTGCTGGATCTCTGTCAGCGCCCTGCGCAGCATGCGCTCTTGATGGGAGGAGTTTGCCTATGCACTGTCTGCTTTTTGTCATCATGCAACGTCCAGTAGCGGCATGTCAGACTGTGAATCCATGCTGGTCAATGCTATGTGGACTCGGCGTGCCAAGGGGCACATCAGTGGCACCAATGAGCCAGGGATAACTTCTCATCAGAGTCATTTTTCAGTGGGAAAGGGGTAGGCGGCAACATTTACCAGCCACTCTCGGCTCCTCTTTCAGAGGGATCACAACATTTGTATTGCTGGTGCATTTCTTGGGTGCCTCTTCAATTCACATTCAACATATTACAACTGTTCATCCCCGTCTTTGCTGATGCCATGCAGAATTTCAGCCAAGCATGCGGCGAGGATGCTGTGCCATAGCGGAGATAAATTCACCTTTTCAGCATCAAGCCTGAACCCTTCACCCTGAAATTAGAAAGGGTTAGATGGGCGCACCGCTGGATGGGCAGCAGGCGCTGGAGGTCAGAGCCGCTGTTGCGCAGGTTCTTGGAGATGTCCTCCTCGATGGAGACTGACAGCAGCTCCAGCCGCCGGTGCCGTCGCTCGAACTGGCGCGCTGTCTCGTCCAGCAGGGCCTCCATCACGCGCAGCTCGAACGGCAGCGGCGACGCCTCTGCCACATGGTCCAGCACGCTCTGTGCCAGCCTCGCCGTGTCGCGATCCCGCCTATGCACCAGATCCGTGCCAGGTCAGCATGCCAGGTCAGCAACACATCAGTGCCAGCCTGGCGATGGAACAAGCAGCTCCCTCTTGCCGCTGTCTTGCCGCCTCTCCCACAGCACCAGCTATGCCGCAGCCTGCCTGCTTTTTTACTATCCACTGCCTTGTGAGCACCCTCTATTCTCCACGTCCAAATTCAGCCACACAATCTGCACAATAGCGCCAATTGTCTTCACAGTGTACAACTGCTGGCACCGCTAATGCTGAATGGGTGCTCCCAGCCGAGCATGTACACCGCCTGGAGCAGCACTGAACAAAAATGTTTTATAGGCTGGCATGGAAGTGCTGGAGGGCCCACCGGCAGGGGAACATGTAGGCAGCGTCGTGCTTGACGATGGCGGCTGCGATCTCGGTCCGCACGAGGACCGCGTCCTCCCGGGGCACAATGGTGGCGCGCTGCGTGGACAGCCCGGCCGGCCGCGGCGCAAAGAGTGACACGTCCCGAGGTGCCAGGCCCAGCGCCTCTGAGGTCTGCACTGTCTGCTCCACGCTGCCGTCCGGCCGGAAGGTGATCACCTGCATGGGGTGCCGTGATGGCTTCATGCATAATGCACCCGGGGTTTGGCAGTCGCCCACAAGAAAGGCCCATTTGGTTCTGTACATGAGATAGACAGTGGCCATGCAAAAGTGCCATGTGAATGATATGGGAGCATATATGTGCTGTCCTAGCCTAGATTACCAACGCACCGGCCACTCATGCATGCTGTGCAAGCGGGTGGCCTCCTCCAAGTTTGCGGCCCGCTGGGAGGGCCTCTTGAGTTTTGAAATAATGTCTGCATTCAGGTGTCGCTGTCTGTCTGCATTAAGCTTCTGCTGCTGTTCTTCTAGCAATGTTGTGAATGGTCTTCTGTCATCTCCCAAACCCTTCCCACGGTCCAGATGGCCGTGTTGATGTTGATAAAGGACAGAGTTTCTGCTGGAATGGTGAAACCCATGCAGACCTGTGCTTGATGAATGCAAAGCTCTTAAGCATGATTGTGCCAGGACCCTGTCACTGTTGATATTGGCTGCCTCGGCCCACTGCTGAAGGGATGTCCTGGGAGCAGACGCTTGGCAGCATTTAGTTGTTCTATCCAGAATATGCCGCAGCAGCTTCTGACGCAGTGCAAATACGTGCAAACTGCTTATCATCATTCTGAAAATTGCTGCAACAGGAGACTGCTTTACTTGAGGACCTGATGGACATGCGGCATGCCCTAGTACAACTTTTTGACCTTATCAGCGATGGCCCTGATGATCATATTGCCATCATAAGTGTACGATCCGGCAACGCTTACAATGTATGCAGCCTCTGAGCATTGTTACAGGGTCTTTTAATTTCTGTCGAATGGTGTTTTGTAGTCATAGGTCAGACCCGGTGACTTGAACTCAACAAAGTTCTGCAGCTGAGACATGAGACACAACAATGTCATTTCTGCCTGTATGACTCAATTTGTTGTACGCAAAACTCACTGGCTCAATCGTTACTAGCGTTTCTTAGCTTTGCTACGGGAGCCTGCAAGAGCTAACGGGCGCCTTTAAAAACTACGGGCACCTGACTCAGCAGTCCAAGATTGTTTTCAACACCCGAGATCGATATACTTTTCCGAGCTGGGTGCATGACATGCGATTCTCCCGCACCTGACTTGCTTGCTGTTTCTGTTTCTGTCCCCTAAATATTAACCGGGAGCTCTGCTCAACAACACCCCCAAGTGACACCTGATGCGACACCTTCCTGCACAGCAGTTAAGGCGTACAGTTGCTCGCCTAGACACTGTTTTAAGAGTATTGAGCACTTCTGTGTCCTGCTCACAAAGTAGTACCACGGGATCGGCTAACATGCAACGAGAGTCAGGTAGGACTTATTCTTGACATGGTGCTTCTTGATTCTACCAAGGATGGGTACTACTCAACATTATGAGCTGAAATTGCCAACATCCAACTGTCTCGCTGTCCTGACGCCCATTAGGAGGCCCATAAGGTTTTCTACATCACCATGCTTGGTTGGTCACAGTCAAGGTGAGCACACTTTTGCTCTGACGCTCTGCCGCTTTTTACAGAGGATCACCGCATACCAGTGGTAGTCAGCGCGGTACGTACACCTTTCGGTAGCCTGCAAGGCTCGCTCTCCTCCTTTTCTGCCACACAGCTTGGCTCCTTCGCAATCCAAGGTGCCTTACACTTCCTGCTCTTGCACGCCACGATTTAACATGACAGTCCAGCAGCGTAATACTCTCCTTGAGTTCCAAGGCGTTTAATGCAACTGCTGCATAGTGCTTAGGCTGAAAATGGCTGGCTCCAGGTGCTTTGGAACGTGCATCGCTGAACACGGACCAGGTCCAGGAGGTTTTCATGGGGAATGTACTTAGCGCGGGTTTAGGACAGGTGCACATCCTCCCAGTTGCTTGGTAACGCCTCTCTTACAAGACTGTATGGTGCAGAGCTACATTCAGGCTGGTGTATGTCTCTGGACACAAAAGCCTCTGTCTGCGCAGGCCCCTGCAAGGCAGGCAGCTCTGGGAGCAGGTCTGCCCCACTCTGTCATATGCACCACTGTAAACAAGGTGTGCGCATCCGGCTTGAAGGCGATTATGCTTGCGGCTCAGAGCATTCAGACAGGTGAACGATCATTGCCTCTTGCAACTAGACGCCTTGAGAGGCGTTGCTGCTGCTGTGCAGTGCTTGCACTCATTCCTTCGGAGACCCATGTGCGGTTTCTGGATGGCACTACATGAGCCACGCTGACTCGAGAGATTTTTTGTCATGGCTGCAGGAGTAAATGACATTGTGGTGGCTGGGGGCATGGAGAGCATGAGCAATGTTCCCTACTACCTGAAAGGTGCCAGATCAGGCCTGCGCATGGGGCATGGGCAGTTGACAGACGGCATGATATCCGATGGGTTGTGGGACCCCTACAGCGATGTGCATATGGGAACCTGTGCGGAGGCCTGCGCGGCCGAGTTTGGCATTTCCCGAGAAGATCAAGACAATCATGCGCTTGCGAGCCACAAGCGCGCAAAGACTGCACAGGAGCGCGGCTACACAGCTTCGGTGCGCTATAATGCAAAAGACCTGATGTGAAACTTTCCAGCCAGGCCGTGCTTCCTTGCGCTGGCAGTTGAGCGACACGGCTCGTATGTTTCTTGGACCAGCTGCAATTCCTGGATCCCACAGCATGGTCTCAGAGCAGTCCAGGAAATGATGAAGCTGCTCGTGCAGGAGGTCATCCCAATCAATGTAGCAGGCAGGAGAGGGCAGCCAGGAAAGCTGGTGGCAGAGGATGAAGCTCCCGGGAAGCTGGATGCGGCGCGGCTGCGGCAGCTGCGACCGGCATTCCCTCTGCCGAGCGGTGAGGGCACCGTGACTGCCGGGAATGCGTCCCCGATCACCGATGGCGCAGCTGCGGTAGTGCTCATGTCGGCAGCCAAAGCGGCTGAGCTGGGCTTGAAGGTACGCGGTCCTCTCCAGGAAGTTTTCCCTGATCAATGTATCTTGATCCAAATCATCCACACTTATTATGCGCGGAATGTTCAGCTTGATACATGCTTCTCCATTGTATTCTTGCTCACACGATTTGCCCACTTTTGCCCCCAAGTCCTTAGGGGGAAGCCATATACTCACAAAAGGGCTGCTGCATGACGTGGCCCTTGAAGGTCTCATGACGGCATGGGGATTCACAAAAAACGGTGGTTGTGATGGGTCTGTGTGCATGTGCTGCCAGGTGCTGGGCACAGTGCTGGGATATGCAGATGCGGCGCAGGCACCAAAAGAGTTCACTACAGCGCCGGCCCTGGCCATCCCCAAGGCTCTGGCAGCGGCAGGCGTGGTGCCCAGCCAGGTGGACTGCTATGAGATCAACGAAGCCTTTAGCGTTGTGGACCTCGTCAACCAGCGGCTGCTCCACCTGGACCCTGACCGGTGCGTGTTGGCCTTGTGTGCTTCTTTCCTTTATCAGGTGCAACCCATGTACCCTGCCCCTTTGTCCAAGGCTGCATTGTTTCATACCTTGGTATAGCATGCCGTTTAGTTATGTGTCTGCATGATCGAGCAGAGTTGCAACCGGCAATTCATCTGATTTATACTCTCTGTGTGGCGAAGGCATGTGATGCTGCTTGCAGGGTGAATATGCATGGGGGATCTGTGGCGCTTGGCCACCCGATCGGCGCATCGGGGGCGGCCATAGTGGTGCGCTTGCTTACAGTGCTAGATGCCAATTGCAATCAAGGCAGCCTGGGCGTGGCTGCCATTTGCAACGGTGGTGGAGGCGCTTCAGCGCTCGTCCTCAAAAGGTCCTGAGGCCTTCTGCTCATGGCAACCCCTTGACTGAGTTATCAGACCACCACTGGGAATGAGCCATGAGGTGGGTTGAGAGCTCGTCACAAACTGTCTCTTGACATGTCAATGGAGCACTCACACAGATCTGGTTGGCCACATGTGGTCTCTAGACGACCATTGGTCAAATGCATGCATGCAATACAAAACATGATATTCCCTTGCAAGAACAATTGTGCATGCGCAGGGCTGCTGATGCAGAAGTATTGATGCGTCCAAAGCTGTGACTGAGCTTGGAGGATTCCGAGGCCGGCCGTTCAGCCCTTGCGTACTTGATGCCATCCTCCAGCAGTGGAGGCGTCCAAAATTCTGCACCAGTTTCCACCTTAGGTGGACCCACCTAGTCCAAGTGATGAGTCATCAAGGCTCGGATGTTCTGAAATCAATCGAAGTCGATGTGTCGGCACAAAATGGCATTGTCAGCTGAAGGTTTGGGGACTTCACCTTGAAATCTGACGTTTGTGCCTAGCAGTGCGTGTCTAGCAGTGCAAGGAAGGATGTGTGATCTGTGGAAGGATGATGATCTGATGAGACTTATGCATAAGGCCGTGCGGTTTGAAGACTCGAAGACTTATGTGTGAGTCACATGTGATGTCTTTTTGTCGCTTATGTAATGTACGGTGGTTGCATTGCACCCTTGCCACAGCTGATTGCATGCGTTGATCCCGCTTCAACCCGACGTGTGAGTGCACTCAGCACGAAAACTCTCGTAAAATGTGTTACAGGATGTTGCGAATAAGAGTCCCATCTTCCTGACGCAGTGACCTGCCGCTAAAATCTGCACCTTCTGAAGTGTTGCAAGCTTTTAAGGACGAGAACAGCAAGGAACAACATGCAGCATCTGGACAGATTCAGACGCAGCAACACTTTGCAGCAGCAGGAAGGTACCATGCAACTCAGTTATGGCTGGTCTTAAGTCGTGCGCTTACAAGGCCCCCACCGTGCTCTCCCTTGTAGTTGGAAGGAAGTCTCCTTTACAGACATGTTCTTCAGATGGTCTGCCTGGGCTGCAGTGATCTTGAGCCCCACATCCCTCCAGACTTCAGTCCAGATCCAGTCAACTTCCTGCCGGAAATCAAGGATAAGGCTGTTCGAACTTGGGCACTTGCCCTCCACCACCTTTGGCCACAGCTTTGTCGCAAGGTGGCCCAACAACCTGACCACCTTACAGCATACAACTTACATCAGCCTGCATGCAAGAAGAATAGCGCTGCCATGCTTGCCTGGAGCCTAAGAGCAGAAGATGCTGCTACATTGCAATGTCTGTAATCAGGAAGTGTGGTACATCACGATGACTGTATAATTGATTGAGCAGGTGGCAGATGCTGTGCTTGAGCACCCTGAGCGCCACTCACTGCTGGCTTTGCCGGGGTATTTCTTCATACCTGGGCAGCGCTTCAGGGAGCTGTACTACTGGGACACATACTGGGTGATCAAGGGGCTGCTTGTAAGCCAGATGCCAGGCAGCGCAGAGGTCAGCTCCAACAACTGCCTTGCATCCTAGGATGATTTCCTAGGGTGACTGCTGGGTGCCAGATGTCCTGCACTTGTCCAAGGTTGCATGCACAAAGTCACCATGTGCAGGCATATTAGAGGGTCTGCAGTCATGTGTTGAACATGAGTGTACCTGTGCCCTGTTGCAGACTGTTGTCAGGAACCTGATCCACTTGCTGGATGAGTATGGCCATGTACCTAACGGCTCCCGCACATACTACCTCAATCGCAGGTAAGCTTGCTGTGTATTGAATGCACTGACTTTGCTTCAATCACTTATGACAGGCCTGTGATGCTTGCTGTTGGTCCATAGGTAACGGCACCCGCATGAATAGCTTGCGCAAAACAAATGCCATTCAGTTGATCTGCTTTTTTTCTTTTTTTTGCAGCCAGCCGCCGTTGCTGAGCAGCATGGTGAGCTTGATTTTTGAGGCAAGAAGAGATATCACAATCTTGGCAGAGGCCTTCGAGGCGCTGCAGACAGAGTACGAGTATTGGACTCGGCCGCCCAAGGCCGTCACACTGGCAGGGCCCAATGGGAAGACTATGAGGCTGTCTCGGTACTACGCCGACACAACGAGACCGCGGCCCGAATCCTACAGGTGCGTTTTCTAATCCATCGTGCTTCCACCTGTTAACACGCATAGTTTTGTCTCCACAGAGCAGCACGACTTGACAGCACTCCAGGGCTCTCGGCAATTTTAAGCACACGATACCGAATGCCCGGGACCTATTTGGCCATCCACTGTGACCCTCTAAACTATAGGAGTGGGGCCCATGGTTGGGGGGTGCGCAGTACACCACTCAAGCAGTCATCATGTACTAACAACTCCCCTGCATCACATCACTGCATCATGCATGCAATACGTGCCGTAGGATTCTGTCCCTCCACACATGTCCCGCATTAGAGCAGTGCTTGTTGTGCAGCAAAAAGGCTGCATGGACAAGGAGAGCAGAGTGTGTGCGCTGTGCAGGAATTTTTTCTCAAACACTTCGCTCCATACCCCCCAACTGGGGACCTTTTCTGTGAAACCCTAAACCCACCATTGCATTCAGGAAAAAGTCATTACTGTAAAGGCCTCTTCACCCTAACCCTAAACCTTCAACCTTAAACCCCAAAATCCACAACCCTAATTGATGTGTGTGAGAAGTATTTTCCGGGTGCAGGGAGGATGTGGCCACAGCAGAGCAGCTAGGCGGAAGCGAGGAGGAGCAGGGGCGCCTATACAGGGACATTGCCAGCGCTGCAGAATCCGGCTGGGACTTCTCCTCGCGCTGGATGGCGGACGGCCACACTCTGGCCACCATACAGACCACCCGCGTGATCCCTGCCGACCTCAACGCCTTCCTGTTCAAGATGGAGACTGATCTGGCCCACTTTGCAGAGGTACTGTTGCGGCATCCCTCATCAACACTGATCGCATTGATGATTTGCAGTGCTCGGTCTTCAATATCCATGCCACAGCTGTCACGCCAAGTCAGTCACTGCCTTTGGAGCAGCGGATGGAAGATGCAGCACTTCCTGCTGCATAGAAGACTGGGACCCAGTTGCAATGTTGCAGAGTGCATTGCAGATCCTTGGGGACTCCAGGCTGCAGCAGAAGTTCCGCGGCGCCAGTGATGCAAGGGGGACGGCCATGGATATGCTGATGTGGCACGATGCATCCGCTTGCTGGAAGGATCTCATTCTGGAACGAATACCACCCCCTGGTAAGATCTTATTCACAGGACAAACCGTTTATTTCAGCCACATACTGACACAAATTTTGCACTCTCTGTGCCTGCAGTGTAATGAGTCAGAGCGGGAAGTCTCTCTGAAGATGCTGATTGAGGGGCCCTGCTGACAGGGGCAGAGGAGGCCGCTCCAGTGAGCGCTCATCAGGCAACACATGGCGTCTTTGCTTCTTCATACATCCCCTTGTGGGCGGGCGTGGCAGCTCCAGACTCCGAACGGGCCATCAGATGCCTCAACTCTTTGCAAACTTCAGGTGCGGCCCCACAGGGCCTTCTGATTGCTTCGCCAGTGTCCCTTTCTGGCCAGGTGTCTCATTGCGGGGACTCATGCCTTGTCATGCCAACCTTGTGTTGTGCAAATTTCAACTTCGTGCTGGGCTGCTCTTCTCTTCAAATAGCCCTGCCGCACAAAGGTGCATGATGCACCCAAAATCTCCCCAAAGATGGGCTCAGTTACCACCGGTTTGATGAAAGTGAGGGTCGATGTCATGGTCTCGTTGTCGTGCAGATCTGATACAGCGAGGGGGGATTGCAGCATCGCTGTCGGAGACAGGGCAGCAGTGGGACGGCCGCAATGCATGGCCGCCACTTCAGGCCATGCTCATTGAGGCGGCCGAGGCCGTCAGCCGCGCCGAAATGCGCGCCGGCCCCGGCGGCCGCCTTCTGGCGCAGGCCTGGCTCAAGACCTGCTTCAAAGCCTGGCAGAAACATGGCCAGATGGTGCGTTCCTGGTCTGCTCCTCTGTTTCTTGCAGTGGCCATTTCACACCCTTCACACTGGGAAGGGTTCTCAACTATAATGACTCATTATTACCGAGGGACTTTGAGAGGTGTGCAAGAAGAGTCGCGCGGCCATCACTACAGGTCAGTGCGTGCATTTGTCATATGATGCTGCTCAGCCTGGAAGTACCTTGGGGCACATAGGCACTAAGCTCACTTCTTTGCAATTGCGGAGCATTACTGTGTACATGCTGGGGAATATTTTTTGGCACCCGTCTTTCGGTTTTGCAGGAGTGTGTGCAGGGCGCAAGACACTTGCCCCTTCTGTCTTCTGGCACATGCAGACGTTCTTGCACCAATATGAGCAACCATGCCTATGCATTTCGTGGCTTGCAGTTTGAGAAGTATGATGCCACCACGCCCGGGAGCCCCGGCGGCGATGGGGAGTACCCTGTGCAGGCCGGCTTTGGCTGGACAAATGGCGTAGCGCTGGCGCTTCTCAATGAGTACGGCTGGAACCCCTGACAGTCCATTGCCACACATCGGGCTTTGTGCAGCCATGAGCGCTTATGCCCGCTGGTATTCCCCTAGCCATGACCTGGCACCCACCCTTACAGACAGTCCTTTTCTTACGGCTGATCAGAGCCTGTTACTTATGCTCAAGCCTCTGCAGCACAGTTGTAGCTGATTCGTAGCAATTGGGGACCTGGAAGTGACTGCCAAATGCGTGCATGAGCACTTACTTGCCGTGTGCAGGCGCTGTGATACATTGAGGAAGCAATTGGTACCATGGCGAGTGCCTGGTGCCCATGAGCGGGCGATAATACCATATGTTTCATGTACTAGAACAGTAGAGAACCCCTTTAACCTCCTGGTTTCACAAATAGCTGTCTGGGTCAGGACCTTGAAAAATGCTGCCTGGCACATTACGCCAGTCAGGCTTCAGGTTGCTTCTGTCGAGTTGCTATTGAGTATTAAACCTTCTTGAGACACCAGCGCTTCTTCATAAAGGGGTGCATCTTATGTCTTATCGGTTATTTCTTTGGGTATCATTATCTATAGCTGTTGTAAGATTCCTCAGCAAAGCGTCCCAAAGCCTATCTCATCATGAGCGGCATTGTTATGCTAGCACTGGCAGTTGCGAGGGCTGCAAGTGGACTCCCGTTGACAATTTGAAACCATTGTCAGGCATCGCCTTGTATCCATAGCACGCACTCACCAGTAGCTGCTATCTGCCAAGGAGATGGAATCCTTCTGAAGGAGAAAAATATCATGCCAACAGTCTGAAAAACATGCTTGTCACATAGGTCAGACAGTCTGACTCAGACTGCCCGCCCGGGCTCGCCCGCTTGTCAGCTTGGCAGGAGAAAATCCCCGAAGGGCGGCCAGCAGCCATCACGTCCTCACGTGTAAACAGCCCGCCTCATCTTGATCTTGGCACCGAATTGGAGTGTCTGGCGCTCCTAGGCAACCACGGATCTTCTTTTTGACACGCAATTCTCCTCTTCTGGCCACCTCCGCCCACCGGATCGGCACGGTGAGGAACAGTGGGGGCTGGGAATGTTGGAGATGGAGAACAACTGGGTGCCAGGTCAAGATAACTTCTCACCTTCAGGGGGCCTGCTAAATTATCAGTGGTCCGACACCCTACTGCAGATGGAGTTGGATGAGATGCATCTGCTAGAGTCTCAGCAGGCCCAAGCGCAGGTGAGGTCCTGGGGGTCCTGTCTGCTACAGCAGAATATCTTTGTCAAGCTGTGTCACCCTGCATGTGAGCAAGTCGAACCGGAATTGGTACCTCAAACATATTACCATTAAAGTTGCAATGTATCTCGCAGGCTCGGAGGGCGGCCCTACCCCAAACTCGGACGGCTTCTCCGGCTGAAGCATCGCCAGCCATGTTCTTTGAGGAGCCACAGCCCAGTCTGGACGAGGAGGATAGACGGAAGCGAACTCGTGAGACTATCGAGCGTGATTCATTGGAAACCTTCCTGAAGGACCTGGGCCGGGAAACACAGCAGCAGCAGGGCTCGGGAGGATCTGGAGGGCACACTCCAACAGCTGCCAAGCATGATCAGACGGCACAGAGCGAAGAGAAGGGAAAGCGCAGTCATCACTTGTCAGACTCCTCGGCAGCAGCAAGAACGAAAGCCGGGCGTGAAAGGGCTCGCCGAGAACGTTTGAACGATAGGTAAATGTCTTGCTGCAACAGGGGTGCCTGGCTATGCAGAAGTCCTCGAATCTCTTCCGTAAGCACGAAGCATGCATGTTTTGATCTATCCTTCTGCAGGCCTTGGATTCTGGCTGCTGATTCTGCTGCCCTGCCATCCCTAGTTTGTGTGCATACACCAGTCTGAGTGGCAGAAAAGGCATGCATGTTTGCTTTCAACAAGCCGATTATGTGTATGCCCACTGGAAGGGGCATTCTTTCTTGGCGCTCAGCACCTGACTTAACTTCACTGTGCAGCTTTGCGGAGCTATCAAAGGTGCTGGAGCCAGGCAAGGCAGCCAAGACGGACAAGTCCTCCATCATCACGGACGCCATCCGGGTTGTCACCCAGCTGCGTGCAGAGAATGGCCAGCTCCGCCAGCTCAACAAGTTCTTAGAGGTCGGGGCACCCTCCCAAAGCTGGTTCTTACCTCCTTCAAATGCACAATATCACTTCAAATGCACATTATCGGGCATCTAAGACAGGCTTCTTTCCAGGATAAGTGCCAGCTTTGTTGTCTGGCCATGTGCACTCCTTTTTAACGTGCATCGCAGAACTGGCAGAGGGTGGACGAGCAGCTTTGGCAAGCTGGTGTGCATGACACTGAAGTTTTATGGTTGGTATTTGCAGGAGCGCGTGGGGACCGTGGAGAAGCAGAAGAGCGAGCTGATGATGCAGGCGGCTCTGATGCAGCAGGCGGGTCCCTCCCATGTGGTCCAGATGCCCGGCCACTATGCAGCAGGTAACAGAACCAGCCCTGCATCTCTATGTGTTCTGTATCCACCACACGCTTACCTTCAGAAGCCTGCACTGGGCGATACACAGTTGATGTGATTCTATGTTCCTCCTCAGAGCTTCGGAAGAGTAAGATCATGTTGATATGCATGTTTCCTTGAAGCTTGTCATGTTGATGGCATGCTGGCCTTGAAGCGGCAAAATGGTCCCCGCGCGGTGTGCATTCGAGGCGGCGCAACTGCGCTTGTCAAATGTGTGAAGCAACCATATGCCGGCATGTGCAGGCATGGCGGTAGGGCAGCCGGTGCAGGGCATCCCGGCGCAGGGGCTGCCTTCACTGCAGCCATCGGCCGACGGCAGCGTGCCGGCACATGCCGGCATGCAAGGCTATGTGACGCACAACCCCTCCATGGGCGTTGCCTCCTCCAGCGGCCTCAATCTGCTACCGCTCTCGCCCTCTGTGAGCATCCTTGCCTTGACCAATGCTCCAAAGCTTGAGCAAACTGTGCCTCGTCCACTCGTGCCAACGTTTGTGACAGATCTTGCCAGGAAGCAGGAGCGCATTTCTTTTCTTGCTTCCTAGGGGGAATGTGTGAGGCTGATACTCGATTGACCGATGCCCTGCTTCCGTGTATGCCCTGCTTCCGTGTATGCCCTGCTTCTGGCTCTTGGCATCCACTCAGGTGCCCAATCGCATGCCAGCAGCCAAGCAGAAAAGTATTACTTTCCCTGACCTTGCTGCTGGCACAATAGGGGCGCCGACTTGACACTTGCCAGGTGCGCCGTGCCCAGAGCAAGCATGTAACTATGAGAGCGCTCCGCTGCAGTATTCCTGTTGTAGCCATGTCTTCCGAGGGTGCATCTGTTTGTGCAGCCCGGGCGCAACAGCGGAGGCATGGCCGACTTTGCGGCCGGCGGCCCGGGGCCGAGCGGCGCGCCCGGCATGGTGCCCGGCATCGCCATGGGGCCCATGCGGTGGCTGCCTGCCACAACCATGGACACCTCCCAGGACTCCCTGCGCCGACCACCCGCTGCCTGACTGGGTACACAGGGGTTGTTATGCTGAGGCCCGGGAAAGAAAGCAATTAGCTTTCCGGCTTGGTCGCTCGGTGGACAGCAGAAGTGCAGGTGCTCGAGGGTGTGTATGAGGGAAGTGGGGTGCGCTGCAATCGCCAGCATGTGTGGAGCTGGAGTATTTGTGCCATGTGCATTGGGGCTGTAGACAGCCTTTCATCAATCTGGTGTCCATGATTCGGATCAGGGTCCGTGTGCAGCTGGGTTGTTCAGCAGGCCACGGCATTGAAGTATGGCAGGTGGAGTGGCAGGTGAAATTTGCAATCGGACAAGGTCGATGCAGCCATCAGGAGTGGCTTCGCACTGGTAGGTGGCATTCACACGTGTGTGCGGCGGTGTGTGAGCATTGACAGCATTAGGCACGAGTCATTTTGCATTTGTTGCTACTGCTGTATCACTGGCTCTTTGATGTGCTTGTGAAGTTGAGAACACAGGAGGAGGGTCCCGATTGCAGTGCATGGTTGATCCAGAGTGGCAAAGTGATCCGAGCTGCCACGGCTGTGCTATGGCACTAGAGGGAGACTGTTGCGTGGCTTGTGCAAGCTCTGATATATTGCCACACTCTGAACAGGGTGGTTCAAGAACAGAGCATTTGGGAGGTATATTTGCGTACTGTCATGCGAGCAGCGCTGCAAACTGGGCGTTGCAGGCTGCTAGATGCATGTATGGACGCTTGCAATGACCAATGCTCACAGATTTATCCAGAGGTGCTCAAGATACGGTCAGGTTGTCATCTATTGTCATCTATTGGACCCATGAAGGGTTTGTCTATAATGCATGTTGGGGATGTGGCTTGTTTGGGCTGTGCATGATCCTGAGATCTGCTTGATATATCTTTTCCACCGGTGAATCCTTTTAAGGGCGAGAATCTGCCGCGCAGAATGTCAATGCTGCCGGCCACTTGTCCATACAGGAAACAAGTGTTTGGCGACATCCTTGGGATTCACGCTTTGTCATACTTTATTCCCGTTATGTAAATATAGAGTGCACATGCGCCTACGCATATAAGAAGTGGTCTAGTCCAATCCTCAGTTTCTCACTGGACTTAATGGCTATTGAGGTGAAGCTGCAGGCAGATTAAACTTCAACTGTACAGACGTACAAGCAAAGCATCACTTAACTCTGGATTGAGGCGGCAGCCTGACCATGGGGGGGAGGAATGACCGATTCCATAATTACAAGCTCCTTCTTGACTCCCTCCAGAGACTGGGCTGCATGTGGGATATCAAGGAGGTGCAGAATGACAGGCTGATTAGGCCCCAGCATTGTCCTGCTGGCGATGCGTGGTGCCAGTCACAACTCAGAAGTTTATTATGATCCGTAATCACGGTTGACCACGGCCTTGAAACCTTGCAAGGGAAACCCGTAATAGTGTTTTAAAATATCGGGGCTGTGCTGACATTCTTTAGTACGGTACTGCTGAAGTCTACACATGTCCACTGCTGCATCAGCAACGTTAACGTTACTGAGCTTTTCCTCCGCGAACTGTGCGAAAAAGCTTCACGAGCAGAAATAGCAGCCTCGCTTGAAGCGCAGCATCTCTCTGGAGACTGTAGAAACGACCCTGAGAAAGAGCAACCTGTTTACATAAAGAATGCCCTCCGCGTCCAGGTTCCTCAAAAAGCACGAACGAGAAGTCGTGTTCTTGCTTTCGTTTCTCTTGGTCTTGCATCAGCTGTTTACATAATCATGTTGGCAATAATGCGCCCGATCCTCTCAGGGAGTGGGTACATATGGATATAGGGGGAAAACACAGATTTGGCATGCGCAGGAAACATGGAACAATGCGAAATCGTCAGACCGGAAGGTCCTCGGTTCGAGTTCAGTGCGACCTGCCGGCCATAATTCCGAATACGAGGGAATAATGGCTGTGCGGATGATTCTCCCAAGCCAGCGGGGGCCCAGCCTCCACCAGTGGACTTTCAGAGGAGGGTGTCGAATAGGGCTGGGAACCGGCTGGCAGAAGGCGCTACCTCAACACCCAAAAACGGTGGAATATCCACCACCCCCCCTTTTTGTTGCCGTCAGCTCATGGCTCCTTTTGTCCACCTCCTCAGCGCCCAGGTCACTTGAAAACCTACTCTTGTCCCTTAGCATGACATGTCCACAGTCTGATTGAATGCCTATCCCACACCATGCACTGCCAGTAGTGGCTGATCAGGCTTATCCACAGTAGTCCTCATTCAAGCAACAATTGATATTACTGGAGATTCATCCTTCTGCTGATATTTATGATCCTGGTCCTACTCTCTGTCTTCCTTCCTTGCTTGCGATCATGTTGATGTTATGGTCAGAAAGAGCAGGAATCAATCATCAAAACTGCATCTAGCCTCCAGGTGCTATCAAGCTGCCGGCACGTATGTGCACTGCAACAATCAGTCCAGCAGATCTCTAGAGCTTAATGCGTCCTGATATGCAGCTGCTTGGGCTGCTCTTGCCACCAGCAGATAGCTTGGGAAAGGAATGAACAGTGAAACGTCATTACAATCATGCCACCACATGAGGCTCACTGATTAGCCAGCACCCCCTAAAAATTCTCTGTGTGACAACATTCGCAACCCAGATGTGAAGCCAAGCCACGCTCTCAACTGCAATCTAAAACAATTTGCAGCTCTAGCCATTACAGGGCACGTCAAAACCACGATGCACTGTGTCTGTCTTAGGGGTGGCTTATGCGCCACCAAGGGTCATGTAGGAGCTGCGAGTGGCAACTCTGGACACCTTGCACACTTCCTTCACGGCTGCGGCCAGCGCCGCGACTGCTTTCAATACGTCCTTCTCAGTGTGCATTGCCGTGACCACCACCCTGCAACCCACCCGACACTTTTCAGACACCACACATGTACCCTGATGAATGACACTCATACCAGCAAGGTTGCACACAGCCTGCTCAGCACAGGGTTCCTAGCAAAGAAAGACTCGGGGCATTTAAACCCACCTCAACAAACATGCCAGAAGGACTCAAAAGTCTGCGAATATGATACCGTACTTGCAATACTGGAAAATGCCCACACCTTCAATTGTGCTGCGTACCTGTCATGTTCACCAGAGTGACGGTGCAACATGGCAAAACATCACTAGTCCCTGAACTCCAGATAGCCAACTAGAAGTGAGAGGCATGCAGAAAAAAGACTGGCTCGGTGCGTGCGGGTATCAGCAAATCTGAGTGTTTCAAGACAGTTACGGAAAGGTGGCCACTGAGTTCCTAAACATTGCCACGTCAGCCAAGCCCTGCATTTGGAACATTCATTTTCAATGGAGAACCCAAAGAGGAGAAAAAAAAAGATGGCGCTCACCGGATGCTGGGAGGGGGGCGGACGCGATCCAGTGGAGACACGCGGTGCACTGTGAAGAGAACGCCCCCGCGCTTGAGCGCGGCGTCCACCACCCGTTGCAGCAGCACCTGAGCCTGATCTGGCGCGTCAGGCTGCTCGGCCAGCCGCACATGCGCCACCGGCGACACCGCGTCGCGCGCCGTTCCCTCCACCTCCACGCCTGATCAGGCAACAGCAGCACATGACCCCCTCAACACATTTTGTTCGCCAGCACGAGCGCTTCCGGCAAACAGCAGACATACTGATGTCCTGGAGATGCTGCGAAGAACAACTCCGCGAAGTCCGGCTGTGCATACCAGGCAAAAGGTGAAGGTATAAGCTGAACGTCCCGCAAAAGGTACATCAGGTGCTATGCGGTGGGCCAGACATGCCAGCAAGATTTCCTCTGGTGCAACTGCTGGTTGCTCGCAATGCATGGTGCACCCAAGCAACCCCCTGTGCTATCCACCAAATCAGACCAGCTTGACCAGCCAGAAAGTGATAACCGAAGCGGCATCATGAACTCCAGGGTGAAGCATTGGCGCAGGATGGTTAGCAAGGAAGTTGCCAACCCGATGCCTCGGACCAATTTCTCGTTCCATGCAGGGACAAACATAATTAACAGAACACTAACCGAGGGCAACAGCAGCAGAGGTAAGAATCGACATCTTTCAAAGGTTTCTACTGATCCGCTGCACAAAACGGAGTAAAGGGGCGGCGGACCTGGGATGTCAGCGAGGCGGGAGTGCAGGAGGCGCGCGTTGGAGGCCAGCGCGGGCAGCAGGCGGGGCGCATCCGACTCGAGGACGTCGAGCGCGCCGATGGCGGCCGTCGCCAGGAAGGGCGGCAGCGACGCGCTGAAGCAGTAGCCCAGCCCCGACAGCCGCTGGTGGTCCACGATCTCGCGGTCCCCCGCACAGAAGCCGCCCACAGAGCCCAGCGCATTGCCTGCACGCGCATCAGCCCCCAATCAGCATCCGACATGCTATCCAAGACAACATTGCAAATGGCGCTCATGCCTGCCCCATGCAAGCTCTTACCAATTTTCAGTGAAGGAGCATCCCTCAGCGCCCAATTTGTACTGCCAATGAGGCACACTAGAAGCAGCACGCTGTGCCAGGCAGGCACATTCGTCGTGTCCTGCTAGCACCCCTCGTGCCCGTAGAGCCAGGACCGTGGGATCTGCAGAATTGCGCTTCCTGCGTTGTCATTGGCAGGGAAAAGCAGATGAGAAAGGTGACAGGGTCACGCACCGATCGAGGCAGATACGATCTCAGCGTCGCCCGGTCGGAGGCCCCAATGCTCACAGGCGCCCCGGCCATGTTCCCCCAGCACGCCCAGCGCCAGCGACTCATCCACGACTAACCTGTACCTGCAGGGCACACCAGACAGGAGAGTCAAGGAACATGTGGGCGCAGCATCGCAATCAAGTCGCGAGTCTCCATAGACACGATCCCAATTATTGACACTATCAACTTGCATGAAAGACAACCATCCATGTTGAATAAGCACAGCTCCCGACACCCTGGCCACAATATTGTTGTGGAGCATAAAAGGGTAGAAATTACGAGCGAAAGAGTGAGATGGCAGATATTCTGACACCTGGCATACTCTTGTCTGATCAGCTTGAAAAGAACATTGTTTCCCTGCTGGCAACCAAGAAACATAGGGAGACAGTTTCCCTTCTGGGGCAGAGACAATGGATCGGCATGCTCTTGTTTGATCAGCCTGAAAATGATACTGCTTCCCTGCTTGCAATCAGAAAATATAGAGGGATGGTTTTCCCTTCCGGGGCAGCAGCGCACTTGTACTTCTCCTTGAGGCGGTAGATGTCGGCCAGCGGTGCCAAGTCCCCAGAGTGCAGGTAGATGCCCTCCACCACAATGAACCTCCTGTTCAGCGGCTTCCTGCACAGTGCGCCAGCAGGAGACACTGACGCCTAGATCTTGGCTGCCTTCGATTGATGTGAAGCATGACCAAGAAGGGCGAGTACTGTACATAAAAAGCAAGCTAATTCTTCACCAAAGTCAACACTCCGGCTCTTTTGCCCAGACACTTGAAGTTGCTGAGTGACAAGAGGGCTGGACTGCTTCTGTGCTCAACTGACTGCAGTGAAAATGCTCTTGACAAAGAGCAAGCTTCCAATAAGTCAGTTTGAGCAACATGGATCCCGACGCATGAGAGCGAGCCACATCACAGTGAGCCCTCCACGTCGGTAGAGAGACCAACAGACTAAGAACTGGAGATTTTCTTCTGATCGAGGCTGCATACTAGATCTCCTATTCCTTCACATTTTCTTTGAGATTGCAGTGCCCACCTGAGGCGCCGGTACTCGGCATCCACCTCCTGTAGCACGCGCTCCAAGTCTGCCATGTCATTGTGCCGGAACCGGCGGATGGACGCCCGCGACAGGTGGCAGCCGTTCTGAATGGGATAGCTCACGCCCTGAAAAGGCAACCCATCTTTTTTATATTTTATATTTTTTGGGGAACATGTTGTATTTAAGCTGACATCCTAAACCCTAAACCCTGAACCTGGGGGGAAAAGTATTAAATCCCTTGGGCCGCTCTCCTGTTGCATTAGTCCAGGCATACACACGTAGTGCTGATGGTCACACTGAAGCGAGGCAGCATAGTTCAGGTTGTCAAACCATGCCCGCTTTGCAGACAAGGTGTGGCAAGTAGAGGAGCAGGAAGGGCACGCCGCACCTCATCACAGACGATGAGGTCTTTTGCATTTGCAAAGGCGGGCAGCACGCTGGGGATGGTGGCCAGATCATAGGAGTAGATGATCGACTCCTCCGTCCCCATGAACCGCGCCAGCCGCTCCTGTGCACATGAGCAGCTGTTCTTAGGCAACCTTGAAGAGCATGCATTTATGCTCTCACCTCATCGATCTGCAGAGTCCCCCAGAAACAGTACTGTTACAAACATATTCCAGACGGCCTGTGTACTGCTCAAGTGCCCTCCCGCAAGAGTGGATTGCAGGACAAAACTAGAATAAAGATTCTTGGAACAGAGTAAAGGCAGGGCACCATACTCAGCGTCCAGCAATTGACTGTCTCTGCTCTGCTTGGAATCGCTGGACAGGATAGAGGACTTTGGCATGTTGAGCAGGCTCTGAAAGGCACACCTCCAAATCCAGGTGCACATCGATGGTCCCGTAGAAGCCCCTGGGCCCGCATGAGCCCACCCCATACTTGTTGATTGTCGCTCGCGCAGCTTCCTGCTCAACAGTTTACATCTTCACTCCCTCACAGCCCTTTCCATGATAAAGATAACCCAAGACAGCTGCGAACGCGTGGTCCACATACGAGAAGAGGGGCTACACCTTGATGGAGGCTTCGCCCGCCACCCCCAGGAAGTTGAAGGACACCATGTTCAGCGCCTTTTTGCCATTGGCCACCACATATGCTCCAGCAGCACTGCACAGCCAGGCAAACAGAACATGCCCTGTGCCCACCTCAGACCCACAAATGAGCAAGCTCATTGCAGACGATGAGCTTTTTTCAATGAGATGTGCTGACATGACTCTTGAGGCAGCGCAGCATGTTGCTGGCAGCCGGGACAAGTTACCTAGAGATTACTGGGGGCTCATAGTTTTTCTGCGCATCCGTGAGAGGGCCGCACAAGGGCTCCGGCTGCCATTCGGCACAAAGCTCATCCATCTCCTGCAGGGATGGCAGATTGCCCCTCTCAGAGAAAAGAGCGCCTCAGATACAAACCCCAATCATTGGACAGATGGACATGCAGCACCTGATCGCCTCTATCATTTCAATCAAGGTGCTTCTTCTCAAGCAAACAGTGCAGACCTTCTCTGTCAGTGGCTTCTCCTGCTTGGCAGACGGCTTGTAGGAACGCTGGAACAGCAGATATGCGATGACAATCGTCAACACCACCTCGAACACCAGGTGCCCCTGGTGCTCAATGATGTATGTTGGGTGCAACTTGCCGCCAGGTTTCAAGAGATCCCAGAAGTCCCTCACGGCCTGTACCAAAAAGTTCCTTCTAAAGCCTCTGGATACTGCATGGTGCCTGCATGCTTGGCGACCCCCACACTGCAGGAGTGACCCTTCCTTGAGGCAGATACTGATCTGGTCATGCTGGTAAGCAACCAGGCATGGTTTGCATCTGGCCTATCACACCTGCAGGAGGCCCACTGGTATTGCATTCTCCGCAGGAGTCCCCAACAACATCTTTGCGCGGCTCACAATCTCAGACAAAGAGAGCGGCAACATCTCCTGCAGCTGCGTGAGCCTTTGCTGCTGGGTGGCATTTCTGCAGAGCAATTTCTACATAAGGGGTTGCATTGCAATGAGTGATGTCACATGGCATGCATGCAGCACCTGTAGGCTGTTGATCCCTGTCCTGTTTCAAGGCCCTCATTTCCCGCAACAAAGCACTCCTCACCTGGCACGTTCTACTGGCATATTACTAGAAGATTGCTTGATGTGAGATTCTTGCGGTGAAGCTGCTGCAGCAACGAGCAGTATCGCAAAAACCAAACTTGTTGAAAGTGGTATAGGCATGACTCCAGGACTGGGAGGTTGGGCTTTGATATTGTTAGCAAGGCACCTAGATTCTACTTTGGCACCCCACGATGAGGACTTCACAGCGCGATGAAATCATCTCAGCATCTTCCTTGTCAACGTATGCTAGCTCTTGTGGTGAGCTCTGAAGCTCAAGCTGGCCCACATCGTTTCTGTTGTAAGAAAGACCAGTCAAGCAAGAAAAATGACATTCAAAACTCGAAAGCTTCTTCACATCCTGCAACACGTATCTAAATTATTTCCAACAGCGTCCGGTAAAGACGAGGTACAAACTTTCAATCGGTACAAAAATTGGTACCAGCAATCCTTGTGAGCACGTCTTCTGCAATTCTCCAAAGATGAGCATGTATTAACATAAGATCGTTTCTGCTTGAAGTGTTCTTCGCGAAAGTTTTGTCAGCTATGACGCCCCGATTGAAGTGGCAGGCCTCCGCCTGATCAGGCAACCGTCACAAAGGAAGCAGAAGAACATGGCCAACAGCTGCTGAGTTCAAGCAGCCCTAAGGCAACTTGCACATTTTACCACCGAAGGTACTGCAAGGATGTCAGGAGGCTTGATGTTGAAGCGATGTGTTCCCCTCTGATCATGCCAAGTAGAGGATGGTTCGGCTGAGCTGTGCTGTGCAAAGACTGTGGTGACAAAGAGAGACATGGCCTCCGGGCCAGCAGCTGGGCTGCTGGATTACAGTCAGCCTATTGATGTTCCATTGCTTGATGCAACTGTGGCAGCCTTTTACGGCGCAGGTTCCAACGAAGAGGTGTGATGAAGTCCCTTTTGTGGAACGCAGGGCCCCACATCTCCACAAATTTCTAGCGTATATGATGCTGAAAAGATTTGAAGCTAACAGCATGCATTAGACTGGGCGTCGAAAGTCTTGCCATAGAAAAGAGTGTACAAAGCTGTTGTTACAGTGAAAAGTCTCTTCTAGAAAAGTTCATGTATGGTAACTACGTGGTTTCAACTTGTTTGAAAGTTGAAGATCTGCTGGCAAAGAGTGTTTTTCTGTGCCCTACAGAGAGTGGCTGCAGAGGGCATACTTCGCAAAATACAGGAACATCCAGATGCCTGGACGCGTGTGGATAGGATATTGGAGAACTCGCAAAGCCAGCAGTCTAAGTTCTTTGCTTTACAGGTGTGCCGAACGTCCGTCAATTCTTTACCCTCACGATACTGGCTTGGCAGTGCTGCTTTGTCACCTCTGTTGGTGTCAAAATACCCCTCTCCGCCCAATACACACAAGTATTTTTGGATGCAGTGACAGTATAATGACAGTAATGGCTTCAGTGCTCATAGTTAACCTGTTTATTCTGAGAGACATGACTGAAGGAGTGACCTGCAGACAAGGCAGATCAACCCTGATGGCAACTGGACACCTGCTTTGTCAAGTTGCTTCTTGACAGGGATTGTGACTTTGCAGGTCCTGGAGGAGCTCATAAAACATAGATGGGGTGCTATAGATGATCAGCAGAGGGAGGGCATCAAGAACTACCTGTCAAACCTGATCATAAAGATCTCTTCTGATGAGGTCACGCTCCGTCGGGAGAAGGTCTTCCTGAACAAGCTCAACATCCTACTAGTGCAGGTGGGGGCCGCAACTGCAAATTTCAGCAATAATTCTGGCGTTTTCATTGCTCACCGCTCATCCTGTCATGCTTTTTTTCATTTGCACAGCTTGAAGACTCGTGTCAACATGCCCGGTGACACCAGCCAGGGTACTGCCTCTCTATGGGCACAGCACTGCATTGCTCACAGCTCCCGACTGGGGCCTCCAAGTGTGGGATTTCGCTATGAAGCATGTCATGTGTCTGGGCATTGCAGGTGTTGAAACAGGACTGGCCACACAAGTGGCCATCATTCATCCCGGACATAGTGGCGGCGTCCAAAACGAGCGAGCCCTTGTGTGAGAACTCCATGGTCATCCTCAAGCTGCTCAGCGAAGAGATCTTTGACTTCTCTCGCGGCGAGCTGACTCAGGTGTGTGTTTTTGCCCTCGCAATGTGGCAGTCTGTTGATACAACAACCCTACTCTCCCTCCCTCACTCGCACGAACATGGTATTGCACCACTCCTTTGCTGAACAGCTTACAGCGGCGTGGGTGTGGCTCTTCACATGGAGGCTGTTCATCACGATTGGAAGAAGTGGTGGAAGTGGCCAAGCTTATGCGGGTGCACTGGGCCAGGGGTCGCCAAAGGCAGCACTCTGTACAGCCCACCTGACACATGCAACGCAGGGGCGGGGCAGCATGATGAGCGTGGGGAGCTGTGCATTTGCAGGCAAAGACAAAGGAGCTGAAGAACTCGCTGAACCAGGAGTTCCGGCTCATCCACGAGCTGTGCCTGTTTGTGCTGAACGCCAGCCAGAAGCCGGACCTCATCCGGGCCACGCTGTCCACGCTGCACGCATTCCTGTCCTGGGTGCCCCTCGCCTACATCTTCAACTCCAACCTGGTCGAAGTCCTGCTCAAGCTCTTCCCCGAGCAGCCCTTCCGCAACGTCGCCCTCCAATGCCTCACGGAGGTGTGGCTCAATCGCCATGCATTACTGCTATGTTGTGCGCTGCATGCACTACTGCATTCTCTGATGGTGGCTCTGTAAATCTAACATCAGAGTGCTGCTTGCTGGAAGCAACAGCCAAACAACAGTTGTTAAGTGCATCAGGGTAGCACGCTCCTGTGTTTGCAAAGGGACCCGACAGTTGAATGCAACATGCGGCAAAGTCATATCTGTTCAGTGCATTTTGATTTTGCATCGAGTCGTTCTTTCGTGCACAGGTGGCGGGGTTGCAAGTGGGCCCAGAGCACAACACCCACTTTGAGGGTCTCTTCAAAGTGTGGATCACGCAGCTGAGCACCATACTGCCGCCAGGCACGAACATTCCAGCCGCGTACGAGCGCGGCTCCGACCAGGACCAGGACTTTGTACAGAACCTTGCCATCTTCTTCACCACCTTCTTCAGGGTGCTGCACCTCATGAACTCCTCATGCATGTTGCCCAAGTACTCCTAAGGCCAAGGAAGATTCATCTACTGCAAGCGCAGCCTGCAAGATGTGCATGCAGATGATGCAAACTTAGTCATGGGTGCAAATGGGCTTTTCATATGGAGGAGTGCACTTGTGGCCAAGTACTGCGAAGGCCAACAAAAGTTCATCTGCTGCAGTTCTGTTCCACGCGCAGCCTGCGAGGTGAACGAATCTGTCAGTCGTGGGTGCAAGTGCGCTCTTCATATGGAAGTGTTGCGCTTGTGCCTCAACTCGTCTGGGCTGCACTGTCCAACATGTGCCTGTTGGGTATCTGCACAGGCGCACATCCCAACGCTAGAGACTACAGAGGAGAACAGAGCGGCGCTACTGATGGGGCTGGACTACCTGTTGAACATCTCCTTCGTGGACGACGACGAGGTGTTCAAGATCTGCCTCGACTTCTGGAACTACTTCGTGCCGGATGTCTACGCCAGCGTCACCACTGGCATGGCCGATGCGAATGCCGCATTCGCTTTCGGCGGCGCGCCCGCGGCCATGACCGGCCGCCGACAGCTGTATGCGGCCGTGCTGTCGCGGATGCGCCTGCTCATGATCTCGCGCATGGCCAAGCCGGAAGAGGTGCGCTCCTGCGAGAATGAAAAAATTTGGTAGCGGAATGTCTGCATGCTCGATGCAACTGTGTATCAGCTGTATGCGGCCGTGCTGTCACGACTGCGTCTGCTGATAATGTTGCGAATGGCCAAGCCGGAAGAGGGACTGCTGTCCTGCGAGAATCGAACAACCCAGTGGTGGATTGTCTGCATGCTTGATGCAAATGCGTATGGTCAGCGGAAGAAAGTATGAGTTGCAGTGAAGTCTACATAATCTCTAAGTTGCGCAATCCTGTCTATGCTCTATGGACACACCTGGATCCCTAAGGCTCGACAATGCTGAAGGACCACAGGAGCCATTTTCAGAGATACACATCCTGCAGTTCTGCAGGTTGTCTGCGTGCCGGATTGAACACAAACTCAGCGGAGTTTGGATACATTATGCTGTGGCTTTTTGGCTTGGGGATCTCCCTGGTGGCAGAAGCTCAACTTAGTGGTACTTCTGCCATCAAGAAGATCTCAGAGCCAAAATGCCAGTGGTGCTTGCCTTCCAACAAGACTGCCAGTACTCATGTTGACATCTTGAGGCCATTCAGGACCCTCAAGACATGTTTTCCATTTTGGCAGCTGCACTCTGGCCAGTATGCCTGACTTAATGTTGAACAACTGCAGGTAATCGTGGTGGAGGATGAGAATGGCAACATAGTGCGCGAGACCATGAAGGACACCGACACGCTGGCGCGCTACAAGACCATGCACGAAACGCTGGTGTACCTGAGCCACCTGGACCACGACGACACTGAGAGCCAGATGTTGGAGAAGCTCCGCCTGCAGGTGCATGTGCAAGATGTATATGTTTATTTAATTTTGTAGGGTTATGCGGTTAAATTAAGGTTTTAGGGGTATATTTAGGGTTAATATAAACCCTAAATTATTGACTTGCAGGTGTGTGTGCCCATGACAGTGTTGAGACTGTCAGAATCGGCCACACATGCAGGGAAAGCCTTTCAGTGAAATGGTTCCTCGCCCAGAGCTTTGTTTGCATGTGTGGTCGCAGTGCATTTGCCATATCTGACATCTCCACATCTGGCCTGTCTGGCCAGGGGGGCTTCCTCTTGGTCTATTTCTGGGTTTTTTCCGAGCACCCATGAATCGGACCTGGCCTAGGATGCGGCTGTGTCTAGGAGAGATCTGCCTGTCGAATGGGATTTGTGTGGTATCTCTGGCTGTTATATTGTATTTGAAAGGATGCTCACGTTGCTGAGCGAGGACGTCCATGTTGGTCCTTATTCTCATCCTTGCCGGTGGTCTGACTTTGTCATGCTGCTATCAAGTGATTGTGGGTGCAACCTTCTTGTGGGTGCAACTCTCTTGTGGGTGCAACCTTTTTCACAAGTATGAATATGTGTGGCATGCGTGCAGTTGAACGGGAAGGAGTGGAGCTGGGGGGCGCTCAACACGCTGTGCTGGGCGATTGGCAGCATCAGCGGCAGCATGATGGAGGAGCAGGAGAACCGCTTCCTCGTCACAGTCATCCGCGACCTCCTCAACCTGTGTGAGATCACCCGCGGCAAGGACAACAAGGCCGTCATCGCCTCCAACATCATGTGCTGGCCCATCCCATCCCACCCCACCCCCCTGCCATTCTCACCCTTGCGTGGTAGTCGGCAACGCAAACCGGCTGCGTTGCGCTTATTTTTATATTTTCAACCATAAAATGCGCCTGACAGGTGCACTGCTGCTGCTTGTAAGCTCAGGAACCACACACCGGCTGTCAGACTCATGGCCATTAATTTAATATCTAGTGGAAGTTAAAGAGTCAACAGGCTCTATAGCAGGAATTTGTGGTCTCTTCCAGGCTCAGTCTGCCCATGGAAGCATTTTTCTGGGTCTGTTGAGTATTAGCTGTTGTGCTTGTGCCCATCTCTGGCCGTAGCATTGATGCCAGGATTTGTGGCATGAGCGCAGGTATGTGGTGGGGCAATATCCGCGGTTCCTGCGCAACCATTGGAAGTTCCTGAAGACGGTCGTGAACAAGCTGTTCGAGTTCATGCACGAGACGCACCCGGGCGTCCAGGACATGGCCTGCGAGACCTTCCTCAAGATCTGCCACAAGTGCAAGCGCAAGTTTGTCATCATGCAGGCATGCCCCCTTCTCGTCCTTCCTGCCCGATCCCCCTTCTTAGGCCACTCATCAAATCTTCTGTCGGTTACCCCCAACTTGAAGGATCTGGTGTCCACCAACATTATTGTGTCGTGCAAGGCCCGAGGTTTCTTCTGCCAGTCATGCAGTGCTGTTGCGATGGTATCTCAGAAACTTAGCCGATGACAAAAACTCCGTTGGACGTCATGGTGCTGTGATGCTATGTCAGTCAGCACCATACAGTGTGCAGCAGAATTTTGTTTCCGGCTGATTTGTCAAGTGGGACATTTACTGATTCTGGCTGGCGCTGCAGGTTGGGGAGACAGAGCCATTCATTTCTGAGCTGCTGGGAGAGCTGACGGCCACCATCCAGGACCTGGAAACGCACCAGATCCACATGTTCTATGAGGCAGTGGGCCTCATGATATCCGCCGACTCCGACGCCAAGCGACGAGAACAGTACCTGGTCTGTTGCAGTCCTTTTTGTCGCTATCACAGCAAAACACACATCAAGCCAGGCTCTTGCAAGTTGACGAGCAGACTCATGACGCTGCAACAGATATAGCGCCATCCTTTGCGTGCTGCAGCTCTGGCATAGTACTCCAGTATGATGCATTTGGTGGGGCTACAAGGTTCTCTTTTGAGGTTTCCATACTGGAATTTTGGAAGTTGCTCTAAGCAGGGCTTCTTTGGCAGTCATTGTAGCAGTCTTTTCAAATCCAGGGCAGAGCCGTATAGGATTTTCTTGCTGTCAAGCTCGGCAATGAAGTTTACCCCAGGGGTGCCCCTCCCTGCTTCAAGAGGGCATGGGTCTTTAGTGGGAACTTGAAGGAGGGGGAAAGCCCAATATAGGCATGTTACCATTCCGAAGGCCGGTGATGTCTGCCCAATCGCTCTGCACGCTGGGCATGTTTGTCGGCTCTAGCATGATGTCTCGGGGTATGTGACTTGCTGAGAGGTGGTTTGTGCGCTGATGCAGGCGCAGCTGATGGCGCCACCTAACCTGACATGGCGGGAGATAGTGCAGGGCGCGACAGTGCAGCCGGACATCCTGAAGCAGACAGAGGTCATCCGCAACGTGCAGAACATCCTGTCCACGAACGCCAGCGTTGCCTCCTCCCTGGGCCAGCCCTTCCTGTCCCAGATCACCCTCATCTACCTGGACATGCTCAATATGTACAGGTGCGCGCCCCTGATCTTCAAAGTCCTCTCGATTTCCCGAGTTGCAGTTGTCAATTCCATCCGATCACCCCTGGTGCTGGGTGATTGGCAGCGTGCAAGAGACGCCATTGAGTGGATGCGCGGGCCCCAAGTATGGTTGGCTGACCCTCAACCTGGTGAATGAGATGCTGTCACGGGGCCGCCTGAGTTGCAGCAAGTGCTGGATCTCCATCAGCTCTTTGCTGGCGAATTCAATGTCTCTGTGAACACAGACAAGGCCTGCATGTGCTCCTTATCCAAACAAGCGGAATATAATTGATGCATTGATTTGGGAGGACTCGCCTGCTTTGGTTGTATTGTGGATGACGCTGCTCCTGTGGGCTCCCTGCAGGATGTACAGCGAGCTGATATCGGCGGCGATCGCGAGCGGCGGGCCGCACGCGGCGCGCACGAGCGCGGTGAAGCTGATGCGGGGCGTCAAGAAGGCCACGCTGCGGCTGATCGAGACGTTCGTGGACAAGTGCGAGGACACGCAGCTCATCGCCACCCAGTTCGTGCCCGCCATGATGGACCCCATCCTCGGTGACTACGCCCGCAACGTCCCCGACGCCAGGTGAAGAGTTTCTTTCCTTGAGGCTTGTTGGATTCAGCTGTGTGAACTCATGATGTAACGATCACCTGTCCCTGCATACTAGACTCCCCCCTCTGACAAGTGGCGCAAGCTGAGTGGCCAGCCGCCATCCTCCTTTCTGCATGTGAGTCCTACAGCTTTGTAAGCTGTAGGAGGTCGAGCTGAGTAGGCACAAATGGACAATGGCCTTGGTGTCAATGTGGGGGGCGCGCAGTGCAGTATTCAACCGGTGCTTTGTCTGCACGGTTTGTGCTCTGTGTTGCACCTGATTCCTTCCTTGGCGTGTTGCGGCTGCATAAGTGACAATCAGCAAGACAAGAATGTTTGAGGCCAGAGGCTGGTTGGTGCTTGCTGATGTGGCATGCTGACATGGCAGGGATGCGGAGGTGCTGAGCGTGTTTGCGGCCATCATCTCCAAGCTGCGCGAGGCCATGGCTGCCGAGGTGCCGCGCATCTTCGAGGCCGTCTTCGAGTGCACCCTGCAGATGATCACCAAAAACTTCGAGGTGCGCCCCATGCCATGAAAGTGATTGCTCCGGTGTCACCAGCAAAGGTCCTAGGGTTGGACTTTTCAGGTGGGATGAATGAGCTGCTACAATGACTGTCCGCTCTGGCATGCAAGGCATGCCCATGATTTTTTGGCAGAGGGGCATTCACACCTGCTGCTTGAATGTCAAGGCCCGCTCCTCATTGACTCCGATAGCGTCCACCCCTCTCACCTGGCATTGCCGGGCGCAGGACTACCCCGAGCACCGGCTGCAGTTCTTCAACCTGCTGCGCGCGATCACCAATGCGTGCTTCCCCACGCTGTTCGCGATGTCACCGGGGCAGCTGAAGCTGGTGATCGACTCTATCGTCTGGGCGTTCCGCCACACTGAGCGCAATGTGGCCGACACGGGCCTCAACCTGCTGCTGGAGCTGCTGGTCATGTTCTCGCGCAGCGACTACGCCACCCAGTTCCACCAGACCTACTACCTGCAGCTTGTCCAGGAGATTTTCGCCGTCATGACCGGTGCACATCCCCCTAGTCTTGGGCACCATGCAGTCCCCAGGCCATGGCGTGAGTGCATGTCAGTGGGAGTCCTAATGTGCCATTCTTGCTTTGTGCAGCCACCATGCACCCGGCAGTGCAATGCTTAGAGTCCTGGCATTTTGATGATTGTGTCAACTGTGGTGATTTCTTGAACAAAGGCTGGCCAGACTTCTCTTGTTTTATATAGCTTGCATGGGTCCGAAAGTCAGGCAGTGCTACCATCAGAAAGAGTAGATGAGAACAGACTATATCAATCATGCGGTTTATGGCCGGGCGGTTATTGGATGCCGTTGTGGTGCAGACACGTTCCACAAGCCGGGCCTGAAGATGCATGCGAAGATCCTGCACCACCTGTTCACCATCGTCAACACCGACGTGATCAAGGCCCCGCTGTGGGACACGGCCGCGCTGGGCGCGACCGCCTTCCCCAACAACGCTGCATTCGTGCACCAGCACGTCTCCCAGCTCCTCACCACCTCCTTCCCCAACCTGCGGCCCCAGCAAGTCAAGGTGCGCGTCCCTTTGTTTGTATTTAGGGTTTAGGGTCATATGAAATAGGGTAACCACAAACCTTAAATAGTATTCCTGAAAAAAACCCTCGTGTGTCAGTCAGTCGCCCTGTACCTACAGTCACAAACCGTCACAAAGGCTCAGGTGTTCAAGGTACGGTAACCCAAAACTGATTACTCGTACTGGAACTCGCCATTGATGTGAGTGTCCAAAGTCAATCTCTGCTGTGACTGACATGGGCGCCTGCCGATATTCCTGGGGTTAAAGCATAAGAGCATTTTGTGGCTATCCTTGAAGCATTATACTGGTTGGCAGTTTGCTGTGTGTTGGGGCAGTGGCTATAAGCACCCCGGTAGCCACTTGCTCGACAGGAGGGGAACGCCTCCATGTACATCATGTTGCCTGTATCGTGCACTGTGTTCTCCTTCTTGTTGAGGCAGATGGAAACCTCTTGACAAGAAGGGGCGTCATACAGGACAGGGGCAGTCTGTAAATGACTGCCTTGATGATGGTGTCACTTTCGCCTTTGCCTGTTGCTCCAGCATGCAAGCGCTATGGGAAACAGACACCTGTATGAAGGAACTGATGTCTGGCTGAGGTGGAGGGCGTGCACGCAGGCGTGCGTGACAGGCATGTTTGAGCTGAAGGAGGACAGCGCTTTCAAGCAGCACATACGCGACTTCCTGGTGCAGACCAAGTCCTTCGCCGACAAGAACAACGCCGACCTCTTTGCTGAGGAGGCAGCTGCGCAGCGCGAGGTGTGTTCCCTAAATATTAGGATTTGTATTTTTATATTCAAGGATGATGATAAAAAGTAAGAAATAAACCCTAAACCCTGGAATTATGAAAACTTTTAAATACAATTGCGTGCCATCTTCCTGCTGTGATACATGGCGCCACTGGAATACCATAATGGCTTACTCTGCTCAGCCTTGGCGCCCGTTGTTACAGCATCCAATATGGCCTGAAAAGACGTCACTTTACTGAGATGGCATGCAATTCAGTAGCTACAAATGGGGAGCTGTGAAGAGTTTCTGGTGCTGTGATCAGTGAGGGTTGGTAGCATGCTGTCTCACTGGCAAATCTCACTGGCAAAGCAAGTTTTCTCTTGGCATGGGTGTTTCCCTTTTATACATGCATGAATTGTGAGTTGCGCATGAGTCGTGCTTGAATGTACATGCATGAATTGTGAGTTGCGCATGTTTGTTGTGTTGCAGGCGGAGAGGCAGAGGCTGGCACAGATACCGGGCATGATGAACCCGCACGAGGTGAAGGAGGAAGCCATGGGCGAGACAGTCTGATGACACTTGCCGCCCCTGGTAGTGCAGGCAGGAACTATTTCTCAACACTTTGCTCTATACCACCAACAAGGGATTCTTTGTATGAAGCCCTAAAACCACCATTGCATTCAGGAAGAAAAGTATTAGGCGAAATGCCCTTTTGCCTTATTTCTGAACAAGAACCCCCCAAACTCTCCAAACGTAATTGCAGTATTTGAGAAATATCTTTTTCGGGGGCTGTGCAGGGGGACTGGCCTCCGACGGGGTTCCCTGCCACCGCGCCTCCGAGCAGCTCTTGGGAGGCTGGCTCCTGATTTTCAAGGCGCCAGGCTGCGAAGCGCAGGTTTCGGACAGCACACTCCGGTGGAAGAACCTCGGCAGAATTACCCTGTGCCTTGGCTCTTGAAGAGACCTCAATTGGGTAACTGGATCAGAGGGATCATGTGCAAAAGAAAGTGGAGCGACTGGAATGAAGGGCCAGGGTTCAGCGGGCAATAGTCCCCTTTGCTTTCGGGGGCTGGTGGAATGTGTAAACGAGTGCCAAGTGATAATTTGACATTGACCGGCGGCCGGTTTTTGGGGCCCTTGAATGTACATGCAGCCTGGCCGTGTGGGCGTGCCTACCTAGCTAGTGACGTGACAGTTGCTGCCGCTGCAGAGCGCTGCAACCAGTGTTAGACCGCAGGTGTCTGCTTGTGTGTAGGTCAGCGTTTCAGATGGGGGAGCAACGGATAAATTTGCAGTTCATGTGATCGATCGATGACTGTTTGGCAAACAGTGTTTGCTAGGCATTCCTGTGGGCTCCTGGTCTCTGTTGGGGCATGCATCCTGAGGTGGATTGCATCGCTAATTATTCCCCTGGACGACCTGGATTGCCCTTCCAAGATGCTAGCATGCTTTGGCCCTGCCATCCGCTTGACTGGCCTCACAGGAACATGGGCTAGAGAAGGGTTGGCGGCACAGCAAGTGCACAGATGATCCAGAAGGCATGCTGACTTGTGACTGAAATTACAGAAGAATGTCTTGACCTTGTGTTCAAGTTGCATGTGTGTGCGTGGATGTGTACTGAGGCCTAGCTGGTAAGTAAGGCTCTCAGTGCTGCGATCAAGCCCCTAACATTAATGGCCTCATGCCTTGTCATGCAAGATGGATTCTGCCTTTCATTGGTTGTATGGATTTTGTTCCTACCCTCTTGATTATGACCCTGGTCGATTGCGATCCAATATATCGAGTGATCATGGCTCATGAGCTCAAGCTAGCCTGGCCACTTTGCAAATTGACTGACAGTGTTCAGCAACAATTGTACAACGTCTTCATCTCTGACGTCAGACACTCGTGCGAATCTAAATTAACAAAGTGTCTCGGGGGATGTTTCGTGGGGACCTCGATTTAGAATCTTGTGGGCACCCTCAAAGGAAGTGTTGGGACACTTCTGAAGATCCAAGTGGTTCACGTGCTTGACCACGTCAGCCGGGGAAAGGCACTTTTGGAACCGATCGTTTCTGCCTCACAGACAGCACGACCATTACACGAGCGTGGTATTGTATTCTTGGGGAAACAGCAAATTTTAAAAGGGAGTGCAACTGATCGACTCGGCTGATTTGTCGGAAACGGTCGTGACTTCAAGGCACCGCAGACCGAGAGGTTCTGTAGCATAGATAGGATCTACTTCTCCTTCTTTTTGAGACCACAAAAGGTGCAAACGAATGTTACTTCACAATTGCATCGTCGATAGATTCTTGCTAGACTTGGTACTCATTGGGGTGGTAGCCCTAAACCTTCCCAGCTAGCTTGCTGAGAATCGTGCTTATAACAGATTGCAGAGTTCATAGCTGTGGAATACTTGGTTTTAAGAAATATCTGGGCGTTGCTTGCAGATCCATTTGAAATCAGTAACAAGCTTGGGGGGTTGATCAGAAGCCCAGTCGATGCCTCCCCCACAGAATGGCACCGACAGGCCCAAGAAGCCGCTAAAACACATCTGCTTCGCGGACATAGATGGTAAGACAGCAAGGTTCCGGCGGTGTCCACAACTTACTCTTGAAGTGACTGGCACTTTTCCACAAATCGTCGATGTACAGCTCCACTCATCCAACATCAGAGGCTCCCACGACTTTTGCAGGTACCCTAGTTCATTTTCCAGATAAATTGACAAGCTGGGGTGAAATAACGCAACCCTCGGTAAGCATATCAATCCCACAACAAATCTGGAATCAGGGCAGTATCAACCCTGGTCCGGTTGCCTGCAGAGGTTTGGAACTCGTGGACTTGCTGTCTGCTGCTGCCCTGCGAGGTGTTGCCACCTTTTGTGGTCTGCTGACTCACTCTTAGTCGCTAATTTTGTTACAGGTACTGCCCAACTGCTACCTATGGGTGGAGAGGGAGACTGGACGGCGTCACAAGGTCTTGAAATTGCCGCCCTCCTCAACAGGAACCTCGGTGAGCTCCATGTACCTGCCACCTGTGAGCTGAAGTGGATGGTAGATTTAGCTGGCTGCTTTGTGCCTGATCAAATAGCTGAAACTGCCCCAGGATGCAGACCTCCAGATGATCAGGCTGTCACCCATGTGTGCATCTGGCAGGGCATGATCTCCATCAGGACACTGTCAAAATTAGCACAGCTCCGGCACGAGGGCGCACTACTGGTGCGTGCAGTCCCCACTACCTGCATCTGTCACCATTGGTTGCCAAAATGCCGACACATTACTTTGGCAGGTGATCTGTAAACAGTGCGTGCTCGGTCCCATACTGCTATGCGACTTCGGGTCCGGCCATGCAGGTTTCAGGTGACTGTAGGAGTCAAAATTTGGGACCATGCGAGGGCCACCTGTTGCACATGGCAATGTAATTGCTTCAGTTAGTCAGTCAGTTGATAACATTTCCAGCCACCTAGGGCTGATTAGATGTCTGACTCTGATCGTCAGAGTCGGCACCCAGCATCGCATCCATACATTCACAGAGACACTTGGATACACTCACAAGATCATCCTGCCAAAAGAACTGTACCATGGTTTCTCTTCTGTAGAAAAGACCGGAGCTAGTGGTAATGTGGCAGCATGTGCCGGCAGGTGCTGATAACAGGCGCGCGCACGGCAACACTGCTGCAGCGGCTGCCGTACCTGCCGAGCGCGGACGCCTATGTGGCAGAGAATGGCGGCCGCATATTCTACCCGGACCAGACGCTGCCCACCGCGCTGCCCCTCATGGAGGATACCAAGTGGCGCAAGTCACACAACCCTGCAGGTGTGTGCCCGCTCCTGTCAGCAGAAAATCATCACATGAGCGGTGACTAGAACCTTGCACACGTGAGCCTTAGGTGGAGCGCTGTAAATACTTCTCTGTCTCACTGTGCAGTCATCAACTTTCCATATATTTTTATTTTGTCATAATTTTGATGCGATTAGCCTGAGACTGTTGTGTGGCTCGTACAGCGGGGTCGGCGCTACAGGAAGAGGTAAAGCCGGAGCAGCGGAAGGGGCCCCTGTGGGACTTCTACCGCCACCTGGTTGCACAGGGCTGGACGCCTGATGTCTACAGCTACTCCACCAGCTTCAGGTGTGCCTGAGGCAGAGACTCCAGTACCTCTGATCCACCCTAAAATTACAGTAGATGGATTTGTCATGGAGGTGTCAGTTTGATGCTCTACAGACCTCTGGCAACAGCAAAAGTCAAAGCAAGCTGCCATGCAGCAGACAAACTGGATTGAGGCCGGCTATAATGTGTGGAGTGGTTTACACTCTGTCTTTTGAGAAAGTGCCGATAACCTTGCTAGCTTACGACAGCCCAAAAGACAGGATTAAGCAATGCGCAGTGTGGGCTTATGATGCTGCTTTGCTCTGCAGACTGCCAGGCTGCATGAAGTTTATTTGATCTGTAGAACATACACACCAAACCACAATCGCCTGAGATGCTGCTCACTCATAGCTCTCACAAAGAGGATGTGCACGGGGCGCAGGCTGAAAGCGTATGGCAGCAAGACAGATGCAGATGTCAAGGCGGCCATGAAAGACATTCCCGAGGGGCTGCAGTGGGCGTTCAACCTTGGCCATGCAGATGTTTTCCCTTCAACAAGTGGCAAGGAAAATGCGGCCAAGTATCTCATGGAGAGATTTGATGCTGACCCGACGTCCTCCTTCCTGCTGTGCGATGATGACAATGACATCGGTGCGCTTCGCCATTGTGTGGAGTTCATGGAAACTGTATTGTGCGAGACATATATGGCAGCATGATGAATGTGCTTTTCTCCATTTTTGTTGAGAGCGTTCCTGCTGCACAGTCTGCGCATATTTCACTTTACCTGGCCGCAAGACACGGAAATTTACTGTCATGCATGCTGCCAACAAGTGTCACCTGCGCTCACAGCAGCGCATTGGGATCTGTCACCGTTGGTGTCTCTGTGCTCACTAAGAAAATTTCAAGGCCCCACATCCCTTGTTGCGCTGCAGGCAGCCATTTGCTTCCAATCTTGTGCGGCTAACTGGACTGTGTACTTGGCAAAGTGGCCACTACAGTTGCTGATGTGGCAGTGCATGCGCTGACATGGATGAGGGCATGTGCGTGCAGGCCTGGCCAACCTGCTCAGCAAGGTGTTTGTGCCGGGCTTCACCTCGGAGAATCTGCGGGAGGTGGCCACAAAGAACCCGGAAAAGTTTGTGGTCGCCCACAAGGGCGGCATCCTGGGCATAGAAGAGATCCTGGACATGGTGGATGACTACTTGAACAGCTTTGTTTTGGGTTGAGCATGTCTCTGCAGTCCTTGGAGAGCTGCAACATTCCTCGGGGTGGGCATGCATGGCAGACAGGCATACCATGCCTGGCAAAGTAGGCACAAATTTCGGCAGCATGCCTCTCAAGGTAGACAGGATCTGTGTAAGATATTGTAAAAGGAAAAGATCTCCTCTGGAGTTGAACACATTCAGAGGGACAGGAAGAGCCCATATGCAGAGCAAGCATTGCGGCTAGTACTGTTGCAGGTCAGAAATTTTCAGGATGACTATGGTCGTTGGCATGCAGTACCACGATTCCACTCTTTAAATCAGGCAGTGGCACTCTTGTCTGGAGGAGCTCTGATGACCATCAACCTCCACCCCTGCTCTTTGCAGTCCTCTATTCCATCTACTAATATATATACACATGATCGCCAGCCCACCGATTAGTAACCTTCATCTATACCTATCTACCATCTACCATCAACTATCCCATTGTGCCCTGCAGCTTCTGCTCGGCCAGCCTCTCACGCAAGCGCCAGGCAACATCAGTCTCCGCCCCGAGCCGCTCCTGCAGAGACTGCATCTCTCGCAGGTCCGACAGCCGCAGCCGCTCCAGCGCAAGCACCCTGCATATATATTTTTAATTTTTTAGGGTTTGGGGTTCAGGGGCTTAACCCTAAACCCTAAATGTAGCTCAGCGACTTTCACCGGCAGCACAGATGAGCGAGCCCCATTGTGGAACCAGGGTTCTTCTGGCATCTTGTGTGCAACCCAGATGCTGAACCAGTACTGCTGGCCAAGCCTGGTTCCCGATGCAACAGCTTGCAATTGCATGAGCCTGGTGTGCTGCACTGTCTCGTGAAGCTGTCCAGCAATAGCATCAACATAATGATTGGACACCCACCATGACATGTGACACTTTAATTTGAGAAGCAGAACAGGTTGCAGGGTTCTCAAGGCGTCTTACCTTCTCATCTCGAGCTCTAGTCTTTCCAGGTGCAGCTGCTCTTGGCTGATGGCCTCGGCAATGCCCGCCCATGGAGCGGCCCCAATCTGAACAGCTCCAACTTCTCCCTCTCCCCGCAGCCCAGGATCCCCTCTGAGACCTGTCCAACAAAAATTGCAACCTCCTAGCTTTTGAGAGAATCTTCGGACATCACACCTCTTTGGCTTGCTTGGCAGAGCCCAACATCACACCATTGTGCTGCAATTTTTCCATAAAAAAATAGATTGCACCATTCGAGAGGAGACACCCAGAGGCCTGCCACTAAAGAGGTCTGGTCGGGGTAGTCAAGATATAAGTATAGGGGTAATTAAGATGTACAAAGGCAATGTCACATCTTGATTACCCCTAAGGTTTGGTCGTGTGCGCACCTGCCAGGGCTGCGGTGCTGCGCTGCAGGGCTTGCGCTAACACGAGTTTCTCATTCACCAGAGCTGCCTTGGCTGCCTGCAGCTGCTCCACGGCTTCCGCAGCTTCCACCACCTCTGCCCGCAGCCGCTGCACCTGATCAGCCACCCGCCAGGAATTTGCTGATCTGCCAACTTGGTTACTCCAAACAACAACTGGGTGCTGAACATGCCACCTTGTTATGGTGGGGGCCTGAAGAAGCACAGATTTGCTCGTTTGGACCGCTTGTGTGCTGTGATTGCGCTGTCTGCTAGAAATGAAAAGCAGAAGCTGTAGCAACTCCTGCTGATGTTCACCAGCATATGAAAAGGTTGCAGGTTGCCATTTCCCACATGAGGTGTGCTACCATCGTGCATTGCGGTAACACCCTGTCTTTAGGAGCCTGCTTATAACTTATTGGTTCCACATGCAGTCAGAGTCCCTCTGCACATGACTAAGTGAAAGTGAGTTTGTCAAGAGGCAGGGGCTGACCCATGCGATGCCCTGCTGTGCATGGGCCCGCGCACAGCGCTCGTTCTCTTTCTCGATGGCTGCTGCATCCGCTTGCGCCACTGCCTCATGCTCCAGCCTCTCGCACTTTCGCTTCCAGTGCGCCACCTGCGTGCACATGCAGGAATTATTTCAGCTCTAAACCCCCTGACTAGGGCATTTTTGGCATAAACCCTGACTCCACCATTGCATTCAGGAAGAAAAACATTTCTACAAAGGCCCCTTAACCCTAAACCTACACATAAACCCTGACCCCAAATTCTACAACCCTAACTGAAGTGTTTGAAAAAATTTCCAGGCACAGGCTCATCATGCCCTGTTAGCCTAGTGCAGACACAACCATTAGCAGGCCTCTTGATTGTCGAGAAGCCACACCTTGCTTTGGCATGAACATGGAAGCATGGAGACCTGCTGAGCCATGCAGGAATGTGTCCACAGTGCTTGCTAAAGAAACATGTAAGTACCGGTACTTGGTTTTTCTTTGCTTGAACGGCTGCTCATGTGGGGAGGTTCTCAGCTTCAGATGGACGGCACCTGATGCTGTGCAGTGCATGTGGCAGTCTTCTGCTGCTGCAGTTTGTGCAGCAGGCCAGCCAGCTCTGTCTGCAACACCTGCATCTCCGCCCTGTCCCGCGCAGCCGCCTCCCGCTCACTGGTCCCCAGCTCGCCTCCAATGCACACATCATTCTTATTTTTACAATTTTATTATTTTTTCTTATATTTTCTATTAGGGTTCAGGGTCAGGTAAACCCTTGACCTTAGACCCTAAAACCTGAAAGTAAAGTAAAGTATGCAGACATCAGCATGATATATTGGCGTCCCATCATTATATTTGTTTCTGACCATTGTAGTTGGCTTCCTCGCTGCATTGGTTTTAATGCGCAGGGCTGGTGCAATCTTGAAGACCAGAGAGCTGTAGCGCTGGTGTGTGACCATGGGGCCTGTGGTGTGCAAATGGACTCTACAAGGAGGCATGCATGAGTGCTCTCAGCCAGGATGTCACGCACAATGCAGATTTTCATTGTGTTTTCTACTGTGGCTTTGTGCAGGGCGTCTGCAGAGCAGCACACCATGAGCTGCCATCCTGGCCTCTGTGGCGGCTGCACTGGTGTCAGCTAGTGCGCCCTCCAGAGTTGCCACCCTGTCCTTTAACTGCTGCTTCTCAACTCCACTCCTTGCTTGCTGCTGCTTCAGCTCCCTACACACAGATCAATTTCAGTGTTTTCTGCAGCTGTGACAATGACTCTCAGGCATGTCGGGAGGTCATAAAGGCTCCCAGACATCCTTCAAGGCTCTAAGAATGCTTCCCAGTCGGCTGCACTCGCTGTAATTGACTACTTGAGTTCTGTGGCTCAGAGTGGTGCAGCAGAGGAGTTTCAACGCCACCTGATGTCCTGCTGCATGGAGTCTCTGCAGGCAAAGGAGGCTTGCAGCTCGGCATCTTGCAGCGCCAATCGCTCCCGAAGTTCGGTGACCTCCCTCTGAGCAAGCGCTGCTGCCTCACTGTGCCTGTCCGCTTCCTCCTGCTTTAGCAAACCACCTTAATATCTCCTCAACTATCTCGTCTACATCAAGGCAGGTCAAAGCAGGTCCGGGAAAACCTTCACTGCAGCGAGCAAGTACAACTTAAGCATCGCTTGCCTTGATTCCGATGACGGCTTCCTCCAACTCATCCTTCTGCATTCCCAGCTGCTGCATCTGCTCCATCCGCCTCTTTGCATGTCTCTGCAGCCTGTAGCACACACCACATTCATGTGTCCTGAAAGCAGTACATTGCGCCGTGATGACTGCCTCAACAATCAGCGGTGAAGACTGGAGTGCTTATGCAGCACATAGCGCAGTGCATGCCACTCAAAGATGCAGCACGGTTCTTGCTGGATAAAGTAACTTAATAGCGTTCTTCTTCTGGACAGAGACTAGGCTCCACATGCAGCACAAGGAAAGATACAGAAAGGCTACCCACTTGTTTTTCTCGGCAGCAAGGTGCTCTACTTGCCGCTGGAGATCCTGCGCCCTGCTGCGTTCCTGGTCCACCCTAGATACAGCCTCCTGCTTGGCTCGTTGCAGGGCCAATATGCGGCCCTCGTACTTTTGCTGTTCAACCTGCATGTGCACGTGCACCTTCTGTCCTGCCACTGGATAGTCAATGTATGTAGGTCGCCAAACAAGTTCAGGAGGGGAAGCGAAGGAGTTGATGGTGTGGACATAATTGCCACCTGGAAGTCTTGCAGGACACCAGCAAGGAACCCGTTCTCCTCCTTGAAGCTGTGCAGCTTTCGGACCAGCTGCAAGAAGCCATCAATCTCAGGCACGGCAAATTCCAAGGCAGCAGGTATCAGCTTGAGTGCCTTCCATAGTGCACCGAAGACTAGATAAATAAGAGCGCGATCGAGCAGCTACACGGAGATTGGACACAACAGAAATACAGAAACACCTTGTCAGGGGGCTTACGTCTGAAATTGTGTCCTTCTTGAGGCCCGGTATCTTGCTTGGCATTGTATGAACCTTGGTTGGCTTCATATGCCCAGATTATCAGACGTCTGGCGCCCTTTGTTGATGAGAGACATGCATGTTTATGATTACACATATAAATTCATAAAAGTCGTCTCAGTAAGAACCTTACGTTCATTCTCATCTTGTTCTGTACTTGACTTCACCTGTGTTTTGATGCTAGGGTGTCCAGGAAGCGATGGCACCCGATTAGCTACAAACGTGCAGCGTTCCTCTGAAAGGTTTTGGACAACCGGGAGCGAGAAGCTGACTGGCCGGTCGCCAAGAGCCTCTTGGCAAGAGGTCAAGCGCCCAGGTTGGCAGATAGGGTCTGTCCACCATAACCCCAAAACCGTGGGCCCTACCGGGACAATGTTACATCTGGAGAAAGGGTCCGTAGAATCGCCCCGGGGCAGGTAAAAAGGTCGCCATCCATGTGACCCTCCCACATGGCCCGCGCTGATCTCAAACTCGCCCTCAATCAGCCACAAACCTCGAGCGCGCATCCCAGAAGACTACACTCCACTTTACTTTGGTTCGCTGCGGAGTCTGCTGCTCGGCTAGAAAGGCATCGGTGGCACGCTATCGCACGTTCTGGGCTCTGTAAAGATGGCGTCTTTGCTCCTTCGCGTTGTTCTCTGCGCAGCTCTCGCAACGGCCGTCACATGCGCTCCAATCAGTAAGTGTTCCCGCAGCACATCTAAAGCATCTTTGGCCAGTCTCGCGATCACTAAACCGGAGGGTTGGTGGTGTCTGACAAACACGCTAGAATTGGTTAGGTCTCCTGTTTATTTTTTTTTGGGCTGAGGCTGCTGTAAGCGTGGTGACGATACCTTCTTTTCTCACACTTGTAACGCTAAGCATATAAGAGGTCTCTGCTATTTCAAGCTTTGATGTCAGGTCTTACCAGGACTGGCATTCCTGAAACCCTCATCACCTGATGTTGCTCTGGCGGGGCGAGATTTTGTGCCAGCCACCTGATCATATGATAGGACGCTTTAATTCTATTTTATCCTTGCCTTCAAGCAACCGATTTGGTCACTATCGAAGCGCAGACCTAGAGCTCGTCTGAAACGCGTCGACCGTAGTTTTGCGCAGGCCCCACCATCAGGCATCAGAGATTGCTTGAGTGTTCATTAAGTACTTTCTGTGCTTGTTAGAAGCATATGTTGCTTAGTACTCTGCGGTTTTCAGCCCCAGGGGCATTTGCACCCTTTGGTGTGCACTGATCCTCGTTAGTCAGGTTTTGGAAGAGTGCAGTCTTTTGGTGGCCTAGGTTCCCTGATACACACCCTTCAGCAGCAACTAGTCAGCATTTGCAGTGATGTGGGACGTTGCAACAACCTTCTTATGGCTTCCTGTGCTGGGTGCAGAGCTGGCATCTCTGCCCAAGAACATCACAGTGAAGGTGACTGGATATGAGGTCGGCGGCCAGATGATCGCGGCTGGTCCCCCATGCATGGAGCAGACGTTCGGCAATTGCCAGACCGTCAAGGTACAGCCCTGACAAAGACTGTAATCAACAGCGTTTCGATAACCATACAGTGACATGTACCTGCACGCCCTCCTAAAAATTCCCTCCAGGAGCTCCAGCTGAGAGCTACAAACTCCAAGTCTTATGCAGATGTCACTGGATGTGCAATTTGAATGATTAAGTGATGTGTTGGGTGGGTATGCAGGCTGAGGAGGACTCTGTGATGGTCTCCTACAGCGTCCCTGCCTTCCTGCAGAAGCCGAACGCCACAGTGTCAATCGTGGCGTGCTTCTCAACCTACTCCCAGTATGACCGCGCCTGGAGGAAGGCCAACCCCAACAACCTGGCGGTGGGCCACCCTCTCTTGCTGTGATCTTATTGGTAACTTGTCATGATTGCTGGACTTCCTACCCCTAAGTTTCCTGCCTTGCCTAACACACACACACACACACACACATCATTTGCAGTCCCCTCAGCCTGATTTGCTGGTGCCACCTGTTGCAACGCTGGTGTTTCACCTGGCCAAGAGCTGCATCATGAGTATGACTGCTACCAGGGATTTGCCGGCCCCGGCCCGGCAAAGCTCCCTTCAATGTACGATTTCATCTGAGCAATGTGACAACATGCTGTGCTGATACTGAGCCAGAGGTGCCCTGCACTGTAGGCTTCCAAGGACTGCCAGAATGTGGCAAAGAAGGGCCTGACGGCCTTCTCCGGCAACGTGACATTCCATCCCAGTGAGAAGGTCCCCGACTCAACAATGTACATGCGCGCATACCTGAAATGCCTGCAGCCTGACGGTACCATGCAGTACTGCGCCTATGGCAACTCCCAGGGCTTCTTCCAGGTTTGGCTCCCAACAGCATTCCCTCGCATGCATGCGCTTGTTGCCTGTTCAGGACGCTCTACAACAGAGTGTTCCTATGCCTTTGCCACAACTTGCACTCTTCTCCACATTGGGCTCTTCACACGAGATACCTGACAATCCTTGCTGGGCCAACGAGGTGCGAATAAGATTGTGTTTCCCAGAGGGTTTTGATGTTGCCTGACATGGATGCTAGCATGAGGCGACATCAGATAGGTGCCGGCAGTCGCTTGTATGGGACTAGCACTGAGGCAGATGGGTTGCTGCTCTCAGGTGCAGAAAGTGAACGACATCCCCATCGGTTTGGAAATTGCTGTCGGCATCTGCTGCTGCATTTCCCCCATTATGCTGGCCATCGCACATTTCATTGAGAAGAAGAAGATGCACTGAGTTGCCTGCTGCTAAGCATCTCTGTGACAGCCTGTAACTGGTCCGTAAGATGTCACGGCCCAGCTTTCTCAGACAGTGATAAATTAAGTGCCATTGGGTGGTTGGCTATGCAGTGCTCAGCCTGCTGGGATTCACTGCAGCCTCATCTGTAGGTGAAAGATATTTTATGTAACATATGATTGGGTTGGACATATGTGGGTCTAGCTAAAGCGGTCTTAAGAGCAGTAATACTGGGCCTGTATACTCGTCTTGCAGTTGTAGTGGTGCTTTTGCGGGTTTAAAGTGCTCTGTATGCTACTGGCTCTATCATTGGACACCACGTCGCTGTATTTTTTGCCTGAGCCTGTTGCCGAGTTGTGCGCCTTCTCTGGGTATGTTCTTGGGGTTGCACACCTGGCGCGCACGAAGAGCGTCAGGATCTGACCAGGTTGGGGAAATTCTTCATAGGATTTTGCAGCGCTATTTTCTGGCTGCAGCGCTAGCGCCAGTGCGTGAAGCGCAAATTTGAAGTATGCCGTGTCTCCCAGGTGTTCCCTGTCTCCGTATTGAAGTGCGGCTGTGCCAATGTGATGGTCGAGTCTCGAGTGCCATTTGCATGGCACATGCCCTTAAGGTGTTCTCAGAATGCTTCTGTCTAGATGAATATGCTGTTCTATGTGAGCACCAATGTTCTATCTGATCAGATAATGGGGCAGTGTAATTGGAAATCGCCAAATGAACTCCATAGCATACTGCTGAAGCACAAAATGTGTTTCTACGAGAGGAGTTTTGCATGTGCTGTGCAGACAGGGGGCATGGCATACTGCTGGAAAAGCTTAATCAGACGGGTGTCAATTACAGTAACCACTCTTCATCAACAGGATACTCCACATGTGTACATAAACACACAGGGGCATATACAGGGATACATCTCCGACACATCAGATTGGAAAAAGGCTCTGCTTGTACCTGTTTTGAAGAAAGGAGACACAACCAAATTAGATAATTATAGAGGGATCAGCCTGCTCAGCATTGCAGGCAAAGTGTATGCACTGCTTCTGCAAACTAGACTGGAGAAGTGGGCTGAAACAATTCTCTCTGAGACTCAGTCTGGGTTTAGGGCGGGAAGAGGCTGTACTGATGCAATTTTCTGCCTGAAATTATTATACGAAAGGGCTTTACGGAAACAAAAACCTGTCTATACATGCTTCATTGACCTGAGCAAAGCTTACGATTCTGCTGATAGGCAGTTAGCTTGGCAGATACTTAGGAGCAGAGGGGCACCAACAAAAGTTGTTGATCTCATCCAAGATTTACATGAGGGAACCACCTGTGCCATGCAGGCGGATCACAGACACCCAGATTCATGGTTTGATGTGGCCACAGGTTTCAAGCAGGGAGATGTGAATGCTCCTTTGTTGTTCAACATTTATATTGACACAGTCGTTAGAGCTTTTGAGCCACTAGTTAGGCACCTGGGGATCACTTGGCAGTACAAGCTAGATGGCAACCTCAGGGAGTGCAAGAACCCCACTGCATCTAACATGAGTTGGATTTTCATGTATGCTGATGACATAGCTCTAGTGGCCGAAACACAGGAAGCCCTACAAGAAGCCCTGGCCATTATTGACAGAGTTTTCATCCAGTGGGGCATGCATATAAACATAAGAAAGACTCAAATTCTCTGTTTGCAGAGTGGGACACAGACCGGTGATAGCAGTGAGCAGTTTTGGCTCAGGGGCCAACCCCTTGAACAAGTTCAGATGTTCAAGTATCTAGGAAGCATATGTTCAGCAGACATGTCAATGCAACCAGAGATTGCCTCAAGACTCAGTAGGGCAGGTGGGGCATACCATAAGCTGAGCAGATTGAAAGTTTGGAAAGATAAAAACATATCTGTCAAGATAAAAGTTATATTGTACAAAGTCATTGTTCAGTCAACATTGCTGTATGGTTGTGAAACATGGGCAGTCACCAATGAAGATATCAGAAAACTCGAGGTATTTCAAATGAGATGTTTGCGGAGGATATTGGGGATAAGCCTTTTAGAAAGGATACCAAATGCAGTTACACGAGCACAATGTGATATTCCAGAGGTTGCAAATTTGATTAGATACAGGCGGCTGAGGTATCTTGGACATGTGGCTAGGATGGGTGACACCAGACTGCCCTTACAATTCATGTTTGGTACCATATCGGGAACGGGGACCAGGGGCAGACCTATGAAGAGTTGGAATGATTATGTCAGGGATGATTTGGAAGCCATAGGATTGCCATATAACTGGCGGAGAAAATGCAAAAACCGAGATGAATGGAGGGCTGCCATAAAGGTGCTGCTAGACGTACCTAGTCCATAAGGACTGGAAAACGTGTAATAATAATAATAATAATCTCCGACACAGTGTTTGACCTGCACGGCATCTGAATGTACTGCAGAATCTGGAACTTTCATCATTCATGTCAGTGAAATTCAAAATTGGCTCTCAGATGTCCTACCAAGCATGTCTTCACGGTTGAGACTCAACCAGCAAATGCTTACACTTTCAAAGCCCATAGCAAGACATGCACTGATCAGATGATACACATTTCTGTCCTCAAGTGCTGCAGTCAAGTGCTGAAGGCAGCTCGGGCAAGTGTGCCCATCATGATTGCCCGCCCTCGACGAGCTGTCTCAAGGAAGCGCCTCACACCACTGAGTGCCACTTGAAAGTCACAGCACAGGTGACATCAAAACATACAAGAAATGATACAGCTGTACAGAACACAGTGCGCTGCAGTCGCCCTCAGCAAAATCACACCCTGTGGCACAGGACAGTGTGCCCTTGCTTCATGTAGAGGCAACTGCTGCGCAGCATTGCGGCAATCTTGTGGTTGCTGCTGAGCTCTTTTATGCTACACAGGTCTGGGACCTTCACACACCAAGCAGAATATGGCTGAGCATCTTTAGCCTGCTGCACAGCACAAGCATATAACCATAGCCCTGGTGCGGCCTGAACGCAAATACAAGCATTGGGATGACATGGTTTAGTCGTGCAGTTCCGCAGCTGTTCCTGTACTGCTCTTCTAGGGTGTTCATGCCCCAACCGTGCTGCAGGGAGCGTTACAGAAGGCACATCTACTGCTGGAGACCTGAGACCTCCATCATCGCAGCAGAGCACTCGTGCCTGCACATGGCAACGCCAACTCAGCACCAACTCATCTCCACTGACTAACATACCCACTTCCAGGAGTCCCACACACACTGCTGCTCTTCAGTCTACAAGGATGCAAGCTCTCCAGAGCCATATGGCAGGATATCAGCAGGACAGATTGGACTAAGAAAGAGCACATCAACTGCAAGAAAGGCGATTGTCGGGCACGGGATTGGTGTGACATGTGGGCAAGGCTATCCCAGGTGGTGGTGGAGGTCTACCCTTAGTCAGGGTGGATTACCTGAGGCTGCAAGGGGGTGGCTCTGTGCCTGCCCCTTGAACTCCTCCAGTCGCCCACTCCCCAGCGTGTCTGTCAGATCAGTCCACTTCCTCGGCTTGCCCCTGAGAGCACTCAGAAGAGCTCCATGAAACCTGCTCCATCTTCACTGAGCAAGGGGGGGTCCACCTCAGCAGATTGTGACATTTTTCCAGCAGCGCCAACCATGGGGAGGCGTCCCCTCGGCACACTTTACATGCAATGCAGTGGCTCATTCCCTCCGAAGGCCTCTGCTTTTTTCACCACCAGTCACGGACTGCCAGACGCCCTTCTCCCATCACACTAGCAGCGATGTGCGATCGTGTGGCCGTGGAGGCCCTAGGGAAGTGATACTAACGAATTGGTATTGAGAGGAGAGAGCGTGTTGGGGGCCGGTTCCAACAGGTTACAACCTGTGAACTTGTGATCAGGGTTCGCCCCATTGACTGTGCTTGTGCACCAGGCAGTGTGCCATAAGAGCTCGCGGTACGTAGCATGGCCACTGGAAACAGTCAAAACACAGATTTGCATGCACTTGCGTGATGTTTAGGGTTTAGGGGTTTTTAGGGTTGTTATTTTATTTTAGAATTTTTAACCCTAAACCCTAAATGGAGAGAGGAATGTTGGAATGAGGGGAAGGCACCTGAGGCACACATATCGGCCAGATCTGTTCCAATGGCAGGAAGCATCGAAGGTGCTGCTGCCGCCACACTCGCGCACGCCATAGCAGGTTGTCTCATGGATCACCACACGGCCCTCCTTGGCCAGCCACATTACAAACGCCTTCTCTTCCTCCATCTGTTGTGCCACCCACCAAGTACTTGTCATATCATGAAAACATGAGGCCTCTGTCGATTACAGGAGCAATCCTCAGCTTCCTCAGAAACCTTCACTTCCTGGCAGTCCTACAGATCCTCCAGATCCTCACTTTCCCATTTATTGTGGTATCACGTCAGATTGTGAAGTGAACTCTGGCTGATGTTCAGATGGTGACATGCTCAGCAATGTGTGGACCTGGTGTTCATTAGGTGCAGCAGATTGTCTGAAGAGCAGCTGAGAGGGGCATGAATTCATGCAGGGCGATTTTGAGTCTACCAGGCGCAGGCTGCATGTGCAAGGGTATGGCACATTTCTGGTGAGTGCAAGAGAGCGCACGGCCTTGAGGTTCGGGCTGAGGGTGGCGTACCTTGTGGGCCTTCCATGTGCTGTTGTGCCAGTTGAAGCCGAAGAGGTGCAGCACGGTGTCTTCTGTGGTGCAGTACAGCGCCCCAAGCAAGCCTGCCACACGCAACGAACCTCAGAGTCATCACAGGCAGGGAATGCTTCCCTTGCTGAGCTCATCACAAGCAGTGTGATGTCCAAGAAAAACATGCTTATCTACTTGGCAGGCCCTGCTTGACCTGACAAGCACTGCCGAGGCAGCTGGTGTGCCACTTCTCTTATCAGGATCTCGAGTAGACAAACAAATGAAAGAGGGGCATCCTCAGGTGCCGCTTGGGCAAAAAGGGGGGACTGACCCAAAACACTCTTCTAAATCCAGAAGTACCATTTGAGCCTAGGCTTCCACAAGCAGGAATCCTTGTGACAATTGCACAATGCTTGGGGTTTAATGGCTCGGTGAAAGGCACAGGACGGCACCGACAAAGCCGGTGGAAGGGTAGCTGTCGGTGGCGTTCATTTGGCGGCTGTAGGCGACTGCCAGCGGCTCCTGGGGGATCAGCACTGGGTGTGCCTCTGCAATGGCGGGTACCTTCTTCGCCAAACCATCTGCATCCTTCTGCCGCCCTCCCACCAGCCACACTGCCTGCAGCATTTGACCAGAGTCCCTTCACAAAGGTCCACCCTATGAGCAAGTTCCAAGTATGTGAATAGGAACTTTTGGCTCCTGGGCAATTGTCAACAGCTCTGGCTGGTGAAGGCACTGACGAAAAACAGCTAGTCGAAATCTTCTTTGAGCAATCGAGGAGGAGGTGAAAAAGCGATGAGGAGCTGTGGAAAGCCGCTGATCTAGACTCGTCTAGAGATCGCTGGTAAAGAATCGGCTCATTGGCACGGTTAATACATTTCTTGAAGCCTGCAGCAGCTGCGGGAGCTCGGCTTCATTTCGGGTGACACACAGAGGTGCTCTGCTTGCATGCACACAGCTGCTTGTATGAGGAGGACACTGCACCTTCATGAGTTGGATGACATTGGTGGCCTCCTGGGCGGCCAAGTTGGTGATGCCCCAGTAGCCCAGGGTGGCCTCCGTGCTGTAGCGGAACACCCAGACGTCCACCTTCTCCTTGAAGCGCCGCCAGTTGTTCATCAGATTGAACCTGCATGCAGGCCACATGAGCCCAGCTGCAAGTTCAGCTTATCACAGGCACATTGTCAATGTCCGTGAGGCAGGGCATCTGCATGTCACTGCTGCGGCACTAAGTGGCTATCAAGATGTCGTGGCACAATGCGGGGAACACTCCGTTCCATGCCATGACAGCGGGTCCACAAAAGTGCCACACTCGAAATGCTGCACAGCGAGGCCTTTATTCTGTCAGTGGTGAGGCACGAGAGGCTGTCAGAAAGCACCTGAGGCCCTGAGCTACAGGCTATGAGGTTACGGACATGAAGCAATGGACAGATTACGCCGTACTCGTCACCATACTTGCCGCACAAATAGATTACCTTTCCCCAAAACAGGGTCAATCTAAAATACCCAAAGTCCGAGAAACATAAGCCTTTTCAAGAATTTGGGACTGTTATGGAAAGCTCTTGAGCAGCCAAGCCCGATGGAGCTGATCACGAATCCCGACGAGGCCATTAAATGTGTGAGAAAAGGCGCCAAATATGTCCCACATCCGGTGGGGTGCAGCAATCATGGTGCTGTGTACGGTAGTGGCGCACCTCACAACAAGATTGCATGCATCAATGTCCCTGCGCTGGGCACTGTCCAGCGGACCGTTCCCCACAATCGCCACAGTCTTAGTTCCGGGCGCCCTGAACGCTGAGCACAGAGGGCTCTGCTCCACATCATGTGGCCCGAGCGGCTGTCCCACACTGGTATTCAGGCGTGGCACCATTCCCCGAGCTTCCTGCAGAAACAGACAGAACCCATTTCATGCAAGCGGCATAAGGGATGATTGATCTGTTTGCACTGTCAGTGGAACAGAGAGAAGTCTGCATGCAAGCAGCACAGATTCTGTTTGCACCGTCACTTTAACAGAAGAAGTCTGAACACAAGAGCAGATTAACTGTGCCTTCAGAACATGTCAGGTCGCCTTCAAATTTTTTGCGAGGGCTCTTTCATTATGCAGCGCAGAGTGTCATGGATCCTTTGTTGTCAGACGTGGTATGGAGAAGCAGAGTATGAGACATGGTAGGTGCTGAAAGTCACCTGCATAAATTCCTGCAGCTCATCTGCCACAGCATCCGCTCCTCTTTCCCCCTTCTCTGTACTGTTCGCCCCCCGGCCCTGCGCCAATACTTTCACATCACTCCAGGAATCCGTTGTGGGGGGACACATGAGATGTCTTTCAGGGCCACTACACCGTCCTGCAGTTGCTTGAAGCAAATTGTGGCAGCTTCGGCCATCTCGAGCACCCACCTCTGCTGCAAGTTGGTCAGCAGATTGGGCGCTGACTGCCTCTCCTGACCCCTTCTCAACTGCCGACAACTTCACGGATACATTCGTGCGCTGCTGCATGGTGATCCGGCTGCCTTCACTGCCTAGCAGGGGTTCGTCCATGGCCTGCTGAATTGCAGCCACACAGCAGTCTCACACATCGAAATCGAGAAAAGGTGCCCAGATTCACATGCCATGTGTTAAGGTTAATCTCTGTTGTGAAAACTATCTCCTGTTTGACTATGGTATCACACCCTGTCTGCCTGGACCAGTCCGGACAACACGCAATGCAGAGTGTCCAAACCTCATAGCCCTTGCGGCCTAAGGAGAACCCGCATACATGTGTGTGCATGGTCGTGACAGAAATCAAAAGCGCAAAGCTCGCTCACCATGCCCAGTAAAGACAGGAGCTGATCTCCATTGAATGGCGCCCATGTGCGCTCAGGTCGAGCCCTCTCGCTCATGTCCCCTTCAAGTGCCCCCTGCAGCACATGCATTGATGAAGGTACGCCAAGAGGGGGACTTTCTCCCTGTGTGGAGTTGACGGACAGGAGGTGAGTCTGTGGCAATCGATCATGTTGGGAAGGGAAAAGTGCTACCTGGTAGGGCCTGATGTGTGCTAAAAGAATGAAGATAGCAAGTGCCAGCACCAAAGCCCCCAAGACTTGGAAGTGCACCAGCCTGAAGGTGCCCATCCGGGATTGCTGTCGCCCAGCACAACAGCTTCAATTCATTCATGCATGCATGATGTACTCATAGGTATCTTTCAATATTGATGATTAAGAGGAGCTCAAAAGTGCCACCAGTGCACCTGTGGCTGAGGGGAAAAGCTCGAAGGGCACAGCATCTGACACCCAATGGATGTTAGAAGGTGAGCTGTATGTAGTCACCTGGTGGTGACGAAACCATGCGTTTCTGGTAGGCGTGGGCATTTCTTAAGTGGCTGTATCCGTATGAACCAGATCGACCTTTTCACCTCGGGCTGCCCCGATTTCTGAGCTTGAAAATCCAGCAAGTCCTACTGTGCCCGAAAGCCTGCAGCTTGTGCAGCATATCATCAGAGGTAGAAGCAATGTTGCATCGTCCAAATGCAATGATAATCTCGTGTCAAGCATCACAGAAGAGAGAGAAAGGTGCAGTGTGATTGACAGCAGTTACTTCCACAGCAGACGCAACCCGAAAGCATTGTGATGCAGTGTTGTCATAACAATTGCTAGCAGACTCAAGTGCAGATTTGAGGTTTGCTGTCAAGGCTTCGTACTAAAAGGGTGTCAACAGGGACGCCCACCTGGCCTTCACCGAGGTTTACCAAGCCCGCCCTGTTGGGTTGCAAGGATACATGCAACCAAAGATGGTGTAGGCTTTCCTCGGAGCACAGGGATAGAAGAAAGGGCACATTGCAAGGCTGCAGACCTCCTTCAACGTTCCGACAGCAGAGCTCACCACCCTTGAAGTCCGGTTTGTCATGAAACTGTACTGAAATTTTGGATGCAGTCAGGTTGGGCTATCTAACCAATCAACTTATTGAATTATTGAACGGAATCGATCTACCTGGAACTTCCTCGAAACGCTCGACACTGACGTCGCCTCATGTGGCGCAGGTTTGGAACTGCCCGCTGCCCATGAGGCAGACACAGATGCCGACATCATCTTGCTGATCGCATGGGCATGCAAGTGCAGCATTGCGTGCAGATGCAGGAATTATCCTCTGCTCTACCTCCCCAACTGAAGATTTTTGGTATAAAACCCTGAAGCCACCATTGCATTCAGAAAACAAAAAAACAACTATGAAGGCCCTTTTACCCTGTAGCTATACCCTAAACCACAACCTACCAAGTCTACAACCCTACCCAAAGATATAAAATTTCCTGTGCAGATGCGGGGCATGAGCAGCGCGCTATCAGCGGCCAGCAGCGCGTGCGACCACATTTGTGACTGGGTCCATGGAACGCCCTCCGGTATCCAGGTCTTCATGAGTGTCTTCTTCGACGGCTCCTAAGCTGCCCCCGCCCTCTGCTAGCATGTTGTAGCGCTACAACATGACTGTCCGTTATCTGGCTTCGGTGCATACTAGTAGTTTTCCCTTTGCTACAACATGAATGTGCCCCAAGTGGCTTCAGTGCATTGTTTTACCTGATTGGTGGGGGCTCATTTAAATTTCTGTATATTGTCGCCCGGCTGTCAATGCATCATCAGCCACTGCTCGTCACTCATTCCAATGCACTCACACATCTGTGGCATAGAAACGTGCTCTCAACCCAGGGTAAACGAGAGGAGGATACACAGCTGCATGATGCAAGCTTCCTTACTGGTTCAGTCAACATGTGTACTGGTCTGATGAGAGGCGGGTTGCGTTTGCAGTGCTCCGGGCTGTTGAGGGTTGTTAGTGAACCTGCCTTGCGCCGGAGGTTGAAAACTTGCATGGGCTATGTAAATTATGGTCTACTCCTTCCCAGAGGAGTGCAAAGATGGCAAGTGCAGCATCATGCAGGGGCTCTTCATTGATGACTTAGCCGCGGCGAAGCTTGCAAGCTATCAATTGAGGATACAGGATACACGCTTGTGGAGGAGGAGGCTCTCGCCCTGGAGCCTAGCAGAATCCTAGATACGTGCCAGCTTGTATGCATTGACATGGCCTCTTCAGGCGTAACACTCACTGTGTCTTGGTTATGGCGGAAACGCATGTTGATGTGAATGCTTTTGGAGTAATTGGTGGGAGTTCAGTGGGGTACTGTCCCTGCACGGTGCTAATTGGGCACTATGCATGTGCAATGCAAGTGGCGGCTCGTCAAACCCTTAGCTTCTATGACGCAAGAATAGCACTTTGGGCACTGGCACCAGGCACATTCTGATGTAATTTGAGATGTCGTTTAAAGCATGGAAGGTGAAAAATCACTCATAAGAATATATCTGGTGGTTCATGAATCAGCGGAAGTTGGAGAAGGACTCCAATTATTATTATTACAGGTCGGCAAACCCAAAGCCAAATGGCCATGGACTACTGTACAGTACACATGTGAGATCTGTGCATGGTATAGGCATCCAATCAGACTGTGGACATGTCATGCTAAGGGGCAAGAGTAGGTTTCAAGTGACCTGGGCGCTGAGGAGGTGGACAAGAAGAGCCATGAGCTGACGGCAAAAAAAGGGGGGGGGATATTCCACCATTTTTTGGGTGTTGAGGTAGCGCCTTCTGCCAGCCGGTTCCCAGCCCTATTCGACACCCTCTGAAAGTCCACTGGTGGAGGCTGGGCCCCCGCTGGCTTCGGAGAATCATCCGCACAGCCATTATTCCCTCATATTCGGAATTATGGCCGGCAGGTCGCACTGAACTCGAACCGAGGACCTTCCGGTCTGACGATTTCGCATTGTTCCATGTTTCCTGCGCATGCCAAATCTGTGTTTTCCCCCTATATGTACCCTCTCCCTGAGAGAGTCGGGCGCATTATTGCCAAAATGATTATGTAAACAGCTGATGCAAGACCAAGAGAAACGAAAGCAAGAACACGACTTCTCCGAGTCGTTCGTGCTTTTGGAGGAACCTGGACGCGGAGGGCATTCTTTATAGGTTGCTCTTTCTCAGGGTCGTGTCTACAGTCTCCAGAGAGAGCTGCGCTTCAAGCGAGGCTGCCATTTCTGCTCGTGAAGCTTTTTCGCACAGTTCGCGGAGGAAAAGCTCAGTAACGTTAACGTTGCTGATGCAGCAGTGGACATTTGTAGACTTCAGCAGTACTAAAGAATGTCAGCACAGCCCCGATATTTTAAAACACTATTCCGGGTTTCCCTTGCAAGGCTTCAAGGCCTTGGTCAACCGTGATTACGGATCTAAGCAGTATTTCTCATTTTCTCAAGTTGTCCTAAGACTTCAACCGCCAGCTTGCTAATGATGAGTTGCTTCATCCAAAGTATTATTATTATTATTACACGCTTTTCCAGCCAAAGAAGGCTAGGTGCGTTTCAGCAGCACTGTAATAGACGTCTGCCATGATATATTATCTTGACACTATCCAAAGTATGGGATAACATTAACACCCGGTGACCGGTGCCAGCCGTGCATGAACAAATTCAACACATGGTTGTAAACCTGTGCAGGCACTGTTCGGAGAGCTATATACAATAGTCTGCATCAATGTGTCGCACAAGTGCATACATGTATGGTACGCATGCAAGCTTGAGCGAGTATTTGGCATTGGCTACCAACAGCTTCGAAGTAAAGTTCAGCCTTAAGTGGATAGTGGCTATCGACTTCAGAATGCTTTGAACAATATGAGATGCACACATCTGCACACTTACAAGACATGCAATCGGGACACAGAAAGTGTGCGCACAGGAACCGCACTAGCACTGGACAAAGAGGGTGCTGTTCCACTGTGTGCCATGCCCATTGTGGCAAGATATCTTCAAGATAGCCTACATCCCAGGACCTGTACACTGGCGCAATGTCCTCATGGTACTGATGAAAGATGCGATGCCAATGCAGCACAGCTTTTTCACATGCAGACAGACGTTCCTTCTTAAACCTGATCCCCTTCCTCGCTCTATCCACGGTTTCTGTCCTGCTCGTCTGCTTCGCTGTCCTTTTTGGGCTTCCTGCCGAGGCCGAACAAGCCGCTGACCAGCTTTGCAAGGCCTGCAGTTACCATGGAGCCTGCACACCAAAGACAGATCTTGAGGGCTACAGACGATGATTCTATATGCACATACAGCCCCTGCTCTTCTCCTCTTCCTCAGAGGAGCCCAGCACCACTGCTGATGTGTGGCAAGCAGGCCAGCACAGAAGATTCTCAACGACAATTGAGACGGAAAATGTGCGCACCAGCATCGAAGGAAGCTTTCTTGTTGTCGGCAGGTCGGGGTTTGCTGCTGTTGGTCTGTGCCGTGGAAATGGAGGTGACCGGCTTGACTGATGGGAAAGGGTGGCCGGGCTTGGTGGCGCTTTTGGCCTGCGTGTCTGATGAGCCAGTCGCAGCAAGCTCCCCCAAATCCATGTCTGCAACGACCACCAATCGCACTCTTAGCCACAATCAGAATTGCCTGAAGAACGTTATCACACACGCTAGATAATATATGCCGATCCTCTTATAAGTATTCAAGCGCAGTTGGTCATCTTTTCCTCCTCTGGACTCGTGAGTCATGAGTGCATAGAAAACTCTACCAAACTCAGTGCAAGAAATTGCTTCTGTACTAGTTACAGGGTGACACCAACTCACCCAGCTTGACCTGGATGGATCCAGGGATGCGGCCGCTGCTGACATCGCCGCGCCCGCCTGGCGCTGACTCAGCGCCGCCAAGTTTGGCGCGAGCATCGGCCAGTGCGGAGCTGAGTTTGGCCGCCTCTGTGTCGCGCGAGGACAGATCCGCCTCCAGCTGAGTCAGCTCCCCACGCATCGCCTCCAACTGACCCTTCAACTCATCCTGAAGCGACATCAGCAATTTTTGGTCGCAGGTTGTTTCTCATTTTGGCAGTTTTGAGGTCCTTGTCTGGGCACTTCTGCTGCTGCAAGAATATCTCGGTCATAAGCAGCAGTCATGTCCCTTCAACTCCTTGGCATCTCCGACAATGGGCGATGCATATTTTCTGCTGGAGACTGATGTATGTATTCCTCCTGTCCAGCATTGATGCTGCAGCAACAGTATTTTGGTCTGGCCTTGCCTTATGGCAAGCACTGCATCACCAACAAGTGATGGAGTGTAAGGCCGGAAACTTGGGCAGTAGGGCACCTTGGTGCTGGTGTTTAGGCTGGCTTGTGAGGCGGCCTCCAGAAGAGCTGCAAGGCGCTCAGATAGGTTGTCACGCTGCGATGCCAGCTGCTGTGACTGTAGCTCTACCAGGGCAGCCTGCAACCCAAAGAGCACAGTTCTTAATTACCTCTCATGTCGGGCGATTCATTTGATGTTTATCGCCAAAATGCGTCACTCCCCTGAGGGCAAGTGTGACAGATGCTTCATCTTGAAAATCCAGCAGAACAAAAGCAATTTGCACCATCACCTGTAGGCTTGCGATGCGGGCAACATTGTCATCCCCAGCATTTTCTGCTGCCAGCATCTTGTTCTGCAGGACTGTGATGGCCTCTTGCTTTTGCTTCATCTGCACAGCATGAAACAGAAAGCTTCAGCCTTTGTGTTTGACATTGAAAGAAACACCCCCACTTGCTGCAACATGCCCTGTACGCTTGCGTCTCACATGCAAGAAGTGTCCGATGCAAGACAGTGCCCTCGGCGTCAGGTATAAATCCAACGCTAGAAAGTCACCTCCACTTGCAGAGCTTCCATCTCCTTTTGTTGGGGCAGCTGAACTCCAGAGCCATGCATGTCAATTCGGACCACGTCTCTGCTCAAGGCTGGTGCCAAGGGCTGGGGTTCTAAGGTAGGCACGCTCTGTACTGATTCTTGTGCATCTGTGCCAGCTGCGCTCTCCAGGGCCTCTCCAACACTGTCAGCCATGTGCGCAGTGGCAGGCATGCTCTCAGCAGAGAGCAGATTGGGATCCTCTATGGGAATTGATCCGATGTCCATCACTGCTGGGCTGTCATCATCCAGGAGGTGTGGAGATGTGACCGTTTGCGCTTCAGTCACATGCAGTAGGACTTCCTCTCCTGCCACATCATCTGCAGCTGCAACTGTGTCCTCCTTGCTGGGAGAATCCTCGGCCAGCTGATCCTCGTCTGAAGGGATGTCCATGGCCCCTGCTTCAGGCTGTGCTGGCGCTGTCTGTAGGTCTTCTTGGGCCAGTTCAAGGCCCTGGAACTGCACTGGCATGTCCGTCTCCAGCACAGTACCATCATCTGGCAGCTTCTTGGGATCCACTGCTGCCTCCAGTGCCGCACCACCCTCCATGGCTTCTGCTGCCACTGCCTCATCCTCCTCTATTGCATCTTCTTGCATTTGGGCCCCAACACTGCTGTCCTGGACTGCAGGAGGCAAAGCTTGATCCGCCATACCGTCCTGTTTGGCGAACTGAGTTGTCCTTTCAGCTGTCTGTGCTTCCTCTTCCCTGCTTGTGAATGCCAGGGTATCCTCTTCTGAGGTACCAACCCCGCTGCCTCGGGCTTCAGTGGCCTCCTCCTCCTCCTCAGTCTGACCTGTCATGGCCTCCTGTTCAAGAACATCATGGGCACCGCTCTGAGCTGTCTCTGCCTCCATTTCCCCGATGGAACGTGTCGGGACATCCTGCTTGAGAGCACTGACATCGCTGCCCTGGGCCTCCTCTGATGTGTCCTTCGCCACCTTCTCCTGAATATGCAACAGTGTATATCAGCACTCCTGGCATTGGCGTTGCCATCTCGCAAAGCTTGCACGCCCCTGTACAGGGCTGTCAAAGAGATGGAAATAGCACTGTGTGTCACTGGCCAACTACCAATACAAGCTGGCAGCTAAAGTTGGCCTGCAGTGCAGACTAGTTATCCAAACAGATCCAAGGATGTCGTGCATCTGACAAGAACAGCGCCGCGGCCGCGCAGCCACCATGCAGCTGCATACCTTTGACTCTGCCAGGGTGGCGTCTTCGGGAGACAGGACTGGCTGTGTGAGTGAACTGCCCGCGTTGACGAGCTGGGCAGCCTCGGGCAGGCGGGTCTGCATCCACTCCAGGGCCGTTTGGTTGTCCAGTGTGGAGATTCCTTGCGAGGCGACCACTGCAGCCGCTGCGTACTGGCTGCCTGCATGCGTCAGAGCTGTCCTGCCCTGACGCAGGCTCATTCCTTTGCCCTTGCCGCCTCCTGCAGAATGGCACCTCTCGTATCACGTCCTTGCAACTTGCAGAGTGCGAGGATAATCAACAGCTGGCGGTAAAAAGTAGGCAAGACCATTGAGCTGGCATGTCTTTCTGCTGCCTTCACCTAAAGCGGAGAACTCGCGCATCATCCTATTTGTGCACAGACCAAGGTATGGCACTAAAAGGGGGATATCGGGAAGCGGTGCATACCAGGAATTGAGACCATGCTGCTGGAGGGTGGTGGAGCAGAGGACGGGGGACTGCTCCGCCCGAGGAACGCCGTGTCGCTGTCGGCCGCTGCGCCGCTGACAGCGGCCGCGCCTCGAGCACTACCTGCCACCATATCTTCCTCATCCTGCACTTTAGCAGGCCCATCTGGGACCAGAGCCCCGCCTCCCAGGCCGCCGGCTGCATCCAGCAGCTTGGCGTCCCCATCGCCCTCGTCTTCCTCCTCCAGGTCAAAGTCCAAGTCATCTGGCGAGCGCGCGCTCAGGTTCTGGTAGTTGCGGTGGCGGGGAGCAAACGTATTGTCATCATCCGCCTCATCTGCGCGCTCAGCCTGCCTGCCCTGCACATGCGCCCTGGTGCTGTCCAGCTGCGCCAGGCGCTCCTCCTGTGTCCACAAGATAGCCACTTTTTCATAAAATTTCGGAGACTTTCCCGGGACCCCCTCATGGGACTACTCGTCATGAAGGGCCCTGAGAGCACATCTGCTGGACATTCTAGTGCGTGTATATGGGTTGCACACAAGACATGCGGGGTACGTGGCAGTTAATAGCGTTGGATTGTAGTTTATTACCGCATCGGAGTCGAAACCGTCTGCATCGTCGGTGACAAAGCTAAAGCCATCCTCGAGCTCATTCTCGGTGTCGAAGCGATCAGAATCCTCCCCGTAGGGCCCCATCTGCTGCTTTCTTCCTGACCTTGAGCCTTCAGGGGCACCACCATTGTCAGCAGGTGCTATGTCTGTAGTCAAACTTTTGGTCAAATGAGGCCCCCTCACGCCAAGAGATGCAGCTAGGATACAGAACACAGCTAGAATCTCCACAGGGGCTCTACCACAAATGTGCATGCATTGCCAAGCAAGCATCTCTGCAGTGCCAACCTGTGACAGAGGGGTTCATATCATCGTCAATGTCCTGAGAGTCTTCGACAGCCACATCATCATCTTGATCTTCACGGGCGGCCACTGAAGTAGTGCGCTCCGCCTGCACAGTGCAAACATCACCATCTTACACATAGAATGAATGCATGCATGCCGGGCATGCGGTCTGCAGCCAGCTGTTTCTGCACTGGTGGTCCTCTTATTGAGCATCAGACATACACTGCTCATGCCAGAGCAAGTCGCGGGAGCTCACCCTTTGGTGGAGGGCGTAGTCCTCTGAAGCCAGCTCCGCAGCTGCCGTGCCCTGGTGCTCAAACATCTCCATCATCTGGGCTGGCCGGCCATTGACCACGCGCCAGTCTGTTTCCTGTGTGTACCAACCAGCATCTTTGTCAAGAGGATATCATCCGAGTTGAAGCAGAGGCTCTTCCACCTGCAAGCTCATAGAAGTGATGCAGGGCAGGCCATCCATGTATCGATCAAATAGGTGCACCAAGAAATGCATCCAAGTATATTACAACCTGTTCTTGCCGGCATGGAAGCTATTTAGAAATTCAGGCGTACAGAGATAATCTCCATACCCGCAGCTCCATATCAGTTCCCACTGTGTCCTCCTCAGCAGCGTCTTCCGGGCCCTCATACTCACTCTCAACCTCTGCAGCCCACTTTGAGGACTCCTCGTCATCCTCATCGGCCGTGCTGTCCTCGACACTAGGCCGCCTGCATCCAAGTAAGACAAATGGAACAAACAGAGCTGCAGCATTGAGGGGCCGCAAAGCTTGGCAGCAGGCACTGTCATGCGGGAACAGACTGCACTCAATCTTCAGGCACGCCAGGATGACGAAGACAGAACTGTGAGGAGACACAGATATCGACACAGGACGACAGGTCAACATACAATCAGGACAGTCTCAGGTGGCATGCCTGAAACCAGAGCTGGCAGCTGCTTCCTGGTACTGGCGTTGCAATTCAGCGCTGGCCTCCATCTGCTCTGCCAGCAGGACCGAGCGCGCATCTTCTAATGCGCGAAACAGGCGCTGTGCCAGATCAGTCTTGTTACCTGTCTTGGGCAGGCCACGTTGAACCAAGGCTTGCTGCAGCTCCCTCTGCAGCCACACAGCCAATGGGATTATCAAGCAGCCATTTGGCTCTACAACACAGTGCAGATGACATAACAGGGATCCTAGTGCTGGATCAGTCTGACAGCTGCCACAGGTTGAACCACATGCAGAAGGCGCAGCAGCTCTAACACGTCCTTGTGGGAGAACTGACAGCGATGAAACTCTCATCTCTGGGAGTGGATTGATTGTTTGCCATGTAGAGGTGTTTGACTGTACCTTAGTGAGGTCCAGGAGCCTAGCCAAGCTGTTGTCGGTCTCCAGTGACACGCTCACCCTGTCAGACTCAGACACCCCACCTGAAGGTGGCAGTGCCTGAGCTTCCTTCCTCTCCCCATCCTCACCAGCTAGGTGTGCTTCTGGAGCTGCTTTCTCTTCGACCTGTGCCATGCATGCAGCTTTGTTGCCTTTGAACTCTTTACGCATTATCAATATAACTCTAAATGCAAGAGGCCACTGAAGGGGGTCCATGAGACAACCACCAGGACACCTTCCCATGTCTGACACCCCGGAAATCAATACATAACGGGCAGGAAATTGTCGCACCAGGAATACTGTGAGTGCTGCATGCAGGCGATCAACGAGTTCTACTTTTGTCCCTGAAGCATATAGGTCCCTTCTTCTTAATTCCTCCTCTAGCTTTGCCTGCAAAGCAATGCACAATCTTTTATCACTCATAATGGAAACTGGAGCATCTTAAGTGGAACAGAAACTCTGCCAAAGACGTTGGTGCATGCTTAGGTGTGAGAAAGACTAATTCAGGATGACTGGAAAAACAAACCTTTGAGTATTTTCTAAGAGCAGTCTTCGTGAGAACTTGGGCCTGTGGGAAAGCATTTTCCACGCTTCCATCTTGCTGTTCATCCCTCCTAAAGTTGCAAAGAATTTGCTGGCTTCTTGAGCCCTGGCTCCCAGGGGCTCTTCCTTGAAGCGAACGATGAGATCGGATGATGAGGCATTTTTTCTGCAAAAGACAAGTCACCATAATTGTTTGCGAGCACTTGGAACATAAGGATCGGTATCTGAGCTCTCTACTTTCCCGCACTTGTTTTAGCGGGGGAGTGCCGCAGTGATCTCGACTCAACTGTACGTAAACATTTACAATATGCTAATCGACATGCGTTCCTTGGGCATAGGATATGAGGGGTTTATCATCAGTGCAGAATCACTACAAGGAAGACATATAAATTCGTCACGCCAGCATGTGCATGAGAAAGTGACATCATCTACAAAAAGGTTTTCACGATGACAACTTGCTGTTCCACGTCGAGATAAGTCCGTTCTGAGAAAGGGTTGTTTGCTGACTTGCCTGATTCAACGAAGGTCCAATAGACGCAGAATGCAGATGCAGTCCGGTGGTCGGCATATCCTCTCTTGATCTAGGCCACTATTGTGAGGATGATGACAGGCGCGGTGTCATGTTGTCCTTATCCCTAATGTTGCAATTGCTTGTTGATGGGAAGTGTGACTGCAGGAATACGCGGATGCTATCCATCACCCTTGGAAGTAACGGAAAAAGCAGAAGGAACTCCACAACACTGTCGCGATGCACCTGGTACTGGATTGCGTTAAGGCGGGAGAACCCGGAAGAATTGGGCTGTCGTTGAGTTCTTATTTGCTCTTTCTAAATTCCCCCCGATTATCAGGATCACTGCACGTGCCTTGATAGGGCTTTCTGATCTTTACGTGTGAAACGAGACCACGATCAGAGACAAAAGCAAGAGTATTTGGCGCTACAGAAATCGAAGAAAATCAATCTACTGTACAACACTAGTGTGTTGGATTCGCTAATTGTCCAGACAGAGACTTCCGTGCTCTATTTTCTCTTATATTACGTAGACTTGCTTTCACTTATTGACCAGGCCAAAGCTTGTGCAGACGGTACTTTCATTCCCATGGATACAAAAGGCATTGCCGTATCAGGTAGACAGCTTAGTACGCATGCGAAACCTGCGTTTCCTTTACAACACCCAAAGCGAGTTTTGCACGCTCAGCGTGGTCTTGATACCAGAAGACAGGCACTTGCATCTCCACCTGAAGCGGTGCGGCTTCAACAATACCATCCTTCTCATGGACTTGTGGCCTCCCTGCTCCCTTCACCTTCATTTTGACTTCTAAAGAGGCCTTGAACATTTCCAGGAGCCTCTTGTGGCCAGCACATCCGGGCAGGAGAACAGAAGGGAACTAGGAGAAGGGATTCGCTCAGATTTTCCCATCCTGCACCAGATGTTGCATGGTGACAAGCAGCTCATTTACTTAGACAATGGAGCAACGTCGCAGAAGCCAAAGCTGGTACTGGAGGCTCTCAGAGCTTACAATGAAGGCTACAATGCAAATGTGCACCGGGGGGTGCACTATTTGGCGGCAAAGGTGTGCCCTAGAAGTACCAAGGTCTTTGCTGCAGGCAGTGCAAATTAAAATATGTATGCCTGCCGTTGTGCCTTTCTAGCTGTGGAGTAGATCCCATCGGTGGCCCATCAATGCTTTCTTGCGCAGGCTACCTCGGCATATGAGGAAGCAAGGGAAAAGATAGCTCGTCTGGTCAATGCGCGGAGCTCTAGGGAAATTGTTTTTACACCCAATGCAACTGCAGCTCTCAACTTGGTAGCGCACAGCTGGGGCCGCAGTAACCTGGGGCCGGGGGATGAGGTTAGTATTGCAGCAATGCCTGTTCCGTGTCTGTCACTGACACAAGGACACATTGATAATGTCTTTGGAGACGGTGTTCTTGACAGCTTGCTGTGCAGAGATGTGTGTGGCGTACTGCTTCATGATGCTGCATGATGAGATTGCCAAATGATATGCGCCTTCAGGCTTGATTGCTGGGTTCTGTAGGTGATTGTTTCTGTGGCAGAGCACCACAGCAACATTGTGCCATGGCAGATGACCTGCCAAGCAACAGGAGCTACCCTTCGAGTCCTACCCTTGACCAAGGACACCCAGGAAATTGACATGCAGGTGTGTTGCATTGCAGAACTGGGGCATTATCGTTATCTTATCATGCGTGTTGTGTGCCAGAGACGTTGACAGGGGTTGGGTGTTTTGGCTGCCCCTTGTGCAGGCTTTGAAGGATATGCTGTCAGAGAAAACGAAGATTGTGGCGCTGGTGTATGTGTCCAACATGCTGGGATCCATTCTGGACACAGACTACATAGCAGAAGAGACCCGCAAGGTGTGGACTGTTTTTTCTAGAGACATTTCTTAAATGTTGGAGCCAACATGAAGAGTTCCATCAGTTCTTTTGTGATGTAACATCAAGCCTCAAGCTACCCTCATTGGAAGTGCTGATAATCATGCAGGTTGGTGCAAAGCTGCTGCTAGACTGTTCGCAAGCAGTCCCAAACATGCCAGTGGATGTGCAAAGTTTGGGAGCTGACTGGATTGCGGCAACTGGTCACAAGTTCTGCGGACCAACTGGCATCGGCTTCCTTTGGGGCAGGTAAATCTCACTTTGCATTGCAAACTTGTCCACATGGATTTGATCTTTATGTTTTGCAAGGGAACCTCGTTTTTCGACAACTTGCATGATAAGGTTGTTGGTCTGCGCATGGCAGGAGCGAAGTGCTTGAGCAAATGCCTCCATACCTTGGCGGCGGTGAGATGATCGAGGTGGGTAGCTGCGCGCAAATCTGCAGCATTGTCGCTGGACACTTATGACAATATCCTGCCCGACAGGAGTTTCCAAGACATTTTCTTCCTGGGTGCCAAAGGAGGGGTGCCACTCAATTAACGGTAGTGATTTGTGAACATGTGTGCAGCATGTCTACCTGGATCACTCCACGTATGCCCCACCCCCATCACGCTTCGAGCCTGGCACCCCACCCATTGCAGAAGCCATTGGCATGGGTGCCGCTGCAGACTACATCAGTGATCTGGGCCTGGAGAACATCCACAGCTATGAGCACGAGCTGGGTGGCTACCTGTATGAGAAGGCATGTTTCTATTGCATGCCCTGCTTGTTATCAAGCAGTGGCCAGAAGCCTGCACAAGGAATGGGCAGACAAGCAGTTTTAGTGTATGCCTGGCTTCCTTTCAGCGCTAGGATCAACATTATTGTGACAGTTAGGGTGCACATGTGCAATTTTAGACAGGGATGCGCCCATGTATAAGCAATGATTCAACTAATGAGTGTGTTTGGTTACGCAGCTGAGCGCTGTGCCAGGGGTGACAATTTACGGGCCGCCACCGGAGAAGAGAGGATCACCACTTTGCTCCTTCAACGTTGAGGGAGTGCATGCAACAGATCTGTCAACATTTCTCGACTTTGAAGGTGAGCATTTCGCTGCATGCTTCGGTGACAAGTGCTGCAGCCCTTTGCCCCAATCCTGAGCGCTTTGCGGTACATCTACCAGGATGCTTTAGCCTGATCTGTGTTCATGATGCAGGCATTGCAGTGCGGTCAGGTCATCACTGCACACAGCCGCTGCACCATCATCTGGGCATCAATGCATCAGCTCGTGCTTCCCCTTACATCTATAACACAAAGGTGTGCCTGTCACATGGTGGCTTGCTTGTCTCACAGAAAGTCCCGTTGTTATGGTGTCAGATTTTTCCCTGAAATAGGAATAGAGCTGAGAGGTTTCTGCAACATGCAGGGTGAAGTGGACACATTTGTAGATGAGCTGCGCTCTGTTCTTCAGTTTCTCAAGTGACTCTTATAGCGCTGTGATGGCTGGGAATCAGTTGCCAAATCCTGTTGAGGGAGAAAGAATATGGATGTTGCAGTTGGGTTTCCTTAGATTAAGAGGTGCGGGACAATCAAGTTTCCTTATTACCCGGGTCCAATCGGGCCCAATCGGGCTAGTGCTAGTGCAGTGCCTGTGCCGTGGCGGCTTTCAGACTTCTTGCAGATGATTGTATGATGTAACCACATTTAGCTTGTGCCAGGGTGTTGTCTGGGTGTCAGTGTTATGTGATTGGGCTGGCGTTCTTTAAACAAGTATCGATGATATCATGATCTGATCAGTCACTGGCAGTCTGACTGAGCCAGTCACATCTTTTCCAGCCGCTTATAAGGGCTGATATCAGATGTCTGGCCACCCTTGGGTGATTAGCAACCAACACAACAACCCAGTGTACAACCATTCTTAAGCAATATTCAGTATGCTGCTGTTCTGTGCAAAACTTGAGCCCCCCTTCCAGGCACCTTCCAGAGAGGTTACTAAGGATCACAGCTGGCCAAAAGGCATCTCCACCGCAAAAGGAAGTCCTCAGAGATCATCGATTCGATCTGAATAGTGTGGGATCATGATATGTAATGGAACATATGCTTCAATGAATAAGTTTGCGAAGGGGATAACTGACGAGGTTTCATTGGACACTTTTTGCGATCCAGGCATGGCTGTACTGCACAACAGAGCCTTCCAGAGGCCCATGAAACATCTCTTTTGCTGATATCCATTTTGTACGTTTTCACAATGCTGGATACCCTGCTCGAGTTTGTCGGGTCTTCTCCGGAGTGTGCCTCAGCCAACGTGACATATCACCATCGGGTCCAGGACAAAGAGAAATACAACTGGTGCACCGTACCAGATAGCGGCAGTGATGCAGTTCTTTTCATCTCGATCGCCATCCTCGCGTCCTGCATATGCTCTGGGCAATTGTCGGCACTGTACATTTTGCTTCTAGGTGCGCTTCCAGACAGATCTGTCGTACTGTGATCGCGCCCACCGTACGAGACTGGACCTTTTCATGTTTCTAGAGTATTGTGCGTTCACTCGCCTGTCTGTCAAACTGTATCGGAGCACGCTTCTATTCTTCCTCATATTTCAGTGGCATGTGCATGCTGGAACTAGGTTTCAGCCAGGAGCCGGCAGAGTGCAAAGGGCAAGGTGTGACAATTTCTCTTTGCATCAGGTGGTCTATGCCAAGCAGTGTCCTTCCCTGTCAACTTGGGCCGGGTTGGCAATGCCTTTGCTCTGTTCCTGGGTGTGGAGCCTGCTGATATCTTCCTGTATGTTTTTCTGCCGCCCATCCTCTTTGACGCCGCTGTCCGCATAGACTACTACGTCTTCAAGAAGGTAGATTCCAGACATTACATCTGCTATTGGTCTCCATCTGATGGCAAACCATGCATTGCTTACTTTTGTCGCTTCTCTCACAAGTTTGTCATGCTGCCTTGGTCTTGCGATTGCATCTTCTTGTACATTGAAAGAGTTCTTATCACTTTGCTGTGACATGGCATTTATGCAGATGTCCAGCTATCTGATTCAGGAAGCCATTTGTCATAAGTGCTAAGGAATGGTTTGCGCATGCAGATGCTTGTACATGTCATCTCCTTTGCATTCCTCGTGGTCATTGCCAGCACAGCGATGTTTGTGCCCATCCTGCTGTATGTCTTTGGCCTGAACAAGCTGGGATGGACTTGGCAGCATGCTGCCCTCTTCTCTGCCATGATTGCCTCCACTGATGCAGTCGCCGTGTCTGCCATCCTTAAGAAGGGTGTGAATTTGCATCCTGCTGCATTGAAGTAATCTGATAGTGGCTCATGTGTTCTATAAGGCCCTGTCCAGATCCTGCCAAGTTGAGGGCTTCCACTGTCACCTCCAGGGGTTGTGCGGTGGACAGTCCGGCCCTTTCATGTCCCCTGAAATGACTTCCAAGGACATGGACAAATACATGACTCGTCTGGCTGTGCAGGTGGCGCTCCAGAGAAGCTGATTGTGCTGATGGAGGGCGAGTCATTGTTTAATGATGCCACCTCCATTGTCCTGTTTGAGATCTTCTTCAACATGGTTAAACGCCTGCAGAATGGCGAGACACCCAGTGATCTGGGCATATTTGGTCAGATGGCAGACATTGCAAGCAGCATTTGCTGGCTCACTTTTGGTGAGCTGCGCCTTCCTTTAAGATTCCACTCTGCTTTGCTCGCATCCTTATGCTAAAGCACAGTACGCATCCTCTTGTGACTATATTGCTGCTCTTGAAGCTGTTTTCTGAGAGCAAGTGATGTGCATTTTAACCCAGGGGGAGTGGTGTTGGGCCTTCTGTTTGGGTTGGCAACTCGTCTGATCCTCAAATTGATGCACAGACGAGGCCACAAGGCTCCAGAGCAGCTGGCGCTTATTGTTGCCATGGCCTACCTGGCTTTCTATGTGGCCAACGGTCCCTGTAAGCCCTGCCTTTGACACTGAAATCCATGTTGCCCACTTTCTTTGATGAGCTGTACAAGCGCGCTTATGGACAAGTGCTGTTGACTCAGGATTTCAGATGTATTGTGTGCAGCTTTCCTCTTCTACAAGATTGGGAATGGTGATGCATGCGGGGAGCATGTCTCAAGAGCTTATGGGTGCAGGCGGGGTGAGTGGCGTCATTGCAGTGGTGGTCTTTGGTCTGTACGGCAGTGCGACGGGCAAGTGGCACATGAGCCCACGTGTGGTCGAGAGCGGCGCATTTGAGATCTTCTGGGACACAGTGGTCTTCGCCTTCAATGGCCTCATCTTCTTCTTTGCGGGCGCATCCTCCATAAACTTCTTCTGGCGCTCTGCCACCGTAAGGACATCGCCTCTTCCTCACACTTTGGTAGCTGATAGTTTGTTATTCTTGGAACTCTTCTGCTGATGGGCAACATGAGAAATTTTACAGGGCGCTTCCAGTATCCTGTTCTCCTTTGCTCCGATGTTATCAAGCCAGAAGCCGCAGAAACGCTGTCCAGGTTGTTTGTGACAGGGGTAGCAGGGTCTGAAACCTCATCATGAAGGCCATCTTAAATGAGGATTGGTGTACACAGGAACTTTTTGAGGATGATCGCAACCTGGATGTGCTCTTCAAGATCTTCTGGCGCCTCCCACTGCTCTTCATCGCTACCATGATTGTTCGCGCAGTCGCCATTGGGCTCTTCAATCCCCTCTTCAAACTCGCCAAGTCAGGTATAGTTTTTACCTTCGGGCTTGAGCCCCACGCTCCCTTGAGGATCCTTCCGATACACCCTGTCATTCAGGCAGCAATGCTGATCTGAAGACTATGCCCCTTTTGGGATTATGCCTGACAAAACCTTGGCTTGGTCGCAGAGATGAGCATGTCAGAAATCCTGTTTGCCACGATCGGCGGCCTGCGAGGGGCGGTGTCCCTCATCCTGACCCAGGTGGTGGTGACAGAGCAGAACCCCGACCCAACACTGACCAACCGCAAAGTCACCGCAGAGGTGTGTGCACATGCATTCAATGACTCATGCAACCTTGACACCAGGCATCAAAGACACTCCGGGCTTGTCTTGGAAGTTTTGCGTCCGGTCAGCATGGCAGCTTGTATGAACTTGGCGCATGCTGTGCACAGCTGGCACTGTGGACAGCGGGGATTGTGGTGTGCACGCTGGTGGTGAATGCACCGCTCATGCCACTCATCCTGCGCTGGACTCGCCTGAACGAGATCTCACCCGTCAAAGTGCGCATGCGCGGAAAGGCCGCCCGTGCACTGCTGCGCTACACCAGCACTGCCATCGAGGACCTGCAGCATGACGAGGATGAAATGCTGCGCGGTGCGTCTGCCAACACCTATACTGCACATTCTCCTTGGGCCCTTGCTTAAACCCAGTCAAAAATACTGTAGAAGGCGAATGACCGGCAATCTGCGCATCCAAATTGCACCTAACCTGTCCAACACATTCAGCAAACTTTCATCGGCAGGATGATCCCTTTTGCAGAATGAGAATATCGAGACTTGCTGGACAACCCATGCAGCCGTTCTGTGCATCAGCAGTGCAAGTGCCGTGGCCTGTAATCAAGAACCTCAACCATCCTCAACACAATTTTGTCCTGCCCTCCTTGTGCAGGTGTCGACTGGAGTGCTGTGGAATCCTTTGTGGACCTGCGCGGGAAGCTTGACAACTTCGCACAGACAACCACAGTTGATGAGAAGAAGCAGAAGTATGCGCTAATTTCTCCCTCTACGTGGCTTGCTACTTCGTGTGAGATCATACAGCACTTCTGAGTTCACTCACCAGTCTCTAATGAGACCTACCATACTACATACTAATAATGAGACCATCTGTGAGCACGGGGGTTGGTGTTCCACAGTGAGGAGGACAGGGCGCTTGCAAAGACAGCTGACTGGATTAACGGCACAGCCTTGGCAGTCGGCGATGTGCTGAGGCGTCGGCGCTCATCTGAGGACGAACGGGAGCCACTGATGTCGAGGCAAAGCATCGATGAAGAGATGGGCCTGGGCATGGTATGCCACTCAACCCAACCAACCCATGCAGTCTTCTTGATCATCCTCCAATGATGTGCACTGTAAGATCCCAATCTGGTAGCGCTTAAATAGCACTGGTTTGAGTTGCAGTATATGCTGCAGAGTAGAAGTGAACGCCAGTGCAGACCTGACTCCAGGAGAGTCAGGTCATAGGGGTTGATAATGCAGATATAAATGATGTGCATCCCCAGGCACATGCATGCCATTTGGCTTCAAGCCCCTACCCGCCACCCCATAGTACAGTTAACGGCTACTTGGCTGCTGTCGGAGGAGACTTGGTACGGGAAACGGCATGTGCCATGTTACAGGAGACTGAAAGAAACGCCATGTCTCCAATTCAATGACTGTGTGGGGGAAGTTGCAGTCGAGAAGGACCACTTTGACCACATTGGACGAGGGAGATTGTGAGAACGACGAGGCTGGCAGTGATGCAGCGCCTGAGATGGCGGCCGCTAAACAATGTGCCGCTGATCTGCTGCGCGCGAACACACTTGTTGAAGAGATTGAGTTCCCATCAGGTGCCAACTTCCTGCAGCTTCCCGCCACCTCCTGCTGATGTTGACACTCATATTGACTCTCATAGATCATAGGAGTTATTTTTGTCCATTCTTGTCCAGCTGAAAATCCGAAACTGTCTCGCTATGTCATGAGGGTAGGGATGAGCCTCAGAGCTTTGACAATGCCATGTAATAAAAGACATGCATTGAATTATTTGACATTGTCGCAGGCACACAATCGCAGTGTGGTCAGGTCATCAACACGGCAGAGGGCGACATGGAGATGAATAAGCGGCACCAAGGCTTTGGGGCCTTTGATGTGCCCTTTCTAGGCCAGTCCAAGGAGGAAAAGGAGACAGAAGCTGAGGAGGTGCCTTCCTATCAGCTCAGCTTTCGTTAATATGGTCACAGTGGAAACATGTTTGCTTGGGGCTCTTCCTGCAGCTGCACCTTTGCAATGTCCTGAGAAAATGCTGCCGATGAATGCATTTCACTGCTGCATGGTGGCAGCTCTGGTCACTTTTGCAAAGCCATACTGTGTCATGCTGACATTCTGGTCCTCCCGCCATGTGGTTCAGGAAAATGAGGAGGATGTGGTCAATCTGGATACTGACGAGGAGGAACCAGAGGTCCTGGACTTGGACAACCCCTCCTTTGACATCCGCTCTGCTGATGAGCTGCCTGCACAGGAGGCCCAGACTGATATTATGGACCGCCTGGAGTTTGAGCAGGACACGCTCGCCTCCAACCCACCATCCTCTCGATCTCAGTACGCCCTCCTACGCCTGTTGCTCATCAGAGCATTCCTGCAGCTGCTCTTTTCAATGTTCCCGTGAGAGCCTTGCACAACGGCATCTGCTCATGCATGTACCCCCAGGATCAGTGTTGACCTGTTTTCCCCTGGCATCGCTGTGTCATTGTAGTGTTGCACTTGAGGGTCAGCTGAGGGCTTAAGCGCATTGTGTGAGGGCTGCAGGATGTCAGAGCCTCCTGAAGTGCCACCAGTCAGCACACCCGTGCCCTACCCGCAGCATTCGCCCTTCATGCAGTTTGCTTCACACAGCTCCACCGACTCCATGGCCACACTCCATTCCAAGACTTCGCTGCCTGAGGCCACTGCTGCAGCAGTATCACTGCAGGTCTGTGCAGTGCCCATCACTGACAAGCTTGTCTCTCCTTGTCTTCGTGTTGATGTGCACTGGTTACATCTTTCATGTTGAACAGGCGGGCCTTCAAAGTTGGGTGATTTGCACGAGCTGTTGAGCTCTTGGTATGCGCCTTGCAGGAAGTTCAGAAGCCTGGCTTGGCAGGAAGAGACAGTGGGCCCCCCCGGTCAGAGAGGACGAGAGCTACTGTCATCCCACAGCCCATCATTGTCCCAAAGATGGTCAGGCCGGGGTGCGCCACATATCCTCGCACACCACAGGAAGTTCACAAATGTGTGAGCAGAATTGTTACATTTGAAACCTGTTTGATATGTGAGTGCCGGAGGCGTGCAAATCTCTCCCTTGCTTCCTTTACTGTTGACTGTCTTCTGGGGTTTGACAGGGATGCGCATGAAGGAGAGGGGGAGAGACCAAGCATGAGGTGGGTGTCCATGGTGGGCTCGTGTCCAAATGAGGGCCAGCAGCAGCCCAAGGGGCGCACCATCGTGCGCCAGGATCCCAATGTGGCAGTGGGCGTCTCCTTTTCCTTCACCGACACCTCTGCTCCCACACCTGGTGGCAACCGCAGGTGACAGACCCCTCCAGCTCAAGCACTCCAGATCATACTCTAATGTGGGCATAGTTGTCTTCTTGTGTCGCAGGCACTCTCTTGAAAGTCATGCTTGGGTGCTCTTGAACTTTGCATTATCAAAACCGCTATGGTAAAATTTTAGAACATTGGCTTGCTCAGTGGATGCCTTAGCTGACTAGGAGGCAGCCACTGATTGATGTTCGTGGGTGTTTGGCAGGACATTGACAAGCAGGAAGAGGCGCGCAGAGACAAAGAGGCTGCACAGGTCGCTGAGCACCCCGAACATGCCTGACGCCAACAGCAACGATCTCAGCGCCCAAGATGACAATGAAGACATTGAAGATGTCCTCAACTTGGATGATCCAGAGGTGCATTCCCCACTGACATCCTGCCAGAGAAGACACCCTTATTCTCTACAGCTGGCTCCTGCACCTCTGTTGACATGTCTCATTCAAAAGCAGCACAACAGGCGCACCTCGTGCAGGTCGACAGGCTGGTGCTGTCATCCTCTCATAGAAGTTCCAGGGTCTGCATTTCACGATCTTAGAACTTTGTGACACCAGACTGGGAATAAGGACAGCCAAATGAGGCAGCAAAATTGGGGTTTTGGTGATCAGGTGCTTGCGGAGGCTCGGGTGCGGCTGGTCGCGGGGCTGAAGCGCTACTTCCATGACAAGCGCGGCCAGGGCCTGCTCAGTGGGCAGGGCATTGTCGAGCTGGACCATGCCTGTGACGCCGCTATGGACCGCTCCTCTCAACCCCTCTCCATCTGGAAAGTCGTTGAGAGGTGCGTTCTCACATGTGCAAATCTCCCTTTTTCAAAAGCCTGCACAATGCAAGCGGGCATCCCCAGTTTCCTGTGCCTGGGCATGGACGAGGGGATTGCATACATGGATCTGCTCACAAATACTGGTGGGTTGTCTTTTAGCAGCAAGATTTAGGCTACTCATGCCTTAGATTTGGTCTGGGGTTCATGGCACTTGATCCAGTAAATGGTCAGGAGTTTTGAGATGACTGTTTGCGCTCCAGGGATGTGTGTGGGCGCGGGACGGTGCGCTGGTTGTCGCGCAGCTTGTTTTCACTGCGTCGCCTGACCATCAATGCTTCAGGATGGCAGCCACGCTCCCTTGTCCGGCTCTTCATCATTTCTCCAGCCACCTGGCTGGCCGAGGTGTGAAGCTTTTGAGCTGGTGAAGTAAAGCTGCAGCAGGAGTAAAAATTTTGGCAATTTTTTTTGTTTTTGGAGTGTCAAGTCTGAAAGTGTGAGTCTATTGATGGCATTCATGCTTGCGCATCTGGCATCTTCAATAATGTGTCTGGAAAACTGTGAGGTGCAAAGTTACTCGTCTACGCAGATTTTGGGCCGCGCACTCAGCGGCGTGATGCTCCTATCCATTGAGGTGGCGGTGGAGTATTGGCTGGCTCTGACGTGGAGCCCCCAGGCGCAGTGGCTCAATGAGCTTGCCAAAAATGGCATCATTCAGGACGAGGTGTGCATTCTTGCCCCTACCCGACATCATTCAGCTGATTATTGGAGTGTGCATTTCACTTCAACCTCACTTTTAAGCCAGCAATGGATATGAGGTTGTCTGCTGTGCAACTCGCACATTTGGTCGCGCACCCTGAGATTCATGGCGCAAGTCTGAAACAACCATGGTTCTTGATGCCCTGCTGCATCAGCATGTATTTTGTTACCACAGGTGAAAGCAGAGAGCAAGAAGGTGTGGAAGTTCATCATAGAGCGCGAGATTGAGGCGCCTGCCCGCTTTCAGGCCATCCAGACCCACCGAGCAGCCATGGCAATCCTGCGCCAGCAGGTATCTGAGATGGCTCGAAAGTGGCTCCGCGTGTGCCAGCATAAGTTACACCTGCCTCAAAGCATTTTAATGTTTGCCTGCGCAGGATTGTGTTGCAATGGCTGGCAACACTTTTTGCCTGCCTTGTTGTGAATGGAAGCTGGAGGATGGAGGACTCATGAAGCCTGGAAGTTGCTAGATATTTTGCCAAGTCAACCGACTTGAGTGTTGTTCACACCAGGCACTTTTTGTGGAGCAGCTATACAACAGTGGGATGGTGGATGAAGTGGAGAGGGAATTGCTGTCAGAGCCCATCCAGAAGAACGAGCGCCGCCTGCTGCGCAAGAACTCCCTTGGCCTATCCCACCGCATTGATGAGGTGCCGCTCACTCGCTATCTAAAGCCTGGCATTTGATGGTGGCAGATCAGGAGACCTGTATCCTTGGCAATTCAAGAATGCCCGGAAGCTTTGCAATGCTTTGCTCCATTGCTTGCATCACTCTAGGAGTCTTGCGAGATTTGCCACAGCCGAGGTCACGGTGAACGCTATGCGCGAGGTGTGGTGTTGGTTCATGCAGGTGCTGCACAACCTGCCGTTCCTGAAGGGCCTTCCAAAGCCTGTCTTTGACGCGCTGGTGGCGAGCGGCCAGCTCATCAAGTGTACTAAGGGTGATGTGATCTGGACTCCTCCGCGGCCAGCTGCGGCGACGGCGCGCGGAGGAAGCCGTGCGGAAGGCGGCGATCCCTGCCCCGGTTACGGCATCTATGTCGTCGTGGCCGGCCTCGTGCGCAGCAGTTACATCACCGCCAGCGGCCACACCCAGGTTTGGATCGCCCTACGATTCTGACCAATCGTGGCGGTTCAGCTTTGTGCATCACGGGCTTGATGTCTGTCTCATACCATCATCATTCATGGCTCATTGTCTGAGCGTCAACATAGCTCAACACAGCACGTGAACAGTAAATACATTAGCACCCTGTGAAACATTGAGATGTACAATCTTGACACTTTCTTCATGGCTTCAGTGCTTTTCTGTGCCATCGGTCTGTTGTGCGCAGTAATGCAGCTTACATGCACTCAGCAAGCCAAGGGCACTGGTCCGTCTGTGCAGGAGTACTTCATGGGCAGGGGCGGTGTGTTTGGCCTGTTGACTTCGCTGGTGGGCGAGTCTCTGCCAGGCAGTGGGCCCTGTGTGGCTGTGGGCAACGCGCTGATGCAGGGCCCTGTGCTGTTCCACTTCCCCCAGAGCCTTGTCACCGCTGTCCAGCAGCGCGCTGCCGCTGGCGACACCCACCTGCGCCAGCTGGAGCTCGACCTCTACCGGTGAGCCCGCTTGACCTGGACCAGTGAAGTCTGACAACAGGAAACTTTGAGCAAAATGTCAAAGCGGACGTGAAGTTAGGATCAGCTGACTCATGTGCATGCATTCCATGTTCCATGGTTGGGTCAGGTTCATCGGCAAGACCCCAGGGAAGGGTGCGAGTCTGAGCTTGTGCACTTTGCCAGATACCTCCTAACCCCTGAAGCATTTGGCAAACTGCCACAAGCCACAAACTCACACACTTTCCTCAGGGAGGCATTTGTGAGGTTCTTACAGGCATGCAAACCAGGGCGGTACTTGCCGATTTCTGGCGTAGACATCACGATTCGTTGGCATCATGGGCGGGACCAGACCAGCATGACTGCTGTGCTCATGACCTCCTCCTCCGTTCACTGCAAGTGCACTGACACATAGCTCGCGCAGCGTGGCTGCCCTGTACCTTGTGGAGCGGCTGAAGAGCGAGGTGATGGCGGCGGCTGCAACGCACTTCCAGGCGCTGGCGGTCGGCCAGGCGCGCCGCCGCACCATCAAGCGCCTCGCTCGCCACCCACCCGGCCACCGCAAGGCCATGCATGTGCGCCAGGGCCCCCAGCCGTCTGACCATCCCCTTGTTGTTTCTTGTTAGTCTCATCATTCCAGATTATTCGATGTACGAGGCCATGCATGTGCGCCCGGCCCTCCTGGCTGTCTGGTCATCCCCCTTCATCATCATCCTTGCTGTTGGTATCATTCCACGATATAAGGCCATGCTGATGGGCTGAAACTCACTCTTTGGGCAGAGTCAACAGTGAGCTGTCGGTCAGTCCAGGCAAAGAAACTGGCCTGCAGGCAAGTTACAATTGAAGGATTTTTTTCTGATAAGCCACTGTTGTGAAAAGGTGTGTCGAGGCACAGGCACAGTGAAGAGATTGTGTCCGGTTCGGTATGTGCTGGGCAGCTGACAGGGGAATCTGTTGGAGGTGCATGTTTTTCTGCCAGGTCTACTTCTATATAGCTGCTTATATAGTGTGCTGGTTCAGAGGAGCACCAGGTACTTGTGCATGGGGTGGCGTCGAAGAGTTCTGAGCAGCTAAGGCTGTGCAGGTGAATGAGGTGTGGGCCAAGGTGGGCCACACGGCAAAGGCACAGAACGTGCTGGGTGCTGAGCTGGAGGCTGCGCTGGAGGACCCCCGGGCCTTTGACCTGGAAGGCGAAGCTGACAAGGAACAGGACACCAAAAAGAAGGCTGCTGACACCCTCCATGACACGTGCACCATCCATGATGACATGTCAGGTCTGCTGTTCACACCGCATGCTTTACTTTTGCATGTGTAAATCACCTATGTTGGTGTTAGGTGAGCAATGGGGTACCCGGCTTGTTCTGCTGACTTCTATGTCATGGAAAAGTTTAGGCAGGGAAAGAATTGCACCTTCTGTTTGACTGGCTTAATTTTGCCAGCTATGAAAGGGTCATCTCTCTGCATGAAGCCCGTTCTCATGCATGGATATTGGTTCTTCAGGCTTGCGGCAAAATGGTGCACAACGCAACGGCCCATCGGACATGGAGGTGGTGGGCAGCCTGGACCCGCGCAAGATCTGGAAGCGCATCCGCCAGCATGCCGCCCATGGTAAGTCTTCTGATGGACCCGGATCAACTCCCAAGCTTCAATGAATCGCGACACAATCAAGCCAGTACAGTTGGACATCGTGTTTCAGGCAGTACAGAGAACATCATCCGCCTCCTGCAGTTTTTATAAGATATACACTTGGGAGCCACCAGTGTCTTTTGGTCTGTAAATTTTCTTCAACAATCCTGCATCACCTCATCTTCTGGTGTGCAGTCATTATATGGCATCATAATGTGCCGTCCATGCAGTCGTTTCTGAGACGTGTGCATGTACTCGCAGCACTGGCCGAGCTGAAGCAGGGCCTGCGCTCTGCGGAGCTGGTACAGCTTGCACCTGGGGAGGTGTATGTGCAGCAGTCGAGCTGGGTACTGCTGAAGGGAACGCTGCGCATTACTGGGCGCGCTGCATTTGTCCCTGCTGGCATGCCAGGTGCGGTCACTCTTTGGTCACTCAGCAATGCGGGCCGCTTCCCAGTAGGCGTTGTCTGCTGGACAAGTAAAGGATTTGTCTCTTCTCACAGAACTTCTGGAGCAAGCTGACATTTCTTGTACTTTTCCATCACATTTCATGGTGTGGATTGGTCCCAAATGGGCCGTAATTACAAACATTCGCAGCATCTTGACAAAGGTGTTCAGTACTGAGTACCTCTTGCGTATTGCTGATGGCACATGTGTGTGATATTGGCTCAAGTATCTGCGACAATGGCCACACTTATCTTCGTGAGCAGACTGCATGTGATTCTCTGGTTGCCTGCGCTGCAGTGAAGCGGGAAGCTCGAACCGGTGAGGCAGCGGCTTCTGGATCAGCAGGGAACCCAGAGAAAGGTGACCTGCGCCCTTGAGGTATAGGGGGTTAATGTGATGCAGTGGAAAGTCCAAACTCTTCTGGGCGTTTAGGGTGAATCTACATCTCTGAAGGCATCATGCATTATCAATACCACTCTGGAGGGGCCCTCAGACATCTTTAATCATGCGCTTTTGAACACTTTGCCTGAGATCACACGTTTTGTTGAGGCATTGCAATCCAAGCATTGCAATCCAAGCATTGCAATTTGATGCCTATGTCCCCTTCACATACTGGAAAATATCCAGGCTTGCGTCTGCATGTGTTGAAGCGGGTGCCTGGTGCTTTCCATTCCTGCAGGCCAGCAGGGAAACCTGGAGGTGGCTGTGCAGTACAATGGCCCGGCAGTGCTGCCCTGGCTGTGGCAGCAAGTGGAAATCGACGGTGATGTGGTGCTTGTTCCCCAGCCTATCCCCCACACTGCTGGCCCATCAGGTGAGCCCTTCATGCTGCATCCTCACGCAACCACCCGATGCCATCAATGCTCCTCCTTGCCTTGCTACCTGATCGTACGTTGCCCGGGTCAGCTATGTCGTGGTTGTCAAATTTGGGAGAGCGTCTTCACGGGGTTAAAGATGCACATAGCAACATCGCATGGAGCCTTGGTATTGCCTTTCTTCCTGAGGCCTTGTGATTCTCTCGCATACAATTATCTCTGCATTGAGGCCTGGACAGAGATTTCACCCGCAGTCTTGTCTGCTGTTAACTCCCATCAGACCTGAGTCCAGCTGTGAGAAGTGATGCATGCGCGCAGGTGCGACGCTGCTGGTGTGCCAGGCAGAGGACAAGGACAGCAGCGATAGCGAGCTGCGGAGCGACACTTCCTCCAGCGAACTCCTCCCGGACTCGCCCGTGAATCTCGGGTTAGCCACCTATTATGACACTCATAACAACACACCCATTACTGCCTGTTTGCTTCCTGTTAGTGTATGCAATTCGGCAGATCCTTCTCCATCAAGCATTCGTGGGCACCCAGAAGACGATTTGCCGAAGAAAATGTTGACTCTGCAGCTCATGGCACTCATCCGTCTTCATCTCAACATGCACTGTGTGGCTGATGCACTCCACAGGAGCGACCACTGACAGTTGTCATCACCCTACAGCGTTACTCTGCAGATCTTGGCAGTCATCTCTTCATTGCATCATGCGCTTTTCCTGGCTGATAAATATATGCGTGCAAATTCGCAGGCAGTTGCCGTCACCCTCAAGGCGGCCCCCGACGGAGAGGCCGCGGGCGGCCGCACGCATGCGCTCGCTGCCGGGAGACGGCTCGGCCGAGGCCACCGAACACTTCGGTCCCATCCAGTCCACCACTAACGCCAGCAAGCGCCTGCGCGTCATCTCCGTCCGCCACATCCCTGCATAAGCTGCTGGCGCCCTTCACCCTTACAGCTTTCCTTGAGCTTCGCCAGGAGGTTTTGCTGAGGCGATGGAGCCTTTTGGGCCAACTCAATCCGCCAGTTGACATTTGGTCTCACATAACCCGAGGAACCATAGACGTGGCGATCCACCCCTTTCCGGCAGACATCCAGAATCCTGGCCATGCTCCTGCGCTTCGTTCCTGTCCGCCGCACACCCACATGATGTGAGGGGCCTTTCCTGGCGGTTGAAGCTGCTAGCGGCTGGGATTGGCCCTGTCTGAGGCATGCCCACAAGCATGGTTCTTTAGGTGTCTGTGGGCATGATGACAACTTGGTCAGGCAGTTGTAATTTTGATGTGCTGAAGCTCAAATAAAAGCAAAGTGCCCATCGTGTGTTTTGCCCAAAATCGTTAGGACTCTTCATGCTCTGTAGTGTAGTCACAGTAATGCCACAGTAATGTGGAATCTCTGTTTATTTCTTTACTTATATCTTCTGCACAATGCTGATAATGTCACAGTATTGTGATCGTGAACAGTGCTCTGATCGTGACCGATTGCAAATCCCATTGTTTTGTTAGAAGTTCACAGATGATTGCTAGGAGCCTCACGGTAGTCCTGGGTTAGCTTGTTTGGAGAGCCATCTGTGCAAGTAACACTTGATTAGGCTGAATGATACTTTATGATCTGCACCCGCAAAGAGCCAGTGTCCTTCTGCTCGGCTTCCTGTATGACAATCCGTGTGCAATTTGGCCATTTATTGGGGTCATGCTTGCTCAGCAGGTTGCATCTCAAACCAGGGCCATTCTTCTCGATATTTGCTCGTTTCAACCTTATTGGGCAAGCAAGTCGCAAGCAGGTTTGTAATGATAATTATAATGTGTAGCTCAATATATAGTTGTCATTTTTATGCAGGTTCATATTGTGTACATCCTAGTACGGGCCGTACCTTTTCATGGATCAGGTCTTTCTGCTAGTCTGAATAACGGACAAAATTGAAAAGTCAGTACTGAATACTGCAGCTGCACACCATTCCTCACCGGTGGGTACCTGCAAATGCACGCCAGCCAGTATACTACGAATAATGGGGTGGAGTTCCGGTACCTTTCCTGGTACTTACAGCATCCCACCAGTATCCGCTCGCTCGCATATATCCCCCCCCCCGGATTTGGTGGCTGCTTTCTGGACAATTATCCCCTGCACAAATCCTGAGGGGCCCTTGCTGGCAGTCACTGGTTGCCACTGGTCAACGGTTGCCAACTGGCAGAGTGACGTTACAAGTCAGTCATGTGGAAGATCGCCTCCACTGCAGGTTGTAGTGCAGGTGTGTAACATGAACATGTAGGTTATTGGACAGATGTACTTGTCTTCTCACCCGGATAATGGGTTTCCATTGTTGCTGCACTGACAGGATGTAATGGATGGGGAGCACAGTCCCAATCAGGCAACTGTTCAATCAGTTTAACTTCAAAATAACGCATATTCCGGGACAGATGGATCCTTGGCAAGACTCCTTGTGTTGGTCAGCCCCTACAAGTGAGCCGAAACTTGGAAGCATACTGGGGAACTCACAACTTTTATTGTAGGGCACAGCGTCTTGTTGTATCCATCTATGATGACCAGAGGCCGTACAATGGGTCTGCTGGCAGTCCTCGTAGTGGTCAGCATCGGCACGGCCGTGAACGCGCAGCAGGTCCTGCTGAATGGCTCGCCAAACCCCATCAATCTGACAGCAAATGGACAGACAGTGACTGTGTCAGTGACAGGTATGCCACTGAAAATCATCTTTGAGTATCCACGGCTGTGGTGATCATGATGTACCCCTGTTCCCTGGAACGTGAAGGAGGCCCCTGTGGAGACGGTTATTGAAGCGTGTGACATCATGATGGTCACTAAAACGCTTAGTACGGGTCACAGGAGTCAATTCAACCTCAAAAACCGATGCGTTCGCTCTGTACCCAGCGTCCTCCAGCGTCCCATCACAGAACCCGCCTTTCAAGTACAAGCTCATCACCTACACCGCCGGTTCACCCATTGTAACGTAAGCTCAGCTCTTGGATACTGCAATTTATGCACAAAGAATCCTCCCTCACCTGACCACCAGTGGATGACACGCAGATATGAACGCAGAGAGGAGCAGCGAAGCAGAGCTTGCGTTCACAAGCTCAGCTCAGCATTGATCGCTTGTTGTTTCTCAGCCCATTGTGAAGCCTGCTTCGATATGAGTGCTACGCAGGGTTATTACTACCTTGGAGTGGTTGAGCTTGCAGACCGTATCGAGCGTCATGTTTGCCGCTGTCTTCACAGGTTCACGGTGCCCAACATTCGCCAGGACTTCATCGTGATGTACTTGACAAACACCAACACCAATGTGAACCCCGTTCCAGGATTCCCAGTGTTGAACGGCACCATAGTCAGCACCAACAGGATCGTCAATGTCAACCCCAACGAGCCCACTCAGGCAAGGCTCCTCTGACAGGATCCACCTCGCTGTGTATTTCAAGGCTTCCATTGATACAACAGCACCCCAGAAGAAGAGTGGCTCGTTGAAAGGCACTTGCCCATGATGATCAGATGCAGCTGCAAGCCCCCAGTCCATCATCAAGAAAATCCACCTTTGGCGGTTTGCGCGAGGTCTGTGATTGTCCAGCAATCCCACTGCACGTCCCTTCCCGCATTGAACTGATCCTTGCATGCATCTCTGCAGGTTCACGTGGGCCTCACAAGCGTTCCAACGTACGTCCCGCCTTCCCCATCCTATCTTCTCTCTCCTCCATACGTTGGATCTGTTTCAGTGTGTCGCATTCAGAACGCAAGAGGGCTCTGAGGTCCCACTAGCTAGGAGTCCCAACACATTCTTTGGGCAAGGACAAACTGTGCTGTGCGTCAAGGATCTTGCAATCACCCGCACACTGACTCTCTGATGTGGACAGTAGCCTGTGTACAGTGTTGAATGCTGGGAATGACCCTGTCCAGAGATATAAGATATTTCTAGAAGGTCATGCAGAAAACACTCTGTCAGCTTTCCGAAAATCAAAGGGGTGTGTTCTGGGGTGTGCAGTCAGGTGCAGGTCACATGGACGGTCAGCCCCACCCCTCCCCTGCAGTTCATCGAGTTCGGCACAGCCTCAGGGGTGTACACCCAGACTGTTGCTGCGACACAATTCGTGACCTACACCCCCTCGACCCTCTGCGGCCAGTTCACGGCAGTCAACAGTTTCATTGACCCCGGCCTCTTTGTCACTGCTTTCATCACCGTGGCACCCAACACCAAGATCTACTACCGTGTGGGCACCCTGGTGCGCCACCATTCTCTGTTCCCCTGTTGCCTAAAGTGACCCTGATTGCTGGCGCTGCCTGAGTGGGCAGGGTGCATGTACTGGCAGCATAGCGTTGCCTTATTTGTCAGGGTGCCTTTGCCTTGCCTTGTTTGGCTTGGCGCGACAGTGTTGCCTGAACGGGCAGGGTCCTTCTGCCTGAGCGTTTTTGCAGAAGCTGGAATGTGTCACCAATCTGGCATCACATATGCTCTGCTCTTGGAGCTGGCTGCGGTTTCATAGCATGATCCCATCATCATGGGCTTCTGGGGACGATCAGACCAGCACCAAATATTCACCTCTCCTTTTCAGGACAGAACATAGAGAATGATGCAACCCCTTTGTTCTTGTCAACAGGCTCCTTGCCAAGGTTCTCAAAGGATTTGGTGTTTTTGCTTGCAGAACAACCCTATGACCACCAGCGCAGAGTTCAGCTTCACCACCCCTCCGCTTGTTGGCTCCCCCGTAAAGGTGATCCTCATGTCGGCACAACTGCACTGATATCACGTATCAAATCACAGACTGTGTAGAAATCGCACTCTGTCCTTGCACCTCACAGTCGACATGTTTTTCAGGAAACACATCTTGCAGCAGAGCACCTGCGGAGGGCTCTCTGCGACACTTATCATTATCATTGCATTTCAGAGACCCTTGGGAGCCACCTGAGGCTCATTGGTCTCTGGCAGCCTCTTGCTACCCTACACTAGTAGTAGCTTCTGCTTGGCGCCTGTCTTGTGCCTGCCACATGCGCAGATGCAGCGGGCGCGGCAGCGCTGTCTTGGGGTTTTTGTGTATATTGAGACACTGAAGAGGATGAGTCATGTACCAGGTGATCCTCAGCGCTGACATGGCGGTGACTGGAGCGGCCGACGGTTCCACCCTCGTAAATGCTGCCGGAGACATGCCTCTCAACACTATCGCAGGCAAGACATGGCCGCCCATGTGAGTGGTATTGCATGCAGAAGCGGGCAAGTGGGCGACTGCTACAGAGCAAATTAGAAATAATCTCCCACACTATGACTGCATTGAAAAGGCATAAACGCTACGCTGCATGGCAGTTGCCAGTGGTGTTGGCTTGACACGTGCATCTGTGAAGAGTCCCCTGCTACTTGCATGAAGCAGTCGCCCTTGATGTTGCGCCTGGTGTGATGTGCAGTGCCCTGACACAACGCACTCTGTCTCTCGATGTGCAGGCATCAGCAACGAGGTGCAGAACAACGGCTTCTCCCTGGTGCTCATGAATGGAGACCTAGCCTACGCTGATGGCTACCTCTGTGAGTTCTTGGTTTCGCCATGGTTGCCGTGAAGCATTGTGCTGTGAACGAGGAGCCTCATCAATTCCGCTCGGGAAAGAGTAACAAAGCGTGGCAAGTCCTGTGTTAATGGCTCCTTTTGTATGCCTTCCGATCACCTTCAATACGTGCCATGCAGTTTTGTGGTTGACCCTGTTCGCAAGTCAAGCACCTCACAAACTGCTCCACGCGCGAACAAAGAGGAAAAATAGTGATTGTGAGAAATCACTAGCAGTCATTGCGTCATGTGGCATTTAGGTCATCGTGATGCTTTCATCAGCTCCTGTGATGCAAACGATGAGAGGCGGAGGAAGCATTCTTGTTTGCATGCAACTAGGAACAGGGTGCAAGGTGATTGGCAAGAAGGAAGGTTGATGCAGCAACATGTTCTTGATTCAGTTCTGAGCATCTGAATATTTGTATGTGCGTGCAGCATACTGGGACCTGTTCATGAACTCCATCCAGTCGTTCACTGCCTACGCGCCCTCCCAGATCATTGATGGCAACCACGAGCGCGACTGGCCCCAGTCAGGCATGCACCTCTCACCCTGCTCTGCCCCTACCAGCTCCTCGTACTCTAATACTTGCTTTCATATCAAACCCATAAAGACAAGAGAATTCAGGGCGGCCTGACAGAGTAAAGAGAGAAAAACATTGGGTTGGGGTTCACGGGTTGTAGTGGTTTAGAATCATGCATTAGAGGGATGGCTGATAATGCAAGGCCAGGCGCTGTGCCCTTCCACTTCCTGTATTGACACCCCCACAGGGTCCCTGGCAACATCACGCTGCTATGAGCTGCCCAAAAGGGGTGAGGTCCCCCCCTGTGTTGCCAGAATGGGACAGGCACTGGCTGCAGGGCATAAGAACCCTCCATCTCATCCCCTTGAACAACCCTTGCACCCTCAAGAGCAGGGGTACTAAATCTAACTAGAGCTAGTACCCCCTAGGGCCTGAGAAGAGGGAAGTACAAATATCTTGGTACCTGTGAACTTCACATTCTGTATGGGCCTGTGCAGGCGATAACTTCTCTCCCAACCCAGGCAACAAGACAGCACAGGGGCCTAACCCCATCTGCACGGCCAGTGGCACCGGTCCCTTTGTCACTTGCGACTCCAAGGGAGAGTGCGGTGCGACGCCCCCTGCTCTGTACACCTGTCCCCCAACATATCTGACGCCCCTTGCGCCTCAACCTCCAGGGGGCTCTATATATGGTGTATTTAGAGCCCCCTGTAACCTCCATCAGCAAGATTATCTGCCCCTTACGACAGAGTGGAAAGGATTTTGAACCTTTGAGAAACACCGATCTGATCATGTATGCAGGCTGTCTTGCAGCTTCATGTTGACACAATCATATATGTGATGAAATGATGAAACGCACCTAGCCTTATTCGGCTGGAAAAGCGTGTAATTATAACAATAATATGATGGAGGCTTCATTTTAATGCTCGTGTCATTGATTGGAGCCTCAGTGGTATCCAGCAGAGCTGCACATGTCATTGCCATGCTGTGACACATGGTATGCTCCTCGTGCTGTGTACGTAACAAGAGGTTGTTCCAAAGTACGCAGTGTTTCTGATAGAGGCTTGTGCATCTGTGTGCACAGGCACAATCACAGCCACCCGCTTCACGCAGCCCGGCATTCCAAACTTCACTCCCTCAGTTGCACCCACCTCTGGGCCCAGCCGCCAGAAGTGGTACTCCTACAACTATGGTGAAGCTCCAGCTCACACTTGACTTAGAATCCTGAACAGCCTCCCCCAAAGTCTGATTCTCTGTCTCAGTGTTCTGGATCTGAATCCCCCGCGCCGATCACCTTGCCTGCATGCATCAACTGTGCAGCAAGTGTCTGGCAAATTTCATTACTTTAACAAATTCAGGCATACTTCTCGGCCTTTTGGTTTTCTTGTTATCAAGGAACCAGTTGTGTTGAGTTGAGATTGTGTCTCCGGTGGATCCAGGTGTCATCCACTTCCTGTCCTACTCGAGCGAGGAGCCCTACGCCCCTGGCACACCCCAGTACCAGTGAGTCTCCCACCTCTCCAAAAACACACCTCAAGTCATGCAATGGAGACTGTCCTCGATGCCACTTGAACAGGGCATCTTATTGAGAGAGCCCTGGAGGACCCACAGCCAGGGCTCAGGATGCATGGTGGGAGTTTTTTGGTTGGTAGCTCCGAGTGCTTGTATTGTGCATTTGCTAATAGCTTGGGATGCCCTGTCCAAGTTGCAGAGCACCAAGTGGAGCCCGCCATGCAGAGAGTGTGGGATCATTCATGGGAGAATGGTGTGCTGCTGCAAGATAGGATATCATGGCAAGCTGTTGCAGTGCTGCTGAAACGCACCCAGCCTTCTTCGGCTGAAAAAGCGTGTAATAATAATAGTGATTAATGGAAGTGAATGAGCCAGCTGCGTCTTCGCAGGTTCATTGCAAACGACCTGGCAAACGTGGACCGTACGAAGACTCCTTGGGTTGTCGTCGGCGCTCATCGCCCGGTGAGTCCTGGCTGCCATACTGAGTGACAGCCTCCCGTGGCATATCCGTAGATCTCTGAAGGAGCAGCCCCCGAGAATGTTTGCATGGGTGCTCATACCGTGCAAGGGTCAATGCACAGAATGCAGTGTTCCAATCCAATGTGTACGCGGCATGCAAGGCAGCCTCCGACCCATGCTCTGCTGGCAGACCTGATTCTGTTCATTATTATTGTCATTACACGTTTTCCAGTCCTTCTGGACTAGGTACGTCTAGCAGCACCTTTATGGCATCCCTATGGCTTCACCCAAATCCTCCCTGACGTAATCATTCCAAACTCTTCACAGGTCTGCCCCTGGTCCCAGTTTCCAATATAGTACCAAACATGATGCTGTTTGCCATCCCATTACCCCTCCACAAAGGGCAGCAAATGACCCCACATGTGGAGGAGGAACTTGATCACCAGGGAACAGTGTACAGCTGCTGTGTGGCAAAAGGGCAAAATCATGAAGTCTGCGGAATGTTGGTGTGACATGAGCATGCGCAAACAAGCGGGGGCTTCTCGCAGGACGCGGCACACCTGCTCCCTTGTTGAATTCCCCTGAATGCCAAACCCTGCACACATAATCCCCTTGATGCCACTTGCCCCATGGCGGCCGGCATTGCTGAAACACAAAGCTCGCAGCAACACCTGGCACTGTGATTATTTGCGTCTTGGGACCTGGCACCGGGGGTCGATCCAGCCTGAAGCGCCGGTGCCGTGTCTATGTTGCTTGCAGATGTACGCGGACTCGACTGACTTCACCGGCCTCCCCGACCCATCAAAGAACAACGTCGTCGACCCCACAACCGCTGACGAGGATGATGGTGACCAGTACGTCGCACGTGAGCAGAGGCAGTACCTGGAGCCTCTCTTTGCCAATGCCAACGTGCGCACTCATGCCTTGACTTGCCTGGGTCACCCTGAACAGTTTTGAAGCGCGCATGCTACAGCGTCACATGCAGCAGGTGTTGAGGTCTTGCCAGCAGGCAAGAAAACAATGCTTTCTTTTGCCTGTTGGGATCTGTGCTAACAGGTGCTAACACGACTCTCGGTGCAACAAAGCTGGCGCGCCTTCAAACAGTGCAACCCAAGAATTATTAGCAATAGATATGGTAGAGTACCCTGACGGAAAACCGTGAATCCTGCAAAAGAGGATATGCGCGCATGCCTTCAAGGCTCTGTAGGCAGCAACCCAAACCCAGATCTCCTCCACATCAACGAGACCTGAAGATTCTCGCATGCATGTCGCAGGTGGATGTGTTCTACAACGGGCACAAGCACATCTTCTACAGGACGTGCCCGATCAGGTTCGGCGCGTGCGCCTCGACCAGGGACTCCGCAACCGGTGCCATCCAGGGAACTGTGTACGTGACAGGTGGCAACGCAGGTGCGGGATTGCCTCTCTTTGGCACCCTATAAGTGCTGCAACCCCTGATCAGGCTCTCTTTGATCTGCCTGCAGTGCATGGCACATGGCATCATGTCAGGCCTGTGTGCTTTGGAGGGCAATCTGGCAGATGAGGCTGAATGTGTGTGTTTGCAATCGCTCCCGGCCATTGTCCTCACCTCACCGGGGTCTGTGACCAAGATAGGTAGGGCCCTCCTTTTCGAGTAAAACTGTCATCCATCCCTGCGCACAATGCATGCCACAACCTGGGGTGGTTCATCCAGCTCTACATGTCTTGCAGCAGTCTTGTCGGCCCGTCCTCTGGCCTCAACAACCGTCAAAATTTCAGCTGAAGAAGAAGAAGAAGCGATTGCATCATTCCAGCCATCTAGGGCTGAACAGATATCCCAGAATTTTCTTTAGCCAGCATACATCAACACCGTACTAGCAAGTAGCAAGAATAGCAATACATATTGCAACACTAGCGAGGTTTCCACTGTACATCAGTCGACTCTTCGGATTGTTTTATTGTCCAGGTTCTACACCTACTTAGCGGGTTGTTCACTCGGTTTCACCGGCAAAGCTGACTGGTGTCGCCCTGCATGTGACAGGCCGCAGCTTGGCTAACCCTGCGAAACAGCTGCTGGAGGAGAACAAGTTTTATGCGTCTTTCGCGACCGCCTACTACAACGGCACCCTCAATGCCTTCCCGGACCCATTCGAGGCCGTGAACGGGGGATACCACGTGAATAGCAGCACCACTGTGTACGGCTACCAGCGCCTCACTGCCAACGCCACACACCTCACTCTCCAGGTGTGTTTAACCTCGTCGTCAGTCATAAGCGATGTTTTGCCTTCGGTGAAGGACTGGCATGTTTCTGCCTGTGCTGCTACAGAAGTATGGGTCTGCTTCTATTGGGATTGCACCTCCTTTGGCAGGGGTGACCATGGGCAGTCCCTCAGCGCTGGCGTGTGACTCTGTTCCTGTGCTGTACTGGAGCAAAAAGGTGGCACATGGTGTGCGTTGTGCCATACAAGTAAAGGCAAAAGAAACCACATTACCCTGTGACACCCATGCAAAGATTGCGAGGGATCAGTCAGGAGGACTCGCGGCCTCAGGATATAGCCAGAACCCACCAACTCAACACCAACTGGTCTATCCTAAATCTTTTCTGCTTTTCGAATCGGTCAATGCCAGTAAGGGAGGTATTTTTGGCAGATACCTGACTACTAAAGCGCTACTAGAATGACTGTTCTCATGTGAGTCATTGAGACGTTTGTCTGTCTGCTGCAGCCAATGGATGTGACCAGTCTCCCTGCCAAGCCATTCGTTGATGCCGCAGCTGCCTTCACCCTGGTATGGCCCTCTGTCTTCTTTGCTTACCTAAATTAAAAATCTTCCCCTTAATGTGCCCTGGCAACCTTGAGATTCTTATCTGTATCTGGCCGATCTGCCAGAGACATTGCATGTTAGTCATGGACATCAAGAGTCAGCTGTTCTGCGAAGACCAGTTGATTTGATTGCATGTGTTCTCATTAAACTGCCCGTGGTGATGAACTATCTAATGTGGCACTTACGCTAAGGCTCCCTGAAACGCGAGTTAAAGAGACCTCAACACATGTTGCTTGTGATCGACTTTAAGGGAATGAGGGAGACAACTTGTGCCTGGTGTTGAGCAGACCCGGCTGCCGGTTGCTTCATCCACACCCCCGGCAACGACCTCCGCTCCTGCAACAACCTCCAGTCCCCCTGCAACTTCTTGTCCCCCAGCAACTTGCAACTGCCCAGCCCAGGAGACATGCCCGCCACCAACTACCTGCCCACCAGTCCAGAACATCAAGGTGAGCCTGCTCGTGCGCCTGCTCGTGCAGACTCCTTCTCTTCAAAATGTTCCCCCCTGATACACTTTCTTGATAATTATTATTGTTACACGTTTTCCAGTCCTTATTGACTTGGTGCGTCCAACAGCACCTTTATGGCATCCCTCCATTCTTTACATTTTCTGCTTTTTCTCCACCGATGTCCTTGATCGCCATGGCTCTCTAGTGTCTGTGAATTTGGGTTCATCTGAAAGCGCTCATGTACTGTTGGTGCATCGCAGGCTTCCTGCTTGTGCAAGCACGATGTATGCACTGTACTCAAATTGTCAGGCCGGATACTCATTGTTGCTTCAGCTGTGCCCTCAAGGCCCTTTTGCACACGAATGGCTACAACCCTCACATGGACCAATTTGACATTGAATTTGGGTGTGCAGGGGGAAATCGCCTCAGCTGTCAGCGGGCTCTTTGGGCGCTAAGCGACACCTCTTGCAATTCCTTGCAGCCCACATCTCAAGTTTCTCAAATCAGAGGTTTACAAAAACGTGAGTCTCCAGCAATTGCCCTCCGGCTGCTGTATCTGACCAGCCAGAGTGACAGGTGGCGCCAATTGGCGCAGAATTGACCCAGCTCGATATATATTGAAGGTCTTACTATTCCAGGAGGAGAGTGGAGGAGGTTGTGAATTGAGTGATTACAGGATTTGAGTTTGTGCAGGCCGCCGTTTACAGACAACTGCTGGCATTACTTACAGTGAATATTTCACGGATTTCTACCATTTGATGGAGTAATTGCTCCTTTATTTTTCGGTTGATGAGAGCTTACATTATCTAGTGCAGAATTGTTGATGACATAGACAGTGCAGCTCGTTATTTTTCATCAAGCTCTATAGAGGTGACCTGCGTACAGTCAGGGAATGATTGACATTGCATGAACGCTGTACCGTACGAGGTCCTTCCAGGATACCATTCATAACCAGCAGCAGCATTTGTTGCCCTGCTGGAATCCAGTTTGAAGATCTTCTAAGAATGGTGGTCCAGTCAGGGTGCCTCTTCAGACATGCAGCGTGCTTTCTGAATCCGTTTCGCTCTCGTTGAATGAGAAGTCTGTAACAAGTGGTGCAGCTACGGGTCATTACACCCGGTCTCTAAATTTTAATGAAGAAAGTTGATGGACAGCAGCCCGTCATATGAGAATTCCAGAAATACAACATCTTGCATGAGCACGAGCCTCCAGAGCTGTCGATAGAACAAACATCGAGGACAAAGCACCAAATTATGCCATCATGTACATCAACAGGTACCCGTTTTGACTGACTGATTACCTACAGGCAGAAACAGTTTCTTCCTTGGACCTTCTTCCTAGCTGCAACTCATGCTGTATTCTTGGTGGAGGCAAGCGCCAGAAAGGATGTCATGCGATCCACCATGCTCGGTGGCCACCTGCATGCAGACCACCAGCGATGGACCACAGATCATGGAAGCATGCAAATGTACAGCCAAGGCATGACAGTCTGTCCTGCACCTTCTCGAGGAATACTGCAGCTGAAGACTGTCTCAGAGACCCACATCATTGACTGCACTATATTTATTATTGTTTGATTTATATTCAGGAATTTTTGGGTTATATCTAGGGCTCAGGGTGAAATGCACATACCCTGAACCCAAACCCTAATATATAAATAAATAAACATTAAAAAATAAAATGTTGGAATTCCTCACCTGCGTATGCGTGCCAGCCAGTCCCTGTCCTGGTACTTACTGCATCCCACCGATATCCGCTCGCATGCAAAGTTCCACTCAGATTCCGCCGCTGCTTCCTTCCCCTGCTCACACATGCAATTGGCTGGTAAGACTCTCCACAATCATGACCTGCCAATTCTGCACCTCCGTCCAACATGACTCCACATGGTGGAAGACTGTCCCTGTCCTGCGCGGATAGAGCGCATTCATTAGGCTCAGCATGATGCCAGTCAGAAGAGGAGGTCAACAAAGGATCTTTTTAGATTTTGATGTGGGCGAACGAGTGCTAGGGGTTTGTTGGACACGCGTTCAGCGCCTGCTTGGGACCAGTGAGTGCTGCAAGGGAGCCCTGGAAACACCACTACCAGGACAGCCCATGGACTAAGAACCCTAACACCCTAAACCCTGAAACACACCCCTAAAACCCTGAAATATAGATTAAAAAGGGGAATGCGCGCACCTGGGACCAGTAGAGAGCAGCAAGGGCAGCTCTGAGGTCGGCACTGCCCGGCGCCCGTCGCAGCGTCTTTCTCATCTCCAGAATTGCATTGGGCTCATCCCCCAGCTGTACCAGCGCCAGGGCAGCATTTGAGGCAGCCACCACTGCCCCTGCAACCAAGCAGGCTCAACATCATCGCCAGGAATTATTTGCTCTATACCCCCCAACTAAGGGCTTTTTGCATTACCGTAATTACCAATATCCACCATTGCAGTGCAAAGGATCCATTATCCAAACCCTAATCCCTAACCCCTACCTCTACACCCCTAACCGAGTGTTTGAGAACATTTTTCCGGGGACTCTATCTGGGTACCACTCCATGCTCATCCGCCGTACTGCTCATATTCACCTGAATGACTCTTTCACCCTCATCTGCCATGCTTAGTCAACAGATTCGCCACCCATCGCCATGTCGAGCAGCCAGCTCTGCAATGCACATTGTACCATTCTGTGTTCTGTATGGGGCGTGCAGGCAACGACATACCATCTTGCCGAAGCGCCGATGATCCCGAGCTGTCCCTGAAGCCTGCTGCCTTCTGGAAGCCTGCCGCACTCTTCAGATAATCCTGGCGAGCTTCTGCATTCCCACACCATCGATTAATGGGCCCCTAATTTATTATCACAAACACAATCTTCCTGCGATTCTTGGTCAGGCAACTGCTCTTGTTAAGAGATGGCCACATTGTTGTGCAACATAACAAAATGCCTCTTCCCATCACACATACAGCGCTGGAGCCAGTGTGGTAAGGTGGAAGGGAAAAGTAGGGTGATTACCTTGCCAATGGGCGAGAGAGGCTTGCACATTGCCCCGACTGTTGAGCACATAAGGGTCCGGGTACTGCCTGCATGGGAAAGCACTACACGTCAGCACCATCAGACAGCCTGCAGACATCCTAGGAGCCCCTCAGAAATACTCAACACTCTGCAGTTCAACTCCACTGCCACTCTACTTAGCCAACAGACATCCGAGAGACATCATCCTATGGACAAATGCATGCATTCACACCCCAGGGCAGCCAAACGATGCCACTTTGCCTGGGAAACAATCTCTCCTGAATCTGAGTTGTTTATATTCAGCCTCTGGCCAGAGAGAGTGTGGCCCACCCAGCCTGTCTCGCCAGGTCCAGGGCGCGGTTGTAGTCTTCCAGAGCTGCCTCCCACTGGGCTAACCCCTCGTACGCCAGCGCCCTGCCAGCCAGCAGCCGAGCCTGGTCCACCAGGTTCTCAGCTGCGCATACAGCATCCTCCATCAGTTGCCTCCCAATGGTACCTCCCTTAGGGTGTTCAAGACAGTTTCCACAGTATCAATGTATTGGCTTGCTATCAAGGCGTCCTAATCTCGGTAATAACACTGCCTCAGGTGCTAGCACAGACTGAGTGGATGATATATTATTTTGAATGCTGGCTATCCCACTTGGCGTGGCAGCAATGGCTTGATCAAAGTCCACAAGAGCGCTCTCAAATTGCTTGCCATCCACTCGGACTGCAGCTCTCATCTCATGCCAGCGCGCAGTGTCTGGCTGGGCTGCCACCAACTCGTCCACAAGCTCAAGCGTCTGCCTGAAATTCCTCGTGGCATAAGCCTCCCTTGCAGCTTCCTACAGAACGCACGCAAAACCGTCAGTCTATGAGGGAGGAGCAAGATGATCGCTCACGGCCAAATTTGTATTAGCACAAGTGGCGTGTAGCCACAAAATACTCTATTGCAAAAGCATCCTTATACATTAACACATTTTGATCACTTTCTGAATGTGCGATGAGATCCACCTCGATCTCCTGCAAATCCGGCCTCGCTTTGACAGCTGCCTGGGTATCCGATGGTGCTGGAAGAGCAACACCAGCAAGAGCAAGGACGCTGCCTAGCACGATGTCCCGTCTGTAAATTCCCATAGATGTCTTGTCGGAACAGGTCGCTCCCTGGGAACTTGTCCGGCGCTGATCCTGGCTGGAGGGCGCATGGCAGCAGCGTGGAGTGCAGGATTGCTGAAATGAGATAGGAGCAGCCTGACACGCTGCTAACATCCCATTAGTCCTCATCTTATCGGTGCTGCTTGTACTTGAGTGACGAAATTGCCAACTTCAGGATTGCTGGGTATGTTCTGAACGCTCGCTACAGGGCCACGGTTCTCGTGGAAGTTGCCCCAGTGAGAAAGGAAGCTGTCCACCGTGGCCCTCCAGGATTACTTTTCATGTTGACATCACAATGACGGCCTGCATCATCACAACGTTCAATCTCTGAAAGGATTGCATGCACTTTCAGTTGAAGACAATACACCGTGTGACTCATTAGCAGTCCTATGATAACCGGCATCATTGAGAATATTCTCAATGATGCATACATTCACCACGGTTGGCAAGATAGCCCCAGCAGTGATCAGTTGTGTTCCTCATCGATGCAACATTATTTGATACATGCGTAGATTGGTAAGTAATGAAGCCTAGCAGGTACTAGTCAAAAGGCAACTTCTACCCCTGCCCACTTTCACACTGCATCAGTGGCACTGAGAGGAGCTTTAGAACATCTACCTTAGGGCAACTACTAAAAGTCAACACATTTCCACACATAAGCCGCTCTTCCACTCCACACACATTTACTTTCAGGGCCTTGAACACTGTGAAGTCCAAACACGTATGCACACTAACTGGGCACAATGATTGCTGTTCAGTGTCACTTCAAAAGAAGTCAAATTTCACAGCATGGGTATCAACCCTCTGGGCAGCGTACCCTTAGAAAGAAATGCTGAGAGTTGTGACAAAACCAGCAGACCTAAGTCCAAACCGGTTTGTCAAGGTCCAAAATCCTGCCTCGGTAAGGCTCTATCATCTTCAACATCACTTGTGCCTGGGGCCCAGCTGCATGTCAAAATTTGCTCTTAAAAAGTGCAACCGCATGAAAATAATCTCAGAGCACTCAGCTTCCAGTTTGTGTGCCATAGCTTCCCAAACAACACAAAATCACCCTTCTGCTGGAATTTGACTTCGGGCAAGAAGTATCCCTGCCAATTTTTTTTTGCTTTTTCGCTCCTGCATGAGCCGATGGAATGGCGACAGCAGAGCGATCACTGCTGTGGCTTTTTCAGCTTGACTGTGTTGCCGATGACTATGTCAGTTGGACAGGCATACTCCGACATTTGGAAGGGCAGCAGTGCTGCAAGGGCAACATCCTCAGGCAGGATCATCTTTTCATTGTCTATTCGCACCTCCCTGCATGCATCACCAGGGACTGTGAACAGAAGCACCACTGCCTATTGATCACTTGTTTCACCCTTTGGGGGCTCAGTTGAGTTCAAGTCTCTAAAATTGAATCTGAACATGCAGGCAACACTGACAAGCAGATAAAAGAAGCCTTGCCATGCGGTGGATTTGAACTGCTCTTTCAGGTAAGTGCATTCAGTTGTAGTACTATGGCCACATTGGGAGGCAGTAATACATATATTGCAGTGAGAGTGTTATCAGTTGAGCGTACTTGGTCATGTCAGAGGCGACATATGCTGGGAAGATTGTGGTAACCCTGATGTTGTGTTCCTTCAGTTCCTGGGCAATCAAAGACAGAGCTCGTTGCTGTGCTTCTTGGGACCAACAAATATGGCAGCTTATGGACGGGGCAGTTAATTCGGTACCGGTTGAATAGATGCATGTTCACAGCAGCCCTCCATGCTTCTGCGTGCACCAGCTGAAAGACTATGCGAGCACTCAGAATGCCACATTGCCTGCCCAGGGTGCTGCTGTAAAAGGGAATGGACAGATACCTCGAAGGAGTTTTTGCTCCATCCAGTGAGGCCCCACTTGGAAGCCGAGTAGGCTGCATTGTACTTGGACGCGCGCAGCCCCGCCATGGATGAGATGTTGATGATATAGCCGCCACCCTGGCGCTGCGCCAGACTTGGCGCAAGCGCATGCGTCAGCCGCATCGGGACGATCAGATTGAGGGCAATCATCTTGTCCCATGTGTCCACATCAGCTGCACCCCACGTTTGCAAAACAGCTTGAGGCACTTCCTTTTCACCCAAAAGTCATCATGAATGCATCACCCTTGCAGAGTTGCACCTCAGAAGGTTTCATTAGGCTGCAGGATGGAAAACTTTTTTTCTTTTCAGAATCAAATTTTCCCATCACGCAATTTAGAAAAACCTTCCGAGACACATGCTTGCATTCCCTTTCAGGGCCCTTGGTGAGTGCAAACATCGGAATAAGGGACACAAGCACAGCTTTTTCTGGCGTAAGTCAATATGGGTGCTTGCTTGGGGATCACACCTTCAAATATGCTGTCATGTTGATCTGGTGTAGATGTTATCCCTGCAACCAGCAATTCAAACATGGGTCAGCCGCGTCCACAGCACTGCAGGCAGTGCATTTCTGAGAGGGCAAGATGCTGCAAAACAAGCAGTTTGAAGGCCATAAAAATCAAGATTGATCTGAACTGGAAAGACATGCAACTGCAGCCATCTTGACTTGGTAGAAAATATTGTACCCGCACTATTCACGAGCACATCCACTCGAGAAGCCACCCTCTCTGCCACTTTGCTGTCAAAATCAGGCGCCAGCGCATCACCCTGTTGATGGCAAGAAAAGGTAGTGCACCTTGGTCATCGGTCATACTGACTTCCAGCAACCTCAGGAACTGGGAGTGCTGACAAGAAGTCGCCTCAAACCTGCAGGCAGTCGACATCCCCTGCTCCAGCCTTTCGGCAAGCATCTGCCACCTGCGGATGCAAGCTGTGGTGAATAGGGGACAGTGTTTCTGGCATCGAAACAGAAACTGCATTGATATGGGACTCACTTCGTCGAGGCTCGCTTTGTCACGTCCGAGTAACAGGAGGTCAGCCGACTCTTTGGCGTACTCCATTGCGATTGCTCTGCCGATGCCTCGTGTGGAGCCTGTTATGACTGCCGTTTTGCCCCACAGCAACCCATTCGCCTTTCCCATCGCGCTGATCTAGCCTTTGCCTGTCACCCACGCAACACATCAAACCACAACATAACGCTACAGCGGATGCGGCGATGGAGCAAACAAACACAACGAAATCAATCATCGTTGCATTTCGCGAAGCATCCCCACGTGGTCACAATGTGCTTGTCTTTTGTGCCAAGCTCAAAGTGACCGATCGGTGGCTGATTTGAACTATTATGGCAGGCAACAGGCAAAGGTGGACACACACTTGGTTTCTGATTGCCTTTTACTTGTCAGCTTGTGCTCTTCTTGGCGATGTTTCTCTCGCCCAAATATGGGCTGATATTCAACGTCCAATGTTTGAAGAAAGCAACTTCATCTACCCTTCGCCCTAAAGGGTTGCGATGTCAGGCCCTGAGGGCCACATGATGCCCTGATGGGTGCACGTTCCAGCGTCTGCCGTAATGCAATGATCCTCGACTGGCGGAACATTATAAAGCCTACTTACAAGAGTCACTGCTCCGTGAGAAGTACCTTCTAGAACAGATCGTTGCTGGAGCTGGGCAGTTGCTTGGTGAGGTTCTGACATGCCAAACAGCGAACTGTCCTTCGGACACTTTCGAGAGAGTCTTACTTCATGGTTGAGTTGAATGTGCTTCTTGGCCTGTTTGTGGAAGAGTTCTGGCTCGATTGCAAGTAGTGTCAAGGCGCTTCATAGCATGCGGAGGCAGGCCTGGACGTGAGGCCGGCACCAAGGAGCCACGTGCCGAAAACTCTGTAGACTCTTCCTTCGTAGGACTGCTGGCTGGTCAAATGCGCCGCCCCATAGCAGGAAGGATGATTATTGTGTAGGTTGTACTGCACAGGTGCTGTGCTCGGGCGTCACCGGGATCGGCGAGTCACCGACGACAACGCAAGCTGGGTGAGGCCTCTGCAGGTATTATAGCTTGCCTGTGCCGGAGGGTTTCAGGCTAGATCTTTCCATCCTTGTAACTCGAAAGATTGTTCGCTTGAGCAACGATATGTTTTTCTGGTCGGTCAGGGTTTAAGCCGATCTTTCACAAGTTCCCGGTCGTGACCTCGAACGGATGGCTCCTGGAATTCTGCAAGACCTGAGCCCGGAGGCATTGGTGCGAAAGCATTACAGCGATGCTTTGGAGGACCAGAAGACCATAGCCAAGGTCGCTCCAGTCAATGATATTAAGTAAGCCCCAGTCCAACGTCGCATGCTATACTTGTCCTCGTCCAGACAAGCAATGGAAGCGATGGTCAGCGCATTTGGCCAACACAATTTTAGCACATCGTACCGTTGTATACAACGCTGAAGTGACCCACTGACCCACTGAATCTAACAATATACATTTCCCTAGGTGGGGCTCAGTGGACTGCCCTGGTGTGTCCTCACGTGAGTGCACTGTAGCGTAGGACTGTCTTTCAGACTAGCTGCACAAGCCATTCCCTTACATCTTCATCTGACAAAACATGTTGCTCCTGGTCAGGCACTCTGGACCACAGGGCCACATTGAGCCCTTCACAGTTGTGGACGATCCCTCAGCGTGGCTGGCAGCAGACTACAAGGACAAGGAAAGCAGCTACATCTACACCCTGACCCCAGAAGACATCAGCGAGCTTGACGCCGCCATTGACCTCGTGGAGAAGAATGGCCTGCGCATCGAGGCATGCCCATTTGGATTCTCAGCTGCATTTGAATTGTGGTTGTTGTTCTGAGAGTTCTGGTTGGTATTATCATACATGCATGCCGCATGCCATGCTGATGGCGACTCCACATTGCAGCAATCCACTGTTGAGTGGAAGGCATTATTGGTAAACCAGCTTGAGTTTCAGCACTGTGCCAGGTCTGGGGTCTGTGAACCGGGGCTGGAACGTGCATGTGCAGGGGAATCTGGTGCACATTCAGGAGAAGGTGCCTAGCCGTGAGGAGTTCCCTCTGCCCACGCTCGGCCCCAAGCTGGAGGCGCTCCGGGAGGAAGTGCGCATCGGCCGGGGCTTCCAGCTCCTGCGGTGAGCCTACAGCTTCTGCATTCTTTTGGCTCCAAATAGAAGTGTTTTCGTCCTTTAGCAAGACGAGCACCACTTCTATGCTGCTTTGCAACAGCATTTGGGTCGGTGAAGTGTTGCAGTGTGAGAAGAGTGTCTTGCAAAGGTGGTGGGAGTTTCTCATTCCCCTGAGTGACCGAGATGTATCAATGGTTTGAATACTTCAAGGGTGGTTTGCGAGTGAACAGAGAATGGTACTTTCAGAAATTGTTTTTGTGACGCTACAGGGGCCTGCCTGTTGACAGATACACACGCCTGCAGACCCTCATCGCCTACTGGGGATTCGGTCTCTATTGGGGTGCGCCTCTTTTCTCTCCAAACTTTTGCTTAAGGAACTTCTGCGCAAGTTCCCTGGGTGCCTGCACATTTGTGACCCTCCAGAGCAGCTTGTGGTGTGCATTGCTGGGCAGATCCATCCCTGCCTTAAAGGACTCTGGGCTCCTGACGGCGCATCGATGACTTGCAGGCAATGTGGTGTCCCAAAACGCCAAGGCGCACATCGTCGGGCATGTCAAGTGAGTCGCCTCCCAGCATGTTCCTCATGCACCTTCTACATCAAATTCTTTCCATTTCTAGCACTGTGAGTTGTGGCACCACGGTCCGCGCCAACAAACTGCTAACCATAGCTTCATTGGCATCTGAGCAAGCAAATTTGGCATCTGAGCATGCACAGGCTACAGGATGCTGCTCCCATTTGAAGATGCACACTTGCATGGCATCCTGCCGTTGCTGTATTGGTTTGCCGTCGAGCGTGCAAAATATGCTGCTGCCATGTCCTCATAGATGGCCTCCGCCCTGATGACCCAACAAGGTCACAGTGCTGAAGCAAGGAAGTGGTGTGCTTGGCAGGAAGTTCCAGCATGACACAGGAGGCTTAACTCATTCAGACCGTCCCTGTGCTCATGAGATACTTGCTTAAAAACGATATGACCGCGCAGGAACATTGGGCACGACATAAAGCGGCCGTTAACACGCGTGTACGCTACCCCTCTGGCGCAGCCGATGCACACGGACAGCGCCGACATAGTGGCCCTGCTCAGCCTGAAGCTGTCCAAGGAGGGCGGCCTCAGCAGTTGGTCCTCCTCTGTCTCCGTCCACAATGAGCTCCTCAAGCTCGGCCGCAAGGTGCAGCGCGCTCTCTTTGCCTTGCGCAAGAAAAGTGTCTTCATGATGTCTCACTGATAGTTTTTTGGATGTTCTGGGACTCAGGCAAAACAGTGCTGTCTCCTCCGTTTCTGTTCACAAGAAGTCCACAACAAGCTTCACAACCCCTGGCTGCCGTATGTCTTGAGCTCCCTGCAGTGCCTGCTTGTATGCGGCGTTGACTCCTGATCCTACGCCAGATGGGTCTCTTTCATGGTTTGTTGCATCTAATGCATGTTTATCCTGCGAGGCAGCCCTCGGTCTCAGCCTTGGTGCTCCCTCCATCCAGTTTTTGTCAGACCACCTTAATGCGGGAGGACTCTCTATGATGACCCATTCAGAGTGGTCTGACTGTGCTGGGACAAAAATACAATGCATCCCCTTGCATGGGTGGGGGCCAATCATGACGGATCCCCAGCTGGCATTGTTGTCAGAGTTACTGTATTGATCCTGGCTCGGTGTTGCTTCGGTGATCTCTACTTGCGCTCAGTTTGCTTGCAATGTTGGTGCAGGATCTGGTGGAGGAGCTGACAAAGCCGCAGTGGTGGGTGGACCGCAAGGGAGAGATTCCTCCCGGCAAGAAGGAGTACTTCCAGCTGCAGATCTTCCACTACTTCAAGGTGCAACATGCGAGATGACTCGGACCTCCCCACCAAACGCGCCACTGTCATGTTCCTGAGCTCGCCATTCTCCACCTTACACTTCTGTATCATCTCTAAGGCGGCAGTGTATCATCCCAGAATCCTGCAAGCCAGAGGGCAACTGGCCATTGCTGTACTCTTCCGCTACCTCCAACGATTGCTCCCAGCAAGTACACTTCGCACCTCAAGCCAGAAACGAGGCTGACACCTTAGCTCATGGTATCTGTCTCTTCAACCCTTCCAAGCTCGTCCTACATCCAAGACGCTATTACCTGGCACTGCCGACACTGCTGATGCAGCAAGCCTGACTGTTTGCATGGTGGCATGTCCTTGCCGGGCCTGCCGATCAAACTGCTGCATATCCGCGGTAGAACTCTCTCCTGATGACATGCACTCATCATCATCGCTTCTGAGCCAACATGTAAGCTCGGACTGTGCGTGCGGCAGATGCGGCAGCCTGCTGATTGCTGCATGGCTGCATGTCCTGGCCTGCAGACGCGCGGTGGAAGGGTCCCCTGATGACATGGATTCATCATCATCACCTGATTCCATGTCATCTGTCATCTGCCATGTCATCTGCCCGCCATGTGCAGGGCTACCTGAGCTCGCCCTACCTGCCCACGTACTACGAGCTGGCGCAGCGGCATTCGGAGGTGCCCCGGCTGAGCGAGAAGCAGCAGGAGGCGATCCGGCTGTACAACGCGCTGGCGCTGAGCGACAAGCTGCGCCTGGACATGCTGCTGCAGCCGGGCGACATCCAGCTCCTCTCCAACCACACCCAGCTCCACACCCGCTCCGCCTTCACCGACCACCCGGTGCGCGCACGTTGGCTTCATTTTTGTATCTTTCAGGGTCCAGGGTTCAGGGGTTATGGGTGCATCACGAGGGCACAAAGCCTTACCCTAACCACACCCCCGCTCCGCCTTCATCGACCACCCGGTGCGCCGGTCTTTCAATTGTCTCCTCGCATTTCCATAGTCAGGAGGGATTGGAAATACGCCGAGATCGCCATTGTTTCACACAGCAAGCAGCGGATCTTTGCGCCTTGTCCAGGATGGGCATGCTAGCACGGTTCAAATGTGGCCTGTTCACTGAGGCGCTACTCATTAGTGTGCAGGAGCTGGAAAACAGGCGGCATCTCCTGCGCTTGTGGGTGGCGCCACCCAATGATCGGCCGCTTCCGGAGGAGTATGCGGAGCTGTGGGACTCGGTGGAACCTGGGAAGCGCGGTGGCATTTACATTGGCGGAACGCCCCTTACAGTGCCCCTGGAAGCGGAATAGGCACCAGAGCAATGAGAACTTGTCTTGTGCATGCCATCAAGACATGGCAAGTACCTGTGTGTGCGACACCTGAGTGTTTTTTTGACATAATGTAATTCTGTTCAATGGAATTCACTTCATAGAATTACGTCCTGCGGTAGAGTTGTCTCCACCAAGGCAGTTGATGATGCAATGAGTTCAAGGCTCAGGTCAATCCTGGCAAATATAGCCTTGCATTTATACACCACACAAAGGACATTAATAACGCAGTGATATTTTTTTCTTTAGCTTGTTTGCAAGCAGGTCATCCGCATGGTCAGAATACCGGATGCACCAGTTTTGAAACGAAACAACTGCCTATCAGCAAGGTGGCGGTTACAGTGCTTGAACAAGTCTACTGCAACTTGTATCTTGATCACGGTTGGCTAAGGACTTAGAAAGTTGCCGGGGGAACTCAGAAATATATTTTATTCATCGGGGCATTCCTTTTCTGACATTTTTCAGTACTACTGAAGTCTACACATATCCACTGTTGCATCAGCAACGTTACTGAGCTTTTCCTCCGAGAACTGTGCGAAAAATCTTCACGAGCAGAAAGAGCAGCATCGCTTGAAGCGCAGCTGTCTCTCTGGAGACTGTAGACACGACCCTGAGAAAGAGCAACCTGTAAAGAATGCTCTCCGCGTCCACCAGGTTCCTCCAAAAGCACGAACGAGAAGTCGTGTGTTGCTTTCGTTTCTCTTGGTCTTGCATCAGCTGTTCACATAATCATCTTGGCAATAATGCGCCCGATCCTCTCAGGGAGTGGGATACATATAGGGGGAAAACACAGATTTGGCATGCGCAGGAAACATGGAACAATGCGAAATCGTCAGACCGGAAGGTCCTCGGTTCGAGTTCAGTGCGACCTGCCGGCCATAATTCCGAGTACGATGGAATAATGGCTGGGCGGATGATTCTCCCAAGCCAGCGGGGGCCCAGCCTCCACCAGTGGACTTTCAGAGGGTGTCGAATAGGGCTGGGAACCGGCTGGCAGAAGGCGCTACCCCAACACCCAAAAATCGGTGGAATATCCACCACCCCCCCTTTTTTTGCCGTCAGCTCCATTCCTTTTGGTCCATCTCCTCTGCAACGAGTTCACTGGAAAGCCTACTCTTGTCCCTAAGGATGACATGTCCACAGTCTCACTGAATGCCTATACCATGCACAGATCTCACAGTAGTCCTCATTAAAGCAACACCTGAGAACTTCAGAGATTCATCCTCGTGCTCATTCATGAACCACCAGATACATCCCGTATACCGTATATATAAGATTTTATCTTATATAAGATTTTTACAATTCCATGCTTCAATCAACATCTTACACTACATCAGAATGTGCCTGGAGCCGGCGCCCATTCTTTTGTCATAGAAGCTAAGGCTTTGACAAGCCGCCCCCTGCACTCCGCCGCATGCAGAGCGCCCAGAACAAGCACTGTACAGGGACAAGCACTGTCCCTCAGTACCCCACTAAACCCCCAACAATTCTCCTGAAAGCCTTAAGGAAGCTTCACGTCAGCATGCCTAAGGCATGTTGCCTTTCTGCCATAATCAAGATACAGTGAGGGCTACGCCTGAACGGGCCGTGTCAATGCATGCAAGCTGGCACCTATCTAGGATTCTGCCAGGCATTCCAAGGCGAGGCCCTTCTCCTCCACAAGCTCGTCTCCTGTGGCCTTGAGCTTCGCCGCTGCAAAGTCATCAATCTGGAGCCCCTGCACGATGCTCCACTTGCCATCCTTGCACTCCACTGGGAAGGAGTACACCACATCCTGTGAAAACCATCCTCAAGTCAAGCTCTGGCGTTAGGCAGGTTGGTAACAACCCTTAACAGCCCAGAGCACTACGATCGCAACCCGCCTCTCAACAGACCAGTACACCTGTTGACAGAACCATGGAGGTAGATTGCACTAGGTGGCTGTGTATCTTCCTGTCATTGACCCTTGGGTAGAAAGCACGATTTCGTGTGTGAGTGCATTGAATGATCCATAAATGACTATGACTCATGAGTGACTATCAGAGACTGATGATGCCTTGCCAGCCGGGCGGCCACATAGAGCCCCTGCCAAGTGGGCAGAGAAATGAGGCCCATGAACCAGGTAAAACCATGCACTGAAGCCAGATGGTGCACATTCATGTTGTAGCAGAGGGTGGGGGTACCTTGGGGGCACCGTAGGAGCCGTCGGAGAAGACACCCATGGAGACCCAGGTGCCAGAGGGCGTTCCATGGACCCAGTCACGGATGTGGTCGCACGCGCTGCTGGCCGCTGATAGCGCGCTGCTCATGCCCCGCATCTGCACATGCATGCCCGCGTTTTTAGCTTCACTCCACACTGTTGATATGCTCGGCTTCTGTGCTCTTTGCACGCCTCACTCCCAAATCAAGCCTAATGCGAGTATTCCTACCAACTAGTGGTGGAATGCAGTCAGCACAGTGGTTTGTCGCCATCACCATCTCCAGAGTAGATATGTGATGGAAAGTAAGGCAGTCAAAATGGCATGAGTATCAGTTGCTCAAGCGCTTCAACGAGGGCCAAGGGCATATCACAAGGATACAGAGCGTCCAGCACAGCTGCAGGTTTTGTGATCCATGTTACAAGTGTTGGGGGCAGCTGACATTTGTGCTAAGGTCAAGGCAGCAGCTGTCGATATCAGGTGCAGGGCCGGCACCTTGATGATGGCTATATAATAAAGCTCTTAAGTTGAGGGTGGTATTTTATGCTATATTTTACACGTTGGGGTTTAGAGTCAGGGGAATGCAGGGTTTTGGGCACCTTGATAATGGCCGCTCCGCGCTGCTGGACAGTGGTAATGAAGTCTCCGGACAGCCATGCATCGTCCGCCACAGCCTCCTTGATGGGCTTGCCAGCCACGGTGCCGTGGGCAACGTCTGGGTACTGCGTGGACGAGTGGTTGCCCCAGATGATGACGTTCTTCACCTCGCTCACAGGCGTGCCTGTGCGCTCTGCCACCTGGCCGCCCAGTCAGCACGCCATGTCAGCAGCAACATTTGAAACGTCACATGTCCTGACCGCTGTGCTGAGTGTACCCAGAGAGACAGCTAGCCTTCCGGATGAGCCCTGCTTGGGTGTCATGAGTGCCATTCAAAGTGCAGGCAATGCTCAGCGGATAGCACCAATAATCACTGCAATCGCTCGCGACCCGAGTGCATCACACAAAGCAAGAGCAGTGATAACCCCACTTTTATCGCCTGGAAAAGAGGGAATGTTTCACAAGTGCTTCCATCCTGTGAGCACATGTGTGAGACGCGGATGTCAGTGCAACCCATGGTGCTGACGTACCTGGCCGAGAGCGCGGTTGTGGTCGAGACGGGTGAGGCAGGTGATGTTTTCTGGGGGGATGGATGGTGCATTCTCCTTGAGGATCAGCGCATTGGTGTTGGCTGGGTTAGCCACCACCAGCACCTGCACAGCTTACCAAGTGATCAGTGTGCAGCGTTTGCTGTGCTAACCATGCTTGCAGGACAATTGTGTCACCCACATCTGAACACAGTTTCAGCCATGGTGGTCCTCCTGCTAAGGAAGCGCTGGTCTCCCGGGATGCAGAGCATATTGAATAAGAAAAGGAGTTCACCTTCACGCCTGGCTTGGCATTCTTCTCCAGCGCGGACGCCTGGCTCTTGTAGATGCTGACATTCTTGCTCATGACATCCTTGCGCTCCATGCCGGCCTTCCTGGGGAAGCCGCCCACCATGATCGCAATCTCGACATCCTTTGTCGCCTCGTCCACGTCTGTTGTCGCTACAACACCTGCATAGATTGAAGTTATTATCAATGCATGCACAGGGCAGATCCTCACTTCAGAGCTGGACCAATGGCATGGGAGCATAATATTAGGCTTCAACCATCGGGCTGCAGGGAAGTTCAATTTCTTCTGCAAAAGACACGCATTGCATCGCTTTCACTGGGAATGAGGTGGCAGGCTGACCGTGGAGGAGAGGAAAGGCCGAATCGATGAGCTCCATCTTGACGCCCTCCAGAGACTGGGCTGCAGGAGGGATATCAAGGAGGTGCAGAATGACGGGCTGGTCAGGGCCCAGCATAGTCCCGCTGGCGACACGTGGTGCCAAGGCATATCCGATCTGACCTGCAGTGTCATCAAGCAGATGGAGGGGCAGGGCTTGCTCTCAATCCACCTTGATGGGCTGAATGAACAGATGTGTGGCCTAAGGCAAGGCAGTAACCCTCCTAAAATACGCTAGGTGTCTAAAGTAAGGCAGCGCAACGAATCTCCTGCCTGCTAAAAAACCACGAACTTGCATGTGGTCAAATGTCACCCTCAGTTACCAAAGGAAAAATTCTCTTCATCCGAAACATCGTTGTATGGAGGGTCACCACGTGGCTAGAGGCAGCATCTTGCAGGGTTCCCCGAACTAACATGTCGTTAGGGCAGAGAGCAAGTCTATTTCATATCTTTCGACAATTTCACGGCCTAGGACAGTCCACTTGACAATCAAGAGCATAGGGAAGAAAAAGATATAATCTTTGCTATTTTTCAACGTCAGGTGGCCTTGACAAGGTTGCAAGACATGCCTGCAGCGCCGGTGATGAGGACTTTGATTGGTGCTTTGACCATGACTGCTGACACGAGGGAGGTTTTAATCTTAGAGTGCTTATCGTCACGCGATGCTTGATGACCACAATTCTGCCTGCTTTTGGTCTGTCAACATTGGGAGAGGCAGCAATTGCGACTCACGAGATGCTTCGTCACCCCCTGACTAATGGGACACTTCCGGAACTGGACCCCACATCCCAAATATGTCGATATCACCACCCTCTTGGCTGTCTTGGGTCTCTTGACTGATCACACCTTCAGTCTGCACTGGCCACGGGCACCGTCACCCGCGATTTGTGAAACAGCGGCAGCATTGTCCAAGCGTTGCTCGTAAACCTCTGTCTTCTGACGAGGCCATAGAGATTTGGGCACTGCAAGATTCCATATTGCGTGTGTGTCGAAGTGATTTTGCGCATTGAAGTTCAAGGTCGTGGGCGGTCACGCCCTAAAAGTCCAACAAATAGGCAGTATCTCCAGAGCTTGAACTGAAGAGATAGTGGATTGAGCACATGGAGATGAGTTCCATAGGTCACAATATTCGCAGCCGGGTCTCATCTTGCTTGCACAGCTTCTGGGCCTCGCTCACGCTGAGTGAGATCAGCGGAGCTTTCGGGGATGTTGGCACGTTCGTGCCTTTGTTGGTGAGACACTCGATCCTGTGGATCTCTTCCAACCAGTGCTGCAACATTACATCCAAGCGAGTTGTTGATTTGCTTCAGTGCCTGGCAAAGCTGTGGCCCTCGTGTGATATATGACATCAGCCCAAGGTTGAACTAGGTCAGTGCTGCTCGCTGTGAGGAGCGTTCATGGAGGAGGGCCGCAGCCAACTTTGTTTGGTTTGTAGGTTGCCCTGGTCAGAGTGGTAGGCCTGGACCTTGGTACGACGCTCATCTTCACTGGTGTGTACAACATAGCATCAGGACTGCTCTTTGGCATTCCCATGCCAGTGCAGCCAATGAAGGCCATTGCGGCCATTGCGTTGGCAGACCAGCACATGAGGCTGGCACACGTCATTGCTGCCGGTATCTTTGTCAGCGGTATCACCCTCTTGCTGGGTGTCACTCGCCTGATCACTGTTTTCAACAGGTGCAGCCTAAGCCCCTTGAACAATGTGAAGTTGGACACTCTTTTGTATGGAGATGGCGAAGGGGAATTAAATGTCGTGAAAGTGTACATCTGGGACAAGAAGCAGGATGTTGGACTGGACAGAATTCTCATGTGCAGGTTGATTCCAGATGCCATTGTAAGGGGTCTGCAGCTTTCTGTGGGACTTGGCTTGGCCCAGAGCGGCATCCACAATGTCTGGTTCAAAGTGGCAGAGGTACTTCCCTCGTCTAAATGACATTTTTACTACATGCCCAACCGCTCTTTCACTGTGCATATTGCAGTGAGGACCATAGCGAACTTCACGGGACCTTTGTGTATGTTTTGAGGCAGAGCTTGGGCTGTTTTGAGGTGGTCTGACATCAGCAGGAGAAGGATCTGAGGCTGGTGCCGGACGAGAGCAATGAGAAGGACATCTCTGTTTACCTGGGCTTGGCTGCAGCGGCGTTCCTGCTCGTCATTCTGTACCCCAGTGACAGCTCATCAGAGCATGACATCAGCCTGCGCCCGGGTCAGCTGTCGCCAGCTGGCACTGCCCAGGAGCCCGCCTCGGAGTCCCGCAAGGGCAGCGGGCGGCTGCGAATGCATCACAGTGCACCCACCCCCTTCGCCAGTGACTCTGCAGACAATGGGTCCAGCACCCAAGGTGTGTCGTATATATATTCAGACCCTTATATAGACCCGTAACCTTTGAACCCTGAATGTAACCCTAAAGCCCCTCAATATAATATATGCAGCCACGCCCTTTGCCGGTGACTCTGCAGACACTGGGCCCAGCACCCTAGGTGTGCCCCTGCTTGTCTAACCACTGTTCTTCCTGCACTGCTGTTTTGACAGCAACCTGTGTTGGCAAACATCTCTTTCTCTTGTTACAATAGTTGCATCCAAGCTCGGCACGCAAAATGCCCTGCACAAATTACTTGACACAGTAGGAAAACGTCTGGTTGCAGGCTCTGCGCGGATGACAAGGAACAGGGACTCATCGGCCAGCTTGAACCTGTGGCTGGGCGTGGAGGCCGCCGCTGAACCTGCACCTGCACCTGTGCCAAAGACCAGCGTACAGGTGCCATCACATGCAGACCTTGAAAGAGTCATGCACAGAACCCTCACATTTTGAGCCATTCTCGCTCAAGCAAATACAGAGACGGGGCAGCAGAGTGTCAAACATTTTGCAAGGGCCACTGTGCATCATTGCTGTCGGATTGACAACCTTTTCTCCACAGCCAAGAAAATGGTGGGTATAAGCTACCAAATTTAGTAAATTCCAGTGCAACACCTCTGAAAGCCCCTCTGACAAGTGGCTGACAAGCGAGGGTGTGTGGCAGGATGTTGCACGGAGGATGCCAGCTGCGCTGCTGGTGGTGTTTGTGGGCATGGTGGTTGCAATCGTGCAGTATCCGACTGTGGTGCGCGCGCTGCGCCTTGGGCCGAGCGCACCGCGCATCATCGTGCCCACACTGGATGAGTGGAAGACAGGTAGTGCCCACTATATTGCCCCCTATGATGCTGTCTCCTGTTGGCCTCTAAGGATGGTTCTGAGGCACAGCACATCAGGCCACTCGCCTCTGAGGATGCATGCAACCAAGACTATGACTCTTTTTTTCGGTGAGCATTGACATTCATGGGAGAGTAGGCCTCATTTGCGAGCTCTTTCTGGGTCTTGCGCAGTGAAAGATGTGACTGTTTGCGGTCATGTAAGCCAATGATGTGATGTTGGAACACGGACGGCGACACAGCTGAAAGGAGCCTTGAGTGGCCAATGTTATGTGGTCCTCTCACGAGCCCAGCACAAGGCTGACATGTGAAGGGGCTGCACTGTGGCACAGGCATTCTGAAAGCGGGGCTGGCGCAACTGCCGCTGACAACGCTGAACTCGGTGGTGGCGGTGTGTCAGCTGTCGGCCGACTTGTTTCCACTGCGCCCGGCTCGGCCGGCCGCTGTGGCATGCAGCGTGGGTGCCATGAATCTAGTGGGCGCCTGGTTTGGCGCCATGCCCTGCTGCCATGGCGCCGGCGGCCTCGCTGGCCAGGTTGGTCACTTCAGTCATGCTCGCACTGAACAGTTGTTTTGGAACACATGCAGAAACGCGATGCAAGTTCCACCGGTGCATGTCTCGGCGGTGCTCTGGGCCTAGCACACTATTGCATGGTTACAAGTCTGGCAGTGCCATCATCGACTTGCACCCTGCTTTTCTTCTTCAGTTTCACATGGAGGCAGTCAACAATCTGTTTGGCCTCACCATCAGCAGATCCAGGGCAAGGAGCGGCAGTGGTATGGCATGACCCTGTCAGCAACTAGCTCATGCATATCACTGGCTGTTCCTTGCCATTGATCCAGCTGACAGTCGGCCCTCTGATAGATCCTTGAATGCCTTCATGTAGTTTGGAAGAATAGCGCGGTACCAAAATCGATGGTCACCTGGCCAGATGTTGCATCCGTGCTATAGGGTGCCAGGGCCCCAATGCAATCAGCATTTGGCACACTCTAGAAGTTCACAAAGAAGCTCCCAAAGTGGCTGACGGAGAGGCACGGCACGGATTGATGCCTTTCTTCTCTTCCAGCTCCACAGCCGTATTCTTCATGTCATCTTTTCGTCAGAGCAAGAACACTGCACGAAATGCTTGAATGATTTCTGAGACCCAATGTATGTTTGCAGGTTCGATTTGGAGCGAAGAGCGGGGCGGCTCCGGTGTTCCTGGGTCTCCTCAAGCTGGTGCTGGGGCTCCTGTTTGGCAGCTCGCTGTACCAACTGCTCAAGGCCTTTCCTCAGCCCCTGCTGGGCAGCCTCATGATCTTCTCTGGTGCGCTGATGGCCTCCTCTAGTCACCATCCATGTGCCTAGACTGCGACTCCAAGCACGCAGACTGGCAGGGCACATGTTCCACCGCAGTTCATTGTTTGCCTGTGCAGTCATCATTACACTCAAATGGTCATTTTGCCATGTCGATTGTAGGTGCAGTATGACAACTGATCACACCTATGTCCACTGGCGCTGCAGTAGCGATGACAACTACCGTCCCAAGAAGTTTCGTATGCTGACTAGTTGTAATTTGGCGCAGGCATTGAGTTGGCTGCGAGCTGCGGGCGGGCGCAGGGGGAGCGCGGTGCAGCGCTGATGCTGCTCACGGCCGCTGCCAGCATGACACTGGGAAGCACCGCTGTCGGCTTCCTGGCTGGTGCGCTTATATTTTCAGGGTTTTGTACTGTCAAATTATATTTGGGGTTAAGGGTAAAGTGCAGCGCTGATGCAGCTCACGGCTGCTGCCAGCATAACGCTGGGCAGCACTGCTGTCAACTTTCTGGCTGGTGGGTTCTTGGCTGTGTCAATGGTGGAATGTGCACACGAGATACAACAATTTAAGAGCGCCATGCTGTGTCATTCCGAGATGGCAGGCGGCGCATGACATGGGGTCAGCCTCGGTGGGTATCAGCATGTGGCGTACATGTGTCACAGCTGTTGCCAGCTCCGGCCTTCCGTATGTCAAGCCGCCCTTCCATAAACTTGTCTCAGGAGAGCCATTCTGGAGTGTGATGCGATGCTGCCAGGAGACACACTGGGATCTTCTTGCCTTACTCCCTTGGCAATAGGGTCAATGAAAGGCGAGGATATCCCTATGGAGTCTTATGGCAGCATTGCACCAACACATTGCGGCAATAAGCACACTTTCTGGCTGGTTGCTGCATGACTGTGCATGCATCTGCGGTCAGGAACATTAGAGTTAGGCCCCTTTTGGATCTGAGGGTGAGCGTCACGGGGGTGGCGTGCATTTTCACCTGGTCAAGAGAGTGCTCAGGGACATCAAGCACTCCGGAAAAAACCCCGACATGAGGCAAATTCAGTCTTGACACCAATGCTGGATATGAACAAATCCTTCAACCTGTCTGCGGCCAAAAGACATCTGAGGTTGACTAAGCGCATTTGTAAGGGTTGGTTCATGCGCAGGCATGGCGGCCGCGGCGCTTCTGGCAGTGTGGGATGGGGGGCCGGAGTGGTGCGCCAGATCAGGCGCGTGGATCAGGCATGCGCTGTGCTGCTCACCCCCGTCATCCAGGGTGGGATCCACCCACCATGGCACCAACTACCATGCTTTGCCCAGTGAGGCCACAGGCGCATCTGAGTCTGATCCAGGCCCCCACAGCGAAGACGCTGAGTACTGGGGTCCCCCGCGGCATGAAGAGTCTCGGCCACCGCTGATGCCGGTCAGTCAGCTTGGGGGGCCCCAAGATAGTCCCCCCAGGTGGGGCTGAAGGTGCCCTGATCTGGCCCTCGAATCTGCACACGTCTCGGGACTCAATCTTCTTAGGCTAGCAACTGTGTTTCTGTGTAGGAGTTGCTACAGTCTGAAGTGCTTTTCTTTGCCTCTTTGCCTGTCTGCACGGACAGGACAAGCTCAACAAATGAGTTGAAGGGGCTGGAATGCATTGTTTTTGGCAGCATTTTTGTACTATGATTGTGGCAAAATAAGATAGCGACTGGGCATTGATGAACCAGTGGCCAAAGGGGTTGGACCCAGATAAACACATAGATTACATCTGGTGGGCAGGAGCCCATGATGTTGCATGAATGCTTCGAGCCAGCATCCTTCAGAGAGCTGCACAAGCTTGGCAGCCTGCCACTGACTGTGGGTGGTGGCTCTGTGCTGGAAACTTTATTAGTCCAAGTTGCTGTCTTTCCTGTGTGTGAAAACAGACGAGACAGGTGAACGCTTTTCTGGGAATTCTGCATGCGAGCATCCTGTGTGCATGTGAACATATTGAACACCCATGTGCTTGCATCAATGTGTAGGACAGCATCCTTCAGAAAGCTTTGTTGTGCTGTGTAGCTGTCCACCTGAGTGGAGGCAGCCAACAGCATCCTGGGTGCCCCAGATTTGCTGACAAGCAGTTTTGAATGGCGGCGAAGCATTTGAATGAAGGAAACAGTGCCTCTACTGTATAGCGAGGGAGCCCTTTCTGGAGCGGCGCCTGCCTTTTTTATTAGATAAAAAGTGCCACTTCAGTTATCACCTCACCAGCGCTGGAGTGAGCTCACTAGCTAGCCTGGAGTGAGCCTAACACAGCCACAACTTGCAGCGAATTGTTTCGCAGATGCTTGCAAAAAAACCGATGGCATCTCTGCATGTCCGTGGGATGTTGCATGTGCACATTGATCCTGTTAGTGGGCACTTGTTCTTTTCCACCATGGTGTTCATGGTAGTGGGTGTTAAATCCCCAGACAAATGTAACAGCCATTGAACTTGTTCCATTGATGTGACGAACCAAAGAATTTGTTACAGCTTGTCGGGAAGCTACTGAAAGGTGCTGACAATTGGATCCACGTGCTCCGGAGCATATACACACACTCAGTATTTTCAAGCAATCGCTATCACTTGCATGCAAGCAGACTTGCCCAGTCACCCACTGGCTGCAGCTATCATATCATGCCTCAGCAGTCCTCCTCGAAGGTCCTCTTGAGTGGCATATAAGTCACCGCACCATCATTGCATTTGTCAGTACAGTAATTCATTTATATAATACCACAGCTCGGAAGCACTCTCTAGCCCTGCTGTTCTGTAGATCTCTCAGTCAAGGCGGGTGTTTCCCACCACTGCTTCTAGTATCTGGAACACTTGTTCAGAATTTTTACATGTGTGCAGTGTTATGCTGTCTGTTGGGCTGCCTTCTGCAGCTATGCGTCTGCAAGATGCAGCAATTAGCAAAGAGTGGGGCTACTACTTCCATGACAGGCCGCAATCAGTGCATCCCACACCTCACAGTACCATCCGCATGACTCATCCAGGCCACAGATTTCTTCTCTGTGCTACAAACGCTCCTTCCAGTACAGGCAGGGAGTGGCAACATAAAAAAGCCTCCTATCGCTACTTCCCTTGGTACAGGACACCCCACCTGTGCAAAGGATGGTGCGATGAACAAAATTCAAATGCACCCTGTGGCACATCAGTGCTGCGCCCACATCTTTGAAAGGACCGCATATAAAGAAGTTGCTGACATGGAAACCGCCACTCACTCGCTGATATCCGACAATTTCAACCCCCGTGAGGCTCGATGAACTCTAGGACCCAATCATGCCCCTACCTCTCCAAGGGGAGAGGCCCGTTGACACAAAGGGGGAGAAGAAAAACAGAGAGCCGTTAGGGGGAATCATGCGGCAGCAGCAGACATGCCGAAGAGTGGGAGCAGGATGGGCAGCGGCTGCTGCAGGGCATCTAACTGCTGCAGGCTGGCGGGCGCGGGGGCCTGAGCCGGGGGGACCGGCGGCTGGGCCGGCTGCGGCTGGGGTGCGCTCGGCTGAGTGTAGCTGCGGTTGCCGCGCCGGGAGCTGCTGTGCGCAGGCTGGGCCGAGCGTGCCCACAGATGCCTGCGGGACATCGTGAGAATGTCACACGGTGAGGAACAGCTCTTCTCTGAGGCATGAAAGAGACTCATGCCTGATGTCCATTCTTACTTCTATCTGAGCTTCAATTGTCTCATATCTGCTGCGCATGTGCCACCATGCTCCTCTGTCTCCATAACCCTTCGCAGGCTGAGTCAACCCAGAGCACAATTCATAGCATAGCACAGCAATGAGCAAACGGGCATGGGGACAGCAGACTGCTGCAGCTCATGCAGGAGTCCGGCAGTTGGTGGCACAAGATCGTACCTGAACTGCTGGTAGATGGCCATGATGCCATCTGAGGGTGCCGCGGAGGCTCCTGACACACATGGCTCCTCCTCCATTTCTTCCTGCACAGACGGCACATAAACATTAAGACATTCCTGCCTGCAGAAGGCCCAAAGGTGTGTTGACACCTAATCTAATATACGGCTGCATGCAAGTCGAGATCAGGTCATGAACAGCAGTGCAGCAGAGAGCTGCCCGGTGAATTTTTGCCCAGACTTGCCTGACTCTATGAAAATAAATGATATGCTTTGTCTGAAGTGAATGAAATAAGAGCATAGCGTTTCTTGCAATTGAGCTACTTTACTTTAGGCCCAGTCAATTTATCGCCTAGAAGCGTGAGGTGTGAGGGGTGCCAATGCCAGCCCTCTGCAGGTGCCACTTGTCCTCCATCCGTCGACCCAAACATCAGTTCAATGTTTATGCAGCCATCGTATTTGATGTTTTGATCAGCGCCATGTGCAACTTGCATGTCGGCCGTGGAAAGCCCAAAAAACCAGATTTGAAAGTGAAGCGTCATGGGACATTAAGCAGTCTTAACCAACCCAGCATTGTGAAGACACCAGACATCAAATGCCAGTCATGGCGGTAAAGTGTGAAGCTTATGCATTCAGTCTTGATCATAAAGTTGAAGTCTTTGACCCGCCTTGAAGCCCCCGCCAAACCCAAATCGGTGTTTGAAAAACGCACGCGCACACAAGGATGAAAGCAGGATTGGCCAGATCAATGCGCACCGCAGACGCAATGTCGCTTACGGTGTCTTTAGATGTAGCACCGAGCTGGATCGCTTGTCGGCTCTCTGAGTTTCCTCGGCGCGATTCTGTGTCAGCTGCACAATTGCCGCCATATGACCCTGAAGGGGTGCAGCAGGATGCCTCTGGACACAGATTGCTGGTAGATGAGCTCAATATCGTTGGACGACGCATCCCCGCAGCTCACAGGGCTCGTCTCAGTGATGAGCGGCAGTCAAAGCAGAACCTTTTCCAGCAATTCTGGAGTGGTGGGCACCTTTGCGGTGTGAGCAAGGGAAAAGGGCCTCTAGCAAGCGCACACGAGATTGTAGAATCAACGAATGGGGACGAGTATCGCTTGCAATTCGTTACCAATGCTCGCATGTAATGTTGCAGATTAAATGACACCTCGAAATCGATATTTTGCTGACCCCTGCCCAACTGCCACGCAGGTGCAACTTTTGCTGGAAGATCGCCATCTGGCACTGCCGATCTGACGTATACCTGGCACCCGCTCACCTTCTCTTTCACCTTCGGCTGGCTCTGACAGGACCCCACTTATCAAAGGAACTATTGTTGAACAGACAGGATGCCTCACTCTCCCGTTGAATTGTACTCACTACAGTGTAGTGGCACTGCAGCTGGCCAGCTGCACCGTGGTGAGCTAGCTAGCTGAATTATAATACTAGTAGCTGCTATCTGGACTGCCCGCGGCACCATGACCACTATGCGGTCAATGCCTACCCACTCCAGAGCAGGACAGACTAGGAATAATTATAATTATAATATTGGCATGCCTTCCACGTATGCATGCAGACAGGTCTGCGCAGGTCTGTAGACATGTGTACAACATCAAAGAAAGCATCCCCTGGCCAGAGGCTGATACAACCCGCTCACTGCACTGCATAGAGCGAACCGATTTCTCAGGGAATCAGGTGCCGGGATGACAGACATGATATAACAGGGTACGTACGTATAACAGTATACTACATGTACAAGTAGTGCACTACTCATTTCAACAAAATTTGATCGTGGAACAATACAAAACGCAGACTTAGACGTGCAGTGTCATAGATATCACTCAACATTGATTGTGACACACTAGTGGCAGGGCATCAATCCAGCTGCACTCCAGGAGTGGCAGGCTTCACATAGGCCAGCGCAAATCGCTACCTAGCAAAGCATGTGAATGATATTACTCAAATCATCATGTCATAATCACACCACGACAATATGATCATGCAGCTGTAGGATCATACTTATTGGTCTGCCATGCAACTCATGCATCGCCTTCCGCCGACCAACAATGAATTAGAGACTGCTCAACACCAGTTCAAGCGCTGCGAGATAAATGGGTCATCTTGCCTGCAGGCACCGATGCTGCACATAGAAGGCAAGGATCATCCAATAAAAAAACAGCCTTAGCCGAGTGGGCACTGACCAGAACTTGGCCAGTTAACAAGGCCGGGCTGATTTGGGTGACACAAGTCAAGCTGCCGGCACATTTTGGCAGCGCCAGATGTGGCAGCGTATCTTGGGGGGTGGCCTAAAACAACCTGTGAATTTCCTGGGAAAGCCCCAAGGTTTCCAGGTCTTCTTGGCAGCAGCCCCCCGGCAAACTCATCCGGGCACACCAGAACACCAGCCTGAAACCTTGAAGGAAAGCCGAAAGCAAGAGAGAACCCATGCTGATTGTGCACACCATTCCATCAAAACCTCTGGCATCACATGAGGTTTGTCATGGCATGTGATGCATCGCAGCCACTTTCTGCCCTTGGCACAGGGCTGCCCGTGCAACAGGGCGTACCAAGTTTAGTCAAAATTGCTAGAACCTTGTCATGATCGAAACCGCCAGTTCTCATCTTATCAGCGCAGCAGTTATTCCCTGTCAGCAATGGCGGTTCATTGTGCTTCAGACGACTCCATTGGTCCATTCAGGCATGGATCACTCCAGAATCAGCTCCATCAGAATCTTGTCATGATCACAATCGCCGATAGTGCAGCCGCCCTTCCTTCAACCCCGGCGCTTACACTGCCTTAAAGCTCATGTCATTCTGCTCCTCTGATCAACGGCCTCATTAAAAATTGGGGAGCATCAGAACCTTGTCGTGATCACGTTGATCAATTTTGAAATGTGCAGCAGCCTTCTCTCTCAGCCCAGGGCTCGTAGCTTCAAACATACTCCATCCTTGTGTTTCAATGCTGAGAAGCATCAGCCCTTGCGGTGCTTGGTAAGCAAGCGCATGTGGTGCCGATGCTCCTCCCCTCGTAGGCAGGGTGTGCATGCGCCGCAGCCGCACAACTCCGACAACTCCAGGCCTTCATACTCGCGTTCAGAGTTCCACATCGATGCTATCGCGCCATCAACATCATACCTGCTCAACAGCACACCTGCCACTGTCATTGCGCGCCTCCCCCAACCAACATGCTGCAGACCACATGTAATACCGGGCCCTCCATGATCTTTCCCATCTCAGGGAAACTTTCGCGGTGTCGTATTTTGTGAGGGGTTATGCACTTTGAACAGGGAGCGAGCCTGCAGGCCCTTCAGCTGCATGCATGTCAAGGGAGATAGTGGGTTGGTAAGCGACTGTGTGACGGCGTCAGAAAAACGATGCACACGTGGGGGACGCATTCCGAAGAGGTCTGCTTGCATTCAGGTAACACTTGAAGAGGCATGGGCAACCTTTGCCCACCATCTCAGCACAAAGGTGCACTTCTACGGGAAGATGGAAGCGCAAATGAAATTACTCTCCTTGGGGGATTATCGTGGTCAAGGTAGGACAACTGCCACTTTCTAAGAAGACCCATGACAGAGTCGAAAATGGAGCTTGTGAGCAAGATGAACATAGCAGAGGGAGATCTCATATTACCGCTTCTGCCCAGATGCATGCGCAAGGTGTAGACACAGTGGAAATCTGAGAAGTCAGGTTGACATAGCAGGAGGGGATCTCGTACCACCACTTTTGCCTGGAGGCCTGGAAGGCGTTGTAGAGCTCGATGAGGCCGACGCCCTGTGCAGTCCACCACTGATAGAGTGAGATGGGCTTAGCACGCCCGAGTGCCTCCACCGCACCGTCTTCAAAGGTGAGATTGAGAGCGCCTCGCGCGCTGATGTGGATATGGCCCCAGCTCAGCTGACTGGGCATCACCACATTCACATCGTCGCCGGTGATGCACAGCGACTTCGCATGCGCGATCCCGCCCATCAGCACCTGCCACCAGAAGTGCAATCTGAATGTCTCGGTTGATCTCATGCCGAGATTTCCATCAAGATTAGAATTCATTAGCATATCTTCTGACAAGTTGAAAGGTGCCACTGCAGCTTCAAGTCCACGCAGTGCAGCAAAACAGACCCTTATAATTTAGTGGTATGGTATATGTCTTACTATTCATATACACACATCGTGTATCAAAGCAGGCGTGGTTCGTCAATCTTAAAACCTTGAGAAACCAGTGGCCTGCTGCCCGGTACAGCATGACAAAAAGAAAAATGCTGGCAGCCGCAATGCTGTGCTGGACACATCAATCATGTGGGTGAGTAGACAGCTATCGGCAGTACGCAGACGGGGAGCTTACCAGAGGAGCATCTGGGTCACAGATGTGGCCCAGGCACAAGCGCACATGCGCGGGGCACTTCTCCGAGAACAGGAAGCCCGGCAATGCCTCCACGGCATTGACCATGAAGTCCTCCTGGTGCCAGTTGAAGGACCAGAGCTGCGACAGCACTGCCGGCCACACCTTGTGCCGCGCCGTGTCCTCACAGTACACCTCTACATGTAGCTGCAGCGCATAAAGAAAGCGTCGGTGAGCTGTCCTCTGCACCTAACATTGCACCTCTTCAAGCCTTTCCCAAGGGTGAATCATGAACGTCGAAAAAGCGTGGGTTTTGATGTGATCAGTGCTCTAAATAATCTCAAGCGAGGTGTCTCCTCTGACTACTAAGCAAGGTCTCTTCATCCCTTGAAGGTAGGAGACTCGCATCAGGGCATGCAAAGCAAGTTAGGGCGTGCATGCTTCCCTTGATGGCCTTTGAAAGCATGGGCTGGGCCTTGCACGGGACCACATGGTCTGGGGCTCGCTTGGATAGACGATGCATGCATGCAGGCAAATGCCATTGAAACTCCAAATCAACCAGAAGTGCAGCGCAAATAGTTCTATGTGCATTCCACCTACAAGAGGGCTTTACCCAAAGAAGAGATTTTAACTCTACCTAAAGTAAAGATCTGTGCATTTGTTAATGCTATCCCATCACCTGGCAGCTGGGCGGCAGGTGAAGGGTGCTCGGGGCCATGCCAAAAAGCGCAAGCTTGCGCAGGCGGCGCAGCGGCCGCAGGTCGATTGCCGGGACGGTGCAGCCGACGCCTGTCAGATCGAGGGTCTCCAGCGTGCGCAGCAGCTGCACAGACTGGATGATCCCCGCAGAGAATGACCCCGACACGCTCACCTGGAACCATGCCAAGTATTTCACCTCCAGGCAGGCAATTCACATGGCTTGCTTCTCAATAAAGGTCAGGCTGTTTGTAGTGCTCCTGCAACCCCTTCAGAACGGCTTCACAGAAGGCCCATAAATGGAGTGGATGATGGAGAGGCCAAAGGATTCACCTCCAGGCAGGCAGGTCACAAGTCTTGCAAACTCCATGGAGCGACAGCACAAGATGAACCACTACCCCTTAATCATTTAAAGGGGCCTCAAGAAATGCCCAGGGAGTGAATTTAGCTAGGTGGCATGTGATGCCACTTGCACGGGGAGGCCTCCTGAGAAGCAATCAGGCTGGGATGCTGTGACAGGCAAGAACGGACCACAAGGTGCTTCAGGTGTAGCATCGGCGGCAGGCAATGGACGGTGTAGGCTTGAATGCTCAGCATCTGTAGCCGCTCTGCGTGCCCAGCAAGCCACGTCAGCAGCACCGAGAGTGTGACTGCATCCTCTCCCCTGCCCCAGGCCAGGTCTAGATATGTGAGTGCGGCCGGGGCAGTTTGGTGCATGGCTGCGAGCGCGCATGCCAGTCCATTCGTCGGTGGCCCATGCAGGTAGAGCTTGCGCGTTCCCTGCCATCTTTTGGCGACCCACTGCATGCCTGCACAGCACACGCACTGGACTTGTCACGCCTTATCTCCATCCATGTTGGAGCGTTGCACTGATGAATCCAGCATCACAGCAGCTCATGATCAAGACGGTGCTTCCCAAGTAAGTATGCGATATTTTGGGGGTCACCTCCTGCAGCTGCGCTATCCTTGGGATACAACCTTATTGTCTCTGGCACCATGCAGTGAGTAGTCCTGCAGGTACCGCTAACTCTGCACCATTCGCGGGCTGTGAGGTGGTTTGATATCCTCTGCCAGATCTCCTCAGGCAGGTTCATCGCCACTGGGGACAGTTTCCTCTCATTTTTCCTGGGTTGATAGCTCTTTTTTGGGTACCTCCTGCACGTCCAACAAGCAATCAGATACGTCCAAATTGAGCAACGGTAAATAAGACTATGACTGATCATCTCAATATTTCTAACGTGTCTGGCTGACAGTCAAGGATGCAGGCGAACTGCAGCAGCAGGGACAACAATCTGCAAGGTTACTTGCTCACATCTCGATGTGGATATGGAGAGCCGTGAATCCGTCGCAGGGCAATCTTCCTCAAAGCAATTGCGTGTTGTATCCCTTTTTATTGTTTCTTGTACCGCTATTGCATCCTATTGCTGTGTAAAGAGCCACTAAACAAACTGCTCGTTGCAGCTTTCCATACAAAATCCAGCAGGATGTGCCTTCTCATCTTACAGGCTGGAAAGAAGGAAGGCAATCGTGGAGAATTTCCATAAGTTGGCCCGCATTCGGTGGTTTGCACCTGCATGGAAGTTCGCGTGACGCCTGCAGCAATTCCCTTGGGTTCTTTAACCTTTAGGGTTTCGATGTCCATTTCCCGAGAATCGCACTGCAGGAAAATCGAGGCTGTTGCAGTGCAACAGTTGCACACCCCAAAGTGCCAAAGACGACAACTTTCGTGGATTTGGGTGTCGTGTGTACATCTGAGCTGTCAGCTCGCAGTCGTTGCAGTGCCTGAAGGTGGAGGGAGGAGCTCGGTTTTGCCTGATCCAGTCAGGGCGCTCGAAAAAACAGCGAAATTTGGCATTAGGAGCCAACGTCGCACTGTTGCCCTATCAATAAATCATCATGGCGGAGTTTGAGTTCAGCAATGCCACGGGAGAAGTCTTTACCAAGCTCCCAGGCACCATCAACGGGTATGGCTCTTGCTTGAAGATGCTCATTCTGATGCATATTTGCACATGCTTTAAGTTATTTGTATCCCTCCCTCGCCAGCCCTGACACTGGCAGTTCATTTGAATGCTCCTGGGTAAGAGCACTATTTCTGATGCGAGTCCCCTTGGAAACAGTCCAAGTGCTGATATCCTGGGGAAAATCCTGAAGTGCTCTATGACGATTTTGAGATTGTTTTAATAAGAATGAGTATGAGAACCCGGAAAGCTGTGCATGACGCTCTTTGTTCGGACAGGGAGAGCGTTGTCCTGAAGAACTTGACAGATTGCTCTGTGTACCTGCTGGACTACTCCGGCGAAGTGGAGGTCAGCAACGTCGTCAATTCGCAGATTTTTATAGGTATGTGCTTGATTACTGCCTTGAATGGCAGAATATCAGTTCCCAAAACAGGTGGGCTTGCAAGTTCTGCACGAGCAGATGCAAAGGTTCAAGGGTAGAAAAAGTCAACCCTGGACTATGGTACTGATGCTAGTATACATTTGCACAGGTCCGGTGGATGGCCCAGCAATGTTTGATAACGTGAAGCAGTGCCAGATCAGCGTGGCCTCCCAGCAGTTTCAGGCACGCAACAGCAGTGACACCGAATACGCCCTTTACTGCGCCACCAAGCCCACCATTGAGCACTCCCACAACCTGCGATTCACTTGCTGGATGGGTGCATACCCCGGGCTCACTGAACACTTCCACAAAGCCAACCTGGACCCCAAGGTCAACCAGTGGGACAAGGTGCGAGCAGCAGCTGCCAGCATACCTGAACCATTTGCCTGCCAGCAAGCTCCTTTTCTCGCATGCCCAATTTCCTTCCCTCCAGATGCTATTTGCAGGAATCCTGGAACCCTTGCACTACTCAGCCTTCTGCATGGTCAAGCATGTCAGAACAAAGGTTGCATTGTTCCCGATCTAGCCATGTCACCAATGGACATCGCTTGCTTCTTCATCTGCACAGAGCTCGAGAAGGATGCACCTCAGGCTTGCCAAGTTATCCAGCATACCGAGACGGCAGCCTGTGCACACACTGTGTGTGAACTTCAGGCGCTGTGGCATACCAAACTGTGGCCCATCATGAGGACCATTCTTGCCTGATGCAGGTGCATGATGTGAGCCCAGAGGAGGGTGAGGGGACGAACTTTGAGCTGCTGGACGCAATTGAATACTGGGAGGTCCCAATCGAGGGAGGTCCGCCCCCCGACAACCCAGTCCCAGCTGGCGACGGCTCACTCTACTCCGCGCCGGCCGCCGCCGCGGCAGGCGCACCCGCGCACCCCGAAGTGGCGGCCGCCGCGGCCGCGCCGGCCGACCTGTTCACCGAGAACGGCGGCAGCTTTCCGGCCGAGAACGGCCACACCGGCCCGGTACGTTCTGCTGCTAGACTCTTTGCTGCACAGAAATGTTCTGACAATCTAGGTCTTCCAGTGGCCCATGGCCCCTGCATTCCATAGAATACTTGTTGTGACCAGCGATGGATGAATCCTCACCGATCTGATGCCTTGTCTTGCCATCAGTACCCTTCAAACCATCTTGATGGTGATGCCAGGGAACTAGTACACATGTGCCTTGCTGTCCATTGCAAAGGGCAGGTCTTCAGCACTCCAGAGGCTGCATCATGCGGCAAGTTGTTGCCTTTTGCATCGATCAGGGTGCATGCGGAGGCTAGTATAGCTGCGCCCTGCTGGAGTCGAACAAAGCCATGTCAGGGCATCAGAATAGTCCACACGGCATGAAATGACTGCATGCAATTGGCATGAAATAAAGCTTAATCTGGCCTCAGGCGGACTTTGGTGGAGAGCATCCCAAGGTGGCAGCAGTGCGTGCGGCAGCACAGGAGCGGCTTCGGAAGCAGGAATCGGAGGAGGCCAAGGCCAAGGATTCCCTCGTCAAGAACGCTGCTGGCTACCTGGAAAACTTCTACCAGGTTCAGCCTATCCCTGCTGAGCTTGCAGCACATTTATGCGCTGCAGTGCCAGACACTGGCACCATGCTTGATGCTTAAATGATGTGAGATGGAGCCATGAACGGAGAGATATCAGGGACTGACGTCATGTCAAAGTTGTAAGGAAAGACTCGTGCAGAAATTGCTGTACAGTAGGTGTTCTGACATGCATGGGACAGCAACAGTGAATGTCACTGCAGGGATATTAACATGCAGACCTGGCTTGTCGCAGAAGCGGAACAGTGTGAAGGGCAAGCGGGTGCAGGAGAACAGATCAGCCGAGAAGCAGGTACGTGCTCTGCACACTCCCTACTCCTCTCGAACTGATCTATCACGCAACATTGGAATTTTGGCCCTGGAATGTCTTTGAGGTTGTGGGGATTATGAACTGATCACTGCCTTGTCTCTGCGCAACATGGCCTGCCCCACAGGCTATGCCGAGGACCTGTGCGAAGCGTAGGCTGCTTTAACTGACAGGGCAAGGGTTGCGTGCAATGTAGCTGTCCTGTCTCACAGGACTGGATTGTATCTGCGCAGGTGACGGTGGCGGGCCCGGAGGGCGACACGACATGGGAGAAGACCATCTCACTCATCAACTTTGGCTTTGCTCGCCCCAACGGCACCGACCTGTCGCGCTTCAAGAGCGCGCTCTTCGCTGCCAAGGCCCGCAATGTCCCTGTGTCCACCAAGCCTGCCCCTGCCAAGGCCTGAGTTGGACGCCACGCAGCAATGTGAAAACGCTCATTGAAGCACAATTGTACAAAGTCCGGGAATCACACCGGCCTTTGGGATCCCGGAGCATGCGGCTCTGCCAAGGCCTGGTTTGCATGGTGCCCTTGGTGGACGACCATCATTGCAGGACATTTGATAATTATGAGTGCCATGCGCCTTTGCTTGAGAATGGCTTTGCATGAAGGTGTGCTGATGTTAGTTGGTTGGCAAGGATGCGGGACTCAATTTATTTGATAAAGCATTCCATAAGTAATCGAAGTGCAAGATTACAACATGCACAATAGGGCAGAGAACCTCCAAAAAGGTGCTGCTGAACCTGAGGCTCCGAGCTCACATCACAATGGCTGTCTCACATTGGCTGTCTTTTCAAACTCATCCTTGCCACCTCCTCGCACCAGCAGGCATATCTACTCTACCAGATTGGCAGTACTCTGCACACTCTTTGCACGACAAAAGTCTCTGGACAGTCATCCTGTACTCATCCATTGCCACAATCTCAGTGGGCCTCATGCTCACACCCACGCTGCAGTCGTGCTGGCCCAATTGCTGCCTCAGGACAGCTTCTGAGCGGGACGCACAACAATATCGGTGGGGCATGCATATGGTGACATGCGGAAGGGCAGCAGTGCAGCCTGGGCAACATCTTCCGGCCTAATCATCTTGTCCTGCTTCACCGGCGCATCCCTGCACCACCCAAAAACAACTGTCCTGGGTGCACCTTCCACCCTGAAGACTGGCATGCCCACACCATGGTAAAATTTCAATTGACACAAGGATATGTGGTGAAGCAAGGGTGTAATCTGGTGAAGAAATTGTACGCACGTGGTCATCTCAGATGCAACATAGCCGGGGTAGATGGTTGTCACTCCCACATTGTGCTCCTTGAGTTCCTGTGCACACACTCTCCAGAGTCAAATGCCATCCATTGGTACATAGTAGAAATCGATACTGCAACCTGTAATAATAATAATGATCGATACTACAACAGTCCCGCAAAGCTTGGTGCCGTAGTCCTGTCTCAAGCTGGGAAGCAGCAATGGTTCTGACCTGATATGTGGACTTGGCCCAGCCGGTGAAGCCAAACTTGGCCGCATTGTAGCCTCCAATGCCGGGCAGTGCCTCGAGCCCAGCCACAGAGGAGATGTTGATGATGTAGCCGCCATTCCCCCGCTTGCTGATCTCGGGAGCCAGCCGGCGCGTCAGGCGCATGGGCACCAGCAGATCCACCGTCATCATATTCTCTTCCCACTCGTCAGGGTCGCCTGCATCGGCGTCACAAGGCGGGTCACAACCACAGTTAATCATCATACTAAATATTTGGTACGACATGACTTGGGTCAATCCTCATCCTCTCTGGCTTTGTTGCCAGCACGACAATGTATAATTGTGTAAATGATATGAAGCGCCTGGTGCGAATGCAGCAATCTTAGTCCCAACCACGTCAACAAATCTTTCTCCCCTCTGAGAAAATACACATGATCATGATTCAGCCGTTACAGAGTGTGTAGCAGCAGAATGCACAAGTAGAGGAATTGGCAGAGGGAGGGTTTTAGCGTTGTAGAGCAGTGGAATGTCAGGAGTGTTGCGCACCTTGCATTGCGGAGGAGGGGTTGGCCAGCCCAGCATTGTTCACCAGAATGTCGATCTTGTCGCGGACATGCTGTGCCAGCTCATCCACAGCATGCTTATCAGTCAAATCCGACTGCATTTGCACAGGTCATGTCAAAGGCCGGTTAGCTGGCGTGACCTCAAAGAAGCAACTTGCTGAAAAAGGTACTTGTCACCTTCAGGATCACAACTTCCCCAGCGCCCAGAGCTTTGCAATTCTGTGCTGTATCCTGCAGCTTCTCCTCGTTCCTTCCGGTGATCCAAAGGTTGGCTCCTACAGTGAGGTGAAAGTTGGTCGATCACTTGGTGATGGGGCTGATCCCGAAGGTCCTCAACCAAAATGATGAGAAGGCTTACCATGCTCGGCGAAAGCCAGGGCAATCGATTTTCCAATACCGGCCGATGCCCCTGTAATCAGGACCCATCTGCCCGGGAGAAGTTTGTCCTGGCCGACCATCCTGCAACAGACGCGAAGATCCTGAGAATCTGGTTTGGTCCGACATGACTTGAAATGCATTGTGTCGCCACACCATGCCCATAAAACATATGATGAAATAAATTTTCTTAAATTGCCAGCACTTTGAGCAGTACGGGGAGAACCGAAAGTCTCGACCCGCGCCGATATCCAAGGCATGACCTGCTCACCTGAAGTCGCTAAATCCCGCACGCCGTCTTTGCGCTACAAAGCTGGCAACAAAGGCTCCTTAAGAGTCCTCTGAATCGTCAAATGTCTCCTGTTGATATCAAGAGGTGGTTTTCGGTGCGTTCCTTTATGAGCTATTTTTAGGACGGCTGATTTGTCACCACCCATGACAATTCTTCAGACACCTATCCCATACGGTAAAGCTCAGGTTCGTCTCAGGTGAAACTCTTGAAACAGGATGTTGTGGGGTAGGATTTACAAACACACTGTCGTTGAAAGGGACAAACGCCCTGATGGATATAGTACAGCATGTTGGGCCTGCCCAGCCTACACCTTTCCTTGGACACATGTTCAACAATGAAGTTCATGGCCCAAACTTGCAGATGCACAACAACGACACTACACCCTCATTAATGCATCTGGCTTCCGCAGATGACAGCATCTATATGTTGTCTCATTCACTAGCAAGGCATGCATCAGCTTCCTTCATGCTACATCTTTGGGACCCAGCCAGGTTGCTCACGTGCACGCCTGGCGTCTCTTGCTGCGCCTCCCCCTTTCTTTCTCCCACCCTCTGAGCACATCCAGCGCAGCGGGTTCAGGCGAGCTTGTGGGAGGGGCGGACCACGATGTCAGTGGGGCACGCCCTCGTAGACATGCGGAAGGGCAGCAGTGCAGCCTGGGCGATGTCTTCTGGGCGAATCATCTTATCATGAGGATAGGGCGCGTTCCTGCATGCCCACTCCCAGTGCATCAGCCTCTCGTATCGTCGCTGTAACTATTGCAGGCTCAGCAAGCCTGGCAATAAGGCATTCACATATCCCGTCAGCAGCCACGCTGGGGCCTCAGAGCTTGTCGGCAGCCTAGTGATTTTTATGAGCCACACCACTGCTGCTAGATTGAAGCTCTACTATTAACCTCAGACACATCAAGTTTTTTGTGTTGACGAAAGTCTTTGCAGCACTGTCCAAGTTTGGCTGCTCCCAACTCTAGCCATCTGCTCCAACCTCAGGCCTGATAATGGCTGGGGCTGAAGATGGATAGTCTGAAACCCCGGCCACATCATTAGGCATGCAGGTCGTGGCAAATGTCCAGCGTGTGACAATCATTGAAGACTGGCTTGTTGGCTACTATACTCTTGACCTGATGTTGACTGCAAAGGCAAATCACAGCCCCGCGCAATCATGATGTTGCCACCATACACTCTGCAATGTCGCCAGCGTGACAAGCTCTGTGTGCACATCTACAACATCAGGATTGCTCAGGCTGTACACAGCCGGCTGCAGACAGCATCCTCTCAGCATGTGTTCCTTCTTTCAGAGTCGCTGATGACAACTTCAGCGAGGCTGACACTACTGAGCATATGTGACAAGAAGGGTGCGCGTACTTGGTCATCTCTGTCGCCACATAGCCTGGGTAGATTGTGGTGACCAGCACATTCTTGTCCCTCAGTTCCTGTACATGCCCATGGCAGACCTAAAATTAACTGCTGGAGAGTTCACAGCAGTTTCCATCAGCCAAGCTCTCAGAGACTGTTTCTGCCATCACAATTGGGGCCCTTAACAGTCCGTGCCCTTGCTTTAGAATATTAAGAGCTGTAGACCCATCGTGCATTCAGGAGTGCCTGGAAATTCTGCCATGGTGTATCAGTCGGAAGAAATGCTGAAGGATCAATTTCTTCCTAAGGATGATTTGAACAGGAGGGAGATGAAAAATTGGTGCTCACACCTCAAAGCTTGACTTGCTGAAGCCAGTGATGCCATGTTTGGCGGCAACATAGGCAGCAAAGCCAGGGAGGGCCTCCAGGCCGGCCACGGAGGAGATATTGATGATGTGGCCGCCATCCTGGCGCTGACTCATCTGGGGCGCCAGGTGGTGCGTCAGCCGCATGGGTGCTGCCAGATCCACTTGAATCATCCTGTCCCAGTCGTCTGGATTGCCTGCAAAGAAGCAGCTGCAAGTATTCAGACTACCAAAACAACACCTTTAAAGTTGTTGGAAAACAGCACCTTCAAATGTGTTGGAATCAGTAAACATGCAACTTGGATTGCAGAAAAAACACAGCTCTTTGATCAGACTGATCCAAGCAGATAAAGGGACAATTGTGCCTGCATGCTTGACATGTCTTGAAAGCAGTAATCCCTCTTGAATGCTTCCCACTGCCCAGCAGAACTGTCTCTGGCTAAGTCCTGCAAGACTCTTGTGGACATGTCTCTGGCAGCAAATGTAGAATTATCATCTGGCGAATGAGATTCAGGGTGTATTTTCAGCAAGTCGTTTAGGCAGAAGGGACGCACTTCATCTCATTGTCCAAGGCTACTGTTCCTAACACCCCATTAATGGGGTTACCTGCAGTTAAGACAACAAGCAGTGTCCACCTTTGACAACAGTCAGTATCCTGGAGGCAGGTTGATTTTCTACAGTACAAACAGAGCAGGTGCACCGTTGAGCACAGATGACTCTGTTAGCATGCCGACATTGTTGACCAGCACATCGATTTTGTTGCCAACGACTCCCGCCAGCTCATCCACAGACTCCTTGATGCTCATGTCCGCCTGCAGCACACAGTGATGACATCTCATGAAGGGCTGCAACCTGCTGTCCGTGACCCATCCTTTGCTACCGGTTGTCATTTACAGCGCATGATAGTGCAACAAATGTGACCATCGATTTGGTGTTTCGTTTAATTCTGGTATTCAAAGCACGACAAGCATGTGTGAGTCTGCATGGACATAAGTCCAGAGGAAAGCTTGCGAAATCTAATTGTTCGTCTCATGTTAACGGACCTGAACAATGATGATATGTTCAGCGCCAAGCGCTTTCGCATCGTCTGCTGTCTCATGCAGCTTGTCCCTGTGTCTGGCAGAAATCCACAAGTTTGCTCCTACACAAAGGACGTGAAAGGATCAGCAAAAGTTTTCGTTCAACGACTTTATATTTGAACATTCTTCCTTGTAGATATAATGCGATCGTATGGATGCTACCATGCTCGGCAAAGGCGAGGCTGATGGCTCGGCCAATGCCGTTTGACGCCCCAGTTACTAACGCCCATTTTCCCTGCAGCAATTTGTCCTGGCCTACCATCCTGAAACCCACAGAAGATCAAGTTGGACAAGGCTTATCTGAGGAATGGACCGGGACTAGGAGCATTTCCGAAGTTAGAACGGCATCTGATCCCGGTGGGTGACGCGGTATCTATTCTAGCAACAACGTTGTCATGGGTACGTCCCCTACCTTTTCGTTTCTCGATTGAGATGGAATTCTCAATTGTATGATGAGCGATACTTTCTGGATCAAGCAACAGGCGGTGTATTAATAGAACGCGGGCGCCTGCTGGCACCATATTCATGCATGAGTCACCTCCAGCACAATCCAATCTGCACTGCAGACAGTATTAGCCAGTGCAGATGGGAGTCTGTACTGGCGCGAGACCAGTTTTAGCTCGAGTGTTGTGAGTTGCAGCAGGCCAGCATCATGCATGCAACCAGTGAATACAATGCAATGCCAGGCAGGTGGGCAATGCTTCCCCAGAGCATCTGAGGCGCATGACTATATAGATATATCCAGCTGGTCCCAAAATAAAACAGCGCTCCACGACTTTCATTCAGGAACAGTGCAAACGAGATTGCAAAGATCTTCAGACAGAACTTGTCATGAACAGAGGAAAACAGCAATATTATATACCGTATGTTTTCCCATTTTGGTCCACCTCCTATAGGCTATTGTACACATAAGGTACAGATTCTGCTCTTGGCAAGAGCCTATTGCCAGTGGCAATGTCCTAAATGTCATACAGCTGCAGGCTTCGCAGTTTGCAATCTGACCAGGCGCGCGGGGATGTGAGTGTGATAATGTCATGAACAGCGGCTTTGGCAAGAATCTGTATGGACAAAAAAGCTTGCGTTGACGTTCGCAACGTTGCAGGACATTTAACGGACTTTGTCCAGAGGAGCTGATGCTGGCTGGCATGCTGCACATTGGCGTAGGGTTGCTGGAGCAACTCCCAATTGCATCCATCAAGAGCGTGCAACAATGGCCGCCAATGCACCACATAGCGCAATAGTGGTGATGTCCAAACTGATGCGTTGCTCCTGCGCAGAATGCCTCACTAAATTAGAACAGTCCTCGAGGTAGCTGCTCTCTAAAAGCTTGACTGGATGTGCGCAACATCATATGCCAGCTTCCAAATGCAGCAGTGCAGATCAATGGATTGTAGGCACGCTGGGCTTGCAACCAATATGCTCTTTGGAGCATGTCAGCAATCCAATCAACATGCCCCAATCAGAAAAGTGATTTGGCTGGCAGCTTGTTGAATGGAAAACATCAACCTGGATTGTCCAGTCTAACATCATAATTAAACATCTAAAGTATGGTACACAGCTAGGATGCTTGTGCGCTAATGTCAAGTGAGCACCTTGGGGAGGCTGCGCTTGAGGTCGCGCCAGGCGCGGGAGAAGCCGAGCGCGCCGGCAAGCACGAGCAGGCCGGGCGCGGTGTGACGCTTGGTCACGTCGAGCGCACCGATGCGCGGCGCGGAGCCGTTGGCCGACGGCGGCCCCGAGCGGCCCACCTCGGCCAGCTCGCTGTCACAACCGATCCGGCGCGAAAAGCCGCCGCCGCTTGCCGCCGCCACCCTAGGGACAAATAATCCAGGGGTGTTTAGGGGTCTAACCATTCTTGAGTTCTTTTTGGCAGGATGATGTTGCGATTATCCCCAGGTTTCTCTGGGGATATTTGGGTGTGATGCTGGGTGCTGTCTCTGACGATCAGATTCAGACACCTGATCAGCTGGAAAAGGTGTAATTGACTGACATGCTGACTGCATGTGACACTGCCTAAGTGAGCCCTGTAATGGTGCGCAGCACTTACTGCATGCGGAACCTGTGGTGTTCCTACCACTGTGCACATGACACAGGCCTGCATTTTTGCTTTGCACACATCATGGCCCTGGTCCATCTAAAATCAGGCTTCTGCTCATGGCTCGCACAACAACCCATCAGTCATGCATGGCACAATTGTGCACTGTCTGAGATCTGGCACTGCCCAAGAGAGCAGGTCTCTCCTATTGAGACCAGCTCGTCATGCTCATGCTGAGAGCTGGTGTGATAGGAAGATGCCATTCCCCAGGTAGCATGGGTGCCAATCTGCAGCAGGCCAAGTATCAAGTGAACGTCTTTGACAAAGGGAGTGGAGTAGATGACCAGGGTGTGCTCACCTGGTGGAGGATGCCTGTTGTGCGGCGTTCAAGCTCGACAGGGAGGCCCCAGGCCAGCTGCCACCAGGCATGTCCATGACAGCGGTGCCGCCAGCCTGGCCGCCAGCTGTGGCGCCCACTTTGGCCTCCACCTGAAACTCGCTCAGCTGCATCCTCAGCAGATCAATCTCGCTCTCACGCTCCTGCAAACGCATTGACATACACCCATTGTTGCCAATTCCTGTGAATTCTGGAAAACCAGGCAGACAGGATAGGCTGACAGAACAGCAGGTACCTGTGATAGTTCGCAACGAATGAGTCTCACAGAAGGGCGAAAAGTGCACCGGCTGCCTCTTCTTGGTTCCAGCACGTCACATACTGCCTGGCAAAGGCTTTCAAAAATGTGAAATATAAAACACTTCCCCAAACGTTGTATGGCCGGGCATGCATGGTGGAGCAAGAGCATGAAGCCTTCAAGCATGAGCACCTGCAGGAGGCCCTGCAGGAAAGCAATGCGCTGCGACAGCGCCTTCTGCTCCTCACGCATGGCCTCCAGCTCTGCTGCGCCCTGCTGCACGTTCAGGGCGGCCACCTCCGCTGCCGCAACCTGCTGCGCATGCTCTTCATACTTGCTTCGCAGCTGGGTCATCGCCACTGTCAGCTCGTCCAGCTGGGCCCTGCAAATTAGATGGAAATATCTCTCAAACACTCTGCTCCCAACACCCAACTAGGGATTCAAAAGCCCTCGATACACCATTGCATTCCCAGGAAGAGAAATGATTACTGTAAAGGCCCCTTCACCCGAAACCCTGAATCTGAATACTAATCCCAAATCTCTACAGACTGTAACTGAAGTGTTTGTGAATTGCTTTCCGGGCTGCAAGGCATGCCAGCATGCAAATGTCAAAGTGCACCACCATTATATTTGCATCTACCTGAACTTCAACGGTGTCCTGAAGGGGATGTTATGTGGTGGGCACAAGTGGGGGCCGCAGTAGGGGGACAGCATCCAAGGGAGCAAGATGGGGAAGGGAAGGGGAGAGGTGGCGAGGCCCACCTCAGTAACTGGGGAGCAGGGTTTAGGCTATGCAGGAAATCAATTCATGCACCATCCTCGGACACAAGCCGTGAGGACAATGATAACAGATTTGACAAGTGCTCCAAGGCCGCCTTGAATGATTCCCTGATGCAGCAGCAGACACTCGAGGCTGAAAGATAAAAAGAAATGGAATTAAAAACTAGGATATGAACCTCAAATATGGTAAAAGTCTTTGGGTACCAACACATGGGGGCCACCCACCTCTCAGCAGCACGAGCAGCATCAGCGGCGCTGAGGCGCTGTGTCATGGCTGCCAGCTCCTGCTGCAGGTGGGCAACCTGTTCACGCAGAATGTGCACTTCCCCAGCAGACACATCATCCTCGACCTGGAACATGTGCATGGCAGTTCAGAAATCATTGGCCGGTTTTACACAATAACTGTCATGGATACTGTTGTGGGCTTGCAGCAACGCAGACTTGCAACAGTGTGAGGTATGCGCACTGACAAAGAATAGGTGCCCTGTGTTGTGACCACCTTGCCGTTCATGGCGGCGGAGTCTTGGCTTTCCAGGGGCTGCTGCTGTGCGTAAGCTCCCAGCAATCTTGAAACAAGCGCTTCCTTGTTGCCAGTAGCTTCTAAGCCCAGTTCCATCAACTGCTCTTCGAGAGCTGCCTGTGAAGGCATACAAAACACCGCCATCCTCACGCACGCTCCAGGAATGTGTCCAATGCCATTTCATGTCCGGAACTCGGTGAATGCAAAGGGAGCAGGAAAACAAGAAAGATACCAGCAAAGAGAGCTTCTTTCTTGATAAATCGCTGATGCAGCATTCAAAAGTCACCTTAGGAAGCTTGCGCAATGACGTCTTCGTTGGTAGGGCAGAATTTCCTCCCATACTAGCCACTGCACGAAAGACATGTCGTGCAGCTCTGCGCGGTGAGCTTCTATGGCAGGGTACCACCTGCAGAGTGAACACAATTCGTGTCCAAATCGGTGCAGTGGGGAACGGGACACCGACCAATTCGACCCATAACATGCAAATAACGCTTCTGTCATCTCAGCATGCTTATTATACCCAGAGACTTTCTTGCGGTTCACCTTTGCAATTGATGTCAGCAAAGCTGATGACCCAGCCGGGCGGCCAGGTGTCCATGTGCCCAGCATACACAGCGACATTGCAATGCTGATTGCTTTCCTGTTCGTCAGCAGTTGTCGCTTACTCCAGAGGCGGGGCGAGTGTGTGTGGATCGGAGGCGAGGGGCAGACTTGGCTTTGCCGCGTGTTTCCTGGGAGCCAATATAAGCGACCTGATCACAAAATACGAAGGAGGCAAAAACAGAAATGGGCCCGACCAGCCAGTGGAAAGACCCCTGCTGAGCACAGAAGGCTAGAGGGCTTGAGAGGCCCTGCCTCCTCTTCGGTTTTGCCTACAGATGCATTGTGGATCATCATCCAAAGAGTTTTGAACTGGGAGGATGTACAAATATGAGGCCAAAGCTTGGCGTGGGGGTTGACGTCATGGCCTATATAAATCTGCGGAATGCCGGTCATGTCAACCGGCCATTTCCGGACTCGCAGTTGGGTGCATCTCGGTGACCGTTTGGTCACATGGTGATCCCCTTCTGGTAACCGGGCAGTTGCGGGTTCGAGCCCCGCCAGCCCCGAGAAAGGAAATGTGCCCTTGCCTGCATGTCCTGCCTAAAATGTGTCCCCTTTTTCCCACAATGAACTGCTGCAAGTATAATTGGCTGCATTTTGGCGCGCCCCGGGCCTTGGTGTCATCGAGTCGAGCCCGATCCAGGAGTGTGATGCTCTCCACACTACATGGAGCTCACTGTCTGGCTCCAGGGCTACGGACCTTATCCATCCAAATTTGAAAGCTTTAGAGCTACAGTGTTTCTCGTTGTGATGCCTCCTCTACGACATATCAAGATCTCCCTCCCGCTCCAGTGCCTATCTTTCCAAGGAAGGAAAAAGGGAGTCTCGGACACATACACCTAGACACTTATTGGTTGATGAACAGATGCTGGCTGTGCAGCCACTCCATGATTGTGACTCATCGGGTGCATGATCTGACCATGCATGAGTCATGTAAAGCCCAATGCCCATTACAATAGCAGCAGTCAGGGTAGAGGCTGGCAGCACTCAACATTGTGTGCCATATGGCCAACTGACCACAGGAGGCCCTCTGCATAGTGTCCAACGTTGGACGTTGGGAGTTAATTAACTTCCAAGCTGTGGCAGGACTCTTGTGGAGATGCTGCTCGAGCTGACTGTCATTTTTTTGGTGTGCAGGTTGGCCTTTTCCTCGTTGCCTTCTCCTGTCTTGCTTACTCAGACCTCGATGGCATAGACTGCCAAACTGAGCCAGTTATTCATTGTTTTTTACTGAATCGGTAGTTCCAAGCTATTTGTGACAACCTTGATCGTGTATAACGCTCTGCAAATCACCTTATCGTACAGATTCAGCTTAGCTTATTGTACAATCATTCTCACTCCTGTGCAGGCCTGCAAACACTAGCCTATCAGTTTCAGCCATGCCATGAACAGTCCTTGCCAAGAACTCCTTGAGCTGTAGGCATATTTGCACGCATAATTGTCGCACCTTCAATGCTGCAGTGCTAGCCTTCACGTCCTACTTCAAACCATTGCAATTGCTACTCAACTGGTTTTCTGATTACTTCTATCCAACTCAGCATGCTGCAGCTCCTTTCTTGAAAGTGGCAGGACTTCACGGTCAGTGTTTTATAGCCAGGCAGCCTGCTCAGAAAGCTGCACTGGTCACATACTTCTCATGTGATTGACCGAACAATAGCTGGCGTGAATTTGAGTTTCTGCTGCAATGCGCTGCAGCGTCATCAGTGTGGACATACACATAGGTTGCCCTACAGGTGGCTGCGGATGCTCTGCACCTGACCAGGCAACATTGGGTCTCTCACGCTCATGCGCAGTGTCAACTGCCTGGCACCTTTCCAAGAGGCTGCATGATCTTGCGGCCACCACCTACAGCTCCTTCTGCGCTAGCAGCGATAGTATCCGGTGGACGGTCACCATCGTTCAACTCACTGCTGCTAGATTCTGCCTCTCCGTCGATCCGCATCTCATCTGGAAGCCGGAATGGTGTCAGGTCTGGATCCAGCCACCTGTGACAGAAATGCCTTGGCGTTATAACTGCTGATGCACAAAGCAACTGCTTGAATCTATTCACTCATGCATATCCAGCTGGAACCAAACCTGGCTAATCACTGTGCATCAACTGGCAAGACCGGCACTACATCAACTGCACGTTCATTCCAGCAAAAGGAGTCTTGAGGCACAGCAGAGTAAAGGAAGCAAATGCTGTCTCTGGACCCAAAAAGGAAATCACAAACCTCCAAGCCCCTGCTGGTCATATCACCAAGCTTGAATTTGCCTAGGTGTTCACCTCTGGAAAATATCGGTGTAAAAGTAGCCAAGCTCTTCCTCCAGGGCCAAGTCCAGATGCTTGCGCATGGTTTCCATCGTTTCATCATTGTAGTAAGGCGAATGGGACTGGCCGAAGCGCATAGTGGAATACTCAGAGTGTGGAATGAATTTCTCCCTGCCCCTCACCCCCTTATAAGACACCACCTGCATCACCATCACTTTGACTCATTTGTTTCCATGTTCACGAGACCCCTGCAGATGAGGCAGGCCTCCTTCTTTCACTGTTCTTGACCCTTCCACAATCAATATCTTTTACAATCTATATCTTTTAATGTCAATCCTGCTCGCTGATAAATCAAGCATGAATAGTACGCTGATGAGCATGTGAACCTATCACAACTACATTGCATGTGAAGAAATTGCATCCCAATTTCCTGCATCTTTGCAGGAAAGATGATATGGTGTGCATGCAAAACAAAGGGAGCTGGCTCATGCATTCAGCAGGCAAGCTGGAGAAGTGAGGACGGGACCTCAATTGGGAAGTCTGGCTTTGTCTCGAAGTTGAACTGCTTCTGAAACTCCACGAGCCACTCCTTGGTGTTCTCTATCAGGTCTTCATGCCTCACACATACGCTCTGCTTGCGCGTCTGTAATGCAGAAGACATTTCTCACTTGCCATGCTCATGTCCAATGCCCATGCATACTTCTCAGTGCTTTGTTTCTCTGCCCTTGTTGCTGTCACGGATGCAGTAAAGGCACTCAAGAAACATCTTGCAGGACTCCCTTTTCTTATTTGTGTCCATTCAGGGCTGTTGAGCTTGACAGGTCCATGCAGACTGCACACCTGGCAGACTTCCAAGGCTCTGGCAGCTTTCCAGGTGCGGAGCTCAAGTATATTGGATGCATGGACGCCGCCAATGTTCTCATAGATCATTGGCATCCGTGTGCGGTTGGTGTCATACCTAGGGCAGAAAGGCGCTGGATGCAGCCAATTGGGCCGCCCTGCACGATAGGAACATGGAAGCAGTGAAAACATGCAAGCCCCAACCAATTCTACCCCCCTGTCTGCGCAAAGAGGCCTTAACTTGATCTAGACCCTCTATATTGGCATTCTCATGACATGAGGCTGTACATAAAGCCACTGCCATTGCAGTGCAGCTTGAATAATCTAAGAAGGGCATGTTGCTGACATTCACCTGCTAGCTTGCCAGGTGACCATTCCCGGACAAGGAACTCTGCAAATGACGATGTGTTGCAGTGGTTTGTGGCATGCCAAGGGTGCCGGTGCATTGAGGCAGTCCAATCAAATGCGTTTCTGCACATTCGCATTTCTGTCTTTAGCTCAGGGTTCTCTGGCAGGGCATCGCCCTTGCCAGGTGCTTTCAAGCATTGAAATTGCGGAAGGCTTGTGAACATGTGCAACTGTGGAAACAGTGCGGAGATGTGAAAGGTGCCTTTGACTGCATTGTTAAGCCATTTCGCAACAGGCCATATTGAGTATGGTGCTGCTGCACCTGAAAACTGCCACCACAAGGACATTTGCAGGAAGGAAGGAAAACTCGTTGGGCACGCTCATGCCCAAGTCATGCTTGTGTGGGCACTCTGACGGGTCGTACTTGAGTTGGAAATTTGCCTGCCGTTGAAAAATACGAAGATGGTCAGCATGATCCAGGATTGTTGATGATGAACTTCTGGAAGTTAAAGGACTGACCCTTGCTGCAGCATACAGTCAAGTGACAATGGCTGGCCAATGGACAAAAGATGGGGTGGAGCTCACCTCAATGAGGCTGGACACCCAGTTGCTGCCAGAGTTCCGCTCAGAGTACATACAAAACTTCTTCATGACCGGTGGAGCACTGTTTAGCACCGGAAAACTGTTCCCTGAAGCTGCCTGCTCAAGCCACCACACCATATTGCTCAAGCCCCCATACCATTCCAGCTCCAGCTATGCATAATTAGCCATGCCATAACCTCTTGACCCCTATGCATGACCAGATGCATTGACAACCAGATTTCTGTCAATCCCTTGATTGCCTATGGCGTTGTCTTGGCATATTTGGCGTGCTCTTGCACGACTCACTAAAGTAAGTTTTGTTTTTTTTGGGGGGGTCTACCTGCAAGATTTGTTTGATGCGTGCGGTGTCATCAAATTCCTGCAAATTCTGCATGTCACCAGCAGAGAACTGCGTAATCCTGTGCCCCTGCTCTTCCGACTTCTGCAGCGATCTAGGGGTGATTTGCCCCACAATGCGAGTCCGACTCATCCATGGCCCAGCAGCAACTGCTGCTTGAGGTTGCACCCAAGTGCTGTGCCCCTTTCCTGTTCCTGCATTGAAAACTTTGCAGGAGTGGACTGCAAGTCAACTATCTACACCCATTTTGAATGCATTGACCTGTGGATTGGCAGAGTTTGCGTCCCTTAACAAACCCAGTTGCGGATTCTCGACAGCAGCGGCTTCTTATTGTGCAGTTCCTTACCTTCCCTGTAATCGTCAACCGAGCAGAATAGCGCTGCTGTGGTGACCAGGAGGACAACAATACAGATTGCAGTGGTTGTGCGGATGAGTGGCTGCCACTTCCTGGTCAGCCTCCTGTTCATGATAGGCGGCCTGCTCATTGAGGCTTGGCTGGGTGCTCTGCTCCGTAAAGCCGCTCGCCTTTCCTCCATTGACTACTGCTTCGCCATCATACCTGTGAGTGCATTGCTCGCTGGGCCAAACCGTCCTTGGTCTACAATAATAAAGTTGGTATATATCTAGATGTTCTCAAGACAGGAAAGCAGAAAAGAAGAAGCAGTCTAATGACCAAGGTGACTAGCCTCTGTAACGAAACCCCTCCACATTGAGAGTTAATGCATAGCCTGATCCTGAACAGCCCCTTCAAGTTGTAGTTGTCATCAGGGAATCGCCCTGTACGCCATTGAAGTGATATATTCATTCGGATAGGGCATTGTATGAGTGACTCTGACTGTTAAAAAGTACCTGATATGGAGCTTTGCACCATGCAGGCAGGCTTTTCTTGGTGCGCTCGCACCTCCCAACCAATTATTGGATGACTAATAACGTGCCAGTCAGTGTTCGTAAAACTCAAAGGAGAGACATGAACTCTGCCCACAGATCGAACTAGATCGCGTCTGGTAAGCTACCAGATTAGAATCTTCTTAAAGTGCCGAAGGTCTCCGTAAGAGATCTCGTCTCAACTTGCAGAGGACCGCAAGATACAAGTCGACCCAATTGCTGGCACAGGAAACCGACAGAATGGTACGAAAAGTCGACAAGTTATACCTAATGCACTGACCGCTAACGTCCAAAGCGATTCAATTCCCACATTATCAATTTTTGAAGCCTACTGCCTCCCAGGGGGCAGGGTTGACTCATGAGTCATGACCCTTCATGTGACCGTTAGTTGTGTTCTTTGTTTTGCTGCACGTGCACTTTGAGGTTTCTCCTGCCAGCTAGGTTTGTGTTTTTTGCCGCACAGAGTGACTCTCCAGATTGTGTGATTGTCCAGGTCGTATACTATAGTTAGAAGGTTGTTCACTCGTTTTCACTCATGAATCATGTCGCACACATGCCATCACAATAGCCCTAGCCCTGGCATGCCATACAGTGTACGGAGCTTGGAATAGTCAACAGTGTTACATCATCTCGCATCATGCCATGATGGCTGGAATAGTTGTAATCGCTTCTCTTCTGACATCTGGACTGACCTGTCACCCGCGGCCTCCTGCTTTATAATTTAGGCCTGCTGAGTCCAGATCGCAGCCCGGTCATTGATCAAGGACTAGTGCAGGTCGAAACTTGGCTTAAAACAGCCGTTTCTTTATAGTGGCAGGCATGTACACGTGAGCGCACATGCACGTGCAGCAAATGATGATGGTCGCGCGTGAGGCACTTCAAGGCTCTAGAGATCTAGATGTGCGAGCCCTCTAGAGATTGTCCCCACTGGCAGGTGACCTGGGCCAGGTCCCTACAGCACTGATCAGGACATCTTTCTGATTAGCGTAGCAGATACTATCTGTGCACAAAATGTCCCGAACACGATAATGTGGCGCGCTGGGCCTGAGCCCACCGAGGTGAGCTTTGCCATGCAACAGCTGCGATATTACAAAGATGCTATAATCTTCCTCCTTTTTAAGAAGACATGGGCACCTCATCTTCCAGGTACATCAGGCTGATGACATCAGCATCTGCAGTACGCCACAGCAAATACCCCCAACAAACACATGCATGGGTATCAGCAAAGCCCATGCATGGACAATTTTCATGGATCTAACAATCCAGACAGAGAATTCCATTTTGAAACATGTTCTCACGAATTCAGCAAGACGCGACACAATGAGAAAACAATTTTAGCCCCACAGTGATCCTGGACGTTTAGAGTGCAATGGAGTTCCACTGCAGCTACAACACATTCACGACGAGCGTCTTCTGCTGATGAACACACTGGATCAACCTTGCACCATAAGCTTGTGACATCAGGAAGGTCACTGTGATAATGCGGCTCCTGAGCATGCCCCACATCTCCCAACATCTCATGGTGGTCAAGTGTGAAGATGGGCCTTCAACATGTCAGCAGGAAAGCACAAATGAGAATTCTGGGCTGGGCTCCAAACATCGGAGCTCAGGCTAGATGTTGAATGATGCGTGTCACGTCCAGCCCGCTGTCTCTGCAACTGCACCGCTGAAAACTATGAGGAGCGCCACCATGAGGATGACAGCCAGAAGCACTGGCAGCAATCGGCTATCGTATGGCCCATCCATCTTTGCTCTGCAAACATGCAGCACGGCCTTGATCAGCACGTATGACATTGCTGCAAGCATTTCTGATCACAAGTGCATAAGCTTCAGAATGTGCACGATAGCAGGTGTGGGAATCCTGGATAGCCTTTAAAAGACAACCATGAAACATCTGTCTGCTCCCAAGACTATACTTGGTCATCAAGGCCACATGTAAGACAGTGTGGACTAGAATGACTCACTGGAGCATCTCTCCTCTGTTGTGGAAGCTGTATGCAGCATACACGGCCATGAAAATGGACAACACCATAAGAGCCAGTGAAATGCTCCTCACGAAGATTGCGTGGCCCTCGTAATCAGATCCCCAGTTCTTGTGTGCATGAGCGGAGACACCTGGCAATGAATGGGATGTTTCAGTGGCCCCTCTTAAGCGCAGCAACATTCCAGCTTCTCACAACATGAGAAGCACATTGGCAGACTTGTGCAGGGCTGTGGACTTGATCTCACCTAGAAGAGCTGCTGATATGCTGCCAATAGTGACGGACATGTTCATCCAGTGCAAGAAGGTGCGCTCATTGGCTGCACAGCACATGTCCCTTTCAGGTGAAAAGCAGCTGCTTAAATCTACTGGATCCTCTCACAGTAACACAAGGTATAAGTGATAAATGGCAATCTTTGTATCTCGAATGTGTTGTCTGAAGTCTTCAGGGGCCTGTCGCTAGGCTCGTCCGCCATGTTCACTTTCTGTAAACCCTAAATATTGCACGCAACTCCTTGATGATGTATGATCGGTGCTGCTCCACTTACCAAAGAATGCCTTAGCCTCTGTTCGCCTGAGAGTAGGGGCAGACATGCTGGCTAGGTCTTGTTCAAGTTAGCGTGGGGACCAGTGATCTGTGGCTTGAAGCAGCACCTTTATTGCTCAAGGTAGGTCTAAGACTCACAATGATTCACAGACGGCCTCATGCACTGCAACGCATTCGAAACGTATTCTGGATCAGATGTTTCCAGCCATCAGAAGGGTCTCCAAGAGGGACAGGAATCTTCACACAGAGGAATCTTCTTGAAATATGCTGTTTTTTTTATCGATGCCCTGCTCAATCGGCAGCCATGGTCTCATCCGTTTCGCTGGAATAAGTTATTCCGAATAACGGGGTTTCAGACTTTCTGTGTCAAGACTTGGGCCTTCTTTTCTGGCAGAGTGGCATAACCGCGCCGATCGCCACTTTGTGCTCGTACTGGGTCAGGTGCGACCACACTCTGGAAGGGCCTTCAGTGGGCAAGAGGCGTTCAATGATCTCAAATTACATTCTCATAAGGGATCTTCATCAACATTTTACGGTTCCTCATTTCTTACATTCTTGACGGCTCTGTGCACAATTAGGGTTGTCAGATCGATTGCCTTTCACGCTGGGAGCAGATGAGCAACACTTGCTTGATTTGTTTGGTGTTTTTACTGATCATTCTCTGAATAATCATTCTAAGTCAGGTTGTAACCGATCTTGCCCCAGGTAGTCCTCAACTGCTAAGGAAGTGTAGCCATGGTACGCTTTGGCGAGTACCTGGACCAGAAGCAAAGAAGCGAATGGAGGCCGCACTATTTAGATTACAAGTGCGTTACAGCATGCTGCACCCGCGCCTCGCATGTGTGAATGTCTGCCTTGAGTATTGTGCATCCTGAATGCTGTCAGGATGGGAGCTTCTGCTGAATAAGTTAAACATGTCTAGGCTGCACATAAATGTGCGACTTTGTATTGTAGGAGTCTGAAGGACCTCATAAAGGAGGCACAGCAGGAGATGGAGCAGCAGGGTACTGTGGCCTTTTCACCACGCACTACCAGTCTGACAGTCACACGGCCTCGTGGCCAGAAACCAGCAGATGAGCGATTCTTTGAGAAACTCGAAAATGAGGCACGTGTCAGACCTCCAGTCTACGTCGACAAGGAACATATAGTGCTCCTTACAACTCAAATGTCCTGCTGCTACACTATGATGGCTACGTATGCCAGGCTATTTTCATGATGCACAGAAAAGCGCCCTTCACCATTGGTGGTACACAGCTGCCAGAGTCTGCTAGTGGGCAATCGATGCAGCGGTGGTGGCAGCAGTAGCTGACCTGTTCTGCCATGTCGGTGCAGGTGACAAAAATCAACAAGTTCACGCAAAACCAGGTGTCCTCGCTCAAGAAGCGCCTGAAGGCATTGCGAGATCAAGTGCGCGACGCCAAGGAATCAAAGAACTCCGCTCTCACACAGGTCCGGCTCCTTGCTGCAAGTATGCAGATGTCCCTTCCTTGCATCTTCAGACCTGTCCGAAGACCTGCATGGTGTGATCACATCAGACTTGCCATGCCTGTTCTTGTCAGTTCCCATCTCAGACTAGTGCCCTTTCCACGTGCAGGAAGCCAAGGAGATTGGCGATGAGTTTTTGGCTCTAGAAAAGTATGTCAACCTCAACTACTTGGTACGCACACTCACTTCTTAGCTCAGAATTGGTGTGCTCTGTCAGCCTAATACCACCTGATCCATCCAAGGCATCAAACAAAAGTCGGGATGATGAGTTGGTCAGCACTACAATAAGGTGCCTGGCAGAGGTTGTTGTTGGAACCATGAGCAAGGCTTGCAGATCGCGCCGAGCTGTGGGGTCTGCTGCTGCAGGGCTTCCACAAAATCCTGAAGAAGCACGACAAGGTGCTGCCGCATGCACCTTGCCAACAGTTCTATGTGGCACATCTCCATCACCAGCCCTGGGTGCAGGTGCGCGTCTGTCTCTGGCAGCCTCCTTCCTGCTTTCAACATGATGTGTATGAAGGTCATGGCCACCTCTCGACAGCCTGATACATGTAATTCCATCTGACTTTGCCATGTCGTGCACTGTACCTGTGTGACGATTGCGGAGGAAGTCATGCTCCCATCAGAAGTGCTGCGTGCAATTGGCATGTACCGAGAGTCACATCCATGCCACTCCCTGTTTTCGTGGCTGCTCAAAAGAGGCCAAAGATGGAGTTGCATCTGATCCACGGTGGCAGCAAGAGCACATGCACATGCACATTTTTGGCTGCCACTGATGCAGTGTTGGGGGGTTTGCCTGCGCAGGGCAACTACTCGGACCTGCTGGTGCAACTGAGCAACATCTACAGCCAGCTGCGCGGGGACGTGTGCGGGGTGAAGAACGAGGACAGTGCGCAGGGGTTTGTGCGATCCACCACCAAGTACTGGGTGCGCATGACCGACGTGTCCGCCGTCAAGCACCACATCCTGCAGCACCTGCCCGTTTTCCAGTACAATGAGGGCTCGGTGCGTGCCTTTCTCCTCTTCCCTCCCCTGCACAATTCCTGTGCGCTGCTGAACCATACGACTCTGAGAGAACTTGCAAAATGAAGTGCACACCATCCAAGTCCTTGCAGGAAGTAACGCCGATGACAAGCTGCTTGCGATAAATGCATGCACCACTCTTGGCCTGCTGGGTAGGATGGGGTGCATGTCTGTGCAAATTGACAAAGGAGTCATGCTCCAATTTCGCCACTCTTTGAAGCCTTACTGGTGTTGTGGCTTCTTCCAGGAGGACCAGAGCGACTCGCAGCTCATCAACAGTGTGTACCTGGATAACAGCAGCATGGAGCTGTACCATGGCCGTCTCGATAAGCGCCCCAACGCGATTGCCATTCGCATCAGGTACATGCCGACCACATGCGTACACCTCAAATATGTCGGTCCTGCTCACTTGTATTCAATGCAGCTGTTGATTACTGATCACTGCTTACAGGTCTAGTGTGCAGGTTAATATTGTGAGAGCACAAGGGATCCATTTTTGCAAACATCCACTAGAGTTCTTGACAGTCATATGGCTGCTCGGCAGGTGGTATGGCGATGGCGACCCAAAGACGTGCTTTGTGGAGCGCAAGACGCACCGTGAGAGCTGGAAGGGCGAGGAGAGCGTGAAGGAGCGCTTCACGCTGCCAGAGCACAAGATGGTGCCCTTCTTGGAGGGCGAGTACACCCTCGACAAGGCCGTGGCCGACCTGGAGGCCAAGGTAGGCCCACCACCTCTGTGCTGTCCCATTGTCTGCAATTTGTACGAGTGCAGCTACCAAGGGAGCTATTTCTGAAGTGCAGTAGCTTATGCACCAGCTGAATTGCATATTTCTCTTCTTGAATACTCACACAGCAGCGAGCGTACAGCAGCACCTCAATGAGCTGTGCCTGAAGCCTAGCCAGATTTGATCAACTGGTTCATCTCAGTCCTTTGAAAATAGACAACATTCAAGGAAGACCCTCCCATACAGGCTGACATTCCTTTTTGCAAGAACAAAAGAACACTGCTTTGGGAAGAACTTGCTACTACAGGGACTCAGGGTGTATGCACTCTGTGTGCAGGGCAAGTCTGAGACCGAGATTGCCAACTTCAGCAAGCTGTTTGCGGAGATCCAGCAGCAGATCGACACGAAGCAGCTGCGCCCCATGATCCGCACGCAGTACCTGCGCACGGCGTTCCAGATCCCCTTCGACTCCACCGTCCGCATCTCCCTTGACACCAACCTCACCATGATCAAGGAGAACCCCGATGATGGGCCCACCTGCACTGTCGCCGGCAGGTGGGTCATGCTCAGCATGCATTTCAATCTGCCCTTGCACCGCAACTGTCCCGCAGCAGCAGCTTGTTCACTTGATTGGCCCCCAAGACAAGAGTCCGAAAGGCACATGTCCCAGGAACTGAACCAATCTTGTACAGATGACGCGAATCTTAATTCCTGTGTGAAGATGCCAGAAACTTCAAGACTGCATTGGTGAGTAGACCGCGACACATCTGGAGAGTACAGTTTGCTTCACAAGGTCGTCTTGGGCATGGCATTAGGTGCGATGGAAGGAGAGCCGCCTAATCTGTAAAATGCTGCTCGCAGGTGGTACCGGGATCCTACGCTGCCGGTGCCGCGCACAGAGGTCACCCGGTTCCCACATGGTGTGCTGGAGGTGAAGCTGAGCCTGCCCGAGGGTCAGCAAGCGCCCGAGTGGGTGCAGGATCTGCTTGACTCTGGCTACCTTACCGAGGTTCGTGCCCTGAGGAGCTGCATATCTTTCAGAAGTCTATGTGCTGCCATTGTTGGACCAAGTGCTTGTTCCGTATGCTGAGCCTGTTTGGAGGCAGAGCTTAAAGCTACGGTCCACCGGCTGTTCAGCGAGCAGATTTGGGAGCCGACTGATTGTGGATTTGTATTTCTTGCGGCAACCTCAGAAGGATGCAGGGCATGTGCCTTGTACCGTAAATTTCCATCTGGACCACCATATGAGTTGGCATTGTGCGCATGACAGGTGCACAAATTCAGCAAGTTCATCCACGGCACCGCAACGCTGCTGCCGGAGTTGGTCCAGGCCGTGCCTTACTGGGTGGATGACGAGTCTGTGCGCCCCTCCATGCTGCAATCTGCGCCGCAGCCTGCCCAGAATGTGTGAGTGTCCTCTCCGCCATCCGTAGGACTGCCTCTGTCATCATAAAGCTGATTTTCTGTTCATCCGCGACTCTGCATGACCCTACATGCCAACAGGATACTCAGGTTGTGTGTAATGCTGTGCCCATTCGACTGGTCAGGTGCCTCACAGAGTGTGACAGTTTAACGATCGGTAATGCAATAATATTCTTGTTCTTCCAGTCAATCTGTCTTCAAGCGCCTCGCGTCAGGCACTTCTACATCCACCCCTTCACATTGACTTTGCAGAAACATGTCACTTGATGATGTATGTACAAGCAGTGAATAGACTGGCTAAACGCACACAGGCCAGGAGCAGCCGCGCCTGCCCCGGCAGCCGCGGGGGTGGTGCCCAAGCCGCGGCGGCGCACCGGCAACGACGCTGACGAGTTGCAGCACCCGCTCCTGGGCGACCAGCCCACTCTCCAACTGCTGCCACCCCGTGACGCTGTTGGTACGCCCCTCCTGCTTCCCTGCTCTTCTCGGTAGTGTTAATGTACAGGTCTGTCTTTGACCAATGTCGCCACTTGTTAGATAGCAACACCGCTCATGAGAGCTGGGGGCAAGTGAAACTTGGAGCACTCTTGAGTATCAACTTGAAGAAAGCAGTGGCAGTGCGCATGCTTTCGATTGCCTGCTACTCCACCTTTCCTTTTTGAGGTGGTCTCTGTCTCGGTTGAAAGGATGCGAGCCACAAATTGCTCGGCCCCATGTAGATTGCCCTTGCTTGGGCTCGTGAAAATGATCTCAGTGCTTCATCATGTTCGACGTTTCTTGCAGCACATGATTGGTGCAGCTGAAGGGTGGCACAATCATGAGCAGGCTTTGGGCGCAAGAAGGAGAAGAAGGGCTTCTTCGACTGGTACTTCAACAGCCGCAAGCCGAAGGAGCCGCCGGTGATGGCGCGCACAACGCCGATGCGCATCGAGCCCAAGACATTCTTCGCCAATGAGCGCACCTTCCTTTCCTGGCTCCACATGGCCGTCACCATCGGCTCCATAGCCGCCGCCCTGCTCGGCTTTGTCGGCGTCGCAGACTCCAGCAAGGCCAAGGTGCAGGTGAGAAACAGATCTGCCCATCATTCTGCAGCCCCTGGCTCTTTTACAGGCGCCTTGCAGATGTCGACCTGCTGGAAGATGATAAGATATCTCCACAGGGCTGCATATCTCTCGATTGAGGCTGTAAAATTTTACTACATGAGGGAGCTGCCAATGCCATAGCCCTGACGAGCTCAGCAACACTACTGGTTCTAGAGTACCCTGAGCTGTCCCCATCTGGATACTCTCCTGGCTTGAAGCGAAAGAGCAGGTCTGACTCGCTTTCTTGCTGTGCTGCCAGGCAACAGACTACCTGGTGGAGACCATCGCACTGATCCTTCTGCCGGTGGCAGTCCTCATGTGCGCGTATGCACTCACCGTCTTTATCTGGCGTGCTCGGGCCATTGCCAAGAAGCAGGCATGTCTCGCAGCCTGCTCTTATCAACACAGTCTTGTAATCCCTTGCCTCTGCTGATTTTCACACATGTGACAAGTCCTGCCATTCAGATAGCATAACATTGCTCAACAACTTCCCTGTCCCATTTCTCAATTGGCGACACAGCCTTATCAGCTTTCTAACTGGCATGAGCAGCACAAGGTGTTGGTCCTCGTCTCTGCCCTTCGTACATTCTCAAGATTGTTCCTTGCATAGAGGCACCGTGCCAGCATTGGCGATCCCACCACAGCCCACCACAGCCAGAGCATCTGGCAACCTTTTAAAACTAGCATGACATCATGCTATCATGAAAATGGGAACGAGGTTGTGATACCGTATGTGCCTGCTTGTTTGCAGGTGGGCTACATTGACGATCGATTTGGACCATTGGGGCTCGCAGCAGTGGTTGTCCTTGCTCTGACAGCCATTCTTATCATCTCCATCGTCGACTTTGTGGAGCAGATGAAGGGGGACAAGGGCCCCCCGCCAGCGCGCCCCGCGCCCCTGGGTCCCCTCTCCGAGTCCGCCTCCCTCCGCTCAGCCCCCTTTGGCCTGCAGCGCGCCTTGTGAGGCCCGCAGCAGTGGCTGCGGCTGGCCTGCACAGCGTGTGGGGCTCATAGCAGCGGGCCTTAGCCACTGATTGCTCAGCCATTCATTGCTCTGCCACTGTTAACCTGTGGGACTCCTGTAGCAGGGCTCTCACCCACTCGAGCACTTTGCTACCAGGAACATGATGGAAGTTATGGGCAGGGATGCAGGTAGCCTCCAGAGCTCGGGCTTGCTGTCATTGCAGGGATTGGCAGGCCTGCAAGCAAGATGGAATCTCAGTTGGCAAGAAAAGTTGGAGGGGCATGCAACGCCATGATGAGCCCTGTATTTTGGCTGCAAAGTTGCATCCGAAGGGAATCAGCCGGCATCAAGTTGATTTAGCTCTAAATTGCAATTTTCCATACTTGATTGGCTGCGCAGTGGGCAATTGAGGACTCTTCATTCTCAGCTTTTTCACATTTCGAGAGAGCGTTGGGTGGTTTATGAATTATGCAGTGAGTCGATTTGTCTAGTTGAGCCAGTTGCTTGATGCAGCTCAGAGAATTGCTATGCTGCTTGATTGGCGAGCTGGGGTCCTGAACCACACCTGAAGTGTGAAGGTTCCCTGAATGCAGACCTGACATATTGCTTTAAGTAGATGATGCTTTGACTCAAAGACCGATGCATAGCCACCAGCCTGTTTCTTAGATAACAAGGCCTTCTGACAAGACATGGTGCACGTTTAGACCACTTTTCCCCGGTCAGCCAGCTGCAGGATTGTTTGTGACAACCAAACATGAAAGTTAAGTGTCCAATATGGGATTTCTCAATCATTCTGGCGTACTGTTCAAACAGCAGTTCCTATGTGCAGCCCTAGGGCTGTTGGGTTTGCAAGGAATGGCAGCGATCATCTGAACACATCGGTTCCATCACTGGTCAACATATTTATAGCCATGCAATTTGTTTGGGGCTCTGCTAAAGCTATATATATGGAATGTTGCGTTTTTGATGCCAATGCATGTTTGAGGTAAAGTTACAGGCGCATAAGTTTCATCCACTTCAATTTTCATAGTGAATTAAATCCACAAAGAAATAAGTGGCACCCTGTAGGTGTCCTGTCTGAGGCTTTCTGTCTCGAGTGGGTGTCGTGCATGCCCTTACAGGGCTTTCACAGCAGGGGCAATGCCATCGAATTCAGCCTTTCCTTGTCTGTAGGCACGAGGGTCACAGTCCCATTGCTCCAATGAGCCTACAAAGCTTGCACCCTATATATTACAGTGTACAGGTAGGTCGCGTTCCAGGTGAGCGGGGGTGTTGAAATAACACCAAATTGTCACCGCCTAGAGCAAGTATGTGACTAAGGGCACAATGCTTAGGCGCGCTCGCCGCGAATGCGGCGGGCCAGCTGAATATCCTTGGGCATAATGGTCACGCGCTTTGCATGGATGGCAGCCAGGTTGGTGTCCTCGAACAGGCCCACCAGGTATGCCTCAGCAGCCTCCTGCAGGGCCAGGACGGCGCTGCTCTGGAAGCGAAGATCAGTCTTGAAGTCCTGAGCAATCTCGCGCACCAGGCGCTGGAAGGGCAGCTTGCGGATCAGCAGCTCCGTGCTCTTCTGATACTTGCGGATCTCACGCAGAGCCACGGTACCGGGGCGGTACCTGTAGAGCAGCAGAAGAAGGTCATAGATGCAACAAGATGTCACCTTTGTTGGTGACAAGTTTCGATTTGCATGAAGCCGATAAAATCCTTAAAACCGTCATTTATGTAGATCAGTTCAACTTGGCTTTCGCAAAGTGGGAAAGTGAACGCTCAAACCAAAAACACGACAACAACAACAAAGACATCAAGGATTCTTTGACCTTCACACATCAGTCACTGGACATTAGTCACACAAGACACCGTGTGCAGATCAAGTACAAGAACCAGATGTGCATTTACACACCTGTGGGGCTTCTTGACACCTCCAGTGGCGGGTGCGGACTTGCGAGCTGCCTTTGTGGCCAGCTGCTTGCGGGGTGCCTTGCCGCCGGTGGACTTGCGGGCTGTCTGCTTGGTGCGAGCCATCTTACTTTTCTGCTACTTGCTGAAGGCAATAAGATGAAAATTGCTAAGGGGATTCCTTTTTTGTAGGGAAAGTTCTTGTGCAGTTTCCATCAGAAGCGTGAGGTGACGGGGGAACAAATGCTCTAGCCCGAAATGGTGCAACCAAAGTACAATGGAAACTTCACAGCCAAAATGACAACTATAAATTCCATCAGTCGCAGCCAATTTGCATTGTTGTTACCACCGCCACCAAGCCAAGCCTTCTTCTTCAATCAAGCTCTTCGGCAACTTTAAGCTACTAATAGCAAACCTCAGCAACCATGTCCGGACGCGGCAAGGGCGGCAAGGGTCTCGGAAAGGGCGGTGCCAAGCGCCACCGTAAGGTCCTGCGTGACAATATCCAGGGTACGCTCCCGCTCCGGCTCCTCGAAAACCTCTGTACGATGTTCTTGCTGTGTCTGAGATGAAGGGTGCAGATGTTCCTGCTAATAGTTGTGTTTCTGCAAGCAGCCGAGGTTTTGGCATCTGCCCCTGAAAGAAGCTTCTGCGCTTTGCTTTTTGGTGCAATGGCAAATTGCTGCTGCAACTATCGACATACTGTTGCTCCCTGTGGGGCAACAAAGTTCTGCATCAGTTCATCACCATCTAGAAGCTAATTTCCACTGCTTGGTCGACAGGCATCACCAAGCCCGCCATCAGGCGTCTGGCTCGTCGTGGCGGTGTGAAGCGCATCAGTGGCCTCATCTACGAGGAGACTCGCGGTGTACTGAAGGTGTTCCTGGAGAACGTGATCAGGGACGCTGTGACCTACACCGAGCACGCCCGCCGCAAGACCGTGACCGCCTTCGACGTTGTTTACGCGCTCAAGCGGCAAGGACGCACCCTGTACGGCTTTGGAGGATAGGCTCCATGATGCTGCATCCCAAGCTACCCAAAAAATCGGTGTTATTTTGACACCACTTCTCGAAGGAAGGAACCGACCTGCTGCAGTGATGACGAAACTTGCGTTTTTGTAGAAGTGGCAAGTTCTGGAAATGCAGCTATTTTTCACGTCAGCAGCTGACGGTCAGCCCACAGGTGTTTTTCTGCAAGCACGCACTTCACACTCTGAAGTTCAGAGTCATTGTTGGTGAGCTTGATCCGCTCCTGTAGGCAGGTCCCAGGACTATGACAGGAACAACTGCTGCTATGGCCCATGCATAGCCTGTGGGTGAACATTTTGGATGAGTACAGGAGGCAGCAATTTCTGTGAAGGACAGGGACATCATTTTTTGTACCAACAAGGAAATGCGGGTAGCGTGCTGCCCATAGTCCACTCCCTGCTGCCCATCAGGAGCTTGAAGATTAATATTGCCAAATAGAACCTTGTGCTTTTCCGCAACTGCTGCAGGATCCACTTCCAACAAGCCGGCGTGAATTTCACAAGCATTCCCAAGGATGTGCCTCCTTGCGAGCTTACCAGTCTGTGAAATACAGATTACATTGTACATATACAAAGCTGGCCTACTCAATACCATACACAGCAGCTCATACCAAAGGCTTACGGAAGTATACTTCGGGTACTACAGACGACACTGGACTCCGGTATTAGAGTATGTGAACCTTAAATCAAACATGCAAGGCTTCAATAAGTAAAAATTTGCATCATTAAGTGAAAATCACAAAATGAAACAGCACATTGTGGCCTAATGGATAGGCAATAGCCCGGGCAACACGAGGGTCGGGTCCACGTCAGAAAACTAATTAACTTGCCTCAATCTTGAATCGACTCCCATAAAAAAATGCGCACATATCAGGTCCCTAGTGTGCAGTGGTCAGCATTACTTCATGTCCTTGGAGGGCAAGCACGCCATACATTCCCCTGGCAGCGTCTCAGCAGAAATAACCAAAGTCTTCTCGTCTCTTCCAATATAAAGCCTTCCAGCTAGCGTAGTACTGGATGTGGAACAGCACATCACAAACATGACTGGGCTCCGGTGCAGGACGTCTTGCCCGGGCGCATGCTGCCTGCATCCTTGGGCATCTCGGCTGCTTCTCATGTCCACAGAAAGTCTGCGAACTGCTTTTTGACAGGGGTGGATCGCAAACATGACACGGACACAGCAACAGGAGCCTGATCAGGCCTCCACCAGCACACCGGCCTTCGGGGTGGCGCCGAATTTCTCCATCATGAGGTTGCGTAGGTAGGGCAGCAGCACGGACTCGTCGCAGGCGATGCCCTTCTCAAACTCGTTCGCGAGCTGCGGGTTTTCGCCAATGGTGCCGCCCAGAAACACGCGCACGCCCTCTGTTGCCTTGCCGTTCAGCTTGGCTGGGCCCCCCATGAGACCGATGTCCGCCACTTGCACCTGCGAGCAGCATCCAGCATTTGACATGATATCCTCTAATCCCCCCATTGACCTGTTATAGAAGTTCCCTACATTATCCAACCCATGCCTTAATGCACCCAGGTGCAGCATCAGCAACTGAGAACGCTACCACAGCCCACCGGCAGCTTCGCGCCTAGATCTGGAGACGCCTGTCTTGCAAGTGAGCCTGCTGCAGACGTGGCATGTGGGAGGCTGTACATTGATGGCATGCAGGAGCGTTGCAGTGCTAGTGTAGTAGCATTTCTATTTCTTCAGATATCTGTTTCTTCACGGTCCCTTGTTTGGGAAGACTGAAGACGATGAGGTGAGGTGCAGGTGCGGAAGCAGGGGACAGACCTGGCCGCAGGAGTTGGGGCAGCCAGTCCAGTGGATGCGGATTTTCTTCGGGAAGTCCATCTGCTGCTCCAGCTTCTCCACTATTGCCATCGCACGCTGCTTTGTCTCAATAACTGCCAGCCCACAGAACTGCACACAATGCGCACACACTGCACTCAGATGAAGGGTCCAGGAAGGGTCATTTGTCATCGAGATACCACATGGCATTGTATGCGCTGACAGCCTTGCACTCAAAGTGGGACTGGTTGTAGGACAGACAAGGGCAATAAAGCATCTAGTCTTTGAGTGCAGTCATCCAGGGATGGCTATTAGGCATGTGCACCTGGGCACCAGTGCATGAGACCAGGCCGCGAGTGAGGTTGCCGGCATCGATCTTGTACTTTTGGAAGATGGGCTCCTCCTTCATGGCGGCCACCTTGTCGTTGGGGATGAAGGGAAACAGAACGTCCTGCTCCACCGTGAGGCGCATTGTACCGTCCCCATACCTGTGTCAGGCACCAGTGGGACCTCAGCCAGGATTCGTGGCTTAAGCAGAGAGCTCCAGTAGCATTGCCGGCCAAGAACTAAGCAGTCAAGGGCCTCTCTGTGACAGAGGCTTACTCATAAAAGCAGGAGCAGGAGGCAAGTCGTGCGCAGAGGTGAAAATGATATCTCTACAAATGTCAGGCAGGCACTGCTTTGTCAGTGTTAATGATGGTGTAGAACATGCATTGACAAGTTGGGCAAAGCACATTTGCTCTTTGCAGAAATACTGTGTAATCAGGTGCATAACATGGGGCTGACAAGTGGCGGGGTGCGCACGTGTCAGCGATGCGCGCAAACTCATAGAAGTCGTCGGCAAAGATGCGGCCGGTGGGCACACAGGCGCCCACCCAGGAGAAGCCCTCCTGTTTCTGTGGGTGCACCCCCAGCACATCGCGGCGCTCCCACACATCATCATACTGCACACACAGTGCGAACCCCCATCAGCATTTTGCCAGTGCATGCAGTCCACGTCCCATTGGCTTTAATGGAGTCCAACCGTGCACCAGTTGCTGCTAGCCTGACAGGCAGCATGTGGCAATGGTGGCATCCCCACTGCATAGCAGACCTGGTATCTTTTGCCGCGCTCCGCAGTATCAGGGGAAAAAGGGTTCTGATGATGACTGCATATGTGGTGCTGCAGGATGGTGCAAGTTGAGTGGGCGGGGTTTGAACAAAGGAGCTTACCTTCTCTTCTACCTTGGTCCGCAGGGTGACACCGCCCATTTGGGCGCCCACCATCTCCCGGAACTTGGGCACTGTCAATGCCTCCACCATCCACATCAGCCGCGCCTTCTGCCTGTCATCGCGACCGCCATGATCCCTACAGATCACGCGATCACCCTGCTCTCTCTTGAAACTTCAGACGGATCTCTCGGTCAAGCTGACCTTAATACAGATCGAGTCTCATCCGCCAGTTTTAATGTAACATCTAGGCGAGAGCTTTGATGAGCCTCAACTATAGTGATTAAATTATCCAGATATTACAGTTTGGTGGAGTGCAAGCATAAGCAGAGGGTAGATGTCTGTGGGGGCAGCACCTGAAGACCTCCAGAAGCGCTTTGCAGTATGGAACGACCTGGTCCTGGGTGAGGAAGGTGTCCCCGTCGATGGACATGGTGTTCCGCTTCACGCTGAAGTAGCCGCCCAGCTCTACATTGAAGCCCACCTGCACGCACATGCCCGCACATGCTCAACCAGACACCCAGAACACACTCCTGACTGCGGTACTTTAGAGTGCCAGCAGTACCCGAGGAAGTGTAGATACACCACCTTCAGGAATGCCAAAGTGTGAGGAGTCTTGCCAAGGTTGATTGAGCACAAGCAAACCATGGACGCACCATCTCATGAACTGAGCTGCAATGTATCGTCTGCAGGCATGGATGGAGTAATTCTCACCTCGCCGGTCTCGGGGTCGTGGACGGCTTTAAGGCCGACATCGTTGATGTGGGTGTGGGGAAAGTCGTCCCGAGAGGGGGACAGTCCAATGTTGAGCTTGCGCGGCAGGTTCACCAGCTCCTCATTGCCCTTGCCAAAGTTTGTGATCATGTCATTGATCTCTGCAGCACAGACACTGACATCTTACAAACTCCAAGACGCTGTTGGCCTTTCCAATGCTGTATTTTTCACATGACACTTCCATCTCTCTGACCAACATTTGAACCCTCCAATTCCTGTGACCTTGGCTAGATTCAGGATGGACATCGACTGCAACAACCAACATCAAGGGCCATGCAGAATTTGAGGCTTCAAGGACAGACAGGACGGCAGTCTGCGCACCATAGTTGAGCTGCCTGACATCCAGCAGCTCATGAGGGTCAATGCCGGCAATGGGGCTGCCGGTCATGTTGCGCACATTATCCATGCCTGTCTGCACTGCGCTCAGTCCCACCGTCTGCAGGCCCTGCGCCAACCGTGCACACACACACGCATGTCATACAACCATGTGGTCACAACGTAGACACGCACAGAGTCACAGACTGCTTGCCCAGAAAACACAATCGATGTCTGACACGCTTGCATTGCAGATCCCCTGCACCGGGTACATCAATATGGGGGGCAGTCCACTGCATGCCCAATGCTCTCTTCCAATGCGCCTTGTGCACTTCTCTCGAACACTAAAATGCCACTGCAGAGCGTCATCTTACCACCAGTCATCTATCAATCACCACAGTGGAGCGGAGGCAGTATCAGGGCACACCTCGAAGATGGCAGCAGAGTCGGCCAGGTCCATGCCGCGCAGCTGGATGTTGGCGCGCGTGGTGATGTCAGCGCAGCCCTTGGCGCCCAGGTGCGCGATCTGGTCTCCCAGGAAGCGCAGCTGCTTCGAGCTCAGCTCGCCATTGGGCACCTGACACCCCAGCAGACCAACATAGGCTCCACATGTTCTCCCCACAATGCAGTGCTGTCAACCCATGCCGCTGCAACGATGCAGAAATTGGCCAGTTGACAGCTGCCACAATACAGACACCTTGACAGCATGGTGTCAGCATGTCAAGGGTGCAGACACATTGACATACTGACTGGCACCTTGAGGCGCATCATGAAGGTGCCGGGTGCGCGCTTCCTCCTGTGGAACATGCCCGACCACTTGAGGCGCACATCGACATCATCTAGGTCCAGGTCCTCCCACTTGGTCTCCCCTTTCCTGCATAACAGCAGGGCAGTTATTCCTCGTGCAACTCCCTGTGGCATATTGCGAGTTTTCTGGCGCAGCACAGAGTGGCGCCAAGAGGTAAGCAGCACTTGAGGGATCCCAGAATGCATCGGCAGCATCTGATAGGCAATTCCTTAACTTGCAGACAGCTATGCATACCTGATCAGCTCAGCGAGCTCAGTGACCTCTGTCCACATCCTGTGGCCGCCTTTCATTGCCTTGGTACCCTCTGCCTTGTTCTTCTTGGCAGCAGCCAGGGAACGCAGCTGTACCCATGGCACCACAGAAATCTTCAAGCACATTTTTGGAGCCCTGAAGGGTGCAGAGCATCTGGCACCGCGCAGAACTGGGCACACTAGCAGTGCAAGCCAGACGGTGAGATTGATTAATCTGACCTTCACTGCAAAATAAGGAGTACTCTGATGCTTGCACGGAACAGCAGCATTGCCTGCCCGCCCGAACATGTGCAGGGCTCACAAAGGGAGCAGCGAGTCCTCACCCTAGCCTCATTGGTCAGGTATTTGAGGCCGCTGGTCTCAAAGTCGATGCCCTTCTCTTCCAGGATGGCCTTCACCTCGTCTGATAGGGGAGGGACCTCTGCTGCCGGCCACCTGCATCGCCATTAAATCCTCTTCGCAAGGAAGACTTTTGAGGGGCCAAGTCTGCTTTATGCAGAGCTCTGTGCAACATAAGAAGTTGTCGAGATGCCTAGCTAGTGCTACTCTGCAGGAATGCCAGCCGGCTCGATCTTCCAGCATAGATGGGAGTGATGCAAGCTGGGGAGCTTGCGTACTTGTGAGCTCCGTTGCTTGAAGCTCCATTGTTTGATGCACCATTGGACGATGTCAGAGTAGCTGAGGCAGAGCAGCGGACTGCCAACACTCTGGCAGGAGCAGCACTCCTGGTGGAAAGGCTCAGACGCAGCCCTGGTGCTTGGGGGTAAATGAGCGTCAATGGAATCATCTGATTGCTGTGAGTGAGGCTTGTGGTGGGACTGACGTGATTGACCTGCGCGATACAAAATCTTAGAGGGCACGTCCTGTGATCTTAGGAAGACCTAACAGGTCTTGCAACCACTCCAAAAGCACTGATGCAACTTACATCAGTGATGCTGAACCCATTGAAAATGAGCGTGGTAATAAATGCTCAAAGTCTACCTTTTCAGAAGCATTGGTCAACTTAATAAAAAGAAAGAAGAGGGTGCTTGACAGTACACCATGCACTTTCTGGCAGCGATCGCTAGTTAAAGCAAGGCCGTACACGGTTCGTTCAATGATACACAGATATATATATCAAAATAAACTCAAGGTTTGTTCCAGAAATCTGGCGTCCAGTCGGGAGCTGATGAGGGTGCGCCCTTTTTGCCCTACCGGGGTTCAAGCTGCGGCTTGCGGCCTTCTTCAATGCCTCTTGATGGCGCGCTTTTCTTGCCTTAGAGAGAGATTCGAGATCAGATGTTAAATTTCTCAAATCGCGTGGCTAAATTGTGAAGAGGGAGGTTGGACGAGAAGCGTCGACGGTCATGTGGGTCCCCGTGCGAAATGGGACCTTTACTAAACCTCCCGTAAAATGGAGCCCTTTTGGTTCAGAAGGGCTCGGTTAATCCAAGATTGAAGGGATCCTGGCACCCTGGCGCGCAAAGTAGAGAGAAGAATGTGATCTGGCAGTGTGCCTGTCTCAAGGATGGCTCCAGCGGCTATATTGGGCGACGATGTCCAGGGCAGTATTGGAGCCAACGGTTTCGCCCAGAAAGGATACCTTTCTGCAGCTGTCACTGGTGCGAAGCTTGATTTGAAGGATCACGACGTTTCGACTTCTAGGTTGACCTTACCGCTTGTTGCGACAGAAGGAATGCCGTAGCTCGTTTGGCTGGAACCGACAGCTCGTTTGAAGAGCATTCGGAACTTTGCCCTTTGTGGCCATGGCTGCACGTCAATTGTCCCTTGGTGATCTTTAACAGATAACAATTAGCTAACTGAGACAAGACGTGTTATTTGTTGTCAGAATTGTTGGGCGAAACCAATCAGGACTTCCCGTTCTGTGCACATGCGTGCTGCACGTGCAGGTTAACCTATTCCATAAGCTGTTTTGAAGCGTAGAAGTGCGACGTCGGCATGACGAGACCAAGTTGCGGTATTGGGATATGCAGTAAGGCAGGCATAGATTTCTGTGGGAAGAGAGGGAGCAGAGTAAATAGAACAAGTTGACCGAAGTTTGCTCTTGCTCAGCCTTGCCTGTGTTAGTGTCCAGTCAAGGCAACATCTGAGTGTCCCGGCCACAATGCCGACAGCGCCTAGTGCATATGCCAAAGGACCTAAGGAGGAGCTGCTGCCTTATGCATGCCTCAACATCCATGTGGCAGTCCAGGGAAATGACAGACATTTCTCAGGTTAGTCCACGCCAACATGCAGGGTCGTTGTTCCGAGGAATCCACTGTAATGCGCAGGCATCCGCGATGATGGCGCACCACGCGAGCCTGCACTGACACCCGGCACTGCAGAGTGGACCCTGCACGAGCCTGTGACCGAGATTGACCCGAAAGATGCGGCCACCCCGGATGCATGGGTCCCACGCCACCCGGATCTCATCCGCCTCACTGGCAGGTCAGCGCCTGCAGAGTATTTTTCTTGAGAGAGCCTCTTGAAGATGGCAAACGTGAAATCCTGCATTCCTGTTGGGGCCTTGTCTCAGCACAGGTCAACAGGCAGAGCTCTGATTCTTCATTTATTTCTCGTATGTGGCCAAGTGTGGGCATCAAAGAATGTTACAGTAATGGAAACCTGTCAGGTGAAGATGGCTATTCCTGGATGTATGGGGATGATGGGCCTGTCTTGCATGCACAGGCACCCGTTGAATGTGGAGCCGACACCTACAGCGCTTATGAAATACGGCTTCATCACGCCGGCATCACTGCACTATGTGCGCAATCACGGCCCCGTGCCCAAGATCCAGTGGTCGCAGCACAAGGTGGAGATCAATGGCCTGGTGGAGCGGCCCACCAGTTTCACCATGGACCAGCTGCTCAGCACCTTTGAGCATGTTGATGTGCTCTGCACCCTCACCTGCGCGGGCAACCGGCGGAAGGTGCGCTCTCAAAGCACTCTCTTGCTTGATGTCTAGCAGCTGAAGCCTGGATTTAGATGTCAACTAAGGCTGCGGTCTCCTCAAAGCGACTACGTCTGTGTACAAAGTGGGGTTGCAACCTTGCCTGCCACTGCCGGGTGGGCTTCCCAGCATGATGCTGCTGGATCAGCGCCATGCTTCATTACATATGGGCACAGGTGTCAGTACTGCACCAGACATGCATGCAGTCCTGTGCAAGGAGTATGACCCTGTAGGGAGTGCCAAGGGCTGACTTGTGCTGGCATGTGCCCTGCCGCAGGAGCAAAACATGGTGGCAAAGACGATCGGCTTCAACTGGGGCCCGGCCGGCACCGGCACAGGCGTGTGGACCGGCGTCCGCCTTGCAGATGTGCTGCGCCACTGCGGCATGAAGAGCGCGGAGCAAGGGGCAAATTATGTCTGCTTCCGGGGCCCCAAAAACGAGCTTCCCCAGGGTGAGCCCAAAGGTCCATTTGCACCACACCTTTTATCTATTAGTTATGTCCAAGCTGCCCATTGCACATGCTCAATGAACCAGCCTATTTTGCAAGCATGCTGCTATCACAGGCACCACACATGTTCGTCACAAACTGCGAGAATGCAGGATCCTGACGATGGCATATGATTTGTGAGGGCGGACCCTTCTATCATGCTGAAGGCACCTTTATTCTTGTCAGGCCTCTGATGTATTGCGTGCCTCTGTTGACTGCAGGCAAGGACGGGAGTTATGGGACCAGTGTGGAGAGGTATAAAGCACTGGATCCGGCTTCGGACATCATTCTGGCCTTCAAGCAGAACGGCCGCCTGCTCACTCCCGACCATGGATACCCCCTGCGCATCATCATCCCAGGTGCCTTCACCTTTGTCCAAGTTTGCACTGTGAGGCCTCTGCCAAGTTGACAGCCCATGATTGACAACCTGCAAGTCCCTTTTTGCAAACCTTAGAAAGGCCTCCGCATGTGCACTCTTGAGTATTTTGGAGCATGAAGCAGCAAGGAGCAAAGCACTCAGTCTCTGCAGGTCAGGACGAAGTGTTTCCATGTGGTGAATTTTGACATAGGCACGTCCTTACTTGCAGGATACATTGGTGGGCGCATGGTGAAGTGGCTGGAGGAGATCACCGTGACAGAGACAGAAAGCGACAACTTCTATCACTTCCATGACAACCGTGTCCTGCCCTCACATGTGACCGAAGTCCTAGCGAAAAAAGAAGGTGTGGAGTCGGCCTTTTCCTGACATCTTGTGATGCATGCCGTGACTGTGCCCCAATATGTCATGCACTGATGTGCCCAAGCGCGCCCGACAGTTTACCATTTGGCCCACCCCGGACGAAAACTGCCGAGAACCATCGTTTTCTCTGAGTAACACCATTCTGAAGCAGGGCAACATCTTATTGCAGTGTTGTGCATGTGTGCAGGGTGGTGGTACAAGCCAGACTTCATCATCAACGACATCAACATCAACTCCGCCATAACATCACCGGCGCACGATGAGGTCGTCAAGCTTGACAGCCGCAATGCCTACTTCAATCTCTGCGGTTACGCCTACTCAGGTAGTGCTTGTGACCATCTTACCTTTTCACATCGAAAATTTAACAGGGCACCAGCTTGCTCGCCACAGATCCAGAGCAAGCTTCTGAGGTTTCTTGCACTTGCGAAGCGGCGAGCTTCAGCTTGCCGATGATGGCCGATGATTTGCCAAGAGCATTGATGAGCCAAGCGACTTCTCCCGCCAACCGAGACTTGTGTCTGCAGTAGTTTGCTGGACATGTTTGTGTCTGTGAAGATGATGGTTAAGAGTGGTCAAGATGGTTGTGATAATTAAGAGGAACTGCTGGGCAGGCGCTGGGCGCAAAATCATCCGGTGTGAGGTGACAGTGGATGGGAGCAAGACCTGGCGCCTGGGGGACATTGTGCGGGCCGGCCCACCTAACGCCTATGGCAAGCACTGGGCATGGGTGCACTGGAGCCTCAAAATCCCCCTTGGTAAGCTGCTACCCAATCTTACGATGCCCTAAATTCAACTCTTGCATGCCATCAGAACCCTGTTTGAAATGTGCATTGGCTGCGGAGCTGGAGGCTAAGCCACCTGCACATGTGAGCACAGAGGGCGTGCTTGCAAACGGGCAAGTGCAGTGGTGACTGGGTGGACTGTCAAGTTGGAGAGGCTGTTGTGCCATGTGCAGTGGACTTGTTGAGAGCAGAGGAGGTGGTTTGCCGGGCATGGGACGAGGCCATGAACACACAGCCGGACTCCTTCACCTGGAACCTCATGGGCATGCTCAACAACTGTCATTACCGTGTCAAGGTGGGCCATCACCGGCTGGTTGGGCATTAATGTTCCTCTATGTGTCATTCACCTCCACGTTATCCTCGCGTTCCTGTCCTTCTCATGTTCATCGACAACCTCCATGATGGGCCCAGAAAAGAGCCATGTTTGTACTGAGAGCAGCCCACAGGAAAATTGAGCATCCTGAGTAGAGCAGGCGCAGACATGAGGTCCATTATTACTACCTGCATTTGCATTATTGGTCGAATTTGGGATCAACGGAGCGCTTGAGACTTGAGTTTTTGAAACAGGTGCATCCGGTGGAGCTGCCAGAGGGTGGCTTGGCGCTGCAATTTGAGCATCCCACCATTGCAGGCGTGGCTCTTGGCGGCTGGATGAACCGGGCAGACGAGGCTGCTAAGGTGTGCGCGTGTCAACACTGCAAGCCAACTGCAAACTTTGCTTGATGTCCCCGGTCTATTTGACTGATTATGTTATGGATGAAGATGGATGGACAAGGGCAGCCCCACTTGGCTCCAAAAGTGCAGGCACTTTATGCCATGCAGCCTCTTAAAAAATCTAAATCCTGGAAGGGCACTCTCAAGTGAAAGTGCACAGGAATTCTTGAATCTGCCTGGACGTTTTGCCACAGGAAGTAGCAGAGGTGCCCAAGCTGGCAGAGGCTCAGGCAGCGCCAAAGGGGGGCGACGTGAAGACGTTCACGATGGAAGAAGTTGAGAAGCATGACACCAGGGAATCCGCCTGGTTCGTGCATGCGGGCCAGGTGGGCACATCTGCAGCTTTCCAAGCAATTGCTGGATCACTGAAAGGGGAAACTTGTTCAAACCTCCATTATGATGTGCCAGGGAGGGGTTTTTAAGATTCAGAGGCAAATTTAAGGGTCCTGCATGTTGTCTCTTTTCTGTCCCTGGACATATTCTCGGCAGTATGCAAGAAATTGAGAGGAGGGTTGCACTGCATAAGGCACGTCTCCATGCTGGAATCAACATTGCTGTAATGAATTCTGCAGGTATACGACGGGACACCATTCTTGAAGGAGCATCCAGGTGGCGCGGATAGTATATTGCTGGTAGCTGGGACAGATGCAACAGAGGAGTTCAATGCCATACATTCTGAGAAGGCCAAGAAGCAGCTGCTGCAGTATGTCATTGGCAGGCTGGCTTCATCCACCCACCCAGGTCTGCTGCCCTCTCACCATTCTCTTATGCCTGTAGACGCATTCAAAGGATGTTATTGCAGAGGTGGTTCTGTAAATGCTGTGCCCAGAAGAGGTTGCTGAACAGCTCAGGGGCTAGCCTTGCAAGAAAGACTTGGCGCAATCCATGCAGTGCTCGAGTTGTGTTGCCAGTGGTTCTGACGAGGGTATGCATTGGTTCGCAGCAGAGGTTGGCAAGGCGCCTCTGGTGCCGGCAGTGCCTGAACAGACGGCTCCAGTCGCACTGAATCCCAAGAAGCGGCTCAAGTTCAGGCTCGTCGAGAAGCAGGAGCTCAGCCACAATGTCCGGCGCTTCCGCTTTGCGCTGCCCTCACCACAGCACAAGTTTGGGCTCCCTGTGGGCAAGCATGTGTTCCTGTATGCAAAGTGAGTCCTTCCGCGCAGAAGTTTCCTTCTTGTCTCTTACAAGATGGAGTTGGCACCATGTGTACAGTTGCCCAAGTGGCCATTTCAATAGAACACTTGATTGTGCAGCGTGTCAATGGCACGTTGAACACCTTGCAGATTAACATGACTAAATTCATTGTGAGCCTGATTGGGAAAGCAAGAACATGTGCTCAGTCTAGACTGGACAGATCTGGCATGAAAATGACATGCAAGTAGTGATGGTACTGGCAGTGGCAGGGTTGCCCATCGCTGGCATAGATGGTGTGTGCAGCATCTGATGTGTTTGGATTGTGCCACAGTGTGAATGGCGAGCTTGTGATGCGTGCCTACACCCCAACCTCTTCAGATGATGAACTTGGGTACTTCGACCTCGTCATCAAGGTGCCCCACACCCCCAGTTGCATGCAGGAATATAATGCGTACCCCGCAGGTGCTTCTTGTTTGTGGATGTTGGAGATGCCAAGACAATGGTGGATAGAGAGAGAGGCAAATGTCCACAGAAAAGGTCACTGCTGCACTTGTGGAATGCAACGAGTGTGAAGGTGGCCCATCCTACAGGTGTACTGGAAGAATGAGCACCCGCGGTTTCCAGATGGCGGGAAAATGAGCCAGCACCTGGAGTCGCTGCCCATCGGCGGTGAGATGGAGGTCAAGGGGCCTCTCGGCCATGTGCACTACCTCGGCCGCAACAAGTACGCGCCACACTTCAGACCCTTGCACCTGCCAATATTAAACTTTTGCTGATAGCAACAAGCTGCACAATACAGTAAGTGAATTGGCCTGAACCCATCAAATTTGTGCATCCAATAGTAGGTGGCCACGACATGGTTACTATGGTGTGGTGGTACTGGTGCATGAACTGCTTGCTGAGGTGATGCCAATGCGCTGCAGGTACACGCTGGATGGAGAGATGCGGACGGGCAAGCACCTCTCCATGATCGCAGGCGGCACAGGCATCACTCCCTGCTACCAGGCAGGAGCACCCACCTCTGCCTGCTCAGCCAGTAACCAGAACTGTTGTCGAATGCCTTTTGCAATTATAAGTTGTTGACACTCTGATTAATGTTGTGTTGTCTCCTCAAGTGAACCAAGGACAGTATCCAGCAGGGGAAATGGTTCATACAGCCCGCAGCAATAAAAGCCCAAATGTATGCACCTCAGGTGATCAAAGCAGTGCTAAAGGATGCAGAGGATGACACGCAGCTGTCGCTGCTGTATGCCAACCAGAGTCCAGACGACATTCTGCTCTTTGACGAGCTGCAAGAGATGGCCAAGGACCCGCGCTTTAGAGTTTGGTACACAGGTACTTCTATCCTCCACCCACACTCATCTGCTGCATTGGTCACAAGCTGATGCCATCGTTCTGACATGCATGTGATTGGCGCAGTGCAGCTTCCCATATTTGTTTTCTAAGAATGAGGGAGGCATGCAAGTCCCTAGAAGCTGCGTGGTATGCATGTGTGGCCTCTAGGTTCGTGATGTGAGCCTTACACTTGAGATTCTGGGTCTGCTGCGCAGTGGATCGTGTGCCGGAGGGCATGGAGTGGGCCTACAGCACTGGCTTTGTGAACGAGGACATGGTGAGGGAACACCTCTTCCCGGCTGGGCCCGAGACGGCAGCGCTACTCTGTGGGCCGCCGCCCATGATAAAGTTTGCCTGCATGCCTAATCTGGAGAAGCTGGGCTACAAGGCAGAAGACTGCATCTGCTTCTAGGCAAGCACTTGTGCGGCATGCACAGTTTTCTGGAAGGGAGGCAATCTTGTACATTAACAGCAGGATGTGTGGGCACTGGAGCCAATTGAGAGCTCATTGTGACTTCATTGCACAATCTCTTTGCAAATGTTCCGTCGTATCAGCTCAGCCTCGCTGAGCAATTTTAGGAAGCTTCTGCAGCTTGGTAAGATGATGCGGCTGTGTTGCTTTCACTGTGTTGGCAATCGCAGGAAGTTGGCGTGATTGGTGTTTTCCGAAACGACTTGGTTGGGAGAGTTTCCGTCGCTCCTTGATCTTTTCCACTCACTGCAGCTTCATCAGTTTCACACAAGGCAAGTCGTCAAGCTGACGAGGCTGAGTGAGTCGATATCAGTCTTAAGTCATATTAGTTGTCAAATTGTGAGCAGGCAAAGACTGGGGTTATGTCAGCTGCCTTTGCAATTGATTATTAAGCAAGTCTCAAGTATCTAGTGGGGCTTTTTACCCGCAATGCATTTTTTATGTTCTTTCAGTGGGCCTGGTAGTACAATATGGCACATTTTGCTTCAGACAAACGAAGTAGTAATCAGATGTTAGCAGGCTGTAGATGTAACTTATCAAAATACATCCACAGATCATTGATTGGTGAGAGGCACAGCGGTAACTTCTCCATGAGCTGGGGGTGTTTAAAAAACACCAGTTTGAACTGGGTTATGGATTGTGATCGATCAGCAGTCTGGCAGGAGCTCTGGCTCCTACTCGGCGTCCTACTCGGCGGTCTTCTTGGGCAGCAGGACAGAGTGGATGTTGGGCAGCACACCACCCGCAGCAATGGTAACGCCACTCAGCAGCTTGCTCAGTTCCTCGTCATTGCGCACAGCCAGCTGGATATGGCGGGGAATGATGCGGGTCTTCTTGTTATCACGGGCAGCGTTGCCTGCCAGCTCCAGAATCTCAGCTGCCAGATACTCCAGCACAGCGGCTAGGTACACAGGGGCACCAGCGCCTACGCGGCTGGCATAGTGCAGGGCAGTCAACCCACAAGCTCTCAGTGTACACGTCAGCAGATGCGAGCTTCTGCTGGCTTCTACAGAGTTTGACAAGGCCCAATTGGTTATGAGTGGTTGTGATTCCGTCGCATGCATATAGAAGGGCGACAGGATCAATATATATATCTGTGTGTACTTCGCACATCAGAGCAAACATCACGTGAACGCAACCTCTCCTTCTCAGCTTGACAAACTCAACCATCACACGATCGCGAAATCGAAATTGTTGTTCTCGACCAGAGGAACAGACACAACCTTATAAGCATACATTGCCCTTCTTAAGGTAGCGAGCGATGCGGCCAACGGGGAATCGCAGGCCGGCCTTGGTGCTCTTGGACACCGCCTTTTTGGCCGTCTTTCCCTTGCCGCGTCCGGACATATTGGCCGTCGTCTGCTTTGATTACACGAAACAGAGTATGAGCGATGGCGAATAGGATGAAATGCAAATGTTTGGAGAATTTTCTGCTCGAGACAGTTTATCAAGTTTTGGACACGCTAACGGGCCAATCAGAACGCAGCATTGGAAGCTTCGAGAGCCGGGCGCTGATTGGCCCGCACTGAGGACCCCAAAACACAACCTGCGTTTCAACATTTTGCTTCCACAAAAAAACATTACAAGCATTCTCCGCAGCCCTCATAAATCTGCACACTAACTTGCATTGAAGCAACATGGCTCCCAAGGCAGAGAAAAAGCCCGCCAAGAAGGTGGCCAAAACCGCCAAGACCGGCGCCAAGAAGAAGAGCAAGGCCAAGGTCGAGTCCTTCAAGATCTACATCTACAAGGTCCTGAAGCAGGTGAGGCGGCTCTTCGCTCATTGGCGCAGGGGTTTACCCTGCCTGCTGCACGTTGACATCGAGGAACAGAACTCTCGAGAAGCGCCTGCCTTGGTCACCTTGGAGCTTTCTGATTGCTTGTGGATTCCTTGGTGTTGGTAATGGCCATGTTTTGACGAAAATGGTAAGGTAATCCATTAAAGCACACTCAGCATCAGAGCCTCACTGACGAGTTCTTGGAAACTGACTGTCATCGTTTTCCTACAGGTCCACCCGGACACTGGTATCTCCTCCAGGGCCATCTCCATTCTCAACTCGTTCATCACAGACATTTTTGAGAAGATTGCCACTGAGACCGCCCAGCTGGCACGCTACAACAAGAAGCCCACTGTGACTTCCCGTGAGATCCAGACCGCTGTGCGTCTCATCCTGCCCGGGGAGCTGGCCAAGCACGCCGTGTCTGAAGGCACCAAAGCCGTGACCAAGTTCACCTCTGCCTGAGCTGCCCAGCAGCTTGCTGCAGCGCACAACTAAAACCGGTGTTATTTTAACGCCACCGCTTTTATGGAACACCAGCAATCATTATGATAACCATGTCTCCAAGCCTAAGTACCCATTCCTCCTTCCAGAAGACCTCAGTTGCAACCTTTCCGGCATGTATCCCAAAACCACTTACAAATGTGCTCCGCAATTCTTGACAATGGAGCATGTATCAATACTTCTAGCATACTTCTGGCCCAAAACTATCTGGCACAACACGATACAAACAGCAAAAACTCAATCAAGAAGACCGTGAGCATGCCAACTTCAGTTTTAGCTCGAGCAGTAGCTCTGCCAATGATATCCTGATCGCCTTGCCCTCTAAAGCATTGTATACAAGTCCTCCCCAGACACTGTACAGACATGTTGTTCTGGGCAAATCTACACTGCATTGTTTGCGCCCTCCCCCAACAAGCTGGCGCTCACACTTCCCTCTTCCTGCCGCGCATGTGCTGCACGCTTCTCCGCATGGAGCTGGCACACAGACCAGCTAACCTCAGCAACCACCAAAACTGCGCCTGCTACGGCGACCCACACATACCAGCGCTGCTGCCAGTAAGGCGTTCCAAAGTGCACTACAACCATGTAGATGCCAAAGAGCAGCAGCGCGTCCCACAAGATGAAGATGATGGCAGCAGCCACCCAGTTGTGTCCAAGCAACAGCGGCTCGACCTCTGCGCGCTCCAGCGCATGCTCCCAGACATGGTCGGGAATGAGGCGGATGGCGAGCCAGATCAGGCCCGGCAGCAGCAGCAAGTCATCCAGAATGCCCAGGATTGGAATGAAATCTGGTATGAGATCCTGGAGCAGGATGAAAAGAGGCTGAGCCATCTCCAGCACAGCATTGTAGTGCTGCGCAGCGTCTGGTGGAAGATCAATTCACGGCCATGAGGAGGGCGTGGCAACATGTTGAAGGGTTCTTGGTATCTGAGGTGCTGTGATGGGTGTGGAGCTTACTATGGGGCTCACAGCATATGCCACAACAAGAACGGCAAGCAGCCGTGGCGCCCAACCACATTCAGGATCCTGAACAGCCCTGCAGCACCGTAAGGGTTCTGTCTGATTTTCTGGACCACGACAGCCCCGGGACAGTCACGCACAGCTTCCCTGATGGTCATCAAAATCCTCTTGGCAGTTTTATTCTTTGGTGAAGCAATGATCAAGAGTACCTACAAGTGCAAAGCATACACATTCCGCTTCAGCCTTCTTGCTGCTCTCTTCAGGCTTGAGAGGCAACCCTGGTGACGAGGATGCTCAGGCTCATGCCCTGTGCCAGAAAAGGAGTGCCTGTAAGCCTTTTCCTGCTGCATGACTTGATATCAATAATATACCCAGCTGGAACAACCAATCAAGCATAAACATGCCTGTAGCTCGGATCTGTCCCGGATCGCTGCTACCATCACCCATGATTTGATCAGTGCACAGCACGAATTGAATCACAACCCATTAATCGTCAAGAACGAAATCGCATTTGAGCTCTTTATTCGTCTGTTATCTACAAGATCTTCACGAAAGACCACAGTCATATTAATCTGCAAATGCAAAGCCCCACTGACGTTGCCTTCAAGACAGTATGGCCAAAACAAACCAAAACAGATGATCTACAGACGCTTATCTAATTAATGAAGTTGAAAGCGGTCACGTCTGAGTAAATCCCGGTTGGATCCAGATTTTAGCATGCAATGAACTCATTTAGATATTTTGGACCCAGCCTGTTTTGGTGGTGAGCTTTTTGTCAAAAGCACGTGAAAGGCAATCGAAAAGTCTCACAGGAGAACAGGGGCTCCTCTGTAATTCGTCGCTGCGAGGTATTGGTGACTGCGGTATGTAGCTCCCGAGCGGGGGATCAAAGCTGAGACGGACACCTCCGCTGGCCGACATTTAGGGTGAGATTGGGTCACGCGTGCGTGTCCAGGCCGTTGTCCAGATTGTTTGTAGATTGATTCCAAGATAGTGTCTTTACAAGCACTCATGATAGTGCCGGTATCATTGCCTAGTCCTTGCGTGCAAGGATTCTCTACCCCTTCCGGTGGATAAGAGTGGCCCCGTCGTCCTCCTCACAGTGACTTTGATGTGCACTGGTAGGTTGTGCGCTCAAAACAGCGAAGACACTTCAATGGAGGTTCCGATGGACAGCACGCGTCCGACAGAACATGGGAGTGCAGGGGTTTTGCCCTTGCAGGCTCATGATCATCACAGACAATATGTCTTTGGTGGTTTCAGGTAGCTTCACAGCAACATCCCGATATGGAATGTGCATCTCCAATTCTTCTAAGATGTTCGATAGTGCTCTTGGACATTCCGACCCTATAGTCTTGATAAAATATCACCAAAATATCAGACACAGCTTTCCAGTAGGACCACGCACTACACTGTGCATTGAACTAATATGCAAGGGCGCGCACGGGGTGCTGTGGATCATACAGATCCACGGCTGAGATTATACCCGTATTACCGGACCATGCGTAATGGCTGCGTCGGAATGCGCGCACCCCTTTGGTGCTCCTTGCAGGTCCCACCTTGATGTATAGGCCCCGAATGTCAGGTTCTATTGCAGCTGGGTGCAAATATATTCCCCTTACATCCGAGACCTCAGGTAAAGCAAGAGCTCAGTAGGTCCTATGTGCCTGGAGCGCCTGCTCAGACAATTTCAGTAGAGTGGCAACCTAGAGGATCATCTCATGATTGACAGTGTTGCTCAATATGAAAACTGTGGAAACCCATGCAAGCAAAATGAGTCTTGCAATGTGTGCATGTAGTTGGCTTGCACATGTATTCCGGGAAGCCCGACAATTTCCTTGGGTTTTAAGGGAAATGCTTGACTCTCGTGTGCAGCTCGGAAGACACAACAGGCACCAAGACGTCTGCATTCCAGCCACAGCATGAACATCTTGTGGCTCAGCAGAAGAGGTGTGGCTCTGCTGATTGCAACAAGCATCGCTTGGATTTTCCCCGTTATTGTGGGTGTAGCGAGGCACTTTGCTGCATGCTGGTAGTACAACAGTGCAGATCCCCTGATTGGCATGCTATTGGCAAATGCAGGTCGGGATATAGCTCCTTCTCGGACAAAGCTTTCAGAGGGCAGCTTCATCCCAACAGCCAACTGCATGAAAGCCAGCATGCCAACCAAGTCCAGGATCAGGACTCTTCCCAGCCAGACAGCGATGACCCTGCAGCATGGTTTGACCTGGATACCTTCCTTGGGGAGGCTCCGAAATCCTTGGAGGGCATTGTCTCAGGACACGAGAGCGATGAGAGCGGGTGCAGTGCTTCCTCTCGCATCAGAGAGCAGCAGCTGCAGTCATATGGCCTTTCCATTTGGTGCTGCAGCACCACTGCAGTACAAAACTCACTGGAGCCAGCGCTTCCAGATGAGGACATGCCAGAGTTCAGCGAGGAGGACCTGCGGATGTGTTTGGACGTGGCTTGCCAGGGCCTGGGCGTGGAACTTGGGCAGTCTGCAGGGGCCAGCGAAGGCGATTTGGTGTGCAGCAGTGATGCAGCGCACAGCATGGACGCATGCTTGAATTTTGGAGCCCCAGTGACAGCGCCTCTGCTGCGTGCCACTTCCACAAACAGCAGCGTGAGCATGCCACCGCTGCCAGGCCAAACTGGTGGCGCCGTAGAGGGCCAGGTCTGTGGCTCGCCAGGGCTGTGCATGCAGCAGCCAATCAAAGTGGACGGCATGGCGGCCAGCAAGGGTGCGAAGCGCAAGCGCGGCCGGCCGCGCCGATACGACACCACTCTGCCTCTCTTGCCAGGTGCAACATTTCTGCCCATCCTATGCTTGTCCGTGTGATGGTCAGCATGTTCTTCCACGACCTGAAGGGTTTGCATGTTGCATCCATGCAAGAAGTGTTAGAAAGATGAGCTGCATGCAGGTGCAATGGAGGCCCAGGCAGCTGCAGCAATGGCTGGGCACATCAACGGTGTTGATTCAGAAAAGCGCAAAAGGACAAGGGGAGCCAAGCCTAAGTACCACTTTGTCACTGCGGAGGAAGCCATTGCCCACAGGTACTACTCCGCTGTTCGTACACTATCATCCAGTAATCACAGCGGGGTTATAAAGTTCGTTCAGTTGGTCTGAAGGTCTCTCGAATCATGAACCTTGAATGCCTGGAAGATACGGGTCTCTTCGCATTATAGTTTGAACCCCTACCATTGCTCAAGTGTATGGCGCGGCATTTGATTAGAAGCTGACATAGCTGGCTCTTGACAGGCGCGAGAGAAACAGGATCACAGCTCTTGCGTCCTACGAAAAGCGCAAAGCGCACCAGGATGCGCTGAGGAGCGAGGTACGAAAACTGTCTGTAATGTTGCTGAACAATAGCAAGACACTTTCTGTACATTTGCTCGATCGATACGCTGTGTTAATTGCATGTGTTTGCTCATCTGCAGATAATGCAGCTTGAGCAGGATCAAGCAGCCTTGAGACAGCTCCTCGGCCTTGTACAGCAGCCATTGGGCGACAAACGTAAGCGAGCTGGCCCGTGCTGGACCTGCAAGTGATCCCATTATTTCTCCACAGCATTTTTCACTGCCTTGAGAGTCTTTACGGTTCCTTGCTGTGCAGGATTGGTAAGGGAGCTCCTGATGAAGCCAGATGCATCAATGTGCGAGGTGGTGCAACTGCTCAGCTCAACAATGATCCAGAACGCTGAGATGTGCGGCAGTAGTGTACAATAAAGACTTCATACAAAACTAACCTGCAACATTTGCAGTGCATCAGAGGGTTGCATCCTCTGACTGTGTGTCTTAGAAGCAACACTCCTAGGGATGCCAATTCTTCTAAAATCGGAAGACCATTGGCCCTGTGCCAGGTACAGTTGCCACAGCAGTTCACACTGGTTGCCAGGGATACTTGTCCTAGTGTGCTGCCTTTAAGTATAGGCGATCAGGCCGCTGGTACGACTTTAGACAACAGCAACTTAGATTGAAGGCTTCTGCAGCGCCTTGAGATATTGTCTGCAAGTCTCTATCACCAAACGCCTTTAGAACGTGCCGGTTGTTAGCCCGATGCTGTATGCTTAGCGTTGTAAGTGAGTGACGCTCATACTATATATGTTCGGCAATTCATTCATGCATTACGCATCGCTTCTTAAGCGATACATCAGGTTGACCTGCGAGGACTGAGAAAAGATGAGCAAAGCGCAGTAGTGACTCAGTACAATTGTTTGCGACATGAACATCGCAACACAGGTAGAGCCCTGTTGCCGCAAAGAAGTACCAAAGAGTAGCCAACTAATGCTCTGGGCATGCATCAGCCTTCTTACAGCATGTTGGATGACCCGGTCAACAGGCGTTCCTGCTCTGCAGCAAACGCACCTGTCAAACCAAAACACTACAGTCAACTTCCACGACGATACTATCCGTACTAGCCAGAGTGCGAGAGGGGCTATCATCGTGCGCCCGTCGCCGGCAGGAGCGCAATCATACTGTCTGCTCCAGAAGTGTTCAGGTTGTTCTTTCTTTCACACCTGAAACCGTCCTGGAGCAAGTAAGTGTACCGATCTATAAGCTCTTAGATGATGGATGGCTTTAGTGTTTTTCTACCTGGTGCATGTTGTATAGCATGCGACGGAGGTTCCGCTATGAGTTGGGTGCAGGAGGTTCAAACATGCCTTTCTGCACACAAAAGGGGGCCCTTGTTGGTCTGCATTTTGAGAAGGCCGGTCCTGTACCACATTCGCAGATTGTTATGTTGCAGAAATCTATGCGCTCGCCAACGTGCTCTCAAAACCGGTCTTTTGAACTCCTCAACCCCAAAGGCCCCTGTCCAATATCTGAAAGAGGACATGTGGTTGTTGTGCAGCTTGTGAGGTGCATTGTAAGGATACAGACGCTTATCTGCGCCTTTGTGGTAATTTTCTGAGCCAATTCTCCACGTTCTGGGTACTTTGGTGTGCTGCATCGGTAAGTTTGCAGGACGTACAACTTGCAATAGAGTCTGATTTTCACGCTATGTTCGCCAATGTCATTCTTTAACTTGGTTTACTTGCTGCATGCTGCAGGACGAAAGCACAGAACCCAACACTGGAGAAGTACTTTGCCCAAAGTTGATTTCTCAGAGGTGCCAAGGTGCAGACGTGCTGGAGGCATCTGTGTAGCATGTCATGTGGCATGTACATATATGCAATCTGCCACTGGCCTGGCCTGTCCCAGCACGTTGCCGCGGAGTGGCTAGATGCTAGGACAGTCATCGGTTCTGACCTGCTGGCAAAGTACAGGCCTTCCTTGTAAGTCATGGCAGGCAGCAATGATAGGGCTAGTCCAAGGGGCTCCAGCACAGGAGCTCTTTCAACTCCATCGAGCCCAGCAGCGGGTAGTAATGGGACATCTGCAAAACGCGCGCCGACAGAGACGCCCAAGCTTGCAGACAGCGCAGGGGCCAGCTCACGGGTAGAGCAGAGGCTCAGTGTCCTTGCAGCAAAGTTGGCGCTATTGAAGGTTTGGACCCTCGAATCTTCAGAGCAGCTTGCCAAGACACCACACTGAAACAGTTTACTGTGCACCTCTTTGAGAGGTCATGCGGTGTGCAGCACGATGTGTGAAGTGACGGAAATGGCCTGCTTCAAGTCAAACCAAGCAACTTCTTGTATTTCCAGGATGGGGCAGCAGCTCCAGAGCTGGATGCGGCAATGCAAGAGCTGCAAGATGAGGTTGCGCACCTCAAGTCTGTGGAAGAAGAAATCACTGGGTATGCTGAGAAGGCTCTCGCAGAGACGGAACGCCTTTCCAAGGAGAATGAGGAGCTCAGAAAGGCACAGGAAGACGCTGCTCTGGACAGGTGGCAAACGCAGCCAAGTTCTATTGTCCCTGGCAGCATTAGTGTTGCAGACCTGAAAACCTGCGGCATCTTGAAGCAGTTCCAATTTTGACCGTCTGGCTTCTGTGGAGATGTTGTAAATTTCCTTCGCTCTTTGGCAGGCTGTCAATGAAGGCTTTTGAAATCTCATCAGAACTCTGCTGTTGCTCAGGCAAATGGTGAAGGCGATGGTGGAGGCGGAAAAGTTGAAAGCTGCTGGGGAAGCATACAAACATGACATGTTACGGGCCAAAGTGACCGAATTGGAGGCTGACCTGCAATCAACGAGGCATGCTGCCAAGCGAGAGGCATCAAGTAGGGACCGGAAACCAGCTGCATTGCTTTCTAGATGTGGTTGCCAAGGCAAAGGTGGAGTGCACATACTGAGAATCTGCCTCCATGGAAGCCTCCATTGTTGGTATGAATCTTGAGTCAAGGACCTTGGTGCAACGTACAGGCATGTCCCGGGCCTTGAGTGAAGCTCGGAATGCCATATCAGCCCGGGAAAAGGAGGCACAAGCGCTGAAGCTGGAGCTGGAAAAGCTGAAAGCAGCAAAGAGCAGCCCGGAGAATGGCAGCGCTGCACAGGCCAATGGTGATCTAACCAGCCCTCATTCATCCACGGCTTTTGCGTAAACAACTTGGGTGTCAGCTGGAGGTCTCGGATATCTCCTGCGAGCACTGTGTTCCCCTTGTCCGCTTCTGTGTATGCTACACGACACAACACGCTTGAGAATACTATCCGGGTACTTCTTTCACTGTGCTGGTGCTGAACAGGCTCAAGCAATGGGCCAGCAGAAAGTGCAGAACTGGCAGAGCCATCGGGGACGCCATTGGTGAGCGAGCATGAGGAGATTGCAGTGCGGTTGATGGCGGCCGGCCCCAGCGGTGTGGATCAGGCACTGCTGGCGGCTGCAGCCAAGGCGCTGAGGGATGTCAGCGTCCTTGACAAGCAGCTGCTGCGCGCCCGTGAGGTACCCATCTGATATCTTGACGGCCTGCTGCGTCATGTCATGGCAGACCATCTCACGGCGGCAAATTGTGCAGCACAGTGAGAGCTGCATATGCTGTTACGGGCTGTTATGATCGGGGATGATGTGCCAATGGTTTCTCTTTGGTGGAAGAGTGCAGTTGCTGGATTTTCAAGAGATGCACACCATTGGGTGACAGTGAAATGTAAATTGTCTATCTATTGCAGGAGAAGTTGAAGCTGGCTCGGGAGGTGGAGGACCTGAACAACACCGTGTTCAGCAAGAGCTTCAAGGCGCCTAGCGCATGGGCGGAGCGCGAGGTCAAGTACAAGATGGAAAAGCGCGACTGGGATGCCGAGAGCAAGAAGCTGCGCGAGACCATCGCCAAGCTGGAGACAGAGAATGCGCGCTACCGTGCAGAGAACAAGGCGGAGGAGTTCGAGGCTCAGATTCAGGTGCCCAGCATCCATAAAAGAAGAATTGAGCTCCCGATATTAGACACATATGAGGTGTCTCGCTCCCTTTATTGTGGTCCTTGAAGCTAAGGTCTTTGATAAGGGACATGAGGAGATGAAGGGCTCCACAACATAAGATACATAAGTATTTTGTGTCTAAAGCTGTGCAACTCTGCGGCAACCTCAGAATTGTGTAGTGGGATTATTGATGGATACTGATGGGTGCGTGTGCATGCATCAGGTGCTGAGCAAGGCCCTGAGCGAGAAGGAGGCCGAAAAGGTTGAGGTGCAGAAAGAGCTGCATGAGTTGCAGATCAAGAGCAGGGACATCAGCCCTATTGGCCTCAACTTGCGTGACATTGATCACGATGTTGTGCACAGTATCATCGAGGACATGGAAAAGAATAGCATTGGTGCGTGCAACCATCTGCGCGTTTACCGCATGCTGCCACATCTGCTTAACACCTGTATCTAACAGCATACCTTGGCGTAAATTGTGGCTACCGTCTTATCAACCATCAGATCATGCCAGGGAAACTTGCTATGTTTGCTTAGCTTGTTGGCGCTAGTAAATCTTTATGCTTATTGTTGAATCTGAAGACAAATCCTTTTGATTGGCGCAGGAGTTTCGGCCCCCCGTACTGCGACCCCTTCCCAGTCCTCGCGAGGCTCGCCATCACGATCTGGGAAGGGCTCTCCTCCACGCGCTGCTGTGCCTCCCCTGGACCTTGCTTCTCACTTTGTGCCCGGCAGCAATGTCGAGGTGGGTCATCATCCTGCCGCTGTTGTAAAGTCACAAGTTCAACTGCCATGTTGCTAATCGTGCCCCGTGGATACCAATGTTGATGACTTAACGATGCAGAGGATTGTGCTCACAACTCAGCATCGTGCTCAGATGCCAGTGCTTCCGCAGGAGATCATTCAGGACTATGATGACAAGGGAATGGGCATTGCGGGGCCGCGATCTGGGCGCAGCAGCCGCAGGAAGGGGGGGACACGCCTGTCTGACGGCGCAGTACCTGATGCGCGTGCATCAGACTCATTCGAAGAGCTGCATCGCAGTAATGTCCACGACTTGCAAAGCAATTTCCTGGGTGCCTCACAGGTGTGCCCTAGGCATCAGCTCGGCTTTTTTTAGTAATTTCTCCCGCATGGGCCAGTATGAGTGCAGATGCTGAAGCATCATGTTATTGTGTGCAGCATCCATCTGGCCTGCACCCTGGCAGCCGAGCAGTTCATCAGAGCGGCAGTAAGGGGTCTGGGGTGGAGCAGGAGCTTGTTGACGCTGCTGGGCCCCCTTCTGGTGGACCTGAAAGCGACTGTGGACAGCCTGGCAGTACAGGGCAGGGCCGTGATGCAGAGTTTCAAAGTCAGGGCATTGCCCATGTAAGAGGCGGCTTTCAGGGAGGCCCTCCTGTGCGTCTCGATGCACATGGGGGGCATCCAAGAGCAGACACAAAGCCCTTGACAACACCCAGGGAAGGTCCGCAGACTGCATTTGGCAGCCCACTGCATCCAATGTCCAACTCAGTGAATTCTCTTGACAAAGAGGAAAGGGGCGACAATGGCGCAGCAGTCAAGGATGAGCGGGAAGCATCGCGAATGGGAAGGCAGCATGCGGAGACTTTGCACAGCCACACCTCTGCACCATCTGCAGCCGCTCAGCACCCAGATGCCGGTCTGCAACGGGAGCAGCAATCCAGGAGCACAGATCAGGTCTCGTCCGCAGATGCTGCCCCGGACAATGGCCTCTCTGCCGCAAACACTGAACGGCGGCGGGGTGCATCCAGCAGGAATATGGTGGACAATGCGTTTGCTTTGGATCATCAGGACGGCGATTGGCCGAGCGGGTGCGGATCATGGCTCCATGAATGTCATATATGGAGGAAGAGCACGTCGCTGTTGTTGCTGGGATATCAATGGTGCCTAAGCACACACGCTTCTTAGTACGCTGGCCATGCTGATATTCTGGCCTCTACAGATAAGACCAGTTGGGATGTGGCCTGATCGTCATGCGCAACTGCAGATCCCGAGAGGCCTCCGCGGATGATTGTGTCTCAGAGGCTAGCAGCACGCTTGCGGGCCTGATCAGGCGCGGCAGCAGCGGCACAGGCGGCACTCGCGACAGTTCCAGCGACGGCGGTGACGAATGGGACGTCGAGCGGCGCGCCGCGCTCAAAGCCGACCGTGCCGCTGCCGAGGCCGCCTGGGGCGCCCATGTCGCCGAGAACGACATCGGTGTCTTGCGCTGGAAAGCGGTGTGCTCACCTCTCCACTCTTGCCTGTGTGGATCCTGTAGATGAGAAAAGCGTGCCGGTTCAGCTGCCAATGTGTCAAGGGCACCTCGAGAATTACTCCTCATCACGAGAATCACTCCTGGATCATCATTGTAGGTTCTCTCGGTTGATTGTTCATGGCGTTAATAGCATCATTTTCATCCCCTCGTCTGCATGTATATGCAAACAATTGTTAGCTGATTGGGTAAACTCCTGTACTATTCTGTACTGAGTGGGTGGCCCTCTCTTTCGGCAGGCCGAGGCAGGCAGCCGCGTGGAGCTGTATGAGGCGCAGATCGGCAAGATGCAGCTGGCGCTGGAGAGGGCAGACCAGGAGAACTCGCGGCTTGAGCAGGAGCTGCACGCACTCACCGAGAGCTCCGCCAAGGGCAGGGAGGAGCGCCACAGCACCGGCCTGGCCGGCCTGCGCGATCGCATGTGCAGCATCTCCCTGCTCACGGGGGGGTCCGCCCTTGAGCAGCAGGCCTCGGTGCGGCTGCAGGTGTTGCCCACGCATATGCTTCTTCCCTGCAACTGCCTCCCTGAATTGCCTCCTTGGCTTGCGAAACAATGACTGCAGTTGCTGTCATCAGTCATTGCATGTTACATGTGCAAGCGTGGGAAAAGCCTGCAGCATTACTGGCTCTTCTCACCGTCTCCAACATTATGCATGCTCGCCTGAGTCCTTCAGTAGTTGCAGGATTAAGAACAAAAGCTCCACTGGAGGTAAACATGCATGTGGTTGTGGTTAAGGATGCTGGGGAGAAGCTGAAGAGCGTCCAGCATGAGCGCGCGGCGCTGCAGAAGCAGCGAGATGCCTTGGCACGCCAACTGGCACACGTTGCAGAGAAGATCTCCTCCGGGATCATTCCCGACGCCAGTGAGCTGGCCGTTCCTGAGCACATCGCAGCCGCTGCTGAAGCTTCTGCCTCAGTGGTGGGACACTTTGCTCTCTGGGAGTGCCTCTCATCGTGTGCATTTAACCTTCTCAGACCTGAGTCTTTTGGATGCCTCCTGTTTGGTTTTGCACCTACTTATTGTCATGTCTGAACGCCTTGGAAGGCAGTGCAAGTGCCATTGGTAAGCTTTGGAGGAATGAAGCAGGGGCTGCATCGTTAATCGCGGGTGTGCGGTGCAGACTGAGGTGTCAGGTGGCGACAAGTCCAAGTCACCGGGCAGACCGCGCTTCTCCGGCATTGGCCATGTGTATGCAGGCCTTTCAGATGAGGAGGTGGAGGTGTGCCCTCCAATACTTGCTCCCTACCAGAGACGTAGCAGCTGAAACCTTTCTTCCAGGGCTCATAGTGATTTGTAGCAGTTCAATATTGCAAGTATTCTACGCATGTCATGCGCAGCTGCTGATGTGGAGTGTTGCCCGGACAGGTGATGCGGCTGCGGGAGGAAAATGAGACGCTCATGGAGACGCTGGTGCGCACCAAGGTGGAGCTAGCTGAGACGCAAGGTGCGCCCCTCCAGCGTTGCATAGCCAACAAACATTGCCATGGCAAGATGGATGAGCTGCACACCCCAAGTCGCCAGTAGACTGGTGCATATTATGTCATGCCTAGGCCATAGACAAGAAGCATTGCGTAAGGAAGCACAGAGTATATCGGAGAGCCAGGTTGTGTGGAGCCTCTGCAAAGGCCAGACATTGCGGCATGAGCAGGCTTGACTGCTGTGCTTCTCCTAGTCGACGCACTGCGGTGAGAGCTGCCTGTGCTGCGGCAACAGGGGACTATCTGAAGACACGGCGCGCTCTGCTGCGCTCTGTGGAGAAGCAGGCGCTCATGTCGGAGCGCCTGGACTCGGTCAAGTCAGCTATGAGCGAAGGGGACCTGGAAAATGCTGCTTCCCTGCTGCTCACCTCCTCGCCTGCTGGGAGGACTCGCTCTGCCGGGGGCAACACCGAGTCACTGGGGGAACGAGAAGCCTACTGATGCACCTATACAGCTTCTGCCCCTTTCCCTCTGCTGCCCATCTAGGCCTGTGGGGTGTCGTGAAAGCGTAGGGCCAGTTATGAAGGCAGTGCTGAGGCAAATATTCATAAATCATCCAGGATGGAGCCTGACAGAGTTCGGACAGTTGCCGGCTCAGCTTCTTTGGGGGTCAGTGGTGCAAGTGCTTCAAAGCATCCCTGCCGATCAACATCTGCGAACGGCTGGCATATAAGTAAATATGAGCAGTTGGTTGGCATAAGAACAAATGGGGTATGTTGCTTTGTCAGTCTGCCTGCTGTGTACAAAAGAACTGGTGTCTTGCTTGGAAGGCAGGGTCAGCATTGTTATGAGAGGTTTGGAAATCGCATGGTTAACGGTTGGTGCACCAAATTAAACTGTGCACCCAAAGCTTACTGCAATGAGGGAACATTGCCGTGGGTGGCTGCTCTTTGAGTGTGCCTGGTGTCTTGGCCGTGCTGCTGTCAGGAAACGAATGGTCTTTTAGTTTCGTTAATTGTGGGGGTTGGCACCCCTAGGCGCTTTCTGATTTGGGCATGCTGGTGTGAGTCTTCTGAGTGTCTCCTCAATGCCAGGGGGTTTGGCCGGCGCTCTGTCTGACGGGGTGCTTGGCCACCCGTTCAGCAAAACACCAAACACCTGCCCCTCAATCGGAGGTGTCGTGAAGAGCCCAGAATATCACAGTTGATAGTTAGAGAAGGAATACAGCCTGTGTGCTATTGGCATTGCAGGTAGCAAGGATGTGGTTAGTTGCGGGATGCAGGCGAGCTGGTGTGTTTGTACAATAGATGTGATCCTATCCTTTGCTGAACAAACGAGATGGTGGGGTTGAAGGATTCGCAACTGCAAGGAATGTCATGGTTGACACAAGTGGTTACCCATCTTTTACTAAACCAGGCTGTCTGTTTGTATGCATGCCATGCGCATCTAGATCTAGTGCCAATAATTGCTGAATCATGTTAACAGGCAGGCTAGGAAGGTGTGGCACGTGATCTTGACAGACTCTGCCGTGGATCCATGGGGCTTTCAGGTGTAGACTTCGAAGTACTTGTCATGGACGACATTGGTTTGATGCTGGTGTTGCTGTCACAGCGGTTGCTCCTGACATGTGGTACACTGCATGTCCAAATGCAGAACCAAGCATGCTCACTGAGGCATGCGTCATACGTGAGCATATTATAGCATATATGAAGCATTTCCAGTACTATTGAATTCGAACGCCCTGAGTTCACTAGTGTTTATTGTCCTGAGGCCTAGGCAGCCCCTTCTCTTCCTGGCGCTCGCACATCCATGACTGTTTGCTCTGCATCTCTTTGCTCTTATGACTCATGAATATTTTACAAGAGCAAGCAGTCACTGCTTAGCAGTGTACACATGTGAAGAAGCTTCGAATTTGTATTGCTACTGGATCCAATGAGTCGTAATTATAATTTTAATCTGCATGCATGCCATCAGAGAGGGCCCAGGTCCTGTAGAGAACTCCATGGCTGGTATGATTAGATCTTATGGTATGTTTGTTGGCACAGTTGATGAGATGTGAAGATGGGAGAAATCCAGGCCAGACTTCGAGCCGGATGAAAAGGAGAACTTAGTAACCCAAACACTTTACACCAAATTTGGCACCTGCAGCAAGGAAGCTGTGCAGAAGTAATGATCATGTTGAGTGGAGTGGATTTCTTTCCCTGCTCCAGTATGACCTCCCCTATCCGAACTTTCTATGGCAGCATTGGGTTGTCCTGAGACCGAAGGTGCCCATTTGAAGGACAGCACGGCAGCTAGACAGGTTTATCCAGCCAGGTGTGTGTTTACCCAGGAGACCTGGATGCCACCTTTATCTGTTTCCTGCCCGGTCATCTGGCTGTCTGGTGGCTGCCTGACCCACATAAGTGCGCTATTAAGTGTCTGTGGTTAAGGTCGAAGACGAACCCGGTCTGTTCCGGGTTCCCTTTGCGGTCTCGCCTCGGCAGCTGGGCACTCAGGTAATATCAAAGTGTGAGCGTAAGATTTTGCGCGCAGGCCTTCCGTGGGAGTCAAGAGGACCCGGCAACGGGTGGGATTAGAGGCTTACGAAGAGGAAAGCTCGAGCTCTGAAGTCAACGTGGCATGTGGGGCCGTGGTGCCGCACTCTGAGGACGGAGGCGTGGGGAGCAGGAGGGTAACCAAGCCAGCCGGGAGTTCGCTACCGGTTTTCACGCAGCACTTTGACCAGGATATGGCCTCGTCGCCTGCCGGCACAGAAGGAGCGCTTTCTTTCGGTGAGCAGGCCGGCTTTTCCTGTCCCCAACCGCGTGTTTCTTGCGACCCTTGCAGAATGTGAGTGTACTGAGCTGCTCTGGGTGCCAGCAGAGGTGGCAAGCCTTCGAGCGGCCGCATCGGCTGCAGTGGCTGAGTGTACCAAACTGGTGGACGGCGGAATTGCAGAACCGGGGCAAGCACGCAATAACAGGAGCGCGGCGCGGCCCTCCTCGGCCAAATCCGTGGCAGACCGCGTTAGGCCCGGCGCCCGGAAATTGGGCGCTCGGGCAGCAGACGATCAGGATTCATTGTCTTCCAGGGCAGGCAGCCGAGATTCAGACACTGGCAGTGTGAGTTCTTCGGGGACCGGTCAGCAGCTGCCGTCCAGGGGGGCCAGAGATCCAGCAAAGATGAAGTCAGAGGCCAGCTCAGGTTCGCTGCCCCATGCTCTGCCAGCTCATGGATGCCCTCCTCATGGAGCTAAGGCGATCTGTGGCCGGAGGCCGCGCATGGAGGATGCCTACACAGCCATCCCTTTCTTGATGGAGGTGCTGGTGCCCTCAGATGTTCTGGGGCAAAGCGATATCCTGCCACCCAGGATCGCATCACTGGTGAAGAGTGCCACCACTTCACCCACTTCATCAGCCGGCGACGCACCAGATACAGATACAGATGCAGGAGGCGCATCAAACAGGGGCTTGTCTGGATCAAACGCTTTCTCAGCCCAGGACAGCCCCAAGGCGTCGAGCTATGTGGAGACTCTGCACTTTTTCGGTGTGTTTGATGGCCACGGCGGGGCAGAGGGAGCGCTGCATTGCGCACAGACGCTGCACCAGCGCTTTGTGGAAGCCATTTTGGAGCACACAACGGCTACAGTGACGCCGGCAGTGGCGGCAGTGGAGCATATGGAGACCAGCGTGAACAGCACTGCAGCCAGTGCGTCTGCTGATAACTCTTTTGATTGCGTCCCGCGCGCAGCTCCATGTGGAGTTGCGAATGGTGTTGACCTAGGCGCAACCGAATCCAGGGCTGCTCAGAAGGTCGCTGGCGCTGCTGATGCCGACTCAGACAGCAACAGCAGGTGACTGCAGTCGCTATTTGGTTTATTTAAGGAAATCCAAGAAATATGTTTTGATGGGGTCATGATGCACTGGGGTGTTCTGGTGTTCCAAAGCCTTTGCGAGTTTGGTGCCACATGCATGTTGCCATTCACTGTGTCTGTGTGTTTTTAAGTATCAATTTTGAGGCTCGTGCTGACAACTAATGCTGCTGTGCAGTGACAGCGATGCTTTCATGGTGGCGGCAATAGAGGAGGAGAATGAGGCGGCAGCCGCAGGCCAGCTGGACGACAACCTGATAGCGTGCTCTGCACAGCACTTTGAGAGTGCGCTGACTGACGCCTTCAACCGCACTGACGAGGAGTTCGGCAAGGCAGACAATGCTGCACTTGTGGGCACTACTGCTGTAGTAGCTCTGGTCGGCAGCCGCCAGCTGTATGTGGCCAACTGCGGTGCGTTTATATTATTTTCGCTGCTTGGTTGATGAATTGGTTTCTTGTTGTCTTCTCGTGAATCCTGGGCAAGTTACTTCAATTTTTCTTGGGGTATTACCAAGTGATGGTTTTGTTGTTTTGTGTGAACCACAGTGGGACCTTATATTTCTCTGTTGCATGTGCAGGTGACTCCAGGGCAGTGTTGTGCCGCGGAGGTGCAGCCATTGCTTTGACTGATGACCACAAAGCAGCCAGAGAAGATGAGACGGTATGTCTCTTAAAGTCTTATTCAAAGATCGCTACTTGCATGGATGTGCATGTGGGCATTTGCAGCACTGGTGTTGAGGGGCGCATGATGTCTGTAGGCACGTGTGGAGGCAGCAGGTGGGCAGATCCTGTTCTGGAACGGTGTGCGCGTCATGGGAGTGTTGGCAGTGTCTCGTGCTATTGGGGACCACTGCCTGCGCCCCTTTGTCATTGCACAGCCGGAGGTGAACAACCCTTTCTTCAGCACATTGCACTTCATTTTCACTCGCCTGCATTGGATTGTCCGTACTCCTGGAGCATGAAAGAGGGGGACAGATGGAGGCTGATGTGTCGTGGGCTGCATTGTTGCAGGTGACCATTCTGGGCAGGAGACCAGATGACGAGATACTGCTGCTGGCCAGCGACGGGCTGTGGGATGTGCTGTCCAACCAGGAGGCATGCACCCTCGCCAAGCGCTGCCTGCGGCGTGCGCGCCAGCGTGGCGCCAGCCGCCAATCGGCCGCGCGCATCGCTGCCACGGTGCTCACACGCGCGGCGGTCGACCGAGGCTCACGCGACAACGTCACCGTCGTTGTTGTGGACTTGTCCTCGGCCTCTTCTGAGGCCGACAACCTTGCACGCGCGCCCTCGGCTGCGGTTGCTGATGACTCGGGAGACGATGGTCTGGCCCCGGACTTGCTGGCTCGGTCACGGTCATCTGCTGCGGGCGCTCTTTCGGAGACGCACTCCTACCCTGAGCCCACCCGGCGGCTGTAACAACAGCTATGCCTTCTTTGTGAAGGGTGCAATCTTTGTGGGCGTCTGACATGGATGCCTGACTGAGGTCCTGCCCTCAACATGGGTGCTGCAGTGTGCCCGATGCAGTGACAGTGACGCCTTGCGGCATGATGTGATGTGCCGTTTTCTCCAATGTTTGCTGGGCGTCGTGCTGTGTGCGCCGGGCTGAGAACGTATTTTTTGGACTTGTGTGTGAACTTGCAATAGGAGCAGACAGCATTTGCTTCTGAGACTCGCCTCAGCTGTTGGTTGCTTTGATCAAGAGAAGCTGCACCGCGGTTCTGACCAGGACCTGTATACAGGGCATAACACTAGGGTTGTCTTCTCTCTTCCTCGAAGTCAGCCTGGAGGCGTGGGGGTGATTGTGTGAATTTCTTGCTGGGGTGCAAGTGGGGTTAGAATGCAAGAGTATCATCCGATTGCTGTGCGCCAGTGATAAAAGGCCCTGGAACTTATGCATAGCTGACCTATCCTGGCAGCTGTGATGTCTTTTCAAGTTGCGGGAGAGATGTGTTTCAGCGAGTGGCACCTAATTAGCACTCAACTGGGGTGCTCTTGACCTGCTTATGGGGGCCCGCTATTTTGCAGCAGCTTCCCTGCAGCGTCCTCTAGTATTTTGTACGTTTCTTCGTGCGCAGCTCAGATCTATGCATGACTGTGGGAATCCAGCCGCATGTCGAGTCTCCAGCATGCTGCGGTGACTTCTGACTCGCTCGGCCTCAGGGTTGCCTCCTGCCAGTTTCCACCCAAAAGACCTTCACGCCGAGCTGGTTAGATGTAATGCTGGAAACTTTGCTTGTACCTAGGCAATTGAGCAAGTGCAAGACATGCAAGAAGAGTTTTCCATGTGACTGCCTGTTATGCAAATTTGAGAGTACGCACTTGACGATGTCAGTGGGTTAACTGACAAATACATGACTGTAACATTGTTAGTTTGATCATGATAAGGACTAACAGCACTGTAATGGGAATAAGCATCAACTTCTTCCACATTTCTCTATTTACACTACATGCGCATGCATGCAAATGCGCATGCGCAGGGTCGAAATAATGGTCTAATAAGTCATTGTAGCCTGGTTGTTAACAACATGGCTGTGGCTATGCGCATGCGACAAATTTTTTTGCACCGATGGGGGTAGCTGTACCCACATTTCCTCGACATAGCACCTTCCATACACACCAACAATCTCTCGCAACAGGGCTGATGAAGCTTCATGCATGCCATCCCATACATCAAGGGAACTGCAACATCATGTCCCAGTGGTCTGGTGCATCTCCTCAAGCACCAAGCACGGCGCGGGCAGCAGCAACATACTGCGGTTTCTTGGCCTTGCTCTGTGCAAGCTTCCACACCTGGTCCTCATGGCCTTGCTCAGTCAGCCAGTTCTTGAGCTGTATAATGCTCATCTTCTCTGGCTGCACACCCTGAATGCCCTCCACGCCCTCCTCGGCGTCCTCAAAGGCACCATCTGCTTCCATTGGCACAGCTTCTGCAAGAAAGCACATGTGCATCAGCAGCAAAGCCATTCAAGTGGAAGCAAAGATGAATATTTGATATGCTGTCTGAAACCACTAAGCACAATCACACTGAAGCTGCCTGCCATTCCCAAATGAATTTAAGAACTCGCAAAGACTCATACCATATCTGCGAGGGAACAACACACCTTGAAGTGGTGCAGCTGGGCGGCTGCGAAGCTGTGTGGCTTCTGCTTCAGCGGCAGTGCGTGCTTCATTGGCCGCTGCCACTGCAGCGTCTTTGGCAGCAGCGTCAGCAAGCGCCTTGTCCCGGGCCGCGATGGCCGCATCGCGCTCAGCCGTCAGCATACAGGGGGTTGCAGCGGCTGCTTCCGTGTGCGCAACCACTGCCTCTTGCAGCTGCCTGCAGCATAGCATGCAAGCTGTCACTGTCCTGCACGTCAGGAAGTAGTACAGTTGCATTTGCACAGACACTGCCTCCTTCCATGATGGTGAATGTATGCACTGGCACAAGTGGACAGATCTTCCCCTCCTCATGAAGGACAAGGTGGAAGTACCTCTCCAGCTTGTCAATGTGCTGCTGTTGCGCATCCTTCTCTGCCTGCAGCCTGTCAGCCCGCTGTCGCTGCTGCTGTTCAGCTGCAATCAGGCTCGCCTCCCGCTTGCGCCACTCTGCTTCCTGTGGGCGCAGGACAGGAGCAAATTGGTCTTTGTCAAGACCCTCCCATAGTTCAGCCCTGGTGTTGAGCTTGCAACCAGGTTCACAACCTGGAGTGGTCGATACAAAAAAACCCTCCTGGGTGATGACATGAGCTCACTTGCGGTTTGAAGGAGTGCAGCTGCTGTTCCACATGCAGCCGCTTCTGCTCGGCCTCTTCTGCTGCCTGCCGGGCTGCAGCAGCGCGCGCCTCCAGCTGCACACAATCAACTGATGTCAGCATGTCCATGCACAGTGCTCACACAACTGAATATCTCCAATGCCCTGACAGCACTGCCACCCTCGCAACAGAAACTATCACATGTGCCTTAATGGCGCGGTGGACAGTACTGTAGCCAACTGTTCCACAGATGTCACTGGCTATGTTGACGCCGACAAGCAAGCCCACCTCGCGATTGTGCCGGTTGACCTCGGAGGCGCGGGCACGCTCCTCGGCTGCGCGGCGTTCCTCCACAGAGCGTAGCAGCGAGGCGTATGTGCCGGACAGGAACGCGCTGCGCAGGCGCCACTTGGCGGGGCCTGCCGCTGCTGTGCTGGCCTGGTACTGCTCCTCCCAGCGCAGCAGCTCACTCTGCAGCTTCTCAACCGTCGCATCTGGCTGGGAGGCCACCTGACGTTCGAATGACACCACATCAGTTGACATGCCTGCCGGAATGGGCGCCGGGGCAGAATTTGAGATGCATGCTCACTGGCTCAACCACAATCAAGAAGGGTCTCACTGCGCAAAAAGTAGACCAGAGAAGTCCGACCCGAGGCAAAAGACAATATGAGTAGTAAATCATGTTGCCGCGGGCCTGTTGTATTCACACCTGTGTGAGGTGGGCCTGGGCGGCATTAATGAGCTTCTGGCACTCCAGCTCTCCGCTGGCCAGGCGCTCCTTGCGGAAAGCCTCAAACTCGCGCTGGCACCTGTCATGGAACCTCTTTGCATTCGCCATCCGCACGCTGGCCTCACCTGCTCAAGTCACACAGCCCACTGACTTTACTGCTGAACAAGGGGTAACCAGCCTTGGTCATCATAGGCAAAATCTACAGTCAGGAGAGTGCAACATTGCCGAGCAAGGTGCAACTGCGCAAGAGCGCAGACTATTGCCAAGGAGTGTATGAGCTCAAAACTAACAAGCCTCACCTACAGCCTTGTCGTTAAAAACTTCCTGCGCGGCTGCCAGGGCACGCAAGTGCTCCGCATCCAGTTGACCTTCGTCTGCGCTAACATCTCGGTTGAACTCCTCCCGGTATGCCTGCTCTGCAGCGTCTGCTGCACGCCGACTCTCCGCCTCTGCCACTCCCTGCACAGCCATGCATCGTTGAAACCAGATCATTTCTTAAAGCTTCCAACAACAGCATCTACCCAGAGGTGAAAAGGGGAGGACCTCGACAGACCAGCAGAAAAATTTTTGTCTTCAACTTGCTCATTTTGCTGGCTTGCGCTGTGAAAAGCTTTGTGTGCACACCTGCCAGGCAGTTGAGATGGTGGGCACAGCGCCCTTGTTGATGGCTTCGACATATGCACTGGCCAGGCCGGCCAGCATGGGCCCTGAGATGATCTGGGGCCCCAGCCGCTTTGGCTGTGCTCGCGCAAAGATCAGCTGCGTGAGCCGTGCAAGCCCCTGCACCAAGGCAACAGTGAATGGTTTGCCAGAGCAGGGTCCACAATTTGACAACATCAAGCTGTGCATGAAGTCAGAAAGCACCTCGCGGAATTCTGGGCGCAGCTGAGAAGGCGGAACGGTCTCCAGGCGAGACAATTGGTCCTCGTCACTCATGGGTCGCTTGAGCGCAAAGCAATCCCGGTCAGGGAACAGGGCCTTGATGGACTCGCGAATCTACGGCACACAGGACAGTGCTCAAATGATGCGGCTTCAAGAAGCAATTGCATTACCGCCGTGCAGTTCGGAGGAGACAGCCACCATATTTTATGAGTTCATCAATCCACACATTCCATGCTGTCAAAACAAAAGAGTGCTGGCCAGAACAGCTGTGACTCACGGCGTTCTTGGCCTCCACAGAGCGGCCTTGACCCTTGATTGGCTGCAGGGCAGTTTCCAGGTACTGCTTGGGGGTGATCTGCATATCACAGAGACTCTGAATTTCTGATCTTGGCTCTGCAACTTACAATGGAATCAGTGTCATTCTGACATGTGCCAACAGGAGCGTGGCTCACCGTACGGCCCTCTTCCTCCAGTGTGAGATAGAAATCTCGGAGCAGCCACAGGAAGGATGGCGTGAAGTTGGAAAGCTCAGCTTCATTCTCGCCTGCAGACACTACTCGTCATCGCTGGACCTCAGCAGGCATGTCCAACCTTGAGAGGCCCTCCCACTACACAACCTGTGAACAGTGTTCAAACTAGCAGCAAGCAGCCCCAGATGCCAGATTCAAAGCGAGTTCTTTAACCACCTTTCTCCCCACAAATCTATTACCGACTTTCCTTTGGTTTGTAAACCTGCTCGCTTCACAACAGTACACTCGCTTCGAGGCCGGCATCTTTCACTTGTGGGATATCACTTTCTTCCTTGTTCTTTGTTCCTCGTCAAGTGTCAATCAGGCTACACACATTGTCGAAGACAATGGCCACTTCTGTCGAACTTCAAGAGTCAGGCACTTCGCCAGTACTTAACGCTCAGCTTCCAAAAATTCGGGGCGTCTACACTTTCCTGTTTAGGCCTAAAAATTGGCTGCACCTCCCTTGGCTGGGGCTGATGAACATGTGCCATCATCCTAAGGATGCGCTCTCATTGCGTGTGAAATTTTTGCATACCTGCGGCGCTCCCAGCACGGACACGGATGTGCTTGGTCATCTCTGTGACCAGGGATAGGCGGTCTAGTGCCGCCTCATCAATGCCGCCCATCTGGTTGTACACGAACAGGCTGGACAGCAGCACTGCCAAGGAGAAGATCTGTGTGCTATATTGGCCAGTCTGCGACCATGCATGCTCATTGTATGACATGAGCAATCTCAAAAATACACATCATAAAGAGGTGAAGGCTTCATGAAATGCATGCATCTCTGCATGCAGATATTGGATGGACATCGTACCTGATCATATGCATCAATGCCTTCTGTGTCCAGCAACACCTGCATGGCGTCGTTTTATGAAGCGCCAAACGTTTGGGAGTTGGGATATAAAAGAAGCAAACATGCAGGTCTCTGTTTTGAGCACGCACCAGGTGATACTTTGAGCCATCCGGTGCCTGCCGCTCCACAGGTGTTGACCACATCCACAGGCCTTTTGTGCAGGGCCTGTGGGTAGGCCCGACAGTGAAGCCACTGCTCTGGCCCAGAAGCTGGTTCAAAATAAAGGACTTCCCCTGCAAGACGTTCCCGTTCCATAAAGCACTCACAGCACTTCTACCATGTCTGCAGGGCTCAGGAGCACCAAAATTTCATAGCAGACTCCCTTTATTCCTACGCCCTAGTCCTCTAACAAATTCATGGTGTGTGTAGAGTTGGAGTCCAGTCCCGTTGCCTTTCTCACCTGCCTTGCACGTCCACAAACCGACACAACTCCAACCGGTCCGTTGATGTTACGAAGAACCTCCAAGGCTTCATCGGGGACCTCGAACTTGCCAGTATCTGTGGAGTACCTCACGAGCTCAAGGGGGGCCCCAGGCTTGGCAACAGTGGACGTCGAGGGCTCAACTGCTTTCTGCTTCTTACTTCCCCAGAAAAAGGACATTCTGATTTGTGATATGTCAAGAAACTCCTATGGAAGTCTGCAAATGTGACTCTTATACTAGTGAGCACAGTGAGCCAATCAAGTTGTATAGCGGATGAGATGCTCGGTAAAGAGGACACAGTCACAGTACATGCAGATACGTAAAGAGCCGCCCTCAAGCTTTTTGTGGTAAAATGCTTGATTTGTTGTGCTGTTCTTGAAATATTGTTTGCGCAAGACTCTGAGAGTGTTGGAAGTTGCCGAGACGTTGGCAATGCCAGCTTGGCATCCCGCCCCTTGTGCTTAGTTTATCGTATTCAACTCCAGGGGGTTCTGGAAAACCCTACCACGCTGAAGATCCCAGTAAGGGTCAGCCTGGAGCGATCTTAGTTGCATGGGAACTGGATTTTTTCCTGTATTTAGTGAGGAAGTACTCGGTTATTCTGAACAGGCTCAATCGGCCAGGTGACGCCAGGTAATATTGGAATATAGTGGTTGGGGCAATGGGGCAGCTGGCTGTTCCGGCTGAACAGCTCGGTTCGGGTACGGCCTCTCCTACAGAACAGCTTCCAAAAGTCCTTCGTGACATCCTGACGAAGGCGCGGACTTCCTGGCTGCGCAACCAGGAAGTCGTGGACCTGCTAACAAATTACAGGACCTACCGATTTCGTGTGAGCAAGGAGCCCCCACAGAAACCTCCAGGTGACAATTCCAACTTTACGTTAAGTATCATATTCCCATTACCTTGAAAGCGAAAGATTCGTAGGGATGTTGGCGATGTTTTGACAGCTGGTGTATATCCCTGGATAGGTGTTGAAGACAAAGACTTACACACTTCCATGTGTTCTGTGCAATCTAAATGTTTGTGATAAAACAATCTTGCTGTCCAGGTGGCTCTTTGTTTCTATTCAATCGCAAGACAGTGCGCTTTTTTAGAAAGGACGGTCACGACTGGAGGAAAAAGTCTGATGGGAAGACTGTCAGGGAAACGCACGAGAAGCTGAAGGTAGGTGTGATGATGGGTTCCGATGCTTCAGTCTGGGTTTCAGAACATCTGCATCTGTTGTTATCCCGTCCCTTATACTTGTGGTCCTTAATCAGGTGGGCAACAAGGAAATTCTCAACTGCTACTACGCACATGCAGGAGATTCCTTGCAGGTAATTTGCAGCCTCTTGTCCTCATATTATTGAAAACAGCGCCGCATGAACTGATCAGACAAGAACATTCTTCCTCCCAGCTATTGCCGGCCTTGACGAAGGTTCCGTTTATGTGTCATGCAGCGACGGTGCTACTGGCTGTTGGATGGAGATGACAATGTAGTTTTGGTGCATTACCTGTCCTCCAATCCCCAGGCAAACTGCGTTCTACGATCACCGTTGCTAAGCAGCGACCCTTCCTTCAGCGGCGCGCTTCCTCTCAATGCCCTGGAAGCAACCCTGCCCTATCCACAGGTATGCGATAGGGAACACACTAACCATGTAGTTTGATCTTTTTAATGGGTTGATCGAATATCACAGTGCAGCTTTCTTCTTAAAAGCGTAGAAGGAATACTTGTTTTGGTGTTGGTGCAGCAGACCTCTTCCAGCACAGCTTGGCATGCGGCCCCATCCAATGAGCTGTCTCGCACCAGTTCGGTGCCGGACAATTTTGGCAGCAGCACCAGCAGGCAAGCTGCGCAGCAAGCTGTCGCAATGCCATCTATGTTCACCGTTACCACCGGAGACATTGTCATGAGAATGGCCCCTGATGGAGAAACTTCTGCGTCAGAGCCCACGGTGAGCAACTTGCAGGTCCATAATCGCGGAGTGACAGTAGGTTTCTGAGTAAAATAGCAGCAAGAGGTTGCGTTCCTGGTGGAATATCATACATCTCAAATTTGATTTACTGGTGCTTAGGTCAAGTGTGTGCACAATGTGCAGGACGCAAGGAGCAGTGTCTTCAGACAGCTGCCAACACCCTTCTCTGTACCTGACAAGAGCGTGGGTGGGGTGCCCCATGCTCCTGCCTTGAACAACGGAGATGCCAGACCAGAACATAGCCTCAGTGATTTCAGCCGAGCGGCATCTGTGCCGGCCCACCCGACAGCGCGGTCAGCATCTGGGCAGTTGGCCTCCACCATCGAAGATGCGATGAGGCTTGGTGCGGCCCACACCTGCCCCATTGTATACTACGGGTTTTACTGATGCACTATTCATGTGCAATAAGTTGGCAAGTCTTCACTGTGAAGGCCACGTGCTGCAGGTCCCCTGCATTCTGCGCCCAGCTTCTCGGCAGGTACTGTGCAGACAGGGTCGACTGTGGATCCATTGGATCTCCAGCGAGCAAGATCCACCAATGGCACATCTGCGCACCTCATGAGCGAGCCCATGACAATTGGCAACACCAGCATGTCAGGCAACAGCAGCATGGACCATGTGAGTGCCTGTCTTCCTTGCAGTGGTGTCCATCAACATTATTTTCCATGATCAACTTTGTGAGTGGATGACTCATGTGTGGCGATCTGTGTGCACGTTGACCTGCTTTGTGAACAATGTCTCACTGCACTGGGACTGCTTTTGATTTGCAGAGGATCCTTAGTGTCTATAACTTGTCATTTTCAGCTCATGCGACTGCTTGCATGTGCAGCAAGCGCCAGCTCTGCGGCTGGAGTTCAAAGGGACCTCACCCAGCAGTGGCCCGATGGACGCCCCTCTGCGCTCAGCCTGTGCGCTGCAGTCCCAGGACATTGGCCTCTCGCTGGCCCACAGTGGCTCAACGGGACGCCTGTCACGTGACACCTCCACAACGCTGGCAGGGGGCTTGCAGCGGCGTGACCCCAGCCTAAAGCTTGGCCTTGGACTGTGAAACCGGCCTGCTGCTGTACTGAGAGCGATAACTGCCAGTGTTACTCGGCTATGCGTGCCTACAGTTTTCTTTTTGCTGCATGTCAGCACCTCACTGGTCCAGTGCTCCGGTCTGTGTATGTCAATGTGTTTTACAGATCCTTCTAGTGAAGTGGGCAATATCACAGGGCTCCGAATTGGAATGTGTGAGGGCATTTGACCATCCCAATGTGCAAGTAGATATTATGAGGGCGTGATGCACCATGGGTGCCCCAATTTCCAAGCCCGATTTGCAAGCCTCCTGCTGGCCTTTCACCCTGGTGCAACAGGTGAGGAAGCTTCGGAGCATAAAACATGCCCAACACGGACAAAATGGTTACTGTATTGCTTGTCCCCAGTCAGGTTGTAAGAGTATGAGAAGTATTGTCAGACGTCTGGTCATGATCGGATTGGCAGTGCTGCCAGCCCCAAGTATAATCGACAGGCTAGCCATTATAATTATGTCTACAGCTGTCTGTATCGACATTTGCATTGTCTTATTTTATCTGAGTTCTGAAGCCTTTGTAAGAGCTGTGCACAATACACACAATAGCATTGTATCTCACGACCTCAGTGCTGTTGCAGTAAGTGTATGGGATCAGTTTACCTTGCAAGGTTGTACTGTATGGATAGTGGTGTTGGTATCCTGCCATGACCAGCTGCAGATTCTAGGACGGATTCTGCACTAAATCTAGACCAGGGGCCTCCCTGCAAATTGTAGCTGCCCACTAAGAAGATGATTAGCGCTTTAATGCATCTTTTTTGAGAACCACAAGGCCCTGTATTGATTCTCAGACTGTGATGCCTTAGAACTCAGTGCAGGTCCAAAGCATGTTCGATGTGAAAAGTCGAAGTGGAAAAAGAGTCAACGTCTAATCTAATTGCGTGTGGGAGGACCATTGGAGGATCTGCATGCAGTATGAACTATGACACGCGAACCTATTGCCTCAGCAGCAGTAACAGGGGTGCAGGTCGCAAGACAGGAATGCCTGGCTCGAGTTTGCAAGTAATTGCCATCAAACCTTAGCAAGCAGGACAAGGGAAGGCAACGAGGGAGCGCCACACCAGAAGACCGGCTGTCAGCTCAGCAGAAGTCCAAGATTGGGTCGCGACGATCGTCGAAACAGACAACGCCCCGAAAGACTCGAAATCTTGTTCTCAACTGGGTCCGGGTTAAATTCCTTGCATCCTTGGCTTCCTAGGATTCCTTGCGAGATAAACTCCTGCCCCAATATTGTAGTCAGTATACATCGTACTTGCTATTGTGAGGGTTGGAATTGAAACTTATAAGAATGGGCTAAACAGCTGATGGACTTGGCTCTCACGCTCACATGCTTGAGCAGCTGATGGGGCGGAGCTGCTTAATGAACAGTTCAATGATGCATAGCTTTTCCTTGTTCCCCAAATAGCGGGGTTTTGCTCTCAGGCGAATGGCTGATAGCTCTAAAGCAGATGGCCATCCACCAGACAATATAGCAGGCGGGACAAACACGTTTCTAGAACGATTGAGCGATAGTGCAAGGGAGGCAGAGAGCCCCTACTGGAGACAGGCCCTGTCCAGAATGTCAGAACGCACAGCGAACGGTTCAGACGCCTCAGCTTTGTCTGCAGGTGAGAAAAGGGCAGGTCAGCAAAGCGAAGCAGATGTTGCTGCTTCTGGGAGTCGCCCTATATTCATGCGAAGGCTGTAATGGACCCGTCTTGCCCAAACTTAGGCCACTACATACTGCACCAGCTAGCTGAATCTACCGGCTCACTGCAGTTTTGGCATATGATACACACGCTCATATGAGCTCCTGATAATCACAGATGACGAGGAGGAGGAGGATGCAGATGCCATGGCAGGGCCGCGGCTGGTGGACCAGCATGGCTTCATGGTTGCAGGCGCAGGCAGCCCTGTCATGCCCGCATGGGAAGTCGACCACACCAAGCAGTTACAGAGGCTCAGGAAGTGGCGCAGCATGCTTGGTGAGCGCCCAGAATGGCGCCGCAGTACTGCCCATTGGCATGTTGTCGATACATTTGGGAAAGTCAACGTACTCTCCAGGAAATGCTGCAGAGCTCTTTGTTTTCTTCCTGTAGGCAGCGGGACGGCAGACTGGAAGAGGTTTTCAGCGCGCCACCCAGCCATGGTGAAGCGGCGGGTAAGGAAGGGAATCCCTGACAGGTTGAGAGGTGTAGCATGGCAGCTACTCTCTGGTGGACGGGAGCTCCTCTTGCAAAATGAAGGTACTGCTTGTACCTTTCAAGAACCCCACACACCTGTTTTCCATCACAGGTTCTGCTGAAGGTTTCCTAATGTGTGCTTGTTCTTGAGAGAGGAATCACTCTGCTGTTGCAGGAGTGTATGAGCGGCTTATGTTGGCCAGCAGCAGCGAGAAGGAGTTGGAGATCGTGAGAGATCTGTCGAGGACATATCCTTCGCATGTGTACTATCAGCAGCGGCAGGGGCCTGGGCAGCGCTCCCTCTTCAATGTACTTCGTGCATACTCCGTCTATGACCGCCAGGTATGCCCTTTGGTGTGTCCCTTGCATGCGATCAGGAGGGACCATTTGCGCACAGCAGTCCAGGTCGCTCTTTCAGATGCTATCTGCCTTATATCAGGGCGTATCTCGCTTCCAATTCCTGTACTTGTAGATTTTCACAGGATCTGGGGTGGCGCTGCATGCAGGTGGGCTATGTGCAGGGCATGGGCTTCATAGCAGGCCTGCTGCTGCTGTACATGTGCGAGGAGGACGCCTTTTGGACACTTACTGCGCTGCTCAAGGGCGCTGTACATGCGCCCTTGGAAGGCCTGTTCAGACCGGGCCTTCCGCTGCTGCAGCAGTACCTCTTCCAGTTCTCGCGGCTGGTTGATGAGGAGGTGGGCGTATGGCTGCTCAGTGTCGGACATGTCCGACAAATTTGATGAGCCTTGTCGACATGGTGCCCACAAAATCAGCCTAATTGGTAAAAGGAAGTTCACGTGCTTCTGCTGTGTGAGTGATGTGGCGTATGCTTTGTGCAGGTGCCCAGAGTGGGTGCGCACCTGCGCAAGGAGGGCGTTCACCCCACCATGTTCTGCTCGCATTGGTTCATCACCCTGTTTGCTTACACCCTGCCCTTCGACCACTTACTGCGCGTCTGGGATGTTCTCTTCCTGGAAGGCCCCAAAATCATCTTCAGGCAAGTCCTCTGGTGCTGAGCTGTTGCTGCACAGCACCACATTGAGCTCATCTTACAAGGGTGAGCTACAGCATTATGCCATGCTCAACAGCTCCAGTAAACAATGGTGATGTGGTGCTCCAGAGTGGGACTTGCGCTGCTGAAGACAGCGGAGGACACATTGCTGGCGCTGCCTTTTGAGCGTCTCCTGACAGCACTCAATTCGAAGCAGTTCCCTGCCTTCTCGCGGCCCCCTGCTCAGCTGCTCAAGCTGGCACTGTCCTTCAAGGTTTCAAGAAGATTGGCAGCATCCCTTTCAGAATTTCAGAAGCAGCAGAAAGATCAGCCGAATGGGAAGGAAATTATGTCATAACGTTTTTTGTGACCAATAGTTGCCTCAGGAACAGGTTCGAATGGAATCAGACCATGTGAGCAGGCCAACTCCTAAGGAAATTTCTCTTATGCAGTTGCGTACAATGCCGCTGTTGTCATTTGAAACCTCAGAAGTTGCTCCATTTCATTTTGTGTTGGGCGAGGATCCTTTACAAGCTGGAACTTCACCATCAAACAAAACTTAGGTATTGCAGTCTCAGAATGACAGGATACTCAGATCTGTTGAGGTGAAAATCACATGATATGTTATGATACTGCGATCAACATAAATGCCTTGGTCATGACAGTCCAGAAGTATACTTCGGATGTGAGTGGAAGGGCCATTTTAGAGGCCATAGGGGTCGGCCAGTAAGGATGGCGCCAGAGTTGACATGTCTGTACAGGGCAGGGACAGATTTCACGCATGCTATAAAAATTAGCGCTGTGCTGTGATATGCACCATGTCGACTTGCCCACTTGCAGAAGTTTTGAGTCAATAATGCAGGTCACTTGCAACAATGGTGAGTATGGCTACGTTCCGTATATGCCCACTACAGGGACACATCTAAATGTTGCAAATATTAAGTATGCGTATAGAACACAGCAATACTTCGCTTCAGTAGAAAAGATGTTTGGGCATCTGCACACAGCTTGATTTAAATCCCAAATTTGGGACCCACAGCAAGCGCCCACACATCACCCCTGCCGCAGCGGCACCAGGAACCGTGGAGTACAATGACTGTCTACTTTCTTTATCCACTGTGTTCAACAATGATCTAGGCAGCGCAAGTGTGCTGTTTCTGTCTAAGCATCAATAACATACTGTCATGTATCTGCAGCCGTCTTTGCAACATACTGAAGCTTCCTTCAGGATGTAAAGGTGCTTCCATCAAGACAACATGTCGTCCTTCCCACGGTACCTGCTGATTTTCTGCTATTTCAATTTTCCTTCGAAGCTGCAGTCTCAGCCTGAGACTTCTCATCAAGCTTGTTCATCTCATTTTGGAGCTGCTTGATTTCTTCCAGTATCTCCTCCTTTGACCTGCAAACAACCAAGGATGACATAACTTCAGGTGCACGCACATTGTCATTGCCGTCATTTAATATTAACACAGGACCTGCCCTCTTATGAGCCTGAGAGTCTCAGTAGGTGCCCCCGTATCGCCAAGCAGGCCAGCTACCATGCTGCATCATGCGCTCTGCATCTTAAGGTCAACTAGTTTTTTAGGCTAACCTGAAGGCAGCAAAGGTCAGCCCATTCTTGTGATTGGTATCAGCTGCAATCTTGATGGGTGCGTCATTGGCACTCAGCAGAGGCTGCTCCTGGCCTCCCATCTTCTCCACATCCTTTCCTGAGCTCTGTGCAGCCTTCTGCCTGATCATTTGGAGCTTCATGTAGTTGTATACCGCCACCTGTACCACAACAGAGTTCAGCTCATATGAGGCACAGCAGTCAGATAGCACTGCAGAGACTGTTGGTTTACAAGCAGGATGGCAAAGCCACAGTCTACATGGCACCCCCCTTGACAATGCCCAGCTAGCCATACAAATCTCAGTATATGAAGTCTGCAAAGCACACACCCCAGAGCAGCAGAATGCATAGCCCAGCAAGTTGATGGCCGTCACTGGTGCGCCGAACAAGTAGTACGAAAAGAAAATTAGCATCCAGTCTTTGATGACTCCCGCAATGTTCATTGTCAGCGCGCTTGTCTTTCCAATCAAAAGGAACACTGCCTGCATGGATCATTTATCTGCTCAGAAATAATCTGCAATTAAAAGAAAACTTGCAAAAGCAATTGAGCATTCAGCAGCTGCAGGTTACAGTTGAGGTGGCAGTCCAATGCAGCATACCAAGTTCAATGCAAAGGCAGCCATTGCATTTGCGAGAAAGACAGAGGGGTAGAAGTGCACTGTCTGGTCATGAGAAAGCGGTCCCAACTCCAATCCAACTGCCACACCACGATGTACAGTCATAGAAAGGCATGCAGGAACCATGTGAATGTCAGTGACCATACTGTATGGAGCAGGATTGAAAACACCGATGTGCAAGAGCAATGCGATACACAGGGCTCACCAAAAGGGACGGCAAGGCACACCAGGCAGGCAGGTGACACATAATACAAGCTCTGAATGGGATTCATCTGCAGCCCCTTGCTGTTGATCAGGATCTGTACAAGCGTCAACCTGGCCGCCTGTGCAACGCAATCAGTTTAGTAGGGATGGCCGGATATTGTTCCTCACATGCTTCCTCACTTGCATCGGAGAAACATGAAAATTACATGGTGCCTCACTCAAACCGCAGGCATGCAGATTGGATCTGAGCCATCAACCATGACTGCACTTAAGGGCAGCGCACGCACCTCAAATAGCAGTGCAGCTAGTTGCTGCATAACACCTTTCAACACGAGGTTGACCTCCCCAATGGCACACACAACCACCCCAAAAGCAATGAGCAGCATGTTTGCAGCGTTTGCGCGGCTGAACTGCTCTGTCCCAAGGAGGATGCCCGTGGCGTACACCAGGCCCGGCATCAGAGACTTTGTCATTTGGATGAAGGACACAGACAGATATAGGTAGGACGAGTTCGATAACCATAAGCTCGCCGCATATAGCACACCTGTGAGATTGGACGTACATGAGCCCTCTCTCAGTCACCAAATACAAGGGTGCCACGGCAAAGCTCAACTGAGGTGTCAGTGTGGCGGACCAATTGACCATCCCAGCAATAAAAACATGGGTATCCTGACAATGAATGAAAGGCTAGAAGCATGTGATTGGTATAAGGAGCGGGGGTGGCTCTGGACAGCTTACCGATGGGCATCACACGCCTGAAATAGTCCTGTGTACTCATGTTGTGTGGCTTCACGAACCGACCCACTCTCACGCAGAGGAACCCAATTGTCGAACAGAAAGCCATGTGCCACATCGTTAAAGTGATTGGATATGGAAACCCAGAGAAAGCCAGCAACCACTTGTTGAACAGAATGACCGATATTGAGATCGACATCCAAAGTAACACATAGCTGTAAGACTTAATGACCTCTTTGGCCACCCGTGACTGCATAGCGCCAGCCATTGCTTCGCTGACGATTGAACAAGGTTTACTTCTCTGTCACCATTGATGCATTGCTGTAAGTTTCTGCCCTGAGCTCATCGAGCCACCGATTCCCAGATCGATGACGCGATCCCTCATCTATGGCTACCAGCCAAGGCCAATTGTCTGCTTTAATCTCAAGAACAAACAGGGAGGCAGAAACGCCCGATGTTGGCGCGTCTTAGAGCGTATCCGAGTCACGAAGGAAGCAAACAGCATGCACAAGAAAACGCACAAAAGTCCTCGATCGCAGAGTCTCGAGCTGTTTGTCACCCCGTGGTCACTTGCAACAAATTGGATACATCAGCAGCTTTCATGAGAATGTTCTGCCGTGTCCTATGTTTGCATAAGAGAAGTAGTCAGAGCTTTCACAGATTCTAAGTGTGATGATCTGTCTGTATGGAGGTCCATCCAGAAATTTATCACAGTTTGGGAGTGCTTTCAAAGAGCTTGGGGGTGACAACAAGATATTTGTCTGCCACGAAATTTCTGCTGGAAGTTCCTTACTGCACTGAAGCGCTTAGATGGCACCTCACATTTTCGAAGGTTGGTGCTCAGCGGGTGCCAGATTTTATCTTCGAGGAAGAAGACTTTTTGCCGTTGCTGCAATCAAAAAGAGTGACCAGCTGCTTGCAAACTTGGGCTCAAGGAGCACAAGGTCTTCTTCTGCTGGTCCAAGCTGTTCTGAGCAGGTATTTGCTCGATCATGGTCCTTCTGAGGCATATACTGGCTCAATGCATATATATGGATGATGCAGAGCTTCATCAGATACCCTTCCTGCACATGCAGCTATGCTGACTATCAAAGGTGGAGGCTTGAGACGCTAGCCGCGCGTGATGCGCGGCTAAAGTTTGAAATGGAGACCTTGCTCAATCATAGCGGCGGCAGCGAAGATGTTCAAGTCCTGACGAGCGCAACACGGGTGCGGCAAAGTAATCCTCTCATGCGCATTACTGCTGAGAGTCATCATAGGTAGTTGATATACTTATAAGGTTCACTGGACTTTCCGGCTATTTACATTATAATGGACTTGATGCGTGACGACAGGAGACATTTTTAATTGCTCACCATGTCATCTTAATAGAGACTCCTGCAGGTCATTTTTGTTGTGCACGTTGGCACTGGAGTGGACTGTCTATCCGTTTTGCCAACCGTTGCAGAGGACTGTTTGTCACCAGCAAATCTCCGAAGCTTGGAGCAGGATATAAGATTGAAAGTTTCATGGTCTCTGTCTGCATCGGGTGTATCTGATGCTGTGCCTGCTCGACAGCTTCTTTTGCCATCCCAGCTGGGACAGTTGCAAGGTAGGGAGTTCTGCCGTGATGTACCTTGAATCCCAGTCAAAAGTTGAAAGACCATAACACTACATGATTGTGGGCCGTGTTATGACAAGTTCTCTTTGTCGCATCATACCCTTTGTCATTGCTCTTTGTCACTTCACTTTAAAATGCTCAAATCAACTCCAGCAAGTGCTAATCCTGTGATGGCATTGGCCCTAATGTGGAATCTTTCCCTCACAGGCAAGGTGGAGCTACCGGCATGGCCCTCGCATGGCATGTGCACACTTGAATACCTACCTCAGGTGAAAAGCGCTGTGCAGAGGAGTTGCCAAGAGGCTGGCGCTGCACTTTTGTTGCGGAGAGACTTTTTCAAAGGTCTAACTGCAGCAGGGCTTGGAGAGCCGGTAGAGTTTGATATGGCGACATGCAGGTGCCACTCTTCACTATCTGGCTGTGACATGTTTCGCAAGATAATGTTGAGGAATACCTATCTTATCCTGTTGTCAATATATTTACCCCAGGCACCGACCACTCGTAACAGCCAGGCAACATATACTCTGTTATTCTGTGGTTGCAGTACGGCCTCATACCGGCTGAAGATTGAGGAAGAGGCATGGCTTGTATCTGTTGATCTGACCAACATGTTTCCTGAACAGAAGCCTCGGGTGACTATTCAGGTGACTTACTTTCCCTCGACGCTCCAAATTTGAAGGCTAGTTTTGTCGAGGAACACACCACCCTTCAATATCTCTGCAAGCTGGGAAATGCTGTATATATTGCACTTCATAGTTGTCTGGAGATTTCTAAATGTCATGGAAAGGAGTAATGTCTACTGTGGTAATGTCTGATGAATGGACCTGATCTAGGGCGGAAGCGCTGGGGAATGCAAGGCTATGGATCAAGGTGCCTGGGATCCAAGGTGGAGTGCCCACGAAATGGCGGTGAAGATTGCCAAAGCTGTGCGGTCTTGTGTGTGATTAGCAGCGTTTTGTCATGGTGCATGCAAGTCTACTTTGAACTGGGTGGGCTCATAGCCTTTTTACACTACTTGACGTCATGCTCATAGTGAATTGCGCTCCAACAGAACCATGATGGGATGTGCAAAGGTCGAAGCTGCAGTTTCCGTGCTTCTTGGTCCTGGCATAGTGAGAAGTATCTGCAAAACATGACAGTATCAACACCAGAACAAGATTTTCTCCACAATCCCTGCTAAATTTACACGCTGCCATTATGGTCATCCAGGCACGAAAGGGATGCATGAAAACATCATTGCCCTCAGATGTACGCATAGTGTGACACTATTAGTGTCTCGCCCCCAAACCAATTCTTGTTTTACTTAATCGATGGGAAAATTCCGGACTGCTTTAAACTTTAATATAAGGAAAAAAATGGTTTCAGAGCACATCACGATCAAGGTGAGTACCGTAACAAGGCATGAAAGAACCCATACAAAACACCAACCCGGCAGTGGGTTGGGATAGGCAAGAGGTACCAATTCCTAAGTCCTAGACACCCGCTCAATAGGATCACGTGGAAGTGCCGATACAACTAAGGTTATTGCACCGAATGACACAAGATGATGGTTGGATACCCCATAAAAAGGATACATGGTGGAAGAACTGGTGGGGCTGGAGACATGAGAACACAAGCATACTCTATCAGGACCCTGGGGAAATTGCTTCTTGGAAGGGTGGCATCATCGAGGAGCGGTTCTTGTGAAACAAGCAGCGAGCAGCCCCAGATGCCAAGCTTGAAGCGAGTACAGATTCACGGAATCCTTAACACATGTCGCCTTCTTATTGCAACACTGTGTCTTCTTCATCACAAATCTCGACAGTTTCTTCTGTTTGACCCTTACACGAACTCCGAGTCCTCCTCAGCTACTCGTTTTCCGCTCAGCTTCGTCTCTTAGCTCAGCTTCTGCGTTTTCGGACCGATCCCCATTTTCCCCCCCTTCAGGCTCAAAATCAACCTTTACTGACACCACTAGTGGCTGGGGCTGCTGTTAATCATATCACATCATAACCATGTCTCGGTTAGCTTTTTTTTAAAGGGAATCTCTCTATTACAGAATCTCTCTCTGGTTCCCAACCCCGAGTGGTCATGGGTAAGGGTCATGCGGGCAGCGGCACCGGATGTTGCGCGCTCCAAGGAATGGACAGCTGCGCATCCGGCCCCTCACCCACTGCGCAGAGGACGTTCCGGTGGCACCAATGCGCCGTGAACTCCTCGCGCGGCAGCTTTGGGTCACGCCCGCGCAGCCAATCGCTGAGCACGCCCGATGTGGTTGACGGTGGCAAGTCGCCAGTCGCCAAGGATGACCTTCCTGCAGGAGGACAGGAGCCTAGCTGCTACCACGCCCGCTGACTCTGCTGCACCTGTCTGGTGCCGCGCTCGCTGGTAACTGGCCCACAGCTGGCAGATGGTGGCCAGCCGCAGGCGGTGCCAGAGAGGCGTTAGCTGGGAGGCTGGCTGCCACTGCCTCTGATCGTCTGCAAGGAGGAGGCCTGTGGTGGATCCTCCCCTGTGACAGCTGCCCATTTTTTTTTAAAGGGAAACCTCTCTATTACAGGCATGAGGGTAGCGAGCTGCCCAGCACACAAATAATAGGATATGTAGGAAACCTAGCGGAGGTGGGCACGCAAAACACTCCCGCAGGAGGATAGGGCGATACCCAAGTCTTAAGTCCTAGACACCCGCTCGATGGGATCACATGGAGGTAATCATTTCAACTAAAGCGAATGCACAGGATGACACAATACGATGGTAGGATGGAGGCACCCTGCAGTTGAAAGCACTGCGTGAGGAAAGCGACTGGTGGAACAGTTACTGATATCGATAGAGCTGGAGACATGAGGGCACAGGCATATATTCTACTAAGACCCTGGGGGAATGGTCTTCTCGGGCTGGAGGCTGCGGCACAACACTCCCTCGCTCCGGGGTAGACCTCCAAGGTTGCGGGGCGCACGACTGAGCCGCCCGGCCGGGGGTACCCAAGAGATGAGAGCCGGCGGAGCATGTCTGTGGGGGGCGAGGCCACAAGAACATAGGGTTCTCAGCCGCAGGCTCTAGAAACACGGTTCAGATATGTCCCTGTTAATTTGTGGTTGAAATTGGAGAGTTTTACAGGTAGTTTTTCTTGTTTTATTTACATGTTCGTTCGTCATTTTATTCCGTTCGGTTTTGCCAGTATTGGCTTGAGTACCAGGGACGCTGTTGCAGACAGGCGCCGTCAGGACTTAAGCAGTTTGTGGTGCAGCAGAGCTTTCAACTGTGCAGCGCTCTTCTCGAGCACAGACCGAAGCTTTACTTTTCAACTTCACTTGAATTTGTTATTGTCAAAGACATTGCTGTGTATGGTATGCAAAAATATGATCTGGCATGCATATTGTTTGTATGCTTTTGGTTCCTGTAAGAACGCCCATACATACTGCTTCCTGCTGCATGATGGCAGATCATCATGCTTTTCATACAAGTAGACTTTTCACCCCGTCCCGGGTCGCCGAATGGTAATGCTGAAATGATAGCGTCCATCAGATCCGGGGTTCGATCCCCTGGAACAACAGGGAAAATTTTCGGATCTTTCGGGAATATCCGGCGTTGTGGCCACCCCTGAGACACCCACAACGGCGCTACCCAACCGTCCTGAAGTTTCGGGTGGTTTGCTAAGGACGGCCCCTCAGCAATCTTGTAAGAAGGGGTTGTTGACCTGCTAGGTTTCATGGGTGCACTTGCGAGTTGACAAGGCTGCAAGCCTGTGCATATGGCCCCAGGAAACCGGCTGCAGACGGACCTGTGTATGCCCTACGGCCGATAGGCTTCGGGTTCGCCTCATACAGGATTATTATTATTATTATTATTAAGACTAACCAGCTTGTAGCCCCTGCCTTCAGTTGCAATGCTTCGGCGTTGCCCCGTGGATCCTCCCACTTCACCTCCCCCCGTGGGGGTGTTGAGTGGCCGGCGGGCTGGAGTGCATCGGAGGGAATGAGGTCCTCCTCTGGTGCATGGGGTGTTCTGTATAGCTGGTGATTGGTCCTGTTTATCCTGCTGGAATTGATCGAGTACGTTTTTGCGATGGTATTTGTAAGGTGCTTAAGTAGTGATTTGCTGGGTGATTCAGCTGGGAAGATGTGGGCAAGATTTTTTTTTTTTTTAAAAAAAAAGGGAAACCTCTCTATTACAGGCATGAGGGTAAAGAACTGCCCAGCACACAAATAATAGGATATGTAGGAAACCTAGCTGAGGTGGGCACGCAAAACACACCCGCAGGAGGATAGGGCGATACCCAAGGACATGGATTAGGTGTTTGTGACGGAGAATAAAGTGTGCCTTGAAATGATACTTATTTTCTGGTTTTAGGTTATGCTGATAGGGTGTTGGTGGGTGTGTCTCTGGCCGTACGGCTCTGTGCCGCATGTTACCACTATCCTTGTAACGCGACGTTCGGAGGCGCCCCTGTGCGCTGCCCGGAATCCTTTTGTTGACAGTTGGTGGATTCGATTGGCATCGTATCGCACGCAAATACATAAGAAACATTGAACTGGGTGGCAAGGCCAGTGCCCCACAGGGAAAGGAAGTCCCCAGGGGCCATGCTCGGCGGTGCTCTCCGGGACTCCCGACCGGTGGTACCGCGTGGCTGGGGCCCCATCCCGCGCTGGCAAAGGAGGGAGACGGGGAGGGGGTGCTCATGAACAAAAGGCCGTACATCCCCAGGGTCCTCTACGTGAACTAACATGAACATGTGGAAGGGCAGGCCGCGATCGCCCCCATCCACAGCCTTCAGCACCGGCCCCTCGCTTGCAACGACAGCAATGCTCGCCAGGCACAGTCGATGCTGCCGCCGTGGCACGAGGGCCCCAGCCTCCCTGGGCTCACGTCTGGCGAGTGATCGCCACTTCCCATCTCGACCGTGGCCAGCGAATGACAGTGTGGAGGCTTCTTCACGGGAAGCTCTTTGTTGGGGCCTTCACACGGCACATCCATCGTTCAGAGCCAGCAGGCTACACTTGCCCACATCCGCTGTGCACACAGGAGGAGGCCACGCTGACCCACGTCTTCATCACCTGACCCCTGGCAGCCAGCATCTGGGGCTGCTTTGCAGCTACATGGGCAGCTGTCACAGGGGAGGATCCACCACAGGCCTCCTCCTTGCAGACGATCAGAGGCAGTGGCAGCCAGCCTCCCAGCTAACGCCTCTCTGGCACCGCCTGCAGCTGGCCACCATCTGCCAGCTCTGGGCCAATTTCCAGCGAGCGCGGCACCAGACAGGTGCAGCAGAGTCAATGGGCGTGGTAGCAGCTAGGCTCCTGTCCTACTGCAGGAAGGCCATCCTTGACGACTGGCGACTTGCCACCGTCAACGTCAGGACCACATCGGGCGTGCTCAGCGACTGGCTGCGCGGCCGCGACCTAAAGCAGACGCGCGAGGAGTTCACGGCACGCTGGTGCCACCGGAACGTCCTCTGCGCAGTGGGTTAAGAGCCGGATGCGCAGCTCTCTCTTCCTTGGAGCGCGCAACATCCGGTGCCGCTGCCTGCATGACCCTTCCCCATGACCACTCGGGGTTGGGAACCTCGCTTGACCACACCCCCGAGGATGGGCCCTCGTTAATCAAGTCCCGAGGGAGGGCACTCGTACTCATCCCCGAGGATGGGCCCTCGTTTTTTTTATTGTTTTTATTTTAAGGGAAACCTCTCTATTACAGGCATGAGGGTAGCGAACTGCCCAGCACACAAATAATAGGATATGTAGGAAACCTAGCTGAGGCGGGCACGCAAAACACTCCCGCAGGAGGATAGGGCGATACACGGGCAAGTAGTAAAGCCCAGTACGTCCAAACGCTAACCGAAACATGGTGATCTCAGGAGGATCATGGCAAAACTCGTAGAACACACCAACCTTGCAGGGGGTTTGGAAAGGCAGGAGGTACATTATCATCAAGTCTAGACACATCCGTCGAAGGTCACTCTTGATCACGGGCAATTACTAAGACTGGCAGGCATTGATGCCCATATGAGTCAGAGCTTTTCTTATGAGCAAGGAACAGTGCAAGTCTCGTGGTGCCATTTTGGTGCCAGCACGGGTAAGGAGAACGAGCTCGCGCCGGGGAATGAATATATCGTGCATCCAGCGCCAGGGGGCTGAAATTGATTAGCGACCCCGGCGCCCCGGAGCTCGTTCTCCTTACCCGTGCTCTGCCATCACACCTCATAGTCTCGTGGTGTAGCCATCTTATTTCGACAGACAGCCGACACGTCCGCAGTCACAGTGCGTCACAGCAGCGCCACCGGACGCACTCTCCTGGTGGACTTCACTTTTGCCGGACATTCTTACACGGTATCCTCCGTGTATGCGCCGGCTGTGGCAGCAGAGCGGCTAGCCTACTTCATTTACTTCATGCAGGAGTTGCTTCCTAGCTTACCGGCGGAACGCCGCCTTCTGGTGGGCGGCGACTTCAACTGCATCGCAGGCCAGCAAGACATGCTGGATAGCGCAGGGCAGCCAGGCCAGCGCACACAGGGGTATTGGACTGGCCTGCGAGACAGATTATCAGCTCTATGACGTGTGCCGCGACCTCAACGCTGACGGCCGGACGTTCACTCACATCGCCACCTCAGGCCAGTCCGCAGCCCGCCTGGATCGATGGCTCATCTTCGAGCACCTGCGAGCCAGAGTCAGCGCGGAGTCGCAGGCGACAGGACAGGTCATTGGTTACCCAGGACAGGTCATTGGTTACCCAGGTGATCATGCGTCAGCCTCTGCCTCACGGCACCACGTTCCACGTGCTATGGAACGTGCACCGCATCCGGTGCCGCTGCCTGCATGACCCTTACCCATGACCACCCGGGGTTGGGGACCTCGCTTGACCAAACCCCCGAGAATGGGCCCTCGTTAATCAAGTCCCGAGGGAGGGCACTCGTACTCAGCCCCGAGGATGGGCCCTCGTTAATCAAGTCCCGAGGGAGGGCACTCGTACTCAGCCCCGAGGATGGGCCCTCGTTAAACCAGTCCCGAGGGAGGGCACTCGTACTCAGCCCCGAGGAGCGGTCCTCGTAAAACAACCATCACAAGGCCTGCCTGGGCCTTTAAACAGGCAACCCTCTGTGTCACCATGCTCTGCTGATGGCCTTTTGCCATGGCACCCGCTCGTGTCTTACCTGATTCACTGCACTGCTCAGTAGGCCTATTTTTTGTGTGCTGGGCAGCTCGCTACCCTCATGCCTGTAATAGAGAGGTTTCCCTTAAAAAAAAATCTCTCTCGAGGCCGCCGTTGGGAGGATCTCAAGCGCCACATCAAGGACATCGCTCTCCAGAGGTCCTGGGCCTTAGCGGCACAGCGTCGGGCCTCTCAGACAATTCTGGAGTCTGACAGCCGCGCCGCCCTCACTCAGTACACTAGCTCGCCTAGTGCCGCCACGCTCTTGGCATGGCCGGATGCTCATCACCTCCTGCAGGCACTCAATGCTGAGGCTGCTAAGGGGGCAGCACTACAGGCAGGCATTGTCTGGCAGTACTATGGAGAGCAGTCCACCTTCTGGTTCCACCACCTAGCCAAGGAGCGTCAGAGCCGCACGGAGATCAAGGCCCTCCGGAGAGGCGGTACCCCAGACAGCCCTCCAGTGCTCCTCGACACCCCAGCCGGGCGCAACCAGGGCAGCACCTTGCTGCGCGACTTTTACAGCGGAGACTCCGCGACAGGCCTCTTTGCTGCGCGCCCTGTCTCACAGCCAGCACAGGCAGAGCTGCTGGAGGCGCTCGACAAGTCGCTTACCCCGGAGGCGACTGCTACCGCTGAAGGTACCAGTGGCGACGGCAGCATTCCCACCACAGAGCTGGAAGCAGCCCTCAGGAGCATGCCACGCGGCAAGGCACCAGGCCTCGATGGCATACCTAACGAGTTCTACCAGCGCTTCTGGCCACTTGTCGGTGGGGAGCTCACAGCGGTGCTCCAGGATGCCTTCACCAGCCCAGCCAGCCCAGCTTTGCCTCCATCGATGCTACAGGGCCGCATCATTCTCCTGTACAAGGGGAAGGGGGCCAACAGACCCATCACGCTGCTGAACACGGACTACAAGCTGGCGGCACGGACGGTGGCCAGCAGACTTGGACCTGTCCTCAACCAGGTGGTGGACCCGACGCAGACAGGCTTCCTGCCCAAGCGCTTTTCCGTACTTCTTGTTTGTCCTGCTTGCCTGCGTATTATGCTTGCCGTTGTCACACCATTTATGACCATTGCCTTATATGTCCTTGGGTATCGCCCTATCCTCCTGCGGGAGTGTTTTGCGTGCCCGCCTCAGCTAGGTTTCCTACATATTCTATTATTTGTGTGCTGGGCAGCTCGCTACCCTCATGCCTGTAATAGAGAGGTTTCCCTTGAAAAAATGTCCCTTCCGAGGGCATCAGGCAATCCGAGCCTATTCTGCAGACTCAGGGCTGCTAAGAGACATTGGCCGCTGTAGACAGGCTTCCTGCCCAAGCGCTGGGTGGGGGACAACGTGCTCGCCCACCTGGCGGAGATCAGCTCCCTCCAGGACACTCAGCAGCCAGGTGTCATTGTCTTCCTCGATTTTGAGAAAACCTTTTTTTTTTTTGAAGGGAAACCTTTGGGAGGCCTTTGACCGCCTCGACAGAGCATGGATCGAGCAGTGCATGGCGGCAGTGGGCTTTGGAGCCGGTGCACAGCGCTGGGTGCGCATTCTGCACACCGGCACCGCGCGTGTGGCCTTCAACGGCTGGCATACGGACGCCTTCCCGTTCAGCTCAGGAGTTTTCCAGGGCAGTCCCCTCTCGCCGCTGCTCTTTGTGCTCGCCACACAGCAGATGGCAGCACACGCCCGGCGTCGCGCTCAGCAGCAAGCCTTCAAGCCCATCAGGCTGCCTTCAGGGGACCCAGCCCCCATCATGTATCAGCACGCAGACGACACCAGCATTCACGCACAGAGCCCCAGCGACGCACAGGTCATCCTGGACACCACAGTGGATCTCCACTGTGCAGCCACAGGATCGAAGCTCCAGCGCAGCAAGTCCCAGGGACTCGGCTTGGGCAGCTTCAGCCACCTCGAGGGTCCAGATGCGGCCACGGGAATCACCTTCGAAGCACAGGACGCCAGCGTGAAGCACTTGGGCGTTCCTCTGTCCAGGCAGCCAGAAGCCGTTGCCACAGCCCTCTACTCAGCCATCCTTCGGAAGGTGGAGATCAGGATCGCGCGCTGGTCGGGCTTCAGGCTCAGCTTGCTGGGAAGGGCCTATGTGGCCAAACAGCTGCTCGCCTCCATGGTCACCTACCATGCCACCTTCATCCCAGTGCCCAATCAGCTGGAGAAGCGCCTGTGCACAGCACTGCACACCTTCGTCGCCGCGAACAGGCCAGTCCTTGGTGGCACTTCGGCGCGGCTGTATCCTGGGAAGGACACCTGCTTCCACGCCGTGAAGGACGGCGGCATCGCCCTGGTGGACCTCAGAGCCCAGATCCTGGCCCTACAGGCCAAAGTGGTGAGCCGCCTTCTGGAGCCGGAGCAGCTGGCGTGGAAGTCGTTCTTCGACTTCTGGCTCTACAGGAGCACAGCATGGCAGACAGCACAGGAACCCAGGCCAGCAGCTCATCACCAGCACATTTGGCAGCTCGGGAGATTCCTTCCCTTCTCGGCTTTTGACGCCCAGAGGATGCAGGCCCCTTAACGCGTGCGCCAGTACGTGTATGCCTACCAGAAGCTGCAGCCGCATCGCCTCAGCCAGCCGGACAGCCTCGAATACCACGAGGTCATGAGCGAGCCCCTGTTCTTCAACAGGCAAGTCAGGGATGCCACCGGACAGCCCATCGCTTTGGAGGCTTGGGCCAGACAGGGCCTGGTCAGGGTCAGCGATCTTCGCACCCTTGTGCACAGCCCACCACCTTCTGTCGCTGCACTTCAGCCAGATATTCAGCTGCTGCTCGCCGCACTGCCCGAACAGTGGCGAATGTTTGTCCACGGCCCACCATCTGCTGCACAGTGGCTCGCCTCTCCGGGTACAGCCGATTGCCGGGTATGGTCACGGTCAGCTGACGGTTCTAACACCTGCACTCACACAGCCAGCAGCTCCGGTGCGCTTGTTCCAGTGCCAGCTGGGTCGGCAGAGCCGCAGCAACCCTTGCCCGCTACCGCGCAGCCGGTTCTCGTGCTGGGTTGGAACATCACCCGGCCCTGGCACCCCAGACATAGCACGCCGCGCACCCAGGAGGAGCAGCAGGATCAGGGCGAACCCCCAGCTCAGAGTCAGGAGGACCAGCAGCATCAGGACGACCAGCCAGCTCAGCATCAGCCCGCATCGCCTTATTTCTTCGGCTTCTGGGGCACACACATGGTGAACCCCACCTCATGGGGACTGGGTAAGCGCCCAGCACACCAGTACGTGGTGAAGGAGGCCACCCAGCGGCGCCAAGTGCTTCACAGGCTCAAGCACGGCCACCCACAGAGCCCGGTCAGACCAGCCATTTGGGCAGACAGCACAGATGATCAGCGCAGCGGCCTCCAGGCTATCGAGGCACACTGGGCCTCCACAGCAGCAGGAACAGGCGCTTCTCAGCGGAGCTTGGGCAAACGGCGTCACGGAGAGCCAGATCCATCCTCCCATGCAGCATGGATGAGCCCTCCACCGAAGCGGCCACCGCCTTGGCGCGATTGCCCCCATCCACAGCCTTCCGCACCGGCTTCTCGCTTGCAGCGACAGCAATGCTCGCCAGACACAGTCGATGCTGCCGCCGTGGCACGAGGGCCCCAGCCTCCCTGGGCTCACGTCTGGCGAGTGATCGCCACTTCCCATCTCGACCGTGGCCAGCGCATGACAGTGTGGAGGCTTCTTCACGGGAAGCTCTTTGTTGGGGCCTTCACACGGCACATCCATCGTTCAGAGCCAGCAGGCTACATTTGCCCACATCCGCTGTGCACACAGGAGGAGGCCACGCTCACCCACGTCTTCATCACCTGTCCCCTGGCAGCCAGCATCTGGGGCTGGTTTGCGGCTACATGGGCAGCTGTCACAGGGGAGGATCCACCACCACTCAGCGCAGACCTCCTCCTTGCAGACGATCAGAGGCAGTGGCAGCCAGCCTCCCAGCTAACGCCTCTCTGGCACCGCCTGCGGCTGGCCACCATCTGCCAGCTGTGGGCCAGTTACCAGCGAGCGCGGCACCAGACAGGTGCAGCACAGTCGGCGGGCGTGGTAGCAGCTAGGCTCCTGTCCTCCTGCAGAAAGGCCATCCTGGGCGACTGGCGACTTGCCACCGTCAACGTCAGGACCACATCGGGCGTGCTCAGCGACTGGCTGCGCGGGCGTGACCCTCACCCATGACCACTCGGGGTTGGGGACCTCGCTTGACCAAACCCCCGAGGATGGGCCCTCGTTAATCAAGTCCCAAGGGAGGGCACTCGTACTCCGCCCCGAGGATGGGCCCTCGTCAATCAAGTCCCGAGGGACAAACAACCATCACAAGGCCTGCCTGGGCCTTTAAACAGGCAACCCTCTGTGTCACCATGCTCTGCTGATGGCCTTTTGCCATGACACCCGCTCGTGTCTTACCTGATTCACTGCACTGCTCAGTAGGCCTTTGGCAACATTCGGGTCCTTGGCACCCTTACACATCTCCAGTGGGTTCTAGGCACGGATGACACACACCCCACCCCGGCTCAGACCGGCCTGCCCTTCCACATGTTCATGTTAGTTCACGTATAGGACCCTGGGGATGTACAAACTTATATTCATGAGCACCCCCTCCCCGTCTCCCTCCTTTGCCAGCGCGGAATGGGGCCCCAGTCACGCGGTACCACCGGTCTCTCGCTCCGGGGGAGACCTCCAAGGTCCAGCCTTCCGGCCCATCAGGCTGCCTTCAGGGGACCCAGCCCCCATCATGCATCAGCACGCAGACGACACCAGCATTCACGCACAGAGCCCCAGCGACGCACATTTAAAAGGGAAACCTCTCTATTACATTTTTTTAAGGGAAACCTCTCTATTACAGGCATGATGGTAGCGAACTGCCCAGCACACAGATAACAGGATATGTAGGAAACCTAGCTGAGGTGGGCACGCAAAACACTCCCGCAGGAGGATAGGGCGATACCCAAGGACATGTATGGCAATGGTCATATATGGCGAGACAACGGCAGGCATAATACGCAGGCAAGCAGGACAAACAAGTAATACGGAAATGGCAATCATGTCCCGGCAAGCAGACAATGTCTGTGGTGTGCACCGAAGCAGAGCACAGCACGACCTAACGCAACAACTAAGCCGGGCAAGTAGTGAAGCCCAGTATGTCCAAACGCTAACCGAAACATGGTGATGTCAGGAGATCATGGCAAAACTCGTAGAACACACCAACCGTGCAGTGGGTTGGGAAAGGCAGGAGGTACAATTTCATCAAGTCTAGACACATCCGGCGAAGGTCGCTTAGGACCACGGGCAGAGGGTTGGGATAGGCAAGAGGTACCATGTCCTAAGTCCTAGACACCCGCTCGATGGGATCACATGGAGGTTATCATTTCAACTAAAGCTAATGCACAGGATGACACTATACGCTGGTAGGATGGAGGCATGGTGGAACAACTGCAGGGTGAAAGCACTGCATGAGGAAAAGCGACTGGTGGAACAGATACTGATATCGATAGAGCTGGAGACATGGGATCACAGGCATATATTCTACTAGTACCCTGGGGGAATGGTCTTCTCGGACTGGTGGCTGCGGCACAACCCTCCCTCGCTCCGGGGTAGACCTCCAAGGTTGCGGGGCGCACGACTGAGCCGCCCGGCCGGGGGTACCCAAGAGATGAGAGCCGGCGGAGCATGTCTGTGGGGGGCGAGGCCACAAGAACTGGGTGGCGAGGCCAGTGCCCCACAGGGAAAGGAAGTCCCCAGGGGCCATGCTCGGCGGTGCTCTCCGGGACTCCCGACCGGTGGTACCGCGTGACTTGGGCCCCATTCCGCGCTGGCAAAGGTGGGAGACGGGGAGGGGGTGCTCATGAATATAAGTTTGTACATCCCTCATGCCTGTCCCGAGATGTCCCGAGGGAGGGCACTCGTACTCAGCCCCGAGGAGCGGTCCTCGTTAAACAACCATCACAAGGCATACATCCCCAGGGTCCTATACGTGAACTAACATGAACATGTGGAAGGGCAGGCCGGTCTGAGCCGGGGTGGGGTGTGTGTCATATGTGCCCATATGTTTCATAGCTAATCTGATGAGCAAGGAACAGGGCAAGTCCCATACAACACACCAACCCAGCATGGGGTTGGAATAGGCAAGAGGTACCATGTCCTAAGTCCTAGACACCCGCTCGATGGGACGCACAGGTTATCCTGGACACCACGGTGGATCTCCACTGTGCAGCCACCGGATCGAAGCTACAGCGCAGCAAGTCCCAGGGACTCGGCCTGGGCAGCTTCAGCCACCTCGAGGGACCAGATGCGGCCACAGGAGTAACCTTCGTAGCACAGGACGGGAGCGTGAAGCACTTGGGCGTTCCTCTGTCCAGGCTGCCAGAAGCCGCCGCCACAGCCCTCTACTCAGCCATCCTTCGCAAGATGGGAGGTCAAGATCGCGCGCTGGTCGGGCTTCAGCCTCAGCTTGCTGGGAAGGGCCTATGTTGCCAAGCAGCTGCTCGCCTCCATGATCACCTACCATGCCACCTTCATCAAAGTGCCCAGCCAGCTGGAGAAGAGCCTGTGCACAGCACTGCATACCTTCGTCGCCGCGAGCAGGCCAGTCCTCGGCGGCACTTCTGCGCGGCTGTATCCTGGGAAGGACACCTGCTTCCACGCCGTGAAGGACGGCGGCATCGCCCTGGTGGACCTCAGAGCCCAGATTCTGGCCCTGCAGGCCAAGGTGGTCAGCAGACTTATGGAGCCAGAGCAGCTGGCGTGGAAGGCCTTCTTCGACTTCTGGCTCTACAGGAGCACGGCGTGGCAAAGAGCACAGGGACCCGACAGGCTGGCAGCGCATGAGCAGCACACTCTTGGGGATTGGGGAAGCGACCAGCAGACCAGTACGTGGTCAAGGAGGCCACCACGCGACGCAAAGTGCTCCACAGGAGGAAGCATGGCCAGCCACAGAGCCCGATGAGACCGTATGGGTCATATGGGCAGACAGCACAGATGATCAGCGCAGCGGCCTTCGAGCTATCGATGCACACTGGGCCTCCACTGCAGCAGGGGCCAGCTCTTCACAGCAGCACCTTGGCAAACGGCGGCGTGGAGAGCCTGATCCATCCTCCCATGCAGCATGGATGAGCTCGCCACCACCTTGGCGCGATCGCCCCCATTCCCAGCATCAGCACCAGCACCTCGGACGCCACGGCAACAATCCTTGCCAGACACAGTCGATGCCGCAGCAGCTGCACCAGGACCACAGCCACCCTGGGCTCACGTCTGGCGGGCGATTGCCACTTCTCACCTTGCCAGCGCATGACGGTCTGGAGACTTCTCCACGGGAAGCTCTTCGTTGGGGCCTTCTCCAGGCACATCCATCGTGCAGATACAGTAGGCCGCCTTTGCCCGCATCCCCATAATGAGCACTTTCAATTGATCCCATCGAGCGGGTTCCTAGGATTTAGCAAATGGTACCTCTTACCTATCCCAAGCCTCTGCTGGGTTGGTGTGTTGTATGAGACTTGCCGGGCCTCAATGCTTGCCCGCCTTAGTGATTGACCGTGGTCCTGATGTGACCTTCAGCGGATGTGTCTTGACTTGATGATATTGTACCTCCTGCCTATCCCAACCCTTTGCAGGGTTGGTGTGTTCTATGAGTTCTGTCATGCCACGATACTCACAATGATACGGTTAGCTTTTGGACGTACAGGGCTTTACTATTTGCCCGCCTTACTCGTTGCGTTAGGTCGTGATGTGCTGTGCTAGAGTGCACACCACGGACGTTTTTTTTAAAAAAAAGAAAGGGAAACCTCTCTATTAGAGGTACAGTAGACAGGCGCCTCGAGTTGTGGTTCAATGTCCCTTATGCATTTGCGTGCGATACGATGCCAATCGAATCCACCAACTGTCAACAAAAGGATTCCGGGCAGCGCACAGTTGAAAGCTCTGCTGCACCACAAACTGCTTAAGTCCTAACGGCGCCTGTCTGCAACAGCGTCCCTGGTACTCAAGCCAATACTGGCAAAACCGAACGAAATAAAATGACGAACGAACATATAAATAAAACAAGCAAAACTACCGGTAAAACTCTCCAATTTCAACCACAAATTAACAGGGACATATCTGAACCGTGTTTCTACAGCCTGCGGCTGAGAACCCTATGTTCGACATCATCCCGGGGCAGTCGCGGCACGGCACTCTGCAGCGAGCGCAATCTAGGAGGGTCTGGGTGAGCCCGTCTGTGCTGTACTAATAGGGCATCCGATGGATGATGACGCACGTGTGCTTGCAATGGAGGCGGCTAGCTGTGAGCCGGACTGGGATCCCGACATCGCCAGTGCCGAACCTGTCCTGCAAGCGCACCAGCTGATCATCGGCTGCGGAGTGCCGTGCCACGACTGCCGCTGGGATGATGTCGAACCACAACTCGAGGCGCCTGTCTACTGTACCGGGTGTGCCTCTGTCTAGTCTCACATGCGGCGCGAGGTGCGCAAGCATGGCTCTGGTGGTCTGGGTCTCCAAACCTCTGCGCTGCTGGCTGCCATGGGGGGAGTCCTGTGGCGTCCACACCTTTGAGCATCGATTCAGTGATGGAGTGGAGTACCGAAGCATTGTCCTCGAAGCACTTGGGAAATGCATATTTTTTCTCAGAGGATCGGAGCTTTATCATATGTAGCTGCTGTGAATACATTCCCATTGAAAAGCACGATTTTTAGATGCATAAGGTAACATACATGGAGTAAGTGTTAAGATACAGGATAAGGGAGCTTTCCTTCAATATCTATGAGAGATCATTATTGTTCTATGCAGTGGTTACGGTATGTACAAACAATGGTAATTACATATCCAAATAGCAAGACCATCTCCCATGAGAAAGGAGCTACGGGTAAAATAATTATCTTCTCGTCCTCTGTGATGACGGCTGCATGTCCATTGACCTGGAGCACCTGTCTTGATACATTAGGAGTACATTAGGTGAGCAATTTGGCATGCCGGCAATCAACAAGCTGCTTCATACGCCAGAACCTGGACAAGACATTGTGGAGTTGCAAAAACCGAGACGTGCTGCTCAAACAACTCATCTGCCATGGAAATGAGGTTTATCAGGTGTGTGACGGTCAGCAGTGCCTAGTCCGGCTGACACAGATTGGTGTGATTTCCATGGACCATAAATCAATCCCACTTAAAACTTGCAGGGCTGCCTAGGTCTCTAGCGCTTCAAGCTCGCTTCTAACTACCTTTGGCGATACTAACACAGTGCAAGGATCTCAACATGTGATTCCTCATCTTAAATACCTGAGTAGCTCGCTGTGCTATTGAGCCACTCCCTGAATGCACATCGGTCAGCCTGCCCTCCTCAACTTCTTGGCTCGATGCATCCGTCACTTCAGTGTTATGAGCTGCAGCTTCACTCCCTGTCAGTTCAACTAATTTTTGTTCCACAGTGCCCTGTGTGATACACACAAATACACAAAATGTCATCGCTGCCATCACTTGCAATGCCAACGCTGTGGGTCAAGTAACAGAGCAAAGCAGAAGAGCATTTTGTTTGTAGCCAGGGAAGAAAGGTGGGCATTGAAAACTTGTGTAAACGCCAGAGACTGTCTCACAGCAGAGGGATTTCTGCTCACCCTCATGACCAGTGTCTCCACTTGCACAATAGACTTGGCTCCCATCCGATGAGCCCTGGCAACAACTTGCTCCTCCAAACTAGCATCGACGAGGGGCTCCATGAGAAACACCCAAGGGACAAAGGACAGGTCAAGCCCCACAGAACCCGTCTCATCCATCAGGAGCACGGCTGTGTTTCCCCACGTCTGCTACAACACCGAACCACAAGTGTCAGTGCATGCTCAGTAAATAACCAGATGCGCATAAAACTAAAAAATTGCCCGACACGATGCTGTTTTGTCAATTTCTCTTGCTGTGCAAAAAGCAAAGAATGTGCAGAGCCTGCCATGTCTTGTGAAGGAGGGTTCACATCAAGCAGGTGGGTATGTTCAGCACCTTGAACTGATCAAGCGTGCGAGCTTTTTCGTCAGGCTTCATGTTGCCCTTGAGCACCGCCACTCCAATACCATGGTCCATCAGCTGCTTCTCAATGAGGTACAGGTGGTGCCAGAATTGGGTAAACACAATGGCCTTGGTTGGTTGGGCGCCTTCTGGTGACAAGCCAACCTGCAATAAATTTCTCATGGTCACTGTTCGTCATAGCCTGTGACTCATAAGTACAGGCAGTAATGCATGCAGTCATTGCTGAGAATGCATATAAGCTGCCTCAATAGCATATCTACCCACCCTGCCATTGCTGATGGGCTTCAAGTGGGGAGCAGCACCAATGCTGACAAGCCTCTGCAGCAGATGCATGCATTTTGATGAGTTCGTGTTCTGCCAGTCCGCGCTCCACTGACCTCCGCTCATCCCCAGGGCTCCCTGCACTCATGGCTCAGGCTTCTGGGAAAAAAGAAGAAGAGCTTTTTCCCATCTCAATATGCTCCTGGCACGAGTAGCAGACTGATAAACTTGATAGGAGTGGTGCTGCATACCCGCTGTGTATAGCTGGGCTGCCATTCGATGACCTCAATGGGCACCTCCCATTTGGGGCGGGGATTGTTCTCGAGGCGCTCACGATCCTCCACACTCTGCATCCTGTAGGGCTCCTTGCACAATGGGCACTCCGTCCTGCTCATGGCCGCAAACGAATCAACCCTTCTCTTAAAGCGATCATACATTAAAATTTGCTGCTCCTCATTTCCTGCTCACTACCCATATCCAGAAGGGTAAGTGTTAGAAGGGCAGTGCTTGCCTATGGGGAGCAGCACAGTCCACACAGAGGAGATGGGCGCAGGGGGTGACCAGGGGCATGCGCGCAAATGTGCTGCACAGCTGGCAGGCACTCCCGTGACGCAGAGCCTCCTCTATGTGTGACAACGGGTGATCAGCATCCACCCACGGAGGCTCCACTGCATCAACTGCACAGAAAGAAGCACAGCAAACTATCCATACGAAGCCCAAATCTGCAGTATGAACTTGCAGTAAGACGATGCTCTGCCCCCGTACTGCAGCGCATTCTCTGACACTACATACTGCAATCTGACTTGTCAACAAGTAGCACTTCACAAAATCTGCAACACAAATGCTGCTTGTCGTCCTTTCACAGCAATTTGGATGAGTTCGTGTGATCCGACCTGTGAAGTGGCCCAGTCGTTCTGCCATGAGCTCCAGGGTCTCCTTCAAATCTTCCTCCTTGATGTTCAGGTTGCAGTTGCCAGCCACACAGCATGACATTCTGCAATCACCCCGGACATCTCAAAGCCCTCAAAGTGGTCCCACTCCTGCCAAGATTGAAGCCAAGGATGTTCGCGACGGAAGATACCCACGTACCTGACATTTTTGAGCATTTCCTGGCCCCACTTGGAATTGTGCATTGACAGCAGGCTCTCCTTGTGGTCCTCATCACCCCAGTCTCCTAGCAGGATGTTCTTCTTCACCACCTCTACCAGTTCATTGGAGCTCAGCGCATGCTCAGGTGCAAAGTCCAAAACAGTCACCTGCATCCAACATTGGCCGCAATCAGAAAGCTGGTACTGAAGCAAAGGGGCAAGATGTTCAGCCACTCAGGATTTGTAATGCAGGGCAAATACATGCAAGCAGATATGCACCTTTCTGAAGCATTTGGTCAAGGTGATGAGATCATCCTTGGATGCACGGATGGTGGTGTGCTTCAGAAGATCCACCAACCTCAAACGCCCATCTGCCTGGTGAGCCTCAAAAGGCCGCTGCACGGCATCCTGCAGATAGCCACCAACAATGCCTGGTTAGCCTGTCACAGAAGGCCACTCTCTGTTTGGCATGAGTGGGCAGCAGTTGTACAGGCCGCAAGTGAGGCCCCACCTCCCACATCTTGCGCTGGGTCCCGTAGGGCTCATGGCCCAGGAATGCGAGCAAGGGCTGCAGGTGAGCCACATGGGACGTGGGTGTGTTGGGCGTTGGAGTACCTAACGCAGGCAGCAGCTGCCATCAATTGGGCACTGCTACCGATATAAACATACAAAATGATCTTGGACACATGCACAAACCAACAGCAGTCTAGCACGGCACTCTAGTCTTCACCAAACTGCAGGACACCGAGGAACATGCCTGTCATGACCCAGCGACGCTCGGCTTGCAGGGAGATGGCCATCTGCAATTTATTGGTCATCGCCAGGCTGGCGCCCAGCATGTGACCTTCATCGAGGATGATGCGCAGCCAATGGATCTGCATCACGAACATGTCGAGACAAATATTACGACTCCTTACCCCTTCAAAATTTTCCTTAAACTTGGGAACTAAACGGGTTTCCCAACTTCTCAAGGAGCTCATCCACAGGTCCAATATGAGAGCAGATGAGAGCAGATGAAAGCCAGACAATGCCTACTAAAAGATACCTGTTTGAGGGCAGATTTTGAGCTGGACCGTTTGCCCAGAGACCACTCTATGCTGAGGCGCTGGAAAGTTGTAATGACGATGTCATAGTGCCAGGCGATGTCCAGGGCAGTTAGGGGCTCAGCATCCACTCTGCTGTCCAGCACTCTCACCCTCACTGTACCCGGCACGGTGTGCATGTTGATCTGTAGGATTTGCGACCACAAAATGAATCAGCCCATTACAATTATGAGCAGGAACAAAATCTTGTCATCAAGCAGAACCAAAGAATATAGGAAACCTCCACACTGTGGTACATGCCTGGTCAATCCAATGCTGTATCAAGGTGGAAGGCACCACCAGCAGAGTGGCACTGGATACGTACATGCGATGGTGCTCCGCAGATGAACCTGAATGGCGCATAGATTTAGTGCACCGCCCATTAAGTGCCAGAGCGCGACGAGTTGTTGCACAGGTTTCAGAGATCCTATGCACCACCTGTCACAGAAGCTTCTTTGCCGGGAGCGCTCCTGGCAGCCACAATCTGAAGGGCTACCCTGTCCAGATGGAGCTGCCCCAAGCAGTCAGGCTGCTGCCACAAGGCTCGAGATGAGCTGTGCCGCTTGCGGGTGCCCTTCTGCTTGCCCCTTGGCTTTTTGCCAGACTCGGGGACCGCCACGAAACCCAGATCTGCCAGCAACTTGGCTACCCTCTGCGCCACTCCAGGCTCCCACGTCCTAGGAGGAATCTTCGTTGTACATATGTACCACAGAAGCATTAATAAGGCAACAAATGGCAGAGTTTGTGTGGTGGTTGACAGCGCTTACAGAGATCAACACCAAACATCAAAATTACTGCCAGATACACAGAGCATGCAGGGGCACCTTTCATAGTGTGAAAGATGCTCATTCCGCACCTTGATGCCTCTACGCAGCGTCTCGTGGTCATAACTCTCCTGGGCGAGCCAGGGCAGCACATGGCGATGATGCCTGACTTCAAGATGTTTCTGGGCCAGCCGCTGGAAGTACTCCACATTCAATGGCTGTCCCTGGGCCACATTTGGCTGCACATACCCCTCACAACTCCTATAGAGGATTCCTTCATGCACCTCCTCCTCTTCAATGTCGCAGGAGGCCAGCTCAGGGTCGGGATGCATGGTGCATATCCAATGGCCATCCTGGCCCCCCTGCACCAGCATGATCGGCAAACTTATCAGATAACCTTAAGATCTTTACTGGCGTCGCCAAACGGGAGAGATACAAGGAATCCTTCCGGGTTGAAAATTATTACCTTGTGACCCATAGGCATGGGCCGCCACTTGCTGCAAATGTCGCACTGTATCCAAAGGGTCTCGCCCTCCTGCACCTTTTCTCCGCCCTCCCCTGCCTGCAGCAGCCGATGCTGGTATGTGAACACTGGTTGTGCTTGCTGTCCACCAGCGCTACTGCCAGAGATCTTCTGCCGCTTCCAGCAGCCTGCTGCCACGCCTTCTGAACTCCCGCCCCCGATATCGCACACCTCGCCAACTTCCGTAGACATTGTGGGGTCTTCTGATGAGCTGCGCTTCTCTCCAGTGCTGCATGCACTTGGAGCGCAACAAGAGGATCCACGAGCTTGAACGGCCAAGGGCGCATCGCAGGTGGCCATGGAGGTCACAGATGGCGTCGGTTGAAGGCTGTCACGTCGATCGCTGACATTTGAGCTGTGACGAGATCGGCGCAGAGATCCAACAGATGATGCCCTCACCTGCAAACATGCAAGGGAAAAATTATGACTCTGCTCATCCTTGCATCAGACGGCAATTTAAGCAAGGGGTGCCTGTGAAAGTGCCTTACAGTTCCAGGAAGAGTACCCCAAGCTCCCAACCCAAAATATGTTGCATGTACATCATTACGTGATGCTGTGACTCACCGCCAATGCATGGGCGGGCATAGTGTAGAAGGCAGCGCGCTTGCCATCCTTGTCTCGTGCCACCGTCACCACTGCCTCAGGCGGTGGTCGTGGGACGCTGCCCTTTGTTCTGAGCACCAATGCAAGGGCGGTGATGGTCTTCCCCAGTCCGGGCTCGTCACAGAAGAAGCCGCCCCTGATGTCTGTCACGGACGGCGGCTCGTCGGTACGGATGTCGCCGGTAGCCGTGCAACCCCACAACGGCAACCCATCGTTCGTCTGGAAGAGTCGCCATGTCGGGTGTGGCATCAGACTTGCCTCCTTTTCGCGCTCCAACATCCAGCGCAATGCAGCTCTCTGCACCACCCATTTGAGAGGAGCTCAACATATGTGATATTCTTGGCAAGGAAGTTTAAATGGCAAGCCATGCGTGCGAGCCTGCTGCTGACCTGATGGGGATACAGCGACAGGCGCAGGAAAGGCGCTGCTTCGCTGCAAATGACGTGGAAGAGTCTGCAGGTGCAGCTCAGCGCACATGTGTCCCTTGTATCCAGGTGCCTCACCACCTCTTGCAGGATGTCTGCAGACAGGTGCGCCACTGTAAACCTGCTCGGCACGGGCACCACTGATGGCGGAACTTATCCAAGCCTGTGTGCTCAGTCAGTGCTATCAAGGATACACCCACATGTATGTCAAGTCTTTGAGCCTGGAGTACGGAAGGCACCCTTCTTGGTGGGTTGGCATGGGCACACTAGGCAGCTGTGGATCGCTGAACGGGCTCCGCAGCTCTGAGAAACAGGATGCCATGCTGCAGTGCAAGACTGCCACATTAGTGTGCATCTGGACAAAGTACAAGCCTACAGCATGATGGAGACAATTCATCACACGCATTGCAGCGCAAAGCATCTTATGCCAACCTGAACGGCTTTTCCTTGCTACGAAGTGCTGCATGATCAGCTCCATTGGCAGTGTCAGGTGCACATTCCCCTGTGCAGGCCTCTGACAGAGGGCGGAGCCGAGAAAATAACAATGCTGCAGCGCTGCTACGTTTCCAGGAACTTAACCCTCTCCACACACTGCAAGTTTATCAAGGGTCCTTAGGATTTGACTTGGTAGCGTCTGATGCTTTGATATCTCTCTGAGTCAGACGGCATGCGCAAGCCAGTCATACCTGTTGTGGAAGTGGACATCCACTCTGCACCGAACCTCTTCTCCATCTGTGGCTAGCACCACCCCTTTTACAACAATTTGCCTGCTTGCCACCTGCAATGGCGCGTGCAAATCAGTGAACGCTGACCTGCTGGCCAGCTCTCAAGACACTGGGGCAACTGGATACGGCACAACCGCACGACACTCACCAGCTTCCCCAATGCCTGCAGAAGTGTTGTCGAGTTCCCATTATGACCGGTATCCTCCCCATCAAGCAAAGCTACCCTGTACCAACATCCACAGGTGCTGAGAAGGGTTCAATTCGAGCATCTCACGTACATGACCAGACTGTAATGCCATCGATGCAAGATGTGTTACCCATCGAGACGCTTCAATGACGGTCTCTTGTCCTTGGCTACGAGCTGTAACTGGTCATCAACATGCACTTGAGCACCCTGGTCCTGCCGCAAACTCAGAACCAAGTAACCCGACAGCTGCCATTCTTCCATGTCGCATGGTGCGTTTTATACCAGGAAAAGTTTTATATTGTTGCAAAGCTATTTCGCATTGGAGTCCAATGATTGGACCATCGAAGAATGCACCTAAGTGATGACTCAGCAGGTCAATCGCATGCTAACTTTCTGTCCTTTTAGAGCAAATTTGTTTGTGATGCGTGTTTGGTAGACTGGACCTTGGTAAAGTGCCGGCACACCATTGGCTGTGCGATTTGGGCGTAGTCTGCAATTGTGCGTGGGCAGCACAACTAGTCAGCCACCATCGGGCTAATGGAAGGAGAAGGACGGTGCCTCTATGAGGTGCATCACTCGACAAGACGCCTTCTTTATTATTGTTGATACTTTAGAAGCTGGCATGGAATTTAATGAAGCGTGCGGCTGAAAACTTTTTTGGAAGATGTAGAGCTCAAGATGTTCCCTGTACTTTGCAGGTGCTGGGCATTGAGAAGGATGCCAGCCAGGTGAAACTCCTTAATACTCACGTAAAATGAACTGTTGTTGGCCTGGCACATCTGATGTGCCCCTTTGCTAATCAGTCTGCAACTGGACAGGAGGATATAAAGAGGGCCTTTCGGAAGCTTGCTCTTCGATTACACCCAGACAAAAACCCTGGTGATGAGGTAGGCATTACAATAAGTCTTTATTGCCTTCAAGTTGCATCGGGAGGGCACTATCCTGAGCACACACCCTGCTTTTGTGCAGGATGCCAGCGCCAAGTTTCAGTCACTGCAGCGCATCTATGCTGTCCTGAGCGACTCTGAAAGGTTGTCATTCCTTCCTCCCATGTGCCCTTATTGGCCGGTGTTCATGCTGAATAGGACGTTCCTTCTCCTGACAGGCTTAATCCTTGATCTCTCCCTTTGACACTTGCAGGCGGAAGGTGTATGACCAGACAGGCAGCCTCGATGACTCTGAACAGCTGGCTGGAGAGGACTTCGACAACCTGTACAATTACTTCAGGAACATCTACAAGGAGGTCACTGAGGATGACATCGATGGCTTTGCAGCTGACTTCAGGGGCAGCCAAGAGGAAAAGGATGAGGTGCTGCAGTACTATGACAGATTCAAGGGCGACATGCATCAGGTTTGATGGCAACTTATTCATTCGCATTATGTATGCACCCAAGCTGCCATATCAGGAGAAATCCTTGTCAATATCTCTCAGTCAAGCTCTGGCTCATTGAAGCTTCTGTCTGGAGTGCAGGTCTTTGATTGGGTGATGTGCTCAGAGGAGAAGAAGGATGCACACAGGTTCAGGGACATCATCTTGGCTGCCATAAAGGATGGTCGGGTGAAGCAATATTCACGCTTTGAGCCCTGGTCCAAAAAGGTCGAAAAGCAGCCCAGGCCCAAGAACCCACTCGCCAAGAAGAAAAAGAGCAAATTGCAGAGCAATGATCAACAGCTTGTGGCGCAAATCAGGCGCGTTCGCTAATCTTAAGTCTTGTTTGTCTCTGAATCACTTTGTTGCATCACAAGACAGACTTGTAAGTCCAAAAATGGATGCATAAGTGACATGTCCGCAAATCCACAGGGGTGCTGGCGCTGCGCGCATGGACAGTGCTTTTGCAGCCCTGGAAGCAAAGTATTGCAATCCTGATGCAAAGGGGAAGAGGAAGGCAAAGGAGCTGACAGAGGAGCAGTTTGCCAAGGCTCAGCAGAAGGTGCAGACCAGAAAAGCCCAGGCGGATGCACCCTCAATACAGAAGGCAAAGAAGACCAAAAAGAACCGATAAGCAACATGAGAGTACCGACGCTGGCACATTCCTGCCACTGTGGTGGAGGATGCTCTGTGATCAAGAGGACCTATAAGTGACCTCTTGTCAACAGGCTGTGCCCAGCAAGTGCTGCAACAATTTGAACAGAAAGGGAGTAACTTGACTGACTGGAACTCAAAGGTTTCATGAACAATCAAAATCCAATGCAAGCTGTTGCAATTGCTAGCCAGTATTCTGAGTACTAAAGATGTCCATGTTGTGGCACTGCGACCCTTGCTTGCCGGCACGTTCAGCTGTACTACAGTGTATATAAGCATAGTGTACATGCCAACGCTGTATGCATGCCGAGAAGAGATATTCGTCCCATCAAGAGTGTAGTTGCAAATCGATATCTCTTCAGATGCTCTGCACTGGAGATAAGCCATCAATGATTCAAGACTGCGAGCGCTAAAGCCAGAGCATGAAAAGACAATGCTGCACGCACAATTGCGCAAATGCGTGTACGATTAATCTTGCATGCTGACGCGCAAGATAGGAAAACAGACCTGACGCAGTTCAAACTCAAGTTTAAACAAATTTGGAAGGGTATTCATGAATTCAAGGATCATTTTGACGTCGGGACCAAGGTGCAGATGGCCAGTCAGAGATGGTCAGGATGGTCAGATGGTCATGACAATGTCAAAGGCATTTCAGCACTCTTGCACATTCAGCAATTTTAGGTTTGTAGCGGCGCATGTGAACAGAAACGTTACATTCAACAACTCTGTGCATATGACAGCCTGGGATAAGGATCCTCCAGCAGGACCTTCACTTGATGCTGCCACCGACAATTGAAGAGACCTTGCAAGGCCCTTCCTTTGTCTTCAATGGCAAGCCCTTATAGCAAGCAATGCAATCAGCATTTGTGAGCAGGTCCGGCTGTATCTGCTCAAACTGCTTCTTCTTGGGGTTCAGCTGCTCCTCCGGCTCGCCATCGAAGCCCTCCGCTGTCACCCTGTCACCAGGTGCTGCGCTCCCTGGAGGCTCTACCAGCTCCACCTGCACACACAACGCTGCTTACGAGACTCTTTTCCTGGTGCACAAAGATGATGAATTGATGTGGCCACAAGTTGCCAGTGCATGGCTTCCAGGGATGAAACCCGGAGCACTATGATGCTGTACAGACAATTCAATAACCGCATACCGACCACTTATGGACCAAGGATCTGGCATACAAGATCCTTCAGCAACATCCTGATTGGACGGGGGGGTTGGAGTGCACCGTGGAGCCGTCTGTGGAAGTGGCAGCGAGCACCATGGCCTGACTCTTCACGCCGCGCATATTGGCAGGCTTCAGGTTGGCCACCAGCACGACGCGCCTGCCCTGCATCGCCTCCAAGGGGATGTACTTTGCAAGCCCGCTCACCACCTGCAGCCATGCGCCCATCTCATCTTGGATTCCTGATCAAAAACGTCCCATTGTTGCGGTCCGGCTCGATGTCATCGGGCAACCTTGCATTTGTCCCCACAGGACTGCTTCCTGGCACCCAAAGGGTACAGGAGGTGTGCCAAAGATGCCCTGAGAGGCACTTCTGGCTTACCCTGAATTGAAATTAAACAGCAGCATGGCTTGACAGTTAGAAATCGCCAACACCAGAGTCTCCAAAACAACTGAGGAGTTTATGCTCACAGTGCGGGGCTCCGGCTCTCCGCAGTCGATCTCCTCCACGTAGAGCGTGTCTGCGTCGGGGTGCCGGTCCGCCTTTGTGATGACACCCACTTTGAGATGCAGCAGGGACAGATCCACCGGCCGCCCATCCGCCTTCTTCCCTTTGCTGCCTTTGTCCGCCTTGCCAGGCGCCACTCCATTTGTCTGCTCGCTAGCCGCGGGCTTGCTGCCGCTTGGCTTTGCCCCTGCATATAGCAAGCAGCCATCATCATCAGTGCTTACAGATCCTGCTCCAATATTCACATACAACCGCATTGCAATTCACAAGCCCACCAGATTGTCTCATGTGCATGCCTGGTGTTGCAACGTCAGCACCACCTTCGTTCAGAGCACCACCTCAACAGACAACCTTCAAGTCAGCCAGGACTGCTTTCCAAGAGTCAGAGGGATGGTCACCTTTGTCCTGTGGCGTACTGCTGGCGCTGCTCTGTGCCTTGCTGGGAGCGGAGGTGCTGGCGGACGCAGCTGCAGATGCGCGATCGGCCTGGCTGCCAGCAAAGCGCGCTCTGAGCCCCTCCTCCTCCTCCTTGGGGATGGTGCGGAACAGCACCTGCGCAAATGCTCGACTTAGCAAGTTGCAAGCAGTCCTTGCAATACCGCGGCAGACACTGTGACCTCCAAGTGCACATGCATCCATCCTTTGCGATGTGAGTAGGACCACCAACCTCCTAGTCAAGGCAACACAAAAGAGTCAAGCAGGTCTGTTCAACGGGAAGAGCGCTGCTGTGAGCAACACACCTGTGGCTGGCCCATGCGGTGGCCTGCTGGGATGATGGTGTGCACCGCTGCAGCCTTGGCAATGAGCTCGTCGCTCAGTCTGGCATCCTCAGGCGCCCAGTTCAGCTGCTCCAGCATCTGCAGTCAGCAAAAAAAATCCAATCTCGTACTAGTACTTTCCCACTTGGCGCAGAAAAGACCAAGCTGTGAGACGCAGGCTCTCAGCCATTTTTTGACGCATGCACACCTGACATTAGAAAACTCTTTTTCTCGCCTAACCTGATCAAAATGGCCAGTACATTAGCCAACGACAGAAGGGTTGGCTTGGCAATACTAAAACTCCCTTCCAGGCTCGATGGAGATCGGATGCCACCTTTCGGGTGATTGAGGGCATGTAGGGCTCCACAAGGGCAGCCAGCAGCACGCACAGACCGGCGCACGCGTTCACCAGCGCGCCACACTGCTCCTTGTCCTCCTTCACCAACACCCACGGTGTCGTGTCCTGCATGCAGTCAACTCCCTTCTCAGCAAACTCCTCAGCAACAACTCGGTTGAATGCGGGAATCCTCCAGAGATATACTGAGCAGCAGCATCTCCCAGTGGCGACAAACCCTCTCAAATTGATCCTTGCAGAGAACTCGCAAATTGTGAAGAGTCTCTCGATGTAGTGCCGTCTGTGTTGCACCTGGAAGAATTTGTTGCCGGCGGCGGAGATGGTCATGACGAGGCGGATGCCCTCCTTGAGCTTGATCTTCTCCAGCGCAGCCACATACTGCTCCACCAGCGGCCCCACTCTGCTGTTCAGCTCCGCAATGGCTGGCTGCGCAGCCTCTGATTGGGCCGCAGGAACCACGCCGCCATACCTGCAAGGCAACATTCGCCCCCCCACTCTGCACCTTGGCTGGCACGGCATCCACTGCACAGGGGATTTCTTCTGCAGCATCAGGCAATTACAATCCATCAATTAAAACCTGGGTGAGACAAAGACAAAGGCGTGGGATCAGAGGCATGAGCTTGCCTGGTTGCGGCGAAGGACAGCGAGCGGTTGACAAAGTTGCCAAGATTGGCAAGTAGCTCAGAGTTGTTCTTGGCTGCCAGGTCGGACCACTTGAAGTCGGTGTCGGATGTCTCCGGACGGTTGCTCAGCAGGAAGTACCGCCATACCTGCACCAGAGAATGACCACATTATCAACCTGCATACATCCTAAAAGACCAATGAGACAGCTGGTCTAGCCGAGTAACGCTGCGGTGGCCACAGCAGTGTGCAACAGTCACGCCATGCAGCTTGCATGAATCTGAATGCAGGCAGTATACATGCAGATCCAGGTGGGCGGCGCGGCCCACCTCAACCGGGATGCCGGTGTCTTTGGCGTCATTGCCAAACACGCCCACGCCGCGGCTCTTGGAGAACTTGCCGCCCTCATAGTTGAGGTACTCTGTGACGCTTATGGACTTCATGAGCGTCCAGTTCTGGCGCGTGCCCAGCAGCGTGGCCGGGAAGATGACGGTGTGGAAGGGCACATTGTCCTTGCCCATGAACTGCACCAGGTCCACGTTCTCCGGGTTCTGCCACCACGCCTGCAGATCATGCAAAACTCTATCACATATCCATGCCCGACATGGCCAAGGTTGATCTGAAGCTATCGTACAATACAGTCATGGGCAGAAACAAGTGCGTCTGATTGCATGCAAGAGGATCTCTGATCATGGCAGACCCAATGCACTCCCCAGTAAGTGCCTCAAGGTAAACCAGGTGGATGCGAGCTGGACAGAAAGCTCTCTATGATGAAGCTCGCCTGCCAGTCCTGGGTGTAGTTGGCGGTGATGGAGATGTAGCCGATGGGGGCGTCAAACCAGACGTAGAACACCTTGTCCTCATAGCCGGGGCGTGGGACGGGCGTGCCCCACTTAAGGTCGCGCGTGATGCAGCGCAGCTTCAGGCCGTCCCTCATCCATGCATTCGTCACCTGTGTCACATGAGTGGGTCACCCAGTTGTGGTCACAGCATGTGCACCCTATGATTCAAGTGGACCATGTTCTCCTCAAAATACACGAGCAGGCGTTGCATGCCGTACGGTGCTCACTCGCACAAGGGGCCATGGCGGCAAATTCAACACTGGTAGCTGCTGTCATTCTTTACTGGCTCTATGAGGCCTGCAGGAAGTGCATGCAGCCATGGCGTTTGCTGCTCCGAGCAACTAAATCAGGCATGAGGCACACCTGCACGCAGTTGGAGGACCAGCCGCCAGCCTGGGACGAGGACGTGATGTAGGCCTGCAGCTGGGGAGTGAGGGCGGGCAGGTCAAGGTAGACATGCTTGGTGGGGCGCAGCACCGGCACTGTCCCCGTCAGCTTGCACTTGGGATTGATCAAATCCTCGGCCGCCAGCAGGTTGCCACAATTATCGCACTGGTCGCCCCGCGCATCCTGCAGGGAGGAAACAGCCCTAAGAGCACAAGCGCATTCCTCGATGAGCAATCCTTGACTGGAGAGACAAATATTTGTCATGGTGAGCAGTCTATCCTACCATACAAGGTTCAAAGGTTTGAGCCCGCTGCTGCAAAGGATTTGCTGTTATCTCCACAACACTTGTCAAGACATTGTTTACACTGGCAAACTGCTGACATGGATCATAACCATGATGTGATTCTTTAAAAGATGCAGGAGCGCGGGCAATGCCCACCTCATATCCGCACTTTGGGCACGTCCCAGTGACAAAGCGGTCAGCCAGAAACTTGCCCGCGGCCTCACTGTACAGCTGCTGGCTTTCCTGCTCCACCAGCTGCTTTGCTTCCTCCAGCACATTATAGATGCCCTGCAGGCCGCGCATGTCCTTGCACTCATCCATTCTCTTACGATAATGGCTAAGGTATGGAGCATGAATCACATACAGGTACAAGCTTAGCTCGACTGTCCCCGCACACTGAGAAGCAAGTTGCAAAGCATGACACACCTGTGCGATCTCAGTCTGCTGCCATGTGGGTGTCCTCCCAAACTTGTCGAAGTGAATGTCGAACCAATCATAAATGTCTCGATGGATGGCATTGTACTTGTCGCAGATTTCCTGGCACGTCAATCCCTCCTCCAACGCCTGTACAAATTGAACGCAATGTTCAACCCAATTATGTTTTTCCTATGGGTAAGTGACGATGCCTCCCAACCCACCGGGGCACTATATATTTCTATTGTCTTCTTTCCAAGCCTATTCAGAAAGCCGCTGCAAGTGGCAGATCACAGTATGCAAAAAGTGCCATAATTGTGAAACAAGTGCTACCAGTTTGTAGCACAATTTAGAGGTATTATGATGTCCCAAAACGCAAGACACTGTGTCGATCTTGGAATGCAACCTATGCCATTCTTTTGCTCTATGAATTTCAATGGCTGCCTCACAACTTTTCCTTCTTGCTAGAAAGATCTGTCCTTTTCTCCCCAACTCCTTACAGGAGTCAGGGACCTTCTGGCAATTTTGACGAGGGGGACACCTTGGTCTCCGTGGCAGTCCCGTACTCGTCAGTACCACAGATGTAGATGCAGTTGTAGCCGCGCGAGCGGCAGTACCGTGCATAGCAGTCCGCGCTCAGCACACATCCAATGATGTTGCCCAAGTGGGGCACGTTGTTCACGTAGGGCAGTGCGCTTGTGATCAGGATATTTCTCTGACCTGCCGCAGACATTGCACATTGATTTAAGTTACCATTGAACTGTCGCCTGTGCCTTCAAGCTGGTCATTTTGTGGGCCGATCGTGATTTTCAGCAAATCAGGCTCTTGACAGTCCAATAAACAAACCCCACAGCTGCCCTTCAAGCATGGTCTACTCTTGGGTGTGACACCTGGAATGGGTGCGATAGGAGCGTGGGCAGCTGCAGGCAGACTCGATTTTGACTTCTTCCCCAGGGCCTGCGCAAGGCCATTGCTGATCGCAGGCAGTTTAGCTAGCTTCTCCAAGTAGGACCTGACACTTTGGGGGAGCGCTTCCTGCACGCGCATGCACTTCTGCTGAGCTCATGACAATTTTAGCCGACAAGGGATTGTCCTAAAAGAGACCCAGTAACAAGCAGGCACAAGCTGTCAGGTGTCCCCTTTGCTGGCGGAACGTTAGGACATGCCATGTCCTCACCGGGTACTTGATGAGCGCTGGCAGTAGCGTGGCATACAGGGCCACATCGGCAAGCGATAGCTGCTGTCCCACAACATACTCTCTGCCGTCCACGGCAGAGGTCAGCTTGCGGATCAGGTGTGCATTGGCTGACAGCAGGCTGTATGGCAGGAATTGCCGGACTCTCTCTTCGAGCTCAAGCCATTCTTCTATCTGACTGGCAGCCTCTTCTGGAACTAGAGTGGCACCTCCTGATCAAGGTAAGTACAGGGTTAGAATGCATAGCGACGCATGTGGGGGGCATATGAAAGGCATGTCATGAAATTACAAGAACATAAAATTGTATTCCTCACCAATGTACCGAGCAATAGCATTTGGATCGGTCAGAACTGTCTTGTTTTCAAGCTCGAAGCTGATGGATCTAGGCTCTGAAGTTGGGGAAACTTCCACATCTCCTGGACTTGCTGCAACAGCGATGCAGGCTCTGATAGCATCAGGATCTCCATAGCTGTACTTGAGTGAAGGCATCTTCACTTAAGTGATGCTAGGCTGCAAAGATAAAGAAAAAGCAGAAAGCCCTTGCTGAGCGAATTCCGAAAGAAAGTGCTCCTTATTGCACAGGAATTCAGATGAATTTTCTATCGACAGAACTTTCCAAATTGCTGATTGTTGTGTCGCCTTTCCCTGTTCAGCTTCGGCTTCAGCCGTTTCGGATCTCGTCACATCAACTCCCTTGAAGCCCGAGCCTGTTCTGGATCTCGTGCAATTCAACTTGCAGAATCGCAGCAAGGACGTCCTTGTGCAGTACACCTCGTAGTGCACAACCGTAACTTGAGCGCACTGTCGGAAAACTGCACGGTGGGTGACAGACCAGGTATCCAGGCCTCCAATCGGGCTCTGGGGCAAAACCATCTCACAGTTTGCCACAAGGTAGGTTCAAATCCTTCTTGCAAAAGGTTGGAGCTCGGTTGACTTTCGGCTTCAGGTGATGTAAATGGGTGAACATGAAAGAGTAGAGGGCATCATGTGTTCCTGAAGTGGGACACATGAGTTCTTGACGGGTGGAGCCTGCAAGTCAGACTGACACTCAAAGCGCATAGGTTCAGGAGAGGACATTCAAGCTCCTCGAGAAACCACGAAGTATCATTAGGATTCGGTTGATTGAGATGCCCTGGTCTCTGTGGCAGGGCCGCCCGCACGAGCTGCAGGGCATGACGGAACGTGCTAGGTAGTCACGAAAGCAGATAGTGACAAAAGTATCCCTTCAGACTTCAGACCAGAAGGTATAATGCCGTATTATCACTAACATTGGAGCTGTTTGTCACGTTCAAGGCATATCTTAGAACTCAGTGAAGAAGGGATTGACTAACGCAAGTCCTCAAATAAGGCCTAGAGAAACCACTCTTGTCAACGGTGCATGCCCACTTTCAGTCAGCCAAATTCTGTTACCTGGAAAGTTCATATGACAGCAACTAGTGTGGTAACTCACATGTCCAACCAAAAATCTCACATCCCTGTTGACTACCACTTCTGCAGGTGGAAAGGCTAGTCACGACCATGGGGGCTTGCAAGAGCTTTGCAGCGATCCTGGTCACAACTCTGGCTCTGTCCGTCTTCTACCAGGCGCAGGCCATTGTGGTGCGTCTGCCAGCTCGAATATCTTCCTCTGTGCATTTCCAGCTGTAAACCTGCGAAACGCTTGTAGAACCCCAGAGGCGACAAAAACCGCCTGTATGCTGTGGCGCAGAACACAACAGCAGCGGCAGAGGTTGTCAGATTAGCTGTGGCGGACCCCACAGTTCTGGCGGCTGCAAATGACCTTATCACAGCAGCAAAAACCAGCGTGTTGACCGGCGGTCTCACCACGTTCGATGTGACAGCACTACTGGCAAACCCCCAAGTACAAGCGGCAGCTGTGCCTCTCATCGAAACTGCCTCAGCGGCCGCTGGCCCAGCATGGCTGGCTGTTCTGCCGCAGGCTACCGCAGTCGCCAAGGTGCGAAACTGCATTGTGCTCCTTCAATCTCTGCTTGCAGTATGGTTGAAGAGCATCGGTCTGCCAGACATTTGACCTAGCCAGCTCACCAGTGTAATGAGGAGGCTGCAGGTCCCGGAGCTGGCACTTGCTCCTATCAAAACAGCGTCTACTTGTGTTCTCCCACATGTACCAGCGCCAGTTGCCGCCTTCCCTGGCGCTATGGCTGTCACTGCAGTCAATGCCCTGACATTTGAGGTGCTGTGCACAGAACTCAACAGCGGCTTCCCAGGTGCTCAAGATGGCACTTGCAGACCCAGCAGTCCTCACCGCAGCGAAGAGCCTGGTGAGCGCAGTACAGATGGCCGCGATAGCAAACCCTCTGACCGGGTACAGCGTCTCTGCGCTGGCTGCCAACCCCGGTGTCCAGGCCGCCCTGGTTCCCCTTGTGGCGGCCGCCGCCAACGCCAGTGGTGTCCAGTGGGCTGCTGTGGACAGCAGCGCCGTGGTTGCAGCGGTGAGCATGAATGGTGTACCTGAGCACGAGCTTGGAGAGCCACACTGCACCTATCTTTCCTTGTGTCAGAGAGGGGTGTCTTTGTGCGAAATGGATCTCCCTGGCGTCCGAGAAATCTGTATCTCAGTGCTTACATTGACTGAGTCCTGGATGGTCCCTGTGCCATGAACTGGCAAGCCTTTGGATCAAGAATGGCTGTGCTAACTTGCCTGGTTGCTGCAGGCCACGACAGCGGCCACAACAGTGACACCACTCGCACCATCTGTTGCAGCGTATCAGGCACAGCCATCACTGTTGCCGAATCTGCAGTCGTTGTTTGGCCGCAAAATGCAGCAGGTCATCCTCAACCCGGGTGACTTCCTGGGGTTGCCCACCGACCCCACAAAGGGAACGCCCTCTGCCGCCGATGCAGCTCGCCTGAATGCTGCCCTGGGCCTCACGGTGAGCGCTTGAACACAATCTAGACATTGTGCTTGACTCACGCACGTGCGTTCTGTGACCCGCTTGCGTCTTCAGCAAGTCGTTTGTAAATTGGGCGAGACACTTTACTCAACTATTCTTCGCCGCCAATCCTCAGTATTGCAGCTTGCATGTCCCCCTTGAAGGTTTCCGAGAGTGCACAATCCTGAGCTGTCCTGAGTATGCTGCAGGGTGCCCAGACGGCGCAGGACACGGCATTCCAGCAGGAGCAGGCTGCTGTGCAACGGAACACGCGGATGTCTGACAGCGCCACGACCAATGCTGCGATGCAGAGCTTTGACGTGAGCTCGCTCAATCCCACCGGCAACAACATCCGCGCAACGCAGCAGTACCAGCAGCGCGCTGCCCCGGCCGGTGCCGGTGCCGGCACCGCGGCCGCCCCGACCACCGCGCCTGCGGCGTACGGGTTCGCGGCCGCACCGTACGACCCAACGGCCGCGCCGCAGAAGGTCGCCATTATGGCGTCTGACGGCAGTTACCACATACAGGCCGCCGCTCCCACTGCTGGCTACTCCACATGTGCGCACAGGACTTCGCGGGTCCCCAGACACTCGATGCACAATACAATACATGCTGTGGAGTGATAGGCTGCTAACCCATGACTGAGCTTCGTACGACTCGCAAGGGTCTTTCGAGTCCGACATTGATGAGATTGAATCGGTTTCGGCAAAATTTGCATGTTTTTCCTGCAAAGGCTGTGTCGTGGAAGGTTCTGCATTCTGTGCGCTTGTGTTGCTGAGATCTTATCGGGTGCTGTTTTTGCACAGATGACACAGCTTCATCAAACCTTGCAGCTGCCGATGTGGCCACACCCGCGGACGCCACCCAATCTGTCGGCCAGGTCAGCATGTTCAATATCCTTTGGAAAGCTTTCTAATAGCTCTGGAAGCTCACTCTAACAGATTACCACATCCACCTGAATTCATTTAAAATTTACATTGGCATGTGAAACCTGTAGTGACCATTGGGAGATGCAATGTGCAACCTGCATCCATGGCGTAGATGTGGAAAGCTCTGCATGTCACTGAAGTATGTCCTGCGTGCCAGGTCAACATCAAGCCCGCCAACCAAGTTGCGCCCAGCCAGATAAGCCAGGGCAGTGTCCTGCAGCGGCCAGGCGCGTCAGATGCAACCACAGCCACAACCACAGACACGGCTGGCAGCTCCACCGCCGCTCAGGACATCCTCAGCTCTCTCAGTGGCGGCCTTGCCGACTCCCCGGGCGTCAGCCCCGCGCCTCAGGGCCAGGTGGGACGGCTTCACCATATGCCAAAATTCCTGATGAGGTGGCCATTCCATGGGACAGTTTTGTGATCCGTGTGCTGAGGAGAGACGAGCCTTATGCCGCTAAAGCGAATACCGGAAGCTGTCCAGACAACCAGAATCTCTGCCTCACCCCGGGAGTGTTGCATATTGAGATTGGCAGTCAGTTACTGTCCATGCTTGAGTCTGCATGCCAATCGACAAGAAATCTTTCGGCGCAGGCCTTTGACTGGCTGCAGCCCAGCCCCACCGCGCCGCAGCAGGTGCCCGCAGACTCCATCGTGGCACAGCGGGAAGCATCAGGGGGCGCCGCGGCGCGGCCGCCGGCCTCGCAGGACTCCCAGAACGTGCGTACCTTCGTCAGCCAGGCCGGCTTCTCACCCGGCAAGGGCGTTGCCTCTTCCACCGCCACCTCTGGCGCGGCCGCCACCCAGCAGCAGGGCCGTCGCCTCGCCGAGGTGGGACCGGGACCCCCATTGCTCCTCCCAAGATTGGCCATCTGAGACGTTCAATTATTAGTGTTCTTCTTGGGGTAGTGGTTCTCATACGCATCAAGGCAGGCAGGCTTGCCGTTGAGCTCTCTGGGTTTGGAGTGTGGCATGGGGTGGACTGGAGTCAGCATGACCTGTAGTGCCTCACACGGCCGCGACTGTCAAGAGGAAAGCTGACCGGTTGCGGCCTGTGCTCTGTGCAAGGCCAGGCACAGCGCATGAGCGCCTCCGGTGGTGCGCAGCCCGCCATGGAGGATGCGCAGTCGCTCGCGCTGCGTGTCGCGCAGGCCTTCGGCCAGGCCGCGACCGCGCTTCTTGCCAATGCTCCCGCCCTGTCACCCTCCTCCGACGTCCTCCTTGTCGGCCCTGCTCTGGAGCCCGCAACACCTCCCACTGCATCTCAGACAGCAGCGGTCACCCCGGCAGCTGGAGCAAAGGCGCCTGCGCCTGCGCCGGCCACCAGTATGTCGGCTGAGGTGGCGGCGGCCGCCAGCCTGGCGGCGCCGAATCAGGCTAGTGCACTCGAGCCGCCCAAACCACCACTGCACGAGCTGGTGGATGCGGCTGCGGAGCTGCCGGCAAGGCTCAGGATCCTGCCCCCGCTGCCCGGCATGCCGGGCACGGGGCAGCCGGAGCCGGCGTCCACGACAGCTGCCGCGCAGCTGCAGAACGTGCAGACCATGTTCACGCTGCCGGGGAATCAGGGGACGGGAGCTGTGGAGCCGCAGCGTAGCGGCGCGTCTGCAGGCAAGCGGTTGCAATGAACAGGACAAGCAGATGTGTCAACTTCTGACACGCTCTGGATGTGAGGACACTTCTTTTTTCTCGTCAAGACAGTTAGAAGCATTATGTGGCGTGCGGATCAGTGGTTATGTGATTGGGCATGACATTCACATGCTGGTTACCGTATGGAGAAATGATAATATTAATTGACAGTCTGGAAAATTGACGAAATGCCTCAGAAGAGAAAACATTCAATGAAGGCCTGCACATGCTTTACAGCCACAAATCACATGACCAGCTGATCTACCATCACTGTGATGTGTGCATGCGCATAAGCAGAGGATTCCACAGAATTTACAGCATTGTAAATACTTGCTTTTGCAGTTTGCAAGTGGGAAATATCAAGTTGCTACATATATGCATGTGTTCAAAAGCGATCAGATCTAGATGGAAATCTGTTGAGCACTGGAGGCTTGAACACTCATGACACGTTTCATCACCATAGGACATAAGCATGATCACCGCTAGGTTTCTACTGGCTGAAGCTGAATAATCCTTTAAATTCTCTAATAAGAGCTTCAGACCAGTAAGAGGTTAAATAACACTGCCGCAAACTCAGACATACAGCTGTATGAGCTCATCCGACACTGCTGCAGGGGTCAGGACTCCAAGATCAGTGAACAACAGAGAGATGTACTCTGCGCAGCACATAGGAACCAGTTGAGACATCTTGCACATTGTGGCTGTTATGTCGCATGGCAACAGCATTTAAGCAGGGTCCATCAGTGGTGACACCAATGCAGGGCCAACAACAACATTTTTGTCGATCTCAGTTCTCACAGAAAGGACCAGGCAGCGCACTTGGGGGCGTGTAGTCACGAGAGGGGTTTTCGATGTGGGTGTTTCTGGGCATCAAGGGTCCAAAGTCCACATGTTTGCGCTCAATCGGCAGATCCCTCTGACCCAAGGGGTAAAGCCTGGCAAACTGCAGCACCACAGGCACTTCACATCACAGAAGACCGTGTGTTGACCCACAGGCAGCATTGCAGACTGCACCACATTTCTGGCAACGACCCAGCAGCAAACCTCCGGATGAACAAGAACTGATCACGAAGTTTCCCAGGAGTCAGGGCAGGTCCGCGCCTTGTAGGATTCTGCGGCCACATAGAAGGGGATGTTGTGGCAGCTGGCGGCCAGCGCAGCCTGGAAGGTGCCCAGCTTGTTGATGACACCTCCATTCTCCACCACTCCCTCAGCACCCACCAGGACCATGTCCACCCTGCAACAGCACCCCCTTTCTCTTGACTACTTGAGGTTTCCTAAGCATGCACGACAACGCAGCTGAGAGCTTTTAATGCAGCACATTTTATTAAAAGCAACACTCTGCCTAAACCTCCACGCCTGCTGGTGGAGGCTCTTCTGATGCTTGTACTACATGCTTCCAAGCCGGATTCTTCAACATCTCATGCAATGCACTGTGCGTTCGGCATGACATGTGCATGCCTGCTGGTCAAGGCACCATCGTTCTCGGAACCTCTAACGTAAAACAGGGGTCATCCAGCGATGCCATGGGTGCGGCGCACCTGAAGGCTTCAAGGGCAAATGCCACTGCACAATCGAGGATGGCGATGGTGGGCACGCGCATGTTGTCCAGCGCCTGCGCCATCGTCAGCCCCGTCTCGTCCGGCCGCCCCTCTGTTATCACAACGCTGAACTGGATCCCCTGCGCATGCAAACACTCGAGTGTTGCATCTAGCCATGTGTCCACATCCTGACTACAACAACCTTGGCGTCATTGCCTACAACCCATGTCTGTGGAGGTCCTTCCTCATATTTGCAGTTGATAATGGCATCAAGTGATGTGCCATGCAGGAGCCATGGTTGCGCTCAAATCATCGGCTCATGCAAAGGCTGCCAGAGCGCCGAAATTGTGAGCTTGAAAGGGCAATTCAGAATTCAGAGAAGCACAGAGGCATCAGTCGTACATTAAGTCTGTCCGCAGCAGCAACGCTTTGGATTGTTGCAGTTTTGTTCATCCCCTGCCTCTCTGCTTCCCACCATCGAAAGACCACCTTGAACCATATTGATATCCAATCGATGCTGTTTCAATCGAGAGACAACCGTGCCTGCTCGATACCCATCTCAACGCTATACAGCTTGGAGGGCAGCGCAGGGGCTCACCTGGGCAACCGCCTTGCGCAGCAGCGCCAGTACAACGCGTGAATGGCCGTGCACCAGCAGGATGCTGCCCGGCCGAATGAAGCGCGCCCCCAGCTCTGCAATCGTAGCCCTCGCCCGCACCGATGTCTCTGCAAAGTAGTTGCCCCGCTGCATGCATGCACACTTGTCAATGGCTATCACAGGAGGCCTTCACCTTTTCCACATGCAATGTATCAGATGGCATACATGGTGCTGTTCTAGCACATCATACTCAACAAGATGCAAACATTGGTACAATCTACATGTCAAGCTGTTATGGGAAGGTGTGCAAAATTTTTTTTGCACTCCTGCATGATCAGCCTCAATCAGGAGCATTGCCCATGCAATCACCCAGTTGCGCGCTCAAATTTGAGATTTGGCAAGCAATGTCCGGAGCGGACATTTAAGAGATAAGTGCGATGGGTATGGGAGACAGCTGTAAGACTCCATGCCAGGTAGCTGACAGATGCTGCTTACCTCGATAATACGTGCCTTGGCCGCCTCAAAGTTCTCCATCTCTAGAGCAGATGTGCGCGTGATGTAGCGCAGGAACAATTGACACCCCGCCTTCAGCGATATAGCAGTCTCATTGCACCTGCACCAATTACATGCATGGTTCAGGTCCTCCACCTTGGCACGCTTGTCCAGTCTAAAATTCACCGAGGAGGCAGAAACAAAGTATTAATTTATGTGACAGGGATATGGAGCACAACAACTGGTATGTGGCTGCTGGATGTCTCCATCTCTCCCAAGACAGAAAAGGAAAACAAATATGCCTTTCTAAGGACGAGGCAGCATCCTTCAGCTCCTTTTCCAAGCCCATCATGGTGGTTGCTGTGCTCCTCTCTATGACGGTGGTGAGTGCCTGATCATCATGAATATGATCTGTTGTGATTTTGGAGCCCTTGCAGCCATGGATGGGCAAAGTGATGACAGGAAGAGACCAACATCACGAGCAGTGAACCCACTGGCACAAATAGATGCTGCACTAGGACTGTGAGCTTCATTCCTTCACCTTGATGGCTGCAACGGCCACGGCAGTGTCGGGTGACCTGGCCAAGGCATCATGAAACTTCCGCACCACCATTTCTGTGCCGCTGCTGCCACCTGTGCACGCTGCGACACCTTAGCGCGACCATATGTCGCATAACATCAAGCATGCTGAATACCCTTGAGGGACTCCTTGCCAATGCACGTCCCAGAAGAGTGTCAGAACGGAACAGTCGCCGTACTACACTCCCCTGCTGTTGGCATACCACCATCGGCCGGGGCTGGGAAAATGCTAACTCATGGCCCTGGCCGGGCAATGTGTGTCACCTGGCAGAGAATAGGCTGAACCTCCACTGTGCTGAATGGGTTGACTGGAGTCATCTGCAATACTGAAGCGCACTTTGGGCTCCCTGTGCACCAAGGGATTGGGAACGGGAGGTTGAGGCAGTGGCAGCTTTGGCTTATCACGAGTCTTCAATCTGGTGCCTGTGCAAAGAACATGCAACAAGCGTTTCATGGATCGACAGATTTCTTATGATCTCGCTGGGTGATCCGCCACCGTCTTTTTCTGGCTGTCTTTTGAGGAAAGATCTTCCAAGCCAAGTTCTAGAGAGCAGAACAGAAATGGATAATGGCCAATGGATTCCCGACTTTATGACCTCCATGCCTTAGTTGGATACTGTAAGGGCCAAGTCTAATAGCGAACTCTTTCTGTGAGGGGCATGTGCGCACCTCCTTCTTCGTCTCGTTCTAGATACCCAGAGATGCTGCGCTTGTTCATAAGCTACGCAGGCAGTCAGACTATTGATTTACGAATACTCTACGTCCAATGTGTAATCAAATTATCCCTTGACAGTTTTGCCGTGGCTTGTCCAATGCAGCCTTGCCCACGAGGACTCCTGCTTGCACTACTTCCGATACTATAGATGAGAGAGCCCACAAAATACCAGGATTAACAATACTGCAGTGCGTGCAGAGAACAGCTGGCAAAGAAGAGAAGCCAGCGAAGATTTAGTGAGGATCGCATTAGGTGAGTCACTGATGCACATGCCATGCATGAGAATCCTTTGAAGCAAGAATCTGGACCCAGTGATAATGTGTGAGGTATTGCATGTTGTCATCACTGTTTTTCGGTCTCAGAACCGCTCAGAAAGCGATGCCAGTTGCAACTTGGCCCCTGAGGGCTAGCCTTGTAAATCAATTCAATTGAAGTTCATGAAGTTCATGATGCCGCATTTACTAACCTTCAGGGCTGTCTGCAGCAATGGCACTTGCCTCGAAAGTCAGCGGTTCCAGACATTGATATGCAAGTTTGGGGTATTATGCCATGCTTCACCCTGAGCAAAATTGGAGGCTCCAAATGACTTGGGCAGCCATTGGGCCCTCTTGGGCAGTCCAACGTCATAAGACATGCATGCGGAATCATTCGTAGATTCCAGCTCTTTGATCGGTCCGCAGACTCTGCGGCGCAGAGGAAGTCTGTACTTCTCTCTCTGAGCTTCAACTCGCATGAAAATGGCCCCATGACCTTCGGAACTCCACACTTGTGCCATTTAGAAGGCTCCTTAGGGTCACTTCTGCCAATGGCGCATTGAGTGGGGGATGTCTGCAGGAATGGCACTTGCTTCTAAGTTTAGTGGCTCCAGGCATCGCATAGCGAGCTTAAGGTACATCGCAAGTTTCGTTTACGTCTCGAAGGAGAACATACGCTAAAGCCTTCATACCCTACATGCAGATTCAAGAATCCGAGAGTTCGTATCTGCCAAGCAAGCGTGTCATTCCCGTCTACAAGTGCTGACATTAGGCAATACTAGCGCTGATATCATTCCTTCTCTCTTCTTGCCAGGGATCTTGGGATCGATTATCCTCTTTCGGCGGATGCGTACGAGCTTGAGACCAAAGTTGGCACGGGGGGTTCGGCAACGGTACGATAAAAAAGCACAGCTGCTATTTACTTGTAATCGTCTGCTTGGGCCGCCTTGAGTTGCCGCCTGGCTTTGCTGCCTCTCTATAGTTCTCAGAGCTGCACCAGTGCTGAAGAGCTTTTGCCCATGCAGGTATGGAGAGCGAGGTGCAAGCCACTGGACACAGTTGTGGCCGTGAAGCTTGTGGAGCTCGAGGAACTGCACACTGCGCTTGAGCTGCTTATCAGGGAGGCACACACTATGATGAGCCTGAGGCACCCAAACGTGCTACACCTGCTTGGCAGCTTCATATCGGGGGAGACGCTCTGGCTTATCATGCCCTTCATCTCAGGAGGCTCTCTTTCAAGCGTGTTGCACGCACAGGTGACCAGGAAACTCCTCGTTCACGGACTGACACATATCTTTCCCTTCTCACTTGGTTAGCTTCGACCTATCAGGCACAGGATATTAAGTTGGGTAACCTTGAAGCCTACGTGCACAGCTGTGTGGGATTAAGGATTTTGAGGGTGCTGGGTGTTTCCTCAGCTATCAGGGTGTCTCGACACACCTCCGATGATGTCTTGTGTGTCATGTGGGACATTACCCTTCTGTGAGTGTTGCTGAAGCGTGGGTGGCCACATTGCAGTTCCCCTCTGGCATGGATGAGGCCGTGATTGTGACAATTGCGCGAGATATGCTGCGCGGCCTGGAGTATCTGCACCGGCATGAGCTCGCGCATCGCGACTTGAAGGTGAGGAACAATCCCCAAGCTATGAGAGGGCTGAAGAAAGGAGCTGCTACTCACAGCCACAGCACGCAGCACAAGCATAAGTTCAAAGCAAAGGGCCCACCTCGACCCTGACGAGTCAATGAGAGTGCTGCACCCTTGCAGCGGCCTACTACTCCGGGGTTGGCACTCGAATTTGCTGTGATGTCACAGTTGTTTGAGCAGCCCCCAGTCAGACAAGGACTGCAGCACCGCAGAATTGTGAGTGGATTTGCTGTGATCAGGCCGACAATCTGCTGATTCATGAGGAGGGGCGCATTCTCTTGGCCGACTTTGGCGCCACAGCCAAGCTGGAGCGCATCGAGTTCTCTCAGCCTCTTGGGCAATCCGGTAGTTCCACCCCCAGCCTGGCGGCCATCGCTGAGTCGCCTGACACCAGCATGCACTCCTCCACAGCCTTCGGCAGCGAGGGGTCCACCCCCCTGGTAGGCTTTCAAATGTGTTCTTTTCCAACCTGTAAAGTTATCCGTAATTTCAACAGACTCTGCATACTGCCACTTGAGCAGCACCCAAACTGTTGCATGCACATCAGCTGCACAAGCTCTGTTGTTTTTCAGAGAGGCACTCAGATGTTGTTTGCACAGATAGAGCATGGACTGGTGACCGGAAAATGTTGGGCTGTTAAGAAATAGAGAGATAGGGTAGTTGTGATGTTCCTGCAGCGTTCGGCCTCTTCAACATCCTCATGGTCACGCTACCTGTCGCGGCAGACATTTGTTGGGACGCCCAACTACATGGCTCCCGAGGTCATGCTACAGAATGACGAAGGGTATTTCTTCTGGCCGACATCTAGTCCTTTCTTACATTGCCAATGAAAACAAAGGTAGCTCGGCAAAATTTAACTTTTTTTGAATTGGAACTACTCGCCGTTTCATGTAATGTTGTCCTTTTACATGAGATGGAATACAGGACATGCGATAGAAGCCCAGTCATTGATCTCTTCTGAAGGAAAGAGTAACATGCAGGCAGCGCTTGCAGGTACAATCAGTCGGCAGACATCTGGTCCTTCGGCATTGTGCTACTGGAGCTGGCGCGAGGGAAGGTGCCGCTGCAGAACTGCTCCTTCACCAAGATCATCATTGACACCGTCCACGGCCCCGCTCCATGCTTGGACAACGAAGGCCACCAGCACTTTTCTAAGGTGCACCCGCCAATCCTCAGGGTTACTTGTGGCATTCCGTCATGTAATTCGCAACGATTGCGTTAGGGTCACAGACTGTGTAGCTACAGATAATTTTTTGTAGTGCCACCCTTGTACAGCACGTGCACATGTTGGTGAGTCATTCTTTCGGGTCAATTTCCTCACCTCATATTCATGTGTTCACTCCATGCAGGGCTTGTGCAACCTGGTGGCGCGGTGCGTGAACAAGGACGCAGATAGTCGGCCCAGTGCGGCGGAGCTGCTGAAGGATCCGATCTTCAAGCACGCGCATGACAGCAAGTGGCTGGCCAAGCGGCTGCTGGGCGCCTCCGCGGCCGAGGCCAAGGCCGGCGGCGGCCGCCGGGTGAAGTTCCGGGACGGCAAAGAGGGAACATCTCCCAACAGCACGTCAACCAACCACACCGTTGCACCGGTGAGGTCATTGCCACCCAGAAGGCATCGTTGGGATGTAGGTTGTAGGGCTATCCTAATAGCACCGCGCTCTCTGAGACCATGCCAATTAGGTGCGCAATGTCTTTGACACTGAGAATCGTATGTTGGTGGATCCAGACGTACAGAGTGATGCCCACGACATCGCTGTTCTCGCGCGCCAGCAGCAAATCGCTGAACCATGCTGGTGAGGCTGCCGTGGACGCGCACCGGCACAAGCTGGTGCACAACCTTGCCTGGGCCTTCCTGTACTCTGGCCGCTCATACATCATGGTCTACGAGCTGTCTCAATGGTGAGCTTTGAGCGTTTTTCTGTATCCTCTCCGCATATGCCTGGAGAGAGAAATCACTCTGAAAGCAAGTCGACGTCATGCATTGCCCACTGTTGCATTGACTTCATCCTGCATGGATGCATCTGTGTGGTTTGGTAGTGCGAGTTGCAGGACTCACTGGTCGCTGGACAGTTTCAGGTGTTTAGTGATAGCAGGAAAGAGTGATGCTTCCATGACTGCTGTCCTCAGACCAGAGCCCTTCTGACACGCTCTGTCATCCTGTCTTATTCGTTTTGCAAACGTGAGTTAATACAATGAACCCTCAGGATGTCCTCGGGTGACAGGTTCGGCAAGGCGCGGGTGTTCATTGAAGGGCACGAAGTCATGGTCAAACGCTACTCCTTCCTGCAGCAGCTCACCTTCTCTCATGATGACTACGACATCAGCGTCGACAACACTGCCCTCGGGCCGCTGCATGGCTGCAGCATCCACATTCGGGTGGCAGCACAGCTGGGCCTCCACCTCATGGTGTGCTCTTGTTGCCTTGGCTGGAGCATGACCAAAGCTCCAGATGTCGAAGGTTTTCTCTCTTGTCATTGTGGTATTGTGGACTTCACTGAGACATTATGGGTCCACAGCAGATTCCAAGGGACAAACCAAGGCCAGGGCTGAACATACGCCCTGTTGCACTCTAGGGTGCAGGATCGATCTTATAGCTCTTGGGAAGAGTTCAGGGATGTGGTGTCTATTCACATACAGTACCTGCTGGAGAAGTGGATACTGTCAGGATCACTTCACTCGAAGAAATGCAGAACATTGTGTCATTCCTGCTTTTCGTCATGCCAGTCAGTGGGCGTCCAGCACTTATGGAGTGTCTCGGATCGCACGGTGTGCCGCCATTAACATGTGGTGTTGATTGATGATGTGGCACTGCTGATGTGGCAATTGTGCAGGGCGTGGCTCAAATAGACGGCAAGGACTTGCCTCTGCCGGTGTACTGCGAACGAGAGAGCCTCCGCACATCTGCCTCTGGCCAACTGTTGAAATCCAGCGTGCGTTCTGTCTGCTCTGATCACTGCCATATTGGGTTCTGTACTTGCCCTGTATGCTTTTTGCAGTGTGTGGTCAGTATGTCATGTGTCCAGAATGTGATCTACAGCAGTCGTAGGCAAGATGGATTTCATGGTGAGTGCACTGTCAAAAGTGTGGAACGGAAGAACAATTGAGACCTGTGCATCAGTAGTCCCAGCATTTTGGAACACGTCATTGCTGGCTGGGCAAAGTGCCATGGCTTTGCCTTTTGCAAGCTATCTTTGAAAGGAGAATAATAACATGCTTTGAGTGTCTTGTGTAAAGGACGTGTCATTTTTGCGTGTACAGGACTCATTCTCATCAGCATCCCACAGCCCGCTTAGCATCTTGGACTCGCGGCCGTCTTCATCCTCCGACAGCGTTGCCTCGCTGGCGGCACACCCTGGCGCTGATGCACCCAAAGAATCGCAGTCCTCATCCGAAGTTCAAATTGTCAGGGACTCCCTGCACAAGGTGTCCCTGTCATCCATCCCGGAGGTGGGCTTCGCGCCCCATCACTGCTTACACCTGCCTTTCTTTGGAGGCTGTGCATGGGTTCTCCAGCCTCTTGTGTGGAAGCCAAAGTTTGACCGAGAAAATAACATAGCAACCAAATTCCCATGGTCGGCGAGTTAGAATTAAAATAGCTGTGGGTTTGTAGGCGAACATTGCCGAGCTGCAAATATCTGAGGAAGAGGCCACCTTCCCTTCGCCGTTCGGTGCGTTAGCGGCGCAATTGCCCGGTGAACCATGGCCCGTCCCGGGCTCCCCCAGCGACAGCTCAGCGGATGCCAGCTCAGCAGACGCCAGCTCAGCGGCACATGACAGCGCGGTGGCGTTCGGTGCCGCTTTCCGGGCCGCGGAACGGGCCGAGGCGTCACTGTTCTCGCCGCCAGTTGCAGCCCTAGCGCCAGATTCTGCGGCTGCGCCGGGTATTTATGCGGCAACTGCAAGTGTTGGGCCAGCTGGTGCGCCTCAGAGAGACAAGACGGAACCAGGGCCATCTGCACAAGCGGGTGGCATTAGCACTGCAAGTGGGTCGCAGGATACAGTACAGGTGGGGACCCTCTTCCTTGCAGAAGCCACCCATAGCTCTACTGGCAGCCTGTGTGTTGACTTTGGTGTCTGTCTAGCACTGAAGATTGACAATGAGTATGGTGGATGTCCAGAGTGCAAGCACAAAGTTGATCATGTGTACACAAGTCCATTTTTGCGAGGGCCACTTGGAGCAGCAAGACAGTGACCGACTTACATTTTCTGGTGCATAGTTCTAAATGTGTGGTACTAACCAACTCGCCCTGGCCAAGCGCAGGACAAATCGGAGCTCGACAGGAGAATAGAGGCAGCGGTGGAGGCCAGAGTGAGCGCAGAGGTGGTGCGGCTACGGCAGGAGTTCACAAAGCGCGAGCAGATGCTGATGGCGGCAGTGCTGGGCCACTCGGAGAGGGAGAGGGAACTCCACGACAGGGTGCGCGCTCTGGAGAAGCTCGCAGCGCAGCAGCACAAACCTGATCTGGCCCATGAAGCCTGACCTTGACAGCTGTGAGGCAGCCGCACTTGTGAGAGGCTCCGGGGGTGTTAGGGTGGACAGTATTGTAGAACCCACCCCGTTCATGCGCCGGTCAACACAGTGTCTCGTGGCGTTGCGCGTGACACCCATTTTTTTGTTGTTGTGGTCAACGAAAAGTGCAGTTGCCGCGGTTTCAGCAGCTACAACTTGTTGCTGCTGTACTGTATAACATGAGCTTTCCAGTGTCAGAAGTACAACTGTTGGAGGTTGGGTAAATGCCGGCGCTTGGTAAGGTGAAGGTCCTTGTGCAGCATGGCTGAGCACTGATATTGGCAGTCTGCCTTTGAAGTGAAAGACGGGGAATGTGGGTAAATTTTCTTTAGTTGCAAAGCAAGTTAATGCACACAGCAATTTGCTGATGCGGCCTCAAGCCTTAGGCCCACAAGAATCTTGTGCCTGCATTGAGTCGTATGCTGGTATACCAAATATTACTGGCAGAAGGGCAAATGGTGCTTCCGCCATTACCTGCACGCTTAGCTGTCTCTGATGCTCTGCTTTTTCTATACCCTAGTAGTCTCATTTCCAATGGTGAACATTCTACGATGCTTGAAGTCTCAAATGGTTGATGCCACTGATGAACGATTTGGTTCAGAACTTGGGCGTTATACACCATCTTGAAATCTTTGGGGAATTTATAAATCGGTATTATTTATCTGCACTTTGAGAAGCTATTTTTTGTTGCATGGTGTTTGTGAAGTCCTCTACTTCTGGCTGTCAGTGGGCCTTTTGCAGAAACTCAGAATGTTCTTCGAATGTCTTTTTGACTCCTCACTTTTGCATTTGTTTCTGAGGTATATACAGTCTTAGATATATCTTGCTTCCTGTCACAAAAGGATCCTGCGGAGCCGCGATCCTTTTGTGACAGGATCGCGGCTTCACAGGATCCTAGGTAAGGTCTTTGGGCTGTGAGCACTGTCAGGAGTGTGTATGGCACATGCTTGTTGTTCAACACATCTAGCTGCTGGGGGATTTTACATATCTGGAATTTAAATAGACAGGCAGTGGTCACAAGTATATGTAAAGAGGTTCTTCAAGCTTGCACATGGACATCGACGTCCTACGAGCACTGTTATTCCAATTGGTGGTCATCATGCAGAAGCTACATTGTACTTTGTCACCCTCGACATTGGTCAAAGCTCACAAAAATGCGGTGATATCAAATACATGTGCATCAACATTGGGCCTTCATGAGCATCCTGTCATCCTCCTCTACATGTACATGGGTAATCTGGCGCTGATGTTGTACGCACTAGGGATCCCTTAGGCGGCAGACATGCAACGGCGGGAATTGTTTCAGACCAGTTAACAACATTAGGGGCATGTGAGGGTCTGAGGGTTGTTGGCCTGTCACTGTGCGATCGCCAGCTAGTTTATGTTCTTTGGCAAGCACCAATCTACCCACTCAGATATAGCGATGCTGTATAACCATTACAGGTGTGAAGACTGTGTGCTGTTGACCTTTGGATTGATCCAAAGGATCCTTATTAATGGCTTATATGTCAATGCGCCGGCTGTGGATGGTTAGCATTGCTCACATGCCTGGTGGCCTTTTTTCATGTCCCAGTGCTGACTGCCTTGCTTTCCCAGATCTGCTTCAAAGTGATCAGCGGAGCATTCGCGTCAGCCCGGGGCCATGGCCTCCAGCAACGATGGGGGGTCTGCGGCTGCATCGGCATCAGGACACCTCCCGAGTCCCCCAGCTCTCTTGCGGACGCCACCACTGATGGAGGCCCCAGCAACAATGGCATAGGCCTGGCCCCTGCACTGCCTGTGCCGCAGGTGTGCACTGCCCACCATGATTGACAGTCGATTGATACTTTGTCGAAATTTGTTTCCAACCATAGAGAGCAAAGCTGAGACTTGGGACGCGTTGGCTCAGCGCCAGGTTCAAGCCCATCAATGAGCGCTTCCCCACTTCTCAAAACTATCCTGCATCTCCATGTACAATCTCAATGCAGAATGAGGCTCTGGGTCACACAAGAAGGCTGGCCTGAGCAGAGCTGCCCAGGTTCTTGATTCAAAGGTGGACTGGATATCTGTTGTGTGCGCTATTTGTTCATTCTACACTTGTTTTTGCACCTAGCGTACTTGGCTAAAGGTACGTCTGTAACATGTTATCAAACATCTATATTTGCTTGTGTATATTTCGAAGCCGTTGCTAGCACAGACACCTGCACTTACTTGTGCCATGTTGGCTTCGTTGATGGTTCACAGTCGGTCAGCTGCATTGAATGCAATGCTGACAACAGGGGCTTGATTCTGCAGACACGGGAATTGAAGTTGTGGAGAGGTCAATGCCTCACGCCATCAGTGAGGAGAACTTGGCGTCACTGGACATGAGCGAATGGCATCTGCACTGAAGCTGCTGCTAGTCTGAGATCGAATTTTCCATGTGTACAGTTGAGGACTGTTTGTAAAATTGAGCGCGTTTTAACGGTGACGGAGAAAGTGTGAGAGACAAAGGGTACACCACATGGTTCTGGTCAGAGGGTCCTAAGAACTGCTTTCAGACAGTGTGCAATTGGGTAATTGCCTTCTTTTCACTGTCTCTGTATATTGTTCCTTTGCCCTCGTAGGATTTGACCCAGTTACTCGCTACCCTAGTGCTCTTCTAGCCTAGAAGGCAGGAGTCTCAGAGCATATCAGAGTACGGTGTCCGCATACATTAACTGATAAATATTGCCTGAAAATATCTCTTGTTGAAAGCCATTGGTACGGTAACTCATGAGGCACGAATTCACCAAAGTAAAGTCTGATCAGGATGCACCACAGTACAGCATGTGATGATCCTGAGGGCGTGGCACTGTAATAGCCATCTTTAACGACCACAACAGCTGCAGCTGCATTCTCATGGACATTACCGTCCTCGGTTGACCAAGATTGCAAGCCTCAAACAGCAAACTTCTGTCGGCAGATGCACATGTGAATCTAGGGTAAGGAAACCCTGGGGGTAATGTACCAAGTGAAATGAGGGTCGTTGAATTGTCTGCAGAAGCAACAACCAAAACACACAAGAGCAGCTCAGCTGCTGCAGCTGAGGAACCTCATAGAACACGTTGAAGCCCCATTACACATATCGATTTTGGCATTGTTGCAGTACAGATCCGCAGGAATCGAGCTTGTCATTACCAGCTGGTAGAGCGTTTTGCACTGAAACCCTATTCACATTTACCATACTCGCGCTATTGAGCAGCTAAACCTGCCGGCCGACAACTCTTGCGCAACATTAAAAGGCAGATTGAACGTCTGAAAGCCGGGTGTGCCCTTACAACTTCTTATCCCTGTCGTTTTCGTCCAGCTTCGTCCAGCTCCGTCCAGCTGGGCAATGGCAGCTTATTACTTGATACCTAGCAGAGCACCCTGAAGATGATGTCAAATTTTCCGCTGGGGTTGTAGAGGACCTTCAGGGACAGCTTGTCTTACTAGTCCTGCTGACGCTGTCTCTGAGATCATGATCAGCGAGAAGAAGCACCCAGTGTTTGACAAAATGGGGCAAATGCTGAGCACAGTACAGGTTTGTCATGTCTTATTCTACATTTTGTCTGTACCTAGACTGCGGTGGAAAGCGAAGAATATAACACTCTGATGATGAAGATGCCCATTGACAATGTGCAGGTGTCCATGAACAGCCTTTTTGCTACGGACAGCGCAAGTGAGAGATCATTGTCCATAGACGACCCCAATCAGCTCGGCTGGCAGGTTGTCGTGTCCTTTCGGCATGATGACAACAAGGAGGTGCTGCATGATTATGTACAGGATGCAGTATCACACTACCTCGCAGTCCCCGCTGAAGTGTCAGTGGAATACGCCAACCACCACAGGACAACTTATTGTATTACAATCCTCCGAGCATCAAAGCCTTGGAGCATCGGAATGGGCGAGCTTGTTGATGAGTTTATGAGAAGAAGCCCTGCGCCACATTTTACTGTGAGCAGCATCAATAATATTGTTTCTGGGTTCAAGGAAGCTGGTAAGGCTGTTCTATAATCAGTGATGACCTTGCAAGCAACCGTTGCCGCCATGTGCCCCGTGAAGTTGGATTGACATGCACCTCATCAGGAAGGGCGTCCCCTTCCTAAAGAGTTGCAGGAGGGGGAGGCTTGACACTTTCGAAGGTGGAAAGGGTGCCGACTTTGCGAAAAAGTATGTATACATTTTAAATCTCAGAAGAAGGTGATGTGCAATGTCTGTCAGATCATGATTCTGCCCTGTAAAATTATTCTATTAATTTGGCCTACCACTCACAAAAGGTGGACGATAGATAGATGCGAGACACTATTGCTGGTAAGAGGAGGGCCGCAAGCCATCACACATGATCCATTCAATTGCACCGGCCAGAGACAAGGTCTTCATGTACAAATTGCCTTGAAATGCTGCCGCGGGTCCTGGTTTGCCATTGTTCCGCACTGCTGCAGTCTTCACCACAGGACTAGTCACCTGCCCCAGCACAGCTAAATCTTGGATCGAACTTTGGAATTCACATAACTTACACAAGCGCATCCTGTACAAGTATCGCTAAGTATTCCATTCCAATTCCCTGAGGGCTTCAGAAATATCTCTTATTAGGTTAGCGTAGGCAACTTGCCACGATTGTTGGGCTCCATTATCAACGCGATCAGCCTCAGCTGCGCGACAAGTCGTCATCTTTGGGCAACATCTCTAAAAGATGGGCTTCAGTGTGTGGTGACAATCGCACCGTTGTGGCATTAGGACTGCTGTCACTGAAGGCAAGAGGGATGTCCTTGATCCACTGAACCGGCGTTGCAATATCCCTGCTCACATCTCTGCACCCACCCAGCATGCATCAACTCGACAGATGTCAGAAGTACTGCTGGTAGCAAAGCAGTTTTATCCACAACTCACACATTACAAGTTGACATCTAATTCTCCCCCGACCCATGACACCTTGCCACTGATGACGTTGACGGCACTACAACAATAAAACATAAAGAGCAATGTAGGGATGAGATCCACTTTCTTTCAAGGACAGTGAACATGGATATATTTTCAACATTACCTGTCAGGCATGAACAAGGGCTGCTTTCCTCGTCGCAGGAACAATCCTCTGCTCTGCTCATCCACGTTCTGGAGCGCTTGCTGGAATGTCTCCTCGTTGATCTGAGAAGCTGAGACCGGTGCAGCAGATGAAGTATCACAGTCGGGGCCATAGCGGACCTGCAAAAGCATGGCTTCTCATTAAATGTCTCTAGAATAAATCCAGTTGAGGAAAGCAGGAGGGTCAGTATAATGCAGGAAATTAACCAAATAAACTGCAGCCTGACCAAGAACTTGAGAATATTCAGCAAAAGAACAGGTGTCATTTATCAACAGGCATGGACCTACCAAGGTAATAGCTTCAGCAGACTTGAGCTTGAGGACGTATTCAGGAGCAACTGGGAAGCGGTGACCGAACGGAACCAGGTTTGGCCGGTGAAGGTAACAGTGCGCATGTATCTGGAGGTACGCTCCAGAGCTGGATCCATCTCCTGCGATACTCCCACCAAGCCAAGTCAGCTCCCAACGAAGAATACGCCACCTCAATTGGGACAGACGAACCTGGTCAAAAAGATTCACCCTGCTTGCAGATGCAGTAAGGTTGAGAAGAGTAAAAAAAGAATTGTAGCCTCCAATGGCATGGCGGAGAAATAATGTTGAGGAAAGTGAAAAACGCACAACAAGAGCAGTTGCTGTGAGCATCACATAGGGATTGTAAGACATGTGCAAGTCATTTCCCGTCAGCGTCTACTCCTAGACGCCACTGCTGGGTCCCAAAAACAAATTCTAATCTGGGCACTTGAGGCAAAGCACCTTTGCACAGCTGCAGTGTGGGCTGGCTGCGTATGAAGGCTTCCACATCAGTATGCACTGAGCTGATGACGTGGACCCTCATGCACGCTTCCTCTTTGTGCTTGCCGTGTTCCTCAGCTTGTGCCACAATGCGCCTTTGTACATGCGTGCAGAAGTCTTCTGCTGCGGCCAGCTCGCCAGGATGCGCCACATATCTCCTGAACAGTTCCCATGCTTTACTCGGCTGGAGTGTGGTTTTGCTGCTACATAGCAGTTTCCTGATTGAATGCAAGAAATTCTGTTTCCAAACCTGTAGAAATCTGTTAGTTATGTGGAAGCATGGCGCTGTTAGAACCAATTTATCCTGGAGTGCCTGCTGATGACATTTGTAGACGAGGCCCTGGTATCTCCTACAGTGACAACACACCTGGATGTGTCTGTGTCTGGCATGATCTCCGCCCCGCGTGCTGAAGCCAGCAAGCAAGTCATCTTCCAGTCTGCTTGGCCCGACCGGTCGTGCCGAGGAACCCCATGCATCCACAATGCATCAATTGAACCTCGACCTGCGCCACATCGAAACTGACATCATACTAGTGTGCATGCGCCAACACTGGTCCAGTGATTCATGTATTATACATCTTTGAAGCTTGCTGGAGGCAGCAGAGGCTCATTGGTCTGTGTGACCCTGTTCAGTAAGTCCCATCCTTGTCCGGGAACTCAGGTTCTCAGATATGGACCCAGAATGGTTTGGCAAGAAGAGGCTGAGGCGGACCTTACCTAGAGCTTTGGTGAATGGTGCTATCCACTTTGAAGTAACCAGGCACCCCTCCTCCAACCGGCTCAAAGCCTCACCCGCCTCCTGCCTGCAAAGCAAAGATGTATAACATATCAGTCTACTTCAATAGCCTAATAATAAGCATGGATTGAGGAAAGTGTTTTCCTGTGAGCAGAATTGTCGCCCTGTGGTGTCCTCTACACAGGATCGAGTACGCTCATAAGAAAACATGCCCTTCCCCTTCAGCTTCCTTGCACAGCTGCTGTGAGTCGAGTGGGCCATGCACTGACAGGTAACTGAAAGAACTGCCCCCTCGACAAAAATATTTGGGCAATCAAGCAGTGTGAAGAGGCACTGATGCAGCAGGGGACCACGTATATCGGGACAAAATATCAGTGAGATCCTCACTCATTGGTGCTGCTGTGCACAAGGATGAAGTCCGAGATGAAGTGGGCGGTCTGGAGGTTGGCATCCTCTAGACAGACTTCAGGAGACAAGTCATTCGCGTCGCTCCGCACATGGCCATTGCTGAGGCTGGCATGGTTGACGCCAGGAAGCAGGATGACCGGCTTCTGTGCAGCTGCGTACCTGTGCATGCACCATGGCCAAAGTGCCTGTGAGATGGCTGCAGTATAGTGCTGCATGCAGGGCGAATGCTGTGTTAGACAAGTGTTCTGACACACTGAGGTTTCCATCTCTGTGGACTGCAGTATCTGGACCATGGATCAAATGACAATTTGCAAGCAAAAGGGGTGGTCGAGAGTCAAAGAAGGCTTGATAGCACATTGTGGTGGTCTTGCAGGACACACATTGGGCCAGCCTGAGAAGCAAAGTAAGCCGCATCCTGCGCTGCATAGGCCATTTTGGAGAAGCGCGCCTGCCCATCCAGCATACCGCCCAAATGCATCACTGGCCTGCAGCACAAGAGAATGGCATCACACCACAATCTCCATCTCTGAACTTGCATTGGTGATCTCCCTGGGTGGAAAATTTGCATGGGAAAAAGGTGAACATTCATCTAAAGTTGCGACTGCATTTGGAGCCCCGGCACGCTAAGACGGTTGACATTGTGCTGTCGAGTTGTGGGGGCATATACGAGGATTTGCAGAGGTTCTACCTGCTGAATTCACGGAGAGATGCATGGTAGTCGGCGGAAGGGAAGAGGTAGGATCCCAGAAGGATGAGTGAGCCAGCCAGCCTGGAAGCCAATGGCGCTGCAAACAGGGCTGCCGAGCTGTGTGCAAGGATGACCATGTTAGTGACTCGTCCTGGACAAGGCAAGCATGCACACAACAGTCATCAGCTGCTCCCGGCTTGTTGCATCATGCTCCCTTACAATGCTGCCGACAATGCTTGCTCTGACCTTCCTCGCAACCTTTGTTTCTAGGCGCATTGACTGCACACTGAAGAACTCTGAAGGATGTTGTGCATGCTGGAACCATGCCTGAAAGGAGTCTATTGGCTGGGAAGCCCTCCTGCTGTGCTTTGCTGAGCAACAAATCGACGACTGCAGTAACTCGCTGCGTGGCCTGCTGCATGGCGTCAGGCGCCTTGTGGTCCACCTCCTGCCAGATTGGGTAGGCTGCTGCCACCCATAGTGCAACTTTCCCATCCAGGAGATTCTGCCGCACACATAAACAATGCCTTTGTGATGTAGATGCTGTAATGTTGTAGTAATGGTCATCACCCCCGCACAGCCAGACAGACATGCTGGTGAAAGGCTTCTCCCGGTCACAGGAACTATCTGTCCTGATCATCTGGATAGCCGGGGTTAAGGAAATCGTTTGAACAGGACGACATACCCGCAGGCCAGTAGTGACGCCAGTGTAGTCAGATGGCTTCATATATGCACCAGGAAGGAGCATGAGCAGGGTAGCTGGAGAAGCTGGTCTGCCCGCATTACAAGGCGGTTCTGCATATGCATAACTAAATCTGAGTGACTGATCAGGTTCGTGCGATAGCCAGCATCCACATATGGAAGGCCGAGTGATCTTGGGGACCGCCTGGGTAGCAGCGCACCCACAACATGCCTGCTGTCCTGTCCGATATTCTCGAATGCCGCTTGCGCACTTGTTGTGAATGACCCCTTCAAGAATCGACATGGGCTTCTGTATCGTGCTGACCGTTTTGGAGGGCTCAGAAGTACGAATGGACCTGCAACAACGACGAACTTAGTCGATGACTTGACTTCGCGGCTCCAATAGTCAGCAGTGGCAAATATATTCTAAAGAGTGTGACTGTCCTACATATCTTTATTCTCATCGATGTTGCACCTTTGTGATGGGGGCACCGCTGAACTGTTAGGGGTTTATAAGATCGAGTAACCGGGCGAGGTGAGTGTAAGATCTTCATCTTGACATCTCATGAATGTTTCATGCCTTAATAGGTGCCTTGCATGTTTATGGAGTGCAGATTCAAGAATAAAGCTGTTGTTTCAGAGTGATCACTTCTGTGAACGTGCTTGCGTAGCTTATCAGGAAGCGAAGTGCAGCGTGGGACCTAGGTTGAAACACCAAAAAAACCGACAATCGCACATCTACTACGCCTAACACGCCAACGTTTCAAGCAAACATTCCACCTTCTCCTTTCCACCTCCCAGCTTCCTGCAGATGACGCGAGGCTGACTAAGCGAGATTCACTCGTTGATTTCAGTCGTGTATCTTGCCATTTGTAGCATCTCGAGTTCAGCTTTCACGTTCGAGCGTATGAAAGTTTGTCTTAGGTTGCCAACACCCTTTTTGGCTTTCTGGCAAGTTTAGGTGACGGTGGTCGAAGCCGCTGCGGATCACGTGATTATTCGTACGAACACTTCCGCTTGTCGAGAAGCGGAAGGGGGATCTGTGACATCTTGGTGGAGAAAGTCGCAAGCAAACGTTTGTGCAAGGATCATTGGGTGTTCCATGAAACTATCTTAAACATCTGCACGAATGTGAACTGCTCTAGCACTCGATGCTGAGACGCAGGCGCAGCTCAGGGAAGTTGTCCGTCGTCTGGTACGCACAATGCTATTTCATTGCTCAAGAAACTGTCCAAATATGCTATTCTCTTATCTTTTGTCTTCTTAGCAGCCGTACTGGAACCCATACTTTGCCTGGTTTGACATAATTTTAAAGTTTATAATTTTGAATCACGCAGGGATGAATTGGATGACTTTCCTGCTAATGCTGACGACTACGAGCTTATGGAGGAGATTGGGGTGGGGGCAACAGCTAGGGTGTGTCACAACCCCTAGCAACACGTTAATCTGACCACCTTCAATTTTGATCTTGTCGTCCTCCATGCAGTCCGTGGCTCACTGTCTGATCTTCACACATGTGTGGCAGGTTTGGATGGCACACTGCAAGCCCAAGGATACAAAGGTAGCCATCAAGCTGACAGACCTTGAGAAATTCCAGGGGAACACAGCGCTGGTAAGGGAGTTCTTTCTCCGAGTCTTGATGCAGCATGCTTGCTGATTTATCTGCCTGTGAAGTATTCTGCTCGCCATTTCGCCTGGTGCCCAACGCTGCAGATGCATTCTCCACATTATGCAAGCAAGAAAGCTAGCGACAACATTACAATTGCATGCCCCGGGAACAAGGAACATGAGATTATGCACCACTGAGGGATTTTTCATTAGTGGTGTATATTTTGTGCAGGATCAGCTAATACAGGAGGCGCAGGTTATGAAGGGCTTCCGGCATCCAAACTTGCTAATGCTACACTGCTCCTTCATCCATGGCAGCGACCTGTGGCTGGTCATGCCCTTCATAGCCGGCGGCTCGCTCGCCAATCTCATCAGCTCCAAGTGCGCCTCCCCTTCCTGCCGCATCATGCTACCCTTCTTCATTTACACTTGGGAATATATTATTAAGTCGTTAATGTGAACCTGTCGTGGCATCCTTGATATCCCAGATTGCATGATTGGCAAACGGTGGACCACTGAAGGTGGTGCATGCTCAGGATGTAGTATTCTCAAGGATATCTGGCGTCTTGTATGCATGGGCTTTTGTGAAAGCACCTTCGGCATGCGCATTAAGGCCGCTTATAGTCGCTGAGGTGTGAAACGGTGTGGCCAGGTTCCCAGATGGCATGGAGGAGGACATGATTGCTACTATCGCTCGAGATGTACTGCAGGGGCTGCAGTATCTTCATGCACACGACTCCATGCACAGGTGAGGCCATTTATTTGCCGAAGGCACAGGGCTTTGTAGCATATTGATCCCAGCAGTACCAACTATTGCGTTGCTCTTATGTCATGGTTGTTTTTGGGAGTGCAGAGCAGCCCATACTACCCTACCCTTGATACGAGCATTTGTCCTTGTCATGCAGGGATTTAAAGGCGGCAAATATGCTGGTAGCCGATGATGGTCACATCTTGCTGGCAGACTTTGGGGCATGTGCCACTCTGGAGCGGGAGGCACGGCTGCCCTCTTTGCAATCTGCCATGAACAAGGATTCCAATACCCCAGAAGAGAGCCCCACAGGTGAGCATCTGCTGACAGCTGGTGACTTCCTGAATGGCTCTCTTTTCAGCTCCATGATCCTTGCAGGAGCATGTTAGTAAGTTGCATTGTCCACAGACCCCTTTGCGGCATACTGCACTGCTTAGCGGCTTTAACACATGCATGTCTTTGTAGAAGGACCCAAAGCACATATTTTAGGGGCATGTGGGCAGAAGTGGGGCTGAGAGTGGTGCCTGCTGCTGTGGAAGCAGATTCATGGTCCCCCCTGCGAAGCCCGACACTGCCAAATGTGCCTGAGGAGAGTGGGGACAGCGCGGTCTCCTGGGGCATGCCCTCTACCCCTTCCTTCAGCATGCGCTCAGCCTCTTCCAGCCAGTGGAGCAGATACCTGACCAGGAGCACCTTCATCGGCACCACCGCTTACATGGCGCCAGAGGTCATGGACCCCAGAGAAGGGTGAGCGATCAAAAGGCCTCACACATACAGTCACCGGGCGGGACAGCGTTTAAAGTGAAGTAGAGGCTGCTGCTCAATGTGGCTGCCTGATGAACTCATCGGAATCTATGACAGAGTGAGAAATGTCGGCACAGTCAAATTCCACTCGGATGCTCGTTGTTGTGCTGCCTTTCGAAGGATGGCTTGTGGCAGCAGTGTGTAATTTGGTTCCTGTGCCTTTGTGGTGGCCATGCGCATGTAATGGTGCACAAGGACAGGATGGTATTATCAGGGTGTCACGTGCATTGCAATGTGACGTGACAGGTACACGCAGTCAGCAGACATATGGTCGTTTGGGATCTGCTTGCTGGAGCTGGCGAGGGGGCGAGTGCCCATCAGTAACTGCTCCTTCACCAGCCTGGTCATGCAGGTCGTGCAGAACCCCGCACCTACTCTGCATGAGTACTGCGGCGGCCACAAATTCTCCCAGGTGTGACTCAGCACAATTGTGATTTCATCAGCCTCATTCTGTACCTGATATGAACAAACTGGCGATGGTGCGGAGATCAGCTTGCTGGTGATACACATCTTTGCAGAACATCATTCCCAGGTGCGCAGCATCCTTGTCCACCATCCATCTGGAGCCTTACTTCCTTTTGAGTGCTGGACTGCTGTGCCATTTCTTGGATCATGTCCTACATACAAGAGTTCGCGCTCTGGATCGAGGCACACACCCGTCTGTAGAAGCAGGGCCCTGAAAGCACTCATTGCTGCTGCTGCAGTATCATGTAGCGGAAACAGCGTCGAGTGTTATCCTGCTTACATTCATGTACCTGCATACACGGCTTTGCCAAAAGATTTGAGCTTTGAGTGCACCAATTCATGTGAGACAGGGGAGAATCAAGAGGAGGATTTAGTGTTGTACTAGAAAACAGCAGTGTCATTGTTGGTGTCTGTGGACTGATTGGCGCGGTGTGGCTGCGACTCCAATTCAGGCGATGCATGACTTTGTGGCAAAGTGCCTGGACAAGGAGGCCATGGCCAGATTAGGCGCGGCAGAGTTGCTGAAGCACCCCTTCATCAAGCGCGCCAAGGATGAGCGCTACCTGGCGCAGCGGTTGCTCGGGCAGGCCACGCTGAAAGCATCACGCTCTTTCTTCATGGCCAGACATGCCAGTGGCTCCCCCGACAACACACTGGTGCGCATGTCCATCAGCACTGTTGCATAGTCACCAAACCTTCTGGGCTTTGAAGAAGTGCGTATGCTGGCCCACCTCTGAGCAGCAAAACTAGTCTGCAACTTTGAACACACTGGGTTGAAATGGTGTCTGGCAAGTGACAGCTGAAGCAGGCATCCCGCTTGTTGCCTGGTTATGCTGGGGATTATAGCAGCCGGAAAAGTTGGCCCCTTTGACAACCCTAAACCCTAAAAGGCCCTTAGCCCTAAAACAAAAAAAAACAAAAAAAAACAAAAAAAATATGTTCCAGCGGAGGTGCTGCAGATGCAGATGGGCTCTGGCAGACTAAGGAGAGGCGATTTAGGAAGGGCTAATCTAGTCAGGGCTAACATATTAACATATGTGGGATGATTGTATGCAGGTGACGACACGGCACTCGAAGTCGGCGGGCCGCGCGCCGTTGCCAGTGGCGGGAAGGACGAGCTTCAAGGCCGCGGAGGCCGCGCGAAACGCTGCAGTGTTCCAGATTGTGTGGACGGTCTGGTCCGGCGGCCGCAGGTTCTATGTTGTCTTCCACATGGTGAGGCTCTGCACTCGCATGTGTGCTATCAGAGCTGTCAAAGCAGAGCAGGCTGGCGGAAAAGATTCGCTAGATTTGGCAGTGGGGCACCCAGTCGACAAGGTGGACAGAAGCCCATCTGGCTTGTGCTTTCCTGCATAAAATCAGGCGGGGCATTCCTCTTGAGTAATTGCTCCATATGCATGTCAAGGCCATGAAGGCAGACATGTAAGAGTTGTCTTGTCTTGGTGTCGCGCAGACAAAGTCGCACAGCTTGGCGCGGGTGTCAATAAACGGCGTCGAGCTCTTGCGGCGGAAGTACAAGTTGTGGCAGCAGGTGAGCAGACTCATCACTGCCAGCTGAAGCAATTTATCAGTGGTGCTGGTGATACCTGGGCGACTTAATATGTGCTGCGGCCACTGCACATGAAGGATGACTCTTTGATGCAAATTTAAAATGTCATCCTTGCAATGCAATAATTTGATTTATAGCCCAAGTTTTGCAGCTGCTGCTGGTGCTACCATTTGTCTTGACTGAGGCGTTCTGTGTCGTCTGCTGCAGCTGAACTTCCATGCAGATATGTACAAGGTGGCGGTGGAGTCTCCACTCCTGCCGCAGCTCACCGGCAAGGAACTCGAGCTGAAAGTGCACGTTGGGTTCGCTGTCATGATGGGCCAGGTATGAACACCCCATGTGCTGCTTGATGGCTCAAATCTTTGTGGCCAGATCTGCTTGCCTTTCTGCAAGTGCTGGTGTGTTGGATTAGATGCTGCCAAGGGTCAATGTAGACAATTTTGGGTTTTCTTGGAGGAGCAAATTCCCTGGGCGGCTGCATTTCTGCGGCCAAAGTCTGATCTCAGCTAGCATAGTGGCCCATACATGCCCTGCCAGCTGGCGTGAGTCTGAGCAAATGAGACAAGCAAACTGTGTCTGCTGTCACACTGTTGGCAGCTGCATTAGGAGACTGCTCTGGCATGACAGGCACGAATCTGTGACAAAGAATTTGCATGACTAAAAATTTGTGGTTGCCTGCCAGGCCACGTTAGATAGCGTTGTCCTGGATGCGCCCGACTGCTCGATCACATATGCTGACATGTCCGAGCCTTCGCCCTCGCTCGTGGCCACGCCTGCTGTTCCCCCCGTCTCCCCCTTCCATGATGTTGTCCTGCCACCAGCAGATGCTGGCCAGCCGCCAGCAGGTGAGCAACTCCATGTGCCTGAAAATAACACTTTCAAAGACTTTTCAGACCTGTTGGGCTCATCTGACAGTTATTGACCCCCAGAGCTGGTGAGAAATCCCTGTTTTAAAATTTGAGGTTTTCCATCAAAACAGGAAAATCCTAGATCAGGATAGGCTTTGAGACGCTAAGAAGTCTCTCTTCCCCCTTCGATCCTTTGAGTGTGGCTTTGATCCATTTGATGATGCTAGAAGCCGTTTCGATGTTCAGTTTTACTTGATGACCTTTCGCCGTGCAACCGCCAGGTGCTTTCTGTTTTTTGTTGGGGCGAACACCTGCAGTGTAGCCCTGCAGATGCTTATACTAATTCACAGATGTGAACTACTGTGTGCTGTTGACCTTTTGGAGCCTTGTTGTGTGATGGTTTTAATAGCATGGCAGTGGAATGGTTGGCAAATACCCACATGCCCGGTCTTCTTTCATATTCCAGTGCTGACTGCAGTTCTGCTTTCTCAGGTCTGGTGCGAAGTGTATCAGCGGGGCATCCCGCTGGCATGGCCATCAGCAATGATGGGGGGTCTGCGGCCGCACCAGCACCAGGACCCCCCGAGTCCCCCAGCTCCTTGGGGGACACCTCCACCGAGGGAACCCCCAGCAGCGGCAGCGGCTTGGCCCCAGCAGTGTCTGTGCCGCAGGTGTGCTTGGTCCACATGATTGATAATCGCAGAGAAAATGAGGATACTTTCTGGAGTGCAAAAGTGGACTGGATATGTCTTGTGTGTGCCAATCGAATGAAATACATTTGCTAAATGCACCTAGCCTCGTTGGGTGGGAGCACATCTTTTTTTCAACCATTTAAAATTGCTTACGCTTGGTTGATGTTCATAGAAGTTCTGTTAGCACAGACACCTGCACTACCTCTCTACAATGGTGTTTTGCTGATGGAATGAAAGCGATGCTGAGATAAGGGGCTGGTGTTGCAGACAGTGAAACTGGAAGACGTGGGGAGGCCAATGCCTCATGCCATCAGTGAGGAGAACTTGGCATCACTGGACAGACCAGCAGGCGAGCAGATGGCATCTGCGCTGAAGCGGCTGCTGGTCTGACGAGAACTTCATTGCGTACAATTGAGGATTGCTTGTGAAATGTGAGCGCGTCGTACTGGTGACGGAGAGTGTGTGAGAGAGAGAGAGAAGGGTACACCATGAGGTTCTGATTAAGAGGGTCCCAAGGAATGAGTTCCAGACAGTGTGCAGCTGGGTAGTTGCCTTGCGACCACTATCTGTGTATATTGTTATTGTGCTCTCAAAAGATGCTACATAGCTACTCGCTTACTAGTGCTTTTTCTAGCAGTGAGGCTCAGAGCATATTAGATCTACTGTGCACATGTCCGCTTGCACTGACTGACAGATCTATTGCCCGCGGATACTCTTGTGTTCAAAAGCCATTGTTTGGTGGACCATGTTCAACATGGCATGTTGCACAAGTTCACCAAAGAAATATCTAATGAGGATGCACCGCGGCGTATGATCAGCCTGATGAGCCTCATGAGGGATTGGCAATGTCATAGCTTTTTATGTGCAGCTGCAGCTGCACTCTCAAGCACATTGCTGTCGTCCATCGACCATGATCGTTATCTAATGTTAGATGACAGCAAACTTCTGCGGGCAGATCAGTCAGTCAGTCGATCAACTGCCGCAGATGCACTTATGAATCCAGGGCAATCAGGGGGTACTAAATACAATTGAATTTAGTACCCCCTGGGGCAATAAACCCTGGGGGCCTTGTCTTATTTCAAGGCGGGTTGTTGAAGTATCTACACAAGCAACAACAAAACACACACGAGCAGCTCAGAAACCGGTTCTGAGAAACGTCAAAGATAAAAATTTCTTACACCCGCTGAACTTCTCACAGACTTGTATATCTTCTGCCTTTCTGCTTATACCGATCCGCAGATATCGGACTTGAGCCTTCGCTGCTATTGTTGAGCAGCTTCAGGAACATCCAGATGACACGGAGGAGATTTTCCACAGAAGAGAGGTGGGCGGACATCACAGAGGAGGACAATGAGGATCTCGAACAGTGGTTGACGGATCGGGGATTTGGCCTAGACCGCCTGGCAGACGCTAAGCCAGCAGAATCAACTGGGAACAAGGCGAACTTTGAAAAGCATGCCACGAGGTGAGCTTAGCTCGTGTTTTGCTTGCAATGGTGCGTAGAATGCTGATTAAGGCTGTCAGTGAGCCTTGCAATACACGACCGGCATTTCTGTGTATTTGCCATCTCACCTCGAGTTCGCGTCATTGTTGCCATATATCCCAATCGCTGACCCTTTGTGTGTCTGGTGCAGCATGGAGAATGGCGGTCAAAGTCCTCGAAGCGTGTTTAGCCAGCCACCATCGACGGATTCCTCGCCACCATCTTCGAGTCCTTCATCTCCCAGATGCTCACCCACGGCTGCACAGGCCACTGCAGAGGACTGGCCTCAGTCATCGCAGAAAAGCGGCCTTCTCCGCCACGCCCCATTGGACATGAGGCGCGCACCTGACCTGGAATTGTGTGGCGCACCAAGAGAATATGTGATATTGCAGGGATGTGTGACTTTGCAGGACACTCGATCCCTTATCCCTTCCTGAACAAGAATTTTCAACAACAATTCCAATTGTGAGCCTCAGCAGCAACTCGTTCCTGTCCAGAAAAGTGATAAACCGTCTTCACGAATTTTCTGCCTCTTCTGGTGATTGACTCCGTATGTTGATGGCTGATCAGGGGAGCTTCCGCGCGCGGCCGCCCCGCATTCTCCTGCAACGTGTCTGCATGGGCGGTCAGCCCCTCTGTGGACCAGTGGCCGGTGGACATCACCCCCGAGGGCTGCTGGGACGAGCCGTGGTCTCCACCACCAGCTCAGGCAGAGGCCGACGCGTTCTTTGGCGCGGCTTCTTCCTCCAGGCCGCACCGGGCCGAGAGCACCGGCGCCCAGCGGCTGATCACTGCCGCGGTGCGCGCTGCCACACTTCCAGCAAAGGCCAAGCCATCGCGGCAAGCGCATGGCCGATCTGTCAACGGAGCGACCTCAGGTACTATCTCCCTTGTGCAGTTCCTGCCCCCTTGCCTTTCCACTGTCCCGCAACAATCACCTGACAACATTCCTACAGAGCCCATCTTTTGCATCCTTGTCTTTTTATGTTTGCAGCTTTTGCATGGTGCCCTAGGCCATCTGGGTTCAACGCACAATGCTCACTGTTATGCCCAACATTGCAGGCTCTCCGGCTGCACCTTGAATACTAAAGATGTTTTCTGATGCTCAAGAGGATGGTGCATTCGCCACAGGGAGTGGTCCGGGAGTGGCGGCGAGCCAGCATGCAGCACTGCTGCAGCGCATACATGAGAGCTGCGGCGAGATCTTCGCCCCACAGCCTGCAGTGGTGGAGAGCAAGCAGAGCAAGCATGTACCCCTGCTGCAGCGCATCCATGCGAGCTGCAACGAGATCTTTACACCACAGCCTGCAATGGGAACCCTGGATGGCAGTCCCTCTGTGCAGGTGTGCTCACTTTCTAGCCTGTTCATGTTCCACACGCTTAGCAGGTGTGCCTGAGTCAGGCAACCTGACAATGAAGTGAAGGAGGTCAGCTTCCATGAGCAGCTGCTTGAAAGCTGCACCACAGCTGTACGGGAGCCAGACACTGCTTGATGGCACTGAAGGTTCCAGGCCGACAAAGATCAGAATTACGGGCCGTCATTTGCTGCAGTAATATAGCCCCTGGTTTGGGTTATTTGGATCATGCACTTACAGGGCTAACCTCAAGAAAACTTTGCACCCCGTGCAGGAGGTGGCCGGCAAGCAGCAAGGCAATTCAGCCACTGGGGAGAGCAGCCACAGCTGCAGGGAACCCCCGACAATGGGGCAGCCGAGCGGCAGCTGCGCGCCCACGTGCAGCGGCCACCTTCCGGCCGCGCCGGCCGTCCGCCCCACAAACGCCGGTTCGGCTTCTCAGCCGCGGCAGCAGCCACCTACGATGATGGCAAACGAGGACGATGCAGCCCCGCAGCCACAGCCTGCGCTGGGTGTCCACACAGCAGATGCTGACACTGACTCTGGACCACTCACTGCTGCGTCACAGCCTGGTAAGAGGCACCTTCTGATTCGTTCAGGCATATTGTCTGTTGCATGTTGCCGAAGAAAGCTTGCTGCACCCTCACTCTTCATGAGTGTGATACAGCTTTGAGGAGGCATGATGGTGGCAGGGCTGTTACTAACCGGGTGTGGGGGAATGTTGCAGAGAATCAGGGGCGCACAGCGGACAATGCAGGGGAGAGGCTCCTCCTGGGCTGCATCCCTACTCGGGTGCAGAGCTGGATCGGCTCAGCAGTCACTGCGGGATACTGTGCTGCTGGTGTCGTCGCAGCAATGGTGGAGTGTGGTTCGAGGCTGTTCAGATGGCGCTGATGGGATCGGCTGTGGAGGTGCATAATCTAATGCTGGGGCAAAGGGAAGACAATGAAGGTCAAGAGGAAGCAGAAATATAAGGAACAGTTGGATCAAGAATCTGGACTAATGAAGTGGGCTTGGTTTGAATGCACAGCTTCACCAAGAAAATGACTGGCGAGAAATAATGAATATCCCAAGACGGTTGAGTAGGTAAACAAAGGGAATTGCAGCAGGAAGGGCCCAAGTTGGGGAGTAGTAAGAAATTGATGCAATGAGTTGCCATCTTTGAGAGACTATATTGACATTTGCTGGAGTCTCACCCTGCGAGTGGTTGAAGCCATGGTCAAATGGAACGTTGGACAAATTACTGTTGCAATTGTCTGCTGCATGAGACAAGCAGACAGTAGGTGTCGTCTGTGAACAGCTGGAAATATCCGCAAGGAAGCCTAATCTCTCGTGGTTGGAAAGCAATTGGGAAAGAGGAAAATTTTGGTGCGGTTGCAGTCTAGCAGAGGTTGATTGCTGCCATGCCAGCAGATTGAGGTTGAGCTCTGGATGCATGTGGAAAAGAGAACATCGCATAAGGGAGGTGATCCTGTTACAATGGCCAACATTGTAAAGCAAATGTAAAGGAACACTGCAACTTCAGTCTGCACACTTCATAAAGTTTGGATCACATCAGCGCTTACAACTAAATAGGATCAGAAATGTGAAGGGGCCTTGATGTCATGAACCAATCTTGTACACAGTCCTCTAGAGTTTACTCGAATCCTTTCAGGATGGTGACATGAACATGCAATGAAGCGTCCAAATTTCTATAGAGGAGGAGAGATCCCGAGACACTTACAAAAGTTCATTCCTCCCTCTGGACTCATTTTGACTAAATGGAATCAAAGTAACGCAGTGCTACTAGCGCACAGCACAGGACACCTATGCTGCAGGCTGGTGGCTGGCCACAGAGTGGGTGAGGCACTCTCATGATACAAGCATGCAAAATCAAAAAGCGTTTTATCTAAGTTCCTGGATGTCGACAGTAAAGTCAACACCTTGGTGCTGTGCACTTGATCATGGTTCCCCGACAAGACATTAAAGTGAAGCGCAATGCATCACGCCCCCTGGAGTGATCCTTTCTGCACCACCCCTCCGAATGTTTTCAGACCTGCAACCTCTCTAACCCAGATAGGCGGAAGAGTGTTTTGGCCAAGAACCGAGAAATGGACCGTTCTGGTTCCTAGTTTGCACAGGATAGATTGGTCCTCATTGTCAATTCACAGGGCTCTTTATTACCAGCCCTTGGAGTTGACCGGAGAACAATTTCCACTTGAGGCCTCGTTTTGCTCCAGTCCAAGACCCATGAAGACCTAAGTAGACCTGATCAATATGTCTGGAGAACAGTTCCATTTCAGGCTTCCTTTGCTCCAGGCCAAGGCTCATGAAGTCCGGATCGGACCTGATCAAGAGCTCTGATCAGGGGTCGGCCAGGGAGGGAACGCGAGAGAAGCCATTGCCCATGTCCCCGGGCGCTCGCTGCGTGACAACGCCGCTGCGGACCGGGTACGCGGCCGCGGCCGCGCGGACGTTGTCGAAGATGGGCAGCACGGCATTCTCGGCGTAGAAGCGCGTGTACACGGACGAGTTGCGGTGGTTGGCGATGGCCACTGTGATGTTGTAGATCGGCTGGATCGCACCCCATGCATCCTGCACAGAACAACATGCAAGCCTAAGATAGGCGCCTCATTGCTAGCCTTCATTTCAGAAACACCGTGGACTGAAGGACCACTTGATGTTTACTTTGCAAATAGCTGAGGTCGCCCCATGTATCCTGCACCAAAAGCATGGAAGTCTCGAAAAGGCCCCATCGCCAACTTTTCTTCAGACACACCGCAGGCTGAAAGACCCCTTGACGCTTCATTCCTGCAGGATTAGCTGTGATCGACACAGGCGAGGAGGGACCGGTAACTGCACAAGATTGAACTATTCAGCAGCTTTTCACCACTGACATGAGCAAATGTACTCCGTGTCCAGAGGGTCAAAGCAAACCTGGATTGTGTCAGCGCCGTTGACAGAGTTTTTGAGGGCGGCGGAGTTGTTGTTGAGCACATACAGCTGCAGCAGCCGCGTGTCGCGCTCCAGCGCCTTGAAAATGGGCTCGTACACCGTCGCATATCCCTCACTCGGAATGCCTGTCCAGACACTCCTGTCGTGAAGATGGCTAGTAGCATTGAAGGGATGTCACTGGGAAGGCCCATGATCGACATGGCAATGTCTATAGCGCAGTCCTTCTGACCCAGCTCTTGCTGATGGCAGCAGTTCCCCGAGCATCTCTATGCAAGCATGTTACTCAAGTCTCCGTCAGCAGCAGAGCTTCTGAGATTGCTTCGTATACTCAACATTCTACTCCAAACTAGCACAGCCTGAGAATGATGAAGCCAGACATCAAAACGGCAGCACCACAGATCTCAATCTGAGAGACAATTTGACAGGTGGCATGGGCATGCAAGAAGGGATTGGAGGTCAAGGGGCCTGCACCGGTGTGCTCCAGGAAATCAAAGGAGGTGTAGTTGCTGATGAAGTACTGCTCAAACAGGTTGCGCACGACGTAGTCCGCCTCCCAGTCTGCCGGCTTGTACAGCGCGAACGAGTCCAGCAGTTTGCCGCTCATGCTGCTCACCTCCTGCAACCATCAACGCCTCCTGGGTTAGGAAAATGCCCTCGTGCAACCCAAGAATCTGCTGAGCAGCCTGGCCTTGTTGTCTGCACTTCCAGAATTCTGTCAAACTTCTTCTGTCATAGTCATTGTTGAGGAGATGAATCTACTTCCCCTGTGACACACACCGTCAAATGAAGCCACTGGTGTGAAGTCGGTAAGTGAGTCATCACAGTGGAAGACCAAGCAACATGGATCACCCCAAGGATGCCAAAACTGCATGCAAGAAATCCATGCAACCAGCGTGGGAGAAAGGTGGCGTTGACATCACAGCGCAGGAACCCCTTCTCATAAATCCCTAGTTTCTCCCTTTCCTTTTCTTAAAGCTCCTTCGTGCAGTCCATGCAGGGCATGAGAATCCGTGCAAAGTGCAGGAAACGAAGGTGGGTGTTCCACGTCGCAGCGCTACAAGCCGTGGTCGAGGGTCAGAGTGCCTCAGGACAACCCTTGGTCTGGTTCTGATCTCTGTCTTCACGAACAAGAACATGGGCGTCAGAAGCGCCCAACAATACTCCCCGGTCGGGTCTGGGAACCACATTTCGCAGTTAGAAGAGGGTGGCAGTCATGGTCAAGTGCCAAGTTCCCCAAGGACAAATAATGCCCTGTTTTTGTTACCCCTCTTCACGAAAAGAAGATGGGCATCAAAAGCGCCCAACAATACTCCCAGACGGGACTGAGAACCACACCTCGCAAGAAGAAAAGGGTGGCGTTGACGTCGCAGCGGAGCAGCCATCAACCCCAGACCCCAAAACCCTAAACATAGACCCTAAAATCCCAGTTTAATAAAACACACCTCGCAGTAGAAGAGGGTGGCGTTGACGTCGCAGCGGAGGAAGCCGTGGTCGAGCGCGACTGTGGCCCAGTACGGTGGCGGCCGCGGATTGGCCGCCCAGCTCAGCTTGTACCCGGCGTTCCCTATCACCACGTGCGTGGGGCCGCTCGCAGAGCCGTTGCGCTCCTGTCGTTCCCGGCCAATCATCAGAAATAGCCATGGGATCGTGAGGATGGAAAGGGCCTGACAAAGCTGAAAAAGGCTTGCACTCATTTCAAGGTATTGGCCCAGAGCATGTGTCTGCCAGGGGTTTGGAGTCCTCTTTGCAGCGTACTGTGCAAGAAACACACAGTTCCGGAGAGAAGAGTACCAAAGTGCTGGTGCGCGGAACTATTTTTTTTTCTGAGCAGAGGTGCTATGGACACAGGCGGCACTGTGTCATACAAGGCAGAGTAAGCAGACGCGAGGTGCGTGCAACAACCGAAAGAGAAAAACTCTGGGGAGCAGTGGGGCGCGCCTGCAGGCAGGTCTTCTTGTAGACTGGGCAGGTGCGCTCATACTTGTGATCATGCCCTGCCAGTGTCAAGTCCACCTGCACAGAGCATGCAACTGCTTAAATCCCCTGCCTAGCACTGCATGAAATTGAAAAATCGTGGTACAGCACGTTGTGAAGAGGAACCCGTGGGCCATCCTTCCAACCTTCCGGCAGCTGCGCTCTTACTCTACACCTGGCAGAGCATCAGTTTGAGATCCAGGGCGACATGCAAAGTTACGGTCACGCATCACTTTGAAGCGCTTCAAAATGCGAACACTCGTCTCAGAGCATCACATTGCAGGACACGTGGAGAGTCAGTTGCAATCTTTAGGGTTTACACAGGGTTTAAGGGTAAATATGCAGGGTGCGCAGGGGTACCTGATAGAGCATGAAGATGGGCTCGAGCGCGGCGCGAAGATCCTCAGCGACCCGGATGACGGAGGTCGGCCCGACGCCCGCGCTCGAAGAGGTGTAGATCGGCCGGTGCATGTTGACGACCACCCAAGGGGTCACGCCCCGATCCACCGCCGCCAGATCCTGCAGAATGAACCTGCGGCCCCGCCGCAGATGAGGGAACTCAGGGGGAATATCAGGGGGAGTCGTTTATTTCATTCTTTGCACAGGACTGTGGGGTGCATCGGGCATCCATGTCGGCAACTATCGAAGGGCTTCCAAGCGCTGCAATTCTATAAATAGCATCTCGCAGCCGCTGGTACTATCATCTGGTCAAACAACCCATTCTTCCACCCACAAGTCTGCTCTTGACAAAGGATTCCTGGATAGATCCCATACACGCCGCTTGGAAGTGCGCACGGCTTGGTCTCTTATGGAGAGCATGGGTGTGATCCAGCCCTAAACTTGAAATCCTGAACTTGAGTGCAAGGGTAAATGTGCCAAACACTGAGCACAGACAGCGCAAGACAGCAGGGAGAGCTGCCCACACTTCAGGTTTGAACATGATCACAGGCAAGACATGATGGCGACAGAAAATGAATCAGTAAGGAGGGGAAGGTGGCGCACTCGAATTGGGGGGACCCTGGCGCGAAGTCGACCTCGGTGGAGATCTGGAGGAAGTGGATGGGGCCGTGCTTGAAGGAGAACCACTCGGGAGACCGCCGCTGGCTCTGCGCGTCCACCCACTTTATGGGCCCTGTCGGCATGAAGAAGCGCTGCCAGAACGGCACGCCGCACTCACCGCCTGCATGTTTGCACGAATTCGCCCCTATTGATGTGATTACCCAATGGATATGATCCGAAGTAGGTCACTTGGAATGAGGAGCCAAAATCCCTCGAGGGAGAAGCGCTGCCAGAATGGCACCCCGCATTCGCCGCCTGCATGTTTTGGCCCCGTTAGGTCTCTTGGATTGAGGGGCGAAAAAACCCTCGAGGAAGAAGCGCTGCCAGAATGGCGCGCCGCACTCCCCGCCTGCATGATTACGAATATTTCCCCCCTGTTAGGTCTGTTGGAAGGAGGGGCAAAAAAAAATCCCCAGGAAGAAGCACTGCCAGAACGGCACCCCGCACCCGCTGCCTGCATTTTTGAACATGCTCACCCTTGTTAGGTCTCTTGGAATGAGGGGAATAACCTCCCGAGGCAGAAGTGCTGATGTGAATCTCTGCCACACTTGCTTTCTGCATGGACTCATCCCTTGAAAGCTCACAAACTCTTTGGCAATGAGCAAGTCGGTACTGCCCGGCTCAATTTGTGCGGGTGAAGCATGGGGTGAGCACTCTGAGCCGTTCCACAGTAAAAACTAGATGTGATCATGAATCATCCGGCGGCAGTATTACTGCTAGCTGCACATCGAGCGTCATGCCACAAGTGCATGCCCGCTAAGAGGTTGGTATTGCAACGGCAGCATTTGCGCTTGCATGTTAGAGAGGGGAAGGGCCGCACCCGAATCGGTTGCCAGGTTCAGGAACCGGTCGCCACTGTACGGCCAATCCCGCTCATGATTCTGCGCCAAATCACACAGGAGGTGAGCGAGTTGGCAAGCATAAGTGAGGAAGTCAAGAGTGATCAAGACACCTCTCTGACCCCTATGTCCAACACAGTCTGCATTAGCATTTGCACACACCACAGCAGGTACAAGGGGGCCCATATTCATCCTGAAATGGGGCATGCGTTGCAGTGACCGCTGATGATTGGTCACAGCACCAAGCACTGACTAAGACAACTTGCTCTTGCGCATGTGTGTGCTCATGTGCGAGCAAGGCTGTGGTTTGTTTGATGTTCAAGTGAGAGCTTGTGTCATGGGCGCACCCCTTCAGTGAGCATCCAGGGCATCTGGCTGACCAGCGGCTCCATCTGGTGCATGAACACATCCCACTGCGTCAGCTGCCCCCTGCACAGCCATACCAAGGACTGTTAAATTTTGAATTAAGTACCGGTATTTTAATCTGATGGATTCAGAATATGGCCATGTGCTGTATACTGGCTCCAGAGGACACCCAGAAAAGCGCAAATAGTTGAAGGTCGGTGCACACACAAAGGGCTCAGCAGTGGTGGACTGCAGCAATATCCTGACCGCCTCAAATTGCCAGGAAAAAAATCTTATATTTTAAACACTTTCCAAAGAGGGGAGGGGGGTTTGGTGCTCACACAGACAGGGGCCTCAGCAGTGGTGGACTGCAAAAAAAAATTCTTTGACCGCTTCAAAACGCCAGGTTGGAAATCTCATTGTCTTGACTCTTCCAAAGGAGGTCGCATGAACTAGTTGTCATGTACACCGTCCAGCAGACTGGACACAGCTGAGAGACCACTTAGAGATGTGGCAGGGCACGATCTGCAGAGGCGTGCCTGGCATAGCTGACATCTCCGTTGTGCAGCAACAGTGAGCTGTTGGCCGAACTGTTCATCAACCCCTGCAGCGTATAGAGTGACGCCCCCTGCTGCGCCTCGCTGTCCACCAGGAAGTCGTAGAACAGCTCAAACACCTGTCGCACACCCACAGTTTCAACAGCTGGACAACTCTTTTTATGCCACTCCAAGTTCAGGAAGCAATGTGATACTGCATGCATGCACAGTGCGAGCATACAATTCACATGTGATTAACTCTATCGTCGAATAGGCACGCAAGGACGACTCTGGAGTCCAGCTTTCACGGGAATCTAGGGTCTCAAGTTGTCCTCCTGAACCACCAAAAAAGTGAGTACGCACAGCATAGCTTCAGGTCAGGGAGACGAATCAGAGGAGTCAGGGAGAGGAAGCGCACGTATTGGAGGGTGTCAACAGGGGTGTAATTGAGCATGTCCTTGGCCTGGTCATGGTCAATCTCGGCACTGCCGTCCGTCTCCGCGTGGCCCAAGTCGGCCACCGCCAAAAACCGCACGGCCGCCCCGCGGCCGATCGCCGGCGCCGTCACAAAGCTATACTCCTTGCTGAACCCCCAGCCCTGTAGATTTCACACAACAGCCCAAATAAGCAGGCACCTGCTGCTCCCTTGCAGGTGCACTTATGAGACACTTCTTCCTGCCAAGATCCGGACCTGTTAAGCTGTAATGGGCCTAGTGATAGCCGTCACAAAGCTGTACTCCCGGCTGAACCCCCACCCCTGTAATTTTGCGCACAGCAGCCTATTGACTTCTGGCACTGGCTGCTGCTTGCAAGCGCACGTGTGGGACATTCAATGTGTGAAATGTACTGCAATGTGCAACCACGTGTGTACAGGAGTGAGTACAGTCGGCTCCTAATCATGGAGGATACTATTTTTGTCCCAATCCTATACAATTGGATGAGGGAGTCTGATTGCTTGACGGGCCAAGATCTGACTCTGAGCTGGCCACATTAGCTGTGACAAGCTGAGTGATGGCCACTCCACCTTAATCCAGCCCTACAGCCCTTTCGAACAGGCCTTTTCTACGGAGAGGGGTACTGACTCACCGGATCCCCCACGGCATAGTAATAGCGCGTGCCAGGCTGGAGCCCGGTCAGCGCCGCGTAGTTCAGCCACCCTGGGTCCACCCAGCCGGTGCTGTTGGCGGGCGCGCCGCACATCTGCAGCCGCGTGTACGTCGAGAAACTTCCCCCGTTCTGCTCGGTTAATCTCCCCGGTTCCCGACCCCACCGCACGGCCGGCCGCCCCGCGTCGCGCGTCGTCCACTGCGCGATCATCGTCCTGCAACGAGCATGCATGTGAGGGTTTGGGGTTTATAATCTTACATAGGGTTCCAGGGGATCTTTTTAAAACCCAAAATCCTGCAATGAGCATGCATGTGAGCGCATGAAGGGGCACATGACCGAATCCCTGCAAACCATGTCTCTTCCTGTCTTCAAACGGGTGTGCCAGATCGCATAGAAAATTTGCTGCCCCCTGGAAGTGTTAGCTGCAAGTCCACGAACCTTGCACAAATGTTTGTGACAGGGACTGCTTCTGGCAAGAGCATGTCCTACTACCATGTGTCAACCCGCTCTGTGTCGCTGGCCTGCAGAAGCGGCGCATGGGGCGTATGTAATATGTGCCGTGCTGTTCTGTGCAGTGCCATGACAGCACCAATTTGAAAGTTGATTTGCATTTGGAAGTACAGAGGGAGCGCTTCTACGCGCCAAGCAAGCATACGCGCTCACCCTTCGGTGGGCCCGAGCGCGAGGTGCACATGCTGGGGGGCGTTGGGGTCGTTGATGCGAATGGGCGCTGATGTGGCCATGAGGTTGCCGGTCCCGTACTTGGTCGTGCGGGAGACATTGTAGAACAGCAGGAAAGCCACATCCCTCCTCTGGTTCAGCAGCCGAAACCTGCAGACGCACAGCATTTATTCCAGGAAGACTCAAACCTCGTTGCATCTGTTGGCGAGTTGACCGAGACTCTGCCGGCCTCTGTTCAAACCCTGTATGGCACCTAACATGCACATGACCTTCGGCAAATTAACGAGCTTGCATGTTGGGAATCAGCAGCATTCACACAACAAAACAGGCCAACTTCCCTGACCCTTCAGCTTGCACTGCCTTGGAGGCGTATTGCTCTTTCTGCCTGCGAATGCTTGGTTGTGACGCTTGATGCTGACTCTGATGATCAGAGTCAAGACATTTGACCAGCCCAAGGTGGCTTGAAAAAGTGCAAATTGCTGACCGACAAATTCAGAGGTGTGTTTGCGTACGTATGGGTGCCAGATCCAGTCTGCAGGTAGCCCTTGGAGGCGAAGGCCCACTTCAACTTGAGCGGCGAGCGCTCGTCCGGGCTGTCCCCGGCAAAGAACAGCGCCACCGCGTCAGCATTGGTCGGCCGCTGCACCCCCGACCAGCTCACCTGTGTGGTCAGCCGAGCACTCCAACAGTTAAGAAGGATGGCACGGCTGCACATATGTACAGTTGAGAGAGACCGATGCGCCTCAGTCTGGTCCCAACAGGTCTATGACATGGGTGCTTTGGAAGTGAAGATGTCTGGACATCAAACGGACGCTCTTGGAGAGCCTGTCAGACTCTCAGAAAGAGCCCTCAATGGGGAGTGCCGTGTCTACCTGAACAATGTCTCCATCAACAAAGCTGCTGATGTTTGCGAAGATCTGCACGCCCCCTGGTGACTGCTTGAGCTGCCTAGCTTCTGCGCCGGCCGCTCCAAGTAGAAGTGCTATTACTACAAGCTGAACGCTGAAAGCTCTCACGTTGGACCTCCTTGGCATGCCTTGAGCCTGTCATAAGCAATATAATGGGGATCAAGGAAGCATTGCAGCATCACACGCACTACAGTGTTCCCTTACTCACACTCCAGTACAACAAGTTGAGGCAAGGCACCGGTGGTAAAACCGACGAATAACCCCGCTACATGGACGTGCGCAAACATGCTTATACAGTACAGGATCGTTGTGCGGGGACTTCTTTTGCAGGTGCTGCTGCTGGTTACAGTGGTTTTCTAGAAAGGTGTTTGTAAGAAGTTGCCCCCTCTGGCAAGATTGCAACTTCCCCCTCGCAACGACGTGCGGCCAACAGTATGAGGGTTGCTTCAGGATAGTGCATGAACAGGACAGCCCCTCACCCTCTGAGTGTGGAGGGCATCTTCAATCCGCATCTGCGCTATCTGCCGGAAGACTTCTTCTGCGCGGCTTTCTGCGCATGCTGTGCGCGTGTAGCAATCTACAAAATAGGGTGAACAAGTCACATCCGTGAATCCCAATCAGTGATCGTGAGACTCCCAACACTCGATCGAGTCCGTAACAGAATGGCCGTCTTTTGTCCCGCACACACGTTAAAGAGGACAACCCACTAGGGGCACTCACCCCCGAGCTCTCTTAAAGTAATTAGGCCTGAAAGTCGCGTATAACAGCTGGATCGATGCGGCCATTGCTTTCTCGGAGCTCTTCGCAAACAAGTTACTGTTCGACAGCTGGCAGTACGACGGAGTTCCTGCCGCGGGCTCCGTCCTCTTCAAGCTCGCACCTGGTTCGAGAATGACCAGCCCTTCTGAGCACTTACTTGTTGTTAGAGATATGCATTTGTACATTTTGCGCAGAACTATGCTGAGAGCTTTATCATGATAACGGCAGCAGAGATGGCATAGTGTTTGGTTGCTAGTGTGAAACCATACTGACTATCATCGCAAGTCATAGGGAGACGGTGCTTTCATCCACATGTTTGAGAATGCACTAAGTAGAAATGTGCGCGTCGCACCATTAGCCCTCTTAGATGTCAAGCAACTATTGCAGTTGCCAGCAAACGATGTTATCGATCTGTGAATAGCTGAGCAAAAACCACAGTGAGAGAATCTCAGATCAAAAGCACCCTTGACTATGGCTAGAAGAAGGCCACCGAAGGTTGTCGACAAGACCCCAAAAGCTGGGGCCGACGAGCCAACAACTTCTTATAGGCCTATGGGGGCCTCGCTCACGATAGAAGAGGTAAGATCGTCAGAGCACGTTGGAGTGTACTTGAGCTTGGACTATAATGACTATAATGATCTTTTCCTGAAGCACCGCGCATTTATTCGCATCTTGCAATTACGGATTGCCAGATGAGTTGGACCATGGTTTACTTCCTGCAGCAAACAGTGACTCGAAGCTGCGTGTTGGAGAGATTTGTAAATTTGTAGAAGTTGATTGGGAAGATATGTTCTATAGCAGCATCACTTAAATTGAGCAGAAGTGATGAACGGTGTTCACTGGATGTTTGCAGATTGCAGCGGACCAGCTCACCCAGGTGGCGGAGCAGAACTGGTCCAGCACAGCAGGCATGGCAGGCAAAGCACCAGGCTTCAGGCCTGCCCTGGTGAGAGAGATATATGAGGGGGAGCTTGGGGGCAGCAGTGCACACCCGCCCAAACTCAAGCGGCTGATGCTGCTGGAGTTCTCGCAGTACCTGGAGAACTACCTCTGGCCGCACTTTGACGCTGCCACTGCCAGCCACGCCCATGTCATGTCCATCATGGTGTGTGGCCTGCTCGCCCCTAGCCATGATGCACCTCTTCTGCATGTGACATAAAAGAGCACCCTGTGGCAGGATGGTTTTTCCACAGTATTTTGATGTTTGGTTGATGGCAAGTTCAAAAAAATATGTTTTCTTCACTGTCCCTCTCTTGATGGACTACAGTGGCAACTCACATCCCCGGCAAAGGGGGGCTGTTGATCTCTACAATGCAAGTTTGTTTCATGGCAAAGGCAGCTGAAGTGCAATTCGATGCTGCAATGCCCAAACGAGGGCGTGAGCACACTTCTGTGGTGAGGTCTGACGGGCGTGTTATTATGGCGCAGGCAATGGTAAATGAAAAACTCCGAGAAGGAGTTCCTGCATGGGATGGCTTTGTGGGGGGAGCAGACAAGTTCGCAGCCTTTTTCGGCGCGGTGCTGGCGCTGAGAGGGAACGCCGCGGGCTGGCAGACGCACGAGCGCGTCACATACCTGCTCTTCATCATCCACTGCTTCCAGAGCCTGGAGCAGGAAGCTGTCCGGAAGCAGGCGCTGCAGCTGGTCTCTCTGCCGCTCTGGCACGCCCTCTCATGGGGGCGCCTTCAGGTGTTTGTCACCCACCGCATGAATTGCAGCTGCAGCAATTTTTCAAGACTGCTCCTTGTGTGCACATGCTGTTGCTGTCCGCGCATGCAAGACTAGGCCATGCGTACAGAAGTGGGCGAGTTTGCATATGCCGATCTGCCCTCAAACAGCTTAGCAGCGCTTCCTAGAGCGTGCTGGGAGTTTGATGCAAGGCATTTTGCGCTTTGTGCCTCGGTTGTGCATACCTTTCCGTGTCTATTCTCGGACGTCTCTGTGCACAGTGAAGTCAGGGCTGACCAGCTTGCTCTGTCTGCAGCTGGAACCGGGAGCAATTGTTTGTTTTATGCTTGTTCATGACTTTGAAGTCTTGGTACAGAGATCTCTGTGCACAGTGAGCTCTGGGCTGACAAGCTCGCACTGTATGCAGCTGGAGTTGGGAAATAATGACCGGCTTGCAAGATACTGGAAGCTGCTGGCGGAGAAAGACGCCAAGGCAGCAACCGCCGCGGCCGCCGCGGAAGCCGCGGCGGAGGAAGCGGCCGCAGCGGAGGCTGCTGCAGAGGAGGGCCCGGCCAAGGAGGCCGCAGCCGCGAAGGCCGCGGAGGCGCGCGCGGCCGCAGCGGCCGCCGCCCATGTGCCCATGACCCAGCGGCCGGAGGCCACCTTTCTGCCATCCCTGCTCTATGAGTTCCTAGAGGTGAGATGTCATTGCCCTCTGGCCTATGTAGGGGTGGAACCACAGGTATGTGTCAGAGTGAACATTGTCCTGATTCGGGGTTGACGACGCTTATGATGGGTCAAACTTGCCTTGCCCCTGGGCTCATGGGCTCGAACAGAAGTTTGCGTGTTTACTCCAAGGCTTGCGTCTAAAACACAAGGATAAGTCTCCACTATGGAGGTGTGATGCGAGCGTTGACATTTCAGAAATGGGAGCGGTATCATTCTCAGATTGAGAACTGGTCAAGGGACTCCGCTGGCCTTCCATATTACTCCTTCAAGGAATGCTATGAAATTGTGGCCAGTCAGCTCCATGCCAACTTCAAGCTTGTTTTCCTGGTGATGCAGATGCTGCAGTCGGTGGTTCCAGAGGAGCAGGGAGAAAATGGGGCGGCAGCAGGGGTTGATGCGCCGCTAGACAGGCAGCGGCTGCTGTACTGCGAGCGCTTTGTGGAGCTGATCATCGACCTGCTGAGTCAGCTGCCAACGCGGCGTTTCTTCCGCACGCTGCTGGACGACAAGGCCATCCTGATCAAGGCCCGCATGTCCCCACTGTTCACCCACCCTGAAGGTGCGTGTCTGTGCAGCAGGATGCAGTCCTTTTCCTCCCTGCATGAAGATTTGAACATCTCAAGTGCCCTACTCGCTGAGCAAGTGTCTCTTCAAAACTGTTGTCATGTATGTACTTGCGTAATCTAGGCCAGCCACTTATTCATTGTGTCTGTTTGGTGAGACCATGAAAGGCAAATTGTCGACGGCGTCTTTAGAAAGGCCCACATGAGAATGGCAAACCTGCGCCGTCATCAGCGGCCAGTGTACATGCAAGATGTGCAGCAGGTCGATTCAGAACTCTTCTTATAAGGTACATTAAGAGGGCCGAACAGCTTCTCTGAGTGTTACAGTTTGGAGCACTCATCAACGAGTGGTGTGGCAATCACAGGGCAGCTGTTCAGGCAGCTGACGGACCTGTTCCAGTTCTACCAGTACTTCCCCATCGACGACCAGGGCGGGGATCCGCTCTCGGACGCGGCAGTGGTGGCGGCGCACCAGGAGCGGGTGACGCAGTTTCAGCGCCTGCTGTTCAAGCACCACCTCGCGGACCACCCGGAGCTGCGCGGGCTCGTGCTCGGCACCTGCAGCACGGTGCAGAAGCGCTCCGTGCTGCAGCCGGCCCTCCTGGCCCTGCCGCATGAGCGGCTCCGCCACCTTGTCACCCGCCAGCTCAGGTGGGTGCAATATATTTTCAGGGTGCAGGTTTAGGGTTGAAGATTAGGGTGAGGGGCCCCACAACTTACAGTTGCTTCAGGAGTGCAAAAATTTGGTATGTAGGCAAAGCCTATATATGCTGCAACACACAGTGGTGAGGCTGTGATATGAGCCCAATCACCCGCCACTTGAGCTGGGTCCTACGTCCAAAGGGGATGTGTTAGACTTGTCTTCAGCGTTGGAGGACAAGTGAAAGTCTTATCTATCTTATCTGATGGCCGCATTTTGCATCTCATGATTTTGTTCAGAAGGCTGCCCCACCAAATCCCCACAAGTTAGCAGCTTGAGCTCTGCCAGAAATGTTACGGACTTTGATTTTGATTTTGACTTTGTGAGATTCACCTGTGCAGGCTGGTGGCTGAGGACGACCCGATGGCGGCCGACCCGGAGTTCTTGGCGGAGGTGGTGGTGTCGCGCTACGAGCGGCAAAAGAGTCAGACCGAGGTGGTCAACGCCATGCCCCTGTACCCGACAGAGGCCATCCTGTGGGACGACAACCAGGTCCCCCAGGTCCATTATACAGGTGAGCACCTCTATAGGGTGTAGGGTTATTTTAAGGCTTAGGGACATAGACTTTAATCCCTAAAAAATATAAAGGCTGTCTTCCATTGTCTGTGGAAGAGTAGTACCGTGGTTGGAAGTATAATGGGTCATCTATAGCGGATGTCATGGGGCCATTTGCTTGCTGCATGGTGAGATGCAAACGAACCAGAAATGGCGCGACTCAGCAATACCACCAGTGCAAGAGAACATCAAGGTCAGAAGTTCTTCTGCACTCTGTTGGTGTTGCTGAATCGTGCCACAGGTTCAGATGTGGTGTGGCTTGATGTTTTTGAGGGGTGCACCAGTCATGTTGGTGGGGAGCACTTGGCAGCTCTCGAGTGTTAGTGACCAGAATGTATGCTTTCACTTACATTTGTTGGCACCTGGCTTGGTGTTGTGCTGTTGCAGAAGTATGCGGCAGTCTTGCTGCACATGCAAAGCCCCAGCCGCAAAAGTTCTCTACAGTGGAGTACTCCATGGCATCAGCAGCTCATGGGCGCTCTTTCAGTGTCCGATCAGACAGGCTGACGGGGTGGATGCGTGCAGGGGAGACATGTCTGGCGCTGCCGAAGCTGAACCTGCAGTTCCTGACCGCGCACGACTACCTGCTGCGCAACTTCAGCCTCTTCCGCCTCGAGGCCACCTACGAGATCCGTGAAGACATCGCCGACGTCCTCTCGCGCGTCAATGCCACATGGTAAGCACCTGCTTCGTGATAACATCACCTTGGCAGAAGTGCTTTCTTCTCTGGATGTGTGCGAGCATAGGGCGGCTACATTTGCCTCTGCATGCGATGGATATTACTGTGGACATTCGTCTGATGGTGCTGCATGACCTGTCGTTGCACCTGGAAAAGACATTCAATCATGATGCAACAAACTGTTCATCGAAACGGACAACTTGCCAAATGCGGGCAGCATTGCTGGCAGCTTTCTGGCAGGCATGGATCATTGGATCTGTTAGGCCTCCTGCGCTCTGGCAAGTGCAGAGCCCTCTCCTTGTGATCTTGATTGTTTCCTTTTCGTGGCACTGTTGCTGACGCCGAAGTGGTGTGTCCAGGGACAGGCCATGGATGGCGCAGAGCTCTTCTTTGTGATCTTATCCTCTCCTTTTGTAGCGCTGTTGCTGACAATGAGGTGGTGTGTCCAGGGATGAGGCGGAGGATGGAACAGAGAAGGTGGCGTTCCGGGGGTGGGCGCGCATGGCGCTGCCGCTGCAGGCCTTCAACGTGGTGGAGGTCCGCAAGCCGCGCGTCGGCGAGAACAAGCCGGCAGCCGTCACCGCTGACATCACCCTCGACACCTCACGTGCGTTCCATTCTCCTTGATTCCATCGAATGTCCAACATGCAAGCTCCGAGACGTCCTCGTGAGTCCAGCCTCCTTGGAAGTTTCCATGAAGTGGACGTCGTGTGCAGCAGTAAAGAGATGCAGGCATGTCATCGCAGGGCAAGATTCCTGCTGCTGCGCTTTGCATGCTTTGCATGCATGCGCACAGCCAAAACATGTGGCCCCACTTGGAATACCAGTGATCTGTCAGGACTCAGCATGCAGTGCAGAGCCCGGCGATATCCCTGCATGCGACTCGACCTCATTCAAAGCAGCATGCATGCGACTAGACCTTGTTCAAGGCAAACATGACTGTGTCCCCGCAGGGTTGAGGGGCGACGTGCGCGGTGAATGGGACGAGATGAAGCAGCACGATGTGGTGTTCCTGCTGACTGTGCGGCCGCCTGATCAGGCCGCGCTGCAGCTCCTCAGAGCAGATGGCGCCGAGCCTTCACCCGCGGACATCCACGGCCTCATCTATGTCAGAGGCGCAGAGGTTATTGAGGTGAGGAACTGTAGCAGATACGACCGATGCACACACGAGGCGTCTGTTGCAAGCCCAATTGCATGCTGTGCTTGTTTGCTTCTGATTTCAGCAGGGCAGCTCTGTGTCCAAGAATGAGGAGGGGCAATTGATGGTGGCTGATTTCATGGCCTGCATGAGACCGGTGTGACGTTATCACTGTGGATCTTATCAACTTGTGTCCTGCCCTTCAAGACAGTTCTGTTCTAAATTTCATGTCTCCACCATAATTGCTGCAGGTGAATAACGAGGACAGGCGGCTGATGAATGACATCACGGCCATGCATGAGACCTACGCCAAAAACAAAGACCAGGAACCTTATCATCTGGTGTTCCGCCCTACAGGACTGCGTTGTTCTGACCTTCGTGTGCCCATGACTGCAGGTGAAGGATGAGGATGGGCGGCTGATGAACGACTTCACTGGGCGAGTCAAGCGCGACGAGTGGAAGCCGCCGGCCGGCTTCCAGCGCACGCTGACCGTGGCGCTGGACACGGCGCAGTACCAGCTCGACATGGAGACCATGGCGGAGCACAAGTCCGAGGACGTCTACTCCTCCTTCAACCTCCTCATGCGCCGCAAGCCCAAGGTGTTCTGCGCCTCCTGCCTGTTCCACCTGAACCCTAAAATTAACCCCAAACCCTTAGACAATCGGATATATAAAACTTACTAATGTCGTGCTGTAAGACCCAGGTCCCGGCATCACCGCCAGCCAGGACCATAACCGGGATTGGGAGTCCTGACCAATTGAGACGTTTGAATGTATAAACCTGCAGCACAGGTCGTGTATTGCTGTATTGAAAGATCACTGGTTTTGTGGATGATGCTTGGACTTCAATTTCATAGCATCGGCATCTTCCTGGTCATGAGTGCGACTTACTGCAGTTCTGCTCATACTCTCACACCGACCTCACAGTGCCACCACTGCTGATGTGCTCCTGAGATGAAGGAGGAAGAAAAACATTCAGATGTGTTCAGAGGCTCCATATATTGGCGACTAGTGTGTGAGAATGCTGTCTGACTCATGCTGACACATGTGCAGGAAAACAACTTCAAGGCGGTGCTGGAGAGCATTCGCGACCTCATGAACGAGGACACAGTGCTGCCGGAGTGGCTGCATGACATCTTCCTCGGCTACGGCGACCCGGCCGCCGCGCAGTACACACGGCTGCCGGACTCCTACCTGCGCACGCTTGACTTCAAGGTGAGCAGCCCCATCTCTGCTTCTCGCGAACCCTGTATGCGAGCAATCTGACGGGGCCCTGCCTCAGTCTGTGGGCAAACTAGAGCTTACAGTGACACACAAAACATTCATGTGTTAGCTCTGCACTGGCAGAGTCGCCAGCATCAAGTGCTCTCACTGTGTCATTCTGCCAGCAGGGTTGCGACCTAGACAGTTCTTAGGAAGTTTGACGTCTTTCTGCAGAGTGTGCAGAGCTGCATGCACACTCTGCAGCAAAACTTCCAACTTCGTGAGAAAGTGCAGGGGTGATGTTTGCCTTGCATGTCACAATGGTCCAAAATCTTACTGCCCCCAAGTAACAATGGCAGTTGTCGGTAGCTGGCTCTCAGGAGCAGTTTGCGCTCAGTTGGGTCAATCCAACTGACGTTCTTGTGTCATATGTGCGTGTGCAGGACACCTTCCTCGATGCTCAGCACCTGCGCGACAGCTTCCCGGGGTACGAGGTGGAGATCAAAAACAACAGCGGCGGACCGGAGCCGGTGCGGCCGTTCCGGATCACCTTCCCGCCACTGCCGCCCCCGCCGAATGCGAAGGGCAAGGGCAAAAAGCGCAAGGTGAGCTCTGCGGCAGTGGTTGTTAGGGTTTCTTAGGGTTTGGGGGTTAAATGGGAGGCCAGGGTAAGCGCTCAATCCTATGGGCTTGTGGGCGTGTGGTGTGGTGTAGCATGGCTCCTGCTGATTGTTCACGCCAAGGGCAAGCGCAATGCGACACTCGCAGTGACTGCTCACTTCAATCATTTCTTGTACACTGTTCAGCCCTAAATAAAATAGGGGTTAGGGTTTAGGGGTAGGGTAGGCTAGGGGGATTGCTCAACCCTAATGGGCTTCTTGTGTGGTGTGGCCTGGGCCCCTCCGAATGCTAAGGCCAAGGGCAAGCTGAAGGTAGGTGTCATGGTGACTGCTCGTCATATTGAATTCAGGGGCTATGGTGTAGGGTTTAAGGATACTCCCCTCATCTGCAATCACTCCTCAGAGGGTCCTGTGGCTGTGCTGTACCCTTGGCACGTGGCGTGCTGGAGCTCGACTCATGCTAGTCCACCAGCCATGGGGGGGGCTTATACATGCCAGGCTGTACCCACACCCGGATTTCAGCAGTGTGGCGTCCAGGATTTAGGACAGACAGTGAAGCAAGCAGCGCAATTTCTGGAGTCTCATTGGAGGCCATTCAATGCGTATCCACATCCCTCGCTCGGCTCGCTCTCACCTACTTTCTCACTTCAGCAGCGGCGTCCAGGATGTAGTGCATTTAGTGAAGGAGTAGGCACTTGTGCCGGAGTCCCTCAGGGGAAGGAGGAGAGATGGTTTGACTGAGGGACTCCTGCGATGCAGGCGCCGGGCGCGGCCGAGGCAGAAACAGCAGAGCTGAAGAAAGTGGTGGCGGAGTCCTATGCACCGGCCGACCCCGGCCCATATCCCCAGGACAAGCCGCCTGAGAACCAAGTCCGCTTCACGCCTGTTCAGGTGCCTGCCTCCCCTTTTTCCTCTGGTTTAGAAGTCTGTCTGTCTGTGTCTGTCTGTCTGTGGAATTCTTGTGTTGGTTTTGAGTGACTTGAAGGCATCGTGAACGTGTTGCTGTTCTTTTCCTCCTGCACTTGAGGCACCCCGCCCGATTGAGTGGGTACTTTGCTGTCAATAAATGCACCTCGAGACTGCGTCGTAAACAGGAGACAACTTCTTAGCATCGGCCTTCAAATCTGGGCTTTGTGTTCGCTAGTGCGTCCACTCGTCCCTGGTTCACATCAGCTCCTGCACCAGACAGCAAACTTTAGGTAGTGCAGGAGCTGTTATCAGAGCCAGTACTAGTGGACACACTTTGCAACATCGTGCCTAGGTGAGAGGCTCGTGCTAAGCATTTATCTCTCGCAGACAGCTGGATTTTAGTGAGTATCTGGGCTCGGTCACCAGGGCGTTGGCCTCTGCCAGTGCAGCTGGTTCTCCTCACTTGCCTGCAAGCGAACACTTCTCAGCATGCCAATCCGTCTATGTGTCTTTCAAATCGTGAACAGAAGGTTGCATGCCCTGAGTTTTGTTTTTGCCGGTTGAACAGGTGGAAGCAATCAAGGCGGGGACGCAGCCTGGGCTCACGATGGTTGTGGGTCCCCCCGGCACCGGCAAAACAGACACAGCCGTGCAGATCATGCACGTGCTCTACCACAACTGCCCGGAGCAGCGCACGCTGCTCATCGCGCACTCCAACCAGGTGTGCTTGAATCCGTGGAACACGCATGTTACCGTAGGAAAGGACCGAGAATATCAATGATATCCTCAGATGATCAGATGATCAGATCAATTATTGTTCTGTTTCGCCTCGCCCTTCTTCTGAAGCGTCCTTTCCCCGAGCCTGGCACTTGCATAAGATCAACAGATACAGTAGAACAATCAAGGGTGTGCGAGAGCGCCAGAAGAGGAAGGCACTTGCATGTCCTTTCTGTGCTGCATGTGCTGTGCATGGCATGCGCGCTCTGTCGGGGGGACCAGCAGTCTCCTCACCACAAATCCCCGAGCTCCCATGTCGAGTCCTATATTTCAGAATTTAGGGTTTAGGGTTTAATCCTGAAATATAAAATACATAACCCTAAAACCCCTAAATAAATTACAGACAGACTCTCCCAGCTGTCATCCAAGGATAATCTGACAAAATTGTTGACACTGTTCAACGTGTGGCTCGCAGGCACTGAACGATCTGTTCGAGAAGATCCTGCAGCGCGATGTGCCCGCACGCTACCTGCTGCGGCTGGGAATGGGCGAAGCTGAGCTGGCGACCACCCTCGATTTCTCCCGTGTCGGCCGTGTCAACGCCATGCTTGCGCGCCGCCTGGAGCTCCTCGCTGAGGTCCGCCTGTTCTTTTTATATATATTCTTATTTCAGGGTTTAGGGTTTATGTTACTAGACCGTCACCCTAAAACTCGAGGCCAGCCAGTCAGCCATCTGCACCTTTTCCAGCCGCCTAGGGCTGATCTGATATCTGATTTTGATCCTGATTGTCACAGTCAGCACCCAGCATCGCATGCAAACATTCACAGCCCCTTGGGGTCGTTCGGCACATTCTCATCATGTCCTGCTTTGCTGCACCATGTGTTGAGAATCTTGCCATTTGCATAGTGTTAATTTCTGATCCAATGCCGGGTTAGTATGGCACTCAGCCTGTGTTGAATCCAGCACATGTTCACTGCACTGCAGCGTGTGTTCATATGTGGCCTTCGCGTGCAACAAGATTTGAAGAGTTTCTGACACTTCCTAGCCCAGCGTGTGTTCATATGTGGCCTTCGCGTGCAACAAGATTTGAAGAGTTTCTGACACTTCCTAGTGCAGCGTGTGTTCATATGTGGCCTCCGCATGCAATAAGATTTGAAGAGTTTCTGACACGCTCTGTTGCCGGATTCAGGTGGAGCAGATGGCGAAGCAATTTGGCGTGGCCGAGGACGTGTCGTACACGTGTGAGACGGCCGCACATTTCTGGGTGCTGCATGTGCTTGCGCGCTGGGAGAAATTCCAGGCCTCTGTCCGCCAGAAGAAGACACCAGAGTGTGTCAAGGTGAGCCGAGTTTTCCCTGGTCTGGTTACAACTGAGTACTTGTACTTTGATGAGTTCTTGCAGGTACCATAGTGTATTGGAAGGAGGACTGCAGAGATGATGGACCGAGCGTACCTGTGTTTGTATAGAGTGCAGCCCCTGGTCCTCTTGCATGAAGCTCCTGCTGCATGTTGATGTCATGCACTTTTCTCCCAGCGCAAGTTTGCTCTCCGCTCGGCCACTGTGTTGATCAAATGGCCGTGGGGGGCTGGAGTGTGCTCTCACAGCAGGCTTGGTGAATCGAAATGGAAAGGAAAATGTTGCCTGATGCTCTGCTGGTGTGGGCCTGCTGCAGGAGCTGTTCCCGTTCAAGGAGTACTTTGCGGACGCGCCGGGCGTGCTTTTCAAGGGGGAGGACTACGAGGCCGACATGGAGCGCGCGCGAGGCTGCTTCCGCCACATCCACACCATGTTCCAGGAGCTCAAGGAGTGCCGCCCCTTCGAGCTCCTCAAGGTTCGCCAGCACTCTGTCCTTCTTGTCTTGACCCAAGCATTCTAATGTCTGGAAGGTGCAACGATGTCCGTTTCCAAAAAGCAGCCGGCCTCTGTCTTCCCTCTCCAGGTGAGTCAGGGGCAGCGGCCGGCAGAAAGTGTCCCTCAAACATTTTCAAATCTCCCCCTCTAGGGAACTTTCTTATAAAGTACTAAAGCCAGAACCTAAAGCCTAACCCCCAAATTAATATCTGAAGTTTGTAGACTTCAGTGGACTTGAGAGTAACGTCCTGGGGGACGGCCTTACCTCCCTCTCTGGGTTTTGCTGGATCTGGCACGACAGAGCTGTGTTGTACAAATGCAGCTCTGGCAGAATTTGCAGCAGGCCCGCTAGACCGTACATTCTTCACGGAGACTGCTCTTGTGTTATGTTTGGGTCTGACGCCTGGTTTGGCGCGCTTGCAGGGGCAGGCCGACCGGGTCAACTACCTGATGACGAAGCAGGCCAAGATCGTGGCAATGACGTGCACGCACGCCGCGCTCAAACGGCGCGAGTTCCTCGAGCTCGGCTTCCAGTTTGACAACCTGCTGATGGAGGAGTCGGCCCAGATCCTGGAGATTGAGACGTTCATCCCCATGCTCCTGCAGGTGGGGGTCCCTTCCACTGCTGTCCTCCTATCTCTGCAGTGGCATTGGAGCCGCAGAGAGAAGAAATGGGCAAGTGCTTGATGACAATGAGATGCGGCAGTGTTGACGCTGTGAGGGTCAGTTGAAATGCAGTCGGCTGGGTTGTGCTGCTTGTCGATGGACACATTACTGGGTTCTCATGACACTTACTTTTCATCTTTAGACATTTCTTGTTTCTGGTTTCTGAGATGAGGAGTAAGTGAGATGAGAAAGCAGTGATGTTTCCACCGATCGTAAATTTGGCTATGTTCCAAAAATAGGCATCGTCCCGAGCACTGGAGTTCAACTGTACTCCTTTCACTCTTGAAAACAAACATAGTTGCTCATAGCACAAGATAGGCTCTGATCTATTACAAGTTGTGCTTTAGGGGCATGTCACTCATGCCTCTTCTGTTTTGGGCTGTTGTGCAGAAGCAGGAGGACGGTGTGGCGAGGCTCAAGCGGGTGATCCTGATAGGAGACCACCACCAGTTGCCGCCCGTGGTGAAGAACATGGCCTTCCAGAAGTACAGCCACCTGGACCAGTCCCTCTTCACGCGCTTCGTGCGCCTCGGCACGCCCTATGTCCAGCTCAACGCCCAGGTGCAGTCCTGCTTCTTCTCTGTGCCGTTACAGATAACCCTAGACCCTAAATACAAACCTTAAACCCTACAACAAAGAAAAGAGTAAGAGTATAGAAACTGAATAGAAAAGAGAATAGAATTGCCCTGTGATTCCAAGAGCTTTCACTGCAGTGTCTCGTCCTGCCTTTCAGGGCACTGAAAGTGTGGCGTACATTCACAGCCTCGTTGTGTTCAGTGTCACCTTTTGGGAGGCTGATTACGGCATTCTCGACCCATACCATCACTTAATATCAATCACGGTGTCGATCATGCTTGTTGTGTCCACTAAGTTCCGTCCGATCACCTCTGATCTTACACTACGACTGACTGCCCATGTTGCCGGTCGGTGTTATTAGGGTTTACTTATACTAAGCCAACCCTTATAAACAACCTGAAGCCCTGAAAACTGAAAGCCTGAAATGTGATGATGAAGGGGCGCGCCCGGCCGAGCCTGGCGAAGCTGTACAACTGGCGCTACAAGGACCTGGGCGATCTGCCCAACGTGCTGAGCGGCCCGGAGTTCCTGCGCGCCAACGCTGGCTTCGCGTACGACTACCAGTTCATCGATGTGGGCGACTACCAGGGCCAGGGCGAGTCCTGCCCCGTCCCATACTTCTACCAGGTGAGCGCGCCTTGTGACCTCGGCAGGTGGCTGGTTTTTGCAAGCAATGTGTCCTGCCTGGCATGCATGAAGAATGTCAGGTGGCACTCTCTGTCTGCACGGCATTGTGTAGAGAGCGGACCATCTGACATTCCTCATGCACTAAAATGGCCACTTGTGGAGTGCTGTAGTATTTGACTCGAACCGCCCAAAACTGGGCTTCTCGTGTTCAAAGTTCCTGCTAGGAAGCCGTGCGCATGGATGAGCAATGTTCAGTTGCTGCTACAAGGCATGTTCTTGTTGAGAAAGGCAAAGTGCCATCAGCATTTTGGGTCTCCTAGCACTGAAATGGACTCATCTGGTCGGACAGCGAGGTGTTACCTGATGGATTGAGTGGCATGCGTACACGACTGCCTTGTCTATCAGCAGCTGAACTGATGTCATGAAGAGAGGGATTGAGTGTGTGCGTTGTGTTGGGCAGAATCTGGGCGAGGCAGAGGCGGTGGTGAGCGTGTACCAGTACATGCGGCTGCGCGGCTACCCGGCCGACAAGATATCGATCCTGACCACCTACAACGGCCAGCGCGCGCTTCTCTCTGATGTCATCGAGGCCCGCTGCGCTCGCCACCCCGCCTTCGGCCGGCCCCTCAAGGTCAGCTTCTATACACATTTAATATATTTTCACTACGGGGTTTAAGGGTTCAAGTTCAGGGTTCCAAGCCCAGAACCTCAAACAATAAAGACATTGGTATGGGGCTGTGCTAAGTGTCCCACATCACCCCGGCAACTCTTGCAGGCGTTCTTGCTGCTAGCAATCCATCTTGAGCATTGTTTTTCTGTTGTAGCAGCTATCATCCAATTTCACCATGCTCAAACTCAACCTCAGGGCTGCAGGAAAAATTGCACAATGACCCAAACTCCAGGCACCAGGGCATTGGTTGTCAGTCTTGTCCGCTTTGCAGGCCGCTTTTGTTGCTCACGAGGTCCTCGGGATCTATCAATATACTCACCCTGCAGGTTGCGCGACGTTGAACACATGACAGTGGCGTACAGCAGGAGAGCGTGTGCCTGCCTCTGTCGCTCATGTGATGCGAGCCTGCTCACTCATGCAAGGGCGTTCCCTGCACAGGTGACGACCGTGGACAAGTACCAGGGGCAGCAGAACGAGTACGTGCTGCTGTCGCTGGTGCGCACGCGTGCGGTCGGCCACATCCGCGACGTGCGGCGGCTGGTGGTGGCCATGTCGCGCGCGCGCCTCGGCCTGTACGTGTTCGGGCGCCTGCCGCTGTTCGCCAACTGCTACGAGCTGCAGCCCACCATGCAGCGCTTCATGCAGCGGCCCACGCAGCTGGCGCTGCACCCCACCGAGTACTGGCAGGTGCGGCCGTACTCCTAACCTAATTTTATACCCCCCAAACAAGGGAGTCTTACCATAACAAATCCTCAATTGCAACAGGGACGCAGCTGGCGCTGCACCCCACCGAGTATTGGCAGGTGCGCTGGCAACAAATACGGCCAGCAAATAGTATATTATACATATTGAGGGACTATATCATTGTAGTCATGGGGCATTTTGGCAGAGTTCCAGGAGGCGAAGTCGTGCTACTGTTGTTTCGCAGAGCTGCGAGCGGGCGGTGGAAGACGTGGGCAAGCCCATGATGATCGCCGCGCGCGAGAACATGGTCAACCTGGTGGCAGCCATGACGCGCGAGTGGGAAGTTGCCACCCACAACGCCACCCTGGCCGCCCAGCAGGTGCGCTCCCTCCCATCCCTTCCCAACCCTTCCCAACCATCTTTCACGTGAAGTTCAGACATCGAACTGAGCATGGCATTGTGTGGTTCTTTGATGCTGCATGTGCGCGCCCTGAGCGCTTATCAAGGGTCATTTAGGCATGGGTGCTGAGGAGGGGCGAGCAGCCAAGCATGTGCTTGCAGTGCATGTGCCCCACCGAGGCCAACTGACAAGTTCTTGGGAGGCTGTTTCGTCGGGCATCAAGGGGTACATGTCATTGGATATTTATGAAAGGGTTGCACATCTTGCAGGCGGCAATGTTAGCGGCTGGGCCGCAGCCGTCGGCGGAGGCGCACCCGGCCGAGGCGGCCGGCGCGGCGGCCGACGTGGAGATGGCCGATGCTGGCGCAGCCGCGGCAGCCGAGGCTGAGGAGCGGCGGGTCGGGGACGCGGTGGTCGGCGAGGTTGAGGTCATGGACCTTGTGCCCACCATCGAGGAGAAGCCGGCGGCGAAGCCCACGGCCTAGAGGACATCTGAGTGTGCCCGGCGGTGGCCGACATGGAAATGGACGATGCCGGCGCAGCCACCGCGGCCGAGGAGCGGCGGGTTGGGGACGGGTGGTCGGCGAGGTGGAGGTCATGGACCTTGTGCCGACAATCGAGGAGAAGCCGGCGGCGCAGCCCAAGGCCTAGAGCACTTGTGGGGCCGGTGTAAGGGTGGACCACTCTTGTGGCAAGTGGTCTGGCAGCCCAAGGCATCCAGCAAGGCCTTGGGTCTAATTTGAGCCCACTTGATTTAGATGGTGTGAAATGCATGGGGTTTTATGGAGCGGGTCCAGCTAAGATCCATCATAATTGAGCCGGCAATTTTGTCATGAGTAAGATCGTTGGTGCCATATAATAGAACAGGCAGTGTGAGCGCCATACTGGAGTGTCACGGGCTGCCTTGGGCTCGCATTTGATGCAAGACGGATGCGACGTCCATTGTGATTGTTTCCTGGCTTTGAAGGGTTGTTCACGAGGATCAGGGACTTGGGATTGTGGATCGTTTGATTCTCTAAGCATGCCTCTGCTTCGAACATGCGAGGAGGGCAAACGGCGCGTGTGCGACTGATTATTTGACCGTCCATAAGATCAAGAGATATAGGACAATCAAGGTTGTGCGAGCGCCAGAAAGAGGAAAGGCTCCCTCAGCACGACAAGCATTGTGAGTAAAGATTATACATGTCCTACCGGCCCAGATGCATCCATGTGAAGCCGGCGCGCTGTCTATCTAGGGTGCCTCAGGAGAGAAGTGAAAGCTTGTGCACCAATGGTGCTCAGCACGTCTGGGGATCTGTGCTTTGCTAAATGATCTGCCAGTTACAGAAAGAAGGGTGTTGTCTTTCTACTTGTACTGCCACAGTTTACATATTCTGCGAGTGAGCGTTATGTGTGGGCTTTTCGTCTGCCCGGGGTAACAATGGCTGCAGAATGCAAGCAGTGCAAATGTGCGGCACTTTGAAAACATTCGAGAATGCTCCGCAGTGAAGAGTGCCACCGTGGCAGTAATCTTCATTATGATGCATGCGTAGTATTTTGCAGTTGCAGCAGTAATGCGCAATTGCAATGGCCATGATCGCTGCAACACGAGTCAAATCACAGCCGGAAAATGCCATACCATCATCGTTCACAGACAATGACTTTCCCTGTGGGAACCTGAATCACATGATTGCATTGACCGGCAATGTACCAGTAATTCCAAAGAGGACACAGCTGTAGGTAGCGCCCTAAATTTTGCATCACAAACGGGGGGAAAGCAGGCTGCAACTGGCAAGAGGACAAGAATAAGGGCAGAACAGATCGTCAGTCTTGTGGAATTCGCAAGTAAATCCTGTTCTTACTACAAACCATGCTCAAGCTTGCTTGCTCCTTGAGCTGACGACAAGGGGCTCCATCCTGGCCAACCTATCCACTCCCAATTTTAGGGGAATTGCCCAATACTTCCTTTGGGAATTTTGCCAAAGTTCGCCCTAGCCATTTGGCAGCTCTCCAAAGCGCTTTGGCGTTTACTTCCAAACACTTTTAATCCTCAAAATCACGATATATCGACGTATCGGCCTTCAATCATTCAGGAGAGCAAGTTGTCTGACACTCGAGTGATTTGGCAGAAGCAATTGCGTACAGAGGGTGAACTAGCGCAGGCACCATATCGAGTTCTTCGCTGGATGCAGAACACGAATTTGAGCAGGAGATGCTTTTGGATACGTTTCTTGTTGAAATGAACTCGGATTATTCTGACTCTGCAGTGTCAGGAACAAGCAGGAGCAAAGTGGGTCTGTCGTGGGCTCCATGAACTCTGATGGCTCTCCAGTGACTCACGAGATTGCAGAGGCTCCGCGGTCAGAGAGCGAGCAGGTAGACGCAGTGATGGATAATGTAGGCTTTGAAGAAGACGATGGCAGTAGTGCTGTGTACGGATCAGAAAGAGATCAAAGGTACAGATCACCTTCAGTCTGCTGAACGATGGGAGACAGGCGGAGCGATCGCACAACCTAAGTAGGCATCTGGCTATATTTAAGCCGTTTGCGGCGATTGCTTTTCCTTTGTCTTTTTTGCTTTCCTTTGGGGTCGGAGGCCTGCTGCTTTGCTATTATGCAAGTCACGTTTTTTTTGGGTCCTTCCTGAGGGGGTGGGGTGGGGAGCCGGCTGCTTTGCAACCATGCAAGTCACGTTTTTTGAGGGTCCTTCCTGAGGGGGTGGGGTGGGGAGCCGGCTGCTTTGCTACCATGCAAGTCACGTTTTTTGAGGGTCCTTCCTGAGGGGGTGGGGTGGGGAGCCAACTTTGCTACCATGCAAGTCACGTTTTTTGAGGGTCCTTCCTGAGGGGGTGGGGTGGGGAGCCGGCTGCTTTGCTACCATGCAAGTCACGTTTTTTGAGGGTCCTTCCTGAGGGGGTGGGGTGGGGAGCCAACTTTGCTACCATGCAAGTCACGTTTTTTTAGGGTCCTTCCTGAGGGGGTGGGGTGGGGAGCCGGCTGCTTTGCTACTATGTAGGTCACGTTTTTTGAGGGTCCTTCCCGAGGGGGTGGGGTGGGGAGCCGGCTGCTTTGCTACCATGCAAGTCACGTTTTTTGAGGGTCCTTCCCGAGGGGGTGGGGTGGGGAGCCAACTTTGCTACCATGCAAGTCACGTTTTTTGAGGGTCCTTCCTAAGGGGGTGGGGTGGGGAGCCAACTTTGCTACCATGCAAGTCACGTTTTTTGAGGGTCCTTCCTAAGGGGTTGGGGTGGGGAGCCAACTTTGCTACCATGCAAGTCACGTTTTTTGAGGGTCCTTCCTGAGGGGGTGGGGTGGGGATCCGGCTGCTTTGCTACCATGTAGGTCACGTTTTTTGAGGGTCCTTCCTGAGGGGTTGGGGTGGGGAGCCAACTTTGCTACCATGCAAGTCACGTTTTTTGAGGGTCCTTCCTGAGGGGGTGGGGTGGGGAGCCGGTTGCTTTGCTACCATGCAAGTCACGTTTTTTGAGGGTCCTTCCTGAGGTGCTCGGGTGGGGAGCCGGCTGCTTTGCTACTATGTAGGTCACGTTTTTTGAGGGTCCTTCCTGATGGGTTGTGGTGGGAAGCCGGCTTCTTTGCTACTATGTAGGTCACGTTTTTGGGGGTCCTTCCTGAGGGGGTGGGGTGGGGAGCCGGCTTCTTCGCTACTATGTAGGTCACGTTTTTTTAGATGCCAAACTGAGGGGGTGTGGTGGGTAGCCTGCTGCTTCGCTATTATGTAGGTCACGTTTTGAGAGTCCTGTTCTGAGGGGGTGAACCCTCATGGAACGACCAGGGGTAATTAACTCACCCCTACCCTAACCCCTAGGAACGACCCATGCACACGTGCACATGACGCACATGTTTGGTAGGGAAAACACATCAGGTCATTCACTCGTTTTCATATCAGATGGGAAATTAAAACAACTGCAGAGGCGAAGAAAGGGCCGCAAAGAAAGGTTCCTAATTTGTTCAGTGGTAAAGTGAGGCGGCCAAGGCAATTTGCCCTGTGCATGGGAGTAAGTGCCTCGACTGTCTGCTGAAAACCTGACTAACAGGGGACAGACGATCTCGCAGTGAGAGGCGACGATTACTGAGAAGAGATTTTGTCACTCATTGCGCTGTCCGTGTGCTTCAGGAATGTCTGCAACGACAGCGAACATGTATCGAATGGTCTCCATAGCCGAGGCGCAGGAGACAGTGCTGAAAGCGATCGGCCCACTACCAGTCACCTCAGTAGGTCTATCGGATGCAAATGGACATGTTCTGGGTGAGGACGTGATTGCTCGGGAGCCTCTGCCACCATTCCCTGCGTCAATTAAGGTAAGTTGATCTGGAGGGATCGAACCTGCTCCGTCGTTAACTAGGGAATCTCTTCGACTCAGAATTTTGATTTCAAATTTAGAAAGAATCCCACGGTGTCATACAGCTCTTCTCGTCAGGCAGCTGCTCACGACTGACAACTTGAAGAAGCTGTGGCATGCCACAGGATGGGTATGCAGTGGTGTCGTCAGATGGGGTCGGGGACTATGACATCGCCTTTGAGGCATTGGCCGGTACTGCTGCGGGCCATCTGAAGGCTGGAACCGTTGCATACATCACCACAGGTACTCAGAGTGCCTCCACTCCGCACAGCAGTGTCCTCTGCTCCCACTCATATAGCCGAGGACGAAGTGGCTAAGTGTCTTCTGCAATGGATGTACAGGGGCTCCTCTCCCGGATGGAGCAGATGCAGTGGTCCAGATTGAGAACACAGAGAAACTGCCACCGGGTCCTGAGGGGCAGCAGAGGGTTCGCATCCTCAAGGTACTCCCCTGAAACATAAGCACACATCAAATTCGGTCTGCCCTTGCAAGCCACGTTTTGCTCCGAGTCTGCACCTGTAACAAGCACCTCAGACCAGCACTTTCCTTTGATGCCCTTCTTGCAGACACACGTGCTCAGCAGGTCTTGCTGTCCCGAGCAGCAAGTTGAATCTGCACACGCCCTGATCGATGATGATACCTTGTCATGTGCAGCCAGCAAAGGGGCCAGGGGACGATGTGCGCGCTTTGGGGTCGGACATTGCAGCGGGAGAGGTGGTGCTGGCAGCAGGCAGCCTTTTAGGGGCCGCAGAGATCGGCTTGTTGGCGACTGTCGGCGCTGCCACTGTCAAGGTGCACTTCATGTTACCATGCCACTTTGAAATATTCATAGAAGCTTGACGATATGTTGTGGGCAGCTTTACAGCGTGCGCTCGCTGCTCAGCTGTGGAATGCAATTTCTACAGCAAGTGCTGAGAATGGTGGGAAATGCAACAAGATTGTTTTCATGTCTTTGCCAATATGCATGCTGATGTGCTCCTGTAAGAGGACTGTCATGTCCTGACACGCATGTCACCTTCAGGCACCTCTATGTTTCTGATGTAGCTGCCCTGCTGAGTTCGACTCATGACCGACAGCGCGGCTATGGCAGAGGTGTCATTAACTGCGCTGCCCCCGCAACCCTGCTACGCTTCCCCCAGGAATGTAAACCCTTTGCCTCCTGGCGCAGGTGCACCGCAAGGCGTGCGTGGCGGTGCTGTCGACGGGGGATGAGGTGGTGGAGCCAGATCAGGACGCGCTGGGCCCCGGCAAAATCAGGGACGCCAACCGGTTCATGCTGGCCGCCGCCGCGCGCTCGGCCGGCTGCGACGTCATCGACCTCGGCATCGCGCGTGACGACCCCACGCAGGTGCCTGATCTGGCGGTGCTGAGTCATGAAAAACCTTGCACTGACCCTGATTATACACCCTTCTCAACACTGGGCCGGCTGCACCGTCACCGACCTCGGCATCTCTCGCAACAAACAAGCACAAGTGCCTGATCTGGCGGCCTGGTCATAAACTTTATGTCTTGGGCTCGTAGCTGTGTAGAGTCCTTGTGGAGCAGGGTGTGTGAGGTGGTGTGAGGGTGTGTTGGTTTGCAGGTTGAAGCAAAGTTCCAGGAAGCCATCGCGCAAGGGGTGGACGTCCTTCTAACGTCAGGTGACTTCCTCTTAGCATGGCAGTGTCAAGACCAGCTGCTGGATTCACCTCGCACCTCCACTTCAAACTTTCTACCTGATGCTGGTCAGAATGGCGACTACGTTTTTGCAGGTTTCATGATGTGGGGTTGCTCTCTATGCAGGCGGGGTGTCAGTAGGAGACAGAGATTTCATCAAGCCGATCCTGGAACGGCAGGGCACCGTGCACTTCGGCAAGGTGCATGCCTCCTCGATTTCTTTCCTGCTTGTGTCTCAGCTCGCTCTTTCGTGCCGGTTGAGACTGCCCTGCCGTGTCTAGCACACATCACTGCTATTCCTCCTGGCAACTGCCAGAGAATCCCTTGCACATCCTTCAACAAGTGAGCTTCAGTTGTCAACCCCCTGCTGGGCGAGTCACCGCATCGGCACTTGTACACTCATATCTGGACCGAGCCAAGTTTTTGTTTATCACCCCTTACGTATGACCATACTCTAGTTCCACCTCATTGCCACTTGCATGTGGCAGTTGCTAGCAGATTGTGTGATTCAACGCAGATCAGATCCTCAGCGCTCACTTGTTTTCACAACATTCCTTAGTGCCCATTGAGACGCAGCGTACGCCTTGTGGAAGCAAGGCAGGAGCCCATTTGTGCATGGCATTTCTTGTTTTTGTTTCCGGGGTTTCAAACCCTCGACCCTAAGTTAATATGCGCCATGCTTTGCACGAATGTTGCTGGACGTACCTAGTCCGCAAGGACTGGAAAACGTGTAACAATGAATAATAATGCTTGCCCGAAGGTGCGCATGAAGCCAGGCAAGCCGCTGACATTTGCAACTATCAACGCCGCGGCGAGCGGCTCGGGCACAGGGCTGGTGGTGTTTGGGCTGCCCGGCAACCCGGTCAGCAGCATCGTGACTTTCAACCTCGTCGTGCTGCCTGCGCTGCGCGCCATGGCCGGCTGGGCGGTCAGTCCCCCTCTCTTTTGGCCCTTCAGTTGTAAACCCTTAAATCCTAAATCCCTAGAAAAAAAAGAGAAATGAAGATCATACCAAGCCGCGCTTCGCGCCATGGCCGGCTGGGCGGTCAGTCCCCCTCTGTTTTTGCCCTTCAGTCGTAAACCCTCAATCCCTATTAAAAGAAAGATTAAAATCATACCACGAGTGCTTAATAAAAATAATCCTGTATGAGGCGAACCCGAAGCCTATCGGCCGTAGGGCATACACAGGTCCGTCTGCAGCCGGTTTCCTGGGGCCATATGCACAGGCTTGCAGCCTTGTCAACTCGCAAGTGCACCCATGAAACCTAGCAGGTCTACACCCCCTTCTTACAAGATTGCTGAGGGGCCGTCCTTAGCAAACCACCCGAAACTTCAGGACGGTTGGGTAGCGCCGTTGTGGGTGTCTCAGGGGTGGCCACAACGCCGGATATTCCCGAAAGATCCGAAAAATTTCCCTGTTGTTCCAGGGGATCGAACCCCGGATCTGATGGATGCTATCATTTCAGCATTACCATTCGGCGACCCGGGACGGACCACGAGTGCTTAACGCCATGGTTGGCTGGGCGGCGAGTTCCCCCTCTATTTTTGCCCTTCGGTTGTAAGCCCTAAATCCTGAAAAATAGGTAGAAAATGAAAATCATACCACCCGCGCTGCGCGCCATGGCCGGCTGGGCGGTCACTCCCCGCTTTGTCTCAGGGCAGAAATTATGAATAAATGCCCCTTTACCCTAACTCTGACCCAAAACCCTAACCTCGGACCTCTACAACCCTAGCTCAATTGGGCGGTGAGCCGCTCTTTCTCAGCTGTCAGGCTTTCATTGCGAAGGACACAGACACAGTTAATCTTGGTGTGCTTTATCTAGAATGCCAGAAATTTCTATTCATGCTCGTCAAGCCAACAAGTCGCCTGCAGTCCCATCAAGTCAGCCAGACCCGATACAGAGATGGCCGCCATATGAACGGAACAGTACGAGCAGCGAGGCGGCCACGGTGCAAGATGAACTTGTGGTTTACGCACAGCTCAATCTGTACTCTTGAACTTGACCGCCACTTGTGGGTGCGCGCAGGAGCCGCGGCTGCGGCGGGTGCATGCGCGGACACAAACTGCCATCAGACTGGACCCGGAGCGGCCAGAGTACCACCGAGTCAGCCTGCACTGGTACAGGCGAGAATTGACCTCCCAGAGACTCTGTATTGTAGGGTTTTGTATTTATTTTAGGGTTTAGGGTTTAGGGTCACAGGAGAATAAGACCTGCAATTCCATGTTTTGTTGAAGGGCTTTGGGAAGAGGCCAGGATGCACTGTTGATGATCCATTTCTCGGTGATTTAGTGGACAGGAGTGGCTTCGCTAGGAAATGTTCCCAGTGTCTTTTGGGGATCAGCAAAGAAGAGTCGAGAAGGGCTTTTTTTATGTGTGACGTGGAGGTGTGACTTGGGCTCGTCCCTGTTGCAACAGGACGGGTGAGTCAGCAGGTGAGCTGGCGGCTGTCAGCACCGGCGGCCAGATCAGCAGCCGCCTACTCAGCATGCGCTCCGCCAACGCCCTCCTAGAACTGCCCTCTGTAAGTGTTCTCCCCCTGGACTGTGGTTTTTCTTTTAAGTCTCCATATAATGAACACTCTCCTTCCCACCAAAAACCTGCAGTCCTGGTTCTCAAGTTGTCTCAGGATTATCGGCAAGCGCGCTTCGTATCAACTCATGGCATTGGATGTTTACAATGTAGATTGTAGATTGTTGCCATCCTCCTTGGTATTGCTGTTGAGGGCTCTTGCTGCTCAAATGATGTGGAGCTCTTGTTAAGATGTGATGGGTGAAAGCAGTACTGCGTCTAGTGGGTGCGACATACAGATGTGTCAGAGTGTGAGTTGGCCCTTCATCTTGACAGTGGCGCTTGCTCTGCCTAGCCTCGGGAACTGTCTCACTTTGTTCATGAAAGCCTTGTCCACAGAACAGTACATCACATGTGCACCCCATTCAGAATCACAACCTTCAGCTGTCTATGATGCCTGCATGCCTAGGATTGGTTCATAAGCTGTAATTTTGTGGTGGTGTGCATGGAAGGAGTCTTCGAAGGTTGGAAGTCATCCTGGGAATATGTCTTGTGGTCTGCTCCTCTTTTCCTTGACTTTATTGTGGCCTGCAGACCTGATTGGGGTGTGTCCACAGGCGCAAGGCACACTGCCAGCTGGAAGCATTGTGTCAGCGCTGCTCATTGATGACTTGGGCAGCATGCCTGTGCCAGAAGACATCCAGATGGTCGTCCCAGCACTCTGATCCAAAGGGCTGTGACATTTAAGTGATCGTGATTAGGTTGTTCAAATGTGTTTGCATGGTCTTACAAACGACCCTTGTGTGAACCGAGAGCATGGCTCATGTGGCGTTACAAAACGGGCTATAGCTAATGGCCCGCAGCCTCTTGTGCAGTCCTGCATCTCGACTGCAATAATGAGGTAATGCAATCAAGGAATCAATAATGCAATCAAGCAATCAAAAAATAAAAATATTAGCACAGCAAGGAAAGAGATCTATGGGTAACAACGTGGGATGATGTCGCAACACGTCGGGAGGCTCGACAGTGAGCAGTCAGGAAAGAGCCGTACCTGCCTTGAGGACTTCGTGAACTCCCAAGGCTTTCGAAGTTATCTTTGTGGTGTTGATAGGTGCACGATCAGACGATGATGAAGAAGGAGAATAAGGGAACGCATAATCCAATCGCACCCAGGACCCAGAGGCAACCGGACGGAGCTGAGCAGGAAGCCCTATCCCGATGCAATCCATCATGGCATGTACACGTTACACATGTCGCACATGCTTGTACGGGAAAAGATATCATAAAGGAGGTCAAACAACTGCAAAGACGACGAAAGGGCCGCAAAGAAGGGTTCCGAAGTGGTTCGCTGGTGAAGTGAAGCGGCCAAGGCAGTCTGCATTGTGCACGGGAATACGTGCCTCGACTCTTTGCTTAACACCCACTAACAGGGGAATTGCGATCTCACAGTGAGAAAACAGAATTACTAAGAAGAGCGTTCGTCACTCGTTGCTCTGCCCGTGTGCTTCGGAATGTCTGCAACGACAGCTAACATGTATCGAACGGTCTCCATAGCCGAGGCGCAGGAGACAGTGCTGAAAGCAATCATCCCACTGCCAGTCATCTCGGTAAATCTTGATAGTGCAGCTGGATATGTTCTGGGTAAGAATAAGATCGCTCGGGAGCCTGTGCCATCATTCCATACGGCAATCAAGGTAATTGATCTGGAGGAACAGCCTTGCTGCGTCGTGTACAATCGGAATGTCTTTGACTTATAATACTGATGGAACAGCTAGGGAAAATTCACGGATCATACAGCAGGCAGTTGCTCACGAATGAAAATTTCAAGGAACTGTGGCATGCCACAGGATGGGTACGCAGTGGTGTCATCGGACGGGCCTGGGGAGTATGACATCGCCTTTGAGGCACTGACTGGTACTGCTGCGGGCCATCTGAAGGCTGGAACCGTCGCATACATCACAACAAGTACTCAATACTGCCTTCACTTTGAACAACACCATCCTCTGCTCCCTTAGGGAGAAGCAAGGACGAACTGGCTAAGAGTCTTCTGCACTGCATAAAGGGGCGCCACTCCCGAACGGAGCCGATGCAGTGGTCCAGATTGAGAACACAGAGAAATTGCCACCGGGGCCTGAGGGGCAGCAGAGAGTCCGCATTGTTAAGGTTACCCCCTGCAGTCACATGTGTTCTACAGTTCCCCTGCAGAAAACAAAGTTGGGCTGCCCTTGCAAGCCACATCTTGCTGCCCAAGCTGCAGTTGTAACAGACATTTCAGGCCAGCAAGCCACCCATCATAGCCTCCTTGTGTTGTGCAGCCAGCCAAGGGACCAGGGGACAGTGTGCGATTTAAAGGGTCGGACATTAGAAACGGGAAGGTGGTTCTGGCAGCAGGGAGCCTTATAGGGGCCGCAGAGATCGGCCTGCTAGCCACTGTCGGTGCTGCCACTGTCAAGGTATACTTCAGGTTCTCACTGATGAATGCTCTCCGATCCGCATGTTATTTTCCTAGGTGAATGACAATACCGTATTGTTCAGCTTCACGGTGTGCGCTCGCTGGTCGGCTGTGGAATGCAATGTCACAGCAATTGCTGAGAACAGGGGGAAGAACCCAAGTGTAACGAGGATTGTTCTCATGTCTCTGTCAAAATTGTGATGCGCTCCTTGATAAGGGGACTGTGCACACATGCCTGTCACTTTCTCACGCGCCCTCACATTCCTGTTGTATTTGCAGTTCCGGTTCTGACTCACAACTGACAGCACAGCTGCGGCACAGGTGTTGCTGTTGGCAGGGGCATGCCCCCGAAACCCTGCTGCGCGTCCCCCGGGGATGTAAACCCTCTGCCACCTGGCGCAGGTGCGGCGCAAGGCGCTCGTGGCAGTGCTGTCAACAGGGGATGAGCTGGTGGAGCCAGATCAGGACGCTCTGGGCAGACAAATCAGGGACGCCAACCGGTTCATGTTGACAGCCGCTGCGCGCTCGGCCGGCTGCGCTGTCACCGACCTCGGCATCGCGCACAACGCCCCCACGCAGGTGCCTGAATGAAGCCGGAACCGTTGAGAAAGGGTGTATAGCCAGGGTCTCTGTAGGTTTTTATTATGGCTCGAAGGGGCAGAAACACAAATGCTAGCCCCCGCCAATAGCATGCAGCCACAAGCGCTGAAGCTCCAGTCGCAACTTGAGAGAGTGTGTGCATGTCAGCCATATGAGCTGCATCTGCTGACACACTGGGAGGTAACCCATCAATATTCCCGAAAGGTGTGGGCCGTAGGCAAAACTTGTCCACAAGCCTTCACCATGGCTTCTTCTTTTCGAGTCATGGACTTTATGTGTTGGGCTTGTAGCTGTGTAGAGTCCTTGTAAAGCACGGTATGTGAGGTGTGTGAGGGTGTGGTGGCTTGCAGGTCGAAGCCAAATTCCAGGAAGCGCTCTCAGCAGGGGTAGATGTTCTGTTAACCTCAGGTGACTTTCTCTTACCATGACAGTGTCAGAGCCATTGTCTCCTCACACCTTTGATGGGAATGTGAGTGCTGAATGCTCGTGAGAACAAATCCTACAAATTTGCAGTCTTCTGATGTGGGATCCTTGCCATGTAGGTGGTGTGTCGGTGGGAGACAGAGACTTCATAAAGCCGATTCTGGAGCGACAGGGCACCGTGCACTTCGGCGAGGTGCATGTTGCCCCCAAACAGCCTGCATGCCTAAATAAACCCTGGAAGTAAAAACCATACATATGAACCCTATCAAAGATGAGCAACTTGCATCTCCATTTTTGCTTGTATGGTATGTAAACCGCTCGTCTCTGCCGGTTTGTGAATGCCATGTCCGAAACTCATCACTGCTGGCTCTCCCGGCTCTTGCCAGTGCAATTCTTGCACATACCTCAATCAAAGGTTGATGACAGGATGGATTTATGATCAAAACATGATCATGAGCATCACAACGACATAATGTTCCTCAGGTTCTACTCGGATACAACCCACCACCTTGTGGAAATAAGGAAGCGATGTGTGCATAACCGTGCTTGCATAATATTTCATTTTTTATATTTCATTTTATTTTTAGGGTTACCCTAAACATAAACCCTAAAACATAAACCCTAAACCCTAAACCCTGCATGCATGAAGGTGCGCATGAAGCCGGGCAAACCGCTGACGTTTGCAACGATCCACGCCGCGGAGTGCCGATCGAGCAGGCAAGAGTTTCTTGTCAAACACTTTTGCTTCTTTACCCCCGCAGCCATGCATTCCTTGCAGAAATCCCTGAATTCAACATTGCAAGTCACAGAAATCTGTGAGGGGTGGTTTCTGGGCTCGAGCAGCGGGCAGCTGGTGGTGTTTGGGCTGCCCGACAACCCGGTCAGCAGCATCGTGACTTTCGACCTCGTCGTGCTGCCTGCGCTGCGCGCCATAGCCGGCTCGACGGTCAGTCCCCCTCTCTTTTTGCCCTTCAGTCGTTAACCTTAAATCCCAAAAAATATATCTAGAAAAATGAAATTTATGCCACCTGCGCTGCGCGCCGTGGCCAGCTGGGCGGTGGGCGTATATTTTCTACCCTACATCTTACTTTCTATTAATTGCAATTTCATTTTAATTTAACTGTAAAGCCTTTAAGTAAACTAAAAACCCCTTGAAACAATAAGGATGTATGGGCGGTGAGTGCCTCTCTGTCTGCATCCTCGATTTGTACCTGCCAAGCTCCACAGCAATTGTGACCCCCATGATGTCAGCCAGAGCTGACACAGAGATGGCAGTCCAGTGAGCAATGAAAAGACACAGTGCAGCAGGAACCCGTGGTCTACAAGCGTTTCAGTTTTGCACTAAAACCTGATCACCACTTGTGGGTGCGCGCAGGAGCCGCGGCTGCGGCGGGTGCATGCGCGGACACAGACTGACATCAGACTGGACCCGGAGCGGCCAGAGTACCACCGAGTCAGCCTCCACTGGCACAGGCGAGAATTGACATCCCAGAATTGCAGCTCACTGCTACAGAGAAGACCTCCCGTTTTATGTATACACCAGGCTGTGGGTCCTGCTCTAGTGGAGGTCCACTAGTCTGCAATCGAGTGAATAGCAGTGCCCTTCGCTAGGAGAATCCAGGATGTTTTTGAGCTTGTTGTTGAGAAGGACTCCCTTGATGTTTGACTTAGGGTTGTGTGTGCAACAGGTCGGGTGAGTCAGCAGGTGAGCTGGCGGCTGTCAGCACCGGCGGCCAGATCAGCAGCCACCTACTCAGTATGCGCTCCGCCAACGTCCTCCTAGAACTGCCCGCTGTAAGTGTTCACCCCCAGGACTCCATTTCTCCGTGCAACTCACCATACCTTGAAGTCATTGTTCTTTCCGGGTTGCCCCTGACTCATCGTCTTCAAGTTCCCCCAGATTGTCAGCCATCACGGTTTGAACCATCAGCCTGGCCTTGAATGTTTACAATGGAAGAAGACTGCAGCAAAATCCCCACGGTATTGCTGTTGAGGCTCAGATAATGCGGAGCTCCTGTTGAGATGGAATGGGTGCAAGCAGCAGGGATGGCACTGGGTCTGCTGCTCTTTTCTGGTTTCATGCCGCTCTGAAGTTTCAGTGTGCGTGTGTCCACAGGCGCAAGGCACACTGCCAGCTGGAAGCATCGTGTCAGCGCTGCTCATCGATGACTTGGGCAGCATGCCTGTGCCCGAAGACATCCAGATGGTCGTCCCAGCACTCTGATCTGAAGAGCTCAGACACTTTAGTGACAACTGTAATTTTACTTGATAGGGGTGTAAAATTTTGAGTGCATGTGCTGTCACCTACTGGAGCTGATCACCGCCAAGTATATACTTCTATACTTGGGCGCAGGTCGCCATTTCTCTCTGCCCGCCTTTTGCTGCATGCTTCAATTTTAAATCTCATAGACATCATTACACCTTCTGTTCATGCATGCAAAATCCCCAATGCCTTTGCCTTCCATGCGCAACACACAGCAATGTGAGCATCACTGGTGCCAAGTGTTCACGCCCCCTACCCTCTATAATGCATGCAGTGGTCCTTCAAAGGCATCCACTGGTCATGATGCTGCAATACAGGATAATCTTATCATACATCTCGGTCCTGATCAGCCCTACACCGTTTCATACAGCACCTCGACAAATGGGCAAAACTGTCAAAATTGCCTATGCACTACTGCAAAATGACACTAGATACCTACAGCACTGTTCATACAACTCCATGCGCAGATGCAAAGCTGCACCAAAGGAGCACTGAGAATGTCAGCGCCTCTGTTAGCCCATAAACACGCTCTTTGCAGTCCAGGTGCACTCCCAATCACTACTCATACAGCCATGAAAATTGTTGCTTGGCAGCAGTTGCTTCGGGCCCACTCGCGATCACTCAGAAGATCTGAATAATAGCGCTGTGATCGCTAACCTCGTCGCAAAAGCGGCTGCCGCAAAGGAAATGCAAAATGCAGAGAACAGCAGCAAAAAGCTTACTGCACTGACTGAGCAGGACAAATGACTATCATGCATGCATGATAAAGACACTGCACCCTACTGTAATGCTACTTCACTGTCCTGACCAGAGGAGCGCCTGACAGAGACCATCAGAGTGGCCACTAATGTCAGTTCGCACCTCCTCTAGCCTACCTTCCAAACCCAGATGTTCTCTTTTGTCCCTACAAATGAACTGACAAAACTCGAGGCGAACATGCACAGGATTGAGAGTAGAGACCCCCGTCAGTGCTTGTGGCACTGCACCACGCAGCCACACAGAGTCCCTTTGCTCCCACAATGCAATTACAAGCTTGAGAAAAACATGCACATGTTCAAATACAGAGAGCCCTTTCAGAGGCTGAACTCAAACGCCAACACCTTGCCGGCTACTGCGCCCGGCGGCTCGGTGACATCCTTGCCGATTGCATCAACTGCCCTCGACGAGTGCAGCTCGGTGATGACCTTGCCTGCTGTGCCTGCTATGCCCGCTGCGCTGAGAAATTGCCTGCTGTGCCTGCTACGCTGGGGATTTGCCTGCTGTGCCCGCTGCGCTCACATATCACCGCCCGCCTTGCCGGCCGCACCTGCTCCGCTCGGCTGCGCCGGGCCGGTACTGTCCGCGCCGGCTGTAGCTACTCCGCTCACTGCCGCAGCCGCAGTGGCAATCTGTACAAGAAGGCAAAGAATCACCAACGAAAATGAATGAATACCTCTCTGGCCCACACACACTGTAGATCAAGTCGGTCGTGTCAGCCGCAGTCGTGTGTGGGTCATAGGGAGAAGTGACTATAAAAAGAGAATATAACAATCATACACATTCCGTCAAGCTGCAGCAATGTACGATCTCAAGGATGTCTGTTTGTGGCGCGGAAACCCTTCCCTTACTACAAGTGAAATAGTCTTCTGCAGGAATGATTAGTCATGCAAGGGAGAGTACGTGAAGAAGATTAGAACCTTGTGGTTGCGGATCTGTTGCAGCCAGGTGAATTCCTTCTGCATCTCCGCTTTCTGCTGCATGAGCACCTGCACTTTGTGCTGCTCATTCCGCACCGCTGGCATATTCCCAGCCATCATGGCTGCAAAGATCTTGTCTTGAAGCAGGCGCAGCTCCTCTGCAAGGCAGCAGTTGGAAGTAAAATTTCAAGCAAGGCATGCACTGTAGTGTTTTGATCGCATACGCAGAACAATACCGTCCACGACTGCAATATTTCTTGAAGCGTTAGGGACAGCAAAGCTCACCGTCCATGGTTTGCATATGGCTGAGCAGGGATTTGGCAGCATTGCTGAGGCCTGTCAGCGCATGGCTGGAGGTACCAGTCGCATCGGCAGGTTTTTCTGCATAGCCTTCCAAATCCTCCTACACAAGAATGCGTTTGTAAGGGGATTTTGCTGTCCATCTCGTCTTGCAGAAACGAAGCGTCTTGCAGAGGCATGCCAACTGACCTGCTTTCCTGAGCCGAGGGAGATACCAGAACCATTCAGCGGGACGAGCTCTGGCAGAAACCCGATTTGCTCCATCTCCTCCGATGGTATTCCAGATCCCGATACCTGTGCACCATTTTCAGTGTTGCCAAGCGGGCATCCACAAAAGCTCAGCAACATAAGTGTGTTCTCTAGGTTTGCACCCAACGATGGCCTGCCAAGCAGACGCCCCATCTGCAAGGCGCTCAACCAGTACAATTCCACATGTACAGCAAACAGCAGTCCCGGAAAATGTTATATATATTAATGAATGTTTTTTTTCCTTAGGCCAGAAGGAAGAGGGGCCCGTGGACCTGCACTGTCCCAAGCAGCGGCAAGCGTCGTGGTTCTGCCTCACAAGCTGCCCAGCCTGGCAAATCTAGTCTGTTCTCTAGCAAGCTGATGGCAACTTGATCTGGCCGCCAGTCCTAAGAAAAATCATTCCAACTCGTATCTCTGACGAGGCAAAGCCAGGCCGAGCACCAGCTTCCTGCAGCTCCCATCATGACATGCACAGGCTACACCTGGTCGCAAGTGCTTGTACGGGAAATCACATCTCATGGGAGGTTTAGTAACTGCATAGGCGAAGAAAGGGCTCCAAAGAAGGGGTTCCAATGTGGTTCACTGGTGAAGTGATCATGAGGCGGCCAAGGCACTCAACCTTGCACTAGTGCACATAGTACTATGCATGCATGCATGGGAAGAAGTAACTCGACTGCCTTATCAATAACCGAACAACCTAATCAACAACCGAACAACATGGGGGTGTGATCCCACAGTGAGAAACACGAAAGCCCTTAAAAGAGCTTTGGTCACTCATTGCGCTGTCCCAACCACAATGCAATGCACAATGCATTGAATGCAATTCGCCCAACAATTTCATTGGCTGTTGTTTGAACAACAGAATTCCCCTTGCAAGTGTTGGGCAATTGACAATTGACGATTGGCAATTGGGACCCCATGTGCATGCAGCCCAGCCAGCAGGCAGTACACTGAAGGTATGCAAGGAGCAGAAGGAGATGATCAATGCAGGAATGATCAGCAGTGGCAACTACACACGCACAGCTTTGTGCTGCAACCTACTGGAGCTGATCACTGCAAGTATCTCGGATCTATGATCAGATCAGATCACACCCAGGCTGGGTGCAGATCGGGGTTTACCCCTGCTCTGATTCTCCTTGCATGCTTCAGTGTCAAAAGCTCAAAGACATCATTATAATTACACATCCTGTTCATGCATGTGACTCCATTGCCTTTGCATTTCACCCACAGCGATGTGAGCATCACTGGTGCCAATGTACACGCCCCTACTCTGAATAATGCATGCAATTGTCCTTCGAAGGCACCCACTGATCATGATGATGCAATACAGGGTAATCTTGGTCCTGACAAACCCCTGACCCGCTTCATCAGCACCTCACAATGAGCACAGTTGTCAAAATGGCCTAGTTGCTACTGCACGTGGTCCACACACAAGAATGACACAAGACACCTACAGCAATGTTCATACAAATCCATGCACACATGCCATGCAGAGCTGCACCAAGAAGCATGAGAACGCTTGCGCCTCTGTTAGCCCAAGAGTGGGCTCTTTGCAGTCCAGGTGCTCTCCCAATCACTATACAGCCAAACAAATCGTTGCACGGCAGCAGTTGCTCCGGGCCCACTCGCGATCACTCAGAAGATCTGAAGATTAGCGCTGTGATCGCTGACCTCGTCGCAAAAGCGGCTGCTGCACAGGAATTGGAGAATGGAAAAATCAGCAGCAAAAAGCATACTGCACTGACTGAGCAGGACAAATGACTATCATGCATGCATGATAAAGACACTGCACCCTACTGTAATGCTACTTCACTGTCCTGACCAGAGGAGCGCCTGACAGAGACCATCAGAGTGGCCACTAATGCCCGTTCGCACCTCCTCTAGCCTACCTTCCAAACCCAGATGTTCTCTTTTGTCCCTACAAATGAACTGACAAAACTCGAGGCGAAAATGCATAAGAATAGAGACCCCTGTCAGCGCCTGTGGCAGTGTACCACGCAGCCACACTGAGTCTCTTTTCTCCCACAATGCACTCACAAAGTCGAAGCAAACATGCACATTTTCAAACACAGAGACCCCTTGAACTCTGCAGCGCCCAGCCAGACTAGAATTTTATCACCCAGAAATGCACCCGACACATACATGCACAAACAAATTCCCGGGGGTTACAGGCCACTTCTTGGGCCTTGCAAATCCCAAAAGGATCCTGACATCCTGTGCTCACAGGCACAGCTGGTAATGCAGACCCAAAACATCAAACTGAAGCCTTGCTTCATGAGAATGTGCAGATCATTCAGCCGGAAGCAAATGCAACCTCTGAACCTCAACAGGTTTCAGAAGTGCAATCCTCAACCCCGACTGCTGGCTTGCTCAGGGGCACTCACTGTTGCCTGGTCTGGCCATAGCAACGCCGCCATCTCCCGCGTCTGCATGGCTGTCGGGCCCGAAGTGCTCCGCAAGCAGATCATCCAGGGAAGTATTCCCTGCATGGCAACGCACAGGGCTGAGACTTGTGCTGTTCACAGCCCTTCATGTGTTGTTGGGTCCATCCAGGGATGAATGATAATTTTTGAACCCTTGTCAGGTGATGCATGCAATCCCAATCCCTCAAACAGGCGTTGCACAGACGGACTGCAAGCGCACACCCATTGCCCGAAAAGCAGCTCCCACGGCAGCCCAGAGCTTTCGGTCACGCCGCTGCAGCATCTGTACCTCCCGCTGCAGCATCTCCTCCCGCTCCTCATACTTCTGCATGCGGGTGCGAAGCTCGCTCACATCATGCTCCAGCTGTGCGACCTGATAGTGGACGAGCTGCAGGCCTGGGTCCTCGGGTGCATAGCGTGGGACAATGTCCAGCGCCTTGCCTACAACAGAGGAGAGGTCTCATGACTCGCATACAAGAGCGCATGAGTGGCAGTATGGCTCAGTACTTGCACATTCTCGGGCAGGCAACACCCATACAATACACTGCTGCATCAGTGGATTCTATTTCCACGCGCCCCGGCCACAGCGCTTGGGAACATCATCGACAAGCAAGGCACCATGGCACCATGGTGTTCTGCTCGCATACGCAACACAACTCCTTCCACGACTACAATCTCTTCTCACAGCATGAGGAAAGGTAGAGCACACCCGCCATGCCTTGCTTTGAGCTGAACAGGGCGAGGGCAGTCTCATCGGAGCCGGTCGGCGAAGGGGTGGAGGTTTGAAGCGTATCCAGAGGCTCTTCTTCGGCGCCCACATCATGGTCCTGCACAAGGCATGCAGTATTCAGGAGGCTTTGTTGCGTTTCTTATCTTGCAGAGGCAGAGCGTCTTGAAGAGGCATGGCATTTGACCTGCTCGCCCGAGTTGATGGAGAAGAGGCCTGAACCATTCAGGTAAACAAGCTCCGGCAGCCAGCCGCACTGCTCCACAGGAATGTGACTCAGAGCTGCATCCACCGCTGCCTTCGAGGGGCCGTCCTCCCTGACAAGTGCCAGAAATTCCATAGCCTCGGGGAGACCTGCAGATGTGGCCGCATCCCATGGGATGCCACCTTCTGCCGCCTGTGCACCACTTTCAGAGTTTGCCGAGTGGACATCCACAGACGGCTCAGCAACATAAATGGCTCCTAAGCCAGCACCCAGCAATTGACACTCACAGGACTTTGTGACAACAGATCTGCTCAACCAGTGCTTGTGCGCCTAAATCCCAATCAAGACAGGTGTATGTGATTTATTGACGCTCTGCAGCAGCTGATCTCACTTAACAAGAGTCATAGTGTGCAACAACCTTAACCTCGGTTTTATGTCTTGGCTACTCGGGTGAGACCCCGTACAACATCTATGATACAATGTCCAATCCCAGCCTCACCCACCTGAAATGCTTTGCGTTGCAGGGTGGCAAATTCTTCTTCCAGCCCGCGCTGCCTGTTGAGCTTCAACTCCGTCATGAGTTGGGCATTTTTTATCCCCTCGTCATCGTTATCAGATAAGGCCACATTCAGGTTGCTCTGGCAAAGCTCAAGCTGCATCTTGTTCATGACAAGTGCCCCTGCACATTAGAATACTGATTATGGTGGTGCAGATATCGCCAATGCATGCGCATAAACAGACTACATGACAACAAGAACTAGTACGGTAACATGATTGGGCGTTAAGTTCCTCACATGCACACGACTTCCCTTTGCAAAGTTTCCCTTGTGTCAACACAAGACCAGGATCATAGAGGACGTACCATAACAGTCCAGAACAAGGCGCAATGGGCCTTTCTGCTTTGAGACTGTCAGAGTTCCCTAGGAGGACTGCGATGTTGCCATTGAGTTGTCCTAAGGCACAACAATGGAGTCCACGAGGAAGCCTGGCTGTAGGGCACTAAGCGGGCAAGCACGTTTCCGGACTTGCTGCAAAGAGATAGGGGAAGCAAACGTACAAGGGACACTTTGTCAGCAAATTGCCAATGCTGCCTGGTGCAATGACCTGTGCGAAAGTGATTGCAAAGAGAGACTGGTGTGCGCAGGCGAGTTGCAGCTGCTTCATCGTAAGCGCTCTCTCGGGATTCTGCTGAATCAAGGTAGGACTAAGGCGGTAGAATCTGCATGAGATTGAAACGTAAATACAAGAAGGAACCGGCAACGTAGCTGAATTCTAGCTTGCGCCTGTCGATGCGGCCAGTAGTCGGCATCACAAAGCCACGCCACAGTGTATGACCAGCTTCAGCAAAGCATCGACTTTGCCGCCAACCTCGCTATGATAATACATGTTGGCATCGCCCGTCATCTCCCTAGCCACAGACTTGTGGCAGCAGATCGTTGCAAGGATGTCGTGAAGTGCAGGCAATTCTCCGCAGAATTATTTTCTTGTCGTGAAACCTCAGCCAAATAAAGTCGAAGCACCAGAGGCAGCTGTTGCAGAGAGCGTTCCTGTGAGGGACACTTATACATTTGCCAATGTGGTGTCCTTCTTCATGCACCAGTCTGGACAAGACAAGTGTGCTGGCCACAATCCCCAAGGCGGACATGGAGCAGCTGGAAAAGGACGTGCTTGAGCTGGTGGAGTCGCTGCAGCCCAACCCCGATGAGTACCAGCGCCAGCGGTAACGCCCTGCTCACATGAGTTCCGCATGCGATACCAGAGTGTCTCTTGCATGGCACCAGATTAGCTGCCTCAAACGAGAGAAATGCCACATTGGCTTGGGCAGTGCTAGCTCACACAATTTCGGTGGTGCCTGCTGGTGCCTGCTTTTTCCTGGGATTTGACCGGGCTGCTGCAGCAACACGCTGCAGGCGTTGCTCGCAGCACTCGTGAAGCGCTGACCCTGACTGCCAGGTCCACCTATTAGGCAGGTCCGCCAACCAGCTTCCAATCTGCAACATCTACGACATCAACATCTGGCTCGAGCTTCCGGTTCTGCCGAGCAAACCGGGGCGCTCTTGTCCATGCTGCTTGAGCGGGGGGTTTGCCCCTTCTGCAGACTATTTCTTTGCTGAGTTATGCTGCCATACATCCAGAAGTTGAACGACGAGGACCAGCCATGTGGGCGAGCGGTCGGGCACACACAGCTGTGTGGGGCTCTGACTCAGGCTCTGACCCTCGGAGGGGTGCATGCGAACTTTTCCAAACTGGCGGGCTATGTCACATGATGTGCAGAGCACCAAGAGGAGGTTGTGGTGGAGCTGGGTGACTTGCTGACAGAGGCAGACATCCAGGAGGCTGTGACTGTTTGTGACCACTGATTTTTGCATAGAAGGGATGCATATGGTGCAACTTGTATGCATGGTGTCACAAACGCTCCTTGTCAAAAAGGACAGCGTCCTTCATGATAGTGTGACAGAATCGGCTGATTTGAATGCATGGCCCGCCGCAGTTTCAGCTTGGGCCTGCTGCTGCTTTGAGCAAAGAAGAGCGAGTTCCGGTGTTCTTTTTGGGGACAGAACGGCTCATAAGTTCATGTTTTGATAGGAGAGCTTGCAAACTAAAGCCAGCTGATTTACTCAATCTAGCACAATCAATTTATGAAGCTGCGTGCCCCTGCGTAACTCTTTGGTTGAACTGCATCAAGGAGCGTTGTGTTCAGCAAATCCCAACCATATATGGTACTGTGGTTGCAGAGGAAGCTCATTCTTGTATAAGTCAGGGGAACAATCGTGGGGTTATGTTGCATAAACCGACCAACGAGAGGGCGACTGAAACATGACTGTGGCGTGGCCTGGCCAGCCAACGTGGTTCTCAACACATGGTATCTAGTGCATGTCGCACAGGTTGTTCAGTGCATAGGAGAACTAGCTGCAACACAGGAATTAAAATCTCCAGTGAAGTTGAAGCCTGTGGGTTTATTTTCCGTATTGGTTTGCCCGAATCAATCATTGTCCGGGTGTTGGTGGATTGCTGACCTTAAGAAAGGAAAAAATACCTGAGTGTGCCCATTGTGCAACATTGTGCTGTGCGTCGTTCGTGGCATTAAACTTGATATGACTTGGCAAATGAACTGGCGAAACGTGTAAAATACTTTTGGGCAGCAAGAACTTGCTTGTGCAAATTTTCAGCCCAGACGGACGTGGATCCAGTCAGGAGTGCAAAGCACAAATGCATAAGTTTAAATGTAATCTCAGTTATCTAGTCCCGCGTTTTTGGCGAGCACGGCACTCGGTGACAGCCGAACACTTGTATCGATCTACACCAGTCCTCTCGTGCCCTCTGAGGATTCCGTGATGCTGAACTAAACATTACAAATATGTCCAACGTGAAGGCATTGTTGAAAAATGCACGAGAGTGCTTGCAGAAGCAGCAGTACCTTGATGCCGTTCGCCATGGGAAGGCAGCATTGAAGCACGATCCTGAATCTTACGACGCCCTCGTGTAAGCACTATTGGTCCATGCGGTGTCACATAGCTCTATTTGAATTATTTGGCTATCGACAACATAGTGCTACCCTACCATAAACTTCGATCTGTGCAGTGTCCAGTCCTACTGTGCGCTTACTTTCAGCTGTCCTGCTTAATTTAAATCGTATCTGATGATGTTAACAGGCTGCTTGGAAAGGCTGCGTTCCATCTTGGGGAGCAGAGTCAGGCAGAGGCAGCCTACAAGAGGGCACTTACTCTGAGCCCCTCAGCATTGCTGGCATGGAAGGGACTCTCAGAGCTGCTTTCAATCCAATCGCCTGACAGCCCTGCCTTCATTGAGACGCAGACCAAGCTGGTAGCGCCTTTACGACCCAGATACCCTGACTGAGAGCTGTGACGTGCTGTCAATGTGCCTTTCATGTGGCACCCAGCGCACTGTCTGTGATACAGTGGTATTCGGAGACCTCCTAAAGGACAGCATGCAATGCATCCTGAGAGGTTTGAATGCTATGCTGAGGAGTTGCGTGCATCAACAGCTGGAGTTCTCCGAAGAGATTGGTATGCTCTGCTGAGGAGTTATGTGCATCAAACAGCTGGAGTTGTCGGATGGGCTGGAGCCGGCAGACAAGCGGATGGGGTACAGGAGAGCTCTGGCAAAGGCGTACCTCAGCTCTGGGCAGCCACAGGATGCTATCCCGCACCTGGAAGAGCTTCTCAAGGACGAGTCAACGTCTTCGGTGGATCGCCTGGATCTGCTCTGCAAGTTGGCAGATGCCCAGGTGACAGCCCGGCTTTCCATGAAGACATCAGCATATCTGAAAGGAGAGAAAGGATCTACCCCTTATGGGCCAATGGTTCGGTGCATGCCCTCAACAATGTGTATAACTCGCAGTCTGCCTGTGTGGGTTGGTGATGTTACGTGGCTATGTGCTTGGAAATGCCCATTTGGCTCCCCTTTCTGCTGCCCGCAGGCAGGGATATGCGAAACAACTTAGGGTTTAGGGTAAACCCTAAATCATAAACCCTGATAAATGACAAAAAACCCCTCAAATATGGCCGCCTTGTGCAATGTGCAGCTCGCGCTGTCAGACAGCAGTGCTGGGGTGTCGGGTGGCGTGGATGCGGTTGTGCAAATTGTGGAGGAAACAGTGGCGTGCCCAAAATTTGCAGCCTACCATGACGCCTGTGCAGAGCGGCTCCTGACTCAGTGCCGAAGCTCCGGGTGATTTCAGCCTGCCACTGCACCTCACAAACACCAATCACGTTAAAAGAGATCAAAGTTGGCGATGTCGTTGAAGGATGACGTCTGTCTGATCGTGATGTCGCACAAATGTGAGGAGCAAGAGTCATCTATATAATCGGCGACAGTCGTTGCTTGGCAGGTATGTGTGCTTTGATTGTCCACAGGAGTGCATGTAACCCCCTGCCTTGATCGTCCACAGGTACAACTTGGTTCGATCCCCCAGCGCCACACATACTTTTTTCCTTTTGACATTTTCCTCCAAGGAACTGCTGACAAAGAACATCTGTAAGCACAACGAAGGTCACTCACCTTTGGGAGAAGATCGCCACCTGCATGGGATTACATTCTGTGAGGGAGCGAACCCTTTGAAGTGTTGAAGATGAGGCGACAAGTCTTCTTCTTGTTGACGCCCTGTTGTCATGCCTACAAGGTGGGCCTCCAGTCAGGGGTCAGCACAACTCAAAGCAAGAGCTGCTGGGTGAAAATTCCTCATGCAAGCATCACACTTAACCGTGAGTGCCCCAGACTCAATCTGGCCGGCCAATTGGTAGCGAAAGAACAGTGAAGGGTGGTCAAGAGTGAGTCTAATTGGCTGAGTGGCAGCAACATGTGCAGGTGGAACGGGGACATGTGCCGGGATGCTGCCGTCACATGCCGGCGCATGATCAGGTGCTGCACAGCGCCCCGCCCGCTGGAGGCCCTCCTGCAGCTGCAACTGCGCTCTGCGCATGACACAGCCCAGCAGGTACAAACGAAAATAGAATTTCAAACCCTTCAGTCAGGGGATTAATTTATGGAGGTTAGGGTTTAGGGTCTCAGAGTTAGGGTGAAGGGACCTCTATAGTAATAATTTACTTTCCTGAATGCCATGGTGGATTCAGGTTTTTATACAAAAAGTCCCTAGTTTGGGGGCGTAGAGCAAAGTGTTTGAGAAATAAATCCTGCCAGCAGGTGCTGCTTCACCAACTAGTTGGCCTTTCTCAGTCTTGAGCCCCCAAGCAGCGTTGCCATACATTGTTGCTCGAAAATTCGACACATGCAGGGTCGAAATTGCAGGCCTGATGTTGATCACCAAGGAGGCCTTCTTGGACCATGCTTTCTGCGCAACCTTCCATCTCCCTTGCAGAGTCACAGTACTACTGGCGAAAATAACACGAGTGAATACGAAGTCACTCGCAAGAGAGAAGTAGAACCAAGAGACAAAACAGTGGTAGAGTCACAGTACCACTGGCGAAAATAGTACAAGTAAATGCGAAATCGCTGTTGAGAGAGGAGTAATAATAAGAGACAGACCAGTGGTAGAGTAACAGTCATGTTTTTGATTGCTGTGAAGGAGGCGGCTGCACTCACAGCAAGGAAGCTGGCTCACCAGTTTCCGGTGTCTTCTGCGGCCTATGTCGGGTTGGGCCTCACGCTGTATGAGACTTTCATGAGAGAGTGTCACGAGCCCTCCACCAAGCAGCAACGCCGCCTCGTCCTGCAGGTGCTTGATCACCCCTCATGAGCGGCATTTTCCATGCTTGTATTAAGGGCTTAGGGCCAAGTTTCTAAAGCCTGAAATATAGTGCTGCTAATCCGATGCTGCTGACGGTGCAAGTTGGCTGTCCGCCATTTGGCTCTAAATGCGGCTTTGTACCTTTTTAAAATAGCAGAGGTTTTCGCGCCTAATTTCTGGTCATGATGTCAGATCTTAGTCGCCTCGGTTGTACAACATGTAGTCCTACATTTGGTGTGCCCCTGTGAAGAAGCTTGGAATAACACTGCAGCCCCAGCTGGGATCTTAGAGTATCGTGATGACATTTGTACGCATTTTGGATCCTTGGTGAGTGATGCACCATCAACAACGTCTGTCCCACATAGCGACTTCAAGCAGTATCTTTTGGTACCAGTATCATGTCACAAATGTCAGCGCGAAGATCCAATGTGCTCAATGTGCAGATGCTGGAGCGGGGGGACCTGGCGGCAGCGGGGGGCCTCCCCCCGGCCTGGCTCGCCAAGGCGCGCATGCAGCTGCAGGAGTGCGACGACTCCGGCGCGCTTGACACTGCCGCGCAGGGCCTCAAATTTCTGCTGAAGCAACAGGCAAACCCGGAAAATAGATCTTAATCACATCACTTAGGTTGTGCAGTTTGGGGTTTCAGGGTTTTCGATGAGGGTAAAGGAATCTTTACAATAATGATTTCTTCTTCCTGAATGCAATGGTGGATTTAGGTGTTCACACAAAACATCCCTAGTTGGGGGGTGTATAGCAGAGTTTTTTGAGAAAACATTCCTGCAGCAGGCGAGTGGTCCGGTCAGCGCTGACGAGGACGCACTTCTGGAGCTGCGGGTCATTGTCGGGCTCTGCCTCGTTTCCACGGGACAAACCGACCGCGCTGTTGCCGCCTTGGAGCCCTTAGCTGGTGCGTTGTAAACAAAGCTGATGCATTGCCATCCATGATGTGGGCAGCTTCAGCAAGTACAACAGAAGCTGTGCCGTGCTTCTGAGGCTGCTTCATGGTTGGTTTCTGTATCTCCTGTTTGTGCATTTTCCAGGACTGAGTCAGCGCAGCTCTAATAACGTCGTCTGTGAACACTCATGTACTACGTACATTGAATGGTGTCAAACGGGAAGACTTCTCTAGGTGCTCCATCAATTAAGGCTTGCAAACAGGGAGTGCGGGAGAGCCGAGCACCGAGCGGCCGACAAAAATAGAGAAGCAGGCGATGCGCGGCCTCGCGCGCGCGGCCGCGGCCCGGGGCGACCGGGAAGCTGCGCGGCAGCTGCACGCACGCATCCTCGGCCCGGCCGCGCGGCCGCCGCAGCCACCGCCGGCGCGCTCGGCGCGCACCCCCGCCGTGAACCCCCTCGCTGCCTTCGAGCACATCCTCGGGGCCGCGGCTGTGGGCCCCCCGCCCGCGCCAGAACAGGCGCTGGAGGAGGCAACGCCGCCCGACGCTGAGCACTGGGCGCACGGGGACTACGGCTGGTTCCTGTTCAAGGAGTGCGAGTATGAGGTGCGCCCAACAGCTTCCTCCAGACTGCATTTAATTCGTCCCTGCTTATCCATACGGTATTTGTCTTTGTGTCTATGACCAGCAGCCTGTGGCTCCTCTGTTTCAGAAGCAAGAATTTGCCCTAAATTCAACATTTGATTTTGTGAGGCATGCCTGGTCACAGCAGAGACCTGTTCTCGTCAAGGAGGAGATTTTAGGGTGTAGGGATAAAAACCCAAGGCTTCAAATCCTGAAAATAAATAAGCAGATATGAAACATTGTGGTGTGCTCACAGGGAGCAAGGCAGCAGCTGGAGAAAGCAGAGGCGCTTGCGGCAGCCGGCGGGTTTGAGGTGGCGGACTGGGAAGTGGCGGAGCACCGCTTGCGGCTGGGCCGCGCGCAGTGGGAGCTGAGGGAAGCTGCCGGGAAGGCGACTGAAGCTGCCAAGAAGCAGGCGACCGCCCTGTGGCTGGAGGCTGCTGCTGTTGAGGGCCCTCACCAGGTGGGGCTTCTGCAATGCCCTCGTTGCCATCGTCCTAGTTGACAAAAGGCTTTTGCAAGTTTTGGGCATCTGTACTCACAGCACATGCATCTCCGTTTTCATCTTGAAGTCCTTTTTTTCGCACCCTGTCTCTTACTTTTTCTGCCTGTTCCTACACCCTGTTTCAGGTGTAAAAGATGGGGTGAATGAAGAAGACTCGTCGGCAACGGGATTGAGAAGATCTCACCTTCAACTACCTTGCAAAGATGGGGTCTGACTTCAGGGTTAGGGTCTAGGGTTTGAGGGGGTTTGGGGTTTTGCAGGCGCTCGCATTCGCGTGGCTGGGGCGCTCTTATCAGGGCGAAACCACTGGCGCGGGCCGTGCGCGGCTGTGCTTCCAGAAGGCGCTCTCCATCGACCCCTGCCTCGACATAGCCGGTGCGCCACCATCAACAACTGATGAAACCCGGTTATACATTTCCATATGGCAGGGAATATACCTTATTTAGCACGCCTTGCAATCTGTGCATGGCACAACCCAATGCCCTGAAGGTGGTTGGTCGCTTGGTGGCGGCCTGGTTGTCCCGAGATTGTGGAGCAGTTCCCGGAAGAAGAGTTTTTGTAGTCCGCAGGCTCAATTTGAACTAACGGAACATCCTGCGTCCCTTAGTGCGATGCAATCTACTGGACAAGCAATCAATGATGGGCATGCGCAGGTCGGCGGCTGCAGTCTAGCTGGCGACGGCCTGGCTGTGCCAAGATCATGGAGTATTTACAGAAGAACAATCTTGAACTCCGCGGGCACAACCTGAAGAGAATAAATAATCTCTGCTCTTTGAGCACGATGCATGCTAATGAGCAGGCAATGCACTGATGGGCTTGCTCCGGTTGGCGGGCGCGGCCCGGCCGGCGGCCGAGCTTTGCCTGGAGATCGTGGCACAGTACCCCAATGCGGCCTGGCTGTGCCGAGATCATGAAGCATTACCAGTTGGACACTTTTGCGGTACACAGGGACACCCTGATATCTACTGTAAAGTGTGAAGAATGCTAATGAGCAGGCAATGCACTGATGGGCTTGCTGCGGTCGGCGGGCGCGGCCCGGCCGGCGGCCGAGCTGTGCCGGGACATTGCCGAGCAGTACCCCGAGGCAGCCTGGGTGCATGTGCAACTTGGACTGCTGCTGCTGGCGCAGGGCGACGCTGACGGCGCCATCCCTGCACTGCAAGTGAGCCCTGCAGATATGTTGGACAATTCGGCCTTCATGGATATATGTAATTTTTTCCCAGGGTCATGTTGCAGAACCCCTAGATCTAAAATCCTGAAGTACGACCCTCGAAACAATACCTCGAACCCTGAAAAGAAAGACAAAAATGAAGTAATTACTGGTTGACACAATGCTGGGGTAGCACTGCTGTGTGGAACGTTTTTGCGCGTGCAGCGCACCGGCCGCATCGCTTCTGGGTGGAAAGCAATCTCCTTGTGAAGGCGAGATTTCTCAGAAGACGCAGCTCAAGAGCAGAATGCCGGGCACAGAATAAGCCGCAATTCCCATGTTGCAACCCTGACATGGGGCTACATGCATTGCCCATGTCATATCAAGCTCCTGTGGACATATATTTATATTGGGTTATTTGGGTTTATACTTTAGGGTTTATAATTGTAGAATTTTTAGGGTTTGGGGTTTATATTAGGGTAAATAAATGAGCGGCACTTGTGAGTCTCTGGCACATGTGTGCAGACGGGCATCAGAGGGGACTCTGCAAATGCGCGCGCGTGGGAAGGCCTCGGAGCCGCGTACCAGGCGCTCGGTCGGCTCACCGCAGCAACCAAGGCATGTCAGAGACTCTCTTTGCTTCCGACGTCCTGGAACATAGCCTGGAATAAACTACCATGCAACAATAGAAGAGCCTGGAACATAGCCTGGAATAAACTACCATGCAACAATAGAAGAGCCTGGAACATAGCCTGGAATAAAAATCGGGATCCAAGGTCATGTCAATCCTCTGATGTCTTTTATTTTAGGGGCAAGTGCAGAGCCCAGACCTATATGCATGAAATGTACGTGGACTTTTTGGCACTGCCGGCATATGCGCGGGCCCTGAAGCTGGATCCTCCACGGCTATATAGCTCAGGGTTTTAATCCTAGAATTGTTACCCGGGAAACCCAAAAATAATTGTACAGGTATATGGGCGGGCTCTGGAGCTGGATCCTGCGAGACTCTCTACAGCTTAGGGTTCAACCCTGCAATCCTAACCCTGATTTTTAACCCCGAAATTGATTGAAATTAAATATAAACAGGCGTATGGGCGGGCTCTGGAGCTGGATCCTGCGCGGCTGTACAGCCTGGTGCAGAGCGGGACGATCCAGCTGGCGCTGGGAGCCTATTCAGCCGCGCTAGCCTCTGCGGAAGCTGCCCTAGTGGTTGACCCTAGCCATGCACCCGCGCGCATCTGCGCGGCAGCTTCCCTCCTCGCCTCGGCCTGTAGCCATGTCGCGATGGGCGCGCCAGGCAAGCTCTTGCCTGGATTCTTTTAGGGTTAGGGTTAGGGTTTATTTAGGTTTTAGGGTTTGTATAGCCCCAGCAAGCCCAACTCGTCATGTGCTATGCTGAGATCTAAGCTTCCAGCAGGTCTTGTTTACCAAGCAAGGCCAAGATTTCGTATTTGACCATATCCTGGATCGGCGCTGTTTCGGTGCAGTTCGCTCTTGGTACCAGGAGTGCACGATAGATAAACTTCATGTTGCGGACATGAGATTGCATTCTGTGATACTGAAAGCAATGCAGCATTTGCGCGTCTCTATCAAGGTCTATTCTGCGCAGGCAGGCTAGCAGAGAGCCTGACGCTGATTGCTCAATCCTACACACTGTCACCTGCCACATTTGCCCCCATCATTCTCGGACTTGTTGCTGCATCACAAGAAGTGAAGCGTTGCATGTTGGGCAGGCATTGCAGCGGATGAGCTGGCGGCGGCAGAGCGCCACCTGGCGGCCAGCCTGGCGGGGGCAGGCAACCTGGAAGCCGCGCTGAAGCTTCTGGGGGACGTGCGCCTGTGCTATTACTCTGCAGCCCCTCCACGGCCTGGGCAGGCATCTAACCAGAGCCGCCCCATGACAACAGCACAGGAGTACCTCGATGCTGCGCTCGAAAGGTCCGTCTCTTGCCTTTCGAGAGAGCTGGTGTCTTTTCCGGGGAAATCGCAGAAGAAAGACTTCAATTCGATGTCAAAATGATGCTGCAGATTGCTTTTGATCGCCCTGGTCAGGAAACAATCAAACTTGTGGGGTACCCATCCTTTGAGTCAACCTCGTGGACCATCACTCGAGGCGTCTCTTGCGGCTGCTGTCTTCAACATCCTACAGGGACACTACCTGTGGCCATCTGGGATCATTCTCAGCCACCTGTGCAGCTGCTGGCATGGCAATTTTAAACCATCAACCCCAACTCAAACCCTAAACCCTGTACCCAAAAAAAAACATGAACGCAGGTGGCAGCGACAGATAGACGCGATGCGAGCGGCCAGGCGCGCGTATGCAAAGGCGCTGCATGTGGTGCCGCAGCGGGGGACCCACTGGGGGGACCTGGCGGCCGCCCTGCAGCTGGAGGCGCAGCTGCGGCGCTCGCACTCCCGCATGGCGCCTGATCTGGCTCCTGCACTCCGCACCCTCGCCGAGCGCATGCTCAGAGGTTTGAACCGTTCACGAAGACCACATTGTTGAGGTCCTTACATGTGTCCTCTTGTCATTTGAGCTCCCGCTGAGAGGTTTGAATCGACCCCCAAGGGACACACTGGTGGGTACCATGCGTGCTCTTTGCGCTCTTGCTCTGAGCATAATGAGATGTTGAGCCGACTCCAGGGGACGCAACTTGCTGAGTGCAGTTGTCTATCTCTCCTGTAACAAGCAAAGGAGCAATTTGCGCTGCATGCTCTCTTAGAGTTTTTGTAGCACCTGGTCTGAGCGATTCCGCCTCTTCAGCTCTCCATTGCTTGTTTCAAGAGTGGCAGGAGACGCAAGCAAAGGAAGATTGTTGACTTGATATCATACAAGGGTCTGATGTCTGCAGGCTTCTGAAGTATTTGATGTTGCCTGAACAGGCGGCCTGCGGCTGGCGCCAGCATCGACAGAGCTGTGGGCCTGCTTAGGCGCGTGCGCCACATCAGCGGCCGCCCGTGAATACGCCCTCTCGCGCGCCCTGGCGCTGGATGCTAAACAGGCCGCCAACTGGGCCGCCCTAGGCAGGTAGATTCTCAAAACTTCCATGAATATTTTTTCCTGTGTCAGACATGATAGCATGGCTCCTTCCTCTTCTTTTGCGGGTGAAGTATGTTCCCTCGGTGCTTCCTGTCATGCGTTGAGATGTCCTCACTTGAGCTTTTCGATGTCCTGCTTCTTGTCTATGCAAAAGGGCAGTCAGGAAAGACAAGAAGCAGGAGACGAGGTGCTCGTGTCAGAAAATCTTAAGCGCTGTATCATGTTAGTGCCAACATTGTCGGCTGATGGTGTTCCTATTTTGAGTGTGCATGAAGTCTCCGCATTGGGCTGCCCTCACCATCTGCTGTCTGCCCGAGTCCTTCTAGCCAGGGTTCAGGGTTTTACATCAAGGGTTTAGGGGATATGTTTAGGGTTATATCTAGGGTTTAGGGTTCTTATGAACTGCAGGCTGTACGCGGAGGCCGGGCAGCCGCTGCTGGCCGAGCGCTGCCTCGCGGCTGCGCGCAGCCACGACCCGAGCAGCCCCGCCATCTGGGAGGCCATGGGCACCCTTGCTGCGCTCAGCCCCCAGGGTGTATTATTTTCCCTCTATCCCCTGATCATGTCCCTACCCTTAAGGGTTATTTAGGGTTTAGGGCACGGCTTGTCAGTAGCCCCGCACCTGGGAGGCCATGGGCGCCCTCGCCGCGCTCAGCCCCCAAGGTGTGTCAATTTCTCCCACTTCCCCTTAATATATTCATCCCCTTAAGGGTTACGTAGGGTTTACGCCACGACTTGTCAGCAGCCCCGCCATCTGGGAACCCTTGCTGCGCTCAGGCCCCAAGGTATTTTGAATGAAGGATTGGGGTCGGGCTTGGTGCCTTTCACGGTGCCAAATGACCACCAGACAAGTGTGAAAGGCATCGCTGTTGAGTTTTGGCCAGAGGACAGGCGTGTGCGGCGTGCGATTCAGCCCTTAGCAGGAGTTTTGTCGCAAACCTGCAACGCGAACGCAACCACATTCACGGAGTTGTCAACTTTCTAGTGCCAGAAACTGCTGTAGGATTCTTGAAATTTTGTGTTGCCTGGTCAGGAGCAAAAGAGCGGGGGGACATATATGAACAGGCGGTGAAGCTGGGCGGGGGGTCCGAGGCGCTGCTGGGCCTGGTGGAGGGAACGCTGCGCACCGGACGCCCCTGCTCTGGTTCTGTCTATGCTGCTGCATGCAGGTGCAGTTGTTCCCTAAATATGAACCCTAAACCCTGAATATAAAAACCCTAAACCCCATACTATGAACTGGTCGGACCAACATCTTTCAGAGTTTGTTCCACAGCTGCTGGTCTTGGCGTCCTTTGCTTGAACCTGAACTGCAGATCAGGGAATGGATCATGCACATGCCTCTTACAACCTCTCATTCTGCATTTCGGCCCCATTTTTCAAATCCCCAGGCCCTCAGCTTCCCCATTTGCAACCGAAAAACAACGGCATACAAGTTCCATCAAAGCACTGCGCTGCACACGACAGCCCAAAAGAGAAGTCTTGGCCCAGAAGAGAAATCCTGGCATATAAGCTTTGATGGTGCGCTCGCTGTACATTGAGCCTGCTTGGTATTTGATTTTTTTATTTTGGGGTTCAGGGTTTAGGGTTCAGGGTTTTAACCCTAAACCTTAAAAATTATTGAGCCCGCTTGTTGTGACAAGGCTGCTGTGGGCAGGTGCGCTGAGCTGCAGCCGCTGGATGCTGCGGCATGGAACGCCCTCGGACGCGTGGAGGAGCGGCGTGGCAACCATGCGGAAGCTGCCGCGGCCTTTGAGCGTGCCGAAGCGCTGCTATTCACCTCCTCAGCAGGCGCACAGTTGCACAATCCCAAAACCTCTGGAACTCATTCTCTAAAATAAAGCCCTGAAACCTAACTTTCGAAAACGAGAACCAACGTTCCTTGCCTCCAGTCACCAGCCCAGTGCCCCTTACGTTATTGTTCAACCACTAACTCACACCTCGCAGATTTTTCCAAGTCCAGGCAGTCTCTTGCAGTGAAACATAAAGGGCATCTCGAGTCACAGGGCCTTCACAAGTCGAACCTATAGTATATTACCAATCATTTTTTTCCTGGCACCAAACTGAAATAGTGTATGGTTGGGGCGCGGATAAGGTTCAACGTGGGCGGATGCGGTGACTTTGGCGCTTGGCGCCTGAACTGTTTTACCAAGGATGCCCGGAAGAAGTGTGAAAGTTTAAGTATGTACACTAAGAAATATGCATAGCGACCAAATTTGTGAAAGCCCCTTGAAATATTGCGTGGTAAGATCAATCCGTCAGTACAATTGCGTTATGCCTTTATATACGTCATAGAAAGGCTCTGTCTTCGTTAGTACCACAAGATATAATTTTGTCTTCACTATGTTGACGCTGCAGTCTAATAAAAAGGTTTGAACAGCTAGGACATCCGACACCAGGCGACGCCCATCCCTCCAGCAATTTCAGCGGCTCTAGACCCCGCAAGAAAAATTCTTCCAAGGAAGATTGTCTAAGTAACATATTTTCCGCATGGATATGCCGGGCTTCCGTGCTGAGTGTCAAAGATTGAAGCACTTGTCAGAGGGGTGCCTGGACTTAGAAAATTTGCGAGGTGTGAGTTAGTGGTTGAACAATAACGTAGGGGCCCAGTGCATGCTTCATTTCCATCTTAGAAATGCGCAAATTTCAGCTCAATATGCGGTAAGTGACAAAATGACAGCTACTTGACCATGGCTGAAGTGGGAGTCCATGGATGCCCCGGCAGCAAACATGATGTGTGGTCATCAAAAGAGACGGGGGCTGCATTGCTTTAATTTTATACTGAAGTCATGACTGAGATGGAGTCCACTCCTTTTGGTGATGCAGAAGAGAATGGGAGTGCAGCGGAGGGGCCGGTGATGCAGTCTCATCCTTATTCACAGGATCTGCAGCAACCACTGCCAGCTGTGCGGCTGAACCTGGCGCGCGCGCTGGTCAGGGCCGGGCAGCATGAGCGGGCAGTTGGACTGTACGGGCAGCTGATGGCCGGGGGGACCCTGCCCGACGCTGGGGACCTGCCCGAGCGCGCGGCCGACTGGCTCGGCTTCGGGCACGCGCTTGTGGGCAGCGGGCAGCTGCTGAGCGCTGAGTCAGCGTTCCAGCGAGCCATGTCCCCTGCTGCGCCAATGCAGGTGTGCTGTTCCATTCCTATAAGCTTGTTCGCTGTCTAAATGCTCTTCTGTGAAGATGAACTTTTTACGCTCTTCAAATGCTCTTCTGTGAAGAAAATTGCGGTCAGCGTCCCTGGCAATCAAACCAGACTCATGAGACTTTTCGTTGTGTGCTACCGTAGCTGGGCGCTTGAGCAGACATGAGACACTCTATCCCAGGTATTCCTTATTGCATAGGGGCACTTCAATCCATTGTACTTTCTCAGGATAAGAGTTCAACTGCGACATTTATGGCAGGTGCGGGTGGCAGCACTGCGGGCGCTGTGCCAGCTCAGCATACAGCAGGGCAACGTGCACGGCCTGCTGCAGCTGTTGGACGACAGCATGGAGCTGTTGGTCAGCGCTGAGTCATCGGCTGAGTCAGCCGCGCCAAACCTGGCGCTCCTGGTGTGGCAGCCCGTTCTCGCGGCCGCGGCGCTGCAGGCGTATTCCGGCGCGCGGGCCGAGATCCTATCTCGCGTCAAGACATGGCAGGCAAGACCCCTTGGGATTGACCCTGTACTGCGTCCTTATCTATTTATTTTGACGCTAGTATGTCAGGCGTCGTCACTGGATGATGTTAGTATGCTCAGAGTCATTGCTAGGGCAATCATGACACCCAGGTATGAATCAGAGCCTACCAGCATCTTTGCATCAGGTACAATCACAGCAGCCATCAAGAGTTGAGCAGCACTTACAGCTGCTCGCCTTACTTTATTATGGTTGAGGTGAAAGCAACACAAGGAGAGTGTCAATTTGATTTAGGCGTGAAGACTGACTGTTGATGCGCTTGCGTGCAGCTCTTGAGCGGGAGCAATGCCGCGGAGTTCATAGCGCAGCAGCAGCACATCGCGGCCCTAGGGCTACAGGCGTCGGGGGATTATTCAGGGGCTGCAAGGGAGTTGACAAGTGCTCTGCATTCATGCCCCTGGCTGATGGAGGTGCGCTTCAAATGTTTCAATGGATCCTTGCTGAATCCATCTACATGTGCTGGGCCAAGGTTGTCTACGTTTGTGCATGTCTTGCTCACAGGACTGCATCGTTTGCAATGACCATACTCACACATTGTCTTTTTTTACAAGAGTGCATGGAACCTTTCCCATTGTTGTGATGCTGTGTTTGGATTTTAAACATGCAGCCCCATTTCAGTTACGGGGTTTAATCCAATGAATTGTGTTTGGGTCCATGACAGAGATCAGGGACGCAGGCACAATAGAACCCTGAAGATGGAAACCTTACATCATGAAAACAGGAACATTCAGGAAGCCAAAACCCTGAAATCCCCCAAAAGAAGAATATATTAAATCATGCAGGTGCGAGTGGCCCTGGCTGCCTGCATTGTGCATGGAGCTCCGGAGCGCGCGCCAGCCGCCAGCCGCCTAATCAGGACGGAGGCTGTCGAGCGCCTGATCAGGCAACCTGCAGGTGACCATATGTTTGTCGGACCTCGCAATCGTCTCTGTTGCTTGCCTGCTCCGGGACAAGGGCTCGTTGCCGGGCTGTTGACCACACGCAGACCTGGCATGCACAATTTCATGACGCATGCCAGGTTTCCTCTTGTCAGCGTGCCCGCCACTCATGCCAGGACACATCTCCAGAGAGATTGCTGCTACAGAATGAGAATGCCGGTTCTGTCATCCTCTGTGCCTGACGATGCAAATGCGCCTGGACCACAAAAATATCAAACTGGACCCCGGCAGCGCAACAAGCGCCGCCGCGGGCCGTGCAAAGTAATATACACGTGCGATGCAGGTGCTGCAGGCAAGGCGGCAAATGAGCTTCCGGAGAAGGCAATGGTGACGCGTGCGGCGGCCGCCCTCACAGCGAGCAGCAGCGAGTCAGACCAGCCGGATGCGGCTGCCTGCGTCAAGGCAAGGACATATTCCTAATGCTCGCTGGAAAATCCCATCGCACTCGTCAACAATTTGTATCCATCCCTCGTCATCTCTTGTTCAGCTCCGCTACAAATCCAGTCACCTGCTCGATTGCTTGTGCAGTTGTTGCTGGGGTGGATGCACATGCGCCCAGACCAGGGTGTATTCCCCTCGCTAGCCGCACAGCTGCTCACGCGAGTTAGAGACCCCGGCGCAGCCGACGGCCGAGCGGCGGCCGCCGCGCCCGGGGCTCAGGCCGAGGCGCTTCGGAGGCGCGCGGCCGCGCTGCTGGCGGCCTCTGGCGCAGGTGACAATATTCATCACATCAGTACTTTTCTAAAAGGTAGTCGAGTTGTTAGGACTGCCATCTGGATGAGCAGACTGGCAATGGACATTATGTGTAGATGGAATGCTTCTAGGCGGCCTCAGATTCTCCCAGTTGCGCTGTCGATTAGGATACGGAAATTTGGAAGAAGGATGTGTCATTCTTTAGTTGAGACTGACATCACAACTCACATTTTGAAAATTGCTATTCCAGAAGCTTCGATACTTTGTTTGTAATATCGAAAACGTCTGCTGAGAATGAGGCCTCGTGAGATTGGTTTGCTGGGTCATGGTGAGAATATTGCATGTCTGGCATTACGTGAGGCCAAGCCGGGTTGAATGCAAATAGCTGATGTCAACATGAAGGAATCGGCCGTTGCGATTGCAGGTGTTGGCGGGATGCTGAGGAGCATTGTTGACAAGGAACGCCGTTTTCTAGTCTCGGCATCCGGATGAAGCGTTGCTGATTTGAGGCCATGTCAGATGATCGTGTCTTTTTGCCATCAGGTTGAACGTTGACAGGCTTCAAGCTTTGCTGGAATTTTGCTGTTTTGGAAATAGCTTAGTTTTTGCCGCAAAAATGCAAACCATGGGAGATGTTGATGTGCTCCAGCCATTGTAAGTTGCACAGAGGCCTCAAGCATGTCAAGAAATATTTGACTCTCCAGCTGTTCAGAGGACTTGTACTCCGCCAATCAGGCTTTACAGACATAGGCAACTTACATTCACCTCGAAACAGAAGCGGAACATTTATATGAAAATCCAGCCAGCGCGACTTGTCTTTGACAATAGGAGGAGGCAAGAGACCACATTCTGATCCCGCATCACACTTCTTCTTTCACAAGTGCACTGGCGCTGTGCTTGCAAAGAATGACTGCACTAATAAGAACAGTTAAGGAAAGCGTCTCCGCTCTGTAGCACTGCAGCACATATTTGAGGCTCTCTGTGTCAAAGATCCGCGACAGGCTCATGTTTAGTTCCCCACTTCAGACTTGCTGGCTCCCAGCTGGTGCGCAGCACTTCCACCAATCAGCGAAGCGACCTATAAGCAGAAGCAACTCATCCCGCTCTAATGTTTGTATCTGAAGGACTCACACAAGCTCGTCGCTGGATCAGCGTGACAGTCAGATGGCTTCTCACAGGAGCCGAGAAGGGGAGTCGCTGCGATCTTCCCCTTGGCATATGCTGCATGAGCCTCATGTGAGGTTGCCTGATCAGGCGTCGGCCTCCCGCAAGAGCCCATAAGGGAATCGCTGCGATATTCCCCTTGGAATGCGCTGCATGAGCCTTACAGTTGAGGTTGCCTGATCAGGCCTGCTGGGATACGGCCTGCCCGGGGGAGCCAGAAGAGGCGGTGGCGCCGCTGTCGCCCTCGTCATTTCCCTGGCCACCATCCGGCTGCGCCTGAACTGGCGCCTGCGGCTGCGGCGCCTGACTCAGCAACACATTGCTCCCAATCAGCCTTTTAAAAGCCTAAACCCAAACCCTAAGATTTTCACCCCAAGATGTCCAAAACAAATTATACGGCCCCTGTCGCTGCGGCGCCTGGTACATATCACAACACATCACTCCCAGTCACTTTGTATCCTTCCGGATCCAAACATGGTCGGATTGGTTGGGTATAGGGACCTACGATGAAGCGCTGGCACCCTGGAATGAGTCATCACGAAAGTCTAAACAACAATGATGACGCAGCCCAGGCTGCCACCCCTGCACTGTAGGTCCCTACATCCGAGATACTTCCAGAGCACAGACAACACAGAAACATCCAGCACAAGCGTTGTTTGGTGGGAGGAGCCTTCAAGCAGCGCTTGAAGCACCTAAAGGAATGCCTGCCTTGAGAGATGGCGGCTCTCGATCGGGAGCGTTGGAAAAGAACCTAGCTAAGCTTCACTTTTGGTAACTTCTATTTTTGTGTGCTGATCACTGGTGAACTCCTCGTTTTATGCGCCACACTTGCAGCCTCTAATCTAGCCGGCCAGGGTGATAATGCGAGACGCGAGCACCTGCATGACATTGGCGAGGGAGGGCAGTAGGAGGTTGAGGTTGTTGAGCTGCGCCTGGTTTGGCTGTTGGGGCGCATGCTGCTGCTGCTGCTGTTGCTGCTGCTGTTGGGGCTGTGCCAGGCTGCCCTGCAGCAGCTGCTGGATCTGCAGCACCTGCAGGATGTTGCCGGCGCCTTGCCACCCCTGCAGCAGTACCCTATAGATATAAAACCCTGAAATAGAAGCATTACCATACACCCCTGCAGCAGTGAAGGCAGCCCCTGTAACGATGCCATGGACCCCAAACCCTGATATAACCCTAGAAACAAACCCTAAATGCAAAATGTAAATCCCTAAACCCTACAAATGCCGTATTTCGGGCCTCTTGTTCCATTGTGGTTACTGCCAAATCACAGTCTGGGAGGAAGGATGGGCACCTCGCAAAAAGTCCGCATATCACCGTGCAACACTGTTTGTTTCCCATCCATATGCTCAAGAGGTGATCTTTCCTCGGACAGTGATGCAAAGAAGGAGGGCTCATGAGATGCTGCCCACGCGCAGTCACCTCACCTAAGCCCAGGCTCTTAGCGCATCAAGGAATGCATGGCAAAAGCTACTCGTCACCTCCTTGTTGATAGCATAACTCTGCTGTGCATACTCCAAGATGAGGACAGCATTGAACATGACGAAGAGGAGGGGTGGCAGACCTGCAGTTGCTGGGACGCCTGCTGGTTGACGGCCTGCTGCTGTTGCTGTTGCTGCTGCTGCATGGAGGCGAGCACGGCCTGCAGCACCGCGTTAGGGTCGGCCTCCGCCACGCCGCCGGCGGCCGGGCCGGCCGCGCCCGGGAACTGTGGCTGCGGCTGCGGCGGCGCGGCCGATATTGGCTGGAACGCGGCCGCCCCGACCTGTGGCGCCTGCGTGGCGGTCTGCACGTGCAGAGCATTAGACCCTTTTCCTCATTACTTTGGGTTTACCTTCAAAATTTCAAACCCCAAAACCCACAAAAAAATGAGCATCAGACTGGCGAAGGACCCACAGGACAGGACGGTGGTCCAGTTACTGCCGTTCATAAGTAGGGCCCCACGCCCGACCCCGGGACGTCTCTGCATGCCACGACCCAGCAAGGAAACGCGCAGGTGCCAGCAAATGCCCACAGCCAGAGAGACAATCTCCACGTGAATCCGGATACAGCGGCCATGCACTTGGTGCATGTTCATATTATGCAGGACATTTCGCAGAGGCCAAGCACTGCATGCATGCCTGCTGCAATGGTAAAAGCAGCCTTGAAACTGTCCTGGGAAGGATTGGAATCCATTTCATGTCTATGACCTGCGCCACTTCAAGTTACAAAAACAAGATAGCACGGCAGCATGTTGACATACAAGGGCCTGCGCCTGCTGCGCGTGCTCCGCCAGCAGGGCGAGCGCAGCAGCGTGGCCGGCGCCTTCGGCGCCGCCGGCCCCGGCGCTGGACGCCATCGCGACGGCCGCGGCCGCGGCGGCCGGCGCGACCGGGGCCGGGGTCCCGGCCGGGCGCGGCAGCAGCATGCGGATGGCCCACTGCATGTCCTCCGGCAGCTTCGCCGGTCCCTGCAGCTCCAGCAGCTGCCGCATCGCCGCCTGTAACCCACACATCAATCTGAATTATCTGCAGACATCCTTTGCGAGTCACTTCTTTTTTCTTCAATGGCACACTGCATTTCCTCCTGCAGCTTTGCCGGTCCCTGCAGCTCCAACAACTGCCGCATCGCCGCCTGTCACTCTCACATCGGACTGAAAGGTTTGCAGGCTTTTTAAGCCGGTTGTTTTCTCCGTACTTTCAGTCACAATTTCTCTTCTCATGGTGAACTGACAGTGCCACCTGACCATGCATGACCTATTGGCAGACTTTCTCTGTTATCCACTTGTTTTCTTTGTCGTGTCTGCATCAACTTCTCTTCTCAAGCGGAACGTAGAGTGCCACGCGAGCATGCATGGCCTATCAGAAAAGCGAGAATCTATGCGGCCAATGCTGGCGACACTACTGCTCAGTCTTGTTTACACTGTACCACTTTTAGTGAACCACGGTGCAGCACTGTTCGAGTGCTGCGACCGCAGGAAATTTGCATTGTACAGGCGATAGGCCTGCAGAGTGCATACCTGTAGCTGGCGCGTGTAGTCAGCGGCCTGTGTTAGCAGCGTTGCCTTCTCGATGTTTTCCACCCCGAGCAGCTTCTGCAACTCCTGGTACCTGAAGCCAGCCCAAGGGAAGTTGAAAAATTGTTTACACACTTCCTGGACTGCACTAAGAGCGGTAGACTCCCAAAACGTCTTCATGGGCATATCCTCTGCTAATTGTGGACGTTTGTTGTTGAGTGCACCGATGGCATCCAAGGTTGGGGATCTCAAAGCTCCTCTCCCAAAGACGCACCCCTCGTTGATCTTGTCTCTTCTGCGCTGCTCTGTCTGGATGTGACGCCGACTTGCAGTGGAAGCCCCTCCTGTGCTGCGGCCCCTCTTGCGTCCAGCCTGGCCAGGAGAGTCCATTCCCTGCTGATCCTGCTCGGCCCCGTCCTCCCGTTGACTGCATGCATCGTTCAGATATCTCAACATGCCCTGGTTATGCTCTAGGCGACCACAAAACTATCACCTTGTACTCCAGCAGGCATAAGGTCAGCTTGTTTGTCACTGAATCTAACAACCACGTGCAGAATTTTGTACAGGCGATGCAAGGCAACTATCAACGACAGTGCGCATGTTGGTGTCCGCTACTCACAAGACCACCCATACAAATTATGATGATAGAGCGGAAAACTATGTTTTAAGGGTTCAGAGATACAGAACCTGTTTGGTGTATTGATGCCGTCCATGCTGGTTTCACGGTTTTCTGCTACGAGTTCAAGTGTATGCTGTTCTGGGAAATGTATCTTTTTCTTTCAAGGTAGATACTTATGCCGATGCACCTGAACAACAAAAGATGCGCGCTTGGGTTCGCCACTCTGACGTGTCTAACTCTACATAATACCGGATGTTGCAACCTTCTGACGTGAGACAATGTTTATCTGACGAGCAAAGCCCCTCCAGTTCTTGCCATCGCAGATAAATTGTCAAGGCTTGGCAAGTTGGGAGAGTTGCCGTTCGACTGTGGCGTTCCTGACTTTTTACAAGGGTTTGAGTGTATCTTTCCCGAGGCATGTGGGTGATGTGATCACTCGGATCAGATGACTGATGATAAACAAATGGACAACGATAGTTCGCAGGTTGGAACACCCGAAATTTGAATCGCCTCTGTGATCCCACACATCTCCAGCAAGTGGAGTAGGCGTGCATCGAGGTTATCGAATAATTTGCGGCCGGTCGTGCAACTGCCATGTCTGGGGGCGCAAACCCTACGACCGCCTCCTTGCAGTGCACCGACGATCGGCGCTCCCTAGACAACTTCAGATCGCCCATAGCGAAGTCAGCTGCTGTACATTGTTATCACCTGTACTAGAGGGCGGATACAGGACTGTGAGTTGGTACGCGCAAAGGAATGCAGGCAAGCGGAGCCTTTTTTGTGTTGCTCGCGATCTCAGCGTCGCTGACCTCTCCGTGCAGGTGAGTAGTGTACAGCAGGAACCTTCTTGTAGGCTTTCTGCCAGCACACGTCGTTGGCTCGTCTTGGATCTGTCAGTGTATCTTGTTGAATACAGAGTTTCTTTCACAGTTGTCACAGACTTCAGGTTGGGTCAGACTTGCATTTGTTCATTTTGCAAGTCACTTGTAGACAGGTTGACTCGTCCATGGTCAGAAAGACTATGTTGCCTGGTGCTGCGCAGAAGCACTACGCATTGGGATCCAGCCACACTTGGAACCCATCCGCACCACCACCACAGTGCAAAGCCCCACGATGCGTGTCAGTTTCGGGACGCAAGGCCAAAATACGTTGTGGAATGCCCAATAGCTGAGGAGACAGTGTCTGCAGAGGCTACGATAGTGACTGCCTATATGCATGTGCCCTCCAAAACTCGATCCTTGGATGAGTTTTTTGGTTGGATCGAAAGCTTCATGCAACTGAACGCCTCAGTTGTGATGTATATTGACGTGGCTTATGGCCACGTTTTTGATGAGATGCCGACAAACAACAGAATAGTAGCAATACACACCTCGATGGGAAACTTCAAGTCCACTTCTTGTGGAATGGGCCTTTGGAAACAGCAGCACAGCATGGACTGCCCGGAACAGACAAACAGCCCTCCATTGGTGCGTGCTGCTGACCAACTGCCTTGATCACTCGCCCAGGAAACAAACACAACCAATCAAAATTCTCATGGTGATGTAATTGAGTCAACTGTGTTGCTTAAATGCCTGTTGTGCCTCCCGCCTCTGACTTGCATGTGAGATATGGGCGAGAGGTTGCATCTCTTTATGGAGACCGCTTGATGAACCATAGATAGACGAAAAAGTGCACATCTGTTATCATTACCATTGTGTGCTTGTCCTGCCAAAAAGGGCGAGGTGCCGTTGTAGACAAGCTGCAATCAGGGTGGCTACCACAGATCCCGGTCCTCGTTAAATTCGCCAGATGCAAATTGACATGCAAACAATCCTGGGCATGGTGCTCAGCATTTTGATCGTGCACCGCCAGCCGGGGCCGGAACAAAACAATTTTTTATTATTATTACATTTTAGAGACCCTTGGCAGCCTCTTGCTACGTAGGATATACCCTAAATTATCTCATCAACAATACACAGAATAGTGCACAGCAAAAGCTGAAGTGAATGCATGCTTCCTGTTGGAGGGTGCCGTCTGAGAGAATCCTGTGTGATGTGTTGCAGTATGCGATATGGGCCGAGAAGACAAGCCTATTGTACGAAGCCGCGAGGGCGAATTGCTTCAACTCCACCCACCTGTTCTGGGTGGACATCGGCTCTTTCAGGACGGGCACAGAGAATTTTCCAAGCATGCAGCCATTCCCCGTGCCAGAGCTTCTTGCACAGATTGAGCCGGGCTCGATGCTATGGTCTGCACTGGGGCGGCATATCTTGTGGGACCACTGGAAGCACTTCATGAGTGACGAATCCAATAGCTCGTTGTATGCATTGCCATTCGGCCAGCGGTGGCAGACGAATGCCTGCCCAGCAAACAGCGTGGATGGGTCGGCCCATGGTGGAGATCTTGAGGCTATCGCCACATGGTACCATGCCTATTATGAGATGCTGGATTTGTATCTCGAGCACGGCTGGTTTGCCGGAATTGACCAGGACGTGTTTGCATCAACTTGCATAAAGCATTCGCGCCTCTGTCATTTTCATGCGGCAGATGGGTGGTATGACATCCAGGAAATCATGTTGGGGCGCAAGCAGCTAGTCACCTGGCACCCCTCATACTGGGGACTTCCAAAGACACAGGAGGATTGAAATTACAATGAAGTATTGTTTTTATAATCCTTGTAGCCCTTATATCACCAGGTATATCACAGGGTGTGAGGGTGCGCCGTTGCCCACAGCACCCTTCTCTGTGATGATGGATTCCTTTTTTGAAATTAAATTTGAATAGGATGTCGAGATACTGAGTGTTTTGGGGAGCATCTCAGGTGTCTCTAGAAGGGCGTCGAACCCATTTCTTAACCGCCCAAATATCTTAGCTATGGGTACTCTTCTAGCATATTAGTAATCTTCTGCAAAAAAATATATAAAAACTCTGAGAGTTTTCGGCCCCTGGGCCACATCATGGAATTTGAATTCTTTAGGGACTGCCCGGGTACTCCAAGAGATGTATGACCAGGAATGACTTGCAGCCTAGCAGGAAGCATGCATATGTGGGTATACCATACTGGATATGATGATGCCCTTTTACGGACCTGGAAAGGAGCCTTGTTTATTTTCAATGAATAAATAATTATAATATAATATTACTTATTAGTTTAGCTAGAAATCATCACTGAGTGCTTTAAAATCCGGTACTGTGGTGCTCGCTGACCCAAGGCATTCTCTCTGATGGAAATTGCCAGATGAAATGTGAAGCCTCGGTGTCCTCACATGAAATTGCACGGGTTCTTGAAATGGCCATTGGTCAGGGCAGTTTCAACATTGTGATATCTGCCTCACAGACAGGTCCTAAGCAATAAGCATTGACTGACATTGCCACTGTCAAAATAAGTGAAACAGGAATGAGATACACACGGTTTGGTGTTTTCCTTCTTTTTTCCTGTGACAATGCTCTTGTCAATGTTGACATCATGTGGATGATCCGGGTGTTCTTGGGTGACATGGTAGGACTGACACCACCTGAATTATTTCCCTGTCCAATATGGCCCTCGATCTGCAAGGAAAATCTAATATTGGACAGCTTACAGCCTCCAGAAAGCACTTCTGATGCCACTTTCCAAGATATCAACTGGAAAAGGTCAAAGTACTATTATTGCAAGGAAGCAGTCGCAGGCATCCATATGTACCAGAACCATATGCATATAATGCTTCTGGTGCTACATCTGATATAATAGGCTTGCTTTCAGTCTCGCTCATGGTTCAATTTCTTTGGCAGGATGATCTGGTGAGTGTTTCCAAGTTTCTCTGCGAATGTATGAGTGTCATGCTGGGTGCTGACTCTGACGATCAGTGTCAGACATCTGATCAGCCCTAGGTTCACCCATATTACTGGAAAAGGTGTGATCGACTGACTGACTGACTGAGTCAGGATTGTTTGGCGCTTATCAACAGCCTGTCACAGTGTATCCGGCGCATCATGATTGGTCTCTTGTCCAAGACCCGCTGCGCGTGTTGACCTGGTGTTTTACTGGTGTTTTCACTTGTTGCTGGCGTGGATGCACATGCTAGGCTAGCAGGTTGTTCACTCGTTTTCACATGCGCCCAGACCTGGGAGAATTCCCTGGGGTAGCCGCCCAGCTACTCGTGCGAGTTAGAGACCCCGGCGCAGCCGACGGCCGAGCGGCGGCCGCCGCGCCCGGGGCTCAGGCCGAGGCGCTCTGGAGGCGCGCGGCGACGCCATCTATTATATTGATATCATTATCCAATGTACCTTACAGTGCGTCATGATATTGAATATCTAACACCTGGAGTAAGTGAGAACGAGCGAATAACCGGCTAACTAGGTGCAGAACCTGGACAATAACACATCTGAAGAGTCATCCACTGTGCAGGCCAAGGAGAATGTTCTACTGCCAGCTAATAGAATGAAGCTGACAAGGAAAAGCGGGCCGTTGAGATTGCAGGTATTGGCGGGACGCTGAGGAGCTTGCTCGACAAAGAATGCCCTGTTTTAGTCTCAGCATCCGGATGAAGTATTGCTATTTTGAGGCCATGTCAGATGCTCAAAAACTTTTGTTGCCATCTGGTTGAGTGTTGATGGGCTTCAGGCTGGCCGACATTCTGCTGTTTGAAATAAGCACGTCATTGCTTGCAAAATTGGAAAGGGTGGGAAGACTTGATGTGCGCTAGTTCTTGTGCCCGGCATCACATATTCCAACAGGCTGCCACTTCTGAGCTCATGACAATGTTGGTGTGACGAGTAAACTCCCTCTAGGCGTTGCAAGTTGCAACTGCAAAATGCTCCAACTCGCCAAATTGGGAAGAGATTGTGGCGTGCATGGTGGCGTTTCGAGGCATGTGACCGATTGACTGATCATCAGATGGGATTAGAAGTACAGTTCTCCCGCTTCGGATCAAGAGGAGGCTCGCCAGTAACTCTTGCGTCTTAGGTACATTTAAGGAGTCAGGCTGACAGTACCTGACTCTGGATCGACTTCAGACGTGTACTGTATGGCTTGAACGTCCCAGGTGGGAAACTCCGAAACTAACGTAAACAGGGTCTCGACACGAGGTGAGATCGCACAAAACCACAAGTCGAGCTAGTGCACAGCTAAACCTCGTCTTTGAACACGCGTAGAACTGCCACACTGTTATTGCCATCGATCATTGGGCACTCGAATACCATTCGGTCGAGCATTGGCCAACAAGTACATTGGGCAGCGCCAGCAATCACGGCGGTAGCTCGCGCAGGATCTTGTTTGACTACTCAAGGAGGATCAGTCGCATTTAAGGGCGTGCTATCTACTTGAAAATAATTGCAAGAGAGGAACGCAATGGCGCGTGCCGCCTCCCCTTGTCGCGGTGAGCATTGCCTCCTTGGGAGCCCTTTGGAAAGCACCCGCTTAAGAAAGACAACTCGTCAATCGAGATTACCATTTTCAACCGCGGAATATCTTTTGGACAGTGTTGTTGTGCCATGGACCCTGCACGGCCTTTACGAGGCCGCCATTTACGTTCGAAGTTGTCCTGGTTTTGCCCACTGCTCGTGACTGTTCGCCTTTCCTCCTTTTGTGATGTTACCAAGCAGTCCGTATCCTGACCGCAGGTTTGAAGAAGGCCGGGCTTGCCTTGCTGTCCGGCCTCATCGTGCTGCTAGAGGCCAGAGCATCCCTTCGAACCTCCCATGGTGAAGACATATCCGCCCCATGCTAACTATCCGGGGAAAACCCAATTCTCTCGTACCAGTGCTGATAATTCATTAAGTGTATGGCTTCATCTGCATCATTCGATCAGTGAGCACATACAGTAAGGCACTTTGGAGCAATCAAGGGCTGTTCACAGACATCCTGCACCTCTTTTCCATCCTCTTCTGCTGTCTCGCACATCTTCTTTTTCTACTCGTTTTTCACATTTTCTCAGCAGCACCGAATCCTTTCCAGGTTCATCACATTGTGCTCCAGTGATTGCAAAGTCAAGCATGACATGTGCGACCCAATACGCCTTCCAACAGTCAGTCAGTCAGTCAGTCAGTCGATTACATCCTTTCCAGGCACCTAGGGCTAATCAGATGTCTGACTCTGATCGTGAGAGTCAGCACCCAGCATGACATCCATACATACAGTCCTCTCAATCCGCGGCACGTTCCCTGTCATGCAGAACTCCTGAACGACCGCCGGTCGCTGCCGGAGCGCTCGGCCAGCGAGCGGCGCATGCAGGAAGAAGAAGAAGAAGAAAAGGAGCGGATGCCGCTGCAGCAGAAGCCGTTCGACCCCAATTACATCGGCGTCTTCTCAGCGCTACATGACCCGATAGCCGGCGAGGTTCGCACTCCTGCCCACCCCATTCGAGTCCCAATTCAATAGAGTTAACCCTAACCCTAAACCCTATATAGACAGAATCCTAGGCCCTAAAAAACCCTAAATCCTAAAAAATAAAAATATAGATGATTGAAATTTCCTTCAATGAAACTCAGTGAGTGTGACCGATTTCAAGGTTGTGGTTATCTCCAATCTTCAACTGCAAATCTTCAAAATGCAACAGAAGCACCTATGGCAGCAGATGCCACCGCTGGCTAATCTTGCAAGGAAGATTAGCCGGAGCAGTCCCAAAGATGACATATGCCCATGCTCAGCATCTTTTCTCCAAAATCAGGCTGTCTTGTCTTCACAAGCAAGGCAGAACCTTGCACCTCAGTCAGTTTTGGCTTGCACAGAATCCCCCCTTTCTTGCAGGGGGCACTTGCAACAGCTTGTGGTGCTGCTGTGCACAAACCGCAGCAGTTGTCATGCCGCTGGCTGCCCGAGCGCCTCCATATTTTTTTTTGGGTGCAGGGTTTTATTGCCCTATAGAACCCTGAGTTGTGAGCCTCTTGGAGGGCGGTACCCTATACAATGAAGTTCAAGATTGTCGTTGTCCTGGGTTCAATATGATGTGGTCACATGCACACAGGCGAAGGTGTTCATAGAGATGGCAAACGTGGATGTGTGCGATGAGCTGCGCGTCTGCGAGCTGAGGGCCAATGGCACCGATGATGTGCTGAAAGTCACAGGTGAGAAGCTTCCCAATGGTCAAAAACTAGTGGCTAAGATCTTTGGGTGTGTCTGTCGGTCAGTCGATTACACCTTTTGCAGGCACCTAGGGCTGATCAGATGTCTGACTCTGATCGTCACAGTCAGCACCCAGCATGACATCCATTCATTCACAGAGAAACTTGGAAACACTCATGAGATCATCCTGCCAGAGAAATTGAACGTGTGTCACGCCGTCGCTGCACGGCTCTACATGAAGTGGCAGTGGAAGCAGGGCTTGTATTGCACGAATGGTGGGCAGTCAAAAAGACATGTGGAGATGACCTGTCAAGACGACCTGTTTAGGCAGTGCACGTCTGCGCAGGCGAGCTGTGGATCACATTTGGCGTGCAGACAGATGACCAATGACACACCACTTAGTCACCGCAGCTTGATCTAAGTAGGCGCGCGCATGTCTGCGCAGGCGAGCCGTGGATCGCGTTTGGGGCGCAGACCGACGACCCAGTGGCCCACCCCGAGCTGAGGGAGTGTTTTGTGACCTGCCCGCTGCCCAGCAAGGGTCTGCATTTTGACGAGATCACCATACGGACCGAGGACTCCTCGACTACGGTCACTGCGGAGTTGGAGGTGTGACCACCTGCAAACACAGCCCTGACAGATACGCTCAGTGGCATTGAAATCTGCCCGGGAAAGTACTGGGCTCTTGCGGTCTCTCTGGGCGGTCTCTCTTTGTTTGAGGCAGACTCATCGCAGCTGAGGTGGACTGTGACATGTGGGAACTTTCAAATAGAAAATTTACATTGGCATCGTGGGGACGCCACTTGATGCTTGCATGTTGGGAACTGGCATGTGGGGTTGTTCTCTGAGTCTATTTACATCATGGACAATCTCCTCTGGCAGGAAACCCCGGTGCAAGGATGCCGATCTTGTCATGTCTTTCTTTGATGCTGTGATCACTGATGTGGGACAATATAGGACGTCCCTTCAGCCATGTCAGGCTCAAAATGATTCACTCTGTCATTTCTTCTTCTTCTTGTCTTTCTGCAGAAGTGTCTCGGGTTGTGCATTGCGCTTGGTGAGAAAGACTTTTAAAATAACAGGGAGGCCAAAGGCGAAAGTGTGTCTCTGCCGAAGACGCCCCCACACACAGAGTCTGCAGCCCAGCACTGGAAAACAAAAAAAATTGAAGCGACTTGCAGGAATTGAACGCTGTGTCCAAGTGCAGCTGGTGGAGAAGCTGCCGCATGGGAGGGACAAGGGCGTGGGCATGTGCGTGGGGCCCCTCTTCAGCGAAACGCCCTTCTTCGCAGATTTCCTGGCCTGGTACACCGAAATGGGCGTCGACCACTTCTATGTTTACGCGGCCATGTCAGATTGGATCAGGGACCGGGTGAGCCCCGGAAGAAATTTCCTCAAATGCTCAAGTCAGGGTTGCAGAATTTGGGGGGTTAGGCTACAGGGTTTAAGGTTAGGGTAAAGGGCCCTTTTCCTGGTAGGTTAAGGGTTTCACAAAAAATATTTTCTAGTTGGGGGGTATAGTGAAAAGTGTTTGGAGACATAGGGCATGCCAGGTGAGTGCCATGTGTAATTGTGATCCTATTTTGCTTTACCCTTTATCAATCCGTTTGTCATTTTATTATTATCTAGCCAGGGGGCTTCTTGATGCTCCATTTTGGCTTCAAAGCCGCCTTCGGTTTTCATGGCTTTTGCCAGAGCCGTGTGTGTGGAGATCGATACCACGTCCGCTGCAGTTGTCATAGCAATCTCAAAATCTCTGACAGCCGCCAAAGCGAATGCATGTACGCCTTCCGCAACCTACTTGGTGTGCTCTATTTCTGTTCAGCATGCTGCTCCTTGCACGTTTGGGAATAAGGTCGTTAGCGTGGTCGTTAAGGTGTGTAATGGATGGACCAGTTCATGGGAATGATTTTTTGGTGGTGTGCGCAGAATCACGAGTACACACACATACCAGCAAGCACGCTGCCGCTGCAGCTGTTCCACGATCACCGCATAACCTGGCGCGTGTACTACCCCGACCAGTACTCCACCCACTACTACGGCCAGGTACTTATTTACCTTAGGGTTTAGGGTCTCATTAAGGGATAAATAAAAGAATGAAGTATTATCTTAACATATAATATATCGGTCTGATCCAACTCTGAATCCTGCTCAACGTTCTTGGCACAAGTGCTGTCTCCTGGTCTGTCATCGTCTGGAGATGGGCAAGTTTGAGATTTCCCTGAGCATTGTGCTGATCATTGTGCGCAGCACGTCTTGGATATCTGCTAGCCGTATGGACACTGAAACATGAGGGCCGGAAGTCTCTTCACAAGTCTCTCCCTGTTAGTTCTTCAAACACTTTGCTCTGTGTCCTCCAAATCCGGGGATTTCCATGTTGAACCCTAAATTCCACTCCCAAATGCTACAACCCTCACTGGAATTTTTTGAAAAATAAGTTCCGGGAGCTGCCACCCATGTACTAAATTATGTGCTCTGAGGGCATTGCATTCTGGCCCATTCTGAGCTCAACTCACCGAGCGCAGATGTCTCTCAGACGTTTAGAAGCGTTGAGACCCTAGACCCCAACCCCTAAACCCTAACAATATTTTCAAAATTTAAAAAATCGAAGAACTGAACTGAACCTGATGATGGCCAGGCGATGATGTACAACGACTGCGCGTATCGCGCGCGGCAGACGCAGAAGTATCTGATGTTCAACGACCGCGATGAGTTTCTGCACATCAACGAGCGCCATCCCAGCATCAGGCACTTCCTCAACCACCACTTTGATCGCCCCGACCTGGGCTCCATAACGTTCTGGGGCTCCGTCTACTTTGTGCACTGCAAACTCACCCAGGTGCCCACACCTGCCCCTCGTTTTCTCCTTGTGTTTCGTGAGCAAGGCATGCTGCATGAGTCCCCTGCACAAGTTATTTACCCCCAAACCCTACACACCAGAATTTCAAAGCTGAAACCTGCTTGCAGATGGAGTGCAGGTGCAGGCCATGGACGCGCTGCCGGCCCAGCCGACTTCGGCAGCGCGCAGAATGACCACGATTCCCCTGCACAATTTATTTACCCCTGAACCCTACAGACCGAATCCTGAACCCTAGAACTTGGCTGCAGGTGGAGGCCATGGACGCGCTGCCGGGTCAGCGGAGCGCCGTGGAGCGCTGCACGACCGCTCCCCTTCGCATAACTTTTCACCCCTGAACCCTAACCACAGAATCTTCAACCCTAACCATTCTGCCGAGCTTGGCTGCAGGTGGAGGCCATGGATGCGCTGCCGGGTCAGCCAAGCGCCGTGGCGCGCAGCACGACCATCCCGGAGTACTGGGGCTACTCCGCGTGGGACATCGATCACCGGGAGCCTAACTTCACCGGCTGCGGCGACTTCGACTGCCACCCCAAGACCGTTGTGCGGCCCGAGGTGAGGGTTTGTCCCCCAAAACTCTATTATTTCCCCTCGTTTTTGTTAACGTACCTGGCTTGCTTCCTTTCCTCCAAGGCTGCGACTGCCACCCCAAGACCGTCGTGCGGCCCGAGGTGCGCCCCCAAAACCTGCTAATCCCCCTCTTTCTTGATAAACCCCCGGTACAAGGCTGCTTGCTTCCCTTTCCCCGAGCCACCCACTGACCACTGAGCGCCCGTAGGTCTCCAGTTCATTTTGATTTTCACACTGTCATCTGTGAAGCTGTGAAGTGAATAAAGCTTAGGAACGCCGAAAAAGCTGTGCAGTCAAGGTAATCAAAGAGCAGTCTCATGGGGAACATTTCATCACAACTTCCATGTGTATTCACCGTCACCAGTGCATGCGCTTCCGCTCGACCTCGGCAACGTACCTCAGCATTTTGTTGAACGGCTCTTTTTGCGATGCTTCTGTCTGCAGGCTGTAAAGGTGATGTTCATTCACTACCTGAAGGATGCAACGCCGGAGTTCCCCGTCAAGTACAAGATGATCCCACCACATGTGGCCTTCACCAAGCATCTCCTGTGCAATACGAACGGGGGCGCCTGGGAAGAAGACCCGGACTCGCTGCTTTGTCCCGAAGAATACCTGGTGCATGAGCCCGGGGGCCGAGTCGTGACATGCCCGACCGAGGAAGTCGACGCGTACCTGGAGGGAACCTGGCCGGAAGGTGCACGCAACCGCTCGGCAGCTGCCGAGCGGCCGGGCGCCGCGGTGACGGCGCGGCGGCGGCTGGCCGAGGGGGCGCGCGCCGACCGGGGGGTTTTCGCCGAGGGTCTGGCGCATTTTTTCCAGGTTTAGTGGGCCTCCCAAGCCACGATGTCAGCGCTGAGGAACCACGGTTTAGGGTTACCAAACCCTGATTTTAAACCCTCAAGATGTTATATAGTAGGCATGAGATGTACCCAAGTGCTTAGCATCGCAGCTGGCCTGGGTCAACCAAATATCAAATCCTGATCGTTCTTCGAGTGCCTATGGTCTGGCACGGTGAGGTGTTAGGATGTGCTCAAATCAAGTTGCGCAAGAAAGGTTGGCGAGTTTGATGGTGTGAGGGCCTGCCATGACTTTGGCGCCCGGGTATTGGCCCACAAGCAACGGTTTAGACAGGCGCCGGCTGGAAGGAAGCCGCCGGGAAGCAGTCTCACGTGGCAGCTGCGCGGCGGCTGCATGTGAACTGCACTGTAACCGGGTCTGTAACTGCCAGGACAGAGCACTCTGAACATTGCAGAGTACTTTGCCTGGGAGTCACAGACGAGTTATGCTAATGTTAGGTTGAACATTCTCTGGCGAGGCATTGCAGCTTCTCGGATGTCCTCCAAGGAAAGCTGTGGCAGCTTGCCAGCAAGCAAGCTGAGGACTGCCCTTTTGGTGGGTTTGCTTACGGGGCAAGCAGTCAGACGAAAAGATGGATTGATGGGACGGCAATTGATGGAATGAACATGGGCTAGGCATGTAGCACGTCTACCATTTCTTTCAAAGAGTGCGATGATGGAAGGAGACCGCGCATTTAAGCACTCGTTCAAGGTGCTTGAATCAAGCACCTGGCGAGGAGTGTCTGAGCTTCCTGAAGCACTTTTTGGTGCGCTTTATTAGAGTTTGAAAGCGACTTTTTTCTCTTGGAGATCGGAATTCTTTGCATCACGGGCCACGTTTGTTTTCGCAAATTGCACAAGCAGACTGTTGCCGGATTAATGCCTGTAGGTAGGCAGATTATTGTGATTATTACACTCTCTTCCAGCCGAAGAGCAGCAGCACACCATCCTGATACTAGGCAGATAATTGGTTTCCTCGAATTGTGACACTGACCCGGTGATGTGTCTGGACACGATCATGTCATGATCCTTCTGCATGCAAAGAGTGGTGCGCTCGGTGCAGAATGATGGCGATTTGGGTTTGCACTGGGACACATTGGCTGATAGAGCATCCCAAGACAACATTAGGAGATCACAGGCAATTACCTTCACCTGAGTCTGTTTAGTGCAATGCAAACGTAGTCTTGATTGCCACTTGGCCAAAGATTTTTGTGGTTTATGGAAGGGGTAGTGCAGTAAAGTAAGGTGTGCCCAATCTTTTGCAGGCTTTTGTTTCTGGTTCAGAAGGAAAGCCGATTACTGTGGGGATTTTTAGTATTGATAGCATGGGGTACTTGCATGCAGCCAAGGCTGGCTGCCTACAGGAATAGAAAGCCCATCAATTATTTTCTTATATATTCTTTGAAGTTGGTGGGGTGCTAGTCCTGCTTGCACCTCTGTGAGACTCAAGTATAAAGCATGCGTATAGCAGTGGTAGTCTTGCATAATCGGAGCATCATTGCATGCCCTGGTAGGCTTTTGGATAGTTCACAAGTAGTCCTTTGTAGTGCGCATGCGTCTGTCTGAAGTGTGATCTGAATGAAATCGGGGATGAGAAACACTCGATCTTAACATGTCCAGCTGTTCAACATGTCAGGGTGGGTTTGTTCTCTGCGTCTGTTTCATACCATGCTAGATTTTATGCGACAGGAAGATTTGGTGGGGGTTGCCAAATTTGTCATGGATTGTTTTGATGTCATAACTGCTGATGTGGGAGATGACATGACATCTGATCAGCCCTAGATGGCTGGAATGATGCAATCGCTTTCTTCTTCTTCTGTTCACCAAGCTCCTGATCAGCATGACAGATTGCTGTGCTGTGCCTGTTCTGCCGTGCGCACGTGAAAACCTTGACATTGTCCCTTACAGCAACCAACTACCGTATTTCCATACTAAGAGATAACACTGGGATAACGTATCTCCTATCTTGAAGATAGGGTAGCAAAGGGCTGCCAAAGGACCAATGAGCCTCAGGTGGCTCCCATGGGTCTCTAAAATGTAATAATAATAATGACTAAGAACAGCTAGCAACAAGGTATCACATGTTGCTTTACATAGAGCTTGCTACAAATCCCATCGGTTGACACCAACCACCATTTCGCAGTCAAAATATATACGAAGTCATCATTTCATTCATTATAATCAATGATTGCCCCCGGCATGAAACATACCTCCCGGCTCTGTTAAGATTTTCTGGGTAAAGCAGTTGCAGCATGGTCAGCAAAATGAGAGTGCAATGTCCCCCTGAATGAACTCAAGGGTCAGGAAGTGCACATCACAAACTGATACCTACACAGGTGCCACCTGAGCAGTCGGACACAGCCGATATTAAACATGCTTCTGCCGATCGAGGGTCACAAGACCTGCAACAGCTGGCCTTGGAATGCTCACACAAGCGGGCCAGAAGACACCGCACTGTCGCTCTTTCAAATAACACCAGATCCAAAATAACAACAGACGAGCAGAGATCGCAGCAATGCCTAGCCTGCCCGGCTTCTGACACACCCTGTTGCCAAGCTGGATGACAGACTAGTACGCAGTAACATTCCACGCTTCCAAAGGGCCTCGGCTACATCAATCTTTCCCATTTTTGCAAGGATGAATTCCATGCAGCAGCCAGCTCAGAAAATTTCGATGGACAAAGCAGACAATGTGAAATCACACACCGGTACTGATACCAGTGCATTTGTTGCACTTCCGTAAATCAGCACATTCAAGATTGTCACGAGTCTCATCTGCGCGCATCCCACGCATGTTAAGATATTTCGAGGACGGCCACTCAGCATCACCTATCTCCATTCCCACCAGGACAACCGGGCAGTGCCAGCAAAACACATTCCACACGCAGAGCGCACTGACAAATTTGTGGGTGGCGGACTTTCCCACGCACAATCATTCAGAGGACGTTGGACCAACATAAGGCTTGCATTAGGTGCCTGCAGAGCTTGTCAGAGGGCACATTGTGTGCGGCAGAAACCTCCACAGGTAATGGAAACCGGACTGGCATGCATCCACAGGTCTGGAACAAGCATCTGAGACGCGGCCTCAGAGAGAAAACCCGATTGAAGGCAGCTGCTATAGTTTTTAATTTCATTTTTTTATTTTAGTATTTCAGGGTTTAGGGTTTATTTGCCCCCTAAACCCTAACAGAACAGAAGTAAATATACCCACAGGGCTGATCACCACTGCTTGAGAGCTTGGGACGGCTTGGGACGACTGTCATCGGCTGCTGACAAGCTGGCCAGCCCATGAAAAGGTACATCTGGATTAACCCCGGGGGCATCCACTGAACCGTACACTTGGCATGACTGCCAGCTGCATTTTGTTGCCAGGCGAGTACAAGAAAGTGGACACACACAAGACCATTATTGTATGGCCTACCATGGCCTACCCAGTGGCCTACCCAGTGGTTGTGGCCCACCCCTAATCGGTGGCCTACCCAGTGGCCTACCCGGTGAGTCACCAATGTGTGACCATTAACTTCTCATCGGCCGCCAAGTTGGTCAGCTGCGGCGACAGCGTGGCGGCGTGGCTGTGTACCTCCCTCACACGATGAGTCACCTGGTGAGTACTCCGTGAGTCATCCAATGACTCATCACCAGCTCTTGGCGCTGGGCGGCAACCTGACGGTGTGGTGGCACTGGCTGTGCACCTCACCTCATGAGTCATCCGGTGACTACTCCAATGACTCATCACCAGCTCTTGGCGCTGGCTGGCAACCTGACAGCGTGGTGGCACTGGCTGTACTGCATCCAGAAGGGGTTGGAGCGAAAGCGCTCGAGGCCTTCGGTGTCAAGCGCGCGCATCATGTCCTTGGCTTGCCAGTAGCAGGGCTCACTGTTGATGGCCCGGAACCAGTACGGATTCTGCGCCGACTGGTGCTTCCCATACAGCATGTGCACCTGCAGCAATAAGCCGTGAGTGCAATGGTGGATTTCAGGTTTTATACCAAAAAAATCCCTAGTCAAGGGGTATAGAGCAAAGTGTTTGAGAAACATTTTCTGCCGCGGACTTACCGGTGCAATACCGCCCCAGGCTGCGGCAATGTACCCAGTCGAAGATGTGACGGTCATGACAAGATCATCGCAGCGGCTGAGCAGCGCCAGGTCCATGAGATTGGTCTCGAGCTGTGCCGTGTTGGCGTTTGGTGCGTACTGGATGTGGTCCGCCTTTTGCATCCGCGGTATGCCATTGTCCGTGAAGATCACACGCTCCCTGCCCAGAATTTCGGCCACCTGCAACATGCACAGTGCGTGCTTACAGCCACACAGAGCGGCAGAAAACATTTCTCAAACACTTCCCTCTACACCCCTCTATGGATTTTTTTGTATAAAATCCTGAATCCACCATTGAAAAAATAGAGAAGAAAAAATATTACTGTTAAGGCCCCTAAACCCTAAACCCTTAAGACCCTAACCCCTAAAGTGCACTGCCGAAGTCAAGTGTTTGAGAAATAATCCCTAAAAATACAGGAACTCAACACAAAGCATGGGGCATTCTGTACCTGATCATACACGTCCGGGTCATCTGCGACAAGGAAGAAGCGGACGTCGTTGTCATTCAGCCCGTGCGAGAGCTGAATGGAGCGAGCAACCGCGCAGTAGGATTCGATGCTGGGCCGCAGCGCACATGGCAGTTCCTTTCTGTCGATAATCTCATCGGGCCATGCATCGCACCTGTGGCGCGTGATCTGTGGCAGCGAGCAAACAGCGTCAGCGTATTGCTGAAATGGCTTTCAATATCCGCCCGAATGCAAAAGAAGAAGAAGAAGTGGTTACATCATTCCAGCCATCCAGGGCTGATTCAAATGTCCCAGAAACTCCCTCAATCAGCATATATCAATACTGGCAAGGTGTCCGCCAGAGTAGCAGGTAGCTTCAAGCTATATATTCCTTTTAATATTTAATTTTTATACTTTATTTAATTTTATACTTTAGGGTTTAGGAATAATTTTGCTAATCCTAACCCTAAAGCCCTTAACCCGTAACCCTAAAAAAAAATTCAAGTTGTGGAACACCGAGGAACTTGCAAGGTAGTTGGTCACCAAGTGGGCCCCACGCTCAATCGACTAACTTGTGGCCGCAAGACCTCAAGATACTACAAAGTCGACCTCTTCGACCACCTTTTTGCAATGACCTTTGCCAATCAAGCAACACCTCTGCAGGCAATGGCAATTTGATGGAAAGCCATATGTTTGGCGCACAAGTGTGGAGTTTTGCGCTGCAATTTTGTGCTGAGCAGACTAACAATGTCCTGACTGAATGCAAGAATATGAGAAAACAATGAGAAAACAACGAGAAAACAATGAGATAATTTAGGGTAGCAAGAGGCTGCCAAAGACCAACGAGCCTCAGGTGGCTCCCAAGGGTCTCTAAAATGTAATGACAATGTCAAGAGAGCTCCCGTGTCATCCTCAAGACATGTTGCTGCAGGACAAGCGAATCTGCAAAACACAAACGGCAGATCTCTCACACCTGGACTCGCTGCAGGAGCTGTGTTGGCATGAAATTGCATTGGTGAAAGCAGGCATGTGTACCTGGATGCCGATGGTGAAGAGCTTGAAGTTGTCTTGCTTGAAAGCGGCAGTCCGGTTCTCCACTTGGGGCGTCACCTTGAGCATGAATGGTGCCAAAGCCGCAAATATCTCCCGTGTTGGAAAGTATAGATCTATGAAGTCCTGTCCAGCACACGGCGGTGAGATCAGTCAGTCAGTCAGTGGATTACATCTTTTCCAGCCACCTAGGGCTGATCAGATGAGCCTTGATATGTACACAAACGAGCCTAAATGCTAATGGATGTAACCTCTCGCAAGCTTCCCACAGACCAAAAACAGATTGCAGTAGTGCTGCCGAGCCACGCCAGAAGAAAGACAAGCATGCAACAATATTCTGGGCTTCGGGTTCGCCTCACACATGATTATTATTATTATTACTACAGGTCGGCAAACCCAAAGCCAAATGGCCATAGGGCATACACACAGCGTGTCTGCCAGCCACACCGTGGGGCCTCTAATCTAGTCTGCAGCCCAATATGTTTTATTATTATTATATCTAGGGGTGCATGGCGTCTGGAAGGACTGTCCTTCGCACCTGATGGAATGGATTGCTTTGCAGGAGAGCGGGTGTCCACTCTACACAGTCGCAGTCGTTCTTGACTTCTATGCCGTAGTGCCCCTGGCTCAAGTCCGTAAGGTTCTGCAGCATCCACACCTCGGCAACCTCCGAGACCGGGCCAGTGCCGGTACCAGGAAGGCGTCTGGGTTCATTAGGTGGCTTGTTTGGGTCGTGACCTTGTGCAAGCAACCGTTCCACATGGTGGTTCCAGCTGAAATCCAGGTCGGGCTGGAAGAGGTCTTCATAGAAGGCAAAGTCAACGAAGAGGCATCGGTCCGTGATGAGCGCCAGCAACAAGCCTGCAAAACAATCATTTACTGGCATCATTAAGTGCAACCCTCAAGTGCTTGGCTAAACCTGCAAGCTGTCTACTCGACCTGTTGTGGTGCTGCAATATCACGACAGGAAAGAGCGCGCACAATATGCCACACTTTTGATTTTTGAAGTAGTGTGGCGATTGATCAGGTCCTACCAGTGAGAACAGCTGGCAGACCGTTCCGGACACCGACGCTGACACCGCCTGTGACTTTGACGTACTTTCCAGGAAGACCACTTCCAACGTTTACGCAGGCTTCATGGCGGGCTCGATAGCTGTTTACAAGTTCTTCTAATGGCTGCAATCGAGCATGCCGTTCCAACTCCCTCAACCGCTGTAAAGCCTCCACCTGTACGAGAGCAATTGGCCTCACATGGCCAGGATTTAAGAGTGCTAAATGTAACCTCCAAAGTGCAACCCCAAATGAGTGCACTAGAACAGTTCACTTGACAGGAAAGGGGCAGGGATGCCGGAAATAAATATACAGAGGCTGCAGACACGCTGTGTGTATGCCCTATGGCCATTTGGCTTTGGTTTTGCCGACCTGTGATAATGGTAATAATAATAACAGAGGCTCCACCTGGTGTTTGATCAGGGAGCAAGGAGCAGCAGTTGGAGCTGTCCGCACCTTGGCAACCGCAGCATCACTGCTCTGATAGCGCTCTTGGGAAGACTGATCTGCTGATGGCCAGCCAGTAGAAATAGCGCGGAACGGGCCAGCCACCAAGCCGACGACCACCAGACCTAGGTAAAACCTAGACATCCTTACCATCGACTGGACCAGTGTGGATGTGCTGACTGCTGCTACCCAGCCCACAAGCCGAGGCCATTAGCTTGATCGAGGCTTGCAAAGCTCCAGATCGTGATAAAGGCAAGTCACGCGAGGGCTGGAACCCTACGCTCACAACTCGAGCTGCACCCTGTATCCCGCAATAAGTACGGATCTCATGTGGTGCTCCGGATGTCCTTGAGATCTCGACGTCTGGGCGACGGCCTAGCACGATTGATTTGAAACGGACCTTAGTCGGCGCGGTAGCAGCCTGTTTGATCTGGCCTAACCCTCTGGTGAGCTGACACATCGGTAGAGCTCAGGTTATGGTGCGATTTCTGGGGCAATAACCTAATGGATGGTCACCCAAACCCCTGGGTTATGCCAGATCACAGAGGCCCGATCGCAGCAGCTGCGCGTACGCGTGGCTTCCGACCTCCACCACGAGCCCATTCTCCAGGTACACAATCTGCATTGTATTTTAAGCAGGGTGCAGGGCTAAAAATAACACTAACTTAGTTGTTGCATGTTTATATCACTCTGTGCTGCTCGACTGAGACGTGCTCATTGATGAATTGATTGATGACATCAACTACTGGCTCATGGGTGGTGCTTGATCGTCCCAAGCATGCTACTACAGCTTCCTTGTATGCTGCATGCAAATGCTACAACCTTGGTCGATGTAAGCCAGGGTATTGAAAGTGACCTTTACAATGCTAAACAGATTTACGAATGCAACCAATGGAAATTGTAAAGAAAATTATAAGCATCATAAGCCTTGTAAGGGCTTAAAGCTTAAACTGCATGACCCTCAGTATGGACTCAAGGTGCGCGTTTAGGGACAAACCTTGCGTTGAATCCAGATATGCAAATTTGCAAACATTTGCAAAGTGCAAATCATAGCAAAGAGGAGTGCAACGCAACATAAAAAGACAACCAAAAATTGCAATCTTTCACGCTTTGGTGCATCTAGAAATGCAGCAATTATTTTTGCCTTAGTACACCAACTTTATGTATACATGAGCAGAAGATTATGTCACAAAATGTCCCAGCATGCGCATAACCACAAACCAACGCACTTTATCAAGACTGGGTCTGCAAGAACACTTGCATGGGTTGCACATGCACGGTTGAGTTGGCATTGTTGATTATTTCATGCGAGCTGTTAAAAGCTGCTTGGAAGCTGGCCACCGCTGTTGTCGCTGCTGTTTTGACGCTGGTGACCGGATTGATGGCACCGGCGACATGTGTCGTGTTGACTGCGTAAACTGGCGATTGCAGGTTGGTCTGGCCATGGCATATGCACACAATCGCTGTCAGTCAAAGACAATATTGGCAGCTGAGCGGGCTCCACATGCACCCTTCTCAACAGCCAAGCGCTAGAATGACCACCATGCAGGTAAAAGCCAACTTGGAGTTGAACTTGATCTCCTAGATCTCCTTGCACTCCTACAAGGTGCTGTACGCAAGATGCCGATCATGTGAACATGGAGCACTGTTGAAGCTGTGGCACACCTGAAGTCGGGCGCATCCACTGTCAAAGGTGAGCGTGTTGCCCGAGTATGTGGCGCCATACACGTTGAGAAACTGCATTGCTGCGTACTGAACCTCCCACGCATAAGACCGGGTATTGTCCACAGTTGCGCTGCACAGCACCAAAAACCGTCATGTGGCATGAGACCGGTGAGGCATGAATGCTAGCACCAGATGCATGCATGGCTTGGACATGAAAATGGCCATGTGATATCTTTGTGGTTCTCCAGTGGAGTTTCCCTGGCAAACCATTCCAGTTTGGCCAGCTCCAGTACATGGATAGTTGACAGGGCTTTTGTTTCAGGCAAAATGAGTTTCTGTATTTTGGGGTGTACGTATTTTGGGGTAAACCGGATTTGTATGACTTGCTCAATGTGTTCAGGCAGTTGGTCATTGCTAAGTGCTTACCTGCACATGATGTTCTTAAAGCTGGTGTCTTGGACCACCACACCGGCGGAAGATGACATTGATAATGGAGACCACTGCGATCCGTCAATGCTGTTGTTGATGAAGCGGAAGTTGTTGTTACTAGCATAGATGAAGGGTGGGGCTGAGACAGTGGCTGCAAGCAGAAGTCCCTCCTGCTGCCCCTGAAGAACATTGTCTCTCACCTACACAGCAAGACCAGCGAACTTGAGCACCGACAGCTTACTTGAAAATTGTTGTCAGGCAAATGCACTGCATGTGGCATTTCTGCAAATGGCTGGCTGTTACGTTTTTGCAAACAACCCCCACATTAATCCTTGCACAAGAGTGGCAGAATATCCTCTTCTGAGAAGAACAGGTCAGCGCCAAACTCATAGTGAGAGATCAAACACTCACTGCCTTTGATATCCATGCGATCTGACCACAACTTGCCTTTCATGACCACCATGATTGTATGTGCTTGGCTGTCCATGTATGCAGTTCTGATCTACATCTTTTGCCAAAAGTTGACAATTCAGCCGGCAGGGATGGGGACACTGTAGCGCCGCGCACCAACACATTTTCGATGAAGCCAGCCTCACGGGAGCCATCCACTCCTGGCGCCATGTGGATGCTGATACCAGTCATGTGTATGATCTGGTTTGCTTGCAGCGTCCCCTGGCTGCCTCGCAAGATGGCGCCTCTGCCACGTCCATTATACATGAGGTTGTTTGTGACAACATAGTTGTTCCCGTTGCGCGTGGGTGTCTCCACGAAGCTGTTGGCTGGCATGCCAACAAACCCCGGTTGCCATGCCGTGAGATACACCTGCCAGCAGTGACCCTTGTTGAGCTCAGATCAGGGGAGTGCATGACATGGGAGCAGGGGCAGTGCAAAGGCCGCCTTGCACTCGGCTTGCACAAGCGGCTCACAGGATGGCCATTTATTTAGGTTTGGGGTAAAAATATATAGGTAAACACCCTAAATCCAAAAAAATTAACCCTAGGGGCTGCCTTGCAGCATGACAAGTGCTGACCCATGAGGCCGCTGAATGCCTACTGTGCATATTCAGGATATGACATTGTCTCACGCCTACAATATAATCCCATTGGGCTCAAGTGCTGGCCCACAGCCCGGGCCAGCCACAAGACACCTTGTGGAATGGTCGGCACAGGTTTGCATGGGCTCGCACCTTGAGGTATGAGTACCCATTGTAGTCGCCACCAAACACGATATCTTGCGTAGTGGCAGGCACGGGTGCATTCACGTTCATCACGCTCACCACGGCTGTCACGAATGACACACAAATGATGAGATCCATCAGTTTGCAAAACAGCGCAAGTACCACATGTGTTGATGAGTAAGGCGTGCGACACAACATGCAGCGGTGTCTGCAAAAGGGGGCGCTAGCGCTGTTGTGACGCAGAGCAGAGCATTGCTTTTCTTGTGTGTTTCTGGAGCATGTCTTTGAACACGGGGTTGGTGCAGGCATCTCAAGGCATGGGAGGAGCGCACTGGTGGATCCCAGGTTGCGAGCATTAGGGTCATACACAGTGATAATGTCCCCGGTGTTAACCAAGTCAGTGCCCAGGATAGGCGCGCCCAATATGAGGGCTGCCTCATCCTGAAGCGGTACCACCACAGTGTAGAAGCGGCCATGTATTGCCACCGCATCATCACCTGGATCCCGTACCCATAATCAGACCAGAATCAACTTATAATTTCTGTGATATCAAGAAAGTTGTCGGCCATGGCCACGGTGGCTCGACAAGTCCGGCCAGTGATCAAGTCAGGCCAGAATTCTGGGATCCCTTGTTGTGTAGACAGGCAACTGATGCCAACAGGTAAGCGCACTCTCAATGCTTAGCCAGGCAACCTATTGCATGGTGGGGAGGGGAAATTGCACAAGTAAAAGAGCTGGGTGTTGCATGCAACACACTCACGGGCCTGACAGAACACAACTGCAATTGCATGCACAGCAGCTGTATATTTAGGGTTTTTTAGGGTTAGGGTTCCAGCACTAGGGTTACAGCTGGAATATATTGTGAAGACACACCTGTGGACACAAATTGACACCTGTCGATTGTGGGACCTTGTACTGCAGAGGTGGAGTGGATCCCATCATGGATGGACGACATCAGTGGTGTCTGGCCATCGCTGCCAGGGGTAGTAGAAGGCGCCAAGGTCAGGCTCCTGCGATGTACAAGTAAATTTGAATACTTCACTGAACATGTGTGCCCTGAGGGTATTGTATCTGCAGACAGCTGTCGTGCGCAGATGGCACTCATGAGACATTTGGTGACCTACTCTCCAAAGTCTTCAGGACAGGACAATTGAGGGGATTACGAGGCTGTTGCTTTTCATCCTACAAACAGGGCATTTTCTGTGTATGGCTAGCCATAGCCTAGCGCTAGGGCTGCCTAATTAGACATTATAATTGAGGCATTATCATGGGCACCATAGACAGCAGTAGAAGAGGCGAAAAGGATCTCACAGGTAGCTGTTTTTCCCAGTCGATGTCCCATCATAAAAACCAAAGCCGGGTGTGGTTGGAACAGTAAAGTTGCGCACTGTGCACCCTGTGCTGTCACTCACAGCGATGCCAACATAGTCTGTGGGCTGTGTGATCTGCGCATGCATGCAAAAGGGTTCAAGCTCTTGCCAGACTCAAGCAGCAACATTTCCTGCTACAAATTGTGTCAAGATGTCGATGAGGGACTTCCTCACCAAGAAGACTGCTCATAAGGGTTTAGGGTTAACCCTAGTTAGGGGCTTATTAGGGTTTAGGGTTAACCCTAATTAGGGAATGCTTGACATACCACAACTAGGTCGCCAACATTGATTTGCCCCGGGTAGCGAACGAGGTTCATCGTGTAGGTGTTTGCATTAATCTGGACCACAGAGCTGAAGTCCACCACAAAATCTGCACCCACGCTGATAAGGTAAGCAAAATGCAGTACTGCAATTGCTAACATGCATCACTTTCATAGTGTCTCTCTAAGTTTTTTGCAACAAATCTTCCGTGGAAACTGTCCGCTCAGAGGGTCAGATGGGCCGTTATTCAAGAAAGGTGAGTCGTGTCAAAGAGCAGCTGAGCTTCAAAAGCCTATGCATATTAACATGATCACATCCGTGGTTAGGTGAGGGGTTTGATGCCATCAACCTTTTCAACCACGCGCTGCTATCAAGCAAGCTAAATGGAGAGGTAGAGAGGGAAAGGAGATACTTTGGCCCCCTCTCTCGATTGGAATCGTGAGGCGTGTCACAGGGTCATAGACGACTCCTCCTCCAGATTCACTGTTGGGGAATGCCGTGATGATGCGCTTCCAGGTTGCCAAGAAATCGGCATGAATCTGCACGCAACAATCCCCCTTCGCTGCCCTCGTACTTGTATACTTCACTCGGATCCTGCACCATCCTAACAAAGTATTGCCGACAAGCAGGACATCCTAACAAAGTACTGCTTGTCGGCCAGTGTGTCAACATCATCTGACAGAGATGACCTCAGACATCTGTGCACCATGCAGATGCCTGCTGGAGAATGAAAACACATCAGCAAGAACATCGACAAGCACTGCAGCGGGGTGAACACAGTGCTGAGACTCATTGGTGCAAGGTGCAGTGTAGGGTGGTTCTGTAGGGTACCAGCAAACATAATTGCTTTCTTAGTGTTGACCATGCACTGCTAGCATTCCGCGCTCACCATTCAGGCTTGTCCATTTTCAAATTCAACCAGCAGGATGAGAGCACCACATACCCGGATGGTGTATGTCAAGTAGCTGTTAGAGACACTTAGAATGGTCCCCTGCGCATAAGGGTACTGGCTCATGGCATATGTCAGTGTGGCCGGCCCATGCAACGTCACAGCAGTGCATGCCTCCATAGTGATTATTCCCGCAAAACCACTCTGCAGACAGCACACACACCTTCAGTATCTGACTCATCAGCCTTCACTAGTGCGTGTCTAGAGCTGTTATAGCTGCAATCGTGTATTCCATGTAAGCCACTGCAAGGGGTTTTGCATGGAGCATGCCTCATTATCAGCACAACTCCAAACCTGGGCTTGCAAGTAATCAGGTGGATGTGCCGTGGCCACCCATGTCAATAAATACAGACTTGAGGGCAAATAGCATCACATTGACCCTTCAGCTACAACTCCCAATGTGTGTGGATTGTGTTCAGCCATGACACTAGTTGCTCGGTCCGCTGCAGAGAATAAGTCATATGCTCTGACACGTGCGTGCGGGGCACAGTGATATTTGTCTGGGAAGAGCTGTAGAGCATACTGTGGCAGTGAGGGTGCTCCCCGAAAGGTCAATTTCGAATGGCGTTGTCCTCGTTGACACGCAGCCCAAGTAGATGTACTGGTCACCATATGGCGTGATTAACTGGTAGTTCCCTGGCTTCAGCCGCACGCCTGCACAAGGATCATAGCTTCCAATGCCTTCACCAAAGTCCACGTTCAGAAGCTATGGTGTCATGAAACTCCTGGCTGACAATACGACGGGGACTGTTTGGCTTCGTCACTGTGGTTCCTAGGACACTAGTGACACAAGTACTTGCACAAGGTGGATTGTACGTGCTACAGCAACTTTCTCAAGTGGAACAACTTTGCTCCTAGAAGACCTCTGGCTCCTTGAAAGCAAGACAAATCACCTGATACGGCGGGATTTTGTTGGGCGTTGGCAAGGAAGATGGAAAAATCCGTGCCACTAAGAGTGGTACTTGATGACGGTGTATATAGAAGGGTGCCACTGGTTTGCAGCGACACTGCAGCATGTGCTGAGCTTCTTGCAGACCCTTCGGCATCAGGTATTGCTGCCGCAGCTGGCAATTCGGAAGCATTCATTCCTCCAGGAGGTGATGCTGCTGAAGTTGCTTGTGCTGCGGGACTGTCCGTCAATTCCTGCATTTCAACGTTTTCGACACTGTTACTGTTGTCAAGTCATTATATATACGGTTCCGTTGGGTCCCTACAGGGTTACAATCTTTCTACTTCTTCTTAGACTTTTAGTGGGAGTTCCAATGTAACATCTTCTTATATGGTTTAGACCGGCTCTCTTTTCGAAAGGTCACATGAGTTCGCTCTGAAACCAAATAAGGCTTGTTGGCTCTAATCGGCCAAGCATATGGAAAAAATAAAAGGCAAACTCACTATCCTGCCAACTCCTCGCCCCGACTCCGTCACAAGAGCGTCTGAGCTGACAGCCAAAGGAATCCTACAGAATCAGCTTTCTCACGCTGCTCAGTTATCAGAAAGACTCACACCCGTCCAGCATCCGTGTTTTGTAGGAAGATACTTGTGAAGAGCAGTAACATGTGCCATTGTTTGGGCCTCTTGGACAGCAGGCACTTGCTCCGACACTGTCCAGGCATTTGTGGCGTTTCACAAGACTTTACATTGGCACTTATACGGCACGTAGCTCAAGGCTTCAGGCAATTGTCTTGTCTTGAGCTGTTGGCAAGGGAATTCATTTCCCGGAAGGTCCGGTAGAAGAGGTGCCGTTCTACTATGGCGTTCTTTGTACGGGCGGTCCCTCGGCACGTGCGCTTGAGAGCTCTTTTGAGAGATTTCTTTCTGGCACCACGCAGAAAGGGACATGTCATGGGAAAAAGGGCTGTAGGCTGTGTGTGTACATCCGTGTTATTGTTGCAGTCCGTGCCTGATGAAAGAGGTCTACTTGAGGCGGCCATCATATTCACCTGTCAAGTCCAAATCAAATTGACAGCTTAGGAAGCGTCATCCAGCAGTATCAATAGATGTCTAGGTCGGCATCAGCAATATTACTGAAGCAGATTCTGCTGAAACAAGTCATCAGCGCAGCACGAGGTGCATTTCGGCCGTCAGACTTGCAGATTCCTGCTCAGCAGCTCTGCGATCTTCGATGCTTTGCTGCATCTGAGTGCATACGACTCCATACGTTAGTACAAACCACAGAGTCGCGGCTCATTCGATCACTTCCAATCCAGCAGGTGCGACCTTCTCCTGCTGAAAACCAATCTAGCTCAACAGGACAAGCGCCAGCAGTCACCTGCTTCATTGTTGGTTTCCTGCAGGCGTTCCCTCGATGTGATGCAACTCCGTACGGAGCGCAGAGAGTCTCATTCCATGTGGCAGCGCCGCAGCAACAGGTGGGGCACACCATTTCCTTGGATCATATCACCAATCACTCGCCACCTTTGTTCCTGCAGCGCCGCTATTGTCCCTATCATGCACCTATCAATCCTTTGAACCCGCGATGTGAAAGATGATCTGGCAATCCAAGTGACATGTCTCTGTCTGCAAGTGGAGATGTCTCGTTTGCGTCTGGCAGGATGGGAGAGGGCCTTCAGGGGACCAGATTCCCACAGGACAGGCCAGGGACACCAACAGGGGCGCAGCAGCCAGCGCTGCAGAGCCAGAGCGGACAGCCAAGCCTGAACCTGGCACGAAGGTGCGCAATGGATTCTCATCAACGGCCTCGATGGCCCTCCTTTGCTGCTGCGGGTTGGCAGAGCAAAATGGGGAAGCTGACCGCGCATCATGCCAGGCGCCCAGCGTGGCGATGCTGGAAGCTCTGCCGCTGAATGCAGAACTCCCTTGTGCTTTGGATGGGAAAGCGTGGGCCGGGGAAGTGTAGGCCGCACACAACTTGCCGCTGTCACAGCATGCCGCCTGTTCCAGGGCTGCAACATAGAAGACTTGTACAATGGGTGCAAGAACGAGTGTTGGACATGGCATGCAGGCAAGCTGTGAGGAGGAGGCTGCACGCATGTCTCACGCAGCGATCCTGCGCCAGCCGGCAGACCGCTTACTGCTGCCGCATCCAACCTGAACGCTCCCTTCAAGAAAACTCCCGAGTGTCAAGTGCTTCAGGGTGAAGGTTTCAAGGTGACCGTGTAGGCAGGCTACGAGGCGGAGGCGGCGCGCACGTCTAATGCGGCAATCCTGCGCCAGCTGGCCGATTACTTGCTGCCGCGCGACAATGCGGAGTACCGGTGGCGCATCGGCACCGCGCTCGGCCTCCTCGTCGCATCCAAGGGGCTCAATGTCGCGGTGGGTACCTTTGCTTCCCTATCGCAGGTGGACCTAAGTGGGAGTTGTCGTGAAGATGGATGGATGTCCTCTTCAGCGTAATTGTCTAGGGTTAACCCTAAACACAAAAAAAGGAAAATACAGAGTGCCGCCATCGCTCAGGTGCCGTTCATGTTCAAGTACGCGGTGGACGCGTTGACGGCCGACCCGAGCGGCGCGGCGCTTGCGGCCACGCCGCTGTTCCCGATGGTGCCGGCCGCCGCACTGCTCGGCTACGGCGCCGCGCGCGCGACTTCCTCCCTCTGCAACGAGCTCCGCAACGCCGTCTTTGCCAAAGTGCGCCCCCCGCCTGCATTTTCTCAGCCGTATCTTTTGATGTGCCCACTCACCTCTGAAGGACCTGCTTGGAGATACCAGGCAACTGGCGGAACTTACAGGTTGAGCTTCTCTTTCTATCCTAAGATTTTTTTGCCCTTTAATGCTTAGGGAATATGTTGCTTATTTTCTGTCCCTTCTCTGCGTATAGATAACCAGATTGCAACATCGCCGGAAGTTCCCAGTGGTTGAGGTTCTCTGTTCAACCTTTGATACCCTCCTGGCACTTGGTTTCACGCCCTTTTCAAATCACTGAATTTTGCGCCAGTTGTTCCCGTCTCACAGACTGCAGATTGATATGTCCGCAGGTCGCGCAAGGCACGGTGCGACGAGTGGCGGCGGACGTTTTCGCGCACTTGCATGCGCTGGACATGCGCTTCCATCTGGCTCGGGAGACCGGCGCGCTGAACCGCGTCATCGACCGCGGCACGCGTGGCATCACTTTCATCCTGTCCTCCATGGTCTTCAACGTGGTTCCCACGCTGTTCGAAGTCACCCTGGTCGCAGGTGCAGCAAAGCATTCCTCTTCCTTTCATCTGTTGTTTTCCCAAGCAGTCCTCTTCACTTTCATCCAATCTTTCTCGTGAACCAACCAGAAGCTTTCTTATTCACTGAATAACATCATTGAGCGTGTCCTTCGCTCTTCGAGGTCACTCTGGTAGCAGGTGCAGCGAAACAGTCCTCTTCCTTTCATCTGCTGTTTCTCTTGAACCAAACAGAAGCTCATCCTGTCTTCCATGGTGGTCAACGTGGGTCCTTCGCCCTTCGAGGTTACCCTGGTTGCATGTGCAGCAAAGCAGTCCTCTTTTTGGGTTTCTGATGCCTCTCGTGAACCAACCAGAACCTTATTCATTCACTGAACCCGAACCAAACCAAGTTGAAGCGCAGGCCAGCATTGACTGCGCCGATACTCTGGGCATGTGTCATGCCTTCTACTCAGGAGCCGAGAGGCCTATACTTAAGGACCCAGGCTCTATGTCAATGATGAACTCTGGCTCAGCTCCATTGTCTATGAGTTGGGCGTATTTTATGTCCTGCGTCCCAATATGCATATCCCCTTTTTTATAAACATTTCCCTCTCAAGGCAAGTTTCTCAGGAGAGCTCTTCATAGAATCAGCCTGCAAAAGCGGCTGGAAAAGCGTCCTTCAAGATTGCCTAAAACCCTGAACCCTGAACCCTAACCCTAAATCCTACAATCAAATAAATATATATACGCGCAGGCATGCTAGCGTACAAGTGCGGCCCGGTGTTTGCCGCATTGACAGCGGGCGCGATCGGCGCATACACCGCATTCACGATCGGGGTCACGCAGTGGCGGACGCGCTTCCGGCAGGTGCGCGCACATGCCGGCACATGTCTCTTCCATGCTGGCACATGTCTCTTCCACCTATCCTCCTCTCTTCCCTTGCTCCCATACTGGCTCGGGGCAGTCTTACTGGACGTCCCATGTGCCTCCATGTTGTCTTCTCAACAGCTCTATCAGGTGGAATCAAGAAGAGCATGCCAGTTCCCATACTCTGGAACTGGTACTCGACATGAAATAAACATGATACGTTTGTATGCATGAAGAGGCGATGAACAAGGCAGACAGCAAGGCAGGGGAACGAGCGATGGATTCGCTGATGAACTGCGAGTTCTTATACTCTGAAACTTGTATCCCATCATGATATACACATGACACGTTTGCATGCATGAACAGGCGATGAACAAGGCAGACAGCGAGGCAGGGAAACGAGCGATGGATTCGCTGATAAACTACGAGACAGTGAAACTCTACGGCAACGAGGCCCATGAACAGGCTCGCTATGACAAGTGCCTTGCCGGTCCGCCACCTTCCACATTACATTTTATCATTAATTTAGGGTCTAGGGTTTTTTACTTTATTTCACATTGTCAGGGGTTGGGGTTAGGGTTACAGCAGTGCACGGGGGTTTCAATTACAATGGAAGAAGGAAATGTTATCGGCCACATTGCCTCAGGCATCCACAACGACAGCCTTCTCTGTATGCGGTCATGGCTCTTGCAGTAGTGAGTGCCACAACACGCTGAGGTGGTGGCACACACTTTTTCTAATCCTGTCCGGCGCATGCGGCACTTAGCATGCCCGACTGAATTTGAAAGCTTTTGCTTGACGCTGAGTGGACAGTGGCTGAGCCTGACAGCAGATACACCTTTCTCTACAGCACCTGTTGGCAGCTTTAAAGGATATTGCCTGCCTTTGCACATTCACAAACTGGAACATGAACATGATTGTAGACCAATAAATGTAAATATAAACATCCACATGAACAGAAACTTGATCATTAAGTTTTGGTGAATTCCACCCCTGAAATGTTGGGATGGTTGTGCCACTGCAGAGTATGAGTCGGCGGCGCTGAAAACTCAGACGAGCCTGTCGCTGCTGAACTTTGGGCAGAGTTTCATTTTCAGCTGCGCGATTTCGGCCGCCATGGTGCTCACGGCTCGCGGCATTGGCGCTGGTGACCTCACGGTTGGCGACCTTGTCATGGTCAACGGCCTGCTCTTTCAGGTAAGACCTCCTCCTGCACCCTTATTTATAAAGGGTACAGGGGTCCAAAAAATAAACTCCAATTCCCCCCCGAAAAATGACCTCACTGCCGGCGGCCTCGTCATGATCAACGGCCTGCTCTTTCAGGTGGAACTCTTTCTGCACTCTTATTTAGGGTTCAGGGTGATGGATTAAGGGTACAGTGGTCCAAAAATAATCTCCCCAGAAAAATGACCTTACTGTTGGCGACCTTGTCATGGTCAACGGCCTGCTCTTTAAGGTAAGACCTCTTCTGCACTCTTATTTAGGGTTCAGGGTAAAGGGTACAGGGGCTCAGAAGAACAAACCCTGACTCCCCAAAATAAGTTGGACGTCGTTCATGTGCGCGAGGAAAATGACACAGCCAGCAAGCATGCTGCAGTTTTCCCGATCGTTTTGTTTTGCTGATTGCAAGGCGCTAGGAGGAGTACGGTATTCAGAGAAGCTGATCGTTGTCTTGCAGCGACAGCGCCTGTATTTGCAAGAAGATAAAGCGCCCCGCCGCCCTGACCTGGCTTTCTTCCTAACAGGCAAGTCAGCATCGAGGTGGTTCTTCACTGTGCATGCAGGTGTCCATGCCGCTGAATTTCCTGGGGTCGGTCTATCGCGAGACGCAGCAGTCGCTCATTGACATGGGCGCTCTTTTTGGGCTACTGCAGCAGAGATCGCAGGCAAGCACTTCCTGTCACCCATGCCATGCGCACATAGTCTATATTTATCAAGCCTTATTATCAACCCCAAACCCTAAACAATAAACTCTAAAGTATGTCTGCCCACAATGTCGACATTGCAAGATGCCTCAAGAGCATGCGGCGCGTACTGCTGATGTGACGCTTTTCTTTTGCCACTGCTCACCTACATTTTGTAGCTCCTGGTTGAAAGTTCCAAAAGGTCGTTGCATAGCCCCTGCTGAAGCGCAGATACAATTCTATTGTGCAAATCTACAGGATGAGGTCAATGCGTGTCACAGCGCCTGTGTCTTAGTTAGGCCCTGTGGTTGCTGTGGAAATGCCAGGCCTGCGGTATTTTCTTTTTGTGTAATCAACCCTCGTCTTGGATTGATGCAGGTCACAGACAGGCCTGGGGCGTTGGAGCTAGAAGACTCGGAGAAGGGATATGACATTGAGTTGAAGGATGTCACGTTTGGGTACCGTGCAGATCAGCCCATACTACAGGTGCGACGCCAGCCTTCTGACCCTTTCTCTCCTTTTTTATTCAGGGGCAAAAATCTCCTCTCAAAGGTCAAATGTGTGGAGTTGCAAACTCACAGGCAGAGCTGATCATAACATTTTAGATGACCAAGAAGCAAGTGATTGGGGATTTGCTCAAAGTGCAATCTCGTTACGCTGTTGGACCTCCCACCTTGTAATCTTGACAGTGTCTGTTGTTCTGAAAGGGCAGGTAACATCAGCGCACAGGGCTTGTTGTTGTGTGTGCCCGGGGGAATAAGCTGCATTCAGGGTTTGGGGCCTCATGACCCTAAAACCCTAGAATGTAAAGGGGTGTTTGCATCATCTTGCAGGGGTTGTCGTTGCGAGTGCCGCCGGGCCCGAGCTGCGCGGTGGTGGGCAGCGGAAAATCCACAATTCTATGAGACTGACCCTAAAACCCTAGAATGTAAAGGGGTGTTTGCATCATCTTGCAGGGGTTGTCGTTGCGAGTGCCGGCGGGCACGAGCTGCGCGGTGGTGGGCACCAGCGGCAGCGGAAAATCCACAATCCTGCGCCTCATGTACCGATTTTATGAGCCCGACAGCGGCAGTCTCTGTCTTAGTGGTGCGCCCTGCTGGGCAGGAGTTCCAATATGAAAGCATCCATGAGACTTCCGGTCGCTAGTATGCCTGGAAATCATGCTGCAGCTGCAGCGGATGTGCTGGTGTCCTTCTCAATTTCTGAGTTTTGCTCTTACGTCGACATCTGAGTTGCATTGCTGTTGTTCAAGGGAGGTGATGAACGCGATGCTTGCATGAATGCACCTCCTGATCCGACCAGTTTGAACCTTTTTCAACGTTTGGCATTCAATGTGGGCTGCCGTCACTCTGCCGAGATGCTTGTATCTGCGCTGTCTACCACAATCCATGCTGCCAGTCCAGCTGTAATTACCTATATGCACTTTTTTCTTGGTTTAGGGTTCAGGGTTATATTACCCCTAATCACTATTTTTTAGACTATCCTGACGTGGCGGCACGCTCGCAGGGCGACCGCTGGACGCATACAAGCTGGGGAGCCTGCGCGCCAAAATAGGCGAGGTGCCCCAGGACATGGTCCTCTTCAACGAGACCATCTTCTACAACATCGCCTACGGCCGCCTCGATGCCGCGCCCGAGGAAGTCTACGCAGCCGCGCAGCAGGCAGCCATCCACGACCAGGTGATGCTTTTCAGATCTATATTTCCCTGATATTCAGGGTTTTAGGGCCAATAAAATCACAAGCACGCAAAACGGATATGGATGTGCCTGTGGTCTCCTCCAGTGACGATGCTGTGATGTGCCTTGTGCGGCACTTGACGCCGCATCCGAAGAGGTGTATGTCGGTGCAGAGCAGGCTGAAATTGCCATTGCCTGTTGTAGCACCCCCGGGTGCAGTCATGCTCGGGAGGACTACAGCGTATCAGTTGCAGTTGCTGTTTGAATCGCGACACCAACGGCCGCGATTCCCAGGGGATGGTCTTGAAGCAGCACACCAGAATACACAAAAATGCGATGGTGCTGGGTTTGGCAGCAGGGGCGACAACACCCTTTTTTGCAGCCTTGCTCTGTGTCTGACCATTGTGCCTGTCTCGCATGCTAGATTTCAGCAAGGCCCGGGCTGGGCACATATGATATTGTGTGGGCACGCTGAGTGGCTCTGAGGAGCAGCGGATGAAAACCCAACCCCATTAGACAAATACGCGTATCCTTGTAACAACGACTGAAGTTGGAGTGTTCTGCGGCTGCAGATCCTGGCCATGCCGGACGGCTATGACACGGTGGTTGGAGAGCGCGGACTCATGCTAAGCGGCGGCGAGAAGCAGCGAGTCGCGCTCGCACGGACCATCCTCAAGAATCCACGCATACTGCTCTTCGACGAGGCGACCTCCGCGCTCGACTCCGGCACGGAACAGAGCATTCTTGCCGCGCTGCAGAAGCTGGGCGCGGGCCGAACCACGCTCTTCGTCGCTCACCGGCTTACCACTGCCGCGCAGTGCGACCAGGTGAGACATCTCTTCAATATCGATCGTTGCACATTTTCAGGACTGAACGCCGTCTGCCCTGTGCGTGCGCGCTTGTACTTCTGTGCTTGTGGACTGTCCGACTGGAGGTATTGGAAACAGCCACAGGGCTGAGGTCACACAGAGGAAGTCCCCTGATCTAGTAGCGCAACTCTGCTTATATCTACAGGTATTTTGAATTTGAATTCAGGGTCGCAAGTTGTTGGGAACTGTGCAGATCGTGTACCTGGAGAACGGGCGTGTGGTGGAGGCCGGAAGCCACGCGCAGCTGTTGCGAGCCGGGGGGCGCTACAAACAGCTGTGGGACAACCAAGCCTCCAATGTGAACGCCTGATATTTTTTGGGGTTTATATTCACCACGAAGAAACCCTGAACCCTAAATATTTAACACCTCTGCCTTCTCTGAGATCGGCAGGTCCGTGTCGATGCGATCTTGAAGTGCATTGCAGAGGCGGCCCTTGTTGCGCTGATGGTGTTGGCCAGGCCTCCAATGTTAACGCCTGATTCGGCAGCTTCCCTGTTTCTCTGAGATCGGCCCATCCATGTTGATTCTATCCTATAGTGGATCGCAGAGGCGGCCGTTGCTGTGCCGATGATAAATGTCCAGGCCTCCCAGTGACGTCAGCAAATCTGCCTGTGACTTCAGGGGGAATCAGAATTTTGACTCCTTGGATGGAGCAGGGAAGCACCAAGCATCTGTTGCCGAGTAAAGCCTGCTGTTGGTCTGGCGCCCCCATTTTCTTGCACATGATATTGGCTTTTGGATGGAACTGATTAGTGAATTTTCAGATTTGTCTTCTGCATGCCGGGCATGTAACAGCCCAATTTCGATGTGACATCACGTTTTCTCTGTGAAACCGGCTCTTGAACCAAACGAGAGTGTTTGCAATGGGCATGGCGATCTGAATAAACTGAATAAGAGAACGATGGCTTGTGAGTCCCCACTGCGTTCTGTAATGCTCCGCTTGCTGTCTGTGCATAGGACACTAGGGACAGTAATAATGAGTCACTGCAGCTTTGTCTATGATGACAAATCGATGTGTTTTTCTTTTCTGGGGCTATGTCATAAGCTTCTGCGCCAGTCACTGACAGGCTGTGTTGGCAAATATCCATACTGCTCTTACACAAGCGTGAAAGGAGTCCATGAAGAAGCAACAACAAGCAGCTTGCTTCTTCATCACTCAGAGAAAATAGGTATCGCTAACTCCGCACCCCCTATCACCATACCCACATGCAGTGCCTTCTTCCACAACAGAGCTTGCTCAATTCTAGCTCAACTACCGTCTGCACCATTGCGCTACATAGAACAATTCAAAACACCATTCGTCTGCAGTGCAGACACTGCACCCACTGAACTGAAGATATCCCCCAAAAAATTGAAAGGAGCTCAACACCATGAAAAGAGGGTTATCAATCTTGCGTCTCCAAAACCAACAGCTGAACTGTGTTGATATTTCCTGAGTGACCTGGTGCTAATGTCTGCTATGTCAGAGTCTGACTCGGAGCGACTCACTTAGAGCAACTCATAAGCTGACACTCTGCACATGCAGCACATAATCAATACGACACAGCAATTTCTGACAGAGTTCAACCAAATCGGTTGAACCGATCGACGCTGCAGAAATTCTGCAAATGCTGACCTTGAAATTTCACAGCGCAGCACTAATGGAAGCGGGCGAGAACCCACTGCAGCGTCAGTCCCTTGTAATCAACACCAGACACACGACAGATTTATAGGATAGCTAGCCTGCATGGCTTCTCGCTTTTTGACAGGTACTCTTGACAAGCAGGGTTGACAATGTAGCAGCAGATCAGAAGCTGCAAAAGGCCTCAGAACAATCGAAACAATACCTCAGCTAGGATATGTTCCATGTGAGAGCTAGGCCAACTTGTTCAATGGGACAAGCTGGCCTGTATGATCACACACCGCAGCAAAAACAACACCAGATTTTGCACTTCAGTTTTCCGGCAACTTTGCAAATTCGACTTGAAATTCGCACAACTCGAGATCGCCATGAGTCCAGTTATTTTCAGGACAGGAAGTCAGTGTCACACTTCTTCCATCTCACCAGGATTGATCAGTAACCTTGCATGGCAACCAAGGGGATCAACATCCCGAGTGACACTCAACATAATGTCAGACTTCCCACACATCAGGCACAGTCAGATGGGGGAAAACAGTCAGACTCAATGCTCACACAAAGAAGCCCTCAGCGCCATATCTTGTATCCCATCACCTTGTGCAGCAGATTTTTTTTAAATTCAAATTCAATCCGGGCGGCCAAGCGTACAGAGGCATGGCGCAGGAATTTCAAGGCATGTCATCCAGCTTATAGAGAGCTGCAAGCCCTTTGAACACCACACACAGGGCTGATCATCGCTCCTTGATTGCTTCGGACTTTTTGCAAGTGCTGTAGACAACTTGGGCAGCCCATGAAATGACAGATTTGGACGAGAGACTGGGGCCTTCACTGAGTGTGACACGACCCTTGACATAAACTCAATCGCCATGCCAAGTCCAAGCTTGACAGCAGTTGACACAGAAGACCATTCGTATACAACATGGCATGTCTACTGACTCACCAACTGAGTCACCAATGTGTCACCCGATGACTCATCACCAGCTGCCATGGGTCAATGACGGACAGCATGGCGGCAGGCTGTGCACCTCATCTGGTGAGTCACCCAGTGAGTACCCAATGAGTCATCAACTGACTCACCCATGGGTCATCCGATGAGTCATTACCAGCTCTCGGAGATGGGCAGCGGCTTGACGGCGTGGTGACACTGGCTGTACACCAAATCTGATGAGTCACCTGGCGAGTAATCCAATGACTCATCATCTCACGAGTCGTCACCAGCTCTCGGCGGTGGGCGGCAGCTTGACAGCGTGGTGGCACTGGCTGTACTGCATCCAGAAGGGGTTGGAGCGGTAGCGCTCTACGCCCTTGATGTCAAGCGCGCGCATCATGTCCTTGGCTTGCCAGTAGCAGGGCTCGCTGTTGATGGCTCGGAACCAGTATGGGTTCTGCACCGTCTGGTGCTTCCCATACAGCATGTGCACCTGCAGCGGGAAGGAAGCACTGGCATCAGCAGAACTGCCTAGAATCAATGTCAGGTGTTTGCAACTGATCAGGTGTCTCTCTTCTTTATTTATGACCAAAGTGAGCCTGTACAAGCATTTGCACGCAATGTTGTATACTGGCAGTAGTTTGGCTAGGAGCCCATCTCTTGTCAGGAAGAGAAACAAGGAAGTCTCACGTTATCCCCTACAAGACTTCAGATGCCTCATGCCAGAAGTTTTGCCAAGACTCTCTGGACACGGCCAAGAAAGCATCAAGGCCCTTGTCTGAATGTAAGTGACATGCATGGGAATGCCAAAGTGTGTGACGGCGATGCATAGCTTGCGAACCAGTGCGAGCGCCAGAGCCAAGAGAAAGGCCTTCCTCGCGGTTTCGGCACAATGCAGTACAACCAAAGATGCCATGCAACGGTGGGAACCCCCAGTAGAGCCCCCCGCTCTGACCGGTTGAGGCTGGGCTGGGGGACTGTGCCGGGCTGGGGGGCCATGACGGGGAGGACCCCCCGGCCCTCACCTGGTGATGGGCTGGGGGATCCATGCCGGGGGATCCCCAGCTGGGCCTACCACTAGCGCTCAATCCGGAGGACGACTGGTGAGTAGATGAGGCTCTCTCCTAAAATTCTTATCTAAGGTTTACCTAGCGGTAAGGGTATAGTCTAAACCCTAAATACAACCCTTAAAAAATATAAGAATTAGGTCAAATGTAAGGAGGGGTGTGGAACTCACCGGTGCAAGGCCGCCCCAGGCACCGGCGATGTACCCATACGAGGAAGTGATGGTCATGATGATGTCATCGCATTGGGCAAGCAGAGCAAGGTCCATGAGGCCGGTCTCCAGTGTTCCCGGATTGCCGGAGGGCGTGTACTGGATGTGGTCAACCTTATGTAAAGGTGCTATGCCATTGTCCGTGAAAATGACCCTCTCCCGGCCCAGGATCTCCGCCACCTGTGAAATGGACGCAGGTGAATGCTCCAATCTCTCATGGCAGAGCGGATGTGAGTTACAGGGTGCAGTGGTGCTGTGCATTCGTCCGCTCCTCATTTGCAGCTCGTTCCTGCTGCGCCTGTGTCATTCATGGCGGGTGGTAACCCATAGCGAGGCCTTCTGTTGAGTCTCTGTACCTGGTCATACACTTCTGTGTCGTCGGCGGCCAGGAAGAAGCGGACGTCCTTGTCATTCAGCCCGTGCGAGAGCTGTATGGAGCGAGCGACCGCGCAGAAGGACTCGATGCTGGGCCGCAGCGCGCAGTGAACCTCCTTCTTGTCGATCGTCTCATCCGGCCCTCCATCACACTTGTGGCGCCGTATCTGTGGCAGCCACTCGAAAGGCGTCAGGCATTATTTGTAGAAAACACCCAGACTAGATTAGAGGCCCCACGGTGTGGCTGCAGACACGCTGTGTGTATGCCCTATGGCCATTTGGCTTTGGGTTTGCCGACCTGTAATAATAATAACCCAGGACACCTCATGGCAATTCATCACCAACTGGCCCGTACACAAACTGTGACATCTGACATGGTGCCCGCAAGACATGCAGATATCACAACATTTTGGGCTGTTGAAGAGCTCATGGTGTTGCAGAAATTAGCATTTCTGATCGAAAGCCAAAACCGGCTCACAGCCGTCAAAGCTATATGCAACTATGTTCGTGCTCGATTCATGTCATGAGCAAGTTAGCATCTTCAAGACAGCTGCAGGAGCAATGCACTCCATGACATGTTGCTACAGGGAAAGAAAAAACACAGCTGGCAGCACTTTACAGCAGAGCATGCTGCAAGAGCTGCACTTGTTTATTACAAACATTACATTACATTATTACATTACGGTATCATGTATTTGGCAGCTGTGGTTGCATGGAAAAGAAGGCATGTGTACCTGGAGCCCAATGGTGAAGAGTTTGAAGTTTTGTTGCCTGAAAGCGGTGATCCTGTTCTCCACTCGGGGCGTCACCTTGAGCATGAAAGGTGCCAGAGACGCAAATATCTCCCGTGTTGGAAAGTACAGGTCTATGAAGTCCTGTTCAGCACATGCCGCTCACATCAGTGCTATTGAATGTAATCTTCCTTCCGGCAAACAACAAAGAAGAAGAAGCGATTACATTGTTCCGGATGTAATCAGCCCTAAAGGCTGGGTCCAGATGTCCTATCATTTCCCACATCAGCAGCTAACAACAGAGAGAAGGAGGATATGCGTGCAACATTGGAAACTGGTGCACAGTGCCCAAAATGAGTTTGCAGCGCACCTGGTGGAATGGATTGCTTTGCAACAGAGCTGGTGTCCAATCACAGTCATCAAAGACTTCTATGCCGTAGTCTCCCTGGTAGACCTCGGTCAGGTTCTGAAACAACCAGGCCTCGGCAATCTCCAAGACCGGCCCAGTGCTGGTACCAAGAAGGACTTTGGGTTCGATAGGTGGTTTGGTCGGGTCGTGACCATGTGCAACCAAACGTTCTGCGTGGTGCTTCCAGCTGAAGTCCAGATCGGGCTGGAAGAAGTCTTCGTAGAACGCAAAGTCAATGAAGAGGCAACGGTCCGTGATTAGCGCCAGCAGCAAACCTGCAAGATGGGTCACAGACTGGTATTTAACATTCAACTTGAAGTCCTGTCCTTGGCGAAGTGCAAACTCTCTACCTGACGATGTTGTGCTGCAAGATCACGACAGGAACAAGTGTGCGCATTGTGACACATTATCAAAAATGGTGTAGCGACTGAATGAGCCCTACCAGTGAGAACAGCTGGCAGACCGTTCCCGATGCCGATGTTGTCGCTGCCTGTTACTTTGACGTACTTTCCGGGAAGGTCATTCCCTGCTTTTACGCAGGCTTCATGGCGGGATCGATAGCTATGCAGAAGCGCTTCTAAAGGCTGGGAGCGAGCCTGCCATTCCGACGCTTTCAACCGCTGTATAGCCTCCACCTGCGTAACATCAGGTGGGTCTTTCATGGCAAAGGCGCAGACTAGTAGTCGGGAACTCGAGAGCGCGAAGCCCCCACAAGCCTCTTGAATCAGTTCAACACGAATTAATATGGCAGGCTTCCATTTCAATACAGAGAATTTCCGGTGTTTGAACGTAGAGCTCTTGTCAAGCTGCAAGTGAGGCGGTATGCACCTTGGCAATCGCAGCATCACTGCTGTGATAGTGTTCGGAAGAAGACTGCTCCGCGTTCAGGAGTGGCCAGCCACTAGCTTTGGCGCGAAAAGGGCCAGTTATCAAGCCGAAGACGACTAGACCGGCGTAAAACCTAGACACCATCACCTTCAACTCTGGCTGTGCTGACTGCTGCTAGTCCAGCTCACAAGCTCGTCAAGCCAGGAGCTTATCACAAGGCTACAGAAGCTGATAAGGGCAGGTCACTCCAGGGCAGGTCGATTCCGTCGCGCTCTCAGATCTCCCAGACTGAGGTTCGTATCCCACCAATGCGCCTGAACTGGCACTCAGTTCCCTCACGGACATCCGAGCGCCATCTCAAGCTGCATACTGCTCTCGTGGGACAAGGAGTGAAGGTCGATATATGATTTCAAGTGACGCCAGGCAAGGTGGGACGCAGGTGGGCGATGGGTGACCAATTGGAGGGTGACCAAATGGGTGACCAATTGCTGCGACTCTCAGGCGCGACCCCTGAGAGTTGCAGCAGCAGGGGCATTAACTTCCTACAGGTTGGCGTTAGGTTTTAACACACAAATCCCCAGTTGGGGGGTTTAGAGGAAAGCGTTCGAGAAAATTTCCTGCCTGATTTTCGTGTAGGAAGACAGGACAGTGCAGGAGGGTCACGCCGTACCTGACGATTAGTTATTTGCCTTTTCAGCCAGACAGTACAGAGAAGGAACTCAGATCCAATGTGTGATGCACCCGTAAGAACAAGCTGGCGACACACTGTTCCGTTGTGCATATTCTTCTGGGTGGTGTCCGCAAAAGAGGGTCAGGATTTGTCGAAACCTGCGGAAATACATCACGTTTGGTTTGAGGAATGGCCTGGCTCTGCGGCGTACATCTGCCATCGGGGCGTTCCAGACCAGCCGTATCGGAACCTTGATCTGCCCACACGTCTCCGCAAACCCACGTCCCAGTACGGGCACCCTCTTGATGCTGGAAAGAACCTTATGGAGCACACCAGACACCGCCTGCATAGCATCGTGGATTCCGGAACGGTGAGTGGTCATACTCGCCCCTCATGCCCGAACAGAATGCTCAGCAGAACATGCTCGGGGCCTGTCTCTACTGCCACTCACCAAATGTGTCAAACGCCGGGTTGCGAGATTCATAATCAGATCATTATAAGTGTGGGTCACCACGATTATAAAGCCTTACATTGTGCATGGTGCCAAATACATTCATACATTCGCAGGCTCATCTTGAAGCGCTAATATACAACCGACCCATGATTACTCGCGAAGACCTGCTGCGCAATGCAATCGCCAACCTCGGAGATCCTTCCAGGATTCAGGCGCTCTTCAGGAAGTTGCTTCGGGGTAGGTCCAGTATCAGACACTCAAGTGCAGCACTGCTGTTTCAGTTTGCACCCATTCTAAGGTGTCGGACTCCCCAAAACGCTCAATCCAGCACTATCAGCAGATAATTGCTGGCGCTGGAAGGCGGCACCACACAGGGCTTGTGCTGAGGCCCCGCACTTCTCCAGTGCAGCGCCTAAAAACAATCTATAGTTGAGCTCGAGGTCAGAGTGCGGGCGACTTGACAAGCCAACATTGCTAGCGGTGATGCATGCGATCAGGCCTGCCGCATGAGCCTAGTCAAACTCTTCATTACACTTTCTCTACAGTCTAGATTTCAAATCTGACTTTGAGTGAAGATGTCAATGCGCAAGCGAGCCGGTGACAACTCGTGGCGCTTGGGAGGCAACATCACATGCGCCGCAGTCATGGATGATCTTCCATTTTTGCATGCAACGCGCTCGGCAACCTTTTTTATGGACTCACATTGATTTTAGCTCACAGGCGAGCCGACTAACAATGGCGCTGGGAGGCAGCATCACATGCGCCGCAGTCATGGAGCATCTTCCCATTTTCACATGCAGCGCGCTCGGCAACCTTTTTTATGAACTAACATCGGTTTTAGCTTGCAGGCGAGCCGATAACAACAGTGGCGCTGGGGGGCCGCATTACATGCACTGCTGGCGTGGAGGCTCTTCCCATTTTCACATGCAGCGCGCTCGGCAACCTTTTTTATGAATTAACATCGGTTTTAGCTTGCAGGCGAGCCGATAACAACTTGTGGCGCTTGGGGGTAGCATCACATGAACTGCTGGCGTATAGCATCTTCCATTCTCACATGCAGCGCGCTCGGCAATCTTTTCTATAGACTAACATCGGTTTCAGCTTGCAGGCGAGCCGATAACAACAGTGGCGCTGGGGGGCCGCATTGCGTGCACTGCAATCATGGAGGGCCTCCGGGATCTTCCCCTTTTGACAGGCAGCGCGCTCGGCAACCTATGCGATATGTTAAAATCCATGTTAGCTTGCAGGCGAGCCGATAACAATGGTGGCGCTGGGCGGCAGCATCACATGCGGCTCCATCACACATGATGTGCCCTCCTACATCGAGCAGGTCTTCCAGTGGATCAATGCGACGTTCCCGCATCCCGAAAACACCTTCATCAATTCCTGCAAGGTATGCTCCACCATCAACCCATTACATTTTCGGCAGTGAGCTGATTTCGGGTCCTGAGCTGATGGCCTAAAAATGAAGATAAGTTATATAGGGTTTGAGGGTTTAAGGTAATTTCTAGGGTTTAGGGTGGACCCTAAACCCTGAATATAAAAGGCGGCAGGTCCAGGCCATGCCCACCTTTGGCAAATATCGTGGCCCCTTGGAATATAAGGGGCGAGACTTTCAGGTACCGCAACACGTTGTTAGGGCAATGCCCCTCAGGGCATTCACACATCATGAGAGGGTCTCCATCTCCGTGCCACACCACACCACAAAGCTGATTTCAAGCCCAGTCAGGTGTATCTGCGGAGCTGTCATTGGCATCACGATTGGAGTGCTGATGCGGCTGATGGCTTTCGTGAAATGCCGAGATTTGTATCACACACGTGCTGAGCTGGCGCTGACATCATCCGTCTCGCTGCACCAAACCTGAGACGAGTCTGCTGAGCTGGCGCTGGTCGTGCCCTGAGTGTTCCTGGCATTAATTTCAAACCCATGCACCCATTACCCCAAAAAAACTGCACAAAAAGGGGCATGTTCACATCACTGAAGATGTCTACCAGGGAAGTAACTTGTCCTACCCTGGCCGTAGTGAAAACGAGTGAATGACGTTCTGACTAGTGGTAGAGTCAGGATAATATTACAGTCTCCTGCTGTACAGTAGATACAAAACACGCTCAGTACCGGAGGTTTGTGGTTGTTCTGAGCCTTGTCGACATGGGATGCCCACTTGACATGGTGGGTTTGATCCTATCTCAGCACCAAGCAATATCCATGTGCATGCCATGCACAGCATGGAGGAAGCTTCTCGCAAGCTGCCACACGGACCCTAAGTAAATCCCTGGACCTCTGATGCGGCAGGGGGGCTCGGGGTCGACCGAAACCGCGCTGTGCTTTGATGCTAAGGTGCCGCGCAACGCGGACCTAATCACAATGGAGTTCACGCTCAACGATGCCTACTCCCATGTGCCATACGCAGTGGAGCACAACATTCACAACCCGCTTGCTTGGCCCCGAGACATGCACTCCGATAGAAGGCATGCCCCCAAATTCTCATCATTTCGCACATGGTATTGTTGTTGTTCACTATTCTTGAATATGTTAGTATGATTCTACCGGGCTGCAGACTAGGTTAGAGGCCCCACGGTGTGGCTGCATACACGCTGTGTGTATGCCCTATGGCCATTTGGCTTTGGGTTTGCCGACCCTGTAATGATGACAATAACAAAAATGCAGATTGATCACTCTGAAGGAGGTATTAAACCCTGGACAAAACCCTAAATAAACCCTAAATATACATTTGAAAGTATAGGTCACTGGGTTCTGCGCAGGAGGGGATTTGAGGTGCTGCTCAGAAGCGCTTTGGTGCACCCGAACGAGCCGGCGCTAGTGTACATCCACGCATGGGTGCCGCCATTCGAAGGCTTCAGTTGGTGGATGTCACAAGAAGCTGACATGTCAGCTTTCCTCGAGTACTACAGGTGCGTCTCTGAGCTTGGGTTGAGACCCTAAAATCCCTGAACCCTAAGAAATAAAGTCATATTGGCGTCGAATTCTGGATGTCACAAGAAGCCGACATGTCAGCTTTCCTCGAGCACTACAGGTGCGCCTGTGAGCTTGGCTGCAAGACCCATACTGCAGTGAATAAGGGTAGCCCAAGGAATTGCAGAAGACCTGGTTTAGCGTGGATCCCATTAGGCCCTCAGAGTGCAAAGATACCGACCTGAGTGGGTTGACCCAGCACAAGAAGGGTCAACCCAACACCGGAGTTCAAGTCTGCAGACACACCTCGGGGCCTCAATCTGTTCTCCAGCTAATCAACAACAAGCAAAAAAATAAAAATCAACAATGCAATGCAGGATTCCGGAGCTGTCAATGCGGCGCGCGCTGTACAGAGACACCATGGAGGGAACAGTTGGATTCCGGCCCGAAGAGACCGTCTGCGACATGATGCACCCCAATGATCTGGGCCACAGGCACGGGGCCTTCAATTCTCCATTACCCTTATTTACTATTGGAAGATTAGGTTTTAGGGATTAAGGTTATGGGTCATGATCTGGGCTGTAGGCACGGGGCCTGCAACTCTTTATTACCCCTTATTTTTTGGGGGATTGGGTTTAGGGTTTAGGGCTATGATCTGGGCCAGTGGCACGGGGCCTCCAAATCAATGACGCCTCAATCTCAGAAGACTGTGAGCAAAGCTGGAAATTGTTTGACGATCGGACATGTCTAGAAAGTGCGAGGAAAGGCCATGCCATCTGTTTGCGTTAGTACACACTGATTCCTTGGATGGTGACAGCTCCATAAGCAAGGGATGATCTCTGCAATCTGTGTTGGGTGTAGCCCTTTCGGTTGTGTTAAATTTCTAATCCCCCGAGAAGACAATGTCTGCTGAGTTTATTATCATCGGGTCTGGATGCAACAGTGCCTGCATATTTTAGGGTTCAATGAAAACCCTAAATCCTCAAAATAAAGTTGAAATAACTTGTGATTCCTGAACCCTACAATATGTGTGCAGGTACTATGCGGATGTGATGGTGGCGTTCCTGCAAGACCATGCATGGGCAGCGGCCACGGGTCCCCTCAGTGGGCCCCCCACAGGCCCCCGGTCCCCCCTGCCAGCACCGCTCATCCCCAACAATTACGAGCACGGCCAGCAGTGCGCCATCAACGAGGCCCTCATCACTCTGGTCGAGTCCTCTCAGGTAAGGATCCCTGCTTGATCTGGGCGCCTGACAAGCACAGCAACTTCGGCAGTGCTGTGTTGCGTGTGAGGAACATCAAAGATGAGACATTACAAATATGTGTGATGCACAGGGGTGGGTATAGGTGCATGAGGGGAGGTCCAGCAGTGGTGTACTACATCTGAGAAAATCAAACACTGAGGAGTGAGACATTATAAATGTGTTTCATGCACAAGGGTCGGAATGGGGGATAAGGGCAAGTCCGGAAGTGTGTGTCGACTCAAACACTCGGGACTGGGACGATAAAAATAAGTGTGCAGCATGTGAGATACATTGAATACTCAGGAGTGAGACAATTGAAATATTTCTGATGCACAGGGGTGAGAGTGGGTGGACGAGGGCAAGTCCGGTAGTGGTGTGTTGTGTGTGGGATACAAATCCTGAATCAATCCATGAAACCTAGCCCCTACAAACGAACCCTAAGTACAAACCCTTAGATAGAGTTTGTGTGATGCACAGGGGTGGGAGTGGGTGGACCAGGGCAAGTCCGGCTGTGGTGTGTTGCATGTGAGATGCATTAACCCTGATTAAAACAAACCCTAGGCCCTTCATGCAAACCCTAGGTACAAACCCTAAGATAGAGTTTGTGTGATGCACAGGGGTGGGAGTGGGTGGATGAGGGCAAGTTGGGGCACCACAAGCGAGGCTGGCGATCGGTCACACCCGGCAGCAAACTAATCACAAAGGTGTGCACCCGCTCCGGTGGCATGATGCAAACTTGTAATATCATGTTCTCCATGTTGATGGTTGGTTGTACACTTTTCCCTCATATATGTCTTTTGAAGTCCGAAAGGACACCCCAAAACTCCAAATACCCCTTTGAGTAACGAAATCCCAAAAAGTTGAGTCTTCATTTCTGAATGAGGCTTTCAACCGCGCAGCCCCCTGGACACTATGAATCAGGGGGTTGCAGGCTTTCACACATGGTGCTGCTGTTTCTGGGAATATTCCCAGATCAATCCTGAAAAATATTTTTTCCGGGTGGTGTTTTTTTTTTGTTTATCAAGTTTGTACTCAGGGTATTTGAAGAGCATTTTGTGTTCAGGGGATTTTTATGTATGTTGAGGGTGTTTACTATGTAGGGTTTTTGTAGCACTAATCCTGAAGAGGCCAATAATGAGAGTTTTGTGTGCCCTGCAGCCCATGGATACCACCTCTAAAGTGCAGCCCAGCAAGGAGCCGGTGCTGCTGATTCTGGGAATCCTCAAGTCCTACCAGCACATGGGGCAGGCCGTGCTAGCATGCGAGAGCGGCTGCACCTGCAAGCCGCTCGAATTCAACGCGCACCACACGAACAAGGAAAGCGTCACCAAGCAGGCGAGCCCCAGCTCAATTCCCCCATGTCACCTTTCTTTTTCAACTCTTTTTTTTTCCCGTTGCTGTGGCAAATTTTTGTGTCTATTGATTGAAGGTCCGGAGTTCAAATTACTGCACATGCAGGACTGCTTTTCATCTTGTTTTTGTGCTTTAAACGGTTACTCAGAGTGCTGGGAGAACAGATACGCCATGGTGGTGCAGAGAGCGTGTGGGTGGGTGTAATGCAGGTGTATCACCTGGTCTCCCAAAGTCCAGCATGCGTTGTGAGCATCACTGTGCTGCAAGCAACTTCCAGCTCCGAGCACAAGGTGAGAAACTCCTGAAACTATCATGAGATTCTTTAGAAGCGCTCTTATGGTGTTGAAACCCAACCCTTATTTTTCAGAAGAGGCTGAAAAGGGGGTACTAAATCTAAATCAAATCTTTTTCCAGAAGAGGGTTAGATTTAGTACCCCCTGCGGTGAACATGATGAGGGTGATTATCATGAATGATTCTGAGGAGCCTTTACTAACGCTCCGACTCGCTGTGTTTCCTGGACAGATAAGGATCGACATGTTGGGCATCAGCACAACAGGCAACGCCACAGTATGGGTACGAGACCACAGCCATCGGCCGAGCGCATCCCGGAAGTCCCGAAAGCTTCATCAGTCCTGATTCTGACTACCGTCGTCATCAGTGATCAGTAGTCATCGGTAGTACTGATGAGTCATCGCCAGAGGCAGATCCCCCCTGGTGCTGTGCGTCCCACTCCCTGGTACTGCAGGCTCCGTTTCCACCTATATATTATTAGGGGTTTAGGGTTAAGGATTAAATACACCGTATTATACAGGATTGTAAACCCTGAATCATAAAACCCTAAATATAAATTATATCCTGACGGGGGGTGTGGTGCCCTCAAAACGGAACTTGTCAGTGGGAACCTCAAGCAGAGAGTGACTCTGTCTTCATTTGGAGATCCCCCGAAAATACGCCCTGACAGTCAGTTTGGTATGTTCAAGGAAACTTGATCCAATATTGAACTCAGCAGGTTCACGGAAACTTCATAATGTCTGAGTTTGTGGCAGTTGCTGCATTGGGAGACCAAGTTGATGGATGGTGCATGGTGTCTGTCGGCTTAGGAGAGTCTCAACATTTGAGAGATTCCATCTCGAGAGCAATTTGAGCATATGATGCAAAGATAGAGTGGGAGCAACTCAATTGGCAGCTGACACAATTAAAGACACCAAGACTCTGGAGCAATTGCTAATTGTCGGTGGTGTTTGGAGTAAATTCGGTGTTTTGAACACCCGGCAACATAGGAGGTTGTGTCTGGTACTGTGGATCAGTTTGACATCTGTCTGTTAACACCAAATTTGACTGTCAACAGACAGAGATGTCACTTTAAAGTGACATCGCTTTGTCAATCATCTGCTCGGTTGTTTATAAATTACACAATTACTTGGTTCAGCTTGTACACATGATCAGATGGTGTCTCAACGTTTGGTATACAAGTGGCTTTGAACACAAGTGATTTTGTTTGAAATTTTGAGAGAGTGGGTCTCACCTCAAGCAGCAGTCTGGCCATTCGGTGTATTGGGCAACCAAACAATCACCGGTAGCCATTTCTGAACAGGAAATGAACTTAATTTCTGGCAAAGGCGGTCATGAGGCAGCCTCTGAGATTGTCAAGGTCTGGCCCTGGCGGATGCCCCGTAACGCGCTGACATGTACGGACTTGTACGGACCACGATTTTTCTTGTACGGACCACGGTATTTCTTGTATACCTGGTCCCCTGGGATTGGCAGGATAGATCTCGAGACTGCTGCAGTCCACAGAGTGAGGAAGCTTCAGTGCCGTGATAACTCACACTGATACGCATCACAGTAGAGCCGGCGCAAATCTGGAGACGCTAATGTGACGCTGGTCGCTTTAATTTTTTTTTGCTGGTCCAAAAGTGTGCTGAGGAGAAGGCAGCCATTCAGGGCTGCTAGGTGCGTGTGCTGCCCCAATTTCTTAGTTTATTTTTTTTCCTGCATGTTTTGTCAGAATTGTGTACAGCAGTGTCGGGGTTATGGTGACCATGGTCATCATGCAGGTTGTGCAATTTCCTAGCAACGAATGACGCCGTGCTCTTGAGACTGGAATAGATAAAAATTTCAACACTGACGGGGTTACACAATAATAGTGACACCTGGCAGAGCAGTGCACCTCTGTTCTCTGTGCAGTGGTTTTTTTAATTTTTTTTTCTGCAGTAGATTACTAATATGCTAGAAGAATACTTGGTGGTTGAGGAAGGTCTTCAGTCGTTCTAGACTGGGAGAAGATTACAACAGCCGGTACATTTGTCAACAGCAAACGGCCATAGGAGTGTTGTAGCATTGATGCCTCTAATTTCTGTGTTACTAATAGCAACGCAGGTGCACTCCATACCTTACATGTTTGACAGTATGGAACTAGTAGTTTTTTTTGCATGCATCCTATTGCATGCACTGTCATAGGAGACTCACACAGTTGTGCCTGTATGGCAACATGTAAAGTTAGGGACCCCTATATAAAGTTAGGGGCCCCCACAGCCCCACTACCAGTGCAGATGTGTGCACATACATTGGTGTGCATGCATTTGCCGCATAAGGTGGATGTAATGTAAGAGCGTAAATTGCCTTGAGTCTCCTGCAAGTGGGAAGACATGATGCACTAGTTTGTATGTATGCATGCCTGGTAGTCTTGCAAAGTCACCAGATCACTGCGTTCCAGATAAATCACAACTGAGTTGAGACTCAGGCATTATTTTATTATTATTATTATTAGTACACGCTTTTCCAGCCGAAGAAGGCGAGGTGCGTTTCAGCAGCACTGCAATAGACGTCTGCCATGATATCCTATCTTGACATTTTCTCCACCAATCATACAGGAGTCCAACCTTGTCAAGATCCTCCCTGACAGGCATTATTATTATGCATTATTATTATGCATTATTATTATTGTCATTACAAACCCAAACCCAAATGGCCATGGGGCATACACACAGCGTGTCTGCAGCCACACCGTGGGGCCTCTAACCTAGTCTGCAGCCCAGTAAAATCCTACCAACGTATTCGAGAGTGTTAATATTCATGCTGGCCAAATGCAATTGTGCAAGCTCTGCCTAACCGTCGGGTGTCCTTGTCAATCGGGTGCACCTTGTGCATGTGCGCTAGCACAATAGAAATGTTTGGCACAACTCTCTCAAGCTCATGCTTGAGCTGCAATTGTCACAAGTACCGCTACCAACCCGGGCATTTGCCATCTTTCAACAACCTTTCCATGAGACCCGCTGCCTTGTTTATATCAAGGCAAGGCAAAAGAGGGCAATGTGCTTTGCACCAAAATCAACAGTGGTTCAAACAGTGGCAACAGGGACTTTGGTTGTTATGTCAAGCCAGGACTGCAGCCTCCAAATAGCTCATTGCCTCCAAAACAGAGTCGCGTGTCATTTGAGTTTGTGTGCCCGCCCAAAAATGATGGGGAATATTGTGATGCCTGCACCAAAATCACCAGCGGTCCAAATTTTCCAGGAGGGCAACCGAGACGCTCTCAATGTTCTTGTGAGACTGCAGCCAAGCCCGTTGCCTTCAATCAGATCACTGTGCATGTCCGGGTCATTTGAATTTGTGTGCCTGTTCAAATGTGACGACGAATGTAGTGATGCTTTCTGGCCGCAGCGCGCAGCCAAAGCGCAGCGGCGTGGGAACCTCCATGGAAGCCACCTGTCAGTCCGCACATCACCCTTTATCATGTGTGCATATATTAAACCCTAAACCCTGATAAAATCTCTACCCCCAAAACCCTAACATATGAGCGCTGGAACCTCCATGGAAGCCACCTGTCAGTCCGCACATCACCGTTTATGCACACAGAAAACCCTAAACCCTGATAAAATCTCTACCCCCAGAACCCCAAACCCCTGGAGATATCAAAATTAAGCCCAAATTGAATTTACGTGAATGAAGTAATGCATGTGAAGCCATGCATGCGTCCACATCAGCCCTTTTTCCTCCACAAGATTGCGTCGCCCTTTTCTCATGGTCGGACAAACTCTGGCAAAACTGTCACACCAAAGCATATTGCTGTCTTATGTGTTAACATCGCTAAATCTCAGACTGTGCACTGATCTGCCTATACACACATGCACATGGTTCCAAATTCAACAAAATTCCAGAGCCAGATCCGAGCAATCTGCCAGGCAAATCTGACACCAACAAAGGATACGCTTCTATTATAGGGTTAAGGGTATAGGGCTTATTGAAGGGTTTAGGTTATATTTTAGGTCTTAGGGTTTAGGGCGCAAGGTTTAGGGCACGCACCTTCTGGCAGTTCTCCGTGACAGATGTGCGATGGATGTCAATTGTGGCGGTCCCCCCATCCTTCCCCTCAACAGCGGTGCTTTCTCCGGCGCTGAATTTGGTCAAGTCGAAGTTGACCACGTCGTAATCTGACAATGCATTAGTCGCCACGATGACTATCTGTGTCTGAGTTGGCATCGCTGCATCCGGTGCTGCCCTTGCAATCACCACGCTCTTTGGCTGGGAGCTGCAACAGCACACATGCAAATCGGCAGGAATTAAATCTCAAACACTTTGTTCTATACCCCTTGTTTGCTCTATACCCCATGAAAACCTCAATCCACCGTTGCATTCAGGAAGAAGAAATACTGCTATAAAGGCCCCTAACCCTACACCCTAACACCCAAGAACTCTACAACCCTAGATGAACTGTTTGATATTTATCTTCCGGGTGCAAATCTTCACTAGTTGCAGAAGCAGCTTTACGGTATACCACAAATAAAGCCAAAGAAAGAGGCAAGAAAGCAGAGAGACGAGGTGAATGCAGGAGCTGCTGCATTGCAACTGGCTTAAAAAGACTGCAAACACACAGAGCTCTCTCGAAGAAGTCTTGAAATCAGGGACATTTTCCCAATGGTCTTTCTATCAAAAGCATGGTGAACAGCAACCGATACATGCTGTTCAAACCAGACTGGCTGCCTGCGTGCCTGTGACAATTCTCAGGCCATAGATAAGGTACACGGTGATGAAAATATGGGCACAAAAATTGGAATGGTTTCAGAATGTGGAATCGATGAGATGGAGAAGGAGAAGGGAGGAGAAGGTTGTAAGCACCTGTGTAAAATGGTAGAGCCACATCTGATGAAGCGGCTGTACTGCATGAGGCAGTAGAACTGCTTCCCCAGGATGATGTACCGACCTGTGTGGAAGGGCACCTGCGAGGCAAGGGGCCATCACATCTTCTGCACCCTCAGATTCTCGGCTGCCCGTGGCCTGTATATTAGGGTTAGGGTACACTATATAAACCCTAGGAGTAAATATAGAACTGCTTTCCCAGGATGATGTACCGCCCTGTGTGGAAGGGCACCTGCGATAGTAGAACTATCACAACTTCTGCACCCTCAAATTATCGGCTGCCCATGGCCTGTACATTAGGGTTAGAGTACACTACATAAAACCCCTAGGACAAAATATAAACAATGGCTCGAGTCCTAAATGATATGCACAGTGAATGCCTGCCCGGCTAAAAATAGCCCGCCCTGACCAATAGGCGTCATTTCTCTTCACCCCAATTTTTCTGCCAAAGCCTTCTGCTTTGCCACCTTGTCCGTTTATATGTACACTGTTCTTGCTGCCTCACGCGACAGCGTCAGCACTTCATGCAAGGATAAAAAATTGTTTAACAAGTGTGCATTCGTTGGGCGGAGGTGGCTTGCCTGCATAAGTCCCCACCAATTGCCGCCCTCAGAGTTCTCGATGGCCTGCCAGTAGACCCAGGCATTCGCCTGCAGCACATTCAAATCCTGCACGCACGAAGATCCTGTCAGTTTGTTGCCCGACATGCACCTTCTGACATTGTTCTTCCTCCAAGAAATTGCGCAATGTCGTGATCTCTTGTCGTAAATCGACACAGCAGCTCAGAGAGACCAGCAGTGACAAAAATCGATCTCATTTGAGTGAGGTCTTCGTGCTGAGCTGCATCAACATCCCCATTGGATGCTGTAAATACCATACAATTGGACATGGGCCTGAACAGAACAGCGGCACTCATGTATTTCCATTCAGCCTATGCATGCATGGTGCGATGCTACAGCAGCCCTCACCAACCTCCAAACGGGGTTGGTTACAGTTTTTGTCAGTTTTATCCCTAGAATACAAACCCCATTCATCACACCCTAACCAATGATGCTTCTCTCCTTGAAAGGAGCATCCGGCTCCACAGCTCTGCACCAGGACATGGCTTTCCCCCGATGAAGCAAACAGTGCAGAGGTTCAGGCTTTATATTTCAGGGCAAATCTATGTATTCACTCTCAAACCCTAAAAACAAAAACCTAAATCCCTTAAACCCTACATCCTGAATTTAAAACCCTGAAAATATAGAATAAAAAACTATGGGAGCACACCTTCATAATCACGGAGGACAGCTCAAGGGCGGCGGGCATGCTGCTGAGCTTGAACGAGCCGCAGCCGAACTCGGACATCCACAGCCGCCGCCCAGTCGGCCGCACCAAGTCGCGCAGCTCCTTGCGCATGCTGCCCAGGTACTGCGCGCATGTGCCGACAGCACCCCGTCACATGCCTCGTCTGCTGTGAGCCTCAACAGATCACATGATTGCAGCACACAGGATGGCACGCAGCTACCTTGCGCATGCTGCCCAAGTGAACTAGTACCGTCAGGGAGAGGAACACCCATGTGCCGGTAGCACCCCGTCACATGCCTCGACTGCTGTGGGCCTCAACACGTCACATGATTGCAGCACACGCTGTACGCATGTGCCGGCAGCAACCCGTCACATGCCTCTTCTGCTGCTGTGAGCCTCAACACATAGTTCATTGCAGCACACATGAGTGCATGCAGCTCCTTGCGCATGCTGCCCAGGTGCTGCGCGCATGTGCCGGCAGCACCCTTTCACATGCCTCGTCTGTTGTGAGCCTCAACACATAAATCATTGCAGCACACTGAGGGCGCACACCCTCGGACACCACCTATTTGCAGATGCATCAGATTTCCTAGATGAAAGCAGAAGTCGAATTTGCTGCAGTGGAAATGATGCATGAAACTATCTAGCCGATACTAGAAGCAAAGGCTGCTCTGACCTGGTGTATAAATTATCCAATTATATAAATTAGGGCTTAGGGTTTAGGAAGGATTAGATCGTACCACCCCTGAATAATAAACCATAAACCCCAAAATAAATAAAAAAATCCGGCCATATGCTTCGACGATAGCATGGCGGTAGTTTAGCTGCAATCGACAAGTGCTTGGACTGCGGACCCTAAACCCTAAATATAAACCATAAACCCTACAATGTAAGCGTAGATGTCATGAGTGTGGGGGAGATGGGGCGCACGGAGTGTGTGTTGTATTGGGAGATCGCCTCTTTGACCTCCTTAGTGTAGCCCTTGAAGGTCAAGACTGCTGTGTCGATGCTCGTTTCATCCGAGGCGGCTATCCCAACGCCCAATTTTGCCAATCCCATCACCTGCATTGCAGAACAGCTTAACAGCAGGATGATCTTGTCAGTGTTTCCCAGTTTCTCTGTTAATGTATGGATGTGATGCTGGGTGCTGACGCTCACGATCAGAGTCAGACATCTGATCGGCCCTAGGTGGCTGGGAAAAGTGTAATCGACTGACTGACTGACTGACTGACAGCTTGTGTGGCAGAGTGACAGCTTTCTGTATTTCATGCACTCTTTCCTGACGTTTCCAGGTTGAATACTTCGGATATATCATCCGCTTTCAATGAAAAGCTTTCAATGAAAATTGTTCATTTCGCCCTGAATGCAGAAAGGAAAAGTTACTCATCACCCACAACACCGATATTTCAGCAGGTGTTTAGGGGCCAAAATGCGTGCCTCGAGTTTTTCGGCCAGCTTTGTGATGATTGTGTTCTGCGTGGAGACGTCAAAATGGCAGCCCTCCTGGTTGTTCCCGGCCCACCAGTAGATTGTGTTGGGCTCATTGAACGGAGCAATCGTCCTGCATGCAACACCCAACATCAAATGACAGATAAGAGGAGCTTGCCTCAAGGCTAGAAGCTGCAAAAATCACACCCCGTAAACAATCTGGGCACATGCAAAAGGGACAGATAAAGAGGAGTTTGCCTCAAGGCAAGAAGCTGCAAAAATCACACCCCATGAACAATTTGGGCACATGCAGAAGGAACAGATAAAGAGGAGCTTGCCTCAAGGCTAGAAGCTGCAAAAATCACACCCCATACACAAATTGGGCACATATAATATATAAATATGTGTTCGTCAGGCCCAAAATCTGCCACACGAAAGAACAGCGCGGACTGGAAGATATCAGTTGCGCAGACTGCCTGAAGCACTCGCAGGCGGGTAGATTTCAGATTGAAACCCGAAACCCTAAAAACATGACTCTGAAACCCTAAACCCTAAAATACAGATGAAAAGTAAGCGGGTGAATATCAGATTGTGAAAAAGAAGCAAATGCTGTGCTGACTGATGGTAGGGCCTGGAGGGTACTGCAATTTGAGGCGTCACGTGCAGAGTAAACACAAAGCACTCCAAAGTGGCAGGCTATACGCAAAAGACAAATGCGGAAGCAACTAGAACAATCTGGCTGAACATCACGTTGCGCTGGCTCACCTGAAAGTCAGGCCGTGGGTGTCATGGTACCACCTGACGACCTCTGCCAAGTAGTGCACGAACTGGTCCTGGTAGCGGGGTTGCAAGTTATCTAGCCAGGGGAAAACATTGCCGCTGGAACGCCCCGAGACGGTCATCCAGTATGGCGGCGAGTTACTGAAGGCCTCGAAGATGCACGCGCCCCTGTCGCGCGCGGCCAGCAGCATCCAGCGCTGATTGGCGTCCCGGGAGAACTCCCACTCCCCTTCTGGACCCCAGAAGCTGCACCAAGAGAATTGTTTTTTCAGGGGCGCTTTTAAGGGTTTTAGGGTAAGCAATCAGTTTAGACGATGCAATTGAGGAAATCAGCATTTGCTTGATTTGCTCATGAGTGTCTCGGCAGCATGTGGAAAATGTGAAGCAAGAAGAAGAAGAAAGCGATTACATCATTCCAGCCATGTAGGGCTGATTAGATGTCATGTCAGCTCCCACATCAGCAGTTGTGACATCAAAACAATCCATGACAAATTTGGAAAATCCCACCAAATCCATGAGTGTGAACGATAGGTACCACTGAAAAGCCCAACTGCCGCTCAGTCATGATGCCACAGGAAAGCAGTGTAAAGTTGCTTCTTTTATGGATCTGATGAGGATCAAACATGTCGAGGGTCCCTTGGATACAGAGTGATTGAAGATTGAGGTTGGTCAGCACTTTAGATGACATGCAGTGAAGTACATACCTTTCCACCGTGGACTCTGGAGAAAAACAATAAAAATGTTCCCCGGACGTACCTAGTCCTCAAGGACTGGAAAACGTGTAATAACAAGAATGATAAGAATACCTTTCTACATCTGCGCCATAGCGGAAGTTTGGGATGTCCAGAGTGCCCCAGCCGGCTCCGCCGATGTTGTACCGGCAGATCTGCATGCCGAGTCCTTTGCTGACATCAAACAGCAGATCTGCTAGATATGTGCGCAGCGGATCCGGGAATCCTCCCGCAATGTTGGCAAACCAGCACAGGGATGTTCCCCATCCCTCAAACTCCTGCTGCTCCCTGCCTGCAAGATACGCTCAAGGTTTTGAACACCAGTGATCAGTCAATTCCTCTGACAATTACAGCGTAGTGAAACATGGCATGCGTCCTCAGAAAGGGTGATCTCACCAGGATCAATCACGACAACAGAGTCTGGCGCGGGCGCTGTCCCGTCGAAAGTGTGCACAGGGTGTCGCTCCACCAAGGAAGGAACAACTTGCGATATCACATCCTGGCCAGTGGGAATCGGAGGAGCTGCTTGAGCCGGCCCAACGTGCGTGGCATGTCCAGGTTTCGGTACATTTGCCGGGCTCTGCATCCGCGGCTGCAAATGACAGAGTGTAGATTTTGGGATGATCTTTATCGACGTGCCATGCAGCATCAATATTCCTAGTGCAGCTTATTGGGCTCGATGTCAATATTGAACTGGAGATTCTTCTTCCTTAGGAGCTCTTCAGGTAGCTTTTATATTCACTTGATTACGATTCGTGCAGTTTTGATCAAGCCACATATTTGTATCATGGGTACACTTTATTCGAGAGAAAGTGAGCATCCTCAGGTCTGCTTCTGCTGGGAAGCTGGCCATCCTGCTGAGGTCTCGAAGTCGATGGCGTTCCTCCGACACATGCAAATTCTCCCTCACAATGCAGCGCGCAAAACTCTAAAAACTTCACCTGAACCAGCAAAACTATCAGCGCAGTTCATTGGAAGCTGGAGATCGGTGGACAGTAGATTCGAGGCGCCTTGGCCTCTAAGGATACGACGTGCGTTTAAGCAAACTCTCATTACATCCAGCCAAGAAGACCTCTCCGGGCAATTGTTGGGGATCGCAACCGTCTGTATCGGAGAAGCCAGGTACATGTACAGATTCTATGCGCTCTCTTCTCGAGACATTACTGATGCGTACAATTCGTCCTCAGTGATGTTTGACTTCACCTGCCTATCTTTTACCAGCAGCTGCATAGTCACTGGCTTTACTGCTGGTCCTCTGACAAGAAACAGTTGTTTGTCAGCGAGCTGGCTGATGCAGAAGCTGCTATCACGTTTCTCGTGTAAGAAAAATAACAATCCTTCAAACGAAAGGGAAGGTTTGCGCCAGAGTTCGTGGCATCCCGCGGGGATGACTTTCGGGAAAAAATGTCGATTGTTTCGTGCGAGCTTCAGGCAGAGCATGCGGCGCGGTTCTGCTCTAGAAAGTTACCTTGGTCTTCGAACATCTTGGTATATAGAATGTCCTGTAGTCTGCTCGATGCATGTGACTGCAGATGGTCCTCACCTCAACCCATTGTGGTGTAGGGTGTAGGACACCACGCAGTTGCGGGCGTTGTTGAGGGCTTCAAGTGGATGAGGAGCCCACATAGCCCAACAGCTTCGTCCAGATGCAGCAATGACAGCACAGAGTCAGAGCCAGTAGCCTCTGCTGTGTCCTCCAGAGCAAGCTCCATCGCCAATGTCAGCACTCGCAGAGGTGGCTTCATGGTATGCACCCGCTGATGCTACTCAATCCTCCACTCTAATACGGTCTTGCCATGCAAGATATCCCTAGGGAGGAACGCCTTACTGTCATGTCAACATATACATTTGTGTTCTCTTGAAATTTCAATTTATTTTACCTTCCTGGCATGCATGCAAGACTTGAGCTAAGGGGCGCTCAATGGGCTGCAAGTGTTCTGTCACGCTTCATGTGACAGAATGGTATCTCCCCATGGGCGCTAAAGTGACAGGATATTTCTTTTGCTGAACCGTCATGCGTGCTCCCTTCATAAAAAGCACCATCAGAGAGTACCGCATGTGCAATCAAGCAGCCATTTGACGCCCAAAAACTGGCAGGAATGCAGCGCAAGCATCGTATTTCAAAAAAGCTGGTATGTTTCATGCAGGACTCAGGAGGATACACTGCATCGGGGGAGGTGCCGCAGGCGCAGCCGATCCATGTGGCGGGCGAGCGCCAGCTGCGCGCTGAGCTGGACGGCCTCATCCGCCAGCTCAGCGCTGACGAGGAGTGGACGCGCCGCATCGACGCGCTGCTGCGGCTCGAGGGCCTCGTCCGCGGCGGCGCGGCCGGCCTCCCCGGCTTTGCGGAGCTCCTGAAATCGCTGCAGGAGCCCATCGTTGTTCAGGTCCTTGACAGGTGCGCGCACATGTGCGCACATGGGCTTGTGTGGAGACCCCCGCTTTTCTGTTGGGGGCCTGGGCGATTCAGGATGACTTATCAAACATGCATGCGGCCAGCATGAGATGAGATCAGAGTCAGACATCTGATCAGCCCTAGGTGGCTGGAAAAGGTGTAATGGACTGACTGACCTGACTGACTGACTGACTGACTGACTGACTGACTGACTGACTGACTGACTGACGGAAATCTTGACCATTGCCATGTTGGTGCTCTTGAGGCATCCAAAATGCGGCCTCCGTCAAATAGCGTGTGAGAAAGGGAACAAATTGATAATGGCAGTCTGTATGGTGACAGGAGGTCGGCAGTGTCTCGGCAGGCGTGCCATCTGATTTCGGTGTTGGCTGAGCACATGGGGGCCCGCTTGGAGACTGTGGCCATGGCGTTCCTTGCAGCGCTGTTCAAGGTCCTCGTGATCACAGTCCAGGTAAGCCACCATTCGAAGAATTTGCATCAGAAGCTGTGTGTCCTCCTATATAAACAACATGTGTCTCCCTGGGGAGCCTGCACGCCTATTCCCCACTCTGTGTGTAAAGGTGTTTTCAACGCCATCACAATGTTCTTCTTGGGCACGCCACTCACTGCTTGCAGACCAGCTGTATTTCGGTGAGTGGAGGGGAGATACCAAGAAGGGGATTTGTTAAGCTGGTGCACTCCTTAGTCCTTCATCCATTATCTGCACGGAAGGAAGATTGAGTTCTGAGATGGCCGATCCATTTTTCTTGGTACCTCCCACAGATTTGCCGCCCGAGACTTCAGGTTGCAGTTCCAGGGGATGCTTTGTAGAAAGCTTCGATCACATCACCTGACGCCTGTCTTATTTTAGGGTTTTTCTATGGCTTAATATTTAGGGTATAATACCCTAAACTTAAACCCCTTAAAATCTAGGCTGACTCAGGGGGGAATGTGATGACTTGGGAATGTGCAGATCATGGCGGACTCGGCGGACGCGTGTGCGCGAGTGCTGCTGCGGCACTGCCAGTCGCTTACCCTAAACCCTAAAATTCGACCCCTTGAAATCTAGGCCGACTCAGGGGAAAATGACTTGGGAATGTGCAGATCATGGCGGATTCGGCGGACGCGTGTGCGCGCGTGCTGCTGCGCCACTGTCAGTCACCGCGGCTGCTGCCGCGGCTTTGCAGCACGCTGTGCAAGGACCGCAGCGCCAAGCTGCGCCAGTTTGCTGCAGAGTACCTCATCCAGGTACACGCGGCCCCTATGTCATGGCACGTCTAATGCCATGGTCGCCTATTGCCTTCCCGCTGTCTCCCCTCAACAATGGAGAGCTGTGTGCCTCCGAGTCGATACTGATTGACAGAGCGTTGCCTGATCAGGTGCTGGAGGAGTGGGACAGCGCCGCGTTAGACAGGTCCCTGGCCGCGATAGAGGAGGCGGTGCTGGCGGCCGCGCAGGACGCGGTGGCCGACACGCGCTCGGCCGGCCGGGCCGCATTCGCGGCGTACTGCCGCGCTCGGCCCGAACGGATGCACCCGCTGCTGGCCTCCCAAAACAGCGGCCTGCAGCAGAAGCTGCGCGACGCGCTCGACTCATACGCACCAGGTCTGCTAGCATCTGCTCATATCATATCTCTGGTCATATCTCTCTCATATCTCTTTCGAGTCTTCCTTACTACACGGTGCGGTGCGGGGTGTTGGAACTATCGCGCTTTGTGACCGGCCAGAGGCGAGGTATTCTCATGTCTCGCACAGTGCCTGGCACAGGCCAGCCTGTGTAATGTAATGTAATGTAATGTTGTACATCAGAACATGATATATCCTGCCGGTCTTGTCAACCGTGCAGGCAGAGCAACTACTTGTGCAGGAGCGGCAGCAGCAGCAGCGGCGGCGTCCGCAAAGGCGCCAGCACGGCGGCAGTCCGTGTTGCCGGCCCCGCCGACGCGCCACGCCTCAGCCAAGCCGAGCACGGCCGGCGCGCGCTTCAGCGCGGCCGGCCCCGCGCTGGCCGCCCCGGCCGCCGCGGCTGACGCCGGCTCGGCCGCACCGCCCCCGCGGCGGCCGCCCGCCAACTCGCGCAAGTCCATAGCCGGCGGAGCCCTCCGCATGACACTCCCGGGTAGGGAGTCCCAATCCCTTGATCAGAACAATATTTTGTTCAGAAGTTACGGATTGTTTCTGCCTCGCCCCAAGGCTGCCACTGGCTTCCTTCTGCAGGTCCAGGGCCGGCAGAGCGCTCTGCAGAAGGGGTGTTACAAAACGATTTAGCGTGTGCTTCTTTTTGGCATGCATGTCGAAATGATCGAATTCCAGGCGCTCATAAGTATCTCTCAGATTGGCAGAATATTCCAGAACGCCTGTCTCATCAGGATCAGCTCAAGGGCTCAGGAACGATTTTGCAAGCGCTTTGACAGCACGTCTGAAGAGCTCCGGCTCTGCGCAGGAGTGTCACATGACGAGGAAGCTCGCACACGCCAAGCGCCTGTGGCCGCCCACGCAGTTGTTCTGTCGCGCGTGCCGGCAGTTTCTGAGTACCACCACCAGGACTTCCGCGGGGGGACCTCATCTTTCGCCCACGAAGCCGGGCCCCCCGGGACCCACAGCAGCAGCCGCGGCCACTCGAGCCTCGGGTGTGTGATGGAGGGCTACGGCGCCTATAATGAGCCTCGTCATGGCCCGCCGCTGAGCCAACTGCTTCAGGCCTTCGCCAGTGCCGGCGCCGACTGGAAGGTCTGCCTCTCTGTGCGATTGCGCTCTGCGCAATAGCGCTGCAGCATTCGGGAGCCTCCTCTGAGACACCACTGACAATCGTGGCAGCGCTGAGCGAGGCATTTCAAGTGGGAAATGTCCTTCTGTTGACAATTGACCTCGTTCAGGGCCAAGTGTTGACAGCACATGTGCACTTCATGGAAAGCTCTCAACTTCACCATGACATCGATGCACACTTGCGGAATTGTGCATATCTACTTACGGACGTTTGTCAAGGATGTACACTTACCGGAGCCAATCAGATGCTGGCGGCTGCAACCCATGTGGCAGTCCAATAGCTTATCACAGCTGCGTATATTTAGGGTTCAGATGTTATATAGGGTTAATATTTAGGGTTTAGGGGTTATTATTTATGGTGTACGCACAGGCTCGGACGGATGCGTTTGCGGCGCTGGAGGAAGCCATGCGAAGGCACGACGCTGCGGCGGGCGTTCCCTCCCACCTGGACCGCCTCGTGACAGTCTTCCTTGAGAACATCAGTGCGACCTCGTCCACAGCCTCGCCTCACAATCAATTTGCCCTCATCATAAACCCTAAACCAACCTTAGAATAGAGAATAAATTGTAGATATAGAACCCTAAAATTCTGAAAATGGTCATGTGCTGCCAGTGTCACACCACATTCTGTCTTCATTGCGTTCAGTAGCCAATCATGTGACTTGTCCGACACTTAACTGCTGTGGATATTGGTGGGAGAATATGCGCCTCAAAGCACAGGTGCTCGCTTTGGGTTGTACTTTGCATAGCTGCACTTCAATCCAAGCCACCTTTTAGAAATTTTACTTCTGCCTGTTCAAGCAACTTGCATGTGTGTGTCTGTGTGCGGCCGCCGCATGCATGCGCTGATTTGGGAGCCGCTGTGGGCGCATGTAGCGCTCTGCTGGAGCGCCACCTGGACAATGTACTTTTGAGTTTCTTATTTAGGCTGTGGTTGCTGATGCTGACTGTGATTGTTGCCTGTACAGGCGACGCGCATGTGCGCGTGGCGACGGCGTGCCTGCGCTGCCTGGGGGCCACGCTGGGCGCGTGTGGCGCGCTGCTGGAGCGCCACCTGGACCGGCTGGTCCCCCCGCTGTTGGTGCGCGCAGCCGACGGCAAGGAGGCCGTCCGCCGCGCCGCGGCCGATGCGCTCGCAGTGCTGCCAGGTGTTTTTACTCATATTTTCTTATATGGCGTGCAAGGTGATCCACAAACTTCTGGCAGTAGGTACAGCTAGGGGTAATTAAATACTAGCTAGGGGTATTTAATTACCCCTAGGTACAGCCATGTGGGAATTGGCGGGGGTGGCACTTTGTGATGCAAGTCCAGCACAGCATCTGCAAGGCTTAAATCAAGCAGGGGATGTCCCAGCGAATTTACCCAAGTTCAATAATTGTTGTTTAATTTACCTTTCTTCTCTCAATTTTCGCATCCTGAACTCTAAACTTAAAGCGAAAAACAAACCATGAACCCTACATTCTAGAAATTTCAAGCGGGCATCCGGAAGGTTTTGCCAGGCGGTTGACTTGGCGGCAGGCTGACTTGGCGGCATTTCTAAGTTGAGAAATGATGGTGCAGGTGTGGTGAGCGCGGATGTGTTCCTGTCGACATTGACGGCCGCGGTGGGGGCGGCAGGTTGCCGACCCTAATCCCTAAAACCCTAAAGCACATATGTAAACCATACCCTACAAAAACTGCAGCATTCCTGAGTCGAGTGATAATGGTGCAGGCGTGGTGAGCGCGGATGTGTTCCTGTTGACACTGACGGCCGCGGTGGGGAATGCGAGGAGCACAAAGGCGCAAACAGCCGCAATCGACACCTTCACTGCTGTCGCCCCGCTGCTGCGTGACATCGGCCCCCCCGCTCTTAGGTGCTTTCTGAATGAAATACCTCAATCCTGTGAAAGAAATGAGCGCAGTCCTTTGTGACCAGTTGTCTCCAGTTGTGTTGCGTGCATATCAGGGACCTAGTGTGGCTTCACCAGTGACATGCCCCAAAAAGAGAGCGGACAGGACTGCCGATACAGCACTGGTATTTCATCGCCTGCTTGCTCTGTCCATTTGTTACGTTGTTTCTGAGAGTAGGGGCTGAGCAATGGAGTGGCGTTCGATTATTTCAGATCGTGGGCGGCGTGCATGGCGACAGCAGCACAGGACAAGCATAAAGAGGTACGCCGCGCGGCGGAGGTTGCCCTGTCAGCAATCCACCGCCACCTGGACTCCGCCGCAGTCTCCGAAGCACTGTCCTCCGAGCCGCCCGATGCCCAGGCCGGCCTGCTGCGCAACCTGCAGGTGAAAACATGATTCTCCATCGGTTTCCCTGCTTTTGTTGCCACCTCGGAAAGACGTTGAGTCGAATCCAGGCGGCAGGAAGTCAGTGTGTGCACTACAGGCAGGGGCATGACTGCATGGTTTCCTGACCGCCTGCTGGTTTCGAAAGTGTGTGCCTTGCCATGTGCGTTGGAAACCGCAAGGCTGCCACACAATTGGTGGAGAGTCTCCACTGGAGATAATGGGGAAAAAGTGAAGAATGGAGGGCTGCCATAGAGGCGCTGCTAGACATACCTAGTCTGTAACAACTGGACAACGTGTAACATCAGTAATAATAATGGGGAGGGGCGCTGCAGGCAATGTCCCTGTCCAAAAGGGAGGTGGCCGCGCACCTCCCGGCCGAGCGCGCGGCGGCACCGGCGGCCGACGCCGCCCCCGACGCGGCCGGGGCCGCGTTTCCGCCGCGGCCGCTTACGCCAGCCAACGGCAGCCCGGAGCAGCCGGCTGCCGCCAACGGCCGCTTGGCCGGGATCGCATGCGCGCATGCCGCGCCGCCGGGACGCGCGGTCCGGCCGACTGAGGAGCGCGGCCCGGCCGCAAATGAAGCCGCGGGTGCGGCCCTGTGCCCGGGGTACATTAAGAAAAACCCTAAAAATAAACCTGAACTTAACATAAAAACCCTATATTTGCACCGAACGCGGCCCGGCCACAAGTGCTGCCGTGGGTGCGGCCCTATGACGCGGCAGAACATAACCCCAAGATATAAATCCTTAATATTTCTGAACCCTCAAACCCTAAATTTAAACTCTTGAAATATGTATATAATCCTGAGTGAGAGCCAGGCTCACCTGCGGCATGTGCGGGTGCCAGGGGGGCAAGGAGACGGCTGGAAGGCGCCGGCCCCCCCGCCGTTCGCAGCACAGCGCGAGAACGCGGGCGGAGCGGCCGCGCCGAGCCCGAAAGCCGCGGGTGCTGAGCTGTCATCGCCAGGTCAGCGCCAGGCTGGCGCCGCAGCGCCGCTGGTGGACGTCAGCAACCTGCCCGCGCTGGCGTCTCCGCCCTCGCAGCCGCCGCCGCACGCCTCTTCGCCTCCTGCATATCACGCTGTCACCCCCACGACCGCAGAGCAGCAGCACAGGGGTTTCCCTGGCGCGACACACGCCGCTTCGCCCGCTCTGACCCCGCCCACCGCGTTCCGCATGTCGTTCCCGCGCTTTGCAACTGCAGACGACGCCAAAACATATCTCGAGGTGTGCGCCTCATTTATTTCCCCCTCTCTGTCATGCCATCAACCCTTTTAAACGATTATGTTGTGGTAACTGATAAAATATTAGTGGATGTTAATAAATGTCATTTCATTATCATCATAATTAGCCATATGTGACGTTTTCCAGAGCAGTTCTAGTCCTTCTTGAAGCGACCTCGGCATCACAATGCGCCTGCTTCGAAGAGCAGTCAGTTGGTGGGACGAATGACGAGAACATAATCATTTTCTTTGCAGGGATTTGTGGCGGGCCTGGCGTCAAGCGATGCAACCAGCTGCCTAGCAGCGCTGCCGGGCATCCTTCCGGCCATTCCCCTGCCCCTCTGGCACCCGCACATGCCGCAGGTGAGCCTGGTTCCCACTCAGGGGTGGGTTTATGATTATATTTTATGTATAAGGTTTAGCTTCAGGGTTTTTCGTGTTTAGGGTATATATTTAGGGTATCTACGGAATTTACGAGGTGGTATCACTCAACGCCTGCCCCACAGGAACACCATGCATCCGGGCATGTTGGTTGTCGAGAGCCGAGAGTGCTCAACAGTTTTGAACAATGCAAATGCTAGTAAAGCAACTGGTAGGATATGTTAATGTCGGGTAAAAGGCATGCTCTGTGGCAACTGCGGTCTGGTCTCTGCATGTTGTCACAGGATGACTCGAAGAGGGTTCTGCATATATCAGACAGCGGGCCATAGCGGCTCCCAATACATTAAGAAAATATGACGATGATAAGAAAGGTGTCGAATCTTTATGTTTCTGCGGCCTGCAGGTGATGAGAGTAATCAGAGAGGCGGCAACAGGGGGTGAGCTGGAAGCAAGGAAGCAGGCGCTGGTGGCCACACAGCTGTTTGCAGCCAAGGCATCGCCTGTTCTGGCGCCCCACTTTGCTGACCTGGCGCCTGTGCTGCTCGACTGCGCATCCGACCCGTCCCGCGAGGTGAACCCTCTCGCTTTCTTTTTGTTAGGGTTTCAAGGTAATTGAAAACCCTAGGCATTAAACCCTAAACCCTGAAAACCCCATCAGCATGCTGCTCTTTCACGGTGTCCCCGGGCTAGACGCCACCGCGCATGTCTGCTCTGGTGAGATTCTTGAATCCATGAAGTGTCATGTTGGACAGTGTCTGCGGGGACAGCAAGCAGATTTAAATTGCTCAGCCAATATCCCCGCAGAGGATGTGATTTTAGTAGCTCTCTCTACAAAAGCGTTAGCATTGTTTGATGGCACATGTAATGACACCTGCGTCTTGGTCATCATAAAATGACAAACACAGGGACCACCCCATTGCAGCACACACTCTCAGCAGGATCATCTGGATTCAGTTTTATCAGAACTAGGGGTAATTATATATATTATACTATACATTAATCACCCCTAATCAAAATATCTTCTCCTGTGCGGCAATTCCACACACATTCAAATGACACATGATGGGATCCAGGACCTTCTCTTTTGAACTGCCGGTGCGCTCTGCTTGAGAGCATAAGTCTGAACAGTATCAGAGCATGAAGACCTGATACCTTAAGTATTATCAGAGGACCGGTAAGGAGAATGAGCTCGCGCCGGGGAATGGATAAATTGTGCATCGAGCGCCAGGGGCTTAATCAGGCTGAATTTGATGCGTGATTTACTATCGACCCCGGCGCGTCGCCAAGTCGGGAGCTCGTTCTCCTTACAGGGGCTCTATCAACCATACATTGTGCATTATACATGAGTGCCAATGTGCTTGGACAGGTGCGGCTGCTAGCACAGCAGGCAATGGACGACTGCATGGCAGATCTCCCCGTTCAGTCCATCTGCTTGCCACCGCTGCTGCTGCGCTGCCAACAGACTGACACGCTCGATGGCGAGGCCGCCGCGCTGCAGGTGTTTGCTTTCCCCTCTTTCGACAGTTTCCCACATCGATAGCGCTGAAGCTTACCTTGTGGCTAGCCACATACAATGGGTAACAGGTCATTCACTCGTTTTTCATAATGGGTAGGAATAAGCCGTTAGAGCTACAATTAAGAACGTTGTAATAGCTGAAACGTACACTTTCGGGGCTCGTGGCGCCCGGCGTCTTTTAGTGCAAGGGCTTTTGCCCCAACAGCCTCAGATTAGGCCGCAGTCAACAGCCGCTTCAAGGTGATTTGTTAGCGAGTGGTTGTTACGAGGACATGCGCATCGTGTGCCTTACGTCCTGCGAGTTCCCTCGGAAAGTGTGCATGTCACTCTTCCTTATTCCCCTTCATTATGATCATATTTGTATATTTGTTTGTACACCCCTGTGAAAGGTGATGGTGACTTCTGGCCTTCACGCACAGTCTTAATCCCTGCTGATAGAGCATGTCCCAGCAAGGCTGACATGTCAGTAAGGTATGTGTTGATACTTGCCGCAAGCACCATGGCAGGTTATACCTCATGTTTAGCGCAGTTCCCACCCAAGACAAAATGCAATAATTTATATTTTTTAGGGTTTTAGGGTTTTAGGGTTGTAGGGTTATATATATTCGGCCGCTGCTTCCTCTCACATGACACAGAGAGGGTTTTGACTGTGCGGACAGGCGCTGTTCAGAAGCATGAGCCAAGTGGTGAAGCGCATGGGCGCGGCCGGTGCAGATACACTCCTGGGAACGCCCCTGCTGCCCTGCCTGGTGCGAGCCTTCGGGCACGCCTCTGCAGACGTGCGCAAAGCGGTGAGTCATCCCCCTCCCCCCCGGAAAATATTTCTCAAACACTTCAGCTAGGGTTGTAGAGTTTGGGGGTTAGGGTTTAGGGTTACGGTAAAGGGGCCTTTCACAGTAATAGCCTTTCTTCCTGCATGCAATGGTGAATTTAGGTTCTTACACGAAACGTCCCTAAGAGGAGGGTATATAGAGCAAATTTGAGAGCGTTAAGCGTCTAAGCGAAGCCTTAAAGCATTTGAGAAATAATCCTGCCGGCATTCCTATCTTTGTCATGTCCGGAGACCTTATTTGGTACTGCATCTAGTGATACCGCACGGTGCAAACATGCGCAGTGAGGCACTTCTCTCTGTGATTTGCATCTGCGTTAAAGCGAATGTGTTCCTTGCTGGGCTATCACATTATGTTTGTGGAATGATAAGAAAGAAGAGCTGAGATGCTGTAAAACGCTGTGTGTCTGCTCTATGGCCATTAGGCTTTGGGTTTGCCGACCTGTGATTATAATTAATATAAAGTAATACCTGTTTTTAGCCGGCTTGAGCATGGCGCCTGTATTGTGACGACCAAAGAACAGGTGGATTTGATGCTTGTCGCGTTGACATGTTTCAGCATGCACAGCTGACAGGGAATGAATATTCCATTGGAAACACAAGATGGGTGTGTGGTGTGGCTTATCGGTCCCTGTTGTCATACTGGCTGCAGTATGGGTCCGCACCTCAGTGCTTCGATTAAGGATTCGGCTTAACAGCCACGGTGGCGAGTTCCTGAAGCCCCGCAGGGCGAAGTTTTCGCCACAACTTACGTTATTTGCGGCTGTTCTGGCTGAAATCATTAATGTATTGGAGCCAACCATAGAGATTGTGGCTCCTCAATCTTCAATTTGGATAATTAATCCACATTGTCACATTTTGGGTCCAATTGATTAATTTTCGCCGCATTGTGCCGAAAATTAGCCACTAATTAAAGCACTGCCGCGCCTGATCTGCGCTGTGTGTCTAGAGAGAAGTGCTTTTGAGGGTGGAGCTTGTGGCGCAGGTGGTGTTCTGCCTCGTAGAGTTGAGGCTGGCAGTGGAAGAGTCCAAGCTGGCGCCCAAGCTAGCTGACCTGTCGGCCACGCAGCAGAAACTGCTGGACATCTATGTGGAGCGCACCCGGCAACAGCAGCAGCAGCAGACAGCTGCATAGGAGGAAATTTCAAATTAGCAGCAAGGCTTCTGGCAGATGTGGGTTGCCTGCAGAGGATGAAGTGAACCACTGACACAAGTGACTGCTGTTCATATTGAGAATGAGTGTTATCGGCAGATAACAGTCATGTTATCTGTTCCTGTTCACAGTGACATCTCTGTTGGCCCTGTGCTCTTCACCTTGGATTGATCACAGATGCCACCTCTCTCAGTGTTTGATCCACAGCTGGAAGAGGTGAACCAGTCCTGACCATGTGCTCCTAAGTGCTTGAGGTATGGCTCTTTCAGCATTTGCTATTGAGCGTGTCGCCCGGGCCGGGCATGCAAATGGTAAGAGTTGGTTTCTGTTGTTCTTCTCGAGAAGAATGGGCGATGCTAGCACTATCCTTATATAAATCATGCATGCAGCCACAGTATGAGCAGGGAGGGAGATGGGTGCCTATTCAGATGTGGAAGCCTTGTTACAGAGCGAACATGTCTAAAACGTATTCAATACGGTATTACTAACAGATCGAAAAGTAGATTTCAAACCTGTGATTACAGCAATATCTGTTGTATACTTTAACAGCAGCACACAATGCAAGCCCCTACTGTAAGTGACATGTAGTGGATACCCCTAAACCAGTACATTTCCTGTACAGAGTGCAGTGACAAACAATCTGAATGTGCACCCTGAATAAGTGCTGGTTGCTAAACCAGTCAAATCATAACACAGTGATGTGCAGTCAATGGGACCGTGGCACCCCAAAACATGTACTCCCCATCCATTGCTACATGGGATGTGCAGATGTGTACAAAACCTGGCCAAGCGGCTCCATGGTCAGTGTATAATCACGAAACTAGCCAGCACGCCTCAAAACTCAGTGTCTAAATCAAGGAACAGGCTTCCATGTTATACCACCACTTTGCCATGCATAAGATATTGTGCATACATTGTGAGGTCGAATATAAAGCTGCGGCAGTCCTCCCCTTCAGTGCATGTACCATCACAGGAATGGAAATCCACTTGAAGCCTCTCCGATTGGGAGAGGAAAGTCCTGTGATGACCCTGGCAGCAATGGCAGCCTAATCCCCCAGGTTATGGGGGCGGAAGCCTGATGATATGCTGATGTGAGCGCCACATCAGCAGGTTACTCACCGTGACTCAGGCCTCCTTAGGCAGCTCCTCATGGAAGGGCACACCCAGTTCGAGCAGCGTGGAGAAGGCCTTGGCAAAGTCCTGCAAGTGGCCATCGTTCCTCCTCAGAACCGAGCACAGAGCTTACAAGAAGAAGAAGAAGAAAGGGATATCATCATTCCAGCCATCTAGAACTGATTAGATGTCCTGTCATCTCCCACATCAGCAGTTATGACATCAAAACAATCCATGGCAAATTTGGCAACCCCCACCAAATCTTATATGGACCTCTATGTTGGGTTACGTGTTTGCATAACAACAGCACCAGATTGAAATCCTAAAAGATGTTGTCTCAACCAGCAGATGGGCATCCAGAGCACAAGCTCAACAGCTTTGGTGTCATGCTGACACCAGGACATGCTCCTTACTCAGACAGCATCCTATGACCGGCTCAATAAAAAGCTGCAAGACGCTGGTCTCCAGCGGACAGGCCCAGCGCCTAATCCGAGCACAAATTTAATTGCAGAGCTGTCAAACTCCCAGTCTCAAGTAAGCATGCTTTGAGAATGATGCACACAGCGGGGGGCACTCACGTCAAAGAACTTCTGGTCGTCCTTGGCGTACAGCTCCACATAGGGCCGGAACTTCTTGTCCCACACGAGCGCCATGTCGGTCGGCAGCATCATCAGCGACTTGCTTGTCTTGTCCTCGTACTGCACCGGGCCCTTCCACTTCTTCTTGTTCCTGCACGCCCAAAGAATGGACCTCTCAGAGACATGGCAGATACAATGCCTTATGTGAAAGCGCACTCAAGATAGCTGTGGGGCAGCCACATATTTGAGTTCAACATGGTCATATAAGGCAGACCAGAAACCCATCCACCTGTGCAAAGCCTCAAACAACACCGATTTCAGACCGGTATCAATCTAATGATCAAGAGGATGTGGCAGGCGTCAAGGTAGGATCTGCCATCTCAGGCAGCTGTCTCCATTACTCCATCAGCATCCAATCCTAAGAATGCATTGCTGGCATCCACCCAAGTAGCATGAACAAGGTTTAGAGAAAGCATGCACCTTGTGATATGTTCTGACACCCGCCGAGGCAGCATGTGTGCACATGGCGACAGCATGAGAAGGGGGCATGCAGCCGCATAACTTCTGGTCCAGCAGCAGCTTGAAGTACTCGTTGGAGAAGGGGTTGGGAGTTGAGTATGTGCATATGTGGACAGGATAAGGGAATGCAGGCGCACCACTTCTCGTCGAGGAGCAGCTTGAAGTACTCATTGGAGAAGGTGATTGGGGAGTGCGTCCAGGGCCCCTCGAAGCCGCTGCGGTCGGCGTGGCAGCGGCCCAGCGCGTGCGCACCACTCAGCGCCACAATCTCCTGTTCGAGCAGCCAAGACGCGCCAGATCAGGCTCGGTTTCAAGTGGGAGAATCTATCTGATTCTGGCACATCCACCCCCCCTAATTAGGCAAGGGGTGGATGGATGGGGTGGAGTGGCAGCGGCCCAGCGCATGCGCACCACTCAGCGCCACAATCTCCTGCTCGAGCAGTCTTGCATTCAGGGTTTGGGGTTTTGGAAATTTACCTCTGAACCCTAATAAAAACATTCTAACATTAGTAATGTTCTAAGACAGAGAGATTGACCGCCAGAGAGAAGTAAACTTGGGTTCACCTTCTCAACCATGCCAGAACAAGCCATGGCAGCTCAGAGCGGGATTGGAAGAACCCCAAATGCCAGCATTACCAGATTCACTGTTCACGCAGCCATGCTGTGCCAGGTCAAGGCACTGCTTCATCTTCTTTTGGTGCAGCATCAGATGGAAGCCAAGCAACACGCTCGATATCCACACGGCATTCACGGGACAAAATGACTGCGCGATGTGATAAAATCCAGAGGCTACATCACCTTCCGTTGCCAAGGTCTAGCCTTAATGCGATGAGAGCACGCCAGATGCAGAGTAAAGTGCATCTGAAGCTCACATTGCACTGTATGCCCGGTGTTTCTGGCCTCAAATTGATTGATATGGTGCGGTATTGGGCGTTGCGTGCCTGGTCATTGAAGCCCATGCGGTAGAATATGTCCCGGATGTGCTGAGCTCCCTTGGCACCATCGGGCAGGCGACCATCTGGAGGGCAGTTCTTGCCATCTGCAAGGTTTGCACAGAAACTCGGAAGATAGCAACAGCTGTCCAGTAGACATGCTTGACCGCCAGGCAAAGTGGTGGTTCCGCTGTAACTTCTGACGGGACCGTGAGCAAACAGCGATGTACGGATATGGAAACCAGACGATTACCCCCCCAAATGAGCCCACATTGATTCAAAGTCACCTGGCATGCCACTGACTTTCAGTGCATACCTGGCTGGTCAGTGCGTCCTGGCCTCCACTTGATGGGAGGGCCTGCGCAGCAAACACCCTTTCATCACAACTGACAACCCCCCGTACCTAACGTGCACCTGCATTGTAGAGGGTCAACCATATGTGTCTCACCTGTTGCAATGAGGCCAGTGCCAAATCATCGTATGCCATTTAGAGCAATAAAAAGCAAGAAAAGTAGGAAACACCACGGAAGCAACCAGTGCACATCCTGTGCATTAACTGCGAGATGATACATGTGTTGCATCAGAGGGGATCAGAAGGTGCACCGCCCATCTCCTCAATGGCGACTGCTCCCGCCAAGGTCCACAAGTCAGAGTAGGAGATCCAGGGGTTCTGCTCCTTGATGGGCTCCAGCAGCTTGCGTGCAATGTCGAGGCCCTTGTTGGCGCCAATGTCACTCTCGGGTGGGAACCTGCATCGGCAGCAAGAAGAAGATTTGCACCTACATTAAGGGCTTAGGGTAAATATGTAACCCTAAACACTAAAATATTGGGTAATATAGATAGAGATGGCTCAGAAGCAACAAAAGAAGGACCACCATGATACATTACAGCGACATTGTATATCTTGCTCCAATGCACTCTCCGACATAGTCATACACGCAGGCTACTCTGGGATCTGTGAAAAACTGTTAGATGGGTGCACAACAAGGCGCCTGGTATATCAGCTCCAACAATAACTGCGCCATGACTCTCTGAATCAGCCGCTTTCTAGTGACACAGACTTGCATGGGCTTGACAGCTCAGCATTGCGTACCTCATTGTAGCGCCATTGCTGCCTCCTGTGTTGGTAGCTGCATGATACAACACAACCATCACGTACCAAATTTATCGTCGGGGATGCCTATCGGCACAACACTAGATTCTTTGCTGAGAGAGGACCAAAGGCAGCAGGCAGGAGCAAGATGCAGTAGCAGCATATAGGACGCACACCTTTGTCATAGCTTCCTGAGCAGTGCCATGCCAGGCGAACCAGGATCGGGCCAAATGACCCTGCAGTGACAGGCCAGGCATCAGTCCTCTAAACCTAATTTTCCTTCTCATGTCAGCGTGTCCGCTTAGGCAGCAGATACTTGCCGTCATCATAGTCTTCGGCCTTTTCGGACGACATCAGGTCTGCAATCGCCGTGCGAACTTTCTCATAATCCTGAACCTTTGGCTGTGTCTGCAAGCAGGGAAGCCAGATCAGGTGGCAGTAAGAGAGATGTATTAAGAAGAGTGTCTGGGATATTTTGGTCTTTTAAGGTTAATAACATTAACTTTCCAAAATGCCATCAATTTGCAGGGCAACTTGACAAAGAAGGGTTTCCAAGATGCAAGATGCTGCTCTTGGGATGCTCACTATCGCTGCGGGAGTCTTGCCAAGGAACTCATCAAGGTATCCGTTTTCCTTCGCGTAGTACAAACCTCCCCCAAGACCTGCTGCACCAAAAAGAAAAGCCTGCGAGCCACAGCAAAGAGCAAGCATCAGTGCAAGAGATCCACCGCGGAACTCCTTTGCATGGAACGCCAGATGGTCTTTATATTCATGAGTGTCAGAGACTAACCCATGTTCCTCCACCACCTCCACTCTTGGGAGCAGCTGCCTCGGAAGAGAACTGGCGAAGGGGCGCTTGAGCAAGGCTCTGAACCCGGGACACCTGGGACACCAGGGCCCGCCTAGAAAGTAGTCGTAACGAGGCAAACATCGGGGGCAAGGTTTCCTGCAATCGGCACAGGACCGTGATTCGTCTATGGAGCTTTGGCGCTCTAGAATCGTTTGCTAAGATCGGCAAGATACCTTGACTCCCTTGCTGACTTGTCAGACACGTGAGGACACGATGGACGAATTTCCATTTGTGAGGACATTTTGACCAGAGTTTCGCAGCAGAGAACGTCTTACTACCTTTAATGATGTACAATATATTTTCTAGGGCGACAGGGACATAGAACTGTCAACTGATCGGAGACGAACCGTCAATGCTGTGCGCAGCATTGGTGTCTTCGATTGCGCCATCGTCATTTCTGATCACTGCAATGCCAATCCCCAAGCTCCTAAGATTTGTTCAGACAGCCACGTACGCAACAAGGTCTGCCAGGGATCGGCTGCAAGTTGGGTAAGTGCGTTATTGCAATCGCATGGTCTTTACCTTTTTCTAACTATCAACTGAACATTGCATGCAAACTTTCAGGTCTGTTCTGGAGTGTCGGAGGGACTTTTCCCCCGAGGATGTCACGGCATTTGTGACCACCACTGGCGATTCCAACCCAATCCACACCGACAGGAATGCAGCAGAAGCATCAGGCAAACTTTAAACTTTCACTTCATCAAGACATATCTAATTCAAACTCAAACTGTTTCCAGAAGTTTTCGTAATCCAGCAAGTGGATACATCATGCACAGCCATGCTCTTGCAGGGTTCTCTGGCCGAGTGTTGCCTGGCGTGCTTTGTGCTTCTCTGTTTCCAGCCTTGATCGGATCTAATTTTCCCGGAGCCATCTACCTGTCGCAAACTCTGAAATTCCGGGTGCCAGCTCTGGTGAGGCCCCCATGATCTGTTATGCTGTCACTCTGCCCGATGGACAACTGCCTAATGACACAAGCTTAGCCTCCAGCTAGTGGTGCTTTGCAGCAGCAATGCTGATGTGGCGCATGTATTGGTTCTTATGCCACGCTGGTCCTTTCGTCGGTTTGTCAACACCTTGATAGGATGCTTAACATTGCGGACGGTTGCCAGTTCACAACCTCACTTTGTGCGGCCAGGCAGGCAGGCCACCATCTGCCCAGTTAGCATACGTGATTGGGCGCCACCATGTGGTGTTCAGGTGGGAGACTGCGTCACTGCGCGGATCACAGTAGAAAAAGTGTCCGGCTCAAGGGTGGCATTCAAGACAGAGTGCCTAAGCGGGTCTGGTGTGGTACTGGTCGATGGAGTTGCTATGGCCCTGATGCCAGGCAGGCAATGAGACATGGAAGAACGGTGCCTAGATGGCAGCCTCCCCAGCACTGAAGGGAGTTTTTGACCCGGCACAGGCCAGAAGCGCAGCTGATCTGGCAATGAACAGCTGAGGACCACATCTGTTAATCAGTCTGACACAATGGATATACCTGCATTGCTTTAGAGAGTTGCGCATTGTATCTTAGCTTGCCCACACAGTGACTGCTGGTGCGTGAGCACAGGCACACTGGCCGTGTTTGCAAACGCACATTTATGTGCTGCTAGTACCTGTACACCTAAAACCGATTTTGACTGTTTAATTGCTTTTTTAATGAAACAAACCAGTCCCTCACTTTTGCGCAATGCCCTCTTTCATTCAAGCTTCTGTACTACACCCACGAGCAAACGTTTAATGATGACAACCATGGGCCCAGTTATATCGTAACAAGAGGCCTTGTGCCAGAAAAGATAGCAAGATCTGCTTGCTGGGATTGGGACCTGATGCACATGAACTTTCGGTTGTGAAAGAAGAACGAGACGATTGGGCACCTTGGCTGTGTCACTGCAGAATCAGGAGGATCGCCTGCGAACCCGTGCGCCAGATCAAGAAAATATCTCGAATCTCAGCCAAAGGTTGAGGATCAACATTTGGGCCCATCAAAGTTGCAACCTGGTACATGTAAACTGTTATTTCTGAGTAAAGATGATGCAGAAACACGCTCCTGGGCGGTGTACGCGAGGGCATGGTGCTCAGACCGGTCGGAGCTTTGCAATGCCCAGCCCCTTGGGGGTGTTCAGTAGCAAATGTAAGGCAGCCAAGATGCTCGACAGGCTCCAGCAGAGAGAACAGCCGGCAGTTCTTGGTGTCAGCTGCTCCGCAACGGCAACAGCACCGTCGAAGGAACTGGTTCCTTCAGTCTCACGTGGGAATGACTTGCCCAACACCAAGCCGCGCATTCTCATAGCAGGCGCTGGCATCGGTGGTCTTGTGCTCGCTGTGGGACTCTTAAACAAGGGGTTCGAGGTGCAAATGTTCGAGCGCGACCTCACGGCCATCAGGGGTGAAGGCAAATATCGTGGCCCGATCCAGGTGAACTTGCCTTGAAACTTGCACTGCAGCAGATTTGACGGCGTCGTACCGTTCTGGTAGCAACTTATATGCACACATGCTCGTTTGAAGTTGACAGATTACCTTCGACTTCGTCGAGACACTGCCACTGATAGGCCCTTTTTGTGAAGTCCTCTCCTGCAGAGCAGTGTTCTGTTTGAATGCTGTTGATGCTTGATGCTCTAACACTTGAGCTTCTTCTGTCAAGATAGTACAGAATGTTTTGTGCAGGCGAAGCTAAAATGCCTTTGATGTGAGTTGTAAGAGCTGTGTGCTGTGCAGATACAAAGCAATGCTTTAGCAGCACTAGAGGCGCTGGACCGCCAGGTGGCAGAGGAGGTGTTGGCAGCGGGCTGCATCACTGGTGACCGCATAAATGGCCTCTGCGATGGCGAGACAGGCAAATGGTGGGTCCTGTATGGCTGCTCTTGGAGCTCTTTTGAAGCACATGTGATTTTCTTTTCAAACTCGATTTGGATGCACGAGTACAGATGACTTGCATCAGATGCTTGGGTTTGTCAGACATGGACATTGAACATGTGAAATCTTCGACTACTCACACTTTCCAGTCAAGATGCATGCACAGAAAAACACTTCCCATTATGACACCCATGCCATGCCTCAATAAACGCAACGAATGGCAGGCTCTGCCTCTGTTGGGATAGCAGTTGCGTGTGTGAGCAGGGATATCGAGCTCAAGGCCCTGCTTCTGTTGTGATAGCGGTTGCATGTGTGCAGGTATGTCAAGTTCGACACCTTCCATCCTGCGGTCAACAAGGGCCTGCCAGTCACTCGGGTGGTGAGCCGCGTGGAGCTGCAGGAAATCTTGGCCCGAGCCACAGAGCGCATAGCCGGCACCAGCATCATCCAGAACGACTGCCACGTCGTGGACTACGAGGAGCGGGTGCGTGAGGGATGCAACACTGGCTCTCATTGTTGCTAGGCGGGCGGGAAGACCTGGCCAGTTTCTTTCAGTGTCACTCTAGTCGAGGAGCGAGAGCGTGAGGGATGCAGCACTGGCTCTAATTTTTGATAGGCGGGCAGGAATCCTGGCCAGTTTCTTTCAGCGTCACTCTAGTCGCGGCCTGCTCCTTCTGAAGTGCTTGGATTTTTCCACGGGCTTGCCAGCTTGGTAGAGATCTCCAGGCATGAACTTTGTGGCAGTTTGCATTGGGCAGTGGTGCTGGCATGCATGTCAGGAGGATGGCGCACCTGTTTGCTGTTTGGTTGTTCGGGTGGATGTGTGTGGCATCTGCGAACATGTGGCATTGTTATTAGTGGAGTTGTTATGGATGCATGTGGCATCTGCGAACACGTGGCATTGTTGTCAGTTGAGGTGTGCTGGTGCATCAATATTTTCATGGCTGTCTGGCAGCGCCCTAAAGCAGAGGCACTGTGGTGCAGGTGGATGCTTCAGGCCAGAAGGTGGTGACTGCGATCCTCGAGGATGGGCGCAGATTTGAGGGTGACATCCTCATAGGAGCTGATGGCATCTGGTCTAAGGTGGGCTCATAATCCACAACAAGACCACCCCAATTTCGCAATCTTTCAACAAAGTCTGCAAAAGAGTGGGTGTGGTTTTTTCCTGAGCCGAGCTGAGGTGCAATAATCTATCATAGCAGTGCAGTTGACTGGAAGCAATGACAAAACGATGACTCATCATTGCGGCATGTGCGAGCAGGTGCGGCGCAAGCTGGTGGGAAAGACGCAGCCGAGCTACAGCCAGTACACGTGCTACACGGGCATCGCAGACTTCACGCCGCCGGACATTGACACGGTCGGCTACCGCGTGTTCCTCGGCAATGGAAAGTACTTTGTCTCCTCTGATGTCGGCGGCGGCAAGATGCAGTGGTGCGGCTCTCCATGTTGCCTTTGGATTTCAAGACGCCTGCTGTACTGCATGGAAAATACATTGGCTTGCTTGTTTGGCAAGATGCAGCGGTGCGGCTTTTCATGATAGAAAGATGTTGGCTTTCCGGATGTACTGCCCTGACGGGTCATTGCACATGCAAGTTTGGCATCAGAGAGTCATGGTGGGATGTGCTCATCTGTCACTTGACAACTACAGTGATCTCAGGTCGAATCCTGCCAAATCCCCATGGCTTCTGTTGCAATGTAGAGTGCGGCCGCAAGGTTTGTATGCTTCAGTGACCTGCCTTGCGCCAAAGAGAGGAGAGTCTATTGTAGAATCCTCTCACTGGGCATCCAGGACCTAGTTTACCCTGTCTGGGAATGCTGTGATGGTGTAAGGATGCCACTGGGATTCTATATCCCGGCCATGAGTTAGCCTGGATAGGTATAGGTGTTTGTCTGGATAGGTGATGTCCTGAATAGGTGGTTGCCTGAACAGGTATGGGTTCCACAAGGAGCCGGCAGGCGGGGAGGACCCGGAGGGCGGCAAGAAGGCACGTCTGCTCCAGATCTTCGGCCACTGGACCGACATGGTCACCGACCTCATCCGTGCGACCCCCGAGGAGGACGTCATCCGCCGCGACATCTACGACCGACCGCCCATCTTCAAATGGACTGAGGTGTGCAGCGGTGCCTGTTTTATATTGGAATTTCTCCTCGCATTGTGACCTGTCATCAAGATACCACGCCCGGGGTAATGTTATCCGCGGCGACATCTGTGACTTCTGCCCATCTTCAAATGGACTGAAGTGCGCAGTGGTGGTCTCTAGAAAATAAGTTTCCTGGAATGATATGTATTAAAGGTTTCACGGTGGATGTGTACGGCCATAACCATGTCTGCATCCTACACACAAGTTGGGTTTTACTTGAGAAGGATGTAGAGTGCAATGTGCATGGAATAGTCCGCTCTGACAACACATACAGTCCTGGCCAGTTCCTAGAACCTAGTTTTCTTGATCGAAAAGCACAATTGTCAGAGAAGGAGCTGAAAGAGATGGGATTCAACAGTGGCGAGTGGCCCCTCTTGGGGACAGTACGCATGCAATACAGACCAACTTGGGCCATCAGCTTGCTGAGTTTAGAACAGTGGACATCTAACCCCAGCCTGAAACCACAACCGGAAGGCACCTTTGACATAGAGGAGGCTGAAAGAGTCGTGTGTGACAGGGGCGAGTGGCTCTGCTCGGAGACTTTGCGCATGCAACACAGCCCAACTTGGGCCATCAGCTTGCGATTCAGTACAGTGGACATGTAGCATCAAGCTGAAACCACCCCCCGAATGCACATTATACAGAGAAGAAGCTGAGAGAGGTGTGTGTGACAGGGGCGAGTGGCACTGCTCGGAGACAGTGCGCATGCGATGCAGCCCAACTTGGGCCAAGGCGGGTGCATGGCCATCGAGGATGGCTACCAGTTGGCAGTGGACCTGTCCGAGGCTGTGGAGAAGGCTGAGACCTCTGGTCGCCCCCTCGACATTGAGGGGGTCCTCAAGGTGGGCTCCCCCTACCCTAAATCATTTGAAATACTAACTTGAATCCTAGATGGGAAAACCCTAAATTGCCCCCCCCCCCCCCCCCCCCCCCCCCAGACATTGTCGGAAGTCTGTCATGGTTAGATGCAAGGCGAAGGCGTGCGCACACGTGCGCGTTGCCAGATAGCGTGCAGACGAACCTGAGAGTTTGCACTTGTCTGGTGCTGGTTGCAGCATTTTTGCAGTATTTCTCTATGGACAACAGTCCCGAACAACCTCTTGGGGTGGCTGATGTATCAAGGACAGAGGCTGCGTATCAAGGACAGAGGCTGATGTATCAAGGACAGAGACTGCGTTGCGGGCAAGTGCTGAACAAACACTCAGAATGGCCAGCACATCAGGGATAAAGGCTGAGGGATTACTTGTGTATGTGCAGGGCTACTTCAACAAGAGGCTGGGCCGAGCGAGCACCATTCATGGGCTAGCAGGCATGGCGGCCATCATGGCATCCACCTACAAGGCCTATTTAGGCGAGGGGCTGGGACCCCTCGAGTTCATCAAGCAGCTCAAGATCCCCCACCCTGGCCGGGTGCGCCCTTGTTAAAGCCCCCTCTGTTATCAACCCCTTTTCGGCTGTAAGGCGTACTGATTGCAAGCATCGCAGGATTCTACACCTTATCTTCTCTGCTCGGATTAGAGATGTGCAGCCCAGAGGTTGTATGGCACTGTGCGTGGAGTGCTTGTAGAGTTGTCTCCAGGTTTTCCTATGGCCTCTCAGTGTGTAGTATCTTTCCACACAGCATAGCGGGTCAGTACATCTAATCGACAGCCTGTGCTGTTCGAGGCTGGTTCAAGCGTGCTTAAAATTACTAGCAGTCCTTGAGCACGCCTGTCTTCACAGCAGCCGATGTGCGAGGGTCAAAGCTATTCGGTCTGGTTCACATTTTATTTTTAAAAAAACTTCCCCTGGACTTATGGTGTAAAATGTGTAGTTGTGGTACAAACCCCATAATGCTAAACCCTGGAATATAAAATGCTGAAGCAAATGCACAGGTGGGCGGCTACTTTGCGATGAACCTGATGATGCCCACGATGCTGGGGTGGGTCCTCGGAGGGAACACCGGTGCACTGCGCGGCGCAGACAGGGCGCCCCACTGCCGCGTCAATGACAAGCCCAAGGCCTTCCACGAGCAGGTCAGTCAGCCAGTCAGTCAGCTACATCCTTTTGTTGCGCGAGGCAGCCTTTCCTCTTTCTGTCGCTTGCACGCCCTTGATTGTCTTGCATGTCTTGATCTCATCCCTTCCAACCACCCAGGGCTGATCAGATGTCTGACTCTGATCGTCAGAGTCAGCACCCAGCATCACATCCATACATTCACATGGAACCTTGAAGACATTCAACAGATCATCCTGCGAAAATGACTGTACGTGTTGCTGCCCTTGTATGACCTGTGAATCCATCTTGCTCTGTGCCTATCCGTTTTGGAGCTGCAGGGGTCTTGTTTCTCGTGGACTTTGCAGTTTGTCAAAAGATTGGATGATGTACTGTTGTTGGGGGCCATGTCCTGCAGAGCGGTTGTCCTTGCACTTTCCCGAGTGTTCAACCTTGTGCAGAGGCCCTTTCTAGGATCATACATCCAAGCATTCAGGGGATTCATGGCGAGGGTAGGTGCACAAAGCCTACTACTTCGGGGGTCTTGACTGTAATGTCAGTCAGTCAGTCAGTCAATCAGTTAGTTACACCTTTTCCAGCCACCTAGGGCTGATGAGATGTCTGACACCGATCGTCAGAGGCAGCACTCAGCATGACATCCATACATTCACAGAGAAACTGGGAGACATTCACAAGATCATCCTGCCAAGAGGACTGTACGATGGTGTGCAGGATTTCTGGAGGTTCCTCTCCGATGACATGGCGCTGCTGCGCGCGGCGCGCGCCAAGTGGACCCTGGTGCCCTCCGCCTCTGTCGAGGCCGCTGCTCAGGTGCCTACCCTAGAACACCATTTTATCCCAACCCTAAACCTTAAACCCTAACAAAACCCTAAACCCAGACTGCAAAAATGAAATGAAATGAACGTCAATTGACCGAGCATTGTTACTTCTCACTTGTTTGGAGGTGCTCCGCTCCATGCGCCTGACCTTCACACTTGTTTCTAGGTGCTGCGCTCCCCGCACTTGACCTTCAAGTTCTGCAGTGAGGCATTCTGATGCAACTTGCAAAGCCGAGCTGCCTGGATGATTGCATTGCAAGTGGTTTTGACTCCTCGGGAGTTTCACAAACTACAAGGGCGGTGTGTGTCCTGTCGAAAGAGAGGTTGCTGTCTAATGGACTGCCTGCAGACTAGGTTAGAGGCCCCATGGTGTGGCTGCAGACACGCTGTGTGTATGCCCATGGCCATTTGGCTTTGGGTATGCCGACCTGTATAACAATAATAACAAGATCGACTGACTGATTGAGATGTGGAAAACTTGTGTGCAGGCACACTCGGATTCCATTGATGCCGCTCAGAACGGCCAGCGGCACCGCTTTGGGCTGCGCATTGCATACCCCGAGGCAGCCACTGAGATTTCGTCAGAGGGCGTTCTCATCGGCAGCGGTGCAGACGCCGACCTGCGCCTCGAGTCCCCCGTGGTGCGCATTATCGCCCCTTTAGGGTCTCACCCTCGTGAAAACTGAGTAAATAACCTGCTGACTAGTCGTAGAACCTGGACAAATAACACAATCTGAAGAGTCACCTTGTCTTGCTGTATGGGTCCAGATATCATTGGAGCTCTCTGCAAAGGCCGATAATGTCGTGGCCCCTGTAGAAACTTGATGTTTCTGTATCCTCTAGCTACCTTTTTATCCAAGATTTGACCAGCATGATTAGAGTGTGCAAAGCAGCTTGGAGGATGTGCAGTGCAAAGTTACATAACTATCTGTCACAAACGCCACAAGCTGTGTTGGACTTTTGCCCCTTGTTTATCTCCTCGGCATGCTGACATCCAGCTTTCTACCCCTTGTCAATTCCCAATGGGAGGGTTACTAGGTAGAAGAACCCAAGCTGACATACAGGCTTCTATCTAGTATCCTGACGACCTCCCATTGTGCACTGGCAAGCAGTAGAAACCTGTGTGTTAGCTTGCAGAGGAGATGTGCAAGCTGTGTGGCAATAAATGACTTCTGGTATGGAGGATGCGGTATGAGAGCCTCACTCGCGTGGAAGACATTGTGTCAGCATGTGACCGGAGTAGAGCTGTTGCTGAGGTGGCGACATGTGGTGGCGCCAGGTGGCGGAGGCACATGCGCGGCTGCACAACAACCCGGCGGGCGGCTACACGGTTGAGGACCTGGCATCACCTTCCGGCACCTTCCTTAATGGCCGTCGCCTCGCGCCCAACCAGGTGAAGAATCTCTGCGACACTGGAGGAACCTTCCACATGCTTAAGTAGCGTTCCAATGCAGTGGGACTCCAAGGAACTTGACGCCATCAAAAGTCTCCCTTTTCAGCCAATTGAGGGGCGCCTCGCGCCCAACCAGGCGAAGAATCTTTCTGACATCGGAGCAAACTCCAATGTGCTTTACAAGGGTTCCAATGCATTGAGGCACACCAGGTACTTGACAACATGGAAGGTCCCCTTTAAGCCAGCTGAGGCCGACAAAGCAGGGCTGCTGCTTTGGGATGCCGGGATGTGGTTCTCTCGACCTATGCAGTAGATTATGGCCTGCCGCTCAGATCTTCATGTGCAAAGTCTCTTGTGCACGTGTGCGTGGAAATCATTATTTCAGGACGTCACGTATATATTCCTGGTGGTGCTATCGAAGGCTTGTTGCAGGATGTCCGCTCATTTGGGGACCTCAGCCAGAACAGTTAGAGGAGCATCAGAGGCAGCTGCTGCACAGAGCGTGACTGTGAGTGTGGGCCTCAGGGTGACAGTCTGTGTGCTGACTCCTGTTGTGCTTGTGTCACAGGCGACACAAGTGTGTCCGGGGGATGAGCTTTGCTTCGGGTGCAAGGAGACAGAGGCTGTGCGCTACCGCGTCAAGATGGTCCACCAGAGCGTGGTCGAGCAGCTCAGCAGCAACGGGTCAGTCTCCGGCAATGGGCTGTCGAAGGGCAAGCAGAGTGATCCCGAGCGAGAGCTCATCGCCGCCTGATGTGCTGCGCTCCCCAGAATGTGAGCGGTTCCAACAGCAGCCATCAGATATGGCGCACAAGAGTGTGGTGGCGGGATGAGCAATGGAGCATACCTGGGGAAAGGGTCCCAGTACGCCAAGCAGAGAGAGCTCATTGCCGCCTGGTTGACATGCATCTAAAGATCTGGTGGATTGTAGAAGCTGTGCAGTACCAGGTAGTGCACAAGACTGCGGTTGCTTAGCTGAGCAGTTAGGCTGCCTCAAATGGACTTGAAGAAGAAAGCAAGCAGAGCGGCCCTGTTGGAGAAGCCGCTGCTGCGCCTCATTTGCACGAAAACACCGGTCTGCGGTAACTGGTCTGCGGCCAGTATTATCAGTGCATGAGCCTCTGCAAACAGCTGTGGGAGAAGTTGGGAGCGGGGATGGGGAGGAGCTCTGGGAGTAGCTTAGAACAGAGGAGGGGTTGCGAGCGGACAAGACGGCTGCATGCGGCCATCTGCGTGCTTTTCCGACAGAATCTGGCCAGCACCTAGAGCCTTTTGGTGGCTCTGTTGGTGGCCTTGATCCATGACTGCTGGATAATTTTGCCTCTAGCAGGTTGCTCTCGCCCTTAGTAGGCTCCTACAAAGGGGCTTCCTAGAGCAATGTTGCAGGAACCATCGGTGGAGGCCAGTGATGGCAACAGATTGGAGAAGATTGAGAATCGCACGTTGCCTGTACTTGAGCAATGCAATTTGAGGACTATGAAAAGAGCAGACAAGGATCTGCTGGGTTTGGTTGTCGTTGGTTGGTTTTTGCATGATGAGACCCGCAGACGCCTGTCCAGAGCGGAGAGAAGAGCATATCATCTTTGGACATCAATGTGTGCACACTGGAAGAGGCGAGAACGCATTGCAGTACTGCAAGTGGTTGAGAGCAGACGTCAACAAATAATGTAGTCGCGAAGATCACTGGCTGCAGATTGTTTCAATTCTTATCTTTCCTCCGCGGGAGACACATTCTGTGAGTTTGGAAACCTATTCTTTTCGCAGCGTCTCTCAAGCAGCTGTAGCGACAGTGTATTATTTTCTTCTCTTCCACACCGGAGGAGACCATAAAAGAAACGCAAGTGTTGGCCCTAACTTGTTTGGTCCTGTTGCTACCTTTGACTCGTGGCCATGCAGTATCATTGGGTTGATCAGACCATCTATTAGTACACCCTCCTTGAGTTTGTAGATAGAGATTGCAGACTTATGCGCACGGCCATGGCCTACACTGTATGGTACCACCATGGGCGTGTGTGACCCATCACAAGAATGTATGTTGGCTGCTGATTGCCTCTGCTTGGTGAGGACGATGGCCATGGAAGCGGGGTTGGGAAACTTCAGCTGCTGCAGTGCTGGCATGACAGTGATGCACACTAGTAGTGTGCAGACACTGTCAAATTGTCGGAACATGTGTGCACTAGTGGTACTTTGAATGGCAAAATAGGCAGGCCTGTCAGTCTCCAAGGTATGGGGCGCATGAGTGCAGCCAGCTGTCTGATTATTTGACTTGTATGCAAACAAGTTGTAACATTAGGCACAGTGCCAAACAAGTAGTCCCGATCTGGATGCTCCCCATGAGAACTGCATGCATGCGCTGTACGTATTCTACTATCTACAACGATTGAGGCCCATCTATGAATTCCCGGAATTCATTTCCAGCAGGTGCCCACAGCCGCCACTGGGCATTTGCGGCCCGCCAGTACTGGACATTTGCCTAGAGTTAGAACAGGCTAGGCCAAGCAGTGGGTAGCCCCGTCTCCTTGAAAATCAGCAGATGCTACTAGCAACTAGCAGGTAGTATCTTTTGCTTCCCAGCTCGCTGACATTTCTAGTTTCCTACTAGTTTCGGCAGGCCGGCCTAGGCCTAGGCACAGGGTCTGCACGTGCCCTCCACCCTTCCAAACTATAGTGCAGCAATGCCCATTGAGGGCCTTGAGATCAAGCACAAGGTCCCATACAAATTCCCCCTTGGATTTGCTCGTAAAAGACTGCAGCGGCCACCATGATGCATTGCACCCTCGTGCTCGTGCCATGCTCGCGCTCATTCCCCTGTAGCCAAGGGTTTTGATACACCCTAGATTCCTTTTGACTCTTGACCACTGACTCACCACATGAAAGGACCAGAGGAATCTTTCCCTGTTCTGAAGATGCCCAGCCGTCTTCTGTGCTGATCATAGTTCTGTGTGGCTAAGAGTCTGTTTTACTTATTCGCTGATCGTCGAGGGAGGAGTTGGCAGCGTTTGGCCGAGTTGCCAGGCCCTATTGCTCCGCTAACCCGTCGCTGAACAGCTGTGGCCACCATGTACGATCAGTATACCTGGGTGTTCGCTCTGTCGGTCATCGTGGCCTTCTTTGCAGCTTTCGGCATTGGTGCAAACGATGTCGTGAGTAATTCCTCTCTCTCCTGTGCCCGAACCAGCACAGATGCCAAGCACCGCGTCTAGCGGATATTTCTAGTTCTGGCTTCCCACTTTGCTAGCTATGTCAAAGTGGTGCTGTTCCTAACAGTTGAATTTGCTCTGCACAGGCAAACTCTTTCGCGTCCTCTGTCGGTGCCAAGGCTCTCACGGTAGGCTTTCTGATCTCCTGGGGTTGCGTGACGTATGACGAACGCGCCGCAAGTTGAGCGCGTGTTGACGCCGCATCCCTTGCCACTGCTCCAGCGGTTATACTGGGACATCTGCTCGTGTATCCCGCTCATCGTGCTATCTGACCTAATGTTACACGGAACCCTGCGCAGATGGTCCAGGCTATCATGGTGGCGGCGGTTTGTGAGTTCCTGGGGGCCTCCCTGCTTGGAGCTGGCGTCACAGGTGGGTCATGTGTCATATGACTGGCGATGTCAAGCTGGAACTTTCATATTCGTGCGAAAGCTGCAGAAAACTGTTTCTCGAAGGGTTCTCGTAACCCGGTAAGATGCCAGCGTTGCGTTGCTCACTTGTTTATCTCTGCCTGCAGACACGATCCGGTCCAACATTGCCAAGGTTACGCTGTTCACAAACACCCCCGACCTCCTGATGTGGGGCATGTTCTCCGTCATGATCGCTGCAGCTTTCTGGTGAGCCATCTAGGTCTGTTGGGCACACTTGCTTGTTTTTCACCCTTATTTTAGCTTGTCATATGGCTTAAACAACGCCACATCAAGTTAAATCCCATTTTCTGTGCAGGGACAACCTGGCATGCCACCTGGAGCTGCCCGTGTCGACCACCCACACAACAGGTGCACCAGAATTTCCTTCCTCAGTCATCAAAACTTGCATGGAACCATCCTATGAGCCCCTGATACGTTAACGCTGCACCATGGAGCGAGTGTATCCAGCACAGTCGAGCACCATGTGCTCTTCGGTGTGAACATCTCCTGCGAATGCATGTGTGGGCGCTCATGTGCACATGTGTGCGCATGGGCGCCCCGGCATGAAGATCACAAAATCCTGCCATTGAGTTGCACGAACTTCATGCACTACTACACTGTGATGCAATATGTCCAGCAGAATTGTCAGCCGTTGACCCTTTTGCTTGATCTGATCGGGTCGTCTGTGTGACTGCAGTTGGTGGCGTGGTGGGCATGGCCCTTGTCCTGCGTGGAAGCTCTGCCGTCATGTGGCACGCTAGCAAGAGCGAGTTCCCCTACTTCCAAGGCACGCACCATTCTCACAATGTCTGCTGCCACTCTTGCTGCACGCCACCGGCAGTCCATGTCTACTTGTCACAATGTCTGCCGCGGCTCGTGTTGCATGCCAGTGTCAGCCCATGTCTCCATGGCCTGGTGTCATGATGAACATGATCTGTTTCCAATCGGTCAGTTGTCCTGCGCTCTGCAACGGATGGGGGCCCTGTGACTGCTCTGCAGTAGCACATATCCCAATTGCAGACACTTTCAGCTCATTGCTCTGTCAAGGATGTCTTTTGCTTGCCCCACACAAGTCGAAGCACCACCCGAAAGCCCAAGAGAGAAAATGGAGAAATGAGATTATTTTTGCCAGAGCACTCTCACATGCTGCTGTGCAAATGCAGGTATCTCCTCCGTTGTTGCATCGTGGTTCGTGAGCCCCATCTGCTCGGGCATCATCGTGTTCATCCTGTTCGGACTGCTGCGCACCTTTGTGCTGCGCTCCCAGCACAGCTTCACCCGCGCCTTCTATGTGAGCATTCGTTCCCCTGTTCCTATGCAAGAATCACTATTATTGAGGGTCTAGGGCTGCTATCATTATTACGGTACATGTTTTGCAGTCCCCATGGACTAGCTACGTCTATGCAAGAATCGCCCACTCAGAACTTTTTGAGTCCTCTGGAACCTCACCAGATCGCCAACAGACACATGCCGATTGTGCTGGATTGGGCCCGCTGGTGATGGGCCTAGTTTTGTTTCTGTTGGGATTGATGTGAAGATATCCTCCTTCATGACCCGGGCCATCAGCAAGTTTTCGCAGTGCACTAGAGTATACATGCATGAAAATTCGGTTCGGCAATTTCAACAAGTGCATGCTTGCTGGCTCTCGACGTAATGTCGGCGCACCGACATGTGCCGGCATGTGCGCGCAGGTGCTGCCGTTCTGCGTGGCGCTGACCTTCTTCATCATCGTGGTCTTCATCATCCAGACAGGCAACAAGAACAAGACCTGGACCCCTGCACTGAGTGAGGGGACTCTGCTGTGGGTGTCTGCCGTGGTCGGTGTTGGCATGGGCGTGCTGTGCCTCTGCTTCCTGATGCCCTTCCTGCGCAAGCGTGTCATCGCCTGGGAGGCCGAGCAGAACAGGTGTGTCCTTGGGGAATTATTACAGGGGTTGTTAGGGTTGAATAATCCAGGGGTAAGTGCTACACCGCATGCTGTGTCCGCCCTACACCCTTCCCGCGAAAGCGCGTCATCGCCTGCAGAACTGGTGAATCCATGGGGAAATATGCTAGGGGTCATTAGGGTTGAATCCAGGGGTTGCACCCCAGGGGTTGCACCCGAGCACCTGCACATCTGGCAGAGGACTCCAGATCAATTTAGAGGGACTTCAGACCTGCGTCCGGGATTTTTAGGGAATTATCCTGCTGTTTCAGGCAGTGCGAGGCTTCTGCCTGCAAGCGGTTGTCCTTTTTGGAAAGCTCAACTTCATGCGGTGTTGTGTGTGCTTGCAGGATGACCAGAGTCGAGGAGGGCAAGGCCGCTGCCGCCAAGGACGCTGCTGCAGCCAAGGAGGCCGGTGCCAACGGCGATGCCACTGTTCCTCCCACCGCACAGGTGTGTGCTGCACATCCCTCGATCAAGCTCGCCCATGTTCGCTGAATAGTCGAACGATACCGCCTGTCACAATCTAGCTTGATGCAAGTTAAGCAAAGGAAGCACGCTTCCATGAGCACTACAAGGAAGCATAGTTGCAGACCTCGTGTATAGTAGTCCCTCTATTAAGGGGAGGAAGAAAACTGAAGAGATTGTCCCCGATGGCCCAAATCATTGGTTGAGGCAGGTCTCCCTTAGACTTCAGCCTTAAGCCAGGGTGCATGCATTTGTAACTGCTTGATTCCTGCAGTTGGCCAGAGAGGTTCACAATCTCTCACAAGTGAATCCCGGGTTTCGCGCACCTGTTTCTCTCGGAAGTCAGGCACTTTGTGCCCTGTCACTTGTGCACTCCTCGAAGTCCGCTGTTGCGGTTCAGAGCGTTCCTCGTTAAACCCCGAAAACCCCTAAACCCTTGCTTAGAGTTGTACTTGTTCGCAGGGTGGCCGCTACGTGGGCCTGGACGATGTTGACGCCGCTGTGGAGGAGCACAAGGAGCAGGGCCGCATGACCAAGTGGTGGAATGGCGTTACCTCTTCCAAGAGCGGCCAAGCCTTCGGCAACAACTCTGCCGTCAAGGCCCTCACCTATGTAAGCCTCCTCTGTAACTCTCTACCCGGTACTGGTGTAGAATCTGTCAAGCATGGCCGTTTGTATGGGGATAGAAGACCAAACCTTTGATTTGTGGTTCATGGATTCTGAGGGGGTGTGGGGGCTTTTTCGTTTGTAAAGAGGGTTTTGGGCCAAAACTTTTGGCAGGATATGGAAGAGCTTTTGAGAATGCAGGGTGCTTGCTACAAGGTGCACGATGTGCTGGACCACAGGCAATGTCTCTCGTAGGGGTTCATGGATTTCATTTCATGGATTTTAAGGGAGCTTCTTTCGTCTGTAGAGGTCACCTGGGTTCTGGCGCTGATATTGAGGCGGGTTTGGGAATGCAGGGTGCTCGCTACAAGGTGCACGATGTGCTGGACCAGGATAAGGCGGAGTACGATGCTGATGTCGCCCAAATCTGGGACACTGCCGAGCGCTTCGACCCCAAGACCGAGCGCCTCTTCCGCTACCTGCAGGTGCGTGCCCCCCCTTTTTCCGTCATCCTGCAGGGTTGCTGTTGCAGGGGTTTTGGTGGCATTCTGAACGGTTTATCTGTGTGATACATACCGTACTGTCGCTAATAGTTAGTCGGAAAAATAAATAATCTAAAAACCTCCCGACTTAAATTAGAGAATTAAAAAAATTGTAGAGGCAGGGCCGACCAAGTTTATCCCATAGATAGATAGATAGATGGATAAAATATGTTTTTGTTGATCCCGTTTCCTAAAAACTGCCAAGCCAGGTCGGAAATGTGTCTCTTTCATGTAAATATGAGGCACAATCACTTGTCTTTGTTCTCTATGGGTTTATTTTGCTTGTACGACTGAATTTGCCGTAGTAACATTGCCCGATCGCCGCTGAAGTTTTAGGAAAATGTTGCTTTTAGTCGGATTTTCCCCGTCCGACATATCTATAGCGTATTTAATATCCTTTCCCGACTAAAGTGGCAATTTAAAAAATTAAAATTTTCTCCCGACCTAATATAAAGTCCGACTTGCATTAGCGACAGTACGGTAGACATGTTGGAAAACGGTCCTTGCCAAGAGGTTTGGGTGTCTTGGCCGAGCGCCTTGACCCCAAGATTGAGCGCCTCTTGGAGTGCAGTGGGCCGGATTCAACCTGTTTATATTTCTGGGTTGGGATTACAAAGCGTGTAGATGCTAAACCCTAACCCTATTTTTCCCCTTGGGCTGGACGGCTGATGTGGCATGCTGATGTGGCGCAGGTGTTCTCCGCCATGGTCATGTCATTCGCTCACGGCTCCAACGATGTCGCCAACGCGATGGGCCCCTTCTCTGCTGTCTTCTACATCTGGGAGAACAAGAGCGTCCCCTCCAAGGCCCCGGTAAGTCCCTTTGTTTTTGGGTTTAGGGTTTCAGATATGTTTATTTAGGGTTTAGGATTAACCTCAACCCTAATCTTATTTGTTGAAAAAGCAGCCTCTCACTGATCCAGCTGGTATATCACTAGTGCATTGCAATTCAGGAGGACCACTTGTGGCCCAGAACAACGCGCTCCAAATTGTTCGTGTCTAGACATTTGGTGCCAAGAGTGACACGTGCTCTTTGCGTGTTGCTTTTTTTATGGCGCGACCTCTACAGCTGACCAACTCTTCCAAACTCCTGTATTCTTCTGCTTACTCCCGAGTACTTCTCCTGTAGTATTGATATGGAATGATATTAGGGTTGCCAAGGTTTCGACTGAATGCAATACCATGAGATTTTGATGAGATAACTTGGGTACTGAAGACTGCCAGAAGGTCAACGAGCATCAGGTGGCTCCTGAAGGTCCCCTACAAAATGTGAAAAATGGTGAATGACGTTTTGACCAGTGGTAGAGCCTGGATAACCTGTACAATGTAGTACAAAATGCACGGTGTCATTGACTGACTGGCTGACTGGCAGGTGCCGGAGTGGATTCTGGTGCTCGGAGGTGTTGGTATCGTGTGTGGTCTGGCCACCTTCGGCTACAAGATCATGCGCGTGCTGGGCGTCAAGGCAGTCAAGGTCACCAATGCGCGCGGCTTCTGCCTCGAGCTCTCCACCGCCATCACTGTTGTCATCGCCTCCCGCTATGGTGCGCAATCGCATCCTGCCAAAAACAACCCATGCATGTAGCATCCTGCCAAAAAACACCCCGTGCTTGAAAGGACATGCTCCAGTGCCTGTGATATGGTCAGGCGCGTCTGAATTGGTTTTGATGTCATGTCATGTTGGCCGTTTTGACACGTACTGTTTGAAATGAAGGCTGCAGCTAGTTGTTTGGGTGTAACCTTCACTACTGATGCAGCTATGTGTGTCCTGGTCCTTGCGCCTCGGCTAGAGCAGATTCCTAATTTCTATTTCATCTTTCGATGACCAGTACTGCAACCTGATGGTTTTACCAGTCATGCACTAGTCTGTCCTGCCAGGCCGCCCCCGATTCAGTCCTCTGGGTGTTCCTCACTGCTCATCATCTCAGGTATGCATTTTCGCCTAGCGTGCAGGATACTCTTTTTGCTGATCATGTGCTTGGATTGTGTTGTGCAGGCCTGCCCGTGTCCACCACCCAGGTTCTGTCCGGAGCCCTCCTCGGCATCGGCCTCTTCGAGGGCGCCAAGGGCGTCAACTGGAAGCTCAGCGCCAAGGTGTGCCCTAACTCTGCCCTCTTTAGTTGTTTAGGGTGCACTGGTTTTGTGAATTATTTTTTTATCTTTTATACTTTGTGTTTGCCCTCACCTAAACAACATCTGCCTGCATCGAGTCCCCCCTCCTCTGGGCTCTTCTTCATGTGACAACTCGATTTATTCACGAAGTCACTGGTGCTTTGGCCCTTTAATTTGCCTGGCTTTCTGCATTTGATCTCTGCCTATCAGACCGCGGGCAGTGACATATGACCAGGCCCTGGACTTGCCACACGTCTCATTCGACTGGCGCAGTGCAAGTGTCTCAACCCGGAATGCAGTTGTTGAGTGGCACACGGCAAGAGTGTCTCAGAATGCAGCTGATCCTTGATCTGTTGTTTGGGCTGATCCAGGTGTTCGGTGGCTGGGTGGCAACCCTCATTGTGGCTGGCTTTGTTGCCGCGTTCATCACAGCGATCGGTGTCTTCTCGCCCAACAAGGTGGCCTCCAACGACAACGTGACCATCACCAACCTGCTCAACGCTGACAACCTGTACATGATCCGCCAGATGAATGGAACCGCCACCGCTGGCGCCGGAAACGCCGCCCTCGGAACCCAGCTGCTGGTGCGCCCATTTTCTCCTTTTTCCTTCCTTCAGTGTATCTCCTGTTTGCCTTGATCATCCCCAATATTTCGAACTGGATTTGCATGTGTTCCGCCACATGGACGCCACCATTGGCGCTGGCAATAGACAATATTTCACAGTAAGTCTGGCTTTCCCCAGTTGGTGTCAATTTCCGTGACAGTTGACATCAGCGCATTGCGCTTTGCTGCAGGGCCTGAACAAGACCCTGATCACTCGACAATGGCAATAGTGGCTTTTCCTAGCTTCTTCGGCTTAAGTGACTGTTGAAATGAACGCATTGTGTTTTGCCGCAGGGCCTGAACAAGACGCTGACCGGCCTCTACAAGTCGGGCATCCACTACGCGCTGGAGGCCTCCAAGCTGACCAACCAGACTCTGAACCTGTACAACCAGACGCTCGTGCTGCCCGCTGTGGCCGCTGGATAAGCCGTCACCGCCTTCTACTGAGGCACATTTGCCTCACTGCCCGCCTCTTCTGGCAAATGTCTGCATTCTTCAGGTGCCCTAATTAGGCAGACAAGCGGCCCTGGCAAGCAAGCAGCGCCTGGTTTGGCGATCAATGGTGCCATTCCATGGACATATGACCTCTTTTGAACGGGTGTTGTTTTCGGCGGGCGTTGCCTCTTCTTCTGGGGTGTCCGGTCATCAGTGCTGCTTCGGCAGGAGCTGCTTGGCTGGCAGCGCCTGCTACAACCGATCTCTCTTTACCCGGTAAAGTGAATTAGAGTCTTACTCAGCCATAAGGCCTAATTTGGTACTGATGTTGCTATTAGATACACACCCCAATCCGCCTACGTGTGCGCGAAGATGCGATGCGGCTCTTTCTGTTTCTGCAGTATCCGCAGATATTTTGTGTTCAAAGTGGGAAATATCCAAATCAAGGGGAATGGGACATTCTTCCATTTTTTGAATGAACGGAAGTACAAGTTCGAGAAAAAAAAGGCTTTCTTTCTCTGTGCTGGTGAGCCCTCGTTGGAAGTGCCAGGTTTCGACGATCACATTTTCGTAGATCGCCAAGAATGAAAGTACTCTTGTTTTCGTGTTAAGAAACATTGTCACACTTGGGAAGTAGACAGAGGACCGCAGCTATCTGCAGTCCATGGGAAGTGGCGTCTGCATTGCAATAAGCTCATCAACATCAACTCTGCATTGGGAAGTACCTAAGTGGTCTTGAAGCATGGAGCTATCGTTTGAGCTTGCTTTTGACTGGGAAGTACTTAGGCAGTGCTGCAAGGAAGACACTGACGAAGTAGAGGGGTGTGTCACCGATGTGTGCAAACACTGCAGTTTGAATCGCCTGCTATCCTGTTATCGTTCACATACCTGTAGTACACTCCTGTTGCTCTCATCCAGAGGCTGTGGTGGTGACCCCTGGGATGTACCCCACTTCTTTGGGTGGTTCTCATCAGGACACATTTAGTACACTGCTCCTCTACATAACACCAGCCAGCAGCAGTGCATGTGTGGCGACTTATATGAGGAAACATTGGGTGAAAATCCCCCCATCTTATGCGGTACATATGCTCCTTTTGTAGATCTGGACTTGTGTCTGCTTAATATGTTCAAGCCTTAGTAGTGTCGCCTAAGATTAAGCCTGGAGGTTGCTTGTACATAACATGGAGTTTGGTGAAGTGCGCAAGAGCTTCTTAGTGGCCTTGTTTCATGGTCGTGTTCCTTCAAAACATGTAAATAATAACGAGTGCTGGCTACAGCCACATGCGATGTGGACATCATTTCATTTTCACACCTTCACCTGTTGGGAGCCATTCAAGACTTACTGCATCTCAAAGTTCAGCGGCTCGAGCCAGCCATCTCGCAGATTCCCTTGCATTTGCACTTTTAGATCCTTATAAAGGCATATTGCTGAATAGCTTGAGCCTTACACTGAGCACAAGTAGAATGCCAGCGCAATATGAACTTCATAATGTCTCATACATGCACTTAGTATCACTTTTTTTGAAAGAGACAAGTCAATCCAGCCACGCTCTTCCATTGCACATGCCTCTTTCAAAGTTGTGCGCTTCCACGTAATAAAAACTTGCATGCCAAGGAAATTCTTGGAGCGTCCACGTGGACTGCGGTCAATTCCTTGAAAACACCCACTATGATGTTTTTGACCTTAGCGTCACAATGCAGTTGGAGGCTGTGTTAAGTGCTGCTGAGCAACGGGGCCAAACTGTGAAAATCATTTTATCTAGCTGCAGCTATGCTCAGCGGCTCTAGGTCACCGAGGTATCCGACAACATTCCATACTGGGTTCAGGTGCAATTTCTATCTCCAAGAGCTCATTCAAAGCAAGATGCCCAGCATGCTCTCTTCCTATACTGGGTGAACCAGCTGAGAATCTAATCGTTCAGATGCTACAGTGTAGCGAACATTTTCAATACAGCAGCCCTCCGGTGCACTGTATGCCCTCTATCTTCAACCGCCATGATCCTCACCATATAGCGAAGGACAACTCGCACACTCGACAAACTAAATTATCTTTCGACCGCGCGCGCATGAAGACAAATATTTCTTGCATGGTTTAGGTGATTACTACGGTACACAGTGATGAGGTCCTCCCAGCAGGTTCCCCAGGTCTCCTCACCACAGCCGCCATGTCAGCAGAGGCCGGGAAAATGCACTCCGCAAAATCACAGCTAAAGCACCTCATCGTCCAGCTGCTCCAGTTTTGGGAACAGTTTCAGGACGGCTGCCCGGTACGCGGCGTGCCCTCCGGCCTCATCCACTGCCGGGTTGCCTGCCAGATACAGGGTGGTCATGGTCCCCCCGGGTGGTCCCCCCGCTGCAGCCGCCAGGTCAGCAAGAGAGCCGATCGCGTTGTCGTTCAGCCAAAGGTCCGTAAGCTGAGTCAGCGCCTCCACGCCCGTAATGTCGGCCACGCGGTTGCTCGACACGTCCAGCACTCGCAGGATAGGCAGAGACTCCAGATTCTGCATGCACAGAAGCTCCTCTTCTCATGAAGCGCCCCAAAGTGGCACCCTTTCTTTGCTGATTCGAGCTTGGCAGATTGTTGTGGCGAGCTCTTTGCATGCAGACGGCATTCAGATGGCCGTCACACCGCAATTCAGTTTATATGATCATCCGGCCGATGCTACACAATGAGTCACTCTGGCTTGCCACTGTACAAAGAATCAGAGTGGAGCCCCACTCAAGCGCCAACTGGTGGGACAATGACTGTTACGAAGCAAAACTCAATCATTTTTTTTGCGCTCAAAATGGTGCAGCAAACCGAAACGCTGGAACATAGCACCCCAGATGTTTTCTCCGGGCACAGGGGCTGCAGGCAGAAACACTGCACACTACATTTTCTTACATGTATATGTTTTTAGGGGATGAATCCCTACACCCTAAACACAGCCGCGCAGTTTCGCTGATACGGACGCGCACCTCAAGGCGTTGGATGCCGTTGTGGCTGAGGTAGAGCTCTTCGAGCAGTGGGCAGTGCTGCAGGCCCGCCATGCTGGTCAGCCGGTTGCTCTGCAGCGACAGCTTCCGTAGCATGCCCAGGCTGCAGTACCAGAAAACCCCGTCAAGCCTATCAGTCTTTGCACGCTTAGCAGATCACACCCCCTGGTTCATGCAGGTGTCCGGGCTTATATAGAGCCAGAGAGCTAGGCAACGTGGCACACCGCCACAGAAGTTAAAGACGCTTTTATCTGGTGCCCATCTCACACAGCTACCGTATAGGCTTCTGCAGCAACAGCATTACCAAGAACAATGCAAGAAAAGGTCCATGCTTTATGCTGCTGCAGTGTCTTTCAACTGATCCAGCAGCGGGTTTCACTAAGACCGGACATCTGCTTTGCGACACTGTTTGCGCAACGAGTGTTGCAGCCATGATGTCAGAATGAGTCATCAGGCAGCAGTCGCAGCGTCGGAAGACTTCAAGATGTGCCATGCGAGAGGACTCGGTCGATCTACATGCAGGGAGGCTCGCTTTGCTTTGCTTTAGGCTTTTTTTGCCCCCAAATTTTTAGGGGTGTAAGGGGTTTAGGGTTTAGGGAGAGCAGGAGCACCTAGTTATGCCGCTGATGTGGGCAATGCGGTTGCGGCCGAGCCAGAGCTCCTCCAGTCCAGTCAGCGCATCCAGTCCAGTCAGCTCCCTGATCTTGTTCGAGCCCAGCTCCAACAGCCGCAGGTTTGTGAACTGCTGCACCGCCTGTGCGCATTGCCGCCGGAAACTTTTGAACATGGGATTATATTTTCCCAATGTGACTATTGGTACATGTATGCCAATACTTGTGTACCTGTGTTAAGGGCATATGTAGGAAAAATCTACAGAACCCCTTGACACCAAAACTTGACACCCGCTCAACTCCCACTGTGACATGAAAACTGCAGGCGTCCGCATTGCTAAGGACGTCTTGGAACTTCTGTAAATTCCAGCGCCGGTGCAGCGTGTCCTGGACTTTTCAATCCTTAGAGAAGCCTCAAGCATGCCAAGGTTTGCTCCGCGCATGAGGAGCAACGACTGCAGCATGCTGTGTAGGTCTCATATACCGAGTGCCTTTCTAAAACATACTCATGCGAGAGTGTGAAGACATCATGATACAATGTACCTTAGCCTGCTGAAGTCTATGCTTCTCGTTTCGCAGACCACATCTTTGCATGCTTGAGGCTTCTTCACGGCAAACCCTATTCTATAAACCCTAAACAAACCCCAAACCCTAAATATATGGAAGAGTTGAAAAGGCGAGACATGCTGCACTTGCACTGGCCCCGAAACTAAATGGAGCAATAAGACGTCCCTGGCAAAGCCGGAAGCCTGCAATTCTACTGCTCCTCCTGATGCATGAGGCGGCAGGCATTAATAAAGGGTTGAGCAGAATGAAGGAGGTGAGCACGAACCTCGATGGCTGTCACAGCATTGTTGGCGACATAGAGCTCACATAGGGCTGTGCTGTCCAGGCGCTGCAGCGGCAGCAGTGACTGGATCTGGTTGTAGGACAGCTCCAGTCGCTGCAGGGATGTGAAGCCTTGCAGCGGCGGTATCTGCACTTGCACAGCCGCGCACTTTCAGCCATCCTGGAAGGGCGAAACGGAGTCCACTACTGCATAAGTGGCATGAGGAATTTGCGCTGCGCAGGGGACTCCTGGACCCTCAAACAATGCGTGTGCAAGCATGGGCGTCTGCTAAACATGACCAGCTAAAAGTTTGGCTGCTTCTCAGACCATAAAGCTTCTGGCGGCTTAGCCCACTGCTGACTCCGCTGACATGCAAATTACTTTAAGTAGCTAGCCATAATTTGCACAAGCCACCTAACAGGTCTGTTTTTGTATTGGATAATGTGTGTTGTCGTGCCTGATTATGGAAACAGATAAAAAGGGGATTTCAACTAGATTCCCCGGCAGGGGAATGTAAGAGCCTCGCTCACCTCCTCAATATGATTGTCCTGTAGGATGAGCTCCACAAGCACTGCAGCACATTGCAGGGACATTTCAGATAGCTTTCTTGCGGACCATGTGTGGTGCGGAGAGGCTTTTTTTATTGCAGCACCAAGAAGCGCTGTACCTGTCTTGAAGGCAGCGTCCTTGAGCCGACTGACGTCTGATAGGATATTCTGCCGCAAGGAGAGGGTCTTAAGACCTACAGAGCCACACTAAAAGGTGTGATACAGGCGAAATCGACATTTCTCTTTGTGCAGGGAACAGTAGATCCCAAGTGGCCAAAGGCACAACTGCATGTTTCTACATGGTCAATAAGCTGATGCACTGTCCCTCCTACCTGTAAGTGCCAGTATCTTCGTATCTAGCTCTCGCAAGCGATTAGTAGTAAGGTCAAGGCCCTGCAGCAGCACTCCATCAGCAGAATTGGCCGCATACACAACAGATTAAAAGCTCCAAACCAGGTTACAGCATTCAGTCCTACCCTCAGCCCAGCAGGAAATTCGACGCCTGCAAGATCAGGCAGATGTGAGCTTGTGAGGTCCAGTTCTTCAAGATCGTGGTTGATCTCATTGGCATCAGTGCCCTCTTCCATGCTCTCGCGAACACCCGACTGCCTGCGGAGATTTGTGTTGTCTCAACGCTGTATACTTCAGCTGTTTTTGGTCTTGATGGTACCTGACGTTGTGGCTGGCATGTGGGATGAAGCCATCAAGGGAACCAAAGGGGCAAAAATGCAAATGTCCTTCTGACAGCTGCGAATCTCCCCCATATCTTGAGCCGTTGTCTCAGTCAATCAAGTCTCTTTAATACAAAAGAATTCTACATAATGCGGCTAGACATGTAGTAAGTGAAAGACTTCGAGCCGTACTCCTGTCGCGCTTGGTGGGCCCCCGGAACACTCGGTACATGTTCTGAACTTCTCTTCCATTTGACTGCCTAGTCCGCCCTCTCCGTCCTGATCAGGTATACAATTAAAATGAACTGGTATCAAAAGCCCCGTTTGTGTTTTATCCTCTGCATCGTACTACTTCTCAGAAGTTTACCGATCCCAATGGCCAGTCGGCGCGTTGAGTAAAATCGCGCAGCGGTCAATGAAAGACTGGACGTACACCCACCTGATTCAGGATCCTGTTTTCCTGAAATCTTTGTTAAAAACATATGATCACCTTGAATAAGCAGTATCACAGCTGAGCTATACTTGGGATGGCTGCGCCCATCTGCAGCCCATATCTTGTTTTCCTCTGTCGAGCGTCGGTGATCCCTTCACAATTTTCAGTGAAATGTGTGGGTTCTGAAGTTACGAGTACTGCAGTCATAGGGGAAGTAGTCTGCATAACAACACAACCCACAGTGTGTGTCACACAGAAGAGCACAAGTGGCGACATGGTCCCTGAACACATTTGAAAACAGTATCCCATACTCAAATAAATTGTGTCGCCACGACAGCAGTGCGGCCCTATTGCACAACTTTCCACTGCAAGCACTCTTTTTAACGCGCAGGTGCTCCAAATGTGCGGCAACTTGCTGTTGCTTTATGCAAGTGTGGTGCTCCTCTGCAGCGGCCTGGCTGCATCCGCCTCAAATTACACCGTTCTGCAACCCATCTCTGTTGACAAGATCACTTTCAAGCCCAACAGCGCACTTGCCGTCCCAGCAAATCTGGACAGGTGCCGCACAATCACCTCTTTTGACAGCCAGTTCTTGAGAGTGCAGATCTGCACTGCAAGCATCATGGCTCTGCAAGCAGCATTCACACCACAACAATCTGAGCATGCTGACATAGAAATGCAGTGCCAAATTGGCACCATGCTGGCTGTGAATATTTGCATCAGCATACTTGTGCCCTGCTTTGGTGAGCACTGGTAACCACTTTGCCTTGCTGTTGTCACAACAGTCATGATCTGGCTTGGCAATGTTGCTGTCATCATGTTATGATAACAAAAGATGGAAAGGGCAGTCCTAGCTCAAGCAGACCAAGAGTGAACATATAATCGACAAACGAGTTGGGCTGGCTGCATAGGGACTTTGTGGCTGCTATTGAGCCAGAGGAGCTCACCTGGGCGTTTCTGCGGAACTCCAACATGTCAGTGGATCCCAAGTGGCGCCGGCGCTTCACAAACTCCTGGGAGGACCCTCTGGAAATGAACCTAGCTGGGGAGTTCACAGGTGACACCTATTTTCCTGCACAGGTGGACTCTTCAATGTGAGTGTTCCAGCACTCGATCCTTGAGCGTGGTAGTGCATGATGCGCAAACCAATTGACGGTGCCATGCTTCGGAATTGCACCATATCACTCAGCAGATTCTGTTGTGCACACAGGGCATTACCTAAAGGCGACCGGGCAATTCTGTCAAAACACAGGTGTGAAACCCATGCACACAGCAACTTGTACTTGTACTTGTACTTGTACTTGTACCTGTACTTGTACTTGTACTTGTACTTGTACTTGTACCTGTACTTGTACTTGTACTTGTACTTGTACTTGTACTTGTACTTGTACTTGTAATTGTACTTGTACTTGTACTTGTACTTGTAGCACTTTTTCTATCGTGAGGTTGTCCAAGAAGCCTACTGTAAAAAGCAGAGATTGATTTCATCCAGGAGTCCGTCAATGCATCTCAGTTTGGCGCAGGTGACGAAGCACTTCTCGGAAGAGCAGTCCAGGTAGTTGAGTACCTGTCCATGGCCCAAGACCGGCTTGGTGGAGGCTACTTGTACGCCTTTCCAGAGTATCACTTCGAGCGCCTAAGCCACCAAGCTGAGACCCACATCATGTCAGCCATGAATGATGGCTGGCCTTGGGACGTGCCCTTCTATGCGATAAGCAACCTCAACACTGTTTTTCCTCATGTTTGCCCACACCGTCCGGTCCCAACTGCGGGCAAGTTGCTTCAAACTGCTGCGATTGACACCTGTCTAAGTTGCAGCAATTTATGCTGTGGTGGATGTGTCTAAGTTGCAGCAGTTTGTGCTGTGGTGGAGCAGTATATTGTATCCTTGAGCTCAAGCTGATGGCGCGCTTTGCTGGAAGAGGCACTCATGATTGAAGAGTATACTATACATCTGCAGATGGACAAGGTTATTGGAGGTCTCGTGGACTTCTACCGGTATCAGTCCGTACAGCTGGCGCTTGTTGTGGCCGCCAAAATCGTGGACAACTGGCTGATTCCTTTCGTTCAAAGCAATCTTGACAATTTTGGACCGCTCCAACTGCAACGCATGCTGGCCATCGAATTTGGAGCCATGCAAGAAACACTGTCTCACCTGTTCCAGATCACAGGCAACTCCAGCCATGCATGGTGAGACATCCCCCCATCACCTGTGGAAAATGTTTGGCTTGGATTCTAGATATTTCAATCTTGTAGAATTTTGCTGAACCTGGCAAATGTTTTACTCTGCTTGAAGCAATTTCCCTGGGATGGTGTCCTCAGGGTTGCCAGTCAATTCACAAAGGACGACTTCTTCCTGCCCCTTGCACAAAGGGTGGATGTCCTTCCAGACAACCATGCCAACACTTACCTTGCTCAGGTCTGTCTCACCTTCGTACATTAGTCATTACTTTCATTTGACATGCATGCATGCATGCATGCATGTGCCAGCATGTGCTGCGCTCATGCAGCAAAAGCCCAGGCGGCCGATAGAGTTTATTTGCATTATATTAACCCTAATAATGCTAATAATAATAATAATAATAATAATAATATAAACCCTAAACCCTAAACCCTAAACCCTATATATAAGCATGCGCATGTTTGAGGAGTTCAATGATGAAGCACAGGCTTGATATCCATTTTGAATCTCCAGGTCACAGGCTATGTGGCCTGCTATGAAGCCACCGGCAATGCAACATGCAAAGCCGCGGCTATCAACTTCATTGACATCCTTCTGGCAAATCACAGCTGGTCTACCGGGGGATCCAACAGTGACGAGCACTGGGGCGAGCCTCTGCAGATGGGCCATTTCTTACTCGATGTACGTTCCCTTATAGCAACCCTTTCACTTTCTATTTCGGAGTTTCACTTTCACATTGTTGGTATGGAAGTATTATTGTCTTCTCTCAGTGCGGTTCATCATCATAGCTTTCAGATTGCTCTGGCGTGAAATTTCCAAAAATAATCATAGGGGATTGCCTCGTGGCAGGGATGTGTTCCCATCAATAGGACCCTCATCGTCTGTCACACTGGAATCTTACATCATGTTTATCGCTTTGTGTGCAGGACAAGGTGTCAATAATCAATGGGAATGACACGCGGCTTACCTACTCACGTCTTACTCAAGAGACCTGCACCGCTCACAACACCGTCAAAATTGTCCAAGCAGTGTTCACCTGGACACTGGACATGAAGTACCTGGATGCAATGGAACGCCTCGTGTACAATGGCATCCTGGGGACTCAGCGCATGCCTGTGGAGCGCCAACACCATCATGACATCAGGTCAGCTTGAATAATACTATCTACTGTACCAAGATACACTATTATAACCCTATTATATAATATGTCACTTGGAAGATATACCAAGAGGACTTTGCCTTGATCTTTATGTAGCTTGCTCTGCACATGCCCATTCTATATCCATACTGTGGCATGCTTGCAAGCTGCATGCAATATTTCTGCCTACAAGTCACATCGTGTATTAATGCAATGCAGCTTCATCGAGGAGTGGAGGCTCCGATTCATCAATGCGAGCTATGATAGGACCGCTGAAGCCAACACATGCACACCAGCGGAGAGGCTTGGAGAGAACTTGAATGGCATTGACGTTATCAAACCTGGTCCGTCTGTTCGCACATACCTCACACCAATGGGTGGGCACTCACCCCTCCATTTCTCACCAGTGAGCTGTACGGGACCTTTACAACTTGTCTTCATACCACACTTATGTCTGTCTCATACATTCATGGGCAGCTTCACAGCATGACTCTGAGAAAAGTTACGGAAAACAAAATGTAAGGCGTGTTCAGCGTTGTGAACAGCGTTGGTTGCAGGCGCTGTATTCAACAGATTTGATGGTGGGGAGCCATCTGATCAGCACAAAGGAGGTAGCAGGGGATGGTCGAGCTACCACAAAACATTCTGTTGCCATGTAAGTACGCACACCAGATGCATCATGTAGTTCCTTTGACATGCATTGTGGTATGGCTTCATGCTTTAGACATATACTTAAACCGATTCGCAGATGCAAACGCTGTTGGATTGGTGGCATGGCACTGTGTTTATAATCTTCCTGGTGTCTAACAGGGCACTGGGATTGAGTCAACTGCCCTTCTTCCAGAGCATTTGGCATTTTTCAAGTAAGTCAAGCTCGCCCTTGTGAGGCATCATCTGCTCGGTCTCATTTATTTTTGGGCGGGACATACACCCTCTTGCTACACCCTCTATGCTGAATTTCTGTGTGTCCAATGAGCTAGTTGTGCGGAATACATTTTTCAACCATAAGAGAATTCACCTTGCCACTTGGATGGGACTGACAGCTGATGATAATGCACCCAATATTAGGAGCCAAATTGATTTCATACTGACCAAGAGGGTGAGTGCTGGACAAGTGTTGAACTGCAGGGTCTTCCGGGGGGCAGAGTTTGAGACTGATCACTGGCTGCTGGTGAGTGAGTGCCGGCTTACTTTCAAAAAGTCCCCCCGGGAGGCCAAACCTGTCAGGTACAGTGCCGAGCTCATGCGCTCTGATGATGTCCAGAAAGAGTTTAGGGCTGCTGTTAATCAACAATTTGATTCTAGTAGGCATGAGCTGAGTAGAAGTCCTGAGATTGCATGGCAGCAGTTTCAGAGTGCCATGCAAGTGTGTGGGGATGATCTGCTTATAGCAGCCTCACAGCCTCACAAGCCATGGTTGTCTGCTAGAACATTGGAGTTGATTGAGAAAAAGCAGATTGCTTATCGCGAATTGCTTAGTACCCGAAAAGAAGGAGCAATAATGGCCCTCAGAAAAGATCACGGGAACGAAAAAATCCCACTGTCAAAAAAAAAGTACCGCACAGCAGTCAATTTGTGTAGGAAGTCTGTCCGGCAGGACAAACGAGAGTACTGGAGAAAAATGTCAGAGGAGCTCATGGGGGACTTCCAGAAGAACAACATCCATTCAGCATATCAGCGGCTCAACCTACGTATGGAGCGGGAGACCGCCAAACCACTCGGCAGCGGCAGCGTGCGCAGACCCGACGGCTCCATTGCCACAGACCGAGATGAGTGCGCTCGCCTTCGACGCGAATACTTCCAGAAGCTGCTGAATTGCCAGAGAGACATTCACCCTAGTGTATGGGATCGGTTGCCTGTCCATGCACGACCACCAGATTGTGAGCCACATGTAGCTGCACTGCATGCAGCATGTGAGTTGCCTGATGTGGATCCCAACATGCCACCTAGCCTGCTTGAAGTGGAAAGGACTATAGCAAAATTGAAAGGTCATAAAGCCCCTGGTGTGTGTAGGATCATCCCAGAGATGTTGAAATATGGGGGTGAAGGTACAGCTAGATGGCTGCATCACGTCATTAGTGTAGCCTGGGATTCAGGGGAAGCACCATCAGATTGGAAAAAGGCTCTGCTTGTACCTGTTTTGAAGAAAGGAGACACAACCAAATTAGACAATTATAGAGGGATCAGCCTGCTCAGCATTGCAGGCAAAGTGTATGCACTGCTTCTGCAAACTAGACTCGAGAAGTGGGCTGAAACAATTCTGTCTGAGACTCAGTCTGGGTTTAGGGCGGGAAGAGGCTGCACTGATGCAATTTTCTGCCTGAAATTATTATACGAAAGGGCTTTACGGAAACAAAAACCTGTCTATACATGCTTCATTGACCTGAGCAAAGCTTACGATTCTGCTGATAGGCAGTTAGCTTGGCAGATACTTAGGAGCAGAGGGGCACCAACAAAAGTTGTTGATCTCATCCAAGATTTACATGAGGGAACCACCTGTGCCATGCAGGCGGATCACAGACACCCAGATTCATGGTTTGATGTGGCCACAGGTTTCAAGCAGGGAGATGTGAATGCTCCTTTGTTGTTCAACATTTATATTGACACAGTCGTTAGAGCTTTTGAGCCACTAGTTAGGCACCTGGGGATCACTTGGCAGTACAAGCTAGATGGCAACCTCAGGGAGTGCAAGAACCCCACTGCATCTAACATGAGTTGGATTTTCATGTATGCTGATGACATAGCTCTAGTGGCCGAAACACAGGAAGCCCTACAAGAAGCCCTGGCCATTATTGACAGAGTTTTCATCCAGTGGGGCATGCATATAAACATAAGAAAGACTCAAATTCTCTGTTTGCAGAGTGGGACACAGACCGGTGATAGCAGTGAGCAGTTTTGGCTCAGGGGCCAACCCCTTGAACAAGTTCAGATGTTCAAGTATCTAGGAAGCATATGTTCAGCAGACATGTCAATGCAACCAGAGATTGCCTCAAGACTCAGTAGGGCAGGTGGGGCATACCATAAGCTGAGCAGATTGAAAGTTTGGAAAGATAAAAACATATCTGTCAAGATAAAAGTTATATTGTACAAAGTCATTGTTCAGTCAACATTGCTGTATGGTTGTGACACATGGGCAGTCACCAATGAAGATATCAGAAAACTCGAGGTATTTCAAATGAGATGTTTGCGGAGGATATTGGGGATAAGCCTTTTAGAAAGGATACCAAATGCAGTTACACGAGCACAATGTGATATTCCAGAGGTTGCAAATTTGATTAGATACAGGCGGCTGAGGTATCTTGGACATGTGGCTAGGATGGGTGACACCAGACTGCCCTTACAATTCATGTTTGGTACCATATCGGGAACGGGGACCAGGGGCAGACCTATGAAGAGTTGGAATGATTATGTCAGGGATGATTTGGAAGCCATAGGATTGCCATATAACTGGCGGAGAAAATGCAAAAACCGAGATGAATGGAGGGCTGCCATAAAGGTGCTGCTAGACGTACCTAGTCCATAAGGACTGGAAAACGTGTAATAATAATAATAATAATAATACACCCTCTTGAGTGTTTGATTGTGTGCAGGCCTCCCCTTGACATGCACGATGTGCCCTCCCTTTACATGGCCATGTTTGACAGTGCCAAGTTCATCATCCCTGAGCTAAGCATGGGAGTGGACATGGACTCTTCCATCTCATGGACACTACCGTTTTTGTGGTCTGTCAACATCTCATTCTTTGAGCTTCCCGGCCACAACATGACCTCCACTCCCCTTCGACTGGCTCTGCGCATTCCTTCGTGGACCACCAGCAATGCAACTGTGGATGTCCGGGTCCAAGAGGCCCCTGCCCCTTCATGTGATGCTAGCCAACCCGGCAGTTTTTGCATCCTCCTCAGCAACTTTTCGTCTGGTGAGCCTTTTACTAACTGTGGAATTCCAGAACTGCCCTTTCACATAAACTTGCTGAGATGCCGATTGCTGTTGAGGCTTGCCGAGGAAATTGAGCCTTAGCTCCCTCGCAGCAGGTGTTTGAAATGATGCCTTCCTTGCCGGTGAATCTAAGACAGTCTTGAGAATGTCTCCTCTTCACATGCAGGGGACACTATCAAAATGACACTCCCTATGGTTGCCAAATTTGAGACCCTGAAGGATTCGCGCCAACACTTGCAGAACTACAAGGTGGGTAACGATCATAGCCTGCTCAATATTGACGCTCAAGTCACGTGCATATCTATACATGGTGCTGTGGCCTGCATTTATAATTTGCCTCCTCAGCTCAGCTAGATGTGCCTTTGTGGTGTATGCAGTCGGTGATCATGGGGCCTTTTGTGCTTGCTGGGCTCACTCACGACACGTCTAGAGTGGCCCTTCCTTCTGATGACGTGACAGACCAGCTGTCAGCAGTGGACACAGCCGGCCTGGCCAGCATCCTTGCCTTGCCCCAGAAAGTGTACGACAAACGCAACATGTGCGGCGACGAAAATCACAAGGACCCCTACTGCCGCGCCGAGGACATTTTCACTGAGGCTCTTGACGGGAACGGGTACTACATGAAACTGAACAGGCGCCATGTCACCGCTGCATCTGACATTTCGACCACTGCTGATGCTATGGATGCCACATTCCGTGTTGTCAGAGCGTACACGAGGTGCGAGGCTTCTGATTCACTGCCAACATGCATCCTCTGCATGCACTTCTCTCATAGGCTTCATGGTCATACAAGGTGCCAAGAATTCATCTTTTGGTGGATCGTGAGCCTACAGAAAATTGGCCTCATCCGCTTTTGTGTCATAGGGGAGTTGCATCGGAGGCTCTGCCATTCGGTACATATCCCTTGGGCTCTACCATCTCCCTCGAGAGCATGACCATGCCCGGGCACTTTGTTGGCATTGATAAGACGGTAACATAACATCCAATTCTTCTCCTCTGTAGTCCAGATCTCAGACGTGCATTGATGCAGATTTCCTTTCATCTTATTCAATTTTCATTGTTCGAAATTTCAAGACTTGATATTTCCAACAAATATGCTTGCAACAGGGAGTTGCTGTCTTGGAGAAGGATGATGGGAGCGCAGGCTTCGAAGCCAGACACTCATTCATCATACGAGAAGGCAATGATGGGCGCAGCTTGGGAGACAATGGCATCACCCAAGCAACGGTGTCTCTCGAGCTAGCTTCATCAAAGGGAACCTTTCTCTTGCTTCCTGATCAGAGCCAGCTAGACGGCAAGCCAAGAGGCGATTGCATGGATTCAGAAAATACAGACTTCCCCTGTTCCACTTTTAGAGACATCATGGCCAGCCCTCTTCTGCAGTCATCCCAAAATCCCTGCCAGGTCAATGCCGGTATGTCTTCCACCATACATTATCATTACTACAGGTTTAGGGTTTTATAATAATTATTATTATTATTACACGTTTTCCAGTCCTTAGGGACTAGGTACGTCCAGCAACACTTTTATTGTTCTTCTCCAGAGTCCACGGTCTTTGCATTTTCGCCACCAATCATAAGGCTCTCCCACACTCTCCAGGTCATCCCTCACATAGTCATTCCAGCTCTTCAGGGGTCTCCCCCTTGCACCTGTTCCTGGCATTGAACTAAATAGAAGTATATTATAATATATTATACTAATTTATAGGGTCCAGTCCTTGTGGACTATGTACGTCTAGCAGCACCTTTATGGCATCCCTCCATTCTTCATGTTTTTTACTGCTTTAGTGCCTTGCAGTTTTAGGCTCATCACTGCCATAGAACCATGCGCACAAGCGCCACGGTCAGTTGCAAGACACATGCACTCATTTGAACCTTTGCAGTAATCCGTTCTCATTTTGGGAGATAGGACTGCCTTGAGCCTCCATGAAATGCTAATAGGTGGTCTGTATAACAGAGCGCACATCTGGGATGCTTGCAGGAGAACTGCAAGTGAAATGCCGGAAGACGTGCAATGCTGTGTCCAAGACTTGTGCCGCTTTCAACAAGGCACTGATCACGCAGCCACTTGATGGGGGCGCAAGCACCGATGCGAAGACCAGGTCATCTTTCTGGTTCCAGCCACCTCTTGGCAGGTACCATGAGGGAGCACGTGTCTTGAAGGGCACTGACCGCAGCTATGTGCTGGCACCTTTCTACAAGATTGTGGAGGACTGCTACACAGTTTACTTTGATGTTCAGCACTCGTGAGCTCAGTCTGCTACTCACAGTTCTGCAACTTATGAGGGTTGGTTGCTTGCCGTGCCCATATACGAAGAAAATCCTCAGGTATCTGTCCTGGCTTTACAGCAGCTCAGGTCTGTAGTTCATAAGATGCATCCAATCCTTTTGCTTGAAGTAACCTTCTTCATCATCGGCAATGCGTGTTTCTGTTGGGAAGAAAACAAGTACGATGGCTGTCCTCAAATGGAGCAGCTGAAAAGAAACCTTGCCGCTCCTGTAGTGTGATGGTTCACATCACTCTTGCATGCTGTCCTTGCCGGCTGCTTCAGGTTATGCAAGGCACCACTGCAACATAGCATGGCAATGTGAAAGCGACAGAGCAAGATTTGCACGCAAAGACTCGTGCACAATCATCTTGCACATGCACCATGTGAACTGTTTGACTGCGAAATTAGCAGGTCATTAGCAGGTCACTGAACTTGGTCATCTTAGCCCTGTGCACCCTGTATTGCTGCAGCTGCAGGGTTGCACGCTCTCTGATCCCTACTGGCTGTAGTTTTCTGCTGCCCAAGAATGCCAATCAGCAGGCAGCAAGGATGGGGTCTTGCAAGACAGCCCCGGAAATGAGCCAGCAAGCACGCAAAAATTTTAAATGGGAAAGACTCCTCCTACATCCACAAGTCCTAGGGTCATCCTCTGGCTGATTCTACAGTATGGCGCCAGCGCAGTGTGCTCCCTCCAGATAGCAGAACATCTGCTGTTCGAGGCCAGTCCAGTCGTGCTGGACTGATGGACTGTTCGAGGATGTCTGCAACATTTGGTATCAAGGACTGTCTAGGATGTCTGCGACACGACATAGCCCAATGCGCCCACCATCCCCACAACTACCAGCAGCAGGAATGCGAATCCAGGCGGCAAGCTGCTAGACTGTGAGCTGACATAGCCCTTCTCTGCATACTTGCCTTGCACATCCACCCACTCCTTGAAGTAGTTGCTGGCTGTGCCTCCCACCTTCCTCCTGAGTGCCCTGTGAGCCAATGGCACAGGTGATTGAGACTTGCATGCATCCAGCAACTGTCCCCACTTATTCTGGCAAACTTCTTTGCTGGCAAACTGCCCACAGGGTAAGAATTAATACTTGACTGCCATGTGAGTGGGGGTGCAGAAAAAGCCATCGCTGTGCCGATAGCCAAAGGAATGCCAGCAAACTTCAACACCGAGCCTGTGAGTGGATCTCACCTCGCTTCCTCAGGGGTTAGCCGTTCCCCCTTCTTCTTCTGTTTCGCCTGGTAAATGAGCTTTGCATCGTTGGCGCTGCGTGCCTCTGCAAAGTCTAGCGCCTCCACAACTCCAGAGAGGAACGACTGCTTTGGCCTGTGACAAGATCTGTCCATAAGAGCAGGTCTCGAGGCAGAACGATCACGGATGGATCTGTCTGATAATGTTTTGGAAATCTTGTACGCAGTACAAATTTTCTTATGTCTCGCGAATTCTGCTGCGCTGGACAGACAACAGAAGTGCACCGTGTTGAGGACCTGCAAAATATGCAAGGAGGCAAAGCATGGGAGCGTTACTTACGGTGTATCGGCCACTTTACTCTGGGCTGCCTGCTTCTGCTTTCTGCTGAAGAGTGCATATGTACAGACTGATCTGCGTGACCATCCGATGGGTCGGCGAGGCGTCACGTTGACGAGGGCACCGCGATCGGAGACAGGGCTATTTATAACACCCATTCTTGCTATATCTAATGACAAAATCGACACCACAACTCAAAACTTCCTCTGATGAACACATCGCGGTGCTTAGAGCCACAAAAGTCGTCTTTCCGACACTGCGAGATTATGCCGAGAACGGCAGTCGCCTGACCAGGCAACCATTGCTGCATTCGAATTTGAAGCCCCTGCATGTGAGCTGCTTTGCTGGTTCTCACTGCACAGTTTACAGATATTCATCATGGTCATATACATCAGTGTAACTTTCGCCTGTCTCAGGCAAGACGCAGCATGCTGCGCAGTAGCACCAGTGCTGTCTGCATCAACCAAATCCCTTCTGAAACACCTAACAAACAGGATTAAGAACATTCCGGAGACCCCACGAGGGGTGCAGTTGCTGCTTATTGGTCGTTTGGCGGTCCATCCGGCCCCAACATAATCTCATCACTTTCCCATCATTCAGTGCCTCGCGCAGCAAAGGCATCTACCAGAAGCATCTCACTGACAATCTACAAATTTCTACTTTCCTCAATGGGAGATGCAATTATTTCTTCGCCTCTGCGAGCTCATCAGCCAGCTGCTGCACAGTGCGCTGGCGGCAGAAGCCATTGATGGCGCGTAGGGAGTTGTCATGGCGCTCCTGGCTGAATGTGGCACAAGCATCTGCATGCAGCAGCACACATCCTTTCAGGATCATGAGCAGAGCCTAAAAAGAGCTGTGGCCCTTCCCCATCACAAACCAGAGATGTCCAACCCATCTGCTCAGTGTTTGGGAATCCCAGAAGAGGGAAAGAGCCGGCATGCAAAAGAGGAAAGAAAACAATGCGCTGCATCGCTAATGCTGCAGGCGTTCAGAAGACCCAATGAGCGCATAAAAGGCATGCAAGAAATAAAACTGTTAGGCGGTCTGCAGTGCCAATACTGCATCACATTGCATCAAAGGATGCTGCCGCCATCGGTTCAGATCAGCCGACACTCACCCGTGAAGGCCCAATCCATCGCATCATTGCTGGACATCATTTGAGTGCACTAATGTTCCGATATGGGCAACAAAAAGGAGTTGTTAAAAATTTCCTTCAAGTTCACAATCTTTTCCAAAAGCTGAGGTGCAGAAAAGTAACCTGTGACTAAGGTGACGTAGTAATGCTTGTCACAAGCGTCCCTCACAGCACTCTCCACGCACTGGTCTGTCAGGCACCCCGCCAAAATCAGGAACCTGCACGCAGACAATTATTGAGCTTTTATCACCACTCCAGAATTCCTGCAGCCTCCATACAATTGTCAATGAGATGTGTTTGATGAACTTTATGAACATTTAACTTTACCTTGATGAACTCTAGGGACTCCCCATTACAGAAACCCACGTCCTGGACTATATTTGCAAGACAAGTTTCCGGCAAAATTCTGATTTGGCTAGGCCTGCCATTGTGGTAGAGCTCTGCTCTGCAGGAATCTTGTGTTCCATCCAGAAAAAAGGTATGCAACTGAACAGCTGCGGCGTGGATAAGAGCGCCGGTGTGGAAAGGTGCATGCGCGCACCTTTTTCCAAGGCTACGCAGGATGTAGTCGATGTTGGTGGAAGCAAAGACATTGGAGGACGTCTTAGGCAGCACAATCTCATCTGCCCCTGGCGCAATGCATGCCAGCACCTGAAGACCCCAATCAGTAACCTTGGAGGATGCCTACACTGCATGATGTTCAAAAGCATGGGACACTGGAGGGCTTTAGACTACTGCACACTGGTCACTTCTTAAGGTTCCATGTCAGGTTCAGTCAAGAATCAGGTTTCTGTTCTGTCAGATGCTGCGCAGGCCCGCAGCAAATCTAAAGAAGAAAGAGTTGTGCTGGCACAGGCATAGAAGCAGAACGGCGCGTTTTGCACGTCCTTTCTCGTGCAGGTATGGCAGCTTTAAATACATGCACAAACCACTGCATATGCATGTGCCAGAAGTTTTCTGGCAGGGCTTTTTGGGATGTTTGGTGCCACGCCTCGGCATCGAAGGAGCCAGGCGGGACGTGGAAGCCGGAGATCTTGTAGTCCAGGGATTGGTCGCGGCCGTCCACTGTGAGTGACTGGATCACGGTGTACATGACCTCGATTCCGGCCTCTCTGCATGTGTCTCTGAGTTGTGTCCACTTCGGTTCCGTCTCTGCTACCCTCTTCCACCAGTAGTCTGTCTCTGGGCTCTGTTAGAACCACACAGCTTCCTTGTTAAGTCTGACCCTTCACACCCTTAATGGCAGAATGTTTAGAATCATATAGCGTACTCATTCATACGTAACAGCAAAGATTATACAGTACATCAGCTAAACAGAAGGAGCAGGTCACTCGTCAGGGGTGAACTCCTACACCTGTGGGAGTGCCTGGACTTCTGCTCCATCTTTGTGGCAATTGTAGTTCTGTACATCTATAAACAGCACAGCAGCTTCATTAGGAACAACTGGAATCTGCCGCAAGTGCGTCTGTGGCTTGTACGTCGCCTGAGGCCTCGTCAATGCTTCAGGCTTGGTGCCAGATCCACTCTCTTGATGTTTCAACAACAATTGTACACCCCGTTCAACTAAAGTTTCTAGATCAGCCCGACTTTCTTTGCTCACTTCTAGAAGCTTTGAGTACATTTCAGGTGAGAACCTAATCGTCATCGACTGATCAGAAGCCATGCCTCGCACGAACCAAACAGCCCCTGACAACACTGAAACTACAGAATAGGTAGCCGCACAACTACAAAGATACGTTATATTACGCTGAAGTGTAATCGCTGAAAGCGGGCCTTTATTTGGGCGTAATCGTATGCGTGTGAAGTAGGGCTTGATTAGAGGGAGCGACAATGTAGAGAGAACTTCTGTTATATCCCTTGCTTTTGTTAATGCCAGGGGGTGCAAGATCTAGGTTTAACTAGGTTATTACCCCCTGTTGACATCAATGCGCCTAGAAAGGCCTGTCCACACTCTCTTACGTCTCACCACTCAGAGAGAACCTGACTTCTCACAATGCTGACATAACCACCCGTTCTCAAAACATGCAAGTCCGCCATTCAAACTTACACAGGACCCGGCCACACCCTTGTACACAAGACATGTCGACATGTCCCACTACAGCTGCCATCGTTCCGACTTGGCCAAGACTTGCCCTCATTAACAATGGGCATGATACTACACCATCCACCACACATACATTCGCTGAAAGATTTATTGTCATGCATGTACACAAAAAAAGTTGATCCTGAAATAGGGTGACAATCAAGAGAGGCATGCACATACTGCACCATGCAATCCCCAGCTAATGCAGACTGCTTCATTAAATGTGACAAGCACGGCACTTCTTCCTTCTGCTACGTCCTCAAATGGAGTTCAGCTGCTGCACTGCCAAGGTGCTTATTTCTAGATGGTGCTCCCTTCCAATCAAGCTTCTGTAGAAAGCCTAGCAAAGGGGTTGGCCGGCCGCACTCCTGGGCTTATTCAACTCCCGGTAACAAGATCCCGTGACAGGCTGTAAACTCTCAACCTGCCCTTAATGATACTGCACGTAGCCTCCAATTCGCTGTGATTATCTGCACTCCTGAGTGCACTGGAGAGGCCGGCCCCAGCGCTGAGGCCTCTACTCCTCCACCAGATCTGTCGCCAGAGCTGCAAATGGGTTGGCCATTGTTTCGCGCAGGTCCTTCACAGTTGTGGCCGCCTTTGCTGCCCCCTTCTTGCCCTGTGCAGAGCGCAGACACTTCCCTCTTATGCGCATACAATCAATGTATTTTTGGGACATCTTATGCCTATGCACCAGGCCAGTGATGTTTATGCCTGCACCTACTGCTGATGCACTGTGGGTTCCGCATACGTATTGTCTCTATACAATTTGCTGCGCAAATAGAACAACACAAGGAAAGCATGAACATGACCGCTCTTAACCATGCATTGGCGTGGACTCAGCCAAAAGCCCTTCCAGGGGAGGCGAGAATGTGCAGACCTGGCTCTTGGTGGTGACATTCGAGCTTTCCGCCTTGGTCTCCTCCGAATCCCTGCCCGAACAAACACACTTCTTGCTCTCCTGCCATCAATTGCCGCACTTTCAAAGACCTTTTGAAAACAGACCATGCCACACACAATGCCAAGATATGTGCCGAGACCTCTGCAAGGTGGGCTTTAGAAGCCAAAGAAAAACGGGCTCAAAACTTGTGCAATAAATAAAACCGGGAGAGTCTCACTTTTTGGGCCCTCCAGTGGCCAGGTCATAAGCTTGCCGGGCTCGGCTGGCGGCCAGCTCTGGGCGGTTCTTGGCAAATATCATGCATCTTAATTTGGCAATGGTCGTACCAGAGCACAACTCATGTTCTCGATACAGGCATGAATGAAAAGAACTGCAATCCAAGGTGTCACGCCACAAACTTCATGGCACGGTAGATCTCCCACCCTCCAGACCTCAAAGATCAACGCGTTCCAGTCAGCGTGCTACCGGTGACAAAACCGGATACAATGCACTGCAGCACCCACTGTCATTGTAGTTGCAACACTTTCTGCCCCTCTTTCCAGCGGTTCTCATCAGCACTTATGCACCCAGCATTGATTGCTGCTTCGCATCACGGCCTACGTTGTTAGTTGTGCAACCTGGCTTGCCCACCCAGGGCAGTAGGAGCGCGCAGCACCTGGCAGGATGCCACTGAGATGTGCAGGTGCATGCATCAATCCTCCCTAACTCCCAATCCCGACACAATACCTGATGAATGAACACATAACAGCAAAGAGCCCATAGTGGGCTTCGAAATCCCCCAAACCCCTGAGCTACGATTCATCACAACATTAAACACAGCTGTGCGCACCTCGGACTTTGGGAGCGGCTGAGGGTGCCGTTGACATGTGCGCGTGCATGCGCGGGCGCCCCGCCGTCGGCCGCCTCCGTGTCGGGCGCCAGCTTGATGCGCCTCTCTGTTCCCGGGAACATCTCCCGGTTCATCTCCTTCAGCGCCCTCAGCGCCTGATCCAGCATACCACCTTTTAAGACAACTTAGAATGGGACACCTAGGATTTCTTGATTTTCGATCATTCCTCAGCAGGTTGGATGGGCATGCTTCAAAGTAAGTCGCTGAGTCTTCAAGAATCAATGCAAAGGTGCCGTGACAGCAAGTGAGGTTGGGATACGTACATCGTCTGCCGTCCTGAAGGTGAGGAAGCCAAACTTCTTGGAGAGCCCTGCAGGAGAAGCACACAAGTCAGCTCCTTGAACCTCTTCTCCAGCAGTGCTGTGTACAGGCAAGCTTGATTGCTTATGTCATTAAATTACAGACTCAACAGCTTAGTAGGTTTCGAGTGCATTGACCTGACAGGCATGTACTCTGGACGCCGATTGGACAACAAGAAATGCTAATAACCATATCAACAACCAAATACTCTGTGCCACTGTGCCATATGTTGCCCCAAATGGACTGAAAAATTTGACCAAGGCCACACTCAATCTGAGATCCGCCTGGAGGCACAGTTTCTGGGGTGAATACCAGTAATGCCTACATCCAAACCACTGGTGGACATAAAGTGCAATGGTGACAGGTCAGGGCAGAGGAGAAGCGCACCTTCATGATCAGTAATTATCCTGGCAGACACTATGTTGTAGCTGCGGAAGAATTCGATGATGTCGCGCTCGCGAACCCTCCCAGCGATATTGCCCATGAACAGGCGCGGGTTCACCAGGGAGTCGATCCTGCACAGCCATAATCTGAGTTTGAGACAACTTTCACTTAACAGGTAACTTTGAGGTTTCAAGAGGACATGGCTTACCTGTTCACGCCCACTGCACCACTTTCTATGAACGTATAGTCGGGATTCAGCTTGATGGTGCGGCCGTTGCCCGGAAAACGCTTCCCCTGCATTTCCTTCAGCGCCCGCAGCGCCTGAACAACAGAACATGCCAGCTGGAACTTAGTAATACTTGAATGAAAGCATGCAAGATCAAGGGGTTTGCACCATCAAACTTTGGGACATTCATCCTCTGACATTCTGGAGCTGGGTAAGCAGGTTAGGAATGCTGCTGCTTAATATCTGCCCCACATTCTGACCTGCTAGGTCGATTGTAAATACTTGGGTCCACCACCCAGAAATGGCTAAGGATTACTGCAGCCAGGCGTCTGCTAAGGAGCCTGACAGCTCTTTCTTGCTCATCAGGCCTGATGCACTGCCAAACTGAAAGCTTGCAATAAAGGTTGCGTATCAGGACTGCCATGCAGGTTTTGTGGATGGTGACACACATTGCAGTGCTTGGGTGCCATTTTTTGAGACCGGAAACACACCTCCTGGGTGGTGTTAAAGGTTAGGAATGCAAAGCCTCTTGACGCGCCTGCAACAGCAGCAGATGGCTCAGTGTTCTTTCTACAGTTATTTCTGAGTGTTTATTGGGGGAGCCTCAGTACCATCACTGCAGAGGCCACGCACAGCAGTTATTTCTGAATGTTCATTGTGGGAGCCTCAGTATCATCACTGCAGAGGCCACGCACAGCAGTCATGACACATGCTCTCTTCGGCCAATAACGGCACGAGGCACTGGTGACAGGTCTACAAGATGTACCAGGCAAACAAGGTGATAGTTTGCATGTGACCGGCAATGAGAATAAACCCACCGCTGAGGGTGGTGATGACCCTGGCATCCTGTATGGCGAAGTCCTTGAAGACGTCGCAGATAGTGTCCTCAGTTGTGCTTTCATCTAGGTTGCCCATGTACAGGCGCCGTGTCTCCAGGCTGAACAGGCACCTTATAAGTTGTTATTCTCTGAAACCTTCAGAAGGGTTTTAATTATTACCCTTATGTGTTTACCAACCATTACACTTAAATCTAGATGTTGTACAGGAGTAGACAGAAATGCACACCAGGGCCTCTCACTGTGAAAAACAGCTCATCTCGGAACTGTGCCTGAAGAAGCATTGAATATTCTTGAACATCCAATAAAGTTAAAAGCTGGCCTGTGTCAGAATTGGACCCGGACATGGCACGAGTGCTGAAGAAGATAAACCCCAAATAATTTACGTACTTGAGTGTCTTTTTTCAGAGAGGATAAAAGATTGGAACCTGGGGTGCTTCCAGTATGGCTCTCTAAAAGCACATCGAGCCTGTGTCTTGGAGAACGCTTAACCAAATGTAGCCAACCTGTTCCTATTTGCACTCCTAACGTGACTACTAACCAGATGTTTACGGAGCTGCATCATTGCCAAAGGCAAGCCTTAACATGCACTTTTTTGGTCACCTGCACTCCAACATTTTATGATTTAGAGGAAGGAGCCAGAGTATCACACCTGTCCACAAGATCCGGATCTTGGAACGAGTAGTCGGGGTTGAGCTTGATGGTCCTTTGAGTACCCGGGAAGAACTTTCGGTTCATCTCCTTCAGCGCCCTCAGCGCCTGTCCACCACAACAAATTGCACTGTGAAGACTTGCTCAAGACTTATATGCATGTGAGACGCGTGCAGCTATTTCTGCCTCGAGTGCAGCTCTGACTCGTCTCTTTTATCTTGCACCGTTTCCGTGCTGCCACATGTGCAGTTTTGGAGGCATGCAGAAGTTTGTGCACCGGTGAAAAGCAGTATGCAGAACAACGCAGGTTTGCAGACAGGTAGTGAGCAATATGCCCATGTCTGCTTGGGAGAGTCCAGCAGAACTCACATCTTGTCTTGTTGCAAAGGTAAGGAATGCAAAGCCCCTCGACGAGCCACCTGCCACATCATCAAAAGGAGTCAGCACCCTACCATGAAGTCCGACTTGCAGAAAACACGAAACTGTGCAGACCGCATGCCAAGAAAAGAAGCAGCAATCCCTGGTAGCATGAGCACTCCTGATGAATTGCGCTTGCAATTTTATGCTGCATGCAGGTTTGAAGGTGGGCACAAAAGGTTGTGCATGAAGGCAGAGAAACAGGGGAATGAATGCACACACATTATAGGCCATCCGCTATGAGGAAGATACCTCTGTCTCGGTCAGTTGGGATCCTCGCCTCCACGATGTTGTAGTCCTTGAACAAATCACAGATGTCCTCTGTAGTCATCCCGACACCAATGTTCCCCATGTACAGCTGCCGAGTCTCCAGAGTCTCCAGCCTGTGCAGGCACAATATTTTTTGCAGACATTACCGGGAGAAACCCATTTTTATAACAGCTCTGCTCAGTAGCCTACACGAGGCGTGTGCAAGCCTGACCATGTGTGACTGTCAGTGCAATCACACAGCGATAAAGTGTGAAAACGGTAGGCAGAAAGAAAACATGAAACACCTATTAACATGCAAAAGTTCCACTGTTGCTGCTGGAGATTTGCCTCATTAGACCCTTACACGTCACAGAGTTGTTCTCAGATGACAAGGTCTTGGATTCTGATCTGCATGGTTGCCAGATAAGTTCCGACCTGTTGCCCACTATTATTGTCATTATTACACGCGTTTCCAGCCGAAGAAGGCTAGGTGCGTTTCTTTACTATACTTTACAGCCGAGAGTGTCTGCCCAGCAATGAGGGCACACGAAGCAAGCTGAGTTTGCAGGGAGCAAAGAGCAGGAACGCACCCTGAGACATCTTCAGGGTGGTACATCTGCGGTCCATCATCAAGCCTGAGCCTGATGCCCTCATCCGTGAACTGAGTTGAGAGCCTGCGCGAGCCGTTCATCTCCTGGAACGCCAGATATCCCTGCATGCAGTGTAACTTGCCGCATTCACAATCAAGCAAGAATGGGAAAGGGCAGATTTGAATGCAGCCAATCATGTGCAGCCAAAGAGTACACAAGCATGTCAGCGCATTGTGTTCAACATGCAGGAATGAAGTATGCGCAGGGCATGCATGCTTTGGCAATGAGATGGTCGTAAAAATCCTGTTGAGGAATTTTGATGGTCTGCTCTGTGAAACATTGTGCATTGGCCCAATTGAGAAATTGAACTTACATCCTCGTCGGTTGCAAAGGTGAGGAAGGCAAAGTGCCGGTTTCTGCCTGCACAGAGAGGTGGGAAAAGTGTTTCAGTACCTGAATGGAAAGTAGTGCAGGCCATCCATCACAACGGTGGTGCACAGAGGCTTGCAGACAATCATATAAGACGTACTTTATTTCTTTATATATTATCTAAACCCTAAACCCTAAAAAACAAGATAAATATAAACCCTTAACCCTTTAAAATAAAGAATGACAGGAAAGAATGTATAAAGGTAAGGACCAGGTAATTCAATACATGGAAAGCTGCACACACACCTGAGTCAGAAAACTGAGGGATGCGAACATCCACCAGGTTGTAACTGGCGAAGACATCGTGCACTTCCTTCTCTGTGACATATGAGCCCACATTGCTCATGAACAGCTGCCTGGCGCCCAGCCTGTTGAGACAGCACACACAGGCCCTGGCTCAAACTTCTTGCTGGCATCTCTTCTCAGTACTCTCCGCCTCACTGTATGCATGCTAAAACCAATCTCGAAGGTGAGCTTACAATTGACTCTGGCGTTAATACTTTCACTCAAAATGTGCAGCACGATATATGCATGGATATGCAGCATGACACTGGCATGTTTGGAAGACTCTTGGATCCCTGGGTATTCACTCGCGGACAGATGGACTGCTTTTGAAGATGAAGAACAACAAGGTGAGAGAGAGGCATCTTACAATGCCTCGGAGGCAGCTTTAGCAGATGCATAAAATGAAGTGTCAGCCTGGCTTGTAGCTCCGCTGGAGGACAGGGTTGGCGCATGGGAGGGGGAGGTTGAGGGTGGATCGTCCGGGTGGTTGGGGTCGTGCACCGGCTCCAGCCGGACGGGGCGGCGAAGTGGGTAGGGCCGCGTGCCGTACATCTCCTTAAGGGCCTGGAATGCCTGATCAGGCACAGATACCTCATATGGTATGCAGTTCACATCAGCACTTGAAATATGTCCCTGAGAACTCACGAGTGTGTGGTGTGGCTGAAGGTAAGCATAGTCAACACTAAATTACTGGAAAATTTCTGCACATTCACACTGTAATACTGCCCGTATTGTCAGGCAGGTGACCCCTGACCTTCACATGCATGCCCACCATGAGCTCTTAACAAAACTTACTGGTCACTACGCCAGATCGTTTTTTGAGTGGGGAGCGAGTTCTCACATTCTCTGGTGTGTCGAAGGTGAGGAAGCCGTAGCCCCTGTGACGGCCTGCAGCAGCACTTGTCGCACTTCTAAGAAAGCAAGTTGGCATCGCACAATCACACTTCATTATAATGATGTGGTGCTATACATGTGAAAGGCGTGAGCCCTTTGTGCTGCATGCATGCCAGGTTCATGCAGCCAACTATACATGCCATGCATGGGAACCTTTCTAAAGCAATTCCTGCTCTGCTAGTAACTTTTGCAGAGCACAGCATGTTCAGCACATGCCGAGGAAATGTGATGCAATGACTGTGCAGCACGGCATGTGTTGAGGTGTGGCAAATGCAAACATACCCGACCCATCTGGGTGCCGGACAATCTTTGCATGGATGCATTTGTGGTCACCGAATGCCCTCTGCAGATCGGCTTCTGACAGCGCATCGTTTGGCTGGCCCAGATTCCCGACCCAGAGCTTCTTGCAATTCCTGCGCAATGACAGCAAATCCCACCATTACAGGGTGACGCTGCTTCTTTACAAGCAACGCCATGTGCACACCACAGGCATCAATGCAGGAACTGCAATTGGAACTTCAGCTGCGTCTGATGAGCCAAAGGTTTGAGTCACATTCCCACATTGTAGAAGATTGAAGCACGGGAATTGATCTCATATCCCAGCCGCCTGACCAAAGCTTAAAGTTCAATTCTTGTGTAGTGGGAGGAACAAATTGCCGGTGGGGGTTCTTACCACGTCTGGCGCTGCTCCTCAATCCTCTCATTGTTCTCCTTCCTCATCTTTTCGCTGAATGCAGTGGCCACAGCGTCGCTCAGCGAAGGCTTGGGCACCTATCACAGCATGCTGGAATCAATCTCCATGCGGTGTATTTCAGAAAAAAACTGCTGATTGGGGGATGCAACAGGAGGTTTCACGAACTTCAGAGTGACATTTGCGGGTCAATGATGGGCAGGCCTTGCTCAGAGCACTGCAGCGAAGTCCTGCATTGCTTTTATTTACTGACTGGGCAACTTGCAGAGGTGCCAGCGATAACTACCAGGCGAAGCCAAACTGCTGCACTGATGTCATGGAACAACTGACTTGTACTTTGTGAGCTTGAGCAGCTGCAGATGTGCAATGTTGTGAACTTGCTAATCAATGTGTTAGCTGCCAGGTTGGAGCAGGAGTTGGCACCGTGGGATAGCGCGGCTCAAAATTGTTGTGGGAGTGCCATCCAATGCTGTCCTGGTCAAACCGGGAGTCCTGAGACGCCTCTGAGCGGGGCCGAATGTAGGAGTCAGAGTCGCTGTAGATGCTGCTTCCGCCATTGTGCAGGTCTTGCGCCTCGTGGACCTGCTCTCCCTGCAGGGGTAATCACTCTAAGCAATAGGCAGCAAAGTAACTATCCTGGGATGGATTTCGGTGGAAGGTTGCCAGCATTGCTGGAGGGCCCAAATTGATTCGGACAGAGGTCTTCAGTGCACTGAGCGCACTGACACCACGCACAGATTTTAGTTCAGATCTTTTGAGACCCGCGCGACTTTTGTGCAGTGAAAGGCAAATTCCAGTGGAACATGGGAGACATCAAGAGGCAGGCACAGGCTCTAGGGGCAGAGGGCGGGCATGCTGGGAAGGTTCACCTCTACAAGCTCATCAGCCCATCTCTGGACTGGCGTGCTCGGCTTGGCCTCTTGCTTGGCGTCTTGCTTTGCACGCTCTGCCTTTGTGGCAGCACCAGATGGCGCCGGTGGGTCCTCGGCGGGCTCCGCGCCCGGCACAATCGATCTCCTGGCCTCCGCTGCCCTCTTAGCAGCGGCCATGCGTGCCTTCCTGCCCTTTCCTGCCTCTTTTGTCGCTCCTGTCACAGCTACCTTTTAGTAGGGGCATCGGGTAAACTCTCAAAGCTGCGAGAAGTTGTGTATGGGAAATGATGTCTTTGTGCCCCCACGCTGCCACTTTTAACATAACTTAGCAATGACAGTAGCAGTCCTTCCACAGCGCCTGTAGATTTCTGGAAGGGTGTTGGGAAACATATGCCACCATAAGGCATGACTCTCTGATGCCTGTGAAGACAAAGATGACAGCACTGCATGCAGTACTACTAACCGTAGCAGGTGCCCTTGGTCAGAGCTGTACCCTTGCCGCCCTGGCCCTGAGTAAAATTCATATTGTTGCCGGCTGATGCATTGTCATTTCGGGCCACGCTGCCATCACTGACTGCCCCATCCTTTGGCTGCGCTACAGCGGCCACATCAGCTTCCTGGTTGCCCTCCTCAGCAGTCACCTGGCCAGTACCACAACAGTGCTTCTTGGCCAGCTCTCCACGGGTCTTTCTTCCTGGGGACTAGCTACAACGTATCAACAGGTGCTAATCACGGCATATACACAGACAAACAACCAGCAGATGGCGGAAACGAGCCGTGCTGCCGATGTACAACAAAAGTGAGTTTCGGCTTGGATTACACCAATCCCAAGCTCGTCAGGAATGCGGCCCCAGTGATGAGCCACAATTAGCATGGCAGGAACTTCAAAGGCCAAACACCACTTCTTTCTGTCCTTCACATGTCCAGCGGTATGGGAGCCCTGTTAATTTTAAAAAACACTGGCCCACCTCCTTGCGCGCTCGCTTCAGCTCCTGCTGCTGCGCCCTGGCCGGAACAGGACCCGGCTTCTCCTGCTGTTCCGGCAGTGGCCGCTCCTGCTGCCCTAACTGTCGCTGCACCTGGGTCTGCGGCTGCGGCGTCAGCTGTGAGAGCGCCTGTGGCGCTGGCAGCGCAGGCCGTCCCTCAACAACATTCCTCGGCTGCGCCTCAGACAATTTCGCGACAGGTGCAGATTCTCCTTGCGGCCACGCGCCCTCGGAGTCTGTCTCAGAGACATGCTCAGAAGTGACAATTACATCCCCAATGTCCACCGGCCCAGGCGTGGGCCATGGCAGAGGGGCGTGTGCCATGTCAGCGGCCGGGGTGACAGCTGGCGGGTCCTGCTCTGGCTCGTCAGAGTCTGTCCCGTGAGGCGTTCCCTGCACATATGATTTGCTGTGATGATTTGGCATGGACTTGCTGCACAGAACCAGGTTTCCTGTATTGATGATGCTGACATGTTCTATTGTCAGGAACTTCTGCAAGACGCTCAAAACCGCCTTTCCAGGGAATGATCTATAATTTTAGTGAGGACGCAAAGCAGAACGGTTCCTTGTCTGGATGTTTTGTGCACATGCCTGCAGCGCGTCGTGGAAGTCATCATCAGAGCCGTCGTCAGCTTCGGCAGCAGCCGCAACGGCCTCATGCACATTGCGGTCCACCGGGGTGACTGATGCGCTGATTCGCCGCTGAGCTGTTGCGCCAGGTGGTGTGTCCATTTGCGCTGGCAGAGGAGACAGCTTGCCCAGTGGGACCCCCTGAGGGGCAACTGTCACCTGCCCCACATGTGACAGCACATGCCCTTACGGATTTCTTAAGCTTTATAGTAGGATCTTGACCCTGAATTTTAGGTCAGAACACCTTGCATGCCGACCTCGAACTTGCAGTGTGTACAATTACCAGGCAGTCGTCGTCCATGCTGTTTCATGCAAGCAGTACCTGTCCAGCAGCCTTTTTCCTCACTTATTTTGAGTCACAGAAATAGATGCAGGCCAGTCAATCACCATGCTTGCTGGCCCAATGACACCATTGCCATTGATAGCGGCGGGCTTGATGCTGTATGGTTTGTATGCCAGGCCATTGGCATGAGGCTGCGCGTCCTGCTTGGACATCATGGTGGGTGTCAGCTGTCCATTGGCAGGCTCGATCGAAGAGGGGATGTGGGTGGGGGCCTCCGAACTGGCCACGGTCTGCTCCATAGCAAGGGCATGCGGCAGCAGGCTCTGGACAGTGTCGGAAATTGGCACAAATGCCTGCAAAAAGATGATCTTCAGTTTAGAGGCGCTTGGACTAAGGCAACACAGGAGGTAGCTAGAGTAAGCTAGCAGCACCGTATGACATCAAATGACTGCATCATGCATGGTCTAGCAAGAGGAAGAGGATGCCATGTACCATCTGTGTCACATGCAGAAGAACAGGCATAGAGTAGAAGGAGACCAAGAAAGAGGTGAGCTGCAGAAGGCTGCTGGGTGCAAACCTTGATGTAGCTTTCAGATGGTGCGCCTTGTCCTTCGCTGCGCTCCACCACCTTCTTGGCCTTCAAGAGATGCGATCCCTGTTGCATATTGACATACCCACAGCCCAAGTTTAGGTCCTTTGGCAGCAGAGCAATTTCCTCATCTGTCCTTTCACTTGATTATCCTGATACCCTTCAAGAATTGATGCGCTGTCCTCTGCTTCATGCCAAGCTGTCATTGGTGCACACTGCGCAGTCTCAGAGGAGACTGTGAGACCTGTCATTTTGCCCATGCATGTTGCTCGCTGTTCTTGTGCAGACCTTGTTCTTCCTGGCGGCATGGGATGTGTCATGTGGCATTCAGGGAAACGGACAGAGTCCCGCACAGCATGGCTAATGCATTAGAAGCCAGCTTACCTGGTGGCTCATGTCGGTCTCAGGGGTGCTCTCCATGATGGCCATGAGAGCATTGAGCAGGGGTTCATGGTGTGGCCGCAGCTGCAGCCACTGCAGGAGGCCAAGCAGATTGCCAGGAAGTTTAGAGAACAGCTCCATGAAAGGCGCTGAGGGCAGGCGCCCAGCATACTCACAAAGCTGGTGCACCTGTGCACATAGCGGTTGACATTTGTCAGCATGCATGCCCTGATTCCACACTGGACATGCATGCATCTCTGGACATGGTGTGTGAGCACCCACCACTGGCCAGCAAAGCACCTGCATGATCATTTAGTTGGACTCCAAGTGGTACATGTCTTGATGCACATGTGCAATCAGCCATTTTGTCTCACACAGGTGCAAATGACACCCACCAGCTTATCAATGGTGGATTCGGAGTATGGGAGGCCGCTGCAAAGGCCAGCCATCATGTCACTCATGTAGACTGCCCCCTGCTTCTGCAGCTCGAACAGCAGCGCTTTTTTCTCCGAACTGCAGTCACCAAAAAAGGTTTCAGCCCTGGGACAGATCTATCATGCCGAAAAGAGTCGAGGAGGATGCGGCTGTCTGGGCAGTCTGAAGAGGCAGGTGGCAATGCAAGCCACCACAAGAAGAGATCCCTGCAACTTGCCAGCATAAAGGCCTGTCCTTGCATGTGATTGTGAAGTCATGGAAGGCGCCACTTGCAACAGGATCACTGTGCTATCTTGCACTTCCACCAAGTGACATGCCAGCATTACTGGTCAGTCAGTCAGTCAGTCGATTACACCTTTTCCAGCCACCTAGGGCTGATCAGATGTCTGACTCTGATCGTCAGAGTCAGCACCCAGCACGACATCTATACATAAAGACTGGCTACTGTTTGTGTCTGGCATTCTGGCAAGATACTCACACGCGCTGTCCCACGATATCATAGAGCTCATTGTCAAGGATGAGCGAGTCCCTGGTAGTCTGCAGCTGTGACATCATGCGGAAGAACTCGAGTTTTGCCTCAATGGCTGCCTCTCTTGCACCTGTGTGATGCACACAAGCCATCGAAGCACTTACATGCACATGCAGACCAAGCAGTAGAACACGTTTGGTTTGCATAATATAGCACAGGGCAGGACAAACATACAACATAGGCCAGCCAAATGAGAATGGTGTTTGTGCAACTTCGTGTGGAACACATGGGGTCGAACTGCACCAGCATTTTGGGATTGCCTTGCTTCTTCCTGCAATAGGAAAAGCATAACAGTAATCAATTTGAACGACTGTAGTAACATCGAATTGCACGGACTGCAATGATTTTCTGGACCTTGACGCAGTGCTCTTCCAAGGAAACGTGAGTCAATCAAGGGCCGCCAACGACCTAAGTCCGCCTTCATAAAGGGTTCAAAATGACTGACCGAGACGCCTACCGTGCCATTTGGAATCGAATTGCAGCAATGTTTCCCATTGTCCGCCTTCTCCTCTTCTAAGAGCTTGCCGACTTTGCTTACTAGCTCCTCGATCACCTCAACTTTTCCAGGAGATGCCTGTTTGTACTGCATCTGCGCTTTGAACAGCGCCAGCTGGGCGTTCAGCAGCTCTTTTGTCATTTGTCTCGGAACGATTTTGCGCCAAGGAGTACTTGACAAGTCTGCGAGGCAGTTTCACTGTCAGGCCCGCAGTCAAGGCTTGCCCAATCACCAAAACCCAGCACAGGGCCCGCCTATCAAAACTCACCAGTAGTGCCTGGCACTCGAAATAACATCATAAAAGTGCTAAAATACATCCTTGAAAGAAAAGAGACAATGCAACTACTGACCTGGGGTTGCTTGAAGGATCAAGAACACCGCAACCTTGGACGCTAAGAGAATGCACTTCTACTGCGAGAAGCAGCAGATTACTGTCAGTGGGTAACAAAAACTCACCCTTATGCTACAACTGCCAAGTAAGGCACCCTCCACACCTCTGCAGCCTGAGAAAACTATTATGTTGGTCCGCTTTTCTCTAGTCCGCTACTACAGCGGCGATGAACACGAGTGGCCTTTTGAGCTATCCCGATATGATGAGCCTTCTGCATTCAATCATATGTTATAGCGTCTTACGTGAAATCTCGGTTTTGCTGAAGCTCACAACCTCGGCTGGGCGCAGAGGGGGACCGCCCGGTCTGTTCTATTTTGGCTGCTGGGGGGTCCAGCCCACACTGGGCCCTTCTTTCCATCAAGATGATAGAAGCGAAGTGTGCCAGTCCTCACTCAGAAAGACATGCCGTCGTGCAGAGTTCTCTTCTCTCAAGTTATTGCCTGTGCAAGTATGAACCGTGGAGCACAGGCACAGAACAAGTCAGCAAGTTTTCAAGTGCCATGTTATTCAACATGCATGCACACACCTCTGTTTAGAGCTTCACAATTATCAGACATGCCTGAATCGCAGTATAATACATGGAAACATGACATGCCTCCTTCACTCGAGTCATGGAATTCCAAAACCATCCAAACACATGCAGACATGTAGAGACAATCTTTACAGTACTCGCTACATAGACAGTGATCATCACACTGTGCAGAAGGAACATCCAATCAATCCAAATGCAATGGCCAAGAACCATCGTCTGTGCTGTCTCCCCATCAGCAACAATGGAAGACGACGCTTTCCTCGGCAGCAATGCATGTGGCGCCAATGTGCTCGCAAACAGGGACATTTCAAAAGGGGAAATTCCAGCACTTTTGGCCGCAGAGGGTGGCCATCACCCAACAGAATCGTGCCATCTAGTTTGGCACACACAAACCGATTGAGAATATATCTGCATGTGCAGCATGATTCACAAATCAAACAAGACTGAGCTGTCTGCATGCATGCATGTTGAGATCTCTAGAACGCTTTTGCTCCTTGCTGCAAGCTCATCACACCAAATTCAAGATTTGCTCTACACTTCCAGCTCCAGGAAGAAGGCCTCAAAAGCACAAGGGAAGGTAGAAGAGTCCCTGAACACAGGGTTTTTCAGATCGGGCAAGCACAGGGGGAAAAGAATGTAGCAGCAGGCAAAGCCGTGTGAAAACCTCCATCGTTGCCAGCTCTGCAGGAAGCATGCACTGCCTTCATGTCACTAGACTATTCTGCCAATTATAATACCTACACATGTGTAAGTGGCAGTGGCGCTTGAGACATCAACCCTGTTGCCCTCCAAGACGCCACCAAATTCTGAGTCCATGGCAGATCCAAAAAGAGAAAAACAGCCTTCACTGCCAGGGCTGTGTAAAGAAGAGATGCTCAGACAGAGGTCCAAGGTAGCACTTGCGCCGCAAAGCAGCTTCTTCTTTCAGCTCAATTGCTTGCATTTCCTTCACGCTGCAGCAGAGCTTGTCTGGAGGGCAGTGCGCAAGGAGCGATGTCGGACAATGCTGTAAGCAGAGGCAAGTATCACAGCAATGCTAAAAGGAGGATGAGAGTGGCCTGCTCAATGCTAAATTCCTCCGCAACAAGGGCCGCATGCGCTACTGCTGCCACCAATTCTCCACTGCTGACCGCAGTCTTGGCAACTAACCCGTTTGACTGCAGGGAGCTCTGTCTCTGCATGCGCCTTCAAGGTCTGGGCATCTGTCAAGCTGTCTTGTAAGTACTCCTCCCAGCTGTGCAGAGAATAAAGATCACTCGATGCCGCGCGCGAAAACGTCCAACAGGCCGTGGTGCACGCGCGCGGCGATGCGATTATCTGGCAGCAGCTCGCCATCGACGTTCCAGCAGGATTCGGGGCCACGCGGCGTCAGCGCCACCGCGGTGCAATCCAGCACCTCCACAAAGGAAAACTTCTCTGGGCGGACACCTGCTCAGCGGGGATTTCTCAGCGCAACACAGCATTATAGATACTCGAGTGCACCTGGCAAGGCAAAGGTGTTGCATTATGGACTGTTGAAAGAGCTGCCAGTGACGCTGAACATGAAGGTGGCCATGCCTACACGGACTCGAGAAGATGGCCTGCATTCTCCAAGGAACCAACAAAGACAGAAATAACTACCATCTGTCGATGCACGACTGCTAATAATGGCCAGCAGGTAAACGATGGTGTCTTCCATCATGGAAAAGTGAAAGCCAGTCTGCACAAAGAACTTGAGACAAGGCAAGGGCGCCCATAGCGGGGAATCTGGCACCCCTCACGCCTCATGTGCCTCAAATATCCAAACGCAACAAGAGTCACCGCAGGCATGCAAAGGAAGCAACGCGCACCGCAGCGGGGAATAGAGGCCATGAAGCGGAGGTAGTGAAAGCGGGACGTGTCGCGCACGAGTACCAGCTGCAGGCGGCCATCCGCCAGATGCGCCTCGGGCGCCAGACCATGCACGCTCATGTCGCTGCGGCACGCTGTCACCACCGCCATTATGCTCTTGTAGCGCCCCTGCACCAATGATTGCAACACCCTAACGAAGGCACGCGCTAGTGAATGTGGCCGAAGCTTTGAGGCTGGGCAAAGGGTTGACAGAAAAAAGTAGAGCAGTATAAGATGCGCAGCTTGTTGCAGCACCCGACGCTGGCAGACACAGGCTCGTTACTGCGCAAGACTGCTGCAATGTGGACGGCCAGAACTATTGGTACATCAGAAGGACTGCAGATAACTGTGTGGAGCGAGGAATGAATGTGAGAGTGCTGACAGGTGCAATATCATGCAGTAGCAGCCTGCGGCACGAAGGGCAATCATCTGCCGCTAGGAAATCCTGTCGTGACGAGGGGCACTTCAAGCAGCAGGCACCAACTACAGATATTGCATTGGGCAGAAACCTCTCGCACACACCCACGCTACAACGACCGGAAACCTTTACGCAATATCAGCTTCCATGAGCAAGCTTGCCAGATCCCTCGTCCATTCAGGAAAGCTTCTTTGCAGAGAACTCAGCTTTGTTGGGGCAGCACACCTGACGGGTGACCCAGCCGCCTTCATCAAGCGCGTGGCGGCTGCTGGCCATGAAGTGCGCATCACGGCCGGCCGCGCGCGTGGGGGACCCCGGGCCGCACACCTCGCAATCCGCCCTGCACTCCCGCCGCGCCTTGTCCGGCACAGGGGCGCTCGGCAGGAACGCCACCTGCAGGCCACATGGAACCCTAAATATAAACCAGAAAAAGACCAAATATAAAATTTCCTAAAATAAACAGACGGTATAGAGTGAAAAATTTAAAAGTAATTAATGCAGGGCGCGCAATCATCTTCATCCTTCTGCACCCCTCAAATCCCTTGGCTGCATACTGGCTGGGCCTTGTCTGGTGCTGGTGTGGGTGGCTCTAAATTGATACATTGCTGGTCATAAATCTCTACCTCCAAAGGTATCTTTGGCCGATCGCGTGTCATGTGCTGTTGTATAATCAACACAGCACATGCGGCATCAGAGGGCTGCCAATCATGCCTAAAGAGTGCATTAGGCATTCACCATCATATCCAGTCAATGATGCATTGCAATGCAATGCAACGCAACGCAACGCATTGGCTGTTGGTGATGGTGGATGCCCAAGTGCACTGATCAAAGGAACCCAGGAAGTTCTCAAGACTCGTATTAAGACCAAACCCCTGAGCAACCCTTTCCAGAGGATTTCTCAAAGACTAAACAGTTTCCTGAACACCACCGTCAACGAAGGATGCTGTCCCCATCTCCGTGCGGGTACACGATCGACAGCATTGGGACAGACATGCAATTGACAGTACCGGAAAGCAGCAGCAAGGCGCTACGATGTGGCTTGTGAGCACACCTCCGCATTGTAGGCGTGGCCGCGCAGCAGAGTTATGGCACCAGCGATGCCGTAACGGGCGGGGCCCAGGAACCGTAGCCGCTCAGACATGCGCATGAGGTCGCCCATGTACCCGTAGGACGCCACGCAGACGGCGTACCTGTGCCCCCCACTCTCCATGTCCAATCTCATGACATCCAGGGGCGTTCTGCACAAAAATCCGCACACACTGTTCAATAGGAGCACGCCGTCAACGCGCCATAGCGATACACAAGGTCACATGAAGCAAGGCGCATCTGTGCCAGGATATACAACACACTTTGCATGAGAGCAACTTGTCCAATCAATATGCGCAGAAGCAGCTACTCTCATGCACAGGATCACATGACAACACCATCCTGTCTTCCAACAAAACCTATTGAGACATGAAAAAAGGCTACCTCGCAGAGTTTGCTCGGAATTTTACACTGACTGTACAATCCTGCAGAGTACAGGGCCAAAGTATAGCAAAGAAAGCCAGAAACAACATGCCTGTCCCCAAGGGCAATATGGAGGGCCGCAGTCGCCTGCGAGCGCGTCCCATTGAGGGAGAAAGCCACCGCGTCTGTTGAGCCGGCTGGGATGTGGCCGAGGCGCAGATGCGCCGCCAGCTGGCCGGCTGCACCTTCAGCACCGCGGACGCCCAAGAGGCCGTTGAGCACCTCCTGAAAAAGACCGTCCCCTCCCACCTGCAATATGAGGAGAAAACCCCTAATGCACTGTCTGAAAGTCGCAAATCTATTGAGGCTAAGAAGTAGTCCAGTGGGATCCGACTGGACACAGGTGATGGCAACAAGACAACAACAGGTCTCCCCATGTCACCTTCTCTTTAGATTCTTCAACATCAAAGACACTCAGGTCAGTGTGATTTGCTACTGCTGCATAGAAGTGGACCAGCAAAAAGGTGACAGTATGCAGAAGAGGCCATATCAGGCTTTGACCCAGACATCTGCAACAGAGCACCTCAGCAATCAGGTCAACCAGTGAACTGATTGCTGCATATGCGCCAAAGTGGAGAGCAGGGTGCTGCAATCAATCAGGTCAACCAAAGTGACTGAATGGGGCATCTTGCCATCCACTTTCGCTCACAAGCTGGCCAAGTGTGCCTAAAGAGGAAAGACATGGCTCCAAAGTGCTCACCGCCACAATGCCATCGTAAGTCTGCAATTCTGCCAGCGACAGCGCCTGGACTACCTCCCTCGCATGGCCCTCCCTCTCTGTCTCTATTGCCGTGCACTTCACACCTGTACAGTCAGGCACAAGTTCCAAAATGCGTTGGGCCTACAATTCACAGCATGCTGTGATAAGACCATGCATCTGCTTCTCACAACCTCAGGCTTCTTGACCTGCTACAGACGTAAATGGCCCCTCTGCAGTTGTCCAGTGGCTATACATATGTGCTCGTCTTTTCTAGTGAGTACAACTTGTGGACATTTGCAATCTGGGCTTCGCAGATGCCGAGGATCATCAACATGTCTAGCGGGGTGATCTCCAACGCAGTCTTGTTTTGGCAACTCTCTCCCCGAAGTAAAGCAGTTCTGCCATGCAACATGAGCTCCATGGCACCCTATTGCTCCCATTAGAGAGACCTATATGCTCTCCAGACCACACGATTGGTGCATGTCTGTAGTGCTTTAGCTCCTTGCCAGTCCTGGGCACTCACCTGCGCTCTCCAGGATGGGCCACACAGTGCGTTCCCATATTGCACGAGCGCGGCGCGCGCCCCCAAACGGGTTTATAAGAACCAACAGGGTGTGGGGCCGCTGCGGCTGCATGCGTATCGCCTCCCGTATCTTTGTCGCCCACTCTTGTACCAACTCCGCATTCTGATGCATGAACAGGCACTCGATCCATCAGGTGAGTCGATGACTCACCACATCTAGAGTGGAGTCCGAAGCTGACAAAAGAGTCACTTGGCATGGAGATGCATGCTGGCTGGTCAGTGTCGATTCTCAATGGCGCTCAACATGGAACCGGCATGTAATTGGTTGTGAATAGGAAGCATCGGGCTGAGAATAAGCTTAAGGCATTGCTGATGTAGCAGTCAACGTGGATGCATCATCAAAAGGGAGCAGCCATAGCATGCAGTGAGTAAAGTGCAGACCGAGGACTTCAGCACGAGGCGGATGGGCTTCCAGTCACAGCGCTTTCTCCTCCCGCGCCGGAATGTGTTGATGATGAGGTGATGCCTCCGCTGCAATCCAAATGAGAACTTGATGAGAAGGTGTCCTTAGGGATCCAAAATTTCCTCATATCCGCATGCAAAGTAACGCTGGGGATCCAAGACGACCCACAGCACACATTGGCAGCTCATGCACATTCTACACTCGCCAGGCAGGTGAAGATCGAGGAGTAAAGTTCTGTGAAATTTCTACCTTAGAAGATGGGCATTCACAGGGCATCCGCTGATAGCGTTGGTGTGTAGAGACAGACAGGACTTCCTCGAACATCAGGGCTTCTGGTATGTAGCGCAATCTCGCCCAGGGTTGCCACCATCTCGTTGAGGCCGGGATGATGGATAGGCCAAAGGAAGTCAACCAAGCCCGAACGCGTCGACCCTTGACCACAAAGACAGCTTCTGCGCTGGTTTTGGCCACCTCGATGCTGCGCCCTGCAGCAGAACCGAGGGAAGGATCTCAATGCCGCGTGTGTTGTACCAATTAAGTTCAATCGTAATACCGATTGAAATTAAGCAAATCCTGAAAAGGGCAGCGGTGGACTCTTTTCAAGTCAGGGTACTGCTGCGATCTTGTACCATCCTGGGACGATGTTCGGTGACTCTACAGAGATGATGCCCTATCTAAACATTCCTACAACGATCTGACACGGGATTCTAAAAAAGGAACAAGCAAGGATGGGGCCTACCAGAGCTGCAAGGCGAGCCACATTGCTCTTGGAACCTGCATACCAAAAAGGCCCATTCACCTTAAGTACTTGTCGGAGTGACACCTGCTGCTTACAGAATGAGACAAGGTACTTGAGGGAAAGTTTGAAGGAAGCCCAGTCTGATCGACGTCCCAAAACTCAAACAGAGACCCAGATGTGGCCTAGTCAGTATGGCACCGAGTGAGGTGTATCGTACCTCGAGAAGGATGGCGTTCTGCCATTGCTGCTGTTTTTACGCATTCCAAGCGCTGCACCGGGGTGGGGAGACGGAATCAAGGGCAACTGCTCGCTTCCCAGACCTTCCTCAAGGCTCTCGAGGGCTTCTGGCAAAGCCGATATCTTATGCTTATGCTTCATCAGGATGTACTTGCCAAGCTACATGCCGCTAGGGCACGATCTGACGGTTATTCCTCCAAAGAGGAGTGCCACGAACAGGGTAGCAATCTGCGCTCGGCCTACGCATTCTTAACAGGACGAAACCAAACCCTATTATTGTCTCCCTTACAAATTTCACACAAGATTCAAATCCCTTGACTTCCCGATCTTTACTCCGCTCGTCCGTGCGACAATCTGCGTTGCTGATTGGCATTGGAGCACTTCTTGGCGTTTTTAAAGTGTCAAAGATGACTGCCATCTACACTATTTGATCACCCCACCTGACTCAACACGTGCAACGGAGAAGTGGATGCGAGTGGTCGTGATGTCGCTGAGAGACAGTTGCATTCGCCTAAAACGTTCATCAAGAGCTTATGGATGACAGTAAAGTAACGCTGTCGAGGTGCACGGCTTTTCATCATGGGCCAACATCCTCTTGATTGCGTCCAAGGTTTCACATCCCACGTCGGAGCCATGGGAGGCACTCGCGATGTCCAGTCACTGGGAGGAGCGCCCCAGGTGTCCTGAGGTTGACTAGATAATTCAACAAGCATTGATGTGTTCGTTCCGTTGACCTGCAGGATAGTCGCTTCGTCACCCCGTCCCAGTGCAGAGTGACTTCGGCACGTGCCCTCAATATTCGAGTCGTCAAGCAAGCAGTTTTCACTTTGGCATCATTAAGCATTGCGCTGACCCTTCATGGCGCATTCCAGTGGGTGACAGGACATAGGGGCGCTCATGCAAGTAGCTTAATCCGGAATGACACAGCAGTGATAATGCTGCAATTCAGACACTCCTCGACTAATTTTTGCACGCTGTGTATCACAGTAGAAGCCCTGAACGATTGTCAATGGCCAAGGAGAATAATTCTGCTGCATCGGAGGCAGCGACGCCTCAGGAGGTGGACCACAGGGTATCCCAGACAAATGAGCCCCAGGAAGAAGCCAGAAGGAATGTCGTGCTGCATAAGGCGAGACTTCAGCCATATCCTTGTAAATCCATGAGCTGCAAAGAGAATATTGCATCAGCTCACAGCTGATATCTTGTTCTGCCACACTATCGTGCGGGCTCACCTCTGTCTTGCTACCCTGCATCTACTGGGTAGTACCAACAGGTGCTGCAATTGAACAGCGGCATGTATGGTCAAAGCATAGGTCTACCACCCTTCTGAAGCAGCTCATGGGCTTCATGGGTGTGGCTGCGGACACGCTATGTGTGTACCCCATGGCCATTTGGCTTTGGGTTTGCCGGCCCTGTAATAGTGGGATTCATGCAAGCATGGTGGGGCTTTGCATGGCAGGTTCTCCAGGCGTTGGAGTTTTCCAAGGCGGCATACAGGAGCCGAAATGCCAGCTTTGGTGAGTCAGCACTGCCCATCATGAGGCTGCAAGGCACGCCGGATACATGGGTGGACATTTCGTGGCAGGAAACCAACAGCGTTGCCTACCTTGCCTTCAAGGTCGGCACCCTCTCGTCCCTGCATGCACTAGGACTGTACATGATTTGGAGTGGCATGCAAGGATGTTCCCTCGGCAGTTGCTGCAGCTTTGCAGCTTCATTCATCAGCGCAGATGCGTAGTGCCTGGTGCTTTGCTCCCATCATAGGGGTCATGCACATGTCAAGCCTCCACAATTCGCAAAACATCACAACAACGCCGCCCCGCACAAGTGTGGTGGCTAGTGGTAAAGCACCCACGTTGCTACCTATTCGTAGTTGCTCTAGAACTGCAGACCTGAAGTGAGTAATCCTAAATTCCAGGGATGTTTCACTCAGGTGACCTTTTGGCAGCGACTGATGTGACCTGATTAGTCTCATGGCACTTCTGTACGTCGATCAAGCGACAATGGTGTCCAGGGTCCACTGATGAAGGAGTACAAGACAATGAGGGGGTCATCAATGCAACCAAAATACCTGAGAGGCGTATCGGCTGCCGCGCGAGTCGATGCGGCCGCCCTGTGGCGCTTTGAGGCCCTGCTGGAGCACAGCGGCGACATTGCCGGCATCCGCGGCGCTGTCATGAACCTGTCAGGTGCTTACCTTTTGGTTCTTTGCGCTAAGTTCCCATGGATATGGCCCCTTCACTGAGCCCCGTGACCCTCTTGCCGTACTCCAGAATTGATCTTCGAATAAGGTAGAAGTGCGTCTTGTCTGGCATGGCCCAGTGCTCCGCACAAAACACCAGACTTTCTCATTGTGGGCATAGTGTCAAAATTCTCTGAGCAAGCAACACTTCTGTTCGGCAGGAACAGAGCTTTGCATGTCATGTGCAGGTGCTGGCTTCTGAGCGACACAAATTTATAGAAGAGTATGTACCGGTAGTTGTTGTTACAGAGTCTTCGAGAGACAGGCCATGCTGGTGAAACAAAATGTAGAAGAAAAGCCCTGAGGGCCTGGCACACAAAATGACTCTTTTTTTTTTCTGTTGGCAAACAGGCGGCAATGCACCGAGGAGGGTGGTCTGCACGGGGTACTGTGTCGGGGGGTCAATCGCGGGGGTGGCCGCCCCGTGGGCCGCCATGACATGGCCGGATGCAGATGTACGCTGCATCACCTTCGGCTCGCTCCCGTACGTGGCGTTCCCTGCCTCTCATAGCCGTCATGTTCTGTTTGCAGTATGTTCGATGCTGCAGGGAAGTTGCAGGCGTGGAGCAGATGCATTTTCTGCCAAGTTGGCGCAAGAAAATCCTGTCGAGGCGGCTTGTGCATGTAGCCATGGCATGACTTGGCAGTCGTTCAGAGCAGCACATGGTTGTTGCGTAGCATCTGTTCTTCAGGATTTTTTTGGGTCGTGGCAGCATGCAAGTAGCTCGACAGTGACCTTCTTCATGAGTTCTTATGGAACCGTGAGCTAAATGCTCTGTGGAGATCTGCTGGAATAGAAGGTAGTCGGCTGCTGTCAGGATGAAGTTACCTGTGAACTTCCTCCTGATTGCTGGCGGTGCTACCTGCTGTTACACGGACAAACATTTTCCCTGCTGCTTTTTCCGAGTTTCTTTAGGCAAAACACTGGCGCAGGGTCGGGAATAGGCCATTTGCGCATGTCTTTTCGTGGCTGGTGGCCACCAAGTACCCGGTGTACCATGCGGGGGACCCGCTGGCCACAAGCGCTGCCACAGATGGCTTGCTGGCGCTGGGCCACATCATCAACATCTCCCCGGACCATGCTGACATGGCAGAGATCAAGGGGTGCGCATATCTACAGAAACCCTTGGATTCGGCTTTTTTGCAATCCTATGACCATAGCAGGGCCCCTGCTGTGTGGAAGAGCCGTAGGCAAGGTGACTGTCTCAAGAGGAAGGTGCTTTGCTCCTTGCGAGCGCTTGAAGACCTTCATGTTGAAGTCTTCGAGTCTTGCGCACTGCTTGTATATTTTAGGGTTTATTATTTTTAGGGTTTAGGGCATAGGGTTTAGGGTTACCCTATAATATACACTTACCCTCATCGAGGTTGACTCTTAATCCTTGTTACGCTCACGTGAGGCATGTCCGCTTGCATCTGTGCAGCCTACCCATCGCTGCGCGCACATATGGAATGGTGTATATTTAGGGTTTAGGATTATAGGATTTTATAGTGTTTATACATTTATATATAGGGTAACCCCTAAACCCTAAATTTAAACCCTAGAAATATGCAAATACCCTCATGTGGCCAAGGTGCTTCAGTTCCTTGGCATGATTGCGGGATCTCTCAGTGAAGTCCGCTTTTTAAGCTCTTAGATAATATTACCGTATTATTATTTATTATTATTACACGTCTTTCCAGCCGAAGAAGGCTAGGTGCGTTTCAAGCTCTGGGATATGGGCAATGCGTAATGTGCTGTAGGAAACTCTGACATGCAATTTTGACCTTCGTGCAATGTAGACTAGTTGCCTCGTGCACCGCAGGGTGAAGAAGGAACTTCCCTGCCACGACCTTGAGGCGTACGAGGAGTCGCTGACACATGCACGGCAAGGCTCCATCCTGCAACTGCCTAGCAACACCAGCGGCCTCCAAGGCATCAGCAGAAAATCCCTGCAGCGCCACATCACAGGTATGCTTGCATGCAGTTGCCATTTGGCATTGTGTAGGTTGATGTAGCCTTTCACAAAAGAACACCCACAGATTGACTCAAGTTCGGAACTCAGATCTTTTCCAAAGTCTTGTGGAGGATACAAGGGCGGACAGAGAGCTCGAATTTTGGCGTTTGAGGGTGTGTGCTCTGCATTGGGGTGCCTCAAGTTGGCTCTCAGCTAGAGACGTTTCTTGTAACAGCATGGCTCAAAATAAAGGAGCATAAGTTCTGGTCACTTGTGGGATCAAGTGACTTTCATGGAAGACTGGCCTTCGTGAGGTTTGCAGCTTTGTGCAGATCTATGGCATGCAAACAAAAAGAGGAGGGCGGATGCAACCGGGAAGAAAGGACCTGGACAGGATCAGAGTAGCAGCACACCAGGACTGGACAACTTCCAGGGGTGCGCAGAAAGGCAGCGAGGCTTCGAGGACGCTGCTTTGGCCGAAGCCGCCTCGCCGCATGCACAGCGACCGACCAGTCTAAACGAGCAGGTGTGCACTCTTACAATTGCAGGGGCAGCAAGAATGCAGTGGAGAAAGTAGTAGATATGCCGGGAGTATGACCAAATATTCACAGCAGAAAACACCCAGTTGCTTTCTCATCGGCGCGGCCTGCTATTCTGGGGCAGGCTGTGTGGGTTCAGGACAGGAATCCCTGTCTTCACAGTGACAGTGTGAAATCACCGTGAAAAAGCTTTATCACGTTTTCACAGTGAAAAGCTTTAAGACTATAATAAGAATAATAATGTGATCATGTGCACCTACCTTTCAGTTCAACAGTACATGCCCCTTCGAGTAGCCAGCCAAGTTTTCCACTGCATGGGCTGGTTCTGTAGAGTCGTGTGCGTCCTCTTGGAAAACCATGTGATGGGAATGGATGGTACTGGATGTTCTGAGCTGTTGAATGGTGCGTCATTAGTGCGGCAGGCGACGCCGGTGATTGGCTGGTTTCAGGGAGCGGTGGCCGCGGCCGCTGCGCCCATTGCTGAGGAGGGCGGCGGTGCCCCCCACACCGCTGCCGCTGAGACGGCCTATGGCGTCCTCTCTGGAAATGTGCGTGCCTTGCTCTCAACGCCTCATTCAAGTAGGGTAATATTTCAGAAAGGCCTGGAAAGTTTTCGTGGCTGTTGAGCTCTACAGCTCGCTATAAGACAGTTGCACCAAGGTTGATTTTGTGAGCACAGCATACAATTAGTTCGCCGTGGCCGAGAGAGCCTAGAAACGCAGCCCTCTAGGCTCTTGCGGCGATGGCGAATTAGGTACCCTGGAAGCACAGCTGGTGGACAATTTTCTTGCGGTGGCCGGAAGACTGCGCGTGTACGATTTTTCGATGAGAAGTTGTATTGTGATCGGGCGCTTGCTGGTGCGCGCAGACCGGGGGGGGGGGGGGGGGGGGGGGCGACAAGAATGCTGCACCACAGCATCAGCAGGGGACAATGGCGATCCAAACATTTCATGTGATCGGGCTCTTACTTGTTAATGCAGAGTGGGGAGGAAAACAAGAGACCTGCACAACAGCAGCAGCAGCAGGGAACAGCGGCGCCAAGTCAGGCACCTAGAGAGCGCGCATCCCCTTCAATGGTCTTCCAGGAGGGCGCACATGTGGCTGCCGTTGACCACAGCAACGCCGAATTTGGCAAGGTGTGCCACTAAGGGTCTTCGATCTCAGTGGGAACTGCCTCCGTTGTCAGTATGTTGCTGCATGCGCAAATGTGCCTTGTTCGAGTGGCAGGGCCTTGCTATGTTCGGATCTGTCGACCTGTGCATTTGTAAAGGCACGCGGATGTTGCACAAGTCCGGCGTCCACAGATCCGTACTCTGCATGGGTGCTGCCGCCATCTTGGGTGGCTTTGGGCAACCAGTTGAAGAGAGGTTACAAGAGATAACCAAGTGCTGACAGAAGTTTTCTGCTGCCCATGAACATGCCTCTGGGTTCTGCACTGTGGGAGCTCTGTTGGTCGAGATGTCTCTTTCTCTGAAGGGTTAATGGTTAAGGTTGGGTGACCCTGAACCCTAAATCCTAATAAATATAAAATAGAATAAGGGCCACTGGTTGCAGATGTACCTGGCTTCCCGGGTGAGGGGACCGGCACTGGCTTCGCACGGCATGTACCACAGCCTGGACTACTTCAAGGGGGTCACTGGGCTGCGCACTGCTGACATGCTTGTTTGCAAGCGCACAGAAACATATGTGAGCCTCCGATGCACCTCCCATGCCACAAGTACCTGCAAAAATGGTGGACAGAAATTGTTTTGTTCCCACTCGTTTGTATGAGCATGTTGAGCATGTGTTCCTGGCATGCTGGTTGGAATGGCGTCCTTGCACCGATGCTTCTGCTGCAGTTCAGCACCGTGTCTCCTTCTCATGTTATATTTTTTTGGTTATTTCAAGCAGACATGGAGGCTCTTCTGTGCAACCTCATGTTGTGCATGTAGTGTGCAGTGGGGTGGATGCCAAGTGGCACCCTTGTGATAGCCTTCCGCGGCACATCCACCCTGAAGCATGTCGCGCAAGACATCAAGTTCTTCTCTGCTCGGGTGAGCACACGACTTCAGTCCTCCTGTATGTCTGTCAGACGTGATAAAAGCACAGCATCTGTGGGGTCATGCAAAGAGGTGTCCATTTCTGTGACATGCCATGCATGCTTTGCATGCTTCTCCGTTGTCTGACACACTGAAAGATTCTGGGCTGGTATCTTGGAAGCTGCTAGACATCTCCTGGTTCGTGTGAAATATCCAAGATCAAATCACATTTGCTGGTATGTAGATCAGCCTGGATGGTCTGGAAGATTTTAGCATGTGTCAGTCATTGTTGGTTGATTGAGCTCGCGCCATGCATGCTGTGCCAGGTTGAATTCCTGCCGGAGGCGTTCCCTCGTGCCAAGGCGCACAGCGGCTTCCTCGAGGTGCGGCGCTGGCACAACTCTGATTCACCTCATAGGTTTCAAATTTAAAGGGGGAATTTCATCCACCGTGAAGCCCTAAGATGCAGAGGCTTGCGCCAAGCCGTCTCTGTGTACCAGAGCTGGATTGCCAGAGGGTTGATACTGGGAGGCACGTTCTGCCATGCGTCTGTAAGCTAGAGCGCTGTCAACTTGCAAATGTGCTGTGTCATTGGATGTACTCATCCAAGCCTCTGCTCAATGCATGCGTTAAAGCATGCAAAGTGCAGGTGCAGTGGAAAGCAGGTCCACTGATGCTGCACATTGGCAGGGTGAATAAAGATTAGTGATGCCTGGCACTGTTAGTTCTCAGGCATTGTGAAGGAAATGAGACTTCCTACTATCTACAATTGCTGTTCCATGGGTCATTTACGAGCATGCTCCCTGGCAGATTTCCAATCCTAAACACTTGAAGTACTCTAAACTGAGGAAAGGGGTTTGATGCATGTTTGATTGGGTGCAGCAACTGAGCTCCATCACCAACCCGGACCAGTGCTGCCAAAACCTGGAGGCGACCATCAAGGTGAATTCACCGTTGCATCCTTCAAGGTTCATAGGCTCAGGCCATTTTAATTCAGCACATTTCAAGGCTGAAGCGGCTGCATATGAGCTGTAACAGGCTCACCAGAAACGGCCAGGGAGAGCCAGTTTGTGAAAAGACTACCGGCACTTTCATACCGATCTTGGATGAGTTACCATATTTATCTACATACACTGTCTAGAAGGAGGTGTCAGTCACAGGGATCATGAATTGGTTCGACCCCAGAAGTGGTACACAGCAGTTTATTGGAGTCACTTTTCCATGAAGGACTATTTTGCCTATTGTGTCCTAGAGATGCATCACATCCAGGAAGCCCATACTTTACATTCCCACCAGCTTCCTCAACTGCTGCATGCAGACCGAAGGTGGCAATCAGGAAACATGGCACCTTCAAAGTCATGACTCATGCAGGATTTTCTCAGCTTGAGAAGTGTCATGCTGTGCATGCAGGAAATGTAGCACCTTCCCTTCAAATGCATGCCCCATGCAGTGTATGCTCAGCTTGAGAAGTGTCATGCTGTGCATGCAGGCCCTGACCGGGGGACGGGAGCCAAACCGCATCATCTGCTGCGGCCACAGTCTTGGTGCGGCTGTTGCAGCGTTGGGTGCGCCCGTTCAACCTTCCCAGTTGTGCGTGCTTTCAAAGTGCACATTCACCGAGGCGCAGTGTTCTCTGTCTGCAGCTGCTGTTGCCCGAGGGTGAGATATGCCCCGGTATGACAGGGGTTGTTGTGGGCGTCCACATTGTAAGGAACCCCTCCTACAGAGGGATCGCTGCATGGGAATTCTAGCGATACACAGATCTTCGGGGCTGACTGGGAATTCCCCCAAATCCCCAGTCCTCCCTGGAAATTTCTCTCCTGGGGGGACTGGCAGCTGCATGCAGTTGAGCCTCTCACAGTGCACTTCGCCAGAGAAATTCCTCATGCCAGTAGCACTGCTTCTTGCAAAGTTGATTCCATTTCCAGGCTTAGCACTACACTAGTGAAGAGATATTACTTGGAATGATGCAGCATACAGACATGCTGGTACTGAGCTGAGCTTTCCGGTAGTTCGCGGGAGTTTAAAGCCTGCTATGGTTTTTGGCGCTGCCTAAACCGGGACAGAAGCTGTACATGAATGCGATCACTCGCTACTGAGTAATTGTTTGGGCTGCCCGCAGCGGGCATGTGGGCGGCGCTGCAGTACCCGGATGCGGACATACGCTGCTACGGCTTCGGCACGCCCAAGACCGGCAACAAGCAACTCTGCCAAGCGTTCAACTTCCTTGTCGGACACTCCATCCGCGTAGAGAATGGCCACGACCCGATCCCACTGCTACCCGCGCATGCACTGTGCGTTGCCTGTCCTCACTTTATATTGAGCAGACTTACTAGTGGAGGAAATGCCAAGATAGGATATCATGGCAGACGTCTATTGCAGTGCTGCTGAAACGCACCTAGCCTTCTTCGGCTGGAAAAGCGTGTAATAATAGTAGTAATAAAGACTTACTAGGGCTGAATGTCTCATGAGTTGAAGTCCATTTTAGAAGTGCAGCTAGCTCTCGCTGCAGGGCTGACTTTATCCCAATGGCAGCCTTGGGCAGTGAGTTGGCTTTACTTTCTGAGCACTGTCGTTTTTGCTATAAGATGATATTGCAGTCAGTAGCTTTCCGACTATGGTAAAGTGCTGAGGATCTGGTGGACGCCTTCAGCCACTATAAATGCTTGGATAGGATGCTGGGTTCTGACGAGACTTGCTAAGTCAGGCACCTGTTGAGGCCTGGAAAAGATGTGACCGAGTTTTTGGCCTCGGCCAATTTCCTGTTTGGCTGTGCTGCTTTGGTCCTTGCACCGCCCATAGCGTGTGGTGTTCGGGGTCCTGAAGTGGCGCAGGAATACTGGAAAGTGGCGAAGGCAGTAGATTGGGCAGATAATCTGACTGAATTTGTGACTGACCGAATTTCTGCCGCGCAGAGGGTACGATGTGTACGAGCACTCGGTGGCGCTGCACAGGCGCCGCATCTTCCAAGACCGGAGGCCGCTCGTGTGCAAGGTGTTCCCAGACATCATGGACCACGGCATGGTCAACTATGTCAGGTACAGCCAACCGTAAATATGTTATTTTTTAAGGGATCGGGGGTTTACTGTGAGCCCCTTATCATTGAATCCGAGAATGTAAAGCTGCCACTTCTTGACATGTTCTGATGAATCTCCGAGTCAAATAAGGGAGTTGCCACCCACGGGGTCTTGATTGGGCGTTTGGAGATTCTTGTTGCGCTCCTCCCATGTTGATGTTTTGGGCACAGCTCTGATGGATCCTTGCAGGGTAGTCACCTCTGCGCAAGCACCTACAGGGCCTGGTCCAGACTAGCAACATGAGAGTGTTCAGTTCAAGAGATTACATACAGGTGTTAGTGGTATGCGGGCCAGATTTGCTGCAGAAAACCCAGTTCCCTAAATCCTCTTGCGCGGACATTCCCATTCTACCACTTTCGACCCAGGCACACATGTGCTGTGGGCAAATCACTCTCGTTCAGGCGCAGAAAACTGGGATCTGAAGTGGCAACACAGTCAGCTTGCAGAAGAACATATTTGGTAGATGTGCTGTCACAGCGATCTATTGAACTCCGTAGTGGATTGCTGCAGACACTCAGCACACACATGCGGGGAGACGATGACTGAGCTCTCCCAACCAGAAAATCATTTATTCTTGATTTTCTGGGTGGAGGCTTTGGCATCGTCCGCACATGCCTGAATGCTAAAGGGCATTTCCTGACGTTGCTTTTTGAAAGGGGTCCATGTCAGTGCAAATTGGTTGATGTTCCCCAAGGTGCTTAGGCCCTGTGTGTTGCACATTGCGCAGGAAGCTTAAGACATGCATTCCTTCCGACTCGGGCGTGAAAGTGTGGGACGACCCAAATCTGCGACCGGAACAGGACCTGGACTCGATGCTGGAGAAAAACAAGATCAGCTGCTCATGCTGAGCTGGCGTGCTGATCTGGCATGCAGAGAGCATTTGCTGAGCTGGCATGCTTGACAGAGAATGACATGATATAGGGAGCTGGTGTGCAGAAAGTTATGAGTGTGCCACTTCAACAAAAATGGTACAACTAAATGTGTATAGAGTGTCCCGAGCATGGCAGAGCCATTCAGCGGCTGTGCGTGCTGGAATTGCCTGGTGCAAGCTATGCTATTGCCGTGAGGTTTTTGGAACAACATCCCTGGTTATCTGTGCAGCTGGGCAGCACAATAGCACTTCCGGTGATGTGTGTAACCTGTCTCTTTATTGAAGGGCAAATAGGTGACGAAGAAGAAATTGACTTTACCGCATGGGAAGTAATCTAGCATTCACAGTTGCCTTGTTGGGCTTGTTATGACATTAGTGGGTTGTTAATTAAATGTTGCCGATGTCCTGTGATGCAGAGTTGAACATGGCTCGATAAAACATGGAATCGAGTTTCTTGTCTTTGAGAAGTTGTGGTGCGCTGCCTTGGAAGCTTCACGAAGCCAGAGAGCCAAACCAGGCATTAGGCACCTTCACCGAAGCCAGCGAGCAACTATATTTGGGCACACGCCAGACACCCAATCTTTCAATAATCACCAGTCAAAGGCAAGTACTACTCACTTCCGGAAGGAAAGCAAACAAGGTTCTCGCACTGTTATGAAATCTTTGATCCATAAGATCAAGGACAAGACACACGAGCTCAAGGACAAGACACGCGAGATGAGGGATGACAAGGGAAGCCAACCGACAGAGTTCCCTCGCACGGTGAGTCGATGCGTTCTAGGAAAATACCCTTTACGTCGTCATGACATTGCATGGGGGTGGCTTCCCCGGTACCGGACCACCAAGCTATTCACTTGCCTGCATGCCTTGATCGAAAACTGTCTTGGACGTTTAGAAGGCACACAGGCAGCACACGGCTCCAGAAAATAGTGCCTTGTGTTTTGCACTTCATTCGAGAGTCTGGAGTCTCGAAAAGAAAGGGGGAAACAGCAGTGTCGTACAGAGAAGCTATCCTTCGGGACGGCAAGGCGAAAGCGACTGTCTCTTTCCCGACAGTCTGGGAGATCGGTGACCTTGTTGTGCAGGGTTTACAGCCTGGTTTTGATCAGACCGAGGCCGGAACTGCAAAGGATCCGCATCACAGCATGGGTTCTGAAGCGGCGGTGAACAAGCCGGGAAGCGGCATCAGCGGTAATACTGGGGCAGCTGGCAGGGAGCAGCTGGCTCCAAAAGACCCTATCGTCCACATCCGGAGCTCCGATGTGAGTCAGCACCTGCAGTTGTGGACTCGTTTAATTTTTGACTGACACTCAGTTGTGTCCCATTGGCTCGATTAGGCCGTGCTGACAGAACCCTCGTAGCTTGCTGCATCCATATCACCTCTAAGTAAATATGTTGAGGCATTCACGTGCTTTTAGGTGCCCAAGGTTCCCATGGCACAGCCCCGCGCAACAGAGACCAAGCCACAGGATGTGATTGCCCCTTCACCACACGGGACCACCAATCTGGGTGGAGTGGACAACCCCAAGGACGCTGGCTATGCACCGCTGCGTGAGGGCGTCTCATCTACCCCGGCCAGTGCCACTGGCACCATGGGTGGTTATACTTCTCAGGGCAAGGTGACTCGAGCGCTACCTTCCCAGTCATTAACTTTCCCCATCGAAGCAGGCTCAAGAAGGCTGCATGTTCTGCAGCTTTGCTTTTTTATTCTTCCAGTGGGCTTGGGAGGTGATACAGATACTAGAATTTCCTTTATCCTAGTATCTCGAGTCAACAGCTGACGGAACTCTGCACATTCTGGCAAGGACTCTTGGGAAAGCTAGATACATTCGCAGGCCATAGATGTGCGCTGATCTTCAGATAGCAACACCTGCACAGCCCAAGAGCTCATGATGCAGTCCCCCAAAGAGTGGTCCGTCTGGACACAAGTGCAGACCTGATAGAGAGTTCATTTGTGAAGCAGGGCTTCCCAGACAGCAAGCCAGCCGTCACAGACGTCGGCCTCAGCCCCGACACCTCCAAGATCGGCTCCAAACCGGACACCTCCAAGATTGGCGCTGCCACCAAGGGCCATCTGGAGCAGACAGAGCCGCTGCTGGCGCACAAGGCGCACGAGAACAAGGCGGTGCATGGCACTGGCATGGGCCTGCCCAACTCTGCCCAGGACACCGTGAGCGCACACTCATGGCTCCTTAACTTGGTGACAGATCTTGTTCTGGAAATTCTGTGATGTCTACATGCATGTGGGATGCAAGTGAGACACATAGAGCTCATTCTTGGGCATTGTTCCTAGACATGGCCTTTCTTTCAGCTTTTGCATGTAGATGCAAAGGCAGAAGCATTGCTTCATCCACATGCGCGGCAACCGCCTATTGTTTCCAGGTGCAAGTGCTTAAAGTGTGAGCATGTCGAGCTGAATGGCTCTCAGCACTTCACATGCTGACTAGGGGCCTTACTGGAATATGATATCATTTTACCTCATGTTTGATGATTTTTTTCCTTTTCTTGTACCAGGGCTTCAACAGCTCCAAGCCAAGCTCTACCAGCACCACCACAGCTCCGGACATTTCCAAGATTGCAGCCAAGTTTGACACTGCCCCCGGCACCTACTCAGACAACGCAGGGGCGCTGTCACAGAAGGCCAAGGACAACAAGGCCGCCCATGGCACTGGCATGGGTCTGCCTACTTCTGTGGAGGACACGGTGTGTTTCTGTGTTCTCTGAATCTCTAAGTCGTTCCTAGTTGTAGCTTGATTAGCTGTTGCGCTCATATCAAGTAGAACCACCACCTGTGTCAGTTGATCTGACACGATGCACATCTCTGAGGGTATTGGACCGCTGTTGATTGTTTTTAGAGCTGGAAGTTGGGATGTTTTTTCAGAGATACGAGGTTGTGTGCCATGGTTTGTTCCTTTAGACGAGATTAGTCGCATTAAAGATATTCCTGAGAGCTAGGGCCGCAAGACTTTGTCTATTTTTACATGGTGGAGTGAACGGTTGAAGTCGTGCGGTGTTGCAGGCCAGCAAGGGCACTACGGGCAAGGCCACTGACTTCACCTTTGACAAGATCGAGAGGATTGGTGGCGACAAGACGTCTACCACTTCCAAGGACCACAGCGACAGCTCATCAAAGAGAAGCGGTGAGTGCAGGACTTCATTGCTAATGGCAGATGCGACCTGATTTCACCCATCTTACCAACCCCTTACATAGCAGCCGCGACGGGTCACCTGGCTAGCCTTTTCCTGGGATCACAACTTCCTTAACTTTGCTCCTGGCTCAAGTTGCATTGGAGCTGTGTTTGATTAGGCGCTGTGCCAATGCTTGAGCAGTCAGCCATTGCCAGCATTGTGGAGATCCTATATCCTGATATTTATCCTAAAGCAGTTCAAAGTACGGCTGAAACTTGCTGGGGTTTGCATGCAGACTACACATCGGCGCTGGACAAAATTGCGGGTGAGTCTGCAGACACCGCTAACTGGACTGCGGAGAACACCAAGGGAGTTGCAGCAACTGCTGCTGAGTATGTGAGCTCTGGAGCCCGCACTGTTGCTCAGAAGGCGAAGGAGGTCTGCCCTGTTTTCACACGATCATTGATGAGCTGACATTTGAACACTTATGTACAATTAATCCGTTTTTCAGCAACTGCATGTGTCATGCCAGGCATGGTTGGGCACTCTAGCTATACAATTCGCTACTATCTGAATGCCACCAGAAAGATTTGAGTTTGCCTTTCGTGCAGTTGCTCATGAAGGAGTTTGGTATTGGAAAGACCGATTCAAGCAGATTTCAAAGATGCACCGGTTGTAATTGCCATTGAGATCATTGTTGCACTGGTGCTGAAGGTGCTTGTGTGCCTGCAGGTGCATGAGTCAGTTAATGATGGCACAGCAAGCGACAAAGCTAAGGCCACTGGACAGGTGGTTCCCTTTTCCTAAGCTGATTCCTGTACAATATATTTATATTTAGGGTTAAAGGGGTTTGTATTTAAGGGTTTCGGGTAGGAGTCAAACCCTTAATATATAAACCCTAACAAATAAACCCTACACCCTAGTAAAATATATGACATGCCTGCATGTCATCCTGGTCTTCTTCATCAGCCAGACTGTGTGATTTTGCCGGCCGCTTGTTTAAGAGTGCAATGTGATGTGTGCAGGCGGCAAGTGACAAGGCACAGGCCGCAAAGGACACAGTGGTGGACACCGCCGCAAAGGGCACCCAGAATGTGCAGGATGCTGTCAAGCCGTACGCCGATGCTGCTGCTGACAAGACCAAGGCTGGTGCGCACTTCCGGACAGGCTGCATTTAAACAACTTGCACCGATGGAGCACGGGTAGCAGGACCCCGCTTCAAGCTTTTGCCCATGATCCTAGTGGGAATGAGAAGCTCAGTGGGGTCTCATGTCGCACTGATATAAAGGCCGATGCCAAGAGGAACAAGGCTGTTGGCTGCGCCTCAGCTGAAATTTCAATCATTGGGGAATAATGAGATGTGCACCTCTGGCATGTACTGCAATGTAAAACCTGCCCCAGTACCTTGCGAACTGCGTCCCGCTTCAGGACAGTCCTGCAGCTTGACATTATCTCGCAAGGTACTGAGGCAGCCAAATTCTGCAATTTGAGTACTCTGTTTTCCTAACCGTGGGTAGTGTTTTGTGCACACGTGCGGCAGTCATGCTGAGGCACAGGAATCGCTTGGTCTTAGGTAGAGACAGGTTTGGTATTCTGTTGAATGGCGCAGACTTTCAGTTCTTGTGCCGAATTCTGAGGGTGTGTATGTGCGCGCAGCTCTGGACTCTGTCCAAGAGAAGGCGGGTGTTGCTGGGCGTGATGACATGACAGTGTTCCAGAAGGCGCAGGCCATCGTGCAGACCGCGGCTGCCGCCACTGCCGAGAAGGCCAGCCAGGTGTATGAGTGCGTTCCCTACCCTTTCTTAAATTGCAAAGGCCATTTATATGGCATGGGGCGCGGGCCTTGTGAAATAGTTAATCTGGTTGGGAATTGAAAATTTGAGGAGCATGATGGTTTCACCCTTGTACAACCAGTCATTGCCATGATTCTTCAACAGGAGCCTACCTGTTCTGCTGCTACGTTTACTGCAAGTCAACAAGCTTTCATGCATTACAGACAACACATAAGCACTTACGAATGCAGACTTAATTAGGACTGTCCTGTGGACACACAGGACGGTGGCACAGAAGGTGCACGAGACAGGCGTTCCCCAGGCGGCCCAAGAACACGCTGCCACCGCGCGCGACACTGTTGCCAACACTGCTGCCCAGGCGCGTGATACTGCTGTGGAGCAGGCTGCAGCAGCGCGGGAGGCTGCTGCACAGAAGTATGATGAGCTGTCTGCTGAGGTTTGCATCCTGTCCTGTTTGGAACACACACAAGCAAGGTTGTTCTCATTACCTCGTGAAAATGCGGGTGGTTTTGTCTTCCCAACCTCTACAAATGCTTAAAAACTCCATTCCCGAAGAGGTTGGGAGGCATGACCTGCCATATTTGCTCAAGGTAGAGGTGCCAGAACCCAGAGCTGCTGCTCTCTTTTCTTGTATTCGCTCGATCCCAAAATGCTGCCTCACAGTGCAGATAATTCTCGTGACAAATGGGAATCCATTATTTGGTTTATCTTTATTTCTTGTAGAAGGTGCAGTGTAGTAGTTGCGATCATTGTGTGTGGGTGCCCGAACCCATTGGTTGAGGTTTTGTCTCGTCTTGACTGCAAGTGTGGTGCTGTAGGCATCCACGGCAGACTATATTTCTGTTATATTATGGGTGGCAGTGCTGATCTTCCTTCTTCCGTTTATTACATTTGGGCACAATTGCACTGCAGGCACAGCGACACAAGGACGCTGGCTTGAAGGCGCTAGACCAGGGCAAGCTGAAGGCGCAGGAGCATGCACAGCTGGCTGCTGACATGGCCAACCGCAAGGCAGCCGAGCTCGCCCACAATGTGAGCTTTCAGCTGTCGTCGTGACAATGTGATGCATACAGTGGCAAGGCAGCTGATTCTGCCCACAGTGTGTGCGTTTTTAGACAGTACTGTACACATGGTCTCCTTAGGATGGAGTCCACGTGGTGGATGGTTACTCATAGTGCAGGAGACTGCAGGCTGCAGGATAGACATGCAGCATCTGTACAAATGACATGTTGGATGCGACGGGAATTTGTTTTGCTGTTGCTAAATTGGCACCTTGGCATGCACCACTTAACTGTCAGATACCTCGCTTGAATTGCTGGTCGGCCAGGTTTAATTTGCTTATTTTATGGAGAAGCTGCAGAACTTTGAAGAAGTGGCTGAAGGTCTTATTTCATGACAGATGCGCGAGGCATCGGTGGATGATGTGAACCGAAGCTGGCTGGGACGCACCACTGGAGGCATTGTGCTTGTCGCTCTGGCCAGGTATGCGCTGCCCACTTCCTCTCCCATGTACTAGTGTCTGAAACATTTTTGATTTTTGATAAAGGCATCATCACTGGCCAATTGCCCTATGGCCATTTGGCTTTGGGTTTGCCGACCTAAAATAATAATAGCAATCGCTGGATGTTCTCCACTTTGTTGTGGCGGGTGGCTCTGGTGAATTAGCACCACCCCAGCCAGGTGAAATCTCCAGCTGGTGCCTCATACGAGCAGCCAAGTGTCCACCAATGCAAATATGTCACTGATGCACATTGGTGTTGCAAGTCGGCTGCTTGCAGAGAGGCATGTGAAGGGGACTTGACTCGACTCGGGTGCTTGTAGCAATGGCGGCGCTAGCATGGATTGCATGGATTGCTGTACATATTTTGGCTGTCCTGATTCTTTTAATACTTTCTTCTCATTGCTGAATAGTCCTGTGTTTGCATGTGTGCAGCTATGCGCTGGGAGTTCCCTTCCGCTACGGCCTGGCCGCTGCGCTGTTTGCACTGGCGGCTGTGCTGTTCGCTGACTGGGATCGCTCCCGCAGCGTCGGCGGCCGCCGATCTCCTCTCCTGTCTACCACCACTCAGCCGGTAAGGCCCAGCATATTGCCCCATTTCGTTCCTCATGGCTTTGCTTGATTAGGCTCATTTGGTAGGCATCTTGATTGCCATGGGAAGACTAGGTATCGGCAGTCTTCTCGTTTGCAATGAGAAGCCCAGTGGTTGTCAGCCTTGAGAAGGCCGCCAGTTGCTACCGTAGTCTTTCCATGGCAACCAAGGTGCCCTACCAATTGAGCTTGTCACCTATGTAGGAGTGATTTTTTGTTCCCATGCTTGGCAGACCGAGGAGACTTCACTGGATGTACAGTAACTCCCAGGTTCTGCGCAAAATGTGTTTTCAAGTCTGTGTGGTGTTGATTATCTTGATGGCTGGTATTATGCTTATTAGGTCTGATTTGCATGCGGGCAAGGTACTGTCAGCTGCTGTGGTTTGTCTCTGCTGAATGAACTCCAAGAACTGCAACGCTGGTCATGATGAAAGCAATGTGCTGATTGGTACCATCATGTCCATGGGTGATCCCTCTCTGAATTGCAGTAGATGTTAAGCTTGCTACGGGCTGGATTGTGCCAGTTGTCTGATGTTGGTTTTGTTTTATGTCCCGCAGAAAACAGTGCATGTGCGCCCAGCAACCGTGGTGCAATCCACCGAATTTGGCGTGGTGAAGGCAGATGCGGGGCGCATCGAGGAGGGCCCCCTGGGTGGCCACCGCTTTGTCAAGAAGGAGGAGCGCCTGGACGAGAAGCCCCTGTCCGCCACCACTGTCCGCTATGCCAAGGAGGAATGATGTCAGCATGAGAATGAAGAAACATGGCAACATTTGAAGAATGTTGAATTCTCAAGAAACGAGTGAGTACTGCTTGCAGGAGTTGAGTAAGCTGCTGGCAGTCTCACTGTGCAAGAACATCCATTTAACCAAGTCAAACCTGGGATCATCTCTCTCCAAGAGGCAGGTTTTCTTGAGTGTTCCTGGTCCTGGATAGAGCGAGAAGCTGCAATGGCAGTGCGTGCTTGTCAGGACCTTTGCCTTCATTAAAGAGGTATATGTAGTTCCCACAGGGGTACTGAGTGAGCTTGTCGTGCCAAGCTGGATTGTATTCCAGCTTGGAAACTCTTCTTTTCCAAAGTTACCAGTTCCTTTCCCCTTTTCTCGAAGTTCACTAGGTTTCTTGACAGGGAGTGATTTGCAGAAGGGTTGGATTGACATGACGAGCTGCTGCTAGTAGGATGGTGCAGTTGCAGTGTAGTGTATCTTCAGATGTAGTTTGATATGGAGTGTAGATCCTTGTTGGGAGTGTTCTGTAAAGCTGAGCGTGTGTCTCAATGACTTGACATAAATGAGTAGTATTATGAGCATCTGGCCTGAACCATAGATTACAGAGGTCTTGCCCAAGGTATTTTCATGCAAAGGTCTCAAATAAAATCTGCACAATTGTATCTTGTGCCTTAATGTGCATGCTGCTCAAATCTCATTGTTGCCACATCCAACATGGAGTTTGGTAATATTTTACTAATTTTCTACTAATATCCATCTGTTTAAGAAAGCGCCACTCCCTATATCAATGTACTCGTCTGGAATGAGCTTGACAGCACAAAGTCTAAGAGATTACATCTACAGCACCACTTCTTTCCAAGTGCAGCACAGTAGAAAATATGTGGTTGCATACAAAGCAGCAAATTGGGTGTGCATGATGGCTGAGCGACACAACAGGCATCCCAGCTGGTGTGAAGCAGCACCGATCTCAACAGCAGATAGCAAGCTGGAAAGCATAATATTCCTCTTGAAGCTTATAATTAGGCTCTCTGAGCAGTACCCGAGAGCTTTCAAGTGCTTCATCCTCAGATGAGGCTCTGGCATTCTCGAGGTTGGTGTGCATGCTCTGGTGCCTCTTCAGGCCGCCAGGTGTGCCTCGCATGCAAGAAGGACATGCGATGCGCTTTGGGCGGCAGTAGACAATCCTGGAAGAGAAAACCGTGCACATCAGATGTTGCCTTGCGAAGCAGTAATTTTAATATGCAACTTCCAAAAGCATATCTGACAAACAACCACTGCTCGAAGGGCCGTAATCGACGTGTCGGCACCACAAGTCGACCTTTCCAATCATGTGGATTGCGCCTCTCCAGCTGAGGTTGTTTGGCCCTCATACTAGCCACACGAGTCTGGCTTCAAGCAATTTAGCCACAAAAATTCAATGGCAAAACACCACTGCAACTGATGGAGCAGTGCTGCCAATTGTTGCCAATGCCGGATGCACCTGATCTGCTGATTCACAGCCGAGAGAAAGGCTGCGGCCGGGCGGGCACTGTTTCACTGCATCTTTGGTGAAAAGCATTATAGAGTGATTTGTTTCAGTGTCCAGCAAAAACGAGAGCTGAGCGCGCTTGAAGGCGTCGGTCATTTTCTGTCAGCATCGCCTCACAGCTGTCCAGGGTATCCTCCTTCCGCGCATGGCATCCTAATCAGCAGAAGCTCATCAAGCATATTTCTCAGCAACATTGCTGGTATTACAACACAAGCCCCACATAGCTCGTGTCTGGTGCCTCTTCACAATCTGGGGTCCATCAATGAGTATTAGTGAGTTATGAAGGTATGTGAGCTATTACCTCGAGACTGCACAGTCACCCTTGATTGGTGAGTGGGTGAAGGAATGTCGATGGGCATCCTCGGCACTTATTAATTGCCCAATTCTGTCATGGCTGTGGTCAGCTGAGGTATTCCCCAGTAGACCGCGAGCACTTCCAGATTCCAGTCTGTCCATTGCCGATTTGCCGATTTGCATGGCACTGTTCCCTGCACACCCACCAAAATGGTGCAAAAAAATCACGCATGGCTGGGTTGATCCATCCATGAGGCAGCAGCGGCTGAGACCGGAGAGACCCAAGGTTCCACTTCTCTTTCCAGAGCTCATCAGAAGACTTGAGTGGCGGAGGGTAAGTAGATAACCCCATGGAGTCCCGTCATGTACAATCACCTGCATCATGACCCCGGCCGCTATGCTGGCAATGACATGCCTTTCAATTGACCAGAGCCGGTGGGTGAAATGACAGGCGGTCCAGGCGAGGAAAAGGGCAAGAGAAGGGAGAAGGCTGCGGGCACGGCATGTTCATGCATTTGCTGAACATGACGACCCGACTGCGCACAGCTGCAGTACAGAGACATCCGAGTTTGTCTGCATTTGCAGCACTGCAGTGGAGTGACAGCGCCGGCAAGTTCAGCAAATCATCATGGAGATGCAGTGATATCAGCCCTTACCCTCGCACTGCCCTTCACCCCGACTAGACCGCCTGCATGTCCGCTGCTTCTACCTCATAAAATCTCTTACTGATGATTATTATGCTTATTATCACAAGCTTTTCCAGCCGAAGAGGGCTAGCTGCGTTTCAGCAGCACTGCAATAGACGTTTGCCATGATATCCTATCTTGGCATTTCCTCCACCAAACATACCATTACTGATGATGGAGAGCATCAATATCCTTGCTGGAAGATTACAAATGCCATGCAGCTTGCCCTGTCTTCAAGCGCATCACCGCTCCCTGATACACCATTGACACTTGTCCACCTACAAGGGAGGGAACAGCGGACCTGATGCTGCTGAGTGAGTCAGCGCCAATACTGGCATCCGGCAGAAGCAGCACTGGTAGCATCTAGCACTGCAGGCGCGCCTTTGCATTAGCGCTGCATGGCCGCCCACCTTGGATCTCCTCGTGCTGCACACCAACAAGCATGCCGTGCACAGCCGCCAACTCTGCTCTTCGCACCACCAGCACAGTAGTCTAAGAAAACTTCCCGAAGCATGGTGTTGTTACATTCCTGCACTCCTACCAAACATTTTCGGACACTTACAAGTTCCACTCATCAAATGTATACAAGACATCTTCGTCTTCCACAATGTTCTGCGAGTACATGTTTCCTCAAACCAGCAAAGCTCACAAGCCCATGACCACTGCTGTGCGCGGCCCATGAGCAGCCCCAACGTAAACTTGCAGAAGAGTTGGATGGACGTCTGATTCCTGGGAAGTTGAGAGGAAATCAGTTTCCCAACAGTGTGCTGCAAGATCACCCGGTGCAGACAAAACCCAAGACAGCACATGGAAGGGGTTTTGAGCTTTGACAAGTTCACCCAATCACAAAGCGTGGACGTCACGGCAAGGAATCTTCGCACCAGCACTTCTGAACTCAATGGAGCCGACTTGTGCAAGCATGCGCTAGAGATTCCTTTTCTAACTCCAGACCAGTCCCTGGTCCTGTCAGCAAAGAAGAGCGTTGAACCCCATGTGCAGCTTGGCAATTTTAGGACCCTTGTAGGGTACTGTTACCCTAGACCTCCACGAACTAAGGAGACCGGAAACTTCTGTCTCCCCTTAAAGCCAATGTGGGGATTATGAAAAGCACAATGTGTCCATTCGCGGGTCACGCTTGTGCAGGAATCCACTGTGGACCTGGTCAATGAGCAAGTCTTTGCAGCAAACACCCATGGAAGCACACTGCAGCACCAAAAATGATAAAACCGGATTACAATCAGGGGTTGCCCCGGATTCTAGGTTGGAGCATTACCATGCAGCGAGTTGCAACCTTGGGCCTGCTGTAGCATGCTGCATCCTTGATGCATGATTGCCGCATCATAACAGCTCTCATGCCCACCATCCAGCATGTTGCAGCCGCCCAACCAGACAAACCCAATGCACGGCACTAGACTAACCAAAAGATCAGAGGCATTGCCCTCGAAGCGTCGATGTGCAGCAGATGCCCACGTTGCTAATCAGAAGCGTATTGAATTATGGCGACGTGTTGTCAGAGTCAGACATCTGATCAGCCCTAGGTGGCTGGAAAAGGTGTAATCGACTGACTGACTGACTGACTGTTGCATGAGTTCAGCGACCAGAAAAGTGATTTGCTCACCTGCTGAGCCAGCAGAAATGCTGATGCGCGTGGTGCGATGATGATGAAAGTTGAAAGTCAGGGTCCTGAACAGAGGACACACATCAATCAATCCCTCCATATAAGGAAAAAGGGAAAATTTGGATGCTGCTTCAACATCTTCAGCTCCCTCACCCTCCTGAATAGGCAACATATAAGCAGCTGATTAGGAAACTCCTGAAAAAAGGGGCATAGTGCCAAATACTTGTTTTTTGCCCCTCATAGGAGGTCATCAGGCAGTGTCCGGCAAGAACCAGGAGTTGGGTGACAATTTAAGAGGCGAGTCTCCATCAAATGACACCCAATAAGTGCAACGCCAGCATGCAAGGTATCAGATCAGCACGATCTGGGTCTGCGAATGTCAGAAGTTCACTAGCCATCTATAGTGCCAGATCATGGATCCTTCTGCTTCCAACATTAGCACATGTCTGGCGGGGCAAAAGCAAATGCCAGCTTGGCTGTGCAGGTAGCACATCCCGAACCAGGATCCGGCAGCAAGGTCAGCTACGACCCGGTGACCGGATTCCAGATTCCCGATGTGCTGCTTGCATTCATGTTCCCCGCCAGAACAGACCCCGACCTCTATTGCACCTGGTTGACATGCATGCATGAGCCAAATCAGGCGACTTCCCAAGCATGCACATACTGGAGCTGATCTATGCCCGTTCATGTGTTGAATGCTGTGCTCTGGTCTTACAAAGTCTCCCCACAGGACAAAGTAGCCGGTACCTGCAGCAAACCAACAAATTCGGACCTACCTGCTTTTTCAGGTTCTGGTGTATTGGCTCATGTGGTGTTCTGGCAGTCACACACTTGAAGCTTGTTCTGTATGCCAATGGAGGGCATACGCCAATGGCAAGCCCGCACCGCAGCTGCCTTCAGCAAATGTCCCTTGTGCACCTGTATGCAGGACACATCCTGTCACTATAAGAGGTATGTCTGAATTGCAGAGGCCCTACGATGCTGGCTTTGCAAGCACACCACTGTGCACACCTAAATTTTTCATACATTCTATTCGAGCGGCTGCTGTGATGCAGGCCCATGACCATGCCTCATGACCAATGCCACACTGCTGCTGAAGCAAGCCTGATACTGAATACCGTGGTTTGCGAGCACCACTGTATTCAGTATCAGGCTTGCCCTGTGGCAAACAAAACAGAATTAAACATCTGAGGGTTTGGGGCGTAGGGGCACCCCTGCCCGTACCTCTGCAACAAGTTTTGACCGCAAGTCTGTGTGGTGAGTACCTACTGGCAGTACCTAAACTCAACTGTCTTGGACAGTGGGATGCTGATTTTGCCCTTGCAGCATCTATTGGCCTGAGTAACGTACATAATGCAGCCTAAACCCTTATATACAGGCGGCACTTTGGAGACGCACTCATTAAACAGCGCGCATGGTGAATAGAGATCTGGCTGAACAGCGACGTCGTCACCTGCAGATGCATGAAGATCCGATCTAAAGTGAAGGTGGTATGATTTGCAGTCATGGATACAGGTCATCAACTTCTTGTGGGATTTTGTTCAATCAGCTGCCAGCAAGGTGAATATGTTTGACAACAGGGATGCTTGGTGCATGGCCGGTACAACAAGGCCACTTCTGGCCCCAAACATGTCCTACAGCAGGTGTACTCAGCAGAGAAGAATTGCAGATGGCTCCTCGATGCACGTTCGCAAGCATTTGACCGTGCATTTACCAAAATGCAAGAGTGCCAAAAGCAATGCTAAATCTGCTGAGATTCTCTATTTGCCAGGGAAACAACCCATTGACCAGTACCATGTGTGCGACCGTTCAGTACATGGGGTGCCATGCTTGCACACCTGGAGGTGTTTTGCCAGACCAATGTTGCAACGTTCCAACCTGAGAAGCTAGAGCCGCCTTGAGCGCCCGGAGGAGCTGCTCCATGGTTGCAGGATACTCCATTCTCTTATATCCCTAATAGCACAGTGCACTCAGTGAAGCAGACCACAGACATCACATAAACACTCTTGCAACTCAGCCATCAGGTCATCAGTGACTGGTCTGGTCTGCCATTACTGTTACCAAGCCTTGAGCCAGGTTCTAATTTACTTTTGGCAGTGCCACAACAGTCTTGCAACAAGAGGATGGCATGGTTCCAGATACGACAGCACGTGAGGAGTTCCCACGAGAGCTCAGGAATAGGAAATCCTCACGAGATCCCACACCAGCGCACTCATAGGAATTCCCCGGGCGTGTGTCTCTTGACAGCTAATGTCTTCCCTACAAGAACGCCATGCGGTGGCCATGTGCAACCTGTGCTGTGCTGCTGAAATGTACGAAGACATTGCAGCACACCGGCGTGCATTGGCAACTGAACCAAAGCAGCCCTAACATAGCCCTGACTGAAAGGTCAGGCGACTGTCTCACTCAGTGAGCGGCAGACCTGGCCTGATGCCAGCTGGGCCAACAGAAAATTGAGCGCCATCATGCCAGTTGGGGGGCCAATGAGAAGGCAGATTAAGGTGACATGTACATGCAATGGGGCATGTCACTACCTGCCTCCTCATGACTGCCCAAATGGCATGATGCCGCACAAGGGCATGCATGGGTGGAACAAAAAGAAGATGCGCGGTCATGTGGCGCTGCACATTGTCAAATTGGTGCATGTGCGCGCACCTGCAGTGTGTGCAGCACATGGGAGGGGGCAGTCGGGCATTCATGTCTAAATGGTGCAGCTCTGACTGTCCTGCAGCAACGGGGTACGCTCAAAAGTCTGCTTGGGAAGTAGACTCTGTCGGCCTCTGCGAACACAGTACAGAACACATCATTCGTTGATTGGAACAGAGCGCCAGCATGGTTCTATAAGTGGTGCCCACAGACAGTCCTCAGCCAGAGTGCCGATTGAGACCATGGTGGAGTTGAAAGGTGCTGCACACACCTCCACGCCCCCCATCCGCCTCCGTCAGCTACCTTGACGGAGGAGTGTCCGCGGGCAAAACACATAAAGCTGCAGAGGACTTCCTGCCATGGCCACCCACCTCGGTTTCCTACAAGTGTCCAGACGTGATCCGATCATACCCCCCAGCAGTCTTTAATCTAGGACTGCATCATTGCACGCGTGGTAGGTGACAGGATGAGAGTGCAGGCTTCGCACCTTGGGGTGACCGTAGCGCACTGCAACGAGGGCGGCCGCGGCTTGCGCTTGTTTCGGCGTCTCTGCCACAACAATACCGATGTGCTGGCCCTCATACTCCACCTCGTCCTCTGCACACACCACACGCCACTTTACCTGCCGCTTTTCTGATAGAGTGAGAAGGTTTTTGGCAAAGGTTCCTTGTAGGAGTTCGTGGCTTGGCCTCAGCCCAACACTTGCAACCAAATTCTTTGATTCTGCTTGCACTTCTTTGCGTAGCCCGTTCGTGCAGACTCTCTAGGACAGATAATATGCCAAGAGGTGGAGCGGTGCAGTCGCTTGTGCCTGCTATGAACCACCCCAAATTGTCAAATGGATGAAAAGTCTCAAAGTGTATTAGGACCCAAAGGCGTCCATCAAGTTGATCAAGTGTCAATTTGATGGCAGCCAATGGGTCCTGATACCTCTTCTTTTATTTGATAATCATGGGATTGTGCTTTTTTTCATGGAAGCATTTGAACACCCCTCTGTGTTATCCCACTCCTGCAGGTGGCAAGTGCAAAAGTGAAAGATGCCATGAAGTGGAACAGTCGCGCGTGCCTGCAAAGAGGGGTGCATCTCTGGCTCCGCCCTTCACCTCGTTCTCTCCAGGCACGTCCCTGGCGCTGATGAATGCGACCACCCCAGGCTCCTGCGTACGCATCCCATTCACATAAATAATCATTTTGCATAATATTTAGCGCGAAAAGTTCACACAGAGCAACTACCCCATGAAGGTGTTCTGCATTGATCTGGGTGTGCATGCCAGAGGTCCACCAGGCTCTTCGCTTCAACAGACCGTATGAGGCCTTCAAACGTTCTGCACTGGCCAAGCACAGACCAGAACACAGGGTTAGATGATTCTCTCACAGCCTTTAGCAATGTCTGGCGTTGAAGACTAAGAACCACATGAAGACACTGCTGAAGGCGCGAAAGGCTCACCTGCCCATGTCTTCTGGTCCGTGCATGGCTAACATGTCAAACGACTTCAGGAAATCTCTGTTGGAGGCGTGTGGACACTTCAGGAAACCTGGCATCGTAGATGAGGTCCCGTACCTCCAGAGCTTTGGAGGCATCGCCGCTCACGAGCATGGCCAGTGCCTGGGTGGATTCCACCGGGTAGCAGTACAGCTCATCACCGCCCAGCGCCGCAACGCCTGCAAACAGTGCTCGAGCATCAAAACAACTTTCAAAGAGATTGCATCCATATGACCTCCTGTCACGGATGCTATGCTGCAACCGAGCAAGCTCAAGATACAGGCACTGGGAATACCCCGTCCCCCAGTACGTGAGCCACTGTGAACACAGCATAACATCCGTGACAGGAAGGGAGTTGATGGGACCAAACAAGGGGAATGAAGGCAACCCTGACTGATGATAAGAGCACAGGGGAGCAATAGTTGGGAGCTTGAACCAAAGGAAGGTATTTTGAGTCCAATAAAGACAAGATGATATATTGTGGCCCACCTGTAGGCGGACGCAGTCCTTCTCGATGGGTGCATGCAGCGGCGGTGCCAGGTATGAGTAGTCCGGATACTCCTGCTTGTCCTGAGTCCAACAGAGTGATATTGGTTGGAACAGGCACCATAAAACGACAATTCTCTAACAAGGCGGTTGGCAAACTCCAAAAACATAAGTGTGCTGAACAATCAGCTCTGCCATCATGGCAGTGCCATGCACAGAGTTTGGAACCAGCTTGCGGGAAGTCGATAACCATGATCTGATAGATGATCGCTAGGGTACTTGCCACTCATCACGAAGGGTGACCCAGGGGATACGGTACTTTCTTTGCAGCACTCGAAATTGCCTGCACTTGCAGGTACGGGCTGCAGCAAGAGAGGAGTGAAATTGAAGGTTGCGCACTGTGCGACACCTGGCGGTCCCAGTTCGCGTGTAGACTCTAGCTGGCACTGCAGCTTGGGGTTGCAATCATTGGCGGTGGCTATCAGTGGGCCAAGTGCCTGGAAAATGAGCCCCTCTGTTGTGATCTGGTAGTACGATGCAGTCCCTCCATCTGCACAAGTTCCAACCTATTTACCATCTCTCCTGAAACTCCTGGGAACCATCAGACTTGAAAAGTTCCATTTCATTTCAAGGAACACAGTGAGATGGCAATGCAGGTTGCATGCACCTGTGACCGCTGGAGAAAGAAGACACGCGAAGCGGCATAGAAAGCATCCACCTCGTCAAGCAGATCCAGAATATGTCCCGGAATTCCCGCACCCTCATGTGGCACTCAGGCGAGCCCATGTGACGGGGGAGGACATCCCGAGACATACAGAGGATTGTCAGGCAGACACTGCGGCACAGAATGCCAGGCAGGCGCACATCCACCTCGTCAAGCAGACCCAGAGTATATCCTGGAAGTCCCCTGACCCTCACGTGGCACTCGGGTAAGCCCATGTGAGGGCATGGGTGAAAAGTAAGGACATGCGGAGAATTATCAAGGGAGGAAGCTCACACCAGGTGTGTTGCTGGGTTCAATCTTGAGGATCTCAACGACAGGAGATGCCTACCAGTCGAGTTGCTGGATACATCTGAATGATTGTATTGTCATGAGAGCTCTCATCAGGTGTGGTGCCGGCTTCACTGAAGAGGATCATCATGGTTCAAAGCAACCACCAGGTGTGTTGCCGGGGTCAATCTTGGGGGTGGTCATGACAGGAAGCTGGCACCAGGTGTGTTGCCGGGTTTGATGTCGTTCGGCAGCTGCTCCAGCGCAGCAACGAGGGACTCCACATCGAGCGGCCGGTCGGCCAGAGCGGCCTGCACACTCTCCGCCCGAATCGCTCACCACTCCACCTTGTCTGGGCCGCAGTTGCCTCCTGTGTCAAACATATCACCTAAGCCTTTCACTTTTTAAGTATATGGGAATGATTTTGTGAGTTTTTAACAGCAAATCCAACTAAAATATCGGAGCACCTGAAGCCTAGAATATGATGAGTACATTTGCCACTCATCTCTCATATTGGTGTATAAGAAACCGGGCGCACACTGCCCATCTGTATTGCCAGGGACTTTTTGGAAACCATTAGAATGGCACAAGGCTCTGTGCGAGCCTCTGCTGCATGGAGAATCCTCAACTTTGGCAGTGCTGTCACCTTTGATGCATCAGAAGTCTCGTCACGGCCTAAGTTGAGGACTCTGCACTCCACAGGGCATCCCACATTAAGCGATATTGCATTACAGAAGGTGATGGTGAACGCCCTGATATTGCCATCAGGGAGCCAGACACCCGAAAATGTGCAGAGGCATCCTGAAACTGCAAAAGCCAAGTTGGTCGGCCTCCCTGAGATATCGTTCACCAGGGATGCCGCCAACATGGCGCTGGTATGTGTGATGCAACAGGGCTTCCAGTGACTACGAACGCTCACACCAACAAGAACACACCAGCTGCCAAGGGCGTCATGTGAGCCCTCCTGGTCAGCGCTGCAACGTGGGTCAGACCAGTCATGTGGGACCACTGACTGGTCTGACTAATCGTCGCCGCGCTCACCAGAAGTGCTCGGCAGGGCAAGAAAGCAGTCGCCCCATTGTTAGTAGCCAGGGGGTCCAGTCAAGAAGAAAAAGCACACACCTTTGTGCATGCCTGTGGGCATGCTGACCACAATCTTGGGGTCCTCCACGAGGGGATGCACGCCGCCTGGAAACTTGCCATCCATCAGCGGCGGCTTGAACTCGACAGAGATTGTCACGTCCACCAGGGCATGGGCGTTGTAGTAGCGTTTGGACACCTGTCAAAAGAGAAGAAACACTCGTGCTCGTTGCAAAAGAGGTGAGCGTTCTGACAGAGGTGAGCGGTGCAAGGACTACCGCAGTGTATGGCCTGGATGTGCAGCAGCCTCATGCCAAGGAAACAAGTTGGGAAACTGCTGCCTTGGCTAGGAACTCCGCAAATCCAAGGACATAAAGCTGCTGCACAGTGAATGCATCACTGCATGAATCTCCAGAGTCACAGGCACTTAAAAACACCAGGAAGACACTGTACTAGTGCATGCACAGCCATGCATTGATGCGGCCTCGCGAGCTACTGCAACGCTGAAATATTGCTGCATGCAACCTCCATCTGCTCAACCTAAGCATAAAACCCCAAACCCTACAAATAAGAGTAATTTACTAAAACTTCTTCACAGCTCCCTACCTTACGGCCTTTGAGCCACAAGCCGAGCGGTGGGTGAGGGATGCTGATGGCAGACACCACAGCAGTGCGTCCAAGGCCCAGGTCTTCCTCTCTACACAGCACTTCCAGAGTAGGCAACCACCTGCCACATCAGCCCCGCTGCACTCGAACACTTTTCACTGACAGAGCATGTGTCCCGGCATTACTTTTCTCTGCATGCATGCATACAGGCGTTGCTCTGCGTGCATGTACTTACATGGCTGAAGGACCTGATTTCTTCGGCCCAGTAAGACACGGGTAGTGATGACATGTGATAGCGGATCAACATAGACAGCTTCCCAAGATCAACACCATCATCCCCATTGGTGTAGTCTACCATTGGTGTGGTCTAGGACACTGTGTAGACCTGGGAAGCGGGCCTAGGTTTGATCCGCTACAATGAGGAACAAGGATCGGCTTAAGTGGATTCAAACTGCCTGTCACACAAACAGATGTTCATGGGCCTGGTAAATGGTACTGGCTCTGGTCTTGTGCCCTGCATTCAAGAGTTGTAGGCAACAACGCCACCGATGTCACTTTCGGTTCATACACCCTTCCTACCTCAACCAAATACTCAACGCAGAAAATCCCACAACAGTCGACAGAGAACTCGATATATCTTATGGAACTAACAAACAAAGTCACGGCAGTGCCAGGTCATCAAATGCCAGTTCAACACTGGGAAGCAGCCTACCTGATTTCGCTCAGAGATGTGATGCCTATCTTGGCTTCCAGGGCGACCAGCACAGGCACCAGATTGGACTGCAGCGTGCGCTCCTTCGTCAGCGCCGTGTGTCCGCCAAGCGTGGCTGCTGCTCGCACATGAGAGCCTGCACACATGTGACCCCTCATTTCCTGTACTATATAATTATTATATATTAATTACCCCTAATTTCCTGCACAACTCACTGTCCAAGTCAATTAAATCAAAATCTGCAGTTGCACCACGACAGCCCAAGGATGTTGAAGTACAGAGGTCTACTCCTGATGCGTCCCAAGAAATTTGTCTGCGTCAGGTGTCGGTCTCAAGACAGACTTCTTGGGGACGCACCAGGGTCCGACCTTCAGACTTCAACATCCTGATATCCAAGGCACAAGACCCGCATCACATTCTTTCCAGACATGCCGAGATAGGAAATGGGCATGCGACCTTTACAGATAGCCAAGACTTCAGGTGTGATGCCAACATTTGGAAATTGCAACATTGAAGCCTATTCAGTGTGTATAATTTATCTTCGGGCCAGTGCTGGTTTTTCTAGGATCAGTTGTAGATTGTACTATCATGCGCAGTGAAAAAATTCTGGCACGAAAAGCACAAGGGGCTCGTAAGAAGAAAAGTTAAGTGCATCAAACGCCTTGCAGCAACTCCTCTAAGCCTCAGAGCACGACACATGCATGCACAGATGCATCCAATCACGTGCAGTGAAGAACGACAGGTAGAAATGCTGGCAGGTGCTGGCGGCAGGGCGCCATGTTCGGGTCATGTGCACGCACCTGCGGTTCGCAGCAAATGGTCTGCGGCCGAGCGCCATGCCTCGTGAGAGCGGCCGTGGCTGCCCTGGAGAGCCAATATGAGCTGCTCTATTGTTGTGGCTCCTCCGAGCTCCAGTCCCTCCTGCACAGCCCTCACAAGCACCAGTCAGACAGATTCCCGGGAACAATGCACTACGCACAGCATGCAAGTAGAGACTGGAAATCCTCACGAAAGGTTTGCCGTTGTGAGGCAAGTGCCTTGCAACAGGAAGGTCTCCTTTCTGTTCCTAAATAGATAAACCTGCAAGGCGGATATTTATACATGCTGCATGTAAATAGTTGCCCTGCGTGCCGATCTATTTAGGAACAGAATTTCCTGCTCTGGGCAATGTGCATGGATGAAAAATGACTTCTTCAGGAGCATGTGGCACCTCGTCCTGCTTGATGTTGAGCAGCTCGGTGACATAGCGCACATCGAAGAGGGCATCCTGTGCCGGCCAGTCCTTGTAGATGCCCGGCCCTGTGGTGCCCGCCACCAGCCGGATTCACCCATCCTGCACACCCCAGGTCATTGAGCCGTTGAAGTGAATGGTACAAGTCGCCCTGCACAGTGCATGTGGACAACATAATGGGTCATTTTCCCTCACATGAAAATGATAGTGACCCCTGGTTAGGTGGTGCACAGTGACGACTGACCTTGTGCAAGTTTCAGCCTTTTCCAGTTTTGATATCTGTATGGCGCTTTCTCTGCACTAAATTTGGTTTTAATCTGAGGTCCTGGGTGCACAGAGACAGACCAAACTCAGACGCAGCAGTGCCATTAACAACTCCCTGAGGCATTGCTCGTGTAACTTTATGCACCACTGCCATTGCAGACGCAATGGCTGCGATGCGTCTCAGTTACAATAGCGATGCCGGATCAGCGCAAGCTACGGCATGGTGCACCCACAATCACCAAACATGTGCACCTGCAGCTCATGAGCGTCCTGGCCAATGAGCAGCTGATAACTTACAGGGCATTGTTCGACACCCCCAGAGGTATCGAACAATCTGCGCAAGAAGAACAGCTTGAAGTTTTGGACAAAGCTGGAAAAGGTCAGGACGTGCACCTGTGCAGTGTGTTTTAGGTGGTGCGAAGGGCAGCCGCTGCAGGCAACAGCCCCTCTGCACTGCTGCTTGTAGGAGACGTGCAGCGCACCGGGTGCCTCAAACAGTGAGGATACCTGTAGTGGTGTGGAACAGGCACAGAATTAAGCTGCTGTGGAGTGCTTTCTTCCTCAGCAGCGCCACGCAGCCGTCGTTAGAGGCTGCTGCTCACTTATGACAGCCTGCATTCTTGCAATGTCCTTTCAGTGCTGCCGCAAATGCACTTTGCATGGGGCACGATTTCCTTCAGGGCCATGACATTCTGTCCGATATTGAGTACTCTACTGCCAACCAACCAGGCATGTACAGGATTCCATCTACACAACAGGATGCCCTGATCAGGGAACCACAGGATGCATGCATAGAGCGTTGGCTGCCCCTGGCGTGCGGGCACCTCAAACTCTTGACGGCAGTCCTGCTGGAACTCAATGTGCTTAGAGGTGGTGATTTGTGGGGCGTCCAGGCAGCCGAAAGGGCAAAGACTGGGCGGTACCGTCACAACCTGCAACACAATCCTCAATCAGATCCTCCCCTGTGAGCGGTCGGTCTCCGCTTGGCGCGCGCTTAACACTCGCAAAGAGGTATCCAAGAACAAGTCTCATTGCCAATCTGAGGTCCAACTCTCCCCTTCTCAGCCCATTTATCGCATTCCTACTATGGGGATTGGATCTTCGACGACAAGCTCCTGCACTGAATGAAAAGACAAGGAGGGTGTCCGGGCCGACCTCTGAGAGAATCGTACGACGCAAGACTCAGTGAGACTCATTTGGCTGACAATCAAGCCTCACAAATGGCTTCTTTTCAGCCATTCTCATCCCATACCAGGTTGACTTCTTATCACGTACGTCCAAATGCAGGGGCTTCTTCTGCGACGAGCAACCGACTGCTTGCAACAAAATTCTGAGTTCGATCGGGCTCGAGAATTTTGAAGATTTTCCGGACGAATAGATAGCAAGGGGTGTAACAGAGAGTAGAACTACTCTCTGTTACACCCCTTGTAGATAGTCAGACAACCGAGAAATGCCACAGCTTCAAAATCCCGTGGTGATCTCAGGGAATGTCGATGTCGACGAGTGCTCCAACGTTGGAACCTGCGGATCTGCCAAAGATTTGATCACCTGAGGGCGGCATGACGTGGAGATGCCCTAATATCCTGCAGGCAGGAAGATTCAGACAACCAGTACAGGCCTGGGATGGCTCATGCTACCATGGACGCCATTATTAAAGGTACAGCATGACAAGCACAGCATGACTCATGAAGTGCCACTGAGTGTTTGCAAGAAAATATTAGGTGCAGATGGCTTAGCACTTGCAAGTCACCAAACACGAAAATTCTTTGCATTCCAAGCATTGACACACCATGTTTTTCGTCAGCTAACTTCCGCATCATCATTCACTAGCATCCTTTCAAGCTTAATTGAACATGCACTGAGAAAATTGCTGGGGGCGTTTTTCCAGATAATGCATGCGTAGAATCAAAGTTCCAGCCCCAAAAGCCGATTGCTTTGATGCTGAGGACCAAATTCTCGAAATATCACACATTTGGAATATATTGGATGCACACATATATCTTAGTAATTGTTATGTAGCATTGCTAGGAGTGTGCACCACAGCAGCAACAGAACGGTCAATATGACCCAGCAACTCAAAGATGTCAGATTGCAAACATGCATCACTTTCTGCTGCAACCATTCAGTCATACACCCGCAGCAATCTCTTCTCGAGATACTTATCCATCCAATCGGACATACTAAAAACAGCAGCATTGTATGAGCATGCAGTAACAATATACGCGCTGGATTGCCCACGGAAACTCTTGCAACGTCTGAGGATAATTATTGGGGTTGGCACAGGCAGGCACAGCCACATAAGATACAGGGTGCACTCAGGAACACCTGGCAGTGCTATACACTGTGAATACACTCTCCTTATTCATTGGCATAATCTTTGAGATTGCTGCTCGGTTGAACTATAAGGGCCTGCTCATGACTTCCCGCGCAGCAGCACCCACCCATCGGGGCTGGACTCGCCGCGGCCGCAGCCGCTGCGCTCAGACTGCATGGCCGCCTTCAGCACGGCAGCTGCGCTGAAGCTTCCGCAGGCTTCCTTCAGCTTCACCACTGTTGCCGGTCCCGGCAGGATCACAAACTCCTCCTTGGTCCCCCCATCCTGCACGCCGAGCCATCTCATGTTCTCATCGGCAGCATCTGATCATTCTGAAACTTGTGCCACACATGGTACCCATGTGTGGCAGTCCCAAAATGCATGCAATGATGTCTGCTGGTGGAGGTTCAACCACACATTCAAAGAGTTCATCGCCCAGGCATTGTTGCAAAATTTTCTGAATGTGCACGAGCGCACGAAAGTGCACAACCAGTGGTCCGGCCTGCTCCTCAGATAAATGGCAGAATGTTGCAACGTACCTTGATCCCATTCTGCGCGGTAGAGCTACCAACTGCTGCGAACTGCTGCGGTGCCTGCTGATCACTTGCTTCATCCGCTGCAGCGCCACAGCGCAGCTTGAGCTTGTTCACCACATGCGCTGCCAGTCTCAGCAGATCCTCCTCCATACTTGTCTCTGCAGAGCCTGTGTAACAAGAGCACCGATACATCTGTCTCTTGCGACAGATGAACAGACCAAGCAAGCTAGCACGCTGAAGGCGCTGACATGGAAGAGAGGGGCCCAATTGAATCCAGAAATTTGTGGCAAATCCCACTCAAAGCAGAAACCCCATGAGATCTACAGCATTTCACACAATACGTGTCAGTGCAAAAGGTGCAGGCGCTGCAAGTCTGTTGGAGTCTCTGTTTGAGCAGGTGCTGCCACAACTTCTGAACCCAATATAGTGATGAACCATTACCCGCCATGTTGTCATTAATAGGATTGCCGAAAGGGGATAGAAAGAGCCGGCATGACACACAGTGGCAGTGGGACACACGCCTATGTATTTGGTAACAAAGAAGGCCCCACAGCAAAGCTGCAGACAAGACATTCATGACTGCATCTCCCGATGAGATTCCTACAGAATACCCTCTGCTACATAACCATGCAAGTGTCCTCATTTCTGTGCTCCTAGCCTCAGCTTTGTGACATGGGAAGCAACACTGATGGCCTTGCAACATCAGATCCTGATAGTGCAAGGCCGTCAGACTTCCTTGCCTATGTCACAAAACTTCTAACAATTGAGTGATGGTGGCTCACCAGCTGAGCTGGCGGCAGGGGTGGTCACGCGTGGCATGACTGCGTAGGGAACAGCGTCGGACAGCTCTGCGCGAGCGGCCTTGACGGCTGTGCGCATGGCATGCAGGATGGAGACCGACAGCAGCAGCGACGGCTCTCCGCTTGCTTTGCTGCCCATGATGCCGCGCAGATTTGGCGAGTCCTACACAACCATGAACCAGCCACGTTTAGAGCAGCATGCAGCAGTAGTGAAGTGCTTCCATAGCTCCGTGGTAGAGCATGCATGCTGAAAGCGTAAGGTTCTGTGTACACGTCATGGCAGAGGCGCTGCAATCGATTTTCTACAACCACATTGCTGCAAGAAACTGCAACATCTGTACAATATGTTGTTTGATTATCCAGCTAGCCAGAATATCTTTCTTCAGCCATGCTTCTGCGCGTCCCTGCACCAAATTGGAATATCACCCATGACCGGCTAACCCCCTGGCACTTCTATATCCAAGACAATACTGTGCATGTGGGATGTTTGAGCGGACCTTGAGGAAGGTGGCATTGAACTGGCGGGGGATGCAGGTGGCAGCGGGGATCTTGTATTCCCATGTGCCATCACTCAGCAGTTTGCCGGTGTCGCCATCGGCCAGCACCTCCTCGCTTGTGAAGAAGCCCAGGCCCATGATGAACGCGCCCTCCACCTGTGCAGTTCAGAATCTCGGAATCTCTGCTTGGCACATGTTAGGTGGCGGCAAAAGTGTCATCGTCAAAAGTGTAGTACACACTTCACAACGACACCCATCGCTGCACCCTAACATGACAAGCTTTGTTAAACAAGCCTCATCTGCCAGACTGCAAAGAGAGATCTGCAACAGCTGTCCTGGGCCATTGTAGAAGCTCTTAAAGCTTTTGCCAAGCGCCAAAAGCGTGCTTGTGAAGTATTTACATGACGCAAGCACGCGAATGGCACCTGGCAGAAGCGTTGGAAACTGAGGCATCCCTTTGAAGGTTGTGTGGATGCGACACCTGAAGTAAAAATCCCAAGTAAAGCGAATGTCTCGTTCAGGCTTCAGCTGCGGACATAGTGGGTGGGTAAACTGCCAGAGCAGGGTAACAAACTGTCAGACTTCAGTCAGCCATCCAACATGGCTGCCAATACAGGACCGCAATGTGCTCTTTGGCAGCCAAATTGTGATGCCAGACTGAACCCTCGCAGTTTGTTGCACTGGCGTGCCCATATCACAGCGCCCATAGGCCCTTTGGACTGGCTCAGTCATACCCAACAACTCCATGACTTTGTGCCGTGCCGGACAAACTTACGAGCAGTGTTATAGAGACCAGATGGGCGCGTGACCCTAACCCTATATCATAAACCCCTTCAACAAAAAAAATTACCTGGCCCATGTCGGCAGCAGGGTTGAGGGAGCGGCCGCAGTCGAAGAGGATGTCGCAGCGGAGGATGCGCGACTCACCTGTCAGCATGTCCACCTCCACCTCGCTGCATGCTGCGCCAAAAGTGCAGTACGCCAGCGGCTCTGATCCAGCCACGATCTGTGCACGCGCTGGCTTGCCTGCAAAGAGTGTCCAGCAAAGAGTGTCCACCGTTGATTTCTGATCGATGCAGCAGAGGCGCCAGCTAGAAACAGTGTCCTTGAGGTGTTCTAGAAGAACCCAGTTGCGAGGCTATGGTTGGTTGTGTGCAGATTCGGGAAGCCTGCTGTCGAGAGAATGCACTGCCAATCAATCCCTCCGCCTGCTGCCTGTCTCTTGCAAAGAGACAGGAGTCTTCCAGTCGGTAGAAGTGTTCCTACATCAGTGCATTCCTAAAGCAAGCTGGCACAGCACACACTTAGTCAAGAGCTGCCACTGGACGCTAACCATAAGACCACGGTGCAGTTCTCTGGTGCACAACAGCACCGGAGAAAGGGAACAAGGGGACTTACAGTCAGCGGAAGAGCTCTGGGAAGCTCACAGTCAAAAGAAGGGTAGACCACTCACCGCGGTTGTCATCGCCGCGGGTTTTGCCATCGTAGAAGCCGTAGGCAGACAGCATGGCAGATGCCGGCGCATAGCCGACATCCGTGTGCACCGACCCAATCGTGTCGCGCCATGTGTCCTCTGCCGTCTCGCCCTCCTGAACGAAGCAAAACCCACAACAGCAGCCGTCAGGGAGACCTCCAGAAGCACCTGCATGCTGCTTAATACTGGATCATCTCCACCATGTCAATAGTAGTCACATGTAGGAAATACCTGAACGGTGAGAAACCACAACGACAGCTATCAGCAGACCCCAATGTGCACTTGCAGGGCTCCTATCACTGGAGGACCTCTGCCTTACCGAGGGAAGAAATGGTGAACCTCATCTGGTCATCACGGAATCACCCGGTCTAGACAGCCTGTATTAATTATCTTGTACCGACCTAGAAAGGTCTGGAAACATTGAAACCGTCATCTTGTAGAACCAAATGGTGACGGTGGGGTTTGGCAAAGGCCCAACTTGAAGAAGGGGTATCCCTCCTGATCAAGGATGACTACCCGGGCTTCTTCAAGTTGGCAGGCCTGCACTTTTACCAGCTTTGAGCCATGCCATCACAAACTGAATCTGATGAAGTTGCATGTGTCAAGACTATATCTTCTCTGCACTTCTGCCAGAATGCTGACCTGGCGGTAGGGTTCCAGGTTGGCGACCAGCTGCTTGCATGCCTCCGTGATGGCCGCCACTGTGGACTCCGATGTCGTGCTCGACCAGCTGGGGCCTGCAGACCAGCGTCAAACATCATGATGTATGGACATGTATTTCCCTTTCCATGTTCATTTATGTGTCTTGCAAATTGTGCAGCACTGCTTGAGAACCACCGTACAAGCCAATCTCTTCCCGGAGATTTCCAGGGTAACTGTTATAGGTTCATTGTAACCCGGAGGCAAGTAACATATAAACACCCAGGGGGAAAAGGGGGGGAATGAACCCCAATCGATGCTTAAGCACCCCTGCACAAGTTTACAAACCCCCAGATGTCCTGGAGGCAGTCTTTCTGAAGCGCTGAACCTTCTGCCAGGAGGGATGGACTACAACTGGCAAGGAAAAAAATGTTGCTTGCTCACCGCCATTGGGCACGAGGTCGGAGCGGCTGTCACCGATGCGGAGCAGGTGCATGGGCAGTGGGCGCTGCTCCTCGGGCAGCAGCTTGCCCAGCTCATATGACGCCACCTGCACTCATCGCCACAAACCCAGGGCCGGATTGAAGAAACGTCCTCATGTAGGCTGAATTTGAAGACGTCACCATAGTTTGAGGCTGGGCAGGCTTTTCAGCATGACAGTGCACTAAAGAGACGGGATTTCCATACATCAAAGCAAATCTGATGTTGGCAGCCATACTAGACACCAGCCACCGCCTGAATGTTTGCCCAACAGTAGTCCCATCTCAAGTTCCTCGCAATGTACCCAACGGCCGCATGCAAGCCTTATTGAAGTAGTAACCATTTATCGCCAGCATTCTTTGACGAACAGGCCCTCCATCCAGTGTTGGCTCCCGATGGGTACTACCCGCAGCCAGCACTGGGTGGAAGACTTGTTCTACAAGGAAAAAATTGGCAGTCGATTTTGCATGGACATCTGCCCAACTATGGTCCCATCACGCTGTTCCTAGCACATTTCTCAGTGCCCGCATGCAAGCCTTGCTGCTGGAGTACGTATCGGAAGCCAGCATTCTCTGGAAGAAGTCTTCGAGAGCTCGCAGGCGTCAGACAGGTACCACCAGCAGCCAGCACAGGAAGACTTGGTCAGCAGACTTCTTTGGAAGATGTGTTCCACGAGGAGAATTAGTGGCAGTGGATTTTGGATAAACACCTGCTTGACCTTGGTGTGGAGGCCCTGGCCCATTTCCAGGCCGCCAGGGATGAGCACCACGCTGCCATCATAGAAGATGGACACTGCTGATGTCATTGGTGGTGGCGCGCAGTCAAACCTGCAAACAAGACACACCTTATGCCTAATTAAAATTTTTGTAATCCTATTTGCAGAGGATACGACAAGCCAAAGAAGCTCCGCTGCTTGTTCATCCCAGATTAATTGGCTACTCATGAGGATCTGGATTGCATGAGATTTTGGCAAGTGGCTGTTTGCTCTGTCAGGTACTCGGTCAGCAGCTCTGTATGATAGCCCCTGCATTAGAGTCATCGTATTTGAATCACGACATGGGTTTGTTGCGAGATAGTCACCATGCCAGACGACAACGGTGTCGTGACCATGCCCTTAGGGGCTGTCAGACAAGGTGCTTTGTGGCAAGGTTCCTTCGACGAGCTTCCTTCACCTGCACTGGGGCTTTCGGAGGGCTGTCATGGAACTGGCACATGCCCCTAGTCTTAGCCCAATGCAGATAACGGAAAGCCCGTGCAGGAATCTTGCCACAGCACAAAATGGGCTAAGGAGAAGCCGTGTCCTGAAGGGCTCTCAGACAGGATTCCGTGGCAAGGTACCTTCGACGAGCATCCTTGACCTGCACTGGGGTGTTTGGACGGGTGTCATGGAACTGGCACATGCCCACTAGCCTGGCCCAGTGCAGGGAAAGGAAGCTGGGTAGAAGGAACCTTGCCACAGCACAAGAAGGGCTAAGGAGTAACCTTGTCCTAAGGGGCCCTCAGACAGGATCCTATGGCAAGGTTCCTTGGACGAGCTTTGTTGACCTGCGCTGCTGCTTTTCGACGGGTGTCAGAGAACTGGAGCATGCCCCTAGCATAGCCCAGTGCAGGCAGCACCACTCGCCCAAGGAACCATGCCACAGCACAGAAAGAGGCTCAGGGAAGAAGCAAGTACCGGCAGGGGGTGAGTGTCATGCCGCGCTTGCGCCAGGCAGAGCTCTTGTTGAAGTTGGCGATGTCCTTTTGGCGGGCGCGGTAGTCGACATTCTCCTGGATCTCCTTCCAGATGCGCGGCAGTGTGAACAGGTCCGCGTCAAACACCCTGCACAGCCAAACCAAACTCTTGCTTGAGCTAATTGGAAGATGTCACTCATCAGGCATTGTTGACGTTAGGGCAAAACGTCCCATGAAACACTGGGAGTTATGTGTGGAAACACTGCCCTTTGCTGTAGAGGACTAGGAGAATGTCCAGCTGCTCATGGACAGTGAAAAGCTTTTGCAACAGTGCAACATGAAACAGTTCAATGTCCAAAAGCAGCTGGACTTCCTCCTATTCCTCTACCACTGTTGCAAAAGCAGCTGCCATTCAAGTCCTTGGAAGACCCTGCCACGAAACCCTTGTGCCTGGGTCTTGCAGGACTCAGATAGGACTTATTCCCCGGACCTGCAAACAGTCCGCTGCAGTACAACTTGACAACCAGACCATAATAAACTGCCCTCCAATGACTTCACACAGAGAACCGCTCAGAAACTACCGATGCAATCTTCTATGGCGCGAGAATAAAAAATGGGGCTCAGATGATAGTGGGTTGTTGACCTGCCAAGGGAGGTGCTCATCAAGCGTTTGTGTGGAGGTGTGGTCCAGCCATTCAGCCGCCCACAGCCGCCCGGCACCCGGCCATTGGTACCGCCCATAGAACTCTCATTGGCGCCACCTGCAGCATTACAAACCTGGCCTACTCAGAGATTGCAGGCATGTAAGGGCTCCTGCACCATCAAGCAAACCCACGCATGGCATCCTCCCATCTTGATGAGTGTGCTCAGCGTAAAGGCTTCGACATAAGATCTCAGAAGCTCGGTGACATTCCGAGGAACAGAAACAGAGGTACACAATCTGGGGCAGCTGCACTGTGGCAATGTGCGCCCGTTATCCCGCAACAATCAAAGAGCCGCAAGAAAGTCCCCCCATTGGGAACATCCCGGTTGTTCATGGGGTGTTACAAGTATGGAGATTGTCTCTGGGCTCTTTAACAAGCAGATTGCTGCTGTGACAGAGTGTGAGCTAAAGATATACATTTCAACAGGTGAGCCTACCTAAAGCAGTTGTGGCTGCCAAGCCAGGAGCTGCGGTCGGGCGTGCACAATTGGGGTGCGGCTGCGGAGAGGGTGCATCGAAGGGGTAGGCCTTCAGGAAATTGATCTCGCGCACTGCCACCGGATCTGCTCCCAGGTGGTCCGCAATGTGCTCCATCAGCTGCACGAGAGACGCATTGTCAAATAGTGTACAGCTAGAGCTGAGCACCAGAAGCATGGTGGCATCTCTACAGAACTCGAAAATCGCAGAGCGCAGACGAGGGAGGCTGTCCTGATAACCGGCAAAACACCGATGAGTGGTGTAACAGTGCAGATTTGCCATGCGCTGCAGGAACATTACAATGGACCCTGATGTGTCCAAAGCTTTGTGTGGCTGTCTTGCAGCTGTCGGGTTGTTGCTTTTGAGGACCTTGAGTAACATAAGGACGAGTCCAGACTGGGCTTGGATTTGTCTTATCTCTTCCTCATTAGCCTCCAAATTCAAGCCCTGTGTGTCTCAGCCCTTATGGCACCCGACCCATTAGACAAGCATCTCAGGTTTGGGAGTCCATACCTGTTCGATGATCATGACGGAGTTGATGAAGCCGGGGCTGCGCACGATGGTCCGCGGCGGGAAGTTGGTGCGCACCAGCTTCAGGTCCAGCGACATGTTCTCAAACGCATACGCCTGCGCAAGCATGGTGGAAAGTTTTACAAGGTAAGCCAAGGGCGAAACAACAGGCTGGTCTGAAAGATATTTGAGGGTTCCTTAGAGACCAGACAGGGCCCATGTGACAGTTGATTGCAAGCCTCCTGCCAATGCAAGAACCCTTGATAAGAGATGCCGCGCTTGTGCACTCTCAGAGGTACCATGTTAAAAGGAACATGGGTGCTAGTTGCTGATCATGAACCTGGCATGAAGAGCAGGGGTTGCCAATGTTCTCACAACTCTGTGACTTATAAAGAGAACAGCATATCACAGTCTTCAGAGACATATCTTTTCTCTGTCACATCTCCAGGGAGTTCTCAGTAGTGAATCAAATCCATGACATTGAGAGTCCTTGTACACAAACATGCCCACATGTTGGAAGGCCAGTTCAGGGAAGAGAAAGCACACCTGGTCTGCGCCGGTCTTGAGCACCATCATGTCGTTGAAGCCGAGGTCCATGTGGGCGCCGCACAGGAAGTAGCCGCGCACTTTCAGCGCCTGCACCTTGCCGCGCTCATCAAAGCCCAGGTCATACTCAATCAGCGTCTCGCTGCGGCCTGCATTGCACCACACCATTCTTAGCATGTAGCAAGATGTGGGCCTGTAATCGATGCAGATAAGGATACCAGAAGGACTACTCAAAGTGAGGGATGCGCGTTCACAATTAGGTGTGCCTCTAATATGTGCCTCCAATGTATTAGATCCATCTGGGGTCAATATTTGGCCTTAAGATCTCAGCGGTCATTTGAGAACCGCAGAGATCTGAAACCAAAGTATTGACCCCCTGAAATATCGAGATACCCGATTCTTGCAAAGGAACACTCTCAGAAAGGACTCGATCAGTTGAGTGCACGCTTTTGTTTCTGAGAGCTATGCCTTCTTATTACAGACCTCACGCTTTTCCAAAGAATTCGAAGCAAGCCTTTAGTGCATGCTCAGCATGAAACATGGCTTTGTTCCTTCCTGATTTAACCTCTGGCCGTTTTCCAAGGTTCAAAGCAGAACTCTAGTGAACTCTCAGCCATGAAACTGCTCAGAAAGGAACGTACCTCCGTTGCCGCGCATGTCGGCGTTGCGGTCGAGCTGGAAGCGCACGCGGCGGCCGGTCGCATGAGCCGCCACGGCCGCAGCCGCCGCCACTGGCATGGACCGTGAGACCTTGCCCCCGAACGCTCCCCCAATGCGCCGGCACACTGCGCGCAACACCAGAAACGGTGCGCGCCTCAGAAGCAAAATAATGAAGAAGTATGAGTTCCCTTGGATCTGTACTATAAATCAGGATACTAGCAGTCATGGTATTGTACTTGACAAATTTGAAACTGGCACATAAGTGCTGCTGTCGATCTCAACAGCAACTCGCTGCCGAGTATGCCATTTTTAAGTTGCCTCTTTGAAAGAGGCATCTTGAAATGGCAAATTCAACAGCGTGTTGCGTGCAAGACTCACACCCACCTGCATATGGAATGAGCTATGGATTCCCCAGTTACTTCCCCCAGGTCAGACACATCCAACCTACACAGACTACCCTGAAGCACGGATGGGTATATGGCACACCACGCCGCGGCTTCCAGAACCTCTTTTTGTCACAACACTGAATCTCATAACTCCTCAATATCGATATAGGAAGTTTTGGTCTGTTCCCAAACTTGAGAGCCACAAAGAGCCAGCACCGCACCGACGGTCACAGCATGCGCTTGGATGCCCAGGGCCCGGGCAACTGCTGACTGGACGCCATCCAGCGTCTGTGTGGAGGAGTGCACAGTCACGGTTCCTCCCTCACCGATCTCCGCGACCGCATTCTGCGTCTCCATGTAGAAGTGCTGCTGGCTGGGAAGATAGTACCTGCGCAGAAAGTGTTGTGTAGATCTGGCTGGCGTGCATTCTTGAGCACGTCTTGGCAAGTGCCTTTGTGATTTGATTCAAGAATGCTTCATTCTCTGTTTGCATCCCAGACTTCATGACAGGCAAAATACTCTTAAATTGTGAAGCCATACTGGGATTCTGTGCATGCAAACTACTTTCGAGCACCAAGAGTCAAACATGAACAGTGCAACACAACCTGGGAGCCTAAGCGTTGTAGAGAAAATATCTGCTGTAGGCTCCTGGCTTTGCTCGCTGCTGTTCATGTCCAAGAAGGATCTCGAAAGTAATTTACACGTAGCTTGCGGCGCTGTGCCTCACAGATGCTCTGATAGACTGCATGTGTCAAGTTGAAGGGGCACACCTCCCATTTTTGATGGTGTGGGGCGCAGTCTTGAGCGCTGCATCAGGGTCCCCCACGCACACCTGGCCCCCCATGAAGCTGCCACTGCCCGGGGGGTCGTAGTAGGAGTCAGCCTTGATCGCTGCTGGGATGCTCAGGATGGGTTCCCCCAACTCCTGCAGCACACAATGCATGCCTGCTGGAGCAAAAGACTGACAGGAGGTTGGATACCCAGATAAATTTTTGGACCCTGTAAATGCTTCCAGCAGCTGCAGATGCTGACAGCGAGCGATTCTAGTCAGCACCGCAAATGTGTCCACCAAGAAAACACTTGGATGGTCAGCCTGCATGGGTGAAGGAGCCGATGCGACGAGTAGCGGGACATTCTTGGTGTTGCTTAGTAAGAAATATGCAGTGCCAACTCTGGGCGCGACTCCTGGAAAAAGAGTGCGCATTGGTAATGCAGTGGAGTTCTGGAGGCACCGCCAGAACCCCTGGAATGTTGATAGCGTGCAGATCCAACACGAAGAATACATGATGCATCCTACTAAAAGACTGCCAGGAAAATAATCAGATCCAAAGAAGGCATTGCAACCCAAGCCCATGGATTAGGGTAGCAATATTCACCCACCAGGCTCCGTCTCTTACAAGTGTCCAGATGTGATCTGATCATACCCCAAATAGTCTTTCATCTAGGATTGCATCATTGCATTAGTAATAGGTGACAGGAAGAGACTGCAGGCTCAACACCTTGGGGTGACCATAGCGCACAGCAACGAGGGCGGCAGCGGCCTGCGCTTGTTTCGGCGTCTCTGCCACAACAATGCCGATGTGCTGGCCCACATACTCCACCTTGTCCTCTGCCAAACCCCAGATCCAGAGTTCAGATGTGATGATAAAAGGAACTTCATCGCTTTGTCAACAGTAAACTATTTTCCAACGAGGGTAGGAACCCCTGGGCGTGCCATCAATCCAACACTTGGAAATTGCATTCCTTCTTGTAGGGGTCATCGGAGTTTGTTTGTGTTATCCTAATCCAACAGTTAAATCTCGAACATGTGAGAGGCCAAGAAATGGATAAAGCAGTCGCGCGTGCCTGCGAACAGGGGTGCATCGCTGGCGCCGCCCTTGACCTTGTTCTCTCCAGGGACATCCTTTGCGCTGATGAATGCGACTACCCCAGGCGCCTGCACATGCATGCCAGTCTCCTAAATGGTGTTCCTCTGCATACTTGGCGACAGAACAATCCTGTAGACAGAGCGGCAGAGGTCATCCGCCTTGACAGGTCTTACAGGGTCGGTCACTACGAAGGAGCCTTTGGAGTTCTGAATGCCTGCATGCCAGAGCTTTAAACACGCCTTCGCAGCGCCTGACCTGTAAGGCCTCCTGAAAGGCTGGACAAACCATGCACAGACGAGATATAAGGCATGAAGGACTCACAATCCCTCCAGCAGTGTCTGGCAGATGCTCTTTTGGGCAAACCATGACACTGCTGGGGGTATGTGGATCCTATATGCGTTTGATCATTTCTTTGTTTGGCCTCATGTTTGCAGGGCTGACAAGAAACCAATATAGAACTTTCTCTGTTGGGTGCGGCGTCTGCAGTGTGCACACTTGAATATACATTAGCACTGAACGAAAGGTCGTCACCTCCAGAGCTTTGGAGGCATCCACGCTCACGAGCATGGCCAGTGCCTGGGTGGATTCCACCGGGTAGCAGTACAGCTCGTCGCCCCCCAGCGCCACATCGCTGGTGTACACAGCCTCACCGCTCGCCTGCAGACAGAGCTCGAGCCTCAAGAACACTTTCAACCAGGTTCTATCCAGATGACCTTCTGTCATGCATTTTGTGCTAAGATCGAGGAGCTTATTATACAGGCACTGGGAAACACACCATTGCCTGAACACATGAGCTCGCTCAACCACAGCACAACATCCGTGACAGGGAGGTATTGAGGCTAGACAAGGGGAATGAAACGTCATGCAATTGTCTGGTCTGGTGAACCATGAGACAACCCTGACTAACAGTAAGTACCAAGAACAGAGCCTCAGTTGGGAGTTTGACCAAGGAAGGTCCTCAGAGACTGAGAGGACAAGGGGATAACATTGTGGCCCACCTGAAGGCGGACACGGTCCTTCTCTATGGGCGCATGCAGCGGCGGCGCCAGGTGTGAATAGTCTGGATACTCCTGCTTGCCCTGAGTCCAACAATGTCACAATTGATGGTATGGACGCCAAAATGGACTGGTTTTATACCACGACAGTACAAGGCTGGCAATCTTCAAGACATAGAACTCTGTTATAGTGTGCGACAGAATTTAAAACTAGCTTTTGCAAAGGAAGATACCACAACATGGTCGATGATAAAGAGTTTTCTTGCCACTTACACAAGGGGGTCATTTCTCCGCAGTGCTTCAAATAGCCTGCAATTTCAGGTACGTGCTGCAGCAAGAGGGGAGTAAAAAGAGGGTTGCACACCTGTGTGACACCTGGCGGTCCCAGTCCACGAGCAGACTCCAGCAGGCGCTGAAGCTTGGGGCTGCAGTCATTGGCGGTAGCTATCAGCGGGCCGAGCGCCTGGAGGATGAGCCCCTCTGTCGTGTTCTGGTAGTACGCTGCAGTCCCTCCATCTGCACATGCCCAATCAGTTTACTATCTCTTCTGAAGGTCTTGAGGAGCCACCAGACTCAGCACGCAGTGCTTCTAGGATTACATGAGATGGCAGTGCAGTATACAGGCACCTTGTGATCAATGGAAACGAACAAGGCAGACGACGCGTCATAAGAAAGCAGGCAAGCGCACATCCCCCTTGCCAAGCAATTCCTGAATATGTCCCCAATTCCTTATCCAACATGGTGCTCGGGCAAGCTCATGTGAGGGACAGGGAAGCTGGGACATATGGAGGAATTGTCATGCGAGAGAGCTCCCAACAGGTGTGTTGCTGGATTAGATCTGGAGGATTGTCCTCAGAGGAGGCTACCACCAGATGTGTTCCCCGGGTCAATCTGGGGGATGGTCATGAGAGAAAGCTCGCACCAGGTGTGTTTCCGGGTTCAATGTCGTTCGGCAGCTGCTCCAACGCGGCCACGAGAGACTCCACATCGAGCGGCCGGCCGGCCAGAGCGGCCTCCACACTCTCCGCCCGGATCGCGCGCCACTCCACCTTGTCCGGGCCGCAGTTGCCACCTGTATTGAAACACATCACCTAAAGTTTTCCAGTCGGTTAATGCTTCATTAATTTCTGAAAACTACACCCAATCAACCCATTGTAACACCTTAAGCCGAAAAACATGTAGTACAATTCCCACTCATCCCTTGTATCGGTGCAAAGGACAGCAGACCCACACTGGAGTTTTGCACCACCAAAAAGTATGTGGACACAAGATTTTGGTGGTAAACAATGGAGTGGCACAAGACTTCAAGTGAGCCACTGATGCATGGAGAATCCTCGACCCTGGCTGTGGAGCCACATTTGATGCACCAGAGTTGGCACAACAGCCACGGTGGGGACTCTGCATCCCACAGGGCGTACCGCAGAAACCTATGCATTACAGAAGGTGGTGGTGAAAGCCAGCTTACTGCCATCAGGCGCCAGACCCCAATGAAAGTGTGAGGCGTTTTCAAAATGTGTATGCCAAGTTGGGAGCCTCTCCGCAGACACCTCTTGTGTCCGCCAAGAGGCTATCAACTTGGCTTCCTTTTGAGATAGTAGGGCCTTCAGCAATTAGCAATGCTCACAGGAGCAAGAACAGACCAGTTTGTCAAGGGCGTGACGAGGGCCCACTGACTGGTCTGACCAGACTTGCATCATCGTCCAACAAAGCTTGGCAGGTGACAAAGCCGTCCCCCAACTCAGCACCCGGGAATTCCAGGCGAGGAAAAAAGCACACACCTTTGTGGATGACTGTGGGCATGCTGACCACAATCTTGGGGTCCTGCACGAGTGGATGCACGCCGCCTGGAAACTTGCCATCCATCAGCGGCGGCTTGAACTTGACAGAGATTGTCACGTCCACCAGGGCATGGGCGTTGTAGTAGCGCTTAGACACCTGTCGAGAGCAACAAACACTCAAAACTGACCCAAAAAGAGATGGGTGTTTATACTGAGTTGGCGCGTGAACCAGGAAACATGGTCTGGACAAAATGGAATAATGTAAGGTGTACGCAGTGCATGGCCTCGACCTGCTGTGCTCCTCCAACAGCATCAAGTTCATGTTGCTCTGTGAAAAGGATACAGTATCAAGAATATGCAGCTGTGTACAATATGCGCATCATTCGAGAAATCTTGGACCATAGTTTTCCATTTTTCAAGGACAATCAGGTAGACGCTGTGGTAGTGCACATACTGCCGTGTGCTGATGGTGCCTTGCAAGCCACTGCCATGCTGGAACACAGCTTCATGCAAATCTGTATCTGCTTGACCCTAACATTAAACCCCAAATTCAGGGGGGGATATAAACATAAATATCTTTGCAGGCCCTACCTTGTGTCCTTTGAGCCACAAGCCAAGTGGTGGGTGAGGGATGCGGATGGCAGACACCACAGCAGTGCGTCCAAGGCCCAGGTCTCCCTCTCCATACAGCAATTCCAGAGTGGGCAACCACCTGCCACAACAGCCCCACTGCACTCGAAACTCTCAACACTGACAGTTGGGCAAAGCATGCCCCCGGCATGATTTACCTCTGCTTGCCTACAAAGTTCCTTCTGCACGCCAGTACTTTGAATGGATGAGTGACATGATGTGTGAAGGCACAGTGAGACACAGGTAGTGATGTCCTGTGATAATGCATCAATAACCTAGGCCACTTCCTTGACTTCACCATTGAGGAGATGTTGTATACGCGACCACCTTCTCAAAGAGATGGCCCAGATTTGCGTCTACACCATCATCCCACTGGTATAGACACAAAGCTGGCCTAGAGTTGATCCGCTAAAATTTTGGAACAAGGATCGGCACCCAAGTGACTATTTAGTTTGAATTGCATGCCAAACAAACAGACTTTCACAGGCCTGGTAAATGGGATCATCATTGATATTGGTCCCTGGCAACAAAGCCACCAGCGCTAGTGTCAATTCAGACGCCCTCAGTACCTCAGCTAAGACTAGAAACAGGAAAATCCACAAAATTAGACATAGCATTCGGTGGCACCGAGACATGAAGTCTCGCTAGCGTAAAGTCCATCTAACGCCAGTTGATCACTGGATAAGTGGCCTACTTGGTTCCCTGCACTGAGGTGATGCCAATCTTGGCGTCCAGGGCAACCAGCACAGGGACCAGGTTGCTCTGCAGCGCGCGCTCCTTCATCAGCGCCATATGTCCGCCAAGCGTGGCTGCCGCCCGCACATGAGAGCCTGCACACATGTGACCCCTCAATTCCTGCACAGCTCACTGTTCATATCTCCCGATTCACATCTCCTAAATGAAAATAAAATAAAGAATGTTGAAGGGGTGGGGTGCAGTCCTTCTCCATCCCCAACCATTTGCCTCGAGTGTCTGCCTCGAGGCAGGTTATTCGAGAAGGATCGGAGCGCACCTCAATCCTATCCTGGCACCCAAAGCAAAACAATTTCTTGCCTTCTTCCAGACATGCTTAGATAAGGAACATGGCTTGCATTTTCCAGAGCTAGACCAGATTTGAGATGTGATGCCAACAAGTGGAAATGACAACACTGATACCTTTTCAGTGTGTACAATCTAGTTTTGGGCCTCTTCTGGCTTTGAATAAATGAGCTATTGTTCGTGCTTTTGTCACGCCCTATTATTCTACTGACTGTGCACTGATCAAGCCCCAGAGCACGACCTCATGCACTGATGTATGACATCACATACGTGAAGGATGACAGCAAGACGTGGGTGGCATGTGCCGACGGCAGGGCGCCATGTGCAGGTCATGTGCACGCACCTGCGATGCGCAGCAGGTGGTCTGCAGCCGAGTGCCATGCCTCGTGAGAGCGGCCGTGACTGCCCTGCAACGCCCAAATGAGCTGCTCTATTGTTGTGGATCCTCCGAGCTCCAGTCCCTCCTGCACAGCCATGACCACCATTCAGAGTGATTTCCGGAACACTGCACTACGCATAGCCACTTAGGATCTTCATGAGTAGGTGTGCCCTTGAGAGGCAATTGTCTTACAACAGGAAGGTCTCCTTTCTGTTCCTAAATAGATCACCATACAGGGCAAGTACTTATACACGCTACATGTAAATGTTTGCTCTGCGTGCCGATCTAGTTGGGAACAGATGACTCCTGTTCTTAGCAGCCTGGCACAGCAATGTGCATGGATTGACACACAGCTTCTTCATTTTTCCTAAATCATGCCACCCAGAGCATAAGCTAAGCAGCAAGGTAGATGCCCAAGTATCACCCATTTTATATTGACAATGATGATCCTCAATCTTGAGCTGTACTGCTCAGTCCACGTCACTGAAGTGTATAGTGTGTATTAGGAGGACATTTTTGCATGGAAATTGCCAAAAAGTGTATAGTCCAATGAACAGATATATACATGGATGCACATTTTGGGCTACAGTACAGGACCATATCTCAGTGCCTGAGCCTCTCCAGATGCCATAACAAAAGAACATTCAGGAGCATGTGGCACCTCGTCCTGCTTGATGGTGAGCAGCTCGGCAACATGGCGCACATCGAAGAGGGCATCCTGTGCAGGCCAGTCCTTGTAGATGCCCGGCCCTGTGTTGCCTGCCACCAGCCGGATTGACCCATCCTGTACACCCCAGTTCGGCGAGCCGCTCAAGAGGACCGTACGCATTGCAATTTACTGTACATGCCGACAATGATAAGGTGCTCTCTGTGCTCACATGCATTTGATGGTGACCTGTGTGTATATGGTGCACAGTGATGAATCCACCTTGTGCCACTTCCAGCCATTTTCGACTTGACTTGACTTGACATGTATGGCAGAGCCGCAGCTGTGCATTTCGGAAATGCATACCGACAGACAACCCAGCACACAGCTTGCAAATGGAGCAGAGATTTGGATGGCACGAGGGATCACATAATATTACATTTAATTTTAGGGTCTACGTATTTCGGAAGCTCAGGGTTGAGATTAGGGTTAAGGGTTATATGTTAACCTACAAAAGTTGGAATCACCTGGTGTGCGGCCATGTCCTCGAGGAGCTCGTTCAGAGTGGAAGGGGAGCCCCAGTACATGTAGGGCGCTCCATGTGCACTGAAGCTTTTACTCAACCTGACATCCTGTGTACACAGGGACACACCGACATTAGACAGCAGCAGTGTGATTCACCAGTTCCTCAGCATGCGCAATGCCGGCTGTGTGAAGATGCACATGAACAATGCAGCCCAGGGCCACCCTACACCCTAACCCTAAACCCTTGAATAAAAAGAATAAATAAAATTAAAACAAAAAAAGGATAAGCCCGAGATTACCAAAACCTGTGCAGCTGCAGGTGACAACCGCCACGATGAGCTGCCGATCACAATGACGGCATGACTTTGATACACCCAGAGGTACCAAATTATTCGCGGCCATACTGAAAGAAGAAGACCCAACAATTTGACAACCCTGAAACTGTTATAACCCTAAAATCTGAACCCTAGAACCCTGAAAGTGAAGTAAATAACAAATATTTATAGCGTACCTCTGCAGAGTGTTTCGGGTGGTGCGACGGGCAGCCGCTGCAGCCAATAGCCCCGGAGCACTGCTGCTTGTCAGCACAGGCGATGCTGCACAGATCCTCCAGATCAGGATCCTCTGCCAAGCTCTGCTCACGCACACATGCCATCAACTTGGAAGACTCAAAAGGCATATCTTGCAATAAAGTGGTCACAGCACAGGAGAATTCCGTTGGAATGTCGCACTGCCAGGCCTGGGAGACAAGCAGTTGTTGCAATTATGATACTGCCTTCAGAGTGGAAGGTGACCTCTCAACCTGACATGATTTGATGACCAACCAAGAGGAAGACATCAATGCTGGCTTGGGAGTGTGTCAGGAGCACGTCAGCATAAAGGAAAAAACATTCAAAGAATCACTGCGAGAGTGTCCAGCCCCATGTGCCAACCAAGCTTGTGCATGGCTGGCCCTGCACAAATCTGCCATGTCGCAATAAGCCGGGCGTATCTCCTAGGCATGCATGCACACACAATGTAGCGAGCTAGGGTGAAACATGAAAGCAATGCCGAAGAGGCGCACCCGACAGGCATCCAGGATGGGGCGGTAACCGGTGCAGCGGCAGAGGTTGCCATCAATGCCCTGTTGCAGCGCCTCTATGGTGGGGGTGACTCCCTGGCTGGCACACCTCTGTATGGCGGCATGCGTTGCAACCACAAATCCAGGTGTGCAGTAGCCGCACTGTGACGCATGGTGACTCGCGAAAGCCTCTGCAACCACAGCATGCTTTCTCACATTGCAGGTCTTGAGTCCTTGCTACTTTATTGTGCCAGTCATGGATCACATGAGGGCTGCACTCAATCCAGATGGGGCAACACATGTTCAATACAGTGTCATGTGTTTGGAACATGTGCCACAGGGCCATCTAGCAAAATCTTGGGCAGTAAGAGGGATCATGTTGACAGGTCGGTGGTGCATGTAGTGGCGCCAGAGTGACACATGCCAGAATCCTTCTGCGTGTGCCCATCCATCAATGCATGCAGCCCTCCCTACTTGCAGCATGCCATGATCGAGCGCATGCATTTTTTCCTGATGAGGGCACTGACGTACCTTGCACTTTGTGGAAACCATCCTTCGAGTTCCCAATGCCTTCGACAGTGATGATGCTGGCGCCATCAAGGCAGCCAACAGGGCACAGGCATGAGTTGATACTGGTGGTCCTCTTCTTGCCTGCATGACCGTCAACAACCTCTGAAAGGCATTCCAGTGACCCGAACACCTTTATGAAGAGAATGTGCAGGTAATGATGCACGAGCAGACCGTCTTGGTAGATCTTGCATGTCCAACCTCGTGATGCTGTCAACATGAAGCGCACCTATTGACGGATCATGCTCCGTAATCTCGACAGTACAAGCACCACAGCCTCCCTCTCCGCAAGCAAGCTTGGTACCCTGCCAATCATATGGGGAAACAGTGAAGCAGAAACTCAAAAGTCGAACAGTGGGCTGTGAGTAGTGCAGACAGCTTCGGGCAATTGGGCCGCATATCGTGCAATCTCATGACACAGAGATAATGCAAATCTCGAAGAAGTAGTGAAAGGTACAGAATTGGTGGCTAGTCAAGCACGAGGGTTTCAGCGCATGCCCGACCTTGAAGCGTGTCTTTCGACGCAAGTAGTCGATCAAACTTTGCGTCAAGTCATGCGACTGATCCAAGGTATGTTTCTCGTGGTTGATATTGAATGTAATCCCCGCTTCAGGGACAGACGCCCTCCCCATGCTGCCCATGCCTCTGCCTTTGTGGTGCCAAAAGGCTGCAATATCACAAAACCATTCAAGCCCTGAGATGAAGCAACCGTCTACCCGTGTTCCCCATCTCCTGTCCCGCAAGGGTGCGAATGTTTTGGGCTTCAGATCTCGCTGGTGCCATCTGCAACGTCTACGTAGAGCAAGTTACCAACGCCACTGCAGAACGGCTGTTCTTCCGGAAGTGGTTTTGAAAGCCGAATGCAGCAGAATCGAGCCTGTGATTCAGTCATCTGCATATATATCAACGTTCTCTAGCGAACGTCTGCGAGTTATAACATTTCCAATGTATCCATAGAGGCCACGTGTCAAAGTAAACGATCCCGCTGTTGCAGTTGCGTTCAAGGTTTTTCAGGGAATAGAAGATGCCCGCAATCGTTCTTTCGTCCCCAAATGTGGGCCTGACACAAGCAAAACCTCCTGTATACCTCAGATCACAACGACACAGCCAAGAAACGTGTTCTAGCAGACTGGGATCACAGCCTTTCATTCCTGCTCCAGCTATCGTGTCACCTCCCAACTGGTCAACTGATAGTATTGTGCGCCGATCGTCCGTTGACAGCACCGAAGCTCTCTCGGCGCCTAGCTCGACTGCCTTGATTAGCCAGAAGTCTGCAGCAAAGAGGAAGGTAGTCCCTCCTGGCAAAAGCATAGTAGCCACAACCTACAGCAGCCTTTTTAGTGCTTGCTTTAAAGTGTTACCATCCAGTACACACCCAATGAAGTAGCTGCCAGCCTGTTTTGTCTCTTGATGTTAACCGAACCACTGACGATGCTGTCCCAGGTGGAAGAGCTACTGCAGTCTGGTACCTCGTTATACAGGGCAGGTCCAGAGGTGGGACCGGCAATCGACGCCCTCATAGCAGAGAATCCCACTGCAGATCCTGGACCTGCTACGCTCAGACTGGGGCAAGGCACCTGGGAGGTGACCCCTCCAACTTGAACCCCTGGTCTCTTCACTGCACCACAGTGATGTCACGCACCTTCATTCTGAGTTTGTTCAGCATCATTCCAGAACAACATGGTGCAGAACAGCATGCACGCAATGATTGACGTTCCAATATATACAGTTGTAATTGTATTGCAGGTCTTCTATGCCCCCCATATTGCAGCGCTGTCATCCACACTGGGGACGCGCTTCCAGCCCCTAAGGTACATCTTGGAAGGCGACCAGCTCACGTCCAACGTCTTCTACAGCTCTTCCCTCGTGCAGGCAAGCTCCAAGTGATTCATTTCTACATACAGGGAGGTGAACGAAACATGCATTCCGACATGTTGGGAGTTTGGCCAAAAAATCTAGCATACCTTCCCATTCTACTCTCTATGCTTTTATTAAGAGTTGCCATCTAACCGGGTCCAATACTATTGGCATGTTCAATCAGCATGCTGCTGTGTGAGCTGTTGCAGAAAGGAGGAAGCCATGAAAGGGTCTATCCATTTCAGAAACCATTTTCATCATCTCTGCAGGAAGGCTGGTTGAGTTCTTCAGGTCGGCTGTTCTCAAATGCAGCAGACACAGTGGAGGTGGCTTTTGACAAGTTCTGGGTTGACATTGGCTCCACTAAACTCAGGCAAAGCGGCACAGAAGGTGGGAGAAGCTTCCATATCTTGCATCTGCGCCTGACATTGCCACACATTTAACAAATTCCTGAGGGTAAATGACACTCGCCACATTTCCTTTACCAGTAACATGCACACCTTGATTCTGTCATTGCAGGAGCATCAGGAGCGATGGGTGCAGTGGATGCAGCAGTGAATGCTATTGGGCGGGCGGCCTTCTTTCCTCAATTTGCTGTGTTCCCAGTAAAATACTTGGACAATGACCTGGCGGTGTTCAGCTTCCCACCCCTGAATGACAGCCTCATAGCTGTGCGGAAAGTAGAGACCTAGCTAGGCTATAGTTAAGGTACCTTACTGTGCTATATACTGGTATACTTCTGTCAAATATTTTTGACAGGAGTAAAGGCCAAAATATGGTACTGATAATGATCTGTGGAAACATAAGGTAATCTTTGACATACCGAGCAGATAGAGGCTGTGGCAAAGCAGACAGCACAATCATGCATATGCAGCAACTGAAACTTGAAAATTGATTGGCAAGCAGTGCTTGACAAGCACATGCATGATAGGTGGAGCAGCTGATGGTAGTCACTCCCGAAAGCAAGCGACTCGTGCCAACAGAGGCTCCAAGCTCAGGCCAGCAGAAGGACTTGTACTTTTTACTCCCTGCCTCAGATGTAGCTGTGCCCGTATGCAGGTGCCCGGTCCCCCCCTTGTGGGGGGTACTGGATTATGCGTTCCCTTCTCTTCGTCTTCCTTTCTCACATGCTCTCACGCTTTAAACTGTTGAAGAGCAAAATACTTGATGTGGAAGTCGCAATCCTAGCTTTTAATCAATCACACTTGTACTGCTCAGTGGCTTATTATGTTGATGGTGGCCTGATGACTTGGCTCGCACAGAGAGCTCCCTTTGCATAGTTGATCATTTTTGAAATTCGTTTCAATAGCTAATTAGCAACATCACGCACAGACAATGTTTCGGAACCAGGTACCTTCCGTCTCTGCCAATCTCACTGCACGCTGTTGCAGTGGGTCTTGGTGGTTTCCAGCGCACCAAAGTACTGTCAACATTCTGCTTGGACGGTTGAGTTGGGGATGCTTATAGTTTCCAGAATGCTGCCCTTGCCGATGTGTCACTTTTGCCAGCTGATGGACAAGATGCTTGTGCAGTATGATCAAGATGTGGTCACCTGGAGTCCACAAGGCCGCATACATCAAATTGAGTATGCTATGGAGGCCGTAAAGCAAGGATCAGCTGTAGTGGGACTTAAAGTGAGACCCTGCCTTCTCCTTAAATCGGACAGACATCTCCAACAAACCAATCGACTGCAGGCCCTGATACAGCCCTTGTACAGCGTCACAGATTTGAATGTAGTTTATATAGCGTGATAGTGTATTTGCATTGTGCAGAGCAAAACGCACGTTGTCCTGGCATCAATAAAGCGGACCTCAGCAGAGCTTGGAGCCTTCCAGAGGAAGCTCTTCAAGATTGACGACCACCTCGGCATCGGCGTGTCAGGGCTCATATCAGATGGCAGAAGCATCAGCAGATTCCTCCGAAACGAGTGCCTGTCCCACAGGTAACTTGCCTAGGAGTTTCATGCCGTCCCAAGAATGGTGCCTCAAAACTGGGGACAGACCATTGCATGAAGGCATCATCTTGGGGCTCTGAAATGTGCAGACACAGCAAGCCTATCTCCTCTTTATTGTCTGCAGCAGTTGGGTACCACATGGGCAAGTAGGGCCTGTTCAATCTAGTAATGGCACGTAAGCTAGAAATGGTGCTCCCGCAGGTTTGTGTTCGAGCAGCCAATCCAGGTGTCGCGGCTCGTGCGGGATTTGGCGGACCGCGCACAGGTGGCGACGCAGCGCAGCTGGAAGCGGCCCTATGGAGTGGGCGTCCTGTCAGCCGGCTATGACAAGACTGGCTCACACCTGTACTACAACTGCCCTTCAGGCGCCTTCTATGACTACAAAGCCATGGCTATTGGCGCACGCTCCCAGGTGCAAAATGCTGCTGTAACTCTGTCCTTGTTGGTGGTGGAAGTGTAAACCCACATGTCAGCATGAGACACATGTGCCAATGCCTTTCCTGGGCAATGGAAGGGGTCTGCAACCCCCGCGTGATACTTTTTCTCTGGCCTCTTGCTGTGCACGTGCATTGCTGGGTACATGTTTGTCATGTCCAAAGAATGGTTGCGGTGTTGAGGCAGTGGATATGTGGACACAGATACAGACATTATTGGGGCCTTGCATATCCTGTATGTGAAGATTGCTGCAAGGGCCATTGGTTGGCATCGTTGTGAGTTTATTACTTTTTAGGGGCAGTTGTGGGTGAAGAAGGAGAGGCAGTGAACTTGTAAAGATCTGCTATCGCATGCAGGCTGCCAAAACATACCTGGAGCGCAACTTCGAGGAGTTTGCCAGTGCAGATGTGGACGCACTGCTGCAGCACAGCCTCAAGGTGGGCAGGCACTTTCATAATTTACAGCTGTGTTTCAAGTTGCATTTTCATTTGTCGGTTCTGGCAGCATTTGGCTCCCAGGATTGAGGAGGAATTCAGATAGGATGGACTGTCATGTTAATTTTGTCCAGTCCAGAGCAGCAGAATCCTGGTATCTAATGTTTATAAAATATACAGCTGGCAGTGCTAAGTGTCGTTGCACACCAGAAGGGTTGGTTCAGTTCCAAATGGCTTGTTGTATGCTGAATGCATCTGTACGGACATGCGATATGTACTCCATTGTGCCACAATAATTGAGCAAGTTAAAAAGTTTGTGGATACAGGCATTGAGCGCGAGTGTGACAGAGGACGAGCTGAGCGCGGCCAACACAGCAGTGGCGCTGGTGGGGCAGGGAACGCCCTTCACCATCCTGGAGGGAGATGCACTGAAGCCCTACCTGGCCGCCCTCAAGGCCGACGAGGATGCAGCTCCACCAGGTGCTTTCCTGCTTCACCCGCATCGTTCAAATGCCTGTAAACGGGCATGACCTGCTGTCACCCTGCACACTCCTAGAATGGTCCTAGTTCTTTGCTGCGATATGCGTTGCGAAGTACCCTTTGGTACAGAGAGGCGAAATGCCTGAACTCCTGTCAGGTTACTACCAAAAGAAGTGCAGATGCGATACTACCAGATGTTCAGCAGTTTCCTTGTGGATGTCTTGTGCATCTGAAAGATATGGCCACAAGGTGTTCGTGCAGAGCACACGCCCTGGCCCATGAGCAATTCTTCCTGGTAGACGAATGACCAGAACAAGTGCTGTGACACTGGTGACTCAAGTGGTTGCTGTGAGCAATGTGCACATTCTGTGACAGGGGATGGCGAGGGCGAAATGGCCGAAGCTGCAGATGCAGCTGCCCCGGCAGATGAAGCTGCTGCTCCAGAGGAGGGCGCACCTGCTGCAGAGGGGCCTGCACCAATGGAGGACTGATCCTTGTTTACAGAGCGCTGATCAGATACATTGTCTTGTAGACCAAAGTCTAGCCCAGCATGCCCCCGAAGTGCAGTGGTTTTGGAAATGCAGCAGGGCTTGTGCATTGGTGGCATGGTTGCAGGTGCTCTTGAGTGCGAGTTTCTTGAATGCTCGTGAGGTTCCGACTGATATTGTAAGGACGGACAACAGTTGGGATACACTTGCACTCATCAGGAAATGTGCGCCTTCCTGCTTTGTCCCGGTGTTCCTTTTGCAGCACCGCAGCTCACTGTCTTGTTCCAAGGCCAACTTGCGCTTCTAGAGCACAGATGCACCCACCAGTATTCACCTTTCAGGCATACGATTTCGATGTTATTCATGCTGTCTCCAAAACCATCAGAGCGTTCTGCAGTGCACCTTTGACGCCGATGTGAATCACTGACTGACCGGCTGCTGGGATGAATTGAAGAGAACTTCTACATGGAGCTGCTGTGAACAAAAATTGCAGCTGCTGTTGAAGTTCCCCTCGCATAACAGGAAATTCGTTCTGTTTCCCTTCAGCATCCCCAAATGCAGATTGCCTAAGTAATTTACATCCTGACATACCCCGCCAGTGCAGCAGCACTACCGAGTAGTGCTGTACATGGGATCCAAGCTGCTCTCCAGATTCCAACGCGCTCTTCACATTCTGGCATCTGCCAGGTTGGAGTAACATTGCCCGACAGCACAGTTGTTGTGTGTGAAGACTTGGCCGAGCAGTCCGCATGGATGACTGCCACTGAGTCATCATCTGACTCAGTATCTGAGTCGAGTTCAACAAAGCAGGCAAAGCGCATGCTCTGCTTGCGGCCGAGCATCCACCAGTCCGGCCTCCTGCTCCCATACAGACGAGTAAAGCCACACATTACTCGACACCAGAAATGCCATGCACTGCAATAACAGCGCCGCCTGTTGCATCCCAACCCGAGTAGTAAACAACAGGGTCCAAGATCCTGGCAGTTAGCTGACCCAATGGGGACTTGGGATAAGGGCATACTGGCCTCTATGAGCATATTCCTTGTCTACATTGATCAACAAAAGAGCTACCTCATCTGCAGAGTTGGCCCTCCCTCTGCAATAACATGGCCACGGCAAGAAAGTTTCGGCTGCTTATGCAGCATCTGAAAAATCCCAGAAGACAAGAATATCTAATGTAATGGAGTGTTTTAGCACTGACATATATCAGCATTGCTTGCTCCTTCAGCAGCAGCATGATCAGCATCCGGTGGCTCCTGTGCACATGGTCCTGATATGCATGACTCCTCCTGCCAGGAAATGCCGAGACACCAGTTTCAACACTGCCGGGTGGGGGGTCACCTTGGTGGAGGAGACGGCGGGACGGAGGCGGCTTCGGCGCGCCTCTTTGCCATGCGCTTGATAAAGCTGTGGCTGAGAGCTTGTGCGGCTGTGAGGCGCGTATCCTGTGACGCCAGCTGGCCCATGAGAAAATCCTGGCAGCAACAAACCTCATTGGGTGCCAAGCATGTGGCAGTCTCAAGAGCAAGATCAAAGCTGGACAGACGTCTCAACCAATATACTGCCTGTCATGTTAAATGCATTTACATTACCTCAGGTTACTACATGAATGCAAGCCACACATCCTCAGGAGAGAGCAAGGCGAGGTGGATGAGCAGTGTGGAAGAGGCATGCACGTTCTCTGTAAATGCGGTTGAAGCTAAGTACACACCTGGCAATCTCTGGGCACTTGGAAGCTTCCCAGGAACCTCAGCGGCGAGTAGTACTCATCTGGGTACTGCATAAATCTCCGGTAATTTGCCTGCAAATAAGTCATTGTACACATTGACCAGGCAGGAGTCTGTCTGCATTTGAGTCTGGAATTTTGCAAGCAAGGCCATGTCTGCATCAACAATGCAACCAATGCCAATGTACAATATGTCTTCAGTATTTCAGCCGCACCAGGTGTGCTTCCAACCTCTGATGCTCTGTCAAAGCCCCATCATTAGGTCTGGGCTCAAAGAGGTAATGCTCGTAGGGAACCTGGGACATAATTCGTAACTGTGAGCTTCAAATCTGTTTGGCATATTACTAATGTTAGTATCAGTCACGATGACGGCACACTGTGACCCTCAGGTAAATGCAAATAAGCGACACACCTCACGTAGGACTGCTTTTAAGAGCAGTGTGAGCGTGACGCCATTGGCATACACGTCAGTGCTGCATCTGTCAACCGCGGTGGTCAATTTACAAGCCTGCAGACTGTGCAGGCGGTTGGTCAGCAGCTCAGGGCTCATGAATGTTTGTGTTCCCCCACAGTAACGGTTCTTCTCGCCTGCAGTAGACACCACATTTGTATGGCCTGCACTGAGATATGGTACCACAGACAGTCTGCAATTGCTGGAATGGTCCCATAGTCTTCTACTACAAAGATTGCCAAGTACAAAGTGTTCCCTCCTTTGATGGCCACCAGAGCATGTGCTTCTGGAGACCACTTATGAGGAAGGCATGCATTTGCATTGCAACTGACTGACCGATTGGCTGTTGACGCGTGGATTCCTAAAGAACTGTCCCTTGACGTGTAGCACAGACAGGAGCCTAGAAAGGTGTGGGGATTGGCATGAACGCGCCTCTGTGGACATGAGCAAAGCCAAAGTCGATGGGCTTGCAGAGTGTGGATCCATCGGGCTGTGGCTGCAGCACCAAGTTGTCCGGCTTCCAGTCACAGTGTGCCAGCCCGGCATCATGCATTTGAAGCAGCGCCTATGCACAGAGCAGCCAGAAGCACCAACTATAGTCTTGGTTCAGGGACTGTGTCTAGGTTTGGGGTCGAACATTATTTATATTCACATCATTTATAACCCCTCAGCTCTGACTCTGAAATGACTGCCCTCCAGATAGATGCAGCATGCAGTCAATGTCCGCAGGAGTAGGTACTACACATGGCACATCAGAATTAACGAATCAATAAAACATCCAGAGCAATTGGAAACTCCATACGTTTGTGAATGCAGATGCCATGTGACGATTTGGAGGCCACAGTTTGGATGCTGCAATGAAAGCAGCAATACCTTCAGTGTTGGGATTGCGACGTCGCAGGCCCAGGACTCCAACATGGCATTTGGGTTCATGCCTTTGAGGACTTTAGCCATGTCCACGACTGAGTGGCCCTCCTCATAGCTACCATCCCACAGCAAACCTCAGACTAATCGTTTTTTCATGGTTGCAGACGCACCAATAAAGGCACCCAATTGCCTGCTTCTTTGTGGCCTCTGCCACTCAATGAATATTGAGCATTCATGGCAAAACCATTGTGTGACAACCAAAGGGTGTGCGCGCCCTTGCTTAAGCACGGACAGATCAAGATGCTGAACCTGTTGTTGAATTGTGTATCTTAACCCTAAGTACTGATTCCGGAAGCAAAGTCTAGGAACCCATTCAGGAATGGCCAGAAAGGTACTTCACCTCATGACAATGACAGCCCATCGCCGGCCCTGTGCGTCCAGATACTCGCACAGCTGTTGCTCTCCCAGTTGGACAGATCCCGGCAACGCGCTCTGCAGTTTGAGCATTTGCAGCTCATGCTGCGCTGTGCCGAGCCCCCATCTCGTGTCCACGCGGATGTGCTTCGCACACCACTGCCCAAACTTACCCCCAACTCTGCGCACACTGCGATTCACATCAACTGGGCCTCAGCTAGATATGGCATATGCGTTGCATGTTACGGTACCCGATCTACAAGTGTGAATCTGCCCTGCTCGGAATGCTGCAGAGGCTCGATGTTGAAAGCACTGACTCCCACCACAAACAGGTTGAAGCAATACATTCGATTGTTGTTTGCGCTACCATAGCTGCTGACTGAGCTGCTGAACAGCTTCTAGGAACTAGTAATACTTTTCGACATCTAGCAGAGCACAGATTGTTTGTGAGGGAGCGCTTTGTAAATTGCGCACTGTTCAACGCGGCCAAAGCTGCCCTCGCCAATGAGGCCTTGGCTGTCCCGCCGCCGCTCATAGTTTGGGGAGAATGGCGTGCGTTCTGTATCCAAGAAGCTACAGCAGAGCTTTGGATTCCAAGTGTGAGCCTGTGCCAGTCAGTCAGTCAGTCAGTCGATCACACCTTTTCCAGCCACCTAGGGCTGCACATCTGCATGAATGCTGAGATCCTTGCTGAGAGCCTTGAGCTCCTCAAAGCCTGGACATACAACCTGGGGGTCCCTTTACACTGCAGGCCATAACTAGATAGGGCCACCACTTGAGAAAGTGCAACGTCAGTTGAGTTTGCAGTCAGGTGTTGTTTAATTCATACTTTTTAATCACACTGCAGGAACGAGAGGGCTGTGGCAGACCTCATCATATTCCAGACGCCTTCCAGCTGCATCATCTGGGGGTATCTCTGCCTGCAAAAAATGATGGCCACAACGTCTATGAGAACAATTGACGCGGTAATGGAAGACACGAGATACTTTCAGTCATTTTTTTGTAAATTATTCACACGATTGCTCAAGGATGTGAACACGGGCGTCTTAGGGATCCTGAACTTTGGGTTTTTATAGCAAGGTCGTTGTTGACAGTTTGGAACATGAGAGGTATGACTCTATCACCTGAATTATTTCTTGCCTTTCGTAACCTGTTGCGGAGACTGTCTTCGCGCCGCTGCAGGTCAACAGGTGGCACACCATGGTGCCACACGGACGTCAAGAGGTTGTGGCTGCTGCAACGGGACCTTGCATTATTTATTTTGATGTGATTTCAATGAATTTTCCGAGTATATGATGAGATTGTTTGACTGCATGACACTTCTGTCTCGGGATAGATTCGAGGCAATCGATCGCCAAAAGAGGAGCCGTGGAAGCTACGCGAAGCTGAACATCTGGTACATGGATTTTTCAAGCCTGAAGTTCCACACTGGCTGTCAGGATTTCTTCACCAATGCTGTCATGGACGTACCAGCTGTGGACATGCCTAGCTCCCCGGGCCCGCAAGGCCATTGGGCGGACTGACGCAACCTGAGTTTATTGAACTTCAATAATTGAAGGCCCTAGGGGTTCAGATGCTTCTTCGTTAAACAACAGCGTGAATACCAAGTGCTGCAGAGCTTCATGATGACTCTGATCTGTGCATATGTGTCGCAAATGCCATCTGCTAGGAAAATTTAAGAACGCGCAGACGAGCATTGCTGCTTGGCCATTGGCATGCAGCCAAATCAGGTGACGTGCTGACGATGGCGGATTCTTCCTGGCCACTCGAGGATTGGAGCGCGTCTTCGGGACGTTTTCCACGTTGCGACTTCAGATCATAATCTTGAAAAGCGAGCAATCATGATGGAAGGACACGCTATGTCGACTGGATCACTGGCTTCCCACACCGCCTCTTGCTCTCTCAGATCACAGCAACAACGCAGCGCGTTCAGACCCTGCTTGAAGGCACCAGGGTCGAGCAGAAGATGCAGAATCCGTGTCAGAGCAGAAGGTATTGAACAACTTGAATAACTATCATGAATTGAGCTTTCGTTGGTCTCAAGCAACAACTCGCAGATTCACTGCTATCAGTTTGGGTAATAAGCGGGCTCAAGGAAGCGCAACTTGCGAAGTGGTTCATGACTTTCCACCAGTTGATTGAACCAATCATCCAGTAATGCAGCTTCAGCGCCACAGCTTGAGGTGTTAGCTTGTGTCCCATGTTGTTGCCTTGCGCAGAGGGTGGGAAGGGGGACGATGCATTTGAGCAGCGATTGGCGACACTCAAAGCTGCCAAGAAGCAGGTTCCATACGGGAAAAGCAGGCGAGAGGAGGACAGTCCTTCAGGTGCAGCTGACCATGGTACCTGGTGCTTGTGTTTCAATCTGGGTCCAAGTTCCTAAGTGCACAAGCAGAACCGCACTTGGCTTCCTGCATCATCGTCAGAAGATCTCGGGAATTATCATTACTTGTGGCACGAGACCTCGCAGCATCTTAATGATCATGGTTTCCTTTCCCCTGTTGTTCCTGAAATGCTCTCCCAAGTCCGCAATGCTCAGGACTCCTGTTGATTTGCGCTGCTACAATGCAGGCGCTATCTGCAGCAGAGTCTGAATTGTTGCACCAGGGGTGCCCCCACATGCCCAAAGTTACATTGTGGGTGATTGACGAGCTGGCATGTGCAGAGGTGGCGCCGAAGGCAGCACCAGCCTATGACTTCAGAGATGAGACAGTTTACTGGGAGGGGCCTCCACACCGCGGTGATCTGGCAATCAACATCGCGCTGGGCACAACTCTTCTGTGGCTGCCACTCACCTTTGCTGCTCTTGGCCGCGGTATCTTTGTCAATTATCGCTTCACCGACCGGCGTCTCAGCGTCAGCACAACTGCGCCCTGGAAAAGTGCGCACTCCATTCTGCCTGCATCTACACAGCCCCTCAGTGGTGCATGCAGCTGTTTAGACAGTCATGATACTTCAGCATCAGTATGGTCCTTTGAAAGTCAGCTGCGTATTCATCCTGTTGGCATACATGCCGAACTTTACCGATCGCCTTGTCCTTGCAATGGTGCATGTGTGGTCTCTTTCTGCATGTCGTGTCGTGGAGATCCAGTACATAACCGCCGGCTTTTCAGTAATGTGTTGGTGTTCATGCGCACATCTGCGCAGCAGATGCCCTGCCTTCTCTGTGGATGGCAGAGATGTGATGTCATACACATGTGCGCAGCCGAGTCGCTGGACGCGGCGTACCAGGAGGTCAAGGATGTGAAGACGGTCGGGCGGGGGCTGGGCTTCTGGGGCGACATGGTTGTCACTCTGCGCAACGGCGATAAGATCGAGCTTAGATCGCTGCCCAAGTGAGTGCCGCCGCTCTCTCTTGTACTTGGGGGAGTTTGGGCATTGAGTTGCTATGGGGCTTGGTGGTTGTGATTGTTGCTCGCATGCATGTGCAACAAGTGCGCCGACATTAAGAGAGCTTTTCCAATGAGGTGGAAGCTTGTATGTGATTGACTGAAGATGCCTGCTTTTAGAGCCGTGGAACCCATTGGATCACTCGATTTGCACCACCTTAGCCCTGCTTATAATTCTGTTGACGTCACTCAGAAGCTATGAGGCATGTCTCATCTTAATTTTCAAATTAATGGCCTGATGGAGTGTGAGAGAGAGTTGCCAATATCAGGTTTCTGGAGCTGCGCGACTACATCTTGAAGCGACGAGAGGAGCTAAAAGCCGAGGGATCTTCGGCGCAGCCCAAGAGCACTGCAAAAGGATTTGCTTGATCACGGCTCACAGACGTCCCCACTTCTTGCCAGGCTTTTGCAGCAGTTTTGGAGCCATTGAAAGCTGCCTAAAGCCTGCAGACTAATTCAGTCCGAGGGCGATTTTGGGGCATTGCAGGAGAGTTCTCTTGTTGGCCATGAGCAGCAGCCCCGAAAATGGCTGGGGCTGCCCAATAAAGCCTCATGTCCCAGTCAAGATTTCCAGAGGACCTGGGTGCCTTGGGGTGGGTTTTACTGCTGTTGCCCGTTACACTGGAGCTACGCTGCTCAATAGAAGCCTGGACATGCTGGCAAAAGCTCTGTACTTGAAAGTTTGACGGTGGCCGTTGGACTCACACCCTTCCTGGCCAGGGCTTTGGAATGATGGGTTCATGGATTACGGTAATACTACAATGGATGATCCGTGGGAACTGTCATGTGCATATTGTGAAGCGCATGAACACATCTGCCAGGTTGATGGAACGGTTCCATTTGAATCAAATGGAAGTTGGTGGCTGCACCGGGCCGGCATGCCCTTTTGAAATCAGCAGGGGAACATGGTTGCATTTACGTGGACTGCGAGATATACTGACACTTCCCTTTTTATTATATCGGGTATCCAGATATTATCAATGTATGAGATGAAGTGACTTTGGCTGTTTCAAACAGGTTTGTTTCCTTAAAAAGATATATAAAGGACAGCCAGAGAATTATATTTATATATAATTGCATGATGCATGCTGCAAGCTGCTCCATAACACCATGATCACTGGAATCCCAGCAGACTGTAGAACTTCACAACGGCAATCGATTGCATCAACCAGTGGATGAACTATAAGAGAAGGGCGGTGCCATCACGACCTTGCTAAAAGCACTCTCAGAGGCTAGGCTACTACGGTACTGTTGTACATGGAGCATTATACTGCACTGGGTTCTAAAAAAAGAGGTGGCCTTCAGGGACGACAGAAACTAGTTGTCAAAACATGCCAACACGTGATACCGTGCAAGCCTTTTGCGCGATAAATGCGCTCATGGGGGTTCTTGATCCTCAGAATCTAAAGTCACCAATGCAAAATTATTCTTTGAGACAGTTCATTTCTTGTTCCAAGTGAGGTCGCCGCCCCACAACAGGACGAGGCGTTCAAAGCACAGCCGCTGGAAGCCTGCAGCTTTCCAGGTTGAGCTGTGCTTGTCATATCCCTCAACCTGCAGGAGCTGACTCCTCACTGAACTGCTGTCTACTGCCTCAAGATTACCGGTACAAGGGCACCCGCAGCTAGGGTCTTGCTGAATATCCATCCACTTTGGTAGCGGTGAAGAAAGGATATGTAAATGTCTGCCAGTCCCTGCTGCACCTGGAGACTGAAGCCACGGCTAGCTACCATCCCCAGGCTCTGCTGTTGCGACCTGAAGCCTAAAGACGCTGTGGACTTGGGCCTTCGGAGGCGGGCGGTTGAACAACTGGACAGAACAGTGACCGTAAGTATGACTAGCACATTCAAAACGACTTCCGTGTCCACGGCATAATCTAGGTAGTACACAACATGCATTTTTTTTTCTTTTTGCATGATCATTGCAGCGACTTCGATGAACAAGATTTTCATGGATTTAACACAAAGAGATACCTTGGCAAACGTGTTCTTCAATCATCTTGTGTGCTCTTCAGGGCTAGCTTCCACAAACTCCTTCACATGCAGCCGAACCTTCTGAAGTGTTCCAACCGGTTCTGCACCGGGGCCAGCATTATCCACAGATTTTTTGCACTCATCCCCCATGATTTTGTTCTGCAAACACTGCTGTGACAGACTGTGCTCGAGCAGCTCGAGTCGAGCTTCGAGGACTTGGGCTGTTTACATAAAGAGTGGATTACGCGAGAGATTACAACTGGAAACGTCACGCGTGAGGGAGAGGTGGACACGTTCTTTGGTTCTCTTTTACTCCTGCACATCGACTCGATCCAGCTTTCACTTTTAAATATCTTTGTGACCGCATACTCATCATTGCAGGAAGGTAACTTCATATTAAGGCGACTATTACCGTAGATTTGACAGATGGCGAGGACGGGCTTCTTTATTTGGGTGACTGCATTGATAGCTAGTGCCAGCTCCACAAATGGAAGGGTGAGACCTGTCAAAGCCGCAACACTGTGAAAGTACGATCAATGGTCGCTTCTGTAGGACTTGACGCTGGCTGGCCAAGGTTGTGCTGTCCGCCCATGCCTAGTCACGGAATAGCTAGACGCATTAGGTATGCATGCCAAGTAAGTCCTCTTGTATAAGAGTGCAGGATCTCTAAGCCCAACCCACCTGTCCACCTCCTGGGTTCGACTCTGCTAAACCTTTCGACTTGCTGTCCTACATCGACGGACCTTGGTACGTTCAGAAACAGGTAACTTCCTTGCCTGTTTTGGTCAGACCACAAACTGCTTTAAACTTACAAGCGATTCGGTTGCTGAGGCCGTTGATTGACGCATGTGGGCGAAGATCTGCGTGCGGAACTCCGGTATGTACCAAGATGTACCTGCGCAGGTCCCCTTGCTGATGGCCTCTGCCAATGCTTCCAAGTATTTATCTATTTATTTGTGTACAGGTGCCAACGACATACACACCTGAGAACTTCCTGTACTGTGTCCGGGCCAACTACATCCCTATTGCTGGGGCAGGGGACTTGTCAGTGCGTTCCTCCTCAGACACCAGGAATGCGCTGTAATCGCTCTTAAACAGATGCAAGCGTCAAATATGAATGCTCCTTTCAGTATTAACTGATCTGTGGATGTGCATATGTGTAGAAAGGCGTGTATGTCAACAATTATTCCAACAAGGACCGGGTCAATGGCCTCGATGCCACAACTAGCAAGGCCAAGTAAGTGATCATTGCTATAATCATATGACTCATAAGACTCACGTGCCTTGCCAACATTTGATCAAGATGGGTGCTCTGCAAGTATGAACCCGTTTTGATGCATTGCGCGGCAATTTTCATACACCATTTGTTTTGCTTGATTTAAAGAATGTACTCAAGTGTTGCTCACGTTATACCTTGCTGAACACTGTAGATATGGTGGGTGTGCATGTGACAGGGGCGGCTTCCAGTTGTATGGGACAGTGCCCAATGCTAGTGTCCCGTCGCAGCTGCAGGTAGATCCATCCCTTGATGCCACTGATCAGGGTTTGTCCATTTGTCCGTTGTTTCACAGCATTTCTTATCTGGCAAAGGTTGTACTATTTCTGAGATGTCATCCTCTTCATTTTACAGCAGAGATCTTTTGGGCAAAGTCTCGACCACAGAAAAGCTGAGGGACAGTTTGCCACACTGGGACAGGCTTTCAATGCTGAAATAATTTTACAGGAGAGATGCCTGCTGCAGGTGGGCCCTTACTTTGGTGACAACGGCGTCACCACCGCAGTATCCACCGTTTCAGCACAGATGAGCGGCACGGCAGCCAACTACTGGGTTGTTGCCACAGATTCCTCTTCAGCCGACCCCAACTTCTCAGGTGCTGCTCGGCATGCGCATCATGGGCTTCAGCTCTTCATGTTTTGATGGCTGCTGTTCTCAAGTACAGCTGACGGCAGCCTGGAAGCTCCTGGCTCTGCTGCAGTCCCTTTTCAAGTGGTCCCCCCTACCTAGCGGGGGGATCTTTGCAGAACTCTGCAAAAATGCAGGGATCACCAACCACATCATCCTTACCAATGCAACTCGCCTCCAAGGAGGAAGATGCAGATGGATTAATTCCTAGGGAATGAGTAGATGCACTGTCCACTGAAGCATTTTGGCATTCAGGATACATATGGGCATGGTTTAATTTCACTTCTGTGGGCAACCATTACAGCATATCTGAAGCAGGTTGTGTCACTCAGGCTATGAGTGGGCAATCATCACCACGGGGCCGCCCACGATAGTGAGCGGTGACGGCTGCCGCACCGGCAGCCCTGACGACGGTATCGCTGACGTGGCACAGCGCGGATTCTGGTGGTTCACACGGCGGCAGGTTGCGCCGGCCGACATGCTCACTGCTCTTCGCGCCAAGTCCCTGGTGAGAAAGGGTTGCAGTGTTTTGGCCCAACAAACATTTTAAGGATTTAAGGAACTTCACGCGCGTCCTACACTGCCATGGCCCAGTGCACACTATGGTTGTCAAGCATTATTTATAAATACACAGCAGGACAGAGGGCAGAATTTCATGAACCAAGGCTCAATGTTTTCAAGCATAATGACCATGGCAGATTCCCCAACTACCTGTGTCCTCCGCACTTGCAGTACGCGCTTTGGAAGGATCCATTTGACTGTCTGTGATGCAATGCAGGAGTTGGGGCTCGACATCAGCGTGCTGCAGGATGTCCAGCAGGTTGGTTGTGACTACACTGATGCGCCCTGAATGCATTGGACGCCGAATGATGCGCATGGCACCTTGAACATAAAGAGTAGACCTGCCTATTGAAGTGCTCGAGCCAACCACATAAGCCTTTACGTTTAAGGCCTCTTAAGGGAAGATTAAGAGGCAGTGAATGCCATGCTAAGTGGTGAGTGTGTTTGGGGATCTCAGCAGCCCTGCAAGGCGCTACTTTTGAAAATTTCCTGAAGAATTGCCCATGTTTTTCGAGCCTTTGTAGGTAGCAGCCAAAGCAGAGACACTGCACTTGCCAGGAGTATTTACAGTTGAAGCATAGCAGGATTGACAGCTGCGACTGTGAGATTGGTGTGCTGTCATTTGCTTTGAGTACATGCACCTAGAAGCGTCCTAAAGGCGCCATGCCAGCTATTTTTTCCATAGATTTATTTTGGCGCTGGCATTAGGTTACAGCTGTTGAATTGAACATTTATCCCTTGTAGTCAAGACTGTTAGTTTGGTCAATTTTTCACCACTGGACTTGACCTGGTTCCCCTTGTAGGAAGAGATGTTGAAGTTTGTCAATTCTACCTATTGCACCATGTGTGCACAAGCCAGGTTTTCGGCACTGCACACATGGAGTTGAGATGGATTTGACCCTTTGTCGATTTCAGGAAACTCATGTTTTTGGAGATGCGAGTTTCCTATGATCAAGTTGAATGTTTTGGAAGACATAGTACTTGGCTTTACAAGGAAATTTGTCCTAGCAGCGGTACAGATCACACTGTGAGGACATGGTGAGGCAACTCAAGATCAAGCTTGTAAGATACTTAATCGCTGTGTTGCTTGAAACCATGTCCAAATGCCAGTGCCGCATTCGGAGTAAATGACATGATAGGGACTGCTAAGTAGCGTGGCATATGGGTTCAAACACTCACACTCCATAAGGGGACCTGTGACTCACAGTCAGTGACAAAAAATAAAAACACATGACTCCAGCCACTTAGCGCTGCATGTGGAGGCTGTGACAAAGAATATAGATAGAAAAGCAGCACCCACGCAGCCTAATTCTACACTAGTACCACGAATTAAATTTACATGTCATGATATACAGGCATGCATTTTCTGACTATTGAGCACGACAGTGGCACAAAGCGCAGGGACTACAAAAGTCCACCATCCACTTCAAGCGGACACGCCTGGCAGATTGGATTGCGCACTGCGCAGCAGCAATGAGATTGCCCTTGCCAGATCCTGGCAGCAGCGAACAATAGTCAGTTAGCTCAGCATGCAGGTATGCCAGCCTCAACCTAGAAAATTATGAGTGCATATAGCTTCAAAAAGATGAGTGCTGACACAAAAAACTTAAAAGGACCCACCTGGTTATAGCCCACATAGGCCAGGATGACATAGCCGACCATGGCCATCCGAGCATTTAGCAGCTCGGCACGCTGGCTGAACTTGATGGGTCCAATGCTGATTCCCTCACGCGGGCTACCAAATGTCCTGCAGAGCAGATGAAGCATTGGTAAGCAATGAAGCAGCCTGCAGATTGAGTCACATGATATTTGCATCATGGCCAGCCAATTTTATGGCAAGAGCAACATGTGACACCTAGGCTTAAGTTTGGCCACAAACTTTGAATCTGAGAGCAACACACTACCCAGGCATTGAAAGGTTGCCACAAATATTATTATGGCTCCACTTTTCAAAAGTGGAAGTCAACTGAAACCTTAGGGTTCCAAATTATTGAAGAGCAAAATAAAACACTTCTATATAGCGCCAGTATCGTTATCACAACACATCAGCAGTACAAGAGGCTGCCATTGCCAACAGAAGGAAAGATGCTCACTGGTTGAGCAGCGAGGCAGTGACGACAAGACCGTAGGCAAACAGGTAGGCAAATGGGAAGGCATTGAGCTGGCCCCACACGCTGATGCCAGTGCGAGCCTGTGTGATTGCTCCCAGGAAGAAACCAATCACTGCATGACAAAACACGTCATTAATCAACCATGATGCTCTCATGCCCACCCTCTTTTATGGACCTTGCCAGGTAGAAAGGACAAAGACATGATTTATGGTTTCCATTCAAATTACTAAATGTATATACTGCAACCACAACACAACTGAAATGGCTTGAGAGAAAATTCTGCAGATTCCATATGTACTTACTTGCAAGGCGGCCATTCAGGAGCTCAGCTGGGCGCCAAACCAGAACCTGAAGACAATAGTGAACCACACCTAAGATTTAGCAGTAAATAAGTCTTGATCATTCACATGTATTTAAGAAAGTGCACCAAAACCGATATCACTACGGCAATGGCGCCACAACTCAAGGGTTCACAGTAGGGCGAGTCCACTCACTGCACAGGCAAGAACCCAGCTGACTGCAGAACACATTCTACCTGGTAGTCCTCAGCAATGGCGCGCTGCACATCGCTCCAGCCACGGAGACGGATATTGTGGCGAGGGTTCTGCAGAATAGAGAACACAATAAATTACTGTGAGGCAGTTCACTGGATAAACTGCTAAGAGCTCCTTAAAGCAACACATCATTCTGATGTGATGGGCCATTTGCAACCAAGCAGCAACTGACTGCATGAACAGTACCTGGACGAGGAAAAGATACAGCTGCGAGATGGCCTTCTGCTGCTCAGCAGGCAGGTCCTGGATGACCTCATTCAGTTTTGCCGTGCTTTGCTGGTTGATGGACTCGAGAGGGGAATCTTTTGTCTCGGTGTTAGCCTGCAAACTCCCACACATTTCTCGTAAAACCTGCAGTAACGCCATCAGTCGGCACACTGCTGCAGTGCAGCTTCCCCAGGGATATGCATCTACTCTGTGATCCTGACAAGCTATCATAGGATATTAGGGCGCTGATGATGCCGAATTTCATAACATACCAACACTTTCACTCAGGGTTTATTGCAGCGTGGAGACTCTGCAACACCTTGTCGTCGGAGGCTCTGACGACTTGCACAGCCGCTCTCTTGTTGAACCTTGTGGGCGTTGGCAGTGCCTTCAGGCCTGTGATTGGACGACCATATGTCAAAGAAATCCTGTTCGTTACTCCAACAGCGCTGGGTGTGTACCGGGCAGTCAAAGCAGCCATTGTGGTGCTTCAGTGAGTCGACAGGAGTTAGCTTTTAGCCCTTTAATATTTTGAAGAAATATGAGTCTGCGATCAGCACTGCGATTGAACGTTCTCTGCTGTACCGAATCGTGTAAGTCGCAATTGCCCAAAGGATCGCATCGTTTCATATTCATATCGAGGGGTGCAAGGCCAAGGCGACGTGGCCGCCCTGCTGAGCAGCTCTCCGTACATGGGAAGCTGCTACATCGAAAGCGTCAGAATCGTGGTTCCTGCCAAACCATGAACCCCACATTGCCTTCCAAGGTTGCAGGAGTATATAGCAGGAAATCACATGAAACTTGAGATTGTTTGACGGTCATCTTCAATATAATCCCTTGTAGGCGGCATATATCTAGAGGGAGTCAAGGCATGCATGAGTGCCTTGGCGCCCCTGTGGAGGGCTGTTTGCAGCAGCAGCACCAGCGTGCTTCACCTTCTCGGCCAAATTATCACCGCAGTTATGCAGATTCAATACCTATAGCTACATGGACAGGTTTTGGACTGCCAGGACAGGGATGCGTTGGCTGACAGCTGCAACCTTTGTGGGTGAGGATGTTTCCCCGCAGATAATCTGGAGAAATACACATGCCAGTCTTCACCTAGCCAGCATAAAATTCTGGAAGGCACACAATTGTCACATACTTTGTACAACTGTCTGTCTTAGCCGATCAACCCGCAATTTGGCACAGGGAGCAAGCACGTTGAACAGAGGGGCTGCACTCTATCAAGCTATTCTGGGAAGCTTCACAAAAATGTCCATGAATTTGTCAAATTAGAAGGAAACATACTTCTGCCGCAGCGTGTGGCTCATTCTAATTGGAGTCTTTTCTGGCCCATCGCATTAGAACAGAACACAGAGAGAGTCCGGTGCACAAAATTCCATTGTCAAACAATGGCGATAAGCGTGTCTTGCGTAGTTCAGTGCCAGGTCAGGAAGGGTGCAAACCAACGTTATGAATAGATGTCCTTCAGGCAATGAACACTGGTCTCATCACCACATCATCTGCCTGGAAAAGATCCTGCTTGGCCATAGGGGGGCCCTAGGGCCACTGTCTGACTACCTGAACCACTTGCACTTCCTCCCGAGGATCCTCCAGACAGCTTTGTCATATACGCGCTCAAGTCTGCTGCACTCACTTTGGAACCCACATAAATGCTGGACAGCGCCAAAGGTTGCCCCAAAGTTCCGCCGCTTCCACCTATGTTGGTGTTTACTATCCCCGATTGCTCTGATCCCAGCACCGCATTGCCCAGGGTTGCAGCTATGCCGGTGGTGGCACCATTGGCAGTGCTAGCAGCTGTGGCAGAGCCGCCCGTGACAGAGGTAAACATACCGCTGGCATTGATTGGTTCCGAGTGTGGAGGTACGCTGGTGCCTGCTGTTGATGGACTGGTGCCAGAAGTGGCACCAGGGTCTGTAGGCGATGGGCTGGCGTTAGAACTTGCGTCAGGCGAAGGCGATGAGTCAGGTGATTGCAGTAGCCACCTGCTGAGCGGTTTAGTGGTTGGCGTGCTGCTGCTGCTGGCCGTTGAGATCACATCTATGTTGCTGCTGGGTGGTTTGGCAGTAGTGACGTCTGCTCTGCTTTGAATTGTGCCATTTGGTGTCTGAAACACACATCGCCCGGTCTCAGTCTGGCATTGCATTCCCTGTGGACAAGCACCTGTAGAGCAACAGGAGCAAAATTCAGGGGGAATTAACAGTCCACAGCCCTTCTGCATGCGCAGATATTATATACCATGTCTCCATTGCGTCCGCCATGCTTGCCTGAAAATTCTGCATGGATTGGCATCCCCTGGACAGGTCATTGCATGGATGACTGGAAAGGTCTCTTTTCTTCTGCCATGTGAGCAAGGACACTGCACCTTGGCAATTTGAAGTGCACGATTTGGTGCTGGTGGCATGGCAGGCTCTCTTTGTGGAGCCGACATGGCAAGGGTCCTGTCCCGGGGGGCAACTCAATGATGTCTGCGTGGTATTTTGTCCTGGTGACGCTTGTTTGTGCAGGGATTGGTGCGGCCACTGTGCCTGCTGCATCCACGCACCACTCTTGCTAGACGAACATGTGTCTTGTCAAATTGACAGGCACTTTACTTCATGGGCAGATGGGACTTTGCTGCGCAGCCAGAGAGATGGGTGGCACAGAAGGGCTCTCATGTGGTGCCCGTTCAGAAGCACTTGCTCAGTTATGCACCGTTGAACGTGATAGGCGGGCTTCTGCAGATAAGAAGCACAGCAGAATTTGGGTAGCAAGTGATGCTCCGCTCCAAAATGCTGGACACATCATGATACCCGCACTGTGCGTTCGATCAGTGCAGCAACAAACAGTTCGAAGAGGTTTTCAACCTCATAATAAAACTATGTGCAGTAACAGTACGTTTTAATGAGAGGGTGCCGTTATTGCTCCTTTGTAAACAAGCCTGCAAAAGGGAATGGCCTGACGCCGTTTCTTAAGAAGGTGGATTCGGCATCTTTTGGGCGATAAGAAGGTTCATAGATTCCATTTATATTATGTATTATGAACATGGCAGCTGGCAAGGAATGTTACGGTGACGCCTGATCGCAGGAGGCGACTTCCGATTGACCAGCGTCAACGTTGGACTTTGGGCAGGACACAATCCTTTGTCTTGCCTTGCATGCAAGGATCAGACACGGGATTGGCAGGTTTATAGTCTTCACCACCACAGTAAAACATATTTACCTTTATATGCCGGAAGCACTTGTAACTCGCCAGGAATTTGCCGCATAAGCTGGTAAACGTTCGCAGCTGACTCAGATCGACGGCATGGAGAACACCAAATATTAATTAGTAGTCACAGCATGGAGCAACCTGTTGTACTTCGGAGAATTTCTCATTCAAGGCAATGTTGCATATTTCATCATCCGAGAAACAGAAAGTCGGCCCCACATAAAGGTGCACATTTCTGCATCCTCTTCTTCCCCGGTGCCACACCGCAATGGTATAATGACTGTAAGAAAGAGAGAAGAGAAGTGCAACGTGCAAACTCCATTTGACTGTGCGAGCGCTTACATGGTGTTTTTTCGAAGGTGTGTATATGAGGCAAGCAGAGGCAGTCTCAGGAGGGATAGGGCTGACCCGATCAGGGAAGGATCTGCAGCCACCATACAATGTTGTTATCACTGGAGGCACAAAAGGTGCTTTGCCCTCATGAACTGCAGATCAGCTAATTCCTTGCAGGTGGATGCAGAAACGGCTGATGCCAACTGCAGCCCGACCTTTCTCACTCAAATGTAAGTGAGAGTGCCTGGCATGCTTCAGGTGTTGGGCGCGCACTTGCCAGAGAGTTTCTGAGAGTCGGCGACAATGTTGTCATCTGCTCAAGAGACAGTGCGTGCCATCCAAGCTGCTCCTTTCTCACCCAGCATTGAAATCCTACAATAGAGGCTCATCTTGGATGCAGGCAACCTTGCTAGAAAAGCTGTCAGGAGCCAATGCGCTCCTCTAAGACAATCTGATTGTTTTACATGGTGTGTCACTCATGGCAGGGGACAGAGTGAGCAGCACTGTGAGAGAGCTGGATGGGTTTTCTCAGGTAGAGGAGGGCGCTGGGAAGATACAGGTGGGACACCCGGGTTACACACGCTTTGCACTACATCAAGGTCTGCCTGTAAAGACAGCATCAATCATCTACCAAGCTGGCGCTTGGTTGCAATGCAGGGGAGACCTTGCAACATGGCAAAGCCAGGAGATGTGGCGTCCTTTGCTGACTTTGCCAGGGACACTCTTGGCACTGTGGACCTCTGGTAACCCTCCTGGCTGGTATTGTATTAACAGCTCCATGCTGGCTATGACTGGGTATGGTCTGATGGACTTCTGGGCCATGGCATCTAGCGCATCAAAGTTGTTCTGCGCAGGATTAACAATGCTGGAAGCAACGGGTACAAGTATAAAACATTGGCGGAGAGCTCGGACGCAGACCTAATCAACATTGTAGAGACCAATGTGCTGGGGACCATGCTGGGCTGCAAAGAGGTCTGGCACTGTACCACCACGACCAGCGAGTCTATGCCTGATCCTTACTGCCTGAATTTGTCGTCTTTGATCTGCGGCAGTCATCCCCACTGAATCCCCCAGAATTTTAACAGGGTTCAAAGTGCAGTGGGTTGAATTTGTGGAGGTCCTAGACATTTCCTGCAATCTGAAGCGCAATTGAAAGCACGATTCTGTGTCGAACATGGCGGATGCGCATGCAAAGATGCCGTGTTTTTTTTTTGACAGGCAGACTAACCATGCCATCATCTGGGGGCGTGCAGGCAATGCGGGTGATGAGGGATCAGCGTACGGGCGGCCACATCTTCAACATGGATGGCGCTGGCGCTGACGGGGACGCGACGCCGCGGTTTGCTGCTTATGGTGCAACCAAGCGCGGCCTGGTCCAGCTCAGCAAGTCGCTTCAGGTGTGGCGCCCCTTTGAGCATTGCCTTGCAAGGAAACTGGCCTTGGCTTGACGGAGGGCAAGGTTGGCAGAGGCCTTTGAGCAGCAAATGCCAGTGCTTTTGAAGTGGAATAATGTGCGGAACCTGTAGTTCTAAGCTCCGCACCAGATCTGGAATTATTCTCGGGCGAATGCTTCTTCCTGTTGGCATGATGAGAGCTTCAAGACAATATTTTTAGGAATTGCCATATGCTAATGGTCAGTGTTTGTCAGACACCAAGTGTTCTTGTGTGTGTCTACAGGCAGAGCTGAAAATGTTGAATATAAACAATGTGGGCATCCACAACTTGTCCCCTGGCATGGTTACAACCGACCTTCTGATGGCAGGTGCGCACTCCATGATTGTTGAAGGTTCCGACAAAGATACTCAGTCTGTGTGAACGCACCACCTGAAGATGCAGATTAAGGGTGGAATGCCAATGCTAGTATGGTCGGACGTTGGGGCACTGGAAGAATGAACAGGAGCGGTGGAAAGTAGATTTCAGGATGAGAAGCCTCCTAATTTGCAGTTTTATTTGATCAGAAGCAAAACCCACCACAGTAATTCAACATATTGTGTGGTGGAGGAACGCAGGTGCAGACACGGCGACAGCGAAGTTCTTCATTAACTGCCTTGCTGATCCACCAGAGGAGGTGGCCGCATACTTGGTGCCGCGCATTCGACGTGTGCCCTTTGATTCACGCACCCTTGGTGGGGCGATTGGGCAGGGGACATATATCAAGTACCTGACCAAAGGCAAGGCTTATGGGCAGATTCTGGCACGCCTTCTTACAGGTGCCCGCAAAGATCGCTTTGTGCCTGAGGACTGAACTTCCTATGGCAAATGCTAGTGGAAAGCTGCTTCTTGTCCGGCAACAACTATTGTAATTACTGAGCCGGATCACTGAGTTCTCATGTGCATTTTTGCTGTCCAAAAGTTTTTTTTAGAAGCAGACATTGCACGCGCAACTAGCGTTTGAGACTGCTAGCCTAGTACAGTGAGTATTGTGCATATTGTTGATGGTGCAACGTTGCACCATTAACTGCAGTTGCTATTTTTACATTTCTGTGATCAACCATGACCCAGAGGTGACATGGTCCATCCTTGCTGGCCTCAAGAGCATTCCTCGCTGAGCGCCCTGATGTGGCATATGGGGTACCGGTGTGACACATGTGCCACGACGATGCGCGTCTTCAGAGTCAGAGTCACTCTGACGGTCAGACATCTGATCAGCCCTAGGTGGCTGAAAAAGGTGTACATGTAATCGACTGACTGACTGACTGACTTGCAGTTTGAAACTGAAATATGTAGTTCATCGTTAATGCCATATAATGGCAACTGTATTTGACCACTGAAGATATAAAGACTCATTGAGGTGTCGAAGGCAGGCATCTGATACCCTCAGGCTGAGGGCCTCAGCACCGCTGGGTTGCTCTGAGCCCCACGAAACAGATTTTTGGAATGAATGCACGTGCCAGATTTGCCCATGTGGACCCGTTGGAGCGCGCTCTCACAGAAAGACATCGGCACAGTAGGTTTGAAAGGGGCTGCCTAGGACAGCAGGAGGCTATTGCGGAAGGCAGAGCGTTCCTGCTAGAGAGTGAGGTTACGCTTGCCAGTCTGTCCGCTGTCCTGATGGCAAAGCACTCCGAGTTGCCTGGGCAATTGGACTTGTGGGAGAAAGGAATGGCGGCCGCCTCTGCTGCTGTCATATCGACGCTGGTTGCCAATCCCCTCGAACTTGTTAAGGTAAGCGACGATGGACGTACAGGATATGATGGGAGCCCTGCGCTTAATTCCGCGATGCTGGTGGGAAGCTGCATGAAGTCAAGGAGCGGGTGTGGAGGGCTTACGATTGTTCGCGATTCTTCACCCGCCTCAAGAATAACAAGTTCTTGTAAACGCAGACAAGGATGCAAGCTGCTCTGCACCCCTCAAGCGCGGCGTCGACGTCGCTGCGATGCACAGCTCTTACGCTATCCACGACATCCGGGTGCGTTTCGACGAGTGCACCCTTGCCTAGCCCTTTGAGAAGCTTAGGACCCTCCTACACGATATCATGAGACATTATCTGAGTTTCTATGGGCACTGGTTGTGCTTGAAGCAGCGTTGCCTCGAGTCCACTGGCGTCCATGTTGGGCGCTGAAAAGGTGCATCTTTCCAACGCAGGGGTGCAGCAAATGCTTGGCGCGTGGGTTCTGGGTCGGTTGTATCTAGTAGCACGCTGCATTCCCCGGCGTACAGGTGGGAAACTTACTGCTGCTTGTTGTGGACGCAGTCTGTTGGAAGTATCCTGGCAGGAAGGTGGAATATTGCTACTGGCTTGGGAATGGCATGTTGAGCTGATTTTCAACTTAGGCTGAAAGCTGTCTGCTATCCTGCAGGTCAGCTTTGGATGGGCTTCTCAGGATTGCTAGGCACGAAGGACCCGGGGTGCTGTGGCGCGGAACAGACCTGTCACTCTTGGTGGCAGTGCCCATGGTGGCCATGTATTTCCCTCTCTACGACTCCCTACTTCAGCGGTTCCAGACTGCAGGTGTGCCCTTTTACTCATGGCAGTCCTCCGCTTCTGAATTTCATCCTCAATCATGCTGATCTACTCATTCAAAATTTCATTGCCTGCTGTAAGAGCTGCATCACGTGCACTTGTGCGGTAGAGTTCAGTCAATGCAAGGTGCTCAAATGTACTGACCATGCACTGCTTGCAGGCATTGAGGCATCGCCTTTCCTAGCAGGAGCAGTGGCGCGCACAGCAACAGCATTTGTGATCCAGCCACTGGAACTGTTCAGAGTGCGCGTGCAGGGCGGCACTAGCATGCCACCCAATGCCTCGTACTTCCAGCAGCTTGGGCAAGTTTTAAGGCAAATCCACGGCGAGGGCCAGGTGTGTCCTGCTGGCCCTGGCATTCATAAAACACATGCGTTACCGTATCTAGCAGGGTCATCGTACAGATGGGTGGTTCTCATGTGATGTTTGATGATGCTAGTGCTGTGTGGGATTTGCGTTCCATAATTAGCATTTTTGTGCAAATGCGCACTTGCTATGCGATAGCTGTGTGGGTGTTTAGCCCTTGGTCTTTGGCCTGAACTGTTGCCTTTTCTGGGGAAATGGCACAGCCATATTGGCATGAAGGCATTGAAATGCGCTGCTGGTGCTGTGCTGCAGGGCAAGGGTATCATGAAGGTTAGGGGGCTTTGGCGGGGCATGGGGGTGACGCTGGCCAAAGATGTGCCATTTGCTGCCGGATATTGGGCTCTCATGGAGCCCCTGCGTGCTCAGCTTCTGCCCAAGGAAGGTCCTATTTCGCGCAGCCAGGTGAGTGTTCCCATAATGCCTTGGCTTGAGCGAAGCTGTGTTTTTGTATGTATTCCTATTCCAGGACCATTGGGTGACTGTAATTCATCGGTGGTGTTCTGGCAGAAGTTTCGGGATAGGTTGTACCATCAGTCATCAAACGTCAGACTGTCTGCAATCAATCTAGCAGCACTGAGCACATGAACAGTGCATGTGGGTGTGGGGAGCAGACATTAACATTGGTTGCGTGTTCATGCAGGTTTTCCTGGCGAATGCATCTGCGGGCTTTGCTGCGGCAGCGGTGTCTGCAGGCATGACAACGCCCCTGGATGTGGCCAAGACCCATGTGCAGACAGCCCCAAAACCTGTAGGCATGGTTCAGTCCCTCCGTGATATTAATGCACGAGGCGGCGTCCGTGCACTTTTTACCGGGGCCGGGCCGCGCAGCATGCGCGCCGGCTGCGCATATGCCATTTTGATGTCATCTTATGAGGCCTTCAAGTCCATGGAGCTCCGTGCGCACCTGCACCCTCAGCAGGCGCAGCTCTAGCTCACAATATTATGAATAAGGACATTGGACCTGAATACAGTTTAGGTTAGTTTTTCAAGGAAGCATGAAGATGAACTCTTGAACGGTTGGGAGCTACTACCTGTCACACTATTCAGGTGACTTTGAACTTGCCACCAGAAACTCGCTCAGAACTCATGAATGGGGTTCCTGTGCTGCGATTTACATTGTTTGTTTTGCGTTGCCTCCAAGCATGAATATTCTAATGATGCTGGAGGATCCTTGTACCATATATGGTCTCGTAGCTGTTGCGTTATCAGACATTCTTTCCCTTCCAGGGGTGGTGATTGCTTGGGAAACTATTTTATTGAGATCCTCGATTCAGCATGGGAACTCTGCTCAAATCGATCCGTAGATATAGTATTGATAGCATAGTGTGGAAGGCAAATTTCCTTCTCACTTGGAGTACATCTTAATAGCTGATTCTTTCGTCAATGCCTCTTAATTATGAAAATCTTAGGTAGGTGCATAGAGGAACACTAGAGAAGTGCATTTGACAGGCAGTGTGGAACTTGGAGGTGGCTGAAAACTTTGCAGGCTTCAACATGTGGCTTCAGTTGACGAAAAGGGTAGCATGCAATGATAGTCTGAGGGCATCATGTGCCTCTGATTACTGTAACCAATATTTACATGCATGCTCCTGCCGACAGGGTACATTGAGCAAAACTAATCTACCTTGTTTCACATTTGTAGAAGTCATGACCACCGTGATCACTATAGTTGTATCCGCAGAATGTAAGCAGGTTTCCTGAGAAAGCTAATGTACATTTGTACTAGCAGTACTTGAAACTTGACAAGGACATGAACAAAGCTGGACTTCAATTTGCTGAACAAAATGAAGGCACAGAAGGGGTACGAAAGGGATTCATTCATTCAGGGCTACAATTTTGCTTGAGCATACAAGTGAACAGAATGCCAGGATCTTCTTGTTTGCTGTAGCGGCATAATCTTCCCTTGCATCCAAATGAGCTGTAGTTGCACATCCCCATGATATCTGTGCTCACACTCAAGTCGCACATGGGGTATTAGCATTTGTCTATAGCTCTGTTCAGGCGACTGATGGCGCCTGCCGCACAAGACACCAGAGCGGCCGCACTACACAATGCGTTTCCCTCATTACAAAACAGAGCAGCAGATTCTTAAGGAGCATCCATTCCAGCGTTAGGCGACTTGTGGTGTTTCCAGCGCAAGAGGCCTCTGCGCGGGCGGAAGGCGCGAGCATCGGGGGCAGAGAAAGTGATCAGGCGAGGGGAGCGCATCAGCAAATCCGGCGCAGCGCGTGTGGCTCCACTCCGCGCAACCGTCGCATGCAATCATGCGCTCTCCGTCGTCATCGCGCGTCCCGCAGCAGCATGCCACCTGCCATTCCTCAACGCCACCTACTCGGCAGTCACCAGGAATGTCATTTGTTTGCTTTGTTGCAGATTCCTGGTCTTTTGCTGAATGCATAGATATTAATCTTCAAGTCCAGCTATCTTTCTTTTCATTCATGTCGCACTGAAGTCAAGAATTGGAGAAGCAAAGTGACTGCAAGGTTTAGTGCACCATCACAACCACACAGATACCCTATCTTGGAAGAGGGATCAGGACAGAGGTCCACTGCTGTTGCCCTGACGCTCTATGTAGACAGGCCAATTATTACCAGCAGCCAGATAGGCGTCAGCACGCACCAGCATGACGCCAGAAGGGGTCGAGATCGATGCCATCACCGTGCAGTGTCAGTACTGTGCCATCGATCAGAGGCCCCAGCCGGCCGCGCTGCTGCGTGCCCGCCTCCAGTCCCTCAACACGCTTCACCTGCCGAGTCTTGCACGCCTTAGTGCTGAGTGCGTGAACGCCCTCCCAACTCATGATACAGTCCCACTGAAAAAAGCTACCCCCTTTGCCCCACTTCCAGATCATAACACCTTTGCCAACACTCTCATCCTCAATGGAGGATGGTAATTTAGCCCTACTACCAGGTTAAGCACATACCTTCAGCCATAAACTTAAAACCCAAAACCCAAAAATAAATGTACAGCACCAAATTTCTGGAATAGCAAAGCAAAGATTCATGGTGTAGCTGAAAAAAGCTGAGCAGGAAAAGAGAGGGCACTAGTGCTTTCATAAATCTATACCCAGCACGGCGGAAAAACGAGTCCTACCTCAATGCGCTCAAACATGCGGTAGGTGTCGCTGACGGCAACAGCGGCTGCCTTGCGCAACTGCGGTATTGTGGACTTGTGGGAGAGCAGCAGCAGCTCTGGAGGCGGTCCCAGCATCGCGCGTTTGCGCATCGGCCGACGCCGCGGCCCGCCACGGCCGCCGCGCCCGGCCCCTCGACCACTCTGCAATGCCACACCAGGTCTTTCTACATTTCATTTGACTAAGAGCATGAAAGCTAACTTGAGTATAAACCAACAGGGGAGAAGAAGAAAAGCCTGCCACAGGTAGGGAGTGTTGTCCACACTATACGCTTCACTGGAGCACCACATAGCACAGAGCATGCCTTGTCAATGTGTTGAGCACCTGCTTCTGCACACGGCCGGGAGACATGCTCTGCAGTGTCGAGTTCGCCCTGGCTGAGTTGAGCGAAGGGCCTGGAATTGTCCTCTCCGGAACCTGTACCCGCACCAGGAGCCGCACATCGCCCTGCGGCGATCCTGATGTGTCGCCTGCATTGCCACGGTTCAATCTTAATCATCCATATAGGGTCACAGAAGTTGCTGGTACTGAGCTTCATCATCCATCGTTTCTCAGAACATGCAGCAGCTGCTGGGCACTGAAAACGCACCTGTTACAGCGGAGGGATGCAGCTTATCACCCTGGTAGTCCTTCACGAAGTGCTTCACATCCCGCAGCACCTGCGCAACATTCTTTATATTGATGGTTTTCACTAATCGTTGCGGGAGATGCAGTGTACATTTACAGTCAGGATGGAAGCTTGCAAAATTTGTGGAACGTTGTAGAGCAGGCACCCGAGAATCTAAATGTTGCATTCGGAATTCTGGAAGGTGCCAGGACATTTGAAAGTGTGGCTACCCAATTTACACTACTGCAGTGACTATAATGATACTGAAGCTGCAAGAATTTGCGGTCTTTCTTGCCTGCACGTCTGCTGGCAAAGTAGCGAGGCGCAGCTGTGGGAGCCCAGCTCTGGGGTCCTCAGAGGAGCAGTCACAGGGACCCAACGGCTTGCAGGTGCTCACTGCTGTGCCCTGTGCCTCTCCTGTGTTGCCAGCCGTGGCCGCGGCCGCAGCTGCTGCCGCTGCTGCTGGACGGTAGGTCCGCATGACAACGTTGAAGACATGTGCCAGGTCACACATCACCTGATCCCTCGCTGTCAATCCCGCCTGGGACCAGTCACAGGCATACTTCAGAGAGCCATCACCAAAAACCTTTGCTCCTTGTAACCAAGCTTTCAAAGAGCAACATGTCCTCCGGAACTTGCAGCTCGGTGCTGTAGGTTGATGTCAGGCTGTATTTCAGCTGAGCATATTTTTTTAGCTACAAACAGATCCGCTCACAAGGTGCACTATTCATGGAAACCCTTATTAACCAGAGGGGCTAAAGCAGCGATGTACCTGGGGTGTGAAGCGTGCACCAGGAGTGAGGCGCTGCCAGGGGAACCACCTGGGTGGTGGTCCCTCTGCAGCGGGTGGTGCTGTGTAACTGATGCGCTGGCGCTTCAGGGCCGCTTCTAGCTTCAGGTTGTCTCGCCGCTTCTTCTCTGAATAGTTCACCTGCAACGACCAAATTTTCAATTGAAAGCAGGCGCAAAAAGAACGGTAGTGGATTCTGTCCCAATTAACCAGAAGCTGGGAGCAGTTGCGGTTTTGTCATGGTTGCACGAGAGAAGACGGCAGAATACCTGGGGAGTGTGCCGCAATCGGCTGGCAGAAACGTCTGACTGGTGTGTGCCACGCCCCAGCGAGTCAAGAGATGTGAGCTCTTTGTTCAGGTGGGCTGCCTTCTTTGCCCACCCCTGCGTTGCATCACTACCTGTGTGAGACGGTACTCTGACTCATGCATCAGGGTTGCTTCAAAAAATGCTTTGTTTTGTTTTAATTATTCCCTAGGCTTTAGGGTACAAATAACCCTAAAAGAGCATTTATAAAATTATAACTTTTAAATGTAAATGTAAGATCAGTCGTACATGTGCAGCTGGCGCAGAAGCACTGGCGCCGGCTGCCTTGGCATCTGCTTTGGTCTTGCCCAGTCGGGATCGTGGCCGCGTGCATGCAGCTGGCATCGCCCCTACCATGTCAGGCGTGACTGGAGACGCGCCACTCTGTTCCTTGGCAGGGCTACACTCCCGCACTGGCGTTGCCAACACTGTCAGAGGCGGCGCGGCATCATCACCGTGATTTTGTCCTTTATGGCCGTTTGCGGCTTTAGGGGGTCGAGTTGGCGAGGATGTCCTCGGATTGCGTACCCCACGATGGCCCCACTGCCTGCTTAGCACATGTGCACTGAAATTCACTTGTGTACTTGTGATTCTTCACTAGTGCTCTGCTAGTCCACTCGCAAGGAGGGAAACATCAACAACTGTGCAGAGGTAAGGAGTACTGTGGTACCAGTGTGGATGGCAATCCGCACCTGAGCTGTTGAACGCCGTTTTCTTCTGGCGTGTTGCTGTCTGAAGGTCCCGAATCAGGGCAACAGCCAGTGTCTGGCTGATCACTTGCAAATGTTTTGTCTGCAGGCTGGGCATCCTCGTTGGACGCAAGCTTTATAGGATCCACTGGCGCCGGCCCGGCACCGTCTGCCTCAGAATCCAGCTCAGTGCCATTCTGATCTTCCAAGCCATGTGTCTCACCATGCTGTGTTTTGACTCCCCTCGTACTTCGCCTGCTGGGCAGCTGACAGGCAAGTGCAGGCATTGAATGCCGCTTCCTTCCATCCCCTGACTTCTGTGTAATGAGTATATGCTGGTCAGGCACCTGCAAAGGCTCCTCTGCTGCATCATCAGGCTCAAGAGGGCCCGATGCGCCATTTTCATGCATAGTAGCTGTTCTTCCCATGCTGGGGCCAATGTCACTGGTCCACGCAGCAGGCGCACTCTCAGGCCTCTGCTTTTGTTTGGGCAAGAACCGACCGTTTGGCAGCCGCGGCTGCTTGCTGGCTGTCAGTATCGGTGCTATCTCCACCTTTGCTTCTGGCTGCTCATGTGGCTGTGGCACATCAGCCGATGTGGATGGACCTGCGTCTGCAGCCTGAGGGGGCTGTGCTGCTTCAGACTGCTGCAGAGTCTCTTGCCTTCCTGTAGCGTTAGCATTGGTGGAGGGCAAACTTGGGGCAGAAGATGGCTGCCCTTGTTCATCTTCAACTGGTGACAAGGCGCCGGTGGGCTCTGCGCTGCTGCATGCGGCAAGTCCTCGAACTGCTGTGTCTGCTGCATCACTGTGATTCCCTGGGCTAGGGCCAGGCATTGGCTCATCAGCTGCCGCTGCTGGTTTCGATTCACAGGGCTCCTCCTTGACTGCGGTTTCAACAGGTGGCACCGCTTCGGAAGCCTCTGCCTGTTCGAGAGGCGCCTGTGGCTCTGCATTGCTCCCTGCTTCCACCTTAAGCTGCCCTAAGTCTGCCTCTGAAGCCGGCCCAATTTCAGCCGGCCCACTGTTGGTGACCGCCTCCCCGGCTTCTGCTGGTGCTTCTTCGCCAGCATGCTGGAGCTCTGCATCGATGCTGTCCTGCTGAAGGATGTCTATTTTGTCGGCCTCAGACATGTCCAGCAGGAAGTACTCCTCAGGCGACGCTGGGTGCATGTCCCTGTACCATGAAGACCAACTTGGTGCTCCATGTGATATTTGAAGCGTATAACAGATTTTGCAGGTGAGCAATCAAAATCCGCCAGGAAGTAAGTGGCACTTCTTACATGGAGATGTTTGCTCCGTTGACAGAGCGGTTGGCAATGGTACTGATGACAAACTCTAGCAGACTGGTCTCTGTCACCCGGTGCCGCATCGCTTTTCGCAGCCGGGAAGCCGACGTCCATAGCCCCCGCCGTTTCTGCGCAACTAGATTGGAAATTAAAGCGACAGTGTTCTTCTCCCTTGTGTGATAAGCTGCATGGCTGCTGTGAGAAGGGAACTAATGGTGATTGTTTCACCAACAAGCAAAATGCCTTAAACATGCCGGGCTGCACATGTAAGGTTCAGCTTCACCCTATGGATACAGTGTATTGTCATGAAAACCAGGAAACAAAATGGTTGCAACAGGCACCTGCAGGGCGGACAGAGCAGCAGCAAGTGCGCTCTTGGCACGGTCTCCGCTCCAGCGCTTCTTCCACCAGCGACCCTCCAGTGGCTCCAGCAGGATGGGACTGGGCCGCAACTCCGCTGTCAGCAGTTCCTGGGCCATAAATGTCTGTCATTGGTTGCTTGGGGCCTGGAAATCAATTAAATCTGTCACTATATGTGAGCATGGAAGGGCAGCCTTGTTTCGTGAAGGGGACTTCAGTAGGCCACCACATGAGCAATCATCTGTCTCACAACCTTGATGTGTCCACGGCGCTGCTCGCTGATGAAAGACATCAGGTGGAGGAGAATAAAGGAGCTCTTTGTCGCGCACAGACCATGCCAAACAGAAAGGGAAGTGATAAGATGCAGGGGTGCCATAGGCACGCACTTGCGGGACCTCAGGAGGGGGATCCCTGTCGGTGGCGGCGCGTTTTGCCGCGGGTGTGCTGCCGGCGGCCACGCTAGGCGCAGGCCGCTTCTTGCTGAAGCTCTTTCCTGACGGCTGCTGCTTGTGCTTGGTCACAGCCGGCGTTTTTGTGCCGGCGGGTGCGCCCCTCAACGGGGGCGCCACCATCCCTCTGGACTCCAGGAGAGGCGCAGCCTCGTCCGCATGCGAGAGCAGATGCAGCAGCCGCTGTAGGAGCTCGCCAAGGGTTGTCAGCGCCTTTTTGCTCCCTCCCATAGGTGCCTGCATAAAGATGGACAGGGGCATCTGTTAATACAATTTGCTGATTCCCTGCAGCAGCGTTCCACATGAAAAATAGCCTTAATATGCCTTGAGGGGTTTCAGTATGGTTGCTGTCGTGGAGAAAAATTCCCCAGCCTTCCCAGCGAATAATACAAAGCACAAGTGTACTGGTGCGAAAGCCTGGGGGCACTACATGCGCACCGAGTAGCGGTCGACGATGTGTGTCAATGCAGGGTCGGAGCCCTGGAAGTCCTCCAGGACATCAGCCATGAGTGTCTTGTGCACTGTGTCAGCTGCGCGGCGCCATGTTGCGCGGGAAATGCCAAAGCCACCGCGGCCAAAGGCATAGCCCCAGCGCCCATACCAGGTGTTGCGGTACGCTGACATGTGCAGCACGCGCAACTCCATGCCCGCCTGGGCCAAATAAGTTCTAAGTGATGCAGCTTTTCTCAGTGTCAACAACCTCGCTGTTGCATGAATCTGACACATTGTCTAGTTTGGAATGTGACATGTGCTGTCAACGCAACTTCAAGAAAATTGTCCTGAATGCCCATTAAATGGGGATTTTTTCCAACTTGGCGCTGTATTTGTGCTAGTCCAATTTAAAGGCACTCACCTTATTGGAGACATCCTCAACACTGACTTCCCTCGCTCGCAGCAGCTCGCACAGCCGGTCCCACATGGTCATTGTTTGCCGGCCTGCCAAACACATGGCTCATCATCATATCACCACTATGGTAAAACACATTTGCACCGAGAACGCAACCTGCATAGAGGCACTCAAGAACGGGATTTTGTAGTTTTGGCAAGGGCGGAATGCTACTCCTGGAGACCAGTGGGACCAGAAAGGACAAAGTTCTGGATCGGTCAGAACGTGCCTGTAAGAGCAGAAGATCCTCCCTCCAGGCCATTGATGCGCAGAAGGTGGCCAAAACCATTGGCATGCAAGACACCGTGCAGCAGGTGTGTCTGCGAGTCAAAGACAGAGGCCGGGGCTGTGTATGAGGCCGTGCAGTCATCTGATGTGGGGTCGGAGGGTAGCGCCAGCAGCTTGCCGCTGGTGGCAGCCAAGCCAAGGGCCACAAGCGCTGGCAGGTTGGCGTGCTCTCGGGCAGTTTCTGCATCCAGCTGGGCGGGCATGATGAAGTGGTAGCGCCGCGTGCACACCGCATGGTGCTGCCAGCCTGATGACAGCACAGGTTGAAAGGTTCAATATCTCCTGTATGATGGGAAAGAGAGACCCTCCGCACAACACCCATGTCTGTCAGACTAGGTAGGACAAACTTTCTACTGCTGTCTGACAGCCTCTGCTCTACTGGGTACAGACAGGCGACTGCATACAATCAGTCCATACATGATGATACGTCACAGCTTGCCAGTCAATGCCCCATCACAACAACGACATTGACATTGAACCATAGACGCAGTTCAGGGCTCTGCCTCACTACAGAAGCTCTGCTAGGCATACCCACCTATGATCCTGCATGGATCGCAATAAGATGGAGAGTGGTCGTTGAGGCGTTCCTCGTAGACCTGCAAGTGAACACTGCTCTGCTGTCTGCGCAATTCCACATTCCAGCAGGAGACAAGTGGCAGGCCCAGGTCTACCACTGGGGTACCATAGTCCTTCAGGAAGACACGGACATTGTCCCGGAAAGCGCCCGTGTAGATTGGAAGATCCCCTTGAATCCATGGAACCCCAACATCTGTTCCACGATCCATCCTAGCTCGGCTTAACTATACATCCATTGTGCGGGGTCTTTGAGAAAGCGCTATCACCGTCTTCAATCTTGCTCCGCATGATAACATAACGTTTCTTGATGAGTCGTCTGGGAATGACGCAGGATCATCTGGATCCTCAAGACTGTGGTAGGTGCCCAATGGAGCTTTGGCTTCCACTGCTTCGGAACCTGGCTGTTCCCTCCTCACATGCATGTTCATTCGGCTTTTGTCGAGAAGTTGATGCCAAACCTCTATGATATTGCATTCTACATTCTCGATGTCGAAGTGATGCTTGGTGTGAATCATCTATAGCAGGCCCGCATGTTCAGGTTGGACAGCATGAAACAGAGGCAATGGGCAAGGCAAAAAAGAAGAATCGGCGCAGTGATGTAAATCTCCAAGACCCTGCCACTCCTGTATTGAATACTGACAGTGTTGAACCTATCAGTGCTCCAGAAGAGCTGATCGAACGCCTCGGTAAGTGTGACCATTCTGTAAGCCTGCACTCCCTCACAATCTGCCGCTCTCCTCCCACGCGGAACAACGTTCTTGGCACAGGCTCATAGCTCTGGTGGTTGCAGGACCCCAAATATCATCTTTAATCCTTGGATCAACCCAAGATACCCAAGACAGCTGGGGTGATGCCCGTGTAGTGCTGCCTCCTGAGACGATCTATGCAGCACACCTGGCCACAAATCAACATGTTCTGGTGAGTTGGAAATTCGTAAAATGGAAGCATCTCATAGACTAGGTCTCTTGTCTCTGGACGCACAATGATGGCTTACTTGCATGGTGCCCTCAGGTTGGAACAGCACTACCACTGGACGAAGAGTCGGCAGCTAGTGCAGATCCTGCAGAAGAAGTGCAGAAGAGGCAGCAGGCTCCTGTGCTGCAGAGCATATGGTGCGCCATGCCAGAGACAATGGGCATCCACGCGCACCCACTGCCACCGCATAACCAGCCCGGCAGCTTCCTGGTGCCCGCAACAGTCTACCCAGGCCCACTGCTCCTGAGCAACACCGCTGCTGTCTCCCGCAGCCTGCACAACTCCCTTGGCAGGCCGGCATTGGGTACCAGCATCCTCATCTACACCTGGCCGGAGACCAGGCCGCGTTCAGCATCAGGGTCTGTGGCCGTTGACAGCAAAGCAAGCAAAACGGGGAATGGGGCTGCTTCTCCCGACGCAGCAGTTAGCAGCAAAGTAGGAGGGGGTGGCAAGAAAGAGCAGGTATTTCTGCGGTTATGCAGAAACGCAGCCACAGGTGCAACTGCTGTAGTGGAGCCGGCAGCCTCCTTGTCAAGTCCTGCTCGACTCGGATCTGCGCTCACCCCATCTCCAGCCAAACGCAACCCTGGCATCTCATCAGGCCTCAGCGACGTGAACACACGCCATCGTGGTGTAGCAGAGGAGCAGGCAAAGCGGCGCTTGGCAGGCCGCAAGCTGCTGCCAGGCAACCCAGTGCTGCTCACTGTCATGGGTGAATCGCTGCTTTTTGCTGTGGAGGCCAGCAGTCAAACCGCTTCAGCAAACAGCACTTGGGAGGGCACGGTTGTGGTCAAAGACACAGCTGTGAATGTGCTTGTGGGAGCTGAGGCACCTCCGCAACCTCAGCCGCCTTCCACTCCCACTCCAACCCCACAGGTACTCCCCTCTCAGGCTGCCTGTAGCCTCTGAGATTGAGAAAAAATTGAGAATGGACACCTTGCTGGCCACCTTAGTGGTGTGTCAGTGTTCACGCATCATGGAGTGGCAATTAAGATTATAATGGATTGGCAAGTAAGACAATAATGCATGGCATTCTTGACTTGGTTGGTGGAGAAAATGCAATATTTTGTGAAGATTGGAGGGATGCCGTAATGTTGCTGACATATGTACCTAGTCCATAAGGGCTGGAAACGTGTAGAAAGTCTTGGCTTGTCACGATGCAGGTCAGTCCCGAGGATGCAGCTGCAGCGGCGGCAGACAAGTCGCTCGGCGGTGGGCTGCAGGGCCCGGCGGCAACAGCAGCAGCGCGTGCCGCAGCTCTCGGGGCAAAGGCTGCCCGCGAGGGCTACAGCAAGCTTGGCGGAGTCTCAGAACACATCAAGTCGCTACGAGAACATGTCACGCTGCCCTTGAAGGTTGGAAATATCTGATTCCATCAGAACAGTTTACACCCAAACACCTACGTTATTGGTCACATAGGACTGCTCTGCTATCCCGTTTCCTTTGCCAATTGCCTCACGCAAATGCTGTGGACAGGCACCTCAGGTGTTTGAGCGGCTGTGCCTGAAACCGCCCCGAGGAGTTCTTCTCCACGGCCCACCTGGCACAGGCAAAACTGCACTAGCATGCGCTGCAGCTGCTGACGCGGGTGCCACTCTATTTGTCTTGAACGGGCCGGACATCATCAGCGAGTATGTGGGCGAGAGTGAGATTGGGCTGCAGGTGGGCACTACGGAGCCTCCTGGTTTCTTTCAACTGACACTCTGCAAGCTGACCCTCTATGCATATAAATTAGGTATAAATGTGGTGTGTACAGATTTCAATGCCTCGGAGGCTTTTACAGGATCATGGCAGTCAGTGCAACTTGACAAGGATCTCCATGCAATGTACAGGGAGTTTTTGCCGCTGCTAGAGTGGCTGCACCAGCAGTGATATTCATTGATGAGCTGGATGCACTGGCGCCTGAGCGAGCACGCGGCGCCCATAGCAGCGCTGCAGATGAGATGACTGGGCGGGTTGTCTCCACCCTGCTGGCTGCCATGGACGGGGAGGCAGGTATGTCATTCATGACAAGCATGCAATGACACTTCCGTAGACTAGGAATTTTCGTGTAGCAGAAACAAGATGCAGGTCACAATTGTGGCTTTCCTGGTGCAGGAGGGGATGGGATTGTTGTGCTGGCAGCAACAAACCGAGTGGACTCTGTCGACTCTGCGCTGCGCCGGCCAGGTCGTTTCGACCGTGAGCTTGAAGTCAGCGTACCTTCCCCAGCAGGCCGCCTTGAAATACTCAGGCATGCGATGTTCTATATGCATATAAATTTGGTCTGCTCTTGTGAACCTGCTAACCTGTGCTTCAGAATGCTGTACTTATTTCTTGTTTCAACTGGTACGTGAGAAGTACTCATCAATCTGACAACTTTCTATATGCTCTGCAGGGTCAAGCTGGAGGACATTAACCACAACCTCCAGGTTGAGGATGTGCGTGCACTGGCCGCAGCAAGCCATGGTTATGTTGGTGCTGACCTGGCAGCACTGTGTCAGGAAGCTGCCATGTGTGCACTGCGACGCGTAGTACGCCACCGGCAGAGCGCTGAGTCAGCGGCGAAGGCATCTGGTGGTGCCTCTTGTGATCCCAACGCCCCTCCACCAGACCTGTTGAAGGTTTACTTCATTCCAGTTTTGCCACATCAAACGACTTTCTTGGCAAATCTGAGAAGTCGTCGAATGCCCCGGAAGAGAATAGCCCTTTGGAAAGCTCTCAAGTTCTCTGTCGCGAAACTGGCGTGTTCAGATGTGCCCATATATGTGGAAAACATTTCAGTGCACTTTTTTCAAGGGCTTCAGAGGAGGGGCACAATTGACCAGGTTTGCTATTTGCTTCAGGTGACCATACATGACTTCAAGGCGGCGCAAACGCGAGTGCGGCCGAGCGGGATGCGTGAAGTGGCATTGGAGCTGCCAAAGGTGACCTGGGCTGACGTGGGCGGCCATGCCGCCATCAAGCAGCGCCTTAAGGAGGCCGTTGAGTGGCCGCAAAAACACCCAGAGATGCTGGCCCGCATGGGAGCAAAGGTATCCTTGGGGTCTCTCTAGCTGACCTTAGCGTTGTAGCTGAATGCCGAAGGAAACACACTAGCCTATGGGTCTTCCCATAGAATGCTATCTATGGAGGGTCTGCTGAGAACTTCGCTTCACGTGTATGTCCAGGCGCCAAGGGGTGTACTGTTGTACGGGCCACCAGGGTGCAGCAAAACGCTGTTGGCCCGTGCCGTGGCGAGCGAATCCGGGTTGAACTTTCTGGCAGTGAAGGGCTCTGAGCTATTTTCCATGTACGTCGGCGAGAGCGAGAAGGCTGTGGTCTCATTGTTTGCCAGGTGAGCTTCATTCCTCACCAAAAAACCTTGGAAGGCCTACCTTGCATCAGCAACCGAATGCTCTACCATATTCATAACAAGACTATGACTCAACACTTTATTTTTTTTAGGGCACGGGCAGCAGCACCTTCTGTGATTTTCCTCGATGAGATTGACGGATTGGCAGCCGCTCGCAGCACCAATAGATCTATTAATGGCGGCCCTAGCGTCGGTGACCGGGTGCTTAGCCAGCTGCTCGTCGAGATGGATGGCATACAGGCTAGTTCCTCCTCAACATGTTCTTGAAATGCTAAACAAGGATTTGGGCGTGGTTTTCATTGGTGTGCAAGTAGGGTACCCTCTCTCACCGATCTCGTCATATTGCTCAGGCTCGGGGCGATGTGACCGTCGTGGCCGCCACAAACCGGCCTGATTTGGTTGATGAGGCTTTCTTGCGTCCGGGCCGATTCGACACTCGCCTCTACGTACCGCCTCCACAGGGGTCTCCAGATCGAGCTTCGATTCTTGCTGTTCTAACACGTCCCACACCCTTGGCAGCTGATGTCGACCTCAGTGCTGTTGCGGATCTAACTCCAAGGTAGGCCGCTTGTTCTCAAGCACAATGCAATAGAAAGGGAAGTAATTCTCAATTTAAAGAAAAATTTTCATTCTATGATTCCATTGATTGTGTTAGTGGATGGATCGCATACAGTGGGTGGTAACCCTCAGTAAGGTATCATGTTTGCATGCTGCACAGGTACACGGGGGCGGATTTAAAAGCTGTGGTGAGGGAAGCAGCCTTGCAAGCATTGGTTGAGGACATTGACACAACCCACGTTGCTATGAGACATTTCAGAGCAGCACTATCAAATGTTGCACCTAGTCCCTCTGTGTCTAAAGTAGAGCTTAATATGTATGGAAGGTTTCAACAAGGGATCCAATAGGAAATACTTGATTCTGTAGTAAGTCGTTTGAATTTTTTATTATGGAGCATAGGGTGAAGTGTGCTTCCTAATTCTAATGGTGCATGCTGATCTTTGCCGTTGGCAATTGTATGTTGCATTCCAACGAATAAATAACCAGAAATAAACCCAAATATAACCCCAAAATGTAAGCCCTACCGTAATCTAAAATATATAAAATGCGAAAAATTACGTGCACATGGATATGTGTTTCTAAAATCATATTAAAAACACATTTCCATTACATCAAATACACCATGAAGTGATCTTTAGAAGATGTCTTGCAAAATCTATGCCCAATGTTGCATAAATGCACATGACACTATCGGCCGGCATGTCTCGCCCATCATTGTAATGCTTGAACCTACTTTTGCAAGTCACGGGGAACATCTTGACCCTTAAAAACGCATAACAAACTTTGAAAGCCCCATTTGGATTTGGTCTTTTGCGCTTCATGTTACCTCTCTTTTTGGTGCGGCAAACACATTTAGCCCATGAATACATATTGTTTTGAAATTTTGTCGTGTATTGTCGAATTCTGCAATGCATGCTATAATGATTTTCTCCCTCTTGAATTGTTGCAATACCTACTATGCCATTTGGTTCTGGGAGCCCAAGTACGTGAGACCCCTTTGCGCATGCCCATTGTTTTGACCTCCTTGATGATGCCAAACCGGTTGGCTACACTCTGGCCGCTCAGTTCCGCTCTCACACAAAAATCCAATAATGGCTAGCTATATTTTAGAGTTTATATTTAGGGTTCAGGGTTCAGGGTGTGGGGTTTGGGGCTTGGGCCCCAATAGGTAAATACCTAACTCGTATATGAAGGCTACAATCTGAACGCTACGGCGAGTATGGGACCGCTGCGCGATGAGCCTTGCGTGAGTTTCCCCTGTGAGCCAAGAGAACAAAGCCTTGAGTTGCTTCCTTGAGGTGAGGAGAGTCTCCAAGCACCCTTAGTTATGCCAATATATTAAGCCTAAGTGTAAAAGGAGCCGTGCAATAGTGCAACAAAGCTCCTTGAGTAGTGTAGGCTATTGTGCTTATGCTAGGTGTGGGCTACTCGAGCACCAAAGTGACACCTTGCTAGCTCCGGTGGCAAGCTCAAGTGATGCAAGATGAGTGTGTGTGGTTCTTAATGAAACATAGGGTTTAGGGTGTAGTGTTTGGGGCTTGGGGTTTGGGGCTTGGGCCCCAATAGGTAAATACCTAACTCGTATATGAAGGCTGCAATCTGAACGCTACGGCGAGTATGGGACCGCTGCGCGATGAGCCTTGCGTGAGTTTCCCCTGTGAGCCAAGAGAACAAAGCCTTGAGTTGCTTCCTTGAGGTGAGGAGAGTCTCCAAGCACCCTTAGTTATGCCAATATATTAAGCCTAAGTGTAAAAGAAGCCGTGCAATAGTGCAACAAAGCTCCTTGAGTAGTGTAGGCTATTGTGCTTATGCTAGGTGTGGGCTACTCGAGCACCAAAGTGACACCTTGCTAGCTCCGGTGGCAAGCTCAAGTGATGCAAGATGAGTGTGTGTGGTTCTTAATGAGACATAGATATGTCCAATCAATTATGCTACACGTTTCGGCTCATGAGAGCCATCAACTGGCATCAATCAGACACATGTACTAGTCAAGAACCACATGAAGGACAATACCTGTGAGCCAAGAGAACAAAGCCTTGAGTTGCTTCCTTGAGGTGAGGAGAGTCTCCAAGCACCCTATGGAAATAAGCAACTCAAATAAGCATTGCCAATGGTGAGCATCAAGCTACAATCCCATGAATCCTAGGACTCTAAGGCAAGCAAGCCAAACAAGTCGGGCAAGTCGGGCAAGTGTTCAATGGCATCAAATCCTTCCTAATGAGTCTCAAATCTCAGAGTTCTCACCTTAGTTATGCCAATATATTAAGCCTAAGTGTAAAAGAAGCCGTGTATTTTAGGGTTTAGGGTGTAGGGTTTGGGGCTTGGGCCCCAATAGGTAAATACCTAACTCGTATATGAAGGCTGCAATCTGAACGCTACGGCGAGTATGGGACCGCTGCGCAATGAGCCTTGCGTGAGTTTCCCCTGTGAGCCAAGAGAACAAAGCCTTGAGTTGCTTCCTTGAGGTGAGGAATGTCTCCAAGCACCCTTAGTTATGCCAATATATTAAGCCTAAGTGTAAAAGAAGCCGTGCAATAGTGCAACAAAGCTCCTTGAGTAGTGTAGGCTATTGTGCTTATGCTAGGTGTGGGCTACTCGAGCACCAAAGTGACACCTTGCTAGCTCCGGTGGCAAGCTCAAGTGATGCAAGATGAGTGTATGTGGTTCTTAATGAGACATAGATATGTCCAATCAATTATGCTACACGTTTCGGCTCATGAGAGCCATCAACTGGCATCAATCAGACACATGTACTAGTCAAGAACCACATGATGGACAATACCTGTGAGCCAAGAGAACAAAGCCTTGAGTTGCTTCCTTGAGGTGAGGAATGTCTCCAAGCACCCTATGGAAATAAGCAACTCAAATAAGCATTGCCAATGGTGAGCATCAAGCTACAATCCCATGAATCCTAGGACTCTAAGGCAAGCAAGCCAAACAAGTCGGGCAAGTCGGGCAAGTGTTCAATGGCATCAAATCCTTCCTAATGAGTCTCAAATCTCAGAGTTCTCACCTTAGTTATGCCAATATATTAAGCCTAAGTGTAAAAGAAGCCGTGTATTTTAGGGTTTAGGGTGTAGGGTTTGGGGCTTGGGCCCCAATAGGTAAATACCTAACTCGTATATGAAGGCTGCAATCTGAACGCTACGGCGAGTATGGGACCGCTGCGCAATGAGCCTTGCGTGAGTTTCCCCTGTGAGCCAAGAGAACAAAGCCTTGAGTTGCTTCCTTGAGGTGAGGAATGTCTCCAAGCACCCTTAGTTATGCCAATATATTAAGCCTAAGTGTAAAAGAAGCCGTGCAATAGTGCAACAAAGCTCCTTGAGTAGTGTAGGCTATTGTGCTTATGCTAGGTGTGGGCTACTCGAGCACCAAAGTGACACCTTGCTAGCTCCGGTGGCAAGCTCAAGTGATGCAAGATGAGTGTATGTGGTTCTTAATGAGACATAGATATGTCCAATCAATTATGCTACACGTTTCGGCTCATGAGAGCCATCAACTGGCATCAATCAGACACATGTACTAGTCAAGAACCACATGATGGACAATACCTGTGAGCCAAGAGAACAAAGCCTTGAGTTGCTTCCTTGAGGTGAGGAATGTCTCCAAGCACCCTATGGAAATAAGCAACTCAAATAAGCATTGCCAATGGTGAGCATCAAGCTACAATCCCATGAATCCTAGGACTCTAAGGCAAGCAAGCCAAACAAGTCGGGCAAGTCGGGCAAGTGTTCAATGGCATCAAATCCTTCCTAATGAGTCTCAAATCTCAGAGTTCTCACCTTAGTTATGCCAATATATTAAGCCTAAGTGTAAAAGAAGCCGTGTATTTTAGGGTTTAGGGTGTAGGGTTTGGGGCTTGGGCCCCAATAGGTAAATACCTAACTCGTATATGAAGGCTGCAATCTGAACGCTACGGCGAGTATGGGACCGCTGCGCAATGAGCCTTGCGTGAGTTTCCCCTGTGAGCCAAGAGAACAAAGCCTTGAGTTGCTTCCTTGAGGTGAGGAATGTCTCCAAGCACCCTTAGTTATGCCAATATATTAAGCCTAAGTGTAAAAGAAGCCGTGCAATAGTGCAACAAAGCTCCTTGAGTAGTGTAGGCTATTGTGCTTATGCTAGGTGTGGGCTACTCGAGCACCAAAGTGACACCTTGCTAGCTCCGGTGGCAAGCTCAAGTGATGCAAGATGAGTGTATGTGGTTCTTAATGAGACATAGATATGTCCAATCAATTATGCTACACGTTTCGGCTCATGAGAGCCATCAACTGGCATCAATCAGACACATGTACTAGTCAAGAACCACATGATGGACAATACCTGTGAGCCAAGAGAACAAAGCCTTGAGTTGCTTCCTTGAGGTGAGGAATGTCTCCAAGCACCCTATGGAAATAAGCAACTCAAATAAGCATTGCCAATGGTGAGCATCAAGCTACAATCCCATGAATCCTAGGACTCTAAGGCAAGCAAGCCAAACAAGTCGGGCAAGTCGGGCAAGTGTTCAATGGCATCAAATCCTTCCTAATGAGTCTCAAATCTCAGAGTTCTCACCTTAGTTATGCCAATATATTAAGCCTAAGTGTAAAAGAAGCCGTGCAATAGTGCAACAAAGCTCCTATAGAAAAAGCTATAGTTAGATCGTGTAAGTTGACCCAACCTTGGAATCACCTAAAGTGCTTCTTAGCCCATCAATGACACAAAACACAAAGTTTAGATCATTTCTAATCACCTTGAGTAGTGTAGGCTATTGTGCTTATGCTAGGTGTGGGCTACTCGAGCACCAAAGTGACACCTACGGAAATCCCAGGCACACTCGTAACGAAGCACTTCCGAAACGTTTCGAACAAAGTTAGGCGTTCAATGGCACTCAAATATATTATTGTGAACCCGAAGAACTTTCAAGCACTCAATTTGGTGGCCTACAAGTCCCACAAAGTCCAAAAAACGAAAAGTACCTTGCTAGCTCCGGTGGCAAGCTCAAGTGATGCAAGATGAGTGTATGTGGTTCTTAATGAGACATAGATATGTCCAATCAATTATGCTACGTGTTTCGGGAGTACAACTCCCATCATCAGGCATAAAAAAATGAGCCACAAACCACTCTCTTATTGGAGAAAAACTCCTATTGCCAAAATAAGCAACACCATGCCTATTTTTAGATACCACCATACTAGCAAAGGGCCCTGACCCTTGTGGGTGTAGGGTTAGGGCCAGTAGGGTATTTAGGGTTTATGCTTTAGGGTTTAGGGTTTATGCATGCCAAATGAGGAAGCCAAGCCGCCGTGCACTCAAGTGGGTACCTTAGCCCTAACCAGCATACTATAAACATTCTTCCCCACAGTGTAACAGACGGTCGGCTTAGGAAATTTACCACGAAATGCCTCAGGGCAATCATCATACCATTCCTTTATGACAGCCGATAATCTGCTAATTTCAGGGCCCCCGCCGTATGGTATCTTAAACACCATTGGGGGAGGGCGCCGTCCCTTAATAGGGTGATCACCATATGGAACGGTGGCAAAGACATTGCGCAAAAAAGTCGGATGAAAGCCCCTCTCCCTCAAGCGGGACGAGAAAGCCCGACTAATGCGCAAGAAATCCAACCGCTCGCTACAGTTCCGAGCATATCTCATGAGCTCGGTGCGAATAAAACCGCGCATCATATGAGGCGGGTGACAAGACCGGGGTGATAAATATAAATATTTGTTGAGGGCTTTTTGATGCACCCTATGCAACAAACGATCCCCCGCCTTGTATATCACTAGGTCAAGCATTGCAAGCTCTACCGTTGAGGTCGCAAATGTAAGCTTGATTGCCGGATGCATATCACTAAGCGCATGTCGGAGAGCGTCAAATGGAATGCTCGTCCAAGGAGTGTATACTTGGAGATAAAATATATCATCCAAGAAACGCTTGTAAATAACAGGTTGAATCCCCCAATGGCTTGAGAACAACCTCTTCTCCAATGATGCCATGAAAATATTGGCAACTGGTGGAGCAAGGGGGGTGCCCATGGCAAGACCTTTTATTTGCTTGTAAATTTTACCATCCAAGGGTTTAGGGTTTAGGGTTTAGGTTTTAGGGTTTAGGGTTAGGGTTTATATTTTGAGGGTTAAGGGTTTAAGGGTTTTAATATCTAGGGTTAAGGGGTTTAGGGTTAAGGGGTTTAGGGTTTAGGGTTTAGGGTTTAGGGTTTAGGGTTTAGGGTTTAGGGTTTAGGGTTTAGGGTTTAGGGTTTAGGGTTTAGGGTTTAGGGTTTAGGGTTTAGGGTTTAGGGTTTAGGGTTTAGGGTTTAGGGTTTAGGGTTTAGGGTTTAGGGTTTAGGGTTTAGGGTTTAGGGTTTAGGGTTTAGGGTTTAGGGTTTAGGGTTTAGGGTTTAGGGTTTAGGGTTTAGGGTTTAGG